>JAZHEH010002383.1:0-2400000 GCA_036589455.1 Ateles fusciceps
TCTTCTTCTCTCTTCTTCTTCTTCTCTTCTCTCTTCTTCTTCTTCTTGTTCTGCTTCTTCTTCTTCTTCTTCGTCTTCTTCTCTTGCTTCTTCTTCCTTCTTCTCTTACTTCTTCTTCTTGCTTCTTCTTCTCTTCTCTTCTCTCTTGCTCTCTTCTTCTTCTTCTTCTTCTTCTTCTTCTTCTTCTTCTTCTTCTTCTTCTTCTTCTTCTTCTTCTTCTTCTTCTTTCTTCTTCTTCTTCTTCTTCTTCTTCTTCTTCTTCTTCTTCTTCTTCTTCTTCTTCTTCTTCTTCTTCTTCTTCTTCTCTCTCTTCTTCTTCTTCTCTCTCTGCTTCTTCTCTTCTTCTTCTTCTTCTTCTCTTCTTCTTCTTCTTCTTCTCTCTTCTTCTTCTTCTTCTTCTTCTTCTTCTTCTTCTTGCTTCTTCTTCTTCTTCTTCTTCTTCTTCTTCTTCTTCTTCTTCTTCTTCTTCTTCTTCTTCTTCTTCTTCTTCTTCTCTTCTTCTTCTTCCTCTTCTTCTTCTTCTCTTCTTCTTTCTTCTTCTTCTCTCTTCTTCTTCTTCTTCTCTTCTTCTTCTTCTTCTTCTTCTTCTTCTCTCTCTCTTCTTCTTCTTCTTCTTCTTTCTTCTTCTCTCTCTCTTCTTCTTCTTCTCTTCTTCTTCTTCTTCTTCTCTCTTCTTCTTCTTCTCTCTTCTTCTCTCTTCTCTTCTCTCTTCTCTCTTCTTCTTCTTCTTCTTCTTCTTCTTCTCTCTTCTTCTTCTTCTTCTTCTTCTTCTTCTTCTTCTCTCTTCTTCTTCTTCTTCTCTTCTTCTTCTTCTTCTTCTTCTTCTTCTTCTTCTTCTTCTTCTTGCTTTCTTCTTCTTTCTTCTTCTTCTTCTTCTCTTCTTCTTCTTCTCTCTTCTTCTTCTCTCTTCTTCTTCTTCTTCTTCTTCTTCTTCTTCTCTTCTTCTTCTTCTTCTTCTTCTTCTTCTTCTTCTTCTTCTCTTCTTCTTCTTCTCTCTTCTTCTTCTTCTTCTTCTTCTTCTTTCTTCTTCTTCTTTCTTCTTCTTCTCTCTTCTTCTTCTTCTTCTCTCTTCTTCTTCTTCTTCTCTCTTCTTCTTCTTCTCTTCTTCTTCTTCTTCTGTTTTCATCTTCTCCATCTTCTTCTCTCTTGCTTCTCCTTCTCTCTATCTTCTTCCTCTCTCTTCCCCCACTTCTCCATTTCTTCCTCTTCTGTTTCTCCTTCTACCTCTTAATTTCTCCACCCCTTCTCTCTTCATCTTCCTCATCCTCTCCTTCTCCTTCTGCTTCCTCCTCCTCCTCTTGCTTCTCCTCCCACTCTCCTTCTCTCCTCCTTCCTCCACCTCCTCCTCTTCCTCTACCTCCTCATCTTCCTTCTTCTGCTTCTCCTTCCTCTTCTTCTCCACTCCTTCTCCATCTCCTCCTCCTCTGCTTCTCCTCCTTCTCCTTCTTCTCCATCCTCCTCATTTCTCCTCCTCGTGCTTCCTCCTCCTCTCCTTCTCCATCCTCCTCCATCCTCTTTCTTCTCCTCCTCTGGCCTCTTCTTCTCTCCTTCTCCTTCTCCCATCCTCTCCATCTTCTCCTCTTCCTGCTTTCTCCTCTCCTCTCTGTCTTCTCCTCCATCTTCCTTTCTTCTCCATCTTCTTCCTCTTTTCTATCTTCTCTATTTCTCTCCTCTTCTGTGCTCTTCTTCCTCTTTATCTTTGTCTTCCTCCTTCTTCATCTTCTATCTCTTCTCTCATCTTTTCCTCTCCTTCTTCCTTTATTGTTCTTCTATTTCTTCCTCTCCTTCTTCTGTTTCTCCTTCTTTTATCTTCTATCTCTCCATCTTCTTCTTCTTTATCTTCTCCATTTCTTCTAATCTTTCTGTCTTCCTCCTCCTCTTGTCTTCTCCTCCTCTTCGTCCTTTTCTCCTTCTCTTCCCATCTCTTCTCTTCTTCTTCTCCTCATCCATCTCTCCTTCCTCTTCTGCTCCTTCTTCTCCTTCCTTTCTTCTCTACCATCTCTTCTCTCTCTTCCTCTTGCTTCATCTTCTCATTCTACTCTTCTTCTTCTCTCTTCTTCTTCATCTTCTTCATCTCCATTCTTCATCTTCTCTCTCTTGTTCTTCTTCTTCCTCATCTTCTTCTTCTTCTTTTATCTCATCTTCTTCTTCTTCTTCTTATCTTCTTCTTCTCCTCCTTCTTCTTCTTCTTCTCTCTTCCTCTTCTCCTCCTTCTTCTCCTTCTCCACCTCCTCCTCCTCCTGCTTCTCCACCTCCTCCTCCCTTCTCTTCTTCTTCTTCTCCTCCTCCACCTCCTCCTCCTCCTCCACTTCCTCCTCCTTCTCCACCTCCTCCATCTCCTCCTCCTCCTCCTTCTTCTCTGCTTCTTTTTCTCTCTGTTCTCCTCCTCCCCTTTCTCCTCCTCCACCTCCTCCTCTCCACCTCCTCCTCCACCTCCTCCATCTCTCCCTCCTCCCTCTCCTCCTGCTTCTCCTCCTGCCTGCTCCTCCTCCTCCACCTCCTCCTCCTTCTGGTCCACCTCCACCTCCTCCTTCTCCTCGCTCCTCCTCACCTTCTCTGACTGAGTGGTGGTGGGAGGGTAGGTGCCCAAGTGGGTAATGTGGATTCCACGTTTGCCCAGGACCTCAAGACCAGGGTGGCTCCAACCTCCGCCCCTTGCCTCTCACCCCCGTTGCTCAATCCCAGGGTACTCTGACCAGGAAGAGGAGGAGAAGGAGAAGGAGGAGGAGAAGCAGGAGGAGAAGGAAGGAGGAGGAGGAGGAGAAGGAGGAAGAGGAGGTGGAGGAGGAGAAGGAGGAGGAGGAGGTGGAGGAGGAGAAGCAGGAGGAGAGGGAAGGAGGAGGAGGAGGTGGAGGAGAAGATAGGAGGAGGAGGAGAAGCTGGCAGAGGAGAAGGAGAAGGAGGAGGAGGAGGAGAAGCAGGAGAGGAGAAGGAGGAGGGAGGAGGGAGGAAGAGGAGGAGGGAGAAGCAGGAGGAGAAGCAGGAGGAGAAGGAGGAGGAGAAGGAGAAGGAAGAGGAGGAGGAGGAGATGGAGGAGGAGAGGTGGAGGAGGAGTAGGAGGAGAAGGAGGAGGAGAAGTTGACCTCAGAGCACCTCCCTCCATGCCTGCTGAGGGACCTGGCTAGTTCCTTTCAAGCATTTAGGTAGGGTCTACCAGACTCCATTGCCCAGGTGAGGACACTGAGGCAGAGAGAAGGAAAGAGATTCACCCAAGATCCCTCAGCATTGGCAAAGGGGAGTTAGGAATGACACCCAGGTCTTGTCTAAGCCCTCCCCCTCCAGCTCTCTGCAGGTGCAGCTCCCTGCACCTTTTCCGATGGACTCCTCTGGCATCTGGGGAAGCCTCATGGATCCTTACTCCAAATAATGTTTTTCAATGCATGAAACAAATACACACAGAATTGCAAAGAAAACCAATTACATCGCAATGGAATTATCAAAACATTTTTTAAAAATCAGATATATAGATCAGGCACCGCGGCTCATGCCTGTAATCCCAGCACTTTGAGAGGCCGAGGTGGGTGGATCACCTGAAGTCAGGAGTTCAAGACCAGCCTGGCCAGTATGGTGAAACCCTGTCTCTACCAAAAATACAAAACTTAGCCAGGCGTGGTGGCATGCTTCTGTAATCCCAGACATTCAGGAGGCTGAGACAGGAGAATTTCTCAAACCCGGGAGGCAGAGGTTGCAGTGAGCCGAGTCACACCACTGCACGCCAGCCTGGGTGATGGAGCAAGACTCTTGCCTCAAAAATTAAAAATTAAAAAATCAGATGTATAATATCAGTACACATACTTGGGATTGACGCAGGACATAACAAGAGCTAATTCATGCCTAATAACGCTAGTACGTCAAAGCGTCAAGGAGGGACGCGGCGTTTCAAAGATGTCTGCAACCTTGTATATGTGTGATGGAAAAATCTGTAATTTCGATTGGCGCCAAAGTCCCAGGTCAGCTACTCCACTTAGGTTTGTTGCCTCCACACATCACAGAGGACATGCCAACGGCCAGTGACCGGCTAGTGAGAGTGAACGTGACCCCCGCCACCTCGGCCTGCCCACTGGCCACCGGGAACATCCAGTGCTTGTTTCTCGGCTAAGGCCAAGTGCGCACCTCTGCTACAGGAGCGGTGGGTTCTCATGTTTGTGCGTGTGTGTTAAACTCACATTCTGCAGTTGGTCCCCTGCCTAATCCTGATGCTGCAGGTTTGGGAAGAGGCTGGGATATGCATCTCTAGCAAGTGCCCAAGGTTATTTTAGGAGAAAGAGCTGTCTTTTAAAAATGTAAATACCATCAGGTGTCATTTAAAAATGTCAACGATGCCCTTTGCACTTGGGATAGACTAACTCCCTGCCTTGAGTTTTGAGTTTCTACCAGATTGTCAGGCCACTGCCTACCCTTTGTCATCTCCTCCCCCTCCACACTCAGCCACACGTGCTTGTTCCCTTCCTCCAAAGCCACCCCAGGGCCTTTGCACTTGCCATGCCCCCTCAGTCCAGTGCTCTTTCCCCAGCGTCACTTGGCTGGCTGCTTCCAAGCTCAGATGACCCCGGCCCCTCCGTCAAAAGCAGGCACCACTCCCGTCACACACAATCACTTTCTGTCCTTCCCCCATTGTACTATCCCCATACCCCCTGGTTATTGGAAGTGGTGCTATTCATTGGTTTCCTGAGGTTGGGTCTGGCAGGACATGTCTGTCTGTCCAGCACCTCCTCCTGGAACACATCTTGCTCTGGCATGCGTGGCGCTCAGCAAAGAACTTGCTAAATGAATGAGTGAAGAAACGCCACAAGCCAAGAGGAAAAGAGACGGCCTGAGTTGTTCAGCAGCAGAGGAGCCCAGGGAAAAAACTGCTTCCAGGTGGAGGGAGCCGCTGCCGTGAATGCCACCGAAAGGACAAGGGAAATGAAGACCGAGGGACGAGAAAAGGCCATGGGCTTTGGCAATTTGAACCCCTCTGGTGACAGTTGTGGAGAGGGAAGCAGATTCTGCAGAGAGGCTGATGCCAAGGGGAATGTGGCTTCAGGAGGTGCGGAGGAGCGGGTGGTGAGGCTGGCTGTGCAGACGCGGTGAGTGCCAATGATGAATGAGACGGGAGGTTCACCCCCAGCTTCACAGCAGGGGGAGGGAGAAGAGGAGGGCCCCTGGTGTGGGGGGCTTTGGACATCTGGACTCAGACTCACTCATTATTTCACATCAGCAGGGAGAGATGGGAGAGGGAACAAGAGCAGGGCTCTGGAGCCAGGCAGGGTGGGTTCACATCCCACCCCCTTCCGCTTACCAGCAGAGTGCCTTGGGCAAGTTACTTAAATCTGGCTGGATCTCGGTTTTCTCATCAGTAAAATGTAATGAAAACGATGTCCGCCTTAAGGACTACAGTGAAGATTCAGTGACACACTTGGGAACAGGAAGGGGTGCCCAGCGAGTGCCCAACGAGTGCCAAGCTTTGTTTCCTATTGCTGCTTGGTGCCCGGGGCGAAGCTGCAGCTGGGATGTAGCAGTGGAAGGCGGCTCTCAGCCTGAACCACAGAGACAAGGACACAGCCAGGCAAAGCAGTGACAGCCTGCCGCCGGGAGAACTGAGTGAGCAGGGGCTGCTCGGACCCGAGAAGGGACCAGCCTGGCTCAGGCACAGGAGCCCCAGGGGTTTCTGGAGGAGGAGCTGGAGGAGGTCTTGAAGGACAAGGGGGAGTCTCAGCAAGAAAATACTCAGACCCTAGGGAGCGGGAGCCTAAGCTGGCGTGGCTGGACGCAGAGGCCAAGCCCCGGGGGCCAGGAGACCGTGGAAGAGGCCACTTGAGCGCAAGGCAGCAGGGAGTTGTGAACATGGTTGGACCTGGGTACCTAGGATTTGCTCTGGCTGCCACGCAGAGAGAGAGGAGGGGGTCCGGCATCAGCGCCACCGTGGAGAGCCTTCTGTGGGGCTCCATGGAAATAGGGCAATTGTCTGAATGGTGGAGACCGCGGCGAAGATGGGAGAGGAGACGGAATACCGTGGGAGGAAGAGTCGAACTCGCCCTCTGCGACCCCGGGTCACTTTCCTCTGATGTGTGTCCCACAAGGACGAGTACTTAAGGGATCTGCAGAACTCCCACCCACCTCCGTCACCCTTCTTCCCACCTCTCCACCAAGGCCCATTTCAAGTACACGGCAGAGGGGCCTCCAGACACACCCCCTTGGTACCCTGGAGGGACAGTGGCCTCAGAGCTGAAATGAGCCACCAGGGACCAAGTCCTCCAGGGCAGGCCAGAAGTCAGGGGTTTGGGGACAAAGTGTAGCATCCTGGCACCCCAGATTTGGAAGTTCCAGCCCTAGGAAGTCCCCCAGTCAAGACAGAGAGCCCTGAGGTCCTCCATGAAGACACTGAGTGTGTGCTCCGGCTGACTCCACATTCACTCACCTGTCAGAGCCAGCGGCCACTTGTACAATGGCCATTAACTCCCCCTCTCACCTTCAACCCCATCTCCTACCGCCTTTCCCCTCATTCACCTCCCTCCAGCACCTCGGCGCCCTTGCTGTTCCTGACATGTGCCAGGCACACACTTGCCTCAGGGACTTTGCACTTGCCACTCCCTCTGCATGAAATGCTGTTCCCCTGGGTCTCCCCCACCTTTCCTACGGTTTTGGGTTTTGGGGTTGTTTCTTTTTTTTTTTTTTTTTTGTCACCCTGGCTGGAGTGCAGCGGCATGAATAGTTCACTGTAACCTTAAATTCCTGGGCTCAAGTGATCCTCTATCGCCTCAGGCTCCCAAGTAGCTGGGATCACAGGTACACACCACCGTGACTAGCTAATTTTTAATTTTTTTGTAGAGATGGGGTTTTGCTATATTGTCCAAGCTGGTCTTGAACTCCTGAGCTCAAGCGATCCTCCTGCTTCAGCCTCCCAAAGAGCTGGGATTACGGGTGTCAGCCACCATAGCCAGCCTTCTAAGTTTTGCTTAAATGTCACTTGTCAGTGATGTCTTCCCCTGATCCTACTGTTTAAAATTGCCAATGCCCCTCCCAATACTCCCTCTTCCTTTTCATTTTTTTCCCCTGCATTTATCACCATTCAGCAGCCAAAAGGACCTTTCTAGAATGTAAATTGAATCTCCCCCTGCATAAAGCCCTCCAATGTTTCCATGGCTTCCCATCACACTCAAAGTGAAACCCAGGTTTCTTCCAGGGCCTTCAGTGGCCTGGCCCCTGCCCACCTCTCCAGCCTCATCTCTCTCCCCTTCCTCCCTGAGGCTCCTTTTCCAGCCACAAAACTCCTTCCCACTCCAGGGCCCTTGCACCTGCTCTCCCCACCTCTGATGGAAACACAGCTACCAGACATCCGTCACTCTCCTCCTTACGGAAAGGCACAAGCACAGTCATGAATTGGGTGAACGCTCTGCTCCCAGGTCAAGAAGATGACAGAACGTCGAGGCACCTGCAGCCACCTGGAGTGGTCACAGCCAGGGAGGGTCACCTCCCAGGAGAAGTCACAGGCTCGGCTGCAGCCAGTGGGTGGGAATGGGCACCCAGGGTTGCCAGATCTTCCAACTCTTCCAAAGAAGCCAGAAATCCTGGGTTTTACATGAAAATCTCATTTTGAAAAGATAATGAATTCAAATCTTTTCAAACATAACCCTGAGGCCCTAGGACTCAAGTTTCCAATCCTTCACAGAGCTCAGAAAGCCAGTCATGACTGAGTCCATCCCACTGCATTTTTTGGTGCTAAAAATTCACCCCAGAGAGGGGGATGAGATGTGAACAAGGTCACACAGCTTCTTGCAGAGCATGGTCTCCAACCAAGACTCTCTTCTTAACAGCAGACATTTCTTTAACTCCTCCTGAGCACTCGGTTGGGCCACAGGAAGGGGGAAATGCTATTCACATTCATGTCAGAACCTTTTTTTTTTTTAAGTGACAGGGTCTCATTCTGTTGCCCAGGATGGACTGCATGGTACATTCATAGCTCACTGCAGCCTCGACCTCCTGGGCTCAAGTGATCCTCACTGCCTCAGCCTCCCAAGTAGCTGGGACCACAGGCATATGCCACGATACCTGGCTAGTTTTGTTTATTTTTTTTTTGTAGAGACAGGGTCTCACTATGTTGCCCAGGTTGGTCTTGAACTCCTGGCCTCAAGGAATCCTCCCATCTCAGCCTCCCAAAGTGCTGGGATTACAGACATGAGCCAGCATCTTTAAGACATGGGCAGAATAATGAAAACATATTTGTGGGTAGAAATCTTTTAAGGCTTATCTGCAAGCGTAAGTGAAGGGTCTATCCTAGCATAAAGAATGACGTCTTCTGTCTAAGCAGAGGGTTCATCTTGGTGGCAGGGCAGGGCACAGGGCGCATGATGCATGATCCTGCCTGAGTCCATGGTGAGCTCAGAATCTCTATCTTATTACCCTGAAACTAGACAGCATATTTTCTCTTGCCACTACCCTTCCCCCACCTTCCCCCTCCCACCCCCACCCCACCACCTTGACCAGAAGGATACTGGCTTTATCACTCTGGCAGAGGAATCTAAAAGTACCTAGACTCACCAACTTCAGGGGGTTTATTCTCTCATCTGGGAGGCACCCACAAAGCTTTTGCCAATATAAATGGCATTTCCTTTGGTATTTTTAAAGATCAGAGAATCCACGGGAATATACAAGTTGGACGGGGCCTTTGAGATCACAGCTTCCAAATGCCTCCTGTTTCAGGTTTAAAAAAAAAAAGTTTTTTAAGGAGGCTCGAAAGGTTAGGTTTCCAGATAGCTCACAAAAGAAGAAACCAACCTAGTTAAAATCCTATGGAAAAATAAATTCAATCTCACTCATAATAAAATTTAAATTAAGGCACTCATGAGATAGAGCTTGTAGCCAGCATATTAAGCAAAATTTTGCAAGTAAGAGCTTCTAGTCGAAGATAGTGAAGGGAGAGTGGGTTTCCCCACTGGAAACATTTACGAGCTTCTCACTCAGAAGCCATGCAATCCCCTTACTTCCCCCAGGTTCCATTACCGTGTGACTAGTCCTGGCCACCAGGCTCTGAGCAGAAGTAACACGTGTCACTTTTAGCACAATGCATGGAAAAGCTGGCATGTGACCTTCTGGTTCTTACCTCCCGCTGCTTTCCTGGGGGTCTGCAGAGGTGTTGAGATGTTAGTGTGTCCAGCAGCCTGGGTTCCTAGAGACCAAGTTTGCTTCAGGCTGGGGCCCTCTGTGCCACCTGCTCCCTCTTGAATGTTCTTTCCTCTTATTCTCCTCATTTCCACTCAGTTCAAATGTCAGCTCCTCATCAAGGAACCAGAAAGATCCTAACCCATCCACACACCCAACTTTTCCCTGCCCTGGTCATGCCCCATTCTGACATCTTGTTGAATTGTCTCCCTAGTAGCGGTCTCATTTTGAAATGATCATGTCTTTGCCTCAGTTTACCCATCTGTGAATTGGGCAGTCAGACTCAACTTTAAGGACCATCCCCTCTGTGACATGACTCCTGAGACCCTGGGGGGTATGGACACCCTATCTGCACCACCTCCACTCCCCTTCCTGTGCCCTGGGCCAGTCCAGCATCCCTCTTGGAAATAGAACTCACTTTTCCTTCCAGAGACCACCACTTCCCCATTCTCAGCACTTGCAATGAAGGGACAGGGGAGGCAGCCCCAGCTGCAGGGCGGGGATCCTCAGAGTCCACTGCGATTGGTTCAAGGATGGGCACATGACTCAACCTGGGGCAATCGAGAGCCAGCCCTGGGAAGATCGCAGAAACATCTGTCGAAGAGGCGGTCCCTTTCCATTGGGAGTTGCTAACTGGAGAAAGTAGAAACTGGAGCTGCTGGGAGCACCTCTGCCAGCACAGACCACCTGAGAATGAAGCCCTGGAGAGCTGCACTGAGAGACAGAAAGGCTGCCTCCTAAGAGCATTGTGGGAGGGAGCGACTGGATCCAGCTGTGCCTGACTGTGATATGTCCCTGATACTTGAGTCACGAAACCAGTAAACTCCTCCTTCGGCTCAAGTCTGTTTGAAATGAGTTTTCTTTCTCTTGCAGCCAAACAGCCTTTTGTCTTCCTTGCCTGTCCCTGTAAGGATGTCTGTCCCAGCCCTGGAATGTTTGCTCATTTCTTAGTCTCCCTCTTGGGCTATGAGCTCCCTCACAGGCAGGTTTCCCAGCATCTCTGCCCCTCATCTGCCCTGTGCAGCCCTGGCCAAGTGACCAAAGGACACAGAAAGCGCTGCAGCTCTGAAGTTTTAATTGGAGAGCTGCTCTGTCCATTCCGGAAGCTTCAGACTGTGTGATCTGAGCAATTAACCTTTCTGCAGAAGCCAAGGCCAATTATATCCCAGGGCCCGTCTTGACATCTGTGTAACCGACCAAGTGTCTCAGCCTGGCTGTCTTGGTTTTTATAGGACAAATGTAGCATAATCAATCTCTTCTATCCTCACTGCTGTCACCCCCATCCAGGCCTGTGTCCTTTGTGGTTGTAACAGCCTCTGACTCCTCCCTACTTCCCATTGGCCCACTCTTGCCCATCCTCCACAAACTTGTCCCCTGTGACCTTGGCAACTGCATCTGCCGCTTCCCCATGCCCCACCCTCCAACTCCGCTAAACTCTCTACCCGGTAGATGGCAAGCGTGGTCCAAAACCACTTACCCTTCCTGTATCTGCACCCTTTGCAATACTCTCCCACCTCTGACTTTGAGCTCAGCCATGGAACTTGCCTTGGTCAATGGGATATTAGCAGATGACACACAAGCACATTGCACAACCAGTGCAATGCCTCTTGCTTGCATCTGTTATCACCCAGGCTAGCCTGCTGGAGAACGAAGGACTCGCTAGACAGAACCTAATCATGCCAGCTGAGGCTGGCCTAGGTCACCAAACAGTTTATCTGTGCCTAGACATAGAGCAAGCCAGCCACAGTCAGCAAAACTATCAAGCTGACCGACCCAGATGTTGAAGCAGTGAACACTCGTTCTGCAGACCTCTGAAGGTTGTGATCAGTATGCAGCATTGTCATGGCAATAGAGAGCTGATGCTTGTTGCATTTCCCCGAGGTCTCTAGAGCCTTAGCAAGTGCTCTTCCAGCTGCTCACCCTGTCTCCATTTTGATCTGTTCCTAGTTCATTTTGTGCTGCTATCATAGAATACCAGAGACTGGGTAATTTTTTAAAAACAGAAATCTACTTCTCACAGTTCTGGAGGCTGGGAAGTCCAAGATCAAGGCGCCTTTTCTGGTGTTGCCCTTCTTATTGTGTCCTTGCATGGTAGAAGGCAAAAAGGCAAGAGAGAGCTGACACACTCCTGCAAACCCCTTTTTATAGCAGCATTAAACCATTCATGAGGATGGAACCCTCATGACCCAAACCCTTCCCAAAGGCTGAAACTCCCAACACCATTGCATTGGGATTAAGTTTCCAACACATGAATTTTTGGAGGGGACAAAATCATTCAAATCACGGTGGTTTGCTTGGCCACCTCCTACACATCCTTCATGATTCAGCGCAGTGTCTTATCCGGCTGAAGGCTTCAGTAATCTCTTCCCATCCCACCCCAAGGGCTGGTAGCTTACTTCTCTGTGCCCTTACAGCCCCTCTGCATTAAAACGAGCTGGAGACAGATAGCGTAGCTCAAGGCCTGGTGCCTGCACTTACCAGCTCCAGGGACCTGGGCCCATCATTTAATATTTCTAAACCTCAGTTTCCCCACCTGAAAATGGGAATGACAATAACATCACCCATCTTGTAAATATTCCATAGGAGGGGCTTCACGTAGTGTCTGGCACACAGCAAGTGTTCTCTCTAGTTAGCTGCTATCATCCTGTCGCTACGGTGCTTACCTCATTGTCATGCCATTATTTTTCTGCCTTATGAGACTCTGGGCCCCAGAAGTCAGGACCCACACCTCATTCACTATCCGCCTTTGGACTAGTCCAGAGAGGACTCTTTTTTTTTTTTTTTTTTTTTTGAGACAGGGTCTTGCTCTGTTGCCCACGCTGGAATGCAGTGGTGTGATCATAGCTCACTGCAGTCATGACCTCCTGGACTCAGGTGATCCTCCCACTTCAGCCTCCCAAGTAGCTGGGACTACCTGCGTGAGCCACTGTGCCCAGCCTGCACTCAGCTCTTCCTAAGCCATCACTGCTGATTCTCTAAAGAGGACATTCATAGTCCCATTTCATTGTTAAGAACACCAAGGTTCGGGGAAGGAATGTAACTTGCCCATGAGCACACAGCAATTAAATGATGTGCATCTTTTTTTTTTTTTTTTTTTGAGACAGCATCTTGCTCTGTCAGATTACAGGCACACGCCACCATGCCCAGCTTTTTTTTTTTTTTTTTTTGTATTTTTTAGTAGAAATGGGGTTTCACCATGTTGGCCAGGCTGGTCTCGAACTCATGACCTCAGGTGATCTGCCCACCTTGGCCTCCCGAAGTGCTGGGATTACAGGCATGAGCCACTGCACCTGGTCAATGTCCATCTTTTCATGCCCCCTCCTGGTTTGGTCCATGTTTGGGACGAGGACAAATGTGATATTCAAGAGAAAAACTACAATTAATAAAAAAGAGTATTTATAAAGTACTTACTATACTACTCATGCTGTTTGAATCCCTTGACTTATTTCAACTGATTTAGTCTTCACAAAAACCTCTGTGAGGTATGTACTGTGATTATCCCCATTTTATAGTCAAGAAACTGAGGCATGGAAGGTCCATTGACTTGCTTAAGGTCACACAACTCAAAAAGGCAAGACCAGGGTTTGAACCAGGTCACTTGGGGCCATGGAGCTTTCTAGTTCATCAGTCTTATTGCCACAGATGACGAAATGCATGCTTCATGATCCTTAGTCTTCCCATCACAGATACCCAGACACATACAGGTACCAAAGCCCCTGCTCAGTTCTTGGGTAGACTGATGTGGGAGCCTGCCTCAGTCTACCCAAGAACTCCGTTTCTAAGTCGGGTGTGGTGGCTCCCACCTGTAATCCCAGCACTTTGGGAGGCCAAGACGGCAGGATTGCTTGAGCCCAGGAGCTCAAGACCAGCCTGGGCAACATGGTGAAAGCCCGTATCTATAAAAATACCAAAATCTGCCAGGCATGGTGGCATGCATCTGTGCCAAGTGCTACTCAGGAGGCTGAGGCAGGAGGGTTGCTTGAGCTCAGGAATTTGAGCCTGCAGCGAGCTGTGATTGCACCACGGCACTACAGCCTGGGTGACAGAGCCAGACCCTGTCTCAAAAAAAAAGAAAAAACGATTACAGTTCCCTGCCCTGAGCCCCAGGCAAGGGCTGGGGCCCTGACACTCCCTGTAGATCCTGCCCACTTCCTCCCTAGCAGCTGCCAGACCCTGCTGCCCCCACCCAGCCTGACTGGACTTTCTCAGAGTTTCTTTGCAGCCACAACCAAGCCCACTGTTTGTGTAGCCCAGCGCAATTTGGCTTCCTTTCCTCTCTAGCCTCATCATCTCTTACTCTCTCCCTTTCTCTCTCTCTCTCTCTCTCTCGGTCTCGACAGAGTCTCGCTCTGTCACCCAGGCTGGAGTCCAGTGGCACATTCTCGGTTCACTGCAACCTCCGCCTCCTGGGTTCAAGCTATTCTCCTGCCTCAGCCTCCCAAGTAACTGGGATTAGAGGTGCATGCCACCATGCCTGGCTGATGTTTTGTATTTTTAGTAGAGGTGGGGTTTGGCCATGGGGTTTGTATTTCTAGTAGAGTTGGGGTGTTGCCAGGCTGGTCTCGAACTCCTGACCTCAGGTGATCCACCCACCTTGGCCTCCCATTCCTTTCTGTCTTTACTCCAGGCATCTCCTTGCTGCTTGGCTGGTCTTTGAATATCCTGGGCATGTTCTGCCTCAGAGCCTGTGCACCTGCTGTTCTCCTGCTTGGAGCATTCCCCCTGCCCTTCCCAACCCCGTGACCCATGGTTATCCTCATGGCTTTCTCCTCCACCTCCTTTCATCTTTGCTTAAATGCCACCTTTTGAGAAGGCCCCCTCTGACTCCCCCATCTGGAACGCAGACGCTCTGTCCCTTCCTGCCCTTCTTCACAGCCTCAGCCCTGCTTTACTTTTCTCCACACTTATTGCCATCTAATAACACCACGTGACTGACAACTTGCTTTTTTGAAAGTTTGTTTCCCTCTTTGCGAGTGGAAGCTCCATGAAGGCAGGGGTTTTTGTCTCCTATACACCACTGGACCCCAGCGTCTTGAACTGCGCCTGGCACATAGTAGGCATTCCCTAACATTTGTTGAATAAATGAATGACTAGTTGGTCAGCTTTGGATTCAAGCTATAAGGACACTGGCCACCTGCTTTGGGGGGGGGTCAGTCTGGGGCTTGGTGAGTTCCCCAACCGTACAAGAGTCTGACTCCTACCACTGTCTCACCATCCATGCACCCAAGCTCCCAGCATGCCTCGCAGCCAAGCCCACTCAGGTCAGACAACTGGCATTAAAACCAAAGGTCTGGCTGGGCACGGTGGCTCATGCCTGTAATCCCAGCACTTTAAGAGGCTGAGGCAGGAGGATCGCTTAAGCCCAGGAGCTTGAAACCAACCTGGGCAACATAGTAGAGACCTCGTCTCTACTAAAAAAATTCTTTTAATTAGCCAGGCATAGTGGTGTGCACCTGTAGTTCCAGCTGCTTGGGAGGATGGGGTGAGAGGATCATTTGAGCCCAGGAGGTCGAGGCTGCAGTGGGCCATGATTGTACCACTGCTGTCCAGCCTGAGCAACAACAAAACGAACAAACAAAAACAAACAAAGCAAACAACAAAAAGACGAAAGGTTGGTCCGGCTGTTACGTCTTCAGGTTTCATGTATACTCATAACAACAACATCAAGATTAAAAATGATTAGTAGGAAGACAGCAAGTGCTGGTGAGGCTGTGGGAGCAGCTCCAGAGATTGATGCAGTCACTTCAGAGACCAATTTGTCCTTACCTAGCGTAGCTGAAGATGAAGATGTTTGTGTCCCATGACCTAGCAAGCCCAGTCCGATTTACAAAAGTTAAAGACATTCTTGCACCATAATATGGGCTCAACAATGTTCACAACAGCACAGTTTGAAATGGAAAAGAAAAATACTGGAAAAAACTAAATGGTTATCAACAGTAGAATGGCTAAATAAATTGTGGTGTATTCACAACATAGAATGCTTGCCAGGAAGCTATGAACAGAAATGGATAATGGCTACAAACATCAACATAGCAGAATCTTTATTTTTATTTATTATTATTTTTTTAATAGAGACAGGTCTCACCATGTTGCCCAGGCTGCTCTGAAACTCCTGGGCTCAAGTGATCCTCCTGCCTCAACCTCCCAAAGTGCATACAGGCATGAACCCCCACACCCGGCCAACATGGAAGAATCTTAAGAAACAAGTTAACTCTGTGTACCCGTGTACCATGTTAACATGATAACACATGCAGCATGACCCAATTTAAAGTTCAAAGATAAGCAAAACGATATAGAGTATTTAATGATACCAACTTGTGGTGAAACTCTGAACAAATGCAAGGGAATGTTCTATACAGAAGTCAAGAAAGAGGTGGTCCCTTTGAAGGAGGGGGCTGGGATCTCAGAGCAAGGGACCCAGGAATCCAAAGCCAATGGTGAATTGGTGATTTGCTGAATTTTTATTATCGGTATTTTGAACTTATTTTCATGAATATTCATTTGTATTTACTCCAATATTTAATAAAATCAGTTTTTTAACAGGAAAATAATGATTTGGGGAGGTTAGACCAGGGATTGTCCAACGACAGCCCAGGGGCCAAATCTGGCCTGCCTCCTGGTTTTGTAAATAAAGTTTTATTGGAATGCAGACAAAGTTTTATTGGAACACAATCATGTTCACTCATTTATGTATGGCCTATGGCTGCTTTCATATAACAATGGCAGAGGTGAGTAACTGCAATAGAGACTGTATGGCTCACAAAGCCAATATTTACTGTCCAGATATTTACTATGTGGTCCTTTTAAAGAAACGTTTGCTGCCCTAGGTCTAGAGCAATGACCTACACTCACAGACTAAATTTAATTTTAAATTTTTTTCTACTTATTTTCTAATTCAAAAGTAATACATGCTCATCGGAAAGAATCTGAAAAATACAGAAACATGAGAAAACAGTTTCCCATATAAGGCCACAACCAGCAATAACCATTGGTAAAATCTGAGCCTATTTCCTTCCAGGTTTTTTTTTTTTGAATGCATATGTAAGTTTCCTCCCTCTATAACCAGGAACATGCTGATCATGCAATTTTGCACTCTGTTACATTCACTTAATGTCATCTCAGGAGCATTTTTCTGTGTGGCTTAATAGCATTCCATTTTTTGCTATTACAAGTAATGATGCAATTAGTATCCTTGTACACATGTCTTTGTTGACAATATGAAATATTATATAGTCATCCAAAATGAATTCTTCAAGGAATTGCTAATGATATAGGGATGTCATGGCTGCATTATTTATACCAGCAAAAAGACTGGAAACAATATGAATGGCTTGGCAGTAGGAGAATTGCTATATGAACTTGATACATCACTAATGTGGAGTACCAAGTTCATACAATGTAGATGGAATATTCTGCAGCTTCTAAACATAATTATTATGAAGAGTGGAAAAATGGTTCTCTCTCCCAGCCTCAGTCTCCTGATATGCAAAGTGAGGAAAGTGCCACTGCCTCCCAGAGCTGTTTTAGGAGGTTTCTTTTTCTCTCCCTTTTTCTTTTCTTTTCTTCTCTTTTTCTTTTCTTTTCTCTTTCTCTCTCTTTTTTGTCTTTTTCTTTTTTCTTTTTTTGCAATCTCACTCTTTTGCCCAGGCTGCAGTGCAGTGGCAGGACCATGGCTCACTGCAGCCTCAACCTCCCAGGCTCAAGTGATCCTCCCACCTCAGCCTCCCAAGTAGCTGGGACCACAGGCACGTGCCGCCATGCCTGGCTAATTTGGGAGGAATTTTGAAAGCATCTAGCACGTAAGTTGCATTCCCTATGTAGAGCTATTATTTTTAGTGATAATGATATATAAATCATGGGAAAAGGATACAACCAGGCTGACAGGTCAATCCTGCATCCTACTAGATGCTAACTACCTTGCAGACTGCTCCTGGCTGCACTCACACCTAAGTAAAACTAGCAAGTGTCTGGAAGGGACCCTAGACAAGTGGCAGGTGGCATTCTTCTGCCTCCACTTCAGAGCCCTGTGATTACTGCTCCCATGTCATTAGTGTGATCATTGAAGGGCTGTGATCCCAAATGGGTTTTGATGACAATCTTCGCGCAACCAAGAAAGGAATAAATGGCTCTTGACTGCAGATATAACTAAGCTGCTACCAAGCAGGTATTGATCAGAGCTGAGGCAGAGCCCAGGCTGACAGATGGGGCAACTCTGAGAGGAGACAAAGGAGCAGAGATGTCTCTTCCCTCAGAGGATGTGTGTGTGCGCGCACACACACACAAACACACACATCCTGTTGGTTTTGAAAACTCACCAGGAGATAGGGAGGGGAGGGGGCAGGGTGGGGGCTGAACAGCCAAGGGAGTCTATGATTTAGGGGGAGTTTGCCAGACTTTCATTTAGGTTATAAAAGGAATATTTGAAAACAAAGAAATCCATGAACAGCAGAAGGCTTTGTGCGGCCATAAATAAAGGTCACATAGAGGGCAGGGCACGGAGCAAACAAAGCCACAGGCCAGAGGGTCAGCCTGGCTGCCTAGACTCATAGGCCCACAGTTCTTAGTCATTCATTCACTCGCTCAAGCCACAAATATATACTGAGCACCTACTATGTGCTGGGTGTTGTTCAAGGTGCTGGGGACATAGCTATGAATGAAACTAATTAGTCTGCTGTCTTGAGGAGATCAAAAATAAACAAGTTTTCAAGTCAATAGGACTGGGGAGGCTGAGAGGGGAGGATCACTGGAGCCCAAGAATTTGAGGCTGCTGTGAGCTATGACTGTGCCTGTGAATAGCCACTGCACTCCAACCTGGGTGACACAGTGAGACCATGTCTCTAAAAAAATAATAATAAATACAATACAATCATGGCAGTTAGTGACAGCCAGAGCAGAGAGATTAAGACATTGACAGACAACCTGGGTTTCAATTCTGGTTCTGCCACTTACCCGATGGGGCCCTTGGGCAAGTCATTTAACCTTTTTTTGCAGTGAACATTCCTGGTGCCTACCCAGATCCCCTCTGCGGTGGTACAGCACTCCCTGGCTGCCATGACTGGCCAGGAAAGGTGCACACTGTCCCCCTTCTGCAGAAACATGCCCTCTGTCGAATTGGAGGCAGCTCACCTGGAAGGTTACGGTTATTCCCTCTAACCCCTGAGACACCCAATGAGGAAAAAAGACATGCTTCCTGTGGTTGAAGGTGGAACCAACTCCGTGGTATAATTCACATTCCAGAGCTTCCGGGGAATCAGTCTCCAGGGAGCTCACAGCCCTGCCTAGCTGCTCCATGCCATTTCCATTACTCTGCCCTCTTTGGCTCATTCCCCTTACTCCGCCCTCTCTTAAACATGTTTTCCTTTTTAAATTTTATATATTTATGCATTCTTTTTTTTTTTTTTAGAGACAGAGTCTTGCTGTGTTGCGCAGGCTGGAGTACAGTGGTACAATCATAGCTCACCGCAGATTCAAACTCCTGGGCTCAAGCATTCCTCCCACCTCAGCCTCCCAAGTAGCTGGGACTACAGTTGCAAACCACCAGCCCAGCTAATTTTTAATCTTTTTTTTTTTTTTTTTTTGGTAGAGATGAGATCTTGCTCTGTTACCTAGGCTGATTTCAGACTCCTGGTCTCAAATAATCCTTCCACCTCAGCCTCCCAAACTGCTGGGATGACAGGCATGAAACACTGTGCCCAACTCTCTCCCTTTTTCCTAAAAGTATCTCTCCAAAAGTTCATGGGCACTGGAATTCCCAGCTCACGCTCTTGTTTCCAGGGGAGCCAGCTTACAACACTCATTCTTTGTGGGTAAAATGGGGGCACCCTCCCTCGTGGGGTTAAGACTAACGTTAACATATACTTCTCTATTTGCTTAGGACACGACGTGATACATTATAAGTGCTATATAAGCGTTGATCATTAATAATGACCATAAAAATTAAAATCTCTCAATGCAAAAAAAAAAAAATGTCTAGAGTGGGGCTACATCGGTTAAGTGCATCCAGGCAAGATATCTATGAGGCGGTGATATTTGAGCTAAATCCTGGTAGGAAGGAGGACACTAAATGAAGAGTTGGGTGAAGAGAAATCCACATACAGCAAGTGCAAAGGTCTGAGGTGGAAGCAAGCTTCGTGCTTTGTTTCTGTAATCCAGAGGCCAGTGAGGCTGGAACTCTGGTCAGAGGGTTTTAAAGAAGCCGGTGCCCAGTGTAATTTGCATTTGCAGTAGATCACTCTGGCTGCTGGGTTGAGAATGGATCTGTTGGCCTCACAGGTACTTCCTGATGACCTGTTGTGTGCAAGGTGATGTAACAGGTATTTGGAAGGATTTGAAGATGAGCCTGATGCAGCCTCTGACCTCAAAGGGCTCAAATGTAGAAGAGGCAGTGAGCCTGGGCGTGAGGACTCTACAGTCAAAAAAGTGCTGTGTGCCGACAGAGAGGGCGCGTGGGAAGCTGGCATAGCTCTGAGGAGGGTTGGGGAACGAGCAGGACCCTAATCAAGGACAGGAATGTAGCTGTGGAGAACGAAAGGGTGTTCCAGGTAGAGGGGAATAGAATGAGCAAAGGTGGAGACTTTGTTGAGGGCAGTTAAGAAATCCAGTCAACCTAGAGCACAGCAGGCCTTCATCTGAAGCCAGAGAGAGCAAGCGGGGCCAGACCGCAGAAAACCGTGGGTGCCAGGTGAGATTACAGCCATTCCTCCCAAGGCAGCGGGGAAGTATTCCCAGAGTTTTAAAGAGATGAGTGTTAAGTCATCTTTTCTTTAGCCTGCTGAATCTAAAATTTATATCAGGCCTCTCTTGGTTGCAAGAGATAGAAATACAATCACGACAGGCATAAACAGAAGAATAATTCATCAGCTAAAAAGCAGATCTGGCTTCAGGTACAGCTGGATGGAGGACTCGGTCCTTTTCTAAGTTTTGGCTCCATCTTTCATGCTGTGGCTTGGGTCTCAGACTCCATACTGTGGTTAAGGAAGTGGCTGGAAGCCCAGCCAGCTCTCAGGACCAAAAAAAAATCCCTGATTTTTAGCAAATCCTTCTACTGTGGCAGATTTTGAATGTCAAATTGAGAAGAAATGTGCAAAATCGGCTTTCAAGGCCACAGGAAACAGCCCCACACATCTAGACCCATATCCTACCATCTTCAAAGCCACTGGGCACAGTTCTCTTCCCCCTGAGGTTGCAACAGACATTTCAGTGCATTGCATAACCTCTGATTTGGTCATGAATCCGTCCACAGGGGACGGTGACACTTTGACTGCCATAGGCTCGGGTCTCCTGCTTCATCCTCAGTCACAAACCACATGGCCTGAGCATAGAAAGATCTTGACACCCAGCAGAAAAAAACAACTAGAGCATAGTTACCAGAAAAAGGGATGCTGGGCATGAGGCAAACACAACAGATTGTTTTCCTATTAAGATGGTTTGAGGGCCAGGCAGGGTGGCTCACACCTGTAATCCCAGCACTTTGGGATGCCGAGGCAGGTGGATCACTTGAGGTCAGGAGTTCAAGATCAGCCTGAACAACATGGCGAAACCCTGTCTAAACTAAAAATACAAAGATTAGCTGGGCGTGGTGGCGGCCACTGTAATCCCAGCTACTCAGGAGGCCAAGGCGGAAGAATCGCTTGAATCCGGGAGGCTGAGGTTGCAGTGAGCTGAGATCACTCCATTTCACTCCAGCCTAGGCAACAGAGCGAGACTCCATCTCAAAAAAAAAAAAAAAAAGAAAAAAGAAAAGAAAACAGAAGATGGTTTGAGAAGGCTGTAAAGATCCAATGAGAAAATGGACAGGAAGAGTCTTTGTAAAATGGAAAGCCCTGCAAAGGTTCTCCAACTTGCTGGACATTTTTATTCTTGGTCTGATGCTCTAAGCTTCTGATGCATCTGATGTAAAGTACCATCAAATGCTATGGGAGACACCTCTGGGAGCGTGTAGTCTTAAGATGGATGATTCACCATTCCCGGTCCTTTACCCAGGGCAGACATTGCTAATCTATCATGGCACTCTCCCACGGAGCCTAGGAGATGCCTCACAATCCTTCTCCACTCAGCTGTCTAGGCAGGCAATACCAATTGAGAAGAGAGGGCAAGAAAGATTAAACCTTTCCATTCTCCTTAAACTGGTCCGATTCCATCATGAGCCATAGTAGAAACAGGCCCAGAGATGAGTGCAACTTGTGCATATCACAAAGGCAGAGCCTAGGGATGCCCAGAGTCTTTCAATTCCCATTCGAACCTGTTCATATCCAAGATGACTTAATATGGAGAAAGAAGGTTCCAGGGCATGGGAATGCCCAAAGCGGCAATGACTTCCCACTGCTATTAGAAAAATCTCCCAATTCCCTACTGCAGCCTTCACAGCTGCCCATCACCTTCCTCTCTGACTCCATCTCCTACCATTCTCCCCTTACCCCCCATGCCCCAATCATTCCATTTTTCTGTTCCTCAAAACATGCCAAGCTTGGTCTCACCTCAGAGCCTTTGCAGGATCTCCCTAAGGGGGTGACAAAGACATTCACCAGAAGCTCCAGGTAAATACCTCTCTGACTTCGTCCATACCCAGGAGAAGGAGAGCTCCACTTTCTCAGCAAATGAAACAGAACAACTAGCTTCCTAGAATCCAGTACTCATCATGGGAGCCAAGAAGATGGAAAATTCCAATTGGCCAGGCCTGGACTGTGTGCCCAGCCTTGGAGATAGAGCCAGCCTCACCCTGACCACACAGTCTGAGAGTGATGGAGACGTGGGTGCCCAGTGGAGAAACTACATTACAGGAGGGGGAGTGGGCTCAACATTACACTCTAGTTGATAATATGAAGTCCATATCATTGAATTTTCACCTGAAAGCAGGAAAATAAGAGACAAGAGTATTTAGAAAAACCCGTATCTTTCAATGCTTATTTACTTTCCCGGGAGTAAGAACCGAAAGTGCAGCGGTAAGTGGATTTATCCCATCCCTCTTGACGAGAATCTATCCCATCCCATGCCAAATGGCATGTCCCAATGGGGGCTGAATTGAAAAAAGATTATGGAGTCTTGACTGGGGGGAAGGGACCTTCTGGCTGGGTCAGAACGTCCTCCTTTGAAGCATACCTTAAACTGGCCAATTGGAGCCATTGCACTTTAAGAGGACCAAAATTTGAAAATCTCCTACTGTCTTATTTTAAAGTATTCCCAAGCCCTGAATAACCAGAACTCACATCCAGGCTCCTAAAGCATTCAGACTTCATCATGCATGATCAATTAACAATGTCTGCTGTGGGCGGAGGAGTGAGGAATCATGGTGTGCTTGCTGTATCTTTGCTGACCCTAGTCTATGGACTTTTTTGGACCATAGCATGGCTGCCTGAAGCCAAAAAGATCCCCACTTGGACCTGAGCTGTCAGCACACCAGGCCGACTTAATTAAAGTGAGCAGGATTACTAAGTCATTATTTAACGATGGAAAGAGTTTCCAGGAGTCGTTGGGAGGCAGATGCCACCTCCAGGGAAACTGCAGCGCCTTCTGTTCTCCACCCTGGTGGCACGGCCCTCTCTCTTTCATCATCTTCCCCACTGCAAGTGTTCTCCCCGTTTGCTATCTGATCTTGCAAAATGGGAGTGAGACATGTTTTGCTCAGGAAAATGCAGAGCAGCCTGAGGAGCGTGGGCTGGCCACTTGGTACAGCAGATATCCCAGGAAGTCGCTGTTCATCATGGCATGTGCCTGTCACCCTCCCAGCCGGCAGCCTGCAGGAGTCCTGTGATGGGCTGAAAGGCCCTCAGGGAACCTGTAATTAAATCCCAGAAGATTGCCAATTCTCCTGCTGGTGAGGGGAGGAAGAGCAAGGCACAGCAGGCGTGTCCAGACAGGGCTGAGCAGAGACAACCAGGCAGGGACAGAGGCTTCACGGCTGCAGTGGCCAGAGCAGAGAACGTGGGGAGCTGGGGAATAGGTTTAGTCCCAGGGAATGAGGGGCCAGATGGAAACAAGTGATTTCTGGCCAGGCCCTGGCTGAGAAGGGCTGGAAACTTTTACGTTCTGTCAGATGGAATGAAATTAGCCCAGGTCCCTACCCATTCTCAATTCTATTACCCATCAATCCACTTGGTGAGCAAACATTTACTGTGACCAGAGCCACTTTTCAAAGCAAAAATCCAGTTGTATCACTCCCCTGCTCCCCCACTCAGGCCTGATGGTCAGCTAATATGCACCTGCACAGCCATTCTGACAGTTCAAATAGTGAAATACTTTCTTACCAGCTCACACCAGTAAGTAGCTGCTGTCTTCAGCACCTTCTCCCAAGTGTTTCACCTGTTCTCTCCCCACCCCTTCCCCAGCCCCCACTTCAGCACACACACTGCTCCCCACGCCCTCCAAAACCCCAGTCTCCCTTCCAAGACTTGGTTCAGCACCATGGCCAGTGTCTGTTCTGATGGTTGATGCCTATGTGTTGCTAAGATTTTGAATGTCATTCTTACCACTATTTAAGGTCCATAGCCTTGTATCAGCCATATTCCTTTAAATATCACCCCTGTTAACTTTTACAGCCTCATCTCCCATAACACAACCACCACAAACCCCAGGTACATGAATTCTCCACCATTCCCCAAAGAGACATGCAAGGCACATTGATGTGCCTGGATTTCCCTCTCCTTCATTTTCCTCCAAAACTCCTACTCATCTCTCACAAGCTTTCTCAATTGTGCCCCGGTTCATGTAACTTGGCTCTCTGCTCAGTTAGGGGCGCTGGCTTGATAGCTTGGATAGTGCCCTCTATGTAACTAGATCTCTGTGTTGGTTTCTTATCCAGGTTCTTGTTTTGGTAATCTGTCTTACACTGTAGCCCCTTCTCAAGATGAGGGCCCTGCCTTGATTGTATCTGTGATCCACTATTGTTGGCAGCAGCAAGAGACAGGGAGAGAGACTGGGGCATCAGAATGTCACAGCTTCTAAGAACTTAAGCCAAACCTCAAAAGACAATCAGGGAAGGGTTACTATTTCTTTTCTTTTCTTTTCTTTTCTTTTGCCTTCCTGAGTTCATTATGTCCTTCAGTGCTGATATTCAGAACATAATAAACAAATTCATCAACATTTCATTTATTTATCCTTGTTCTGACCACGCACCTGTGACTTTCCCTATCCATCACCGATCCTTCACACCCCCAAAATGACTTATTTCTCTCTCCTCTGCACTACCCTCATTCCTCCATCTCTCTTGTGGCCTCAAGAATGTCAAAACTGCAGTTTTTCTCTCTTTATCATTCCCATGTTTCCAAGTCTCTTGCTGCCTGAGACATTTGTCTAATTCTATTGATCCAATATATTCTATTTCGCTCAACAAAACATAACTACAAAATATTCCCCAGCATGGATGACCATATAATTATGCCTTTTCCTTCACATATCTATAATCAAATACATTTTATATACTTTCTGTTTAACCTAGTAAGTTTCCCTACTCAATGATAATAGATCGCCCTGACTCGATCGATAGTACCAATCACCTTTGTGGGAAGATGGGACTCTGATGTGGATGCTGACCTGGATTCCCAGTCTCTGTGCCTATCTCCCCCATCTCATCCCTCTTTGTTCACTCTGCACTATTCTTTCTCCCATGACCTAAACTTTCAGCACTGCCCTCTGGACAGTTCCCCAGGGTTAGTCCAATGATGGATGACCCCCTATCCTACGCACCAGCCTTCTCTACAAACACAGACAGGTAGAGGCACCCCATGGGGATGCCCATAAGCCTCCTCATCACTCTTAACTCCACAACTGCCCCCAACGTATTTTTGTAGAAATGGGGTCTCCTTCTGTTGCCCAGGCTGGGGTACAGTGGTGCAATCATAGCCCACTGCAACCTCAACCCGTGGGCTCAAACAATCTTCCTGCCTCAGCCTCCTGAATACATAGGACCACAGGCACCCACCACCATGCCTGGCTAATGTTTTTATTTTTTGTAGAGAAGGAGTTTCACTATATTGCCCAGGCTGGTCTGAAGCTCCTGGCCTCAAGCGATCCTCCTGCCTTGACCTCCCAAAGCATTAGGATTACAGGAATGAGCCACCATGCCTGGCTTATCCTTTAAACATACTATTTGCACAAACCGATTTGACGAATTGAACCGATATTCATGAGCTGCAAAAAGCCTGGTGCTGGAAGATGTGCCAGACACAGCCACCAGGCTTGGCTCTGCTACTCCCGGCCAGGAGAAGGTCTCTGTGCGGCACTCAGCACACCGCAGCCATCTGGTCAGCCATGGCTGAGTGGCTGCTCTGCCCCTGTACCCCTGGAAGGCTCCTGCTCCCCAGGAGGACCATCCTCACTTCCACAGACCCTTTGACCTTCTGTCAAAATCCTGCCCCTGGGGCACCCACATTCTAAGAGCAAACGAGAAGACCTCACCAGAAATCCACAGTGCATGCGTGTGGCAGAAAGTGCCAGAAAGGCCAGGTGCAGTGGCTCACACCTATAATCCCAGTACTTTGGGAGACTGAAGCAGGCAGATTGCTTGAAGCCAGGAGTTTGAGACCAGCCTGGACAACATGGTGAAACTCCGTCTCTACTAAAAATACAAAAATTAGCTGGGTGTGGTGGCATGCACCTGTAATCCCAGCTACTCAGGAGGCTGAGGCAGGAGAATCACTTGGACCCAGGAGGTGGAGGTTGCAGTGAGTGAGCTGAGATCATGCCACTATACTCCAGACTGGGCAACAGAGCAAGACTCTGTCTCAAAAAAACAAAAAACAAAAATGAAACAAAACAAGAAAACGAAAGTGCCAGAAAGACCAATTACAAAGGTGTTGTGGGAGCCATTTCTTTAGGTACCCTCATAGAGAGTGCACCCTCATGATTAAAAGAAAAAACTCTGGAGCCTGTGCTCAAATCTTGGCTTTACCACATACTTGCTCTGTGACTTTGGAGAAGTTACTTAATCTCTCTGAGCCTCAGTTTCCTCAAAGTAAAATAGGAATAACAATAGTGTTTACTCAGGGTTTGTGAGGACTACTTCAGTTTCATATTTAAGTGCTTGATATTTATAAATGTAATATTTATATTTATAAAGCGCTTACATTAGTAAGAGAAAAATTATATACACATAAATGCTTATAAAAATATATAATATATATGCACAAATATATATAACATCTATATGCACAAATATACACATTATATACAGTATTATATACTTAGATATACCATAATACTATTGCTCTGTAGATTAAGAGATTATAATTTTATGTACTATATAGAGTATGCATATTTCATATAATGTATATGTATACATGTGTGCATGTGTGACACACACACACTAAAGGTTGCAAGAAAGAAAAATGAACAAATGTACTTCCCTAACACAGCTGTTATTTCCTAAAAAGTATTTTCTTATGATTTTTTAAAAAATTTGCATACATTTTTACACCATGCAGGACCCACAGTTTTGTGTGTTGGGTTTTTTGGCAAAAATAATTTCATAAATGCTGTGTCATGTGACCACAGAACCTTAGATTTTCTTTTGTATGATTGTATAATATCCCAAAGAGCAGGGAGACCTGAATTGACTTAGCTGTTGCCCTTGCATCTGCAGGAGTGCTTTAGGCTGCAAGTAACAGGAAGCCCTGACTCAACTCCCTTAAGCAATAAGGGATTTTCTTATCTCTCACACAAAAGAAACCTTAGAAGAAAACATCTCTGAAGTTGATTAATTTTGCAACTCAACAATATCACCACAGATAAGGACGTTTTCATATTTGTGCTTTGCCATCCTGAGGATGATAGATGATGAGTTGTCCTTAATTTTGACCCTTACAGTCATAATACCACTGCAACAATCCTGAAGTGGAAGAAGAGGTCGACTGTTACATCTCTTAAGAGTAAGAAACCTTCCCCAGTCTCCCAGCAACGCTGGATCACACGCCTACTTCTAAACCAATCACTGTCAAAGGGGCGGGATAGACACGAGGATTTAGACCAATCAGGATTCACTCCCGGACTGGGGATTTAGGAGCTCATTTTCTAAGAGCAGACAGGCAAACAGAACCAAATTCCTTCTGGAGGAAGGAGAGTACGGTGGACAGATATTAGGGAGACAGCTCACAGTAATTGTCTTGTTCCTACTTCACACATTTCTCTTACATGCAACTTGGAGAACCAATTATTCCTGAGTAAAGGAATTAAAATTCTTAAAGGATATGGCATTTGGTCAGGGCTTTAAAGGATGTGTAAATGTCAACATAGGCAGGGCCAGCATTTAAGGCTGAGGTTCCAGCCTGCCTACGGGCAGAGAGGCAGTAAGTTGTAGGGTATTTTCCAGGAAGAACCAGTGTCCCCGGAAGGCTGGGTGTCAGGTGGTGGGAGGGAGGAGGGGGTGGAAGGCGAGGATAGATTGAGGACAAATTGGGAGAAGTGTTTAAATGCTGACTGAAAGAGTCTCCACCCAGAATGTTGTGGTCATGAGAAGCCACTGAAGATTTCAGAGAAGAAAACAGACACAGAAAAGTTGAGCTTTTGGGGAGAGAAAAACCTGGCTGTGAATAAAAGATGCACAGCAGGGGAGAGGTGGGCACAGGGGGACCAGTTAGGAACATGTCAAGACCATCCGAGGGTGGGACTGTGAGCTCATCCCAACCATGCAATGTTCACGGGAAGGAGGAGAGATTCCACCCATGCAGGAAGGTGAGCTCCACACAACCAGTGGGTGCCTTCACATTAGAAAAGAGCCAAGGGCCTGCGGGCGACAAGGTGAACGATGGCATCATTAACCAAGCCCCCAAAGGAGAGAAAACAAAGGATCTACCAAGAATAGGGCAGTGCCTGGGGTGTGCACAGAGTCTTGGATTTCCAGGCAAGGTGCCAGCACCTCACACAGTGACAGCAGAGAGCAGCCCGGGAGATTGGAACAAAAATGCATTTATGCCAACAGCAGAGGCAAAAGAGAAAAAAAATAGCTAAATGAAATGGCGAGTGCATGGTAAAGTTTGGGAAGCGTGCTCTGTGAAAGTTTTTGTTTGTGAATTGAGGTGGGGCTTCTAATTGGATTTCGGAAAAACAGTCTTCATGAATACAAGATAGGAAAAAGGAGTGACAAAGCCTTCTCCAGGGACAGACCCGGGACAGCTGAGGCAAGGCATGAGAAGCCATCTCCGATATGTCCACAACCACCTGCCTGCAAGCCAATCTGGTCCCTGTCCTGGCTCCATAAAGTGAGAGAGGTAAAGACCTACTATGTGCCAGGTGCCAGGCAAGGAAGGCAGTCATATTCAAAGTAGTCCTGGTCCCTTGCAAAACTCATGGACAGTCTAGTGGTTGGAGGGTGCAGACAATTGAAAGATGGTTTACTGCAGGCACAGTGGCTCATGCCTGTAATCCCAGCAGGCATGAGCCACCATGCCTGGGAGGCCAGGGCTGGCGGATCACCTGAGGTCAGGAGTTCGAGACCAGCCTGGCCAACCTGGTGAAACCCTGTCTCTACTAAAAAAAAAAAAAAGCTGGGCGTGGTGGCACACACCTGTGATCCCACTACTTGGGGAGCTGAGGCAGGAAAATTGCCTGAACCTGGGAGGCGAAGGTTGTGGTGAGCCGAGATCGTGCCACTGCACTCCAGCCTGGGTGACAGAGTGAGACTCCATCTCAAAGAAACAAACAAACAAAAAGCTTAGGTAAGGAATCCCACTGGAGAAGCAAATCACTGAAGGATGTGACATCTGGGGTGTGCTTTGCAGGAAGAAGGAGTCACATAAGTAAAGATAGCACAGAAAGCTGATGACAATTAGTTGCGCACTGGGATAGAAGCATTTAATAATGGCCCACATAATTATCCCAAAAATTCTGAGAGATAGATATTAGTACTACCCCTTTTCAGGTAAGGAAACTGAGGCTCAGAGGGTTTAGGAACATGTTCAGAATTTGACGCCAGAAGCCAAGCCCTTGACTTCTGCACAGAGTGGCCTCCCTCGACAACAATTCCTCCACCCTTGCCCACCCCAGACTACGGTAGCCTCCTCACGGGTCTCTCGTGTCCTCTCAAGGGCCTTCAATCTGCTCCCCCACGCAGCAGCCAGAAGGATCTTTTGTTTTTCTTTTCTTTTCTTTTTCACTTTTTTGAGGCAAGGTCTCACTTTTTTACCCAGGCTGGAGTACAGTGGTGTGAACACGACTCACTGCAGCCTCGACCTCCCAGGCTCAAGTGATCCTCCCACCTCAGTCTCCCAAGTAGCTGGGACCACAGGCACTAGTCTAATTTTTAAATTTTTTGTAGAGATGGGGTCTTACTGTGTTGTCCAGACTGGTCTTAACAGAAGGATCTTTTGGAGATGGGAATCTGACCTTGTCACCTCCCACTGGAATCCTTCAGTGACTTCCCTTGTTGTTCAGTCCCGTGGCCCAGCCTCACCTGCTCTGTGGGGCCCAGACCCAGCCCCTCCCAAGGCTCCACACTCATCCCCTGTGCTCCAGCCACATGAGCCCTCTCTCAGACCCCTCATGCCATTCTCCTCTGCACCACAGGACCTTTGCACATGCCAATCCCTGCCTGGAACACTCTTCCCCACCTCTGCCCTCACCAGCTCCTACCTTAGTTGGCTTCCACTCATCCCTCAGTGCTCCACCCAGCCACCTCCTCCAGGACGTCCTCCTGATGCCTAGCCTAGGCAAAGTTCATTGGCCATGCACAGGTATCACTCATCCTTTCTTCAGACTGTGCTTCTCAACCCTGGCCACACACCGGAGTCACCTAGGGAAAGTTTAAGGAGCACCGATGCCCAGACCTCAGCCTAGATCTGGTGAATCAGAATCTCTTGGGAGGCATGGTGGGTAGAGAGTGGCCTGGACGTCAGCATTTCCTAAAATCTCCCCCAGGGGGGTTCCAATGTGTGGCCACAGTGGAGTATTAGTGCTTTATCATCATTTTCTCCATGCTTAAGTCATTTTTTTTTAAGATAGGGTCTTGCTCTGTCGCCCAGGCTGGAGTGCAGTGGTGTGATCTCTGCTCACTGCAACCTCCACCTCCCGGGTTCAAGAAATGAAATTCTCTGCCTCAGCCTCCCAAGTGGCTGGGGTTATAGGCGCCCGCCACCATGCCTGGCTAATTTTTGTGTTTTTGGTAGAGACGAGTTTCACCATCTTGGCCAGACTGGTTTTGAACTCCTGACCTTGTGATCTACTCACCTCGGCCTCCCAAAGTGCTGGGATTACAGGCGTGAGCCACCACTCCCGGCCCTGCTTAAGTCATTCTCAGGATTGTTTTGTTCATGTTTGTCTTACCCACTAGATAATACATTCCATGTCCCCCAGTCCCCGAGAAAGTAAGCATTCAATAAGTACTTATTCAGCAAACGCAGATGGCCGTGGCGGCCAGCATTTCTCTAGCGTGTGCCCTGTCTATGAACTTCACAAGCATGGTCTTCTTCCCTCACAAAAACCCTATCAGGTAGGAATTCCTATTAGCCCAGTTTGACAGATGGGGAAACTGAGGCTCAGGAGGTTGGTGGGGGGAGTGAGTCCCAGAGTGTGGATTCCAGCCTTGTTCATCTGACTCCTTGTTCATCTGCCCGGGCCCTCAGGACCCTGCAGGGAACAGCACCTGTGAAGTCGCCACCTCTCAGCAACACTCCCATGTGGGTGACTCGGTCCTTCCCAGTCTTTGGGCCCCTCTGAGACAGCCCCCAGCCCAGTTCTAAGGAAAACAAAGTACTTGTGAGTGGGGAAAAAAAAAAGCCCAGTGTCGGTCTGTCTGGTCCACCTGACACCAGGGAGAGGCTTCTAATTGGATTTGGTCGGCCTGCTTCCTGCTGACATTTGGTGGGCGGTGACATTCGGCGGGTGAGGGAGGAGGTCAGAAAGTGGTCACACAGGCCCAGGCCTCTGGAGCAGGGAGTTTAACTCATGTGGCTTTGATGCCAGTGGGAAGCCACACTCCCCTGAGAGCCATCCTGATCTCTAATCCCAAGAGACCAGACACCAGCCGGGACTCTGTTTAACACCAGCCAGAGGAAGGCTAAGGGGCATGGAGTCTGATTAAGAATTTCTGTCCCTCTGTGCCTCCCTCCTTACAAAGTAGCAGACTGAAAACGTTTTCCATATCACAGTGATGTTTCACAGAGTTTATTAAGGTGCGGGGACCTGGGAAAGCGGCATTTCTCAGCCCTGGCCACATATAAGTATCTCTTCCAGGGGAACTTTTAAAAACTAGCAATGCCCAGGTCCTACCTGCAGCCTATTGCATCTGAATCTGCCAGGGTGGGTCCAGGTACCTGTACTTTTCAAAACCTCCCCAGGTGGTTCCAAGGGACAGCCAGACGTGAGAACCGCTGTGCTAGAAGGTAAATAAATGGCTTCTGGGAGGGCGCAGAGAGTGACATCACAGTGTGTGACGTGGACTCACCCAGCCAGCCCATTCTCCCTTCTTCTGTTAACAGCTGACTTAGGGAACTATGCCTCCCCCACCCTTGGTCCTGGTGGTTGGGGATTGGTCTTGCTCCTAGCCGCAGCGATGGTCACACAGTCCAGGCTTGGTCCATCAGAGTTCTGAATCTCCTGAATGACAGTGGTTGATTCAGGAACGGCGTGTAACCCAAGTGAGCCTGAAGGGAATCAGCCCTAGGGCCTCTGTGGGTGCCGCTAAGGAAGAAAAGAGCTCTTCCCTCTGGGACTGCTATGTACAGACCTTCTCCCCCCCCTGGAGAGAATCTCTCTGAGAATAAAGACATACCAGAGGAACTGCAACATCAAGCTGAAAAGAGACAGATTCCAGTGGCGCAGTTTGAGTCCTGGATCCAGCCATGCCTGAAGGATGCTTTCAGTTACTTGAGCTCATAAATTCCCCATTTTCCTCTCAGCCTGTCTGAATTGTGTTTCTGTTTTGTGTGGTTTGGAAACATCTTGACTGATGCAGTTGTTATTGGTACATCTGCCCCATGGTGAGATTGATGAGGTGAAGCTGTGGGCTAGATTCCATTCCACACTCCCCAGGGCAACCAGCATGGCATGAGCAAAAACCAGGAATGGGAGGTAAGAACTCCAGCCCTCTGCCCTCCTCCACAGAACCTCCTTCTTTACCATTATCTTCCTTTCCTGCCAGTACGGGTCTCCTGCAGCCCAGATTATACCCCATAACAAGCCATGTGCAATAGCCAAGCCACCGCATTGCCAGGCCTCCCGCTTGTATGTAGCACTTCCTGGGTGCATGCATGAGAATCAAGGCTTGGGTTGGAGCCCCATCTCCACCTCTTGGCCAGGGCTGCTACATACATGCCTCTGGGGTTAAAGGCCCCTCTCAAATTTTGCATTCGAGTCCCTCGTCTTAGTCCCAGCTTGCTCCTAGCACCTGATTGACGAGGGCAGATTGCATAACCTCGAAGCCTTCACTTCCTCACTGAGAAACTGTAATAATTTTACAGAGTGCCTACTAGGTGCTGTTATCATTTTTCCTGTGATGTCTCCCTGGCCCCATATGGCCAGCCCCCTCACTTCCTGGGGTCTTCACTCAAGTGACGCCGTCCCAGGCAGGCCCCCTGGACTGTTCTCTTCACTACTGCAACCCTCCATGCTTATTTTCCTTGTTACCACTTAGCACCATCAAACAAGTTCCACAGGTCACACATTTATGTGTGGGCTGATTCCCCCCCACTGGGAAGTAAGTTCCAGGAAGACAGGATTGCTTTTTCTTTTCTTCACTGCTGCATCCCTGGGGCCTCGTACAGCACTTGGCACATAGTAGGTGCTCAAGAAATGTGCATTGACGGAAGGAATGGATCCAATGCTCAGAAGCAAGCAGAAGGGTAAGTCCAATTAGCATCCCAAGGTGACATTATCCCTGAGAATTCAGCATTGGGGAAGTCCTGAGCATACAGTAGGCCCTTAATGGATATTGTTTACAGATGCTCTTTTCTTTCTTTTTTAAAGAGACAGGGTCTTATTCTGTCACCCAGGCTGGAGGGTAGTGGCACCACCATAGCACACTGCAGTCTCAAACTCCTGGGCTCATGCAATCCTCCCGCCTCAGCCTCCCAAGTAGCAGAAACTGCAGACATGCACCAAAGGCATGGCTGATTTTTGTTGTTGTTTCAATTCTTTTTTTGGAGAGATGGAGTCTTGCTATGTTGCCCAGGCTTATAGCAAGAGCCTGGTCTTGAACTCCTGGACTCAAGTGATCCTCCCACCTTGACCTCGCAAAGTGCTGGGATTACAGGCATGAGCCACTGTGCCCCTGGTCAGATCTTTTTCTTGATCTGCAGAGCAACATGAGAAAGAAGAACTTAGTGGTGACTTTGCCAGATATCTCTCTGGGTCATTTATAATAAAGCAAATAATTTGACATCTGCATCTTCACTCGGGTTCTTCGTGGGGCCAATCAAAGGGACAACAAGTTTCCCATCTCGGAGCTGCTAATGAAGGTTAAATAATTAATGCCTGGAACGAAGCAGCGGAGGCTGGACTGCTTCCCGACCGCAATCTCCTGCTGGTGCCTGTGGACATCCCACTCTGACCTCAAACCCACCGTGCTCAAAGGGCTGGCTGGCCTCCACGCTGCTGTCTCCATCCCAGCCCCACTGGCGTTTCTCCTCATGGAAAGCACAGAGTATAGGATGGGAAGAAGTGGTTTCTAGGAGCAAAAACTCAAACCAGAAGAGCCCATGAAGAGACACTCAGAGGCACTTCTAATCAGGGAAATGCACATTGAGACAATGAGATGTCGTTTTATGCCTTCTACCGATTAGACACCCAAACAGCAGAAAGCTGGATAAAGCCCAGTGTTGGTCAGAATACGGGAATTTTAAGCAGTGCAAACTCAGTGTAATCTACCCTGTGACTCCATCACCCTGCACCTGGACACACACCCCAAGGGGATCCTCACACAGGTCCTTAGGAGGACAGGCCTGAGGATGTTCTCTGCAGCTTCCTTTGTGGTGACAAGGATTTGGAAACAACCTTGCTGTCTATCACTGAGAGAACAGACAGGCACAGGAGGTGCTCAGTGTGGAGAATCAGGTGGGTGTTGGTTGAGGTGTAGACACAGCCACATGGATCATCTCAAACACAGAGTGCATGAAAACTCGAGAAGCAGAATGAAATCTATAGCACAAACTGGGATCAACTGTATTACTGTTCAGCAGACATTCACAGCCCTCCTTCTTGAGGCATATTCTTCCCCACTGTGTTAGTCTATTCTCATACTGCTATAAAGAAGTGCCTGAGACTGGGTAATTTATGAAGAAAGAGTCTCACTCTGTCACCCAGGCTGGAGTGCCATGGCATGATCTCAGCTCGCTGCAGCCTCTGTCTCCTGGGTTCAAGTAATTCTCGTGCCTCAGCCTCCCAAGTAGCTGGAATTACAGGCGTGCACCACCATACCTGGCTAATTTTCATATTTTTAGTAGAGACGGGGTTTCGTCATGTTGGCCAGGCTGATCTTGAACTCCTAACCTCAAGTGATCCACCTGCCTCAGCCTCCCAAAGTGTCGGGATTGCAGGTGTGAGCCACCGCGCTTGGCCAGAACAAAAATTTCATTGGCTCACTGTTCTACAGTCTGTACAGAAAACATGATGCTGACATCTGCTTGACTTCTGGGGAGGCTGCAGGAAACTTACAATCATGGCAGAAGGCACAGGGGGAAGCCAGCCATTCACATGGCGGCAGCAGGAGGAAGAGAGATGGGAGATGCCTGCCACACAACCGGATGTCACTAGAACTCACTATCGCCACGACAGCACCAAGCGAGGATGGTGTTAAACCATTCATGAGAAATCCACCCCCATGATCCTGTCACCTGCAGCAGGCCCCACCTCCAGCACTGGGGATTGTAATTCAACATGAGATTTGGGTGGGGACACATATCCAAACCATATCACCCACCCTACTAACTTTGGGCCTGACCATGTGACTTGCTTTGTCCAGTTACGTAGGGGCAGAGGTGAGCATGCGCCATCCCCCAGCCAATGGCTTACAGGGTATGCCAGATCATGGCTCACCCCTTTTGCATTTCTGCCACTGCCGTAAGACTATCCCCTGGATAGGTGCTGGCCCCAGTGTCACAGGAGATGTGTCCAGCAAGAGGACCTGAACACAACCCTCAGCCTGGACCTGGGGAAACCCGCTTAACCCACAGACTTGCAAGCAAGAAAAATAATGCTTGGTTTTGGAAGCCACTTGCTGCGTGGCAGGGTGATTTGTTACACAGCCTTACTGCAGGAATAGCTGACTGATACACATGTATTTGAATTTAAAATATATGCAAAAGGGGGCACCTTTGCAAGAACACATACAAGCAGAAATGCTTCATATAGAATTGGATGGTTGCCAGTATGGAAGGGAGAGGAACGGAGAAAAGAGTAACCCATTAATCAATCAATTGGAGACTGGTATGGACCATTCAGGACCATTGCTTTGACCTGCACAGCACTCTCAGCTCACTCTCTTCCCCCGGAGTTCTGCCTCGCCAGAAACAAGTCCATGAGGGCAGGGCCCTAGAAATCATACTGGGGAGGTGCAGAGTTGGTGCTCAATAAATACTTGTGGAGGCCAAGTGCAGTGGCTCACGGCTGTAATCCCAGCACTTTGAGAAGCTGAGGTAGGGGGTTCGCTTGGGTCCAGGAGTCTGAGACCAGCTGGGCAGCATGGCAAAACCCTCATCTCTATGAAATTTTAAAAGTTAGTCAGGCGCAGTGACTCATGTCCGTAGTCTCCGCTACTCGGGAGGCTGAGGCAGGAGGATTGCTTGAGCTTGGGAGTTCTAGGTTACAGTGAGCTATGATCATACCACTGCACTTGCACTCCAGCCTGGGAAACAGAGCAAGACTGTCAAAACAAAACAAAACAAAACAAAAACGTGTGTTGAGCCAATCACTAAGATAAAAAATCTGAAGCCTAATTTGACCCTCAGAACCCCAGAACTTCGCTTCTGGAAGAAAATTTGCCACCATCTTGTCAAAATGCAAAACTCGAATGTCCAGAGGGGTCTTTCTTTGTCACCTTTTCCTTGAAGTCCGAGAGAGGTGTAGCTGCTCAGGGCTGGGCCCTGCATTCGACTCTGGGTCTCCTGGTAGCCAAAGCCTCTATTTTGAACCCCGACACCCTCCACAGGGAGGATGCAGGGCTTGGAGTTGAACTCAATTAAATCCTTCTCACTCTCTGAGGCAGTTTATTTGTCCACTTGAGTCCTAAAGGGGCGTTGATGAGAACTCCACAGGAAATCATGAGACAGCAGAGGTGCTTTGCAGCCGAGAAGGCAGGACGGGGCAGAACAACTTTCCCCCAGGGCACAGGTCACCAGTTCTATTTGCGAGGGCCACTCCCCACCAACACTGCCCTCCAGCTCATCTAATTCGAAATAAACGTCCAGGGCAGGAAAGTCACTGAGGTGCAGGAAAGGAGGGAAGGCTTTAAAAGTGAACTATGGCCCGGGTACAGTGGCTAACACCTGTAATCTTAGCACTTCAGGAGGCCAAGGCAGGTGGATCACCTGAGGTCAGGAGTTCGAGACCAGCCTGGCCAACATGGTGAAACCACATCTTACAAAAATACAAAAATTAGCAAGGCATGATGGCAGGTGCCTGTAATCCCAGCTACTCAGGAGGTTGAGGCAGGAGAATCGTTTGAACCAGAGAGGCGGAGGTTGCAGTGAGTCTAGGTTGCACCATTGCACTCCAGCCTGGGCAATGCAGTAAGACTCTGTCTCAAAAAATAAATAAAATAAAATAAAAAATAAAAGTGAGCTACAAGTTTCATTTCCAAGAAAAGGAGAATACGGAAGAGAAGAGAGTGGAGAAGTTGAAGAAACCCAGAGAAGAATGGCACCGCAGGAGAGTTATGGTTCTGGCATGCAGCAGCCCTGGGTTCAAATCCTGGCTCCGTCACTTCACAGCTATGTGAGTGTGAGTCACATGCTTAGCCTCTCCGAACCTCAGTTTTCCTGTCTGAAAATAGGGACCAAAGCGGCACCTATTTCCTGGGGCTGCTGGGAGGATCCAATGAGACCATGAGCTGGTCTTTGCACAGCAGCTGGCTCAGAGCAGGCTCTGGAATGTAGCTCACATGTTTTCTGGGCACCTACTGGATGCCAAGCACCATGTGGGGATTTGGCATTGAACAAGACAGGCAAGGCAGTGCCCTTGTGGAGTTCAAGGTCTTGTGAAGAGAACAAGACAGAAAACATGCAAACGCATAAAACGAGATCATTTCGGGGATTTGCAGAAGGGAGAAAGCAAGGTGACTGGAGAAGGTGAGTCTATTTTAGATAGCATGGTCCAGGGAGGCTTCTCCAAGGAGACAACATTGAGGTGAGACTCGGATGAAGCCCATTATGGGGAGCAGTGGCAAAAACAGGGAGCAGGGGAGCCCCTAATCCCATCAGCAGGCAGCGCCCACCTGCCCTGGAATGGCTGCTGAGAGAGGTCCCTGTGGGTCCCCAGGTCTCTGAAAGCAGCCACAGCCAGCCAGCCTTCCTGAGTTAGTCCTACCCTGGTGGGGGAAGGGAGGGCTTCAGAGTCAATAATGAGGGCTCTGCTTGGGTTTTTATTTCTGATGCCAAGTGGTGTCTATGACGCAGCGTCTGACTTGTGGCTCTTGACACCTTGCATTTGTGGGATATTAAGTCAAAATCTTAAATGACCATTTAGCACTAGGCTCTCAGCTATACACTAGAGACAGACGTGAAGAATTCCTGCCTCTCGGGTCATCCTGGGGCTGTCCCCAACCTCTGGGCATTGCTGCTTCATAGCCATGCCACCCCCTCTGCCTCAAGGCAGCCATGAATCACAATTTTCAGAGTTCAAATCAGATCGTGCACCTGTGATTCCATTGTCCTCCAGGTGGCTTCCAAGATGTAGCCCAAGTTCCTCAAGGTGGCATTTGAGATTTGTTGCAACCCAGTCCTGCTAAGCCCTCCCGCCTGGCTCCTCCTGCTGCCTGCTCCTCCGTGTGCCAGCTAGAGCCATTAGCTGCTGTGGACAGAACCAGAGGCAAGCCTCCATCCTCCTCCCTGAAACTGCGCGTGCTGTTCCTCCCATCTAGAATGCCTTTCCCTACCTTAACCACTCAGCCTGCAGGATGCATCACAGATGATGCTGCCTGGTCAACCCCCACCTAGCAACCCGAGCTGTATCTCAAGTGAGGTCAGATCCAGCTCTGGGACCTACAGGACAACTGCACCAGAATCTAAGACCCCCACCCCAGAAACCAGGGACTCATCCCCACCCCTGGGGACCCTGCCAGACCTTCACCCAGCCTGCCTAGGGCACTAAGCACTTCCATGCCCAGGCCAATCACAGTCTGCGTGAGGAAGGAACAAGGAAGTGGTGACACTCACAGCATCCTTACCAGGGACCATCCTGCCTACTTTACAAGGAAGGGGACTGAGGCTTCCACTTTACAAGGTCACTGGGTGCTATAGTTTGGTTTGTGTGACCCCCCTCCAGATTTCATGTTGAAATTTGATCCCCACTGTTAGAGATGAGGCCCCGAATGGAAGGTGTTTGGGTCACGGGGGAGGATCCTTCATGAATAGATCAATGCCCTCCCTAGTGTGGGAGGAGGGTGGAGGTGAGTTCTCACTCTATTCGTTTCTGCAAGAGCTGGTTGTTGAAAAGAGCCTGGCACCTCCCTCCCTCTCTTGCCTCCTCTCTCGCATGTGACCTCTGCACACAGCAGCTCCCCTTTGCCTTCCTCCATGAGTGGAAGCAGCCTGAGGCCCTCACCGGAAGCAGATGCAGGCTTCTTGTACAGCCTGCAGAACCATGAGCCAAATAAACCTCTATTCTTTGTAAGTTACCCAGACAAAGGTGTTCCTTTATAGCAACACAAACAGACGTAGACGCCCAGCTTGTAAATCAGAGCCTGGATTTGAACCAGATCTTTGATTCCTCTGGCTCAAAGTCATCCTCTTTCTATTACGTTAGGGCAAAAGTAATTGTGGTGTTTGCCATTCAAAGCTATGACAAAATCGAAATTACTTTTGCACCAACAATGGTGCACTCCCCATCCCCCACCCATAATAGTGGTGTCAATCATTGCCTCCCCCAACTACACTCCTTTATTAATGAAACTGACCACAGCATCAAGGAACACCTCTCTGCATGGTGCAACCCCACCCCTGCCCCTGCATCAGCTTATTGGACATGAGCTGGTCCCAGCTCCAACTGGACCAATCAGAATCTCTCTCCTTGGATTTTTTTTTTAAATGAGACCTAGAGATTTCATTGACTGTGGGGTGAGCAGGTGCATTGCTGAGCTAGGAGGTGGGGCAGACAACCATGGGGCCATGGTCATCGTGTAGGTGTCGCCACAAGAAAAGAATGAAATGAATGTGCAGAGGAGTCAAGAGAAGACCCCTGGTAGTCAGAAACAGAGAGGGAGTTCCCATCTTATGTTCAAAGTCTGCTCTTCAAATACCTCCTGGGCCTGGGACACTACCCTGCGGCCTCTCACAACTTCCTTTGGAGTTAAGTTAGTTTGAGTGGGATCTGGTCCTTGCAGCCCATCTTTCTTCTTCTCTAAAAACCCCACCAACCCCCAACCCAAAGATGGTGCCAAGGACTTAGGAAGTGCTCCCTGGTCATTGCCCTAGTCTGTCTCACTTGGAGAATGACCTAGAGATGAAAGACTGCTGATTGGCAGTTGCCCTGTCAGCAAGGGGAGCTGGTCCTATGAGAGGGCAGAAGGGGCTGGGCACGGTGGCTCACCCCTATAATCCCAGCACCTTGGAGGCCGAGGCAGACAGATCACCTGAGGTTAGGACTTCAAGACTAGCCTGGCCAACATGGCGAAACCTTGTCTTTACTAAAAAATACAAAAATTAGCTGGTCCTGATGATGTGCACCTGTAATCCCAGCTACTTGGTAGTTGAAGGCAGGAGAATCGCTTGAACCCAGAGGTGGAAGTTGGGTTGCAGTGAGCTGAGATCACGCCACTGCACTCCAGTCTGGACAACAGAGCCAGACTCCATTTAAAAAAAAAAAGGCAGAAGGACAGAGAGAAAGACCACTGGCTTCCCAGGAGTTCAAAATTCTAGGCTACCCAAAGGTTCCCATTGAGACAATTGTCCCCGGAAACACTGGCTGGAGCCTTGGGAGCCATAGGAGCAGATGCCCCGATGGAGAAGATTTCAAAAAGCTGTCCAGGCAGCAGGTCAGAGTGAACATCAGAGCAGCGAAGGTCATCAGGTTATTGCCACGACAGCCAAGTGCCCACGACGAGGGACTGAGCTGGCAAAACCACTAGGAAGAGCAGAAAAGAGCTCTTCTGTTACATCAGGACAAGAGTGACAAGGCGAGGATGCATGGGCTGCTTGGAGCCAAAGGTAACACTCCAAAAGCATGGCAGGAAGTGGGCAGATGCCCCCCAATTCGGCTTTGTTTCGGACTCCTCTGGCAAGAAAGGGGATCACTTAAACTGCAAAGGGCAGTGTGAGTACTGGCAAGGCAGAACCAAAGTCCAAATGGAGCCAAGGTTCTGAGCCTTCTGAATGCGTTCCAGCCTCCCAGCATGAACAAATATGGCCTGTGGCACTGGGAGCCTCCGTGAGGATGGATGGATGCTTCATTGCTGTGCAGTGGGGACCTCGGGGGAACTAAGGGGGAACCCAGCTCTTGAAGCACGTAATGACATGCCAACTGCAAAAACAGAAAGAACTAGAGTTTGTGAACTCAAGGGTAGCAGACATTCCAGCTGAATTTTTTTTTTTTTGTTTGAAACAGAGTCTCACTCTGTCACCTAGGCTGGATGGAGTGCAGTGGTATGATCAAAGTTCACTGCAGCCTCGACCTCCTGCACTCAAGCCATCCTTCTGCCTTAGCCTCTAGAGCAGCTAGCTAGGATCACAGGCACGCACCACCACACTCAGCTATTTTTTAAATTATTTTGTGTAGAGACTGGGTCTCACTATGTTGCCCAGGCTGGTCTCAAACTCCAGGCCTCAGGTGATCCTCCCACCTCGGCTTCCCAAAGCACTGGGATTCCAGGAATGAGCCACGACACCAGCCGCCAGATTCTCAAGTTAACTACAGTGGGATGAACGATGAGACCTGAAGTAAGCTTTTCCCATGCCCTTCCCTGAATGTGTCTTTCCCCAAATGTAACCGTTGCTGTATGACAGAATGACACATTGGTCAAGAGAGAGATAGCTCTCAGGCCACCAGAACAGGACTTCTGAGTTGCAAGAGTCTACGCTTTTAAGCTCAAAAGCCACGGTTTTCACTGTATGTAATATATTTAGAAGACATGAAAGTCCAGGCCGCCACCTCTCCCCGCTCTCCCAACATGCCATACTAAATAAAGTTCCCCTGGCCTGGGGGACAGAGGAAAGGGTGTCAGAGAGTATGACAGAGACTTCATGAATCACCAAAATCTGCTTCATTTCCCTCAAGTGTGCCACTATGCCCAGCTAATTTTTTTTTTTTTTTTAACTTTTAGTAGAGATAAGATCTGGCTATGTTGCCTGGGCTGGTCTCAAGCTCCTGGGCTCAAATGATCCTCCTGCTTTGGCCTCCCAAAGTGCTGAGACTGTAGGCATAATCCATCATGCCTGGCTGGGAAAGACTCTTTAAATAGGCCAAAGAAAGCATTAATCCTGAAGAGAAGGAAGGATAAATTTAGTTGCTTTAAAATTAAGTACTTCTTTGGATATTTACCTTACATCATCTACAAAAATTAACTCAATATGGATCAGAGACCTAATGGAAGAGCTAAAACAATAAAACTCTTACAAGAAAATAGGGGAAAAACTTCATGAAATCAGATTAGGCAACAGTTTCTTGGGTATAAAACCAAAAGCACAAGAATCAAAGGAAAAAATAGATAAACTGAATAACATCAAAGTTAAAACTTGTGCATCAAAGGATATTATCAAGAATCTGAAAATGCAACCCATGAAAGGAGAAAAAATATTTGCAAATCAGAGATATCTGATAAGGTGTTAATATCCAGAATATATAGACTCCTTCTCGGCTGGGCGCCGTGGCTCACACTTGTAATCCCAGCACTTTGGGAGGCCAGGGGCGGATCACGAGGTCAGTAGTTCAAGACCAGCCTGGCCAACACAGTGAAACCCCGTCTCTACTAAAAATACAAAAAAAAAAAAAAAAAAAAAAAAAAAAATTAGCTGGGTGTGGTGGCAGGTCCCTGTAATCCCAGCTACTCAGGAGGCTGAGGCAAGAGAATCTCTTGAACCCGGGAGGTGGAGGTTGCAGTGAGCCGAGATTGTGCCACTGAACTCCAGCCTGGGCAACAGAGTGAGACTCCGTTAAAAAAAAAAAAAAAAAAAAAAAAAAGACTCCTCCTGTAACTCACCACCAACAAAAAAACAAACACTGTGATTGAAAAATGGGCAAAAGACTAAGCTGTGAGGATGTGAAGGCATAAGAATGACGCAATGGACTTTGGGGGAATCAGGGAGAAAGGCTGGGAAGAAACTGAGGATAAGACTACAAATTGAGTTCAGTGTGCACTGCTCGGGTGATGGGTGCAGCAAAATCCCACAAACCACCACTGAAGAACTTACTCATTCCCATAGGTTACTGGGGAACACCACCTGTTCCCCAATAACCTATGGGAATAAAAAAATTTTTTTAGATTGGCAAAAGACTTAAATAGGAATTTCTCCAAAGAAGATATACAAACAGCCAATGAGCACATGAGAAGATGGTCCCCGCCACTAGTCATCAGGGAAATGCAAATCAAAACCACCATGAGATACCACCTCACACCCATTAGTACAGCTACCATCAGAAAAGAAAAAAGAGGCTGGGTGCAATGACTCACGCCTGTAATCCCAGCACTCTGGGAGGCTGAGGCAGGTGGATCACCTGAGGTCAGAAGTTCAAGACCAGCCTGGCCAACATGGTGAAACCCCGTCTTTACTAAAAATACAAAAATTAGCCAGGTGTGGTGGCGCATGCCTGTAATCCCAGCTACTCAAGAGGCTGAGACAGGATAATCTTACCCACCAGATTGGCAAAATTTATAAATCTGATGAATGCCAAGTATTGTCAAGGATAGAGAGATGGGAGTTTGAACCCGGGAGGCAGAGGTCGCAGTGAGCTGAGATCGTGCCACTGCATTCCAGCCTGGGCAACAGAGCAAGACTCCAACTAAAAAAAATTATAATAATAATAAATAAAAGAAGAAAAGAAAAAAACTAACAAGTATTGGCCAGGAAGTAAAAAAAACAGAACCCTTGTGCATTGCTGGTGGAAATGTAAAATGGTGCAGCCACTAAGGGAAACATTAGGATGGTTCCTCAAACGAGTCAGCAGAGAATTACTATATGATCCAGCAATCCTACCTCTGAGTATATACCTCAAAAATGAAAGCAAGAAATCAAACAGAGTCCCTACACCTATGATCACAGCAGCGTTATTCACAACAGCCAAGAGATGGAAACAACTCACCTGTCCCTCAACGGACAAATGGATAAACCAGGTGTGTTACATCCACTCAACGGAGTATTAGTCAGCCTTAGGAAGAAACGGAATTCTCACACGTGCTACACCAGCAATGAACCTTGTAGACATTATGTTTCATGAAATAAACGAGACACACAAATACTAGTGATTCCACTTAGATGAGGTACCTAAAGCAGAGATAGGAGGTAGAATGGTGATTGCCAGAGGCTGGAGGGAGAGGCAGGTGGGAAGTGAGTGTTTAATGGGTATGGAATTTCAGTTTGCAAAGATGAAAAAGTTCTGGAGGTAAATGGTGATGACGGTTGCAGAGAATGTGGACGTATTTAATGCCACTGAACTGTACACATAAAAATGGTTAAAATTGTAAATTTTATGTTATATATTTTACCATAATAAAAAAAAATAGGGTGGATCATGAGGCCAAGAGATCGAGACCATCCTGGCCAACATGTTGAACTCCCGTCTCTACCAAACATATAAAAATTAGCTGGGTATGGTGGCTCGCCCCTGCAGTCCCAGCTACTTGGGAGGCTGAGGCAGGAGAATCGCTTGAATCCGGGAGGCGGAGGTTGCAGTGAGCCAAGATTGCACCACTGCACTCCAGCCTGGGCAACAGAGTGAGACTCAGTCTCAAAAAAAAGAAAAGAAGTTCTTATAAGAACTTCTCAGCTTACTGCAACCTCCACCTTCGGTGTTCAAGCAATTCTCCCGTCTCAGCCTCTTATGTAGCTGGGACTACAGGCGCCTGCCACCATGACCAGCTAATTTTTGTATTTTTGGTAGAATGGGATTTCGCCATGTTGGCCAGGCTGGTCTCAAACTCCTGACCTCAGGTGATCCACCCACCTCTGCTTCCCAAAGTGCTGGGACTACAGGCGTAAGCCACTGCGCCCAGCCAAAAATAAGAACTTCTTAAAAGGCATCTTAGAAAGGCAAGCCACAGAATGGGAAAAGATATTTGTAACACATACAAACAACAAATATTATCATGTGTAAAAAGACTTCTATAATAAAAAGACAATCTAATAGAAACGTTGGCAAAAAATGCGGAATAGGCACTTCATGCAAGAGAAATTCCAAATAGCCATAAACATGAAAAGATGTTCATCCTCATTAGTAATCAGGAAAATGTAAATTGGAAACCATAATGTGATACCATTTCTCACCCACCAGATTGGCAAAATTTATAAATCTGATGAATGCCAAGTATTGTCGAGGATAGAGAGATGGGAATTTTCATACCCCACTGGTGGGGCTGTAAGCTGGTACACACACTTTGGAGAATAGGGTGGAAAACTTCATAATGTTGAAGATACGCTAAGTTGACCCAGTAATTCCACATCTGGGTAGATGCAACACCAGTGGTTTTCAAACTGGAGCATGCATCAGAATCACCCACAGGGCTTACGAAACACGAATTGCAGGGTCCAGGCCTACAGCTTCTAGTTCAGGAGGTCCGTAGCGGGACTTGAGAATTTGCAGAGTGGTTTTGTTTGTTTGTTTGTTTGTTTTGAGACAGGGTCTCACTCTGTCATCCAGGCTAGAGTGCACTGGCATGAGCACAGCTCACTGCAGCCTCGAACTCCTGGCCTCAGGTGATCCTCCTGTCTTGGTCTCTAAGTGCTGGGATTACAGGCATAAGCCACTGCACCCAGCCAGAATTTGCATTTCTAATGAGCTCCCAGGTGATTCTGATGCTGCCAGTTTGAGAATCACACTTGAACCAGAGTACTATTCATAAAAAAACTGAAAATGACCCAAATATCCATTAAGAATAGAATAAACAGGCCGGGCTCAATCCTGTAATCCCAGCACTTTGGGAAGCCAAGGTAGGCAGATCACCTGAGGTTGGGAGTTCAAGACTAGCCTGACCAATATGGAGAAACCCCATTTCTACTAAAAATACAAAAATTAGCAGGATGTGGTGGCACATGCCTGTACTCCAGCTACTTGGGAGACTGAGCCAGGAGAATCACTTCAACCCCAGAGGCGGAGGTTGCGGTGAGTCGAGATAACACCACTGCACTCCAGCCTGGGCAACGAGAGCAAAATGCCATCTCAAAAAAAAAAAAAAAGAATAGAATGAACAAATAGAAGGTGGTATAGTCATATAATGGAATATTACATAGCAACGAAAAGAGCAAACTACAGTTACATGATCAACATAATGTCAAGCAGAAGAAACCAGACACAAAAAAGTACACCGATCACATTTAGGCAAAAAACGCGAGAACAAGTAAATCTATGTACTTGGCAAAACCATAAGGTGGGATCAGCTACTTTCTCTTTCCTTCCTTCCTTCCTTTTTCTTTTCTTTTTCTTTCTTTCTGTCTTTCTTTCTATCTGTCTTTCTTTCATCCTTTCTTTCTTTCTTTTTTTTTTTGCAGTCTTGCTCTGTCGCCCAGGCTGGAGTGGAGTGGTGCAGGCTGGAGTGGAGTGGTGCAGGCTGGAGTGGGAGTGGTGCAGGCTGGAGTGGAGTGGTGCAGGCTGGAGTACAGTGGTGCAATCTCAGCACACTGCAACCTCCGCCTCCAGGATTCAAACTGTTCTCACGCCTCAGCCTCTTGAGTAGCTGGAACCACAGGCGTGCACCACCACACCCGGCTGACTTTTTGCATTTTTAGCAGAGACAGGGTTTTGTCATGTTGGCCAGGCTGGTCTCGAACTCCAGGCCTCAAGTGATCCACCCGCCTTGGCCTCCCGAATCGCTAGGATTACAGGCATGAGCCACCATGCCGGCCAGCTAACATTTTCTATAAAGGGACAGAGAGTAAATACTTTATGTTGTGCAAGCCAAACGGTCTCAGCCATAGACCATACATAAAGGAGTAGTAGTTGCTATGTTCCGATAAAAACTTTATTTACAAAAATGCACAACAGGCCATAGTTTGGCAACACCTGTTAGAAAGTTAAGCAAGGCAGTGCTCACCCTCCCCTGGGGGGAAGGGATTTGGTCATGGTCAGGAAGGGGTGCACGGGCTTCTGGGAGTCTGACAATGACCCATTTCTTGACCTTAGCTGTAATAAAGTTTTGCCTTACAATAATTTGTCAGACTGTATATGTCTATGTTATGTATCCTTCTGCATTGTACTAATTTCCCAATTTTAATAGGGTTTTAAAAATGAATCATGAATAGATTAACAAACTGAGGTCCACTCATACAATACAATATTATTTTGCAATAAAAAGGAAGGAATGGGCTGGGTGTGGTGGCTCACTCCTGTAATCCCAGCACTTTGGGAGGCCGAGGTGGGAGGATCACTTGAGGTCAGGAGTTTGAGGCCAGCCTGGCCAACGTGGCAAAACCCTGTCTCTACTGAAAATACAAAAATTAGCTGGGCATGGTGGCAGGTGCCTGTAATCCCAGCTATTCGGGAGGCTGAGGCAGGAGAATCACTTGAACCCAGGCGGTGGAGGTTGCGGTGAGCTGAGATCCTGAGATGTACCACTGCACTCTAGCCCAGGGTGACAGATTGAGACTCCATCTAAAAAACAGAAAACAAAAACAAAAAAAAAAAAAAAAGGAAGAAATGAAGTTTGAGACTCCATCTAAAAAACAGAAAACAAAAAAAAAAAAAAAAAAGGAAGAAATGAAGTAGTGACACCTGCCACAACTTGAATGAACCTTGCAAACATGCTAAGCGAACGACGCCAGTCACAAATGTCCACGTGTTATACGACTTTCTTTTTATGTGCCCATAATTAGCAAGTCTGTAGAGATAGAAATAGATCAGGGCCAGGTGTGGTGGCTCACACCTGTAATCCCAGCACTCTGGGAGGCCCAAGCAGGAGGATTGCTTGAGTCCAGAAGTTCAGGACCAATCTGGGCGACATAGTGAGACCTCATCTCTACAAAAAAATACAACAGAATTAGACGGGCATGGTGGTGTGTACCTGTAGTCCCAGATACTTGAGGCTGAGTTGGCAAGCACTGGACTGCAGTGGGCTATGATTTACCACTGCAGTCCAGCCTGGGTGACAAAGGGAGACTCTGTCTGAAAAAAAAAAACAACATAGATCAGTGATTGTCTCTGTCTCTAGGAGATGGGAGGATTAGGGTTAAGGGCTGAAGTAAATGGGATTTCTTTCAGGATGATGAAAATCCTCTAAAATTAACACTGGTGATTGCACAACTCTGTGAATACGCTAAAAACCACTGAATTGTACACTTTAGACAGGCAAACGGAATGGAAGTGAATTCATCTCAATAAATCTCAATAAAGCTGCTATCAGAAATTTCTTTAATTTAAAACTAATGAATAAAATTGACAGCCTCTGCCGTCCCCACCAGAGATGGGCCAGGAAGAGGCGTGTGTGACCAGATCAACCAGACAGAAACTGGCTCTGGAGGAATCCCTTGCCCCTCCCCTGCCCCAGAAGCCCCCAGTCCCACATCGGCACCCTGTCTCTGCCTTGGCAAAACACATGCAGAAGATTAGAAGCCCAGGAGGCCAGAGATTCTGCAGGCAAGTAGGGGCCAGGGCATCCCCGCCAAGAGACGCAGGACTTTTTTAAAACCAAAATGAAATTTCAAGCAGAGGCCTGAGCAAAGTAAATCCGAGCCTGTTCTGCATATCCAATTCCCAGGCAGCCAATGGGAGAGGGGGCTCCAGCCCTCTGGGAACAGTTCCTCTGAAAGGGCCTCTCTCTTGAGTTCCTGGTGGCTTCAAGGCATAGACAGGGGTCTCAGGGGTATGGGCCCCTCTGCCCCCTGTGCAGGCTGAAGGTGACACATTTGGTGGTTCTGTTACATCTCAAGTTTTTGGCATCTCCAGGGAGCCTGACAGATGGCTGCAAATGATGAGGCCACAGGAGCCAGCAGATGGGATGCCTGAGGAGCAGAGGGTGACTTGGGTCCCCTCAGCTGCCGCCTCCCTTCTGCTGCACGCAGGCCCTGACAGCTGTGAGCCGAGGGGCCTCCCAGCCAGGGCAGAACACACAGCAAAGCAAACGAAAGAAATTCCTGGGCCTGAGCAGTGGAAGAGGAACCAGGAGGCACCAGGCAGGGTGAAAGACCCATGAGGTATGGCCGAAATAGCATGGGACTCACAGGATACGGCCACTTTGCTGTGTGACCTCAGGCAAGTGGCTCAACTTCTCTGAGTCAGCTGCCTGGCCACTCTGGTGTAAAGCAGAGATCATAGTACTCACCCCAAAGAGCTGTTGAAAGAATTAAATGAGGCCGGGGGCAGTGGCTCAGGCCTATTATCCCAGCACTTTGGGAGGTCAAGGTGGGTGGATCACTTGAGGTCAGGTGATTGAGACCAGCCTGGCCAACTGGTGGAACCTCATCTCTACTAAAAATACAAAAATTAGTCAGGTGTGGTGGCAGGCGCCTGTAATCCCAGCTACTCGGGAGGCTGAGGCAGGAGAATCGCTTGAACTCAGGAGGCAGAGGCTGCAGTGAGCTGAGATTGCGCCATTGCACTCCAGCCTGGGTGACAGAGCAAGACTCTGTCTCAAAAAAAAAAAAAAAAAAAGGAAAGGAAAGAAAGATTAAATGAAGCAAAGGGTATGAGAGTATTCAGCTGTGAATGAAATTCTGTGCATTATTCTATAAAGCTTAGTTGAACGTTTTAGTTGAGTAGAAATAAGCGAAAATTGAGTTATTCCGAGTTAGCCTTCCAGCTGGCTGGGCCACGCTGAAGAGAGGGGAAATCCGACAGGATATTCAACCTGGAGTTTGAGCCAGACATTGTGCTAACTCCTCACATGGATCATCCCACTTGATTCTCAGAAGAATCCCACAAAGTGGACGCTATTATCCCCATTTTACAGATGAAGAAATGGGGTCACTAAGAGGATCAGCAGACCCACCACTAGAAAGCCAGAGCTGGAATCTAAACCCAGAGTCTGGCTCTCAGAAGCTCTGCATCTAAATCCAAGCCCTGCTGCTGACCTGGAGCAAGGTTTGTTTTTGTTTTGTTTTGAGACAGGGTCTCGCTCCGTCACCCAGGCTGGAGTGCAGTGGTGCAATCACAGCTCACTGCAGTCTCAACCTCCTGGGCTCAAGTGATCCTCCTGCCTCAGCCTCCCGAGTAGCTAGGACTACAGGTATGTACCAAGAGGCCTGGCTAATGTTTCTTTACCTCTCTGAGCCACAGCTTCCTGATCCAAAAAAAGGAGAAGAAAAAGGAGTAGGATGAGAAGAAGAAAAGAAGAAGGAAAGGAGGAAGAGGAAGAAGAAGAGGAGGAGAGGGGAAGGAGAAGGAAGAGGGAGGAGGAGGAGGAAGTGGGAGGAGGAGGAGAAGAAGAAAGGAGGAGGAGAAGAAAAGGAAGAAAGAAAGAAAGAGAAAGAAAGAAAGAAAGAGAAAGAAAGAGAGGGAGGGAGGGAGAGAGGGAGAAATGAAGGAAAGAGGGAAGGAAGGAAGGAGAAAGAAAGAAAGGAAGGAAGGGGAAGGAAGGAAGAAAAAGAAAGAAAGAAGGAAAGAAAGAAAGAAACAAAGAAAAATAAAGAAAGTTAGTTCTCTGTGTGTTGTGTGATAACATGCATGAAAGCGATAGGTATACAGTAGGTGCTCAGTGAGTGCTCACTGTATATGTCAGGGCCAGGCTAAGGGAGGCTGCCCCAGAGAGACGACCCTATTTCTGAGGGACTGGTATGCAGGAGACATACTAACATGCTCAGTCCATGGCAGCCACAAAGAAATTTTATCTCCAGGCTCAGTTTCCTCATCTGTTAAATGGAGCAAATGGGACCAGCTCTTGGAGTCCTTCACACCCTGACATTCTGTGCATGAGGGTCAGACTCCTTTCCTGGAACTGGAAGCACAACAAGAAGAAAGCAGAAGGAGGTGCCTGAGGCTGGAGGGCCTCAGAGAATCACAAGTGTCACCCATGTGGTGTGACGGCCCTTCTTCCTCCCCAGTCCTACCTGGCCAACACTTACCTCGCCCTTTCCTTTCACTAGATTTCCCTGCTTCCCCACTCGAGGCTTGCTGGGGGAGCCTTTTCTATTAGTTCAGCTGGGGGCAGGAAGTAGCATGGCAAAGCATAGGACTCTGCAGCCCCTACCCAACTTTGAAGGCACCTCTGCTGCTTACAATGCAAATGATCTTGGTTGGTCAAGATGATGTAACCTTCCTGGGCCTCAGTTTCCCCATCCGTAACCTAGTGTAACAACGGCACAACCTCTTCAAGTTGTTGGGGGATCAAGGGGCCTGGCATGTTGCCAAAACAGAAATAACGTTTTGGTATTATTATTATTATTATTACTTTGAGACAGGGTCTCGCTCTGTCACCCAGGCTGGAGTGCAGTGGCGCAAGATCTGGCTCACTTCAACCTCTGCCTCCCTAGTTCAAGTGATTCTCCCGCCTCAGTCTCCCAAGTGGCTGGGATTACAGGCACACACCACCACGCTCAGCTAATTTTTGTATTTTTAGTAGAGACACGGTCTCCACCATATTGGCCAGGCTGGTCTCAAACTTCTGACCTCAGATGATCCGCCCACCTTGGCCTCCCAAAGTGCTGGGATTACAGGTGTGAGCCACTGCACTTGGCCTATTATTATTATTATTTTTTGAGAAAAGTTCTCACTGTTACCCAGACTGGAATGTGGTGGTTCAATCATGGCTCACTACAGCCTCTATCTCTGGGCTCAAGTGATCCTCCCACCTCAGCCTTCTGAGGGCCAGACTCCTTTTCTTATTTTTTGTAGAGACAGGGGTCTTGCTATGCTGCCCAGGCTGGTCTCTAACTCCTGGGCTCAAGCAATCCTCCTACCTTGGCCTCCCAAAGTGCTGGGCTTACCGTCATGAGGCACTGCCCCTACTCTATCACTATTATTGTTATTAATTTGAAAGCATCTTGAAAAAAAATAAACAGGCATACTAAAACTATGGGTTGACAGATATTTACTGCTCAGAATGAGACCAAAACAATTAGACTTTTTCAGTGAATGAATGTGAACAGAAATAGTAAATGAACAGCAATATGGGGGGGCAGGTATGGTACATGGTCAAGATCGGGAAGGCAGTGTGAAATGAAAACGCAGAGCCCTTCATTGAAAGATTGTTAGAATTTCTCAAGACAGTAGCCAAGTGTGGTGGCAGGAGCCTATAGTCCCAGCTACTCGGGAGGCTGAGCGGGAGGATCGCTTCAGCCTAGAAGTTGGAGGTTACAGTGAGCTACGACTGCACCACTGCACTCCAGCCTGGACGATAGAGTGGGACCCTGTCTCTAAAAAATAAAAAGGAAGCATGACCACATAGGGTTACAGATTCCCAGCATAACACAGGCTGGGTGGTTTAACAATGAGGTGCAAGTATAGACGTGTGCGATGAAGTTTTCCTCCTTTAACCCTACCTGTGAATCCCTGGCCGCCTCATATGGTTGTACAGGATGTTCACTGCCCAACCCTATGCCGTTCATATAGACCAGTACAAATTGTGAGCCTGTGAGTTACATGATCATTTCTCACAGCAAAGCATGCTAAGACCACAGAGCCATTTAGAAATTTAAATTACCACTGTTTACCCTTAACAGAGCCTACTCGCCATGGAGAAACTGTTTCCAATTCCGAAACATGAAGGCTGGCCACTGTTTGGGGTTAACACAATGCCCTGTGGAAGAGAGAGCAGGCGAGACTGCCCAGATACCCAATTACCTGGAAAGATAATCTTGAATAACTGGAATTAGAGCAACTAAAGCAATTATTAGATGTTGTGATCTCCAGGAGCAATCTTCCACCAGGCTTAGGGACTTAATCACCTTTAATAAGAGCACGTAATTAGAGGAATCCAGAAATTCAGAAAGAAAGTGGCAGACCCAGCACTTCAGAATTAAGGAGGTGGGAGGGCCAGGTGTATTTCTCCAGCAAATGGGTCTCACAGGACGGCTGGGAAGGCAGGGAGGGTGGCAGGGCGGGCTTGAAAACCTCAGAAGCCTGGAGGGTGAGCCTGACTCTGACCTAAATCTGCTGTGTGATCTTGAGCAAGGCAGCTGACCTCTTTGGGCTCTCCCTTCCTTCCACCCTTCAGTCACTCAGCTATGTCCACTGAGCACCTATCAGGTTTTCAGCACTGAGACATGCAGTCTGTCCTTTCCACAGGCTGTTGATTCTACCGAGACTTCCTCTGACACCTGTCATGCACAAGAAGGAATTCCACCCCCCTTCAAGACGCTTCCAACATGGCGCTCCTCACTCAGGCTTCCTAGACTGGCATCACACCACAGCCTTCTGTCCTCCCCTCACAGATTGTGACTCTGGATCCCCCTCATCTGCCTCCCCCCACTAGAAGATGAGCTCTTCAAGAGCACAGAGAGATTAGGGATGGTTTTCCTCACTGCCCTAGCTCCTGACGCATACCCTGATATCAAGGGATACTGGCTAGTGGCCCAAGGCAAGGTGGACAGAGATCACTGCAGCCGCTCCTGAAAGCGAGGTTCCCTGCCTCCGAGAATTAACTGGCATCAGGTGAGCCGGTCTCTGTTGTGAGTTGATTGACAATGGCCAGGCAGTCATAGGAAGAATCCAGAGCTCCACAAAGGAGCAGGGCCATTCAGATGGTGGACAGTTCCCAGACCCGGGCCGGAGGGCTGGCAGTATTATCTCCATACTATCTGGGAATGGCAGGTGAGCAGGAGTAATGGAGTGTGACCAGTACCCTGCCTCTCTGTGTCTTGAAATGTCTGTCTCTTTGAAATGGAAAGAATTACAGCTTCCACGTTTCTGGGCCTTGAACCACCAGGAGGTACCCAGTCCCTCGGGAGCATTGAGTGAGAGTAATTGATGCAGTCGGGGGGATAAGGGAGGGCTTTGTGGAGGCAGGGCCACTGGGTTGGCTCGTGAAGGTTGATGGAGGGCTCCCCAGAGAGCCAGGGGTGTAAAGAGCATTTGGGATTAACTCTCAGCCACAAAGATGCTCCAGCCACCTGGCAGGTTCCAGCTGCAGCCAGCAGGTTGACCTGTTTTTAGCTCAGATGTCAGTTTGGGCAGCTGTGGAGAGGGGGCTCCCCTCCCTGCTCAGCATGCTCTCATCTATGCATGTTTCAGTTCTATGTCATAAATCAATAAAATGCACTAAATAAATTAAGTGAGCAGCAGAATTGTAAATCGATTTCAGGCGGATAACAGAGAGGTTGAGGGAACCAACAAGAGCCTATTATAGGAACTGAAGTGAGAAATGACTCACGCAAGACTCAGGAGTGTGGCCGTGGAGCCAACCTCATTGTTACACATCCCTGAAATATTAAACAAATGAAACCTACAGAGCTGTGGAGATTGTTTCACAAAAATTGCTGGCTGGCGGCTGCCAGAAATCCCAGCTCACCAGGAAACAGGGGCAGGGAGCAGGGATGACTTAAAACAAGCTCAACCCAGGTGGATCAAAGGAGCTCACAACTTCAGGAGTCAGATCCAGGTTCTAAGCCCAAATGGGCCACCCATTATCTATAACATGGCCTCCATTCATTCATTCATTCATTCAATCAATCATTTATTCATTCAATCATTCATTTATTTATTCAACAAACCTTTACTAAATTCTTGCTCTGTACTAACCCCCTCTGGGACACAGGAGCCACAGTGCTTGTCTTGAGGGAGTGCCCAGCCTGCTGGAGGAGGTTACCGCAAACACGGCATGATCCGTGCTCGTAAGCACCAGTCACTGTAAGTACGTTCCCGTGGGGGTTTAGGGATGGCTTTTCACAAGAGATCATTTCTAAGCTGGTGTTTTGAAGGATGAATATAAGTGCAAGGCAAACAAGAGGTAGTAAAGGCAAGTCAGGCAGAGGGAAGAGCATATGCAAAGGCACAGAGGCATGAGCGGTAATGGAGAGTTTGGGGGAAATGGATGTGTGCAGAGAATTAGGACTGGAGACGCAGGATTCATGTAAGAGATTGTAGGAGGTAGGGGTTGAAAAGGCAGACAAGAACTAGACAGTGATGGGTCATGAATGCCAGGTTTTGAGAGCCATGCAGAGGTTTTCAGCAGGAGCCTGATGTAATTGGATTTTCATTTTAGAAAGATAATTTGGAATTTGGCATAGGAAACGTTTTTCTTTCCTTTTTAACAATGTATATAACACACATACAGAAACGTGCATATATCCTAAGTGTGCAGCTTGGTGAACTTCCATTAAACTGAACACATAAACATAATTAGCTCTCAGATCAAGACACAGAACGCTGCCAGCTGCCAAGCCCTCTGCGAGTTTCCTTTCAGTGACACCGTCTCTGCAAGTGCAACCACTGCCTGACTCCTAACAATACAGACGTGGCTTCTGCATTTTCCAGTTTTCCACGAATGGAATCATACGGAATGCATTCTTTTGACTGCGGCTTCTTTTACTTAACATCCACATCATGAGCAGTCCTATTCGTTTTCTTTTTTTTCTGTTTCTTTTAGAGACAGGGTGTCACTCTGTCATCCAGTCTGGAGTGCAGCATGACTATAGCTCACTGCAGCCTCTTATCTCCTGGGCTCAAGTGATCCTCCTGCCTCAGCCTCCCAAGTAGCTGGGAGTACAGGTGTGTGCCACCGCACTGGGCTAATTTTAAAATTTTTTGTAGAGACAGGGTCTTGCTGTGTTGCCCAAGGTGGTCTCAAGTTCCTGGCCTCAAGCAATCTTCCCACTTTGGCCTCCCAAAGCACTAGGATTACAGGTGTGAGCCACCATGCCTGGCTGTACATTGTTTATTCTCGCTGCTGTATCGGATTCCATTATGTGTGTGGATGGGCATTGAGGAATGGATTTTAAGCAGTACAGACCAGAGTTTGGGAAGCCAACTGAGAGATTACTGTCATGGCAGGAGGGATGTGATGAGAAGCAGAAAGAGGCTGTGGCAGTGGAGATAGAGAGAGGCACAGATGCAAAAGATATTTAGGATACAGGCTGTGCATGGTGGCTCACGCTTGTAATCCCAGCACTTTGGGAGGCCAAGGGAGGGGGCAGATCACTTGAGGCCAGGAGTTCGAGACCAGCCTGGCCAACATGGTAAAATCCCGTCTCTACTAAAAATACAAAAATTAGCCAGGCATGGTGGTGCATGCCTGTAGTCCCAACTACTCGGGAGGCTGAGGCAGGAGAATGGCTGTAACCTGGGAGACAGAGGCTGCAGTGAGCCAAGATCACACCACTCCACTCCAGCCTAGGCGACAGAGCAAGATTCCATCTCAAAAAACAAACAAACAAACAAAGATATTTATGAAACAAAAGCAACCGAACTTGTCAAATAATTGAATTCGGAAAGAGTTGAGGATGACCTTCTGGTTCCTGGCTTGGGAATCAGAGCAGATAATGGTGAAGACAGGACAATACATAAAGAAGGATCAAGTGTTTTCTGTTGTGGACCAGCTGAGTTTGCAGTCTCTGGGGGCCCTCAGGAGGAGGTGTCCAGGAGGCAGTTGGAGGTGGAATCTTGTGCTCAGGAGAGAGACTTGGGTTTACAAAGTCAAACCTGGGATTGAACACGTGGCTCAACCAAAGGGTAATCTCTGCTCTTCAACACCGCCACTCATTACAGTTGAGGAATAAGAAAGTCATAAATCCTCAGAACAAAGAGGACGTGAGAGGAGATAACAGAAAAAAAAAGATGGCAGCAACATTTTAAAAGCTAGAAATTTCATGGCTAGGTGGTTAATGACTTAGCAGATCGGAGAAGGCCGGGAGTTGACTCCCTGCATAGAGGAAGCCACAGAGGAAACTTCAGAAAATCCTTGGAATAGAGGCACCAGGCCCAGCTGAGCTTCATACTGAAAACTAAGAATTAAGTGAAAGTCTACATATGTGCCACTGAGATGCCCCCCAGGCCCCACCCCTATTTGATTCCCAGAATGCTGGTGGTTGAGTCTATTAAAACACTGCAGATGGGAGGGTTTCCTCTTTGGGAAGCTGATTAGTGCAAGAGAAAAAGCCTGGTGACAGTGGGTAGGTGTTGACCATCTGAAATTTTTGTTTTGTTTCATTTTGTTTTTTCGACAGGGTCTTGCTCTGTCACCCAGGCTGGACTGCAGTAGTGCAATCCTAGCTCATTGCAACCTTGACCCCCTCAGCTCAAGCAATCCTCCCGCTTCAGCCTTCTGAGCAGCTTGGGATTGCAGGTGCATACCACCATGTCCAGCTAATTTTATTTTTTAGTTTTTTGTAGAGAGGAGGGTCTCACTATGTTACCCAGGCTGGTCTGGAACTCCTGGCCTCAAGCAATCCTCCTGCCTCAGCTTCCCAAAGTGCTGGGATCACAGACATTAGCCACTGTGCCCGGCCCCGATGAACTTTTTGGATGAGGGGTTTGTAGCCCAGATGATTGGCCAATATTCTCCCCATCTCCACTGCACCTTGAGCTTCAAAATAGTAAGTATGCACCTCACTCTTAAACATCAGCATCAGCCAGGCATGGTAGCTCACGCCTGTAATCCCAGCACTTTGGGAGGCCAAGGTGGGCAGATCTCCTGAGGTTGGGAGTTCGAGACCAGCCTGACCAACAAGAAGAAACTCCATCTCTACTAAAAATACAAAATTAGCAGGACGTGGTGGTGCATGCCTGTAATCCCAGCTACTCAGGAGGGTGAGGCAGGAGAATCACTTGAACCTGGAGGTGGAGGTTACAGTGAGCTGAGATCACACCATTGCACTCCAGCCTGGATGACAAGAGTGAAACTCCGTCTCAAAAAAAAAAAAAAAAAAAAAAAAAAAATGAACATCAGATGTTTTAGGAAAGTAATATAAAAGATAGGAGTCATAATTAAAATAAAATAGGTAAAGGAACTTGGAAGAAACAGAGACATTAAAGGGTACAGAAGCAAACTTAAAGAAAAAATTAATGTCCTCAGAGAAATATGAGAAGATATTATGTCCATAAAACAAAAGCAGGAGACTGTAAAAAAGAACATTCCTATAACAAGAAAAAGCTCTTAAAATTAAAACTATGACTGCAGAAAGTTTAAAAGTAGACTGACTGAAAGATAAAAATTGAATAAATATCTGAGGAATAAATAAAAATGAAAATGGAAAATTAAAAATGAGAACAGAAAATAAGATATTAAAAGCTTCAAGACAGGGGAAAAAAGCAAATCACACACAAGAATCAGAATAACATTGAACTTTTCAGCAACACTGGAGACTGGAAGACAAGAGAGCAGCCAATGCTTCCCAAATTTTGTGGGAAAATTATTTCCAACCTAAAATTTTATGCCCAGCAAAACATTTAGTCAAGGGTGACGGAGGAATACAGACAACATGAGACGTGAAGGGTCTCAACCATGCTCTTTTTCTCAGGAAGTTATTGGAAGACATTTTCCCCAAAATGAGGAGGTAACCCAGAAAGAAGACTACCTGGGATTCAGGAAGCAGTGGACTCAACATGAAAGAGGGGGAGGAAACTTCAAAATAGTGGTAAAAGGGGCTTCCAGAATAACAGCCCTAGATAATCATTGAGTCAGAATGGGGTTGGAGGTCAAAAGACTCCATAAGAAAAGAAGGGAAGGGAGGGGGAAAGGGGAAGGGGAGGGGAAGGGGAGGGGAAGGGGGAGGGGAAGGGAGGGGAAGGGAGGGGAAGGGGAGAGAAAGGGAAGGGAGGGGCAGGGGGAAAGGAGAAGGGAAGGAAAGGGGAAAGGAAAAGAAGGGAAAGGAAGGGAAGGGAAAGGAAGGGGAAAGGAAAAGAAGGGAAGGGAAAAGGAAGGGAAGGGGGAAAGGAGGGGGAAGGGAAGGGAGGGGAAGAGAAGGGAAGGGGGAAGGGAGGGGAAGGGAAGGGAAGGGGGGAAGAGAAGGGGAAAGGGGAAGGAAAGGAAAGGAAAGGAAAAAGGAGGGAGGTTATTATGATTAGCCAGTTGTCTTTGAAGACATTGAGAGAACATTTAGAAGTTTGCCAATAATTTCCAAAAAGGATGAACAGTTTCCTTTTGAAACTAGAAAGTTTAATGATCGTTGGCTAATCTGGAAGGTTTCATGATAATTAATAATTACCTATTTTTAACCAGAAAGTTGGCCAAGGCTGTGCACATAAAATAGTTCTTTGATCTCAGAGGAGGAAGAAGTAATAGACCATTTAGCAGCCTGATGCTAACCAGGTTATAAATAAATACTCTCCTAATGGGCGTTGGACATATAAAATTTTTAAAAAAATAAAAATAAAATAAAATAAAAAAATAAATACTCAAATATTTAGGTCACTTTGGGAGAAATAAAGATCCTGACAACGACCAGAGGAGACCCTGACAAGCACATTAACGAGTCTCACACTCAGGACCAGAAATCCAGCCAGGCTGGTTCCAGCGGCCACCCATCCTTGAGACCTGTGGTCAGGTCCAGGTGTGGTCACTTAAATTACTGATCAGCAAACATTCACTCCAAACATTCCACCCATACCTCCATGTGAGTTGTATACATCCTGCCCCATTGATACTGGACTTGGCCATGGGACTGGCTGTGGCCAATGAATGGTATGTTGGTGGATATGATCCAAACAAAGGTTTAAAATATGCTTGTGCAATTGGCTCCCCCGTCTTGCATTTCCGTCATTACCATGAGAAAAGCTCCACCAAGCTTGTTTAAAAGAGCCTGCCACCTCCTCCCCTCTCTTTCTCACTCTCTCTCTTGCCATGTGACATGTCTGCTCTCCCTCCTTCTTTCACCATGAATAAAAGCTTCCTGAAGCCTCACCAGAAGCCAAGCAGATGCTGGCACCATGCTTGTACAGCCTGCAAGAACTGTGAGCCAAATAAACCTCTTTATTTATAAATTACCCAGCCTCAGGTACTTATAGCAATGCAGCATGGACTATCATGTATTGACATGCGTTTAAACCAGGCTCTCTAGTAGGCTATCCTCTCTACCTGAACAGACACAAGTGCGGCAGATTGAGCCCAGCCTATATCCTGGAACCAAGCCTTTCTACACTAGCTAAACCCAAGAAAACCTACAGACATGTGAGAAAAAAAAAAGAACTTCGTGAATGCCACTGAGTTGTGTGATGGCTCATTACATAACATTATTGTGGGTCTCACTGACCAATGAATGCACCAGGTTTTAAGATCATCCTGTGGGTCACAATTATTTGCTAGGAGACTCTTGCCCTAGTGAATAAATGACTAGGTTTTAAGAGACAAAGGACGCCTTAAGGAGAAAGACAAGGAAGTATGAGAAACTTCTCTGCATGTTCAGTATCAAGTTCGCAACATCAGCTGGGAGCAGTAGCTCACACCTGTTATCCCAGCACGTTGGTAGGCCAAGGCGGTGATCACCTGAGGTCAGGAGTTCAAGACCGGCTTAGCCATCATGGCAAAACCCATATTTTGCATTCTGTACTAAAAATACAAAACAGCTGAGTGTGGTGGCGGGCGCCTGCAGTCCCAGCTACTCAGGAAGCTGAGGCAGGAGAATCACTTGAATCTGGGAAGCAGAGGTTGCAGTGAGCCAAGATCATGCCACTGCATTCCAGCCTGGGCAACAGAGCGAGACTCCACCTCAAAGAGAAAAAAAGTTCGCAACTTGGAGGTAGTGCTGTTGATCTGCATTCGTGCATTTTATCTTCATAAGTTGCTCGGGCATCTTTGATCCGTTTCTTCTTCTCTGCCTGGCACAGTCTGCTGTACAGACCTTTGTTAGGGTGCTAATTATACTGTCTTGCCAGTGGTACTCCAGTGCTGGGCTAGGACTGGAAGGCACAGAGGTAAATAAGAAATTTTGCTACCCACCAAGGGCCCAGGGCTTGTGAGGAGAGAGAGAGATGTGCACACGTCACTGTTATTCAGCTACAATATGATACAGAACGCTCAAGTGCAGTTCTGATCCAAACAGAGGTTTAAATGCACAAGCACATTTTATTTATTTATTTTTTTTATTGCATTTTAGGTTTGGGGGTACATGTGAAGAACATGGAAGATTGTTGCATAGGTACACACATAGCAGTGTGATTTGCTGCCTTCCTCCCCCATCACCTATATCTGGCATTTCTCCCCATGCTATCCCCTCCCCCAACTCCCCACCCCCCCACTATCCCTCCCCCTTTCCCTCCCCCGCCAGACCCCAGTGTGTGATACTCCCCCTCCCCTGTGTCCATGTGTTCCTATTGTTCAACACCCGCCTATGAGTGAGAACATGCGGTGTTTGATTTTCTGTTCCTGTGTCAGTTTGCTGAGAATGATGGTTTCCAGGTTCATCCATGTCCCTACAAAGGACACGAACTCATCGTTTTTGATGGCTGCATAATATTCCATGGTGTATATGTGCCACATTTTCCCTGTCCAGTCTATCATCGATGGGCATTTGGGTTGGTTCCAGGTCTTTGCTATTGTAAACTGTGCTGCAATGAACATTCGTGTGCATGTGTCCTTATAGTAGAACGATTTATAGTCCTTTGGATATATACCCAGTAATGGGATTGCCGGATCAAATGGAATTTCTATTTCTAGGTCCTTGAGGAATCGCCACACCGTCTTCCACAATGGTTGAACTAATTTACACTCCCACCAACAGTGTAAAAGCGTTCCTATTTCTCCACATCCTCTCCAGCATCTGTTGTCTCCAGATTTTTTAATGATCGCCATTCTAACTGGCATGAGATGGTATCTCAATGTAGTTTTGATTTGCATTTCTCTAATGACCAGTGATGATGAGCATTTTTTCATATGTTTGTTGGCTTCATGTATGTCTTCTTTTGTAAAGTGTCTGTTCATATCCTTCGCCCACTTTTGAATGGGCTTGTTTGTTTTTTTCTTGTAAATGTGTTTCAGTTCTTTGTAGATTCTGGTTATCAGCCCTTTGTCAGATGGGTAGACTGCAAAAATTTTTTCCCATTCTGTTGGTTGCCGATTCACTCTAATGACTGTTTCTTTTGCTGTGCAGAAGCTATGGAGTTTGATTAGGTCCCATTTGTCTATTTTGGCTTTTGTTGCCACTGCTTTTGGTGTTTTGGTCATGAAGTCCTTGCCTACACCTATGTCCTGAATGGTTTTGCCTAGATTTTCTTCTAGGGTTTTTATGGTGTTAGGTCTTATGTTTAAGTCTTTAATCCATCTGGAGTTAATTTTAGTGTAAGGTGTCAGGAAGGGGTCCAGCTTCTGCTTTCTGCACATGACTAGCCAGTTTTCCCAACACCATTTATTAAACAGGGACTCGCTTCCACATTGTTTGTTTTTGTCAGGTTTGTCAAAGATCAGGTGGTTGTAGATGTGTTGTGTTGCGTCGGAGGTCTCTGTCCTGTTCCATTGGTCTATATCTCTGTTTTGGTACCAGTACCATGCTGTTTTGATTACTGTAGCTTTGTAGTATAATTTGAAGTCCGGGAGTGTGATGCCTCCAGCTTTGTTCTTTTTGCTTAGAATTGACTTGGCTATGCGGGCTCTCTTTTGGTTCCATATGAAGTTTAAGGTGGTTTTATCCAGTTCTTCAAAGAAGGTCATTGGTAGCTTGATAGGGATAGTATTGAATCTGTAAATTACTTTGGGCAGTATGGCCATTTTGACAATATTGATTCTTCCTAGCCATGAACATGGAATATTTCTCCATCTGTTTGTGTCCTCTCTTATTTCATTGAGCAGTGGTTTGTAGTTCTCCTTGAAGAGGTCCTTTATTTTAAACGTTTGTTTGGATCATCTAGAGAGTCTGTTTTAAACGCATGTCAATACATGATAGTCCATGCTGCATTGCTATAAGTACCTGAGGCTGGGTAATTTATAAATAAAGAAGTTTATTTGGCTCACAGTTCTTGCAGGCTGTACCAGCATGGCGCCACCATCTGCTTGGCTTCTGGTGAGGCTTCAGGAAGCTTTTATTCATGGTGAAAGAAGGAGGGGGAGCAGACATGTCATATGGCAAGAGAGAGAGAGTGCAAAAGAGAGGGGAGGAGGTGCCACGCTCTTTTAAACAACCAGCTCCAGTGTGAACTAATGCAGTGAGAACTCATTACCTAGGGGAAGGCACCAAGCCACCCAATAACCCAAACGCTTCCCACTGGGCCCCACCTCCAGCACTGAAGGTCACATTTCAACATAAGATTTGGAGGGAACACACATTCAAACTCTATCAGTCACAGGCCAGGCACGGTGGCTCACGCCTGTAATCCCAGCACTTTGGAGGCAGAGGCGGGCAGATCCACCTCAGAGAGGTGGGCAGATCCACCTCAGGTCAGGAGTTCGAGACCAGCCTGACCAATTTGATAAAACCCCATCTCTACTAGAAATACAAAAATTAGCCGGGTGTGGTGGTGGGTGCCTGTAATCCCAGCTACTCGGAAGGCTGAGGCAGGAGAATCGCTTGAACCTGGGAGGTGGAGGTTGCAGTGAGCTGAGATCTCGCCACTGCTCTCCAGTCTGGCAACAAGAAAACAAAAGTGAGACTCCATCTCAAAAAAAAAACTGTATCAGTCACCATGTGATAGAATATCCTACACCTGTTTCCAGATAAAGATGCGTTCTATGTACTGACATGAAAAGCAAACCGTGATTTTATATGTATCAAATGTATGTATGTATGTGTGTGTGTGTGTGTGTGTGTACATTTTTTTCAAGAACTGATAAACCAAACCATTCATATTAAATACCCAAGGGTGGGTTTATAAGAGACTTTCATCTGTAATTTTCACACTTGGGGTTATCAAAATTTCTTTCTTTTTTTTTTTTTTTTTTGGAGACTAAGTCTTGCTCTGTTGCCCAGGCTGGAGTGCAATGGCACGATCTCAGCTTACTGTAATCTCTACCTCCTGCTTCAAGGAATTTTCCTGTGTCAGCCTCCCAAGTAGCTGGGATTACAGGCACGCGCTACCATGCCTGGCTAATTTTTGCATTTTTAGTAGAGACAAGGTTTCACCACATTGGCCAGGCTGGTCTCAAACTCCTGACCTCAGGTGATCTGCCCCCCCCTCAGCCTCCCAAAGTGCTGAAATTACAGGCATGAGCCACCGCGCCCACCTGGGGTTGTTAAAATTTCTATAACAAGTGTGTATAATCATGACACTGTGATATAATAAAAAGCATATATATGTGGTCTCATGGTTGCTGGCAAACAGCTGCTAAAACCCTTGAAACCGCTGGAGTGATGAGAGTGTCTTAGGTGTGCTAATGAGATGGCTGGTGGTTGGGGTTTCCTAGATAGCTTCAGGATGGGTGCACTTGCCCAGGTGCAGTGGCTCACGCCCGTAATCCCAACACTTTGTGAGGCTGAGGCGGGAGGACTGCTTGAGTCCAGGGGTTTGAGATCAGCCTGGGCAACATGGTGAAACCCCGTCTCTCAAAAAAATACAAAAAATTCACCAGGCATGGTAGCACACGCCTGTAGTCCCAGTTACTGCTGGGTGGCTGAGGTGGGAGAATCACCTGACCCTGGGTAGTCGAGGCTGCAGTGTGCTGTGATGGTACCACTGCACTCCAGCCTTCAGCCTGGGCGACAGAGTGAGGCCCTGCCTCAAAAAAAAAAAGGGTGCACAGACAGAATTAGAGGGTTGGGACTCTCAGGCCCACCCACAACCTCCAGGGAGAAGAGGGGGGCTAAAGTTGACATCAGTGGCCAGTGATGTAATCAATTATTTCTGTATAACGAAGTCTCCATAAAATCCAAAGGGTGGGAATCAGGGAGCTTCTGGGTAGACGAACATATGAAGGTGCCAGAGCAGGCGTGGGAGCTGCATGCCCCTTCACAACCCCACCTTGTCCATACACCTCTCCCATATGGCTGTTCATCTGCTTCCTCCATCACAAACCAGCAAACATAAGTAAACTATTTCCCTGAGTTCTCTGAGCCATCCCAGCAAATGTACTGAACCGGGGGGGTGGGGGGCGTGGAAACCCCAATTTATAGCCAGTCGGTCAAAGCACAGGTCACAACCTGAGATTTGCAATTGGCATTGGAAGTGGGGGTCAGTCCTGTGGGACTAAGCCCTTAACCCACAGGATCAGATGCTACCTCCAGGTAGATGTCAGAATTCAACTGAATTAGAAGATATCCAGCTGATGCCCACTAGAGACCTGCTTGGTGTATGGGAGGGAACCCCCAAGCATCTGGCGTTGGAAGTGTTGTGTTGAATAGAGTATGAGATTAGGAAAAACACTTTGGTTTTTCCTATCCTTCATAATAACATTTAGAATTGGCCAGGCGCCGTGGCTCATGCCTATAATCCCGCCGAAGGGGTGGCGGATCACCTGAGGTCAGGAGTTCGAGACCAACCTGACCAACATGGAGAAACCCTGTCTACTAAAAATACAAAAAAGTAACCAGGCGTGGAGGTACACGCCTGTAATCCTAGCTACTCAGGAGGCTGAGGTGGAAGCATCGCTTGAACCTGGGAGGCGGAGGCTGCGGTGAGCTGAGATGGTGCCATTCCACTCCAGCCTGGGCAACAAGAGTGAAAGTCCATCTCAAAAAATAACAATAATAATAACATTTAGAATCAAGATTCACTTTTCATTCATTCAACAAGCATTTTGGAGCACCTTCTTGTACCAGGCATTGCTCTAAACACGGGGGATATGGTGAATCCTCAGCGCAAGACAAAGTCCCTACCCTTGTGGAGCTGACAGTCTATTAGGAGAAATGATCACTGGTCAAGTAGCCACTGGATAAATAATGTGATTTCACAGAGGAATAAGCGATGTTAAGGCAATTAAACAAGTGAAGGGAGGCCGGGCGCTGTGAATCATGCCTGTAATCCCAGCATTTTGGGATGCCAGGTTGGTGGATCATCTGAGATCAGGAGTTCGAGACCAGCCAGGCCAAAATGGTGAAACCTGTCTCTATTAAAAATACAAAAATTAGCCATGTGTGGTGGCGGGCACCTGTAATCCCAGCTACTAGGGAGGCTGAGGCAGGAGAATTGCTTAACCCAGGAGGTGGAGGTTGCAGTGAGCCGAGATCACACCACTGCACTCCAGCCTGGGTGACAGAGTGAGACTCTGTCTCAAAATAGGAAATAAAACAAGCGAAGAGGGTGGAGAGGGGCTTGGTGGGAGGAGCGGGAGCACCGGAGAGGATCTTCCAGGAAGGCCTCCCTGAAGAGGCCACATTTCAACCAAACCCTGAACAATGAGAAGGGACCAGCCATGCAGAGAACTGAGGGAACTGTGTTCAGGAGCTGGGAACAGACTGTGCAAAGGCCCTGAGGCACACACCAGCGTGGCTGATTCAAGGAACAGCACAGATTTCGGAGAGCTGAGGTATGGGGGCCAGGGGCAAACATGGCAGGAGATGAGATCCTAGGTACAGGGCCAGGACACACAGGATCTTGTAGGCCACAGTGAGGACGCCAAGTGGGAGGGAAGGCACGGAAGTGTTTTAAACAAGGGAGTCACATGATATAACGTATGATTTAAAAAGATCATTTGGGGCTGGGCATGGTGGCCCACAACTGTAATCCCAGCACTTTAGGAGGCGAAGGTGGGAGGATCACTTGAGGTCAGGAATTCAAGACCAGCCTGGCCAACATGATGAAACCCCATGTCTACTAATAATACAAAAAAAAAAAAAAAAATTAGCCAGGTGTGGTGGTGCATGCCTGTAATCCCAGCTACTCAGGAAGTTGAGGCAGAAGAATCGCTTGAACCGAGGAGGTGGAGGTTGCAGTGAGCCGAGATTGTGCCACTGCACTCCAGCCTGGGCAACAGAATGAAACTATCTCAAAAGAAAGAGAGGAAGAGAGGAAGGAAGGAAGAGAGGGAGGGAGGGAGGAAGGGAGGGAGGAAGGGAGGGAGAGGAGGAAGGAGAGAGAGAGAAAGAAAAAGAGAAAGAAAGAAAGAGAGAGAGGGAAAGAAAGAAAAGAAAAAGAAAGAAAAAGAAAGAAAGGAAAGAAAGAAAGAAAGAAAAAGAAAGAAAGGAAGGAAGAAAGAGGGAGGTAGGGAAGGAAGGGAAAAAAATGATCATCTGGGCATCAGGCATGGGGCGTGGTAGCTCACACCTTTAGTCCCAACTACTCAGGAGGCTGAGGCAGAAGGACTGCTTGAGCCCAAGAGTTCGAGGCTGCAGTGAGCTACAGATTGGGCACTACAGATTGGGTAACAGAGCAAGACCCCATCTCAAAATAAGAAATAAAGATCATTCGGGATACTAAGTAAATCATGGGGCAAGAATGAAAGGAGGCAACACTTACAAGATTGTGGCAGGAATCCAGATAAGAAATGGCTGTAGCTTAGGCTAGCATAAAACAAAAAAGACATTTCCCACGTAAAAACACAAAACTAGAATAGTCAGGGGAAACAGAGAAAAATGTGTGATGCTATGTTAAGAAGCTGATGACGGACAAATATTTTGCCAGGAGGGAGAGGGCAGGTAAGCAGGTAAAGAGGGTATTGGAGAAATGGGAATGAGGAAGTGGCACTTGAGAAGGGCCTTGAAATCTTGAAATGGTGCCCGCGGTTTGCCAGGTGGGAGGAGCTGGAGGCAGGAAGGAAGCACTCACTGGACCTCAGCTGATGAAGGGGGAAGGGTATCCCCCCAAGTCTCAGAAGCCCTCAGCTTTTCAGCAGGAGAACCAGGCATTTAAGAGCCAGGCTGTTCAGGTTCAAACTCCAGTTCCCCCACTTCCCAGCTGTATGATCGCCCTGTGCCTCAGTTTCCTCACCTGTAAAACGGGGATTATGGGAGCCAATGCATGCAAAGTTCTCAGATGCACCTGCCACACAGTCAGTACCATATGAAGGCCAGTCAGAGACAGTGTCGTGATTATCATATGTGGCGGACCAGAAAGACACCAGGAGGGAGGTCCCAGAGGGAGCCGGTGCAGGAGCCATAACATGGGGAAAAAGTAACCCTTGGGTGAGAACACAGCTGGGTGCAGACATCCAACCCCGCACTCCCAGTGTGGCTGGGAACAAGTCCATCATCTCACTGCCCTCGGGCTCCTCTGTGAAATAGAGAAGCTGAGTGTGGCAGGGAGAAAATGGATGGGTCTGAGGGTGCCGCGTTACTGCGGGTGTCTACTGGAAGGGCTGGACTTGGATATATGGGGAGAGGCCACACGGGCTACCTTGGACCAAACGCTGCTGAACCCAGCCGAGAGCTACAGTGTTTGAGAGACAGCGAATACATGAAAATCACTCAGCCCTTCAGTGGCAAACCCAGCCCATTCAGCCTCCTTGCAAACATTTTTATATACACAGCCAGAAGGTTCTCAGTATGGCTGCCAAATCCTAAAAGTAAAACCACAAGGCCCGTAAAACACAAAGATACAACCTCTCTGGGGCTCTTGTAAAAGAAGCAAAATAAAGACCTGACGCTTTCTGGGAGGGTCACGGACCACCCACCTGCCACCGTACACAGACACGCACACACACATGTGCTCACGTCCACACATGCCCTCATACCAGCACACAACCCATGTGTGTGCACCCTAGGCACACATGGGCACACAAGGCACCTGCACTCTCATGTGTACGTATGTGTACACCTCATGCCTGCGTTCACACACGCTCACCCTGCTGATCCACAGGCACGCACGCACACTCATAGGAGCAGCCGCTCGTGCACACGCACCCTCACCCTCACCCGTGACACACGCACACACGCATGTGCACACACACAGACCTTGCTTCCTGGAAGCCAGCTTTGGAGCAAAGTTGACCCAGAGCTCCAAGGCCTTGGGAATTATGGGATGTACATCCCAGAGGGCTGCCGACAACAGGGAGGTGGGAAGCACGGGCCTGGATTTCACCCGGCTCTGCCCCTCATGAGGTGTGAGACTTCAGTGACTTAATCTCTCTAAGCCTTGGTTTCCTCATCTGTCAGGTGGGGAGTGAGATGGACAGCCCCTTCCTCACGGGGTTGTGGGGAGGTTTCTCAGTTGGTGCTTGTAATGTGCTTGCCACTGTATCCGGCACATAGTAACTGCTCAACAAATATCAGCCATGCCGTGGTCGTACCATCGTGCTTCCCAGTGATCTCAACTTGGAAGCTGTGGCTCGAGCCGCCCAGCCAAATGCTTTGGAGATGGCCGCATGTGGTCATTAAACAGGACACAGCCGTGGGGGACATCAAGGAGATGGAGGAGGCAGTCCCGACTGCAAAGAGCATGCTGGGTGGGGTGGGGAAGTCCTTGTCACCTTCTGGGAACTGAGGGCCCTGTGGGTTCCCTGTCTCTTGCCCCTCAACCTCACCAGCTGCCACTTGACTGGAGCACTCCAAGAAGATGGTGTCTGCAAAACAGCCTCCATGATACATGGTGCCCTTCTGCCTCAGTTTCTCCTCCCCTGACTTCCAAGCCCAGAGCCCTCTCCTAATCTCCAGGCTACCTGAGGAGACATGCATCCATGTTTCACTCTTGGCAGCCCTTCTCTTGGGTGGCAGGGGGTAGGCAGGTGGGGAGGCAGCCATGCTCCCCCATGTCCCTGTGGCAGACTCTCTTCCAGTGTCCATTCTCTTGTTCTTCCCCCAGCTAGGCACAGCATTGCCCAGGATAAAGACCACACTTCCCAGCCTCCCTTCCAGCTGGGTGTGACCACGTAACTAGTTCTGGTCAAGGAGATATATGCAGGTGTTGTGGGGTAACTTCTGGGGAACCTTAGAGTTTGCCCCTTCCTGCATCCTGCTGCCTCTGGCAGCCATCTTAGACCATGAAGAAAAAGGCTGTGGGACAACAGAGAGGGCGGCAGGGGCCAGGATCCTGAGGACTTCATGAAGCAGAGCCACCTTGGATTGCCTACTTTCAAATTTTATAAAGGAGATAAATTTCTCCATTGAAATCAGTTCTTTGGGGTCACTATTACTTGCAACTAGACCTAATCCTGACTGCTATCCCTCCACTCAAGCTGTGGCCTGCTCTTGATCATCCAGTCACTGCCTTACACAGCTCTGAACATCTCTGTGGGCTCAGAGCCTCTGCTGTCGGGCACTGAACACCAGTGAGCCCTCTCTGCATGGCGTCATCCAGTCTGACTGGCTCTCCCCACACCTGTGACATGACAGAGGCCAGGTACCTGGCTTCCCTCCCCCAGGGTCAAATCCTACAGCGAGAGGCAAACTCCAACACCAATCTTGCCTAAACCAAATGTCCACACTCCCATCATCCCTCCCACAGTCAGCCCCAGAGTGCACTGGAAGGAATGGAAGGGTGATGACGCTGAGGACTACTCCATCAGACAGGGAGGACAGACGGTCCCCCTCCACCAGTCTCTCCCACTCTAGTGAGAGCCCAAGACACTCAGGGCTTTGCAACAGGGTATCTAGCTTCCAGGACCCTGTCGCCGAGGAGTGCTGAAGGAGGCGCTATCACAGGGCTTTGGGGGAGCACCAAGGCAGGAAAGATGTCCCCCAGAGAGGGTGGAGCTTCCACAGCTGAGCTGGGGCCACACTCACCTTTCTCCGACGCCGGGGCCAGGTCAATGAAGCTGCGACATTTTTCACCTTTGAAAAGAAGACAAAGGTTTTCAGAATGCGAGAGGATACGTGGACTCCCGAGGTTCGCCTTCCCTGTCCCATGAGCCCTGGAGCAAGCCAGTGTCTCTGACCCAAGCACAGTGGCCTCTTTCTCCAGCCCTGATTACTAGAAGCCCAACATCCCAGAAATGTGGATGGCAAAACCACCAACTCTCCCACCTCCTGACCCCATCCATCCAGGCCCACTGCTTCCACCTCCACAATAGCAACTGGGTCCCTTTCCACAGCCTCCCCCTGGAATCCACGCTCCTTCTCACTGGCCTCCCCAGGCCTCCACTCTGGCCCCTCTCCAATTCATTCTCCATGCTATGGCTGGAGGGATCTTTTCAAAACACAGCTCTGATCACACCCAACACACGCACACACACAGCTTACTCCTGTTTGAAACTCTTCGCTGACTTCCCAAAGGAGAAAGCTCAAATTCCCTTATGTGGACCCAGAACAGGCCAGGATGGGCCTGTCCACCCGCTCCCCCTCTCCCTATGCCCCCGTTCCTTCTGCACCCCTGTGCAGCCTCCCGCTATGGCTTTGCACATGCTGTTCCCTGCCTGGAACATACTCCCACTGTTGTAACTCCTGCCATGGCTTTGCACATGCTGTTCCCCGCCTGGAACATACTCCTGCTATTGTAACACCCGCCATGGCTTTGCACATGCTGTTCCCCACCTGGAACATACTCCGCAGTTGTAACTCTCACAGCACCTGGGTTTTCTATGGGGCCTGTGGTCACCCTCCCGAGCCTGCCTTTGCATGTGTGAGTCTCAGGTGTAAGTTAGTGGCACTGAGATGGTAACTCACTGAAAGAGAATGTGCTGACTGCCAAGAACTGGAAGGGAGAATTTTAAAGAAAGAAAAGAAAGTGGTGTGCCAGAGTGGATGGATTTTGAACAAATTGCTTTAAACTTTCTTTAATGTTACACTGTTTCCTCAAAGGCTAGAGGGAGGGAAATTTAATGTCCTGATCAGCATCCACAGCCACAGTGAGGCACTGGAGGGCCTTGGACCATTTTGCCTTGATGAGCCCCTTCCTAAATAAAAATTAATTAATTAATTAAAAATTGTGGTATTTATTGCAGCACTATCCACAAGAACCAAGATTTGGAAGCATCCTAACCATCAACAACAGATGAATGGATAAAGAAAATGTGGGGATATATACACAATGAAGTACTATTCAGCCATAAAAAAGAATGAGGTGCTGTCATTTGCCAACAACATGGATGGAACTGGAAATCATTATGTTAAGTGAAATAAGCCAGGCACAGAAAGACAAACTTTGCATGTTCTCACTTATTTGTGGGATCTAAAAAACAAATCAATTGAATTCACAGACATAGAGAGTAGAAGGATGGTTACCAGAGGCTGGGAAGGGTAGTAGGGGATTGAGAGGGCAGTGGGGATGCTTAATAGGTACCAAAAAAAAAAAAACCAGAATGAATAAGACCTACTATTCACTAGCACAACAGGGTACTGTAGTCAATAATAACTGTACATTTTTAAATAGCTAAAAGAGTGTAATTGAATTGTTTGCCTGTGTCAAAACATCTCATGTACCCCATAAATATATACACCTACTCTGTACCCACAAAAATTAAATATTGTATTGTATTGTATTTGAGACAAAGTCTCACTCTGTCACCCAGGTTAGAATGCAGTGGTGCAATCTTGGCTCACTGCAACCTCCACCTCCTGAGTTCAAGCAATTCTCCTGCCTCAGCCTCCCAAGTTGGTGGGATTACAGGAACCCACCACCATGCCCAGCTAATTTTTTTATTTTTAGTAGAGATGGGGTTTCTCCACATTGGCCAGGCTGGTGTCGAACTCCTGACGTCAAGTGATCCGCCTCGGTCTCCCAAAGTGCTGGGATTACAGGCGTGAACCACTGCATCCAGTCAAAAATTTGAAATCTAAATAAAATTTAATTTATTTTAAAAATTATTTTAAAATTATGTTTTACAGACACGTTGGTATAGAGATGAATGTACAATATGACTATTAAGTATTATTTTCTTCACCTAAAAGTTTCTCTTTCTTCTGAACTTTCTCCTTCCTCCAGAACCTTTCTTACAAGAGAGGAAGCTCATACTGGACTCTGCTTACACACGCATGAATGTCTATTTCCCTCAACAAGCTGCAAGCTCTGTGAGGACAGGGGCCAAGTCTTCACTGCATCCACAGCTGGTAAACAGCACCTCCATCGTCCCGAGTGCTCGGGCCAAAACCCCGGCACCATCTTTATCTCATTTGTGGCTGTAGCTTCCCAATGCATCTAGCATCCAACCGCTTCCGGCCACCTCCGCTGGTCCAGCAACCATCGGCTCCCACCCGGATCACTGCAGTAGCGTCTGCACCGGTCTCTCTGTTTCTGCCCCATCCTCACAGTGACCGAAAGGATCCTGGTGTAACCTAAAACAGATTATGTCCCTTCCCGGCTCAGAACCTTCCCAGCATTCCCAACTCACCCCAAGTCAGAGCCTAAGTCCTCACTGTGGCCTGCAAGATCGTCTGTGATCAGTCTCTCCCATCACTGCCCTGGCCTCCTTCCCTCCTGTCTTCCCCCTCACTCACTCCACTCCCGTCAATCTGGTCCCTTTGCTGATCTTTGAATGTGCCGGGCATTCTCCTGCCTCAGGACCTTTGCACTGGCTGCCTTTTCTGCCTACAGCACTGTTCGCTCAGATACCTGAGTGGTTTACTCTTCCTCCTCTCCCTGATCACTTTTCTCAAATGTTGTCTTCCCAAGGAGGCCTTTCCATTTAGTCAATCTAAAATTCCAAATGTCCCTCCCCCTCACACTCTCTGTCACCTTCTAGATGGATTCCTAATACCTATGACAGAACCTGGTGTACAGTGACTGCTTAATAACTTCTCCAACCAGCCTGAGCATTTCTACAAACCATTTAAAAATTAGACAGATGTGATGGCATGGGCCTGTATTCCCAGCTACTGGGGAAGCTGAGGCAGAAGGATCACTTGAGCCCAGGATGTGGAGGCTGCGGTAAGCTACACTCCAGCCTGGGCAGCAGAGCAAGACCCTGTCTAGGAAAAGGGAAACAAATAAACAAGTATTTGTTGAAGAAATATATGAACAAATGAGCAAGCGAATGAATGAATACACAAGCAAATGAATGAATAGATGAATGAATGCCACTGAAACCTTATGTCTATAAGAAGCTTTCCCTCTTCAGTCTTTCCTCCCAGGCCTCCCTGATGTCGGGGACACAGTGCTGGCCGCCAAGGATGCAGTACTGAGCAAATCATGGCCCAACATTTAGACCTTTCTCACAAAGTGAGGGAGCGCGCTGGACCTATGCTCACAGACACATTTTGTTTGCCACACAGGATCATAAACTTAGGTAAATTGTTACCTACAAATCCAGATTTGTGATTTTCTCTTAAAGAATCAGAAGATCAGCTGAGCGTGATGGCTCATTCCTGTAATCCCAGCACTTTGGGAGGCCAAGGCGGGCTGATCACAAATTCAGAAGTTCGAGACCAGCCTGATCAACATGGTGAAACCCCATCTCTACTAAAAATACAAAATTAGCCAGACATGGTGGTGCACACCTGTAATCCCAGCTACTCAGGAGGCTGAGGCAGGAGAATCTCTTGAACCCAGGGAGAGGAGGATGCAGTGAACTGAGATCACACCACTGCACTACAGCCTGGGCAACAGAGGGAGCCTCCGTCTCAAAAAAAAAAAAAAAAAAAAAGAATTAAAAGATCTGGCTGTGCTGAGCCCACAATTCCACACAGCAACGACCACATGGAGCCGGGCAGCTGTGCCTCCTTTAGATAAGACATCTGCAAGCTGTCGGGTTTGCCACAGTCCCCACACCCACCACTGCTCTGCCCAGCCTCACCTGAACCATACATATGGCCCCTGCGATGCTAGACTGGATGAAGCTTTAGGATGAGTTTGCAACCCCTGGCTTCAGGATGTTACTGTTGGTCCCAACAAAGAGACAGATTGGGTCAACACGGAACCAACGTGGATTGAAGAGTCAAAACGATCTAGAAGCTTTCAGCATTCTCAACTCATTCGTCTGCTCGGAGCTTCCTAAGTTCTCTGAGAAGGTCTCTTGAAGCCCCTTTGGGCTCCTGAACCTCCTGCCAGCCCCATATCATGCAAAGGCAGAGATGGAGGCAGTGGTGGGAGATGAGTCTGAGAAGGAAGGCAGGGGTCAGATCACAAAGGGTCTTTAGTGTTGAGTCAAGGAGGTGCCTCCTCTCTTATTGATGTCACTCCTTCTGAAGAATCATGAGGCCACAGATGGGTGCATCCTGCTCTGTGGTTCCGGCATTCTGGCTTCACCCCCCGTGCTCTGTACTGAGATGGAGGACTCATGCCTTCCATTACAGACAAAGATGATAAGGCCCAGGGCAGCTGAGGGACCAGCCTGGGCCACATAGCATGTTAGAGATGCTGAGAGTATAACCCACTGAAAGAGATGTTTGCTGACAGCCAAGAACTAGAAGGGAGGATTAAAATAAAAAAGTGTTGGCCAGCCGTGGTGGCTCATGCCTATAATCCCAGCACTTTGGGAGGCCAAGAGGGAAGGATCACTTGAGCCCAAGAGTTCAAGACCAGCCTGGCCAACATGGAAAAATCCCATGTCTGATTAAAAAATACAAAAATTAGCCGGGCATGGTGGCACATGCCTGTAATCCCAGCTACTTGGGAGGCTGAGGCGGGAGAATCACTTGAACCTGGGAGGCAGAGGTTGCAGTGAGTTGAGATTGTGACACTGCACTCCAGCCTGGGCCACAGAGCGAGACTCCATCTCAAATAAATAAAATAACAAGTGTTGTTTTGGAGTGGACAGATTTTGAGTGAATTGTTTTAAACTTTCTGTAATGTTATATTGCTGAAATGGAGGAGACGTAATGGCCAAATTCAGACCAACACCCAATGCCGCATTAAAATGTTGGTTGGCCTCGCACACTTTTGCCTATTAGGAGCCCTTCTTAAACAAAAACACAATAAGAGGCTGGATGCTGTGACTCAAGCCTGTAATCCCAGCACTTTGGGAGGTTGAGGCGGGCAGATCATGAGGTCAGGAGTTCGAGACCAACCTGATCAACATGGTGAAACCCCCAGCTCTACTAAAAATACAAAAATTAGCTGCGTGTGGTGGCAAGTGCCTGTAATCTCAGCTACTCAGGAAGCTGAGGCAGGAGAATCGCTTGAACCTGGGAGGCAGAGGTTGCAGTGAGCCGAGATCGCGTCATTGCACTCCAGCCTGGGTGACGGAGCAGAACTCCTTCTCAAAAATGAAAATAAAAATAAAATAAGAAGAAGAATTCTATTTTATAACCACACCACATTGGCATAAAGATGAATATGTTAAGTATTAAGCATTTTGTTCATCTAAAACGTTATATTTTCTTCTGATTTTAAAAGAAACTACTTTTCTTTCTTTTTTGTTTATTTATTTATTTTTTTTTTAGAGATAAGTCTTGCCCTGTTGCCCAGGCTGGAGTGCAGTGGCTCAATCATGGCTCACTGCAGCCTCAAACTCCTGGGTTCAAGTGATCCTCCTGCCTCAGCCTCCTGAGTAGCTGAGACTACAGGCACACACCGCCACATCTGGCTAGTTTTTAAAAGTTTTTTTGTAGAGATGGGATCTCACTCTGTCGCCCAGGCTGTTCTCAGATTCCTGAGCTCAAGCAGTTCTCCCACCTCAGCCTCCCAAAGTGCCAGAATGACAGGCACAATCCACCAGGCCTGGTCCTAAAACATTTTCATAGGCCTGTAGGATTTTCATGTCCCTAAAACATTTTCACGGGCCCAAGATTTTTATTGAAGTATTCTGGGTCCTCTGCTCTGTGCCTCCTGAGCCTGAGGAAGATGCCGGCCTCCTGCAGCAGGATCCCAGCTCTCACCAACAACTGCGCACTCAATAATATTTAACATTAATGTGCTAGGGATTTTGACTTTTCTTTAACAATTTTATTGAGATACAATTCACATGCTATGCAATTCATATGTTTAAGGTATGCAGTTCGGCTGGGCATGGTGGCTCATGCCTGTAATTCCAACACTTTGGGTGGCCGAGGCGGGCAGAACACTTGAGGTCAGGAGTTTGAGACCAGCCTGGCCAATATGGAGAAACCCTGTCTCTACTAAAAATACAAAAATTAGCTGGGCATGGTGGCACACACCCGTAATCCCAGCTACTCGGGAGGCTGAGGCAGGAGGATCGCTTGAACCCAGGAGGCGGAGGTTGCAGTGAGCCGAGATCACGCCACTGCACTCCAGCCTGGGTGATAGGGCGAGACTCAGTCTCAAAATAAATAAATAATAAATAATAAATAAATAAAAGATAGTGTACAATTCAGTGGTTTTTAGTATACTGTTAGTGTATTCACAGGGCTGTGTGACCATCACTACAATCAATTTTAAAGCATTTTCATCACCCTAAAAGAAACTCATACCTATTGGCAGCCGCTCATTTTCCCCAACCCTTCCAGCCCTAGGCAAGAGCGCATTGATTTTCTGTCTCTATAGATTCACCTAGTCTGGGCATTTCATGTAAGTGGAATCATACAAGATTACATGATTCATATAAACGGAATCAGAATACACACAATGTGATCATACAATATGTGAGATACCATTTCATATAAATGGAATGATATGATCATCCAATATAATCATACAAGAATATTTTGTGACTGCCCTCTTTTACTCAGAATAATGTGTTTAAGGACCAACCACCTTTGTAGCCTATGTTAGTAATGCATTTCTTTATGTCACAGAATAATATTATGTTATGTGGATATACCACCTTTTATTTATTCACTCATCAGATAATGGATGTTTGAATTTGTTTCCACATGTTGGTTATTTATGAACGTTCACATACAAATTTTTGGGTGGACAAGTTTTCGTTTCTCTTGCATCTATATCCAGGAATAGAATTGCTGGATCATATGGTAACTCTATGTTTAACATTCTGAGAAACTGCTACAATTTTTTCCAAAGCATATGCACCATTCTATGGTCCCATCAGCAACATATGAGGGTTCCAGGTTCTCAGCATCTTCACCAACACTTGCTATTGTTCATCTTTTTTTTTTTTTTATGAGAAGCATCCTTGCCAGTGCCATGTGGAAACTCATTGTAGTTTTAATTTGCAATTTCTTAATGACTAATGACGTTGAGCATCTTTTCATGTGCTGATTGGCCATTTCTATATCTTCTTTGCAGAAATATCTTCTCAGACCCTTTGCCCACTTTTTAATTGTGTCATCTGTCCTTTTATTATGGGTGGTGAGTTCTGCATACAAGTCCCTTATTAGATACCTGACTTGTAAATATTTTCTCTCATTGTGTGGCTTTTCACTTTCTTGATGACATCCTTTGAAGCAGAAACGCTTTTAATTTTAATGATTCTCAATTTATCTATTTTTCTTTTGTTTCTTGTGCTTTTGTTGTCATATCTTTTGTTGTTGTTGTTGTTGTTAATTTTAAAATAGAGATGGGGGTCTCACTATGTTGCTCAGGCTATCTCGAACTCTTGGGCTCAAGTGATCCTCCTGCCTCAGCCTCCCAAAATGCTGAAATTACAGGTATGAACCATCACACCTGGATTAGTGTCATATCTAAGAAGGCGTTTCTTAGTCCAGGATCATGAAGATTCACTCTTATTCTCTCTTCTAAGACTTTTGTAATTTTAACTCTTCTATTTATGTAACTTATCCATTTAGAGTTGATTTATGCATATGGTGTATAAAAGGGGTTCAGCTTTATTCATTTGCACATGGATATCTAGTTGTCTCAGAAACATTTGTTGAAAAACTATTCTTTCTCTATTGAATTGTCTTGGAACACTTGCCAAAAATTAATTGACTATAAGTGCAAGGGTTTATTTTATACTCTCAGCTCTATTCCATTAATCTATATGTCTCTCCTTATACCAGTACTACACTATCGTGATTACTATAGCTTTGAAGTAAGTTTTGAAATTGGGAAGTGTGGGTTCTTCAACTTTGGCCTTTTTTTAAAGATCATTTTGTCTATTCTGGATCTCTTGCATTTTATATGAATTTTAGGATCAATGTGTGAATGTATTCAAAAAAGCAAGTTGGAATTTTGAAAGGGATTGCATTGAATCTGTAAGGGGACCAATTTGGGAAGTATTGCCATCTTAAAATATTAAAGCTTCAAATCCATGAACATGGGATGTCTTTCCATTTACTTAGATGGATTCAAATTTCTTTTGACAATGTTTTGTAGTTTTCAGAATATAGGTTTCACACTCATTTTGTTAAATTTATTCCTAAGTATTTTATTATTTTTGATTCTATTATGAGTGGAATTGTTTTCTAAATTTCATCTTTGGGTTGTTCATTGCCAGTATATAGAAATATAATTAAATACTGTATATTGATCTTGTAAACTGCAATCTTGCTGAGCTCATTTATTAGTTCTAATAGTTTTAGTGCATTCTTAGAACTTGCTGTATACAGAATCATGTCATCTGCAAATAGAGATCATTTTACTTCTTCCTTTCCAATCTTGATCTCTTTTATTTGTTTTTCTTACCTAACTACTTTGGCTAAAACCTCCAATATAATATTAAGTAGAAGTGGCAAGAGTAGACATCCTCAACTTGTCCCTGATCTTGGAGTGGATGCATTCATTTTTGTACCATAAAAATTGTGGTTAGCTGTGGGTTTTTTATATATGCCCTTTGTCAGGTTGAGGAAGTTTCCTTCCATTTCTAGATTGTTGGTTGGCTTTATCACGAAAGGGTATTTGCCTTCTCTTAGGTCCCACAACAAACTTCAATGAGAATCTCCATTTTCAAGACAAGCAAACTGAGGGACTGAACTTTCAGTGACTTGCCTAAGACCACACAGCCAGGAAGAAATGGAGCAAGACTCAACCCAGGTCTGTAGACTCCAAGCTCCACACCCCAAAATCTTCCCAGCTCTCTGCTCCCATTGCTATGTCAGGATTTCCTACTAAAACCGGATGTTCCCACCATGGACAGCTGGGCGGGGGGGGGGGGGGGTCCTGAAAGAAATCCCCTTGGAGTATACCTCCGTGGAGACAGAGAAAATCCATGAGGGGCTAAAATAAATGGCTCTCACATTTCTATTTCTGCTACATGGACAAGGCTAAACAGAAGATGTTTAAGCAGCGATTATCAAACTTAGCCCACGCTGCCCAGGCAGGCCAAAGCTGAGGTTTAAGGAAAAATCATAGAAATGGCATGAGGAAGACAGGATACTTCCATGGCCAGAAGTCTAACAGCTGAAATTCACACACAGAAGAGATGTGTTTCCACCAAATCCCTAGTCTCTGTGATAAAGATTATCTAAGGATTAATGAGCAAGGTATTAAATGGCACCATATTGGCTTGCCACTTTTAGAAGTGACCCATAAAATATCAAAATCAATGGCAAGCAAGTTTATATGTTTAGTTAAGGGATTTATTTTGGGCGTAAAACCTAAGACAGGTGGACTTATCTCTCAATCGCATGCACTTCAGACTGAGGCTTGACAATTAGATGGTAGAGCTGTGGCATGTTACCGCCACCTGATGGCAGCATACCTTTCGTGAACCATGGAACTTGAAAGCTGGGAAAAATCCTGTTAGGTCAACCAAATTAAGTGGTTCTCAACCCCGGAAACGTGAATCCCAGGCCCCACTCACAGAGACTCTGATTTAATTGGTCAGGGTGGGGCCCATATATCAGTAGAGTTTTAAAATGTACCAGGTGACTTTAATGTGCACTCAGGGTAAGACTCACACTCCAATCTGACTTATTAAAAATATCCTTTCAACATTAGAAAAACAACAGTGAGTCATTTTAGCGATGGCTCATATGTGGCACTCCTTCGGGGGACGGCATTAATGGGGCAGAATAGCTCAGTGGTCAGGAGTCTGAGCTCTGGAATCAACAGAGCTGGGTGCAAATGCTGGCTCTGTCACCTCCTGACATGTGAGTCCCATCTTTCTATGCCTTTATTTCCTTGTTGGTGAAATGGGTGCAGCACCTGTAGGGGTCTTGTGAAGACTCAACATGGGCAAAGAGCTTAGATGCAGTGCCTGGAAAAGAGTGGGTGTCTAGGGCTGGGTGTGGTGGCTCATATCTGTAATCCCAGCACTTTGGGAAGCCAAGGTGGGCGGATCACCTGAGGTCAGGAGTTCAAGACCAGCCTGGCCAACATGGTGAAACTCCATCTCTACTAAAAATACAAAACTTAGCCAGGCATGGTGGTGGGCGCCTATAATCCCAGCTACCAGGAGGTTGAAGCAGGAGAATCACTGGAAACCTGGAGGCAGAGGTTGCAGTGAACCACGATTGTGTCACTGCACTCCGGCCTGGGGGACAGAGGGAGACTCTGTCTCAAAAAAAAAAAAAAAAAACAAAAAAAAGAATGGGTGCTTAAGAGATGGCTTTCGTCATCATCACGCTCACCTACATGGGGGGTCAGAGGAAACATGAGACACAGTCTTCTGAAGCGTAACTGTGGGAGACAGGAGTGACACCATCAGAGACTAGCACATGGCCGAGGGTCATGCACTGGTTCAGCGCTCCGCCCTGGGAGCAGCCTGGCTCCATCACTTACTTCATGTGTAACATCAACATGAACATTTGATGCCTCAGTTCCCTACCTATAAAACATGAACATCACCAATGCTGGTGTTACTATAATGCATATTAAAGGGTAGTTGGTAGGGCTTGTTGTCGACCACCAGGAGGTACAGCTGGGACAACTCAGGAGGTGGGAGTCCAGGATGCCTGCGGCAGCTGCAAAAATGCTCTGAACAACTTGGTGGGCCGGTGCTGGGTCGTGGCCCTGTGCCTTCCATTGTCTCCTCCATGGCTATTGATGTTGCCTGGGAACAGCCTCATTTTTGCCTCTTGAAGATGCCCTTTCTCCTGTTACCCCCTCCCCATCTGATTCCCTTTGAGCTGCTAAGATAGCCAAGGTGAATGGAGCTGGCATCTCCTGCCCAGGAAGGAGACGCCTTAAACGCCCCTTGTATTCCCAGAAGAGAGTGATGTCTTCCTGCTTCAGGGAGGGGACAGCAGAGGGAATTCATGCAGAAGGAAAGGGGGCCAGCAGATTCCAAGAGGAGAAGATGGTTGGGGGATCCACAGCACCCTAAAAGATGTCAGGGCCTTCAAGGAAAAATGTCACGGGAAAGCTGGACTTTGAGGTCAGAGGTTATTAGCACAGCCAAAATTTTGCACCCAGTGAGGGTCCCATGGCACCCATGGGGCCAGAAAACCACCAGCTGTGGGGGAGGGGAAAGGAAGGGAAAGATCAGAGTGTTCTGTCAAATGATCTGAAAACCTCGTACAACCCAGGGCTAACAGGAAATCTCAAAAACTGGAGATGGAATTTCTGGCTGTCCCTGGGAGTAGAAGCTCAGAGTTCTATCCTAGTGGGTCTACAGGAATACATTAATAGGGGATTCCTTGGCTAGAAGAAGTGAGAGTTCATGTTCATACCCACCACAGCCTAAAGAGAAGCCTCCTGTGTGATTCTCCTCACCATTGCACACCATTGCATCTTGCTTTCAGGCCAGGGGCACACAGACAGAACTTAAATCCCAGCCTCAACTCAAGGTCACCAACTCAAGCCATCTCAATGACCAGCAGTGACTGAGGCATGCCTGTGGGGGACTGGGTAGCACCGGGAGAGGGTGTGCCCTGTCTAGATGGGGGATGAACTGACATGGTAGCCATCTGGGCAGTCAGGGACCCTGTAGGAAACAGATGGCACCTCCAAGGGGCTCATTGAAGACCGAGGAGTGAAGAAATTATTTGTAGAGGTGTGGACAGGCTTGCAGGGCTGGTAACCACGGGAAACCCAGGTCTGATAGGGCAGGGGAGGGGAAGGAGCCTGGAAGAGGTGAAGCCATAGAGGAGGAGCCGCTGCCAGGAGCTGAAGTCGAACTTAACAAGCCTCAGCATCAGAACTTAAGCATCTCAGGGCGGGGACTTCAGGATTGTTCTTTCTAACGAGTTCCCAGGGGATGCTGATGCTGCCGGTCTGGGAACCACACTCCGAGAGCCGCTCCTTAGAGAAATGTAGTCACTGTCAAAACCTCAACAGGGAGAGAACAAGATGAGAGAGAAAGGAATGCCCTAATCTTTTTTTCCTTCTGACTTCTTGATTCCCTGTAGGCCAAAACCAATGGGCACAGAGTCCAGGCAGTTCCTAGGGCACAGAGAAGGGCAGGGAATGGACATGGATGGGTGGATGGAGAACAGCTGGCACGCCACCCCTACCTAAGGTGGTCCTCACCCCCCTCCTCACCCCATCACGCTCATGCCTGCACCTGTGTTGCTTTTCTTCCATCGTGAGACCACCATCACGCTCTGAAATTGTCCTATGTACTTGTTGACTTGTTTAGTACCTGTGTCCTCTACAGGATGTGCAAGGAACTTCCTCTGCTTTGGGATCTATTTACAGTAGTTCTGTGCGCACTGTGGACTTAACCACAGTTTAGACCAGGTTGGAGGTTGCATGCCCTAAATTCTTTTTCTTTTTCTTTCTTTCTTTTTTTTTTTTTTTTGATTTGGAGTCGTGCTCTGTCACCCAGGCTGGAGTGCAGTGGCACAATCTCGGCTCACTTCAACCTCCACCTCCCAGGTTCAAGTGATCCTCCTGCCTCAGCCTCCTGAGTAGCTGGGACTACAGGTACCTACAACTTCACCTGGCTAATTTTTGTATTTTTAGTAGAGACGGGGTTTCACCACATTGGCCAAGTTGGTCTCAAACTCCTGACCTTGTGACCTGCCTGCCTTACCCTCCCAAAGTGCTGGGATTACAGGTGTGAGCCACCGTGCCCAGCTGAGAATTCACATTCTATCTCTCTATCTTAGGAATCAAAATCACAACATCAAGCAGTGATATCTGAAGGTGTCTGAATTAATCTCCATCTCTAAAACTACACTTTTATTAAGTTACCAGTGTCAATGTTTTATATTCACACAGTTGTATTCTGTCAACATTTATCGAGCACCTACTATGTGCCAGTCCTGGTTTTAGATGCTGAAGATACAGCAGCGAACCACACAGACAAAATCCCTGCCCTCATAGAGCTTCCATTCTCATGTTAAAGTATATGTATCAGTAATTCTCTTGCCTAAAAAATGACGTTCCCTGGCTCTTCTAAATAATGCCCAGTCAGGCTGGGCACAGTGGCTCATGCCTATAATCTCAGCACTTTGGGAGGCTGAGGTGGACAGATCACCTGAGGTCAGGAGTTCAAGACCAGCCTGGCCAACATGGTGAAACCCTGTCTCTACTAAAAATACAAAAATTAGCCAGGCATGATGGCACACACCTGTAATCCCGGCTACTCAGGAGGCTGAGGCAGGAGAATCGCTTGAACCCTGGAGGCAGAGGCTGCAGTGAGCCGAGATCATGCCATCCCACTCCAGCCTGGGTGATAAGAGCGAAACGCCATCTCAAAAATAATAGTAATAATAATGCCAGACAATATCTCTGCAACACGGAGGCCACATATTTTCAGCAACAACTAGAAGCTTCGTGACCATGTATGTCTTGTTTGCTGTTGCATCCTCAAAGCCTGGAGCAGTGATCGGTGCTGCAGACATGATCGTGGAATGAGGCAATGAATAGCACTTCATAAACATCTTCTCAAGCATCCCACCAAAGTGGGGCGCTACCCTGCAGAATCCAGAAGATGTGGCCACAGTGAGACAGAAATTGAATCTTGGGAGCCATCTAAGACAGAAGAGACAGAAAGGGATGTCTACACCAGCAGAGAAAGAGCTGGGGGCTTCAACAGCAGCCATGGGGCAGCCACATGGAGCCTTACACCTGCCACAAGGCAGCAGACTTGGAGATCAGGAGGTCACGTTAGCCATCACATCTGCACTTGGCCTTTTCCCACCGCTGAGTCTCTGTTCTTGCTTCTCTCTTAATCTCAACATCTTCTCTCTCTCCATTTCTCTAAGTCTCAACCATTCCCCGCCTTCGAGATCCAGCTCGAAATGTCCACCCCACTCTCCTGCCACGAAGCCTGCCTTGTTCACCAACCACTTGCTCCATCTGGAAGAAACGTTTGCCCCACTGTAAATTTCCCAAGTGTTTGATTGCAATATCACTCATTATATTGCCATGCGCTACCCTGAGCACCGCTTGGCCCCTCTGCTAAGCCAACCTCGGGAGGCAGATCCCACCCCAGGCTCAAGTTTGTCATGTTGCCTTACAGCCAGGATCCTAAAACCCAAAGAGAGTCCAGGACAAGCCGCATGCAAAGGACTTGGCGTTCGTCACAGCAATGGCATGAGATCTAAATCCATTCCCATTTTGCAGATGAGAAAACTAGGGCTCACAGAGGCGGAATGACCTACCCAAGGCTATACAGCCACAACGGGGCAGACTCGGGATCTGGCCTCAGATCTTTGTCTTTCCAAGGCTGTTATCATGCAGGGGACCGACTTGGTCAGAAACGGAACAAGGACAGGACAAGTGCGGTGGCTCATGCCTGTAATCCCAGCACTTTGGGAGGCCAAGGTGGGCAGATCACTTAAGGTCAGGGGTTTGACATCAGCATGGTCAAATCCCATCTCTACTAAAAATACAAAAAAATAGCTGGGCATGGCAGCGTGCACCTGCAGTCCCAGCTACTCAGGAGGCTGAGGCGTAAGAATCGGTGGAATCTGGGAGGTAGCGGTTGCAGTGAGCCAAGATCGTGCCACTGCACTCCAGCCTGGGTGACAGAGTGAGACCCTGCCTCAAAAAAACAAAAAATGGGACAAGGACACATTCCAGAAGGCATTCCATGGCCAGACCAGGTATCTCTAAAACCTCTTTTTCTAAACATTGTATTTTATTTATTATGGGAAATTTCCAGCTTTTACAAAAGTATAGAGACTAGGAGAAAAAGCCCCATGTCACCATCCCAGCTTCAACACCTGTCAACTCAAGGCCAGTCTTGTCACCTCTACACTCCACTGTCCCTACCGCCATGAGGTTATTTTGAAACAAATCCCAGAAGTGGACCTAAGATATGTTTTTCAGGAGTGTGTTCACCTGTTCAGAAAAGACAAATGGAAGGTCATCTCTTCCCAGAACCTGTGGCCTCACCTTACGAGGCAGCTGGTTTTTTTGCAGCATGAGAAGCAAACTGAAAATCCAGGAGGCCCTGACCTCCCCTCACTGCTAACCCCTCTGAGTCACTGTCTCCAGGGGCGCTGGCTGAGCTGAGGTTGGAAGGGGGCGTCACTCAGACATTGCCCTCAGTGCAGCGGCTTGAGCTTGTCAGCAGGCACATCGAGACTGTCATGAAACAGACAGCCTGGCACAGGCCCTCAGCAGAAATGAGGCTTCCAGGAATCCACCGCAGAGAGAACTGGTCGGGTCACAGCTGCCTCACTCTGGCTCACCACTCAGGCCTGATTCCAGGAATTCCACCCCAAGTCTTCTCCTCTAGGTCCGCTCTAATTGAGAAAGAAGCTCCCGTGTGAAGGCAGCAAGGAGAGGCTCGGGGTGCACCAGGGTCACCAGGAAGCCGGGCAGGGTGTGCTACCTGGCAAAAAGCTGGGGTCTGGCTTCACGCAGACCCGAATTCAAATCCCCACTGTGCTGCCTGGGCGTGATGGCTCATGCCTGTAATGCTAGCACTGTGGGAGGCCAAGGCGGGTGGATCATGAGGTCAGGAGTTCAAGACAAGCCTGGCCAACATAGCGAAACCCCGTCTCTACTAAAAATACAAAAATTAGCCAGGCATGATGGTGCCCACCTGTAATCCCAGCTACTTGGGAGGCTGAGGCAGGAGAATTGCTTAAACCCAGGAGGCAGAGACTGCAGTGAGCCACGATGGTGCCACTGCACTCTGGACTGGGTGACTCTGTCCCGAAAAAAAATCAAATCCCCCAATGTGCCACCTGCTAGCTGTGGGACTGGGAGTAAATAATTTTTTTTTTTTAATGTATTTGATTGAGTTCTTTTTTGTTGTTGTTTGCTGTTGAGATTGACCATTCCAGCCTTCTGGGTTGCCGGGGAAGGCTAAATAAGGTCATTGGTATAAAACAAGACATCTTCAGTTAGGATTTAATTCAGGCAACATCGGCTGAATTAAAGGGATCAGCTCGATATTTTGACACTCACACCCTCAACGTCATTCATCACAGGTCTGGAGGCTGTAGCACAGGGAGGTGTCTAGGCTCAGGAGCCACAGGACGTGAGTTCAAATCCATCCTCTGCCTCCTCATAGCCAAGTGATCTCAGGTGAGTGGCTTCACCTCTCTAAGCCTTTTCTTTGCTTGCCAGATGGAAATCAGAGCACCTTCCTTCCACGCTTGCAAAAAGGATTCAAACAAGCCAGGCATGGTGGCTTATGCTGGTAGTTTCAGCTACTAGGGAGACTGAGGCAGGAGACCCATTTGAGCCCAGACTAGACAACATAGCAAGAGGCCATTTTTTAAAAAGAAAAGCCGGATGCGGTGGCTCACGCTTGTAATCCCAGCACTTTGAGAGGCTGAGATGGGTGGATCACCTGAGGTCAGGAGTTCAAGACCAGCCTGGCCAACATGGTGAAACCCTGTCTCTACTAAAAACACAAAAATTAGCCAGGCATGGTGGCAAGCACCTATAATCCCAGATACTCAGGAGGCTGAGGCAAGAGAATCACCTGAACCTGGGAGGTGGAGGTTGCAGTGAGCCACCAAGGTCACGCCATTGCACTCCAGCCTGGGTGACAGAGTGAGACTCTGCCTCAAAAAGAAAAAAAAGACAGAGAGAGAGAATTGAAATGGAAGAGAGTGTGTGAAAATGCCTGCCCTGTGGTTGGCTCCATAAATAAGAGCTTTTAAAAAATTCCTTCCCCTGGATCCTAAGTTAGAGACACATGTCACTCCTCCCAAGGACAGCCCGGGCGTCTTCCCAAGCCAGAAGCAGGAGGCTGTAATTCTGCAACTTCAGCCTGAGCAGGTGGGGGGAACCCGGCAGGGCCACAGGCAAAATCAAGGGGGTGGCCAGAGGCAGATGCCCAATGCTGGCAGAAGGTGTGTAGAGTATTGAGAGTCTGCCAAGTTACCCTTGGCATGGACACTGGGTGCCCAGGTCTTGGTTGGCAGCAGAGATGTGGGCAACGAGATGGGAGGAGGGGGTCACCGAGGAGCCCAGCATCCTTGGCTGAATCCCCGGATCCTGGGTCTGAGGATCGTGACTTAATTCCAAAACCCGCCAGATGGTGTTGCTGAGGCTTCCGCAGAGTCAGGAGGTGGGGGAGAGGTGGGGAAGGCAGGGTCAACAGACAGAGGCAGTAGCACCAGTTTCACAAAGTCAGCCAAGCAATAACACGCGCTGACATGCATCGTGCACACACCAACGCGTGTTCTAAGTGCCGTACGTGCATCAGTTGCTAATCTGCACGACAGCCTATGAGGCAGCTCCTATGACTGCACCCATTTTACAGATGAAGAAACTGAGGCTGGCTGGGCACGGTGGCTCACACCTGTAATCCCAGCACTTTGGGAGGCTGAGGCAAGCGGATCACTTAAGTTCAGGAGTTCAAGACCAGCCTGGCCAACGTGGTGAAACACTATCTCTATTAAAAATACAAAATTAGCCAGGCATGATGGCACGTGCCGTAATTCCAGTTACTTGGGAGACTGAGGCAGAAGAACCGCTTGAACCTGGGAGTCAGAGGTAGCAGTGAGCCGAGATCAGGCCACTGCACTCCAGCATAGGCAATAGAGTGAGACTCTATCTCAAAAAAAAAAAAAAAAAAAGAAAAGAAAGAAAGGAAAAGAAAAAAGAAACTGAGGCAGAGGGAGATTGAGAGAATCACTTATCTAACATCACACAGTTACTGGTAGAGCCAGAATTCCAATCGAGACAGTTTGGCACAGAGCCTTTGGTCTGGCTACTCCTCTGTAGTACATCTTAGCAGAGTAGGCAGGTCCTAGTAAAATTCATTCCTTCTAAGGGAAGTCCCACACGCCCTCCAGAGACCCCACACGTCACAGGAGAACCCAGCAACCTTCCAGACATGCCCAGCGAAGCAGACTCCAATCTGGCTGGTTCAAAGTTTGACTCTGGTTCTGAGACTCAGATTCCACAAGCAGCGAAGCTTTTTGGCAGGTGCACAGTTAATTTTCTTTATAGCTGGGTGCTTTCAACTTGCTGGGTGGGCAGAGGAGAATCAGTCCTGGTCCCCCCAACAAATTCTGCTGATGGGAAATGATTTTCACTGTTAGCAAGGGCAAGAGTTCATACACCTTTGCTGGCTAGATTCAAGGAATTCAGCTAGGGGAAAAAATGCCAACAGATCTTGTGCAAAGCTTCTCCCCTCGCTATCCGGGCTGGCGGCGAGCCTTGGCAAACACTTCCTTGGATTCTCCGGAGGCCTCTGCCAGTTCAACTGACGGGGCAGCAGATGGCACACACTTCTCTGCTGATGATATTTTGATTTATTTATCTCTTACAGATGGTACCATGCCTTGATTTCTGGCAGAAGCCCAAAATGCAGGTCAACTTTCTGGGGATAATCGTTTCTACAAGTGGATGAAATACGGAAGACTAAAGCCCCGCCTGGCATCGTGAATGCAACGCCATGGCCTCCAGAGATATGTTGCTTGGGCATTGGGGCATCTTGGATAAATCAAGAGAAGAATTTTGTTCTCAAGAATGTTAAAGCTGAAGAAGCCAAATGCTTATCTAAAATTAGAATTATAGTGATTAAGTGTAGGAGATTTAAACTCACAGAGTCCTGAGTTCAAGTCCCAGCTCTGCCACGTACCAGCTCTGTGACCCAGGGGTCAGACTCTCTAGGTCTTAGTTTCCACATCTGTAAAATGGGTATAATTGTCACCTCTACCACATAAGGTGGTACCCATCAAAAGAAGTGATACTGCTTTGGTAGTGTGGAGTTATGGCTAAGAAGTAGCTGCCCTGGCTCATGCCTGTAATCCCAGTACTTTGGGAGGCTGAAGAGGGAGGATCACTTGAGGCCAGGAATTTGAGACAGTCTGGGTAACATGGCAAGGCCTTGTCTCTACAAAAAATTCAAAATGGGCCGGGTGCAGTGGTTCATGCCTGTAATCCCAGCGCTTTGGGAGGCCGAGGCAGGCAGATCGCGAGGTCCAAGATCGAGATCACCCTGGCCAACATGGTGAAACCCCGTCTCTCCTAAAAAAAAAAATACAAAAATTAGCTGGGCATGGTGACTCATGCCTGTAGTCCCAGCTGCTTGGGAGGCTGAGGCAGGAGAATCGCTTGAAGCTGAGAGGCGGAGGTTGCAGTGAGCCAAGATCGTGCCACTGCACTCCAGCCTGGTGACAGAGTGAGACTGTCTCAAAAAAAAAGAAAATTAAAAATGAGCTGATGTGGTGACACGCACCTATAGCCCTAGCAACTCAAAAGGCTGTGGTGGGAGGATTGCTTGAGCCCAGGAGTTCAAGGCTGCAGTGAGCTATGATTGTGCCATTGCACTCAGCCCAGTCAGGTACAAGGTTTCCCAGCATCCCTTGCATCCCAGTGGGATCACGTAACCTGTGGGTCACGTGACTAATTCCCACCAATAGGATGTGTGTGTGCGTGAAGTCGGGCACTTCCTGGGGTGGGCTCTTATGAAATCTTCCTCCACCTAGATGCAAAGGACTCTAAGACCCCACGAAATGGTAGAGCTACAGTTTGGAAGTTGCTAGTCCCCTGGGTTAGTCCATTTTGTGTTGCTATAAAGGAATACCCGAAACTGGGTAATTTATAAAGAATGTGGTTTATTTGGCTTACGGCTCTGCAGGCTGTACAAGCATGGTATCAGAATCTGCTCTGCTTCTGGTGAGCCCTCAGAAAGCTTTTATTCACGTTGGAAGGTGAAGGGAGAGTAGGCGTATCACATGGTGAGAGTGGGAGCAAGAGAGAGGAGAGGGAGGAGGTCCCAGTTTCTTTAACAACCAGATCTTGCATGAACTCATTGCTGTGGGCAGGGGACCAAGTCATTCATAAGGGATTCACTCCCATGACCTAAACACCTCCTACCAGCCCCCACCTCCAACATGGGGACCACATTTCAACGTGAGATTTGGAGGGGACAAATTACAAAACCATCTCATCCCAAAACCCTATGTAGAGTAGACCTGCCATCCTCCAGGACCACCGGTACTGACATGTTACATGAGCAGGAAATAAACTTATATTGCTAGCTGGACACAGTGGTTCATACCTGTAATCCCAGCACCTTGAGAGGACGAGGTGGGAGGATCACTTGAGTACAGGGGTTTGAGACCAGCCTGGACAACACGGTGAATCCCTGTTTCTACTGAAAATACAAAAATTAGCTGGGCATGGTGGTGCATGCCTGTAGTCCCAGCTACTCAGGAGGCTAAGGCAGGAGGATCACTTGAGCCCTGGAGTTTGAGGCTGCAGTGAGTCATGATCATGCCACTGCATTCCAGCCTGGGGGACAGAGCAAGACCCTGTCTCAAAAAAATAAAAGGAAAATAATAAGAGAAAATATACTTCTTCTGTTACTCCATTGACATTTCAGGGCTCACTTGTTACAGAAGCTAGTGCTGCCCTTTGCATAGAGTAGCTGGAGATAAATGAGGTAATACATGTGAAGCACATGGTGCAGAACAAGGACTCAGCTTCAGGGAAGCTTGATAAATAAAAGAATGGTGATGTTTTTTAATGTCATCCCATATGTTTGGTTTGGTTTAAAGCAAGGCAAATAATTTTCCCCATACCTCAGTCTTATTTCTGTCCCCCGACCTTTTAAAAAAAAAAAAACGGAGTCTCACTCTGTCGCCCAGGTTGGAGTACAGTGGTGTGATCTTGGCTCACTACACCTCCGTTTCCCGGGTTCAAGCAATTCTCCTGCTTCAGCCCCCTGAGTAGCTGGGATTACAGGTGCATGCCACCATGCCGAGATAATTTTTGTATTTTTAGTAGTGACGGGGTTTCACCACATTGGTCAGGCTAGTCTTGAACTCCTGATGTCGTGATCTGCCCACCTCGGACTCCCAAAGTGCTGGGATTACAGGCGTGAGCCACTGCTCCCAGCCTGTCTGCCCTTTCTCTAAATATAGAGATGAGGTCTCACTATGTTACCCAGGCTGGTCTTAAACTCCTAGGCTCAAGCGATCCTCCCTCAGTTCTCCTATCTCATTCTCCAAGAGCATTCTTTGAAAGAGAAATCAAAATGGGGGGGGCAGGGATATTGGGGAGTTTTTTGGAGGCATACTATGGCTGACACTGTGACTGTGGCTCACAATTATCTGCATCTCAGCTTGCAAGAAAACAGCCTGCTGCATGGCAAGAGTGACGCCATCTTGAAGTGAAATTGCCATGATGACCAACGTTTCACTCCTGCAGCAAGATCTTTAAACAACGTCTGTGGCATAAATAACCCTTCACAGAGAAACAATGCCCGTAGCATAGATAACCCTCATCAAGATGCTTACCAGCATCCTCAGTGGTCATGAGTTTTGCAAGAAAGTCTGAGGCGTGACCAGCTACGCATGTTTTATCCTAAACGTTTGCTAAAGAAATAATAGTTTTTGGAGGTCAGTGTGGAAATCCACCGTTGCATGGCCTCAAGACACCACTTCTGTTCGTCAGTCCCTATGAATGTTTCTCTGAGAAACAGGATTTGTCAGCCTTTCTATGGCCATATAGCCTGTAGAAGCATGAGCCAAATAAACCTTTCTTCTCTGTAAATTACCCAGCTCCCTCCGCCCTTGGAGGTGGGTTTGCATAGACTGCTCACTGTAGAATATGTAGCAGTCCAGCCAGGAGCTGAGAAACCAAGAAACAGACAGAGAGAATGAAGCCTCCATGGGGGACATCCCAGGGTACCCAGCCACTTCTGTGTGAAGCACTGCAGTCACCTTTTGGACACTTTTGGACCACGACGTGAGTATGAGGATGCCCCAAAAATGCCAGGATCAGTGCTTCTGTGGGTTGCCCGTTGGATGATGGAAGTCCAGCTAGCAACAGAAGCAAAAGTAAAATGGCTTGAGGCAGAATTATAATTGGAAAGAAGATTTTTTTTTAGAGCTCTACAATCAGAAGTCAGCTTAATTAAAAGCTAATATTCAGGCCATAATTTTTTTCAAGATGGGGAAGGCCTTTATCCTATTTCTGGCTTTTTTTTTTCAGTTAACTGAAACATCTTTTTAAAAATTATGTTTGATCCCTCTGTTTGGTGTCTTTCTTGTTGGTATAATTTTGATTTTTTTTCCTTTTTTTTTTTTTTTTTGAGACAGCATCTCTCTCTGTCACTTAGGCTTGAGTGCAGTGGCACAATCATGGCTCACTGCAGCCTTGACCTCCCAGGATCAAAGTATCCTCCTGCCTTGGTCTCCCAGAGTAGCTGGGACCAAGGCACATGCCACCACGCCCAGCTAATTTTTGTATTTTTTGTAGAGATGGGGTTTTGCCATGTTGGCAAGGATGGTCTCGAAATCCTGGCCTCAAGCAATCTTCCCGCCCCAGCCTCCCTAAATACTGGAATTACAGGCATGAGTCCCTGTGCCTAGGTCTTGTTAGGGTGATTTTTGCTCTTGCTCTTCCATTTCCTTCCACTTCTGCTCCTCCTTCCTTTTGTCATCTTTGATGTTACATGAATGAATCTAGAGGAGACTTCCTGAGGCCCTGATAGAGTCTGGATGTTTGTCCCCTCCAAATCTCATGTTGAAATGTGACCTCCACTGCTGAAGGTGGGGACTGATGGCAGGTGTCTGGGTCATGGGGCTAGATTCCTCATGAATGGCTTGGTGCCATCCTCGTGGTAATGAGGGAGTTCTTGCCATTAGTTCACTCAAGAGCTGGTTGTTTAAAATGAGCCTGTACCTCCTCCCCTTTTTCTCTTGCTCCCTCTCTTACCATGGGCCACGCTGGCTTCCCCTTCACCATCCGCCATGATTGGAAGCTTCCTGTGTTCTCACCAGAAGCAGAAGCAGAAGCAGAAGCAGAAGCTAACACAGTGCTTTCCATACAGCCTGTAGAAGCATGAGCCAAATAAACCTTTTTTCTTTGTAAATTACCCAGTCTTGACTGGGCACGGTGGTTCACACCTATAATCCCAGCACTTTGGGAGGCTGAGGCAGGTAAATCTCTTGAGGCCAGGAGCTCAAGACCAGCCTGGAAAACATGGTGAAACCCCATCTCTACTGAAAATACAAAAATTAGCTGGACGTGGTGGTGCGTGCATGTAATCCCAGCTACTTGGGAGGCTGAGGCAGGAGAATGAGAGTCACTTGAACTCGTAAGGTGGAGGTTGCAGTGAGCTGAGATTGCACCACTGCACTCCAGACTGGGCGACAGAGCAAGGCTCTGTCTCAAAAAAAGAAAGAGGCCGTGCGCGGTGGCTCACGCCTATAATCCCAGCACTTTGGGAGGCCAAGGTGGGTGGATCACGAGGTCAAGAGATCAGGACCATCCTGGTCAACAAGATGAAACCCTGTCTCTACTGAAAATACAAAAATTAGCTGGGCATAGTGGCGCGCGCCTATAGTCTGAGCTACTCAGGAGGCTGAGGCAGGAGAATTGCTTGTACCCAGGAGGCAGAGGTTGCGGTGAGCCAAGATCACGCTATTGCACTCCAGCCTGGGTAACAAGAGCAAAACTCCATCTCAAAAAAAAAAAAAGGAAAGGAAGAAGGAAGGAGGGAGGGAGGGAGGGAGGAAGGAAGGAAGGAAGGAAGGAAGGAAGGAAGGAAAGAAGGAAGGAAGGAAAGAAAAAGTGTGATTTGGATACCTAGAGGCTGGAAACACTTGAGACCGAGGGATAAGACTCCTGTGGGGAATGGGCTGATCACAAAGTGAGTTACTGGTGTGGGGTTGCCCACCAGCCTTGGGGGAATGTCCTTGCAGTGAGGTACACTGTCCTTTGCACTGTTCGTGGTGCTTCTTTCTTTGGGGGGACCAAGGATCCAGTATAAAAATGGGACCTTGATTTGGGGAGACCTAAGTGTGCTGCCTTCCAGCTGCACCTGCTTTTCACATTTGTAAGTACGAGACCCTGGAAGCTGCAAATCCTTCTCTGGTCCTATTTGCTAATGGGCTCCACCCTGAGTTCAGTGGTCCAGTTGGAAGATGGAGACTAACTTAGAAGTTAACCATCTACATGAAATTGGTATCAGGCCGTGCGCGGCGTCTCACGCCTGTAATCCCAACACTTTGGGAAGCCGAGGTGGGTGGATCACCTGAGGTCAGGAGTTGAAGACCAGCCTGGCCAACATGGTAAAATCCCGTCTCTACTAACAACACAAAAATTAAACAGGCATGGTGGTGGGCACCTGTAATCCCAACCACTCGGGAGGCTGAGGCAGGAGAATCACTTGAACCCAGGAGGCAGAGGTGGCAGTGAGCCTAAATTAAACCAGTGCACTCCAGCCTGGGCAACAAGCATGAACTCCATTAAAAAAAAAAATTGTTTGTAAAATAAAATAGAAATGTCTTCAGAATTATCAGTATTAAAAATAATGCAGATATTTTTACCTGGGTCTACGGTCAGATGGGTTTAGGCTATCTCTGTTGGATGTTTTAAGGTTATAAAACTGTTGCCTCTGTCTGTGAATTTATGTCTTGGAGCCATTCGATTCTAGACTCTAACTAAACGGCCATGGTGAGGCCTGGGGACAAGTGTGGAGGTCTCCCTGCCCCTGCTGTGTCCTCCGGCTGTGCTGGGAAGGGTCAGACATTATCTTCACAGCTCTGTCCTCTGCCCTGAGCTTAATAGTTGGTGTGTAAATTCTGGACACAGACAAGCCCTCCCTTTCATAGCCGTCCCTGGGTGCCATGTGGGTACTTGGGACCCAGAGTAATGGGGAAAGACATTAGAAAGCATACACCTGTGTCATAGTTTCAAATTCCTTTCAGTAATTTCAGACCTTAAAGTCATGTCACGTTAAATGAAGTAACAAATCATGGGAAAATGTCTGAGTCATACTGGAACGTTAACTTTTAAACACAAGTTTAAGTTTATATATTTTGGCATCTTATTTTAGATGGTATAGAAAAGCTAAATATAGATATTTCTGTTAATAAACAAAAAAATTAAGGAAGCATCCTTCTGAAAAATTATGAAATGGTTTTCATCCATAAGTACGGATATAAGACAGTTCAAAATTACTTACTTCCTGGGTTTTTCACTGGAAATTAAGGTTACTAAGAGTTAAAATTATAGTTAATACATGTAATTTAAACTACTAGATATAAGAGAAACAATTCTATATACAGAGTGTATAAAGAAAGCAAAATGTATTTTAGGCAAAGAAATGTTATTAAAAAGACATGAAGATGTGGTTTTTGCTGAAGGAAAAGTAATTTTTTCTAGTTTAGAGGTTATTTAAAGGTTGTTCGAAATGAAGGAGAAATGGTACAGATAAAACTAAATGAATCTAAAAGTTGAGGTAAGAAAAAAGTAGAAAAAAATCTTTTAAGCAGTTATAAAGGATTTGTGGGAATCTTATCTGTGTGGTCCAAAGCTGACTGAAATTGGATGGATTTGTTTATAAGGTTTTATTAAAATTAGCTTTTGCATTGATAATACGCTAATATAAAAGTAAATTTCCATTTTCTTTTTTAAACAAGAATTTATGTCATATTAATAAGAGATAAAAAAATTTTGTTTACCTTTTGAATCAACTGAAATTTAAGACAAAAAGGAGAGAAGGAGAGACAGTTTCATGCTGTCTTTATTAGGTCTCTCTATCAAAGAGTAAAGGTTTTTGCTTTTTGCAGTCTTCGAGTTATCACTTTGGCTAAATGATTATCATTTTGCAGTCACCCAGGATCCTATTCTGATAAAGTGTTTTAAAGATTCCTTACTTTGATATCAAGGTTTTAAACCTTTGATATTTGACATACTTCCTGAAAGCAAATTTCAAATTCTAACCTTAAGTCTTCTTGACCCAAACTGACTTGGACATAACAAATACAGTCCCTGAAAGGCCAAGAGAGAAATTTTTGTCTTATTTGTCATGTTAGAATTATATGGGCCAAGCATAGAGACTTATACCTGTAATCCCAGCACTTTGGAAGGCCAAGGCAGGCAGATCACCTGAGATCAAGAGTTCGAGATCAGCCTGGCCAACATGTTAAAACCCCATCTCTACTATAGCTAAAAAAATTAACCAGGCATGGTGGTGCACGCCTGTAGTCCCAGCTACTTGAGAGGCTGAGGCACAAGAATCGCTTGAACCCAGGAGGCAGAGGTTGCAGTAAGCCGAGATCACACCACTGCACTCCAGCCTGGGCAACAGTGAGACTCAGTCTATATATATATATATATATATATATATATATATATATATATATAAAATATGGGAAACATTGTCAAATAAGAAATGATGTTTAACTTTCTTTGAGTTGTATTTGTATAAATGTGTTATTAATATGTGTTCCAAAACTGTAGGTGATTTCTAAGGTCTGCTGTGTCTTGGTACATGCAGTTAATTGCTTTATTCTGATTCTTTTTTCCTAAAAGCTTTCTGCAGATCCCAAAGTGCTGTGTCTTCGAGGAAATTCATGGAAAGGACCCTGACAAGTCACCCTGAATAACAGGTTCCCATCACTTTGGAGATGATACCATCAGGCTAGTAGAAACTTCCAGAGCTCTTCATTAGCTGATATGTTTATGAGGATTGCTAACACAACATCAAACAGAACAAGAATTAATCACATGTGCCTGAACTAGTAAAGGGCTGAAATCATTTTTATGACTTTTGTTTGAACCATTGCTGTTTATTCATATGTTTTCTTTTTCAGAGTCAAAAAAAATTTTTTTTTTTCTTTTGAGCTATTTATAGTGACAGGAATTGGGCAAAGTATACACTTGTGAGTAAATCTGAGACGTTTACTTTTCTCTCTAATTTCTCCATAATTAGAAACTATTCGTGAATATTCTTATTTTATTGCCACGTGGTTATTAACATACATTCACTAAGAATATGTTTTCTTTTGCCACAGGACACATTGGAGATACTGGTTATTATGCCAAGGTTTTGGCTAGAATGGTGTATTATTAGATATGACCATTCTGTTTTAAGGAATTGAGGTTGACTTGATGGAGACAATAAACGGTCCCCTACTGGCCTAGTTCCTTGTCTTATGGTGCCCTTGGAAGATTCCCGACCTGTAATAAATAAAGAATGTCACTTTCTAGCAGGTCCAGGAACCTCAAGATATTTTGGGACCTCAGGAACAGAAGAATTCACCCAATTCATACAGGCATTTCAGGTACATTTTGGTGCCGAATCCGTGACTTGGCTTCCTAAATCCAGGCCTTTACAAGTCCAATCCAAAATTCCTTATGTACGTTCTAGCAAAGCCAACTTAAAAAGAGTCTATGTGGTCAATCACTAGTCTTGCTCCACTTTATGCAAATAATCAGGCCAAGTATAGTCAGGCTAAAACTTATTTTGCAAATAAACTGGGTTTTATTATGATTTTTCTTTGGTAGAAAAGGGGAATTGGAGACAGAAAAACTATCTTTCAGAAAAAAACTATAACACATGTGTTATTAGAGTCCAGCCTTGACCATTGTTTCTGAGCTTTTATTATTTGCCTGCAATTTGGACTGAATCCTGAATTATTTCCTGACTACAAGAAGTCTCTAAAGAAGAACTGAGTTTTAATTTTCTTCATGATGTTTGTAGTTTGCTCCCTGATGGAATAGGTTCTCTTTTTTTTTCATTCTGGCATACAAATTCTCTTTTTGATTGTAGTATTTGTGTGCATTATATTTCTTTTTTCTTTTTCTTTTTCTGTTTTCTTTCTTTTTTTTTTTTTTTTTGAGACAGAGTCTCACTCTGTTGTCCTGGCTGGAGTGCAATGCAAGATCTTGGCTCACTGCAACCTCTGCCCCCCCAGTTCAAGTGATTCTCTTGCCTCAGCCTCCTGCATAGCTGGGATTACAGGCAGGCACCACCACACTCAGCTTACTTTTATATTTTTAGTAGGGACGTGGTTTCACCATGTTGGTCAGGTTGGTCTCGAACTCCTGACCTCAGGTTATCCACACACCTCAGCCTCCCAAAGTGCTGGGATTAACGGCATGAGTCACTGTGTCTGGCCTATATTTCTACTATTTAAATTATGAATGCCATGTATCTCTCACTGTTTTACTTCTGAGAAAACCAAAATCATGGTATTCCAAAGACTAGAGATTATTCAACAAAGGCTGCGAATCTTCCTCATTTGGAATCCCACTGGACCAAATCTATTTCTTATTGCCAACGCACTGCTGATGAAGCTATACCATACCGAGCATCGTCCCTCAAGACCCAGGGACTATCCCAGGAGAGATGGGTAAGTGAGATTGCAAGGGCAAGTTTCCAGGGGTGGAGTATAGGAAAACAGCCTGTTGCATGGCAAGAGTGATGCCATCTTGAAGCGACACCCCCATGATGACGGATGTCTGACTCCTGCAGCAATGTCTTTAAGCAATGCCTGTGGCATAGATAACCCCTCATCAAGATGCCTATCTAACCTCCCTAGTGGTCATGAGTTTCGCAAGAAAGCCTGAGATGTGACCAGCTGTGCATGTTTTACCCTAAAGGCTTGCAAGATAAAGGATATTTCCGACTGGGCGTGGTAACTCACGCCTGTAATCCCAGCACTTTGGGAGGCCAAGGCAAGTGGATCACTTGAAGTCAGTTCAAGACCAGCCTGGCCAACATGGTGAAACCCTGTCTCTACTAAAAATACAAAAAATCAGCCAGGTATGGTGGCATGTGTCTGTAATCCCAGTTACTCGGGAGACTGAGGCAGGAGAATCACTTGAACCCCTGAGCCTGAGGTTGCAGTGAGCCGAGATCACACCACTGCACTCCAGCCTGGGCAACAAGAGTGAAATGCCATCTCGAAAAAAAAAAGAAGATACTTTCTGGAGGATGGGTGCGGGGATCCCCTGTCTCTTGGCCGCCAGATATAGCACTTCGGTTTGTAAGTTCCTATTAATTTTTTTTTTCTGAGAAGCTGAATTTGTGAGCCTCATTCTCTGGGCTTTCAGCTCCCTCAGCCTTTGAGGATAGGTTTGCATAGACCTGCTCATTGCAGAACACAGTTCTTCTTCTGTCCTCCCTTGACATACAATTATCCAGCTCTGCTAGAGATGGAAGCGGGAATTTAGGGATCACGGAGTCCACCACCCTCAGTTTCCAGATACAGAAACCAAGGCCCAAGGAGGGCCTTGGGTGACTTGAGATCTCATCATGAGTCAGATATTAAGCTGAAGTTGGGACCCACATCCTCACCTTATAATCTAGAAGAAGGTATGAGAGGATGAGGTTCCCACAGTCCCTGCCTACAGAAAATAATAACAGCTAATGTTTCTTGAGAACTTATTACGTGCCAGGTGCTATTTAAATGTCCGTATATCTAATTCTCATAATAACTATATGAAAGAGGTACTATTGTTATGCCCGTTTTTGAATGAAGAAACGTAAGTACAGTGAGGTTTCATACCTGAGTCAGGATATTCCCACCCAAGCACTCTAACTCCAGAGTTTCCACTTTCTTTTTTTTTTGTTGTTAAGATGGAGTCTCGCTCTGTCATCTAGGCCAGGGTGCAATGGTGAGATCTTGGCTCACTGCAACCTCCGCCTCCCGGGCTCAACCGATTCTCCTGCCTCAGCCTCCCAAGTAGCTGGGACTACAGGCACACGCCACCATGCCCAGCTAATTTTTTGTATTTTTAGTAAAGACAGGATTTCACCATGTTGCCCAGGCTGGTCTCGAACTCCTGAGCTCAGGTACTCTGCCAACCTCAGCCTCCCAAAGTGTTGGGATTACAGGTGAGAGTCATCATGCCTGGCCCAGAGTCCCCACTTTCAGTCATATTTGGAGGAACGCAACTTGTAGGATGGATTTTACCTATTCTGCTGCACTCCAGAGAGTAGAACCAGGCTCAACAGCTCCAAGGAGTGGGACTCTGCCCAATACAATCAAAGAACGGCTCAGCCTCAGAAAAAGCCCCTTTGCATTGGCATTAAATTTCGAAATGGTGTAAATGAGAGAGGAGAAAGGGAAGAGGCTGGTCAGGCAGGCAGTTAGGATGGGCCCTTCATTTAATTATTTCAAAAAAAAGAACAGCCTGCAGGTACAGATAAGGAAACTTGCACATGGGAGCTTGCCTGAGACATGCCCACAGCTGCATAGATAAGAAAGACTACACAGGTAGCTTGCCCAGACAGGCCCACAATGGGAAATTCTTGTCCCCTGACACATGTACAGTAAGGGAGACAAAGCAGTATGGAGTAACTCAAGCTAAGGACTCGCATGCGCACTAGGGGGGATGGGGTGGAGCTACCAGAAATTCACACCTTATGCAAATGAGACACCCAGCCCTCATCCATCTCATCTAAAAGCCTTTGCATTCAACTGTAAAAATGGCAACCCTCTTCCAGGCCCCCTCTGCAGAGGAGAGCTTTCTTTCTTCTTTTGCTTGTTAAACTTTCACTCCAACTTCACCCTTTGTGTCCATGCTCCTTAATTCTCTTGGTCATGAGACAAAGAACTCCAGGTGATACCTCACAAGGAGAGAGTGCTACATTGTGGTACATTGGTGAGACTATAACATAAGGATAGGAGAAAGACTTGAACCACCATGTGGAGATGTCGCCAAGATACTCAAGCAGCTGATGGAGGATGGGGCTGGGCCCGTGTTTTCTCAGGTCCCTAGGGGGTTCAGAATGGTGGAGGGACGTGGCGTTAAACTACACTGAATTGTGTCATAGGGAACAATCTCCCTCTAATTCCCTTCCAACCCTTCAGATGACTTCCAACAGGAAAATCCGTTTTGTGCTAGCCTGTCTTTAGCATTGCTCTAACTCTTGCTGATAATACTTCCTAACACTTCCTGTTTCACAAAGAGAAAAAAAGACCACAACGTCCAGCTAGAGTTCGATGGCATTGTTTTTCTTTTATATTCATATGTGCACACGTGCGCGCGCACACACATGCACACGCACATGCACATATATATTTCTTCTATTTTGGTGAGTTGTACTGTTTTTCTACTCCCAATTTTGATCTAAATTTCCCCTTTTACCTTCATTTTTGTAAGAAGACTGTGAGACAATATAGAGCAAAAAAATAATAGTAGAAGACGAATATGTAATTAGAAATAAATTAATAAAGGTGATGAGAAAGGAGACCTTTAATCCTCTTAAGCTTCTAAGAGCCCTTCCCCATCAGATTTCTACACTGCATTTCAATAGGAGAAGTAAAGGCTGGCAGACCCCGGCACCACCCTTAATCGCACTCCTGTAGATCGCAGGCGTGGTATGGAGGAATCTTTCCGGAAGGCACTGTTTTTGCTTAAACACGATCAAACCCCCACCTAGTCACATACCCCACGCCTACTTCATGGATCAAGACCCCTTCACATGTAATTTCTACAACTGTAAGCCTTTAAAAGGGCAAGGATTTTCTTTGTTGAGGAGCTCGGTTGTTAAGGTATTTTCACCTGCCACAGCTCCCGACCAAATAAATCACTACTTCCTTCCCTGTTCGGTGTTCAAGAGGTTTGTTTGCGTTGGCTTCTGCCTCAGTGATATGAAAATAAGCAAAGTCTGGAAACACTGAGATAAAAGAATTCTCTGCTTCTAGGCCCACTCCAGTCTGAGAGGTCACAGGGCCACCACCTTGCACATAACAGAGTGCCATTCACATTGTGGTTTATAGGAACAGCGTTCCCTGGAATCGTGCAGTGCACAGCCTGCGCAGCTGTACACAGCAGCCATGGATATTTTTAGAGTTACAAATATCCCAAACACATGAGGAAGAGAGATAATCTTCTGGCCGGCTGCCCTGAAATTGGCAGCCAAAGTTTCTCACTCCAAATTACGTTATTTTCTATTCATGATCCGCATACAGCAACCCCAACCTCAGGGGATCACCAGGCAGCCCAAGCAGCACTGAGTCTCAACCCAACCTCAAGAAGAATCAGAGAAACAGGCCCAGGGCTCTCCTCGGGAGAGACTCATGAACATAATCCCAGCAAGGCTGTGAAAAGATGAACTGCATGTTCAAGTGTAAAGGCAGCAGGCAGACATTCTCAGACATCCACGCCCTTGGAGAATATAGTATCTTTTTTTTTTTTTAGATGGAGTCTCACTCTGTTGCCAGGCTGGAGTGCAGTGGCGCAATCTCGGCTCACTACAACCTCTACCTCCCGAGTTCAAGCAATTCTCCTCCCTCAGACTCCTGAGTATCTGGAACTACAGGCGCCCGCCACCATGCCCAGCTAATTTTTGTATGTTTAGTAGAGACGGGGTTTCACAACATTGGCCAGGATGGTCTCGATCTCTTGACCTTGTGATCCACCCACTTCGGCCTCCCAAAGTGCTGGGATTACAGGCATGAGCCACCGCGCCCTGCCCCATGAACCATTCTTAAGAAAGCTAGCTGACATTGAAATCCAGCTCACCAAGGAAGAATCAAAATAAACCCAAGAATGGAGAAGTCATAATAAAACTCCATGGTGGGTAAAGAATCTATTTAAACTAATAACCAAAATGAAAAATTTGCAGGTAGTGTTGTTGTAACACCTTGATGCTGTAAAAATCCTGTAAGCACCAAAAATCAGGAAGTCAGAAGCAGTAAGACCTGTAGTCACCACCTATTTCTGAGAAGCAGTCTAATACCAGAAAAACCTTGTTTAAAGACCATAGGGATACACTTCTATCCCCCCTCCCCTGCAAAACCACAAAGTTAATTATCTCCCCCGAGGTGAAAAGGGCCAGGCAGAAGAGAATGGAGAGTGGAGTTCAGGCCTGACACGTGAACACCACGGGAGCCTCACTTGTGGTGAGGGACACCAGTCCCAGTGGCTCTTGATCTCCTGGCCTCAAGCAGTTCTCCCACCTCAGCTTCCCGAGTAGCTGGGATTACAGGAACGCACCACCGCACCTGCCCCCAGCAGGCTCTCAAACCCAGGGCCACTGAAGAAAGACCTCTCATGTCTTAGGAAGTTCCTGTACTGATTAAGACACACACACACACACACACACACACACACACACACAAACAGCCAGGCACAGTGGCTCACACCTGTCATCTTAGCACTGTGGGAGGCCAAGGTGGGAGGATCATTTGAGCCCAGGAGTTTGAGACCAGCCTTGGCAACATAGTGAGTCCCCATATCTAAAAATAAATAAATAAATAAATAAAAAGTTTTTTTAAGTAAAAGCACACACTAGAAAATCAACTTACGCTCACCCATACCAAGACGATCCTAAACAGTGCTCTCTCTCTCTCTCTGTCACTCACACTCATTTCTCTCTAGGTTCATTGCCTCAGTCTCTCCTCTGGCCTCCCTCTACACCATCAGCCACAGGAATACTTGTAGAACCCATAACTGAATTCTGCTCAGGAACCTCCAATTGCCTTTAGCTCTCACCAGAATCATGCCCTCAGGCATTTATGAAAAATGGAGGCTTCTTAAGATGCGTATTCTCTGTGACCCAACAATTCCATTTCTTGGAACTCATCTTACACATGTGCAAAATTACACAAGGTCAAAATCATTCATTGCAACCTTATTTTAATAGCAAAAGACTGGAAATAACCTAAATTTTCATTAATTAAATAAGAAACATACATTCAATTTATGGAAGGATCACACCCATTAAAATGAACAAGGCTGTTCGCTCTCTCTCAGAATGTAATTATTAATTAATATTAGTAGTACATGGAAAAATGGGGGACCTCACTGAAGTCTGACACCCACTGCTCGTCCAGAATAAGCCTACAAAACTCTGACCCTTCGGTCTAGTGTGGTCTCTTGACATTCTCCATCAGACGCTCTATTCATTTTCTATTGCTGCTGTAACAAATTTACACAAACGTTTGTACTGGCTAAAACAATACAAAATCTTTATCTTTTTTTTTTTTTTTTTTTGAGACAGAGTCTCATTCTGTCATCCAGGCTGGAGTGCAGTGGCTCAATCTCGGCTCACTGCAGCTTCTGCCTCACAGGCTCAATCGATTCTCATGCCCAACTGATTCTCGTGCCCAATCGATTCTCGTGCCTCAGGCTCCTGAGTGGCTGGAATTACAGGCAGACACCACCACACTCAGCCAATTTTTGTATTTTTTAGTAGAGACGGGGTTTCACCATGTTGGCCAAGCTGGTCTTGAACTCCTGACCTCAGGCAATCTGCCCACCTCGGCCTCCCAAAGTGCTGGGATTACAGGTGTGAGCCACCATGCCCAGTCACTCTCCACTTCTGACCCATGTACACTGAAGCACCCTATGTGCCTTTGCATACCCATAGCTTGGCTCCCATTCATAAGTGAGAACATACGGAGTCTGGTTTTCCATTTCAGGGTGGCTTCACTTAGAACAATGGAAAAATATGGACCGCTTCATGAATTCGTGTGTTATCCTTGCACAGAGGCCATGCTCACTCTCTCTGTATCATTCCAATCTTCGTGTATGTGCTACCAGAGCAAGCACTGATGTGGACATCTTTGGAGTGGGCGACATTATTGTACCGACCACAGATACTCTATATCCCCAGCTACCAAAGCATCTGTCCCATCTCATCAAACACAAGACCTTGCCAGGTGTGGTAGCTCCCGCCTGTAATCCCAGCATTTTGGAAGGTTGAGAGGCAGGAGGATTGCTTGAGGCCAGGAGCTCGAAGTCAGCCTGGGCAACATAATAAGACCCCATCTCTACAAAAATTTAAAAGTTAGCTGGGGGTGGTGGCATGAGCCTGTAGTCCCAGCTACTCGGGAGGCTGAGGCAGGAGGATCGTTTAAGCCCAGTTCAAGGTTGCAGTGAGCTGTGATCGCACCACTGCCCTCCAGCCTAAACAACAGACTGAGACCTTGTCCCTAAAATATAAACCAATAAATAATTTTTTAAACAAGAACTCAAGGCTTCATGACTATGGACCAGTCCCTCCACCTGAAATGCTTTCTCATCTGCCTAAATTCTACTCAGACCTTCAAGGCTGAACTCAAAAGGCCCTTCCTCCATGAAGCCCTCTCTGATTTCCCCCAACAGAGTTAGTGACACTGTCAGCACTTTGAAAAAGTCTGTCTATATAACACATGTCACTTGGTATTTGAATTATATGTTTACTTGTACAACTCTCAGCAGCCTGCAAGCAATTTAAGAGTGAAAACGAATGTATTCAACCACACGTCCCCACCATTTATCACAATGCCTGGAGCATAATAGGGTTTAATATTTAATAATCAATGATTGAGCCAGACGCAGAGGCTCACGTCTGTAATCCCAGCACTTTGGGAGGCTGAGATGGGCAAATTCCTTGAAGGCAGGAGTTTGAGATCAACCTGGCCAACGTGGTGAAACCCCCATCTCTACTAAAAATACAAAAATTAGTTGTGTGTGGTGGTGCGTGCCTGTAAGCCCAGCTACTCAGGAGACTGAGGCATGAGAATCACTTGAACCCAGGAGGTTTCAAGGGTTGCAGTGAGCTGAGATCGCACCACTGCATTCCAGCCTGGGTGACAGAGTGAGACTCTGTCTCAAAACAAAAATCATCATCATCATCATCATCACTGATGGAATGAATGACCAAATTCTTTCTGTTTTACCATGGAGCACACTATTTAATACATAATCCAAAGTATGATTTTATGCATCTGTTGTTAACCCACATGTCTGGCCAGGAACTCTATAAATATTTGCTGCATAAATAATACCTAATATTTATTGAACATTTTCTATATGCCAAAATATAGAACATTTTCTATATTTTCTATATTGAACATTTTCTATATTGAACACTTAGCTAAGCTTTTATAAGCTCTGCCTACCTCACTTAATTCTTCACAATACCTCTCAAGGGAGTACTACTGTATTTGTTTGGGTAGTTAATACTAGCTGCTATTACAAACATCTCAAAATCTTAAAGATTCTTCTTAGCTGCCTCTCCTGAATGATTCATATCCATGAAGTAACTTAGGGATCCAGGCTCCTTCTATGGTGTAGCTGTACCACAGATGAGGGGAGAAAAAAATAGAGGGAGAGCACACAGTATATTTGTCCACCACAGCCCAGAAGTGACATCCATCACTTCCACTCTTATCCCATTGGCCAGGCTAGTCACATGGCCATTCCAAGTGCAAAGGATGCTGCGAAATGCAGAGGAACTCAAGGCTACTGATAAGCATAGAGTCACAGCTGGAATCACCATCTTCCTCATTGTACAGTGGAAGAAACAAAGGTTCAGAGGAATGGAGACACTGCCCAAGTCCTTTTAGCTACAGTGTGTAGGAGACAAGTTCAACCTCAGATCTGTCTGCCTGCATAGACCCAGCCCTTAACCATTACTCACTCACATCTGACATTCTGTGCGCTCAAAAGTTAGGCCACAGCAGGGTGCAGTGGCGAGGAGGTCTCCACCCTGGATGGGACATTCCCTCTGGACCATCCCCCAGCAGATAATCCACCAAGAGCTAATCAGGAGTTGGCTGGGTCTTGCATTTTACTATTTGCTTAGTCCTGCCAGAATCTTTTTATTCATAAGCGTCTAAATGATGACATAAGGCAGATGTTAAGTGCTGATTTTCCCCACCAGATTGGTGCAAGAGAGGAAACGGAATCTATTCTTTTAAGCGAGCATCAGATGAAGCTTGAACAAAACCAATATCTCTTGCAGGACAAGCAGCTCTCTAAGCTTCCCACAGACGCTCTCAGAGCGTCATTTCTGGCGTTTATTTGGCAGTTGTTTACAGTCTGGAAAGAAATACTGCTCCTTGCTGGATCCGTCTCTCCTGTCTGCCTCCTGCAACCTTGCAACCTTCCCCCAACAGTGTCAGCCCTTTGCCCTTGTAGTTTAAAACTGTAATTAAAAATATCCCTCCACCCCCCGTTGCTTTGCCCCGGAATCAGTCCAGAGTCCACGCCCTCTTTCCAAACCCCACCATTCTTCTCGCCTGTTCTTCATCTTCCAGCGTCAGCATCTCCACACTGAGACAATTGTAATTACAAGTCAATTGTCAATTATTCAGGGTTGATTATTCAGGGAGTGGATTGCTCAGGCTTTCTGCTTCCCCCACCCTCTGTGGGTTTCGTTCTACTCATTAGTACCTCCACCAGCAGACAAGAAAGGCAAAGAAAAGTTTGCTGAACCATCCCTCAAAACCAGTGGCTGGTTAGCCATTTCTGTTTGGCCAGGGAGGCAACTGGGATCCTGGAGTTTATCTGTCCAGGCTGCCTCTTCCCTGATTCACACAGACAATGCAGACTTGCCATCATTTTTCCAGGAAGGGGGAGGAGAGGTACAGCCAACGCCAGCCTGGGTCTTTCATCCCAAGGCTGCTCCCACCAGCCTGTGACGTCTGTGTGCTTGACAACAGCGTGTGCCCACGTGGAAGTGTGTGCGTGAGTGTGCACGGAAGACCCGGTGTTGTCAGCTACAGCGTACAGCTTGATGGCAGGGGCTGTCTCTTTACAGCACGAAATATGTCAAGGGACCATTGTGTGATGGCATATCTAATAAATACAATGAATTTTCAAAAACAAATCAGAGGGAGGCAGACAAAAGGCAATTCACCCTCACATGAAATCGTCTCCTCCGCCAGCTTAACCGAAACAGGGCTTGTTTTTAGACCAGAGGCCCTCTCCCAGGTCAAAGCCTCCGATCTTGGGGCGTGTGAATCATAGTCCCTTACTGAAAAGCTATAGGACAAACGGGGCTCCTCCTTGAGAGGTCATCTTGGGGGCCTCGAGAGAAAGAACAGACACTGGTCCAGTGGATAGAGCGTGTATCTGCCCGGAGCGGGCCCAAGGTTGGCCCAGGCAGAACTGAGTCACCTCGGCGACAATCACCACTTCCTGCAGCCTGGCTGCCCTGGTCTCCACCCGCCGCTTGGTAACCTTCAGAACTGTCCTCTACCAGGGCAGAGCAGCCTACGTATAGGCAAGAGTGGGGCTCCCGTGTGGGGAGAATAAGATGGGTCCTTTACCTCTCTTCCAGCAAACCCCACCAGACTCCTGGCAGTCTAACTCTGGGCCATCTTGCCTCATTTTTGCATTCAATCAACAAATACTCATTAAGCACCTACTACGTGCCAGGCTGTGTTGGAAGCACTGAGGATTCAGTGTTGCGCAAGACGTGATGTTTTCATTCCAGCAGGAGAAGCAGATGTAAACAAGTCAACAAATAAATAAACAACAGATGGTGATACGCGCCCTGAATAAAACAAAACAGGATGCTGTGTGATGGAATGACAGGGCGAGCTAGGCTTCTCTGATAGGCTGATCAGGGCCTTTTCTCCAAGAGAGGACATTCCAGCTGAAACCTGATGAGGACAAGCTGGCCATGTAAAGATCCAGGGGGTGGCCAGGTGCTGTGGCTCAAGCTTGTAATCCTAGCACTGTGGGAGGCCAACGTGGAAGGATTGTTTGAGCCCAGGAGTTCAAGACCACCACAGGCAATATGACAAGATCCCATCTCTACAAAAATTTTAAAAATTAGCCAGGCATGGTGACATATGCCTGTAGTCCCAGCTACTCAGGAGGCTAAGGCAGGAGGATCGCTTGAGCCCAGGAGGTGGAGGCTGGAGTGAGCTGTATTTGTACCACTGCACTCTAGCCTGGATGACAGAGCAAGACCATGTCTCAAAAAAAAATTAAAAAGAAAAGATTCTGGGGAGAGCATCGCAGGCAAAAGGTACAGCAAGTGCAAAGGCCCTGGGGCAGGAATGAACTTAGAGTGCTGGAGGAACAGCAATGAGGCTGTTGTGAGGGCATTCTGGGGAGATGGGAGGGGCCAGGGCTGGGTTGCTCAGCCTCGTGCTGGGGCAGCCTTAAGGAGTAATGCTGCAGCTCTGGGAAGCCACTGAGGGCACCAAGAAGATGAGCACTGTGATCTGATTTGCATTCTTAAAAGCTCTGTCTGGAGGCTGGGTGGCTGCAAAAGGCAGAACCCAGTCACAGGAGCGTGAGCATAGATGCTTCTTAGTACAGAAGGATACAGGGGCATCTCACTGAACCCAGGAGCAGGGGCTGCAGGAGAGGGGGAGCCGTGGGGAGCTGGGCAACCTCTCTCTAGATGTCTCAGCCCCTCTCTGCTCCTCTGAACACAGGCTTGCCTCCCTCAAACACTCCATCCCTTGTCCCTGTGTCCAGCCCTATAGAGGCCAACCCACCTCCCAGAGTCCTCCGAACACTGGAGGGCAGAGATAGAGAAGCCGATTGGTCCAGCCCAGGTCACATGTCCAGCTCAAGTGGCCAATCAGCATGGCCGGGTAGGTCATGGCCTTGCAGGAAAACGTGGCTGCCAACATGGCCATGACTGATGGTAGGGAAGCCGCCAGAGGTGGAGGACTGGGCTGGGCAGGTCTCTCCAAAGTGTCTGCTTCCCAGTGTTCCCCAGAATTCCCTCTGGCAGCCTTCCCTGACTTCCTCCATTCCTGTCTCCATCTCAGTCCCCACCCGCAACTCAACGAGGGGGGCCAGGGCTGGCCAAACCACAGAGTTGCTCAGAGCTTAGGGTGTAGGGAGTTTCCCACTCAGGGCAACAGGGACCCCAGAAGCAGGGGCAACAAAGGGAAAAGGCCAAACCCAGAAAGATGGAGGCTGGGATCTGGAGGGCAGGAAGACTGCTCTGAAAAGCTTGAAGCCAGAAACCAGGAGCAGGAAAACAAAAGTCAGCGTGGCAGGGAGACACGGGCGGCGCAGCTGCTGGGGCCCACAGCGAGTATCACGTGCCAGCCAGGCCTGGTGGGGCCGCTGGGCTGATGGCCACTCAGCCTTAGGCACCTGTGTGCACAACAGGGTGGAGGGGGCAGGAGAGAGCCCACGGGGTGGTGGGCGGGGGCCGCGCATGGCTCCTCCTGCAGCTCAGAGGCCTCGGCTCTCAGAGAGGATAGCTCTCTGCCCACTCTCCTCAGTGCTGGCTGCTCGCTTGCTGCCAAGGCCCCAAGAACAGCCGGTGTGGGCATCCAGGGATGCTGGCATCTGGGCCTTGGTCTATCAGTAGTTTAATTGCAAAGGGGTGCCCTGGGAGGAACAGTGGCTGGAGGGAGATGAGAGAACTGAGAGGGAGGAGATGGTGGCGGGGGTGGTGGTGGGGGGGGGAGTGAGGGGTGGTTCCTGTCTCAGTAGGAGCTGAGGGCCAGGAGGAGGGAAGGACGGAAGCGCAGAGAGCCAGAAGCAGGAGAAAAGGGAAGAGGAGAGTGAGTGAGGGAGGAAAAGAAAAAAAAAACAAAGGAGGCTGGGCATGGTGGCTTGCACCTATAATCCTAGCTAGGGCTTTGGGAGGCCAAGGCAGGAGGACTGCTTGAGGTCATGAGTTTGAGACAAGCCAGGGAAACATAATAAGACTCCATCTCTACAAAACACTCAAAAATTAACCAAGCATGGTGGTGTGTGCCTGTAATCCCAACTACTCGGGAGGCTGAGGCAGGAGGATCGCTTAAGCCCAGGAGGTAGAGGCTGCATTGACCTATGACTGCACCACTGCACTCCAGCCTGGGCAACAAAGCAAGACCCTGCCTCAAAAAATAAATAAAATACAGAAAAAAAAATCAAAAGAGACCAAAATGGAGAGAGATGGAGACAGATGTGACAAAAACAGCCAGAGAGCAAAAGAATAAGGACTGCCTGGGCTCAAACCCAGCTGCCGCAACTAAGGACAAGTTACACTTACTAGTCCACTAGGACTGCCATAAAAAGCACCACAAATAGGTGGCCTGAACACCAGACAGTTACAGTCTCACAGCTCTGGAGGCCGGAGGTCCAAATCAACGTTAGCAGGGCTGCCTCCTTCTGAGGGCTGTGCAGAAAGGATCTGTTCCCGGCCTCTCTCCTTTGTTTTTGTTTATTTGAGACAGAGTTTCACGCTTGTTGCCCAGGCTGGAGTAGAATGGCGCCATCTCAGCTCAATGCAAACTCTGCCTCCTGGGTTCAAGCGATTCTCCCACCTCAACCTCCCAAGTAACTGGGATTACAGGCATACACCATCAACCCTGACTAATTTTATATTTTTAGTAGAGATGGGATTTCACCATGTTGGTCAGGCTGGTCTTGAACTCCTAACCTAAAGTGATCTGCCCATCTCAGCCTCCCGAAGTGCTGGGATTATAGCCCGGCCTCTCTCCCTGACTTGTAGATGCCCCCTTCCCATCCACATGGCATTCTCCCTGTACGTGTTTGTATTTCTGCATTTCCCCATTTTAGGAGGACATCCACCATATCGGATTAGGGCCCACCCAAAATACTTTATTTTAACTTGATTACATCTATAAAAAATGCGCTTTGGCTGGGCGCGGTGGCTCACGCCTGTAATCCCAGCACTTTGGGAGGCCAAGGAGAGGATCTTGAGGTCAAGAGATCGAGACCATCCTGGCCAACATGGTGAAACCCCGTCTCTAATAAAAATAAAAAAATTATCCAGGTGTGGTGGCACACGCTTGTAGTCCCACCTACTTGGGAAGCTGAGGCAGGAGAATCATTTGAACCCACGAGGCAGAGGTTGCAGTGAGCCAAGATCGCACTACTGCACTCCAACCTGGCGACAGAGTGAGACTTTGTCTCAAAAAAAAAACAAAAACAAAAAACAAAAAAAACTTTCCTCCAAATAAGGTCACATTCTGAGACACGGGGTTAGAAGTTCCACATATGAATGGGGGGGGACGTAATTCAACCTGTCACATCGCTTAACCTCTCTGTGCCTCAGTTTCCTATTACTAAAATAGGCATAATAATAGGACCTTCCTCAGAGGTCTTTCCAAGGAGTCAGGGGAGCTACCAGGCATAGAGCCAGGTAGGCAGTAAAGACTTAGTGAGTGTTAATTACATTGTCATTGTTACCGTTACTATTTGGTGCATTTAGGCAGAATCATGGCCCCCCAAAATGTCCATGCTTTAATCTTTGGAAGCTGTAAATATGTTACTTTACAAAACAGAGGGGACTTTGCAGGTATAATTAAGGTTGCAGCCCTTGAAATGGGGAGATTATCCATTACCCAAGCGGACCCAATTTCATCATGAGCCCATAATAGCAGAGAATATCCCCAACTGCAGGAAGAGAGGGAGAAGCCAGGTGAGAAAAACTCAACCCGCTGTTGCTGGCTCTGAAGATGGAGAAGCCGGGGAGGGGGCTCCCCAGCCAAGGAACAGGGTGACCTCCAGAAGACAAGAACTGCCCTTCATTTACAGCCAGCAAGAAAGCAGGGACCTCTGTCCTACCATCCAGAGGAACTGAATTCTGCCAACAATCAGAATAAGCAAAGAACAGATTCACCCCTAGAGCCTCTGGAATAAAGCACAGCCTGCCAACACCTTGATCTTACTTTATTTTATTTTATTTTATTTTATTTATTTGAGACAGAGTCTCACTCTGTTGCCCAGGCTGGAGTGCAGAGGCACAATCTCGGCTCTGCAACCTCTGCCTCCCAGGTTCAAGCGATTCTCGTGCCTCAGCCTCCCTATAGTGGCTGGGATTACAGGCACGCACCACCACACCTGGCTAGTTTTTGTATTTTTAGTAGAGACAGGGTGACCATGTTGGCCAGGCTAGTCTCGAACTCCTTACCTCAAATGATCTGCCCGCCTCAGCCTTCCAAAGTGCTAGAATTACAGGCGTGAGCCACTGCGCCTGGCCCATGACACCTTGATTTTAGGTGGGTGAGACTGTCCTGGATTCTGGCCTGCAGAACTGTAAGATAATAAATGTATGCTGTTTTAAACCACTAAGTTTGTGAGGTCGTGTTAGCAGCCACAGAAAACGAATACATTCTGAAAATGCCAGGCAAATGGGAGCGGGTGATCTGGTTGACCAAGCCCTCTGTTGGGAGACCAGGTGGACACCAGTGCCCCCTAGGGGCCGTGAGCCACCCTAGCCATCACGGAGAGGCCGGCCCACCTGGAGGACCTCCTGGAGAACAAGAGCAGGACCCACACACTGGCCTTTGCAGTTGGGGAACGTCTAAAAGCAGACAGAAAAGCAAGGGGCTATCTGCGCCCGGTCAGGGGAGACACCGAGGGCCCCCAGGGAGATAAGGGAGTCACAGGTCCCACCCACAGGCCACTCCACCACTCCAGAGGGCTCCCTGACTGTCAGAGACTGAGTAATGCCCCGGCCACGAGGTTCGCCTCCTAATCCTCGGAATCTGTGATATCTTACTTTACATGGCAAAAGGGACTCTGCTGAGTGATGAAGATAAGGATCAAGAGCTGGGGAGATTAACCAGGATTACCCAGGTGGGTCCAACGTAATCACCAGGGTCCTTATAAGAGAGAAGCCACAGAGTCAAAAAAGATGATGTGATATGAAATCAGAGGTGGGAGCAACAGGCTTTGAGGATGAAGAAGCTACAAGACAAAGAGTATACCTGGCATCTAGATAGTAGAAAAAGCAAGGACCCCTCCCCCCTGAAGCCCCCAGGATTGCATTCCTGTGGATGCCTTCATTTTAGACTGCTGACCTCCAGAACTGTGGGAGAATATATGTGCATGTGTGTGTGGTTAGTTTGTTTTGAGACAGGGTCTTGCCCTGTCACCGAGGCTGGACTGCAGCGGTGCCATCACAGCTCACTGCCACCTCAATTCCTGGACTCAGGGGATCCTCCCACCGCAGCCTCCTAAGTATCTGGGACCACAGGTATGCACCACCACACCCGGCTAATTTTTTTTAAATGCCTGTAGAGATGGGGGTCTCTCTGTGTTGTCCAAGCTGGTCTCAAACTCTTGGGCTCAAGGGATCCACCCGCCTCAGCCTTCCAAAGTGCCTCTGCACCCAGCCTAAATGTGTGTTGTTTTAAACCACTGAGTCTGTGGTAATCTGAGGGCCCTGGTGTATGACAGATGCGACTGACAGCAGTAACAGCTTAGGCATACCCTGTATGGCAGACACACCTGACTTAAGCTCCCTGCACACACCAAACACTATTTGGGTTCACACATTGCAGCTGCTTGCTCTGTTACCCCAGATACCTTTGAAGCTTGCTCCCTCAAAGTAGCCTTCCTGACCTCCCCCCATGATAAAATAGCACCCCTGCCCCTGCATGCCCTTACCCAGACCCTGATGCATTTGTCTCAGAGACACTCACGCCTGCCCCTGGGAACAGATGCATGTGTGTGTGTGCTCATCTGATTCCTCACTGGACCATCAGCTCCGTGAGGGCAGGGTCCCTGTCTCACTCACCACTGATTCCCCCAGTATCCGGTGCCTAGCACAGGGCGAGGGCTCATTACCTGTTTGGTGAATGAGTAAACACGTGCTTTGTCGTTACCCCCGGTCTCTGGCCCTACCAGGCAAGGCTCACCATGGAAGCAAAGTCAGGACCAAACTCCAGCAAAGAGGCTTCCATGAGGCAGGGATGCAGTGGAAAGGGCACTGGCCGTGGGTCAGCAAGCCTAGAATGGAGTCCCATGGTGGGCGACCCTGAGGGAGTCACTGCGCCTCTCTGAGTCTTGGTTTCCTCATCTGTAAAATGGGGATGATGACTTAACTGCTTTAGCCCACTTCACGGCTGTTAGCCATGTAACAAGTGAAGAAACTGTCTTATCCTAGCTGCTGGCACTAGAATTCCTCTTGAGGACAGAAATGACTTTGTGGAGAAAAATGTTTTGACAAGAGCTTTAGTGCAGAAGGTGAATGCCCCAATGTGCTCATGCACACACACAAACACACACACACGCTTGCAAGGTTGAATATCGGCTGCTAACAGGAAAGGCTTCTGGGGAGAGGGAAGCGGCTTTGCATGCATGAGAAAGAGACACCAGGCACTCCTTGGGACACCCAGGTAGAAGGAAAGAGGGGCCAGGCGGATGCCAGATGCACCATGTCACCTGCACTCTACGATGGAACCTCCCACGGATCTTCAGTAAAGTCAGCTAAATCCTCAGACGCTCTTTGAGAGGGATTTGTCACTATGGAAACCCAAGAGGGGCAGCATCTTATCTTGACACTAACCCTATTCAGGAGGGAGTCAACCACTAGAAACCCAGATCCCAAATGCAGAGGCAGGTTAGGGTTAAGGAAGGCTTGAGTCCCGGACACAGTGCTCTGGGGGGGGGATTTTGCTAAAAGGTACCTAGTCCCAAAGGGAGGCATAGAGGCTCCCTGCTGATTGGTGTAGGTCAGAAATAAAAAATTAGATTGGACTCATACTGGAGAGCTATTTGCAGACCATAAAGTTCTGTTCAATCTGGAGATGCCACCATGCCAAGGCCATTTCCAGCCCACAGGGACTTTCCATCTCCATAAGACTTGCACCCACTGGAAGCAAACCCCTTTGCTCCCCAGTGCCAGTAAACTCATTCACATCTGTCCCCAACAGAAGTCATCCCTCCCTCCTCCCTTCTGGCAGAGTCTCCGTGATGGAGGCCAGGGGTCAGGAATAATGGATAAAGATGCTACCAAATATCCCTCCACCGGAAATCATTCCTTGGCAACTGCTGGGGGAGCAGGAGAGGGGGGAGCTTGTCATCTAGAACTCCCCACAGAACGGTGATTGCAAAATTCCAATGCAGCCGCCCGCAACTGCCTCTGACAGGAAATCTGATCAGCATCCCAGGTCACACGATGTCTCCCCTGTGCCAGCCTCGGCCTTTTCTGGGGTAGTCAAGTGGGCCTGGGAGCCTGAGGGTAAGGCTGAGGGGGGACTCTGCCGAGTCATCAGCGCTCTGCCAGGTCGCCAGGGCTGTGCCAGGTCACCAGGGCTCTGCTGGGCAGGCTGCACGCTGTGGATGACCCAAGAGCTCCCAGGAGAATGAAAGGCAGCGCTATACACATGCCCAGATGGCTGTTTGGAAAAGAACCTCACCCTGATTTCCAACAAGGTTTTCCCTGGAGAGTCTACGAGTTTTAGAGGCAGAGGCAGTTCTTGGAACTGAGCTCAGCAGGATGAAGGAAGGAAGGGTTGTTCTCAAACAGAGCCTGGGCAGGGCCTGGCCCTTGCCAGTCCTGCCTCATGCCAGCCCCCCCGCCCAAGTGGGCCTCCCAGCTCAGCCACCTGCGTGACATCCTGTGTGCTGGGCTAGGGGCTGTGAGATCACATGCTTTGTGGGTTATGGGATGATGAAACTGAGCAAAGAAGCTGGTGTAAGAGAATGGGCAATGGACATACTGCCTCAGTGGTCAAGGACGAAAGGGAGCGGTGAGGACTGCGAAGAACTGGAGAACATGGGCATGTCCGAAAGAGGCAGATGCTGTCCAGCTCGAGTCCATTGTGGCCATATGTGCCCCAGTCCTGCTAGAGCCTTCCCGTCATCCAAGAGAAGCCACACCCTGGCTTTTGGATGGAATCTCCTGATTTTTCAAGTTTGAGGTGGGAGAACTGCTCTTGGCCCCAGTGCCCGTCTGCCTTCTCCTGCTGTGCCCTCACGGCCACCAAGGACCATGTGGATGAGGGCAGCGCCTCAGGGATGGCAGAGCAACTGTCTAGCGAGATCCCGGGCCCCTGAACTGAGGCTGAGATTCCTGATTCGTTCAGACTTTTATGTGAGAGAGCACAGAAAGCTTCTATTTCGCTTAAGCCACTGTAATTTTGGGTATTTGGCTCAGCAGTTGGACTTAACTTCTAACTAATGCAGTTGGCCACAGATTCCATTTTCAGATTCCCAGCGAGTGCAGCCAACTCTGCCAGCCAGCAGCCGTCAGCTTGCAACCCTGACCTAAGGTGATGTTCTAAACAGAACCCACCAGATCATGTCACTCCCCTGCTTACAAACTCTGAGAGTTTCCCTCAGCTCAACTAAGTCCAGACTCCCTGACAACCACAAGCAGAGGCTTCACAGCCAGCTCTGCTCTGGTCTCAGATTTCATGCTCCCACGCAGTTGCTACAGCTGCTCCAAATGCCCCACGGTTTCTGAGCCCCCAAGGTCACTGCTTCCTCCAGGCAGCCACCCCTCCCCTAGGCTGAGTCAGTCACGCCCCCCTCTGCCCTCCTACCACCCCTTAAACACATCCTATTAATACCCTGTTATGGCACACATCATGTCGTGTTCTAATTGCATTAGCCTCTGAAAGCAGCAGCTCTGGAGGCAGCCTCAAAACCCCAGTGCTGAAACTCACTTGCTGTGTGATCTTAGGCTAGTTACTCAACTTCTCTGAGCCTCCATTTTCTCATCGGTGGTGAACTGGTAACAATACTGATTATATATTTAACACTGGTAGACAGAATGTCTATTGGGCCAGGCATTCTGCTAGGCACTGAGCACACAAAACTGTACCTGTCATCATGGAGCTTACAGACTTAGAGTGTGGATTGACCTGAAATGAAATTTTACAGACAAAAACAGATACTTCTGGCTGGGCATGGTGGCTCATGCCTGTAATTCTAGTGCTTTGGGAGGCCAAGATGGGAGGATTGCTTAAGGCCAAGAGTTCCAGGTCAGCCTCAGCTACACAGCAAGACCCTGTCTCTACAAAAAAAAATTTTTTAATAAATTAAAATTAGCCAGGGTGGCTGCGTGCACCTGTAGTCCCGGCTACTCAAGAGGCTGAGGTGGGAGGATCACCTGAGCCCGAGTCCAGGCTGCACTGAGTCATGATCATGCACTGCACTCCATCCAGCCTGGGTGACAGAGCAAGACCTCTCAGAAAAAAATGTTACTTCAATGCAATTGATAAAATTTACAAGTGGCTGTGCCCAGTGACTCACGCCTGTAATCCAGCATTTTGGTAGGCTGAGGTGGGTGGATCACCTGAGGTCAGAAGTTCAAGGCCAGCCTGACCAACATGGTGAAACCCCATCTCTACTAAAGATACAAAAAATTAGCCAGTCATCGTGGCATGTGCCTGTAATCCCAGCTCCTTGGGAGGCTTGAGGCAGGAGAATCGCTTGAACCCAGGAAGCACAAGTTGCAGTGAGCCAAGATCGCGCCATTGCACTACAGCCTGGGCAACAGGGTGAGACTCCATCTCAAAAAAACTGATAAGGGAGAAATATAATACATGTGTGGATAATTAATGGAGAGATCCAACCTAGTCTGGGAGAGGGGACAGAGGAAGTTCTTTTGAGGAGGTAACATTCATGGAGAATCATACAGTAGAAGCCAGCTAGGCAATTGAGGGGAGCTGGCGGGCGGAGGGAGGTGGGTGTCAGGAGGAACAGGCGGCGTGTGCAAAGGCCCTGCCACAGGAAGAGAATCTCCTTTTCCAGAAACCCAAAAGAATCATGAAGACGATGTTTGGAGGGCAGAGCAACTATGCTTTGGATCTTCAAATCCCAGAACAGTGCTCAGGACATAGGAAATGTTACTAGACCCTGTTGCCCACCACCCTCTGATTTGGTGACTGTATTTCCACACATGGGCTTGGCATTCCCCAAGCACAGACCACATGCCAGGTGCTGCAAAGGACATAAAAAGAAGATTTGAAGATGGACCAGCCCTGTGTCCTGCTCTCTCAGCATTTCCAATCCCAAAGCATGAGGATCGCAAGCACCACGTTAAGGCATCAAGGTTTGTATAATAGCAAACACTAGCGATTGTCCACCAGAGCTGGTTTCTCTTCTTCCATGGCATTGCAGACACCCAGGCGTCCCAGGCAGGGGGCACGGCCATGCAAAGCTCTTACCAATGGCTTGTGAGTGGACAGTCCATGTCAGGGTGAAGACATTGGGCATCTCCTGGCTTCCTGCGTGGCTCACTTCAGCCACACAGACAATGATCCGGGTAATCCCAGTGCTTTGAGAGGCCAAGATGGGAGGATCGCTCGAGGCCAAGAGTTCTCAGGGCATACAGAGCAATGACTTGGAAGCAGCCTGGCTCCTGGAATGACTGGCAGGGGCATAGCTGCCCCACCAACCAGGACTATGACCTAAGAAAGAAACAGCCTCTCTGTTCTTCAAGCCTCCGTATTGCAGGACCTCTTTGTTACAGCAACATAGCCTTACCCTGACTCATCTAGGCCCTGAGAAAGGGACAGGGACCTAGGAGTTTGGAGCAGGAAGTGAACATTTTGTGCTACAAGAATCAAGGAAGATTTCCTGGAGGAAGATGGCATTTGCACTAAGCTGAAAGGAAGTATGTGTTCTGAATAAATAAAGGTGTATCCATGGGAGGACATGCTAATAAACAGTTATTAAAGAGCACAGACAGATCCACGTGTGCAGAAATGAGAAAATGCCTCAGTGCTGTTGTCATAGGGAGAAAGCACAGGGTAGAATTGTACCTCTCTGATTCCATCTCTACATAGGTACATGGTTGATAATGGAGAAAACAGCTGGAAAAATACAGACTAAAGGGAAGAGTGGGGGATAAGCATATGGAAAGGGAAGTCATTTTCTTAATTTTCATTTTTTTTAAAGAGATGGGGTCTCACTCTGTCACCCCGGCTGGTGTGTAGTGGGGCAATCAAAGCTCACTGTAACCTCTAACTCCTGGGCTCAAGCAATATTCCCACCTCAGCCTCCCAAGTAGCTGAGACTACAGCCACACTATTTTTTTTTTGTAGGAACGGGGGTCTCACTATATTGTCCAGGCTGGTCTTGAACTTGTAGGCTCAGGCAATCCTCCCACCTCGGCCTTCCAAAGTGCTGGAATTACAGGTGTGAGCCACCATGCCCAGCTTCACTTGTCCCACTGGGCTGCTGTATCCTTTGGCAATGAATACTTATGTGGTATAATAAAACTTTCTTGCATTTCTAAAGCAAGTGAGAAATATGCTTGTCTTGCCCTCTCGGGAAAGGAGCTGCTCTAAGTACTAACCCGGACCCTGCCCTGCCCCGGCCAGGTCATGGGCTTTGAGAGGAGGCACTGGTGTAACTACTAGTCCTTGGAGTCCCATGTAGCTGGGACAAAGTCCACTGTTGAAGTTTTTGAAATCAATTTCCAGTTAGTTTCACCTGAGCTCAGTGGTTTCCCAGAGACAAAAGCCTTAGGGGCAGAGAGTATGCCTTCTTTGCCTGGGCAAGGAACCAGGAAATTTGACCTCCTTGGGCCAAAACATAGCTAAACAATGAAGGTCTGGGTGACACGGTATCTAATGTGGGATGAGGCTGGGCGCGGCAGCTGACACCTGTCACCCCAGCACTTTGGGAGGCTGAGGCAGAAGGATCGCTTGATGCCAGGAGTTTGGGGCCAGACTGGGCAACACAGCAAGACCCCTCTCTACAAAAAAATTTTTAATTAGCCAGCTATGTTGGTGTATATCTGCAATCCCAGCTACTCAGAAGACTGAGGTGGGAAGATCACTTCGGCCCAGGAATTCAAGGCTGTAGTGAGCAGTGATCACACCACTGAACTCTAGCCTGGGCGACAGGGCAAGACCCTGTCTCAAGAAGTAAAGGACCATGGATTTGTCTGCAGTTTGCCAACCCCCATCGTCGAACATCAGTGCTGAAAGACTCTTAGAGGGCACAGTCTATCCTGCTATAAGACAGGTTCCTTTGACCCGTTACCTCATTCATGATTAGTATGTAAAGGAAGGATGCTGAAATAATGAGGAAAGTGTGTCCATACATGATTTTCTCCAGCACATTAATATTTTTAAGTAGTCAGGAACAAGCATAGTTAAAGAAATATCCTTATCAGGACTTGAAGAACTGAAGAGAAAAGTCTACAGACGTACCACTGGTACCACCTTGGTAGCAGTGGTGACTGGATTCCTGGCTTCAGGAACCTCTCTGCTGCCACTGGGCTATATCATCTGGGGACATGGCAAATTTAGATGAAAAAGCTACAAAGTCCTTCCCCACCCCCTGCTGAAACAATAGACCAATGGCAAAGGCTACACCTTCAATCACAGTTTTTTGTTTTTGTTTGTTTGAGAAGGAGTCTCACTCTGTCACCCAGGCTGGGGTGTAGTGGCGCAATCTCGGCTCACTGCAGCCTCCACCTCCCAGGTTTAAGTGATTCTTATGTCTCAGCCTCCCGAGTAGCTGGGATTATAGGCACATGCCACCATGCCCGGCTAATTTTTGTATTTTTAGTAGAGATGGGTTTCAGCATATTGACCAGGTTGGTCTTGAATTCCTGACCTCAGGTGATCCACCCGCTTTAGCCTCCCAAAGTGCTGGGATTACAGGCATGAGTCATCACACCTGGCCCCAATCATAGTTTTCATGTCAATAAAAATGATCCCAATTAGAAGCAAATGCCCTCCTGAAACCACATCTCTGAGGAGGAAGCAAATGCTGAGGGCTGAAGGCTGAAACATTTGATTGTGTGGCTGGGTGCAAATACCCTCGAGGATTTGCCTGTGCTCAGATTTTTTTGAGATTCTTATTGATTTTCTTGGCGCTGTCGTTTGGAGCTTACACCAAGCTCCCCTAGGTTTGGGGTCATCTACCCCAACGCTATTTTTCTCATAAGCCTCTTTCTGATTAGCACACGACTTTACAGATCACGAGGTTATATAGGAATGCACGTATGGGATGTTGGCAGTAATGCCTGGAACCTTTCTCAACCCCACCAAAACACTATGCAGATGAGAACTGCTACTAAAAGTAGCTGCTGACATTTATTGAGAACTTACTGCATGTCGGCAGTGTGCTAAATGACTTATTCACCCCCCTCTCTGCACAATTAGCTGCTGGTGTCATCCCCCATTTTAATAGAAGGGGAGTTTGACGCTCAGAGAGGTTGAGGGATCTGTCCAAGGTCCACCATTAGAGCCCCAAGAGTCCTCTCACCTCCTTCCAAATCCGTTTGCCTGCGCCATAATGTACACAGCGTGCTCATCTCCCCCGCAACGTGCAAGTCTGAGAATCCCAGATCTTGCCTCCGCCTTTAGAGTTGATTATTCAGAACGCACAGGCAGAGAGAACTGAGGGAGAGAGACTGGATGCTGACCTTCAGGAAAAGTTCCCATGGTCTTGTGAATCAAATCAGGTGCAGTTCTCATGTCTGAGAATAACAAATTGGTTTTTTTCTCCTTATTGGAAACTCCAGAATCAGTTGAACCCGAAGATAAAGACCAAGACTGAGAAATGGCTTTATTTCAGGACCCCAGCGTCATTCCAGGGTGAGCGTTTGAAGAAGTACGGAGGCTGATATGTAATGACACAAGGGGAAAGCATCTTCAAAGGTCAAAGGTCAACTTGGCAGGGACAGAGGGACATTCAGAACAGAACACACCCCGTACCAAACGTCAGCAAGGATGTGGGCAACACGGACATTCGGCCACTACTGTGTGAGAATAAATAGGTGCAACCACTTGGGAAAACTTGGCATTACCTAACGCTTGCATGCCTGGGATCCAGCAACTCCATTTAAAGGTATCCTACAGGAGCTCTTTCCCGTGGAACCCTGAGCCATAGACAAGAATGTTTATAGCAGACAGGTTGGTGATGGCAAAAGAACTGGAGACATCTCAACTGTCAACCACAGAAGAAATACACAGCCTGCAAGCGAGCCTTATAACAAAAGACTACACAGCCGTGGAACTAACAGATCCACTCCTGCACACATCAACGTGCACAAGCTCAAAAACATACCGTACAACACCGCAAAAGAAGCAACTTACAAAACAATGCGTAGAGTCTGCATGTGTTTAGATGAAATTCAAGAACAGGCAAAGTTAAACATCATATTGTTTAGGAATACATGGGTGTGAAAACTATAAGGAATGGCAGAAAGTGATTGGTGCAAAATTAAGGATACTGGTTAACCTTGGGGAGGGACAGGTGTGAGGGGGAAAGGCACACGAGGATGTCTAAGACTTGGTAATGTTCTTATCCTTAGATGGTGAGTGCATGGGTATTTTATTATTCTTTACACTATACAGAGAGATTTTAAACGTTCTTTTGTATAAGGGATATATTTCACTTTTTGATGTTTCATTTATTTATTTTTATTTTATTTATTTATTTATTTATTTATTTTTTGAGACAGAGTCTTGCTCTGTTGCCAGGCTGGAGTGCAGTGGGGCGATCTCAGCTCACTGCAACCTTTGCCTCCCAGGTTCAAGTGATTTTCCTTCCTCAGCCTCCTGAGTAGCTGGAACTCAGGTGTGAGCCACCACGCCCGGCTAATTTTTGTATTTTTAGTAGACACGGGGCTTCACCATGTTGGCCAGGATGGTCTCAAACTCCTGACCTCGAACTCCTCTCGCCTCGGCCTCCCAAAGTGGTGGGATTACAGGCATGAGCCACCGCACCTGGCCTCACTTTTTTTAAATTTAGAGATTTAAAAAATAGAAAATGGCCCCAGAAATAAGATAGAGCCAGCATAACAAAATTCAAGCCCTTATCGGTATTGAAGGGGCAACCAGTTTTCCACCCAATATCCTCAGAGAACAAGTTGTTCAAACACTTCCTGTAACATTAGTAATGCAAGTTTTGGCTGCAATCAAAATCTAACAGTGGCTTAAATAATAAAGGCATTCAATTCTGTCTCATAACAAGAAGGCTGAGAGTAGGTGGCTAAAGGTTGATTCAGTTGCTCGCCAACATTGGGAATCTCAGTCTGCAATTCTCTGAGACTTCTCCTAGAGGCACAAGATAGCTGCTATAGCTCCAGACATCACATCCTCACCCAACCACTTCCAAATGCAGGAAATAGGAAGCATTCAGGATGGTGAGAAAGACTTCACTCATATGCCCCCACATACTTCAATCAGGAGGAAAAATATGTCCCCCAACCCCCCAGCAGAGTCCTGCTTACATTGCATTGGCCAGAACTGGGTCACTAAACCACTGCTTAGCTTCAAGGGAAGCTGGGAAAGTAGCTTCCCTTTCCAGTCTCCTTGTCAGATAGATAAGGAAGAATAACAAGAAGAAGAGGGAATGGCCATTGTGCAGGAAACCACGATGCCACCTCACCTGCCCACAGGCAAGTTAGATGCATCTGTCCCACTGCTGATGTCCTCAGATCTGTCAAATAACCCAGATCCCACCTCGCCTGGAAACCAGAGCCCATACCACGCTGCCCCCAAATGGAGTGTTGAGAACATGTCTGTTTCCTCTATAGAGGCTTGAGGGGATGCTCTGAATTGCCTTTGATCCCCAAACCCAGCTGTGACCTGTACAGAGAGAAACACTTTGCGATGCCAATCAATGGACAATTCTCAGATGAAAGAAATCAGCAAATGCTCCCCACTGCCATGATCTGTCCTGGTGGAACTCTAGTGTGAGATGAGCCCTCCATGCTAAAGGTTTATAGGAAAGGGAGAAGCTGGGCGAGGTGGCCACGAGCCACTGTACACCCTGTCTCAGAGGTGTTTGAACCACAGCGACTCCATCTTGAATAAGGGGTGGGTAAAATGAGGCTGAGACCTAATGGGCTGCATTCCCAGGAAGGCAGGCATTCTAAGTCACAGGATGAGATGGGAGGTCAGCACAAGTGAAGAAGTTAAATCATTTGCCCAAGGTCACACCACTGGTAAGCAGTGGAGCCAGGATTTGAACACAGACTGTCCAATCCAGAGCAGCTGACCACCCCACTATAGTGCTCCTATGGCTACTTCCAACGACATTAGGTTTGTGTTCACCTGTATTCATCTCCCTCTAACAGTGCCTACTCTAGGCTCCAGGTTTAGCTACATTAATGCATTCTGTCCTCCCAAATTAGGCAGTAAAGTAATACCCAGAAGAATGCATGAAGGGGATGTGACTGGCAGCATTTCTGAAATAATAATAACTAGCACTCATCTGAAGTTTGGAAGTTTGCCATGCGCCAACCATTGTTGTAAGTACCTATACATGGATTGATTTACTTAATCCTCACAAAAACCCTGTCCCTGTTTCAGAGGGTGTGTTGCAGCCAGCCACTAGACCCCTGGTGAGCCTCATCCTCTGGTCTGTCCACCCTTTTGCAGTCCTCTGGCACACTGAATCAGGGATGACCTCTGTGACCAACAGAACTACCCAAAGACCCTGCTGATAAAACAGCTTGCAGTAAAGAAGTCTGCCAAATCCCACCAAAACCAAGATTGGCCACGGAAGTGACCTCTGGTCATCCTCACTGCTCATAATACGCTAATTATAATGCATTAGCATGCTAAGAGACACTCCCGCCAGCACCATGACAGTTCAAAGATGCCATGGCAATGCCCAGAAGTGACCCTATATGGTCTAAAAGGGGAAGGAACCCTCAGTTCCAGGAATTGCCCACCCCTTTCCCAGAAAACTCACGAATAACTGTTCATGAATACCCACTGGAGTACCCATTCTTTGACTCCTGTGGAGTAGCCATTCTTTTATTCTTTTACTTTCTTAATAAACTTGCTTTCACTTTCTATGGCTTCACCTCAAATTCTTTCTTGCACGAGATCCAAGAATCCTCTCTTGGGGTCTGGATTGGGACCCCTTTCTGATAACACCTGGTTGCAAGTTACAGGACAGCTCCAGCATCAAGCATCCAAAGGGTCACTGTAATGGTGGACCACAGCAGCAAAGCAGAGAAGGGAGTGGAAATTTAGGCCATGCTGGACCACAGTCTTGCAGACAATGACTCACTGGCACTTAGAAGACAGTGGCCCCAGAGACAGGGCATGTGCGCTCCTGTTTGCCACAGTCCCTACCACTCCCTGTTGTTTCTCCATCACCAAGGCCAAGGGTCAACTGCTGCTCTATCAATATGCTCACCTGGATCTCCATACCCTTGGCCACTTCCCAAATTTGGGTCACCTGTCTGGCCTTGTAGGCACTTGAGTTTTGGATCCTTGGACTAAAGCACTGAAGATGGTCAAGTTTCCTTTCTGTGGTTGAAAGTAACAAGTCTACTCTCGCATCAATGCCTTCGTTCGCACAGAGGCATTGATGTGGCGAGCGATTGAAGTCAAAGACTCAATGCCTGTTCCCAAAGAGATCAAAATCGGCCCTACTGTCTTGCTGGGCATCGGCGACTCAGTCCACCCAGTGAAGCAGACATGCAAAATGGCTATGCGGGGTGCCATCTTTGTGCGGTGGCTCAAACAGTTCTGGCGCTTACTCCAAAGCGCTGCTATTCACGATCATTGTTATAAGGGGTGTCGTTCAAGGGAACCTGAGAACCAATCTACATTTGCAAAATTAGGCGGTAAAGTAATACCCAGAAGAATGCATGAAGGAGATGTGACTGGCAGCACTTCTGAAATAATAACGATAACTAGTGCTCGTCTGAAGTTTGCCACGTGCCAATCATTGTTCTAAGACTTTACACGGATTGATTCACTTAATCCTCACAAAAACCCTATGAAGTGGGTACTCTTGTCCCTATTTCAGAGGGGGATGCTGCAGCCAGCCAATATGACCCCTGGTGAGCCTCATCTTCTGTTCTGCCCGCCCTTTTGCACCTCTGTCACATTGAATTGGGATGACTTATGTGACCAACAGAACTGCAAAAGTGTCATTGTGTAACTTCCAAGGCTAGGTCACAAAAGGCACTGCAACTTCTTGCTAGGACTTTTGGATTGCTGGCTCTGGGGGAAGCCAGCCGCCATGTTGTAAGGACGCTCAAGCAGACCCGTGTGAGGCTCATGGGGAAAGGAGCTAACTAGCCAGGCAGCCATGTGAGCGAGACCCCTGGGAGGATTCTCCAGCACCAAAGTGTCAGATGACTACAGCTTCAACTCACACCTGCTGTAGCCTCCTGAGAGACCCCAACCCAGAACTTCCCACCAAACTACTCCCAAATTCCTCACCTACAGAAACAGTGAAAGATAATCAGCAATCATTGCTGTTTTAAGCCAAGTTTGCAGATGATTTGTTAGGTGGTGTATTAGTTCATTCTCACATTGCTATAAAGAGATACCTGAGACTGGGTAATTTATAAAGGAAACAAGTTTAATTGATTCATGGTTCGGCAGGCTGTGCAGGAAGCATGATGGAGGCATCTGCTTGGCTTCTGGGGAGGCCTCAGGAAACTTACAATCATGGTGGAAGGCAAAGGGGATGCAAGTACGTCACATGGTCAGAGGAAGAGCAAGAGGGAGGAGAAGGGGGACACACACACTTTTAAACAACCAGATCTCACCAGAACTCACTCAGTATCTTGAAGACAGTACCAAGCGGGATGGAGCTAAACCATTCATGAGAAATCCACCCCCATGATCCAGTCACCTCCCACCAGGCCGCACCTCCAATGCTGGGATTACATTTCAATATGAGATTTGAGTGGGGACATACATTCAGACTTCTCAGGTGGCAAGTGATAACTAATCCGGATGGTAAAACTCAGGGAGGGAGACAGAAGTTAAATCATTTGCCTAACTAAGGTCACACCACTGGTAAGCAGTGGAGCCCACATTTGAACACAGACTGTCCAATCCAGAGCAGCTGACTACCCCACTATAGTGCTCCTGTAGCTACTTCCAAAAGACATTAGGTTTGTGTTCACCTGTATTCATCTCCCTCTAACAGTGCCTACTCTGGGCTCCAGGTTTTACCTACATTAATGCATTCTGTCCTCCCAACAACTCCAGCAGATAGGTCTTAGTTTCTCCATTTTATTCTTTCTCTTAAGATTTAATCAGCCAAATAATGCATCAGTACATTTCTCCTTCAGAAAAATTCAGATAATAGGTAAGACCCCTAAATCTCCTTAGAACTCTTCCATCCCTACCTCTGGGCTCCTCTCCCAAACTGACCTCATCACTTCAGTGGATACCTTTCTAGACCTTTTTTTCTATTCATTTACATTCATATTTATGTCCCCAAAAACACTACACAACAGCAAGGACAGGCATAAGTCTCACAAAGCAATGTCAAGCAAGACACCAGGACATAGTCCAGTTGGGGTTGGGACCTCTCCCCATGAGCCTCAACATGGGGCTGCTTGAGCATCCTCACAGCACGGTGGCTGAGCTCCCTAGAGCCAGCAATGCAAAAGACTCAGCCAGAAGTTGCAGTGGCTTTTGTGACCTAGCCTGGGAAGTCACAGCAACAGAATGCATTGTGATTCCGTCAATGCGAATATAAAACCAAACAGGCAAAATTATGCTATATGATGTGTTTAGGGTTTTAGGCATTGGTGGCAAAATTATAAAGCAAGTCAAGGAATTGACCATCATAATAATGGCAGGATAGTGGATACGACTCGGGGTAGAGGTAGGAGTAGGGGGCACTTGTAGAACTATGAGAGAAATTGCTGGGGTAGTGGCAATGTTCTATTTTTGACCTTAGAGGTGATTACATGAGGTTCAAGGGATAAATCATTAAATCTTAAAACATCTTTTTAAATGCACTTTTCTGCATACATGTTTTTGTTTTTTAGGAGACAGGGTCTCTGTCACCCAGGCTGTAGTGCAGTGGCGTGATCACAGCTCACTGCAGCCTCGACATCCTAGGCTCAGGTGATCCCCCTCAAGTAGCCAGGACCACAGGTACATGCCACCATGACCAGCTAATTTGTTTTTTTTTTTTTGAGACAGTCTCACTCTGTCGACCAGGCTGGGGTGCAGTGGTGCGATCTCGGCTCACTGCAATCTCCACCTCCTGGGTTCAAGCAGTTCTCGTGACTCAGCCTCCCAGGTAGCTGGCATTACAGGCGAGCACCAGCATGCCCAGCTAATTTTTGTATTTTTAGTAGAGACGGGGTTTCACCATGTGGGCCAGGCTGGTCTCGAACTCATGACCTCAAGTGATCTGTCCCATTCGGCCCCAAACTGCTGGGGTTACAGGTATGAGCCACTGCACCCGGCCAACAACCAGTTAATTTTTTTGTTTATTTTTTTATAGAGATGAGGTCTCACTATGCTGCCTAGGCTGATCTCAACCTCCTGGCATCAAGCAATCCTCCCACCTCAGCCTCCCAAAATGCTGGGATTATTTGTATGAGCCACCACAGCCAGCCAGTCTACATAATTCATAACTTCAAAAGGTTTTTGTTTACGAAAATATAACATATTGTTCTGTTTTTGTTTAATATTTATCATTCTATCTTTCTCTCTTCTATTCTTTCTAAGCACTGCTTTTTTTACTTGCCAATAAGTTTAGTCCATTTGTCACCTACAGATTTTATCACTTCATCCTTTTTTTTTTTTTTAAGATGGGGTTTCACCATGATGGCCAGGCTGGTCTTGAACTCCTGACCTCAGGTGATCCACCCACCTCGGCCTCCCAAAGTGCTAGGATTACAGGCGTGAGCCACCGCGCCCAGCCTACTTCATCCTTTTTAATTAAAGACTGCAGCACATTCTATAGAATGAATATCCCACAATTCATTTAGCCATCCTCCCTCTCAGTGAACATTTTGTTTGTTCTCTTTCTTCTCCAATTTGAACGAGATTGCAACGACCATCCTTGTTCACAGGCATTCATCTTGTGCACATACATCTCCAGTTGAAATTGCTGGGGCAAGGGGTATGAACATTTATCGTTCTAACACACATTGCCAAATTGTTGTTCAGTGTGATCGTGCCAGTTCCTGTCCCACCAGCATTGTGTGAAGATTCCCACATCCCTACATCCTTACCATCTTCTGTCATCAAAGTAGTCCCCTTCCTTGGCCATCTTGGGGAAGAAAAATAATGCATCCTTATTGTCCATTTCACAGGTGAAGAAACTGAGGCTCAGCAAGCTTAAGCAAATTGCCTAAGACCACATAGCAAGAAAGTGGCACGGTGGTTCACACCTGTAATCCCAGCACTTTGGGAGGCCAAGGTGGGAGGATTGCTTGAGCCAAGGATTTTGAGACTAGCCTGGGCAACACGGCGAGACCCCATCTCTACAAAAAAATTTTTTAAAAATATTAGCCAGGTGTGGGGGTGCGTGCCGGTAGTCCCAGCTACTCAGGAGGCTGAGGTGGGAGGATTATTTGAGCCCAGGAGTTGGAGGGTGCAGTGAGCTGTGATTGCACCACCACACTCCAGCCTGAGTGACAGAATGAGACCCTGCAAAAAGAAAGGAAGGAAGGAAGGAAGGGAGGGAGGGAGGGAGGGAGGAAGGAAAGAAGAAGGAAGGAAGGAAGGGAGAGAGGGAGGGAGGGAGGAAGGGAGGAAGGGAGGAAGGGAGAAAGGAAGGAAGGAAAGAAGAAGGAATGAAGGAAGGGATGGAGGGGAGGGACAGCAAGAGGACTTGAATTCCAAACTTTTGCCTCCAAACCCAAGATCTTGCCAAGATACAAGGTTTTGCTCCTTTACCACCATGTGCTCCTGAGATATGCCATAAATAACCCCTTCCATGGGGCTGAGAGTAATTTGATGTCCCCAGGGTTCACAACCAGGTGAGAAGTATGGAGCCCAGCTCTGGGGCTGGCAGAGATCCTGGGAGGCAAGTAGCCCATCACCTCCATGGAAATCATCATGGAGGAAATTAGCTTGAAATGGAATCGACAAGGTGCTGCCGCCAACTCCAATCATAAATTAGATAAACTTGCATCTGACACGATGCATTTAGAGCAGGGCCACCGCCGGGTTCTCAGCTGCTCCCAAGCAACGAGCCACTGGGAGCGAAATATAAAACAATCTAGGAAGCTACAAAATGCAATAATGAAAGATAACAGGCCCCAGAACAGCGGGGGAGAATTGCTGGGAAATTAGCTAAAGAGCCCATCAGAAAGGTGGCCTTCGCTGCTGAGGGCAGGAGGGGGTGAAATACAGCAGCAAGGGCAGAAGTTACCCTCAGAGGTATCTGGGAAGAAGCGCTCCCACACTTGCCGGCCAGGTGACGCTCAGAGATTCTGTTTTCTTGACTGTAAAGTAGAAGTAAAAACAGAACACGCCTACCTACCTCAGAATGCTATTGTGAGGATTAAATGAGATATTGACTAGAAAGGCCCAGGGCTGCCAATGACAGCTCTTCAGCTTGTGCGTGAATGAGAGTGCTTAGCTGAGGCTGAGCAGGGCTGCATCGAGCCCATCCTCCATGCTCAGAGCGGGAGGCGTGCTTACATTTACCAAAGTTCCCTGTGTGCTTTGGCAGTCCTGGCAGTGCCCAGCACATAATAGGCGCTCAAGAAATGGGAGTGTTATGATCACAGCCATCTGGTTTATTTCCCACCTGGGGGCTCAGGCCATGCTGACCGCTGCTGTGGTAAGAGCTCCTATGCAGAACCAAGAGAAAGCCCCACTCTGCGGTTCTCGAAAGCCAGCCTTGCTGGACTGGGAGGGATGCCTCGCGGCTCAGCAGTAGCCTGCACCAGAAAGGCTGAGGCTCTGGGAAGAGCGGATGAACCAAGGGTTGCGGTGTCCTGCACCTGTCCAGGAGATGTGCATAGCAAGCCATATCATCAGGAGAGTGGGTGTAGAAAGGGAGATGAGGGAGCCACCCAGCCTGGCCAGCAGCTAAGGCCAGGGGTTTCGGGGAGCCTGAAGTCTCCAGACAGCAACCCTGGACTGGGGCCCTGCCATCTTGTCTAAGGAGGAGCAGACATAAGAGGGACATGCGCCCCCACCTCCAAAAGGCTCTGCTCAAACCCTACTTTCAGCCTTCAGGCCTTTCCTTGTGCTGTTCTTTCTGCCTAAAATGCTCACTGCTGGATCAATTTCACCATCCTCCCAAGCCCCGCTCAACCCTCCCTAGCTCCGCAGGCCCCCACACTGCCCGGCCCAAGCTAGAAGGGCTGACTGTATGTTAATCATCTCTGTCACCCCTGCCCACCCCAGCAGCAAGACATAATTGGCTTTCAATATACGTCAGATAAATTCACGAATAAATGAGCAAGAGAGAGAGAGAGACGGGCCTTTGCCTGGGACCCTAGGAAGGAGCGGGGACCTCATCCCCTCCCCTGTTCTTTTATAATTGGGACTGGCAAGGTCTGAAGTCAGAATAGTGTGTTGGGACAGAAGAGGGCTGACAGTTGGGCCTGATGCTCCTGTCATCCTGATGGCCCTAGGGACTGGAACAGAAGTGAAATGTGACCTGAAGTCCTGGCAGAGAAATGTCACAGCAGGCACTGGGTGGAGGATAATGAGCTTGGGGAAGACAGCTCCTTGCTACCAGGAGAATCTCCAGAATCCTCTAGCCTTGCCAGATGACCTGCATGGCTGGGATTGCACTTCTAGCCCAGGGTCATTTTTAAAGAAACTCATCAGATCAACACATGGCTCTGGGTCCAAGGCCAAACTCCCAGCTAGTCCTGGGTCTGGGTTTGCCAGATCCCTGGGCCTGCCGTGCCTTCACTACCTGCTCACCCATGTCTCTCCCCCACAGGCCGGGGGCACCTTGAGGGCAGGGGCTGGGTCTCGTAAGATCTCACAGTTTCAGCACCCGGCATATCACAGGAGCTCAGTCACTGTGCATGACTGAATGAACAGCAGCAAGCTTAAGAGGAATCAGGAGAGGAGCCCCTTCAGAAATGTCAGGAGCTCTTCTACTCCAGCTGAGTTTGCTCTTCACTGGAGTCTGATTCTGCTGCATATCTGCCACACACTAGCGAGGGACCTCAGCTGAAGCCCAAGGTGGACTAGAGCAGGAAGCAGGATGGGACTCAGGGAAGAGGTTCAGGGTGTGCGTGAGTTGGCTTCTGCTGCCACAACAGAGTGCTAACCTGTCAGTGGCTCTCAATACCAAGCATTTACTTCTTGTTCTTATCACATGAGAGCAGCAGACTGGACGCAGCTCGCCCGGGCTCTGCTGGGCTTGGCTGGTCTGGGTTACACCTGGCCCATCCCTTCCCGTTCTGGGACCAGGCAGAGGAACACCCACTGTCGGAGGCATACCCATCATCATGACAGGGCAGAGCCTCACGGTGCTCAGATACCGTGTGTGTCCCATCTGCTCACAGTCAATAATCAAAGCAAGGCACACGACCAAATTCAAAGACATCAAGAGCGGGGCCAGGCACGGTGGCTCACACCTGTAATCCCAGCACTTTGGGAGGCCGAAGCAGGCAGATCACTCGAGGCCAGGAGTTCGAGACTAGCCTAGCCAACATGGTGAAACCCCGTCTCTACTAAAAATACAAAAATTAGCCAGGCGTGGTGGTGCCCGCCTGCAATCCCAGCTACTCGGAGGCTGCGGCAGGAGAATCACTTGAACCCAGCAGGCGGAGGTTGCAGTAAGTCAAGACTGCACCATTGCACTCCATCCTGGGTGAAAGAATGAGACTCTGTCTCAAAAATAATAAAAATAGTAAGTCATCAGGAGTGGGACAGTACACGCCCCTTCAGGGACACACAGCAATGGTGGAGGGAGTAATTAATAATTATAAACAAATAATACCATCTATCACAATATATTATCATTCACTCTTCATCCTCTTCTTTCCCCTATTCTGGAAAATATGCCATGTGCTCTGGGTGGGCCTAACCATCCCACCAATGAGGCAGGCACATGATGTAAGCCAGCCAATCAGAGTACTCCATTCACACCCTGCAGGCCGTGGTGATTGGTTCAGGAATAGACACGTGATATAAATCAGGCCAATGAGAGCCTCCCCTGAGCCTTTTCTCCAGAAATATGGGAAAGCAGCTTTCTTCCCCTCTAGGGTTGCAAGGTTGGTGGGGTTTCAGTGCAGGGCTTATGAGGGGCCCAGTGAATTTCCATAGCCAGCAGCACTGTACAATCTGATAGAAATGTTCCGCACCATCCAATGCGGTGACCACTAGTCACATGTGAAATGGGACTGGTACAAATGAAGAACTGAATTTTAAATTTTAAATGGAATAGAGTCCAAGGAATCAAAAAGCGTTTGGTGATATTTTGGGGCACTTGTGTTCAGGTGAACCTGACACCACCTAGACTTTGTAGTTCACAGGAGTAGATTATTTTCTTAGCCTTGCTTAAGCTAGCAGGGTTTCCATCGTTAGAAGTAGAAGTTTTGGCCGGGCACCGTAGCTCAAGTCCAAATCCCAGCACTTTGGGAGGACAAGGTGGGAGGACACTTGAGCCCAGAAGTTCAAGACCAGCCTGAGCATCATACTGAGACCCTGTCTCTACAAAAGTAACAAAAATAAGCCAGGCATAGTCCCAACTACTTGGGGGGCTAAGGTGGGAGGATTGCTTGAGTCTGGAGGTCAAGGCTGCAATGAGCTGTGATTGTGCCACTGCACTCCAGCCTCAGCAACAGAGCTGAGACCTAAGGCCTCAGCAGCAGCATCACCTCTATTTATTTTACCAAACTATGTGCCAGGCATTTGGCTGGCTATGTACATGTGTCATTTCGTGAGTCTTTCCTAATCCTATCACAAGCCCAGGAGTCAGATTGCCCTGGGCTCAATCCCACCTTCATCTGTGATTGGCTGTGGGGCTTTGGGCAAGATACTGAACTTCAAGCTGCCTCAGTTTCCTTATCTATCCAATGCCGTTGATGGGCTGTGAAGGCCAAGGGAGTTATTACATGAGAAGCGCCTAGACCAGTGCCAGGTATGTAGAAAATAATCACTAGTGTTGACTATTTTTATTATTTTCATCCCGATCTTCAAGATGAATAAACCAAGCCTTGCAGACGTCAAGTCACTTGCAAATTGACAAAAGTAAGAGGTGACAAAGCCAGGATCGGAACCTAGGCCTTTGATTCCCAAGTGTAAACTCTTTACCACTGCTTCATTCTGCTTGTGGCTTTTAAACTCTGTCCACAGTAACAATACAAGTAATATTAATAAGACTTAGCACTCATGGCATGGCCAAGAGTTTAAATCCTGGACAGTTTTGCTTCAGAGTCCCGGCTTTTAACTATCAGAGAAAGGAAATTATTCCCTTTTTAATGTTCCTCCTGTCCTTCCATTAATACCAAGGAGAACATCCCAGCTTGGTGCTGATACATTGTTAATGCCTCTATAGCGCTTGCTAATCTCTCTTTTGAACAAAGAGAGAGCCAGCCTCAGGCTCAGGGCAGATCATATTATCTAGAGCGGACCTAATATGCCCTTTCCTCAAGCTCTATGCTACGCACCCCGGCTCAGGCAGGAACTGCCGCTCTTCACAGTGCTGTGGTCCCTTGCAGCCACAAAGGCAGTGGCTAGACAAGGGGAGGCCTGGGCTTCAGGGAGCTCTCAGAGGCTGCAGCGGTGACCAGTAGCCAGCCAGCCTCTCCCAGCCCAGATACATTTTGGAGGGTAATGGATGGCAGAGCACCAGGGGACCTACATCAGCTGATGAACAGATCCTCGACCTATGGAATGCACCTTACCTGACACGGATCAGGAGCTGTGTCTGAGACCCATATCTGAGTACCTTCTCCACTGTGGTCAAGGTAAGGGTCCTTGAGCTGTTCCCTGCCTTCTCTGGGCCTCAGTTTCCTCATCTGAGAAACAGAGATAATAACACCTACCCCCAAAGAAGGGTCCTAAGAAGCAAATGAGAAAGTGCTGGGTAAAGAACTGAACAAATGTGAACTGTTGCCATTTTCATTATGTGAGTATGAGTGCATTATTTATAAGTGGAATCAGCAGCATGGAGTAAACTGCTGACACCAGACTAAGATGGGATCGCTTGTATCATTCTGAATTACCTTTGTTTTTATGTATATCTCTCTCGCTATGTTTTGCTCTCCAGGGCAGGGATCTTCTAATCCATCTGGCATAGCAGAGGCATCAGCAAATATTTGTTAGATGGATGGATTATGGATGATGGATAAATGGATGGCTGGATGTGTAGATACACAGGTGTATGGAGGGATGGAGGGATGGATGGATGCATGGATGCATGGATACATGGGTGAATGATGGGTGGGTGGATGATGGGTAGATGGATGGATGGACTGTGGAAGGATGAATGGATGAGTGGTCATGCACAGATGGAAGAATGATGGATTCATGGGTGATGGACATATAATGGATGAATGAAAGATGGATGGATAATGGATGGGCAATGAAATCTCAATGCACCTTAGAATGCAACACTTGCTGAGTCAGGATTTTACTCTGGTACTGGATACCAACTACACAGCACTCTCAAACCACAAGGATAGTGTGTGTGTGTGTGTGTGTGTGTGTGTGTGTGTGTTTGTGCACGCACACACGCACACAGCATGCACAGACATGGCAGACGTGCTGGCTCATGGGATGAAACTTTGTAGATGGAGGGAACTCCAGCAACCCTGAAGGAAGAGAAAGAAGGAATTTTCCAGGAGGACCAGACAAGGGCCACTTCAGAAGGCAACTGCCTGTAAAAGGCACAGAGGTATGAAGAAGCTTTTTGAAGGAAGATAGAGAGGATGCTCTTCTGTGGTTCTGCCTGCCAGCAGCCCCCTCCCTTGTCTGGTAACAGCACCTTGATTCTCCTTTGGGGAACCAGAAGCTCAGTCTGTGAACATCTGTTGAGGCTGACCCCATCCCCCAGCTCCAGAGGTGAGCAGCTGACCCAAGCCTAGCCTATCAGAGCACCACATTCCTCACGCCTCAGTGGCAGGCATAGGGATAGCAATGGACCCAAGCTCAGCTAATGAGAGCCCTCTGGGGGACTTTTACTGGTGCCAAACTAGGTGGATATAAACATGGAGCCACTGGGGCTACTACATGAAGAAGACTGCCAAAGAGTGAAACCAACAAAGGATACAGACCTCTGAGAAAGAGAGGGAAAGTGGGGGTGGGGAAGAGGAGACAGAAATGACAATCGGAAGTCGAGAGAGATACTGAACCTGTTGATGTCATATGAGCACCAGGATCCAGCTGGGTCTGAAGCCCCACTACCTTTTTCTTCACATGAGCCAGTAGAAATTTGCCTTTTTGCTTGTGCTGGTTTGAGCTGGATTCTGTTACTTGCAGCCAAATAGATTTCTCAATTCATTTTTGTATCCCAATGCCCAGATCAGGAACTCAGGACGATAGGGATAGAATGAAATGGGGTGGGCTGGGATAGGATGGGATAGGATGGGATGGGATGGGATGGGATGGGTTGTGTTGGGATGGGTTGAGATGGGATGGGAGGGATGGATTGGTATGGGTTAAGATGGAATGTGATGGGTTGAGATGAGATGGATTGGGATAGGTTGGGATGAGGTGGGATGGAATGAGATGGGATGGGTTGAGATGGGATGGGATGGTTTGGGATGGAATGGAATGGGATAAGATGGGATGAGATGAGATGGGATGGGATGGGATGGAATAAGATGGAATGGAATGAGATGGGATGGGATGAGATGAGATGGATTGGGATAGGTTGGGATGGGGTAGGATGGAATGAGATGGGATGGGTTGAGATGGAATGGGATGGGATGGTTTGGGATGGGATGATGGGGTGGGATGAGATGGGATGGGGTAGGATGAGATGGGATGGGTGGCATGGGATGGGATAAGATGGAATGGGATGGGGTGTGATGAGATGGGATGGGATAAGATGGGATGGGATGGATGGGATGGGATGGATGGATGGGATGGGATAGAATAGGATAAGATGGGATGGGTGGGGTGGAGTGGGGTGGGATAAGATGAGATGGGATGGATGAGATGGGATGGGATAGGATAGAATAGGATGGAATGGGATTGAATGGGTTGAGTTGGGATGGGAATGAGATAGGATAGGTTGGGGAGGGGATGATGGGATGGGAATGGAATGGGATGCTGAGACTAGGAACATTATTATTTGCACTCACCTATTTACTTTCGCAAAGCAGGGTGTCCAAGAGCTTGAGGCACCCTGAGGTTATAAATGAATGTGCCCATTTGTCCATTAATGAGAGGCTTGAACACAGAGGTGACCTAGACCTAGAATTTTCAGTCTACTTTAAGTTCCCAGATTCTCTGTGGCAAGCTGAGAGACAGGCTCAGTTCTGACCCCATCACATGGATAGCACTCCATAAATATCTGTTAGCTAAATTAGTTAATGCTCCCTTATATAAACGTTAACTTAAATACAGGATTCACTTTCTGAATGAGCGTAGAGCTGTTTCTGAAAGGCGAACTCCATGCCAGGGACCTGAGAGCGGCCACTCCATGGAGATCATGCATTTCCTAATTCCTTGCCTTGATAGCAGAGGGGAAAAATACATACCCTGGGGCTCCAACAAGGAATTATAACCCCACTGAAAGGAAAATAATCTGGAAGTGGAGAAAATTAGGACTTATCATGAAAAAGCAACCAGAATTCTTTACAGCAAGATCACAGGGGAACCGTATCTCTTGGGTATTCAGAAGACATGGAAGAGAAGAGACAGCTCCGTCTTTTTTACTGGAAGGTTCCTCTCCAGTGAGCACCTCTGACTTCCAGGACAGAAATAGCTGGAGAGGCAAGAACATGACGGGAAACCCAGAAAGGCTCTTTTTCTTAATTTTGGTATCGGTCAGACTTGGATTCTCACCTCAGATTAGGTAAAGCCACTAAGCTAAGTAAGCAAGTCTCTAGGATACGAATACAAGCAGCTGCACGATTTCTTTCCGTTTGCTATGGCCATGTTTGCTTCTGAAAATTAGAAAATTACAAAATAAATAACAAACACGAATGACAACACGCAGAGCTGGTGTAGTTAGAGTGGTACAAATAGATTCATACGCTGATGTATGCATGACGTGCTCTTCCATGCGTCTCAGCACGTCCCGGGCTGGTGACTTCTCCCTCAATGTCTCCAGCCTGATCACACTTCACGGCTCTGGGAGATATTTTGTTGTCTCCATGTCTACTTGACATTTCCTCTGGGCTGCCACACAGACAGAACAAACATAACCCGCTGGGCCTGAGTCTAAAATCTCTTCCCTTCCACAAAATAATCAAACAAAGAAAAATCTCTTCCCACCTCAGTCTTCTCCATCTCAGTAATGGGTACAACCATCTCTTCAGGCCAAAAATCTAGGAGTTGTCCAAAATGCCTTTTCCTCCCTCACTCCACGTTCAATTTGTCAGCAGATCCTATTGGCTCTTCCTTCAAACGATATCCTGAGTCCATCCAATGTTCTCGCCATCTCCTCACAAGGCCAAGGCACCAGCATCTCACCTGGCCCCTGACCTGTTGACCCTTCAATTTCTGCCTGCCTCTATCCACAACTCCCCACTCCTCAATCAGAATGCTCTTTTGTTAAATGCAAGCCACGTCCTGTCACCTCCCTGCTTAAACATCCTCAAAGGCATCCCAGTGTATTTAGAATATAGTCCAAATTTTATACCACAGCCGATGAGGTTCTGCACAGCAGAGGTCAGCAATCTGACCTCTCTCCTTCTATAATGGCCTGATCCACCTCCATGGAGTTCTTCAAACCTGCACACTGTATCCTACCCCAGGGCCTTTGCACCTGCCACTCCTTCTTCCTGGACCACTTCTTCCCTCTCTTACTGTCCTCTAGATAACTCAAGCGTCACCTCCTCAGAGAAGCTTTCTCTGTCCTCCCCATCTGAAGATCAGCTCCCCATCCACACTCCCCAAAGTAAAACAGTGGATAGAGTGTGATGCCATTTATTTTTTAAAATGAATATTTTAACAGATGAATTCTTGAAAATGCCACCAGTGGTTGCCCCTGGGAGGGGAAGTGGGTGGCTCAGAATGAGATTTTTTTGCTGCCTTTGACTTTTAAACCAGGTTCATATATTATTCAAAAAAATTAAATCAAATAAAAAAGAAAGAAGGAAGGTAGGAAGGGATGGAGGAAAAGATGGGAAAGGGAGTAAAAGAGAAGGGAAAGAGAAAAGAAAGAGAGAAAAATACTCCTGGGGAATTCTCCCAAAGAGTTCATGCAACAAACAAAAATATTCTATTCAAGAAAATTATCATTTTGTGTTAAACTATAAGGAAACAAAGAGATAAAATAAATGTCCAGCAAACCAAGAAGTACTGGGGAAATAGTGATTTGTGGTTAGGACGCAGTAGTATGAAGCCATTAATATTGATCATTATTATGATCATGGAAATGGAGAGAAATGTTTATGAGGATAATTAATGAAAAACAGTGAAAAACAGACTACAAAGGAGTATATTAAGAAGAGAAAATAGCACAGTGGAAAGTGGAAAATTGTTGAGGAAAGAAGTTCCCTAGCTCCCTTCCGCTCTTTAAGGGAGTCCCAACACACACACACACACACACACACACACACACACACACACACAAATGTTGGCATATCTCAGCCCATCTTAGAGATCGGAGACCTAGGCTCACAGGGCTCCCCACGCAGGACTTGAGGTGGCGACACAGGCAGGGGAGAGGCCAAGGTTAGGACTCAGGGAGCACAGAGCTGATCTGGCTTCTCAGCCTCCACACCGCAGACATTCGGGACTGGATCATTTCCGAGTTGTAGGAGAGCCATCTCGTGCACCATCGGATGATTGGCGGCATCTGGGGCCTCTGCCCACTGGCTGCCTATAACGCCCCTGACTCCAGTCATGACAAACAAAAACGTCTCCAGATATTGACAAATGTCCCTTGGGTGGCGGTGCAGGGAGTCGTCCCAGTTGAGAACCCCTATACTAGCAAATTACTTAACTTCTCTGACTGCCAGCTTGTCCATCTGTACAACAGAGAGAGGAGTGCCTGGCACATAAACAACATCTCTAACCACCCCATGTACTCACTAATTGCAGCTGTATTTTATTATTGTTATTATTTAGAGACAGGGTCTTGCTCTGTCTCCCAGGCTGGAATGCAGTGGTGTGATCATGTAACCTCAAATTCCCGGGCTCAAGCAATCCTCCCACCTCACCCTCTTGAGTAACTGGGACTACAGGCACACACCACCAAACCCAGCTAATTTTTTTTTTTTTTTTTTAGCAGACAGGGTCTCACTAAGTTATCCAGGCTGGTCTCAAGCAATCCTCTCACTTCAGCCTCCCAAAGTGCTGGGATTCCAGGTGTGAGCCACCACGCCCATCCTCAGCTATATTTTTAAAAAGTATTTGCACTTTAAATGGCCTTTAGAGTGTCTTTAAAATAAAATAGGGGAGGATCTTTCTCTCATGGGAATCCTGACAGCTAGCTTTTTGTAGCATGACTTAGTGACACTTACTATTTAGCATTTACTCATCCCCTCACATAGACCCGTCTGATTTTACAGCACATGTGTGCGCCGTCACAAGAGCAGGCAGTGGAGGCTTTACTGGGACCATGTTTAATTAATAAAATATCGGGAAGCACTTTGCTGCTTTAAGTACTCCATCGTGATAACAGCCCCGATTTCCACACAGGGGTCTTTGTAGCTTAACAGCAGCTCAAGTCATAAATTGCTTTCAAGTCTTAGTCAAAGTTTTCCGGAGGCTGCAAATGACAGCTTAAGAACCAGAGATTTCCTCATCCAACCCCTCATTGCACAGATGGAAAGTCTGGGCTGCTACCACCCCAGGGAAAGTGACCTGTCTGACATTCCACAGCTCGTAAAGGACAAAGCGGGGATGACAGCAGTTCTCCTGGCTTACAGGGCCACTTCACTGCTTCCAGACCCCAGTCCCTCAGGAAAACAGCATTAATCCATGTGGGATTCATTGGATCAGCAAACTGGGTACTTCTGACCAAAAGCTGAGCCTCTGAGTGGGCCCCTCTATTTAGAATTAGCCCAAGAGTGAGGCTGGAGTGGGTGATTTAGGAGGGGAAAAACAGCTTGAAAAAAGTTATTCTTCCCCCACATCCACCCACACGCAAACTCCCCCAAATCATCCGTGGGATGACAAGGCCGGGGATTACATCATCTCTTAAGTGGGCAACACGTACAAAATGGTTTAAAGATTCTCTGTCACCCAGAGTAGACTCGCCTGGCTCCCCGCCACATGGTCATGCAGGCAGGCACCGCTTACATAACCCTGTGTCAGGAAACTCACTACCACCTCCTGAAGCTGCCCGAGGCCCCTGGTACCTGCCAGTCCCCTAAAGGCCACAGGCTCCTCACTGCAAGCTCCTATGACTCCCTCTGTTAGAGCTTTCTTGGCCCCTGGCATGTGCCCACCCAGCACCCAAGGCAGGCTGGAAGTGAATGATGCCCTCAACCCATGGTGGATGGGAGTTGGTGGAGAAGACTCCAGTTCCCTCCATGGTCTGGGGGACAGCTTGGGTGTGCTCCTCATAGTCTCCTGGGGCCCTCCCCTGGGATTCCATGTTGCCCTGGGACACTGCTTCAGCTGCCTTTTCTTTCCCATCTCACTGTCCCCTCCCTCACCAGGACTTCCTGGAATCCCTTCGCAAATCAACTGCTCAAATGTAGATTGTCAAATCCTAGTTTTAGGGTCATCTTAAAACTGGGAGACCCACTGCTATTTTATATCAATAGTGAAAAGTGGTTTCCCAAAACCAGAATGTGACCTAGAGTTACAGCAACAGAAGCATTATATATAGCATGAGGGAGGTGACGGTCTGTCTTCTCAGCCTTAGTAGGGGTCCACCTACTAGGGCCCACCAGGTAGCAGCCAAACGGCCAGGTCTGGCTCAAGCTGAGCTTGCTTCTGTAAGACCTCTCCATCACCGTCTCCCTCCGATGTTGACTCTGGGGTCACCTAGGAGAAGTCAGGACGCTTTTCCCTACAGACGCCCTGCTGCATTTCAGCACAGCTCCCAAATGCCCCCAGGCTACTCCCACTCTTGTTCTCTTTCCTTAAGCATTTCCTTAAAATGCTTCTTCTGCAGCCAGAAACTACATTTCCTACACGTGCCTGGTCTATACTCCCCCGGAAGAGTGTGCACTTCACAGGGACAAATTTATCTTTGTTTTGTTGTTGTTGTATTGGTTTTGGGCGGTTTTTTTTGAGACAGAGTCTTGCCCTGTTGCCCAGGCTGGAGTGCAATGGTGCAATCTTGGCCCACTACAAACTCCACCTCCCTGGTTCAAGCCATTCTCGTGCCTCAGCCTCTGAATAGCTGGGATTACAGGCGTGCGCCACCATGTCTGCTAAAAGCTTTAGCAGAGATGAGGTTTTGCCATGTTGGCCAGGCTAGTCTTGAACTCCTGGACTCAAGTGATCCACCTGCCTTGGCCTCCCAAAGTGCTGGGATCACAGGTGTGAGCCACTTCGCCCAGCCTTGCAAACTTATCTTTGTATCTTTCTTAATTCTTAGAATCACAAGCCATTAGTTGATGAAGAAACAGCCTCAGTTTCCTCGTGGAGAAACTTCTTCCCCCTCCAGAAGACCCATTCCAGCTCATGAATGTCCCCCTTAATGGAGGCCACCGAGAATGGAACACAAATGTTTCAGGTGAGCCCCCTCCTAGGGCAGAAAGAGAGAGATGTCACTTCCCTCATGCTGTTTATCATGTTTCTATTGATATAACTCCAGGTAGGTCATGGTCTGGTTTGGAAAACCACTTTGCACTGTTGATACAAAATAACAGTAACAACAATAGCAGCAGCAACAATGTAATAATAATAATAACATAAAAACCCACATGTATCTTTAATATGAGCCAATCCCTATTCTTCTATCAAATTACAATGGACCAAAGTCTGGTGGGGTTTCTCACATGTGTCTGGACTCACCCCTTAGATCCCGTTTGTTCCCTCTTTGGACCCGAGTATCACAAGGTACGTTTTTCCATCTAATATTTCCGCTTTTGGGATGCAGCCACCTCCAGCCTCTCCCCCACTTCTCTGAACCCCAAGCCCTCCCATGACTGCCTGATATCTACACGTTAGATCCAAGGGCCCCAGTCCCTCTTGTAGCTCACGGAGTAAATGTAATCTCATCAGCACCAAGGAGAGCTACTCACCATGCGCTTCAGATCTCTCTGCGGTAGGTACAGTTATTATCCCACCTTACAGATGATGAGCTGAGGCATGGAGCAGTTATATAACTTGCAGTTCCACATTTAGGGAGGCTGGACTGAGATCCAAGCCCAGGCTGGCTGGCCCCGGACCAGGCACTCAGCACTGCTCCAGGGGCTCTTATTAAATATGCAAATAAAGCAAGTGAAGCCACAGTGACCCCGGTGAGAGAATATGGCAAATCTAGGGTTTTGTTTCATTGTTTTGGATGGTTTTTTGTTGTCATTGTAGCTAAAGATTTTGATTACTGTAGTTCTAGGTTCCTGAGGTCCATTTTAAGAATACAGTAAGTTAGGAGATGTTCTGGAGTACTTTGGAGCTCACAGAATTAATCCCTGCTGATAAATTTTATTTTGTTGTTGTGTTTTGTTTTAGAGACAGGATCTTGCTCTGTTGCCCAGGCTGGTCTCTAACTACTTGGTTCAAGTGATCCTCCCACCTCAGCTTCCCAAGTAGCTGGAACTACAGGCATGTGCTACTGCATCCAGCCTAGAATTTGATCCTCCCCAATAACCCTGCTGGGGAAAAAGTACTTTAACTTCATTTTACAGATTAAGAAACTGAGGCTCCCAGAGGCTACATGACATATCCAGGATCATGCTCAGGAAGGGGAAGAGGCAGGACCTGCACCTGCAACCCCAGAGTCCAGTGGCCTTGAGGCTGCTCTTCTGGAGGGTCTCCCCTGGATCCTCCCTCCTCTCCACGTGAGAAGAAGCTGGGATGGAGGGAAGTGGGGATGTGCATGTGCAGTGTATACATATGCACAGGAGTGTGGAATTGGTGCTACAGAGAGAAGGGGGGGGGAGTCTGTCTCCATGGTTACCCTGAGCCTGAACAAAACATCACACACAGATTACCATAACCTCAAGCATCACCATCCCTCCTCCTGGCGATAGCCAGAGAGAGCGGACTGCCGGGCCTTCCAACCTGCCCGCCTGCTTCTGAGAGCCTTCTTTTTTCATTATGCCATGATTAAACCTGGCACGTTATACCAGCTAAATGTTTTCTAATTATTTACAGATTCACCTTCATGGCATCCCATGAGATAATGATCCGGCTGCACATTTCTGTAACATTCTGCCCACCTTCAAAAACTCAAATTGAGTTACTGAGATTATCTCATTGATCCTCCCACTTAAGGCTCTGTCAGATCCATAGAGAGCAGTTCGGGCTGTTTTCATCATCACATAGGGATACTGAGGCACAGATGTGTAAAAGTTGCTGTCTGGGATTTCACTGCAAATCGGTGTGGGGGGCTGCAGAGGTCATTCTAGGATCTTTTCTGACCTTAGAAAGAGAGCGTAAGTGGGTTTCATCTAAAGGCCAATCCTAGTCATTGATAATGACTACTGATCACCTGTGTTAGGAAGGATTCTGAGGGAGCACCTGAGATTTGGAGAAAAACAATATGATCAGTTAAGGATGTCGATCACGGGTAAGGAAGGGAGCAGTGCTGGCACCTGTGCTGTGTACATTCCATTCCACCCTATGACGTGGTAAATGTTCCTATGAAGGTTGCGTGTTAGTTCTCAACCAGGAGCAATTTTGCCTCCCAAGAGATATTTGGCAGTGGCCGGAGACATTCATGGGTGCTACTGTCATCTAGTTGGTAGAAGTCATGAAGACTTCTAAAAACTCTACAATGCACAGGATCGACCCTCCACCCCCACAACAAAGAATGATCAGGTACAAAATGTTAACAGGGCCAAAGCTGGGAATCCCTCAGAACACAAGCACACATATTCATACACACACATGCAAGCACACACACACACAGGCATGCACACACCTGCACGTACCCACACAGGCACACACAGGCAGATATGTGCATACACGCACACATGTGCACACTCTCACATGCACATGCACACATGGATGCATACATGAACACACACTACACACACCTGTGCACACACATACACACATTCACATGCAAACACAGATATGCACACCTCTGCACACATGCACATGCACACACATGCACACATACACCTCACACATGCACATATGCACACATACATACACATTTTCATACACAGACACACACATATGCACACAGACACATGCACACACACATGCACACACACCTCCATACATGCACACATGCAAATACCCACACATACCCACACATACACATTCACCTGTGCATACACATGCACACATATGCACACAGGCACATGCATACATGCACATGCACATGCACACACACACACACACACAACAGTTTGGGCTTCTTTCCTGGGTCAACATCAGATCAGAAGTCCACATGAGTATTTATACCTTCATATGTCCAAAAACAAAATTCCTGATTTTCTCCCTAAACCTGTTCCCCCACCCCCGCCCCATTTTTCTTCATATCAGTAAATGGCATCACCCACCAGCTTCTGGAGCCAAAACCCTAAGGGTGACCCGTGACTCCTCTCCTTCCTCCACTGGACTCCTCATAGTCCTGTCCTTCTTCCTGCAAAACACTCACTGATCCCATCACCCTTCTTCACCCCCCATCACCATGGCTCAAGCTGCCATCATCTCCTGCGTGGACCACTACAGTCGCCTCCTAACTGGACCCAGCCATTCACACTTCCCTTCAGGTCCCTCTCCCACCCCAGGGCCTTTGCACTTGCGATTCCCTCTGCCTGAGGCTCTTTTCTCAGATCTCCACAGGGAGGCTCCTTTTTGACATTCAGTTCTCAAGAGAAATGTCACCTCCCCAGAGCCTTCCCCTCTTCTCAATCACTCTCCATCCTATCACTTTTCTTTTCTTTCTTTCATTGTCATTCTTATGCTCTAAAACCATCTTATTTGTATATCTGTTGCCTCACCATATCTCCCCTCAAATTAATTATGAATTCATTAGAGACCTCATCTTGTTCACCACTGTATTCTCAATAATACTAATAATAATAGGAAAAAAACGGTGCCTGGCATACAGTATGCACTCAAAAAATTCTAATAAATAAATGAATGAATGAAATGTCAAGCACAGATGCCCTTCCAGCAACCTAAGAAGAGACCCCACAGGACATGAAGATGCTCTTAGAACCCCCAAGCCTGAGGGCCTTCCCCTCCACTGGACTCTGGCCCCTCTGGGCATCAGGCAGGTAGGGGACTTGCACATGGCTCTGGGGCCTCGCATCCCTGCCCCAGGTAGGGTAGTGCTGACTGACTGCCAGGGCGCTTCCTAGAATCAGTTCAGATTCAACCAAATGCTACTTTTCCATCCAGTGTCCCATCACAGACCATCTCTGCATTCTGAGGGCCTTATACAAAACCCACAGTAGCAAATGTGTGCTGTGCACTGAGCCTGTGCCAAGCACTATGGTGGGGACCACAGCTCTGTGTCCTCTCAATCTCACATCAACCCCTAAGATGTTTGGTTGTTTTTTGTTTTTTGGGTTTTTTTGAGACAGAGTCTCACTCTGTTGCTCAGGCTGGAGTGCAGTGGCGTGATCTCGGGTCACTGCGACCTCTGCTTCCTGGGTTCAAGCGCTTTTCCTGCCTCAGCCTCCCAAGTAGCTGGGATTACAGGCCTGCACCACCACGTCTGGCTAATTTTTGTAATTTTAGTAGAAACGGGGTTTCACCATATTGACAAGGTTGGTCTCGAACTTCTGACCTCATGATCCGCCTGCCTAGGTCTCCCAAAGTGCTGGGATTACAGGCATGGATGACAAAGTGAGACCCTCTCTCAAAAAGAAAAAAAAAAGACACTATAAGTGCCTGATACAATTCTAATGTATATCCAGGGCTTAATAGCAGTGGTGGAATGAATGAGTGAATGAACGAGTCAATGAATGAATATGTGGACCACAATTCTACTCACAACTTTTTTATTCTAAACTCAGTGATGATGTCTACCACACTCTTCCCTCCTATTTATCCAAATTTAACAGGTCTCCCCAGGTCTAGCATTTACTCATCAATAGAGCAGGTGGGTTCTCTGAATCTTCTCTTTTCACTGGGTTGCTGTTAGAGTCTTCCTCTCATAGCACCAGCGTCACTGCTGGTTGGCATTTACATCACTAGACCCTTTGCAACTCAAGATGCAAGGCATATTCACTTACTGTCTCAGCCACGTGCCCTCACTGGGCACCACAGATGTTGAATGGCTGGAAGTTTCTGAGAGAATCGCTCCAGAATCACTCATCCCCCTGGCTTCCATCCACTCAAGATCTTGAGCTGCAAAGTAAAACTGGGCAAAGACATGGAGAAATGTGGGAACAATGCATGCTGGGAATTGTGGTTTTACATTCACCATTTCTGTTATGAAAGGAACTACAAGCATCCTTCAAGTAATATGCAGGTCTTTCTTTTTTTTCCATGCTCATGTCATCAAGAGGTAAAAAGAGATCCTATCTCCAGCTAGTAAAGTAATAAAATGGGCTGGGCGCAGTGGCTCATGCCTGTAATCTCAGCACTTTGGGGGGGCCGAGGCAGGTGGATCCCCTGAGGTCAGGAATTTGAGACCAGCCTGACCAATATGGTGAAACCTCATCTCTACTAAAAATACAAAAATTAGTGAGGCATGGTGGTGCATGTCTATAATCCCAGCAGCTCAGGAGACTGAAGCAGAAGAATTGCTTGAACCGCCGAGCACAGTGGCTCACCCCTGTAATCCCAGCACTTTGGGAGGCTGAAGCGGGTGGATCACAAAGTCAGAAGTTCAAGACTAGCCTGGCCAAGATGGTGAAACCCTGTCTCTACTAAAAATACAAATATTAGCTGGGTGTGGTGGCAGGCGCCTGTAATCCCTGCTACTCAGGAGGCTGAGGCAGAGAATTGCTTGAACCTGGGAGGCGGAGGTTGCAGTAAGCCAAGATTGTGCCATTGCATTCCAGCCTGGGTGACAGAGCAAGATTCCATCTCAAAAAAAAAAAAAAAAAAGAATTCCTTGAACTCAGGGGGCAGAGGTTGCAGTGAGCTGAGATCATGCCACTGCACTCCAGCCTGGACGACAGAGCGAAACTCTATCTCAAAAAAATAAAGTCATAAAATGGAAGTAAATCCCAACAACAGAGAAATCCATTTAATTACATCAGTGTCAACCAGCAGTACCATGGAAGATATGGCAGGAGGACTGCATTGCAACCAGGTGAAAGGTGAGGAGTATCAATGAGAACCCACCACTCACCCTGTTTATGAGCAAAGGGTAGCCCTAACGAGACCTTTCTATACAGAAAAGAAAAGGGGAAATCATTGTAAATAAGACACTGGGGACTATTCTACCACCCGAGAAAGAGGAAGGCTATCCTCAAGGTAGACAATAAAAGCGGGTCTTTGAGACGTGCTTGTTAGAGGAAATACACAATCATTCAGGAAAGCATGTGTTTGCGTCCCTAAGAAAATATAAACTCTATCACGAAGACTTGGCAGATCGGAAGATCAGACAACAGATTTAGCCAAGGAGAGCTGCCAGGAAGGCAGGCTAGGTGAAGTGGAAGCCAAATGGGGAAAGCCACGGGCTGAAAAGGAGCTAAAAATGCAAACGCGGAGCTAAAATACACATTTGAAGCCACAAGGAGCAGACTCAATCCTACGGAAAATTGAATCAACAATGTAGAGTGTTAGTGGCACCGAGCTCCAGAAAGTTAATTCCCTGCCAAAGACGAGGTATTTTGATATGAGTCATGGACATAATTAGGTACAACACTAGGGGCAGAGAGAATGTTTCTTTCTTTTCTGTGTCTTTTCTGAGATGGAGCTGGAACCAGGGCCTAGAGCCTTCTCTGGCTTCGGTAAAAGTGCCTCCTTTGCTGTCCAAAGAGAAACCAGGCTGGAGCCCAGTGGGCGGAAAGCAAGGACAAGATCTCTCAGGCCAGGCAAAAGCATCCTCAAAGCTAGTCTAGCAGAGCTTTCATCACGAGCACAGAAAAGTATAAAAGGTTTGAGGCTCAGAGTCGTCTCTCGAACATTCAGAGGTACCAACAGCTGGAGGACGAACTTTCTAAACTATTTTGGAATACAAAAGAAGGGGATAAAAGGAACATGAGAATTATGACAGAGAAAGCGGGAGACATAGAGGTCAGAGGACAGAAAGCAATTCCATAAATAAGTGGTGTCCCTGAAGATGGTAGCCTGTGTGGATAGCCTGGAATGGATGGTATGAAATAGTAGGAACTGGAATAGGAGAAATGTACACTTCAAATGTAAAACCCAGAACACTGACAACGTCGAGTGCTGGCAAGCACGTGGGGCAACAGGAGCTCTCACTTAGTGCCAGGGAATGAAAACTGGTACAGCCACTTTGAAAGACAGTTTGGGGCCGGGCATGGTGGCTCATGCCTGTAATCCCAGCACTTTGGGAGGCCAAGGTGGGCAGATCACAAGGTCAAGAGACTGAGACCACCCTGGCCAACATGGTGAAACCTCGTCTCTACTAAAAAGTACAAAAATTAGCTGGGCATAGTGGCACGCACCTGTAGTCCCAGCTACTCGGGAGGCTGAGGCAGGAGAATTGCTTGAACCCAGGAGTTGGAGGCTGCAGTGAGCCAAGATGGCGCCACTGCACTCCAGCCTGGCACCTGGCAACAAAGCAAGACTCTGTCTCAAAAAAAAAAAAAAAAAAAGAAAGAAAGAAAAGAAAAGAAAGACAGTTTGGGCCAGGTGCAGTGGCATGCCTGTAATACCGGCACTTTGGGAGGCCAAAGCAGGAGGTTCACTTGAGCCCAGAAGTTCAAGACCAGCCCAGGCAACATGGTGAGACCCCATCTCTATAAAAAATACAAAATTAGCCAGGCACGGTGGCACACACCTGTAGTCCCAGCTACTCAGGAGGCTGAGGTGAGAGGATCACTTGAGCCCAGGAAGTCAAGGCTACAGCGAACCATGATTGTGCCATTGCACTCCAGCCTGGGCAAGAGAGTGAGATCCTGCCTCAAAAAAAAAAAAAAAAAAAACTGTATTAAATAACAAAAATGATATATTATCATCAAAAATGATGATAATACAAGTAAGTCTTCCTAAGCTGACCTCACTGTTGAGGTCAGTTTAAAAACCCAACATTTTTGCGAGGCCAAGGCAGGTGGATTGTCTGAGCTCAGGAGTTCCAGACCAGCCTGGACAATGTAGTACAACCCCATCTCTACTAAAAACACACAAATTAGCCAGGCATGGTAGCACACACCTGTAATGCAAGCACTTTGGGAAGCCAAAACAGGGGGATGGCTAGAGCACAGGAATTTGAGACCAGCCTGGGCAAAACAGCAAGAAAGAAAAGAAAGAGCGAGAGAGAGAGAAAGAAAGAGAAAAGAGAGAAAAGGAGGAAGGGAGGAAGGGAGGGAAGGAGGAAGGAAGGAAGGAAGGAAGGAAGGAAGGAAGGAAGGTAGGTAGGTGAGAGAGACAGAGAGGAAAGAAGGGAGGGAGGGAGGGAGGGGAGGGAGGGAGGGAAGGAGACAGTTTGGCAGCCTCTGCAAAACCAAATATACCCTTATCATACTACCCCAAAATTGTGCTCCTTGGTTGTTTGCTGAAGTTAAACTTATGCCCAAATAAAAATCTGCACATACATGTTTATAGCAGCTTGATTCATAATTGCCAAAACTTAGAAGCAAACAAGATGCCCTTCAGTAGGTGCGTGGATAAGTACAATATATCCAGACGATGGCACATAGTTTTCAGTACTAAAAGAAATAAGCTATCAAGCCATGGAAAGACACAGAGGCAACAAATGCTTTTTTTTTTTTGAGACAGAGTCTCCATCTGTTGCCCAGGCTGGAGTGCAGTGGTGCAATCTCAGCTCACTGCAACCTCTGCTTCCCCCGGTTCAAATGATTCTCCCACCTCAGCCTCTCAAGTAGCTAGGATTACAGGGGTGTGCCACCATGCCCGGCTAATTTTGTGTATTTAGTAGAGATGGGGTTTCGCCATGTTGGCCAGGCTGGTCTCGAACTCCTGACCTCAGGTGATCCGCCCGCCTCAGCCTCCCAAAGTGCTGGGATTATAGGCATGAGCCACGGTGGCTGGCCACGAATGAATATTGCTTAGTGAAAAAGCCAGTCTGAAAAGGCTACATCCTGTATGATTCCAACTCTATGAGAGTGTTTGGAAAAGGCAAAACCATGGAGACAGTAAAAGGATCAGGGATTGCCAGGAGTTTGGGGAAAGAAAGAACAAGAAGGCAGAGCATAGGGGAATTTTTGGGGGTGGTGAAATGACTTTGTCTGACACTACAATGGTGGGTCCATGTCTTACACATTCATCCAAGCCCACAGAATGTGCAACGCTCTGAGTGAACATAACGTAAACTATGGACTCTGGGTGATGGTCCCAGTGACATGCCAGTGAAGGCCCATCAGTTGTTACCAGTGCACCATTCTGGTGGAAGATGCTGGTAACAGGGAGGCTATGCATGTGTGAGGAAAGGGGGGATATGGGATGTGTCGATATTCTATGTTCCATTTTGCTGTGAACTTAAAACTGCTTTAAAAAATAAAATGTATTGTCTGGACGCGGTGGTTCACGCCTGTAATCCCAGCACTTTGGGAGGCCAGGGCAGGTGGATCACTTGAGACCAGGAGTTCAAAACCAGCCTGGCAATGTGGTGAAACCCTGTCTCTACAAAAAAATACAAAAATCAGACGGGCGTGGTGGTACACTTCTGTAGTCTCAGCTACTTGGGGAGCTGTGGCGAGAGGATTACTTGAGCCTAGGGGGCAGAGAGGTTGCAGTGAGCCAAGACCGCACCATTGCACTCCAGCCTGGGCAACAAGAATGAAATTCCATCTCAAATAATAATAATAATCATAAATACAATCAAGTCTTCCTAAGCTGATCTCAACAGGTACCAGGTCAATTAAAACTCTAACATTTTGGGGAAGCTGAGGCAGGTGGATTGCCTGAGCTCAGGAGTTCGAGACCAGCCTGGCCAACATGGTGAAACCCCGTCTCTACTCAAAACACAAAAATTAGCCGGGTGTGGTGGTGCATGCCTGTATTCCCAGCTACTCGGGAGCCTGAAGCAGGAGAATTGCTTGAACCCAGGAGGTGGAGGTTGCAGTGAGCCAAGATCGTGCCACTGCACTCCAGCCTGGGTGACAGAGCAAGACTCTGTCTCCAAAAAAATAAAAATTAAAGACCCAACATTTATATATTCCATCATAGAATTCTCTAGTTTGAAGATGAATGGGGAAAATCTTCTAGGAATTCAGGAAAAATAATAATAAGTTGCCCACGAAGGAAGAAAACTTGGGGCTGACCTTAGACATTGCTTCCTCATCACTGGATGCCAGAAAACAAGGAGAGCTGCCCTCAGGATGTTGAGGGGAAGGGTTTAAACCTGTGGGGTCTGTGCCCAGCCACGAGGCCATCCACATCCATAGGCCGTGGAGAGATACTGCTAAGAAAACAAGCGCTGAGGAGTGTGCCACGTGCATTGAGGAGCAAGTCCACTATTCACGGCTATCTCTGCTTCCATCCCACATCACCAGTCCCTGGCTCTCGGGCTCACCGCACTCCGGCGCACCAGGCTTGTCACCATTCCTCAAACTCGCCCCGCTCTTTCCCTGCGCAAAGCCCTTGCAGGTGCCATGTCCTCTGCCCGGACATGGTTTCCTCTGATCACCTGTGGCTGGCTTCCTCTCAGTCTTCAAGTCTCACTCAGATGCCACCTGCTCAGAGAGGGAAAAGTTTGCTACTTTGTATACCATGCGCGCGACACACACACACACACACACACACACACACGTAAGCACAAACACACGACTGGAAGTTCCATGAGGACAGGAACCTAGTCATCCTCTTCACTGAATCCAGCTTCCATCATTGGACCTGGCACATAGACGGTGACCAGCCCACAGACCATCATATCTAGCGTTCGAAGCCAACCAGCATCCACATGAATAAAAACAAGGAAACCTGACGAATGGGTGTTGCAATTAGCCATGAAACCAGTTAAGCCTGGAATTAGGTTGCAATGATTGGGACGCATATGAATAAAAAACAGAATTCAAGAGCAACTAATTTTCTCGCCCTACCAGGGAAGATGCAAAAGATGCTGTCTTGTTCTTCGTAATTATAACAGAAATAGAAGTCCAAGTGTTAACAACAGAATTAACATCAGTACGTATGCTTTTTCAATCATTAGTAAAGAAAAAAAAAAGCAAAACCTAATCTATATAGTAAAGGATTAAAAAAAAAACGAAAACATTTAAAACAACAACAACTAAGAATTGGAAGCATTCAACAAAAAGAAAGAAGTGAGACCAAAGGTGTTTGTTATAGAAATAAATGTTATTTGGTTAAGACTCTGGGGTTGTACCCGAAAGATAAGTAAATAAAGCTAACTCTGTGTTCTACCAGATATTCACCTAACAAAAAGACATGGAAAAGTTAAAATAAAAAGTCTAGTGAGAGATATATCAAGGGAATACAAACAAAAGAAAGCAGGGATAGCAATATTAAAATATGAAAAAGTAGAATGCAAAGTAAAAAGCATTCACTGGGGGGAAAATAGCCATCTTATCTTGAGGAAAGATAAAATCCACAATTCCACAATGAAAATATAACTGTCAGGAATCTCCTTGTGATGAATAATATAGACTCAAACTTTATTTTATGAAAACAAAAACTATCAGAAATTCAAGTAAAAATGGAAAGAACCCTATTGAAGAGAAAGTAAACCTACCTTATCCAGCTTTTGGCAGATAAAGAGAGTAAAGATAAATACATAACAATTTAGAGGCCGTGCACAGTGGCTCATGCTTGTAATCCTAGCACTTTGGGAGGCTGAGGTGGGAGGATTGCTTGAGGCCAATAGTTTGAGACCAGCCTGGGCAACATAGTGAGACCCATGTCTACAAAAAAAATTTATTTTTAATTAGCCAGGTGCTGTGGCATGTACCTGTAGTCCCAGCTACTCAGGAGGCTGAAATGGAGGGATCACTTGAACCCAGGAAGTTCAAGCTACAGTGAGCCATGGTGGCACCACTGCACTCCAGCCTGGGTGATAGAGCAAGACTCTGTCTCAAATACATATATAAAAATATAAAGCACTTAAATAATACTAGCTGTAAAACTGCTTTAACCTGTACACAGGGAATATGCCTGTTTTTTCAAATAAAACATTTATGAAAAAAAATTTTAAGCAGAAATTACATAAGCTACTTTCTCTATCATTCAGTAAATTAGAAATTAATAACAAAAATTTAAGCTAATAAGGCAAGGCATTTTAAGCAAATAAGACAAGGCATTTTTTAAATAGATGGAGTCTCATTATGTTGTCCAGGCTGGTCTCTAACTCCTGGATTCAAGTGATCCTCCCACCTCAGCCTCCCAAAGTGCTGGGATCACAGGTGTGAGCCACTGCACCTAGCCTGTACTGGGACATCTGTAAATTATTCTTGGATCAATGAAGTAAAAAAATCAAAATTTCTGAACTTTTAGAGACAGAATTATAATTGCATAATTTTTAGAAAATCATCTCAAAGAAAGCACTGCACTTTAAAGTACTACACTCATAGGATATGGCCAAAGCTGTACTCAGAGGCAAACTCATAGCATTAAATGAATTCATAATTTTTAACTATGAAAAAACAAAGTTTCCAACATAAAAACTTGTAAACATTACCTCAGAAAAGTCAGACAAAAGAAAACTAGGATGTATCAGAAAATTTAAACAAACAGAATCAATAAATACAAGTGTAATGATCCTTTTTAAAAAAAAAATATGGAGGAGGGGCAATAAAAGCACAAAGCTGACATGACCTGGGCTGGAGAAAAAAGGGAGAAAGCTAGAACAAATCAGGCCTGGGGCCTGCGGGGATGTGCAGTCTCAATATAGGTCCCATGTAAAGGTTTCAAGCCAGTCAGCACTCTCTGGAGGTCTAGAAAGCAATTTTTACTGGGACCCATATCACCCTTGGTAGATTTGAGCAAGACAAAACCATTAGAAAAGAGAAGAAAAACCACAACATACACAGGAGCAGGAATGAGAAAAGGATACTCATCAAAGAGAGGCTTTTTCTTTAAATCCTTTTAAATTCCTTTTAATACTTATTAAAATTCCTTTTAATTTATTTTAAAAGGAATACTATGCTAAACAGCTAAATACTATGCTAAACTTTATGCAAATACATTTGCAACTCTTGATGAAGAAATGATTTTCTAAGAAAAGACAACTCACTAAAAATTGACTTAAGAAGTAGAAAACTGGACCACGTGTGGTAGCTCACACCGGTAAGACCAACACTTTGGGAGGCCAAGGCAGGAGGATCACTTGAGCCCAGAAGTTCAAGACCAGCCTGAGCAACATAGCAAGACCCCACCTCTACAAAAAAAAGAAAAATTTAAATTAGGCGGGCATGGTGACACATGCCTGTAGTCTCAGCTACTTGGGAGTCTGAGATGGGAGGATCACTTGAGTCTGAAAGGTCAAGACTGCAGTGAGCTCTGATTGCACCATTGCACTCAGCCTGAGTGACAGAGTCAGACCTTATCTCAAAAAAAAAAAAAAAAAAAAATAGAAAACTAAACTGATCCATCACCAAGGACTAACTTATTCTGCTTAGAATGCTCCCCTCTTCTCCCCCAAGAACTCTATGGCTGCCCTCTTACAGTCGTTCAGGCCACAGTTCAGATGTCACCTTGTCAAAGAAGTCTCCCCAACACTGGATCCAAAACTCTACCCTCAAGAGCTACCTCATGACTGTTTCATGGAATTCAAAGCACTATATCTCTACATGAAGTCATTGATTTATCTATGCTTTAACGTATTCATTTTCACTCTCTCCACTGGAATGGAAGCTCCTTGTGGGCAGGAACCTTATTTATCAATTTCACCTAGTAAACCTGGTGCCTGGCAGAGGACCTGGGACAGAGTAGATGCTTAATAGATGTGATGAATGAATGAATGAATGAATGATACCAAAGGAGACAAGACAACTTCCAGAAAATCATTACAAATAATCTCTCATTACAAAGGCAAGCAAATTTTTTTTTTTTTTTTTTTTTTAAGAATCAGGGTCTTACTCTGTCACCCAGGCTGGAGGGCAGTGGTGCAATCACAGCTCACTGCAGCCAAGAACTCCTGGGCTCAAGTGATCCTCCCATCTCAGCCTCCCCAGTAGCTAGGACTACAGGTGCATGCCACCACGCCTGGCTAATGTTTTTTGTAGAGATGGGGTCTTGCTATGTTGGTCTTAAACATCTCACCTCAAGCAATCCTCCTGTCTCAGCCTCCCGAAGGGCTGGGATGGCAGGCATGAGCCACTGCACCCAGCTAGAAGGCTAGATCTTTAAAGATAGGGATCCTGGAAAATACTTCAATGGTCGGAACACCTCGGCCAGCAGGTAAGGGTTTGGTATATGGAAAGATGACCTTAGGTCTCAAAATTCCAACATCGCCATTAGAGGGAAAACTGCAAAGCAGGCTTCAAAAGTCACAAAGACGTTACTTACTGGCGTATGCAGTCAACAGCCTATTAGCCTTCATTCACTCCGAGGAGCCCAACTGCTTCCTGATCCCTTGAGTTCCAGGGGCCATTTGTGGTCTACAACTGGTGCCATATAAGCCACCGTCACCATTGTATCTGTTCTCATTGTCTGTCTCCTCCAGAATGCAAGCTTCATGGAGACAAGGACTGTCTGCTTTCTCCCTTACTGAATCCACAATGGCCTTAGTAAGGGCTTGATAAATTTCAGTTACACGCACAAATGAAGAAACCACCTCTTGTCATCTCTCTTCCTTCTCTGGAATGGAAGCTCCATGAAACTAAAACCCTCATCCGTCTTGTTTCCTGCTACAGTCCCCTGCACCTAGACAAAGCCTAGCACGTAGTAAGTGTTCATGAAAATGAATGAAAGAAGGACTAGAACTTGTAGCCTCTGCTTCGGAGTCATCCTAAGTGTTCATTACCTACCAGTCCCAAGAAATTTGGCTTTTGATTGGGGTGGGCGTTTTTTTAATAATAGCTATTCTGACCAATAGGGCATAAGTCATAAAACTGAAGGCCAAGGTCTAGCCGAACCTTAAGGGATAGTCAAACATCAGCAACTAGGAAGCAGGGCTCCAGGTTCTGGTGCCAGCTCTGTCAGTGACTAGGGGATGGTTTGGAAAAGGGTCTTTCCCTGCAGAGACTTGCATTCCCTTGTTCACAAAACAAAAAGTTGATTCTCAGACAGTGATTCTCAAAGCGTGGGTTGCACATCACTGAGGCATCGAGGTAGATCCAGCAATTGGCAGCATGTCAGGTAGGGAGAAGTGTTACAGAAAAAAAAAAGCTGCGTAGTGGAATAAGGTGGGGGAGGTGGCTGTGACTTTAAATAGGGTGGCCAAGGAAGACCTCATTCACAAAGAACGTTTGAGGGAAGTGACAGGGTGGAAATCTAGAGAAAGAGTTTCAGGCTAAGGGAACTGTACGTGCAAAGGCCCTGGGGCAGGAGCATGCCTGGAGGTGTGTATGCAAGAGGACAGTGAGGCTGCAGCAGAGACAGCGAGGAAGAGTATCATGGAAGATGGGCAGAGAGTAACGGGGCAGGTGATGGCGGGTCTTGTAGCCACTGGGAGGACATTGGCTTTACCGGGAATGACATGGGAGCCATTGGAGGGTCTGAGCAGAGGGACTCCAGCAGTGTGCAGTAGGATTGCTCAGCATGGTGGGGGGACACACAGAAGCAGGATGACCAGTGAGTGCTACAAGCCAGAGATGGTGCAGGCTCAGACCAGGGGGGCAGAGGAGACGGGGAGAAATGGTGGCACTCTGGATGTGTTTGGGAAAAGAGTCAGCAGGATTTGCCGATAGGTTAAATGAGCTGTGTAAGGATGAGTGTGTGTTTGTGCCTGTGAAGAGAGAGAAAGGAATCAAAGACAACTCCAAGGTCTTTTGCCTGAGAATTTGGGAATATGGAGCTGTCATTTGGTGAGATGGGGCTGAGAGAGGGTCAGGGGTGGGGGTGGGGAAGTCATCTGTGCCACCAATGTTCAACATGTCATCCCCTGGTTTCTACTTTCTTTTTTTATTATTATTTTTTTTACATGTTTAGAGATTGGATCTCACTATGTTGTCCAGGATGGTCTCAAACTCCTGGCCTCAACCAATCCTCCCACCTCAGCCTCCCTAAGTGCTGGGATTACAGGTGCGTGCCACCCTGCCGGCCCCAGGTCTCTGCTTTCTAGGCACATGTGAAATTCTCCATTCCTCGAAGGGGTGGACATGGCCATGTGATTTGCTTCGGCCAATGAGATGCGAGCAGGATGGCAATTCCCGTCTGACAGCCATGGAAACCCAGAGATGGAGCATCCTTTATCCCGGCCCCCAGTGAAGTCAGCATGAAATAGAGTCCCCTGCTGACCTGCTATGCACGTGGCACAGGAGCAAGAGATCAGCTAGGGCTGTCAGCGACCTCCCACATCTGCAGATTGCTGCAGTGGCTAGCTCAGCCTGCCCGGGCTGAGGAGGGCGGAAAACAGATGACTGAGGAGGAACGTGTTAATCTGAGATATCTGGGACACCCACCTGGAGATATCCACCAAGAGAGACACAGTGACTTGTATCCAATTCTTCTGTCCCCCCCCGCCCCACCCAACTGTGTTCTGGAGAGGGTCTTCCTCCTCTATGCCCCCTCTAAGACCACCCAGAACATCTCCCCCAAGGTGGGGCTGGAGCCAAGTGGGGGCTGCCTAGAACAAGGCTGGCAGAGGGGGGGCAGACAGTGTGGCCAGTGGCATCCAAGGGGCTGGAGGAGTGGGGGATCTCAGCCTCCTGTCCCCTCTTCCAGAAGAGGACCCCCTGCAGAGAAACCAGGATGGAGAGAGACCCAGAGAGAAAGGAGGACACGCAGATGCGGGCAAAGGGAAGCAGACGCCCCACAAATGTGTCCAGAAGGGGCAGAGGCAATCAAGTTGCTGTGGGAGAGAAACCGCTTCCCACATGCCACGTTTGCTTAGAGTGTGAATGACTAATAGAAATCGCACTGTTTTCCTAAGATGTTTGTATTCTTCTAGTCACACTTTACATAAGACTTCTTGTTGTTGTTATTATTAGTGTATCATTGTTATTTGGGCAGCATGGAGAGGGGTCAGTGATGAAATGAAGTCCCCATCCTCCAAACACTGTGCCCACCCACCGCCGCCAATGGGGGGAGATGGGGGACGGGAGGGCAGAGACAGATGAGGGAGGGTCTGGCCTCCCCATCCGCCTGGATCAGGTGCAGCCACTGCCCTAGGGATGAGGCCTCTAAGAGTCACTTCCCCTGCGGGGCCTCCTGGAAAAGAGCGAGGGGAGGCGGGAAGGGCCACGTGTGCTCCTGCCGCCTCCCCTGGCTATTTCGGGGCTCCCCCTCGCTCGCCTCTCTCCGCTCCAGCTTCTCGGGCACGCTCCTTCCTGTGTGTGAGCGCACATGCACAGGTGTGTGTCTGTGCATCATGCGTGTGTGCACACACGTGTGTCTCTTTCTCAGCCCACGTATTTCTCCTTTCTCCGTCTCAGTCTGTTCCTGTCTCGTTGCTGCTCTCTGCCTCTCTGGTCGGGTGTGCACCTAGCGCGGTGCATGCGCCTTGATCTCCCTGTGTCTCCTCATCTCTGTGTCTCTGTGTCTCTCCTTGCTCACTCCCTCTGTATGTGTCTGCCTTTCTCTCTGTTGGTCATTCCCTCTCAGTCCCCCTTGAAGCCTCCCTCTGTGTCCCTTTCAGATTCTGTGCATGCCACCACCCTGTGTCTGTCACCCCCCCAGTCCTCACAATGTCTCTGTCTCCTGCCCTCCTCCTCCCCTCCTCCCCCGTGGCTATGTCTGACACACACTCCGGGGAGGCCGGGACATGGGACGAGGCTACCACAGCCACTACCCTTGCCAAGCTCTAGCCCAAACACCCACCCCAGCTCTGCTTCCAGAAGCTGAGCACAGGCTCCACCCTCGACAACCCCATCACCTCCCATCCCCAGACCCCACCATCGGGAAGAAGGACAGTCCCTGAGAGGGGGGACCCTGCCTCCTCCAGCCAAGCTCGGGGCCAGGTCCTCTTCCACACCTTGCCCACATCGCCCACACTTTGGGAGGCCGAAGCAGATGGATAACCTGAGGTCAGGAGTTCGAGACCAGCCTGTCCAATATGGCGATAGCCTGTCTCTACTAAAAATACAAAAATTAGCACAGCATGGTGATGTGATCCTGTAATCCCAGCTACTTGGGAGGCTGAGGCAGGAGAATCGCCTGAACCCAAGATCACTTGCAATGAACCGAGATTGCACCATTGCACTCCAGCCTGGGCGACAGAGTGAAACTCCACTTCAAAAAATAATAAGAAAATATTATTATAACAAATATTTTTATATAAAAATAAAACAATTGGGGGCTGGGAACTCAGTCCTGTCAAGCACAAAACTGGCCTAGAAGTTGCGAATTGATGGGACGAGGGTCTACCCACGCCTCAAAAGGGTTTGATTTTGGCTTGCAGATCAGATGTCTTTTTAAAAAATGGCTGGGCACAGTGGTGTGTGCCTGTAGTCCCAGCTACTAGGGAGGCTGAGGCTGGAGGATCGCTTGAGCCCAGGAGTTCTGGGCTGTAGTGAGCTATGCCGATCGAGTGTCTGCACTAAGTTCAGCATCAATATGGTGACCTCCCGGGAGCGGAGGACCACCAGGTTGCCTAAGGAGGGGGTGAACCGGCCCAGGTCGAAAATGGAGCAGGTCAAAACTCCCATGCTGATCAGTAGTGGGATCGTGCCTGTGAATAGCCACTGCACTCCAGCCTGGGCAACTGAGCAAGACCCTGTCTCTAGAAAAATAAAAATAGAAAATAAAAAATTGGATTCATTGCCAAATGTGAACAATCAAGAGATGTCATATAAAAACTGGGAGTTCTGAACAAAAATGGACCAGTAGGCACCCCACAAGCCCCTCCTGCAGTGAGAATGCCTTCTGGAACCTACCAGCGGTTGCCCAACCCCCACAGGCCCCCACATCTTCCTCACCTCACTCTCACGGGTTTCCAGCCTGGCCCCTGTGGTATTTTAATTGGTGGCTCTGGATCTGAGGGAGGACCAGCCTCCAGGAGCCCGGTGGCCGTGGCTCTGACCTCTGAGGGCTGGTGATGGACTCTGTGAGCTGTAGCATTATTCTATTTTTATTTTCATTTATTTTTGAGACAGGCTCTCCCTCTCTCTGGCCTGAGCTGGATGCAGTGGCGAGATCATAGCTCACTACAGCCTCAAACTCCTGGGCTCAAGCAATCCTCCCACCTCAGCCTCCTGAGTAGCTGGGACTTACAGGCACACACCACACACCTGGCTAATTTTTTATTTTTTTGTAGAGATGGGATCTTGCTATATTGCCCAGGCTGGTCTTGAACTCCTCAAGGGATCCTCTCACCCCAGCGTCCCCAAAGTGCTGGGATTACAGGCATAAGCCTTTTCACCCAGCTAGCATCCTTTTTTAGTCTTCTTTTTTTTGTTTGTTTGTTTTTTTTTTTTTTTTGACAGAGTTTTGCTCTGTCACCCGGGCTGGAGTGCAGTGGCACAGTCTCTGCTCACTGCAACCTCTGTCTCCCAGGTTCAAACAATTATCCTGCTTCGGCCTCCCAAGTAGCTGGGACTACAGGTGCCCACCACCACCTGGTTAATTTTTGTATTTTTAGTATAGACAGGGTTTTACCATGTTGACCACACTGGTCTCAATTTCCAGACCTCAGGTGATCCGCCTGCTTCAGCCTCCCAAAGTGCTTGGATTACAGGCGTGAGCCACCACGCCCAGCCTATTCCCCCTTTTATCCTTATCTGGGGTTAAGTTGGTTTCCATCACTCGGGACCAAAAGAGCTTAACTCGCACCATCCCAAAGGCAGCAGAAGCCTGAGGTTGCCTCGTCCTTACAAGACAGCTTTGAGTCTGGCACCCCAGAATTTAAACACAGGGGAGTGACCGTGAGCTCCCCCACAGGATCCCCACCAAGCACCTCTCCTTGGAAATAAGAGAGGGAGCAGGGGAAGAAAAGAAGAACATCTGAAGTCCACAGGAATGACAGACACGGAGTAGACAACCTGGAACTCTCGCTGCCCTGAGGCGCCCCCAGTGCATCCCACCAAGTCCCTGAGTCCCTCCTAAAGACTTGGTCCCTGTCACATGTGGCTTCCTCCCCAGACCTGGACGAGCTGCCACGCTGAGCCCTATGGCACTGAAGTGCCAGCTCATCTAGGCTCTGGGGGCAGCACGATGTGACCGGGACAAGGCTTGTCCTCAGGAGCCAGCGTCCCAGCAGCGGGATGGGCCATAGAGAAAAACTAGTGTGATACGTAGGGGGTACCACCAAAATCAGAGCGGTGGGGACGTTAGGAGCGTGAGGGAGTGCTGGTAGGCGGCAAGGTGGCTGATTTCAGTGGGGCAGTCCAGGAATGCTTCACAGACAGGAGGATATTTGAGCAGAGACTTTGCTCAGGGATGTCTTGGGGGAAGAGTTCCCCGGGACGCAAGGAACAACGGTGCAAAGGCCTGGACAAGAGTGACTGTGGGAGTGGAGAGCAGCGGGGAAGGGCAGGAGGTAGTAGTGAAGATTATGGAGGGCCTGGTGGTCCTTGGAAGGCATTGGACTGTGACTGACTGAGGAAGGATCTGAAGCGGAGAATGGGGGTGATCCAGGTTAGATGGAACAGGGAGCCCTCTGGCCACTGGGTGGAGAAACGGAGCATGAAGTCAAAGCCAGGAGCAGGGGAAGCTGCAGGGTGAGGTCAAGACGTACTGGGTTCTGAGTGACCCGCTGACAGGATGGACCAATGGACCAGGTGTGGGGCAGGACACTGAGGTTTGGAGGCTTGAGCCCCTGGGAGGGGGAAGGGCGGCAATTCAGGTAAACTGAGGGCAGAATAGTTGGGGGGGGACTGTGGACTCCCCTAAGGGACAGCTCCACTCACTGCCATTGGGAGTACAGACTCCATCTGCCAGGTTTTCAAGAAAAGCCATAAATCCAGATGTTTCTTTGTAGTGCCCTCCATGTTCAAATGTTGGCAACTTATTCAAAGACACTATGAACACTGCAGGGCCAAAGAAAACAGCTACATCTTTCAGATGTGACATGCGGACCACCTGTCTGCAGCCTCAGACTCGAGGGTCAGATGGCAGCAAGGCCCGTTTACCAAGTGCTGGCTGTGGCCAGAGAAGTGCTGGGACCACATCATCAGATCAACCCCGAAAATGCTATTGTGAGGAGGATAGGATCATCCTCAGGCCCAGAGAGGGCAGACTCCTACCCAAGGTCACACAGCAGCCCACGGTGGTGTTGAGGACTGGAACCCAGACCATCTGGGCCCAAACCCTGTGAGGCATCACAGGACAGGTCTCTGTCACCTCCATCATTCACACAGAACACCCAACAAAACCTCCATTTTACACGAGAGGAAAGAAAAGGCCGGGAGAGAGGGAAGGTGATTTCTCCAAAGCCACTCGGCAAGTTGGCATCAGAGCCTGGAGCCGAACCCGGGGCTCATGACTCCAGATGCAGTGCTCTGCCCAACGAGCCTTGTTCGGGAAGCCCCGGGAGCCTGAGTGAACTGGACTGGGGAGACTGGGGGGGGGCCACGTGGCACAGCAGGCAAGAGCCAGGCTCCAGAGCCTCCTGCCCCGTGCACATCCCAGCTTTGCCACTTGCTAGCTGTGTGACCTTGGGCAACTCACTTCACCTCTCTGTGCCTCTGTTTACTCATCCGGGAAATGAGATTAAACAGGGCACCCACCTCATAGGGCTATTATGCGGACGAAAGGAAGTAATACTTGTCAGGTCAGGCGTGATGGCTTATGCCTATAATCCCAGCACTCTGGGAGGCCGAGGCAAGCAAATCTCGTGATCCCAGGAGTTTGAGACCATCCTGGGCAACATAGTGAAACCCTGTCTCTACAAAAAATACAAAAATTAGCTGGATATGGTGGCATGCACCTGTGGTCCCAGCTACTCAGGAGGCTAAGGTGGGAGGATGGCCTGAGCCCAGGAGGTGGAGGCTGCAGTGAGCTATGCTCACAACACTGCACTCCAGCCTGGGTGATAGAGCAAGACCCTGTCTCAAAAAACAAACAAACAAACAAAAACGTGTCGAGGAGTTAGAACAATGCCTTCCACCATCCAAATCTTTGTCCATCAGATGCTCCCAACATGAAACCCATCTAATGTGACACTAACATACTCCTGGTTGGGGACATCACAGGGGTCCTCATCCTTGTGACACTATAGCGGCATAATTTAGAGGACTGGGCAGAAGAGCTAGGGATCTCTGTTCAAAAGAAAGGAAGACTGGAGAGGTACAGGGAAGGCTAGCTGGGGACTTGACTCTGAGTGACAAGAGGGCGGTCGGAGGTGCCATGCCCTGCATCTGACTAACAGTGACTGGGACGCTGGATGCAGAAGGAACTGGGGGAGTGGGGGTGATGGCAGAGGCGGAGAGATGGCTGCAGAAGTCCACGGGAGACGTGGCTGGCTCTGGGTGACTCAGACCAGGGTGGCAGCAACACAGGGGGTGACTGAATCCTCACACCTCGGTGAGTACCAGCTGCTCTGATCCCCCACCTATGCAGTACCCCAGGAAGGCTCCTGCCTGAAACCACGTGCTAGTAAGAGGCAGAGCCCAGCCTTGAACTTCCACCAGTTCTGCAGGGAAGAGAGTGTTTTTGAGTCTGAAGGAAACATGCTCCTTCCTTCTCCAACGTCTCTGGGACTGCGGGTGGAGCCACCGAGGTGTGGGGCGTGTTGGCTCCCAGCCTGGGTCCCGCATGTGTCTTCTGGCTTCACGTCCACCCCGTCGTCACCCAGCCCTGGGACTGGTCCCTCTCTTCTCTCTCCAATCCCACCTCCCTCCTGCCAGCCTGGCAAGTCCCTTAAGACCCCTCCACCTTCCCCCAATCTTCCTAAGCCACCCCTTTCCTGAGACTCAAAAGCATACAGGGTGATGTCCAACACGTGTGGATGTTACCTGTGCTCCCAGCTGGCATGAGCTCCCACTTGCCCCACCATCGCCCCCACCCCACACCTTCATTCTCCCCTCCCCCAGGCCTCTCTGCAGCCACGCCCACCCCACCCACCAGGACGATGCCTGCGTCTGCTCCCCCACGCCACCCCTCCCCAGCATCTCAAGCAGAAGAGATATCCAATTTGTGTGAAGGGCTTGGGTGACTCTGTGTTGAGGCCACGCTTCCCTTTCTGTTTGTGGAAGGACGCGGGGTGCTCTTCTTGGAGCAAGGAGAAAAGGTTTCTTTGTGCTGGGTCTGGTGAAAGTGTGTCTGTTTAGGGCAGGCTGCAGTTATCTTTGTGAATGCTGCAGATTTTTAATGTGGGGAAAAAAGGCCCTGTGGCTGCCCGAGTGGGGAGAGGGTTTTCTGAGCACAGAAAGGAATGACCAAATAGGCAAACAGGCGTTGGAGAGGAAGGAACATTTAGCAGCTCCTTCTTACGGAGCGGTGAGGAGCTGTTGGTTGATGTTTGCATTTGGGTGCACGTGAAACATACAGAAGGAAAGAAAGCTTTGCTGTAGTTTCATGGAAGGGAGAGAAGGAAGTTTAGCTTTGATGTATGGGGGGTGGGGGAGGTGGGATTTTGTTCAAGGGGCTACTGGGGTGGTTTTTTTTTCCTCCTCCAGTAAAAATATAAAATGGTCACAGAACCCAGAAGAAAGGTTGTCATGGCAACAAAAGTTTGAGGCCGGGTACTCGCTATCACCCTTTCAGGACCACGGCAGAGGAGAACGCAGGATTTTGGCTCTGTAGGATCAGCTGCAGAAGCCACCCCAGCTGGCTCCGATCCCAAATTTCTCACCAGCACTGACAAGCTGATAACTATTTTCCAAGCTCTCAGAGAGGAAAATTGTGATTTTGGGGGAGGGATGATCTCCAGCCCACAGTGACCAAGAGGAAACCGTGGGTTTCTTTTTATTTACCCAACAAATTAACCATCCTCATTTCTAACAGTATTGAGGGGGATGTTCTTAACTAAGCCCCGCAAAATGCCACCTTCCCTGACCCCTCAAATGCACTATTCTCTTCCCCGATCCCTTTACTCTGATCACTTTCTGTTCCTGAGAAGACAAATCGAGCTCCCTTGCCAGAATTCCCTTTGAGACTCAAGTTCCTCATCTGAAAAAGCAAGCGCCCTAGGAGCGTCTGCCTTCAAGGTGGCGGCCAGGATTCCACAAGATTCAGGACGTGAGAAGTTTCAGCAGGACTTGGTGCACGTTAAAGGCTCCATAAATGTTAGCTAACATGGCCTGTAAAATATTTTTCAATTAATAATTTTTAAAAAGACATAAATATCCGAAGTCAAGCTGTGGATAAACTACAGGGAAATAACTGTAGCAAGTCCTGGGGCCGTGACCTTCAGGGGAGCAGCCAAGAGAGACTTCAAGCAATTAAGAGGCTCAGCTGACCAGCGTGGACCAGGTCACTCCACAGAGGAAGAGATAGGACCATTCTGGTGCCAGAGATGCACTGTTGTATTTTCAGGGGTGTGCACAGAGGAAGGAAGAGAGGCAGAGGTGGTATGTGCCCAGGACTGGGTCTCCTGAACTTGGAAACACCTTGAACTTGGAGAAAGATGTACAGTAGCAAGACGTCTACTTCAAAGGACACATGTTCCTGACAGCAAGGTGTTATGAGGCCTCCGTGTGAGGGGTTAGGGTTGGGCGGAAGGCAGGGAATTTTGGCCAAGATGCCTTTTGAAGTTAATAACTTTAATTGCATCCCACAGTAAACATTCGCATCTTGAGTATAAACCAGAAGGGAGTCTGATGGGGTGAAATCAATCAGGACCAGGTCCCTATTCAAACACCATGTATCTCTGACAAACGGCCAGCCCAGCTCAAGTCACAGAAAAGTTTGGTCAGGTACCCCCAGAAGTAAAGCAGAGGAGGCAGCACCCCAGGAAACCTCCAGTTCACCATCGCAAGGCGCCATCCAAGTATGCACCCTGCAAATGTTTGTCGAAGACCTACTATGCGCTAGACATTACTCAGAGGCAGCAGTGAACAAGACCAACCGGACCGGCCCTCATAGAGTGGCATCCTATGGGAAGAGGGCTCTATAAGCTAGTGACCAAAAACAGGCCCCAAAAAATGTGAGGCAGTGCCAAGTGTGGCAGGGAGATAAAGGCAGCGGTGAGATCCAAAGACAGAGGCCCTCTCTCCAGCCGGGAGCTCACAAGGTTGTTTCTGCTCAGTGTCCTGACTTGGAAGGCAGGTGGGAGAGTCCCAGTGAAACTAACCAGGAGCCCCTGAAGAAGGAGGTGGGGCGGGAAGGGCATTCCAGGCAGAGGCAGCAGCCTGTGCAAAGGCCTGGAGCTCCTCACTGGGAGGCTTCACAGCTTCCTCCCTCTGTCCTCTAACCCACTTAGGCCACTGGCTTATTTAGGGCAAACTAAGGGTGGACGTCTGCTCTCCCCCACCCTTGAGCACACACACATGTGGTGTCCACACTGAAGAGCCAGGCATGCAGGGAGGAGTTTTAACCTTGGAGAAGAGGTCAGTTCACTCAGGAGGGTGCCCACGCCTGGACACCCGCTCCAAGACACCCCAGCTCTACCTGCGGTGATGGCACAATCGGCTGTCGGGCAGCTGTCCCCTGAGCCCTGCCACAGCGTGGCTGTCTGCCTCCAAAACACACACTCCAGCCCCGGCTGCCTCTGGAGGGTAGAGGAGGGGTTCAGGCAAAGGGGACAGTTCGATCTGTCTTCTGGAAAGCCAGCTCCCAACGGAACCTGATCGGAGGCTAAACTAAGCCCTCCTGGACTCTCCGACCCGGAGTTCTCCCAGCTGTCCCCAGTTCCCCAGCCTGCCTCTCCCTGGAGGGGGCCAGGACACAGAGGGCTCCCTGGCGTCTGGCAATGGGGGTGCCTCTGGGCGGGTGCGGCTCCCCAGGAGCCCGCAGGACTCTCCCACTCCCCACTCCCGTCTGGGAGGTTGGGCGCGGGTTGGCGGTGGGGGCGAAAGGATGAATGATCCCCCGCTCAGCTCCCGGGTCTGTGGATCTGTGGCGGGAGGAGCGGGTGGTAGCAGGAGTCCCCTCATCACCCCCCACCCCCCAGGGGCGCCCCAGGGTGGGTGGGGCATCTAGTGCCCCGCGAAAGAAAGAGCAGGAGGGGGCGAGCGTGAAGATGAGTTCAGGCGCAGAAAGCAGCGCGCGCCCCTCCGACCGGCAGCTGGGGAGGGCGCCTTCCCGGGCACGGCAGCGTCCTCAAAGCCGCTGGGCGTCCGCAGGGGCCAGGAGCTCTGCCCCGCACCTCTCCACGGCGGGGCGTCCCGCACGTCCCCCGCGCTGGCCCCCGGCCCCGGAACCGCGCGCGCCCCCGCCCGGAACGTCGCCCCAGCCCGGCGGAGCGCGGGGAGCTGGGCCGAGGCGGCGGGAGGAGGGCGCTCGGGTCTGGGGCTCGGGCCTCGGTGGCCGCGCCGCCCCGGGGGAGCCGGAGCCGAGCTCGCCGCCGCCCGCGCGCACTCACCGAGCCCGCCGAGCTCCTCCTCGCACGAGTACCAGATGCCGGTGTGGAAATTCCTGAAGAGGAAGCGGTCGTCGCCGGTCTCCCAGCTATAGAGCGCGCCGCCAGGGGGGCCGTTCCCCGCGGCGGTGGCGGCGGCGGCGGCGGGGGCGGCGGTGCCGTTGGCCGTGGCGTTGGCGCCCGAGTTGGGGCAGTTGGCGCTCCCGCCCTGGCCGCAGCCGGGCTTGGGGACCCGCTGCGTGCCCTGGCACCAGTGCGTGGTGAGGAAGGCGGTGGTGGCGAACAGCAGCGCCAGCAGGTTCAGGGCCACGGCCAGGAGCGCTCGGCCGCGGCGGCTCGTCTTCATGCCGCCCGCGCCGCCGGGACGGGACCGCACCGCCGGGGAAGCTCCGCGCGCGAAGTTGGCAGCCGGCGCCCCGCGTCAGCGGCCGCTGCCCGCCGCGCCCCGGGGCTCGGGCGCCTGCGATCGGCGGCGACGGACGCGGCGCGGGCCCATGCCCCCCCAACCCCGGGGTGGGGCGCGGCGCGGGGGGCGCGCGGGGTGGGCGGGGCGGGCGGCGGCGGAGCGGCTCCGGCGCGCCCGGAGCCCGGAGAGTGAGTGTACCTCGGCGAGGAGCCGTTGGCGCCTGGCAGCGGCCACGGCGCAGGGACGCGCCCCTCCGTGGGGGAGACACCTGCAGGCGGCCGGCGACACTGTTCCGGCGCCCGCCCGCACGGGGAGAGGGGGCGCCCCACGCCGGGCGAGGGCGGGGTCCTGGGAGTGGAGGGACGCCCCCTAAAGAAGCCGCACCCGAGTGAGGGTATGAGATGTAGGGAGAATCCCAGGCAAGGCGCTCCTGAGAAAAGATTCCCACGGAGACGTGGGGCGACGAAACTTGCCGGGAGTGGGCATCTCATAAGACCCAGAGAGGCCCTGCCCTAGGAGACAAGGGCAGAGCCTGCTGGGGCTCCCCAAGAGGGACACGGACCCTGCCCCAGAAGGAGGTCCCCAAAAGGAGCCCCCACACCAGACCCTGAGAAAGCAGTTTTTCAAAGGGTCTAAACAGCAAAGCCTGCAGGGCTTCCCACAGCCAGGGAGCTGCAAGACCCCCCAGAGGAGACACCCCATGCTGGACCTGGATGGCAGGACCCGTCAGGAGGCGACCCTCCTGGAGTGCGGGGTTATAGGGTTTGAAACGTTTTTCTATCTCCTGGGTGTCACCTCCAGCATCTGGGAAGCGCTCCCTTCCAAGGATGAAACTGTCATCTGGGCTCCCAACCGTGGCATGCAACTGAGGAGTGGCAAGGGAGTACCCAGACAGCCCACTGTTCCCACCTGAGATTACAAACAGCAGAACCCTAGGAGGGCCCATGCCAGTCACAAAGTTGTTGGAGCTACCAGGCAGTGGTGCCCTACAGGGGCTGCCAACCCTGCTCACATGTACACATGAATGAGTAGAATCTTCAAGATTGGAGTGGGGGGCAGGGTGGTCAAACATACTGACTTTGGGATCAAGCAAATCTAGGGCTTGACGAGCTGTGTGGCTTTGAACGAGTCACTTACCCTCTCTGAGCCTCAATTTCCATAACTATAAAAAAGGGAGGACCTCCCCCCTTCAAGGTAGATCACAGTGGGCTGCTGTAATGAGAACATGCCTGCAAAAAGCATTTGGCATATAGTAGACTCAATAAATGTTAATAATTCACTGTTACTAACATCTGAACGAAGATCAGTTGACCAAACTCAGACAAACCTCTCTGGGCTCTCTTGTGCAACGTGGGAACTGTGTGCACCCCTGTCCCCACCTCTGCTCTAAGATGACAGCACTCCCTGAACTCCCTTTGTGCTGGACAACGCTTACTGCCCAGATGCTCAGGGTGTGCAACAATTAACTGCATGTTGATTGCAAGAGCTCATTTGAATTCTGCCCAAGCTGAGAACTGCGCCTACAACCCCCAGCTTGCCGAGTGGCAGGCCTTGCAGAATTCAAGGTTAACCGATTATGAATTGCCTTACTCCTGTGGGTGAGCTGGCGCTCACTGTCAGCTGCTGCTACTCTGCCTGGGGGGTAGGTGAGAGGGAAAACGTGGTGGGCAATGTCCCTGGTAAGAACAGGCATGAAGGATGCCCAGAGGTCTCCAGACTTGCTTTTAGAGCCCTTTTCTGGCACTAGGCAAGAGATTCCCAACTATTTTTGAAAGAGAGGACCTCCATGTAATAATGGTGGTATTGAGAGTATTAGTTGACAGAGAAAATACCTCATCGCCAAACAGCTATAAAGAATCCCGTAGCACTTTTATTTTTGATTTATGTATTTTTGAGATGGAGTCTCACTCTGTTGCCCAGGCTGGAGTGCAGTGGTGTGTCTCACTCTGCTCACTCCAACCTCCACCTCCTACCTTCAAGTGATTCTCATGCCTCAGCCTCTTGAGTTGCTGGAATTACAGGCGCTCACCACCATGCCTAGCTACTTTTTGTATTCTTATTAGAGATGGATTTTCACCATGTTGGTCAGGCTTGTCTCAAACTCCTGACTTCAAGTGATCCACCTGCCTTGGCCTCCCAAAGTACTGGGATTACAGGCATGAGCCACCAAACCCAGCCTCCAATCGCACTTTTAAATGGGCATGCAATATTCATCATGAATGTGCACCATTGAAAACCAGTTCCTCAATGTGTGCTCAACAGGATACTTCTTTGGACTCGAGGCTGTGGTTGGTGTGCATGTGAGCAGGGCTCAGTAACCTACAGCTGGGAACCCTGTCCAGCACATTCAAAGCTAGGAGAGCCCAGGTGAGATGTGTCTCAGGAACCACGCTCTCTCAAGAAACAACAGAGGACACATGGAGGGATGTGGAATTTCCATCTAAGATGCTCCTCCACTCACTGAGCCACCCACGGAATGCTCAGCACTCGGGAGAAACAGAATGTGAACAAAGTTCATAAGAAAGAACATCGCCCAGAACTTTGGGAGGCTGAGGCGGGCAGATCACCTGAGGTCAAGAGTTTGAGACAAGCCTGGCCAACATGGTGAAACCCCATCTCTACTAAAAATACAAAAAGTAGCCAGGTGTGGTGGTGCACACCTGTAATTCCAGGCAGGAGAATCACTTGAACCCAAGAGGCAGAGGTTGTGGTGAGCCAAGATCGCGCCGCTGCACTCCAGCCTGGGTGACAGAGCTAGAGAGACTTCGTCTCAAAAAGAAAAAAAAAAGAACATTGCTGAGTGTGCAGGGGTGAAAGCCAGGGAGAACAATTCAGCAGGGAGGGATCCAAGTGGGGGATGGCTCCGAGGAAGGCCTCACTGAGGAGGTGACACTGGAGCAGGGATTTGAAGGAGAGGTAGGAGCAAGCCATCCTCACCCAGGGGGAATGAAATTCCAGGCAGAGTGATGGCCAGTGCAAAAGCCTTGAGGCAGGAGCCTGTCCCGCCCTTTGGGGAATAACCGAGAGCACAGTGTGGCTGGAGCTGAGTGAGCTAAGGGTAGAGGAGGAAAAAAAGGGGTGGGAGGTGCTGGGGAGGGGACAGATCACAAAGGAATACAGAGGCCACACCAGGGGTCTTGGGTATTCGCTCTGAGCAAGGTAGACACCAGTGGAGAGTCTGGCAGAGGGGACCTATGTCTGGTTTCGTGTCTAACAGGACCTCGTGGGCTATTATGAAAAGAAGGGCGTAGGCAGAGAGAACAAACAGAGGCTGGTGAGTGGATTCCGGTGCATGAGGCCAGGGACTCAGAAAAGTGTGGGGGACAGGGCCGGTGGAGGTTCTGGGTCAGCTTTAAAGGCAGCTCCAGGCTGGGCACAGTGGCTCATGCCTTTAATCTCAGCACTTTGGGAAGCCAAGGAGGGAGGATCACTTGAGTACAGGAGTCCAAAACTAGCCTGGGCAACATAGTGAGACCCTGTCTCTACAAAAACTTTAAAAATTAGCTGGATGTGGTGGCGCGTGCCTGTAGCCTCAGCTACTTGGGAGGCTGAGGCAGGAGGATCACTTGAGCTAGGAGGTTCAAGGCTACAGTGAGCTGTGATCGAACCACAGCACTCCAGCCTGGGCAACAGAGTGAGAACCTGTCTCTAAAAAAAACAAAGTGAAATAAAGGCAGATCCAGCAGGATTTGCTCATGGATGGAACACAGGGAAATATGACTCCGATGTGTTCAGCAGGAGTTCCCCCCGGGGACGAAGTTGCTTTTGGCTGAGATGGAAGCAGACCTGGGGGACAGAGGGAAAATCCAAAATTCTGGCTGAGTTTGTGCTGGGCCTTTCTCTCAAGCTGAAGATAAGGTAGTGGGTGGAGGTTACACCCGTGAAGGTGTCTACACGGCCTTCTGAAGCAAATCCAAACTCATCAGCAAACCCCTTAAATAGCCGTGGGGATTTTTATCCCGAATAGCGATGTCGTTGGAATTACCCTGGGCATGGAGGGAAGTGTTTACAGGGAAACGTAGCGGGATTTGTTTGGGAGATTAGAAATGTGAACCTAGGTCCCTGGCTCCCTGCTGTCTGGCTCACTGCCACAGGCCAAGGCCCCACAGCAGCCTCCTGTCCCCATGCTGTCCTTTGGTCACCCCAACCCTGCACCTGCCTCCAGAGAGACCAGCCCCACACACTTCTGCGTACCCTCCCCAAATGCTCCCACCACCAGCTCAGTACCTGAGTTCGCCCTTCCGGATCCCGGTGACTGGCTCCTGCCCACGTCTCCAGCCCCTTCGCCCTGTCCTGTGCTGCCACAGCTGCGCAGTGTCAGATCACCTGGTACTCAAACCGAAGCCAGGCCTCTGCACACATTCCTCCTTCTCCCAGAACATCCCTGCCCTCCTTCCTCTGTGTGCCTTTCAGGGCATGTGCAAGTCCCATACCGCCGCAGAATCCTCCCTGATCCCCATCCCACGTGCTGGCAGCCGGTCACCCCTCCTCTGATCTTCCATATCATGAATCACTCTGATCTGGGATGTCTATTTCCACACCTGTCTCCCTCGCGTGCCTGGGGGACCCCTCCAGCTCATCCCACTTGACACATGCAGACCAAATCTGGCCCTTAAGCGTATTTTGCTTGGCCTAGATGGCGTTGGCCTCTACAGCACGTTAAATTTTTATCAGTTGCCAACATTCCAGAATCGTAAGAGTTCACATAAGAATCTAGACTCCCAGGCCAGGCATGATGGCTCCTGCCTATAATCCCAGGACTTCGGGAGGCTGAGGCAGGAGGATCACTTGAGGCCAGGAATTGGAGACCAGCCTGGGCAAAAAGTAAGATCCTATCTCTATAAAAAAAATTTAAATTAGCTAGGTGTGATGGTGTGCCCCTGGCTCGTGTTTTTATACTCAACAAATTTATCAGAAAAACTGTTGCTATTAATAATGAAATCCCTACTTTTCAGGAAACATGAATCTGCTTTGAAGGGACGTGTCCCAAGTGCATTTCACGTTCAACATTTCCTTGGAGTCCCTGGCTACAAAGTCATTCGCTAGCTTCTGGGCTTCCTAAGTCACTTCCTGGTTCCTAAACCTTCAAAACAGAGCTTGGGAAAACAGAACATCCCCAGCCTCCAGGCTCTCCTAATTATAGCAAGAGATTAGCCAATTTCCAATTATCAGGGAAGTTTTTTAAACATCGACTCCCGAGGTACGCAAGCCTAATGCCCACTTTACTCTCCTGGTTAACCCGTCACTCTGGGTTTCTGGGGAAAGCCGGCCTCACAGTGCTGGTATGTTTACCAGGCTGCTCCAGGCTCAGGGCCACCATTCCCAGGGGAGGGAAGGCCCTCGAGCTCTGTGCAATCAAAAACATCCCAGGGGGTAGATTCTCCAGAGATGAAAGGAACCAGCTTCATTAGAAAGAGATCAGCTGGAGCTCCCTGTGTGTTCTTCGAAGTCGCTGTAGCTCTTGTCTATTCAGGAAGTGTTTATCAGCTTCCTGCTCTGTGCTCAGCATCCAGTAACAGACAGGCCAGGTCTGTGCCTTCACGGGGCTTGCATTCTAGAAGGGGGAGACAATAATAAACAAGGGGCGGGCACAGTGGCTCACGCCTGTCATCCTGGCAATCTGGGCAGCCGAGACAGGCAGGTTGCTTGAGCCCAGGAGTTTGAGACCAGCCTGAGCAACATAGTGAGACCCCTGCCTCTACAAAAAATACAAAAAGTTAGCCAGGCATGGTGGCACGTGTCTGTCATCCCAGCTACTCGGGAGGCTAAGGTGGAAGGCTCACTGAGCCTGGGAAGTGGAGGTTGCAGTGAGCTATGATCGCGCCGCTGCACTCCAGCTTGGATGACAAACCGAGACCCGGCCTTTAATAAAAATAATAAACAAGGAAGCAGTTGATAAATTCTCCCCCAAGAGTATAGATGGTAATATATGCAGGAGAACAAAGAAAAGATCTACTGGGGGGGCCCTCACTGATGAGGGATTGTTATATAATAGTTGCCTGTACATTGAAACATCATGCTGCACCCCAGAAATATGTAGCAATTATTATGTGTCAATTACAAAATTAAAAAGTAATTAATTTTCGGAAAGAACTGAGGAGCTCTGAGTGTTAATCCTGGCTGTGCTGCATCTGGGTTGCATGTTTTTGGATCTATTCCCACATCTCTTGCTCAGACCCTCAGTTTCCTCATCTGCGAAATGCGGGGGGAGCGAAGGGGTCACCAACATGTGCGGTATGTCCTCAGCACAGGAACGATTTTCCATACATGGTCCCCCATCTCTCAACATTCTCAATCCTCAAGGGGTTAGTTGTGTCCATTTCATAGATGAGGAAACTGATGCTGCTCAGAGAGGCTCCATCAATCGCACCAAGCCTGTGTGACAGAAGCGTGGGGCATGCAGACAGAAGCGGCTTGGAGGGCTGAGGGATGGGGAGGCTCCTATCCCAGGGCCTTCAAGATGGGCCCAGGAGCTTTGATCTCACTCCACCAGCAGACGCACGAAGCTGTGTTTCTGGAAGGCGGCTCTGAGGACCCGCGGACAGTTGGATGGGAGGTGAGGCGTCATGGGGGATGTGTTAGGAGGCTCACACATAGTCCATGCCAAGTACTGAAGCCTGCTCTGAGCCATGAGAAGTAACCTCACACTTGTTCCCCAGCTCCATTCTCGAAGAATCAAGCCAAAAACCCGCCACACGAGAGCTCAGTACATCCGCCAGAAAACGCTCTCAGAGACAGACACAGCAACCTGCAAACCAGCCCTGACTCCAACACCCAGGGCAGAAGGAAAATGAGTGACAGGTCACAGACAGGCTTGGGTGGGACGGAGCAGTAACAAATGAAACGAGGAAGAGTTACTCCTCAGTCAGAAGAGTCTGCACACATTGATTTGGCACCAACTGTATACTATGCACTTTGGCCAAAGGGATACGATGAAATCAACACTTGTGGAATTCTTACTAGATCTCAGCTGGAGAAACAGGTTCAAGAAGTAGCAGGATGGCGGCCAGAGTCCGGGGCCGCCCGGGGTCCCCTCTACCTGTCGCGGGCCAGCTCTGTGTCATCTTCAGATAAATGCAGCTTTCAGGCTAAAGCCCACCGCTCAAAATGAGCCCTGGGGGTCACTGACTCCCTTCCTTATTCCCCATGCTCAGTGCGATTTTTCTCGGTCCTCGGGGGCTGCGGTGGTTTGTTTTTACTCCAGTCCTGAGGAGGGAGAGCGAGGAAGGTTGGGGGAGAAAGGAGACATTGTAAGTTGTCTCCTGGACCAGCCTGAAAGCTTTTGTTTTGCTTCCCTCTGCTGCCCCCTAGGGGCCAAGAGTGGGGCCGCCAGTTTTGATCACCTAGACCAGTAAGAGCATATCCGTCCACTACCAAGACAAGAGAACTGCCCCGATGAGGAACTTGGGATTCAATGAAGCTGTTAAGAGCAGAGATCTCCAACTGGGCAGGAACATTTGTGAATTACACAATGATGCACTAATGTATTATGTGCTGTACATAAAGCATAAAGCATCCCTTATCCAAAGAGCTTGGGACCAGGTGTGTGCCAAATTTGTGACTTTTTCAGATTTCTTTTTCAGATTTTGGAAGATCTGCTTTATACTTACCAGTTGAGCATCCCAAATCCATAAATCTGAAATATTTTGTTATTGTTGTTGTTTTGAGACGGAGGTTTGCTCTGTCACCCAGGCTGGAGTGCAGTGGCTCAATCTCGGCTCACTGCAACCTCTGACTCCTGGATTTAAGCGATTCTCCTGCCTCAGCCTCCGGAATAGCTGGGATTACAGGTGCGGGCCACCATGCCCAGCTAATCTTTGTATTTTTGGCAGAGACAGGGTTTCACCATGTTGGTCAGACTGGTCTCAAACTCCTGACCTCAAGTGATCTGCCCACCTTGGCCTCAAAATGCTCCAATGAGCATTTCCAATGAGCATCATATCAGCACTCAAAATGTTTTGGATTTTGGAGCATTTTTTATTTTGGCTTTTTAAATTTGGGATGCTCAACCTGCATAAAAACTAGGAATTCTTAAAGGAGGACATGAGCGTTAAAGAAACACTACTTTGAAATATTTTTGTTTTAGGCCGGGAGAGGTGGCTCCTGCCTGTAATCCCAGCAACTTGGGAGGCCAAGGCGGGCAGATCACGAGGTCAAGAGATAGAGGTTATTCTGGCCAACATGGTGAAACCCCATCTCTACTAAAAAAATACAAAAATTAGCTGGGTGTAGTGGCACGCACCTGTAGTTCCAGATACTCAGGAGGCTGAGGCAGGAGAATCACTTGAACCCAGGAGACAGAGGTTGCAGTGAGCCAAGATCGCACCACTGCACTCCAGCCTGGTGACAGAACGAGACTCCATCTCCAAGAAAAAAAAAGAAATGTTTTTATTTTATTTGCTAGCAGTACGACAAACCTTTTGGCTTTCATTTGAGCATTCCAAATGTTCTTTTCCTGATAGCAATGCAATTGACTCTGCTTTTTTATTTTTTGGAAAGCTTAGGTTAACGCTATGTGCTGTGATGACCCGAAGATCTCATTCTGTGGAGGTGATGTCCATACTTGGTTTGAGTGGCTGTTAGAGCCACAGACAGTACCTCACAAAGATTTGTAAGTTCAAATGGAAGAAACACCACATGCTGTGCTTTCTAAATATTAATACCAATACTCTATTTTAATCCCATTCACCAATAGAGAACTATGTTTTGGTGAAATTGACTAGTACTGTATACATCCATCTTCCTGGATATCCCTCGTTTTGTCTTGAAAAGAATTCAGAAAATTGGTATTTGCAGATTTGCAATGAATGGATTCAAAACTTCCTAAAAGTTTTCTTTTGAAAGATTTTGAAATTGGCCAGAATTTTCTGTTTCCCAGTTCTTCAAGTGTGCAGACGTGAAGAGTTTTTAAAAGGAAACACACTTTCCTTGCTTTTTGGCAATAAAAGCTGATAACAATGGAAACATTTCCAAACATCTGCTCTCAAAGTGCTCTTTCCAAAACGTGAGTGTCTCTCAAAAAGCACTCATTCATTGTTTAAAAATCACCTTCCCCTAGAAGGGGCAGATCTTGTGCTTTCTTTGGAGGGGGACAAATAGCTGACAGTCACATGTCACCCCCAGAAGACGCCAGCAAATGAAGGCATGTGTCTTTCATAAAGAAAATCATGAAACTCACCTTCAGGCTCAGCTTAGGCTCAGCAGCTGTTTTGAGTCACCTCGTGGTCACTCTCCATCTCATAACCAAGTGTCATTGAAGAGTCTTCTAGGAAAGTCATGTTTTTAGGAGTAATTTATAAATAATAATCATAAACAACATAGCAAGTCCTGATTCTGGGTCGGTCACAGTGGTCCACACCTGCAATCCCAGTATTTTGGGAGGCCGAGGTGGGTGGATCACTTGAGGTCAAGAGTTCGAGACCAGCCTGGGCAATGTGGCAAAACCCCATCTTGATGAAAAGTACAAAAAAAATTAGCCAGGCATGGTGGTGCATGGCGGCCCCAGCTACTTGGGAGGCTGAGGTGGGAGAATCACTGGAGCCCGGAGGAGGAGGCTGTAGTGAGCCAAGATTGTGCCACTGCACTCCAGCCTGGGCGATAAAGCCAGACCTTGTCTCAAAAGAAAAAAAAAATCCTGATTTTGTGTCAGGCACTATTGTAAGCAGACTCACGCACATTAACTCATTACATCCACAAGCAACCCTGTGAAGCAGGTATAATTCCAGTCCTCTCTGACAGATGAGGAAACAGAGGCACAGACATGGCAGAACTGGGAGAGGTCAACTGGAAAGCATTTTCAGGACCTTATTATGACTGTGACAGATGATACTGTCAAAGAGGAGACTGCTGATGGGACAGAGGGTACAGCATGGGGTAATTAATCTGTTCTCACGCTGCTAATAAAGACATACCTGAGACTGAGTAATTTATAAAGGAAAGAGGTTTAATGGACTCACAGTTCCACATGGCTGGGGAGGCCTCACAATCATGGCGGAAGGCAAAGGAGGAGTAAAGTCACATCTTCCGTGGCGGCAGGCAAGAGCGCATGTGCAGAGGAACTCCCCTTAATAAAGCCATCAGCTCTCGTGAGACTATTCACCACCACGAGAACAGTATGGGAAAACCGCCCCCATGATTCAATTATCTCCAGCTGGAGCTGCCTTTGACATGTGAGGATTATTACAATTCAAGGTGAGATTTTGGTGGGGACACAGCCAAACCATATCGCATGGGGACCCTAAAACTTGGGAACCACAGCTTTCCCTACCCCCAGGAGACACTGTGAGTTCTCTCAAATTTGGGTCCAAGCCTGTGGTTGTGGCACAGGCCACAAAGACACACCCAAGTCCCAGGCTATCATGGAAGGTGCGGGGCCCAGAGCTCAGTGGAAAAGGGTGAATTCTTGCTTTCACTGAGCACAGCTTTATCTTCCCTGGGTTTATGATCAGGACATACCTTCTGGAGTACCTTGTCCTTACCACACAGATCGTCTGTTAACCAGCATCGGTGTTCACACAGACACACACACACATACATGCACGCACCTGCCTGACACTTCTTTTATTGATTCAAACTCCCAAGTAAAGCACTGAGAAAGACAATGTATTCAACATCAAGTGCCATAGTGTACTCAGTGCCGTACACACGTAACTCCATTTAGTCCTTGCAATGGCCCTATAAGGCAGCTGCTCTTCTGTCCCCATTTTATAGATGGGAAAACTGAGGCTGAAAAGAGAAACAACCTGCCCAAAGTCAGTGGCAGAGCTGGGGGTCAACCCCAGGTGTGTCCCACCTGTCTCAGGAGTCCAGGAAGCTTTGACCAAGCAGCGGTCACCTCCAGAAGGGGCCTCCCCAGGAATCTCCTTGAGCGGTCACACCCTTTCTGTGTACTGGGAGGTTTTTGTGTTCTTTTTCTTGTTTTGAGATGGAGTCTTGCTTTGTCGCCCAGGCTGGAGTGCAGTGGAACAATCTCGGCTCACTGAGAACTCCACCTCCCTGGTTCAAGTGATTCTCCTGCCTCAGCCTCCCAAGTAGCTGGGATTAAAGGTACGACCCACCATGCCCAGCTAATTTTTGTATTTTTAGTAGAGTTGGGGTTTCACCATGTTGTCCAGGCTGGTCTTGAACTCCTGACCTCAGGTAATCTGCCCACCTCAGCCTCCCAAAGTGCTGGGATTACAGGAATGAGCCACCGCATCCAGCTTTGTTTCGTTTTTTTGAGAGACAGGGTCTTGCTCTGTTGCCCAGGCTGGAGTGCAGTGGTGCAATCATAGCTCACTGCAGCCTCCAACGCCTAGGTTCAAGTGATCCTCCCACCTCAGCCTCTGGAGTAATTGGGACGACAGGTGCACGCCACCGCACTCAGTTACTTTTAAAATATTTTTTTGTGGAGACAGGGGCTCGCTATGTTGCCCAGGCTGGTTTCAAACTCCTCGCCTCAAGTGATTCTCTCACCTCAGTCTCCCAAAGTGCTGGGATTACAGGCGTGAGCTACTGCGCCCAACCTGTACTTCGAGTTTTTGATCACAAAACAAATCTATTACATTAGAAGAGTTTTGTTAAAAGAGGCAAGGTCAGGGAAGCATGGAGACAAAGAAATAGGAGGAGGCGGAGGAGGCAGCCTGCTCGGGCCTCCCTGAGAGTGAGGCAAGCCCAGCACCAGCTGAGGCGCAGCCCGGTGGATCCTCCCTGGGCTAAGGATATCAGAACAATTCCTGTCTCCTGAGCAGCACTCTGGAGGGGAGCTGACCTAGGAAGGGGCTTGGCTGGGACTTGCACAGGCCAGGGCGGATCTGGGCAGGAAATCAAAGGGATTGCACTACATCTCCAAGCTCAGGAGTATCTTGGGTGCACCTATCTCATCGCACCTCACTGTAAAATGGTCGGAATCAATGAGGTGGGTGTTTGTGACTCAGGGAGGCCTCTCCTGTCTGCCTGGGAGTGTGGCCGTGCGGTGAGGAGACGTCAGCCCTGGGAGGAGGAGGAGCCTGTCTTCCTGGAGGCTTTGGGGAAGCCAGTGGGGTTTTGTATTTCAGGTAGGGTCTTTCTCTGTTACCCAGGCTGGAGTGCAGTGACACAATGATAGCTCACTGCAGCCTCCACCTCTTGGGCTCAAGTGATCTTCCCGCCTTGGCCTCCCAAGTAGCTGGGACCACTTACCCCACTGACTTTGTGGCCTTTCCACCTTGGCTGTTTGTTCTGGCTCTGATGCTCCCAGGGTGGTAGAGAGAGATTGGGCACCGCCATCTAGATGCGTGGCTATGGCCAGTCACGTTGCTGGCCCCAAGTCTGTGTCCCTTCCTGTGTCTGGCTGCCCTTTGTCAAGTGACTTTGCAAGAGCCCTTCCATGCTGAACAGGGCCTGGGTCCCTGCCTCTTCACTCCAGCCATTGCTATGTGACTTCCTTTGCCCATCATATGAGGCTCATGGCGCATAAGAACACAACTGGGCCGTCCCACTAGCCCCAGGACAAGGACGACCTTAAAGAATTCCTTCCCAGCTTACCCACAGTCACATGGCTGAGCCCAGCCAAGGCCAGCAGAGCTTCCCCTGCCAAGTCCAGCCCAGGTCGGTCAACCTATCAACCCACCATGAGAATAAATGAGTGTTGCTTTAGAGTGACGTGTGGGGTCATGTGTTAGGAAGCATTTTTGTAGCAAAAGCTAACTGATACAGAGGGCATCTGTGTTCTAATTATTTCTCTCATGAGCCCTCTCCCTGCCCATCTGTGCATGGCACTGTCCTCATGGAGGTAAGAAGCAGGTGAGCATTACAGGTGGACCCAGGCATCCAGCTCAGCCAGGCCAGGATGCCAGCAAGATGGAGAGAAGTGAGCTAGACACATCTCTCATTAGAACCCCCAAAGCCTTTGGGAGGCCGAGGCAGGCAGATCACGAAGTCAAGAGCTTGAGACCAGGCTGGCCAAGACGGTGAAACCTCGTCTCTATTAAAATACAAAAAATTAGCCAGGCGTGGGGATGTGCACCTGTAGACCTTGCTACTTAGGAGGCTGAGGCAGGAGAATTTCTTGAACCCAGGAGGCGGAGGTTGCAGTGAGCCAAGATCACACCACTGCACTCCAGCCTGGGCGACAGAGCAAGAGTCCATCTCAAAAAAAAAAAAAAAACCCGAAGAACCCCCAAAGCTTCTTTGAAAACAGAGTGTATGGGATCAAGAGAGCTGAAAAAGAATGAAGACCTGAAATGGGCCAGGTGCAGTGGCTCATGTCTGTAATCCCAGCACTGTGAGGGGCTGAGGCGGGAGATTGCTTGAGCCCAGGAGTTCAAGACCAGCCTGGGCAACATAGCCAGACACCATCTCTTAAAAAAAAAAAAAAAAAAAAATCAAAAGGAGCAGAAGTAGCCAAATGTGTCCATTGTGCTGAAGAGACTTTAACAAAATACACGCTATGTGATGGGGAAGGGGGAAGAAAGAGCTGGGACTCACAAAAACATCCGGCTACACTGTGAGCTTGGGATCTTCTTCAGTAAATAGCATCACAGAGCTGGCTGTGGTGGCACAAGCCTATAGTCCCAGCTACTCAGGAGGCTGAGATGGGAGGATCACTTGAGCCCAGGAGTTCGAGGCCAGCCTGGGCAATGTAGCAAAACCCTATCGCTATAAAAATAAAAATACCCCAGGTGTGGTGGCACACAATTATAGTCCCAGCTGCTTGGGAGGCTAAGGTGGGAGGATCACTTAAGCCTGGGAGGTCGAGGCTGCAGTGAGCTAGGAAGGTGCCACTGCACTCCAGCCTAGATGACAGAGTAAGACCTTTTCTCAAAAAAAAAAGGAAAACAAAAATCTATAAATACATTCCTGCATATGCTTGCGCCACACCTTGGAGAGAGATGTGTCGTTTAGGGCTGGCTGAAGCCACCTAAAGGGCAGTCATGTGTTTAAGTGAAACACTCAGCAAGAGCTCTTGCTGAGGGTAGGGCTGGGTCTAGCACCTCAAAGCTGTCAAAGACCTGGGTCCTCTCCGGCCTCCTGACTTACTTTCTCTCCTGTTAACTTCATCCCTGTGTCCTCTGGCTCCACATGGAGGTCCCATGTGGCACAAAACAGCTGCCAGGCTTTCTGACCTCACATCCTCACACCACCTCATCTTTCTCAGACAGCAGAGGAGCAAATGGTTCCTGGCACCTCACCGTGGACAGGAAGGATGAGGCGCTCTGACTGCACAGCAGTGACACCCATTTCTCTACACCAGTCAGGACCTACGCTTGGAGCTGAGGGGTCACTCCCACCCAAATGTCACAGCTGAGACTGCAAAAGAGATGGCTATAACAATTGTCTATTGCTATTTAACAAACTTCCAAAACTTAAGGGCTTAAAGCAGCCGTTACAGTTCCTCCTGCTTCTTCTGTGGACAGGAAGGTGAGCAGTCCTGCTCCTCTGTCCTGGGGTCATTCATGCACTGCAGTCTCCCGATGGCTGCGCTGAGGCTGTGAGGTCAATTATTACCTCACCTGAGGATCTGGCAGCTGGTGCTGGCTGCTGGTCAGGGTGCCTCAGTTCTCCCCACGGGAGACCCGCCTCCAGTAAGCTGGCCAGGGCTTCTTTTTTGTTTTGTTTTGTTTCGTTTTTTGAGACGAAGTCTCACTTTGTCCCCAGGCTGAGTGCAATGATGTGATCTCGGCTCACTGCAACCTCCATCTCCCAGATTCAAGTGATTCTCCTGCCTTAGCCTCCTGAGTAGCTAGGATTACAGACACCCGCCATCATACCTGGCTAATTTTTGTATTTTTGTGGAGACGGGGTTTCATCATGTTGGCCAGGCTGGTCTCGAACTCCCGACCTCAGGTGATACACCCACCTCAGCCTCCCAAAGTGCTGGGATTACAGGCATGAGCCACCGTGCCTGGCCTAAGGGCTTTCTTTTTGCACAGCAGTGCTGAGGTCTAAGGAGGCAAAAGTGGAGCTGGGTGCCATGGCTCACATCTATAATCTCAGCATTTTAGGAGGCTGAGGTGGGAGGATCGCTTGAGCCCAGGAGGTCAGGACCAGCCTGGGAAACATAAGGAGACCCTGTCTCAACAACAATAACAACAACAAAAATTAGCCAGGCGTGGTGGCATGTGCCAGTAGTCCCAGCTACTTGGGAGGCTGAGGTGGGAGGATCCCTTGAGCCTGGGAAGTAGAGGCTGCAGTGAGCCATGATCGCATCACTGCACTCAGGCTGGGCAACAGAGCGAGACTCTGGCTCAGTCAATCAATCAATAAAAATAAGGAGGCAAAAGTGGGAGCTGCGAGGCCTCCCCAGCGCCCTCATGGGCACTCACATGGAATCACTCCGCCACATTGTACTGGGCAGAGCCAACTAGACCCAGATTTAGGAGAGGGGAAAATAGAGCCCACCTCTTGAAGAGATGAGCATTTGCAATGGGCTGGTGGGGATGGGAGGGAGAGCTGCGGTTGGCTGACTCTGCAAACAACCTACTGCCAGGGGTGATCAGGGCACAGCTGAACAGGCAGGATGACCAGTGATGGCCACAAGAGGGCAGGAGGAGGCAGCAGCGGGAGGCCTTCCTAGAGGTGGTGCCTTCCGCCCACAGACCCCTGGTGAATCTCAGCGGGCAATGCCCCTGAAGACACCTCTTGTGTCAAACCCAGGAGTGCCCCTGGGACCAATGTTCAGAGGCAATCTTTGATTTCAGGGCAGGAGGGGCTGGAATTACGTACCTCCCATGCTAAATTGAGTCATGAAACTTTTATTAAGGGATATAGTTTGTCAACGCCAAGAAAACAAGGCAGGCTCATTAAGAGCAAATCCTTCTTCACCAGCGCAGCCACCAATTCTGAGGGAATTGTGAAATGAGAGGGGCAGACAGAGGGATTTGCAGAGGGGGCTGGCTGGGCCACTGCCTGCATGCAAAGTGCTTTCCAAGTCCATTAAGAATGCAGGCATGAGCTGGGCGTGGTGACTCACGCCTATAATCCCAGTACTTTGGGAGGCCAAGGTGGCAGATCACTTGAGGTCAGGAGTTCGAGACCAGCCTGGCCACTAAGGCAAAACCCTGTCTCTACTAAAAACACAAAAATTAGCCAGGTGTGGTGGTGGGTGCCTGTAGTCCCAGCCACTCAGGAGACTGAGGCAGGAGAATTGCTTGAATCCAGGAGGCGGATGTTGTAGTGAGCTGAGATTGCACCACTGCACTCCAGCCTGGGCGACACAGTGAGATTCCCACTCAAAAGAGAAACAAAACAAACAAAAAAGAATGCAGGCATGGTGGCAACATCCATTTCCCAAGGTTGCTTCACAAAAAAGCTGTCTCCTTCGCGAACATGACAGCCACTTCCATCAGACATGAGTGTGTACACCCACCCACTTCTCCATCGACCAAGGAGGGTCCCGCATGGCTTTGTCCCTCCGGGAACCTGAATATGCCCTTCCTAATGCCCCTGTGACTGAAGGTGACAGGGGACACCAGCCCTTTGTGCTGGTAGCCAGCAAGGTCTACCAGATGGCATGGCCGGGCGGGGCAGGGCTGGACCAGATGGTTGGTAGGGAGGTGTGGGGGGGACAGGTGGAGTAGGGGTGGGGTGGGAGAGGCATGGTCTAGCAGCTGGATGGTTAAAACCGATTTACTTCTTGGGTGCAGAGTGTGGGGTGTTGGATGTGGAAGAGAGTCCTGAGGTGTATAGTAGTGATCAAATCACAACCATCATCATAACAATCATAATGCTGGCACTGTTCTCAAAGAAAGGGCAAGTGGTAGTGTTAATATCTTCTTTAGGATGGGCATGGTGGCTCATGCCTGTAATCCCAGCACTTTGGGAGGCCGAGGCGGGCAGATCACTTGAGGTCAGGAGTTCAAGACCAGCCTGGCCAACATGGCGAAACCCTGTCTCTACTAAAAATACAAAAATTAGTCGGTCGTGGTGGCATGCATCTGTAATCCCAGCTACTCAGGAGGCTGAGACTCAAGAATCGCTTGAACCTAGGAGTCAGAAGTTTCAGCAAGCCAAGATCACACTACTGCACTCCAGCCTGGGCAACAGAGTAAGACTCCATCTCAAAAAAAAAAAAATCTTCTTTAGTACGTGTGTGTTTAAATACTATACCATGCATTATAGCATGGTCGCCATATCCGTTTTCTGAACACCACTGTTTTCAAAAAAGCTAGTGAGCAGTAGTTGCGTTGGTCTTTATAAAGACAGGGTCTCATTCTGTTGCCCAGGCTGGAGTGCAGTAGTGTGATCTGGGCTCGCTGAAACTTCCAACTCCAGGTTCAAGCCATTCTTGAGTCTCCACCTCCTGAGTAGCTGGGACTGCAGGCGTGTACCACCATGGTCAGCTAATTTTTTTATGTTTTGTAGAGACAAGGTCTTGCTATGTTTCCCTGGCTGGTCTCAAACTCCTGGGCTCAAGCGATCCTTCCACGTCGGCCTCCCAACGTGCTGGGATTACAGGCATGAGCCCCCAAGCCTGGCCAAATAGTAGCAGTTTCTGAGTCTTGTCTGGGGCCCAAATCTGGCTGAAGAGAGACCCTCTGAGCCTCTCCCTCTTCACTCAGTGAATGAGGCCACAAAGACCTGCCACCTGGAACACAGCGGTGAAGTCACCCACACCCGGTTTGGCGTATCTGAGTTGTGTGCAGTTGGTAAGGTAACGCAGCCTCTCTGAGATCTCTGTAAGAAGGCATTCCAATATCCACTTAACGTGCAGAAAACTCCTGGCATGACTTTGTATTATTATTTGAGACAAGTTTTTTTTTGAGATAGAGTTTTGCTCTTGTTGCCCAGGCTGGAAGTGTAATGGCACGATGTCAGCTCACTGCAACCTCCGCCTCCCGGGTTCAAGCAATTCTCCTTCCTCAGTCTCCTGAGTAGCTGGGATTACAGGCATGCACCACAAGTCCAGCTAATTTTGTATTTTTAGTAGAGATGGGGTTTCTCCATGTTGATCAGGCTGGTCTTAAACTCCCGACCTCAGGTGATCTGCCCACCTTGGCCTCACAAAGTGCTGGGATTACAGGCATGAGCCATCATGTGTGGCTAAGCCAAGATTTTAAATGAAGATATTTCATACAAACATTAAATTCCACAGCTTCTCAAGAACGATCTAGAAATCTGCTGGCACGGGTCTGTATTCCCACCTGGCAGGACTGGCTGAAACTGAATAATTGCCTTTTTTTTTTTTTTTTTGAGACAGGGTCTTGCTCTGTCACCCAGGCTGGAGTGCAGTGGTGCCATCACAGCTCCCTAAAGCCTCAACCTCCTGGACTCAAGCGATCCTCCTGCCTCAGTCTCCTGAGTAGCTGGAATGGCAGATACTTGCCACTGTGCCCAGATAATTTTTTTTTTTTTTTTTTTTTTGAGACAGTCTCACTCCGTCACCAGGAGGCAGGCTGGAGTGCAGTGGCGCGACCTCCACTCACTGCAACCTCCGCCTCCTGGGTTCAAGCAATTCTCCTACCTCAGCCTCCCAAGTAGCTGGGACTACAGGCGTGTGCCACCACGCCCAGCTAATTTTTTTGTATTTTTAGTAGAGACACGGTTTCACCATGTTGGCCAGGATGGTCTGGATCTCTTGACCTCGTGATCCACCCACCTTGGCCTCCCAAAGTGCTGGGATTACAGGCATGAGCCACCGCGCCCGGCCACCCAGATAATTTTTTTTAAACATTTTTTTTCTAGAAATGAGGTCTCATTATGTCACCCAAGCTGGTCTTGAACTCCTGGCTTAATGATTCTCCCACCTCGTCCTCCCAAAATGCTGGGATTACTGGCATGGGCCATGGTGCCAAGCCCGAGTAATTGCTTTAAATAGAAGGTGGGTTCCCCCTCTTTGCCAGAGCCCCCATCATGCCCTGTTGTCTTAAATCAGACCTCCTTTGCTTATATGTATTCCTGGCCTAATCTTAGAAGTCACTGGAGTTTTCCATCCCTGGATTAGGATTTCAGCTCCAGCTCTGCACCCAGACCCCAATCCCAGGACCCATCCTCACTGAGCCTGCAGCTGAACACTTGCAGTGTGGTGAGGGAGGTGGCTGGTGCCTTCCCAGGTCTCCTCTGTCACTTCAGCACCATGAAGTGGACCAGCACTGAAGTTCTGGGAACAACCCCCCCCAGCCAGGCACCTGAGTGACCTCTCGGCCCTGCCCTCTGTGGCTGAAGATCTTGGAGTGAGGCAGCTGCCTTCAGCAGTTTACACTAAACCTACTTTAATTCTCAGGGATTTTGTTGCAAGTGGCTTCATCACAGTCTCTGGGCCATTTGACCGGAGCATCCAGCTGTCACCTCTAATGTTCCTTCAATCCTTCAACAAATACGGAGCATCTGCTAGACCAGGCAGCAAACTACAGCCCCTGGGCCAAACCCCACCACCACCTGCCTTTGTCCAACCCACGCGCTAAGAATGGCTTTTACCTTTTAAAATGGTTAAGGCCAGGCACAGTGGCTCACGCCTGTAACCCAGCACTTTGGGAGGCCGAGGTGGGCAGATCACAAGGTCAGAAGTTCAAGACCAGCCTGGCCAACATAGTGAAACCCAGTCTCTACTAAAAAAATACAAAAAATTAGCCGGGCCTGGTGGCGGGCGCCTGTAATCCCAACTACTCGGGAGGCTGAAGCAGGAGAATTGCGTGAACCGGGGAGACAGAGGTTGCAGTGAGCCAAGATTGCACCATTGCACTCCAGCCCAGACGACAATGTGAGACTCCGACTCAAAAAAAAAAAATGGTTGAAAACAGTCAAAATAAGAATCATACTGGCCAGGCACGGTGGCTCACACCTGTAATCCCAGCACTTTGGAAAGCCAAAGTGGGCAGATCACTTGAGGTCAGGAGTTCAAGACCAGCCTGGCCAACATAGTGAAACCCTGTCTCTACAAAAAAAGTACCAAAATTAGCCAGGCGTGGTGGCACGCACCTGTAATGCCAGCTACTTTGAAGGCTGAGGTAGGAGAATTGCTTGAACCTGGAAGACGGAAGTTGCAGTGAGTTAAGATCGCCCCCCTGCACTCCAGCCTGGTGGACAGAGCGAGACTCTGTCATCAAAAATAAATAAATAAATAAATAAATAAATAAATGCAGTGACACATGAAAATTATATGAAATTGAAATTTTGGTGTCCATAAAGTTTTATCGGAACACAGCCACGCCCATTCGTTAGTGTCATTCGCGGCTGCGGTTCATGCCCCGGTGGCAGAGTTGAGCATTTCAGACAGAGACAACGGCCTGCAAAGCCTCGACTATTTTCTATCTGGCTCTTTCCAGAAAATGTTCGCTGCCGCCGGCTCTGCTACATTCCAGTCCCTGCCTCGGTGTGGGCCACACAGCGGTGGATTAGTTTCCTAGGGCTGCCAAAACAGATTTCCGTAAACACAGTGACTTAGGACCACAGAATTTATCCGCTCGCAGTTCTGAAGGCCCGAAGTCACAAAGCAGGGGGGCCGCCAGGGTTAACTCCCTCTGGAGGCTCCAGGCGAGAATCCGGCCCTGGCTTTCCCAGCCTCCCGGGCCCTTGAGCACCGCTCCTGGCCACTCCCCCAGTCTCTGCCTCCCCCTCCTCCGAGAGGTGCCTCTCCTCTGTGTGTCTCTCAGGACACTTGCCATAGGATTTAGGGCCCCAGGGAGAGGACGCTTTTTACAAATAAGGTCATATTCACAGGTTCTGGGATGTGGATGTATCTTTTGGGGCAGGGCACCCTGTAAGTGGTTTCTTGCCTTCTAGAAGCTTCTTTGTAATGTTTTCTTTCATTATTATTATTTTTGAGATAGGATCTTGCTCTGTCACCCAGGCTGGACTGCAGCAGTGCAATCCTAGCTCTCTGCAGCCTCAAACTCCTGGGCTCAAGCGATCCTCCCACCTCAGCCTCCCGAGGAGCTGGGAGTTTGGAAGGTACATGCCATCATACCCCAACTAATTTTTTAATTTTTTGTAGAAATGTGATCTTGCCATGTTGTCCAGGCTGGTCCCAAACTCCTGGGCTCAAGCAATCCTCCCACCTCAGCCACCCAAGTAGCTGGGAGGTGCACTATCATGCCCACCTAATTTTTGTATATTTTGGTACAGTTGGGGTCTGGCTATGTTGCCCAGGCCATATAAGCTTCCATTTTTTTGTTTGTTTGTGATGGAGTCTCGCTCTGTTGCCCAGGCTGGAGTGCAGTGGTGCAACCTCAGCTCACTGCAACCTCCACCTCCCGGGCTCAAGCGATTCTCCTGCCTCAGCCTCCTGAGTAGCTGGGACTACAGACACAAGCCACCATGCCCAGCTAATTTTTCGAATTTTTAGTAGAGGTGGGGTTTCACCATGTTAGCCAGGATGGTCTCAAAATCCTGACCTCAAGTGATCTGCCTGCCTCTGCCTCCCTAAGTGCTGAGATTCCAGGCGTGAGCCACTGCGCCTGGCCACTTCCATTCTTTTGAAGGATTACTAATGATAACCCCTCCACTCAAAAAAAAAAAAAAAAATAGCAAGTCCAGTGTTGATAAGCACCATGAAGAAAACCAGAGCTGCGCCAGGAGAATGGAGAGGGGGAAGGGGGTTGCTGTGTGCATTTTACTTTATGGACACCCAAGGAAGGTGAGCCTGTGAGCCCCTCAGGGGAATGAGGGAGCCACAGGGCATTGGGGGAGGCGGCAGCAGGTGCAGAGACCTCAGGTGGAAGCATGTGGTCCCGTGTGAGGAGCAGCAAGGAGACCCGGGCGGCTGCAGACGGTTGAGCCAGAGGGAGAAGAGTTATGGGTGCTGTAGGTTAAGGGGCTCTTGGGTGCCATAGATTGAAGGGATAGGATTCCAGGTCCATCACCATATCGTCAGAAGGGCTGATTCTTACTAAGGTCTTGTTGTTGCGGTTGTTTTAATGTACCCATGCTTCAGGTGGACAATCTCATTTAATTCCTTCAATAATTCTAACTTGTGGGACCAGGACGTGGCCGCTCACGCCTGTAATCGCAACACTTAGGGAGACCAAGGCGGGTGGATCGCTTGAGGCCGGGAGTTCCAGACCAGCCTGGGCAACATAGTGGACCCCGTCTCTACAAAAAGGAAATTAGTCGGGTCTGGTGGTGCACACCTGTAGTCCCAGCTGCTCAGGAGGCTGAGGCAGGAAGATCACCTGAGCTTAGGAGGTTGAGGCTGCAGTAAGCTATAATCTCGCCACTGCTCTCCAGCCTGAGCAACAGAGAGACCCTATCTCTAGAAAAAAGAAAAAAAACCCTAACTTGGAACTCTTATAATTGACTTCCTTTAGAAAAAAGGAGGTGTGGGATATTGTAAAATATCTTTCTTACTGTGATATAAAATAAGAAATATATATTTAGTCTCTGCTGTGGGTTCTTATATAAAACCCTTGTAGATGGGGTTAAGGGGAATCTTTTGTTGAACATTTGGGGTTTGTTTGTTTTGAGATACCATCTTGCTCTGTCACTTAGGCTGGAATGTAGTGGTGTGAACATGGCTCACTGCAGCCTCAACTCCTGGGCTCAAGTGATCCTCCTGCCTCAGCCTCTGGAGTAGCTGGGACTACAGGCATGTGCACAACCATGTCTGACTAATTTCGTTTTATTTTTAGTAGAGATGGGGTTTCACTAAGTTGCCCAGGCTGGTCTGAAACTCCTGAGTTCAAGCAATCCTCACACCTTGGCCTCCCAAGTAGCTGGGGTTACAGGTGTGAGCCACTAAGCCTGGTCTAATATTCAGTCTTTGACCCGCCTGGTTTTTTGACCCAGAACTCCTTTTTTTTTTTTTTCTTTTGAGATGGAGTCTCGCTCTGCCGCCAGGCTGCAGTACAGTGGCGCCATCTTGGCTCACTGCAACCTCCGCCTCCCAGGTTCAAGTGATTCTCCTGCCTCAGTCTCCCGAGTAGCTGAGAGTACAGGTGCATGCCACCACACCCAGCTAATTTTTGTATTTTTAGTAGAGACAGGGTTTCACCATGTTGGCCAGGATGGTCTTGATCTCTTGACCTCGTGATCTGCTGCCTCAGCCTCCCAAAGTGCTGGGATTACAGGCATGAGCCACTGCACCCGGCCTGACCCAGAACTCCTAAATCCCTTGGAATGCCTCAGCGATAGCAGCACCTTTTGTTCTAACGAGGGGGACTATTTATGGGTCCCCCAGATAGCCTCAGGATAGGGGCTGGTTGCCAGGAGAACCAACCACGTGATTGGAGGGTCGGACCTCTGGGGAGGGGAGGGGGGCTGAAGGTGAGGTTGTTCACCCATGTCCAGTGGTGTAATCAATCATGCCTATGTAATGAAGTCTCCATAAAAACCCAGAAGGACAGGGTTTGGAAGGGCCTCCTGGTTGCTGAACACGTGGAGGTTCCTGGAGGATGGCGTCCCCAGAGAGCGCATGGAAGCCGCGCCCCCGCCGGCATGCCCAGCTCTGCGCACCCCTTCCACCTGGCTGTTCACCTGCAGCCTTTGTCATATCCCTTACAACAAATGGCTAAAGTGTCTCCCTGAGTTCTGTGAGCTGCTCTAGACCTATCACATCCGAGGAGGGGGTGGCGGGGACCTGTTGATTTACAGCCTGTTGGTCAGAAGTGCAGGTAAAACAAATTGGGGTTGCAACTGGCATCAGAAGTGGGGGAGCAGTCTCGCGGGACTGAGCCCTCATTCTGTGGGATTTCACGCTAACTTCGGGTAGACAGTGTTAGAATTGAGTTGAACTAGAGGACACTCAGTGTGTCCACTGGAGAACTGCTTGCTGATAAGGAGAAATCCCCACACATTTTAGACACGTTCTGTGTTGAGTGTGAGAGTAGAGAGAGAAAAGTTTGGCTTTTCCTTCAGAAGGTCATTTATGGCAAGGTGGCTCACGCCTGTAATCCCAGCACTTTGGGAGGCTGAGGCAGAAGGATCGCTTGAGGCCAGGAGTTCGAGACCAGCCTGGGCAACACAGCAAGATCCCATATCTACAAAAAGTTAGCCAGGTGTGATGGCACACATCTCTAGTCCCAGTTACTTAAGGGGCTAAGTGAGGAGGATTGCCTGAGCCCAGGAGGTCGGGGCTGCAGTGAGCTATGATTGTGCCACTGCACTTTCTCCTGGGCAACAGAGTCGGACCTTGTCTCAAAAAAAAAAGAAAAAAAAGAGGTTATTTATACCTATTAGTTTGATAAAAATATCAAAATACTTACCATGATTTTGATGAGGACACTGGGGTGACTCGCACAAGGTCACTTAGGGAGTAGGGCACAGTGCCGGGATCCCAACCCAAGGCCCCCGCCCTCCTGGCTTTCTTCCAGAGCTTGTGGAAGGAGCTTTATTGAAACAGACAGAAGAAAGAGAGGACAGTTGGGAAGAACAGAAACGCAGCCTAGCCCAGATGGAAGAGCAAGTGACGTTTCTGCAACAGCAGAAGGCTTCGGAGGAGCTCAGAGGGGCCAGCGGATGGTCCTGTTTTCACATTCAAGGAGGGTCACTGACCCCACAAAACAGTCTCCACCACCAGAGCTGCCGTGGAATATTGGCAAATCTGTTGGGTGCGACCCGCACCAGGCCAGTCGCGTTGGCACACAGCCTCTGAGCCACTGCCCATCTGCTGTTCCTTGCATGGGCCAGAGGGGCTGACAGGCACTTAGGCCTCCTGACTCTGGAGGAGGGGCATGGAAGCCCCAGCATGGGCAGCTGCAAGGAAGGGCAGAGAACCCCTTCCAAACAGAGCAGGCTGGGCAGCTGGGCCACACCAGGGGGCTGGGGAGAACAGCTTTGTACTGCTGTTGTTTTCAATTATTGCTTAAAATTCGTATCAAAATAATCCACATAGATATTTGAATAATGACACAGACAGGCTCTTTCTGGCCTGTTTCCACGATGACTCCCACTTTCCAGATGAGGAAACTGAGGTTCAGAGATGGTCAGTGACTGTGGCCCTAGGTCATAAGTCATGAGCCCAAGATCTCAGTGCAGATGTGTCTGACGTCAGGCTTTTTTTTTTTTTTTTTGGTAGAGATGGGGTTTCACTATGTTGCCCAGGCTGGTCTTCCACTCCTGGCCTCAAGTAATCCTTCTGTCACAGCCTCCCAAAGTGCTGGGATTACAGGTGTGCACCACTGCACCTGACCGCAACTCTCTTTTCAAAGGCCATGGCCTCCCCAGAGTTATCTGGAAGGGCAGTGGGGAGCTGGGCCCCCAGTGGGTGGTTGAGGGTGGGAAGAAAAGCCCTGTAACCCTCACTGGGTAGATGGGAGGGGAGGCGCTGAGATTTTCCCAGGTCAGGGCAGCAGGGGCAAGGTCACCTGGCAGGGGTATAAAGTCTGGTTCCAGAAAGCTGAGGCTGAGACCCCTGGGCCGCCCAGGTCTGCCCTAGGCAGCAGGGCACACAGACGGGGTGGGCACCAGCAGGTAGTCCCTAGGCCCACCCAGCCCAGACTGGGAGGTATGAGAAGGCAGGGGCTGCCCTGCTCAGCCCCTCCCTGACAAAGCTGCCCCGCACCAACCAGGTGTCCCCCAATCCTAGCCCCCAGGCAGCCTTGGGTGCCTGCACTCTGGGGTCGACTGCAGAGGGCCAGCAGGAGTCAGCAGACCCCCAAAGCACTCCCTAAACCCAGGACGCCTTTGCAGGCCTTGCCTTCCATGGCACCAGCAGCCTCCAGGCCAAAGACCACACACTCTGATTTCTACCCTGCCGACGGGCAAGGTGGGGGCTTCAGGTACCAATGACAACTTTCATTCATATTTCACCCTACCGTGTCCTGGTGCGAGCTGCAAAGACCAGGTGTCACAGAGGCTGGGGCTGTGGCCTGCAGACATGCTGGGCCTTGGATGCAGGATGGGGCCCCTTTAGATATTCAGTCCTGGGGGAGCCAGGCCCATCTGAGAGTGGCCTTTGGATTTGAGGACTAAAATCCCAAACAAGGGCTGAGGTCCCTCCCACAACCCCAGACACATAAGCTGCCTCCCCTGAAGCCACCTTGGAAAAAGGAGAAGGGATGTAGGGGAAGGGAGATCTCTTGAGATGAGACAGTTTCCTTGGAGAGCTCAACTAAGCCACCATGGACAGCTACGCAGGTTGTTCACTGTTCAACAAGGCCTGGCTGAGAACGGCGAGGGCACCAGAAATCTTGACCCTCACCTGGTACAGAGCTGCTCCAGCTGCCTAGAGGAAAAGGCACCTTTTGAAATTTGCACAAAGCCTGTCTTAAGTGTGCACTTTAACTGAATATTTTATCCAGAAGATGCTGTCTTAAATCTGGAGAGAATGAGTTCTACTTAGCTGGCAAAATGTTTTTTTAAATATTTTTCTGCCATCAGTTTTCTAGAGCAAAATGAGATCAGTTATAGAAACAGGCTGGGTGTGGTGGCTCACGCCTGTAATCCTAGCACTTTGGGAGGCCAAAGTGGGTGGATCACCTGAGGTCCAGAGTTCAAGACCAGCCTGGCCAACATGGGGAAACCCCATCTCTAGTAAAAATACAAAAATTAGCTGGGTGTGGTGGCAGATGCCTGTAACCGCAGCAAAACGGGAGGCTGAGGGAGGAGAATCACTTCAACCTGGGAAGCGGAGTTTGCAGTGGGCCGAGATTGTGCCACTGCATTCCAGCCTGGGTGACAGAGCGAGACTCTGTCTCAAAAAAGAAAAAAAGAGAAAGAAAAGAAAAAAGCACACATTTTGTGTGCATCCGAGTCAGGTCAAAGAGTGCATTTTGTCAATCACCTTACACAAACACCCCACATACACTCACAAACACACATATGCACACACACACCCCACATATACACACACACCACACACCCCTCACAACCACACACACCACACACACACTGACATATAAACACATATACACACACCTCACACCACACACACACATACCCCCACTCACAAACACCCTTCACACCACACACAGTCACACATGCACATACTGCACACATACACATGTGCACATACATACATGCATACACATACACATGCAGGCACACACAAACCACACACACCACACACACTCACATACACACACACACACACACACACGTTATATTCATGTAAAAAGCACCTGGCCCTAGCTGACTATCCCTTTCCTTCCTAGAAGGCAGAACCGTGCCTCATGCCTAGTTCTGGATTCACTACCTGTCACACCTCTGGATATGTCTGGTGATGACCGAAAAGATTGAGTGACCCCTAAGAGATGTGTCCCGGAGCTGAGGGTGGGACTGCGAGGTCAGATGTGCTTTGCCATCTCCAACGGGAAGCTGTAATCACGTAAGCAATCTTTTCTTTTTTTTTTTTAACAGACAGGGTCTTTCTCTGTCGCTCAGGCTGTATGCAGTAGCACAAGCATAGCTGCAGCCTCAAACTCCCAGGCTCAAGAGATCCTCCTGCCTCAGCCTCGAGTATCTGGGACTACAGGCCCACACCATGCTCAGCTAATTTTTCCACTTTTTGTTGAGATGGGGTCTCACTATGTTGCCTAGGCTGGTCTCAAACTCCTGGCTTTCCGTGATCCTCCTGCCCAGGCCTCACAAAGTGTTGGGATTATAGGTGTGAGCTACCACGCAGGCCAAGTCATTCTTAAACAAAAGCCTTATGATTCTAACGTTGGCGCAATGAGGATGCCAGGGTATCTATTGCTAGGTGACTTTTGTGACTTCTGGTTACAAAGTGCAGCCTGATCCATGCTTAATTCTATTTCTGCCCAGAACCTGGCATGTAATTCTTGTTAACCCCTCAAGGACAGTTCAAAGCCACAGCCTCCAGCCACATAGGAACCCAGGGACCTTGCATCCAGGACAGAGCAGAATGCCGGAGCACAACCCCTCCTGAGTCACCTGCAAACTGGATTCTACAAGCAGCTCTCAAGGTCACAGGGGAAGCCGACCCAGGTGGGCCTGGATCCCTGGTGTTCCAGGAAGCCGGTCGGCTCTTCTGTGCATTGGCCTCTCGATGCCCTGAGACAAGACGTGACCCGGGAAAGGGAAGGAACCTGGCAGACATGGAGAATCTGGGTCCCAAAGAGACTCAGACTCCACCTTCTCAGCTTCCGCTCTGCCCGCAGCCACGCCCTGGCTCTGGAGCTCCTCCAGCAGCGCCGAAAAAAGCCTGACAGCGCCCCCTGCAGGCCTTTCACTAGGCAGTAAAATGGACAGAGCAGCCACATCGACCCTGGCTGGGGACGGAGGAAAAGGCAGCATTTGGAATCCTCTGGACCTGGTTTAAACTCCCGCCCTTCCACCTTCCAGCTGTGTGACTCCGGGTGAGTTACGGAATCTCTGGGCCTCCGTGTCCTTGCGGCTCAATGGCAACAGTGACCGGGTGCTGTCTCCTTGGGCCATCAGAATGTGCCATTTACCAGTAACAGATACGAGCACGGGGAATTTCCAGCCCCAAACCCCGAGGAGCGTACAGTGGCGTTGGTGTCCCCAGAGCGGCTGGGAGGAGTTAGAGCTCAGCAAGCGCTGGCTCTGAAGCCAGGCCTGCAATTGGACCCCAGTCTTGCTGGAGATTTGCTGTGTGGCCTTGGGCGGGTCACTAACCCTCTCTGTGCCTCAGTTTCCTCATCGGTAAGCATTTGCTCAGAAGGCAGGGAATCCTAAGGGGGTGTATGTGTGTCTCCAGAAGGTAAGCACTGGTCTCCTCTTGCGGCAAGGGAGGGGGAACCAGTTTTGGAAATGCCGCGGTACAGATCATTAACGTCATAAAAGCCTCGCGTGCGGCAGCCTCAGTGAAGGGAGATTGAGATGCTACTCACGTCCTTCCCCAGAGTCTCAATCACTCTTCCTCGAGTGCCCTTCAGAGGCTGGAAGCAAGGTCGCTGAGACGTGGGAGCTCGGGAATCAACTCCAGCGTGGATTCTGGGGACGGGCTGGGGGAGGCTGTATGGGCAGGCTGCAGCCTCTGCTAATTGGGGATCCCCATCCTCAGGGACTACCCTGACAACAGGCTCTGCCTCTGGCCTCAGTCACCAATGGTAGTGCTGGACTCACACCCATGTGGGTCAGAGGGGCCCCAGACTACTTCCCATGCCGCTCCACAGAGGCCACTTCCACCTGAGCGGCCTCAGTCCAGGGCTTAGATTCAAACGGCTACAGACAGCTGGGGTCTCTAGGGGCCATGAGACCCACCAAAAGCGTAGTGTGTGCCTCAGGGGGACAGAACCCTGGCAGGTAGTAATATGATCTTATTTCCACTGAAAGTCAGAGGTGTACAGATGGGCCAGCGCACACAAATCCAAGGAAAGGTCTGAAAGCCACCCACTGAGATGTTATCATATGGTTTACATGAGTCTTTTTATCTGCAAATAGTAATTTCTATATAATAAAGAGAAGGGAGGGGCAGGGCGCATTGGCTCACACCTGTAATCCCTGCACTTGGGGAGGCCGAGGCAGTTGGATCGCCTGAGCCCAGGAGATGGAGGTCACAGTGAGCTATGACTGCACCACTGCACTCCAGCTTGCACAACAGAGCAAGACCCTGTCTCAAAAAAATAAAATAAAAGAGAAGGGGAAAAAATTAAAAACCTGAGTCTTTTTTGAGACACAGTCTCACTCTCACCCAGGCTGGAGTGCAGTGGCGCAATCTCGGCTCATTGCAACCTCCGCCTCCTGGGTTTAAGTGATTCTCCTGTCTCAGCCTCTGGAGTAGCTGGGATTACAGGTGCCCACACCACCATGCCCAGCTAATTTTTGTATTTTTAGTAGAGACGAGGTTTCATCATTGGCCAGGCTGGTCTTGAACTCCTGACCTCAGGTGATCCACCCACCTCGGCCTCCCAAAGTACTGGGATTACAGGCATGAGCCATGGCTCCTGGCCAAAACCTGAGTGTCTTTGAAAAAAAAAATCTACCTGTTGCCAAAATGCCTGCCGCCTATGTCACGTCTGTGGATCTCTTGGATGTTTCATTGAAATAATGATCTTTCTAACCCACCCCCTGGTACCTGACTGATCCAGGGGGAGTTTTCTGCCACCCTTCAGAGGCCCCTGGAGGCTCCAAGTAGGCTCCAGCCAGCACCATGGCCAGTACCACGAAGCTCTCTGCCCACCCCAGGAGGCCGCATAACCCAGCCTGCTATCAATGCCTCCCAGCACTCAACACCAAGACCTGAGACAATTAATTAACAAGGCTTTTAAAAGATGTTTTCAAACGATACAGAGAGGGAAAGGTGGAAAAGGGAGTCCTTGAGCTGCAGAAATTCTTCACTGAAGAGTCTTTCACTTAAGTGCTTTTCCCTAAGGAGCCCGGCAAGGTAAGGCGACAGTGTTCAGAGCAGACACCAAGGACGCAGTTTCATTATGTTGAAAATTAGCTAGAAGACACCTCAGCGGGACTCCAGGCCTCTTCCAAGAGGAAAAACCCATTTGGATAAATCTGAAAAATCATCCTGCACATAAGGATTTTTTGGCACCCGCTGAGCCAAGCCCTACACTGGGGTCTCGGGACACAGAACCCCCGACTGCCTGCAGGTTCTCATGGTGGTAGGGGCGACGCCACGGTTCCTGGGACAAGAGGGGACATGGGTGCTGCGGGGTGGCGAAGAGGAAGGGGCGCTCAGCAGCACCTCACAGAGGGCTTCAGAGAGGTTGGGGGAGGAGATTTTGAAGGGGTCGGGGAGAAGGAGGGGGATTGGAGGCTTTGGAGGGATGGGGGAGGAGGGGAGTTGATGGGGCAGCCAGAGTCATTTCAGGGCAGCGCCCCAGCTTTTCCCAAGGGCTGGTCTCGAAGATGAGCCACAGTGGTCAAACCACGGTCACCAAAATCCCCCATGCACAGAACACATTGCCCATCTCAGAGTTGGCTCCTCCTAAGGAACCAGCTGCTGCATTTGCAGTGGAAAGGAGTCCTTCACCTGTAGCCCGGCACCGGGCTGGGAGAATTCAGCAAATAATAGTTATTAATAAATGGCCATCAATCATGGCTCTTCTGCCCAGGCCCAAGGAGCCAGCTAGAGCTGCCAGCCGCCTTCCTCTCCTGGTCTCAGCTCTCCTGCAGAGGTCTCACCCTGGAGAGGGACACTGGGACAAGGATGTCGCTCAGAAGAAGTGGGCAGGCCTGGTTAGGCCACTAACCACCAGGAACTGATTTGGTCAAATGACCCCATGGAGCCTCACAGAACAGGTTTGCAACTCCCAAGTCTAATATTTCTCCTCCTTCAGAACAGAAACCAGGCCCCAAGAAATATCCATATCACCTCTAAGAATTGGGGGCTCACTACAACCCACACCCCTGGGCCATGGTATCAGTCCTGGAATTAACACTTTACAGTTGGCCAGGCATGGTGTCTCACAAGCCTGTAATCCCAGCACTTTAGGAGGCCGAGGCAGAATCGCTTGAGCCCAGGAGTTTGAGACCAGCCTGGGCAACACAGTGAGACCCCATCTTTACAAAAAATAAACAAAACCAGCCAGGCCTGGTGGTGCACATCTGTAGTCCCAGCTACTCGAGAGGCTGAGGTGGGAGGATCACTAAGAGCTGTGAAGTCAAGACTGCAGTGCGTTGTGATTGCACCACTGCATTCCAGCCTGGGTGACAGAGTGAGACCTGGTCTCCAAAAAATAAAATAAAATACTCCATCCCAGCCTAGCTTACTCCCCACTGCCCTTTCCTCTCCTCCTAAGTCCTGCCTGTGTTCTCTGTCCAAGGGTGGGGTTGGCAGGCAACAGATCCCACCCCTTCAACCCCTCCATCTCCAGGGGAAAAAGCCCTTTCACACCGTCAGGCACAGACAGCACTCCTGGCCTTCCCTAGCAGGCAGGTGAGGTGGTATTTATAGCCCAGGTATAATTGGATGCTAATTCCTTTCTGCAGAGAGCAATTGGCATTTGGATTCTCTCCTTTCTGAACTCCGGGGCAGGGCTCGCCACAGCTGGGAAGCTGTGATGGACATGGAGCAAGGGCCTGTCACACAAGCACACATCATGCACGCCCTGCTCACCCCGGCCCAGCCCCCACCCCCAGGTGATTCCTATGCAAGTCTCAGAAACAGACATCAGCCCACAGCTCCCGGCTTCCCAAGCCTAGCATCAAGCCAGTCAACACCCACCCTCACGTCCAGGTAAGCCAATGTCTCCTGCCAGGCGCTGTAGTCCACATCAGCAACTACCCAAGTTGTGCCTGCCTGGTCATCACGACACCTAGCGCAGAAGGAGCTGCTGGTTCCAGATTCTGGACAATTCGATGACAAGTGCCGCTTCCACATGTGAACTTCTGGGCAAAGCCCCAGTTCTCAGACACGCCATAGAGCCCTATGTCCCAACCATCCCCACCCTCACAGAACCACACCCTCCTCCCTCCCTCTGCAATCTCTGTTCTCACCCAGGGGAATCCATCGCCAGCCCCCACCTCCCTGACCTCCAATAAGACTTCAGGCCTCGGAAGGCCAGGTCCTGCTGGGCATTGTGGGAAGTTATCTATTATTCCCCAGGAGGTGGGGGAGGCATAGCCCATACTTCCCACACTGGGGGGGGTAGGGGGAGTGGGTGCCACAGGGGCCAACAGGAGTCAAGTGGCCTGGACTCCAGCCTCCACCACCACCAGGTCAACTGTCAGTGAGACCCCTTCCCGGATTCCAGCGTCCCTCCACCACCTGGCCAACTGTGAGACCCCCGTCCTGGACTCCAGCCTCCATCTACCACCTGGCCAACCGTTAGCGCTGAGTAAGAGCAGTCAGGAAGACGCCATTAGAAGAGGGTGGGAGGCGCCAGGAGTCAGCGCACTCCGAACTGCCTGCGTTCCCACCAGAATGCCACTTGCTGGGAGCCCGGCTTCAAGGAGGCTGTGAGTAGCAAGCAGCTCCAGCCAGGGTTTCTAGAACAACAACATAGGCATTTTATTTCTTTTCATTAAGCGTCTTTGTTTCTTAGTATCACAATGGAATGATGAGAAAACAACAAAAACATGAGTCTTTGTAAATCTCTGACAGTGCAGAGACCTCAAGGCAATTGGGGCGGGGGAGGCTTGACAGAAGTGCCAGAACAGTTCCGACATCACATCTCTCCTTGGCTGGAATGGTGAGAAGGTGGCACTGTCGTGAGCTGTCCTTGGCGATTCTGCCCCATGACTGACATGCGCCTGGTCCGCATGGGCCACCCGTGGGATTTCCCGGTGCCTCCTGGTACCTGGCCACACGCCCTTCTGCCTCCTCCAACGCCCTGGGAGCACCGTCCAGTGCTCAGTGGACCCGGAAGCCAGCTCTGCTGGGCGGCGGCAAGATGTGGAGGAGCAGCAGAGGCAGGCAGCGTTGCTTGGGCAGGAGAAGCCAAGGAGTGTGACCGAGGCCCATCTGGGAGACGTGTGTGGTGGAAGGTAGGGTTGGCGCAGGTGGCAGCAGCAGAAGTCCGTGTCCCCGGGCGGTAGCAGGCCGAGCCTAGAGCTTTACAGTGCCAGGGGGCAGGCTGTCATTGCAGAGTCTGTAGTAGCGCAGATCGTTGACCAGCCTGTGCACATTCTGGGTGAATGAGGGCAGGTCCTAGAAGGCAGGGGCATAGCTGCAGCCGATCACCCACCCAACACAACAGGTCACCCACCCACCCAACACAACAGGTCACCCGCCCACCAGACCCCAACGGCTACTTCCATCTCACAGTACACTGAAGACATGGGAGCCCTTTCTAAAACTCAACACTTCTTTTTGGTTTGTTTGTTTGTAGAAAGTAATTTATTTAAAGAGAGAGAGAAAAGGAGAAGGTGAGAGAAAGAAACAGCTAACTCTTACACTGAGTGAGAATCCAGAAAGATGGAATCCAGGAGAGGAAAGCAGCTTCCACACTGACTGGAAGGGAATAGAGAGAGATGGAGTTCGGGAGGGGAAGATAGGCTTTCATGAGAGAATGTGGAAGGGGACCCCAGAGGGGATATCCAGGAGAGAGAAAGATGGCTTCCACAAATGGAGTGTTCGTGGGAGGGGACCCAAACATGGAGTCCCTCAACACTTCTATTCACTGCTGCACTGCGTGTCGCAGAGGCTCCGTGCAAGGTGCTGTGGGAGAAAAGGAACAAGAGGAATACCTCCCTAGGGCCCCCAGGTGCCGGACACTGCTGCAGTCAACATACAGACATCAACTCGCCTCACCACGAGCCTGCCACAGGCCCCACCACAACCACTAGTCTAAGGAAAGGAAGATCAAAGCACTGCACCACGAAGAAGCTGACCCTAGCCCACACAGAAGGGAAGGGGAAGGGGATGGCCCACACTGGGGCTGGCACACTTGCTCCTGAGTCCGGGCCCTCGAACACAGGCAGGGCTGCAGGTGGCAGCCCTCTCCTTCGCCACGGCCCCTCAAGGTGACATGCACACCCAACGATGTCTGCAGAATCCTTACCCACAGGGCTCCAGGCTGCCCCTGCCACTCGAGAGCCACCCGAGCAGCAGCACACATGGTCTTGGGGCCTGCCCCGCTGGGTGTAGAGTGGGCCATGCAAAGCCCTGGACAGGCAGTGAGGCCCTGACCTCTGCTGCCATGTACACGGTGAACCCCTGCTTTTCAGTGCGGCATGCTGAATGCCTGCCATGTAAGAGTCAGATAGGCCCAGCAAGCCCTGGCAGAGCCAGGAGCGGGGCCAAGCTCACTTTCCTGCCCAACTGCTCTTCCTCTTCCAGAACTCCATTCAAAGCCTGCCTCTTCCCAGAGGCTGCACAGATGCCTCCTATTTCCTGGCCCCAGCAGCTCTCTGCCTCTGGGAAGCGCGTGCAGGCTCTGGGGCCACAACACCCAGGTCTGCCTCCTGCTTCCCAGCTCTACCGCTTCCAAGTTCTGTTAACTGCTCACCTTTCTGAGCCTGGGCCATCTGTGAAATGGGGGAGTAACAGGGCCTACACCTCAGAGGCTTGTTGGAAGGCTTCCTCGAGCCAGGGCATGCCACATGCTTGGCACAGTGTGGACCACAGAGGGTACTGTATTGGCCTGTCTACGCTGAAAGACTTAAAAGCTGGGACTGCTACCCCAGCTCCTGGCCGAGAGCTTAGAAGCAGCTGGCTTCAAACACACAGTGAATGAATGAGGGAAGGTGGTGATTGTTTTATTTCACTCTCAAAAAACCAACTAAGGGATGTCTTTTAAATCAGTGGCTCCCAAATGCCAAACCAGAATTTCCTGGGTAGAACACAGAAGTCTGTTTCTCTATTTTTAATAAGCACCCCAGGTACTTCTGATGTATAACTAGATTTTTTTTTTTTTTTTTTGAAGACAGAGTCCTGCTCTGTCACCCAGGCTGGAGTGCAGTGGCACAATCTCTGCTCACTGCAACCTCTACCTCCCAGGTTCAAGAGATTCTTGTGCCTCAGCCTCCAGAGTAGCTGGGATTACAGGCGTGCACCACCACACCTGGCTAATTTTTGTATTTTTAGTAGAGACGGGGTTTTGCCGTTGGTCAGGCTGGTCTCAAAGCCCTAAGCTCAAGTGATATGCCTGCCTTGGCCTCCCAAAGTGCTGACATTACAGACATGAGCCACTGCACCCAATCTATAACTAGATTTTGAAACCATAGCTTTAAATCAAAAAGTTGACTGATATTGATGTCATTAGAAGCTGATCATTACGTATTAAGATCTGGCCTCTAGGAAAAGGAAAACAAAATTACCCAGGGGCTGAAGTGAACTGGAAGAGGCTTAGGAGAGAACAGGTCCCAAGGAAAGAAGATCCCAAGACAAAGGAGAGGAGGATGAGTCTAAGCAAAAGCTCCCCTGCCACACGTGGCAAACGAGGAACAGGCGGCCGGGTTCACACCAGCGAGAGCAGTGCGTGCGTCTGAGCACTACGGTGGAACCGTGGACAAGCTGCTTCACACAGAACTCAGGTCAAGAACCCCAAGAGGACCAGGGAGAAAATGATTTCTTCTCCTCATTTCATCAAGTATAAAGTGGTACAAGGAAAAGTTCCCAGAAGAGCCTATCAGGCAAGAGAGAAGCCTGGCCACCTGACACAGGAAGAGAACAGGCCAGCCCCCATCGGGGAAGGAAGCCCCAGGCACCGTCAGGCTCCAACAAAAGATGGCCTCTCACCTGTGCTGCACAGGTGGGGACAGCCCACCTGACAGTCCCTGCGCAGGTGGCAGCAGTGGGACAAGAGGGTGAGTACTAGGAGGGCTCCTCCCAGGACCTGGCAGCAACTCAGCCCAAGCTGAGCTGGGGCCAATCTGGAAGGATCCCAAGACAGCCCAGGTGGTCCCACTGGGTCCCACCTCTAACTCTGGGGGACCCAGAAGTGCAGCTCCCAAGCACCAACCATCTCAGCCTGAATGCAAGACTGGGCACACTCCAATGCTGGCTCCACCGGGACTCGTCACCCAGGAGGGAGAATGGCAGGGCCCTGGGTATGAACAAAGATGCCAAGAGAAATGGGGGGCTGTAGGGCCAGGAACTCAGCACCTCCGTGGCTAAGACACCAAGACTGGGGAAAGGGCTGTGCCCCTCAATCCAGCCACAGCACTGGGTCAGCAGGCAACTCGAGAGCTGCCGTCAAGCTGCAGGGGGGGCACAGATCACACCCAGAGGCCCCAACGTGCCCCTCCTTGCTGCACAGGTACCAGGTTTGAGTGCCCATTGTGCCCTCCTCTTAGCCCAGCCTCTGTCCCTCCTCACCCGATCCATCTTGAAATTTCGGCCCAGCACACTTTTCTGGTTGGCATCCACACCGTCGCAGCTGGTCAGGAACTCTGGGAGGAAGGCAGCAAAGAAGCCATCAAAGTCGACAGAAGCCATGTTGTAGATGGCGATGCCGATCTCCTCCTGCAGAAGATCGTGGGACTTGTGGACCAGGACCTGGAGCAGCACGTTCACAAACTGGAACAGCATGGCGGTCCGGAAGATCTTCTGCAGGCAGAGAGACTGGGTGAGCGGCAGCTGGGCCCCAGAGGCCTGTCCCGGCTCCCATCCGCTTTCTGTCACACTCTCCGGTGAGTGGCCCGAGGGTGGGATGCAGGCCATGACGCCCCTGATGGAGGAATTTTTCCAAGAGCTGGGGCACTTACCTTGTGGTACAGCTTCTGCTTGGTGTTGAGAGTCTCCAAGTAGAAGAGATTTTGTTTAAAAAGGTGGATGTCGGGCTGGAGAAAAGACTGTCCGAAAGCCTAGGAAATGAGAACACCATTTTATAAGCTGCATTTAAACTCCCCAAGACCAAGTGCTTCTGTGACATCTACCCCATGTCAGAAGAACAAGTGTCGGGGCCGGGGCACCCACTGTCCTGATGCTTCTGGCCCCCAGCTCAGACCTCTGGGACGCTCCTCCTAAGTCTCAGAGCTAACGCCTCCCCCTACAAGGCCTTGCTTCTTATTATGGCCTCATATATACCTTCAGTAACCAACCTCTAGAAACCCATCACAGGACCTGGCTGTGAAGCAAGAAGCTCACACCTCTAGTCAAATCCCTCAGCAATCTCAGCAGACACTGAAGCCTGCCTGCCTGCCTGCCTCCCCCTCAAGCCAAGCAATCCCCTCCTTTGCCCTCCTTCTCCTTGCATCCCATGTCTCATAAGCCACAAGCCCCTAGAGGCTCCTTCAGGGAGCCTCTACCTGGAGCTTAAGCCCCTGCCTGGGGGCTAAGCAAAGCATTTTAAAACCGCTTTGGAATTTCTGGGTATAAAAGTTACTAGTTCAGTCCGGGCACAGAAGCTCACACTTGTAATCCCAGCACTTTGGGAGGTAGAGGTGGGCGGATCACTGAAGGTCGGGAGTTCAAGACCAGCCTGGCCAACATGGTAAAACCCCATCTCTACTAAAAATACAAAAATTAGCCAGGCGTGGTCACAGGCACCTGTAATCCCAGCTACTCAGGAGGCTGAGGCAGGAGAATCGCTTGAACCAAGGAGGCAGAAGTTGCAGTGAGCCAAGATCCTACCACTGCACTCCAGCCTGGACAACAAAGCAAGACTCATCTCAAAAAAAAAAAAAAAGTTACTAGTTCAGGGGCAAAAGAAACACCTCACAAACCGATGCAAAGTACCCTGCTCCAACTGAAAGTGACCATGGGTGCAGTAGGGGAGACCACTGGTCTGCAGGAAACCCCTACAAATAAGTGGCGACTGCTTTGTCATTCTGTCCCTGGGCCCCTAAGCTGCCAGAGGGGACCTTGTAATCCCTACAGCAGGAATGAGATCTCCATGGTGACCAACAGTTTCCACTTACTCACTGTTCGAGTTAGGTTCATGGAAATGTAACAGAGTAAAACTTTTGAGGTTTATCTTTCTATGAATTCTGACCTACCTGTGGAGTTGTGCCACCACCATCACAACCAAGACACAGGATACTTCCACCGCCCGGAACGTCCCCCCCACACCCCCAACCGCAGGCAATCACTGCTCATTATCTGTCCCTATGGTTCTGCCTTTTCCAGAATGCCATATAATGGCATGGAATCCTACTGTGCATAGCCTTTGGGATCTAGCTTCTTTCACCTGGCAGAACGCATGTGAAACTCATCTACGCTGCCGACTGTACCAAGGATCCACGCTTCCTTACTGCCCGGTGCCAGTCCCTTAGACCGCACACACAAGCCTGTTCATCCATTCAGCTGCTGGATGCTCAAATTGTTTCCAGTTTTTGGCAATTATGAAAGAGGTTCTATAAACATCTGTGTACTGGTTGCGTGAACATATGCTTTCATTTACCTTGGGTAAAATACTTAGAAGTGACATTGCTAGGTCATACAGGAACTACACATTTAACTTTATAAGAAACTGCCAAACTGTGAAACTATTCTCCAGAGTGGCTTTCACCAGCCCCCAGTGGGCGACCAGGCACCATCTGCCAAAGAAGTCTTCCAGGCAAGGACAGCGTTCAAGAGAAAGACAGGTGGGGCACAAACACCCAAGTACTGCAGACCTGAGACCTCGTTGGGTACCAGGGATGGAAAGGCCAGAGCTAGAGCACGTGCTTGAAAAGAATTTCAACACAAGAGTCACTGAGAGAGTGTGTGTGTGTGTGTGCGCAGGTCCACGTGCATGCTGTGTGCTAGCAGGGGAGCTGGAGGGAGGGTGGAAATCCCTCTCACTTCCCCATGGAAAAGCATGCAGTGAAAAGACAAAAAGAGACCCCCCCCCCCCCCCCCGCCACCCTAGACTCAGATGAAAACATCAGACACCTGAGTGCAGACCCTGGGAGCACGCCTGAAGCTGCCACAGAGCTGGCGAGCTGCCCTGGCGAGGGGATGCCATCGCAGTTTTCCACAGCAAGGGGTGCTCAGCCCCCAGACAGCACGCTCTCTCAGATGGACAATTGTACCTGCCCTGAATGTGAATGCTACCTCGTGGGGCAGTGTTTGTCCCAGTATGGTCAGTCAGAACCACAGTGCAGGTCGGGGGACCTCCTGCGGAGACTCCTGTTCAGGCAGTTCCCTGCTAAGGACGCCCCAGGTGACTCTGGCACAGGCAGGCTCTTTACACTTGGGGAAACAATGCTACACGGTCAGCGGAAGTGACGTTTATCAAGCATCTCCAAGTGTCATGCACTTTGTGTATGTCATCTCATTTAACCTCACAACAACTTGTGACACAGGCAATGTTAGCTCCACTTTACAGATGAAGAAACTGAGGCTCCAAGAAAGGAATGCACTTCATCAATACTAAGAGGCAGAACCGAGCTTCAGACCCGAGGCTGTGGGGCTGCAAAGACAGGACTCGTTGCAGTGGCCAGGTCAGAGGAAGTGAGCCGGCAGCCTCCCTGCCCCCATGGTACCTGCATGATGGCACTGAACTGGGGCTCATTCTCCATCTGGTCCTCGGCGATCCCCCTCTGGACACTGGCCAGCACAGTGGACTTGAAGAAGTACCTCCAGTTGTGATGGAGCGTCCGGAAAGGAGTTCAAACAGCTCGGCCTTCACATCAGGGGACGGACGCTGCAGAGACACAGACGCTCAGACCTGCAGCTTGGGGAGCCACTCCAGCCTGGGCCTGGGGCAGCAAAGACGCCTAGGAGATGCCTGGTAACAGCAAGCTGAGTGTCAACATTCCACCCACATGCCTGTCACTGCCTGGGCAAAAGACATCCAGCCCCTGGAGTCAGCAGTTCACACTGCAAGTTCTTCAGCTGAGACAGGGCCCACATTTAGGAGAGAGAATGCATGGGTCAGTGCCAAGGGCCCTTTTTTTCTCATGAGCACTCAGCTTTCACACTAGGAAAAAAGCTACCAAGTGGATGAACAATTAGGAGTATGGATTTTCTGTTCTATTCGATCTGTCAGATCTTCTTGCTTGTTCCTTTTCCCAGGATAAAAATGCTGTCCCGCTAACATGTTGGTCTTACACAACCACAGATGCTAAAGACAGACCCAACGCCTTAAAGCGATTCTGCTCCCCCAGAGAAGAGGAGGGTTTAAAGAGCACTTGGGAACCAGGCTCTCTGGGCCAGTCTCCTCTTCCTGGCAGCCGGGGACTCTGAGAGGAGGTAGAGGAGAAGGGGAAGTCTTAGCAGTGTTTTCTCACTGAATCCAACTCCCCCAATCCCTTATTCCAGATGTCTCTGCGGAATTCAAAATTAGAAGGCCCACATATATTCAAGTCAGCCTTGATTAAAATTAAACAGACACCAGGGGCCACAAGCGTCCACAGCACAAGCCTCACAGGTACAGAGTGTTTTGTGATGCACAGCAACCAGACCTGTCCCAGTCTCAGTTCAGTTAAAGGTTGGCTCTTTTTTAATATGACTATTACCAAAAACTGAAATTAAATCTATACTTATTCTGGGTCTTGTCATGCTGCATGCCTGCCTGTTTTCTAAGACGGACAAAGGGCTTTCCTATAAACAATGAAAGGTTTGTTTGAATGGTTCCAAGCACCTGCCTTGTATCCTCGAGACCATGAATGTTTCTAATAGGAAAGTACATATGTTAGAATGTTTGCTGTAGAAAACTAGAGTCACTTAAAGGTATAAATTATTTGCCACAGGAAACTGATCTTAGCAACTGACCCTGTGGAATAACTGCTATGCTTACACTAGACTAGCTCTGATGAACTCGATCAATATAAAAGGACTGTACCACGCTAAAGGCCTTCTTCCTTGGGAAAAACTACTTAACAAGCATATTAAACTAACTTTAAAATGCAATGCATTTTCTGTGAAATCTCCTTCCCTTCCCCATCTGGAGATGGGAGGCCACAGAGCGGACTGCCTGAGCCCCTACCTCGGCGATGATGGGATACACCTGCTCCATGCACAGGGCGATGATGCTGGGGAGAAAGGGCTTGAACACCTGGCCTGGCTCCTGGACCACCACTTGCAGGATCTTCAGGAACTTCTCCACTACCCGGCATCCGGTGCTGCCCTCGTGCAGGATGCTCTCGGCTAACTGCTCTCTACAGATGAGAGAGCCACACAGTGAGCAACCACGCTTCTCTGGGGGCCAGCATGAAACCCCATGCTTGTGGCAAGTGCAGAACAGGAGCCAAAAGCCACACTTCGTCACCACACCCACACTTCTCCCTTGAATCTGAAAACCATGGATGGTGGGTCTGTGGTTACCTGGTAAACATGTTGAGGAAAGTCTGTATGATTTGCTCAGTGAAAGGCACGCCCATCTGTACTCTAAGGCCTCGAAACAGAGTGAGGAAGAAGCTCAGCATCTCATCAGTCACATCTGAGGAAAGGGACAGAGACACCGTCAGAGGCTTGCACATAGTCAGAACCAGAATCCTGGGCTTCATCGACCTGCTCCTGCCATCTGCCCTATCAGCTTTCTCTACGGCTTCCTGCTGGAAACATTTCCCCAACACCATCAGGGCCAGTGACGGGAAGTGGAAAATGATTAGGGACATGCTGAGAAAACAGTTCTGGTACAGGGAACCTCCACCTGGTGGCTCACCACGGGAAATGAAGGGCATCTCGAACCTTCCCTCACTGCCCAACATCCAGTGATGGTTAGAGTTTCATTGGAGAGGGATCGCTTTGCGCCCACACTGATGAAACAACTCAACTGGGTCAACACCTGAGTGCTCCAGACATTTCCCTCTATGACTAATAATCCCTGCAGCGGGGTCAGGGTTAAGTGGCTGAAAGTGGATAATGAACGTGTATTTAGGTTGCATGGCCCTGGTCCATTAGATGGATTAATTGCAGAAAATACTGGTTATATTCAGTGCAGTTTCACTTCCAGATCTCAACAATCATCTTGTACAGTGTGTTTCAGCTCAATTGCACACAATCTGCTTGCAAGAGGCAATCAATGAATATTTGCTGACTGAGAAGTGCTTGATTATTTCTCTTGTAAACCGACAAGACTACTATAATGCTCTCATGAGAGCTGGGCAGGTACATCCACAGAGCTAGAGAGGCCCTCTGTCACTGACAGTGAGACAGTGACAGAGCAGGGTAAGGGGAATGATCTCGGCAAATGCACCTTGCCACAAAATAAGAAGAACTAAGCCAAAAAAGCTCTCTTGTCTTCTCTTGTATGAGGCCCCCATTACTCTCTCATCCATTTCTGTTCAGCAAGGCAAGCATCCTCAAGTGATGCAATGCCACACGGCGCACGTACCAAGGCCCATATGGAGGGCTCTGCTCACTTTTCCATAGGGTCTTGGCCCCAGACTCCCCCACCTAAACATCACTGCCCTTTCCCTTCAGTACTGGGTTTCCTTGCATGGAGCAAGTCAAAGCCTGTCCTGCACCGACTCAGTGTGCTCTCAGATCTAAGCGGGCATTCTGACCCTTGTTAGTACCGCCCACCAGTGAGGCCTCTGGGCCAGCTCCTACCTGACTGATGGATAAAAGCTGGAAGAGGGCCAGGGGAGACCTGAACGGATTCCTGCAGCGACTGGTAGCAAATCTGTCGAGACTTGGTGGATTCCCCCGAGATATTCTCCACGATATCTTCTAAGACGCTGAGTGTCTGGTGGATAATCACTTTGGCTGCAAATCAAGATGAGTTGCAGGTTATAAGCTGAGGAGAAAGCACGGTAAGAGGAGACACAAGGGAACGGGAGGAAACTTGCAAAGGTACCAAGAAGATGATCACAAAGAGTGTCACTAAAGGAACAGTCTCTTGATTAAAATATAAATTCTTCTCTCTTTTTGATGTTTCTGTTTTTTAGTATTATTCCTGCCAGGACTCCAGATGCCTGGAGTGTGTGGTGGGGGAGAAGATGCCTGCCTGCTTGCTCAGGTTTTTGCCTCTCTTTTGCCTCTGGCCATCAGCAACAAGTCCACAGAAGAAAAAGGATAAATAAATGTACCCCCAGGTTGGGTGCCTTGGATTTAATCAAATCTAAAAGACACTGAATAGACTGGTGAGAAATGAATGTCATAAGGTCATGACCACAGGCCAGTATGGACACAAGCAGCTCAAACCTTGTCCCTCAGTAGGACACTGCTGGGTTCAGGAATAACTTGCCTGATGCATCTTCAGTCTATTAGGCCTATAGCTTGATAAGACATATAACTATTGTTATTATGTTACTGACAATATATAATGCTGACACTACCGTGACCTGAGATGACTTTTGACTCCATATAGCACACAGGGAAAACAGATGTAGTGGGCAGCAAACAGGCCAGAGGTCAAAGCACCCTAGCTATGAACCACAGGTGACCCGAAGGCTACGTGGCATGGGCAGGACCCTCATCCGTTAGGGAGAGCCGACAGCCTCACCCGGGCAGCGCTGCAGTGGGGATCAGAGAAAAAGTTCTGAACGATGCTAGCAGTGTGCAAGCCATCAAAGAAAATCTAGGATGGGGATGCTGCCATCGTTCCCGTGTGAGTGGAGTCATCCCCTAAAGACGCAGAGTTTCCCACCAGCCTCCCCAAGGTGACGCCCATGGCTCAGCCTGGGCCTAGCACACTCAACCTTGGCTCCACCAGAAGCTGAGCCAGAGCTGGGCTGAGAGCTGCCCCCCACCTGGCAACACTCTCTGGGTCCCCCAAACCTCAGTGTTCAGCAGCCTCTGTGGGGCTGTGGCAGCTTTGAAGTGGGGGGTACAGCAGAAAGACATGCTCAGGAGGCAGATGGAGGCTGGCCTGGCCCTACCACTGCCTCATCTGAAAACCTGGATAAGAGCATCACCGCACTCACAGGGCTGAGGGTGAAGGAAGACGCTTCTTGCCACAGGCCTGGTTCCCCAGTCACAGTGACGCTGAGAGTAAAGGAAAGGCACACCCACACTGCTGAGCAGGAAGCCGCCCACAACTACAACAAGCACATGGACATCTACCAAGCCAGGAAACCATTCTCAGGGCAGCCACTTCCTCAAGAACGCACAAGCCACAGGGGAAGCAGTTTAGGGAGAAAACCAACAGTCAAGAGACCAAAAGCTGACCTCAGACATTTAAGGAAATTGAAACGAGGACAAAAGATGTATTTACAAAAATGTAGAAGTAAAAAAATGAAAGCACTCTAAGTATGTAATAACAGGAGAATGGGTAGGTACCTGTTGTATTTCCATGGGACAGGACATTATAAAAACATTACAAACCTTTTTGTTGTTGTTGTTTTCAAGCAGAAAGAGGCAATGCAGCAAAGTGGTACAAAACACAGGAGCGGGAGCCATTCAGACCCAAGTCCAACTCTTGACCGCACCCACTTTGTCTATGGTCCTGAGCCATTACACCTGCCAAGCACCTTCCCGATGGACAGACTGGCAGGCCCTACTCCAAACAGGCACCCAGACTGAGCACCACCAAGGATGGGACAAACAGAAGTAATGCAAGAGGAAATACAAACATGAACACGCACCACTACACCACAACCTACTGGAAACAATCAGGCAAAACAAGGCTATGAGGCGTACTACAGGAAAACAGGCCTGGACTCTTCAAAAAGGCCAGTGTCATCAAGGACAAAAACCAGCGATGCCTTTCCGTATCAAAGGAGACTAAAGAGACATAACAACCAAACACAATGAAACCATCCTAGATTACAGTCTAGATTTTTTAAAAGCAGAAAAGCACAATTTGGTAACAACTGGGGAAAATGTTAATGTGGCTGCATGTTAAGTAACATGACTGTAGCAATGTTTAACATCTTGTTCTGTATAGATACAAAGGTTAAGTATTCAGCGACCAAGTGTCAATTATCTGCAGCTTAAATAGCTGGGTTTTAAGAAGTGTGTTGCAGAGAAGAGAGCACAAACGTGGCAAAAATTCACAATTAGTGAATCTGGGGTGAACGAGATGCAGTTATTCATTTTCTTATTCCTTTGGCTATTCTGTTGGTTTGAGAAACAAAATATAAAGTTGAGATGGGAAAAATGAAAGTTTCCAAACTTCATTAAACACTGTGGAATGAGGATAAGACATACCTGACAGCATTACACCGAAAGTTACATGAAATAATGTATACGAAGTACTCAGCCAATGCCTGCACACAGTCAGCACAAATGTGAGCTTTATGCTCACTGAAGACGTCATCCATACGCTACACTGCATAGCCTTTCAGCACACGGTGGCATCACACTTCCCTGCCCTCTGAGTTAAGCCAGGGCCATGTAGCTGGCTCTGGCCAAGGAAACAGAAGTGGAAGTAGGAAGTAGGGCAAAAGCTTTAAGAACCGCTATGCAATTCACCACAATCCTTCCAGAGCGCACACACTGAAATGAAGCCTTCCTCAGCCTGGGTCATTGGGTGACCTCCCCACCCTACGTGACCCAAACTGGACATGTAATATGAGAAACAAATCTCTTTCTTCTTGTATTAAGTCACTTCACTTTTGGGGTTGTTACCACCAAGCATATCCTCGCCCGTGCAGACTGACATAACTCCCATGTAAGACAAAGTGTGGAAAGGAGACCATTACACATGATAAAGCATGGCTCCACAACAGCTGGATGCAAGCCCTGGACAAGTTCCTTCATCTTCCAGACCTCAGATAATAACAGACCAAACTCATAGGGCTGATGTGAGAACTCAATGAATTACTGATTTTTGAAAAATACTTAGAACCAGGACCAGAACAACACCAGACTCTGAAAGCTGATGCTGGCATAGCCAGAGACTTGATGACGGATCACCAAGGCAAGAGCCTAGTACAGAGTATACCCCCAATATGTCAGCTGCTCTCATCCAGCTACATAACCATGAAGCATATTTTAAAACAGAAAAGGAAAGGTAAGAAGAAAGCACGGTTGAAATGGTTACTTTCTAAAATGTTAAAACTAGCCAGATTTAGGAGTTACTTTTTCCTTCTTTATATTATTCTATTTTAATATATTTGTACAATATGCGTATGTTAATCTTCCTGGTTATAAAAGTAGTGTTTTTTAAAAAGAGTATAGAATTTATTACTATTTCTGACATTTCACAAAGTATTTTTGCTGACATTCTATAAATGACACCATCTAATAATGTTCTATTATTTTCTTTTTGTGAAAAGAGATCGATTTTTAAAATGGTACTATTTGTTATTTCAGAGAGATTTTTCCAAGAAATCTGATGCCTTACATTTAAACCAGAGTTCTCCTTATTCATTTTTCTCCCTCTTTCTTTAATATAAACAAGCAAACTTCAAGCGCCATTTTTTTAAGACACCAAGCTCTTTCAAAACCTCTGTAGTCTATCTGCATTTGGAAAAAGGCTGAAACCAATCTGCAAAGACAGTTCTTGAGCGGCATCTTTCCCACTGCTCTGCTTGCTCACACAAGCATCTGAAATAGATCAATAACCACTTTAAGATGTATTTTATCAATGGAAGGCACCATCACCAGTGTCTTCCATTTTTTCTTAGGGTTTCAGCATTTTTTACATTTTAAATAAGAGAAGGGACAGTCTGCATTTGGGAAACAGGTCCCCCTGCTGTCTAACTGAATTCCATAGGTAGCAGGATTCCAACCCCGAGTGTGACTTCCTGCTCAGCCTCTGTGAGACTGTGGACAAAAACAATTATCTCAGGAGCCTCCAGGGCAAATCTCATCTGCTGCAAAGAAGTTCACTGCCTGCCTACCTCCTTCCCCGGCTGTCCCAGCCTAGGGGCCACTTACTGTCATCCAGTGGCATCTTTCTCTGTGGGGGCAACAGCACTGGGCTTCAGGTTGCGATAGTCCCGGGAGAGTGCAGAGATGAGGCTGGTGTGGTTGATGGAGCGCACAGGCCACTGCTGCTCGTTCTCTGGAAGGTTTGGCCACGGAAGCAGCAGGATGTTAGAGAGAGCTCGGCACACCAACACCTGGGCCTACAAGAAACCCCAGAGGAATCCATCAGAGATCAAAGAGCCAAAGACAGCGAGCAGCATGCCCGACACAGTCTTTGGTACCCACTGGCTGCATACTTTGAGCCCTAGCCCCCAGGCTTGTTTCTTACAACCTGGGCAGGGCCTTTGGTCCAACTGGAAGGCAAACTGGAGAGGAAAATGAAATGAAGTAGTAACACCATGTCTAGGTCTAGCATAACCCAGCGCCAACCTCAATCATCATTCCTGGGGCTCTTGTGTCCTCTCTTAATCTCATACTTGAAGCATTAGAGAGAAAGAACTAACACTGCAGACACTGAATCTCAGGCATCACTCAGATGATGGCTTCTGAGTCCTCTGAGAAGCTACTTAGAGCAGGACTGCAGGAGAATCCCTGACAATCCACGCCCCAGCACCAGGTCAGAAGCAACACACTCACATCCCGGTGCTCTTAGGTACCTGCTTCAAGCCCTCCTGCCCTCCTCCTATTAGGTGGTTTTTAAACTTCCAGCCTGAGCCTCCTTTGAGGATTCTAAGAAAACGGCCTTGCCTGGCACTTCTCAACGCCAAAGAACACACACATAACAGTGACAACAAAAACCAGACTGGTTCGAATCAGTAAGAATGAAAAGAGAATTCACAACACTGGCCAAAATTACCAGGCTGCAAAGCAGTAAAACCTTTCTGCACACTGGGAGGGGCTTTTTTCCATGCCTGAATCCGCACACTGACTGCCTTAGAATGGGCAGGATGAGAAACAGTGAGGCTGTGTCAGTGCCACACACATAAGAAATCTGTGTTGGCATGGCCTGTAAGCTCTGAGTACAAAATCAAAGGCCAGACTCTTCTTCCTCAGCTTTCACGGGTCTTAGCCACACGGCCCTGGGGATCCAGGGGGAGCTCTGGGGCCTCACCTTATCGACCAGTCGCTGGGCAGAGGCATCAGTGATTCTGTTGAATACTTTCTGCACTGCAGGGATGCTGATCAGAAAGACGGGCCTCACAGTGGTGGCCAGTGAGACCAGTAAGTGGCACGCAGATAGCAGCAACTTGTCTTGGACCTGCAGAGGGAAGAAGGCACGTCGGCTCACGACATCCCTGTGAGACTGGGATTCGAACTTTGTTGAGGCAACCACAAGCTACGTGTGGTTCTTGGTTTCCAAATTACACCACCTAGGCTCTATCTAGCTCAAGAATTTTTCCTATGACGACTCACAAGAGAAGCCCATCTTCTCTGTCATGTCCACAGTTCCTGCCACAAGCCATTATCACCTCCTCCCATTCCTCCTTCACAGTCACGGGCAGCCTTGAACTCAGGCACTTCTCAGCTCAGAGTCTCCAGTGGTTCTCTATCAGCTATTAAATCACACCCCCTGGCACACTCCCGGGCATGTCATCCAAGTCCTGGGATTCTTCACCTCATTCCTCTTGCTCCCACAGAGCCAAGATCTCCCTGAGCCCCGAACTTTTCTGTACCTTAACACTCAGGCCAGTTTCTCTTACTGTTTTCCCTTCAGCATGCCTATGAAATACTTGGTTCAATTACCACTGTCACTTTCAAATTAGCAAATGAGAAAACGTGTTACAGATGAGACCTAATGCAGGTAGGACTACGGTAAAAACAGCACCAAAAAGTCAGGACAGGTAGAATTACTTAGGAAAAAAAATTACTATGATTTCCCAGAGTCACAAAATATTCCTACTTTAACCCTAAATCTCCACTTACTCTGTAAGATTACCCAAAAGGGTAAAGCTACATTCATGAATGCATGCATTTCAGAATTCTTTGTAATGATTTTTTTTTTCTTAAGGGAGGCAGCCTAGAAGTCCAGCAATGGCTAGGAAAATAATGAAACATACTCCTGATGGGATAGAACTCTTTTATAAAGTTATAAATACAACATAAATTCATGGAAAGCAATACATTGTTCTTATTAAAACAATACATTGTTTAAAATGTATAAAATGCTATATATGACTAAAACTACAAGAAAAAAATTCAAAGAATAAGCCCATATATGCTCTAGTAATATAAATCGTCAGACTTGGAGGATAACATAATAGAATCTGTCCAGTTTTTAATGGATATAACCTTTGACTCAGTAATTCTACTTCCAGGAATCTCTTCTACAGGCCCACTAGCATATGTAAGATGGACATAAAGGGAGCTCATTTCTATCAACAGGGAAATTATTTTACATCCCCCACAAAAGAAAAGCATTGGGCATTCTAAAATCTGAAGTTGCTCTACATACGTAAAGGAAAACCAAGGCATACTGTTAGGCAAAAGCAGCTATATCTCTAGCTGTCTACAAACTTACTTACTTACTTACTACTTATTACATAAAAAGAGAACAAAGTCTGGAAGGATATACAGGCATACCTCGGAGATATTGCAGGTTCAGCTCCAGACCACCACAATAAAGCAAACATTGCAATAACGCAAGGCACACGCATTGTTTCGTTTCCCAGCGCATAGGAAAGTTTTGTTTATTCTGTAGTCTATAAAGTGTGCAATAGCATGTCTAAGAAAACAATGTACATCTTAATTAAAAAGTAGTTTATTGCTAAAAATGCTAACAATCATCTGAGCCTTCAGAGCGGAAATCTTTTTGCTGCTGAAGGGTCTTGCCTTGAAGGTGATCCCTGCTGACTGAACAGGGTGCTAGTTGTCCAAAGTTGGGGTAGGTGTGGCAATTCCTTAAAATAAGACAACAGTGAAGTTTGCCACATCAATGGACCTCCTTTCATGAAATATTTCTCCGGAGCATGCGGTGCTGTTTCACAGCATTTTGCCCACAGCAGAACTTCTTTAGAAGTTGGAGTCAATCCTCTCAAACCCTGCTGCTGCTTCATCAACTGAGTTTATGTGGTATTCTAATCCTCTGTTGTTATTTCAACAATGTTCACAGCATCTTCACCAGTCGACCCCATCTCGAAAACCAACTTTCTTTGCTCATGTATAAGAAGCAAGTCCTCTTCTGTTTAAGTTTGATCCTTAGATTGCGGTAATTCCATCCCATCTTCAGGGGCCACTTCTAGTTCTCTTGTTCTTTCCACATCTGCAGCTGCTTCCTCCACTGAAGTCCTGAACCCCTCAAAGTCATGCATGAGGGTAGGAATCAACTTCTTCCAAACTACTATTAACGCTGTTATTTTGATCTGCTTCTGTGAATCAAGAATGTCCTTAATGGCATCTAGAATGGTGAATCCTTCCCAGAAGGTTTTCAATTTATTTGCCCAGATCCATTGGAGGAACCATTATCTATGGCAGCTATTGCCTTATAAAATGTATTTCTGAAATAATAAGACCTGAAAGCCAAAATTACTCCTTGATCCACAGGCTGCAGAACTGGAGAATGGATGTTGTGTTAGCAAGCATGGAAACATTAGTATCTCTGAACATTTCCATCAGAGCCCTTAGGTAACCAGGTGCATTTCAATCAGCAGTAGTGTTTCAAAAGGAATCTTTGTTTCTGAGCAGGTCTCAATAATGAGCTTAAAATATTCAGTAAACCATGATGTAAACACAGATACTGTCATCCAGGCTTTGTTGTTCCATTTATAGAGACAGGCACAAAGTAGATTCAGCATAATTCTTAAGGGCCCCAGGATTTTCAGAATGACACATGAGCACTGGCTTCAAGAGCTGCAGTTACCCCCTGACAAAAGAGTTGGCCTGTCCTCTGAAGCTAAGCACTGACTCCTCCTCTCTAGCTACAGAAGTCCCAGATGGCACCATCTTCCAATATAAAGCTGTCTCATCTACACTGAAAATCTGTTGGTTAGTGTAGCCACCGTCATCAATGATCTTATCTAGAGCTTCTGGAGAGCTTGCTGCAGCTTCTCCATCAGCACTTGCTGCTTCGCCCTGCATTTTTATGTTATGGAGATGGCTTCTTTCCTTAAACCTCGTGAACCAACCTGTGTTAGCTTCCAATTTCTCTTCTGTAGCTTCCTCACCTCTCTCAGACTTCAGAGAATTGAAGGGCCTCATGTGGATCTGGCTTTGGCTTAAGGGAATGTTGTGGCTGGTTTGGTCTATCCAAAGCACTGAAACATTCCCCATATCAGCAAGGCTGTTTTGCTTTCTCACCACTCTTGTGTTCAGTGGAGCAGAACTTTTAATCTAGGAACTTTTCCTTTGCATTCACAACTTGGCTGTTTGGCTCAAGAGCCTTTGGCCTGTCCTGGCTTTTGCTATGCCTTCCTCACTAAGCTTAATCATTTCTAGATTTTGATTTAAAGTAAGAGACATGTGACTCTTCCTTTCACTTGAACACATAGAGGTCATTGTAGGGTTATTAAATGGCTCAGGGAGTAGGGAGGCCTAAACACAGTAAGATGAGGAAGCCTCCAGTCAGTGGGGCGGTCAGAACACAGATTTATCAATCAAGTTTGCCGTCTTCGGTTTCTGGCACCCCAAAATAATTACAATAGTAACATTAAAGATCACTGATCACAAATCACTGTAAGGTACAGTAATGAAAAGGTTAGAAATATTCTAACAATTACCAAAATGTGACACAAGGAAGCACCGAATGCTGTCGAAAAAATGGTGCTGACAGATTTGCTGAATGCAGGGTTGCCATAAGCCTTCAATTTGGAAAAAACATAGTCTCTGCAAAGCGCAATAAAGGGAAGTGCAATAAAACAAGGTGTGTCTGCACAACCAAATGCCCAAGCACGCTTACCACCAAAAGGAAAATGTTTCAGAGGAAGGGACTGGAGTATCACAACTTTTTAGCCTGGAAATCTGAACAGTATTTTACTTTTTCACAATGAGCATGTATTCATGTGAAACTTAGATAACTAAAAAAAGTAAAGTTGTATCAGAATGCACGTGGGCTACAACTAAAAAGGAACATGAAATAACACAGTTGTATAACCATGGAAAGATTTATGGGTCTAACTCTGTGTCCTATTTAGATTTTCTAGTAAGTGGGTATAGGAACAGAAGGAGAGACAGAGAGTTAGATAAAAGGTGTAGGCTTTGCTGTTTCGAGACCTTGGTGCTGATTAGAGGTGTGACTGCATCCATGGTAGTAGAGATGAGTGTCACAAACTGCTGCGTGTTCTGCCGGTGAGCTTCACTGCAATACTGTGCTAACCAGTGAGAGTAAGCCTGCAGCGCAGCCAGGGACTGAGCATGCCTGCAGAAAGAAAAGAAGATGTGATTTTAAAGGTTAAGGTGAAAATACATTAGTGGTCAACTCATTTTCATAGGAGGTAAGAACTGCATCCACTGCACTTGCTGTTCTAAGACATGGGCAACAGCACAGAAATCATTTACTGGTTCACACAGAACCTAAAAACTAAGATAGTCATCATCTAAATATTGCCATCACTGACTAGAACACAGAGGCAGTTAGTGAATGTCTGCTGAATCTTATTCAATCTCTCTGTGACACATGCTCACCTAAGAGCAAGGTAAATTATAAAAGCAAAATCAAAGAACTTAAGTGATCACACGTTGATTTCAGAACTAGTACAAATTTAACATTCATAGCTGCACACCAAAATGCAGACAACTACCAGGTATGACAGCTTTAAAAATAGCTTTGATGTAAGATTTTTAAGTTTCCATTGCACCATACATTCTACCTGGCTAGGGGATAACTGAGGTGGCAAAGATTGTGCCTGGTTTCAGTACAATGCATGTATGATTGCATCGTACATGCAACAAAATATACATCAAAAAAGTATGCAATTTATCAAATATGATAATCAATCTTAAGCAAGGAGAGACAGCTGTCTTGGAGCTTCAAAACACTAGCCCTTCTAACATACCTAAACATAATTACCTTTCAGCAATAATTAGTAAGCTGTAAGGTGATACTACTATGAGGTGACACAAAGACACTGTTCTTCATGGTCTGGGCACCTATTAAAGATCCCTGCCTAAATCAGTTACATTGGTGGTTGTGAATTGGTAATTTTTCTATCTTTCCTTTTCTGCTCATTAGTTCGCATTCCTCTCTAAGAAAGTTTCCCTTCTCTCATACTTTTTTTGTTAATTGCTTTGGGTTTGTGTTTATTTGTTTGTTTATTTGAGACAGGGTGATCCTCTATTGCCCAGGCTGGAGTGCCGTGGACAATCATGACACTGTAGCCTCAACCTCCTGGGCTCCTGCCTCAGCCTCCCAAGTAGCTGGGACTACAGGTACATGCCACCATGCCAGGCTAATTTTTTTATTTTTTGTAGAGACGGGATCTCACTATGTTGGCCAGGCTGGGATTGCAGGTGTGAGGCACTGCACCTGGCCTGGCCTGTTAATCACTTTGAATGCATGGATTCTTTTCACTGACACCAGTATAAGTCATTATTACCCTTATTCTTTCTTGATGACTGAACTGTCAAGTTTGACCTGGAAGAACCCTTTCAAGCTGGCCCCTGTATCCTCTTCACATGTTCCCAACATTCTCTGAGCACTTCCTTACTTGCAGACTCGGCAAGATTGTCCACCACCACCCTGCCCCAGACTTGAGTTTTTTATCCAAGGCGCTCTGGAGAATGGATTTGAGAAATCAAGACCTAGGGATAATGGGTAGGATTGCTACTGGAGTCTTACTGTTTCTACAGCCTTTCAGTGGACAGAATTAGGATACAGGCAGATATCACTTTATTTACTTATTTATGTTGCTGAGACAGGCAACATAAATAAGTAAATAAAGTAGTAGCTGCCTGTATTGACCAGGCAGGAGTGCAGTGGCGTGATCATAGCTCACTGCAGCCTCCAACTCCTGGGCTCAAGCAATCCTCCCGGCTCAGCCTCCGAAGTGGCTGGGGCCATAGGCATGCACCACTGTGTCTGGCTATTTTTTTTTTTTTTGCCTAGGGACAGGGTCTCAGTATGTTGCCTAGGCTCCTCTCAAACTCCTGGCCTCAAGTGACCTTCACACCTCAGCCTCCCAAAGTGCTGGGATTACAAACATAAGCCACTCTGCCCAGCCTAGACACCATTTTAAAATCAAACGCCGCATCAACAATTATAGGGAAATTTGATATTAACAGCCTTCTGACATGATGCAAGAGGAAAGGCACATCATTGCCTACACAGAAACCTTGCTAAAAATGTTTAAACTGAATCTAATACAAGGGAAATAATTAGACAAATCCAGATTGTAGGATATGCTTTAAAAAGAAATTAAGGTCTGGATCTGCAAAAGGTCCTCAGTCCCTCTCACACACACATGCACATGCAAACATACAAGCACAACTGGGTGAACTGCTCTAGATTACAGGATATACATCTAATGTGTGGCTCATGATTAGTTAGACCTTGGATCCAAGAAAAAAAAAAGGTATAAAAACATTCCCAGAACAACTGAAGAAATCTGAATATGGACTATATATGAGATGACATTATTGCATGTATTAAATTATTTGAGGGCTGATAATGCTATCACAGTTATAAAGCTGAATGAACTTATTTCTAGGCTGAAAGATTTACAGGTAAAGTGACATGTTGTCTGCAATTTATTTTCTTTCTTTTTTTCTTTTTTTTTTTTTGAGACAGGGTCTCCCCCTCTGTCACCCAGGCTGGAGAGCAGTCTCAGCTCACTGCAATCTCCGCCTCTCAGGTTCAAGCGATTCTCTTAGCTCAACCTCCCAAGCGGTTGTGACTACAGGCCAGGGCCACCACTCCTGGCTAATTTTTGTATTTTTTGGTAGAGGTGGGGTTTCACCATGTTGGTTAGGCTGGACTCAAACTCCTGACCTCAACTGATCCACCCGCCTCAGCCCCGCAAAGTGCTGGGATTACAGGCATGAGCCACCATGCCCAGCCGTGCAGTTTATTTTCAAATGGCTCAGCAAAATATAATAATAATCATACATTGTGTGCATGTGTGCAGAGAGGGCACAAGAAACAAAAGCCAATGTGGCAAAATATTTATCATTGATCACTCTAGGCTAAAGGTCCATGGGTGTTTATTCTACTCTTTTTCCCATTTTCTATAGGTTTGAACTTTCTCAAAATAAGAAGTTGGGTAAGAAAATATGCTAGTACTTTAAAGTAAAAAAATACAGTTACTCAAAGTTTGAAATTCATAGTGACCACACAGTTATTTTGTATTTTATATTTAAAATTTTATTTTGTATTTAGAATCATGTTAACCCTTTAAGTTCTAAATACCAAAATAAGGAGAAAAGACATCAAAGTCTGCCTGAGGAGAAAGAATTCCGGTCAATCTAGCACATCTGCAGAGCTCCTCAGGGCTGAAAGGAGGAGCTCTGAAACTCCTGAAATTGTGTACAAGTTGTCGTATTTATAAGCAAACTGGCATCTTTCTTGGGAGACGCTTTACAACTTTCTCTAAATTGTCAAAAAGGAAAGCAATATATTTTTTAAAAGTTTAAAACTACCATAGGAAAATTCTCTTTCCATCATTTACCTAATCTGCAGCTCAAGAATGCTCTACAGCAGAGTCAGCAGATCTTTTCTCTAAAAATCAGAGTGTATATATTTTAAGATTTGCAGGGCATATATACACTCTGTCACAACTACTCCACTCTGTTGCTGTAGTACAAAAGCAGTCCTAGACCATATGTAAATGAATGAGTGTAGCTGTGTTTCAATAAAGCTTTATTTACAAAAGCAGTCAGTAAGCCAGATTTGGCAAAGCCCATAGTTTTCCAACCCCCTGCTCTAGTCTAAAGCAAGCCTTCTGGGGGAGTGAAATCTCTGGGATACTGCCCCATCTCCAGTCCCCGTCCTTCCACATGTCACTTCCCTAATACCATCCTAGAGTTTCTGTAGAGAGTGTGGTCCCTAGATGTCCTGCTTCAAAATAACCTGAGGTTCTTGTTTAATATGCAAATACCAGAACCTTATAGCCTTATGCCATTCTGCTAAAATCAGAATCTCTGAGCAAACGTGTTCCCAAGCATTCTTCTGTATCCTACGGTGTCCTACAGTTTCAGTCAATGATCTACTGGAAAGACTAATGGCATCTGAGGTGTTCCCCATTAGTCCCAACACACCCAGCCAGTCTCTTTCTGCACCACATGGGGTACTCACCTCCTGCCCATGTGACTGTCTCAGCTGTACTATTCTTTCTTCCTGAAATGCCTACTCCATAGAATCTCCATCCCAGCTCTCACTTACTAATTCCACTTTCTCCAACACCCTCCACCCCAGACATATAGTCAAAAAATCTCTCTAGGTTTGAAGTTTAAGAGTTTTTCCCCATTCACAGCAGCCACTACTGTTCCTTTTCCTCAATAAAATCAGTTGCAGATTGGGGGCAAGGTCTTTCCTAAAAATGCACAAACATCAAACTCTAGACTTACACATCAATGAGGTCAGGTTTCAATACTGATGGCACAGCAGTTTCAATGTTGTACAATTTTATCTGAGATCCGTACAGAGTGACTTTGACCAACCTGTTGGCAAAGAGGCAGGTAAACAAGAACATTCAGCTTATGGATCAAGACAGACAAAACAGACAAGGCACCAACAAATAGCCTAAGGGCAGACTCTTTCCATATTTAAAAAAGAATCAAGACCAGACCTTCAATTTTATGCCAAGGAAATAATCTGAGATATGCATAAAGATTTATATACAAGCACATTAACTAAAGCCTTATTTAAGGTGTCAAAAATTTTGAAAACAATTCCAACGCAGAGGATGTAATACAATGCAATACATACAATAAAAACAATGCTTACAGGCATATTTAATGATAAATAGTCAAGATGCTTTAAGCACGACATGGTTGTACTAAATATATATACAGAATAGATCATAAATATTCATCTATTAACAGAAGAAAGGCAGGAAGAATTTTCACCAGAATATGCTTATTGGTACCACTTGTTTTAGGAGGAGGATGGAGTGGGTAGATTATGGATGATTTTTCCCTCTATTTTTCTTTATTTCCAAATTGTCTGCAATGAATACATAATGCTTTTATAAATGAGAAGAATAAAATATAGTTTTAAAAAGCAGCCAGGGTGTGGCTGCTCATGCCTGTAATCCCAGCACTTTGGGATGCCAAGGTGGGAGGATCACTGGAGGCCAGGAGTTCCAGACCAGCCTGGACAACAGAGTAAGACTCTGTCTTTTTAAATTTTATCCAGATGTGGTGGCACATGCCTACAGTCTCAGCTACTCGGGAGAGGCTAAGATGGGAGGATTGCTTGAGCCCAGGAGGTTGAGGATGAACTAAGCCAGGATCATGCCACTGCACTCCAGACTGGGTAACACAGTGAGACCAAAACCCTGTCTGGTTTTTGGGTTTTTGTTTTGTTTTGTTTTGTTTTGAAAAGCAGACCTGATCTTTTGGCAGTTTATCAAAATAGGATGACATGGGCTTTTGTATAAAATTTATAATGATAAAACCATCTTAGCCTTTATTTAAAATCATTTCTAAAAGGAAATGTTTCAGATGGATAGATGCATAATAAAATACAGCAAACTGTCCACTGCAGAATCTCTGTGGTGGGTATATGGGTATTCCCTGTACAATTCTTTCAACTTTTCTTTGAATTTGAAAATGTTTGATAAAATCTGGGAGATGAGAGGAGCCAATGTTTCTAGAATAGGTGGAGGTGTCTTATGTTCAAGTACGATTCTTTCAGAAGCAAGTTGTTGAGCTCACTGGTTGCTCAAGGGCTCACTGGATACTAATGAGCATTAAACACAGTAACTAATAGCTCAATCTAGTAGGAAATGGGAAATGTCTCTTTCATTACAAACAGAATGACATTCCTTTCTCTCCTTTTTTTTTTTTTTTTTTTTTTGGAGACAGGGTCTTGCTCTGTCACCTAGGCTAGAGGAGTACAGTGATCTTGGCTCACTGCAAGCCTCAACATCCTGGGCTCAAGTGATCCTCCCACCTCAGCGCCCCCTCCAGGGAACTACAAGCGCATGCCACCATACCTGGCTAGATTTTTTTGTCTTTTTAGTAGAGACAGGGTTGTCCAGGTTGGTCTTGAACTCCTGGACTCAAGCGGTCTACTCACCTCAGCCTCCCAAAGTAGTGGGATTATAGGTGAGCCACCATTCCTGGAGTTAAAAGACATTCCTTTCTGAGTGAAGGGGGAAATCCCCAAGACCTGGCTAGTTTCTCACTCTGACTACTCTGCATGGAAACCTGGGAGCAGATGCCAGGGAAGGCAGTGTTTGTCTCTGTCCCAGCATAACAATCAACTAAGGAGCTTGTTACAAATACAAACTGATTGCTGGGGAGCAATAAGAAAGGAGCACTTCCGGCCAGTCAAGAAAGTGAGGATAAAAGAACTAAGGTTCCTGAAGTCCCACGAAGTCTTTGTGATCAGAACAGTTACTATCAGAAAGCAATATTCCAATATGCACCTGGTGTTTAACTCTAAATTCTGTTGTACACTAAAAATGGATTTCCAAATATCTTTTAATGCGTCTACATTTAGCAGTTTCAATATTAGCTTTGTTTTATGTAACCAATAAATGAAAACACTGCCAATCATACTGGCTATTAAGGTCATGTAGTCATAACAAGAGCTTTCTCACATTTTATTCTAAATGAAGACAAAATACTAATAGCAAGTAAGTTTAAGCACTGGGCTTGCAATCTAAGCAGTGCAGAAAGATGTGTATCTATAAGGACCTATCAAATGATTCCGGATCTTTGAGATATCACCTCACTACAAAGTTGAGATGACTGACAGATATATCTCTATCGCTTAACAGAGTAAATTCAAATAATGAACTTCTTATCTTTGGATTTCAGACAGAAAGACATGTCTTATCCCTGTTAAACCACTGTGCAAATGAGCCCAGCATAGGAAGAAGAGGAGAAACGGACTGTGCAGAAACACTGCGTTTGGGAAGAGCAAAACATGTGGACCAAGGAAATTGTTAAAATCCACCCTCCCCCCTCAGGGACTGTGTGAACCAAGGCAAAGCACACGTATCGCTGAGCCACCGTGTATTCAAAAATAAAACGGCAATGCCTGTCTCTCAAAGTACAGAATAAAATGAAAGAACGTGTGCAAAAACACAGAAAACGTCCTACTACTGTGTGCTGCTTTTATTAGTAGTATGAATCTGACTTTTAAGGGATGTCAGTCCCTTGGCTATCTCTGCTTGTCAGCTAAGATGTAGCAGCGAAGTCTGGCGTGCATGCACCCAGGCTCCTGAGGCTCATTTCCCCTCTGCTCATCACCAGTGATGCGGCTGCTGGGCCAGTCAAAGCAACAGATGTCTTGGCTTTGGGCTGGATCCACATCTACTCAGTTTTGATCTAACCAGTTCAACAGCTGCCCTGAAACGATCTAAATGTCCTATCACTTACATCTTGGGTTTTTTGAGGGGGAGAGATGGAGGAGGGACTGGTGACTGGGTGGAATGAAGTGTTCCTCAGCGAGTGCAGCTGTAAACCTGGTGTGAGACCCAAGAGGAAGGAGAAGAAAAGGAGCCCAGTGGTGAAAGGCTGGGAACCACCTTTCAGGCCAGGCGTGGAGGCTACCCAGCTTTCACTCCCGAGGCCCTAATGGGACTGGAAAACCCACAAAGAGCCCCACCCTGGGCATCTAGCTGCCTACTTGGACAGTGGAGTTGACTCCTTATCGGCAGAGCTTTCTTAATGTCTCTTTATCCTATGAGGAAAGACATGAAGACTGACTTCCCCTGGTTTCTCCTGGGTCTACAACTGTGTTTACATTTATACACAAGATCTTCAAAGAAACAGTAGCTTAAATAGCTTATGGGGTGTTTTGTTATGTGCTAGGCACAGCTAAGTGCTTTATCTCATTTAATTCTCACACTAAGCCTACAGGAAGCTACTTGTACTTCATTTTGTAGATGAGGGCCTGAAGTTCAGAGAGCTAAGTAGCTTGCTCCATACCAGCTGGCATGTGGCAGAGCCCAGCTTTACCTGGGGCCAGAGCGGAAGCTATTTGGCAATATGCTGCCCTCACACAACAAGGTAAACTGAGCTCTGAAGAAGGAACAGCTCCATAAGGTAACTGCCAGCCTACCTCTCCACGACTGTGAGGGCATCATTGAACCGCGCAGCAAACACATCTCCAATAAAGTACTCGGCCAGGCGGCCCACAGCCTGCAGCAGGGAGCTCAAGTCTCTCAGGGAGCAGTGCAGCCGCCGGCAGTCGTTCTCCGCGGTGATGTTCAACCTGTGTCCTGGAACACAACACCCCAGACAGTTTTTCACAGGAAGAGCACGGTTTAGATACTACAGATGACAGCTTGTCCAACAAGCCACACGCAGCAAAATCAATTCTCGAAACAAAGGAACCCACGAGCCACTTCCCAGTACTGAGCAGGGGAAACAGGGCCCAGCCTCCACCTAACACTACAACATTTGTGCTCCAGAGGCCAGGGATGGAGACAGAGTGGAGAAGAGGGACGGACAGCCTGGGGTGTGCTAACGTGGATTCCTTTTGACCCTGTAAGGTCCTCACACCACCACTGTTACATACAAGGAGGTGCACCCAGGGAGGGCCAGGAATTTACCCAGCACATGTCACATTTCCAGGGCAAGGCTGGTGTTCTACGCTAAATCTATGCGACTCCGAATCTGTTCCCTTTTAAATAGGCCCCTATCTCAGAATGCAATCTCCAGGGACCAACAGTTAGGACCTGCCCCTGCTAAGAGAGCAGGGGTGCACTTAGCACTCCATCCCTGAAGGCTGGGAGGTGACACAGTATGAAATAGATGGGATTCAGATTCCAAAGACACAGATTCCCTGCCACTTCCAGGCTCGGTGCCTCATACAACCCTCCTAAGCCTCAGTGTCCCTATTACATATAACACTCTAAGCTATAGAATATCGTTGAGTATCTGTAATTATTATAAATAACAAAGAACTAGTGACTTACTAAGGTGTGAAATTTCCTTACTTTTCAACAGAACTTCTCCAAACTGGGCAAGGAGGATTCGAAGATGAAGGACAAAAATATCCTCCCTCAATTCGGTCACTTGCTTAGCTTTTGGACCCCTCTCTTCGCAAATGTCCACAAAAGACAGTAAGAATTTTCAGGCTGGAACAGAGACCTGTAGGTCTAATTCACGTCCTTCTCACTGACACAGCAGGAGTGGGCCTCGGCTGAATGCTAGGGAACCCAAGGGGGCCCTTCCGTCTCTGGACCACTTGATAAGAAACACGGGTAAAATATGTCTCCCTGTGGTTCTTCATCATCAGCCCTGGTCCACTCCTTGAGGGTAGAACACAGAACAAGCCAAAACCTGCTGACAGCAGGACAGCCCTGGGGGAGATGTGAACATTGGGGGAGCATCCTTCCAAATCTCCTCCTGGCTGAAATACAGCCCTGGGTCCCTTCCCTCCCCACCGTTACCCTCCTGAGAATCCTTGCCATCCTGATCACTCCCAACTTGTCCTAATTTGTCTAGCAAAGAGCAGTACCTAGGATGAAAACTATAGGTACCTAGCATCTAGTACCTAGGATGGAAAAGAGCTTGGAAGTACTGGGTGTATGTTTTAAACTGTGAGTTTGAACAATATGAAACTGCAAGTTTGAACAATATGAAACTGCTGACACGTGATCACTTATGACCCAACAGAACTGCAATTCCATACAGTTCCACTTCATACAATATGTGCATCTGAGATCCATGTCCATCAAAATTATAGCTGGTTCTTTCCTGTTCTATCTGCAAGACAGACAATCACATGGGCAGTAAATACCCCAAATCCAATTCTCTATACTTGACACCCTCCTCCAGCCTAGAAACCTCATATCACCACCATAAAAGTCATGCAGGGCATCAACTAAATTTTAGGGGACAGGCCAGGCATCCCACTGTGATAAGCTGTTCAGATCCACCCACACTTTCTTCTGTCTGGCCAAGGCTTAGATTTCCCCCACAAAAGCACAGAACATCTGCAGAGTAGAACCTTCAAATGAGAATAATGCTGAAAGGTTTGGAGGGACAAAACATCATGGCCACACAAAAGTCCTATCTTCCATAAACTAAGTATTCTGAAGCTGTCTAGATATGGCCTAAGCCACATCCAAAGAACAGCTCCTTGGCAAATCACTGCCCTGGGTGGGGGGTGGAAATCTAGTCTTCTCTTTTTGAGAAGTTGAGGGGAGGTGGAAGAAGGTATTAAAATTAGCATTGAGACATTTCCCTCTGAGAGAACAAACAAATCATAATCATAAATCATAAATGGACCCAAGCAGAAGGACAATTTTAGACTAAAAATATTTTATAGTATTTTGTGACAAAATAATCCCTTAGGAAAGTTTGCATGGGTCACCAGAAAAGTTAAAGGGTTACTTAGAGGAGAAATACTGTGTCAATGAGGGGGTGGCAGAAGCCAAATACAGAATGGAGGTTTCGGGGCCACGTACCGACATCAATGAGGCACAAAGGGAACATCACTAATGAGGGTTTCTTAACCCACATAAGGTAGGAAAGAAAGAGAGAGCAAAGGATGACCCGCCAGAAGCCAGAGCAGCACACACCAGCCGATGTGGTCCAGCAACACAAGCTGTGCCTTGGTCTTGACAGGGAAGTGGAGGCAGGCACAGCAGCAGGAGGGGGAAACAGTGAGACGCACACAGGAGCTTCTGAATCCAAATGCACTGACAAAGGAAAAGTGGGAGGCTTCCAGGCTGGGTAACCACCTGCAGGCCTCCCTGCTGGCCAAAATGTGCATCCCATTGTCATACACAGTCACGGCACCAAGAGTGGGCAAGAATCGTGGCCGGCACCCGTTTACACAGGTTCCAGCGGAGACTCAAGAAGTAAAGGCTGGGTAAGAAAGTAAATGCAAAATGAAGAAGAGGCCAGAGCCTATCGGGGACGAGAGAACGCGGTTTCTGTGGAGGGGTAAGGCTGACTGAGTGGTGTGGCACAGAAGTTATTTGAGGGGGGAAAATGGCTATGGGAACCAGGCGAAAAAAATGTACTCAGAGTTTCCATTTGTTAATAGCCTTTGCACTGGAAACTTGGCTTCTGAGCCACCGAAAATTGGGGAATGCTTCGTCATGGATGAGAGGGCTCATTTTAAAACAGGAAATAAGCATTTCTCTGGCCTGAGAGGTTTTGCCACTGGAGTACAAGCCAAGGATCAGTGCTGAGGATGAGATTTATAAATGACCTGGAAGAGCCGAGTTCCGTGAAATTGCCAGTCAATAGGCTTTAGTGAAAGCAAGTATGCGGTATTTCATTTAGGGAAAAATAAATCAGATTATCCTTCTAGGGTGAGGAGCTCAGAATTATCAGCTATGTCCCAGAAATAGGGTTTCAGATTCACTAGACTTTCACCTAAAGACAGACGCAACAGAATGTAAAAGCGTCAGCTACAACAGCAAACAGGACACTGAAGGGTCAATGTGGGGGAGGAAAGAGCACCTGCTCGATTTTTTAATAGATCAAAAATAGTGTCTTCAGGGTGCTGAGTACATTCTAATTTGAATAGTCGTCCTGAAGGAAAGACTACCTGGCACAATTATTCCCAAGAATGGCTTCTGGAAGCATCTGTAGCACTTCTAGACAGTCAAATGATTTTCGTTAGTGGTGACAGCACATTCTACAGGCGTGTTTGTTTTGAAAAGTATCTTTTTAAAGTTCTTACCCTATCTACAAAGCCAGGGCCTACATTCGGGTCATGCCAAGTCCCATCAACCTCCTGTGGCCCACTAGATTATTTAGAAGCTTAAATAGTCATGGAAACCAGCTGTCACAGGCCACCAAGAAGGACAGCCTCAGAAAGAGGCTCCCATGGAGGCTCTGCCACGAATCATAAGGTCACCCAGGAGACGGGCTCCACACTGGGCGGCTCTGTGCTGAGCTGAAACAGCAGTTACCCAACACGGGGGCTACACGCCAGGGCCGGGACAGGTCCCGTAAGAAGCACGCTGTGAAGGAAGTGGCGCACAGCAGCTGACGGGGCTGGGAGGACACATGTGGCTTTCAGTTACTGGTGTTTTCAGTTGACAAAAATAAATGTCAGATGTCAGCTATTTCAATTTTTTATCATTCCCTATTATACCATCATGCGACTCGTACCAACAAGCCATGGGACTCTGCGTAAATTAACATCTCTGAACATCAATTTCCTCTTATATAACACAGGGGGTAACTAGTAATAGCACTTATACCTCACAGGACAATGGAGAGAATTAAATAACATAAGTCAGTAACACAGTGCCTGGCATGTAATGAGAGCTGCAAATGGAAGCTATTACTATTATTGTTGATCAACAAAATAACAAAGAAAGCTAACCCTAAACCCTAAGCGGGCAGGGCCTGTAAACAGCAGCCAAAAGCCTTTCCAACCAGCTCGGGTCAGAGCCCCCAGGGCCACTGACAATGTGTGCAGGGGGCGAGGGGACCACAGGCCATCAACTGCGCTATGGCGTTCCGATTCTAGACTGAGCAGGAAACAGGAAAGCACAGGGCCATGTTCTCCCTAGTGCACCTGCTGGTGTAAAGGACATAAGGAAATATTAAAGGGTTTTTAGTAAGTCCTATCTCTTTACTCCAAATCAGTTATTTTCCAAACACCTCCTTAGAATACACTGTCATGACCTCATCTTTTACCTCCCCCCACAGCTTCTTTTTATCATAGGCCTTTAAAAACATTCCCTGTTTAGAAGTGGGGAGAGATGCCAGTGGAAAGGCTGCAGTGAAGAAATCATGTTCCAACAGCAAAAGCAGCAGTAATGAAATATCAGTCCGGTGGTTTTTTGAATGTTTGGTTAAATTAGAAAATAAAAATCAGTTTACCTGACCCTGAAGTAACTATAAACTGCTGCAATCCCAAATAAACTTCTAAATTGTCCTGAAGAACTGGGAACTAAAAACAAAGAAACAAACAAAAAAAATGTTTAAGTCATAAATCCAAGTTTTAATAGCATTTTAACAATAAAACATTACAAGCACCTATGGGGTGAGGGACAGAATCAAAACCTTTTCTCTGGGAACCTTTAAATGCAGCTAAAAAGCTATGACCCCCTCCCCGCCACTACAGTTTCTAGAGTTGAAACCATCAATGAATACACAGAATAAGAAAGAAAACGTATCAGTTCGACCTTTTTTTTTTTTAAAGCAAAGGACACTGTGGTATGACTATTACATTCCTAACAGAGGAGATCAAACCCTGAAATGACCTATACCTTCTAGAACTCTGAAAAGGGACCATATCTCCCTTCAAATTCAAGCGAACCTCTACCCTTGAGAGAAAATATCAGACATGCCTTATTAAAGTACATGGCAAAGTGAAAAGATGGGCCAAATTATTTGGAAGTCAGTTCCCTTGCTCAGGTAGCAGTCAGGATGTCATAACCAGAGCTGTACCTTTCTTTCTCAAGCTGCCACACTCACCAGTAAGATTAAAACATGACAGCCCCTAAGAAAGGCAGATGGCAAAGAAAATGAAGATTTCCAGGAGAGAACACAAGTATAGCAGGGTCATTCAATGTGAAAGATGACCCTATGGCCAGGCGCGGTGGCTCACACCTGTATTCCCAGCACTTTGGGAGGCCAAGGCGGGTGGATCACAAGGTCAGGAGATAGAAACCATCCTGGCTAACATGGTGAAATCTGGTCTGTACTAAAAATACACAAAATTAGCCAGGCATGGTGGCACACACCTGTAATCCCAGCTACTCGGGAGGCTGAGGCAGGAAAATTGCTTGCACCCAGGAGACAGAGGTTGCAGTGAGCTGAGATTGTCACTACACACTTCAGCCTGGGCAACAGAGCAATATACTCCATCTCCAAAAAAAAAAAAAAAAAAAAAAAAAAAGAAAGAAAGATGACCCTAATAACTGCCTTGCCTTGAAGAAGAGAGGAATTTAATGAAATCTCTTTGAATAACAAGCACCACTTAGGGAAGAGAATCAATCCTTACAACGAAAGATTCCAGCACATATAGACACAGGCAGAGAAAGCTAGCAATTTGCCAAGAGCGAGCTTGACAAAGGCCAGCTTTTCAGCAATGTAACATCTATAAGTAACAGCTCCCGCTCAGCCTGGACACTTCCAAGCTACTGATAAAAGTATTAAGGCTTTAGTCAAATTCCTATTCTATCCAAGACTGAACAGGGTTCCACAAGGTGGTTTAATATTTTGTGGAAATGTTAACATTTGTTCAGTTTGAACTTCAGTTATGGTAATTATTATTCTGTTTTTAAAAATTGCATACGGGGGAAAAGGGGAGAGAGAGAGAGCAGTCAACAAGCCATGCTCCACTCTCCACTCCCCAGACAGCACATTACCAGTGTGGAGAAGGCGTGCGTGGGCAGGAGCTCCATCACTTTGGCCACCACCTCCAAGCTCTGCCGTAAGCACCGCTGCCACTCCGTCTGCTGCTGTGGGGGAAGCACAGGACAATCAGCTCTCCCAGAATCCTCTCATCTCCCTTGCCAACCTCAAGTTCACTCTCTCAGACATAAAATTTTGAAGAAACGGAAAATGATAGAACCAGGTTATCTGATATTATAAAAAAGCCAAGCTAGAATTTTTTAAAAACGATGAATTAATTTCTTAAAAAACTATTTCCTCAGAAAGTAAATGATCCCCATAGAATAACCTATTTCCCCCTTAGGTTATAGGATACAGAGATGGAGAGCCACCTGTGAAATCATCTGTTGGAAATAATCACGCATCACCTTCTTGATGCAGTCTACTATTGTGTCCCTATCCACACAACTGACTGACTCAGTGCCACTCAGAGTGGGGTCCACAGCCAGCCAGCAAAAGCATCCCCTGGGAGATTGCCCATCAGAAACGCAAATTCTGTGGTCCCCCACCACAAGCCTCCAAAATCAGAATCTGCTTTAACAAGCTGTTCCAGTGATTCTTATCCATGCTGATATTTAAGAAGCAAGACACATCATTACCCTTTTGGAAGATGAGGACATGAAGGCTCAGAGAAATGCCACACCCAGCCCTCCGATCTCCTCCATGTCCCAGGTTGCAGAGCTTCAAACCCAGGCTATCTGGCTCTAAGCAAAGGGCTCTCTGTAACCCAAATATGACTGACCACTCATAAGCTCTTGACCATGCCAAAGTCACTCTTACTTTGAGAACAATAGCAGTTATTTGAAAAACTTTAAAGTGCCTGATGGTTTTTAAAAAAACAAAAAGCACTGGAATTGTTTCCTTAAAGACATTTTCCTTATTAACGTTGGGCACATCAGCATCAATAAATTCAAGGCTGATTTTAAGAAATAGAAGTTTGCATAATATACTCCAAACAGACTTCCTTTCATTCTAGACTTATGGGTTCAGAATCTTGCTAACGGTCTCCACAAGCATCCAGCTGGCTCTTACTGCTGCCCAGGTTGGGTAGCAGAGGTGAGGGTGCAAGACAGGGGAGACAGAGAGGATACGGAGTTCTCATTAAACCACTTTTCATTGTACATATGGTTTATCTACTTATATCTTTAGTCCACATAGGTAAAAATGCCTGTAAAACATTTTTTACAGTTAATAAGCCAAAAGGGACTGGAAGGAGAGTAAAAATTTCAAATGTACAACTCAAGCCAGAAGACTACTCATCAATCAGGGCGTGCTACTTACATCGTCATCCAGAGTCTCGTCGTCCAACTCCTCCAGCTGGGCCTGGTTGTATCTGAACTGGATTCGATTCAACACTTCTGTGAGGAGGAGCACCAGGGCATCTTCGTACCTATGTGGCAAAGAGAAATTCAACATCAGTCAGGTGAAAGTATGCTTTCAGCTTAGAATTTGGAAAAGGCCTCCTGTGCTATAAAAGGAATGGTGTCCATGTTGATCACCATGGAAAGAGCATCTAAATTCCTGAGGCTGAGTTTATGGGTTGGCAGGTGTGTGTATGCATGGAACAGAAGCAGGGGTATTTATTTAACAATGTACCAGGCACCATGCATCTGTTTGACAGACTGTTTATATAATGTCCTTTTTTTGTCTTTGGCAATAATTTCTGCCTTAAAGTATATATTTTGTCTGCTATTAGTATAGTGACCCAAGCTTTCTTTTGGTTATTTTTTGCATGGAATATTTTTTTCATCTTTTTACTTTCAATCTATTTGTATCTTAATCTCAAGTGAGTTTCCTATAGACAGCATGTTATTGGGTTGTGGCTTTAAAAATCTACACTCTGCCTTTTTTAACAGGAGAATCTAATCCACTAAATGTAACATAATTATTAATAAGCAAGGCCTCATTTCTGTCATTTTGCTATTTATTTTGTATGACTTATGTTCCTCAACCCTCCATTCCTGTCTTCTTTAGTGTCAAACAGGTTTTTCTAGCACTGCATTTTAAATCCCTTGTCCCTTTTTTTTTTTTTGAACAGGAGTTTTGCTCTTGTTGCCCATGCTGGAGTGCAGAGGTGTGATCTCAGCTCACCGCAACCTCCACCACCCGGGTTCAAGCAATTCTCCTGCTTCAGCCTCCCAAGTAGCTGTGATTACAGGCTTGTGCCACCATGCCTGGCTAATTTTGTATTTTTAGCAGAGACAGGGTTTCTCCATGTTGGGTCTCAAACTCCGGACCTCAGGTGATCCACCTGCCTCGGCCTCCCAAAGTGCTGGGATTACAGACTGTGCCTGGCCTGTCCCTTCTTTTTCTAAGTATTTTCAAGTTATTGTCTTAGCAGTTGCTCTGGGGATGATAGGCACTGCATATAAATATTACCTAATTCAATGATTCCATGCTTTTAACAGCTGTGAGAGGTAAATGTTATCAATATTTTTCTGATGAGGAAACAACAATTAACAGAAGCTATTTTGAGCCCAGGGCTCCCTAACTCAAAATCATGTTCTCTACACATAAATCACCAATGGGGATGTTTTTTTGTTTGTTTGTTTGTTTGTTTTTGGAGACAGAGTCTTACTCTGTCAAGCAGGCTGGAGTGCAATGGCGTGATCTTGGCTCACTGCAACCTCCGCCTCCCAGGTTCAAGCAATTCTTGTGCCTCAGCCTCCTGAGTGGCTGGGATGACTGGCTTGAGCCAGCCACTACACTTGGCTAATTTTTGTATCTTTAGTAGAGATGGGGTTTCACCATGTTGGCCAGGTTGGTCTCGAACTCATGACCTCAGATGATCTGCCCACCTCAGCCTCCCAAAGTGCTGGGATTACAGGCATGAGCCACCGCACCTGGCATCAATGGGTTTTAAGCCCACTCCACCCAACTCCCAAAACCTAACCTTTAGTCCATTTTAAGAAGACTTAGAAACTGAAAAGAGCCTGGGGCAACTCTGACCCTTTGATCTGTGTCTAAGAATAACTTCTCAAAGAAACACTCAGAGTGCTAGGTTTGGATATTTCCCACATTTAATAAGAACCTAACTCAGAAGATACCAAGTTATAAGCAACAGTTGCCACCACAAGGACCAACAAACTGCTCATTTTCAAGAACAAATCATGTTATCTAAATACTCGCCTATCCTGAAATGCTTCTAAGATAAGTTAAGGGACTGTTCCCACTCATAGAACAAACCACCAGTGCTGGTTAGTAAGCTCTCCGAGCCAGTCTACTCTCCACAGTTATTATGATGCTGGGGCTGAGACTGAAAGGACACTTCGTTTCGGTCTGTTAGGTTCTGCCAGCAGGGACACCGGAGGGAGACTGGAAGGAAGGAGAGACAAAAGGACTACATTCTTCCTGTGGGGTTGCTGTCCTGGCAGCAGCAACTGGTTCCGGTTTCCAGCTTCCTTCCACATTCCCAGAACTAGCATCGTGTACCCTCAGAGGTAGAGGCAACACCCTCTCCTCAACGGACTGGTCCCGGTTCGAAAAGGTCCCTCCTCTGAACTCCTGCGGCAGCTGGGTGGGGCCCTCTCTTCAGAGATCTGAACCCTGGTTGCTCAGGGACCAAGCTTCTCTGATCTTCTAGATTTCAACAGCCCTAGCTTCTTGCCTTCGTACTTCTAGCTCTAGGGGTGGAGCCGCTTCCTGTACTTATCATCTGTGTTATCTCAATGTTCCCTCTGAAATTTATTTAATCAATTTCCTACATTGATTTTTCTGTGCAAATAATTAAGTATGGTTTCTGATTTCCCAACAAGACTCTAACACAACACCCAATCTAATACAGGTGAGTACCGGGACAACATGATAACCAAAGCTAAAAGATATCCAATGCCAAGACCAAATATAGTCCATTTAGTTCATGAGGTGCAGCCCAGGTGATGAGACTCAGTCTACAGACCACTTACAAATCCTCCTGACTGTCCCATTTCAGAATTTGGTGACCACAATACGTTTTTTTCTCTTAAGAATTTAACCTATGTCAAAATTGACATTTATATTTATTTACTTATTTTTTAACATAATTTCAACTTTTATGTTAGATTCAGGGGGATACATGTGCAGATTGGTTACCGGAGTATTCTGTGTGATGCTGAGGTCTGAGGTACAACTGATCTCATAACCCAGGCACTGAGCATAGTACCCAGTAGCTTTCCAGCCCCTGCTCTCCTACCCACCTCCCGTCTCTCAGTCTCCAGGTCGGTTGTTGCCATCCTATGTCCATGAGCACCCACTGTTTAGCTCCGAACAACTTATTTCTTAAGTAGAGACAGAGACATTCCCTACTTTCCGATATCCAGCAATGACTCCCCCCACTGCGTGCAAACAACTTAACAACCTAACACACACCAGCCCTGAAGTAGACTGGCAATGGAACAGGACCCAGGAAAGAATGACGGCAGGAAAAAGCCACTAATAAAATCAGCAACATCTGTGGGAAAATTCACCCAATAAAGTCAAAATCCCACTTCACAGAAAGGTAAGATCAAACATTTAGGCCTACAGTTTATGTTTTTGCCTTTGTGCACGATATACATTTCTAAAGTTACAGAAGTTTCATGCTATAAACTGCTGTGACAGACCAAAATATTTTCACAATTCTGCTAGGAAAGAAAATCTACTCCAGACCAGAGGACAGATGAATTCTGTCATCTATAAATTGTCTGGCTGTGCTAAAAGAAAATTTAGAGACTTTGTATGCAAATGTAACCCTAAATTAGACCTAAAATCTTAACTGGCAATTGGCAACTCTGGCTTCAAAAAAAACCGTATCACTTAGAAAATTAAACCCAAGTAGGAACCAGGCTAACATACACATAGATCATTGATCCCCCAAAGTGTCATGTGGGAGGTGGAGAAAGTATATGGCTGTGGCAGACACTCTGGTTGCCTGCCAATACCTACTCTCCTTCCTTAGCAAGGGAACACTAGGCACTGGGGCCAACTCAAAGACTGTATCTCCCCTGCAGATGAGGGTGGTCAACGAGAGACTAAAGAAGCTACTGGGTGGGACTTCGAAGAAAGCTTCTTTGCCCAACCTATCCCACTTCTCATTCCTGCTGCCTGAATCATGGCTGTGATGCCTGTAGCATCATCCATCATCCATCTCTGACCATAAGGTGATGATGGAGAGGGGAGCCATGCCTAACAGTAGAACAAATAGGTAAAAGGATCCAAAAAATTACTTCCTACACAAAAAGACCCTACATCTCAAGGAAAAGACAATGAACAGATGCTGACCTCCAGAGGACAAAGGTGTTGGAATTATCGATGACTCTAAAGCAGCCATAGTAACAGTGCTCCATGAGGTTCCTCTATGGTCTGGATTGTGTGACTCTTCCCCAAAAACCACTCATTCATATGTTGAAGCCTAACCCTCAACGTGACTGAATTTGAAGACAGGGCCTATAAAAAGGTAATAAAATTACATGAGGTCAAAGAGTAGCACCTTAATCCAATAGGACTGTTGCCCTTCTGAGAAGACGAAGAGACACAAGGGTTCTCTCCCCTCCCCTTTCCTCACGTGCACAAAAGAAAGGTCACGTGAGCACTCAGAGAAAAGGCACCAGCCACCAAGACAGCTCACAGAAACAGAATCTGCCAGCACCTTGATGTGGAACTTCTCGACTCCAAAACTACAAGAAAATAAATTTCTGTCGTTTAAGGCCAGCCTGTGGTATTTTGTTATGGTGGCCCAAGCTAACTAATAGAGAAGGTAAACAATATGAGAAAGAAACCTGGAAAAGCAAAAGAAATGGCAAAAGTCTGCATAAATCTAATAGACTACTTCTTTCTTCTTAAGATCTCTAAAATATGAATGCTGGGGTATGTGTCTGGTGGGGTTTTCCAAGTATGTACATGTAAAACCTCAATATAAAGAAGAGAGGCTAAAGGACTCTAATCTATATGGTGGTAAGGTTTCCATATCACCTTTGTGGTAAAATGTGACTGTGAAAAGTTAAGTATACATACTGTAATACCCAGAGCAACCACCAAGAAAAACCCACAAAAAGAAATGTGGTCCAACATTCAATAGATACACTGGAAAGGAAAACTAAATGTGTATGCAACTAACAGAGTTTCAAAATAAATGAAGCAAAACTGATCAACTTAAAAGAAGACAAACAAATCCAAAATTATTTTTGGAGACTTCACCCTCTCTCTGTAACTGATAGAACAAGTAGGATAAAGACGACATGTACAGGCTGGGGCATGGTGGTTCACACCTCTAATCCCAGCACTTTGGGAGGCTGAGGCAGGCAGATTACCTGAGCTCAGGAGTTCAAGACCAGCCTGGCCAACATGGCGGAAACCCCCTCTCTACTAAAAATACAAAAATTAGCCAGGGGTGGTGGCAGGCGTCTGTAATACCAGCTACTTGGGAGGCTGAGGCAGGAGAATCATTTGACCCAGGAAGTGAAGGTTGCAGTGAGCCAATGCTACTGCACTCCAGCCTGGGCAATAGAGCGAGACTCCATCTCAAATAAAAAAAAATAAAAACATGTACAAATTAAACTAGAAAACAATAACAAAACGGTATATGGAAAATCCCCCAAATATTTGGAAACTAAACAGAGGAAATGTCCAAAGAAATTAGAAAATATTTTAATCAAATGAAAATTAAAATGTAACATTAAAATTTGAAGGATAAAGCTAAAGCAGGGCTTAGAAGGAAATTTACAGCATTAAATGCTGATATACACCACAGAGATAAGACTACAGGCCTCAAGTTCTGAGAGTTAAATAAAATTATACATGTTAAGGCAACTACAAAGTAGGTGCTCAATAAAATATATATGAATAAAGAACAAATGAACAAATAAAAGAATAAAAAACACACAAGTGATAAACAGACAAAATTCCAATTCAGGTAAATACAAAGGATTGAAGCATATTCCTGGATAGCTTTTTCAACTCAATAAAGCAACTGAGACTATATTCACTTGCCCTGTGGGGCAGTCAAGAGCAGGAACTAGAAAGCTACTAGAGCTCTGACCTAAGCCTAGTTCACTCCTTTTTATTGCACCACAATGTCATGTGTAACAGTGGCTCTTCCTCTTTATTAAGCAGGTTAACTCACTCCAAAAAGCGAGGAGCAGCTTTTCTCACGCTCACTCACATTTGTTTACAGTCCAATCTAATGTCACCGGATCCCTACGCTGGTTTGTGGCCAGCACTTGCCAGAAATCTAGTCACAAAGAGGCTCACAGGACATGACACAATGACTTCAGGTTGCTTCACACACTCAGGTTTCTTCATCTTCCTGTAAAAATAAGTTTCTGCACAGGTGACTCCCTTCACTTGACAAGCACAAAGAGACGGAAGTGAGGGGAGAAGGCGAGGCGAACCAATGCTTATTTACTGAGCACCTACTGTCAGCCAAGGCGCTTTACACACATCAATTCATCCCACTTTGTCAACAACTTGTGAGGAAGGCACAATCATCCAAAAGCACAACGAGGAAAGGGAAAGGAGACTCCGGCCTTTCCATGTCACCACCTCAAAATGCAGATCAGGACGACCTACCCCATCAGCCATTCCGCTCTGCAGGCTGAGCTACAGAACATTTACCCCATTGACACCGGGGCTCAGGATCACTCAAGTCCCCACAGTAAACTCCTGACCAGGCAAGGGAACATGCAGAGAGCTCCAATTTCCAAGCTTCTAGAACCAAAAATAAATCTATGTATATTTGTGCTTCTAAATATGTAGCCTGCAATGGTTACCACTTTGTTGTGATGAATGATGCAAAACCTTTAAACCACAAGGGACAGGAAATGAGTGCTGCTTTTGTGACTTAACCACACCTATGTTTCCCATTTAAGACACCAAGAAAACACTTTTGACTACTTCCTGCAAGACCAGTTGCTTCTGAAATATGATTCCAGAATATCCCAACTTCTCTCTGGTATATTTTATCAGTTGACAAACATTTGATCACATGTTCATGCTCTTAATTAACATAAATGTGGTAACCACAGAAGCCAGTGTTCTTCAGCAGCAACTCCTGCAAAACAGCACGTCTCTGATATATTAGGGCCTCTCATAGCCTGGAGTGGTGACTGGCACACTTTTCATCTAAACGCTTTTGAGCACACAATTGTATAAATGTATAATGTAAGGATTACAGAAAAAATTATAAGCTGAAGTTCAAATATTTTCTTTGTGCAGCCCAGTGGACTAACACATGTTCTTTGTAATCTACTGTCCTAGACCACTAGGGGGTATCTGACAGGATCAGCAGTTCCCCAGATGGCGGTTACTATTTCACAGCATAAACCAGAGGAGCTTTGAGGGTTTTCTGTTGTTGTTGTTGTAGTTTTATTTTATTTTAGAGACAGGGTCTTGCTCTGTCACCCAGGTTGGAGTGCAAGGGCATGACCATAGCTCACCGTGGCTTCCAACTTCTAGGCTCAAGCAGTCCTCCTACTTCAGCCTCCCAAGTAGCAGGGACTACAGGCATGCACCACCACGTGTGACTAATTTTTCTATTTTCTGTAGAGACGGAGTCTTGCTATGTTGCTCAGGCTGGTCTCAAGTGATCCTCCCACCTTGGTTCCCACAAGGAGCTGGAACTACAGGTGCATACCACCATGTCTGGCTAATTTGTTTTTCAAGTTTTTGTAGAGACAGGGTCTCATTATGTTGGCCAGGCTGGTCTCAAACTCCTGCCCTCAAGTGATCCTCATGCCTCAGCCTCCCAAAGTGCTGGGAATTACGGGAATGAGCCACGGCACTTGGCCATGTTTTATTTTTCAAAGGCATAAAAGCATTATATGTAAGTGTTATGTTTAAAAAAGAATAAATCATGAAAAATTAGAAAGCCTCACTTATGATGACAATCACATGATCAATGAGAAAAATTCCTAGTGTTTAAAGTGAACTGTGCCATTAGATAACAGACGCCTGGGCAGGCAGGTAAACATCTGCAGGTGGGCTAGAGGCCTTTAGACTGTCCAGGTTCATGCCACCTAACTCCACAGTCACCACCACAGTCTAAAGGCAGTAACATCTTCTATTATTCATCATGGCTGTTGTCATCACAGTGACCATTTACTGAGTGCCTGATACATCCAGACGCTGTGCCAGGTATTCTACACACATGATTTCCTTGAATTCTAACCATCCTGCAAGAGAGGTACTCAGCACGTCCACTTTGCAAGAGGAACTGTGATCAGCATGTAACTTGACCAAAAGTAACACAGCTGGCCTAAAGCAAAAAAGGAATTTAAATTCTCTATACCACTGCTCTTTCTATTAGTATAATGATCTGCAGAAGTGTGGGTTTAACACTAATAATCTGCTAGTATATATTTTCTCAACAGACCATATTCTTCACATCTCTCATTTGTACTGTTTTTGAAAAAGCATTTTAAATTAATCACTTCCTCAGTTTATTCTCTCAACAAGCTTGTGAGATATGAAGAAATATCTACCATTAAATACAGAAAAATTAGGCATAGTTCCAGAACCAAAAAGATATAACTGTTTAGCATGCAAGAAAGATATTTTGGCAAAAGTAACTTTTTCTTCAAGAATCTCATTCAAAAACCCAATCACTTAAAGTTGGCAACTTCACCAAAAACAGGATCTCCTGTTATGTAATACGATTTCTGATATATGAATGTACTACCTATAATCACGTGACCTGACACCGTAGCAACCTGGAACTTATTCCACAATCACAAAAACCATGTTTGGGAACAAAAGAACAAATGTTTAAACTTGGAAAATAAAATTCTCAACAGAATATTTATTTTAATTTTCAGTAGAGACAGAGTTCAGCAAATGGTACGAGTCACTGGTACCAACAGACACAGAGTCCCACTATGTTCTCAGGCTGGACAGCAGTGGCCAGCCACAGCGTGATTACTGCACACAGCAGTTTCGAGCTTCTGGGCTCAAGTAATTCTCCTGTCTCAGCCCCCATGTAGCTGGGACTATAGGCACACACTACCACACTTAGGTCTTATTTAAAACTTTTAACTCAGAAAACTTCAGCAATGGAAAAGCCTTCGGGGTTCCAGTCCAATCTTTCCTCTGCAGTGGAGTCTCTTCCCTCCACCTCCCACCATTTGGTACATTTCTGGGGAAGGAGTATTCACTAATGCCACCACCAGCCAAACACTTACAGCATGCCAAGCATTCTAAATATGTTAGTTCATTATTTTAATTAATGTCTCAACAACTATTATCTTCACCCCCTTTTTACAAATGAGGAAACAGAAGCTTCACAGGCTAAGTACTTTACCCAAGTAACCTTAAGTAGGAACTACAAAACCAGGATCCAAACATAGGTCTGTGAGATCCCCAGTCATGGTTTCCACTCCCTCATGCACTGGGCAAGTTTTACGACACAATGGCCACCTAAGCTGAAATTGCTCTTATAAATACTGTGCAAAGAAGCAGGAGCTATAACCAACTGAGTGAAATCTGCAGGCACTCTCTTAAGTAAGTATGATAAAGTACCTAGGGCTAGATCACCTAGTTTGTAATCTCATAGCATAAATATACGAATTATACGAATCAGGGGTTACTTTAGTAGGAAACTGCCCTGATCCTACAATGTAAAATATAGCTTCTTTGCCTTCTTCATCACTGCCTGCTCACCGTGTGACTGGAATGCAGTCACCTACTGGGAATATGACGGGCATGTTTCTGCTAAGAAAAGCTGCTGTTTTTACTTTCCCCCACATATGGATGCTGCCATTATCTTCCTGGCATGCTGAATCTCCACCTTCCCGTCCTCTTCTCCCCACCCTGTGGCACAAAGAACGTATTGTACAGGAAACATACTTTCTTCCTGCAAGCAACAAAAATGGGTTTGAGAAACATATGTGGGAAAAAACAAACCGTTGCCCATTCTCTGTTTTTTAAAAATACAATAGAAAGTATAAGAGCAATTATCTCTGGAGTGTGGGATTATGAACAACTGATCTTCCCTACATTTTTCTATATCTTTTCCTAGCTTTAAAAATGAACACTTTTTTCAAGACAGGTATTTATTAATTTATTTAGGAAATTTCCAAACACATGCAAATGGAGTAAGAACATAATGAACCCCAAGTTCCTATCAACTAACTCCAACTTCAATCCCCAACACATGGGCCACCTGTTTCTTCTCTACACCAACCCACTTCCCTTCTACCCGCACTGGGTTATTTAAGCAAATCCCAGATGTCAGATTATTTTATCCAATAAGTAGTCTGTATCTCTAAAATAAAGGCTATTTTTAAAAATTAAGAACATTAACACGAAAGCACTAAAATGTAAAAAAATTAATAATATATATTCCTTCTAAATTTTTTTAAAGTCTTAATAAAATATTAAAGAGAAAAAAAAGGAAATGCTAAATGGCATTATTGCCTAAACATCTTACATGGCTCAGCTTCACTGAAAAGGTCCAGATGCATGGCTGTCCCTTAGGCCACTAGAGTAACTGCCGAAATGACCTTATCTAGTCATCAGTGTTTGAGGAGTTTACCTGTTGAGAACTGCTTCCTTGTCTCCAAGACGACTTTTAATTTTACTTGTCAGATAGTCCAAAAAGAGCGTCCAGATATCCAAACAAGAGAAGTAACCTTCATGAGTAGGCTATAGTACAAAACAAAATCCAGACAATGAAATTATTTAATGCTACTATTCCTTAGAAACACAAGTCAGCGTTTAATTCCAGCAGAATGATAAAACCATAAGCCTAGATTCCCCAGTTTCCCAGTAACCAAAACTGGTGGCTTTAGTCCGTCTATACCATTGGGCCCTCCTGAACCTAACAAGACAAGGGTACCATGGAACACATCATGAGCGAGATGCTATGCAGAACAACCTGAGTTATAAAATGAGTCAAGGAAAAATCTATCTTAAAATCTGAGACGGGTGGAGAGGGTTCTTACAGATCATCTAGTTTAAATCTATTTTCAAGAGAAAGAAATTGAGATCCAGAGACATGAGCTGTTCAAGATCAGAGGTAAAAGCAGGTCCCTTATCCCCCAGCCAATGCTCTTTCCACTACAAACCATTACAAGAGCAAAAATTAGTTTCAGTGGCTCCAAAGGTAACAGGTTCACACACTGGAATGTAAGGAAAGTAACACTTGCAGTCTCCCTACAGAAAAGACTGAAAATGAGCTTATTAAGTCTGACCCTCAGGGCATGATCCCATTTGCTAAAGCAGGGGTGTCAAACTGGCTAACAGCAACCTCTAACCAAGTGCTAATGTGGAGGAACAAAGTGAGAAGTCTTTGTAGGATCCTAGTACAATGAAGACCACTGCACCAGTTAACTTTCTCAAGGGCTTTAAGATTCTATTTCATGCAAAATCCAGGCAACAACACAATCTCCAACAGCTGGCCCTTCCCATATGCATTCACGCTCACCCTGTGGCTCCGACCCGGTATCTCCACTCGGATGCTCACTACCTGCAAGATTCCTTTGGTTTTGCTAGTGGCTGCCTCACTGGACCACATATTTGGTGACAAAATCAAATATGAAAATAAATACCATCACCTTCTTGGATTAGTTTCTTTCCATTTCTGATCCACGTGGAAATCTAGACATTTATATGAGTATACTTAGTTAATATTTTTGTACTAGGGCATATTTTCGCAAGGGCCTATATCGAGGTGCCCAAAAAATAACGAACATTGGGTAGTGGTGTCCAGTAGGAGTTCTGAACCTAAGCTGAAGTCTAGAGACAGAAGAAGTGTAACTTGGCTGGACGCGGTGGCTCATGCCCACAATTCCAGCACTATGAGAGCCCAAGGCGAGTGGACTGCTTGAGGCCAGGAGTTCAAGGCCACCCTGGTCAATATAGTGAGAGCTGGTGTCTACATTTTAGAAAAAAATTGAAATATATTTAAAAAAAGAAAGAAAGGAAAGGAAGGAAGGAGGGAAGGAGGGAGGGAGGGAGGGACAGACTTAAAAAGCCAGGCAAACTTTAACTTCACAACCCAAAAGGTAGCTCTGGAACTAGACAGGACCAACTTCAGAAAATAAAATGACCAAGTCCTGTCTCTACCTCATACTTGGCAATATCAAGAGTGTCCATGACATGAAGTGAACCAGGAGAATAACCAGGAAAAACAATGAAGAAGCCACATGGAAATGATATGGCCATCAGACACAGTGGCTCACGCCTCTAATCCTAGCACTTTGGGAGGCACAGGTGGGTGGATCTCGAGACCAGCCTGGCCAACATGGCATAAACCCTGTCTCTACATAAAATACAACAATTAGCCAGACATGGCAATGCACACTTGTGATCCCAACTACTCAGGAGGCTGAGGCAGGAGAATCACTTGAACCCAGGAGGTGGAGGTTGCAGTGAGCTGTGATCACACCACTGCACTCTAGCCTGGGTGACAGAGCAAGACCCTGTCTCAAAAAAAGGAAAAAAAAGAAAAAGGAATGATATGAGTAGTCCTCAGAAAGGCCACTAGACACTCTCTCGTCCTGGCTTTGATTTGCTGAGCTTCCTCAAGTCAGTGACCAAGGCTGTCCCTCCTTGGTTTAAAATATCCACCAGCCCCTCAAAAGAGCACAGCTCCTCAGATGCACGTGGAAGTGCCTTTGAGAAAGGCTACCACGCAAATCCAAGTGTTATGGCTCCGTCAAAGTACTTTATACTTACACACGTCAACTTCATGCATGTGAACTGAGGATTTGCTGTATGGCTCAAGGCTGGGGAAAAAGGTGAGCAGACACCCCCTGTATAACTTGAAACACCACCTTTCACATCCATTCCTGCAGGCCCCACTGCGAGGGCTTGTGCACTGCTCACAGGCTGCCCATAACCTGGCCTCTGATAGTTGCTGTGGACATGGTTCATTCCAGTCATAAAGATGATGGGCTGGCTCCACTTCTGAAGTCGCCTAACTTTTCAAAACCTTCACAGACCCATTGTTAAAATGAACCTAGACTCCAATTTACTTTTCAGATTCCAGGGCTAACTGATGTCTGAAAATCCAGGCAGTTTTCTTTGAGAAACTAACGATATCATTCTTATCTTCCAAGTTTCATTTGCATTGTTCTATGTGATCTTCATAAGAGTCTTGGAAAGTGGACAAATATTTTGCTTCTTCCTCTTTTACAGAAAAAGAAACCAAGGCTCAGAAGTCAAGTCGAGTCACGTCTTGCCCAAGGTAACAAGACAATTAGGGAACAAAATCAGAACTAGAAAGTGGATCTTGGCCAGGCACGGTGATTCATGCCTATAATCCCAGCACTTTGGGAGGTCGAGGCAAGTGGATCACCTAAGGTCAGGAGTTTGAGACCAGCCTGGTCAACATGGTGAAACCCCATCTCTACAAAAAATACAAAACATTAGCCGGGCATGGTGGCGGGTGCCTATCATCCCAACTACTCAGGAGGTTGAGGCAGGAGAATCGCTCGAACCCAGGAACCGGAGGTTGCAGTGAGCTGAGATCCCGGGAGGTGGAGGTTGCAGTGAGCTGAGATCACGCCACCCTTCCCCCACAGGGTATATCATCTCAGGCAGGGTTTCAGGAAAAAGAGGCAAAATGAAAAACACATGAACAAGAAGGAAGCAGTGAGCGTGCACAAAGCTTAGAAGCATTGAGACAGAGAGATATAGGCGTACAGACAGCCACGAGGCTCAGTGAGCAAGGCGAGGCAGGAGGCAGCAGACACCTGCTGAGCACTGCTAGCTGGAGGCGATGGTGGCAGGGTGCTTAGGTTAGAGAAAAATGCAGGAAAAGAAACAGAGAAGGAGAAACGGTTAAAAAAAGATACCAGCACCATCTTCTGTCTTATTACTGTTCTTCGGAATTATGTTTATCAGTACAGTGATGTATCATATAACAACATTTTGATCAACAATAGACTGCATGCATGACAGTGGCCCGATAAGATAACACTGTATTTTTATTCTACCTTTGCTATGTTTAGATACAAATACCTACCATTGTGTTACAGCTGCCTACAGTATTCACACAGTAGCGTAGTAGAGTAGTACTCTACGCAGTCATACACTGTACAGGTTTGCGGCCTATGTGTGCAGTAGGCTCTCCGATCTCGACTTGTGTAAGTGCATTCTAGAATGTCCACACAATGATGACATCACCTAACAACACATTCATCAGAACACATCCCTGTCAATTAAGGGATGCAATGCATGACTGTACTAAAATTCATGAATGTTAAAAACAAAAGGCAAAGTATTAAGTAAGTATACTCATATAACCCTTCAGATGAAAGCCCTATTTTCCCACGTTACAGACAATAAAGCTATGATAGAGTAAGATCATACTTGTTAGTGAACAGATGAGAACTTAAAGCTCTCTCTTGGGATCATTTAATTACTTATTCTTAAATCTTATTCCAAAGACCTCCCCTACGAGCAGGCCTTGGTCCTAGAGTGTACCTTGCCACCTTTCACCACTCTATCTCCCCCAGCAAAGGGCTGTCTGCCCTGGTTTACCCACAGTAAGCTGGGACAGTGCACCTTTCAGGTTCCTGTCCCTCTGTCTAATGCTCAGAATCTGATTCTGTCTGGACTTCAAGGACACACCTACTCCCACAAGTGGTCAGCATGCACTCAGAAAGGCAGATTCTCATACAAGAGACCAGGAGAGCAGAAAGGAGCTCATCTGACAATTCCAGGTAGAGAGAGGAAGAGAGAAGCTTGTGGTTTGCTTCATGAGCACACTTTTTCCCCAATTACTTTCCCAATATATAAATATAATATATAGATATATAAAATCACCATTTTCAATTCAGTAACACATAGGAGTCTAGTGAAAGAATCAAAAAATAAACCAGGGGGAAAGACCTGAAGATGCCCATTGCAGTCTATCTTCTTAGGTGGGGAAACTGAAATCTAAAGAAATTTAAGATTTCTCCAAGGACACAGGCCTAATAGAGATAAGCAGACCTCAAACACAAAACTTTTGGGTCTAAATCCAAAGAAGCAGGCATAAGACATAACTACTTTAAAACAGTTTGACTTTCTTCTATACCCTCTACACTAGAAGGCCCCATTACACAGAGAGTAAAATGTCAGGACATTGTCATTCCATCTCCCCCAAGCAAGACTCCCGTTTCTGACCTCAGAACTGGCTCCTCAGCTCTCATTTCTGCTACGCTATTTAACACTCACTCAACGTTCTCTCAAATCCTCCTTTTCCATGGTCTCCTTTAAAACTCCTCTGGATGTCTCAAAACTGTCCCACCTCTGATGCTACTCCCCTACATCCTCATCCTCCTACACTCCCGAGGACTGGTGAGCTCGGCGCGGCTCTCCTCATGCTCTGCACGCCCTTGCCCCTCTACCTGACACCGCTGAGCTTCCTCAAGTTTTGGCCCTCTCTCCCCTGCTCCCAGGACTGGCTCATCCTGATCACTTGGTTCTCTTCTGTTTTCATGTGCCAAGATCTTCCTTAAGAAAGGTCAGCTTTCACCGCAAACCCCTGCTCCAAGCCATACACACAACCCTCCTAGTCTAGGCCCTTTCCTCTCCTCTAGCCACATTAAGCTACAACACTGGTAGTTTTTGTTTTTAAAAAAGGCCACTTATAAAATCAAACGTCCTCAGTGACCCATTAGTTTCATCCCTGGTACATACCAACAAAAAGAGCTATCTGTGTACATCCAAAAGCACGTACAAGAATGTTCACTGCAAGATCACCAGGCACTGGAAGCAGCCAAATCAGCAGGGGAGTAGACTTGCAAACAATGACTTACAGCAGCAACGGCAATCAACACATTACTGCCACACACAATGCAAGCAAGGCTCACAAACATAAGGTCCAACAAAAAACGGATAAAACAGACACTATGTGCTTTCATTCTGAGAAGCTCTAAAACAGGCGAAAGTCATCTGTGGTATAAGATCAGGACTGGGTTGCTTCTGGGGGAGAAAGGAAGGGAAGTGACTGGAAAGGACATGAGGAGATTTCCTGGGTGCTGGCAACATTCTATGTCCTGACTTAGGTGATGGTTACATGCATGTCGATCTGGGGAAAATTCATCTAACTACATGTAAGATTTATGCACTTTTCTGTATGTGTGTCATAGTTCAATAAAAAGCTTATTTTAAAAACACACGGCTGGGCACAGTAGCTCACACCTGTAATCCCAGCATTTTAGGAGGCCCAGGCAGGAGGCTTGCTTGAGGCCAGGTGTTCAAAATCAGCCTGGTCAACATAGCAATACCTGGTCTCTACCAAAAACTTTAAAAACTAAAACAAAAAAGAAAAACATGCACCAACAGGCACAGGGGATAGAATGTGACCGAAATATCTAAAATTGTACTGTGGTGTTTCTTGGACAGCTCTATGAATTCACTGCACATCACTGGATTACACAATTACAATGAGGGAATTTTATGGTATATAAAATTATACCTCAATAAAGCCACATCTATAATTTCATATATTTTTATATGTGTGTGTATATATATAAATATCAGGTCACTAGAAATGTAAACTCAATTCAGGCAAAGACTTTGTTTGTGAAGGTTATATGTCTAGCTCCTGGAATACAATAAGAGCTGAAAAACATTTGTTGAAGGGGGAGAAAAACTGGACACTACCAAAACTTAACTCTCCAGAGCTTCACTATATATAATCTTCTTGAGGGAAGCTTCAGTGACAGTTACAGCATAAAACTAAAGGCCCTGATTTCAGACTTTTCCTGTCTTTTGCTTTGCTCACGTAATAGTGGTCAAGAGCCTCAACTCTGGGTTCAGATCCCGGCTCCACCACTTACCACACTGTCTGACTCTAAACAAGTTAATCTTCGTGCCTCAGTCTCTTTTATCTGCAAAACAGAGAGGACAATGGTAATAGTACCTACTTCACAGTCATGTCGGGAGGATGAAACCAGTGACTCTTCATTGAATAAGCACTATGTTAATGTTTGGAAAATAAAGTTGAAAGCAAAGTTCTTTCTTCTGAAAGTAACAAGGTAAACCTCTTCCCTGGAAGGGAAGGACGGCTTTGGTGCTTTACCTGATGAAATGTGTACTTGAACAAAAGTGTCAAAAACTCCACCACAGGGAACTGGGAGTAAGACTCGATTCTTCTCAGATGAACACTCACAAAGAGCCGAAGAAAGTCGGTAAACTTCTCAATATAGCTAAATGAGATAAGACAAAAGGTAACAATAAGAAACCCAGCTACCTCCTTAGAGGAGAACTTAAATTCAATCCAAAGTTCTTTCAGTACAGAACTATACAAATTTGTAATATATTTTCTTTTAAAAATATAAAGGCCTGCAACAATTACCTACACGACAGGCAACCCTTCATTCCATTAACCACCTGAAACATAGCAGAAAAGCAACTTTAATCCTCAGACACTGTCTGCTAAGGCTTCTTACAATCTAGTGCGCTCACATTTTCTAAGTCATTTGTGTTGTGACCCAATTAAAGTGAAAGGAAATGATGATAAAAAGTTAATGGGCAGATAACTGTGTCATTTCAATCTGGCAAGTCTACAAGGCTGGTTTTCTTTCCAGGAGGCCAAAATACTAAAATGAATGGTGCTAAAGACACAAAAACAAAACCGGACTCCAAAGGGCATGGCACCCAGGTAAGATGTATTCAGGCTTGCAACCTATGGCCATTTTCCCCCTTTAGTTCCTGGTGCTAATTAAACACAGCACATCCCAATACTCTAAAAGTGATTTCAGATATAAGGGAGGAAGGCTGTTAGAGCTGGGCAAGCCTCAGGGACTTTAGTCTGATGCTTCCATTTTGCAGATGAAGCCCAGAGAGATAAAGTGACCGGCCCAAAGTCACTCAGCCAACTCATGGCAGAACGGGACTATCATCCACTCCCAATCCAGTGCTCTTTCTTTTCACTTCATAGTGAATTCCCAACTCATTTGTATTCACAAAATCATTTCACAGAAGAGTGTGGGTCATAGCTGCAAGGATAAGAGATCTCTGTTATTAAATACACAGCACATCATCACTCTCACATTTCAGAAACTGTCATTTTAAGCCCCTAAATACCAAAAGGTGATTAGAAAATGAGATGGCTATATCTCACAAATCACATTTTAGAGACCAACACAAAAAGGTAAAGACATACTAGGCCTCAGATGAAAATGAAATAATAGCTAAAAGCAATCCTGAAACTCATCACTGCAAAAGCTATTTTTTAAAACAGAGATATGTGAAATAATAAAAGGAGAGAAGACTACTCAAAACTGGCCCAGAAATAGAACGTCCCACATTGCTCCTGGGACCTATCTCCCTGAGGGGTGGCCAGGTGCCTGTCTGACCTCTATATAGCTGAGCTTATTTGCAGCTTTTTAAAAATTACATATTAATTTGTTTTGATAAAAAGAATGGCTGTCTCTGTGGATCATGGGGCCAAGTACTCGAAAAACAGGCACTCAAATCAACTGTTTTTAGAAACAGTAACTATATAACAACACTTCTCTCTGATGTCATCAATTACCAATACTCAAGTAGGAACTCCTTCCTCACTAGCTTATGTACTACATGATGGTTTTATATGGACAAAGTCACTAGCCAGCTGACTTTTCTTTAGGAAAGTGCACTCAATTCCCTACCACCCATTTGAAAAAAAAAAGAGAGAGAGAGAGAGAGAGAGAGAAGCCATGGGCAAAATACAGAACAATCTCAATTTTATTTTAGTATCCCAATTTTTTAAAAAATACAAACAAGGCTGTTCAGTAGCTAAAACTACAGATTTTATTTCACCTCATTTTCTTTTCCCTTGCCCACCTTCTGGTACAGGTGCTAATGAACAGTAGAAAGTTAGGGGGAAAGGCAGTAGAGGGAAAGAGAAGCCAAGGATGTGGTTAGCAGCTCCTAAACAACTGAGAATGGACTGAGCTGTTTAGAATTAGTGGAAGGGGACCCAGAGGCAGGAAGCAAGCACACAGCATTATTTATGTCACCTTTCTGCTCCCAGGCACCTCTCAGCTTTCACAGGGCAATAGGAAGCACAGGATTAAAATGTAAAACCAAGAGCACAAAAGTTACACGTAACAACATCAGTACATAGACAATCCATGATGACATTTCTATACCACCCAAATGGAAGCCACAACAAAGTATCTGTGACTACATTATGATTCAAGTCAAAACAACTGATGTTTGATGGCTGATACAAGCAGCTGATTTTTCAATTGACATATGAAGAGATATTGACATGAGACACACAGATCATTCAAAAAATATGAAAGTAATACATCCTTTCTTAACCACAGATAGAATATGAAAGTGTGAATAAGGATGCCTTTGAATTTATATAGAAAGCTATAATCAAATAATTTTTTAAAACATATTATCATATCAGACTGAGTTATTATACAAACATCACAGTTTTACATATACCAAGCCAAAATAATCTTATGTACCAATTTTTTAATTTTAGAAAAATTTTATAAAACTGCCCAATTTAAAAAGCACTAAAACTGCTATTTACTCTAAGGAAAAGGAAATAGCTTAATTCTGTATAGCTTAATAACAAAAGACAATCCAGGGAAAATTGAGTAGAATATCAGCAACTTTTGCTGCCACATAATCTGTATATATTTACTAATTCGAGACGATTTATTGCTTGAAAATCTCTAAACAGTCCATCTGATTGTTCATAAGTTTCCAGCTTCCCTTGTTTTCATACAGCAGTAGTATCATGTTAACCAAAGTTGTAAGATACATAACCGACCTCATTTGCAAGAGACATAAATAATGAAACCCTGCCTCAGAGTACCATGATAGAGTCATCTTTAAGAGTGTTTTAAAAAAAAAAAAGGTAGGTCATTGTAGGCTCCACTCGAGAAGACAATAACAAAGGGATACAGGCGGGTGCTACATTAACCTGTGCACACATTAACATCCCTCCTGTTGTTTAATGAAAACTTGCCATTGGTGTAAAACTCATGGTAACAACAACATTCCGGTCCACTGCAGGATGTGCACTTGGGAAAAGTCAAGTAGTAAAAACTGACACCAAGTGAGAAGGGGCGATTATAACTCCTGTACCTCCACGGACCTCTTCTCCTGTTCTTGGCTACGCAGGAGCAGCAGTCTCAGTCCCTGCACCACCTCAGACCTGCAAGCAAATAGTAAGGAAAAGGGGCAAGAGGAGCAGAAGGGAGGACAGGAGGTGGATGGGGAGAAAGACAACAAACCTACACAAGGCACAAGCACTTTTCAAACTCAGTCACTTCCCTTGACCACCCTAGCCCTTCCAGCTTATCTCAGACTTACTGCACACACCTACCTTTCTGTTCCTCACCAGGAGCCCCATATTCTGAAATCAAAGAGGATTACAGATGCCATGCGGCACAGCATGGTAAACAGTCAGGGCCCTTTCTTTGGGCACACCGGCTCCACGCCTGGTTTCATTACCTCTCATCGAGCTCTTCTAGCCTGCTCTTCACTGTGTGGGCATTGTTATCCTTGGTGATTTTCTGCAGGAGGTAGAAAGTCTGCTGGAACATACGCAGTAAATACTCCTCGAATTCCATAGGCACACAGTTCTTGGACATGAGTTCATTGATGCAGGACATGGCCAGGACCCCCAGCCGGCCGCGCTCCTGACCCGACACACAGTTCTGGCTGCTGCCGTTAACTGACGCCATCTTTCTGGCCCGGACGTCACAGCCAAATCTCGCAAAGTGGAAGATGGTGGTAAGGAGGGATGGGGTGATGCTGGCAGACAGAGGAATCCAACTGAAGAGATGGGCCAGGCACTCCAAGGCCAGGGAACAGATATACTCACTCTCCACATCAAGGATGGGAATTGGCTGATTTAACAGTTTGGCTGAACTAGGACTCTGCAACAGGTTACTCAGTAAGTCACCTGAAAATAAAAAAGGCTTTTAAGCTATCCTGTATCAAATCCCTTACAAATGACTTTAAGTAATTCTCCTTCAAAAAAAAAAAATCAGTTTGGTTACCTATGAAATCAAAAAATAAAATCTATATGCTCAAAGTTAAATACTAATTAGGAAAATTTAACAGTAGAGCAAAAACAAGATAATTGATTATGATTCTTAGTGAGGGGGGGCTGGCTATAATCTTTAGTGTTTTGAATTAAATTTACTTGTAGTGAGATTTGCAGAACAGCAGTTTCCCAGGAGACATAAGGGAAAAGAAGACGGATTATTCTCTGGCTGCAAAACCCCACATCCACTCAAGTTTTTGTTTTCTTGCTACTGTTTCCCCAAAACATGACTTTGCTTTTGAAAAGCATGATACATGAGTAAACAAACAAATAAATAACAAAAGTCCCTAACACCACATATAGAGTTGGGCACCAAATGAATTAAAGACTTATACCAAAGGTAAAACTTTAAAGTTAACAGAAGAAAATATAAAAGCATTTGAAATATAAGAAAGAGAGAAAAAGACTCACTAAAACTACCAAAATGAAAACCTTAACAAAAAATACTGAAGAATATATCACAATCAAGAGTTTCTAATCAATGAAAAATATTAAGGGAAAGTTACCAGGCAAACAACAGACTGTGAGAAGATATTCACAATTTCTAACACCAAAAGGGACTAAGAGCTAAAACATATTTTATTTAAAATATATATTTTTTAAATGCTGCACATCAGTAAACACAACCCCAGTACAAAGACAGGCAGCTGATATGAAGAGACAATTTTCAGAGAAAGAAACTCTAAAGCATATGAAGAGATTTCAAATTCATTAGTAATCAGAAAAAGCAAATTAAAAGGAGTCTGAAAAAATGTTAGTCAACGCCAGATGTCAAGTACAAGGAATGGACACAGGAACTTTCACAAGGCACTGCAGGAGGAAGGGCATTCTGAGGAGGACCAGGCACTCTGGAGACCTATTAAACATTCACATATCCTTTCGCCTGACCATTCTCCTTGTATGCTCCCAACACAACCCTCACAGGGGTCCACAAGGGGACAGGCAGAGGCGCATGAAGGGGAGAGGTGGAGGCAGTCTGGCCTCCTCCCTGGCGGGAGAGGATAGGGAATGCAGAGGCAGATATCATATCACACAGTGAGCCAGAAGCAGAGGACTAAGGCACAGACGGGCAACAGCTTGGAGAGACCTTAAAAAGATACAGTTAAATTAAAAGTAAGAAACAGAATGGTAGTTTCACCACACAATTTACATATTAAAATACATGGACACAAAACTGTAAGTTTTTACAAGAACATGTTACCAAACAAAGGGTAGACGTTATCTACATTAAAGTGGCTGTTGATTACAGAGAAGGGAGTCCACAAATTCAAAACTACTTTTAAAGGAATACTAAGATGTTCTTTTCCTTTTTTCCCTTTCATTATCTCCAAGTGTACAATGGAGCTTTCCAGAGGCTGTATCACATGGGATATTGCAACAGATAAAATGCAGAAGCTCCCTTTCACTAAGCCACATGTTAGAGATTTGCAAAACTGTAAAACAAAACCACTTTTTCTCAGTGAATTTTTCTGTTTGCTTTGAAAAATGTAGTTATTTTTTATTAAAGTATATTATCTGAATATGTAATACGTTCATCAGTTATTTTTAAATAAATTAATGACCATTTGTACATTTTCTCAGTTTTTCTATCAACAGATATAACTTACAAAGTGTTTTAAGAACCTCAGGAATTTTTTTAAGAGTCCAGGGGCCCCAAAACCCAAAACTGGAGAACCATGGGACTACTCTGTGGAGCTGCACCAGCAGTAAAATCAGGGAGCTTGTCAGAAATACAAATCATCAGGCCCCATCCCACACCCTACTGGAGTAGAGCCTGAAGGGGTTGGGGTCCAGGAATCTGTGTTCTCACATGCGCTCCAAGTGATTCTTATGCTTGCTTGATTTTTGAAAGCACTAGACTAAAGGAAATCAAACAAAATTAAACAGGAAAAAAAGCTGTAAAATTATTTTAGAGAAGACAAAAGAAAAAAAATATTTAAAACTATAACAAGAGGCCAGGTACAGTGGCTCACACCTATAATCCCAGCATTTCTGGAGGCTGAGACAGGCAGATCACTTGAGCTCAGGAATTCAAAACCAGCTCGAACAACATAGCAAGACCGCATTTCTACAAAAAATACAAAAATTAGCCAGGCCTGGTGGTGTATCCCTGTAGTCCCAGCTACTCAGGAGGCTTAAGTGGGACGATCGCTTGAGCCCAGGAAGGTCAAGGCTACAGTGAGCTATGATTGCACCACTGTACTCCAGCCTGAGTGACAGAGCAAGACCCTGTCTTTAAAAAAAAAAAAAAGAAGAAGAAAAACTATAACAAGAAAATTTTCCTGAAATAAAGACGTGACTCTACAAAATGAAAGGATTTATCCTGTTCCAAAAAAAAAAAAATGATAAAGAGTGATCAATACTAAGAATGTTTAAAATGAGGAAGCAGTGTAGGCAGAAAAAGCACAAATACAAAGGAGAAAACACCTCAGTCAGATTTCTCTACAGTAACATTCACAGCCTGGGGACATTCTCTCAAACAAGCAAAACCTCAGACAGCTCCACAAATTCTTCTCAAGGAGGATACCAGACAAAGAAACCACACAGATAGAAATAAACCAAAATGACGAATTAAGGAATGGAGAGGCTGTAGCAAAAAGGATGCACCAGCATCATATTACATACAGACTCAAGACTAAGCAAACGTTAAGACTTAAAGAGGGTGCACTAGCTAACTTTCCCATCTTTTACCATCAAGAAGTCCCAAAATACATGGTCTAAAATTAAACATGGTGGGGGGAGGGGGGAATAAATAAAATAAAAACATGTAGTACAAAATTGATTTTCATAATTTTTTCTTAATCTTATAGGTATCATTTAGAAATTAATATCTCTTGTGGAACAAGCACCTCAAGGTCAGCAATTCCTTCAGTTTAATACTTTCTGTGAAATTTAAGTAAAACCTGGCTAGGTATGGTGGCTCACACCTGTAATCCCAGCACCTTGGGAGGCCAAGGCGGGCAGATCACTTGAGGTCAGGAGTTCCAGACCAACCTGGCCAACATGGTGAAACCCCATCTCTACTAAAATACAAAAATTAGCTGGGCATGGTGGTGCGTGCCTGTAATTCCAGCTACTCAGGAGGCTGGGGCAGGAGAACTGCTTGAACCCGGGAGGCGGAGGTTGCAGTGAGCTGAGATCATGCCACTGCACTCTAGCCTGGGTGACAGAGTGAGACTCTATCTCAAAAAAAAAAAGGGCCGGGCACAGTGATTTTGGGAGGCTGAGGTGGGCGAATCACAAGGTCAGGAGATTGAGACCATCCTGGCTAACACAGTGAAATCCCATCTCTACTAAAAATACAAAAAATTAGCCGGGTGTGGTAGCAAGCACCTGTAATCCCAGCTACTCAGGAGGCTAAGGCAGGAGAATCTCTTGAACCCAGGAGATGGAGGTTGCAGTGAGCCAAGATCATGACAGAGTGAGACTCTTGTCTCCAAAAAAAAAAAAAATTCAAGTAAAACTAAAATTCGTTAATAAAACCAAAAAATATATAATCTGATGCCATTTATGTCTTTTTATCTGTCTTATCTCTGTGTAGAGATGTCTGGAGTGATCAAATATTTGATGTTCTTTCTATATGAGATATTAGGGTAAATATTTACATTTTATTTTGTACTTTATAGCACCAGGTCTCAAATGTTTGGGTTTCAGAAGTCCTCACTCTTAAAAACTACTGAGCATCCCAAAGAGAAAGCTCTCATGAGGGTTACTTCTATTGATATTTGCCATATTAGAAATTAAAGCTGGGAAATGTTTCAATATTTAATTTATTTAATTATAAAGCCATCATGTGAGCGTAAATAACATTTAAACGAAAAAAAAAGCTGTATTCTACCCAAAAATTACTGAGAATAGTACTGTTTTTTGTTTGTTTTTTTTTGAGATGGAGTTTCACTCTTGTTGCCCAGGCGGGAGCACAATAGCTCAATCTTGGCTCACTGCAACCTCCACCCCCCAGGGTTCAAGTGATTCTCCTGCCTCCACCTCCCTCCCTAGTAGCTGGAATTACAGGCCTGTGCCAACATACCTGGCTAATTTTGTATTTTTAATAGAGACGGGGTTTCTCCACATTGGTCTGGCTGGTCTCGAACTCCTGACCTCAGGTGATCCACCCACCTCGGCCTCCCAAAGTGTAGTAGTACTGTTTTTATATTTTTGAAATCTCTTTAGTGGCTGGTTTAAAAGATAACTAGACTCTCCCAACTGCTTCTGCCTTCACTCTTTTGCAATAGACTTTTTTCACTGAAGTATATAAAGAAAATGCAGCTTCATACAGATATGCAACTACAAATGGACAACGGGTTTTAGTGGCCTTTTCAAATAACTGTGGCTATTCTACAATATTAGATTAAAATCTGATGAATAGTAATTTCTGATAGGTTAACTGCAATGTGGAATCTGGAATTAACTTTTTTCTTCATATACTCATGAAAAAATGAGAATAAAAATGACAATGTGTTAGTATTTTTATGAACACATACCTGGCCTCTGGGACTCCCCAGAAGGGTCTGGAGGACTTCCAGGGGTCCCTAGGCTTATTGAGAGCTGAGGCCTAATACTAAAGCTGGATGAACATGAACAAGTTGGCTAGCCTTTCTGAGCCTCAACCTCCTCCTGCTATTATAATGAGGATTTTGTGATTTTATTAGCAAGGGGTTTAAGTTCCATTCTTAAAAGTGGACTTATCAAGTTGATTTATGAGGAGCCAAAAAAAAGGAAAGGTAGATTTAAAAGCTGTCCCTAGTATGTGGCTCAGAAGACTTTCCAGAATGGATTGCTAAAAGGGGAAAAAAGCAAAGCATCCATAATAATAATTACAGTAAAAGCAGTAGCTGCCGCTGTCTGCTGTGTGATTATTCGCTTGACCCTACACTGAAAACTATATGCATAGTCTTATTTAATACTCACAACTCTAAGGTAGATATTGTTACCCATATTTGCAGACCATTAAAATAACTAAGGCACAGACAGATCAAGTGTTTCCCCAAGTCCCTCTGCTACCATGAGGTAGAAATGAAACCAAACTATGGTCTGGCCTCAAAACCAGTGTTCCCTTCCAAAAAGCAAGTTCACTGGAAAGATTATGCAACCAGGAAAAATGAGCAATAAGAAAGCTAATATTTAAATACAGAAAAATATTCTTAATTGTTCTCCTCTGTATTAAAAAAGAGAGAAAATAAAGAGAAAAATATGTATGGTCCAAAATCATACGTAAAATAGCACGTGTACACCATGACCGTAAGCGTAGAAAGACAAATATGTGAAGACAAAGACTGAACAAGATTATACAAAGGCGAAAACTGTTTAGGTGGATATGAATGGCCTGTGATTACTTTTGTCCTCAAAGAAAGAACATAGCAGGACTGTGGTCATGGAAGTCAGCATCTGCTAAGGAGTATATCACAACTCATCTGCCTAAAAAGGTTGGGGCCAGGGTGAAGAACCTGTTAAAAGGCTGTTTCTCCATAAAAATGATTTTACTTAAATTTAAGTGTGTCAAGGTATTTTAGTGGATGACAAAAGTCTTTTTCAAAAATTACACTGTAATCAAGGTAGAAGGAATCACCACAAAACAGATTCTGCTTCATGTGGCAGCCATTTCCAATGCAAACCTAAGAGAGCTTTACCAAGTTCACTATGGAAAAGGATAGCTTGATTACAAACCTGTGACCTGGCAGTGATACGCACCAAACCCCACAGAGCTGTGTAGACAACTCCAGTGCATTTACTGACTTAGAAGGAATGAAGACGTGGTTGGCTATTTGTAAGTCTTTTTTTCTTTGGTGACAGGGTCTTTATCTGTCGCCCAGTCTTGAGTACAGTGGTGCAACCACGGCTCACTGCAGCCTCAACCCCTGGACTCCAGTGATCCTTCCGCCTCACCATCCCAAGTAACTGGGACTACAGGCATAAGCCACCACGCCTATATATACATATATATATTATGTATATGTATATGTATATGTATATGTGTGTACAACACAGGAGTTGCCAAACTCCAAAGCTCAAGTGATCTTCTCACCTCGGCCCCCCAAAGTGCTGGGATTTACAGGCCTGAGCCACCACGCCCAGCCCTGTAATAAACTTTCATACAAAGCTTTTTAATTATTGAAACTTCATGTGTTTTCCAAAATTGTATATTTACTAACTTAGGGTTTCTCAACCTCAGTTCTACTGGCGTCTGGGGCTAGATCATTCTTTGGTCCCCTGTGTGCTGCGGGGTGTTTAGAAGCACTGTGACCTCCACTCACTAGATGCCAATAGCACTTCTACAGTCGTGTTAACCAAAACTTCTCTAGACACCGCCAAATATCCCCTGCGGGACAAACCATAGATCTAACTGCAGCCATGGTCCAGTAAAATGGGTGAACACTCTATTCAAGGAGCCCTTGGAGGAGAAATAAGGTCACAGGAGTTGTAAGTGACCCTCCCAAGTCCCACCTTTCTATAGGCAGGAATGTATAAGGAATACAGGAAAACATTTGCATGAAGATATGCAATTTGTTAAGAGTTTGGGAGGAAGTAGGAAGTACTAGCCTCAATTCATGCTCTCTGATATATCCTTACCCTGAAGAACTTTTCATCATCATGTACGTACAGATCAATATTTGAAACTACATATCACGTGCGTGGGAAAGATATGGTCCCTTAATTTTACTGCAGAACAATCAAAACCAACTCAGAATTGCCGTAGTCACATAATCTCATTCTGCGCACTTTTTTTTCCATTGGTCCAAGCAAAAAGAAGTGAAGATGAGAGGAGACAAAGGAAGATGAGGAGGCTGCACGAGTGCAGCAGGAAGGAACAGCCTCAGCAGGTGGGGGGGCAATGTCCACATCTTCCCTCATTTATCCTCAGAGGAAGCTATTCTCTTCTTATAGTCAAGGACATCAGTGGTCAGAGAAGGTAAAGGATCCACTCAGGGTCACAGAGTAAGTAGCAGGGCCAAGACTCGAAACCAGGGGAAGGAAGTGGACAGAACTGGTGAGAACAACCAAGAAGGCACAGCTAGGATGATGACTGTGTACCTAGACTTGGAATTCTAGGGTTCTGGTAGGGGTTCATGCGCCCACTCTGCTCACTGGCGATGCAACCCCTGGCAAGCTTCCTTGTTTGTAAGCAAGAGACGGACCATCATGTGTTTCACAGCAGTCTGGTCTAATGAGGTGAGTGATCACTAATGCAGCTGGTTTAGGAGTTCAGATAACAATTTGGGGAACTCTGCTGAGAAATAAACCACACATACCCCTTCAAACCTTTTTCTCCATCCAGGCTATTACAGCAGTTGTTGCAGGAACTGGTATTAAGAGAAAGTATATGGGAAAAAGGAAACCACAAGCCTCATGGGGCTACTAAACCTGAAGGGCAGGGCGGGAGAGTCCCGCAAGGGCTGAGGTGGGGTGTGCTAAGGAGTTCGTTGGCTTGCTTCACTGAGCCCTTCGGTTTCTCAGAATAAATTTTCTCTAGAAAACTGATATGGTCAAGAAAGCAAAACAATTTTTTGGAAGTTTTACAGCTTAACTTTGTATCTTAAGTGCACAAAGAGAGTTGGGCAAAAGCATCAAAATGAATGATGATTACATCATCAGCACTGTCCAAAGATCTAATGACTTCACTTACATTACCATAAAAAGAAAAAAAAATATTTTAACAAATGAACATGCAATTTTTTTAAAGGGGAAGTACACCAGCTTAAAAGCTTACATAACTCCCTGGGTGCCCCACAGGCTCAATTTATTTTGCTATTTCTTAAATACAAAAATCCAACACTTCAAAACATTTTAAAAGGCAATTCTCAAGAAACAGGCACTATATTTTAGGTTTTGTTCCATGCAAATGTCAAGTTAGTACACATTTTATTCCGCCCAGCCTCATAAAACCTAGGCAACACATAAAAGAGGTAAGCACATACTTCTGGTTTGCATTATCTGACATTCCCCCAACGTGGCCTTAGGAAAATAGAGCCTATCAAAGTATAAACTGAGTTAGCTCAGAATTTCTCTGGATGAAGCCAACTGAAACACAAACAAATGTTTCTTCTACAATAAACCGCTGCCGCTAACAAACTATATACCAAGTATTCAAGTGTCTAAAACAAATCTAACTCCAAAGAACTAATCTTGGCTGGGTACGGTGGCTCACACCTGTAATCCCAGCAATCTGAAAGACTGAGGCAGGCAGATCGCTTAAGCTCAAGAGTTTGAGACCAGCCTGGGCAACATAGCAAAACCCCGTCTCTACAAAAAATACAAAAATTAGCTGGGCATGTTGGTGCACACCTGTGGTCCCAGCTACTTGGGAGGCTGAGATGGGAGGATCGCTGGAGCCCAGGGATTCGAGGCTGCAGTGAGTCGTGATCACCGCCACTGCACTCCAGTCTGGGTGACAGAGAAGACCTTGTCTCAAAAAAAGAACTAATCTTTGCAAACAGAATTTACATGAAATGACAAACTTAACTGTGGATACTCCAAAGTATTCGTTCACTCATAAAATCAAACCTCTGAATCATTTCCAAATGTTTCTTTAATCATCCAGATACTGCAAAATACAAATCTGCCAAGCCACCTCAAATATCTACCTAAAGGTTTGCCACCAAATACAAAGTTCCATTTCCTATGAGCTTATAATGTGCTCTAGAACTCTATTTTGTAATCTAAGCAGTATGACAAATGGCCCGCTAATAATTTTTAATCCAAGTAAGATAAAGAGAATTTGTAATAATTAGGGCACTAAGAGCACTCCTCAAAACTTCCTGATATATTTTCAACTCTAGAGTAACTCTGCAAGAATTTCAACTTCCACATATTCACAGCAGGCTACATAAAACAGCTTGGGCTTAGAGATGTCTGACGTCAACAGCCTATCTCCTTGAAGTAAAGGAGAAGATGTGGAAATATTTCTCATTAGCCACATCAACCTCTACAGAGGAAGAAATATGTGCCAATTCACAGGACGTACTCTGCTGGAAAAGCATTTGTGATCATTTAGTGTAAACAGCAGCATTTAGAAACTAAAGTTCCCGTTCAGATGCAATTTCCTCTTTCCATCCATCCTTGAAAGTAGTCATCTTTAGATGAACTGCACTCTGAATTTTGAAGCAGATATTAATTAATATAACTGTGGACAATAACAATAGCAATCAGTAAACTATTTAATAGCCTCTGCAAATACGCTTGGCTTTACCAAATGACTCCTAACCAATGTCAGTTCAATGCTAAATACTGCATCCTGGTCCCCCACTCTGGCTTGGCCAACATGAGTCCAACGAGGAAGAAAACACTCAACATTCCTATTCCTATGTCCTCTCCTGCGGGCTGCTGCCCACCTCCTGCCACCCCTGCAGAAGGGCAAGCAGATGTGTCAGCCCAAAGGCTCATACCAATCTCAGCATAAGCACATAGCCATGACATTTGAGAAAAAGAAAAAAAATGAGGACAACAACCTAGGACTTTTTTTTTTGGCAGATGATCAAAAGTACTATTTTTTAATGTAATTTTTGAAAATAGAGATGGACTCTCACTATGTTGCCCAGGTTGGTCTCAAACTCTTGGCCTCTAGTGATCCTCCCACCTCAGCCTCCTCAGTATGGAGGACTACAGGTACAAGCGACCACACCTGCCCCCAATTACATTTAAAAAGAAGAATGCCTTGGCTGGCAGGCAGACCATACCACTTTCTCCTGAGGTCGGGGATGGTGGTGGAGTGGCAGCAGTAACACTGTGTTTGTCCCAGACAGTCTCCAAGATACCTACCAAGAAAGGAGAAACAGAGTTATAAGAGAAATAATGTCCGGCATATAAAAATCAGATTTAGAGAAAGTTTCTTGATACCTTTGATCGAACATCAGTATTTGAACATCCCTCTCTGACCACGTCCTCCTCCAGCTAGCGGCTGTGCCTCTGGACTTCACAGCTATCTTTTGGCTCTCCACTGCTTCACTGTGGCCTTGCGTGTGGCCTCTCCCCACTGCTGCCTCCAGCACGGCTCTTTGCCAGAGTCACCTGGTTGCTGCGTCCACTCACCGGTCATTTAATCCCCACCCTCCTTGACCATTACAGGACATAGCCTAAACCCTTCTCTGAGCCCGTAGCACCACTCTTTCCTGGCTTTTCTCTGGTTTCTTTTAACTCGATTCCATCCGTTTCACTATTACCTCCACTCCCTGCCCATGAGTCACTTAAACATGCATGTTTCCCCAGGTTCCCTTACTGGCCTGCTTCTCCTCTCATTTCACTCTCACTGCTGGAATGACTCATCCACTGCCATGGCTTCGAGAAATATATTCTTAACCTTCTCAAGTCTCTCATTCTTGGCCCAAACTAACCTTGACTATATACACCAAGCTCTCCATCACATGATAGGGGCTTCAGAAATAAGGCAACACAATCACAGAGCTGCATGTCCACCTGCCTCCTGGATATCCTACTACGTGCATATCCCAAATGCAACTTTTCATTCCCCACAAACCTGCTACCAATCCTCTTTCGTTCCTCACGCAGGAAACAGGCTGGAAATCCTGGCCTCTGCTGGCCTCATCTCTGACCCAGGCTTCAGCCCACCCCACAGATGTGGCCTCACTATGCGCAACCATCTGCTGTTCCTTCTACGTGTGTACCCCTCAAACTCTGACCTGCTCTCCTCCTCCCAATTTCAACTTGACCTTTCCACCACCAGACTAAATCCCACCTGCGTGTCCCTCAAAATTCCCTTCAGCTGTCACCTCCTCCAGGAATTACTGCACAAAAAACATGACTCTATTATAGCTTTTAAAACACCTTTAACTGTTTACTTGTCTCTCCCCCGCTCAAGACTAAATTACCCAAGGGTGGGAACTGTGTTTTGTTCCTCTTTGTACCTATAGAACCCGAATATAAGGTGATCATAAAGGCTTCTGAAAATATTCTCAAATTTTTCATATTAAAACCTGGATAAACATTGAAAGCATTATGCTAAGTGAAAGAAGCCAAACACAAAAGATCACACATTGTATGCTTTCATTTTCATGAGAATTCCAAAAAAGGCAAATCCATAGAGACAGACTAAATAGATGAGTGAATGCCAGGGACTGGGGAGAGGAGAATGGAGGGTACTGCTAATGGGTACAAGGCTTCTTTTTAGAGTGATGCAACGTTCTGGAATTAGATAGCGGTGAAGGTTGCACAACCTCAAGAATGTACTGAAAGCCAGTCAATATTGCATTTTAAAATGATGAGTTTTATCTCAATTTTTTAAATATTTAACATACTGCTAGGTACAGTAGAACACAAAGGTATAAAACATGGTCCCTAACATTAGAAATTTAACATTTAGCTGGGGTGTCAACAATGTGCTTGAGGCCAGGCACAGTGGCTCCTGCCTGTAATTTCAGCACTTTTGGAAGCTAAAGCAGGAGATCACTTGAGCCTAAGAGCTAGAGATCAGCCTGGGCAATACAGGGAGACTCTGTGTCTCCTAAAAATACAAAAATTAGCCAGGCACGGTGCCACATGCCTGTAGTCCCAGCTTCTTGGAAGGCTGAGGTGGAAGGATAGCTTAGGCCCCAAAATTTGAGGCTGTGTTCACATCACTACACTCTAGCCTGGGTAAGAGAGAGAGATCCTATCTCAAAAAAAGGAAAAAGAAAAAAAAGTGCTTTGAATGAATAAATACTCTGAAGGTTTAGGTTTACCCCTGGGGCTTTAGGGAAGGGTTGGGGTGGCAAATACCAAGATTAAAAAAAAAAAAAAAGACAGGGTATCACTCCTCTGTCACCCAGGCTGGAGTGCAGTGGTGCGATCATAGCTCACTGCAGCCTCACACTTCCGAGCTCAAGCAATCCTCCTGCTTTAGCCTCCTGAGTAGCTGGGACTACAGGCTCGCATCTCACACCCAGCTAACATTTTTTACCCGCCTCCCCCGCCCCGAGAAATGGGGATCTCAATGTATTGCACAGTCTGGTCTCAAATTCCTGGGCTCAAGTGATCCTCCTACCTCAGCCTCCTAAAGTACTGGGATTACAGGCATGAGCCACTGCACTAACCGACGTTTACTTTTTAAATCAATGGTTCTTTCAGCCAATTTTAAGTGCCCACCACACGCCAAGCACTAAACTGGAGATACAAAAAGAAAGTTCCTAGACATATAAGAAGAAGCCTGGATAGAGGAGTTAGAGACAAAAACACTTCTTTTTACTATAAGATTCCCTCAAGTAGCAAGCCCAGGTTCCCAGCACCCCCAGGGCCTCGTGGCCAGGCACTGCATACATGCCTCCCTAGCAAATAGGTCTTACAGCAGCACAAAGCAGTCACCCCCGAGCACCCAGGGTACTCCCCCTCTCCTCCTACCTTCCTGTCTCCCGTTGTGGTTTGCTTTCTGTTTATTCTTACCCTTTACACCTTGTCACGAGGCTCTCATCAAACAGAAGAGACAAAATGCTACATACAACTACAACCTAGTACACAAGGGGCTGGCTCCACACCACATCTCACTTCCTTACCCAGAACGCGAAATTTTCACATCCTCCTACTCCAACTTCTCCTGATCTTCAATTCAAATTATTTTAAACAGAGTGCCTGCCACCCACCTAACTTACCATGTAGCGATCGGCACTGTAAGCATAGTCCTATGACCTGGACTCTACCTCACAGATCACAGTTACAGGGAGACCAATTAGTGAAAGATTACGAGGAAAATAAGGTACAAATCTATTTTGCGGTCCTACTGTGTGCTAGACACTGGGCTATAGGTGTTGGGAATGTAGCTTCCCATTTTCATGCTATCTCAGAAATAGCACAAACAACTGCCCAAAACTGCTGAGTGCCAAGGCCTGAACTCTGGGCGTCTGTGGGCAGGCCTCGATCTCTGGGCACTACCACGCTGCTCACCTGTCAGTAGCCCAAGCACTGTCTGCACCTGGTCCAGTAGCAGCTTCCGCAACTCCTCCTTCCGAGCCACACTGAGGTCCTCACGGGGACAAGCCAGCTCTTCTGAAGTTGTCTTCAACATGATCAGCCCAAGGGGGGTTGTCACAGGGGACTGGATCAACTGCCAGGAAAAAGCACATTCTGAGCAGAGTGTTGGACTCATAAAGAACAAAAAGGACTCAATAGCATTAAAGCTGTGAAGCATCTGTGTGTTTAATCTTATATGAACATAAATCAACACTTTAGAAACTTCACTTAGAGGATATTTAGGTAGCTTTTTTTAACCATTCAAAACACATTCCATCATATTTTATGAACAAAATTCTAACACCATGAACTTAAAAACAGCTAGAAAACAATGCTCTTGACTGGCCGCGGTAGCTCACGCCTATAATCCCAGCACTTTGGAGGGCCGAGGCGTGCGGATCATGAGGTCAGGTGTTCGAGACCAGCCTGGCCAACGTGGTGAAACCCCATCTCTACTAAAAACACAAGAAAAATTAGCTGGGCGTAGTGACACGTGCCGGTAATCCCAGCTACTCAGGAGGCTGAGGCAGGAGGATCACTTGAACCCAGGAGGCAAAGGCTGCAGTGAGCCGAGATCACACCACTGTACTCCAGCCTGGGCAACAGAGCAAGACTTTGTCTCAAAAAAAAAAAAAAAAGGAAATACAGGGTACATTCCTTTCCCTTACAAATAACTCTCCCTATCACAGAGCAAGGAAAAGCTCATCCCTAAAGAGCGGGACAAGCACTCAATAATGGGAATTTAAGGTAAATTCAAGTGTCTTCAGAAGCAGCACTAGGTAACCAGCAGCAATGAATGATGTATCTAAAATGCTCTGAACAAATTTAGGTCTCTTGAACACTAAAACTTCGTATATCCTCCACAATTTTTCTTTTCGTTTTCTACAAACTGCAACTATTTCTAACACTGACTTAAATTCAAATAATGCAGTGTAGGGGGGACAGGAAATTTCTCTTTACACAATGAAATAGAACTGATCCTCAGTAAGCACCTCTCATTTGGAGACCTTTGGCTTATCAGTCTATATTCTAAAAGATTCCCATTACTTCCTCCTTTTCCTTTCTTTCTCCTCTACCTCTTTCGTCTCTATTTTCCCCTCCAGTCCTCATTCTTACTCTCTCAGCTGGAAATGATTCACAATGCCAAATATCCCATTTGGCAATATACACTCTCCTATAAATATGAAATGCTGTGCTTCCCAGAAATAAAAATCCCCTATGATGTGGAAAATCTATCTGCAAGCTCTCCTTTCTCTTACCATTTAGAGGAAGGGGAGAAGGTCAGGCAAGAAGCCAGATGAAAAAAGAAAGCTACTCTTTACTTGAAAAAGAGCTTGATAAAATGTGTTAATTTGTCTTCTCATTAGCTTTGTACCCAGAAAGCTTTTTATTAAAATGGTGTTTCCTTTACCATCTTCACATCTATAATTTAAGCTTTTAACATAGGTCATCTCTGCAATGTAACAGACAATAAGCTCCTGTAAGTTGAAGAACAAGTTCAGGTTTCTAGTGTGAACTTCTGAAAAGGTTCCAACATTTTTAATACACAACCCAATAAAAGAAACAGCAATTCTCTCCTATGCTGCTTGCCCCTTAAGTATCTGGCCCCAGGCACAATGTGACCACAGGTTCTACTCAGCAGACTTCAGGAATTTGAAGAACAGGTTCTAGAACTGTTGGTGTCATGTGTGTGCTGGCGTATGTGCAGACAGGTGGGAAGGAAAGGGGTTGGTTTCAATTTTGATTACCTCTCCAGCAGCCTAGAAAGGGTATAATAACCAACCCACAGCATGGTAAGTATCTTCCTGGGACCCCCAAATCAGCCCCTCTCTATCTGGTTATGGTGGTCACTACAATTATAACAAAAACTACATCGATACCACCCAACAAACTGTTGGAGTTCAAAAAACACAAAACCATGTACCCCAGACTACAAACACATCATGAGCCCAAAAAAAAGAAAAAACCCTTTAGATGATTTACTCAAAGGATCATGTGATGGTGAAATTGATTCCAGAACCAGTTTGGAATTATTTACCAATACCTGAAGAAAAAGTTTACAGTTAGCCCTCCAGATCCTTGAGTTCTGTATCCAAGGGTTCAAAAAACTACAGATAGAACATAATCAGGAGAAAGAAGAAAGGACGGCTACATCTATACTAAACATATACAGTTTTTTCTTGTCATTATTCCCTAAACAATTCCGTATAACAACTATTTACAGAGCATTTACATTGTATCAGGTATCAGAAGTAATCTAGAGATGGTTTAACCTATACAAAGGGATGTGATAGGTTACATGCAAACTATGCCTTTTTGTATCAGGGACTTCAACATCCATGAATTTTGGTATCCAAGGGGTTCCTGGAACCAATCCCCCACAGATACAAAGGGATGACTCCACTCTATTATCAGAAATGTCAGCAACTGAGCACCGATCATTCTTGACAAGGCTTACATGCCATTGTCTAGTCCACAAGTATAAATAAGAAGCAGGACATAACACAACTGGAAAGGGTTTCAAAGATCACTTAGTCCAACCCTCTCATTTTACAAAGAAAGAAATAGAAGCTTATGTAAGTGGGAGGAGTTGCTAAAATCAAAGAGGACTTCAGGATAGGGGCAGTGGCTCACACCTATAATCCTAGCACTTTGAGAGGCCAAGGCAGGAGGATCACTTGAGGCCAAAAGGTCAAGACCAGCTTGGACAACACAGTGAGACTCTATCTCTATATATTAAAAGAAAAGAAAAAGATGACTTTACACGAAGTTGGGTGCAGAACTCAAACCTGCTGCCTCACAGTCTGGCTCTTTCTACTATATGGTGTTTCAAAATCACGAAAGCTAAATGAGGTTAAAGGAGTCATTTCTGAAGGGGTTGGAAGGGGGAGGCAGTGGAGAACAGAGGACAACTAGCCTTTTTAAACCTCCAGGAACCCTTCACCTAAAAGTGCCCTTCCAAATCCTCATTTGTTACAAATAATTACACTTCAAATGTAGCCAGGAAATGGTCTGTTCTTCTTTAAAGGGACCAATCCCAGTGGTGGAACTGTAGCTCCTCCACACCTGCTATCATCAAGCCTGTGACTCTCTGTCTCAAGGTCCCTCGCTTCTTGTCACAGGATGTACCACTAACAAACGCAGGAAAAGATGCACTTAGACTCCCAACCCTCTTGGTCTTTCCTGTCTCCAGTGGGCTTCCCTAGCTCCCACTTAAGAGAGCCATAGAGAGAGTTACCATAACCATCCTCAACTTGGAGTGAAGGCAAGTATATCAGACAGACACCAGGAAAATGTCTCCCGCCTCGTGTCCCCCAGGTCCAGGCCTACTTTGTCATTCCTCAGGTTCTCTGCACTTGCTATTCTCTCTGCCCAAAATACTGTTGTTCCCCTAGATACCTATGTGGTTCATCCCATCACCCCTACTCAGGTTTCTGCTCAAATGTCTGTCCCAGAAAGGCCTTCTACGAGCATCCCATCTAAACACAACCCCCGCCAGTTTCTTTGCCCTTCCCTGGATTGAGTTTTCATCATAATGCTTATAAATACCTCCAAGTGTGTACCTGCTTATTGTTTGTTGATGCCTCTGTCCCCACCCTGAGATCATAAACTCCAGGAAGGCAGTTTGGTGTTTGTTCATTACTGTATCCCCTCAGGTACTTAGTGTTCAACAAACAGTTGACTATTTGAATAAAGGCATGAATCTCCTTTGCAGTAACAATCCCATAAATCTCTAGATAAATGAAACACTATACAACACAAAACTAAGTGAAGAATTTTTGTGCCCCTTTGAGTGACTATCTGAGAGAAGCACTGTGGATACTGGATTCTTTTTTAATTGCTGCATCATTAAAATGGTTTATATGAAGAGCAGGCAGAACATTAGAAGATGATATTTTCTGGAAAATCCTACAGTGACTGAGACTACAACCAATTTTCAAAGAACTTTATTTCTATAAACCGTATATAATACCCATTTCCTGCATACCCAAGACTAGCTCAATAACATAAAAATGTTTCCAACTTCATCACAGGAAATGAGCAATAGCATCTCCCTCATAGCTTTTAGGTCCCAACTACTCCCTTCTGACTTCTAAATCCTGAACCCAGATCCACACTTCCTAATGTCTCACTAGTTACTACACAGAAGGAACACACAAATTTTAAATGCATTTTCTGTCAAACTGAATTCACCATCTTCTGCCCAAACTCATTCCCCTTCTTTCAACCTTGGTCTGAAAAATCTATCTGAGCCAGAAAACTAGAAGTCATTCTAGATTCCTCCCTTCTGTCCCCTCTCACCTAGGGTCACTGGCCTCCTGCCCCTGTCCCCTGGGTGCCTCACCTCCACCCACCAGGTCGCCTCCTTTTGGCTTAGATCCTCTTCATCCTGCCTCCTTCCTTCTCACCTCATCCCTCTGCAATCCAGACCCCAGCTACTAGCCATCATTCCATCATAGACATGTAGCCATGTTTTCTCCCTTCTCAAAACTTTTCATTAGCTCCCTAGGAAGGACTATGAATTGCACAATGGAACCCCCTAAACCTTCCTAGACTGGCCTCTGCCCATCAATCTAGCCCCTTGCTCTACCACTTCACCATCTCACATCTCAGCCCAACAACACCAGGTCTATATGTGATGCCACCACAGCACTCTGCCTCTTACTTCCACAATAATTACCATATTGTTGAATAATTACTGTTTACACAGCTATTTCCCCCACTGAATTCTGAAACTACTGAAGACCTCACCCTTGTACCCCCAGCATCTGATACAGCATCTAACAGGCTTTCAAATCCTGGCTGAACAGAATTGCACAAGAGGTTAACAAAGAGATTACGTCTTCCCCCTACCCGCCGCCCGCTTTCTCCACTGCACAAAGATACAATATGCCTTAGAAATACCAAGTTAAGTGAATGCAACAATCTGTCCTACAATAACCTGACTACTGCAGCTCCAAAATGCTAATCTTTAAAGTCCTCTTCAGGACAAGGACATAGGCACTTTAACAAACAAACTATCTACAAGATAAAGTTTCCTTAGGTATATCCTTACCTGTAAAATGTTAGTAAAAAAGTCATGGTAGAACATGGGCCAATCCTGACGTCCAATATCAACAATAACTTTGCAGAGCTTGTTCCGGATAAAGTAAGGTAAGGTTTTATGGTGAGCCAAAAGGAGTTTGGGCAGGCAGCTACGGATTTCCATCTTATCCTGAGATGGGACCCCAAGCCACATTTTATTGATCAGATTCTGAAAAACAAATATACATCTTTTAAGTTAATAATCTATACACAAAAATAACTGGTTTTCATTCCAAAAGTAGTTATATCCCTTCGATAAACAAGAACCCCTTTTTAAAGAAAGGTTTGGGGCAATTCGGCAATAAGAATAATAAAAGTATTCAAATCTTATGACACAACAATCCTATTCCTAAGAAGAACTGCCAAATAACAGACACAAAAAGCTGTATGTGCAAACACTTTTTTACACCCCTGTCTCTAATGGCCACCAAAATATAATGGCAGAAACAACTTCAATGTTCAAAAACAGGAGAATAGCTTGGTGAATAAAGGTCATAACCACATATGGGGATATAAGATAAAGTTAAGTGGGGGAAAAGCAGAATACACAATAGCATGGGCAATGTGATTACAATTAGATTTTTTAAAGGCATGCACGGAAGACAAGGATTGGAAGAGAGGTGATACAAATACAACTTTTTGTGGTTGGGGATGATTATATTACAGTTATCATCTCTCCTCCTAAAATGTTCTTCTTTAATTATCTTTCCCTTATCAACAATAACAGGCAGGGAATAGTTACATATTACCACAAATGACCTACCTACTTAACCCTAAAGTTGACCATCCCTCTTACCTTTCTAGTGTGGAAGATGGAAGGTGCCCCAACACCAGACCGCTACATAAAGAGAGTACGTGGGACGACGTCCCGGAGCTGAGCTACCCTCCCAGGACAGCACAACTCCAGCCTGGGGCTGATGATACGGCAACACAACTACAAAATCCTTTGCAGAAGAGTATAAAATTACTGACAACTTACCTCAAAAACTGTTAAACTGTACATCATTACATAGTCATTCCTAGTGCTGGAGAGAAAGTACAGGCAGAATCTCCAGGCTCCTATTTGCTGGGCAAAGTTATTAAGAAGCTCCTCTGGAAAAGTTAAACGGCAACAAAAGAAAACTATGAAAATACATGAAATTAAGACAAGGCTGGGCTGTCTTACTATTATTAAAACATGCCTCTCTGCATATAATGTAAATGATGTCAAAACCAGCGATTCTTCAAGCTGGAATAAATCATACAATATTTTTTTGCATCTGAGGTGACCATGGACACTGACGACGTCTTCAGCCATCTAAAGCCAATAACCCTGCTATGGATATTTCTCTAAGCAGAGAAACTTTCACTGCTAAAGTTCTTATTTACGCTAATGTGTGGCTGGAATGTTCAGAGTACCATTCCATCTTCTTAAAACTGCTAGCTAACTTACTTCCTCTGGACATGAGCTACATTCTAGCGCCTCACCGTTCCTCTACAAATCTTCAGTGGAGTACATCGTTCACACACACAAAATGATGGCTAGAAAGGCAGAAAAAGAAAAGATTAAGACTAACCCTACAAAAGTAAGAAAAGAAAAAATACAAGAGAATTCAAAAAGGCTAACCCTTCATTTGGGTTGGTTTTATTTTAAAACACCGCCACCAAAAAAGTGAATCAAACTGTGGCAAGAGCAATGATGACGAGTGTTGCAGGGAGCGGCCCTGTCCACACATCAGTTGGTTAGAATCGATTTTCCTCCTCCTTAGGCTGCTGATAGCATCAGCCAGAATCCACAAGGCATTACAGGGCTATCATCATGTTTCTGGACATGCTGTCCCTTAGTCACCTTGACCTGCTGCACTGGTCAAGAAATACAATCCAAAAAAAGGGGGAAAAGCACAAAGGCCCACACCCTTGAGAGATTCTAGAAAGCCTTTGGAAAAGCAGAACACATAGCAGCTTGTTCTAATCCTCAAGTCATTGTTCTGCTAGTTCCCTACAACTTAAGCTAAATGCAATGAAGCAGTCTCATTTAAAAATCCATGAAAAGGGCAGGCACAGTGGCTCACATCTGTCATCTCAGCACTTTGAGGGGCTGAGGCAGGAGGACTGCTTGAGGCCAGGAGTTCAAAGACCAGCCTAGGCAACATTGCAAGACTCCGTCTCTACAAAACAATGAAACACTTAACTAGACATGGTGGTACGTGCCTGTAGTCCTAGTTACTCAGGAGGCTGAGGCAGGAGGAGACCTGGCTATGTTGCCCAGGCTGGTCTTTAACTCCTGGCCTCAACTGATCCTCCTGTCTCAGCCACCTGAATAGCTAGGATTATAAGCGTGAGCCACTATGGCCAGATGGCTATTTAAAGGGGAAAAAAAACCTCAACAACTCAAGAAACTGTCAAAATGAACATTCTTTGGTGTGCCTGAGGCTTTAGCCCAGGAGGCCAAGGTTGCAATCAGCTATGATCATGCCACTACCCCCAGCCTGAGTGATAGAGCAAGACCCTATCTCTAAATATATATATATATTTAAAAAAAAGTAAAAAATAAAAATAAAATCTAAGCCTCTTAATTTTAGATCATTCCAAAGAGGGCTCGTGGGGCTGTGAAACCATGAGCTCTTAACACTGTGACGAAAGACTAAAGTTCTCTATAGGATGTCATAGCACTCAAGGGTGCTGTTTTCCTAAGGAGACATAAGAAAAGGGGGGAAACATTTTTTTATAGAGACGGAGTCTTGCTTTGTTGCCCAGGCTGGTCTCAAACCCCTGGGCTCAAGTGATTCACCTGCCTCGACTTCCCAAAGTGCTGAGTTTACAGGCATGGGCCACTAAGCCCGGTCAAAAAAATTATTTGAATAAAAATAAAAGTTAATTACAATTCCGTAAAAGGAAGCTAACAGCCTGCCCTAATAATTAGGCAAAGGTTTCTGTGAATCCCAAAAGTGAAGTCAAACCAGACTGGAACGGAGGAACTCTGGGCTCTGTTCTAGACTGAGTCTGACCCCAGGTGAGTCAATGTTCCTCCCTGATGCTTCTGTTTCCTCCGCTCTATAGTGACCACACAGTCTCCACGTTCCTGCTAACAGCTCTATCAATCTCTAGAGCACTGATTTACCTTTGCTAGAGGGTGGGTGGAACCCCTTGAAAACGCTTCCTTTCTTTCTCTGCCAAACTAGGAAAAGCCTAAGTTTATCCTAAGACCGTAGAAAAGAAGCAGTAAGTGGTCCAAGCCTACACACTCAAATAAAGCTACAATGATGAGGTACAAAGAGAACTGAACTAAGACAAACCCACTGTATAGAACCAAACCCCAGGACTCCACCAGCCTGCACTCAAATTCGGCATCTGGAGCATTTGGCTGCTTACGTTTGTTTTAAGATTAGATTAGCATATGAACATGTCCAGAAGGTTTCATGTTCAATTCATGAACATAGAAGGTGAGCAATATTTGATTTGTAAATCAAAAACTAAAAGAATCAAAAGCATTTCAATTATAAGCTTAAAAAAAGACTTTAAAGAATACAGTAGAGTGTCAGAATATCGAAGACTAATGGCCAGTCATGGTGGTTCACACCTGTAATCCCAGAACTTTGGGAGGCCTAGGCAGGTAGATCACTTGAGGTCAGAAGTTCAAGACCAGCCTGGCTAACATGGTGAAACTCCGTCTCTACTAAAAATACAAAAAATTAGCCCGGCGTGGTAGTGGGTGCCTATAATCCTAGCTCTACAGTAGGCTGAGGCAGAAGAATCGCTTGAACCCAGGAGGCGGAGGTTGCAGTGAGCCAAGATCACCCTACTGTACTCCGACCTGGGCAACAGAACAAGATTTCGTCTCAAAAAAAAAAAAAGTTTGGAGACAGGATCTCACTCTATTGCCCAGGCAGTGGGAAGTCCCCAAAAGTAGTATCAGTTATGGGATTTCTGGGCACTATTAGGTTCAGATCAGACCTCTGCACAGCAGAACATGTTCATTTTTATACTTTCCTAAGTTGTTGTTGGTTTTATTTAAATAACCATCCAGGCGCGGTGGATGGCACTTATAATCCCAGCTATTCAGGAAGCTGAGACGGGAGGATCACTTGAGGCCAGGAATTCAAGACCAGCCTGGGCAACACAGCTCTGTCCTACCCCACCCTCGACTCCTAACCAAAAAAAGTGACAGGCTTCTTATACAAAAGTTCAACAACATTGCTGAAATTAAGATTCACAGTGATGGGTTTTCTTTCCTTTGGTCAAGTGGAGGGGTTCCCACTTGACCAGAGGAAATTTCTACTTGACCAAAGGAAAGAAAACCCATCACTATGCCCTTGCAGTTGGATTTACAGACCTCCCCAGCCACCAGCCGGCAGAACCAGAGCAAAAAGAGCAAGAATTCAAGGGGAAAGCATGCAGACTTGACCAGTCACGGCTACGAACAACTCCTTCCTCCCTACCGGGACCTCCTCTTTATAAATCCCTCTTTCAAGTCAATGCTCCACTTACCTATCTCACGTTTTCTTTCATTGGTCGTACAATCGTGAAAAAATTCTGTCATCAGACTTTCCAATGCCCTGAGAGAGGCTTCTTCAGATGCCTAACAAAGGAATTTGAAAAAAAAAAATCAATAAACTGCATCTTCAGTTCCACCGTTCCTCAGTTCCTTCTAGATCACATTCAACAGCAAGAACAATTTACTTCCTCAAAACATCTTGGTTCAACATTCTTCAAATGCATGGTATACGCCAGAAAAACTGAAGGGAATTTCCCAGCTGGCTCGAAACCCAATGCTGTTGCATCCTCTATAAATTCATGCTACTGTGCAGCTGATTTGCAATTAGGTATCCTAAGGAAAGGGGAAATTCAAAATTCAACTCTGGAATAATGGTTCAAAGCAAATTAGCAGCTCCTGGCCCTTCCTGAATGGGCAGAGTAGGTAGACTCCAAAAGACAAGCGCTCCTCATAGACTATCCATCCCTGAAACATTTCCCCTGTGTCTGAATAATTTACCATATTTTGATTCAGAGCACTTATATCAAAGTGCTTCATGGATTCTCAGGGGTTTTCTGGGGGGGACCAGGGAGAGTTGTTTTTTCAAGAGACAGGGTCTCTGTTGCCCAGGCTGGAATACAGTGCTGCGATCTTAGTGCTACAGCCTTGAATTCCTGGACTCAAGCGATCTTCCTGTTCCAGCCTCCCAAAGCAATGGCACTACAAGTGTGAGTCACTCACTGCACCTGACCACGGATTTTCGGAGGTCTTTTGAAAGCACTGCAGGAGTCACACATATAGTCAATTCTCAAGCTCACATGAGCAGCCAACAGAGATTAAAGTGCAGCTGAGAACGAAGCTAAATAGGGATTCAAAATTAGCACCTGTAAACCACAGACCCACAGTGAGAACCAGACTCTCAGCAGAACTGCTCAGGTTGGAAATGAGAGGAGAGGGAGCCCAAGGCCTCCAGGGCTCACCCTCTCCCTTTGAGGTTCTATATGGAGCCCCAAAACCCACTTCCTTTATTCTAACTCAAGTAGGGGGATATCAGTCGTGGCAATGACCTTGAATTAACACTCCTTCACACAACCTGCCTGCAAAAAGGCAACCATTCCCAAACCATTTCTGAGTCATCACTGGTATAATTCTATCCCAGAGAAAAGCAAGAGCCAGCAGCAGTTCTGAGTGTTTAATTATCTCTTAACTTCTTTCTTCCTAACTACCTCCCTTCCCCATATTCTCTCCATTACCCACGGACTGAGAGCTGACTGTAAAAACTGCATTTTAAAACAACAAGCCCACACTCAAATGTGTCACATGTCAAACTGTAATAAACCAGAGACCTCCATCAGGTGATTGACTTTGTGAAGACTGAGGAACTTTTCATCTCTGTGGAAAAACCAGCACTTCTCAGTACCAATTACAGAAGCTGAATCAGACTTGATTCACAAGCGTGTGCATACCAATCAACACACGCAAATGCACTACACAGAACACAGGGCCACGTTCTTACAGTGCAAGGCACATCTGTCCGTCCCACACTGAGGTGACAGAATGATGGCTCTGCAATGACACCTGGACTGTGACACACTGAATGATCAATTATTGTACAACAGTTTTAGCGCTTGTGAGTTAAAGGTACTTTCTTCCCTGAACTTTATATTAGAATAAAGATTAACCCCCTACTCCTTTTTCAAACTTCATATCGATTTAACTAAAAAATATCCTTGGCTAGCAAGCCAAGCTGTTTTATTAAAAACTATCTATTTTTTTCAAACCCAGAAATAAAATCCAAGCCTCTTCTTAAAAGTGAAGCTAAAATAAGACTGCAATCTTCTAAAATCTGTTTCAAGTGTTTGTGTTGATCAAAACAGCCTCACTGTTCTCACTGACTTTATAAATAAATGCTATAAATACAAACTTCTAAAATGAACGTACATAAATAAAAGAACGCCATAGTCTGTTTCATAAATTGAGTCTGGTATGCCATTTCATTCAAAAAAAGGGTTTGCTATTTAAAATAAAAAGGCTGTGGGAAGATGCAGAAGAATCAAGAAAAATAGTGCAGGTTAAAATAAATCAATAGTTCTTCTGGAGCCAAAATGTGTTCCTGGGAACTAAGGACACATCTGCAAATCATCTCTCTCCACAACTTCTTGTGCTGAATCATTTTAAAGTAGATCCTGGAATAAACTTAAGTTTATCACATCCAGGCAATCAACCACCAAAATTTATTTAGTATTAGTTCTTGAGGAAGGGATTTGAGAAATAAATGATTACTAGCAAGTTCCTGAAAATATCCAAAAAGAATCCAACTCTGGGCCAGGCACGGTGGCTCACGCTTGTAATCCCAGCACTTTGGGAGGCCGAGGCAGGCAGATCATGAGGTCAGGAGTTCAAAACTAGCCTGGCCAACACAGTGAAACCCCGTCTCTACTAAAAATACAAAAATTAGCTGGACATAGTGGCGGGTGCCTGTAATCCCATCTACTCGGGAGGCTGAGGCAGGAGAATCACTTGAACCCAGGAGGCGGAGGTTGCAGTGTGCAGAGATCACGCCACTGCACTCCAGCCTGGGCGACAGAGCTAGACTCCGTCTCCAAAAAAAAAAAAAAAGAATCCAACCTTGCCTCCATTCCCACACCCTTTACTCTCTGCCGCAACCCAAGAAGTTAACAGTTCCCGGAGAAAGGGGAAGGACAAAGTACTCCTAAGAGTCCCAGATGGACTGGTCCAAAGGTAGTGAGTTATCTCAATGGTCTGTTCGCAGTCAGTCACAAATGCAACTCCTTGTTCTACTCTTTCCCCCGATTCTCACTATTGCACTTCACTCATCTTCCAAAAAAAACCAAAAACCCAGATGCATTCTCCCATTAAATGATGGCTACACGAAAAAGGAAGCTCCAAAACCTAATCCAGAGCATCACTAGGTGTTTCTCAACAAGAACAAATTAAGTGCTGTTTGCATTTTTAATCATTTCTATAACTATAACAATAATACCTGCCTCACAGAGTGTGATACGAGATCAAATGAGGTGATCCATGTAAAACTGCTACATAAACTGTAAGAAATTATCTAATCTGTAGTTGTGGCTGCTCTCTTTTTTTTTTTTTTTTTGAGACAGAGTCTCGCTTTCTCGCCAGGCTGGAGCGCAGTGGTACAATCTTGGCTCACTGCAACCACTACCTCCCAGGTTCAAGTGATTCTCCTGCCTCAGCCTCCCAAGTAGCTGGGATTACAGACGTGTGCCATCACACCCAGCTAACTTTTGTATTTTTAGTAGAGACGGGGTTTCACCATGCTGCTCTCATTTTTGCTTGGTCTTAGATACAAAATGAAAACAGACCAAAGCAAAACAACAAAAGTGGTCAGGCCTACTTTGAAACTAGAGACTCATGCCCTCAGGTTTAAGGGCTTTGTCCCAATCACATCTAGTGGGGCTTTTCAGACTAGATTTCAAAATGAAACTATGTAAATGTATAGGGGGTGAGAAACAGGAGGCTGAGAATTTGCCAAGTTCACACAATCAGAACAGAGGTAGGAAAGACATGGAAGGCACATTCAAGGCCTGCAAATGATTCAAGGATACTGGAGAATTCCCCCGGCTCTCTTTTGGCAAGAAGGCCACTGGAACCTTGGCCAGCTGTTCTAAGCAAGTGGTGAAGCCAGAATGTAGACTGGGGTGAGTTAAGGAATTAATTGCGAGTGAGGAAGAGGTATTATTCCAAGCAGATTACACTTTCAAGTAATGAAAGGGACAAAGAACATAAAACAAAAACCAAGTGTCGTTGTGTGGTAGGGAGGCAAGGCTTCCAATCCCAAAGGCTATTCAAAAACTTTATCTCCTATACCGCACTAATTTACAAAGAACACACAAATATATGTGACTGCCTCCCACCTTGTGCTTGGGATTTAAGTCTCAGATCTTGAAAAACTAAGAAAAGGTAAAATTAGTTTAAAACTACTGAAACACATTCACACACAAAATTTCCAGTTGGATTGTAGATACAGAATATCTTCACAATCTAGGGGTAGGGAAAAATTTCTTAAACAGAACACATAAACCACTAAACATAAAGGAAAAGACTGATAAATTGAAATGTTCATCAGATAGCACAACAGAGAGAGTGTTAAAAAAAAAGCCACAAAATAGGAGCTAGCTGCAATATGGAAAACTAACAGGGAACTCATATCGGAGCATAAAATAACTTCTACAAATCAGTTAAAAAAAAAAAAAGACAAAAAAAATTTTTTTTTGGATGGTCAAATAATTACTTAGAGGGTATTCAAAAGCCTATAAATAAGTGTTCAGCCTCATTATTCATCAGGAAAATATAAATTTAAAACAAGATAGTGCTACACATCTACCAGAATGGCTAAAATTTAAAAGACTGACAATAACAAGTGTTAACGAGCATGCTGAACAACTGGAACGTGCATATACTTCTGGTGGGAGTATACACTGGTACAACCACTCTGGAAAACTGTCTGACAGCTAAACATATGCATATCTGATAATCCTGCAATTCTACTCCTTGATATATACCCAACAGAAATTTCTACCTGTATACCAAATGAAAATATATATAAATGTTCACAGTACTATTATACATAATACCCAAAAAGTCAAAAGAACCCAAATATCCAACACCCCTGGAATGGATGAATAGTGATTTATTCATAGAGGAGAATATTATAAGACAACAGGAATGAATATTGCTACATGCAACAACACAGATGAATCTCACAAACACAATGTAGAGTGAAAGAAGTCAAAACACAACCTTTCATTATTCACTTTATATTAATCTTTTGAAAAAAAAAAGCCAGGCATAGAGGCGCGCACCTATAATCCCAGCTACTCGGGAAACTGAGGCAAGAGGATCACTGGAGCCCAGGAGTTCAAGGCCGCAATAAGGTATGACTGCACCAATGCACTCTAGCCTAGGCAACAGAGCAAAACCTTGCCTCTTAAAAAAAATAAAAATTAAAATTTTTAAATAAGTAAAACTTATCTATGGTGTTATAATCAGACAAGTGGTTACCTTGGAGGAGGAGGGATTCTGGTAATAATCTATTTCTTTTTGTTTTTTTTTTCTTTTTTTTGAGACAGAGTTTTGCTCTTCCCAGGCTGGAATGCAATGGCGCAATCTTGACTCACTGCAACCTCTGCTTCCTGAGTTCAAGTGATTCTCTTGCCTCAACCTCCCCAGTAGCTGGTATTACAGGCATGCGCCACTACACCTGGCTAATTTTGCATTTTTAATAGAGACGGGGTTTCTCCACGTTGGTCAGGCTGGTCTCGAACTTCCAACCTCAGGTGATCCACCCACCTCGGCTTCCCAAAGTATCAGGATTACAGGCGTGAGCCACTGCACCCAGCCAACAGTCTATTTCTTTGACTGTTAGTTACACAAAGATGATCAACTTTATGATTTATGTGCTTCTCTGTAAATACATATACTGCAATTTTAAACACTGAATGTTTTAAAATCCTCATTTTTAAAATCCAGGTTGGTGTTTTCAGAAACTGTATTTTAGCTCTACAGCATCAACCATGGCTCTGGGGACTGGCAAAAAAAAAAAGCCTGCAGGTAACAGCCTGAGCATAAGGCTCCTGATTTCTAGGAACCATCACTTATTTGTCTTCAGAGCTGCCAGGGTGGCAGGAATTACAACCCCGTAAGACTATGCTTCCCCAAGAGTTACTTGGCTCACCTCAATAGCAAATGGCACATAGACTTAAAATTCAAATCCTTGGGCAGGATGACGAATTAAGCTTAGCTCAGAATGTACTCTTGGAGAGCTCTGCATAGATCTAAAACAAACCCAAGTTTTCTGTTCCAGAAACAGTTGAAGTCTGCAAAGGTGATAAGCTTGCAACTGTGCCTGCCTTGACTCTATCTGCTCCATTTACTGTGCTGCTCACAGGTCAGCAGTTCAGAGATCTATGCCATTGACTCACTTATTAAAGGCCTACTAAGTCAACCAAGACCCATAATCACCTAAAAAATAAATAAAAAATTGGAAGAAGGGGAAGCATCATATAATTTGAAATCGCCTTTGATTCTTCCCCATATTCTCCATGCCCACAGCAAACGTCATGAGGTCTGGGAATTGTTGCTTCTCACTCTTTCGCAGATTTGTACCTTTTCCCTCACCACTATTTCTACAGAGCCCTAGTCATCTCCTGCCTACATTACTATAATTGCTTTTACCTGGTCACCTTCATGCCAGGTTTTCCAATTCCAATCCAACCTGTACTCTACCACCAGATTTTTCTGCCCCAATTATCCGTGTGCATGTGTGTGTGTGTGTGTGTGTGTGTGTGTATGTGTGTGTGCGCACACGTGCTAAAGACGTGGTCTTGCTCTGTTGCCAGGCTAGAGTGCAGCAGTGGCATGATCACAGTTCACTGAGGCCTCAAACTCCTGGGTCAAGCAATCCTCCTGCCTCAGCTTCCAATAACTGAAACTACAGGCACATGCCACCACACCTGGCTGATTTTTATTTTCATTTTTGTAGAGACTGGGTCTTGTTCTGTTGCCCCAGTTGGTGTTAAACGCCTGACTTCAATTAATCCTCCCACTTTGGCGTCCCAAAATCCTGGGATTACAGGCAGGAGCCTCCACATTGAGCCTAATTTTTTTTTTTTTTTTTTTAAGAGACAGAGTGTTTCTGTATCACCCAGGCTGGAGTGCAGTGGAACAATCACAGCTCACTGCAGCCTCGAACTCCTGGGCTCAAATGATCCTCCCTACCTCAGCCTCCTCAGAAGCTGGGACTACAGGCACATGCCATCACACCCAACTAATTTTCTGCTCCAATTATTCTAAACCTAACTTTAAATCTGGAGTGACTAAGCAACTCAGCTATTTGTTGGACAAATGAGAATTCAATACTCACTAAGTAACTAATATTGCTTAAAAAATTAAGCCCTTGAGACACAAAGATAAGTAAGGCGGTCCCTAAATTTAAAGAATGGAAGGTGGCCTAGCAGTTACATCCTGTAATCCTGGCCTAGCATAAACAGCCTCAGAAGACCAAAGAGAGAACTAACTCTGTCTAAAGGAAAGAAAGCTTCACACAGGTGATGTGGGTTTTGAAGAGCAAAGAAGTTCACTAGGAAGCTAAGAAAGAAAGCATGCCTGATTCAACATTACTCGCCACAGGAAGCCATCACTCCAATCTGAACACTCATGGTCTCATAAGCGAGTACCTAGCCCCAACTTGCATTTGCTCCTGAGTCTGCAGTTTATAGTTTAACCTTCGTAAATTTTCTAACACAGATTACAGCATAGATCCCATCATTTTCGTATTTTGTCTTTGTCTTGTAATCAGTATTACAGAGTTTTGCCCATGTACTCTTCTCTGTTCATTTCAGAAAATGGCAAAATAGTTAAAAAATGGGGGCTCTAAGGTCAGGTTCCTCAAGTTCAAATCCAAATGTGCAACTCAAATCTTGGCCTAGTTATTTCATGTGTCACTGTTTCCTCCTGTGCACAAATGGGGACAGTAAAAGTACCTAACATATTGGGTCATTCTGAGAATTAAAGAAAATGTAAAATACATAGTAAACACAATGTCAGACATGAAGTATGGGCTGAAAGTCACTGTTCATATGCCACAGATATTAGGCTTCTCTCTCAAACCAGAACATCAACTGTTTAGAAAGATGCTCTATCTAGCATGTTTGTATTTTCTACAACATCCACCATGGGCTGGCACTCAACTATTTTAAAGACCAAATTCAAGAGAGTAAAAGGAACAAGAAAACTGTTGGTATCACTTTCAGTTTCTCAAGAATACTAGTAATTCCTCCAAATTGAAGATACATATGACTCTTTAAATTTTCCCCTTTAAGGGCTCTGATCATAAGCAGACTTTTGTTCACAAGCAGATTCAATCTGTGTTGAAAAACAGGAGACTGCTAACACTGAGACTGAAGGTGGAGAATAAGGTGCTTTTCCCTAAGCTGTGGCAGCTAGAAGATGGTTCTTCAAATCCTGATTAAATCTGTAGCATGTTACCTAATGGACTATAAAACAACCCCCTCTAAACATAACCTTTTCACAAAATTAGTATTGGGGGGATAATGACTATGTTTTTTATATATATATATATATATATTTTTTTTTTTTTTTTTTGAAATAAAGATGGGGTCCTGCTATGTTGCCCAAGCTAGTCTTGACACCCCCAGGCTCAAGCAATCCTCCCACCTAAACCTCTCAAAGTGCTGGGATTACAGGCATGGGCCACCATGCCTAGCCAAAAATGACTATTTTTTAAAGACACTTCTATCAACCTTTTTGTAACCCTTTCCCAGAACCACATTTTGTATAATCTACTAGGAAGTGAATCACATGGGCCTCCTACATTCAGATTCATGGCCTCCTTGATACCAAACCTCAACAAAATGAGGACTAGTATCCCAAAGTCCCATTCAAATATTCCAGTGGCATATCTAGAACAGTGTCATTACCTTATTTACTTGTATATAAAGGTTTCCAAGAAAAGTGATTCTATCCCTGCTGCCAACCAAGGTTAAAAAGCATGCAAAACATATCTGGTGTGTTATAACACATGCCATTAGCAAAGATATTCAATTTCATGTAAGCTTTCTCTGAAAGCTAACAGGATTACCATAGATGTCTAAACTCTCAGATGAAAACTTTCACTTCCCTAAACCTTCGCCACTGCGGAAAAAATCTTTGACCTGTAGGCCTGCACACAAGTATGAAATGAAATACTAAGCTTAAAATAACATATGTGGGAACCAAGGCGAATGACATCTACCTATCCCCCCTCCTGAAGTCCTTCAGCTCAAAAAACTAGAAAGAGAGAAAAGTCCATCAAGGAAGCCCCAGTCAGGAGAACAACATTCAGAACAAGGCTTCCTTCCATCTCTCCCCTCCCATCACTACTGCTCTTTTACGTCTCAGCCCATAGATATTTTCCTTTTCCTTTTGTTTTCTGGAGACACAGGTCTCGCTCTGTCACCCAGGCTGGAGTACAGTGGTGCAACCTCCATCTCCCAGCCTCAAGCTATCCGTCTACCTCAGCCTCCCAAGTAGCTGGTACCACAGGTGTGTACCACCACACCCAGCTGATTTTTCTATTTTTTGTAGAACTGGGTTTTTGCCATGTTGCCGAGGCTGGTCTTAAACTCCAGGGCTCAAGCGATCTACCTGCCTCATTCTCCCACAGTGCTGGGATTACAGGCATGAGCCACCGCACCCAGCCAACACTTCCTTTAAAAAAAAAAAAAGGACATCATATTCAAGTGGAAATCTCACTTTATTTCTCTATTTAAAAAAAAGTGATGAGAAAAACAACAAAAAAAAAACAAAGAAAAAAAAAAGGAAAAACAAAACAAAACAAAAAAGTGGTGAAGCCCACTGACCTTCCACAGTCTAGCAGTCAGCAGGGCAATCGGGGGAAGCCCAGAGACACTGGATGACTCGCTCAGACACACAGCCAGTGAGCAGCCAGCCTGAATGTCAGCCCCAGCGACACCCATGTGAGTTCCTTTCCTTAGCCTGACTATGATAGGACAGGGTAGCCCAAGCAGAGGGAAGACCAGAGTACAAATATATACTGATGTAAAATTCTAAACACCGTGTACAAGAGTTGCAGGGGGAAAAAAACGTCTTCTACTGAAGCAAAGAAACAGACAACCACAGCATGTAACAGGACTGCTAAGGCCAGGCAGGCGCACCCACCCCTCTATTAACATACACCTGGAACAAAGTTATCCCCTTGCATGAGAAAGGCTTCTTCTTGTCTTGTCTGCAGCTTAGATCTAGACGTAGCTTTGCACAGTATCTTCACATAGATATTTAATATTTGATTAAAACATACACTCTGGCTGCATCTAAACATAATTCTAGTCATTAAAAAGCACTTTTCTGCTTTAATCTAAAACTACCGTAAAGTTGACTGATGGCAGAACATTCCACCATTATTTCTTGGGTTTGCACAAAGTGCCCAGTCAGATTGCCTCTCTCTTCCTCTGATTACTGCTGAGGACCAAGAGTTAGAAGCAAGATGACTGCCAGGCGTCCGGGCCAAGAAGTTCAACTGGTCCCACTGTGGTAGTGATAACGTAGAAGCAGCATATTTTGTCCCCATGGAGACCAATTAGAGGAAACATCTTTGTATACAGAGAACGGTACGTTTTACGCTGGGAAAACTCATCCACATACTCTCCACATTGGAGAACACATTAAAAACAACTCACCAATCAGCTACCAATGAAGAGGTGCACCAGTTTCAAAATTTTATTTTTATTTTTTTTTTGAGACTGAGTGTAGCTCTATCGCCCAGGCTGGAGTGCAGTGGCACAATCTCAGCTCACTGCAACCTCCGCCTCCCTGCAACCTCCACCTCCTGAGTTCAATCAATTCTCGTGCCTCAGCCTCCCAAGTAGCTGGGATTACAGGTGCCTGCCACCACACCCGCCACCATGCCTGGCTAAATTTTTTTGTATTTTTAGTGGAGATGGGGTTTCAGCATGTTGGCCAGGCTGCTTTTGAACTCCTGACCTCAAGCAATCCGCCCACCTTGGCCTCCCAAAGTACTGCGATTATAGGCCTGAGCCAGCACACCTAGCCCAGTTTCACTAACTTTAAACAACAAATCTAAATATTAAAGAGTCATGACAAGTAAATGCTGCACCTGATCACAGACTGATCCTGGACTGGAGGGGGAAAAAAAATGCTATAAAAGGCATGACTGAGGCAACTGACAAAACTGGAATACAGGTGGTAGCTTAGATCAAAGTACTGAATCAATGTTTTATTAACTGAAGACGGTCACTGTACTGCAGTCATGTAGGAGACTACCCCTATTAAGAAATATATGATATAGGGCAATGGACCATGACAAAGGCAACTTACTCTAAAATTTTTCAGAAAAAAAATACATGTGTGTGTGAATGTACATGCATGTACATGCATATATGTATGTATGTCTATATATACATATAGAGGGAATGTGCAAATCATAAAGTTAGCGGGACAAAATATTAACAGTAGGTGAGTTTGGATAAAGGGTATGAGAGATCTTTGTATCACTTATTCCTTGAAATCTTTCCGTGTATTTGAAATCATTTTGAAATACACAGTTTTTAAAATACCATCTACTGGCCAGTACCCTCCACCCTGCTCCTGGCTGCTCCCAGCTAGCTAGGCATATGGGAAAGAGAAACTGAGAAAAGGATACAATAGGAAGGGCATGATTCTCTCAGATGCCAGGTTTATTTTCACTATGGTTTTTGAAAAGAATGTTACACAGCCTAGACATTAAAATGTTTGCATCTACTGGTTGGGCAACAACCATATCCTCTAGGAGCTAAAATACATATATTTTATATACTTATTTATATTCCAGTCAGAAGGCTTTAATTAAACAGCCAAAAAAGTAAATGACAAAAATAGTTACTCTGCAAGAAACTGTCTAAAATAAATGAGTAATACAGCCAAGAATAGGCTCTCACTTCACAGTCCCATCTGCTTCCCTTTCCCAGGTACATATCCCCAGGAGGATGGATGTTTATATCTGCATGCCTAGTATTAAACTCGAAAGATACTTACTGAGCACATTAACACAAGGCATGCTACCAAGAAATCCTAAACAGGATCACAGAATCTTAAGACAGAAGTAAACAAACCGCAGAGCACAGCAAGTCCCATCTTGTTCTACAACAAGGAAAATGAAGCCGAGAGAGAGCATCCCCCCAAAGTCAGCTAGCTGTGGGTCAAGTTAAGACACAGGCAGGCCACCAGGGCTCCTGCCCAGTGACAGCTCCTCCACCCCCTGAGGAAGCACAGAGGAGTTCTGCAGCACGGGTTTTAAGGATGATGAATGAGCTGGCCTTACCTGGCACTGGATGACATCAGGTAATGAATGAGTATGAAACTGACAGACCACTATAAAAGCATGCTGCAAATCTAACATGATGATTAACCTGTGGCTCAGGTGAGTAATTTCATTTCAGCTACTATTATCACCTGTGCTACTTAAGAGCCAGTCTCTTTGTAAAACCTATACCACCTTCATCCTGAATTATTCCCAAACAGACTTGGCATTTTAAACAAGTTAACATCCCGGCCAGGTGTGGTGGCTCACGCCTGTAATTCCAGCACTTTGGGAGGCTGAGGTGGGTGGATCACCTGAGGTCAGGCGTTCAAGACCAGCCTCGCCAACATGGTAAAACCACATCTCTATTAAAAATACAAAAATTAGCCGGGTGTAGTGGCAGGCACCTGTAATCCCAGCTACTCAGGAGGCTGAGGCAGGAGAACCGCTTGAACCCAGGAGGTGGAGGCTGCAGTGAGCAGAAATCACGTCACTGCACTCCAGCCTAGATGACAGTCTCAAAAATAACAAAAAAAAAAAGTGACATAACATTATTTGATTTTGGTAAAAATCTTTAAACTGCATTACTATTGGTAACTGGGGTAGCATAATCACCCCCTCCAGGTTCCACCCAGTTGCTATAAAGTCTTAAGAAACCAAGAGCAAACTGAAGTCTGCTGTCCTCTTTGTCACTGGCAAAGCTGCAGTGCCTCTCCCTTCCCATTTCTAGTTGGGCTTGCCACTCACCTCCAGGCCTAGGGACAAAGAAGAGTGCTAGCCACAAAAGGAAGGTAGGACACAGCTGAGAACAGGCTTCACTTAAGGGTAAGCAGAGGAGAGAGTTCAAGCACAAAGCCAGGCAGTGTTCTGATGCAGTGACCTCACACCTGGCAGATGTGGACCAACGGAGTGATACTCTCCCCCCATGCATCAATCAGATAAATCACTTCTATGGAAAGGAAGAAATGAGAGGGTGGAGACAGGCCCGGAAGAATGAGCCCCAATACTGCTCCCACCTGGTGTGCAGCCAACAAGCCTCTGAATGTAGGCTAAAGCAAAAATGAGAGGACACAGGAAGGTTACCCTCTACATAAGCAATAAGAAAACCATCGTTTGTTTGTTTTCTCTAATGGGAAACAGTGCTGCCACTGAGAGGGACATAGCCAAGCACGACAGGCAGAGAAAGAACCAGGTTAGAGCCAGTCCTGGCTCTATTGAGTCTAGTCTGTGGAACTGTGGGCAAACCCTGCAAGTTCCTGGAGCATTCTGGGTATTGAATATAATCAGGCGGGCACACTGTGTGTTGATTATAAAGCACTGTGCACATATTGGCTGATACAGTCATCTCTCCCTCACTGTAAGTTCTTCTTATGCAAACTCCACGTATGTGTCTGCTTTTATAAAGGCAAAGTCCCCCTATGTTGCCACCAGCTTGTCCCTCTGAATACACCTAGTGCCACCTCTATACTTTTTTAAATTCATGTTCAGTCACATTCCTCAAAGGCTCTCAAAATATCGTTGCCAATTGCCAAAGGGTTCTTAAGTACCCATGTAAATATAGATAAGGATGCCCAGGGTGGCTGCTGAGGGCACTTCATTACACAGGAAGTGTGAAGGCGCTGCACAAGCAGAGATCTGTGTCAGAAGGAAGTGACTCTTCCTGGCCAATAGGTTCTCAATGCTCCTCCTATCCCCCACAGATCGTGACTAGCCACAAGGGGAGAAGACGCTACAAAGCAACTCTCTAACCAGGGACTCTCATGTGCCCTGGGTTCCACTCAAAAACTATAACTTGTACCATATAAAAAACTATATTGTAATATTGCAACTATAGACAGTTCCCTCCCTTCTCCCCACTGGCGAGTCATTGGATTAGAAAGGCAAAACAGTGGTAGCGGTGGCTATGAGCAGGAGGAAAGCAGATGGCGCCTTTCTGGAGGGAGGAGGTGCACAGGAGAAATGAAACAGGTACTTGACCAGGGACCTTGGCCTTGCTCACATCCCCCGGATAGTGAAGATGATGACTCTATATGCAGTTTTCCCTGAGCCTTCAATCCCCACACAGCAAGCACGCATCATCCTTCCCACGGTTCCCAACCTATTTTGCTAGAAGTGACTCAGTCGGTCTCCCAGCTCTGCCCCTTCTATAGGCACTAGCACAAAGCCAAGAATGACCAGAAACCTCACATCCTTCTTCTTCCTGGGCCCTTCCACCCACAACAGGTAGTTGCATTCCCGGGTCCTGGGAATGCCTTAACGCGTGTGGGACGTGGAGTCAGGGCAGATCATATCTGATGATGACTTCCTAAGTACTTACCTGCATGTCCCTGAGCAAATTACCTAACCTCTCAAGTTTCTTCATTTGCAAAATGAATTTTCAACAGTACTCCCCCCTCACCAAGTAGTTGTGAGAATGACATCAATGGATGTAAATCCCTTAGCACCCTTATCCATAAATGAGCAAAAACTATTTCACTAAATATTTCACTGGTGAGTCAATGAGCTTAAAAAAAGAAGGAACAAAATAAAAATCCTACATTAAAAAAATCAGCTAAATGCTGAAAGACATCTCAAGAATGCCAAATGCCTTTTCACTTTCATTTTTATACAAATCACCCCTCACTGCTGCAAAGGAAGAATGTAAGAATGACAACATGTCCCATAGGCCTCCATCTGTATTCAGGACAGTAGAAGTTTGGGACTAGACTCATGATTCTAGCAGCAAAAACTTTTTTTTTTTAAAGAAAGAAATATGGCATAGAATTCCACCATATAAAGCAGACTAAATGAGAAACTGCTTAATTAATAAGGGTGGAGGACGGGGTCTCAAATGCCTGTCTGTACTCCCAAATCTAGTACCTGTGACACCTCCAAGAATCCCTATGGGCCTACAAAGCACAAGAAAAGCCCTGCACTAAAGCCCTTCCCAGCCGTATGATTCTGGTTCTATCAAGTCTAGAAAGTTTTCGGGGGGTACTAAATGGCTGCTAAAAATATTGGTTTGTACATTCTTTCTCAAGTATCTTTCAACCGCGAGCCCCGTTGCCACTGCCGCCCAGGGTCTTTGCTACCTGACCACTAGGGGTGATTAAACCATTCCATCACCTGGCCCTAACCTAGCTGACTTACTGTCCCCACCTCACCATCCAGAGCCATCCACCTATCCTCTGCCTCAGGCAAACCCAAATTCACCCTTTTCCCTCCACATAGCAGTTCCATGTCTTCACACATGCCAGTTCCTCTGTATAGAATGTTCTTGACTCATTGAAAAGGTCCCCACCTCAGTGAAGCCTAATGCAGTCTCCCCATCCCCACCCCTCAGAGCTCCTCACTCCCTCTGGGCTTCACATGACACCCACCACAATGAACTGAAATTACATCTTTCACTCTCATACAGTGATGGCAAAACAACTGGTGCCACCTCCATGAAAGACAAGTTAGCAGTATTTATCAAATCTCAAACACAAGACAACTTCACCCAGCAATACACTTTTGGTGATTTTTCCTCCAAAGTTTAGGTGCTAAGGATCTTTGCGTCAACGCCGCTTGTAAAACAAAAGATTGGGGACAATTTAAATTTCTATCAAGGCAGGAGTGGTTAAATAAGGTACATCCACACTGTGGAATACCTTTTAAACTATGAAAAATAGTGAATAAGCTCTATACATACATGTATGTGGAACCATGAAAATCACTCACCTAAAACACATTTCCCTGCACTCAAAGATCCCAGTCAAACACGGCCAGGCACAGTGGCTCACACCTGTAATCCCAGCACTTTGGGAGGCCGAGGCGGGTGGATCTCTTGAGGCCAGAGGTTAGAGACCAGCCTAGCCAACATGGTGAAGCTCATCTCTACTAAAAATACAAAAATTAGCCAGGTGTGGTGGCACGAGCCTGTAGTCCCAGGTACCTGAGAGACTGAGGCAGGAGAATGGTTTGAACCCAGGAGGCGGAGGTTGCAGTGAGCTGAGATTGCGCCACTGCACTCCAGCCTGGGAGACAGAACAAGACTCTGTCTCAGAAAAAAAGAAAATGTCCAACACTGAGAAAGAGATGCCTGGGGATCTCTGCTTGTCCCTGTCATCCCAAATACCACTCTTGCTGTTAAGCAAAACTCCACACATTTCCTAAGGTCTTATGTACTAGACACTGTCACAAACTTATTCATTCATTGCTTAGGCTGGTTATTTTTTGGTAACACAGAAGAATGTGCACTTACCTGCAAGTTCTCCAACTTGCACTCCTAATCAAGGTAAATCCCTAGGAAGTTTCCTGTTTATTTCACCATGGAATGTGCTGCCTGCCACTCACTGGCTTTCACTCTCCAAGCCCCATACTTTCCATACTTTTCCTATTTTTGTCCCTATTTTAGGTTCCATCCTACCCTAAGGTATATAGCCCTCTGTCCACTGAGAGTAACTATTGGTATGAACTATTTCTCCCTAGTGGCTGGTGCATGGGACATCCTGGCCAATTAAATATGCTGAATTCAGAGACTGTTCCCCTAGATGGATGACCAATTCTCAAAATACAGATTCAATTCAATTTTTACTTAATCTACGTCATCTTTTTTATGCATTAGAAGGAAGGACCAGATAGTGTATGATAATTTATATAAAATATCCAAAATAAGCAAATTCATGAGATAGAAAGCAGATTTGTGGTCACCAGGGACTGGGGCGAGGGGGCAAATGGGGACTGACTGCTTCATGGGGACAGGTTTCCTTGGGAGTGATGAAAAGTGTGAAACTACAGTGGGGCCTCTTGCACAACATGGTGAATGTACTTAATGTCACTGTGGTTTGTCTCCACCTAACCTTATGTCGAAATTTTATCCCCAATGTTGAAAGTAGGGCCTAATGAGAGGTGTCTGGATCATGGGAATAGATCCCTGATGAACAGATTAATGTCCTCCCTGGCAGGGAGTTGGGGGGTGGGGGGTGAGGGGTAAGTAAATTTTCACTCTCCTAGTTCCCAAGAGAGCTGGCTATTTAAAAGGGCCGGGCGCCTTCTCTCTGGCTCTCACTCTTCCTCTCTCACCCTGTGATCTCCACACACCAATTCCCTTTCACCATCCAACAGGAGTGGAAGTAGCCTGAATCCAGATGTCGAATCCCAAACCTTTCAGCCACCAAAATCGTGAGCCAAATACACATTTTCCCTTTACAAATTAATCAGCCTCAAATATTTCGCTATAGCAACACAAAACAGACTAACACATGTAGTATTTTAAGGCCAATGCAGGCAGATCACTTCAGGTCAGGAGTTCAAGACCAGCCTGCCCAACATGGTGAAACCCTGTTCCTAATAAAAATACAAAAATTAGCCAGACGTGATGGCTCACGCCTGTAATACCAGCTACTTGGGAGGCTGAGGCAGGAGAATCGCTTGAACCCAGGAGGCAGAGGTTGTAGTGAACCAAGATCATGCCACTGTACTCCAGCCTGGGTGACACAGAGAGACTATATCACAAAAAAAAAAAAAAAAAAAAAAAAATGTATATGTATTTTACTACAACTTTTTGAAAAGTAACCAAATTAAGACTGGAAAAAATAAAAATAAGTTAAGACACCATTTCTAATACATTAATGTAAATGTAAGGGATACCTAAATAAAGTAAGATTAAGGGATCTGATCTGTCTCCTATAAACAGACAAAAAATAAAATTTAACTTGTTAAGTTTCCGACACAAACACACAGAAAAAGACACTGAGGTACAATAATGGGAAGCCATTATTTAACCTATTAAATTAACGACAATTTTCTTAACATTACCCAATGCTGATGAGTATATTTTATCTACAGCTGGTGGGAAGAATAAACTGACATAATCTTGCTGGAAAACATATGATGAAAGCCTTAAAAATGTTCAGATTTGGCTGGGCTCGGTGGCTCACGCCTATAATCCCAGCACTTTGGGAGGCCAAGGTGGGCGAATCACGAGGTCAGGAGTTCAAGACCAGCCTGGCCAACATAGTGAAACCCCATCTCTACTAAAAATACAAAAAAAAAATTAGCCAAGCATGATGGTGGGCACCTTTAGTCTCAGCTACTTGGGAGGCTGAGGCAGGAGAATCACTTCAACCAGGGAGACGGAGATTGCAGTGAGCTGAGATTGCGCCACTGCACTCCAGCCTGGGCAACACAGTGAGACTCTTAAAAAAAAATTGTTCAGACTAAATCTAAAACAATTCTAAAATAAAAAGGTTATTTAAAAAAAAAAAGGAACACTCATGCCCTTGGGCCTTTCTGGGAATCTATCTAAGGCAATTTTTTAAAATACATAAAAAGCTTTTTGCAAAGACATGAATCACATTATTATTTACCATGGCAAAAAAAACAGAACAATCTAACCGCTTAAGAATCCATGCAATGCAGTATTATAAAGCCACTGCAAATATTTATGAAATAGTTAATGATTTGAACAGCTACTTAAGCTATAATGTTAAGTGGAAAAGGCAGAAGAAAAAAGTGCATTTACAGTGTAAGCTCAACCATATTTAAAAAGTAAATAGGAAAAAAGACTAGAAGGAAGCAAATCAAAATGTTATTAGAGATTAAATCTAATGGTGCTAATTTTTTATTTTCTTTGGTTTTCAAATATTCTACAGAGCTCAAAATACTTTTTACAATCTGGATAATAACAACTAGGCAAAATCAAGAGGGGGCAGAGATTTTGTGTTTCTACAGGAGCATCAGTACCTACTTTAATTGTCTAGCAGTATTAAAATGAAGAAGACACAGAAACTGAGCTAAATTATTAGTCACAAGGCCAGGTGCAATGGCTCACACCTGTAATCCCAGCACTTTGGGAGGCCAAGGCAGGAGGATTGCTTGAGCCAAGGTTTTTGAAACCAGCCTGGACAACATAGTGAGATTCTATCCCGATATAAGAAAAAATAATAATTTTAAAATTAAAAAAAAGAAAAAGAAGACTTTTTAAAAAAATAAATTGGTGGTCACAAATGTCTGGAGGACTTGGCTACTGCAGTTTTGTTTTTTGTTTTTTAATAAGTCCCTACGGGGAGAAGAGCATACAAAACTCCCTACACTGTTTTTGCAACTCTTCTGTAAGTTTTATATTATCTCAAAATTAGATATTTAAAATAAATAAATCTGGCCGGGCACAGTGGCTCCCACCTGTAATCCCAGCACTTCGAGAGGCTGACGTGGGCAGATCATGAGGTCAGGAGTTCGACACTAGCCTGGCCAACATGGTGAAATCCCGTCTCTACTAAAAATACAAAAACCAGCCAGGTGTGGTGGCACATGGACTGTAATCTCAACTACTCAGGAGGCTGAGGAAGGAGAATTACTTGAACCCGGGAGGCGGAGGTTGTAGGGAGCCAAGATCGCACCACTGCACTCTGGCCTAGGCACCAGAGCAAAACTCCGTCTCAAAAAAATAAAATTTAAATTGAAAAAATAAAATAAAAAGCCTTTCCTGGAGCAACTCCCTCCACAGAAGTCACCGATGACACCTATTAGAAGCCTTGTTCTTTGGCTGGGCGGGGTGACACATACCTATAGGGACAGGTGGTCCCAGCTACAGGGGAAGCTGAGGCAAGAGGATTGCGTGAACCCAGGAGGTTGAAGCCACAGTGACCTATGTTTGTGCCACTGCACTCCAGCCTGGGTGAAAGAGTGAGACCTAGTCTCAAAAAATAAAAAATAAATTAAAAAAAAAGAAGCCTCCTTTCAAAGCTTTCATCTGTATCATGTGACCTATGCACACTGAACTATTTCACCCTTCCATGTGTATCTGTGGCTCCATCTGCTCAAAATACCCTTCTGCTTCCCCATCTGATGCTTCAAATTCTCTGCCTAAAGACTTCCCGTATCTTTTTCCCCTTTTTTTTTTTTTGAGACAGAGTCTCACCCTGTTGCCCAGTCTGCAGTTCAGTGACGTGAACACAGCTGACTACAGCCTCAAACTCATGGGCTCAAGTGATCCTCCTGTCTCAGGCTCCGAAGTATCTAAGATCATAGCTGACTATAACGTGGAACTCCTAGGCTCAAGCAATCCTCTTGCCTTAGCCTCCCAAAGTGTCGGGATTACAGATGTGAGCCACCATACCTGGCTGCCGTATCTTCTTATATATCGTTTGAAATCCAATATAAATCCAATATAGTCATCAATCTGTCCCTGACACAACCCTCTAATCCCCAGTTTTGCCAGGCTTTTTTTTTTTTTTTTTTAAATAGAGTCTCACTGTCACCCAGGCTGGAGTGCAGTGGCGTGATCTGACCCACTGCAACTTCTGCCCCCTGGGTTCAAGCAATTCTCCTGCCTCAGCCTCTCAAGTAGCTGGAATTACAGGTGTCTGCCACTGCGCCAGGCTAATTTTTGTATTTTTAGTAAAGACAGGGGTTTCACTGTGTTGGCCAGGCTGGTCTCAAACTCTTGACCTCATGATCTGCCCACCTCGGCCTCCCAAAATGCTGGGATTACAGGTGTGAGCCACCACACTCAGCCTGGCTTTTTTTTTTTAAGTCTGAGTGTGGTGGCTCATGCCTGTAATCCCCACACTGGGAGGCTCAGAAGTATGGATCACTTGAGCTCAGGAGCCCAAGACCAGCCTGGGCAACATGGTGAAACCCCATCTCTACCAAAATTACAAAAAATTAGCTGGGTATGGTGGCATGTACCTATAGTAAGTGGAAAAGGCAGAAGAAAAAGTGCATTTACAGTGTACTCTCAACCATATTTAAAAAGATCACTTGAGCCCCAGCAGTTAAGGCTGCGGTGAGTTGTAATAACACCACTCCACTCCAGCCTGGGCAACAGAGCCAGACCGTGTCTCAAAAAACTAAAAATAAAAAGTCGTACACTGCACACAGTGTTCTCACCTGTAATCCTAGCACTTTGGGAGGATGAAGTAGGAGGGTGACTTGGGGCTGGGAGTTCAAAACCACAGCAAGACCTTATCTCTACCAAAAATTTAAATTTTTTTTTTTAATTAGCTGGGTCTATAGTCCTAGCTACCATGGAGGCTCAGTGATGAGGATCACTTGAGCCCAGGAGACCCAGATTACAGTGAGCTATGATCACATCACTGCATTCCAGCCTGGGTAACAGAGCAAGACTCCATCTCAAAAAAAAAAAAGAGAGAGAGAGAGAGAGGGAAAGAGAGAGATTTAGGCCAGTGTGGTGGCTGAGGCCTAGCACTTTGGGAGGCCAAGGCAAGAGATTTTCTGAGGTCAGAAGCTCAAGACCAGCTAGGCAACATAAGCCAAAAACCATAAAACTTAAAAATATTAGCCAGGCGTGGTGGCAAGTACCTATGGTCCCAGCTACTCAGGAGGCTGAAGCAGGAGGATGGCTTGAGCTCAGGAGTTCCACATTACAGTGAACTATGATCATGCCACTGTACTCCAGCTGGGGCAACAGAGTGAGACCTTGAGCTAAAAACTAAAGATAAGTAAAGTACGACTGTACCTTTACAAGGTTCTATTTCTGCATCTCTCCCAACACTATAATCATTTGCTAACATGCACAGCTCATCTAGGGTTAGAAACTTCCAGAAATTATAAACTTCCAGAACTTCTATTCACCCCTTTCCATCATTATATTCAATAGCTGTAGACAGATAATTCTCAATTATGTTGCAAGTGATCCCCCAAAATCACCAAGAACACTTCCTCCAGTTCTTGACTTTCCATTTCAGTAAAAAAGTATAGGCCAGGTGTGGCGGCTCACGCCTGTAATCCCAGCACTTCGGGAGGCTGAGGTGGGCAGATCCCAAGGTCAGGAGTTCGAGACCAACCTGGCCAACATGGTGAAACCCGGTCTCTACTAAAGATACAAAAAAAAAAAAAATTAGCCGGGCATGGTGGCGCACACGGGTAATCCCAGCTACTCGGGAAGCTGAGGCAGGAGAATCGCTTGAACCCAGTAGATGGAAGTTGCAGTTGAGCCAAGATCACACCATTGCACTCCAGCCTAGGCAACAAGAGCAAAACTCCGTCTCAAAAAAAAAAAAAAAAAAAAAAAAGAATTCTAGGCTGGGCATGGTGGCTCATGCCTATAATCCCAGCACTTTGGGAGGCCAAGATGGGCGGATCATCTTAGGTCAGGAGTTCAAGACCAGCCTGGTCCACACAACGAAACCCAGTATCTACTAAAAAAATAAAAATTAGCCAGGCGTGGTGGCATGCACCTGTAATCCCAGCTACTTGGGAGGCTGACGGAGAGGCTGCAGTGAGTTGAGATCATGCCACTGCATTCCAGCCTGGGCAGCAGGGCAAGATTCTATCTCAAAAAAAAAAAGAATTATAAAGTACATACATTCTGGTACACTAACTCACAAGTGTCTTTCAGCTTTCTCTAAATAATCAGCAATTTTTGCAAATGCCTAGCACTCACCCAGTTTTAAGAACTGCTTTCAGCTGGGCCCACTCACAAGCCAGCTAAGTGACTTGGTCCAGAGAACTGAAGGCAATGCAAGTTATATCTTTTTAAAATTAACAAATTATTTATCAAAGGCTTTGATAATTACTAATAGTCAAAAACACAAATGTTAAATATCAAGGGTCTACCAAGTATCCCAATAAAAGCTGTCAAACCAAAACTCTCCTTACATTCAATCTGTTCACTACTGAAGTGTAAACAGGGGAGGTTCTCTGGGAGGTGGAGGTTGCAATGGGCTCAGATCACGCCATTGTACTCCAGTCTGGGCGACAGAGACTCCGTCTCAAAAAAAATAAAAACAAAAACAAAAATAAAAAGGAGGGTTCTTTACTATTTCTCAAATCATTTTCTTAGATTTCTTTTTTCTTTTCAGAGATGGTTCTTGCTATGTTGATGAGGCTGGTCTTGAACTCCTGCCCTCAGCCTCCTAAGTATCTGGGATGCTTTCTCAAAAGGCTTCAAGTTTTTTCTCTTCATAAGAAGTCTCATTTATAGGCCAGGCACAGTGGCTCATGCCTGTAATACCAGCACTGTGGGAGGCAACATGGTAGCCAGGCTGGTCTTTAACTCCTGGCCTCAAGTGAGCCGAGTGCGGTGGTGTATGCCTGTAATCCCAGCTATTCTGAAGGCTGAGGCACAAGAATCACTGCACTCCAGGCTGGGTGACAGAGTGAGACTCTGTCTCAAAAAAAAAAAAAAAAGTCTCATTTACAAATAAACCAGGATATGATTTTTCAGCACTTCTCAGTGAAGCACAGTCAGTCGTGCTGTACTGGGATAAGTTCTGAGAACTATATCATTAGGCAATTTCATCATGTGAGAACACAGAGCAAACTCACACAAACCTATATGGGAGAGCCTACAACACACATGAGCTAGATGGCAGAGCCTACTACTCCTAGGCTACAAACCTGCGCAGCATGTTACTGTACTAAACACTGTAGGCAGCTGTAACACAATGATCTAAACATAGAAAAGGTACAGTAAAAATACGGCATTAGGCCTAGCGCAATGGCCCACACCTGTAATCCCAGCACTTTGGGAGGCAGAGTCTGAGGCAAGCAGATCACTTGAGCCTGGGAGTTCAAGACCAGCGTGGGCAATATAGTGAGACCCTGTCTCCACAAAAATTTTTAAAAAATTATCTGGGCAGGGTGGCAGACACCTGTAGTCCCTGGTACTCCAGAGGCTGAGGCAGGTGGTTCATTTGAGCCCAGGAGGTCCAAGGTTGCAGTGAGCCATTACCGTGCCATTGTACTCAGCCTGGGCAACAGAATGAATGAGACCCTGGTCTCAAAAAATACAAAAAAACAAAACATACAGCTGTATAATCTTATGAGATCACCATCGTATAAGCAGTCCTTCACTGACTGAAGCAGCGTTATACAGTGCATGACTGTCTGTCCAGAGAGTTCCAGAAGGAAGAACCAGTCACCCCTACAGTAAAGTGGGATGAAGGCCATCCATCTTTCTTTATTTCTTTTTTATTTTTGAGACAGGGTCTCGCTCTGTCACCCAGGTTGGAGATCACAATTCATGACAGCCTCGACCTCCCAGGCTCAAGCAATCCTCCCACCCCAGCCTCCTGAGTAGCTGGGACTACAGGCATGAGCCACTAAACCCAGCTAAATTTTTTTTATTTTTTGTACAGACGGGTTCTCACCACGTTGCCTAGGCTGGTCTCAAATCCCTAAGCTCAAGCAATCCTCCCACCTCAGCCTCTGCAAGTGCTGAGACTACAGGCCTGACACTACTCCTCAAACATAACATATGTTCCTGGACCTTTCATTTTCTTGTGAAGATAGGCAAACAGTTATGATAGATGGATGAAGAGTTGGAATATATATTGATTTTTAAACAATAAATGTTTAAGGTACAACCCAAGATTTCCAAGAACCGTCAGGTTACAGAGAGCCTCTATGATCTACAACCCCAAGATAGGTGTGTTCTTTTTTTTTTAATTTATTTATTTTACTTTAGGTACATACTATATCTGGCATTTCTCCCCATGTTATCCCTCCCCAAAGGGCTAATATCCAGAATCTACAAGGTGTGTTCTTTTAACCAAGTATGGACTCTCCACCAAGAGGAGAATTTCAGTGGAAAATTAGAGAAACCCTAAGTGCGACTGGCAGAATCTTCTATGTAGCTACTTCATAATAGCCTTAAACATTCTAAATTCACACTCTGGTTCATAAACCTAACAAGCAGAACCAGCACAACTACCAGGAAATCATTTCGTCAAGGAAGCACCCCGCAGCTGTCTGGCAATGGAATTGCTCACCTACAATTAAGCCTGTACTTCTAAAGTGTTCTTACATTATGTTATGACAAATAAACATGAAGCCAAGTAGGGGAATATCCATCTTTCTTTATTTCTTTTTTATTTTTTAGACAGGGTCTCGCTCTGTCACCCAGGTTGGAGATCACAATTCATGACAGCCTCGACCTCCCAGGCTCAAGCAATCCTCCCACCCCAGCCTCCTGAGTAGCTGGGACTACAGGCATGAGCCACTAAACCCAGCTAAATTTTTTTTTATTTTTTGTACAGACGGGTTCTCACCACATTGCCTAGGCTGGTCTCAAATCTCTAAGCTCAAGCAATCCTCCCACCTCAGCCTCTGCAAGTGCTGAGACTACAGGCCTGAGCCACCAGGCCTGGCCTGAATCTACATCTTAATTACATGGATCATCAGACAAAAGGTAAATGTGTGATGGCTTAGAAAACTATCAGATTACATAGTCCCATCACCAAGACTATCATTTTATTCAAGCCCACAGTATTAGTACACTTGAAATGTTAGTGCTCTCATTCTGACTGAAACTGGCTACATGAGATTCATCCTGTAACTGCTCAACCAAACGTGAAAGCTATTCCAAACTTGATCAATTTCATCAACATTCTAAAATTATTCTGCCAAATTACTTTAAAAAAAAAAAAAAAAGAAAGAAACTGTTGACTGACCCAACAGAAAAATGCACAAGGATCAGTAGACCAAGAATGGTCAGCTGACACAGGAAAAAAGTATATATGGCAATAAATTATCACAAGATGTTCCACTTCACTCATAACTAAAGTACTGCACATGTAATTATTTTTTTTTAATTGAGGCGGAGTCTCGCTCTGTTGCCAGGCTGGAGTGCAGTGATGCGATCTCAGCTCACTGTAACCTCTGCCTCCCGGGCTCAAGCGATTCTCTTGCCTCAGCCTCCCAAGTAGCTAGGACAACAGATGCATGCAACCATGCCCAGCTAATTTTTGTATCTTTAGTAGAGATGGGGTTTCACCATGTTGGCTAGGATGGTCTCAATCTCTTGACCTCGTGATCCGCCTGCCTCAGCCTTCCAAAGTGCTGAGATTACAGGCGTGAGCCCTGCACCCAGCCCACATGTAATTCTTGAGGTGCCATTTTCGCCTTTCACATTGCAGAGAGCAGCGATTGTGCCACCGCACTCTAACCTAAATAAGGCTAACCAGGCTTTTCAACACAACATCATTCACTGGCAGAAAACAATGAAGAAATGTCTACTGAGGTCTTAGGAACTAAGAATGTATGAAACATAGATGTTATACCCAGCCAGGTGACCATTTACGGAAAAGGATACCACACAGACATTTTTAAACATGCAATAATTCAGGGAATACAGCAATCATAAACTCTGTTGTTAAAGTATTTACCAGTTAATCAATGTTAAATGGATTAAAAGGATCAACAGAATACTCAATCCCAGATAAGAACAACAGTGTCTATAAAATCAGAGTGAAAGAGAGTACAACCCAAGAATGTTATACCTTGCCAAGACGTTCTTCAAAACATAAAGGCACAGCCTGGCCAACATGGCGAAACCCCATCTCTACTATAGGTACAAAAATTAGCCAGGCATGGTGGCGCACGCCTGTAATCCCAGCTACCCGGGAGGCTGAGGCACAAGAATCACTTGAACCTGGGAGGCCAACGTTGCAGTGAGCCGAGATTATGCCACTGCACTCCAACCTGGGTGACACAGAGAGACTATCTCAAAAAAATAGAAAGGCAGACAGACATTCTGACTTCACCAAGTAAGCCACTCTCTTTAAAAATGTACAATCAAATCCGACCAACAGAAAGATGAATCAAACAATATGGAAGTCAAAGAACCAAAGAACAATGAATCCTTTAAAATATAAAATAATAAATACTGCAGAAAGTATGGTTATAAAACAGACTATAAATGCTCTAAGCCACAAACAAGTGAAATAATCATCAGTAAGGAAATGGAGGAAGTAGAAAGAATTCTTATTTTTCCTTTTATGAAGTTTATTGACACTGCCTAAAACTTAAATATGCAATATATTTGGTTCAATTCATTCACTTCAGAAAAAAAAAATTATATATATATATGCAATATACACATATATTTATTTATAAAATGATGCAGCCAGGCAGTGGCTCACACCTGTAATCCCAACAGCTTAGGAGGCAGAGGCCAGAGGATGGCTTGAGCCTAGGAGTTTGAGACCAGCCTAGGCAAAAGGTGAGACTTCCATCTCTACAAAAAATTAAAATATTAGCTGAGTGTGGTGGTGTGTACCTGTAGTCCAGCTGCTTGGGAGACTGAGGTGGGAGAACTGCCTGAGCTGGAAAGGTCAAGACTGCAGTAAGGCAAAACTGTGCCACTGTTCTCCAGCCTAGACAACAGAGTAAGACCTTGTCTTTAAAAAGAGAGAGAGAGAGAGAGACAGACAGACAGACAGACAGACAGACAGGCTGGGCGCAGTGGCTCATGCCTGTAATCCCAGTACTTTGGGAGGCTGAGGCAGGCCAATCACGAGTTCGAGACCAGCATGGCCAACACAGTGAAAACCCACCTCTACTAAAAATACAAAAAAAGAAAAATTAGCCAGGCATGATGGCAGATGCCTATAATCCCAGCTACTTGGGAGGCTAAGGCAAGGAGACTCGCTTGAACCTGGGAGGCGGAAGTTGCAATGAGCCAAGATGGTGCCAGTGTACTCCAGCCTGGGCGACAGTGTGAGACTCCGTCTCAAAAAAAAAAAAAGATGGATATGCCATCTTCTTAATGTTTTCCACAATCTTTTTCCTTAGTCTACACAGATTTACAAGGAGCTAATAATTATGGAAGCATAATGAAATTTCACAATTCCTCTCATTTTCATTTGTTTATTTTTCTGCTACTATATTCAAGTGAGATGGATGGGCCTCATGGGCATTGTGCTTAGCGAAAAATGTCAATCTCAGGTGGTTACATGCTACACATTACATTTATACAACATTCTCAAAATGACAAAACTATAAAGATGGAGAGCAGATTAGTAGTTGCTAGGGAGGGGGTGTCTACAAATACAAAGAGGTGGTAGCATGAGGGAGTTCTTTTGTGACAACAGGATGGTTCCACGTATTTTCATAACTCAACTCAGAGTATAATAAGCTGCATAAAACCTTACATACCCAAAGGAATGTAGGTTTAAAATGGTGAAAACTCAGTGAGGTCTGCAGTCTGTCAATAATTGACATGTGTCTATGTCTATTTCCTGGTTTTGATATTGCACACAGCCATACAAGATTCCTAAAGAATATGGGTAAAGGCTGCATGGGTGAAGGATGCATGGGACTCTGTACTAGTTTTGCAGCTTCCTGTAAGTATGTAATTATTTCCATATGAAGTTTAAAACACATACACACACACACAAACAGTAATACATTGATTTTTCTTTTATTTTAAAACTAGCATGATCCAGGCCAGGCATGCTGGTTCACGACTGTAATCCCAGCACTCTGGGAGGCCGAGGCGGATGGATCACCTGAGATCAGGAGTTCGAGACCAGCCTGGCCAACATGGTGAAACTCCATCTCTATGAAAAATACAAAATAATTAGCCAGGCGTGGTGGCAGGCGCCTAGAAACCCACCCATTAGGGAGGCTGAGGCAGGAGAATCACTTGAACCTGGGAGGCAGAGGTTGCAGTGAGCAGAGATCACGCCATTGCAGTCCAGCCTGGGCAACAAGAGTGAAACTCCATCTCAAAATCAATCAATCAATCAATCAATCTAGCATGATCCAAAAAATTGGCATGATCACTTTTTTAATAAAAGTACTTACTTTAGGTATCCATTCCCTCTATGGATGGACACAAAGATACACGGAATGTTTATATAAAGTTAATCAGTTTAGAATAGTAAAATTTGGAGTGATTTCTTTGTCATGTTCTTTGTACCTTGTGATATTTCTTACTTTTTTTTTAATGAGCACATGTCACTTTTATAAAAATTATCCAGTTGATACTCTAAAATAAAGAACTCCCAGGAACAGGCACAGTGGTTCACTCCTGAAATCTCAACACTTTGGGAGGCCAAGGCAGGAGGACTGCTTGAACCCAGGAGTTTGAGCCAGTCCAAGCAACATAGTGAGACCCCCCATCTTAACAAAAAGTTAAAAAATTAGCCAGGCATAGTGGTGCATGCCTGTGGTCCCAGCTACTGGGGAAGCTGAAACTGAAGGATTTTTTTTTTTAATTTTTAAAATTCTTTTTCTTTTTCTTCTTTACAAACTACAACTCAAACCAGACAAGGGGATTACTTGAGCCCAGAAGATCAAGGCTGCAGTGAATCATGATCACACCAATTACTCTAGCCTGGGTAACTGAGTGAGACCCTGTCTCTTTTTTTTTATTTTTTGCCCAGGCTGGAGTGCAGTGATGTGATCTCGGCTCGCTGCAACCTGCACCTCCCAGGTTCAAGTGACTGTCCTGTCTCAGCCTCCCAAGTCGTTGGGATTACGGGCCCCCATCATCACACCCAGCTAATTTTTCTATTTTTAGTAGAAAGGGAGTTTCGCCATGTTGACCAGGTTAGTCTCAAACTTCTGACCTCAGGTGATCTGCTGCCTGGGCTTCCCACAGTGCTGGGATTACAGGCATGAGCCACCATGCCCGGCCTGACCCTGTCTCTTTTAAAAAAAAAAAAAAAAAAAGGCCAGGTGCGGTGGCTTATGCCTATAATCTCAGCACTTTGGGAGGCCAAGGTGGGTAGATCACTTGAGGTCAGGAGTTTGAGACCAGCCTGGCCAACATGGCAAAACTCCATCTCTACTAAAAATATAAAATTAGCCAGACGTGGTGGTGGACACCTGTAATCCCAGCTACTCAGGAGACTGAGGCAGGAGAATCGCTTAAACCAGAGGCAGAGATTGCTGCATAAAACCTTACATACAAGATCACGTGAGCCAAGATCACGCCACTGCACTCTAGCCTGGGCAACAGAGGGAGACTCTATCTCAAAAACAGAAAAGAAGGAAGGAAGGTGGCGGCTCACACCTATAATCCCAGCACTTTGGGAGGCCAAGGTGGGCAGATCATGAGGTCAGGATATCGAGACCATCCTGGCCATGGTGAAACCCCATCTCTACTAAAATACAAAAAATTAGCCGGGCATGCTGGTGTGTGCCTGTAGTCCCAGCTACTCAGGAGGCTGAGGCAGGGGAATTGCTTGAATCCGGAAGACAGAGGTTGCAGTGAGCCGAGATCATGCCACTGCCCTCCAGCCTGGCAAAATATCAAGACTCCGTCTCAAAAAAAAAAAAAAAAAAAAAAAAAGAAAGAAAGAAAAAGAAGGAAGAAAGGGAGGGGGGGACAGAGGGAGGGAGGGGAGGGAGGGAGGGAAAAGAAAGAACTTCTCAGGTCTGATTATTAGCCAGTCTAGAAACAAATGATTTTTGTTCCAGCTCCATTTGGCTTATAAAATATCTTTAACTTTTCAGAGAGCCCTAGACCAGAGATCTTTTTCATTATAACCTTCATATAAAACAGCAGCAGGCTGCTCTAATGGAAATGAGCCTATTGTATATGCCAAGCCTACAGACTTACCTAAAGTAAGTCTTCCTTTCTGTTGATATCCTGGAATATGGACCAGCTACTACTGTGTCCTCAAGTCGTATTTTTTTTTTTTTTTTTTTGAGACAGAGTCTCATTCTGTCACCCATGCTGGAGTGCAATGGCACCATCTTGGCTCACTGCAACCTCCGCCTCCCAAGTTCAAATGATTCTCCTGCCTCAGTCTCCCAAGTAATTGAATTACAGTGGCCTGCCACCACACCCGGCTAATTTTTATATTTTTAGTAGAGACAAGGTTTCACCTTGTTGGCCAGGCTGGTCTCGAACTCCTGACCTCAGGCGATCCGCCCGCCTCGGCCTCCCAAAGGCTGGGATTACAGGCATGAGGCACCACGCCTGGCCAAGTCATACTTTTTCTATTCTATCACATTATAGGATACACAGAGATAACTGTTTTTCTCTTTTGTTATCTTCAGTCCTTTATCATCTGGCCCTTCTACTAAGGCAAATTTTTGCAAGTTTTAAGGCTAGCTGGTCAGATGCACCATTTTTCCTGGGGCAATATACCCAGTTGGACTACATGTTTGTTTTTTTTTTTTTGAGACGGAGTCTTGCTCTCTCGCCCGCACTGGAGTGAAATGGCACCATCTCAGCTCACTGCAACTTCCGCCTCCCAGGTTCAAGTGATTCTTCCACCTCAGCCTCCCAAAGGGCCAGGATTATAGGCACCCACTATTATGCCCAGCCAATTTTTTTGTACTTTTGTAGAGACAGTGTTTCACCATGTTGGCCAGGCTGGTTTCGAACTCCTAACCTTGGGCGATCTGCCCACTTAGGCCTCCCAAAGGGCTGGGATTACAGGCGTGAGCTACCACGCTTGGCTACATTTTAGGTAAATATGCCTATGTATATGTGCATAAGCTTAAGAAGAAACCTAATCCAGCCTGGGTAACAGGGCAAATCCCCATCTCTACAAAACACACAAAAATTAGCTGGGTGTGATGGTGCATGTTTATAGTCCCAGCTACTAGGGAGGCTGAGGTAGGATGATCACTTGAGCCCAGGAGGTCAAGGCTACAGTGAGCCATGACTGTGACATGGCACCTCCAGCCTGGGCAACAGAGTAAGACCATGTCCCATAAAAAAAAAAAAAAAAAGAAAAAAAAAAAGAAGAAGAAGAAGAAGAAACCTAGTGATCTAGAAAAAACATAGACCTTAGAGTTGGAACCTTATGACTGAATCCTGGCTCTGCCAACTCACTAGATAATTCTGATTTCTGCTTTTTGGGTTTTTTATTTTCTTAGCCAGCTGAAGATACCACTAGTTACTTAGCATTACCCTCCCTGGGCCTCAGCATCCTTATCTTCCTCAACTACAAAATGGGAATGTAATATCTACCTGGCAGGGTGGCTATAAGAGATTAAATGAAGTACCCTACACTGCATGCATGAGGGCCCCTTATCCATGACTAGCACAGAGTTCAATGATGAAACATAACACAGACCTTTTCTCTCTCTATGCCCATTTCCTTCCCTTCCCAATAGCCTCTTCACCCCCTCACTTCTCTGCCCTGTGTCTTTCCTTGATTAAGGTCCACAAGGACTTCACCTCACCCCACTCCCACTCCTTGTTGTCCCCCAGAGGTTCTCCCAATAGCAGTTAGCTTTGGGGCTCCCCAGTAAGCACATCACCCGCCCAGCACTTGTTCTAACAACTCCCCTTGCTCACCTGCTGCCCATCTCCACCCACCCAGGGGAAAAATACAGTTAAATAAGCTTGCTGGTTGCATGGATTTTGGAAAAACAAGGTGTTTACTGCATTCATACTCTATTTCAATCTTACCACACTCTCCAAATACTACTACTATCACTTACTAACCTCGAGGGGTCAAGGTGGGCCCTCGAGGTTAGTAAGTGATATTAGTTAGTAAGTTTATTTTTGCACCTGACTCTTAATTACTCATCTGTCTGCTGAATGATTACTAGGCACTAGAGAGGCAAAGCAGAGTAAGATGTACCCTGCTATGGGCTCCTAAAGAGAAAGAACTAATCCTCCTCACTCCCAGGCTTGGAGTGGGAGGGAGGAGGAGGAAGCAAGGAAGGAAGCAAGAGTTCCACATTTTGCTCTTGAAACTTCTGAATTGTCTGACACTTACTATAAGAATGTAGTCTTGTCATTCTTACACAATAAAAACAAATAAATCAAAATAATAAAAGCCAAAAAATACCTAACTATAATCAAAGATGACCTATGTTTAACTAGCAGCTGGAAAGCCTCAGAGAGGTACTGCTTATGATAACCTTGAGATGTCAGGTAAGTTTCATTTGCAAGAATGAAAAGGGCACTGGAGCAGAGGGAACGGCATGAGTAAAGGCAGACAAGCATCAAAGCGCACTGAGTGCTCTGGGAATGACAAGCGGTTTGCTGTGGCTGGAGAACAAGGCGTAATTTGGGAAGTCTTTCAAAGATACTCGAAATAAATCACTTTAAGTATTTAATAAACCATCTTCACCCTTACTGAAAGACCTAAAAGTAAGTGAAACTTAAAATTCAGGGCCCATGTTACTTTACCATGATGAAAACTTGGTCTCTGACAACAATGGGAACCCTCTGCTCTGAATGACTGAGGATGAGGTGGCATGAGCACATCTGAGCTCTATGTGGCACCTCAGCAGTACGGAAGATGGACAGAGGGACGCAGAACCTGGAAGAATAGGACTGGTCATGACAGCAACAATCAAAGCAAAAGACAATGACAGCCTGATCAAAGCCGAGGGAATGGAGGGACGGTCAGGGTCAGATCACAGATATGTTAGCAGCAGCAGCAACAGGTCTGGAAGCGGGTAGAAGAGGAAGTTAAAGATGACTCAGGTTCATCGTTTGAGTAGTTAGTAAAGGAGGTCATTAACAGAACCAACTACACTTTCAGAAATTCCTACCTTTTCAACACAGGCTGTGCCACCACATTTCCTTGGCTTGGACAGACATGTTTGACAGTCCAACTACTTAAGGTCTTCAGCATCCTTCTGCCCAGGGCCAATTACCTTCATCTCAACAGCACCACAAATGCTCACCTACCTACAGAGACAGCCCATCCCATATTTTATCAGCCATGGCCCATCTCCTGTCATCTCTTCCTATCAGTTTACCTGTTATCATTTCCTCCTACCAAATCCAAATCACCAACCGATTGAAACTTTCTACTACTCCTAATCGCCAGGTTACAGGCTTCCAAAATTCAGCTTGTGCTTTTCCTCTTTCTCATCTCTTAACTCTGGAATCAGTTTTAAGTGACAACTCCCTTGCCCAGGTCTTCTTCTCAACTACGAATTACACATGCAAGAACATGCCCTGTCACATCCACAAGGCATGGTGTAACATCTGGTTTCCCTCACCTAACCTATACACACCAGATTGACTGAGTTTCCTTTAAGGAAAAAAAAACCATCCAACGAAAGAAAACCAAACTTCCTAGTATAATCCTGGAGAACCTCCAACATCTAGCCACAGACTACCTTGACAGCTCTTCTGTCACATCCTTCTCTTCCAAAACTTCCATCCATCCTAGGGAGCCTAGCTTACTCCTTCCCTAATGCTCCTTTGAACACCCAAGACCTCAACAACATCCCTACCACAATTTAATTGCCCACTACGCCAAGAACTGCTCTAGACTCTTGGGATACACGAACAAAAGAGAGATTCCCTAGTTAACATTTTAGCAGGAGACAACAAAAGACCAACCTCATAAATAACATTGAGTACATAAAATGTTACACAATTGTACCAAAAGAAGTAAAGCAGGATGTGAGGACTGGAAGTGCTAAAGTGGGATTATCATTTTAAACAGGGTGGCGAGGGTAGGCCCACGGGAAAGTGACTCTTGAGGCTTAAAGGTTTAGTCAAGCATTCTTAGGGAGAGCATGGTCCAAGCAGAGGCAGCAAGCCAGGCCAAAGCCCTGGAGCAGGAACACCCCCAGAAGATCTGAAGAGATAAAGAGGCCAAGGGAGCTGCAGCAGAACCAGCAGCGCTAAGGAGCCGAGTTAGGAGGGGGAGATGTGACCTGTCACACAAACCAGCTTGGACGTCAAGCAGGCAGCTGGAGACGGAAGACTGGAGCTGAGGACAGAGAGATGTTGGGTTATAGGTATCCTGAAGAATGCACTAATAGAGGCCTAGAGTGTTCCAGCTATGAGATGAGGAAGAAACAACCAGCGCCAACAGGAGGAAAACCAAGAGCACACCTTAGTGTCCCAGAGGCCAAGCAACAAAAGACTGAACTGCAGAAAGGATGCTCAGCATGTCTGAGGCTACTGACAGATCCGCTAAGATGAGGACTGACAGCTAACCACTGGATTTAGCAACACTGGTGGGAGGGACCTTGATACGTGAGATTAAGAGAGAATGAGGGCCGGGCCTGGGGGCTCACACCTGTCATCCCAGCATTTTGAGAGGCCGAGGCAGAGAGATCCCTTGAGCCCAGGAGTTGGAGGCTGCTGTGATGTATGATTGCTCCACTGCCCTCCAGCCTAGGTGACAGAGATCCTGTGTCTAAAAATAATGAGAGAAGTAGGCTGGGCACAGTGGCTCACACCTGTAATTCCAGTACTTTGGGAGGCCAAGGCAGGCAAATCACCTGAGGTTGGGAGTTCCAGACCAGCCTGACCAACATGGAGAAACCCCATCTCCACTAAAAATACAAAATGAGCTGGGTATGGTGACGCATGCCTGTAATCTCAGCTACTCAGGAGGTTGAGGCAGGAGGATCACTTGAACCTGGGAGGCGGAGGCTGTGGTTGGCTGAGATTGCACCACTGCACTCCAGCCTAGGCAACAATAATGAAACTCCATCTCAAAAAATAATAATAACAATGAGAGAAGTGAAAGAATTAGAGACCAGGTACAGACCACTCTTTCCTGGAGTTTGGTCGCAAAGGCTCGGAACAAAGAAATAGGGCAATAACTGGCCAGGAAAGTAGGAGTAAAGGTTTCAGATAAAACAAGACCATGTTTGTGTACTGCATGCATCTATGTGCGCAGGTATCCATACACAGCTCTAGAAAGTCTCACGCACCCAACCAACATTTATTATTTCCTTCACTCTCACTTCACAACTATTATTTTCTATTATCTTTGTTGCTATATATCTGGTCTTTGTAACTATCTGCAAGAAACTTGTACTTGAAGTCCCTTTCTTTCTTTGTCCAAGTGTCAAACTCTTCCTCATCCTTCAAGACTCAAATATCCCCTCTGGGAAGCCTTCCCCTGACTCTTCTCCTCAGCCAATCTCTCTCAGGTCGGTATCTATGCAATCTTTGTACCAATGTCCTTTGCACCAATACATTCTTCTACTATCACCTGTATCACAGTCTCTTGTATTTTCAGAGTATGTCGTCTTATCTTCCCCCACTAAACGACTCCCAAAGGGCAGAGGCAGTATTAAATATTACCCTGGAAGTGTAACCGTTATGAGCACTAACTCGCTGTGCGACCTTGGGAAGTTGCCTAACCTCTCAGTGCACTGAATGTCATCTATAAAACGTGACATTAAACTGCTTCTAGGTCAGGTGCAGTGGCTTACACCTGTAATCTCACCACTTTAGGAGGCCGAGACGGGTGGATCACCTGAGGTCAGGAGTTCAAGACCAGCCTGGCCAACATGGTGAAACCCCATCTCTACTAAAAATACAAAAATTAGCCAGGCATGGTGGTGTGCACCTGCAGTCCCAGCTACTCGGGAGGCTGAGGCAGGAGAATTGCTTGAACTCAGGAGGTAGAGGTTGCAGTAAGGCGAGATCACACCACTGCACTCCAGCCTGGGCGACAGAGCAAGGCTCTGACTCAAAAAAAAAACTGCCTCTACCTCCTGGAGTTGTTTGGGACAGTAAATGGGTTAATAGATGTAAGATGCTTAGCATATAGGAAGCCATGTATATATATATATACATATATACACACACACATACACATATTAACTATTATGTTGTTATATTGTAACCACAGCCCACCTAGGATTATAAACTTCATAGCAGGAAGTCAATACATTATTTCATGGTTATTTGGCCTGGTGTGGTGGCTCACGCCTGTAATCACAGCATTTTGGGAGGCTGAGGCAGGAGGACTGCTTGAAATCAGAAGTTCAAGACCAGGCCAGGAAACAAGCAACCCCCCACTCTCTACAAAAAAAATAAAAATAAAAAATTAGCTGGGCATGGTAGCATGGGCCTGTAGTCCCAGCCACTAAGGAGGCTGAGGTAGGAGGATTGCTTGAGACCCGAGGTCAAGGCTGCTGTGAGCTGTGATTGTGCCACTGCACTCCAGCCTGGGCAAAAGAGCAAGACCCTGTCTCAATAAATAAATAATAAAAATTAAAACCAATTTTAAAAACTCTGGCTTAATCTACCTATTTCTTTATACTACATTAATTCTGCTGACCGCATTTTGGTTTTATCAGGTGATTTGAACCATGTCATGTACTAATTTTTTCAGAAGCTATTCAAGTCATTTCTTGAAATGTAACTTTTTGGCCAGGCGCAGTGGCTCATGCCTGTAATTCCAGCACTTTGGGAGGTCGAGGCGGGTGGATCACCTGAGGTCAGAAGTTCGAGACCAGCCTGACCAACATGGAGAAACCCCATTTCTACTAAAAATACAAAAAATTAGCCAGGCATGGCAGCGCATGCCTGTAATCTCAGCTACTTGGGAGGCTGAGGCAAGAGAATCGCTTGAACCTGGGAGGCAGAGGTTGTGGTGAGCAAGATCACACCGTTGTACTCCAGCCTGGGCAACAAGAGTAAAACTCCATCTCAAAAAACAAAAATTAGCCGGGCTTGGTGGTGCTTGCTCCTGTAATCCCAGCTACTCAGGAGACTGAGACAGGAGAACTGCTTGAACCAGGAGGCAGAGGCTGTAGTGAGCCGAGACTGCACCACTGCACTCCAGCCTGGGTGACAGAAGAGACTCTGTCTGTCTCAAAAAAAAAAAAAAAGAAATGTAACTTTTTCTCCAGACTATCTCTAATGCTGTGACTGACATACAAAACCTCTGGGTACTGCTCAACGTTTTCCTGCCATCTCCCCCTGTACCCCATGTCTTCTTAGTACCTCTCAGAGCACAGGGTACAATGCAACGCTGTGGTGAACAAGTGGATGACATGCCATGTGAATGGCCAAATTTAAGTTCTGATTCTGCCTCCATTACAGGGGGCACTCATGGTAGTTGATATAAAAAAAAAAAATAAGAAACCTTAGTAGGCAATTCAATTTCTAAGCAACTAAAAAAGAAACGCTAATATAAGCAAAAACTCAATTTTACACACAATTTTCATATTAAGTAACAGCTCACTCAATACTAACAACTTCTCAGTGAACTAATTAATGGGCACCTCTACATGTTACACCACTTAAGAATTCATGGGTCAGCACTTTGGGAGGCTGAGGCAGGCAGATCACGAGGTCAGGATCTCAAGACCAGCCTGACCAACATGGTGAAACCTCATCTCTTAAAAATACAAAAATCAGCCAGGTGTGGTGGCACATGCCTATGATCCCAGCTACTCAGGAGGCTAAGGTAGGAGAATCGCTTGAACCTGGAAGGCAGAGGTTGCAATGAGCTGAGATCGAGCCACTGTACTCCAGCCTGGGCGACAGAGTAAGACTCCATCTCAAAAAATAAAAGAACCCATAGGAATACAATCAAAATTGATTGAATGAAATCTAGTTATTGTATGTTAGCTCTTCCTGTCATTCTATACTGCAACTACAAATCTTTTTAAGCTGGTTCTAAATGTGAAGGCCAAGAGGGATAGTGTAAACAAAATTCCCCATACTCCCTATGCCCCACCACTATCTATCTCTAAGCCAAACAAAATACAGGTGGAGGACTCTCCCCGACCCTCCTTCTCCTTCGCATAGGTAGCACCCAAAGAGCAAGGCTCTGGAGTAGAGCACTTTGGGTCTAAACTCCACCACTTGTCAACTAGGAATCCTACAGCAGGTCTGTCCATCTCCCCTTCTGGCAGGAATAGCAATAGTGGAACCTAGCAGAGCTGGTGGGGGTTTACTGATACTGAATGACTAAGAGAAAAAGTAGGCCAGGCACGGTGACTCACGCCTGTAATATCAGCACGTTAGGAGGCCAAGGTGGGTGGATCACCTGAGGTCAGGAGTTTGAGACCAGCCTGGCCAACATGGTGAAACCCCGTCTCTACTAAAAATACAAAAAAAAATTCGCCAGGCGAGGTGGCAGGCACCTGTAATCCCAGCTACTCGAGAGGCTAATGCTGGAGAATCTCTTGAACCCGGAAGGCGGAGGTTGTAGTGAGCCAAGATCACGCCACTGCACTCCAGCCTGGACAACACAGCAAGACTCTGTCTCAAAAAAAAAGTAGTGAGTGAAGACTAGCTAGTACATCAAAGATGCTTCATAAGTGGTAGTTTTTATTACATTCCACCAATTTCAAGTCTTAGTACAGCTGAAGATTTAAAAAGTCTTCTTTTTAAAGTCTTCTTATTAAAAAGGCTCAAACTTATGCCAGTTAACACCCTTAAAAGCAAAAATGTTAAGTCAGTAAGAAATGGAGAGGAAATAATTTCCTGAAATAAAGAAAGAGCTGGGATCCCAAGGAAAAGACCCTCCGCCTGTAAGACACCAGCCAGGCAATAGTTTCCTTACCTTTGGGGACAGGGCCTACCCCACGCAAGCCCCTGACCCTGGGATACCTACAGATGAACCACTGTGTCAGTGACACAAAAAGGACAATTCTATTCACATCAACTATGGCCACCCTCTGTGCACTTAAATAACTGAGGTCTAGGTGACAAAAACTTTGACTGGCAATGTATCTCAAAAAAAAAAGCACATGGAGGTCATGAAGCCAACTACTTTACAATTCATTACTCAAAGGTGGTCATTCCCATGATGCTCTACTGACTGCCAATTAAAATGAAACCTGAATACAGGTGTGCTTGGCTAGCTCAGTCAATAACAAAATTCTGTCCAAGGGTCCTAAAGTAATGCTCTAAGTTTCCCAAGGGTAGGAACGTGTGTCTTGGTCATCTGTACGTGTCCTAGGCCCTGGTATATGGTGGCTACTGAAAATTCACTTGAAAGATTTGTACACCTGTATTCATAACAGGATTATTCACAATAGCCAAAGGCTAGAAGCAACCCAGGTATCCACCGATGGATGAAAGGATAAACGGAACGTGGCACACACACACAATGGAATTCAGCCTTCAAAAGGAAAGAAGCTCTGACACATGCCACGACACGGATGAACCTAGAGAACACCGCGCCATGTGAAATAAGCCAGTCACAACAGGTCAAACACTGCATAATTCCACTTCTATGAGCTACCTAAAGTAATCAGATTCACAGAACTAGAAAGTAAAGTGGGGGTGGGGGAGAGACTGAGAAAGAGGGGTACAGGTTGTTTTGGGAAAAACCTTCTGAGATGGATGGTGGTGATGATTGCACAACAGTGTGAATACTCTTAATGTCACTGAACTGTACACTTAAAAATAGTTAAACTGGCAAATTTTAATTATGTATATTTTACAATTAGAAAACAAAACTTAAGTGTTATAGCTCTTTCAGAATTTATCTCTTTTGAATTTCTGGTTTTGGCCGGAAAGCCAAAAAATATAAAATAAAATAAATTTTAAAAATTTAAAAGTATATTGAGGCTGGGCATGGTGGCTCACACCTGCAATCCCAATACTTTGGGAGGCCAAGGTGGGTAGATCACCAGAGGTCAGGAGTTTGAGATCAGCCTAACCAATATGATGAAACCCTGTCTCTACTGAAAACAAAAATTAGCCAGGCATGGTGGCATATGCCTGCCATCCCAGCTACTCCAGAGGCTGAAGCAGGAGAATCACTTGAACCCAAGAGGCAGAGGTTGCAGTGAGCCGAGATTGCACCACTGCACTCCAGCCTGGGTGACAAGACAAAACTCCATCTCAAAAAAAAAAAAAAAAAAAGGCCGGGCACAGTGGCTCAGGCCTGTAATCCTCACACTTTGGGAGGTCAAGGCGGGTGGATCACCTGAGGTCAGGAGTTCGAGACCAGCCTGGCCAACATGGCGAAATCTCATCTCTACTAAAAAATACAAAAATTAGCTGGGCGTGGTAGCACGTGCCTGTGGTACCAGTTACTCGGGAGGCTGAGGCAGGAGAATCGCTTGAACATGGGAGGCAGAGGGTGCAGTGAGCGAAGCTCACACCACTGCACTCCAGCCTAGGTGACAGAGCTCCATTTCAAAAAAAAAAAAAAAAGTATGCTGAAAGAATAAATGAAGGAAGGAATGAGTGCTACTTTCGTCAGCCACTAAATGTTATACCTCATACCTCTAGATTACTCTTTAAACAATTTCTATCCCCAAATTTCATAGTTGAGGAAATTGTAACTAAGAGCTTAACTGATCTGCCACAATACATACTGTGTACATATGTATGTTAAAATACATAGACTCAGTTGTGCGTGGTGGCTCACGCCTGTAATCCCAGCACTTTGGGAGGCTGGGGGCAGGAGGGGAGGGGGGCGGGAATCACTTGAGCTCAGGAGTTCAAGACCAGCCTGGGAAATATGGTGAGACCTCATATCCACAAAAAATTGGCCAGGCATGGTGGCACGCACCTGTAGTCCCAGCTACTTGGGAGGCTAAGGTGGGAGGACTGCTTGAGCCCAGGAGGTCGAGGCTGCAGTGAGCCATGGACTTGCCACTGCACTCCAGCCTAGGAAACAAAGCAAGACCCTGTCTCAAAAATAAATAAATAAATAAAATACATACACTATATATATATAGCATATACTGTACAGTGCTGCTCAGCATTCAGTGTACTTTATCCAGCTGGCTGTAAGCCCCATATCTCAGGACCTACACACTACCCACAGGCCCCTTGAATATTCTGAAAATCCCACAGGCCTTAAGGTCTGTATCACAAAAGATGTAGCTATGTCCCTTTCTCTATTACACCACTAACTTGGCAGGGGTAAAATGGGTGACACTGAGGAGAACAGCTCCACCCCTGGAGGTGCTCAACCACAGGTTGGGTGATCCAGCACTCACCGAGGGCTTACTATGCGCCAAGAGCTGGGGCAGATAAGGGTTCAGACAGTGTGGTCTTTGAGGGGAGCTGTGTCTACCGCAATAGACAGATAAGGCTCAGAAATAATTACAAGAACAAAAAGACAAATGCTTAACAAAGATGTGGGTACACACATTTAGGGGAGTACTGAAAGTATCTATGGGTCTAGAAAACGGGGAAGGTATCTTGAGCAGAGGTCAGAGTATGTAGAACAGCAGTCTCGGTGTCTGTCAAAAGATCACGATCATTCCTGACTTTGCCATCACCTGTGCAAGGGACCTCTGTAAATCCCTCTCTCAGTTACCCCCTATATAAACCTACAGCTAGATGAGATGCTTCTCCTACAATCACCCAGCTCTCTAAATGCATTAGAAATGCCTAGGTTCAAATCTTAACTCTTACTTAAAAATCGCTTGACCTTGAGCAGGGGAACTAATTACTCCGTGCCTCAGTCTCCCCCACTTCCGAACAGAGGATTGGTGTGATCATCAAATACTACTGCACGTCAATCACTTGGGGCAGGGCCTTGGCAAGTAGTAAACCCTCAATAAACGATAGTTACTGCCGGAGGAGCTGCAGGAGGCAAACACCAGATGCAAGGGTTGTGCCTGCTGTGCTCCCAGGGCCCTCCCAGGCCTGAGCCATCACCCCTGGGGGGGGGATGGGAGCGCAGGGCCGGGGCTGCACACTCTGCACGCATGTGTCACCGGCCAGGCTCGGCACGCGCCTCTCCCCCGCCATAGGGAGAAAAGCGATGGCTCAGCAGCCCCGGGGCCCAATCCCACCCCTCCGGCAGGGCACCCCAGGAGGGAAGGGGGCTCCGATCCCACTTACCATGCTGGCCGGGGAGGGGGCGGCTCAGATGAGCTGGTTCTTGGGCTTCGCACACGTCCCGCTCGCACAGTTCAGGTCATGGTCCGGGCAGACTGGGAAGTCCCCCGCCCGTGCAAAGACAACCCCTTCCCCACCGGGCCCCGTGGGGGACCCTCTAAAAGGGCAGGGCCACCCGAGTCGCCTCATCGGGGGCCCCCAGACAATCCATCCAGACCCACTCGCCCCTCCCCAAGGAAACTGAAAAAGCAGGAAATGGGGCTCGGATGCCGGCGAGGAGGGGGAGCGGCTCGGCACCCCGCCCGGGCCCGACCCCCGCGGGGGAGGCTGCGGGCCCAGGCAGGGGCTCCCCGGCCTCCGCGAGCAGAGGTGGCTGCGGGCCCGGCCCCGAGGCTGAAGGGGCGGAGGCTGACGGGGCCTCAGCTGCGCGGCCCAGGCGGCCGACTCAGGGGGAGAAGCCCGGGGGCCCGCGCTGTCCTCGCCGCCTCAGCCCACACGGCCGCTGCCGCCGCCCCCGAGAGCATCCCTGCTCGCGCCCGCCCCGGAGCCGCCCGCTAGTACCGCGCGGCCGCCCCAGACCAACAGCCCTAACGCGCCGGAAGTGGCGAGCGCCGGGCGGCCTCACAGCGCGGCCGCCGGGCTGCGGCGCTGGAACCGGACCAATCCGGAATCGAGCGGGGCGAGCGGGGGGGAGCCGCCGGAGGGCGGGACCGCACCTGACGGCTCCCACTGGCCCCGCCCTCTTGCCACGCCCTCTGTGCCCACCGCCCGTCTGTCCACGCGGGCCGGCAGCCATCTTGGTAAAGGGAGCTCGGGCTGCCATTTTAGTAAAGGCGCGGTTTCTCTTTCACTTCGTTGGCCCCATTCATTCCGCAGACCTTTACTGAGCGTCTTTTACCTGCGGAGCGTCGCGCTGGCTGGGTGGCGGCACACGGCCTCTTGGAGCTTACGTTCATGCAGTCCACACACTCTTTAGCCCGACTATATTCCAGGCGCTGCTGTGGGTGTTAGGACGGGGGAAGATAAACAAAACTTCTATAGTGAAGGTGCTGAGGGGTCAGAGAACGTGTTAGATTCCTGGCCTCCAACCCACTTTACTCGTGAAAGTGCTCATCTTTATTTTATTTTTAGGGGCAGGGTCTTGCTCTGTTGCCCAGGCTGGAGTGCAGTAGCGCAATCGTGGCTCACTGCAGCCCCAACCTCCTGGTGCACCACCATGCCCAGCTAAATATTTTTATTTTTTGCAGAGATGAGGTCTCCCTATGATGCCCGGGCTGGTCTGGGACTTCAGGGCTCAAGCAGGTTTCTCTCCTCAGCCTCCCAAAGTGCTGGGATTACAGGTGTGAGTCATCCAGCCAGGCTGAAAGTGCTAATTTTAAGAAACAGAGTCAGGAAACTATCCCAAACAGCTGAGACTGAGCCCGCAGGTGTGTGTACTACCTAGATTGGAGCAAATCTATATAACTCTATGGCTCTTGTCAACCTTAAATAACGAGGTTGAGAAAATAGGATTAAGTATAGGGTTTATTCAAGCCCAAAGCTTGAGAATGGCCAACCAGAAGCGTAGATTCAAGTTGCCCTGAATATATGCTCCAATTAGCAGCAGCTACAAATGGGGTTTTTTGTTTATTTGTTTGTTTGTTTTTAAGACAGGATCTTGCTCTATCGCCGAGGCTAGAGTGTGGTGTTTTTCTGTTTTTATTAAGACGGAGTCTCGCTCTGTCGCCCAGGCTGGAGTGCAATGATGCAATCTCAGCTCACTGCAACCTTCGCCTCCCGGTTCAAGCAATTCTCCTGCCTCAGCCTCCTGAGTAGCTTGACTACAGGCACCCACCATCATGCCAGGGTAATTTTTGTATTTTTGTAGAGATGGGGTTTCAACATGTTGGCCAGGCTGGTCTTGGACTCCTGACCTCAGGTGATCTGCCAGCCTCGGCCTCCCAAAGTGCTGGTATTATAGGTGTGAGCCAGCGTGCCTGTCCTCAAGTGGGTTTTTTGTTTTGTTTTTTTTAATTCAGTCTCCATAGAGACTGTCAAAAATTGCCAATGTCGACTATATTTTCAAGTTGTCATGGCGGGGTATTGGGAAAATTTTTCAATTAGCAATAATCGCGCCTTGTATAAACCTCATTGGCTACGATACTGCCACTGCCCAAAGCTTCTCAAGTGGGTTTTTAAGGAAAAAAGAAGAGGCATAACATAAAGTTGAATAGGAATGGTGAGAAAGTAGAAAAAATAAATAACATAAGCTATTGTCTATACTGTTCTTTATATCACAAATTTCAGGAACCTGAAGGAAATGGGGGAGGCAGCTAGTCTGAAACAAAATATCTTTAAACAATTGTCCCCAGGCATGTGGAGGTGGGAGTGTGCCTGAACTCCCATACACAAGTCTCAGTGGACCTGAGAAATTTTGCATACTTCGCATAACTCAGACTGCCCTGAGCTATTTTTCTTTTCTCTCAAACCTCAGTGTGATCTGAATCAATACACCCAGGACTGTTAAAACAAAGATTACTCACCCGACTCATAAACTTTCCCATCCAGTAGGTCTGAGATGGGGCTGAATAATTGCATTTCTAACAAGCTCCTAAATGAAGCTGATGCCTCCGGTCTGGATACCGTATGTTAGCCAGGCTAGTCTCGAACTTCTGACCTCGAGGGATGTGCCCACCTCGGCCTCCCAAAGTGCTGAGTTTACAGGCATGAGCCATGGTGCCCGGCCTCAAGCACATTTATTTTATCAAATCTTTATTGTTGCCCACTAAGTGACAATCATTACTTCAAGGATTCAGTGCTGAGCAAAACAAATATATGTGTGCCCTCATGGAATTTAGAGACAAATTACAGTAATAGATCAGTTATCATTGCGATAACAATGAAGGAACAATTCAATCTATTATAACTTTAATATAGTTTATACACTAATAAGGCCAAGGGATCGAAAATCATCTCGGATTAGGATGGGGAGGAAGTCAGGAAGTGACATTTATTTAAGCTTTGACCTGAAAGAAGAAAGAGTTTGCTAGGCAAAGGGAGGGGGCATAGAACATTCTAGGCAGTAGAAACAGCATGTACAAGAGAAGCCATCTCAGTAGGTAAGCAGATGAATCAGAACGGAAGCCAAGTCACTTTCTTGGCTCAGTTTAGTAGGATGAGCGAAAGCTTTGGGATGAGACTCATTTGGAGTGGAATCCAGCTCTTCACTTCACTAGCTAGGGTATCTTGAGTAATTGACTCTCAAAGTCTTGGTTTCCTCACTGTAAAATTGAATGAAATAACAGACATGCAACTGGCTGGCTTGAAGGTATGCCTTTGGGTTACATAACTCGCATAACTGGACTTCCAGAGATTGATTAGCTTCAAGCCGGTTGTGATGGGAGAACTGGATCCATTTCTCTAGGATTTTCTTTTCGTTTTTCTGTGTGTGGTGTTCTGGTTTTTGTTTGTTTGTTTTTTGGTTTTGGTTTTTGTTTTTTTTGAGACAAGATCTTAGTCTGTTCTCCATGCTCGAGTGCCTGGTGCAGTCATAGCTCACTGCAGCCTCAACCTCCCGAACTCAAGCAAGCCGCCCACCTCAAGCTCCCAATTAGCTGGGACTACAGGCATACGCCACTATGCCCAGCTGATTTTCTTTTTTTTAATTTTCAGCAAAGACAATGTCTCACTACGTTGCCCAGGCTGGTCTCCAACTCCTGAACTCAAGTAATCTGACCACCTGGGCCTTCCAAAGTGCTGGGATTACAGGCATGAGCCACTGCGCCTGGCCATTCCTGTAGGATTTTCTTGCTCTGCTCTTCTCCATTATCTGGCTGCTTGTTAAGGTGGCTGCCAGGAACGGCCAGGGTCACAAAATTCCCTGTTCAAGTCCAGCAAAAGAGACCACCTTTTGGCCGGGCACAGTGGCTCACTCCTATAACCCCAACACTTTGGGAGGCCGAGGTGGGTGAATCACTTGAGGTCAGGAGTTCGATACCAGCCTGGCCAACTGATAAAACCCCATCTCTACTTAAAAATACAAAAATTAGGCTGGGCACGGTGCCTCATGTCTGTAATCCCAACACTTTGGGAGGCCTAGGAGGGTGGATCACTTGAGGTCAGGAGTTTGAATCCAGCCTGGCCAACATAGAGAAACCCCGTCTCTACTAAAAATAGGAAAATTAGCCGTGCATGGAGCTGCTTGAACCCGGGAGGTGGAGGTTGCAGTGAGCCAAGATCGCACTATTGCACTCCAGCCTGGGCAACAAGAGTGAAACTCCGTCTCACACACACAAAAAAATTAGCTGGGCGTGGTGTTGGATGCCTGTAGTCCCAGCTATTCAGGAGGCTGAGGCAGGAGAATTGCTTGAACCTGGGAAGTGAAGGCTGCAGTGAGCCGAGATTGCACCATTGCACTCCAGCCTAGGTAACAGAGTGAGACTCTGTCTCAAAAAAGAAAAAAGGAAAAAAAAAGAGCATCTTTTCTTATCGCAAGAAGCTTTCCCCTGCTGATCCTAACTGGCCTAGGTCTGCTCCTCCCCCAATCTAGCCACAGCAAAGGAGGATGGAATTGCTGTGATTTGCTTACAGAATCCCCTGGAGTTGCTTTCAATTCCTCAGAATAAACTGATCTGTGGAGTCACCACATCATAGCTCCATTGACAAGCTGGGGTGGAGATCTAACTTAATGTACATAAAACACCTGGCGCATGAGGCATGAGATAAGTCACAGCTATTATAAATTTGACTCCAGGGGTTTTGTTCAAGTCAACTAAATAACATTTTGTTATTAATATTAATCACAAGCCTGTCTTATTCCAAAAAAAGATTTAAGGCTGCTATTACTTTTAGTTGGCACTGCAGGGATGGCTCCCATCCATCTCCGCCTGCCTATTTCTGTTGCTACTGCCCTGATCTCTTGCACTTACTTATTCATTCAACAAACCTTCAGTGAGTTAGTATTAGCTTTGTGCCAGGCCCTTTACTAAAAGTGAGGTATTTGAAAGTGAATAAGAATCAGACAAATTGGCCAGGCACTGTGGCTCATGCCTATAATCCCAGCACTTTGGGAGGCCGAGGCAGGCGGATCACCTGAGGTCTGGAGTTTGAGACCAGCCTGACCAACATGGAGAAACCCCATCTCTACTAAAAATACAAAATTAGCCGGGCATGGTGGCACATGCCTGTAATCCCATCTACTCAGGAGGCTGAGGCAGGAGAATCGCTTGAACCAGGGAGGCGGAGGTTGCCATGAGCCGAGATCGTGCCATTGCACTCCAGCCTGGGCAACAAGAACAAAACTCTGTCTCAAAAAAAAAAAAAAAAAAAGAGTCAAGCAAATTGTCTACTGCCTGGGTTAGCAAGAGCCACCCAAATAATTATAGTACATTGTGAGGTGTGTATGAACTTCCTAAGTGTATGAGGAAATGGGAAGGAAGCAACAAACATGGTAACCTTCAGGTTGGGTCTTGATGGATGAATAGAAGTTTACACAGCTGCTGCAGTCTTCACTGCTTTTCCCACTCCAAGCTGTCTACCACCGTGTCGGGACTCTTTCATTGCAAGTAATGACGTGGGGGACCCTGAAGTTTGGACTCTAACGGTCAAAGAGAAAAAAGAATGTATTGTCTTGTAAAACCCCATCCAAAGGTTTAGATGAATTTCAGATACAGTGGATTCAGGGCGTGAATATCACAGACTTCAGTTTCTCTCTCTCTGTTGGTTCTGCTTCCTTGACTGGGAGTCATTTATCCACATGGATCCTGGCATATCCAGGCTTTCCCTTCTTCCAGGTTGAAGCCTGGTGGAGAGGAGGGCATATGCATCTCCCACAAATGTCATAGGAAATGTCTTAGGAAACTAAACGCTTTGGCTTTGATTGGGTCACATCCTAAACCAGTCACTATGGCCTGGGGAATATGATGCCCTGATTGGCTAATTTTGGGTCACATATGCCACGAAGCTCTAGAGTAGCTCTTTCAATGGCCAACATCTCTCTCTCTCTCAATCTCTCGATCTCTCACTCTTTTTTTTTTTTTTTTTTTTTTATTGAGACAAGGTCTTGCTCTTTACCCAGGCTGGAATGCAGTGGCTCAATCATAGCTCAAACTCCTGGGATCAGTGATCCTCCCACCTCAGCCTCCCCAAGTAGCTGGGACTACAGTCACTGTGCCCAGCTAATTTATTTATTTATTTATTTATTTTTATTTTATTTTATTATTTTTATTTTATTTTATTATTATTTTTTTTAAATAAAGATGGGGTTTCACCCTGATGGCCGGGCCAGTCTTGAACTCCTGACCTCAGGTGATCCACCCACCTCGGCCTCCCAAAGTGCTAGGATTACAGGCGTGAGCCACCGCGCCTGGCCTATTTATTTATTTTTAAATGTAGAGATGGGGGTCTCCCTGTGTTACCCAGGCTGGTCTCAAACTCCTGGGCTCAAGTAATCCTCCTGCCTCAGCCTCCCAAAATGCTGGGATTACAGGGGTGAGCCACCATGCCTGGCCTCCACAGCCAAGATCTCTCTGAGCCCCGCCACAGCTCTGTGAGGATCGCAGAAAGAAGAAAAGGGTGAGAGTCTGGCACCCTCTCTAGATGACGGGAACATAGTCTGCATAGTCTGGCATTCAAGCCCTTTGAAGGCCTTTGCAGCTTTATAGGGCCTTGAGCAAGTCATTTAAACTCTTTGTGACCTCAGTTTCCTCATTAATAAAATGGGAATAATATTAGTACCTACTTGACTGGATGAGTACCTGTATCAGCCAGATTCTCAGGAAACTCAAATTAGGATTCGAAATACTGACAAGGGAGCCAGGCACAGTGGCTCACACCTGTAATCCCAGCACTTTGGCAGGCCAAGGCGGGTGGATCACTTGAGATCAGGAGTTTGAGACCAGCCTGGCCAACATGGCAAAACCCCATCTCTACTAAAAATACAAAAATTATCCAGGCGTGGTGGTGCATGCCTGTAATCCCAGCTACTCAGGTGGCTGAGGCAGGAGAATTGCTTGAACCTGGGAGGTAGAGGTTGCAGTGAGCCAAGATGGCACCACTGCACTCCAGCCTGAATGACAGAGGACGACTCTGTCTCAAAAAAATGAAAGAAATGTTGACAAGGGGACTATTTTTTTTTTTTTTGAGACAGAGTCTTGCTCTGTTGCCCAGTCTGGAGTGCAGTGGTGCAATCACGGCTCACTGCAGCCTCAACATCTCCAGTGATCCTTCCACCTCAGCCTCCTGAGTAGCTGAGACTACAGGCATGAGCCACCACTCCCAGCTATTTTTTATTTGTTTTTTTTGTAGAGACAGGTCTCACTATGTTGCCCAGGCTGGTTTCAAACTCCTGAGCTCAAGCAATCCTCCCACCTCAGCCTCTCAAAGTACTGGGATCACAGGGATGAGCCACCACACCTGGTCAAGATTTTTAATAAATTTTAGTTGTTAATTACTATATCCATCCCACCTTTCTAAGTCCCGTGTGTCTACGAGCCCAGCAAGCTAGAGTCCTCATAGCTCCTGAAAATAGCACATTTTTTTTTTTTTTTAATACAGAGTCTCACTCTATCGTCCAGGCTGGAGTGTAATGGTGCGATCTCCGCTCACTGCTACCTCTGCCTCCGGGGTTCAAGTGATTCTTGTGCCTCAGCCTCCTGAGTAGCTGGAATTACAAGCATGTGCCACCACACCCCACAGCTAATTTTTGTTTTTGTTTTCCAGTAGAGACGTGGTTTCACCATGTTGGCCAGGCCAGTCTCGAACTCCTGACCTCAGGTGATCCACCCACCTAGGCCTCCCAAAGTGCTGGAATTCCAGGCGTGAGCCACCGTGCCTGTCTGAGTCTTCATGTCTCGGAGCCAAGGCTCATGTTGTTCTGCTATTTGGAGTGTCCTTTTCCTCATCTCTTTCCCTTCCTTTTAAATTCCTACTCATCCTAAAAGACTCAAATGTATCCTACTCAGTGATTTCCTGGCATAGAGTAAATAAATGTTTGCAAACGTCCATTGCCATCATTAATGGAGAAATTTTGCCTGAATGAAGGCATCCTCGCAGGATTCACAAGAATTCTGCACAGAAATACAGTTACAATTAAGCATTAACCAGGCTGCGCTTTGACCAACTTCCTTGTACCCAAAAGTCACATGGCACTAGATATTGACCACTTGCATCCCCACGGCTCTTTTATTTAGGATTTCTGATATTAGAATCATAAGCCTTTTTAAAAATAATAGCTTAAGGCCGGGTGCAGTGGCTCACACCTGTAATCCCAGCACTTTGGGAGACTGAGGCGGGTGGATCACGAGGTCAGGACATCGAAGCTGCAGTAAGCCATGACAGTGCCATTGCACTCCAGTCTGGGCAACACAGGGAGACAAACGAGAGAGAGAGAGGGAGAGTGGAGAGAGAGGAGGAGAGAGCGGGGAGGAGAGAAAGAGGGAAAGAGAGAGAGAAAGAAAGAGAAAGAGAAAGGAGAAAGAGGGAGGGAGGGAGGAGGAAAGAGAGGAAGGAAGGGAGGGAGGGAAGGAAGGAAGGAAGGAGGGAAGGAAGGCCGGGCATGGTGGCTCATGCCTGTAATCCCAGGCAGGTGGATCACCTGAAGTCAGGAGTTCAAGACCAGCCTGACCAGTATGGTGAAAGCCCGTCTCTACTAAAATTACAAAAATTAGCCAGGCCTGGTGGCATGCGCCTGTAGTCACTGCTACTCAGGAGGCTGAGGCAGGAGAATCGCTTGAACTCAAGAGGCGGAGGTTGCAGTGAGCCAAGATCGCACTACTGCACTCCAGCCTGGGCAACAGAGTGAGAAAAAAGAGAGAGAGAGGGAGGGAGGGGGAGACAGAGGGAGAGAGAGAGGGAGGGAGAGAGAGAGAGGAGAGAGAGGAGGGAAGGAAGGGAGGGGAAGAAGGAGAGGAAAAGAAAGAAAGAGAGATGAGTGGAATGGAATGTGACTTTCAAGGTAAGATTATTAAAATCTTTAGAGCTTTGCCTGGGACTCAAACCATTTCCTCTAGGGCAAGCCAGCCACCAAATAGAAGTCTGATTACCTGAGAATGCCATGCTTGAAGAAAGTTCTAGCTCACACAGGTGTGAGCCCACTATATCTAGCCAGAGCTCTTTTCTTGTAGGACTATAAAAAATCAGTTGTCAGCCGGGCACAGTAGCTCAGGCCTGTAATCCCAGCACTTTGGGAGGCCAAGGCGGGTGAATCACAAGGTCAGGAGTTCGAGACCAGCCTGGCCAATATGGTGGGGAAAAAAAAAAAATATATATATATATATATATCAGTTGTCCATAACTGCATTCAACCAATCGATAGGCAGCGACCTGACATTGAGACCTGGCCCATCATCCGCTAACAGTATACTTAAAAGATAGGAAGTAGGCCAGGCACAGTGGCTTACGCCTGTAACCCCAGCACTTGGGAGGCCAAGGCAGGTGGATCACTTGAAGTCAGGTATTTGAGACCAGCCTGCCAACATGGCAAAACTCCGTCTCTACTAAAAATAAAAATTAGCCAGGTGTGGTGGCACATGTCTGTAATCCCAGCTACTCAGGAGCCTGAGGCAGGAGAATAGTTTGAACCGGGGAGGTGGAGGCTGCAGTGAGCAGAGATTGCGCCACTGCACTCCAGCCTGAGCAACAAAGCGAGACTCTGTCTAAAAAAAAAAAGGACAGGAAGTACCTGAGACTCGTGTTCATCAAGACCCCTCCCATCCAACCCCAAGACATACTCACATCTTGTAAGTATTCATGTAACTTTCAGATTATGAGACCCCTCAGAGCTTGAACTCAAGCTCTCACCTTCACTTTTAGGTGGCCGTTGGAACAACAGATTTCTTCTCTTTTTTGGAGGGGCGGGTGGAACAGAGTCTAGCTCTGTCGCCCAGGCTGGAATGCTATGGCACTACCTCGGCTCACTGCAACCTCTGCCATCTGGGTTCAAGCGATTCTCCTGTCTTAGCCTCCCGAGTAGCTGGGACTACAGGTATACATCACCACACTTGGCTAATTTTCAAATTTTTTGTAGAAATGGTCTCTCACTGTGTTGCCCAAGCTGGTCTCAAACTCTTAGGCTCAGGGAATTCTCCCACCTTGGCCTTTCAAAGTGTTGGGATTACAGGTGTGAGCCACTATGCCCTGCTTTTTTTTTTTTAAGGGAGATACGGTCTGGCTGTGTTGTCCAGGCTGGAGTGCAGTGGTGTGATCACAGCTCACTGCAGCCTTGAACTCCTGGGCTCAAGAGATTCTCCCCACATCAGCCTCTCAAGTAGCTGGGGCTATGTTGGGGAGAACCCCCGCAAGAGCTGAGGCAAGGGTCTGAAGCCTCCGCATGTTCTCATATAAATATAGAATTAGAAACAGAGATATAGTTACATAGTTATTCCTATATATATATAATCATATATAATTGCATAGCTATTCACATGTAATCACAAATATAGACATCTATCTAATCATATAATCTTTAATCTTACTAATAAGTCTCAGGTCAAGAAGCATGGGACTAAAGTGGCACTGGACACCCTGAGGCAAGATGCTCCAAGTCCTCTGTCACGCCCGCATAAGGGCTGCTGGAGGACACCTGGGCTGTGCGACAGTGTCAGCGCTGTGAAAGCGCCCACTGTTTAGCCAGCTAGGGAAAGAGAAGTCCAAGATAGCCGAGACATCTCCTTCTCCGGAGGAGTTAGGAGAAAACTCCATTCTTCCAAGCCCCTGTGGTAGGCCTGACGGCTGTCAGGGAGGCCCACAGACATCCGGGGACTTAATTGTCTCTATGTGACACTGTGCTTCAGCGGTCACATTCCATGGCTATTTTCAAGTTCTGCTTCTGCACCTGGTTCCTCTTTTCTTAGAAGATTAGAATTAGTAATAGTAACATAAATCTTAGTGACCTTGCTATTTCTTGACAAGTATGAAAAAGTGCTGACACCGTAGGTTTCTCCTCACCTCGGCTTCTTCAAAGTCTTGGGCCCCCTACCTCCAAGACACGTTATTTACCTGATCCGATCACTGACCACCATTACCTCATCCCACCTGCCCTGCCCACTGCTTTGTACTCAATAAAAATCAGAGTGTCCAGGCACTCGGTGCCACTGCTGGTCTCCGTGCTTTGGGTAGCAGTAGACCCCTGGGCCCAAACTCTCTTTCTCTGTCTCTGTGTCTTGTGTCTTTTATTTCCAGTTTCTCATCTCCACACCAGCAGGGAGGGACTCACTGGACCCTACAGGGCTACAGGCACAAGCCACTGCAACTGGCCTATGCATTTTACTAAAGTTCATCAGGATACAGAGGAGAGGACTTCCATCGCTGACCCACAGCAAATAACCTAACTTTTCAGCCTTTTATTTCCCCATACTTTCTGCCTTTTTTCACAATCCTTCAGCTGGGCTGCTGCTACTCACTTTTTTCCTGAGTGCCTCACCTCCCATAATGCCTGGCTGTTCAGGGCATCCCCCCTCCCTCCAGAATTTCACTCAAAATCTCACGTTTCTCTCCCCACTTTTTTTTTTTTTTTTTTTGAGATGGAGTTTCACTCTTGTTGCCCAGGCTGGAGTGCAATAGCGCAATCTTGGCTCACTGCAACCTCCGCCTCCGGGGTTCAAGCGATTCTCCTGCCTCAGCCTCCTGAATAGCTGCGGACTACAGGTACCAGTCACCACGCCTAACTAATTTTTATATTTTTAGTAGAGGCAGGGTTTCATGATGTTGGCCAGGCTGGTCTCGAACTCCTGACCTCAGGTGATCTGCCCGCTTAAGGCCTCCCAAAGGGCTGGGATTACAGGCATGAGCCACTTCGCCCAGCCCAGGCTGTTGTTTTGAGACTGGAGAAGCCAAACCAAACCAGGGACTGGTGACTTCGTCCCAGGAAGAAGCCAGGCCAGTTGCCAGGACTCGATGCATGGAGCAAAACAATTGCCCAGCACTAGCCAAGTTTAGGTTCCAGGACAGCAGGAGGTAACACCATGTCCCAGTAGGGGTGATGGCAAGAGGCAGAATCAGGTAGCAAGCCCAGGGTCCCAGCCAGCACAGGGACAAGGACGCTCCTTCTGCACTTCAGACAAAGCCTGCCTGTAGCCTGACCTTTGGGACTCCAGGCCTCCTTAGCCTCAAGGTCACTATTTCCCTGATACACAGAGACAGGTGAGAGAGTGTCTTGACCTTCAAAAAGTTTTTATTGGCTGGGTGTGGTGGCTCACATCTGTAGTCCCAGCTACTCAGGAAGTTTAAGTGGGAGGATCGCTTGAGCCCAGGAGTTTGAGGCTGCAGTGAGCTGTGATCACACTACTGCACTCTAGCCTGGGTGACAAAGCAAAACCTTGTCTCTTAAAAATAAATAAATAAAGTCTGGGCATGGTGGCTCATGCCTGTAATCCCAGCACTTTGGGAGGCCAAGATGGGGGGATCACTTGAGGTCAGGAGTTCGAGACCAGCTTGGCCAATATGGTGAAACCCTGCCTCTACTAAAATTATAAAAAATAGCCGAGCATGCTGACATGTGCACCTGTAGTCCCAGCTACTTGGGAGGCTGAGGCAGGAGAATCACTTGAACCCGGGAGGCAGAGGTTGCAGTGAGCCAAGATTAAGCCATTGCACTCCAGCCTGGGCGACAGAGCAAGACTCCATCTCTAAATAAATAAATAAATAAATAAAATAAGGCCAAGCAAGTGGCTCACGCCTGTAATCCCAACACATCGGGAGGCCAAGTCAGGTGGATCACTTGAGGTCAGGAGTTCAAGACCAGCTTGACCAACATGGTGAAACCCTATCTCTACTAAAAAACACAAAAATTAGCCAGGCATGGTGGCAGGCCCCTGTAATGGCAGCTACTCAGGAGGCTGAGGCAGGAGAATCTCTTGAACCCAGAAGGTGGAGGTTGCAGTGAGACGAGATCACGCCATTGCACTCCAGCCTGGGCGACAGAGCAAGACTCCGTCTCAACAACAATAACAACAAAATTAAAAATTAAATGAATCCATAAGGTTCTAATCCTTAAAGGCGAGTCACATGTATCAGTCAAGAATTCTAATAAAAGAACCAAAAGCAGTGGCTCATGCCTATAATCCCAGCACTTTGGGAGGCCGAGGCGGGCGGATCACCAGGTCAAGAGATCGAGACCATCCTGGCCAACATAGTGAAACCCTGTCTCTACTAAAATACAAAATTAGCTGGGCATGGTGGTGCATGCCTGTAGTCCCAGCTACTTGGGAGGCTGAGGCAGGAGAATTGCTTGAACCCAGGAGGTGGAGGTTGCAGTGAGCTGAGATTGTGCCACTGCACTCCAGCCTGGCACCTGGCGACAGAGCAAGACTGTCACCAAAAGCAGAATTAAATTAAGGTCAAGAAACTATGAACAGCCAGGCACAGTGGCTCACACCTGTAATCCCAGCACTTTGGTACTCCAAGGTGGATGAATCACCTAACTTCAGGAGTTTGAAATCAGCCTGTCCAACATGGTGAAACCCAGTCTCTACTAAAAATACAAAAATCAGCCAGGCCTGGTGGTTTACGCCTGTAGTCCAAGCTACTCGGGAGGCTGAGGTAGGAGAATCACTTGAACCTGGGAGGTAGAGGTCACAGTGAGCCGAGATCCTGTCACTGCACTTCAGCCTGGGCAATAGAGTGAGACTCCATCTCAAAGAATAAAATAAGGCCAGGAGCAATGGCTCACGCCTGTAATCCCAGCACTATGGGAGGCTGAGGTGGACGGATCATGAGGTCAGGAGACTGAGACTATCCTGGCTAAGACCATGAAACCCCATCTCTACTAAAAATACAAAAACTTAGCCAGGTGTGGTGGCACGTGCCTGTAGTCCCAGCTACTCGGGAGGCTGAGGTAGGAGAATCACCTGAACCCAGGAGGCAGAGATTGCAGTGAGCCGAGATTGCGCCACTGCACTCCAGCGTGGCAACGAAGTGAGACTCAGTCTCAAAAATGAATGAATGAATGAATGAATGAGTGAATGAAATAAAAATCAAGACTAACTTGATACATAACTTTCAGAAGGGTTTCATGTAGGAAGTGATGGTATTTGAACTAAGCTTTAAAGAATTGTTGAGCTTTCAACAGGCAGAGAATTACTCTTTTCCTTTCTTTTCTCTTCTTTGTTTTTTGAGACAGAGTCTCACTCTGTTGCCCAGGCTGGAGTGCAATGGCGCAATCTTGGCTCACTGCAACCTCCACCTCTTGCGTTCACGTGATTCTCCTGCCTCAGCCTCCCAAGTAGCTGGGATTACAGGAGTCTGCCACCACACCCAACTAATTTTTTTTTGTATTTTTAGTAGAGACGGGTTTCACTATGTTGGCCAGGCTGGTCTCAAACTCCTGACCTCAAGTGATCTGCCTGCCTTGGCCTCCCAAAGTGCTGGGATTACAGGCATGAGACACCGTACCTGGCTGGAGAATTACTTTTAATTCCAATAGCATTAATTGTATAGATCATCTTACGGAGAAGTGATGTTTTTATGCTGTTGACTTTGCTCTTTCAATAATAAGTCTGTCATTCCATGAGTTCTGGTTTTCTTTTGCCTTTGTCAGCAGCATTTTAAAGTTTCCTTCATGTATATTTTATGCATTTCTTGTTAAATCTATTCTTAGGTCTTTCATCTTTTGTGTTGTTATTGTAAATGGGGTCACTCCTTCCATTACATCCCCTAAGTGGTTGGTGTTGGTATAAATAAGGAAGCAATCGATTTCCTTTTTTTAATCTTGGACCCAGCTAACTAACTGAATATTTTTATCATTTGTTTTGCAACAGATTTGCTTGGGTTTTCCAGGTATAAGGCTGTATCATCTGTAAATCATGTTCATTTTATCTCCCCTTTTCCATTTTGTTTTTTTAATTTTTTAAAAAATTTATAGAATAGAGATGGGGTCTTGCTCTGTTGCCCAAACTGGTGTCAAACTTTTGACCTCAAAGGATCCTCCCATCTCAACCTCCCAAAGTGCCTACAGGCCTGAGCCACCACACCCAGCCACTTTTTTTTTTTTTTTTAGATGGAGTCTCACTCTGTCACCCGGCTGGAATGCAGTGGCGCAATCTCGGCTCACTGCAACCTCCACCTCCCGGGTTCAAGCAATTCTCTTGCCTTAGCCTCCTGAGTAGCTGGGATTACAGGCATGTGCCACCACACCTGGCTAATTTTTTTGTGTGTTTTTAGTAGAGATGGAGTTTCACCATCTTGGTCACACTGGTTTCGAACTCCTGACCTTGTGATCCACCTGCCTTGGCCTCCCAAAGTGGTGGGATTGCAGGCGTGAGCCACAGCACCCGGTGTTTATGATCTTTTGTTATTGAAACCTGACTGGAATAAGGCACAGTTTATGTGTTTAGTCTTCACAGCAATTCTCATAGGGCTCAGAATACTTCACTAACTTGTCGAAGGTCATCCATCTAGTAAGTGGCAGAGCCAGGATGCAAGACCAGCGTTCCTTCCATCATCCCATGCTGCCACCAAAAGTCCAATGTGCTAAGCCCTGTGCTAAAAGCTACGTGGAAAAATTAAATCCATAAGAGCCAGCCACTGGCTTGGAGGAGTTAACATCAGAAGAGAAAAGTTGAGGAGCAGCCCAAGTTTGCCAAGATTTAAAGACCATCTCAGGAAAATAACAGACGAGATGGCACGTATTTCAGTGCCAAATGCACTGCACTGGCAAATGTGGAGAAGAGAGAGATGCAATTTGGGCTGAACCCAATGGTCTTGGAAATCCTCAGAGACAAGGGAGTACAAACATCAGGAAAAGCTACGTGCACACAAATTCTCCGAGGGAGACCTTGGATTCAGACTCTGGTCAATCAGTGCATGGAAATGGATCAGACCGCAGGCAATTTGGGCTTTAGGTTTCAGCCTAGCTGCCTGCATACCACAATGTTTGTCATGGGCTGAAATTCTCGAGACCTTTTTTTTTTTTTTTTTTTTTTTAGAGAGAAAAGCAATTACAGTTGGCTCTAACAAAAGAGGGATCCACATTTGAGGCCAGGAGTTTGAGTCCAGCCTGGAGAACATAGGGTAAACCCCGTCTCTACTAAAAATACAAAAAAAAAAAAAAAAAGAAAAATTAGCCTGGCATGGGGGCACATACCTGTAATCCCAGCTACTTGGGAAGCTGAGGCACAATAATTGCTTGAACCTGGGAGGCAGAGGTTGCAGTAAGCCAAAATCATGCCGCCACACTCCAGCCTGGGTGACAGAGTGAGACTCTGTCTCCAAAAAAAAAGGGGGGGATCTTTCTAATTCACATAATTAAAAGTCTAGGTGTAGGTGGGCTTCAGGCATAGGCTGATCCAGGGGTTCCTACCATGTCATAGGAACTTGGTCTCTCTGTCTCCTAGCTTCTTGCTTTCTTTTTTCTTTTCTTTTTTTGTTTGAGATTGAGTTTTGCTCTTGTTGCCCAGGTTGGAGTGCAATGGCGTGATCTTGACTTACCACAACCTCCGCCTCCCAGGTTCAAGTGATTTTCCTGCCTCAGCCTCCCGAGTAGCTGAGACTACAGGCACACACCGCCACACCCAGCTAATTTTTTTTTTTTAGTAGAGGTGGGGTTTCTACATGTTGGCCGGGATGGTCTCGAACTCCCGACCTCAGGTGATCCATCCACCTGGGCCTCCCAAAGTGCTGGAAGTACGGGTGTGAGCCACTGCGACGGCCCTCCTAGCTTCCACTTTACTCTAGGGCATGCTTTCCCTAGTGATGGCTCCTGGCTATTCTGGACTGTTATTCTCTCAGGATTAAGTCTAAAGGAAAGGAAGTTTCTCTTCCTGAATTGTTCTGGAAAGAGTTCTAGGACTAACTCTGGTTGACTTGCCCTGGGCCATCACTTTTTAGCTGGGTGGAATCTGATTTTGAAATCCATGGGACATATGTTCCACACACCCACCATATCTGTACTCTGTCACCCCTCCATTTCCAGGCCCTGATGACTTCAGCTGAGGGAGGATGTACAAGTGAGGGACTAGCAAAGGGACTTCTCAAGAAGAGGAGCCAGCCAGGCACGGTGGCTTATGCGTATAATCCCAGCACTTTCGGAGGCCAAGGTGGGCAGATCACCTGAGGTCAGGAGTTCAAGATCAGCCTGGCCAACATGGAGAAACTCCATCTCTATTAAAAATACAAAAATTGTGGCCAGGCGTGGTGGCTCACGCCTGTAATGCAAGCACTTTGGAGGCCAAGGCGGGCGAATCACCTGAGGTCGGGAGTTCAAGACCAGCCTGACCAACATGGTGAAACCCCGTCTTTAAAAAAATACAAGAATACAAAAATTAGCTGGCGTGGTGGCAGGTGCCTGTAATCCCAGCTGCTTGGGAGGCTGAGACAGGAGAATTGCTTGAACCTGGGAGAGGAGTTTGCGGTGAGCCAAGATGGCACCACTTCACTCCAGCCTGGGCAACAGAATGAGACTCCATCTAAAAAAAAGCAAGAAGAAGAGGGGCCCTGAGCCTGGCACCACCCCTTGGAGCAGTCGGGAACCTTCCCAGTACATCATGACTGTCTTAGTCCATTCAGGTTGCTATAACAACATATACTGGCTAATTTACCAACAACAGATATCTATTGCTCATAGTTTTGGAGGCTGGGAAGTCCAAGATCAAGGCACTGGGCGATTTGGTGTCTAGTGAAGGCCTGTTCTATTACTGTGTCCTCACATGGAAGAAGTGGCAAACAGGCTCTCTCAAACCGTTTTCTTTTTTTTTTTTTTTTGGTGAGCGAAGCCTCACTCTGTCGCCCAGGCTGGAGTGCAGTGGCGCTATCTCAGCTCACTACAACCTCCACCTCCCAGTTCAAGGGATTCTCCTGCCTCAGCCTCCCAAGTAGCTGAGACTACAGGTGCCCACCACCACGGACAGCTAATTTTTTTTGTATTTTTAGTAGAAACGGGGTTTCACCATGTTAGCCAGGATGGTCTCAATCTCCTGATTTCATGGTCTGTCCGCCTCAGCCTCCCAAAGTGCCAAGATTACAGGCATGAGCCACCATGCCTGGCCACCTTTTTTTGTTTTTGATTTTGTTTTTGAGACAGGGTCTCACTCTGTCACCCAGGCAGGAGCGCAGTAGCCCGATCTCGGTTCACTACAGCCTCCACCTCCCAAGCTCAAACGATTCTCCTGCCTCAGCCTCCTGAGTAGCTGGGATTACAGATGTGTGCCACTACGGTGAGGCTAATTTTCTGTATTTTTAGTAGAGATGGGGTTTCACCATGTTGGCCAGGCTGGTCTTGAAATCATGACCTCAAATGACCCACCCGCCTTGGCCTCCCAAAGTGCTGAGGTTAAAGGTGTGAGCCACCATGCCCGGCCCCACTGCAGTCTTGACCTCCCAGGCTCAGGTGATCCTCCCACCTCTGCCTCCTGAGTAGCTGGGACTACAGGCATGTACCATCGCACCCGGCTAATTTTTGTATTTTTTGTAGAGACAGGGTTTTGCTATGTTGCCCAGACTGACCTTGAACTCCTGGGCTCAAGCAATCCACTGGCCCAGCCTCCCAAAGTACTGGGATTACAGGTGTGAGCCACCACATCCAGCCCGAACCTCTTTTATAAGGACCAGAATCCCATTCACAAGAGCAGAGCCCTCGTGACCTAATGACCTCCCAAAGGCCCCGCCTCTTAATGCCATCACCACAGGTGTTAGGTTTTGACATGTGAATTTTGGAGGGACACAAACATTCAGACCATAGCAATGACATCTCCTGTAGAAGACTTCTAATAGATAGGTCCGGACTTCACTCAAACACTAGTTTATGAGGTCTGCTGCAGAGAAAGGGGGGCCAAGGCGAGGTGGTGGGTCCTAAGGTTGACAGCAATCGGAGGACTATCTCCATCCTGCAGCCTGTGTGAAGGATCAAGAGCTTCCACGCAGTCCACCCTGAACATTATCACGACTCACTCTGAAACATAGAGGCTGGCATGGGAACCCTCAGGACAGAACTGGTAGCAGGACCTGGGCTGAGCATGATGGAGGGATGGTTAGAAATGGTCTTGTATCCATGTGGTTCAGAGTTCAAGACGGGAGACTGAGGCAGGAGAATCACTTGAAACCAGGAGGCAGGTTGCAGTGAGCCAAGATCGCACCATTGCATCCAGCCTGAGTAACAGAATGAGACTCCATCTCAAAAAAACAAAAAAAAAATCAAGATACCTGTCATTGTCACTGTCACCAGCACAGTTTGTGACAATCAAGGGAAAAGCATTTGTGCTAATTTAATAATGTATCTATATTAAGAATGCTTTCAGGGAGGGGCCCGGTGGCTCTCGCCTGTAATCCCAACACTTTGGGAGCCCGAGGCAGGTGGATCACGTGAGGTCAAGAGTTCGAGACCACCCTGACCAACATGGTGAAACCCTGTCTCTACTAAAAATACAAAAATTAGCAAGGTGTGGTGGCAGATGCCTGTAATCCCAGCTACTCGGGAGGCTGAGGCAGGAGAATTGCTTGAACCCAGGAGGCGGAGATTGCAGTGAGCCGAGATCATGCCACTGCACTCCAGCCTGGGTGACAGAGCAAGACTCCATCTCAAAAAGAGTAAAGAAAAGAAAAGAAATGCATTCAGCAGCAAATAACAAAAGTCCAAAAGTCTAGGTGTAGGTGGCTTTTGGGCATAGCCTGATCCAGGGGCTCCTACCATGTCCTGGGATTATTTTTATTTAAAAACAGAGATTTTATTTTTCTTGCTTAATAGTAAATAAATGATACTATATAGATATAGCTGCTTATGGCGCCACGGCATCTGTATGATTCTCTTAGCCTTGTCCTCATGGTAGCAAAATGACTGCTGCAGTTTCAGCCATTGTGCTCACATTTTTTTTTTTTTTGAGACAAAGTTTTGCTCTTGTTGCCAAAGCTGGAGTGCAATGGTGCAATCTCAGCTCACTGCAACCTCTGCCTCCTGGGTTCAATTGATTCTCCTGACTCAGTTTCCCAAGTAGGTGGGATTACAGCCATGCACCACCACACCCAGCTAATTTTTTTATTTTTAGTAGAAACAGGGTTTCACCGTGTTAGCCAGGCTGGTCTCGAACTCCTGACCTCAGGTGATCTGCCCGCCTCAGCCTCCCAAAGTTCTGGGATTACAGGCATGAGTCACCACACCTGGTAGTGTTCACATTCAAGTAGGAAGCAGAAGGAAAGAAATGATGCCAGCCACACCTGTCCCCCCCTCCACTTTTTTGTCGACTAAAGTCCAAGCTTTCCTGTAAACCTTGAACAGCCTTTCGCTCCTATCTTATTGACCAGGAAATACCACCTTGCTAAGCTTCAAGAGAGGCTGGTAAAGGGGAAATTTAGCTTTTTAGACTCTATAGTGGCAATAGCAACAGAAAGGGAAGTGAGGAATGCCAAAGAGCGCCAACCACAGGACACTTTATTGTAAATATGGCAAGATCATATTTTTTGAGACATGGATTTACATTTTATTTACTTTCCTGATTTTAAAAAACTTTCACTATTATTATTACTATTTGTAGAGACAGAGTCTTGCTATGTTGCCCAGGCTAGTCTCAAACTTCTGGGCTCAAATGATCCTCCCACTTTGGCCTCCCAAAGTGCTGAGATTACAGGTGTGAGCCACCATGTCCAGCCTGATGTTTTATTTTCTTTTTCCTTCCCTACTGTTAATCTAAAACCTGTCTTTGTCTCACATTCAGGAGAGAAATGGGAGAGGGTGGAAAGCAGGTAAAATCCATGAGTGTCAGGCTTTTGTAACCCAACAGATTTTTTTTTTTTTGAGACGGAGTTTCGCTCTTGTTGCCCAAGCTGGAGTACAATGGTGCGATCACGGCTCACCGCAACCTCCACTTCCCAGGTTCAAGCAATTCTCCTGCCTCAGCCTCCTGAGTAGCTGGGATTACAGGCCCCACCACACATGGCTAATTTTGTATTTTTTTTTTTTTTAATAGAGATGGGGTTTCTCCATGTTGGTCAGGCTGGTCTCAAACTCCCGACCTCAGGTGATCTGCCCGCCTTGGCCTCCCAAAGTGCTGGGATTGCAGGCATGAGCCACCGTGCCCAGCCTCCGATAACTTAAGTCCTTATTGGAGAAAAATAAAGGCCAAAAATAGGACTTGTCACTTTCAGATGCCCCTAGGGTAGGAGGAAAAGAGAAAGGCAGAGGGGGAAGTAATGGGAAAGAGAGAGAGAGAGAGAGTTTGGGAAATCTCAGATGGAGAAGCTCTGAACTCTACTTCTTGGGGGGAAAACCGATGAGACCCCAAAGAGATGCTTGAGAAAGTCCAGAGCAGATGGGACCTGGTGCAGTGGCTCACATTTGTAATCCCAGAACTTTGGGAGACCGAGGCAGGAGGATTGCTTGAGCCCCGGAATTGAGACCAGCCTGGGCAAAATGGGAGGTGGAGGTTGCAGTGAGCTGAGATCGCACCATTGCACTCCAGCCTCCTATCATTTCTTTTTCTTTTTTTTCCTTTTTTTGAGACAGGGTCTTGCTCTGTCACCCAGGCTGGAGTGCAATGGTGCCATCTCAGCTCACTGCAACCTCCACCTCCCAGGTTCAAGCAATTCTCCTGCGTCAGCCTCCTGAGTAGCTGGGATTACAGGCGCCTGCCACCACTCCTGGCTAATTTTTGTATTTTTAGTAGAGACAGGTTCTCACCGTGTTGGTCAAGCTGGTCTTGAACTCCTGACCTTGTGACCCGCCCACTTCGACCTCCCAAAGTACTAGGATTACGAGCATAAGCCACCACGCCCAGCTGATGGTCATCTTTTTTTAAATTTTAATTTTAAAAAAATTTTTTGGCTGAGTGCAGGGGATTTTATTGATGGTACACAAGGAGGCGGGGCTCCCTAGGCCCCTCCCTCTTCAGGGGGTCTGCATGGAAACTCTGGGGGAGACTCTCAGTGTGGTGGGGGACTGAGTACGGCAGGGACTCCCCAGCAGTGAGATTCTCTCTCTTCCCATCGTGCTCTCGCTGGGGTTGGTGTTCCAGGGGTCTTACTCCTTGGAGGCCAGGTGGGACATGAAGTTCACCACCCTGTGGCTGTAGCCAAGTTCATTGTCATACCAGGAAATGGGCTTGACAAAGTGGTCACTGAGGGCAATACCAACTCCAGCATCGTAGGTGGAAGGGTGCGTGTCGCTGTTGAAGTCGGAGGAGAGAACCTGGGGCTCAGTGTAGCCCAGGAAGTGAGGGGGTCTCCAATGCTGCTTCATCACCTTCTTTTTTTTGTTTGAGACGGAGTCTTGCTCTTGTCTCCCAGGCCGGAGTGCAGTGGCACAATCTCAGCTCACTGCAGCATCTGCCTCCCGGGTTCAAGCGATTCTCCTGCCTCAGCCTCCCGAGGAGCCAGGATTATAGGCGCCCAACACCATGCCCAGCTAATTTTTGTATTTTTAGTAGAGACGGGGTTTTGCCATGTTGGCCAGGCTGGTTTCAAACTCCCGACCTCGTGATCCGCCCACCTCAGCCTCCCAAAGTGCTGGGATTACAGGCGTGAGCCACTGTGCCCCGCCCATTCACCACCTTCTTGATCTCCTTGTATTTGACAGGTTTTTCCTGAAGGCAGGTCAGATCCACGACAAACACGTTGGCAGTGGGGACGTGGAAGGTCATGCAAGGGAGCTTCCCGATCAGGTCAGGGATGGCCTTGCCGGCAGCCTTGGCAGTGCCAGCAGAGTCAGGGATGTCTTCTGGCTGCAGTGATGGCATGGACTGTGGTCATGAGTCCTTCCACAATACCAAGCTGTCATGGATGACCTTGGGTGCTGAGCAGTTGATGGTGCAGGAGGCATTGCTGATGAACTTGAGGCTATTTTCATACTTCTTATGGTTCACGCCCATCACGAACATGGGGGCATCAGCAGAGGGGGCAGAGATGATGATCCTTTTGACTACCCCCTGCAAGTGAGCCCCAGCCTTCCCCATGGTGGTGAAGATGCTGGTGGACTCCACGATGTACTCAGCACCAGCATCGCCCTTTTTGATTTTGGAGGGATCTCGCTCCTGGAAGACAGTGATGGGATTTCTATTGATGACAAGCTTCCCATTCTCAGCCTGGACGGTGCCATGGAATTTGCTATGGGCGGAATCACAGTGAAACATGTAGACCATTAAGTTGAGGTCAATGAAGGGGTCACTGATGGCGACAGTATCCACTTTACCAGAGTTAAAAGCAGCCCTGGTGACCAGGCGCCCAATCCGACCAAACTCGTTGACTCCGATCTTCACCTTCCCCATGGTGTCTCAGGGATGCTAGAGAAGATGCAGCTGTCTGTCCAATGGGAGGAGCAGAGGGCCAATTTTAAGAGACGGGCTCAGCCGGGCATAGAGGCTCACGTTTGCAATCCCAGCACTTTGGGAGGCCGAGGCGGGCAGATCACCTTAGGTCAGGGTTCAAGACCAGCCTGGCCAACACGGTGAAATCCCGTCTCTACTAAAAATACAAAAATTAGCCGAGCATGGTGGCTCACACCTGTAGTCCTAGCTACTTGGGAGGCTGAGGCAGGAGAATTGTTTGAACCCGGGAGGCAGAGGTTGCAGTGAGCTGAGATCACGCCACTGTACTCCAGCATGGGCAACAGAGTGAGACTCGGTCTCAAAAAAAATAAAAGAGACACAAGCTCTCATTGTGTTGCTAACGCTGGCCTCAAACTCCTGGCCTCGAGCAATCCTCCTGCCTTGGCCTCCCAAAGTGTTGGGATGATAGGTTTGAGCCACCACAGTGGGCCTTACATGGTCATCTTCGTCCTGTATCTTCACAGGGTCTTCCCTCTGTGTGTCTGTATCCTACTCCTCTTTTTTTTTTTTTTTTTTTCTTTTTTTGAGACAGAGTCTTGCTCTGTCACCCAGGCTGGAGTGCAGTGGCACGATCTCGTCTACTGCAACCTCTACCTCCTGGATTCAAGCGATTCTCCTGCCTCAGCCTCCCAAGTAGCTGGGATAACGGGCACTCACCACCATGCCCAGCTAATTTTTTTCTTGAGACAGAGTTGCTCTGTCACCCAGGCTGGAGTGCAAATGTGTGATCTCAGCTCACTGCAACCTCCACCTCCCAGGTTCAAGTAATTGTCCTGTTTCAGCCTGCCAAGTAGCTGGGACTATAGGCACATGCCACCATGCCCGGCAAATTTTTTTAGTAGAGACAGGGTTTCACCACATTGGGCAGGCTGGTCTTGAACTCCTGACCTCAGGTGATCCACCCACTTTGGCCTCCCAAAGTGCTGGAAGTATAGTCGTGAGCTACCACACTCGGCGGTGGTCCAGCTAATTTTTGTATTTTTAGTAGAGACAGGATTTCACCGTGTTGCCCAGGCTAGTCTTGAGCTCCTAACCTCAAGTGATCCGCCCGCCTCGGCCTCCCAAAGTGCTGACATTACAGGTGTGAGCCACCGCACCTGGCCCTAATCTCCTTTCTTAAGAGGACACCAGTCATATTGGATGGGGACCCACCCTAATGACCTCATTTTCACTTAATTACCTCTTTAAAGGCCCTATCTCCAGACACAGTCACATTCTGAGGCACTGGGAGTTAGGACTTCAACATATGCATTAAGAGGAGGACACATTCCAGCCCATAATACACACTTGTTAGCAGGAGTCAGGCCTACCCTGCAGTGCAGCTCTGGAAATACCCCCCCGCCCTTTCTCAGCCTGTTTCCTCTTTACAAACCAGGGGCTTACACTGACAGTGCTCATGGCTCCTGTTGTGCACTGTGCTTCTTGAAAGTTCCTTCCGGGGCTGATGTTTAGTTAAATTTAGGGCCAATCTGTCCCCATCGTGGGCTTGGTGGAGCTGAAGAAGGGTGTGGGTGGACTCACAGAGAGATGGCTCCAGGCCCAAAGGTTCCCCTCCTCCAGCTTTGCTAAAGGTCTCCCTTCCTCTCGTGTGATGAGGCTTCAGGAGTGGCTCAGGCCCTCCTCTGGCCTCCAACCGTCCTCCAGGCTACACCTGGAGGAGCTGTGCACAAGGCATGTTCCCAAGGCCAGCCTCTGCCCGGTGGCCCCAATGCCAGTCTGCCCTGGACCTCAGCAAAGGGATGAGTTTACATTTGACAAAGGACAGTGCTACGTGCCTTTCATGGTTAGCTCGAGAACTCCCATTTTATGAATGGAGAAACAGGCAGGGTCGGGCATAGTGGCTCACACCTGTAATCCCAGCACTTTGGGAGGCTGAGGCAGGCAGATCACTTGAGATTGGGAGTTTGAGACCAGCCTGGCCAACATAGTGAAACCCCGTCTCTACTAAAAATACAAAATTTAGCCAGGTGTGGTGGCAGGTGCCTGTAATTCAAGCTACTCAGGAGGCTGAGGCAGGAGAATCGCTTGAACCTGGGAGGCAGAGGTTGCAGGGAGCTGAGATCATGCCACTGCACTCCAGACTGGACAACAGAGTGAGATTCTGTCTCCAAAAAAAAAAAAAAAAAGAAAAAGAAAAAGAAACTGGGGGCTGCGTGCAATGGCTCATGCCTGTAATCGCAGCACTTCAGGAGGCCAACGTGGGCAGATCATGAGGTCATGAGATCGAGATCATCCTGACAACATGGTGAAACCCTGTCTTTACTAAAAATACAAAATTAGCTGGGTGTGGTGGCGCATGCCTGTAATCCCAGCTATTTGGGAGGCTGAGGCAGGAGAATCGCTTGAACCAGGAAGTTTGAGGTTGCAGTGAGCCGAGATTGCGCCACTGTACTCCAGCCTGGCGACAGAGCGAGACTCCGTCTCAAAAAAGAAAGAAAGAGAGAGAGAGAGAGAAAGAAAGAAACTGGGGCAAATACCTACACTTACACCTGGCCTTGAATCCCACCCACTCCCACCTTCTCAGGAACTTGTCATTTCTGTATTTCAATCACTTTCAGTTGTATCCATCTCATTAATGTTTTATTTATTTATGATTTGTAGAGGTGGGGGTGGGGGGGCCTCCCTATGTTGCCCAGGCTGGTCTTGAACTCCTGGATTTTCAAGTGATCCGCCTGCCTTGGCCTCCCAAAGTGCTGGGATTACGGGGGGTGAGCCACTGTGCCTGGCCAAGAATTCTGTATATTAGGCAGAATAGCCCTTCATTTGTGATATGAATTGCAAATATTTTTTCCTAGTTTGTCATTTTCCTTCTGACGCTATTGAGGTGAAGGAGACATATGCTCTTGAGTACATTTCTGATGGCTTGTGCAGATTGGTACCCCTCCCGTGATTGACAATTTGGCATTATCTATCAAAACTGCAAATGCATTTATCCTTTGACTCAGCCATCTCATTTCTGGGAATTTTTTTCCTGATCAGACAGCTCATATTTTCTTTACTTTTTTTTTTCTTTTTTGAGACAGAGTCTCGCACTGGGTTGGAGTGCAATGGCGTGATCTCAGCTTACTGCAAACTCTGCCTCCCAGATTCAAATGATTCTCCTGCCTCAGCCTCCCAAGGGGCTGGGACTACAGGCACGTGTCACCATGCCCAGCTAATTTTTTGTATTTTCAGTAGAGTCAGGGTTTCACTATGTTGACAGGGGTTTACTAGCCACTATGGCTAAGCTGGTCTCGAACTCCTGACCTCATGATCCATCTGTCTCAGTCTCCCAAAGTGCTGGGATTATAGGCATGAGCCATCGCGCCTGGCCTCTTTTTTATTTATTTATTTTTTTCAGAACACTTCTGCTACTTGAGATGAATGAAAATGTGTGTGTGCGTGCGTGTGTGCGCTCGTGTGTGCATGTGTGTGCACATGTGTGTGCGTGCATGCATGCCTGTGTCCTTTGTGTGTGTGCACGCGCATGTGTGCCTGCATGTGTGTGTGTGCGTGTGTTCATGCATGTGTGTGCGCAAATGCATGTGTGTGTGCGTGTATGTGTGTTGCTTGGTATTGTTGACTTTCTTTGTAGAAGGCTGGAAACAGCCTAGGAAATCAATAGGGAACTGATGAAACAAACTATGGTGTATCCACAAAATGGAATATTTTGTTGCCATAAAATAATGAAGAAAGCTTCTATGTACTGTAATGAAAGAGTTCTACGATATACCATTAAGTGAAAAAAGCAACGAGAAGCTGGGCACAGTGGATCGCGCCTGTAATCCCAGCACTTCTGGAGGTCGAGGTGGACAGATTGCTTAAGCCCAGGAGTTTTAGACCAGCCTGGGTAATATGGTAAAACCCATCTCTACAAAAAATACAAAAATACAAAAATACAAAAAAATTAGTCCCAGCTACTTGGGAGGCTGAGGTGAGAGGATTACTTGAGTCCAGGAATTCAAGGCTGCAGTGAGCCATGATTGCACCACTGCACTCCAGTCTAGGTGACAGTGAGACCCTGCCTCAAAAGAAAGAAAGAACTATGTAATGTAATGCTGCTGCTTCTATTTGCACACCTACCCAGACACAATGCCAAAGCAGGGGCTCCCAACCAGGGCGATTTTGCCCATCAAGGGATGTTAGGCAACATCTGGAAGCAATTTGTAAAACTAGGGATGGGGCAGGGTGCGGTGGCTCACGCCTGTAATCCCAGCACTTTGGGAGACCAAGGCGGGCAGATCACCTGAGGTCAAGAGTTCAAGACCAGCCTGACCAACACGGAGACAACCCATCTCTACCAAAAATACAAAAATTAACTGGGTATGGTGGCTTGTGCCAGCTACTTAAGAGGCTGAGGCAGGAGAATCACTTGAACCTGGGAGGCGGAGGTTGCAGTGAGCCAAGACTGCACCACTGCACTCCAGCCTGGGTGACAGAGCAAGGCTCTGTCTAAAAAAAATAATAAAAAATAATAATCTAGGGATGGGGTGCTACTAGTGTCTAGTGAGTAAAGGCCAGGAAGGCTGCTAAAACCCTATAAAGCACAGGACAGCCCGCTATGACCCAGCATCATCCAGCCCAAATGTCAACAGTGACAAAGTAAAGAGACCCCGGATGAGGGTTTTCTCTGACATCAACGTTAAATCCAGTGGACTTTTGTTTTGAAGTCTTTATTTATCGTGGCCTCTGAAGGAGTATTCAACATCATCGACCCTCCCTCCTTCATGCAAAGCTGAATCCTGTGACTTCTGTGATGCTGGCTCCCCTTCCTTGATCCCCTTTGTGGGCTCATTTCCCTAAGTGGCAATTAAATATCGGGGCTCCTCGAGGCGGGTCCTAGGTTCTCTTTTGTCTCAGTCCCCACTGACCCTCATAGTCCCACCCACTTTGACTTTGTTTTTTGTTTGTTTCAATAGAGATGGGGTTTCACCATGCTGCCCAGGCTGGTCTCAAACTCCTGGCCTCAAGCGATCCTCCAGCCTCAGCCTCCCAAAGTGCTGCGATTACAAGTGTGAGGCATCGACCCAGCCACGCCTTGGACTTTGGTTGCCATCTCTTCACCGATAAGTCCCGCAAACCTCACCTTGGAGTCAATTCCATACATCTAACTTCCTGCTCCACAACCTCCCCTAGATATTTCCAAGGCCCCTGGGGCTCATCAGAAGGACAGGCTTGACTTCAGGGCCCTCTATACCCAATCCTTTTTTGGTGTCCCTATTTCAGCGACTGGAAAAACCGTCCATCTAGATCCACAAGCAAGAAGCCTAGAAGTCGGCCGGGCGTGGTGGCTCATGCCTGTAATGCCAGCACTTGGGGAGGCCAAGGCAGGCGGACTACTTGAGGCCAGCAGTTCATAACCAGCCTGACCAACATGGTGAAACCCCATCTCTACTAAAAATACAAAAAAATTAGCCAGGCGTGGTGGTGGGCGCCTGTAATCCCAGCTACTCCGGAGGCTGAGGCAGGAGAGTCACCTGAACCCAGGAGGCAGAAGTTGTAGTCAGCTGAGATCGCACCACTGCACTCCAGCCTGGGCAACAGAGTGAGACTCCATCTCAAAACAAACAAACAAAAACATTAAAATTTTGCTTTTTGTGAGCCACTGCACCCAGCCATAATAGCCCTTTAGATTCTTCAGTGACACAGAACTGAAGAAATTGACTGCAAGTTACTGTTGCCACCTAGGGAAGGAGGGTCACAGGCAAAGGCGCAGAACGCGCAAAGAAACTTTAGTAATGAGGGAAGGTGAGTATCGTTCCCCACATACTTACTGGCATGTTTGTTTGTTTGTTTTGAGACAGAGTCTCGGTCTGTCGTTAGACTGGAGTGCAATGGCACGATCTTGGCTCACTGCAACCTCCAACTCCCTAGTTCAAGCGATTCTCCTGCCTTAGCCTCCTGACTAGCCTGTAATCCCAGTGGCTGGTCTCAAACTCCTGGGCTCAAGCAATCCTTTCTCTCAGTCTTCCAAAGTGCTGGGACTACAAACGTGAGCCCAGCCTGCTCTTTTTCCTACTGGGTTCGCAGTCCTTTTCTTTTCTGATTTGTGAAAGCTAATTTTGGTTTATGGATATTACCCCTTATCTGTTCTTTGCATTACATACTTTTAAAATCATTTGCTATTTGTGTTTATTTTGTATATGTTAGTGTTTGCTGCATAGACAATTTTCCATTTTTTTCTAGTCGATTTTTTTTTTTTGGAGACAGAGTCTCACTCTGTTGCCCAGGATTGAGTGCAGTGATGTGATCTCAGCTCACTGCAATGTTCACCTCACGAGTTAAAGCAAATCTCCTGCCTCAGCCTCCTGAGTAGCTGGGATTACAGGCCCCTGCCACCACACCCGGCTAATTTTTGTATTTTAGTAGGGATGGGGTTTCACCATGTTGGCCAGGCTGGTCTCAAACTCCTGACCTCAAGTGATCTGCCTGCCTCAGCCTCCCAAAAGTGCTGGGATTACAGGCGCGAGCCACTGCACCCGAGCTTTTGCAGTCAAATCTATGATTTCTGAACTTGGATTCTCACCTGGAAAAGCCTTTTGCATTGAGTTTTTTTTAAATCATTTACATTTTATTCTAATTCTTTTATAGCTTTATTTTTAACTTTGAAATCTCCGATCCATCTGTTGTTTCCTAGGGTTTAAAGAGTAAAGTATCTAGTAACTGAGAATATAGCTTTATATTTCTCAAAGACTATTCAATAGCTTATCTTTTCCTCACTAATTTGCTTTGTTTTGTATTTTGTTTTAGAGACAGGGTCTTTCTCTGTCACCAGGTTGGAGTGCACTGGTACTGGAGCTCAGTGCAGCCTCAAACTCTTGGTCTCAAGCAATCCTCCCACCTCAGCCTCCGGAGTAGCTGGGACTACAGATACATGCCACCATGCCTGGCTAATTTTTAAATTTTTTTTATTTTTTAACATACATTTGTTTGTTTGTTTATTTATTTATTTATTTTGAGACGAAGTTTTGCTCTTGTTGCCAGGCTGGAGTGCAGTGGCACGATCTCGGCTCACCACAACCTCTGCCTCCTGGGTTCAAGTGATTCTCCTGCCTCAGCCTCCCAAGTAGCTGGAATTACAGGCATGTGCTACCACACCTGGCTAATTTTTTATTTTTAGTAGAGACAGGACTTCTTCATGTTGGTCAGGTTGGCCTCGAACTCCCGATCTCAGGTGATCCACCCACCTCAGCCTCCCAAAGTGCTAGGATTACAGGCGTGAGCCACCATGGCTGGCCTTTTAATTTTTTTAGAGACCAGGTTTTGCCATGTTGCCCAGGCTGGTCTCAAACTCCTGGGCTCAATTGGTCCTCTGGTCTTGGCCGCGAAAATGCTGGGATTACAGGTGTAATCCCAGCACCACACCTGGCCCTTCCTCATGATTTTGAAATGCCCTGTGTCAGGTATTAAGTTCATCTACCCGTTTCATAATCACCTTTGCAATGCTGATGCCGAAACTGTACAAACCACCGTAGCCACTCCCTGCTAGACTCTGTCCAGAGGGGGCGCTAGATGTGGACTTCTAGGCTTGGGGAGTGAGGACACCAGAGTCCTTCCTGTTCCCATGACCCTGGGGCAATGGTGATGCTACTGGGTGGCTCGGGGGACTTTAGCCCTCCTACCACTTACTCTTCTGTCCCCCAACCAAGTATTCCCAACAAGCATACTCGAAGACAGGCGTGATGGCTCATGCCTGTAATCCCAGCACTTTGGGAGCCCGAGGCAGATGGATCACCTGAGGTCAGGAGTTTGAGACCAGCCTGGCTAACACGGTGAAACCCTGTCTCTACTAAAAAATACAAAAATTTGCTGGGCGTGGTGGCAGTTGCCTGTAATCCCAGTTACTAGGGAGGCTGAGGCAGGAGACTCACTTGAACCCGGGAGACAGAAGTTGTAGTGAGCTGAGATCGTGCCACTGCACTCCAGCCTGGGCAACAGAGTGAGACTCTGTCTCAAAAATAATAACAATAAAATAAAATCAACATACTTGGAGTTAAACAGCACATCTGTCTTCCAATGCTGCCTTGAAACAAACTCCTCAGGTCTCCACTTCCCCTTCCAATCAGATTGCCATCCTAAAGATGTCTACAGAGAAATTCTGGAACAGATCTTACTCTCTCTAATGAGAGCTGAAGCTGGGCACGGGGGCTCATGCCTGCAATCTCATCATTCTGGGAGGCTGAGGCAGGAAGAGGTCACTTGAGCCTAGGAATTCAAGACAACCTTGGGCAACATAGGGAGACCCCATCTCTATGAAAAAGTAAAAAAAAATAAAAAATAAAAAAATAAAGAAGGAGAGCTGACAATGGCCTAAGAGGGCTGATCTCACATATTTCACCTTGCTGAGATCTGCACACAGCTTGCCCAGGCCTCCAACCTTCTCTGTGAGCCAAGTATGCTCACCCTAAGATGGCACTGCCAGCCCCTGCTTCTTCCTCCCCACCACACTCCTCTCCAGAAGAGGGACCCAGACCAGGGGGCAGAGTTCCCTGTGGCTAGGGACTGACCCTGCTGGGCTAGGCATATGAGGCCACCAGGGAGCCACCATAGTTGTTTGGCCAGCTCCATCTCAACACAGGGCCACGTGGCAGGGACAGATCTCTTGCCAGCCTTTTATGGAACGGCTGCAGCGCATGGGAGAGGGATTCTACTTATTGTGTGTGTGATCCCCCAAGGACAGACCAAGGGCCAGAGGTGGAAGGTACAGGGAACCTGTGATGGTTAATATTGAATGTCAACTTGATTGGGTTGAAGGATGCAAAATGCTGTTCCCAGGTGTGTCTGTAAAGGTGTTGACAAAGGAGACGAATATTCGAGTCAGTGGATTGGGAGAGACACATCCCCCCACTCCCTCTGGGTGGGCACCATCTAATCAGTTACCAGGGCAGCTAGGATAAAAGCAGGCCGAGGGGACATGGAAGGACTAGACTGGCTGAGTCTTCTGGCCTCCATCTTTCTCCCGTGCTGGGTGCTTCCCACCTTTGAACATCTCTTGGACTCACAGCAGTCGTTTGCCAGGGGCTCTCAAGCCTTTGACCACAGACTGAGGACTACGCTCTGGGCTCCCCCTGCTTTTGAAGTTTTGACATGAGGACTGGCTTCCTGACTCCTCAGCTTCACTTGTGAGCGTGTGAGTTAATTCTCCTAATAAACTCCCCTTCAAATATTCATCTATTTTATTAGTTCTGTCCCTTTAGAGAACTCTGACTAATAAAGAGCCCTTTAATTGCCTGCAGCTCTATGGGAGGTAGTGAGTTTCCCATCCATGTTCCTTTCCCTGGAATGCTCTTCCCACAAAGATTTGCAGAGCTCTCTACTCATCCCCTTCAGGTCTGTGCCACTCAAGTGTTGCTTTATCAGTAAGGCCGTCTGCAGCCACCCACCTAACATTGCAGACCTCCCACTCCGTCCTCTTCTGCTCCACTTTCTGCATCACTTACCATCATCATCCATTTTTATTAATTTATCTTTCTTCCTTCCTCCCTTCCTTTCTTCCTTCCTTCCTTCATACTTCCTTCCTCCCTCCCTCCCTTCCTTCCCTCCTCCATTCCTTCCTTCCTTCCTTCCTTCCTTCCTTCTCTCTCTCTCTCTTTCTTTCTTCATGAAATTTCACTCTGTTGCCCACACTGGCGTGCAGTGATGCAATCTCAGCTCATTGCAACCTCCGCCTCCCGGATTCAAGCAATTCTTCTGCCTCAGCCTCCCGAGTAGCTGGAATTACAGATGCATGCTACCACACCTGGCCAATTTTTGTATCTGTAGTAGAGCTGGGGTTTTAACACGTTGGCCAGGCTGGTCTCGAACTCCCAACCTCAAGTGATCCTCCTGCCTCAGCCTCCTCAAGCACTGAGATTACTAGCATAAGCCACCACATCTGGCCCATTTTTATTAATTCATCTTATTTATTATCTGTCTCTGGCCACAAAATATAACTCCACAAAGGCAGCGACTTATATCGGTTTTATTCATTCCCGAATCCCCTGTGTCTAGAATATAAGTGCACATAGTAGGTACTGTAAATATCATTTTCATCCTCATTTCACAGCTACAGAAACTGAGGTTCACAGAGGTAAAATAACTGGCTTTCGCAGCACCCCCTGAGTTTCCAATTCCAGACCTTCTATGCCCTTAACCCTGCCCTACATTGTGACCTGGAAAATGCTTATTGTAGCACTGTGTGTAACCAAAGCAGGCTGTAAACAGCCCGATTTCCCATCAGTAGGGGAGTAGTTAAATCACAATACCACATATCCTGTAATAGCCTATAAAAGCAACCTAAAAATGAATTAAACAGATCTATACGCACACATATGGAACAAGCTTCAAGCTATTGTTAAGTGAAAATAGCACGATGCTCAACAGTGCGCTGCATGTGCTCCCCCTGTGTGAAATAGTAACAGTAATAGTGATAACACACAGGGCCGGGCGAGGTGGCTCACACTATAATCCCAGCTTCTTTGGGAGGCCAAGGTGGGAGGACAGCTTGAGCCCACAGCTTCGAGACCAGCCTGGGCAACACAGTGAGACTTTGTCTTTACAAAAAATTTTAAAAATTATATGGTGGCACGTGCCTGTAGTCCTAGTACTTGGGAGGCTGAGGTGGGAGGATCACTTGAGCCTGGGAGGTTGAGGCTGGAGTGAGCTATGACTGTACCAGTGCACCCCAGCCTGGGTGACAGAGTGAGACCCCATCTCGAAAAATAAAATAAAAATAAATGATAAACAGGATGGCCACACACATTAAAGGCTCAATGTGCAGAGAAACATTCAAGAAGGATTCTCTAGAAACTGTTGACAAGGCAAAGGACAGACTGGAAGCCTCCAGTAGGAGGAAGCTCTTGTATTCCCTTTTGTAGCATTGAGATTTGTTTTTTGTTTCCTTTTTTTTTTTTTTTTTGCACTGTGTCACCCGGGCTGGAGTGCAGTGGCGGGATCTTGGCTTACTGCAACCTCCGCCTCCCAGGTTCAACTGATTCTCATGCCTCAGCCTCCAGAGTAGCTAGGATTACAGGCACCCACCACCAAGCCTGGCTAATTTTTTGTATTTTTAGTAGAGGTGGGGTTTCACCATGTTGGCCAGGCTAGTCTCGAACTCCTGGCCTCAAGTGATCCACCTGCCTTGACCTCCCAAGGTGCTGGGATTACAGGCATGAGCCACCATACCCCGCCAGCACTGGGATTTGAATTCATTCACACGATTTACTTTTTTTCAGCAACATAAATCTTCCACATAGTTTAAAACTCAAAGCTGCAGGAGGTATCTCAAAATTAGCAACCCCTTGCCCTACCACTCTGTACTCCAACCCTTCTTTTTCTAAATTAGGCAATGCATTCAACTCTCTTAGCTGATCCTGCTGTTTGCTGTTGTCTTTGGAAGTCAAGGTCGTTCACACTTTAAGCAACATGAAAATCACCCAGGGATCTTGTTAAAATACAGGTTCTGATTCAGCAGGTCTGGGCCAGGTTCCAAGATCCTGCATTTCTAATAAGCTCCCAGGTGATGCTGATGCTACTGATCCATTGATTATTCTTTGAATGGCAACATTCTAAAGAATCTGCTAACACTGCTATTTCTTGATTTTTTCTGGTTTTGATTTTACTTCATAATATAGAAAATGAAAATGTAATTCTCTAATATCCTGTCCCTCTCTTCCACACACATCCATTCTGTCTTCATCCTCTCAATATGGTTATATAACCTTTTGGGTTAAATATGGTTACATAACCTTTTTGGTTAAATATGATTATATAGCCTTTTTGGTTAAAATAATTTTTGGTATTTATATTATTATACCTTTGTAGATGATATTCACAGTTCAGCCACATAGTATACTATGATGGCATTTCCTTTTTTGTGCAACTTTTTGTTTTCCCTGGAGTTAATTGTTGCTTAATATTTTCATTCCACCTTTATCAGTGCATTCACAACCTTCCCAACAAAACTGAAAGGCTCCTCTTAGTAGATTCAAACACATTGCATAATCTAGGTCTTAGAGCCCCTGTCTCCCTGATCCAATATAGGTTGGTTGCTCCATATATTTCCTCAATTAAAAAGACCAACAAATGGGTTCCTAAACAGAGTTTGCAGCAGGAAGCAGAGAGGACCTTTAGCACCTTTAGCAATGCATATGCCATGCAGCTAGAGACTGAATTTCCCAGTCTCCCTTGCAGCTAAGAACCAACTATTTGCTAACAGAAAACGAGTGGAAGGAAGGATTGTCACTTATGCATCACTCCATCTTTCTTCCTGCTTGAGGATCAAAATGTGAACATGATGCCTATAAGCCAGTTTTGACCAAGAAGACAACCAACCCCTGGACTGCTACCTGAGAAACAAAATTCTACCTTGTGACATAGAAAACTGGCCCAAACCTGGCTCGGGATATAACTTTGTTCCATGTGATACAATTCACAGGCTCCTTCTTGGAAGACATTGGCATCCTTGACAAAATGCAAAAGCAACATTCTTTTTTTTTTTTGAGATCGAGTTTCGCTCTTTTTGTCCACGCTGGAGTGCAATGGCACAATCTCAGCTCACTACAGCCTCCACCTCCCAGATCCAGCAGATTCTCCTGACTCAGCGTCCCAAGTAGCTGGGGTTCAGGCATTCACCAGCTAATCTTTTGTATTTAGTAGAGACAGGGTTTCACCTCGTTGGTCAGGCTGGTCTTGAACTCCTGACTTCAGGTGATCCACCCACCTTGGCCTCCCAAAGTGCTGGGGTTACAGGCATGAGCCACTGTGCCTAGCCGCAACATTCTGATAAACTTTAATTCAAATAAGACTTCTTCTAGGAAACCAGGGGCCCAGCGAGGTCGTTCATGCCTATAATCCTGCACTTTGGGATGCTGAGGTGTGAAAATTGCTTGAGGCCAGGAATAGTGAGACCCCCATTTCTACAAAAATTAAAAAAAAAAAAAAATTAGCTGGGCATGGTAGCACACGCTTGTAGTCCCACGTACTTAGGAGGCTGAGGCAGAAGGATTCTTTGAGCCCAGATCAAGGCTGTGGTGAGCTATGATCATGCCACTACACTCCAGCCTGGGCAACAGAGATTCCTGTTTCAGAAAAAAAGAAGAAGAAGAAAAAAAACCCAACAACACAGAAACCAGCTTTCTATCCACTCAGCTGTCAGTCAATCTGGGCTCTTAAGGATCTGGAATCAGACTTTCTTTTTTCTTGTGTCTGGTCAAAAAATAAACATCTAACCATTCCCTTTCCTATAAAAGGGAAAGGACAGTTTAAACCAGCTTGATCAGAAATGCGTTCTCAGCCAGGCATGGTGGCTCGTGCCTGTAATCCTAGTACTGTGGGATGCTGAGGCAGGAAGATCACTTTAGCCTAGGAGTTGAAGACCAGCCTGGACAACATAGTGGGCATCTCCACAACAGTTTAAAAATTAATTGGCAACTGGGTGCGGTGGCTCATGCCTATAATCCTAGAACTTTGGGAGGCCGAGGTGGGTAAATTGCCTGAGTTCAGGAGTTTGAGACCAGCCTGGGCAACATGGTGAAATCCCGTCTCTACTAAAATATACAAAAAATTAGCCAGACATGGTGGCATGTGCCTGTGGTCCCAGCTACTCGGGAGACTGAGGCATGAGAATTGCTGGAATCTGGGAGGTGGAGGTTGCAGTGAGCCGAGATCACACCACTGCACTCCAGCCTGGGTGACAGAGCGAGACACTGTCTCAAAAAATAATAGTAATAATAATAATTGGGCATGAATGATGGTGTGTTCCTGCAGTCCCAGCTACTCAGGAGGCTGAGGCATGAGGATCACTTGAGCCCGGGAATTCAAGGTTGCAGTGAGCTGTGATCACGCCACTGCACCCTAGCCTGGGTGACAGAGACAGACCTTGTCTAAAAAAAAACAGAAAAACCAAAACAACAATAAAAAGCATCATCTCCTCTCATGGCAAACCTGAAATAAAACTTGGCATTTGGTCTTAAGTAATTTCTTTTATTTTTTTAAGATGGAGACTCACTCTATCACCAGGCTGGAGTGCAGTGGCATGACTTTGGCTCACTGCAACCTCCACCTTCCAGGTTCAGGCAATTCTCCCACCTCAGCCTCATGAGTAGCTGGGACTGCAGGTGCAGACCACCACACCCGGTTGATTTTTATATTTTTAGTGAGATGGGGTTTCACCATTTTGGCCAGAGTGGTCTCAATCTCTTGACCTTGTGATCCGCCCGCCTCTGCCTCCCAAAGTGCTGGAATTACAGGTGTGCGCCACTGCGCCCAGCCTGCTCTTGAGTAATGTCTGAGAAGGCTTGTTTGCGCCACAGTAATGTGGGCCTCTTTATTATGGCAGCTTCCCTGTACCCAACTTAATAGAAAGAGAAGGGCCATTTTCCCTCACCTTCACTGGACAGGTGAGGGAAGGCTCCCACAACGGGGAGCCTTTCCTCTCTGGCCTGCCTGGACCCCACATCCACTACCAGGCATTGGCCTGACCCGGAGTGTACACACAGCCATTACTGAACTTGAAGTGGGAACTAGTTATGTCCACACTGTCCTCTCCCCTTAGTCTGGGAGCATGTTATATTCTCTCCCAGGGGATCACTCGGGTCTTTAGTGAAGGATTTTGAAAAACACCAGCCATGCTTGGGCGTGACAAAGGGGAAGGAGTTTTGTGCCAGCCTCAAAAGCCCCCAGAGGGCCAGGCACAGTGGCTCACACTTGTAATCCCAGCACTTTGGGAGGCTGAGGTGGGTGGATCACTTTAAGTCAGGAATTCAAGAACAGCCTGGGCAACATGGCAAAACCCTGTCTCTACTAAAAATACAAAAATTCGCTAGGCATAGTTGCAGATGCCTGTAATCTCAGCTACTTGGGAGGCTGAGGCAGGAGAATCGCTTGAACCTGGGAGGCAGAGGTTGCAGTGAGCCAAGATCTCACCTCTGCATTCCAGCCTGCCTCAAAACAAAACAGAAAAGCCCCTGAGGGAGGGAACCACCCAAGGAGATGGCCTGGGACCTTCGCCTGTCTAGTCACTGTGTGTGAGGGGCCTCCTAAGCATTTCACATGCTCGGGCTTATAGAATTCTCCCAATGGTCCCATGAGGTGGGTATTTGGAACTCTTGTCTCCCCCAGCATCCATGGAAATAAATAGATGAATTGGCCCAGTGCAGTGGCTCATATCTACCCAGCATTTTGGAAGGCCAAAGAGGATCATTTCAGGCCAGGAGTTTGAGACCAATCTAGGCAATACAGCGAGACCCTATCTCTACAAAAACACACACACAAATATTTAAATTACCTGGACCAGCCAGGCACGGTGGCTCACGCTTGTAATCCCAGCACTTTGGGAGGCTGAGGCAGGCAGATCACCTGAGGTCGGGAGTTCAGAACCAGCCTGATTAACATGGAGAAACCCCGTCTCTACTTAAAAAATACAAAATTAGCCAGGTGTGGTGGGGCATGCCTGTAATACCAGCTACTCGGGAGGCTCAGGAGAAGAATCACTTGAACCCAAGAGACGGAGGTTGTAGTGAGCCAAGATCTCGCCATTGTACTCCAGCCTGGGCAACAAGAGTGAAACTCCATCTCAGAACTGCAAATATGTCATAAATTACCCAGGCAAGGTGGTGCACACCTGTGGTGCTCACTACTTGGGAGGCTGAGGCAGAAGGATCACTTGAGCCCAGGGATTCAAGTCTGCAGTGAGCTAATGTCACGTCACTCTGTATTCCAGCCTAGGTAACAGAGCAAGACTCTGCCTCCTAAAAAAAAAAAAAAAAAAAAAAAAAGCCAGGAGCAGTGGTTCATGCCTGTAATACCAGCACTTTGGGAGACCGAGGCGGGCGGATCACCTGAGGTCAGGTTGAGACCATCCTGACTAACATGGAGAAACTCCATCTCTACTAAAAATACAAAAAAAAAAAAAAAAAATAGCTGGGCATGGTGGCACATGCGTGTAATCCCAGCTACTCAGGAGGCTGAGGCCAGAGAATCGCTTGAACCCGGGAAACAGAGGTTGTGATGAGCCAAAGTCGCACCATTGCACTCCAGCCTGGGCAACAATGGCAAAACTCTGTCTCAAAAAAAAAAAAAAAAAAGGCTGGGCGCGGTGGCTCACGCCTGTAATCCTAGCACTTTGGGAGGTCGAGGTGGGTAGATCACCTGAGGTCAGGATTTCAAGACCAGCCTGGCCATCATGGTGAAACCCCATCTTTATATATTTAAAAAGTAAAAAAAAAAAAAAAAAGATATGGATAGCTTTAGCTAGGCGGGCACAGTGACTGGAATTGAATCTGTAATCCCAGCTACTGGGGGAGGCTAACACTTGGAGGATCGCTTGAGGCCAGGAGTTTGAAACCAGAACCAGCCTGGGCAACATAGCAAGACCCCATCTCTCTATATAAATAAAGATAGATAAATAAATGAAGATCAAGATAAAAACAAGAAGGGCCCTGCATGGCCCAGTAGTGACAATGTGCTGTGAACTGAAGGAACTGAAGAGGAGGATTCGCTCAGCCCTCCACACTGCTGAGTGTACATCTGGAAAACCAAGGCTCACAGATCTTCACTGCTGGAGGGGGACGCAAGCCAGGTCTGCCCCACTGTGAAGCCCACACCCCAAAAGCTCTTGTCCAATATGGGACTGGGTCTGATGTCTGCTGGAGCCTGGGTGGACAGAGCAGATGAAGCCTGGCGGATGCCATTCTCTGAGCCCTGGGTCCTGGGTTCTAGACAGCTACGGTGCTAGGTGAGGGCCTCAGCAGACAGGTCCTCTAAATGGAGGACCACCCATTTGGGCCCTGGCTCCATCAGGAAGGGCCTGGGTCCACCAGGAAGCAGGCAGTTTCTCCCCAAGGTGGAGGTATCTCAGGCTTCTTCCTTTTTTGGAGACTATTGTGTTTTTGAAACGTTAAAAAAAATACCAAAAACAGCATATGAAAACCACGGTGTATCTGAAATGTTTTCATCTGCCTAAGGAACACTCTTGTTTTGGTTTTGGTTGGTTGGTTTGTTTGAGATGGAGTCGAACTCTGTCGCCCAGGCTGGAGTGCAGTAGCACGACTTTCGCTCACTGCAACCTCCGCCTCCCAGGTTCAAGCGACTCTCCTGCCTCAGCCTGCCAAGTAGCTGGAACTACAGGCGCCTGCCACTATGCCCAGCTAATTTTTGTATTTTTGGTAAAGATGGGGTTTCACCGTGTTGTCCAGGCTGTTCTCGAACTCCTGACCTCAGGTGATCCACCTGCCTCGGCCTCCCAAAATGCTGGGATTACAGGCGTGAGCCACCGCATCTGGCCAAGTCTACATTCAAGGTTCTTCAGGAATGTGGGGCCCAGGCCAGATTCCCCTAACTTCTCAAGACAGGTCTGTGAGCCAGACCTGCACCCAGGAGGATGAGCAGGGCTGACCCTGAGTGGTGAGAGGAAAACTCCCCCACACCCTAAAGCAGCAGAGCCAAGGGCTACAGGCCTGACTCTGGAGACAGAAGTTTGTGACATGGCCCCTGCTGGCCCTTAGTATGGCCCATAGGTCTGGCTCGGGGGCCAGGAGGGACTGGGGGAGGCAGGAGGAATCCCTCTGGGAGGGGGTGGCAAATGGCTGAGATAGAAGGGGTCAGACTCTCCAAGATGTTAGGGGCAGAGTCTGGAGCCGTGAGCTGACTCTAATCCTCCTTCCTTATGCTGTCATCAGAAGAGGGTGGGGGGTGGGGAGAGGGAAAGGTGGAGTCTCAGGCTCTTGGGAGCTTCGTCTGAGCCTTCACCCGCTACCTCCAGCCGAAGAGCCAGGCCCAGTCACCCAAACAGGAGGCAGACTAAGAATTAAGACCTATTGATTTTCCCCATTAGCCAGAGAACACCATCAAAGTGCATTAAAACCAGGCAAAGCGGCAGCATCATGAATAATTAACATCTGCAAATGACAACCCCATGGGGCTGGGGGAGGCGGGAAGGGGCTTCTAGAGGCCTGGGGCACCCTGACCCCTTCTGACCCCCACCCCAGGGAGCCATCGTCTAGGCCACCCTGCCCTCCCTGTCTCTTGTCCCTCTCTCATTCCTTGTCCTCTCCTTAAAGAAGCACCAAGTCCGCAGTGCAGCCAACGACCTAAGCTGATGCTGGAGCAGGTTGGATAGAGCACTGAGACAAGAGTTAGGGGTGGCAGCTCGGCTGTGTGTCACTGTGTGACCTCGGCGAAATTGCTGCTTCTTTCCGGGCTCATTCTCCGCCTGTATGCAGTGCAGCGACTGGCCCAGCTGGTCCCTTGCTCAGTCTCTGGTTCCAGAGAGGGACAGTGACTTCCAAAGTTACACAGCAGGTCCGTATCAGAGCCTGGGCCGCTGAGGCATCTTCCCCCGGTCCGGTCTATGGGAGTCTTTTGTGCCAATCAGAAAAAAGCACCCCCTTTGGGTAGACCAATTGGAAAAGGCCATCCCTTCGAGTGGACCAATTTGAAAATGAATGCACACCCTCTCAATAGATCAATTAGAAAAAAAGCACTCTTCTAGGGGGACTAATGTTTCCTTTTCTTGTTTTTTTTTTTTTTTTTTTTTTGAGACGGAGTCTCACTCTGTTGCCCAGGCTGTAGTGCAGTGGCATGATCTCGGCTCACTGCAACCTCCATCTCCTGGGTTCAAGCGATTCTCCTGCCTCAGCCTCTCAAGTAGCTGGGATTACGGGTGTCTGCCACCATGCCCGGCTAATTTTTGCATTTTTAGTAGAGACAGGGTTTCACCATGTTAGCCAGGCTGGTCTTGAACTCCTGACCTCAAGCGATCCGCCCTCCTTGGTCTCCGAAAGTGCTGAGATTACAGGCCTAAGCAACAGTGTTCTGCCTAGGGGGACTAATTTTTTAAAGGTCCCCTCCAGACTAACCAATAAGGAAAAAGCACTCTTTTGGGTGGACCAATAAGAAAAAGGCAACTCCCCCCTGCTGCCACAGTTGAAAAGTGCAAGTCTTGGCAGAGTAGAGGTAGGGCTCGATACCACCCTCACAACCATCTCTCCCCCTCCCCTCCCCCTCTCCGCAACTCCCCCACCGTCTCCTATCTGCCAAGGTGTCCTTGTGCAGCGTGCACCACCTAAACAACTGTACATGGCCGTTCTGTTCCCAGCCCCCACCTTCTCTGGGCCAAGGAGGCCCAGACCTGTTCTTCCAGCCAGTGGAACTCAGTTCCACATATATCGATGGTTCCTTCCAAGCCTCTCTGCGTCCTCACCTCCAAACTCCTCAGCCCCTCAGCTGACCTGAGTTCCCACATCCATCTTCCTCCCACCCATCCTTCCTCCTCAGAGCCCTGGGTGGGCAGCTCTGGAACAGTCCCTCCTGCACATCCAACTGCGTCACCTCTGCCTTCTGGATGCTTTGCAGCGCCCCATCCATACCTTCCATGCCTCGGAGCCTTCGAATACTCTATTCTCTCTGCTGGCAATGCCTCCTCTCTTGAGCCCCCTGGAAAACTCTACTCACTCTTCAAGGCCCAGCTTAAAGATCTCTGCTTCTCACTCTCCTCCTCAAACGCCAGCTAGTTCTTGCCTCTGGGCTTCTGCACCTCTTCCTAGAATGTTCTCCCTCCAGATCTGACTGGTTCCTCCTCCTTCTTCCTCCTCCTCCTCGTCCTCGTCCTGTGGGTTTCAGCTCCAGTGTTCCTTTCCTTGGGAGGTGTCCCCTGAACACCCCATCTAACTACCTCCCCATCAGCCTCTGTCACATGTCCCTGTTTTATTTTTTTCATAGCACTTTGGACAATCTGAATGTATTTTTCCTTTGTTTATGGGTGCTTCCAGAGCCACTGTGAATGGTGGTGAGTGTTGTCAATTGCAGAGGTGAGTGGGCTGAAACTCAGCCTGGGTCGACACTACAAGCTGGTGCTGGGGCTGTACCTGCTCGGAGGGAAGCACCTTTCCCTAATACACATGATGGCACTATGCAGGCAAGCTGCAGCCCCGCTGGTGTCACCTCCTGCAGTGACACCCAAAACCCACCAGAAGAATGGCACTTGCCCACTTCACTGCTGCATGCCCATGCCCAGCCCAGTGCCTGGCACCATGCAGGTGCTCAGTAAACATTTCTAAGCCTGGTGCAGTGGCAGGAACCTGTAATCCCAGCTACTTGGGAGGCTGAGAAGGGAGGATCGCTTGAGCCCAGGAGTTTGGGACCAGCCTGGGCAGCATAGCGAGACCCTATCTCAAAAAAACAAAAAAATCAGGCAAACAAATTCTATTCTGATTCTCCCACTCGCATCCTCCTCCCATACTCCTCAATAAAGTATGCTAGATGCTGTGGCTGCTTCATCGCTGGGTCTCACTCGAGCCAACCCCAGCACTGGGCTCAGGGTTGGCAAAGGTGACTGTTAAGGGAACATGGGAGAATCCAGGGAGTTGAGGGGTGAGTGTGTGAGTTTTGGAGCCCTGGGGATTCTCCCTGAAGCTCTGAGCCTTGTCTATCCAAAGACACTGCCCTGAGCCCCAGTGCCCCCTCAGGGACCCTCAGCTCCCTGGAGGTGTGCATGAAGGAGTCAGGTGGTCCACACACTCCCAAGCCCCGGGAGCCCAGCTTGGCACAGAGACTCATGGGCAGGAGGTGGCACTGAGGGTCCCGCTGTGGCAGCCAGGCTCAGAGCAGGGGTGGGATCAACGTACCACCCTTCCCTCTGCTCCCCCGAGGCCACTTCGCCAGGCTGCCTGGCCATACCCGCCCGCCCTGCCAGCCTCCCCAGCTCTGGCAGGGAAGGAGTTAACCTCCAGCCTTCTCAGTGTGAATGTGGAGCTATTAATACCCACAGCTCAGCCAGCCTGCCAGAGAAGCCACTGGAGCTCGGGAGAGCAGGGAGCCGGGGGAAGCCACCAGTCGCAGCCGAGCCGGAACCGGGACTCCAGGGGTCAAAACTTTTCTCGAGGACGACGCGGGCACCTTGCCAGCCTCACCTGGCCGTTGCCCATCTTTCAGCTGCAGGTCCCAACCCTCTCTCCTGGAGGCCACCCATGCCACCCACCCCAGCCAAGAGCAAACTTTCTTAGGGAAGCCACCTCTGCGGCCGTGCTGGCTGGACAGGGAGGAGCAGACGGCTGGACAGACAGGGGGACTGGGGCACAGGACACTGTAAGCCTGCGCTCCCAGGCCAGCCTTTGACAGACAGCCACGGAGTGGGCAGCTGGGGGGGCCTAGGGCTCCACAGGGGCAGTGGGGGGGCCCTGCCCAATCTCTGCCCACCCACCAGCCACCTTGGAGTCCAGAAAGCTGGACACTGCTTCACAGGGCCCAGCCCTGTGGCTGGAACCCCTACGGGTCAAGACAGGAGCCCCCACCAGACAGAGCCCCCCCCCGGCTCCTCCACCCACCGAGGCGACGGGCAACCTGAGCGAGAAGGCACAGGTGGCGGGCGGGCAGGTGCGGAGCCCCGAGGCCGGTGGGCTGCTGACCCTGGAGCGCCCTGGCTCAGGGACTTCTGCCCAGGCTGGGGACGATGCTGTGGAGGCCACCCCCAGCCACCCCTGCCCTGTCCTGGAGCTGCCTCCAGCCTGGCCCATGGGCTGTGGAGTCGATGATGTACCGGCCTTCTGCTTCATCTGCTTCCACAGGGAGGAGGAGGAGGAACTGCTGGAAGAAGTCCCGCTGCGGAGGTCAGTGCCCGTGGGTGCGCAGCGGGTGGGCAGCGGGTGGGCACAGCGCTCGACCTGGGGTGCCTCTGGGCCTGGCAGTCTTGCTTCAAGTTTTTCTCTTTCTGTCCACTGCTTACCACCCACTGCCACTTCCTGCTTCAGGATCTCAGATCTCTTACCTGGTTGTTGCCACAGCCTCCTCCCTATCTCTCCCACCCTGGCCCCAGAGTGGGTTTCCTGTCCTCTCCCACAGTGGGCATGGCCCCCACCTGCTCAGAGCCCTCCATGGCTCTCACCTCCCATGGGATGAAGTTGACACTCCGCTGGGCATTCAAGGCCTGCGTGATCAGGGCTGACAGCCCCCACCTCATCTCACTCTGTTCCCCTATATTCACCTCCAGTGAAACTGCCCAGACTTCTCTTCCCCGGTTCGCCTCCATCCAGGCCCAGCTGCAACGCTTCCTCCTTCAGGAAGCCCTCCTGGATGTCCCTGTCCCACCCCAATCTGAGAGCCACCTTTCCATCCTGCACTGCAGTGGCACCTAACAGGTGTTCCATCTTTGTTGAATTCATAAGTGAAAATGTGTACATGTGTATTTGATTGTGTGTGTGTGTGTAAAGAGAGAGGGGAGAGAGAGAATGAAGGTTTGTGAGGCTGCCTGACTGGGTATTGGGGGCGAATGTGTGTGACTGTGAGCATGTGTACAGGTTTGTGGGTGCAGGTGTGAGTTCTGCATACCTATGTGGAGGGAAGGGCTGTGCCGTGAACCCCTAGTGGGAGTTCCTGCCCTAGAGACCATTGTTCCTTTAGCCAGCTCTCCCCACCCCCACCTACAGGGAAACCCAGGCTCCAGCCAAGTGCATTATCCAAGCTGTGACCACAGGCTCTGGGAGTGATCTGCAGGGGGAGACAGGGGTCACCTCTGCTCCAGCCCCGCCTGCCCACGCCTCCATCACTGCCTGAGTCAGCGCTGCCCTGCCCTGGGTCGGGAGAGGCAAGGCATGAGCCAAGTCAGGTTTCCCCCTCCAGGATGCTTGCAAGACCAGAGGGCCGGGGGTGGACTCCTGCAGCCTGCGCCGGGTTCCTCCCTGACTCTCTCTGTTGGACCCTGGGTCCACAGTTCCTGCTCCGTGGGCCTCTGTCTTCTCGTCTGTGAAATGGGAGGATGTTCTCTGCTGTGGTTGTCAGCTTAACATTCAACACAGAGACTGGTCACCCACAGATGGCCAGGGCCTGGGCTGGAGACTGGAACCTGGCTCACAGGGTCACTGCCTGCTAGGAGAGACAGAGGAGAAGACAGATCAGTTCTGCACAGAGTAGTGGGCATCTTGATGGGCATGGGTGCCCATCAAGGAAATCAGGAGGGGAAAAATGGGCCATCTCCACCCACAGGAGCTGTCGGAGGCCACCAGGTCTGTCTTAACATCCAAGTGCCCTCCCAGGGGCGAGAGAGGCTGAGGAAAGGGCATCACAGGCAGCGGGGCACGGCAAGAGCAAAGGCTCAGTGCAAACAAGAAATGAAGTGTGGACGGTGCGGGTGAGGCTGGCAGGAACGGGGCCAGATCACAGAGGGCCTGGATGCCGAGCCGGGGACCTGACCCATAGGTGCTGGAGCAAGCAATGGGGAGGGCTCGAGGCAAAACGGGGGGCAAGTGAGGAGAAGCAAGGGAAAAACAGGTACCAAGAGCACCTTAAACTCCAAAGCAATGGACTCATGATAGAAACCCATGCTCACAGTGAACACTCAAAACGCTTGTTGAATGAATAAATGAATGAACGAACAAACGAATATGGCTTTGAAAGATAGAGCATCAGGCTGGGTATGGTGCCTCACACCTGTAATCCCAACCCTTTGGGAGGTCAAGGCGGGTGGATTGCTTGAGCTCAGGAGTTTGAGACCAGCCTGGGCAACATAGTAAGATCCCCATCTACACACACACACACACACACACACACACACACACACACACACATTAGCCAGGCGTGGTGGCATGCACCTGTAGTCCCAGCTAATCCAGAGGCTGAAGCAAGAGGATCCCTTGAGCCCAGTATTTCGAGGTTGCACTGAGCTATGATCGCACCCCTGCACTCCAGCCTAGGCGACAGGTGAGACCCTGTCTCAGAAAGAGAGAGAGAGAGAGAGAAGGTATGGAAATAATCTGAGTTGATTGTTAAAAAACATCATACTCCCAGGCCCTGCCTTGGAGATTTTGCAGCTTCGGGTCTTAGGATGGATGTGTGATGTTGATCAGTTTCCTCCTAGTGAATAATTTAAGCAAAGCAGCATTTGGGAAGCCCCAGAAAGAGACAGGCTCAGGCCTCAGGGTTGGCAGCCGTGAAATCCTGCCCCCTCCTCCCTCATCCCTTCATCTCCCACCTCTGATTCTGGGGATTCTCTGTAGGGGATGTCTCTCTGCCTCCTTCCCTGGGAGTATGGTAGCCTATGTTTGCAGGAGCTGGTCTCTTTTCTAGCTGGTGGGTTCTGGCCCTTTAAGACCTGGGAAGGGATAGGGCCAGGCTGGGCAGAGACAGTGACCACAGGTGCCAGGTGGTGAAGCTAAAAATACTGAGTAATGTGTCCGCCCAGGCTGCGGGAGCCAGTGCTGGCTGGGGGAGGGTGGGACAAAAGGCGCTGGAGTGTTTCTTTGCTGCTGGAGGAGGGGCAGTGGGGCAGTGAGGCTGGGTGGGGTCACCTTGGGGGCTTAGAGGAATCTGTGGCTGCCCCTGCCCAACCCCACCCCCCCCTCTCCCAGCCTTGCTCCAACCCCTGGAAGGCTCCAGGATTCACTCCTAGAATAGCTGGCTGCCACGTTTAGCAGCCCTGGGCAGGCTAATTCTGGCGCATCCCACTTCTGTGTGATCCTGGGGAAGTCACTTCTCATTGGGCGTCTGTAAAATTAAAGAATTGGACTTTCTCAGGTATTTGTAGGGAAAGAAAGGCAACAAAGGGAGGCAGGTGACCAGTTCACTCCTTTGTGGATTCAGTACATTTCCCCTGGGGGACTGGATGCTGAGGCTACTGCATGAATGTGACACAGCCATGTCCCTGGAGGGGCTCACAGCCTAGCGAAGACAAAACAACACACGCTCCAACAGACTGTGCCACATGCTATAATAAAGGTGTGAGCACCGTGCCCTCGGCTTCTGTTGTGGGACGATGTAAGAGACAGCCCCACAGAGAACACATCTGCATTTGATGAAATTTGTCAGCAAACTGGTCATCCACAGTGATGTTCACCAGCCACCTACATATGGTGTTTTGAGGTATTAATTAAGGTGAGGCAAGCTGTTGGAATAAATAAGCTTGGCAATCATAATGGCTCAGCACAGAAGAGACTTATGTTCTGGGTGTGTGTTGCGGGGGGTGGTGATGGAAGAGACTCTGCTCCATGTGATCTTTCAGGGATCCAGGCTCCTCTCATCTTGTGACTCCATCATCACCCATGGCCACTGCTGGACCTTCTGCATGCAGCTTGCAGATGAAGAAAAAGAGTGGGGGATCACACACGAGGCTTTTATGAACCAAAGCTGGAAGTGGTCTCCTTCACTTCTGCCCACAAGCATTGGCCAGAACAGCTCATTGCAAGAAAAGCTGGGAAACGCAGTCTAGTCTACATGAAAGCATCCACCACGTAATAGATGCTCGATGTACTCATTCATTCATTCACTCAATAAATTTTGTTGCATACTTTTCGTGGGCTAGCACCAGAAACAGGACTGAAAATACCATCCCTGCCCTCATGGGGTTTATATCTAATGAGGGGAGTCAAACAAAACACAGGTGAACAGATCAGATCATCAAGATTCAAAACCCACTGTGAAGGAAATTACCAGGGATGGTGGGAGACAGCCGCTTTGCATATGGTAAACAGAGAGGTACACAGGTTTCATCTGAGACCTAGAGAATGAGAAGGAGCCAGCAGTGGAGAGAGGGGTGGTAACTGCAGCTCAGGCAAAGCAAACTGAGAGCAATGGGTAGGCAGGAGCACAAGGAGGGCGAGGGATAACGGGTCCGTGTGGCCGAGGCAGAGCAAATGACAGGGACAGTGACAAGAAGGGGGCCAGGAGGGACAGGAACAGCCAGGCCACGCAGGCCTTGGCGCCCATGGCAAGGAGAATGGATTCTGTTCCAGATGGACTTGGGAAGCCTTTGAGAGCTCTTAAATGGGGGGAAGTTGTATAATCTGATTGATATTTTAAAGGATATTTCAGGCTATGCTCGGGAGAATCCGTGGTGATGGGCCAGAACGGATAGAGGACGCCAACATGGGGGTCATGGTGGTGGGCAGCTTTGGAGACAGGGAAGTAAGAAAGTGCTTTCTGAACATATTTAGGAGACTGGGCACAGTGGTTCATGCCTGTAATCCTAGCACTTTGGGAGACCAAGACGGAAGGATTGCCTGAGCCCAGGAGCTCCAGACCAGCCTGGGTAACAGAATGAGACCCTGTCCCTACAAAAGAAAAATTTAAAAATTAGTCAGGCATGGTGCCATGGGCCTGTAGTCCCAGCTACTCAGGAGGCTGAGGTTGGAGGATTGCTTGAACCCAGGAGTTTGAGGCTGCAGTGAGCTGTGATCATGTCACCACACTTCAGCCTGGGTGACACAGCAAGACCCTGTCTCTAAATACATACATACATACATACATACATACATACATACATACATACATAAAAGCAAACATTGGAGATAAATCCACAGAATTTTCTGGTGGGTTAGAGGAGGAAGGGAATCCGGGGTGAATCTGGGCTTTGGGGATTGCAGAGATGCATGGACGATGGGCAGATTCGAGGGAGGGAAGAGACTTGGTGAGAAGAACATCAAGAATCCTGGCCGGGAACACTGGCTCACGCCTGTAATCCTAGCACTTTAGGAGGCCGTGGCAGGAGGATCACTTGAGGTCAGGAGTTTGAGACCAGCCTGGCCAACCTGGTGAAACCTTGTCTCTACTAAAAATACAAAAATTAGCCAGGTGTGGTGGCATACACCTGTAGTCCCAGCTACTAGGGAGGCTGAGGCAGGAAAATCGCTTGAACCCGGGAGGCGGAGGTTGCAGTGAGCGGAGATCACGTCACTGCACTCCAGCCTGGGTGACAGAGTGAGACTCCATCTCAAAAAAAAAAAAAAAAAAAAAAATCCTGCCACGGATAGAAGCAGGTGAGGTGTGCAAATGAAGATGTCAAGAGAGGACTTCATAATGAGAGTCTGGCGTTAGAAGAGGAGCCTCTAGTCATTGGCAAAAAGATGGCGTTGTGAGCCATGAGATCACGTGGGAGAGGGGGAGGGAAGGGGCTCCCGGACGGGGCCCTAGAGACTCCACGGTATTGAGATCATGTGGAGGAGAAGCCGGTGAGGGAGGCAGAGAAGGAGCAGCTGGGAAAGTGGGAGAGAAACTGAGAGCATGTGCAGTCACAGAAACCAAGGAAGTGTCGGGAGGAGAGGGGGCGTGGTCCACCAGCTTCAAAGATGGGAACAGTCCAGAGAAACGAGGTTAGATTCAGCTGCCAGGCGCATTGGAGCACACCTGCAATCCCAGCGCTTCGGGAGGCTGAGGCAGGAAGATTGCTTGAACCCAGGAGTTCGAGACCAGCCAGAGCAGCATAGGGAGACCCCCATCTCTACAAAAAGTGAGAAAAAAAAATAGGGCTGGTGTGGTGGCTCACACCTGTAATCCCAGCACTTGAGGAGACAGAGGCAGGAGGATCACTTAAGGCCAGGAGTTTGAGAACAGCCTGGGCAACATAGTAAGACCCCATCTCTATAAAAAAAAAAAAAGAAAAAGAAAAAGAAAAAAAGCTGGGCATCATGGCACATGTCTGTAGTCCCAGCTACTCAGGAGGCTGAGGTGGGAGGGTTGCTTGAGCTTGGGAGGTCGAGGCTACGCAGGCCGAGCAATGATGGTACCACTGTACTCCAGTCTGGGAGACAGAGTGAGACTCTGTTTCATAAATAAATAAATAAATAAACAAATAGCCAGGCATGGCGGCATGCACCCATAGTCCTAGCTACTTGGGAGGAGGCTAAGATGGGAGGATTGCTTGAGCCCAGGAGTTCAAGGTTACAGTGACTGCACCACTGCACTCCAGCCCTGGCAACAGAGAAAGACCCTATCTCTAAAAAATACAAAAATAAACATTAAAAACATAAATAATTTTTTAAAAGATTAGATTTAGTGATGTAGAGATCAAGAGTAACGTCGATAAGAATGCGTCATGAGATCGGGCGTGGTAGCTCACACCTGCAATCCCAGCACTTTGGGAGGAGGAGGCAGGAGGATCACTTGAGGTCAGGAGTTCGAGACCAGCCTGGCCAACATGATGAAACCCCGGTCTCTACTAAAAATACAAAAATTAGCCCACCATAGTGGTGCATACCTGTAATCCCAGCTACTTGGGAGGCTGAGGCAGGAGAATTGTTTGAACCCGGGAGGCAGAGGTTGCAGTGAACCAAGATCAAACCACTGCACAGAGTGAGATTCTGTCTCAATTGAAAAAAAAAAAGAAAGAATGCATCATGAAGCAGTGGAAACAAAACCAGGTTTGATGCGGTTAAAGAAGGTAGATTGAACACACACATGTAGCTTTTCCGTAGCCCCATTGAAAGGATAGTGAGGCTGGGCGAAGTGGCTCATGACTGTACTCCAACACCTTGGAAGGCTGAGGCAGGAGGATCACTGGAGCCCAGGAGTTCAACACCAGCCTGAGCAACACAGCAAGACCCTGTCTCTACAAAAAAATTTTGAAAATTAGCTGGGTGTAGTGGCACATGCTGGTAGTCCCAGCTACTGAAGAGGCTGAGGTGGGAGGATTGCCTGAGCCCAGGAGTTTGAGGCTGCAGTGAGCTATGATCACACCACTACACTCCAGCCTACGTGACAGAGGGAGACCCTGTCTCTAAAAAAAAAGGATAGTGAGAAGATTTTTTTTTTTAATTGAGTCAGAGTCTCACTCTGTCAGCTAGCCTGGAGTGCAGTGGTGCGATCTCAGCTCACTGCAACCTCCGCCTCCCAGGTTCAAGCACTTCTGCCTCAGCCTCTCGAGTAGCTGAGACTACAGGCGCACGCTGCCATGCCCGGCTAATTTTTTTATATATTTAGTAGAGAAGGGGTTTCACCGTGTTGCCCAGGCTGGTTTCAAACTCCTGAACTCAGGCAATCTACCCGCCTTGGCCTCCCAAAGTGCTAGGATTACAGGCATGAGCCACCACGCCTGGCTGTGGGTGATTTTTTTTTTTTTTTTTTTTTTGAGACAGAGTCTTGCTCAGTCGCCCAGGCTGGAGTGCAATGACCATCTCCGCTCACTGCAACCTCCACCTCCTGGGTTCAAGCGACTCTCCCACCTCAGCCTCCTGAGTAGCTGGGATTACAGGCACCTGCCATCACGTCCGGCTAATTTTTGTATTTTTGTAGAGATATGGTTTCACCATGTTGGCCACACTGGTCTCAAACTCTTGACCTCAGATGATCCACCTGCCTCAGCCTCCCAAAGTGCTGGAATTACAGGCGTGAGCCACCACGCGCAGCTTGTGAATGGATTTTTTAAAGGTGTGCACATCAGTCTTTTATTGCTTCCGTAACAAATTGGCATAAACTTAGTTGCCTTTTCACCCAGAAAAGAGGACAAAAAAAAAAAAAAAAAACAGCTTAGTTGCCTAAAACCAACAGATTAATTCTTATAGTTTTATATGTTAGAACTGACACAGGTCTCACTGAGCTGAAATCAAAGTGTTGACAGGACTGCTCTAGGCAGCTCTTCCTGGAAGGGCTTTCTGGATGTGACAGGGGGCATTTCTTTGACTTTTCCAGCTTCCAGAAGGTACCTGCATGCCTCGGCCCATGGCCCCCTCCCTCCAGCAGGGCAGCAGCATCTCTGATGTCTCGTCACATCACTTTTTTTTTCAGCAGGGTCTCGCTCTGTAGCTCAGGCAGAAGTGCAATGGGCCAATCAGGCTTGCTGCAGCCTTGACCTCCTGGGCTCAAGTTGTCCTCCCACCTCCAGCCCCCAAGTAGCTGGGACTACAGACATGCACCGCCACCCCTCAGCTAATTTTTACTTTTTATAAAGATTGGCAGGGGTTGGGGGTGGGGGGGGCTCACTATGTGGCACAGGCTGGTCTCGAACTCCTGCGCTTAAGTGATCCTCCTGCCTTGGTTTCCCAAAGTGCTGGGATTACAGCCATGAGCCACTGTTCGTGGCCATATCACTTTCTCTGACCACACCTGGAAAGGTTTTCACAATTCATGTGATTAGATTGAGCTCACCTGAATTATCCAGACTAATCTTCCCTTCTCAAGGTTCTTAACCTTAATCACATTTGCAAAGTCCCTTTTGCCACGGAAGGTAACATGTTCACCGCTCTGGAGATTAGGACACGAACGTTTGCAGGGGGCCATTGTTCTGCCTAACGCAGCATGAAGCAGCAGGAACCAATCAGTTGAAAAAGGAGAACATAGCAACACCATTTTGGAATCTGGAAGCTAAATGAACGCGTGGTAAAAACTGACTTAGCAGGCTGAGGAATTTGCACTTTAAGTGAACCCTAAACTGGGGTTAGGACAGGCCATAGAGCATAATTCACACCGCAAAATCCCCCCAAAGGCGCCAGCATTAATAGCCTAAGTACCTCTGGAAATGAGAGTAAAGCTGGAGTTGAACCCCAGGAAGACTGGGGTAAGAAGGGCTTAAATCCTCAAATGTCCTTGAGGCCAAGTGCAGTGGCTCATGCCTGTAATCTCAGCACTTTGGGAGGCTGAACTGGGAGGATCGCTTGAGTCCAGGAGTTCAAGACCAGCCTGAGCCACATAGCAAGACCTTGTCTCTAAAAAAATTAAAAATTGGCAGGGCACAGTGGCTCACACCTGTAATCTCAGCTCTTTAGGAGGCCAAAGTGGGCAGATCACCTGAGGTCAAAAGTTCAAGACCAGTCTGACCAACATGGTGAAATCTCGTCTCTACTAAAAATACAAAAGTAGCCGGGCATGGTGGCACATGCCTGTAATCTCAGCTACTCGGGTGGCTGAGGGAGGAGAATCACTTGAATTCTATAGGCGGAGGTTGCGGTGAGCCAAGATCATGCTATTGCACTCCAACCTGGGCAACAAGAGCGAAACTCCATCTTGGAAAAAAAAAAATTAAAAATCAACAAGCCATGGTGGTATGCACCTGTAGTCCCAGCTACTTGGGAGGCTGAGGCAGGAGGATCCCTTTAGCCTAGAAGTTTGAGACCAGCCTGGACAACATAGTGAGATCCTGTCTACAAAACAGTTTTGTTTTGTTCATTCCTGCAGGTCCCTCCCCCCTGGCAAATAGCATCTAATTTTTGTTTCATAGCTGTAGTATATTTTCTTAAATATCTAAATATAGTAGTAACAGTTCTGGGGGTTTTTTGGTTTTGGTTCTTGTTTAGAGATAGAGTTTCACTCTGTTGACTAGGCTGGAGCACAGTGTTGGGATCATGGCTCACTGCAGCCTCCACCTCCAGGGCTTAAGCAATCTTCCCACCTCAGCCTCCTGAGTGGTTGAGACCATAGGTGTGTGTACCTGGCTAATTTTTTAAAATGTTTTTTTTTGTAAAGACAGGGTCTCACTATGTTGCCCAGAAATCAAGACTGTCGACTGGGCGCGGTGTCTCACACCTGTAATCCCAGCACTTTGGGAGGGTGAGGCGGGTGGATCACCTGAGGTCAGGAGTTCGAGACCAGCCTGGCCAACATGGCAAAACCCTGTTTCTACTAAAAATACAAAAATTACCCGGGCATGGTGGCACATGCCTGTAATCCCAGCTACTTGGGAGGCTGAGACAGGAGAATCACTTGAACCTGGGTGGCGGAGGTCACAGTGAGCCAAGATCGTGCCACTGCACTCCAGCCTGGGCAACAGAGCGAGACTCCATCTCAAAAAGGAAAGAAAAAAAAGGAAAGAAGGAAAAAGAGCTAGGCAGCAACTTTGATGTTGATCCAGTGGTCTTGCCCAACCCATGGAGGAGCTCAAGAGCAAACCTTGTCCAGGAGAGGAGCCCTAAGTTGGACAGAAATGACCAGGCCCAGTGTCCCCACTGTCCCCACTGTCCTCAGTCATTGGCTGGAGCTGCCCAATAAGACCTTAGTCTTGGCTCAAATGCTGTGGTAGATCTCAAAGGCACTGTAGTTGAAGGCGGTCAGCCAACTGTAATCCTCAAAGCCAAATAGCAAGTTCTTTCTTGAAGGGAGAACCAAGCGGGCACCTCCATGACGACTACAGATGGGAAATAGGAAAGAAAGGGTACAAAGATTCCAGGATCCGTGCAGGCATCTCACACTTGCACAAAGGAGCTCTAGAAAGACAGCAGAGAAGAAGAAATAGTTAATGAAATGTTTCCAATATTTCTTAGAACTGAAGGGCCTGAGTTTCCTGATTAAAAGAGTCCATGGAGTGACCATCCAAAGGATATAAATAGGCCAGGCGCAGTGGCTCATGCCTGTAATCCCAGCCCTTTGGGAGGCCGAGGCAGGAGGATCACTTGAGATCAGGAGTTTGAGACCAGCCTGGCCTATATGGTGAAACCCCGTCTCTACTAAAAATACAAAAAAATTAGCCAGACGTGGTGGCACGCGCCTGAAGTCTCAGCTACTCTGGAGGCTGAAACATGAGAATCGCTTGGGAGGTGGAGGTTGCAGTGAGCCGAGATTGCACCAGTGCACTTCAGCCTGGGTGACAGAGCAAGACTCTGTCTCAAACAAACAAAAACAAAGGATAAAAAAAGACCCACGCCAAAGCCAATCGCCAGTAAATTTCAGAACACAGGGAAAAGAAGAAAATTCTCCAAAATTATATAGAGTATCAATAATCATAATGACATCAGGCTTCTCAATGGCAATCCTGGAAACCAGAGGACAATGGAACTATGTTTTCAAAAGTACAAAAGAAAATTATTTTCAGCCTAGAATTCTTTTTTTTTTTTTTTTTTTTTTGAGACAGTCTTGCGCTATGGCCAAGCTGGAGTGCAATGGTGCAATCTCAGCTCACTGCAACCTCCGCCGCCCAGGTTCAAGCGATTCCGCTGCCTCAGCCTCCGGAGTAGCTGGGACCACAGGCATGCGCCACCACACCCAGCTAATTTTTGTTTGTTTGTTTGTAATTTAGTATGGATGGGTTTTCACCATGTTGGTCACGATGGTCTCGATCTCCTGACTTCGTGATTGGCCCGCCTTGGTCTCCCAAAGCGCTGGGATTACAGGCTTGAGCCACTGCGCCTGGCCTTTTTTTTTTTTTTTTTTTAAGACAGGTTTTGCTGTCACCTAGGCTACAGTGCAGCGGCACAATCATGTCTCACTGCAGTCTCAACCTCCTGGACCCAAGTGTCCTCCTATCTCAGTTTCCTGGGTAGCTGGGACCACAGGCATGTGCTACCATACCTGGCTAATTTTTTAATTTTTGTAGAAACAGGGTTTCGCCATGTTTTCCAGGCTGGTCTTGAACTCTTGGCTCAAGTGATCTCCCATCTTGGCCTCCCTAAGTGCTGGGATTACAGGCATGAGCCACCATGCCCAGCCTCAGCATAGAAATCAGTATTTAGCCAAACTACTAATAGAGCAGAAAAAACATTTTCAGATTTGCAAGAGCTCAAAACTTTTACCTCCTATGCACTCTTTCTTAAGAAAGCTACTGGAGGATTTACTCCTCTAAAATAAAGGAGTAAACCAAGTAAAACAAGAAATAGTAACCAAGAAAAACAATAAAGAGTAAGACCTGGGTCGGGCACGGTGGCTCACGCCTGTAATCCCAGCACTTTGGGAGGCTGAGGCGGGCGGATCACCTGATGTCAGGAGTGTGAGACCAGCCTGGCCAACAGGGTGAAACCCCGTCTCTACCAAAAATACAAACATTAGCTGGGCGTGGGGGCACATGCCTATAATCCCAGCTACTCAGGAGGCTGAGACAGGAGAATCACTTGAACCCGGGAGGCACAGTTTGCAATGAACCAAGATCATGCCACTGCACTCCAGTCTGGGTGACAGAGTAAGACTGTCTCAAAAAAAAAAAAAAAAAAAAAAGAGTAACACCTGGACACCAGGAAACAGGAGTTGAACATAAGAGAGAGGAGAAGGAAGTCTCCCAGTTGAGAGCAAAGGGATACCCCTGCACAGCTTCTCTGGACAGCAGGCCTAGAGGGCAAGCAGTTCACACTGAAATAAGTCAGAAGCTTCTAAAAGAGATTTCTTCAAGGAGATGAAATTGATAGAATATCTAATGTCTTTGAATTTTCGAGACCTTTACACAAGTAGGAGAGAATATGGTTTGAATGATATATAAACACATAGGTAAACAAGTACTTCCTCTCTAAAAAATGTTATCAATCCCAAGAAAACCAAAACTTTCATGCAGAAAGAGAAAGAAAGGGTGGCTCACTTAGCCATAAGTGCATAATCCCAGCACTTTATGAGGCCGAGGCAGGTGGATCACGTGAGGTCAGGAGTTAGAGACACAGTGAAACCCCGTCTCTACTAAAAGTGCAAAAATCAGCCAGCTGTGGTGGCAGGCACCTGTAATCTCAGCTACTCGGGCGGCTGAGGCAGGAGAATTGCTGGAACCAGGAGGTGGCAGTGAGCCAAGATCACGCCATCGCACTCCAGCCTAGGTGACAACAGTGAGACTCCGTCTCAAAAAGAAAAAGAAAGAAAGAAACAAAAAGGTAAAGAAATTAAAATCAAAATTTCTGCCCTGCAAAAGACACTGCCAAGAGAACATGAAGAGAAGCCACAGAACGGCAGAAAATACCAAGTGTTCCTTGGTATTTACCCAAATAAGCTGAAAACTTCTGCCCACAAAAACCTGCACATGAATGTTTGCTTGTTTTATTTTACCGTGGTAAGAACACTTAATATGAGATTTGTCCTCTTAACACATTTTAAAATGAACAATACATGGTTGTTTTATTTGAGACATGGTCTTACTGGATACAATCATAGCTCACTGCAGCCTCCATCTCCTGGGTTCAAGAAATCCTCCCACCTCAGCCTCCAGAGTAGCTGAGATTACAGATGTGTGCCACCACATCTGGCTAATATTTAAATGTTTTGGAGAGACAGGGCCTCTCTATGTTATCCAGGCTGATCTCGAACTCCTGGGCTTAAGCAGTCCTCCAGCCTCCGTCTCCCAAAGTGCTGGGATTACAGGCATGAGCCACCGCACCCGGCCTGTTGTCGAATATTTTTAAGACTTAATAGTAGTAATCACTTGTATGTACAGATCACATTTTTTTTCATCCATTCAACCCATTTGGGTTGTTTCTACATTTGGCTATTGGGAATATTGTTGTAATGAACACAGGAGTACTAATATCTCTTTGAGATTTTTTTTTTTCTTTTTTTTTAGAGACAGGATCTCTCGAACTCGTGGCCTCAAGAAATCCCCCCCACTTTGAGCTCCCAAAATGCTGGATTAAAGGCGTGAGCCACCACACCTGGCCTCTCTTTCAGATTTTTTCTTTTCCTTTTTTTTTTTCTTTTTTTTTTCTTTTTTTGAGATGGAGTTTTTCTTGTTCCCCAGGCTGGAGTGCAATGGGGCAATCTCAGCTCACTGCAGCTTCCACCTCCCAAGTTCAAGTGATTCTCCTACCCCAGATTTCCAAGTAGCTAGGATTACAGGCACCCCCTCCATGCCCAGCTAATTTTTGTATTTTTATTAAAGATGAGGTTGCATCATGTTGGCCAGGCTAGTCTCGAACTCATGACCTCGGGTGATCTGCTTGCCTCGGCCTCCCAAAGTGCTGGGATTAGAGGCGTGAGCCATCACGCTCACACTCGGCTGTAGGTTGTCATTTCCCTGTGTAGATTGTTTGTTTGTTTTCCTAAGCAGAAGCTTTTAACTTTGATATAGTCCCACTTGCCTATTTCTTTCTTTTTTTTTTTTTTTTTTTTTTTTTGTTGTTGTTGTAGAGATGGGGTTTTGCTGCATTGCCCAGGCTGGTCTCGAACTCCTGAGCTCGAGCAGTCCACCCGCCTCTGCCTCCCACAGTGCTGGGATTCCAGGCAAGAGCCCCCGTGCCCAGCCCCACTTGTCTATTCTTGCTTTCGTTGCTTGTATTTTTGGCGGCATATCTGCACATGAATATTCATAGCAGCTTTATTCATAATTGCCAAAACTTGTAAGAAACCACAATATCAATGTCCTTCCATAGGTACATCCACTGAATGGAATATTCAGTGATAAAATGAGCCATCAAGCCACCCAAAAGACATGGAGGAACCTTAGATGTGTATTGCTACGTGAAAAAAGCAAGTCTGAACAGTACTCTCTGACTCCAGGGATACCACATTCTGGAACAGCCAAAACTAAAGAGACAATAAAAAGATCGGTGGTTGCCAGGGGCCTGGCAGGAGAGAGGGAGGGATGAAGAGGAGGAGCACGGTGGATTTTTAAGGCAGTGAAACTATTCTGTATGATACCAGGAGGGTGGACCTATAACATGTATTTGTTAAACCCCATGGAATTCTACAATACAAAGAGTGAGCCCGATGATGTAACATACAAACTTCAGTTAGTAACTATGTGTCTACCTTGGTTCATTTATTTTAACAAGTGCACCACACCCATACAAAATGTTAGTGGTGGGAGAAATTTGGTGGGGGTAGAGGAAGTGTACTACAAAACTGAAAGTCTCTTGGTCATTCAAACATGTTCTGCTCAGGCAGAGTGCGGCGGCTCATGCCCGTAATCCCAGCCCTTTGAGAGGCCAAAGCAGCCAGAGCACCTGAGGTCAGGAGTTCGAGACCAGCCTGGCCAACATGCTGAAACCCCATCTCTACTAAAAACACACAAAAAATTAGCCAGGCGGGGTGGTGGGCACCTGTCCCGTCTACTTGGGAGGCTGAGGCAAGAGAATAGCTTGAACCCGGGAGGCGGACGTTGCAGTGAGCTGAGATTCCTGCCACTGCACTCCAGCCTGGGTGACACAGCGAGACTCCATCGAAAAAAAAAATAAAAACAAACACGTTCTGCTCAATTGTTCTGTAAGCCTAAAACTGCTCTAAAATGTAAAGCCTATTATGGAAAAAAAGGGAAAGGAATCATAGCGTTCCACACAGAGCTGTAAATAAGGTTTCCACAATATGTAAACATTTCCAGTCTTACCAATGTTATGATGCCACTGTAATGTGAGTGGGACAGGATGTGGGAGTGGGAGGGGAGAGGGAGTGGAGGGACATAAGGAGCTAAATCCTCTTCTCCCAAAGTGGGAGGCTGGTAGGGAATGCCTAAAACTGGAAAAGAAGCAATGTAAACATGTTATGTAGGAAATTCGGAGGTAAAAATGACTAATCACGAGCTAAAAGAGTTGAGATGGTTGTCCTTATGAAGTGGGAAATGGGGCTAGGTGCGGTGGCTCACGCTGTAACCCCAGCACTATGGGAGGCCGAGGCAGGAGGATCTCTTGAGGCCTAAAGTTCGAGACCAGCCTGGGCAATATAGTGAGATCCCCATCTCTACAACAAATTACAAATTAGCCAAGCATGGGGCTTGTGCCTGTGGTCCCAGCTACACAGGAGGCTGAGGCAGGAGGATCACTACAGTGAGCTGTGATTGCACCAATGCACTCCAGCCTCGGTGACAGAGGGAGACCCCATCTCTTAAAAAAAAAAGTGAGAGGCCGGGCGTGGTGGCTCATGCCTGTAATCCCAGCACTTTGGGAGGCTGAGGCGAGCAGATCACCTGAGGTTGGGAGTTCAAGACCAGCCTGACCAACATCGAGAAACCCCGTCTCTACTAAACATAAAAAATTAGCCAGATGTGGTGGTGCGTGCCTGTAATCCCAGCTATTCAGGAGGCTGAGGCTGGAGAATTGCTTGAACCTGGGAGGTGGAGGTTGCGATGAGCCGAGACCGTGCCATTGCACTCCAGCCTGGCAACAAGAGTGAGACTGTATCTTAAAAAAAAAAAAAAAAAAAGGTGAGAAATGGGGGTGAGGCTGCCCCTGTGTGTTGATTCTAAACAATGGGCATATCTAACTTGAATAAAAATTAAAAGCGCATTTACTCTATGTATATAAGAAAAGCAGAGACAATAAGAACAAACAAGAGACTGGAAGTTGCAGAGCAGAGAGAAGGAAGCCAATTCCATCAAGAAGCTTTGTTCGGGGGGCTCAGAAATGGCTCAAGATGTGGGTCAGGAGGAGATGCCAGAATCTCGATGCCCATGAGAAACTCCTGGAAAAGAACGGGGGGGGGGGCCAGTGCAATGGCTCATGTCTGTAATTCCAGCACTTTGGGAGGTCACGGTAGGCAGATCACTAGAGCCCAGGAGTTCAAGACCAGTCTTGGCAACATGACAAAACGCCCAGTCTACAAAAAATAAGAAAATTAGTCAACCATGGCGCATGCCTGTAGTACAAGCTACTCGGGAGGCTGAGGTGGGAGGACTGCTTAAGTCCAGGAGTTTGAGGCTGCAGTGAGCTACGATTGCCCCACTGCACTCTAGCACTCCGGCCTGGGTGACAGAGGAAGACCTCGTCTCAAAAAAAAAAAGAAAAGAAAGAAAGAATGAGGGGGATGAAGCAGGGAAGAAGGGGAACCTCCAAAGAAACAGGATCCTTGCAGCCCCTCATGGGGAAGGCCCTTCTGCCACTGAAGCGATGGAAGAAATGGAGGAGGAGGGAGGCTGGAGGAGGAGGGAGGCTGGAGGAGGGGTTGTGGTTTGATGGCGGAGGCAGTGGAAATGTATCTGATCCATCTGTTTCCTTGGCGAAGTGGGAGCCACGGTTTGTTTGAGGAGAGAGGAGGAGGTGGGAAGTCATCCCAGACCTTGCTACAGAGTGGGCTCCACAGACAACGGCGTCAGCACCCCTGGGGGCTGGCAGGTGGACATTCGGAATCTCTGGCCTCGCCAAGACCTCAAGGAGACTCACAGGCGAATTACAGTTTCAGAAGCTGCTCAGACAGGGCAGTAGAAAGCAAGTGGGAGGCCTAGCGGGGGTGGGGGTTGGGGCACCGTGCTGAGTGCCCCTCCGAGACCCGTGTCCCTGAACCAGAAAGGGCACTGGCAGCTACGGGTGACCCTCCGGGGGCAGTGTTAGTTTACTTGGTGCAGGCAAAGAGCAGATGCCTGGCGAGCATTGTGCCAGGTCGGTCCTACAGCAGGACAGGTGGGCATGGGAGTGGGCGTGTTTTCCAGGAGGCCATCCTGGTGGTGGCAGAAGGGGCTTCGGGTAGTGAGAAAGTGCTGCAGGCAGTGGATTGAAGTTGATGCCTGCAGGTACCAGGGCAAGCGAGAAGAGGATGGAAGGGTGGAGCAGAGAGGGAAGTGCCTGAAATAGAGAACTCAGAGTGGGTGAGATGTGGGGTCATTATGCAGGCTGGGGTGTGGGCCTGGGAGCAGTGACCACGGGCTTGCAGAGGAGAGGGTCCAAGGCGACAGGAGGAGGTCAGGGAGCTGAGAGGCTGCTGAGAGCTACTCTGTCCTCTGAGGTTTGTACCCCACAAACCTAAAGATGGTGAGAGAGGAGACAGATACATTTGCTCTGGAGTGTGGCTGGGACTTTTCAAAGCTCTCTGGAGTTTGAGAACCACGGTGTAAACATAGAGACAGATTAAAAAAAAAAAAAAAAAAAAAAAGATAACAGAGAGTAACAAGAAGGTACCCTAAGGTGGGAAAAGGTGGCTCATGCCTGTAATCCCGGTGCTTTTGGAGGCCTGGATGGGAGGATTGCTTGAGACCAGGAGTTCGAGACCAGCCTGGGCAATACCGTGAGACCCCCCCATCTCTACAAAAAATTAAATTAGCCGGGCATGGTGGTGCTCGCCTGCAGTCCTGAGGCGAGAGGATCGCATGAACCCAGGGGGTAGAGGCTGCAGCGAGCCATGATCAAACCACTTCACTCTAGCCTGGGTGACAGTGAGACTTTCTCCAAAATAAAAATCTACAAATGTTACTCTGGGGCTGGTACAGACCAAGGAGCCTGAATCAGGGACAGGGGCCTCGAGTGGACCAGCTGGGTAGAGGATTCATGTCCTGGGTTGTGGGCGAGCAGAAGTTGGAAGCGTCGTGGTCTTCCTCTCGAGAACCAGACAGAACAGAGAGCGCGCGCCGCGGTCTCTCGGATCGTCCTGCACTGCGGCGGAACGACCACTAGAGGGCGCGCTGTGCTCACACATGCGGACGGGCCCCGCAGGCGGCGGATTCCTCTGACAACTTTTCTGTTCAAAGATCCAAAGACCTCTGAGCTTGGCCCCAGGCCCGCTACGTCCAGGCCGTGTAGCCTCGGCCAGGTTACACAAAAGCTCTGCGACCCAGTGTGGGCAGCCATAAAATGGGCACAGCGACAGGTCCGACCTCCTAAGGTGGTTGGAGGACTCACGAAAGGCCACGGCCTCCGTCTGTCAGCTTCTCCCGCGGCTCCTCCCGCGGCTCCTCCCGCGGCTCCTCTGCCCAGTCCTGCCCAGGTCAGACGCCTGTCCCGGTCCCGGGAGAGAGACTGAGGCTGACTTCTGGGGCGGGGGAGAGTAGGGGAAGGTAGGCGGTCTCTAGGACAGGGAAAGAGAGGAGGCAGCCACCTCCTCCACCCTCACCACCCCCCTACTCCACCCCGCCTTTGTTTTAGAGGCAGGACCCTGCTCTGTCACCCAGGTTGGAGTGCAGTGTCCTGATCACGGCTCACTGCATCCTCAGCCTCCTGGGCTCAAGTGACCCTCCTGCCTCAGTCTTCTGAATAGACTACAGGCAGATGCCACCACGCCCGAGAAATTTTTAATTTTTATTTTATTTATTATTATTTTTTTCTTTGAGACAGAGAGTCTCACTCCATCACCCAGGCTGGAGTTCAATGGTGCGATCTCAGCTCACTGCAACCTCCACCGCCGGGGTTCAAGTGATTCTCATGCCTCAGCCTTCTGAGTAGCTGGTACTCCAGGTGCGCCCCACCACGCCCAGCTAACTTTTTTGTGTTTTTAGCAGAGACGGGGTTTTTGCCAGGTTGGCCGGGCTGGTCTCGAACTCATGACCTCAAGTGATCCACCTGCCTCGGCCTCCCAAAGTGCTAGGATTCCAGGTATAAGCCACCACACCCAGCCCTATTTTTATTTTTACTTTATTTATTTTTTGAGGCAGGGTCCTGCTTCGTTGCCCAGGCTGGAGTGCAGTGGTGCATTCATATCTCACTGCAGCTTCAATCTCCTGGGCTCAGAGATCCTCCCACCTCAGCTTCCAGGTAGCTGGGATCACAGATGCATATTATCATGCCCAGCTTGAAATTCTTTTCTTTTTTTTTTTTTTTTTTTTTTAAGACAGAGTCTCACTTAGTTGTCCAGGCTGGAGTGCAATTGTGCAGTCTTGGCTCACTGCATCCTCCACCTCCCTGGTTCAATTGATTCTCCTGCCTCAGCCTCCCAAGTAGCTGGGATTACAGGCATGTGCCACCACACCTGGCTAATTTTTGTATTTTTGGTAGAGATGGGTTTTTGCCATGTTGCCAGGCTGGTCTCACACCCCTGGCTTCAAGTAATCCACCTGCCTCAGCCTCCCAAAGTGCTGGGATTACAGGGGTGAACCACCTCGTCTGGCCCCTGTTTGAAATTCTTAATAATTTCATCTTTGGATTTGTAAGTGGAATCTGCTGGGCCAGTGGAGCATGTGCGCAGGATTGGAGCCTCTGCCTCACACCACACATGATCAGACCCTGACCACCTCCTGTAGAAAGATTCTCAGCCAACCACTCCCCCTGACAACAGTCACTACTGCTGCCCTTTGTCCCCAGCCAGGTGCCTGGGTGAGGGCAGGATCCGTGTCAGGTGTGCAGAGAGGTGGCCCCAGGCACCTGTGAGGTCTGCATTTGCCCCATTAACCTCCCTGTGCCCAAGGGAGCATGACATTAAAAGGGAAATAAGGGCCGGGCACGGTGGCTCACACCTGTAATCCCAGTGCTTTGGGAGGCTGAGGTGGGCGGATCACCTGAGGTCAGGAGTTCAAGACCGGCCTGACCAACATGGTGAAACCCTGTCTCTACTAAAAATACAAAAATTAGCCAGGTGTAGTGGTACGCACCTGTAATCCCAGCTACTCAGGAGGCTGAGGCAGGAGAATCGCTTGAACGCAGGAGGTAGAAGTTGCAGTGAGCCGAGATGGCGCCATTGCATTCCAGTCTGGGCGACAGAGTGAGATTCCATCTCAAAAACAAAAGGAAATAAAACACACCACCAAACAGCCAGGCACGGTGGCTCATGCCTGTGGTGCCAGCACTTTGGGAAGCTGAGGTGGGAGGATCGCTTGAGCCTCAAAGTTCGAGGCTGCAGTAAGGTATGATTGCGCCACTGCACTCCAGCCAGAGCAAGGCCTGGCCTCCAAACAGACCCAACAGAGCAAGATCTGGTCTCTCAAAAACCAATCCCCACCCCCGCCCAAAAAAACCCACCGTCATAGACTGGGAGAGAGACCGGGGAGAAAGGAAAAACCTTTTGTTTCTGCTTTTGGAATGAGAGGCCCCTCCTTTAAATTTCTGTCGTGGCCACAGGGTCAAGTTCTTACACCTCGAAAATTGTCAGTGCTTTATCATGGGAGTGTGGTTATTTAGGAGCCTGTGATTAGAGAGAAACGGGGCAAGCAAGACAAAGCCCGGGGGCCCGTGGGACAGGTGGTGGCCTTCGAGGTGACTGACGCCAGGCCTGGAGACCACAGTCCCCTGCCCTCCCCAGGGCCCTGCCTCCAGGGTCAGCACTGAGGGCAGCGGGCTGGGGATGAGCCCCTTCCTCCCCGGACCTCAGTTGTCCCACTGTGCACGGGGGAGCCGGCCAGCCTCCAGCAGGGACAGCGGGTAGGACATCTTTGCAAACTGAAGCACGGGGGGACGTGTGGGCGGCAGCAATGGTTCCTGACCTGCCAGAGATTGCCATGGCCTCAGGCAGTCTTCCTGCCTTGGCCTCTCAAAATGCTGGGATTATAGGCATGAGCCACCACGCCCAGCCCAGGACTCCATTTTTACCCCCATCCCTTTAAATGTCCAAAGGGGATCCAGCTTTAACCCCGTAAGGATGGCTGACAAGGGATGGGGCATCAGTGGTGACTTCAGGCCCAGGTGTCAATATCCTCTATGCACCTACTGTGAGACCCTGACCGTAACTTCATTTTTATTTTATTTCTGATTTTTTTTTTTTTTTTTTTTTTTTTGAGACAGGGTCTCACTCTTTCGCCCAGGCTGGAGTGCAATGGCACAATCTCGGCTCACTGCAACCTCCGCTTCCCAGGTTCAAGTCATTCTCCTGCCTCAGCCTCCCAAGTAACTGGGACTACACCCAGCTAATTTTTGTATTTTTGGTAGAGACGGGTTTTGCCATGTTGCCCAGGCTGGTCTCGAACTCCTGACCTCAAGTGATCCGCCTGCCTCGGCCTCCCAAAGTGCTGGGATTACAAGCATGAGTCGCTGTGCCGAACCCCTGACTACAACTTCAAACCAGACTCGTGGGGTAGCTACAGGTCTTGGTAGTGACCTCAGTGACCTCAGACCCCAGTGGTGACCTTGGTGGCCTCAGACCTTGGTGTTGTCCTCAGACAGACAGACCCTGGTGACCCCAGGGAGGCACCTGCCATCTCATTCCCCCCTCCCTCCCTCCTGGCTGAGCCTCCGTCTCTCCCCAGCCACTAGGATTTGAGCCATCCCTCTGGATCCACTTAATTAGCCAAGCTCATTAACTCCCACAAGACTTCTCCGCCCCTCCTAATTAACTGACATAATTAGGGCTTGCAGGCCCAGCTCCTCCCAGCCCCCTCCTGCTCCACCCGGCCTGCCTCCTCCGGGCCTGGCTCAGCCAAGCCTCCCTCAGCCTGGGAATGGAGCCAGGTGTGGTCTGGGCCCCTCTAGCACCCAGGCCTCCACCCTGTGTCCCTTCCAGAGTCTCGAGTCCTGGAGCACCAGGACGGTGCCCCTCCCAGGCAGCAACTCAGAGGCAGGAATGGAAATGGGGACGGGAGGTGGATGGAGAGCAGGATGGAATCAGGATAAAATGGAATCGGGTGGGAGGAGAAGGTGAGGCTGGTAGTTGACGGGCGGGCTGGGTGGCCAAGTGGTTAGGGCCTGGACTCAGGAGCCTGCATGGGTTCAAGTCCCAGCGAAGGTGTGCACTTCCGCAGACGCCTCAGCCTCTCTGTTCCTGGTAGATGATGCTAGCATCCACACCGCTGGGGTGGTGGCGGCGAGGTTTAAATGAGTTCATTTGTGTAAAAGGCTTAGAACTCAGCCTGGCACAAATCTGTGCTTGTTAAATAAGTGGGTGGACATGAACAGAGGCCCCCTGAGGGCGAGGAGCTGGAGTAGGGAAGGTAACAGCAGGGAGGACCCCAGGCAGGCTCTGGGGGGGGGGTGCCACAAATGGACCGGGCTGGGAAGAGCCCTGGCCTGGGAGAAGTTAAAGGGGTAAGAAGTGGGCTGGAAGAACTCAGGCCTCGGTATCCTGTTCCTCCTTCAGGGGCTGGAAGAAGCTGGCCTTGTTGGTTCATTACTTATGCCCTCTATGCCTCAGTTTCCTCATCTAGGGGATGGCCCTGGCCTTGTGAAAGTACCTGGCATATCCCAGATGCCTGATCAAAATCCAGACTTATCTCTGAGATGGGAGGTGACCCAAAAAAGCATTTGGAGGAAGGTGACCTTCACCTCCCCTGGGACCCAAGCAAGGAATGTGCGCTGTGCAGGCAGCAGGCCGGATGCAGGTTAGACACCAGGTGGGACTTACCAGAGCTAAGGGGTGCAAGATCTCAGGGGAAAGGAGGAAGAGGTGTCTAAGCTGCCAGGTGGGCTCTGGGGGGAGAGATGAATGGGCACTCACACTGATGGGAAGGGAAGAAGGGGTCTGAGCACCGGCCGGCTCTCAGCTCACTCAACTCCTGGTCACCCCTCAGATCTCGGCGCAGCCATGCCTTCCTCTGGGAAGCCCCTGACCTTTGTATCTCCTTTGTACCCCAGTCTCAGTAGAAGTTTTACATTTACTGACATGATTACTGCAGCTCCCTCACTAGGCTGGGAGCTCCTGAAGGCAAGGACTGTGCTTTTTAGCCCACCTTTCTTTTTTTTTTTTTGAGACAGTTTCGCTCCTGTTGCCCAAACTGGAGTTCAATGACACAATCTCAGCTCACTGCAACCTCTACCTCCCAGGTTCAAGCGATTCTCCTGCCTCAGCCTCCCGAGTAGGGCGTATGCCACTATGCCTGGCTAATTTTTGATGTTTTTAGTAGAAATGGGGTTTCGCCATGTTGGCCAGGCTGGTCTTGAACTCTTGACCTCAGGTGATCTGCCCGCCTCTGCCTCCCAAAGTTCTGGGATTACAGGTGTGAGCCACTGTGCCCGGCCTAGCCCACCCTTTTATCCCAGGGTCTTCACCTTAAAGGTGCCGGGGGAACAAGTGTAAATGAATGAATGAATGAATGAATGAGGGAAGGAAGGGAGGGAGGGAGGGAGGGAGGGAGGAAGGAAGGTGTGCCTTGGCCCAGAGGTTCCTGGAGCAGCCCAGGCACCTATGAACCCACCCAGCTCCTCACATGACCCCAAGAATAACCATTCTTTGAGGACAGGCACTGGACTCTGAGAACCCAATCCCGTGATCTGGGGCAGGCCAAGCTTCCTCTGAGAATCCCCAGCACACCCTGGGGTGCTGAGGAAATATAGTGACTGTGTGGGACAGACGAGATGGTGTTTAATTACTCCCGCATTTTTAAGCACTTTTTCCCTTTTCTTTTTTTAATTTTAGATTCAGGGGGTACACGTGCAGGTTTGTTACACAGGTGTGTTGCGTGACACGAGTTTGTGCTTCTATTGACCCCATCACCCAAATAGTGAACATCGTACCTAATAGGTACTATGTTCTACTAATAGGTAAACACTTTAGAGGCTGGACAAGTGGCTCACGCCTGTAATTCCAGCAGGTGTGAGGCTGAGGCGGGCAGGTCACTTGAGGTCAGGAGTTCGAGACCAGCCTGGCCAACATGGTGAAACCCTATCTGTACTTTTTTTTTTTTTTTTGAGACAGAATTTCGCTCTCTTTCACCCAGGTTGGAGTTAAGTGGCATGATCTCAGCTCAGTGCAACCTCCACCCACCCCTGGGTTCAAGCAATTCTCCTGCCTCAGCCCCACAAGTAGCTGGGATTATAGGCACCCACCACCATGCCCAGCTAATTTTTGTATTTTTAGTAGAGACACAGTTTGGCCATGTTGGCCAGGCTGGTCTCAAACTCCTGACCTCAGGTGATCCTCCCACCTCAACCTCCCAAAGTGCTAGGATTACAGGCATGAGCCACCGCCAGGTGTGGTGGTGTGTGCCTGTAATTCCAGCTACTTGGGAGGCTGAGGTATGAGAATCACTTGAACTTGGAAGGTAGAGGTTGCAGGTCAAGGTTATGCCACCGCCCTCTAGCCTTGGCGACAGAGCAAGCCTCTGTCTCAAAAAAAAAAAAAAAACACTTTAGAAACCCACATTTACACATAATGTAAATAATTTGGGGTTGTAAGTGACAGAGACCCAAGTTCAGCTGAGTTAAGCACAAGAAGGACTTGATTGGGTCATGTAACCGAAAAGTCCAGGGTTTCAGGCATGGCTAGATCAAGGGGATCAAATGATGACAAGGATTCTCTCTTTACCTTTCTCGGCTCTGCTGTCTGCTGTGTTGGCCTGCTCCTCTAAGGGGTTCCCCCCTGCTCGTGGCAACTCCAGGCTTACATCCTTTTCAGCACCGTAGAAAGACAGCTTCTATCCTGCTAGCCCGGCTCAGAGAACAGACCAATCTCAAAAACGATCACTAAGGCCATGGGGATGTTAGACACTGATCAAAGGGGACTGGGTCCCAAGCCCACCCCCTAGAGTCCAACAGGTGAATGCCACCATCAGAACCCCTAATGGGTAGGGAAGGATGTATCAGAGAATGTGGGTAACTGGGGTTCTGTTACCAGGTGGAGGTCAGATGCTGTGTAACAGAGGAATACGTGGGCATCATGGCAGACCCAGCTGGGCACTGTTCTAAGTGCTAGAAATTGGTGGCAGACACATCATTTCCCCACCCCCTCCCCACCCTGACCTGCCAGCACCCTCATCTCTTTTCCCCCAGGGCCTTCTCTGGCCCAAGCCTGCTGTGCTGGCATCCAGAGCACGGCCTCCCTTTCTCCCTGCTGCCCCAGCAGCTCTCCCTAATGACTGACAGGTGGAGTATCAATACCCCAGCTCCTTTGCCTTTGGATGCAGTAACCCTGAGCAGTGTGTCGTACACTGTCCCTGTGAGTTCCCCGGTGGGGTTCACCTCCAGTTGCTCATGGTGGTGACTGAGTTGGTAACACATTGCTTGTCACTGTCTTCCTGTTTCGCCCCCCACCGCCCCCCCTCCCACGACCAAACAAACTACTTGCTCCAGAATCCTTGTCTCAGGGTCTGTTTCTGAGAAACCCAAACTAGGACATCATTAAAGCCAGCCCCCTAGGGATGTGTTCCAGACAGGGCTTGTTTCCTGCCAAATGTCTACAATTCCTGGGGCTGGCTTTGGCGACCCATGCCTGTGAAGGAGCTGGGGCCCAGCCAGCTCTGAGAATCCTGTCTCTGTTCTGGAAATTCCAGGGGGATGCGCCTGCTCCCCCAGCACACACCCCCGTGGACATGGGCGGGGTTGGGACCCATCAGACTCTTGCTGCACAGCTTCCAGGGGCAATGGCCTTGTCGCAGCCCTAACAAGCCCAGCACCCAGAGCCGTTGTGAGCAGGAGATCGGGATGGCGAGGATCAGGGAGCCAAACTTGCTGCCTAATCCTAGTGCTTCTCAGAGTGTGAAAGAGGAGGGTATTTCCGAGTGCCCTCAGACCGGGCTTTAGAAAACACAAATAGGCCGGGCACAGTGGCTCACGCCTATAATCCCAGCACTTTGGGAGGCCACAGCGGGTGGATCAGTTGAGGTCAGGAGTTCGAGAAAACAGAATCACGTAGTGAAAAAGTTCTTTTTCCTTCTTCTTTTTCTCTTCCTTCTTCTTTTTAAGACCCCATTTTAAAACACTTCCATGGAATAGTTTTTAATTATTTTGGAAAAAGCGAAAGAATTTACACAAAACTGCAAACCTGTGCATACCCGCAGCTGTCACAGAAACTATGTCAACATTTTATCACATTTGTGTCAGATGTTTTTTCTTTTTAGAGATGGGTTCTCGCTTTGTCACCCAGGCTGGAGTGCAGTGCCACGATCACAGCTCACTGCAGCCTTGGCTTCACAAGCCCCAGTAATCCTCCTACCTCAGCCTACCGAGTAGCTGGAACTACAGGTGTGTGCCACCGTATCCCGCTGTTTTTTGCATTTTTTGTAGAGACGGAGGCCTTACCGTGTTGGCCAGGCTAATCTGGAACTTCTGGCCTCAAGTAATTCTCCTCCTCAGCCTCCCAAAGTACTGGGATTATAGGTGTGGGCCACTACATCTGGCCCCGGTGTCAGATATTTTTAACTTTAAAAGAACCAAAGCAGCCAGGTACAGTGGCTCACGCCTGTAATCCCGAGACGGACAGATCACAAGGTCAGGAGTTCAAGACCAGACTCTCCAACATGGTGAAACTCCATCTCTACTAAAAAATACAAAAATTAGCTGCGTATGGTGGCTCGTGCCTATAATCCCAGCTACTTGGGAGACTGAGGTAGGAGAATTGCTTGAACCGGGACCCAGGAGTTGGATATTGCAATGAGCCAAGATCATGTCACTGCATTCCAGCCTGGGCTACAGAGCAAGACTCCATCTCAAAAAAAAAAAAAAGACAAAGCATGACAGATAAAGATGAATTCCTTTTATGCTCCCCCCCACCATCCCCAGAGACAACCACTCTCATGATTTTAGGGTTGTTCTTCTCATTACTTATATGTTCTGTAGAGACAGCACCCCACTGTTGCCCAGGCTGGCGTCGAACTCCTGGGCTCAAGCGGATCCTCCTGTCTCAGCCTTCCAAAGTGTTGGCAAGAACCACCTCATGCGGACCTACAGCTGTTCTCACATGGAGTTGGCACACTTTCAGCTGCAAAAAAGCCAGAATTCCCGACACAAAGTGGCTCCAAGTTCAAGCGACTCAGCAGCTCTGCGATGTCACAAAGAAGCAGGTTCTTTCCCTGGGCACCGTCATACTGTGTTTCCCTTCATCAGTGGCTTCCTGCTGGCCGTGGCCACAGAGTTGCATTTCGGCATGGCAGTGGAGAGCTCATCAGTGCTCGTGCTGGGACGCTGTTTCTCACTGCAGAACGTATACTCCAAAAAGGGATGGAGAGATTCCAGGATCCATCATCACCTCCAGTGCTGCGCGTCCTGGGCGCCTGTGCCATCTTCCATCCGATCCATCTTGAGTTCCGGCGGACCTCTTGGTTTTCCTATCAGCCATAATTTGGCCTGTGACTTCCAGTGGTCCTGGGGGAGGAGTTTCTCCTCTACAAAAGATCATTGTGCCTGGCACAGTGGCTCACGCTTGGAGTCCCAGCTACTCAGGAGGCTGAGGCGGGAGGATCTCTTGAGCTCAGGAGTTCAAAACCAACCTGGGCAACATAGCAAGACCCCTTCTCCAAAAAAAAAAAAAAAATCACAGGCCAATCGCAGTGGCTCATGCCTGTAATCCCAGCACTTTGGGAGGCCAAGGCTGGTGGATCACCTGAGGTCAGGATTTTGAGACCAGCCTGACCAACATGGTGAAACCCTATCTCTTCTAAAAATACGAAAATTATCCAGGCATGGTGGCACATGTCTGTAATTCCAGCTAGTCGGGAGGCTGAGGCAGAAGAATTGCTTGAACCGGGAGATGGAGGTTGCAGTGAGCCAAGATCGCACCACTGCACTCCAGCCTGGGTGACAGGGCGAGACTCCATCTTAAAAAAAAGAAAAAAACAAACAAACATAAATGCTAATCAACAAGCCAGGAATGCCTTTTCTCTCTCCTGACTGGAGACAAGAGGAATCAAGAGCATCACAGGACATGCTGAGGAAATCCCCAAACGCCGTCAGTTTCCCAAAGCATGGAGTCTGTGAGTAGGACCAGCTGGACGCAGTAGCTCACACCTGTAATCCCAGCACTTTGGGAGGCTCAGGAGGGAGGATCGCTTGAGCCCAGGTGTTTAAGACCTGCCTGGGCAACATAGCAAGACCCAGTCTCTATTTAAAAAAATTAAATATATGACCAATACGATTAATAGATGACTTTCAGTGCAGCTAGTAGAGCTACCCAAACTCATACAGTTTGAAATGTTACAATGTATAGGTTCTAGAGGACAGGAAGAGACTCTTGCAATTCTTTCCCTGTTCCCTCCAAAAGCAGCAGAAGCTTCTGACACATCAGTGACTATAAAATGCAGCCTAAGGAAGGGGCATAATCATCAAAAGTCGCTGGGGTCCCTGGACTCAAGTGTCTCCTTGCACAGGGAGCGACTAACTGCCGAGGAGGACAAAGAGGTGTCATCATCAAAGAGATTGTGGGCTCTGAGCAGAGGAAATCTGAATGGAGATCCCTGTTTTCCAGTGTTTCTTCTGGGTTGCTAAGAAAACCACGGCCAGGCAGGGCACGGTGGCTCACACCTGTAATCCCAACATTGTGGGAGGCCGAGACAGGAGAACTGCTTGAGCCCAGGAGTTCGAGGCTGCAGTGAGTTATGATTGTGCCACTGCATTCCAGCCTGGGCCACAGAGCGAGACCCTGTCTCAAAAATAAAATTAGGACAGGTGCGGTGGCTCATGCCTGTAATACCAGCATTTTATGAGGCTAGGGCTGGCGGATCACCTGAGGTCAGGAGTTCAAGACCAGTCGGGTCAACATGGCAAAACCCTGTCTCTTATTAGCTGGGCGTGGTGGCAGGCACCCATAGTCCTAGCTACTCGGGGGGCTGAGGCAGGAGAATTGCTTGAAGCTGGGAGGCGAAGGTTGCAGTGAGCTGAGATTGTACCATTGCACTCCAGCCTGGGGGACAAGAGTGAGATTCCTTGAACCCCCCCCCCCCCCCCCCCAAAAAAGGAGTGAGACTCCATCTCAAAATAAATACAAGTTAAATTAAATTAAATTAGAAAAGAAGAGAGACTGGGCACAGTGGCTCACGCCTGTCATCCCAGCACTTTGGGAGGCCAAGGTGGGCGGATCACGAGGTCAGGAGTTTGAGACCAGCCTGTCCAACATGGTGAAACTCCATCTCTACTATTAAAAAAAAAAAAAAATTAGCTGGGTATGGTGGTGGGTGCCTGTAATCCCACCTACTTGGGAGGCTGAGGCAGGAGAATCGCTTGAACTTGAGAGGCAGAGGTTGCAGCGAGCGGAGATTGTGCCATTGCACTTCAGCCTGGGTGACAGCAAGACTGAATCTCAAAAAGAAAAGAAAAGAAAATCATGGCCAAGTTTTATCTTTGTGTTCTGCTATCCAGCAAGAGCCTCTCTGGAGAAGTGGCCCCTTTGAGCTGGCAGGAATGGCTTATCCCTAGGAGTCAAGGACAAAGGACTGCAGCATTACAGGCTTGCACTTTTTTTTTTTTGAGAGAGAGAGTCTCACTCCGTCACTCAGACTGGAGTGCAATGTTGCAATCTTGGCTCATTGCACCCTCTGCCTCTCCGGTTCAAGCGATTCTTGTGCTTCAGCTTCCTGAGTAGCTGGGATTACAGGTACCTGCCACCATGCCCAGCTAATTTTTGTACTTTTAGTAGAGATGGGGTTTCACCATGTTAGCCCAGGCTGGTTTTGAACTCCTGACCTCAGGTGATCCACCCACCTTGGCCTCCCAAAGTCATCACTTCTGTTTGTCTCTTCAGATGTGTTGTGTTGGTTCCATCCTTTGAGAAGCAGGCAAGGTGGGCCAGATGTGCAAACGATTTATTGAGGAAAACCCTTGGGAGGGAACAAGAGGGAGGGAGGAAGAGGAGGCTGGGAAGATCATCAGACTGTCCTAGATCTAACACATGGAAGAGAGAGACAGAAGGAAGGACGATGGGATAGGAAGAGTCTTCAACTGCAGTGCAGTGAGAAAGTTTCTACAAAGTCAAGGGGGAGTCCTTGATCCAAAGCTGCCCATTTGAGGAGTCCTGTGTCTCCGCAAGCAGACACGTCTTCATTCTTTGGCTGGAATTGGCTCGTGGGAAGCAAACCGGAGCCTCCTGTGTGAACCACAGATGGGTTTCACAGCTGCTGCCCTTGGTCAATGACTTTTCCTGAAGTCAGAGGTCTGAGCAGCACATTTTCAGGGCTGCCACCGTCATCCCTTGCACTGCTCAGCTCTACCATGGATCCTGTGAGCCTCTTTCTATGGGAAAACTTTGAAGAGAGAGATTAGTAGAACATGCTAGAGCCCCCGCCCACTTGCTGCAATTATCCAGAGGCCAGATTAACCAGCAAAGATCAACCAGCACTTGATATTTCTTTCTTTCTTCACTATCCATTCTAAATTATCAACAGCCGGGTGGATCACAAGGTCAAGAGTTCGAGACAAGCCTAGCCAATATGGTGAAACCCCATCTCTACTAAAAATACAGAAATCAGCTGAGCGTGGTGGTGCACGCCTGTAGTGCCAGCTGCTCTGGAGGCTGAGGCAGGAGAATCACTTGAACCCAGGAGGCAGAGGTTATAGTGAACTGAGATAGTGCCACTGCACTCTAGCCTAGGCAACAGAGACTCCATCTCAATGAAAAGTAAAATAAAATTATTCTCACTCTCCACTGTCAGCTTGGCAGGCCTTGATGGGTTACCTGGTGATATGACCCGACCCTTCAGTCCTGAGGGACCTAAATTATTGGTTATTGTAACCAGTGGATCGCTGGAATCCCATATATTCCTCCTTGTCCTCCCGCTGTAAAAGCAGCCCCTGTCCTCTCTGCTGACCAGGGTCAGTTAGTCCAGCCATGATGGTGCCTTCCCTTCTCACCTGCTGGTTCCATAACACATGGAGTCCAAAGTGTCCTGGCAGCAGCCATAGCTTAAATTTAATGGGCCCCATGCTGTGTCCCCTGGTTAGAGTGTACCCTCTTTGGGGGACCAGGACTTCCCACACTGGTCCCCAAAGAGGGTACACTCTAGCCAGGGGAGGAGTCGGGAGGGGGACTTGATTACCCACAATGCATCCCGGCAAACCTTTACTAACTGCACTGTGGGTAATTAAAGCCCCAGATGAGGAATCAGGGGCAGTTTCTGCAGAAGGTGGCCCTGAACTGGGCAACCCTTGATAACTGACTAGGGGCACTGCAAGGCTTGATTCGACTCCTCCCCTCTCTAGATCTCTTTCCTCCTCTGTAAAAAGAGGAAAGTGCTCTCTAAGTGCTAATGTCCTGAAACTCAGCTTTTAGACATAAGAAGATGTACGCTTCCTGCTTTCTCCCTCTCCAGCACTCTCTTCTGCACACCCAGTAACTTAAATCCCTCTATCAGGTTATTTACGGCACTATGGCCTTGGAGACTATTAGAACAAAGTTAGGGTGAAATCTGAAACTCCTCCATATTGGCAGGACAGGGAGTGTGGGAAAGGAAGGGAAGATGCAGAGGAGTTCTCTTAGAAGAGAACTTGTTTGGAAAACAAGGAAGAAGGGAAAGGTCTTCTAGACAGAGGAAACCTGTCTAGAGGACAAAGCGTGAGGATATCAAAAGCAGATGTCAGTCTGGATGTGGTGGCTCATGCCTGTAATCCCAGCACTTTGGAAGGCTGAGACCAGCCCTGAGGTCAAGAGTTCAAGACCAGCCTGGCCAACATGGCGAAACCCTATCTCTACTAAAAATATAAAAACTAGCTGGATGTGATGGTGCGTGCCTGTAATCCCAGCTACTCAGGAGGCCGAGGCAGGAGAATCACTTGAACCCAACCCAGTAGGCACAAGCTAAGGTGATCTGAGATGGCACCATTGCACTCCAGCCTGGGCATTAAGAGCCAAACTCTATCTCAAAAAAAAAAAAAAGAAAGAAAGAAAGAAAAGGCAGATGTCAGGGCCGGGGCGGTGGCTCACCTCTGCAATGCCAGCACTTTGGGAGGCTGAGGTGGGTGGAAGGCTTGAGCTCAGGAGTTCGAGACCAGCCTGAGCAATATGGTAAAACCCCATCTCTACAAAAAATACAAAAATTAGCTGAGTATGGTGGTGCACACCTGTAGTCCTAGTTACTTAGGAGGCTGAGGCAGGAGGATCACTTGATGCCACGAGGTCAAGGTTATAGTGAGCCATGATGACACCACTGCACTCCAACCTTGGTGACAAAGTGAGACCTTGTCTCAAAAAAAAAAAAAAAAAAAAAAAAGAGAGAGAGGCAGATGTCCTAGAATAGTGTGGCTGAGGTCAAGGCTGAATGGAGAAGAGAAGTCCTCTGTAGGGGAATGGAGAGCAGGCTCTAAAGGTTAAGGGCTTTGAATGCCGGGATCAGGTTAGACTTTACCCTGATGGTACACAGGAAGTCCATGGCAGTTTTATGTAAGACAGCAACCCAATCCCATTTGTATTTTACAGAGCTGATGATCCCAAAGGACTTGGATTCTACAAAAAGACAACCACCAGGCTCGGTGGCTCACACCTGTAATCCTAGCACTTGGGGGAGGTGGAGATGGGTGGATCACTTCATGTCAGGAGTTTGAGACCATCCTGGCCAACATGGTGAAACCCTGTCTGTACTAAAAATACAAAAATTAGCTGGGTATGGTGGCACACGCCTGTAGTCCCAGCTACTCGGGAGGCTGAGCCGGGAGAATCACTTGAACTCGGGAGGCAGAGGTTGCAATGATCCAAGATCGAGCCATTGCACTCCAGCCTAGGCAGCAGAGCGAGACTCCGTCTTTAAAAAAAAAAAAGAAGAGGAAGAGAAAGAAGAAAGAAAGAGAGAGAGAGAGAGAGAAAGAAGGAAAGAAAGAGAAAGAGAAAAAGAAAGAGAGAGAGAGAAAGGGAAAAAGACAATTTAGACAGAGGCAGGAAGCAAACCAGTTAAGAACTGAAACAATATTTTCAATGGTAAGGGCTGCCAACCTATGGCCTGGGGACCAGATTTGTCTCCAAAGTGTGTTTCATTTGGCCCATTCAATATTTCCGAATTTGGGGAATTCGTTTCAAACATTTAAAAGTTGGAAGATTTCACGTTAGGATATGGATTTCCTGCTTCTCTTTGAATATCATCCACCCACGCGCGGCCCACGATGTCTCCAGTTCCCCCTCTTCTCCACCCTCCCTATCACTTTACACGCGACCCCAGTGGCTCATGTCTGTGCCTGTAGGTACTTGAGTTTGCAGTCCCTGGCTCCGAAAGCTCTGGAAACAGTCGGAGTGGTTGAAAGGATTACGCTAGGTTGAGAAACAGCCTGATCAAAAACTTGGAAGAAACAGAGAAGGCGTCCTATCTGGGGGCTTTCTCACTAGGGAAAGAGTGAGCTGCAGGGAGGAGAAAGAATAGGGCCTGGAAGGACGAGCTGTCCTGGTCTCATCTCTGTCCTCATCCACCCACCGCACCCAGGCCACCAATTTCCGGTTATCAAAGAGACAATGCAACATCCTTTACACGTGCTGCTACCTCTGCCTAGAATCTCCTTTCTTCCCTTCTATCTGGCGAGCAGTTCCTCCCAGCTGCACTCCTGGACTAGTCACTGCCTATTTGCAGCAGGGATCGCCCGGCCCAAGTTTATGACCTCTTCCCTAAGAATACTGAGGTCTCTGAGGTCTCGCTGGAAATAGGATGCATGGATGGATGGATGGATGGATGCGCAGGCAGGCAGGCGGAGGAACAGATGGACGCATGAATGAGTGAATACATATCCGAATGCAGAACCTGGACTTGTTTTCCCTCCTTGAAACAGACACAGGCTCCGCCCCACAAGCACAGACCGGGACAGTCTGGGGCAGTCTGGTCCCGCAGGGGCCAGGAAGCTGGACCAGGTGACCCTCTCAGACTCCCCCGAGCCCTCTGTAACCTCGTTCTCGCCCCCCTCGTGGGCTCTGACCTAGAAAAGGCGGGGTGCGGGGGGGAGGTGGGAGTCAGCTCGGGAGCCACCGGCGCTAGGACCCAGCGCGGCCGGAAGGGGGGGTTGGGGCGCCGCGCCGGGAAGATCTGCGCCCCGCGGCGCGCGGCGGGTGAGCGCGCGGGCTCGAGGGCGCGCGCCGAGCGGGGCGGACAAAGGGGCGGGCGGCGGCGCGCGAGCCGGAGGGCGGAGCCGCGGGCCGGGCGGGCAGGTGCGCGCGGGCTGGAGGGCGGAGCCGCGATGCCGCGATGGAGCGCAGCCCGGGCGGGCGCCGGGGCCGGGGCCCGAGCACCAGGCGGAGCGCGAGCCGGAGCCCGGGCCAGGCCGGGGGCCGGGAGCGCAGGGCCGGGCTGCTCGTAGCGGCGGCGACCGAGCCCCCCAGCGGCTGAGGGGCTTCCTCCCAGCGGCCGCCGGTGGCCGGGACCCAGCAAGCCCCCGTAGCGGAGGAGCGCGGGGGAGCCCCCCCTCCACATCCAGGATCCAGCGAACCTCGGGAAAGAGGGGGGCCCTCCTGGATCCGACACGGAGCTACTCCCTTTCGGGGAAAGCTGAGACTTCCTCGGTATTTAGAAGACAGCGAGCCCCCTACGGCATCGCGAGGACTCCCCCTCCTCAGTCTGGGTCCCCCCCAAGACCTAGAACGCAGTGCCCCCCAGGCCGAGATTGCGGAAACCCCCTCCCAATATCCGGTCATTACAACTCCACACCTCAAGACAAGAAGACCCAGCTCTGAACGCCCCTAGATCAGGGGATCCCAACTCCCCCCAACTCCGGTACACAGAAATCCCATATCTAGGCAGCCAGAGACATCAAGAGACACCCTCACCAGCAAGAAGCCTCGGGGACGCCCCCCCAAAGCTCCAGGACTGGGGCAACTGAGCCGCTGGCGGCACCGCTCGCACCCCGGTTCATGGTCGTGGCGCCCTGAGCCCCCGGGGCCGGGCGAACGAAGACCGCGACGGCGCCCAGGCCCCCTGCCGCGGCGTCCCCCGCGGCCCCAGCCCAGGTAAGCAGGACCCAGGTGTGGGGCGGCAGGTGAGTGGCCACCGAGGTCCCCATGGCCCTGCAGGTGGGGGAAGGAAGTATCGGGTTGCGCGCTCCCCGCTCCCCAGCGTCGCCATGGAGCCGAGGCTGAAGGACGTCTCTTTGTGTCTCGCTTGGAGGAGCCGCCCCCTCCTCCTCTCCCCTTCCCCCCACCCCACTCCCTAGCCTTAAGACTCGGTCGCAGCTCCCCCAGCCCCACGGGGGAGTGGTGGTGGAGCCTCTTGTGCCATGGAGAGGTGGGAAGAGGGTGGAGAGCCCCCCCCCAAAAGCTGCGAACCTGGAGGTTGGACCCCAGGTCCTTGGAGTGTATATACCCCTCCCCGATGGCCAAGCTGAGGTTCTAGTGAAGTCTACCCCTGCGAGGGGAAAATTTGGGGGGTGCCCACAGGTGAGGGGGGCCGCCTTATGTGGCCCTGGGTGATGGCTGGGGCTTTGGGTGTGTGTCTTTGTCTGTGAGAGCGCAGGGAAGGGGTGTGTTTGAGAGAATGAATGGGAATCTCATCTTCCCTGACTCCGCTGCCCGACCCCAGGCCTCACTGGGGTCTTCACCTAGACCATACTTTGTACTCCCTGTGGGACAAAGAGGGAGTAAGCACCCCCCCTAAAGTGAACTGCTAGTTTCTGAAGAGGAGAGGTAGTCTAGATGAAGAAGCCATTTCAGGTCAGGGCACCGTTATGTCCCCATTTGTCCCAGGGACAGCAAACCCTCCTAACCTGGAAAACACCCAGATTAAACCTAGGGTTGGCTCCCTTCCCCCTCCTAACCTGGAAAACACCCAGATTAAACCTAGGGTTGGCTCCGTGTGTCCCAGACAACCAAGGGCCAATTCCAGGGTCTCACTGTGGCTTTCCAGGTGGTATACATGGCCGTACCCCAGCCTGGCTCTCAGTGAGCCTGAACCCCAGGCTCTACCGCACATGGGGAGGCTGAGAGGCTCTGGCGGACATTGTACCCTGAAATCCTGAATCAGAGATCCTGAGAAGGGGCTGGACTGCATGGAAAGAACACACTCTGGGCTGCCAGGGGTTCCCCCAATCTCTTCTCTCTGAGCCTTCTGCCAGCAAGCAGTGATGCTGGACCCATTTGATAGGTGCACAAACTGAGGCTCAGGAAGGCGAGACCCAGGGTACAGCTAGCCCTGCCAGTAGTTCCTTCATTTATTCATTCAACATATCTTTTGCCAGTGTCTGTGATGGACCACACACTAGAGTCAGGGTCCTTTTCCCCCACTTCATTCCCATCTCCTTTCCTGACGTCTCCTGATCATCAGACCCCTGGGCATGTCCTGTGGGGCCGTTGAGGTGGACCTAGCCAGGTCCAGCTGACCGATTCTTGACCCCACACCTAAAGTACCTGATCCCTGTCCTGTTGCAGCCTTGGGAGGGCTGAGCCTGAGTGGCTGACTTCTCATCTCCCTCCCCCAGCACCAAGTGCCTCCACCCCCACCTGCTGCTGGCACTGACCCAAGGGTGAGGATGTGACCAGCAGGAGAAGAGGGTGGGGGGCGCTTGGTGCGGGCAGACCTCTGGCAGCCCCTCCTGCCAATTTCAGGACAGTTGAGGCAGCTACCTTCAGCACAGACTGCAGGGGAACCAGGTGCCCTGAAGACTGGGTGACCTTGGGCAAGCGTGTGGCACTTCCCAGCGATAATGACAGACAATGAGCCTCTCTGCAGCTGGAAAGGCCGATGGAGATCGCAGTTGGGCAGGAGAAACATCCAAGTTTGCTGTACCCATTACCAAAAAAGTTCATTTCCCCCTCGGTGGGGGTTCCCAGAAGCCCAGGGCTTTGTCACACATCCCACAGGCAAGGCAGTGGAACGAGAGGTTGAAGAGCAGAGCTTTGAGTCACTGTGACCAGGGAAAATTATGATGAGTCCAGAAGAGGACAAGGAGCAAGACCTCCCCTCCTCACTAACCTGCAGTAGCTCCCCCCTTGAGTTTAGAATCAAGTTGCGGAGTCCAGACAATCGTAGCTCCCGCAGCCTGGCCCTAAACCACCTCTGCTAACCCGTCTGTCTCCTCCATGTCCTCTAATCGTCTCCCTCCATCACGTGCTCTTCCCCCTGACCTGAAAAGCCCCACTCTAGGATGGCTCCGGAGCAGTTTTCTGCCTCCACCTCCCTTTTTGAGCTGACCTGAGCTGGCACGTAGTAGAGGGCTGAATTTGGTTGGTTGCTGGCTTGGTGGCTTGGAGGTAGTGGCGTGTGTCTACATGTGCAGCGAGAGTTTGTCTCCACATCTAGACTCAGCTCCAGGAGACAGGAAGCAGGTCTGTCCTGTCCACACTGCATCAGCATTGTCTAATTCAGAGCGCAGCATATGGTAGGGCACGTGCTGTAGAACACAGCCCAGAGACAATGTTTGTTGGTCTAGTGTATTTTACATGTTTGCCTTTGTTGTGAGTGCTAAAAAAAAAGGGGGGAGGGGGATTTCACGTACAAACGCTGATTTTTGGATCTTCTTGAAAAATCAGATGATGTGGCAACCCCAGCCAGGCCACAGTGGGAGAATGACCACCTTCTTCAGACAGGGCCCATGCCTCCCCATCCACCCCCCAGGCAGCCCATTCAATCCCTTAGGTCACCTCCTGGCCCCCGATGCTGGCATCTGGGTTTGCAGGCCCAGAAGAAAATCTTTTTTTTTTTTTTTTTGAGACAGAGTTTCGCTCTTGTAGCCCAGGCTGGAGTACAATGGCGAGATCTCGGCTCACTGCAACCTCTGCCCCCTAGGTTCAAGCGATTCTCCTGACTCAGCCCCCCAAGTAGCTGAGATTACAGGTCACCGTACCCTGCTAATTTTTGTATTTTTAGTAGGGACGGGGTTTCACCATGTTAGCCAGGCTGGTCTCGAACTCCTGAATCAGGTGATCCACCTGCCTGGGCCTCCCAAAGTACTGGGATTACAGGCATGAACCACCGCACCAGCCCGAAAAATCTTTGTTCAGTGGGCAACCTGCATCTGTATGCGTTCCGCACTCACGGGTGTTCCCTCCCATCCCCATGGTCAAGTTAGAACATGCACAGAGTGGGGTCCATCCAGGGTCTTAAGGGTTACGTGGTGAAGTGAGCTTGAACTTCTCCAGCCTGGTTCCACTTTCCATTCTTGACCCTGTCTTGCACCCTTACCCCTGAACTAGTGACATCCAGCAACCAAAAACCTGTTTTCTCTGACCCACTTGCCCCATATGTCCCAAGGACAGCAAACCCGAGTCCTTCCCTTCCCCTCCTGACCTGGTTGTAGGTGCAGGTCTTGCTCAGGACTCTCGGGGCAGGGCTGCTGTCCAGGGTTCCATTCACCCCTCTGTCCAGAGAGGAATTGGATGAAAGCTTCTTGCAGCTGTAAGTTTCTTCCTTCTAACTTTCTAGGACTAAGTCCAAGCTGGTCTAAGTTTTGGTCAGGCAGGAGAGCTGGGGGCCTAGATATAGGAGTTACTCAAAAATATGGACTGGGTGCAGGGGCTCACACCTGTAATCCCAGCACTTTGGGAGGCCAAGGCAGGAGGATCATTTGCAGTCAGGAGTTCAAGACCAGCCTGGCCAACATAGTGAAACCCCATCTCTACTAAACATACAAAACAATTAGCCAGGCACGGTGGCATATGCCTGTATTCTCAGCTACTAGGGAGGCTGAGGCAGGAGAATTGCTTGAGCCCGGGAGATGGAGGTTGCACTGAGCTGAGATTGTGCCACTGCACTCCAGCCTGGGTGACAAAGTGAGACTCCATCTCAAAAAAAAAGAAAAAGAAGAAAATCGACATTTTCTAAACAGAAATGAAATGGATGGGCGTTGTGGAGTAGCTGGGCCAGGGGCCAGCAGCAGGCCTTTGTCACTGGGCGTGACTCTAGAAGGGAGTGCACCCTCTTCCTGAACACAGGTCTCCAGCAGCCTGAGGTCAAAGGAGATGGCAGAGCACCATGGTGGAGAGCTCAGGCTCTGGACTCTGCTTGGGCTTGTAGCTCACTGAGCTGCTGTGTGACCTTCAGCAAGATACTTACCCTCTCTGGGCCTCAATGCCCTTGTCTATAAAACGGATAATACTATCTTGTAGGAACATCAGGGGGATTAAGCAGGCTAAAGAATGAAAGGGACCTAGGACAGGGTATCCCATATCAAAAGTGCTCACTAACTCTTGGCCCTTATTAAATGGGGCATCAGCAGGTGGTGACTGAGCCTCTGTAGTTAGGCTTCCTTGGGAGCTGGTCTGGGGAGGCAGAGGTTTCTGGTTCTGTCCCCGAGAAAGGGAAGGAGTCCTTGGGAGGAAGTAGCCCGTTGTGCCGTGGAGCTTACCCCTGCCCCGGGTGGGGGTGAGGGTGGAGGCCCTTCCTGAGCCTCTCCTAGCATCCTGCCTGAGGGCTGGGACATGGGGGCCGTGGCCTGGCCGTGGATCAGCCATGGTTCTGTGGTTAAAGCCCTCTTCCTTTCCAGCGTCTGCTTTCCTCATGAGCGACCTGCTGTGCCTTCTGCTGGAGAGTTTCCTGGAGACTTTCTGCCCCAGGAGGATGGGCCCCAGGCCAAAGTCTTCCCCAGAGCACCCCGCCCTTCTCTCCTCCTCCTGTTCCCACTTTCAGGTCTCAGGAAGCGGTGGCCACTAGGCCTGGAAGTCCCCTCTCCTTCCCAGCCACCCTCCCTTTGCCCCACCATTGCTTGGCCACACCTGGAGAGAGGACAGGTCCAGCTCAGCCCCCACCTTGGGAAACCATGTAACATCAGGGTTGGAAAGGAAGCAGTGGAACATCTCTCAATGTCACGTGCTCAGTGCTGGACAGCGTTTTCTCATTTAGCCCTGAGGACAGCATCATATTAACCCCAGAGCCAGGATTTGTGCCCCTGGCTCTGAGGGTCCCCCAAAGGTTTACGTGAAGCCAGCGTCTGAGTGCCTGAGTTCAAAGCCCACCTCCACCATTTTCTGGCTGCATGACCTTGAGCAGGTCAGTTACCTCCTGGGCCTCAGTTTCCTCTGACATAGAATGGAGATAATAATAGCTGCCACTTGGGAGGATTAAGTGGATCTGTTGCAGGTGAAACGCTTGAGCAGGGCCTGCTGCTTAAGCGTTGGCTCTGTCCTGCCCTGCCAGGGTATGCAAATGAGCTGGTCCAGGCCTGGGACCCGCAGTGACCTCCCACTGCACCAGCACTCCTTCCCCCTGGCTTCAAGGAACCACTAGAGGGGCTGAGGGTGTTCCAACTGGGAGATACGGCAGGGGCGCGGCTGGAAGGGACTGTCTTCCTCTTCCTCCTGATCTGGGCCGAGAGAGGCTGCACTTGCTGGTCCCCCACTGCCTCCAGGGCAGCTTTTCTGGGTCGGCTAGGGCCCCCCACCATAACAGGAAGGGGCTTACCTATCTGTGAGTATAAAGCTTGTGACTTTCTGAGCCAGGGCTCAAAGCTTTGCAGGGAGAATTTTCCACCTTGGAAGCTCAGGTGCCTGCCAGACCTGACCCTAAGTCTCCAGGAGGCACAATGGGGCCCACAGTTAACACAGCTTCGTGGTAAAAAGCACAATCCCTAGACCCAGCTGTGTGACCTTGGGCAAGGTAATTAATCTCTCTGTGCCCCACGTACCTCATCTATAAAAAGGGGGGATGATACTAGTACCTGCCTCTTAGGGTCATTGTGAGGAGTAAGAGAGTGAATGTAAAGTGCCGTGAGTGGCACCCCGTACCACTGAGGGCTTGCTGTTCATGAGTCCTCAAAGCCCTGAGCAGAAAGGGAAGTTAGCCCATCTTTACAGATGGAAAAACTGGAGGTATATGGGTGAATGTGTTTTCTCAAGGTTCTGTAGCTGGGATTTAGGGAAGAGTCTGCCTCCGTTGATACCATTCAACACGTGGTCCACAAGCCAAGGTCAGACAAATGGACCCAACGGGACCTCGCCCAGGTTCCAGGGCTACACTTCCTGCCCCGAGCTTCCGCTCACACAGGGCCACGGCAGTGAGAGCTGTGCCAGGGAGAAATCTGTAGCTCTGCCCCAAGCCTGCCCCAGAAGCCTCTAAGCTCCCCCACTGCCTCCTCAGCCCTACTCCAAGGGCAATGTGGGACGCTGCTACAGCTGGCCTCGGAGTCTCCAAGTCTGGTCGGGTCAGGTTCATGCTGTCACTCCTCGCCTCTCCAGGCCAGACACGAGGCTTGGCTTCAGGAAGGGTTTGTTCAGTGCATCCCACTGGGGTTTGGAGGGCATCCCCTTTGGAGTGGAAGCTGGGTCCCTGCCATGGCTTTGGAGGCCCCAGATGACAACGGCCATCCTTTCTCAGCTCTGCTCTCATCTCCTGCCCTTCATTTCCCTATCCCTGTGCACACAGCAGGTCCCACCTCTGGGCCTCCACATGGTGCCCTCTGCCAGAAGAGCCCACCTGCCACAGCGCCCATGTGCGTGTAGCCTTCTCCGTGGGCAGGCCTCCCACCCACAATTCCCTTGCCTCTTTCCCTGCTGTGCTGTTCCTTGAGGACTTCTCACTGTCTGACACACATCTCCTGCTCATCTTTGTCATTGTGTGCCTCCAAAGTAGAATATAAGCTCTTTGAGGGCAGGACTGTTTGTTTGGTTCACGAATGTATTCCAGATCCAAAAATAGTACCAAGCACATGGTAGGTGCTCAACAAATACTTATTGAATATTTTGGAGCCAGATAGATACTCTCTATGTGACTTCTTAGCTCTGTGACACACGACACATCACTTAAGCTTCCCGTCTCTTTTTTTTTTTTTTCTTTTTTGAGATGAAATCTTACTCTGTTGCCCAGGCTGGAGTGCAGTGACGCCATCACAGCTCAGGGAAGTTTTGACCTTGCAGACTCAAGTGATCCTCCGGCTTCAGCCTCATGACTGGCTAGGACCACAGATGTGTGCCATCATGCCCAGCTCATTTTTTTTTTTTTTTTTTAGGAACGGGGTCTCACTATGTTGCCCAGGCTCATCTTGAATTCCTAGGCTCAAGCCAGCCGCCCACATTAGCCTCCCAAAGTGCTGGCATTGCAGGCGTGAGCCACTGTGCCCGGCCAAGCTTCCTATCTCAGAGTCTCAGTTTCCTGAGCTGTAAAGGATGTAAGGGGAATAATAATAGCTTCTCCTGAGATTGTCATGAGGTTGAAATGAGTCAATATATATACAGTGCTTATACTTTCAGTGGCTCATAAATGTTGGCTATTACTAATAATACCCTAACCCGCACCATTATTTTATTATCTCACTTTACTGAGTATGGGGGAAATGGGGCCACAGAGACAGTAAGTGGCAGATCCAAAGCTTCCAGGCTAGAAAAGGCGGTGAATGCCTGAACCTGGACCTCAGGCTCCTAGGCTGGGCTGTGTCTTGCATCCCATCCCACTGTAGGAGCTCAGGGAGGGGAAGGAGGTGAGGGCTGCATTTGGAGAAGGGCCCATCTCTTCTGGGGTCTCTGCTCACACAGCCATCCCTCCAGAGACCACCACTTGTCCCCTGGCAGACATTCAGCGCAGTCCCCTTGCCTGTCAGCCAGTGGTGGGCACCTACCGTGCCCAGCAGCCTCCACTCCTGTTGATACCCCTGAGTGCTGGGCCACCCGCCTCACCCAGGCAGCCAGGCTGGGAAGACCTCCCCAGCTCATGCCTCATCCCACACCCCCGGGGGCTGCCCCGGGCTCTGCGCCCTCAAGTAGCCAGGAGGATAGGACCCAGGGTGCCTGCCTCCCACAGTGCCTTGCTGGGGAGGGCAGGAGAGGCTGGAGAGGCTGGAGAGCCTGTTCCAGCTCTGGGCACCAGCTGCAGGCAGGCAGCGTCACAGGCTATTAATAGCCACCAAAGATGTGCCCCGAGAAGGGGCGGACTGTGCACCAGCTGGGAGGGGAGGCTGAGGCAGAGGCCGGAGCCAAACAGGAGATCAGCCCCAGGAACCCGAGGCTGCTCCTGGTGGGGGAGGGCAGAGTGAGGAAGAAAGTCCAAGTGTCTACAGCTTGATCTCAGGAAAGTCTGGACTCTCCCCCCAGGCTCCTCATGAGAAGTGGAGGAGCGGGGTCGGGTGATCCCCACAGTCCCTTCTGGCTCGAGCAGGTTCCAGGGTGAGATCCAGTAGAGCCAAATGGCCTCCATCTACAGAACGGAAAAGCAAGGCACAGTGAGAGGATGGCCTTCCCCAGGCTCACCTGCAGAGTCAACGACAGATCCAAGGTCCAGGACCCTCTGACCAGCAACTTCTTACTGACTCCCGTTTTGTGTCCCATCCTTTTAAATGAGCATGCTCAGCCCCATTTTACTGATGGGCAAACTGAGGCTTAGGCAGGTGGCACAAACTGCCCAAGGTCACACAGCTAAGAAAGGATGGAGCCAGGATTTGTACCCCAAAGGGAAAACAAAGAGGGGATTTGAGGATATTCTTCTTCTCCTCCTCCTCCTTCTTGTGAGCCAAAATGGAACACTTGCTGGGGTCTGTATTTGTGTTGAGGGCCAAGGGGAGGGGAGAGGCCTTATCTAGAGGCTTGTGGGCTCCCAGGAGCCCTGTCCCAGCTGTTGTGTATGGAAGTATGCATGTGCTGCATGGGACATTTCTCAAGGGAGAGGGTCCTGAGACTCATAGTGCCACACGAAGGCAGAACTACTAGCTTAGCTCATTTCACCCATTGGAAAACTGGAGAGAAAGAAGGGCTGGCTAGGGCTCCCTGGGACCAACAGCAGAGGCAGGAGTTTTCCAAGCATCTCACTAGCCTGGCTTGGGTCCCCCTACCCTCTGGCAGGAAATAGGAGAGTCTATGAGTGAACAGATTTCTGCACTGGAGTAAACAAATGTGAAGGTCGGGGACATTCTTCAGGGAAGGTGTTACAAGGCAGAGAGCCAGGCTGGTACACCCACCTCGGGACATAGAGGGAGGGCTCCGCTTTGGGCAGGGTGTGAAGGGGGCTCCCAGATGCCCCCACCTTCCTGAGCATAGGCTGCCCTGTGGGAATTCAGAGGCCAGTTGTTCTCTGCTGGCCCTTCTCTGGGGTGCCAGGCAGGTGGGCAGGCAGGTGCAACCCTCCCCTGGCAATTCATCTGGCATTGTCTGGTCCCCTGGTTCCTTTTACTCCCTAGAGCCAACTGGATTGTACCTAGTAGGAAGTTTCATGTCTACCCTATCTCTTTTCACCCAGTTCCTGCCGTGCTTCCCAGAGGTTCATTCATTCATTCAACACATATTTACTGGCTGGTCTGAAGGTAGTGAGTTATCTCAAATGATTGTTCACAGTCAGTTACAGATCGAATTCCTTGTTCTACTCTTCCCCCCTTCTCACTACTGCACTTGACTAGTCTTTAAAAATATATATATATTTACTAAGTGCCTTCTATACACCAGGCACATGTTAGCTGCTGGGGGATACAGCAGTAAACAAGACCAGACAGCAAAATTCTTGCCCTCCAGCTGCTTAAGTTCTAGTGAGGAAAAGAGACAGTCATAATAGATATCAGAAATAAGTACATTATATAATACATGAGAAAGCGATACATCCTACCAGGAAAAAAATAGAGCAGGGGATGGGGGGCCGGGAGTGCAGTAGGGCAACCCTGGTTGAGAAGATGTCGTTTGAACAGAGCTTGTAGGAAATGAGCTATGCTGTGGATGTCTAGGGGAAGATCTGTCCCGGCAGAGGGACTTGCCCCCAGACGGGGGCTGGTGTGTTCAGGGAACAGTAGGGGGACCAGCGTGTTGAGCAGAGGGAGGGAGGAGATGGGCCAGAGGGTAAATGGAGAGCCATGGTCAGGGCTTTGGAACACGATGAGAGCCAGTAGAGGCTGCTGAGCCTGGGAGTAAGGGGATGCTCCCTGGCGGCTGTGTCGAGAATGGGCTTGGAGGCAGGAACCAGTTAGGAGGTTACTGTGGTAGCTGAGAGGGGACCAATGATGGCTCAGACAGGTGGGAGTGAGTGGAGAGTGACCAGAGTGGGTGCTGAGGTGGCTAAGCACCTTGCTAGTGTCTAGTGTTGATTCTAGAGTTATTTTGTACAAATACAAACCAATGAGAAACCTGTTCTTCTCACCATTTCTTTTTTCTTTTTCTTCTTCTTCTTTTTTTTTTTTTAAGACAGGGTCTTGCTCTGTTACCTAGACTGGAGTGCCGTGATGCAATCATAGCTCACTGCAGCCTCGAACTCCTGGGTTCAAGAAATCCTCCCACTTCAGTCTTCTGAGTAGCTGGGACTACAGACACATGCCACGACTCCTGCCTGCTTTTCAAAAAATTTTGGAGAGACAGGATTCTACCATGTTGCCCAGGCTGGTCTTGAACTCCTGGGCTCAAGTGATCCTCCCATGTTGGCCTCCCAAAGTGCTGGGATTACAGGCATGAGCTACCACACCTACTCCTTCTCCCCATAGCAAGGTAGCATATTAACTATCTGGGACTGTCTGGCCATGTCCCAAAGTGACACTGAGGCCAAGAGAGGGTGAGGGGGCTAGTAACAGCTGCTGTGTTTCACCAAGAAGCATTCCCTTCCTACGTGGATGGGAGACGTTCAGTGCCACAGCTCTGTGGGGTAGGATGGGAGGTATTGGGCACTCTCCAGAAATTCCAAACACACTCACCCTTTAACCTAGCAAGCCTATTTCTAGACGTTCTCATACAGATTCACCTGCATATAGCAAAATGGCTTCTGTACAAGGCTACTCATTGTTTATAGTGATAGCAAAATATTAGTCACAACCAAAGTGTCTGTCATTCAGAGTTTGGTCAAATGAATGGCAGTACATCCATATATGCCTTTCCAGCCCTGGGGGCCTGGGTTTCAATTCTGCGGCAGTTCCTCCCTGCCTGGCTCCTTATCCTCCTGGAACCTCCCCCAGCCTCACGCTTAATGCTGGACAGGCCAGGGTGCTGTCCACGCCTGTGGTGCTGAAGACAGCGCTGGAGAAAAGCCTGGCGCTGTAAAGCAGAGACTGAGAATAGAGCAGGGGGACGTTCAGGATTGCTTAACCCCTCTGATCCTCAGTGTCCTTATCTGTAAAATGGGGCTGCCATGAAGGCTGATTGACAGCAGCAATGTAAAGCCTGAGCACACAGAAAATAAATGTTTTTTTTTTTTTTGGTTTTGTTTTTTTATTTTTATTGAGACAGAGACTCACTCTGTTAACCAGACTGGGGTGCAGTGGCACCATCTCAGCTCACTGCAATCTCAACCTCCCGAGTTCAAGTGATCCTCCCACCTCAGCCTCCCGAGTAGCTGAGATTACAGCCATGCACCACCATGCCTGCCTAATTTTTGTATTTTTACAAAAAATACTGGGCAGGCTGGTCTTGAACTCCTGACCTCAAGTGATCCACCCAATTTGGCCTCCCAAGGTGCTGGAATTTCAGGCGTGAGCCACTACATCTAGCCAATAAATGGTAATTTTTACTGTGTCATTTTAGAGACGGTGAAGCATAGTGGTTAAGTTTTTGGACACTGGAGTGACAATGCCTGGATTTGAATCTTGGCTCTGCTGCCTATTGGATGGATGATCTTGAACAAGTGACGTGACCAATGTGTGCCTCAGTTTCCACATCTGTGAATTGAGGTTAATAATAGTCCCCGTATCATAGGACATTGTGGGGATTAGATGAGTTCGTTTACATGAGGCGCTTGGCACATGGCAGGGGTTCCCTCAGTGTCAGCTCTTTATCATCACTTTCCTCCCTGTTGTCATTGTCAACCTGTTCTAGCACCCCCCAGCCTCTCTGTTCACAGCGGCCGCTGTTACTCACAGCCACCCCCATCTGTACTGCACTGTGCTGGGGCTGGGGCTGCTGGCGGAAGACAGCACCTTGCCCTGCAGATGCCCTGGCTTCTAGCCCAGCCCTGCCACTGACTTCCTATGTAACTTTAGGCAAATCGCTGTTCCCTTCTGGCCATCGGTCTCTGTGTCTGTAAAATGGGGCTAATGGTACTTTGCGCAGGCCCTTGGGAAAACAGCTATGTGCCTACAGGGTCACATTCAGGAAAGCCAAGATATAAAAAGTTACAAATTCCCAAACACGTAGAGAATTATTCACCCAGCATTTGTCACACCCTGGCTAAGTGCTGGGAATAGCGAGATGATGAAGGCATAGGGCCTGCTTTCAAGGAGCTCTTGGGTTTCTTGCTGGGTTGTTAATCCCCTTCAATTCGGGCGCCAGCTCCTGATTTAGGAAACCACCCCGATCCCCACTGCCAGGGCCCTCCTTGGAAATGTTGGAGCGCTGACCATTGCCGTCCTGGCCTTACGGTTATCTATGTTCATGTTTTATCTGCCTCTCTGATTTGTGGGCTCATTGCCATTTGTCTGTTGCATTGCTCTAATGTACGCACCCCATGCCAACACCCCACCCTGTGCCTGAGCCCGAGTAGCTCGCAAATTACATAAACTCAACTCAAACCAGCTGAATTAAGCCAAAAAGGAAGTATATTGATTCATGAAACAAATGTTCAGGAGTATAATTGGCTTTAGGCATGCCTGGCCCCAGAACTCAAAGTCATCGGAAATCTCTCCACCGTTCTCTCCTCTCTGCTTATATCTTTGTTGCTTTATTCTCAGTCGGGCTCTCCCCTTCCCCCATGATGGAAAAACCAGCTCACAGCAGTGGCACAACTGTGTCCTGCAGCTTTGCAGCGCAGGGTGACAGGGTCCCTCTTTCCTGATGGCTGCAGCAGCAGTCCTAGGGCTAGATCTCAGTGGATCACCTTTGATCACTTGTTCATCTCTGAACAAGTCACAGTGACCTGGCAGATGGAATCCATGCTGATTGCCCAGGCCCTCCCTACAAAACCATGGTGGAGACATCCATTCTAAACTTCATGGGCAGAGAGAGGGCCATTACCACAGGAAACTGATGGTGGAACAGAAAACACCATGTTCCCATACAATAATTTACTGAAAATATGTCAGCAAGGCAAGGATCGAGTCAAATCTTGTTTTAAAACAATTTATCTGACTATGTATATAAGAAAGATCAGGGCCAGGCATGGTGGCTCAGGCCTGTAATCCCAGCATTTTGGGAGGCCAAGGCAGGTGGATCACTTGAGGTCAGGAGTTCAAGACCAGCCTGGTCAATATGGTGAAACCCTACCTCTACTAAAATACAAAAATTAGCCCGGTGTGGTGGCAGGTGCCTGTAATCCCAGCTACTCGGGAGGCTGAGGCAGAGAAGCGCTTGAACCCAGGAGGTAGAGGTTGCAGTGAGCCAAGATTGCGCCACTGTACTCCAACATGGGTGACTGAGTGAGACTCTCTCTCAAAAGAAGTTAAAAAAGATCGGGGCCAGGTGTGGTGGCTCACGCCTGTAATTCCAGCACTTTGTGAGGCCAAGGCGGGTGGATCACCTGAGGTTAGAAGTTTGAGACCAGCGTGGCCAACATGGTGAAGCCCTGTCTCTACTAAAAATACAAAATTAGCTGGGTGTGGTAGCACACGTCTGTAATCCCAGCTACTTGGGAGGCTGAAGCACAAGAATCACTTGAACCCGGGAGGTGTAGGTTGCAGTGAGCTAAGATTGCGCCATTGCACTCCAGCCTGGGCAACAAGAGAAACTCCGTCTCCCCCCGCCAAAAAAAAAAGATCAGGGAGCGGGGGGAGAAACCTAGAGGCAAGTGAGGGGTCATATGGAGGTTCAGAGAGTTGGTTCAGTCCTGCAGGCTAAGGGAATTCATCTCCGGCCCCCTTGCCTTACAGAGAAGCAAAGTGAAGCAAGTGAGAGAGGTCAGAGGTATTTGGGGCCTGAATTTCCACCATATGCTGCTTTTTCACAGGGGCTTTTAATAATAACACTAACCTAGAAATGAGGTGACCCACCCAGGAACAATCCTCCTGTCTGTCCTTCCTTCCAGGCCAGCGCCTTGTTAAGGACACCCTTGGAGTCTGTCCATGCTAGGGGCATAGCACAAGTCCAGCGGCCTGAGGGAAAGGACCTGGGCATGGGGGGCAGAGAATCTGTTGGGATCCCAGCGTGAGAGTCAGAAAGGCCTTCCTAGCATCACTTGGTACAACCTCGAGCCCCCCGACTGCATCCCCAGCAGATGAGCATCCAGCCTCACTTCTCCACCCCCCAGTGAGCACAACACGCTTGCTTCCTGCTGCTGCTTATTTTGAGTTGATGTCTGCCTGGGTCTGCCTTCAGAGCCTTGGAAAACACAATGCATGTGAGCATGGGATCTGAAGCCCAAAAGCTTGAGTTCAAATCCCAGCACTGCTGATCACGAGCTCTTGGGCAAGTTACTCAGCCCATCCGTGCCTCAGTGTCATCTCAGTCCATTTTGTGCGGCTATAACAGAATAAATACCCTAGATGGCGCAATTCGTAATGAACGGAAATTTTTTTTGCAGCTCTGGAGGCTGGGAAGTCCAAGATCAAGGCACCAGCATCTGGTGAGGGTCTTCTTGCCACATCATCCCACAGCAAGAGGGCAAGAGAGAGAGGGAGGAAGGGGAGTGATCAGCCAAAAGAGGGTCAGACATCCTTTTATGAGGAATCGACTCTTGCAATAACAGCATTAATTCATTAACAAGGACAGAGCTCTCATGGTCTAATCAGCTCTTAAAGAACCCACCTCAAGCCTGGTGCAGTAGCTCATGCCTGTAATTCCAACACTTTGGGAGGCCAGGGCAGGTGGATCACCTGAAGTCAGGAGTTTGAGACAGACCAGTCTGGCCAATATGATGAAACCCATCTCTACTGAAAAGACAAAAAGTACCGTCCTGGTTAACCTCCTCTGGCCATATTCCAGACCGTTCAAATCTAATCTCCTGGTTTTTGTTTTGTTTTGTTTTGTTTGAGACCACGTCTCACTCTGTCACCCAGGCTGAAGTGCAAGGGCACAATCTTGACTCATTGCAACCTCCACCTCCTGGGTTCAAGTGATTCTCCTGCCTCAGCCTCCCGAGTAGCTGGGATTACAGGCACACACCACTATGCCCAGCTAATTTTTGCATTTTTAGTAGAGACATGGTTTTACCATATTGGCCAGGCTGGTCTCAAACTCCTGACCTCAAGTGATCCGCCCACCTTGGCCTCCCAAAGTGCTGGAATTACAGGTGTGAGCCACCATGCCTGGGTTTTTTTTTTTTTTTTTTTTTTCCGAGACAGGGTCTCACTCTGTTGAGACCTCCCAAGCTCAAATGATCGTTTCACCTCACCCTCCCAAGTATCTGGGACTACAGGCATGTCCACCATGCCCAGCTAATTTTTTTTATTTCTTTTTAGAGATGGAGGTCTCACTGTGTTACCCAGACTGATCTTGAACTCCTGGGCTCAAGCAATCCACCTGCCTTGGCCTCCCAATCCAACTTCTGGGATTGCAGGCACAAGCCATCGTGCCTGGCGTTCTTTGGTTTGTGTGTGTGTGTGTGTGTGTGTGTTTTTGTTTTGTTTTTAATTGATGGAGATGGGATCCTTGCTCTGTTGTCCAGGCTGAAATACAGTGGTGTGATCATGTCTCACTGCAGCCTCAAACTCCTGGCCTCAAGCAGTCCTTCCACCTCAGGCTCCCAAAGTGGTGGGACTACAGGTGCCATCACATGCAGCCCCAGATCTGAGCTCTGCTGCTTACTTGCTGCATAACCTTTGAATTGGGGTAGTGCCAGCTGCTGTAACAAACAAGCCCCCATATCTCAGCTGCTGAGCATGATGCTTCGAAGTTTCCTGGTGGCTCACACAATGCAGATGGGAAGTCCTCCCCAGCAGGAGGCATTCCACACAGTGACCTGGGGACCCAGGTGCCTCCTCTCTTGTGACTTCACCATCTTCTGGGGTTTTGGAGTCCTCTGCATCAAACTAGCCGCGGAAGAAGAGAGCACAGATGAACCTTCCCCAATCCTTTGAAGCCCCAGGCTGGCAGCGACACACATACCACTTCTGTGCACATTCCAGTGGGGGAGCCTGTCACATGGCCGGCCTGGATGCAAGAGAGGCTGAGAAACGTGGTTCCCTGCTGGATGGCTGCTCTCCAGCCAGACTTTGTAGTATAGGAGAGGACACACACGTTGCTGAGGGATGGTTGGTTGCCTGTGTCATAACTGTGGGCAAATCATCCACCTCTTGGGCTTCTTTTGTTGTCTGTTAAATAGAAGGCATCACTCGGTTGTGGTGATGCCTGCACAGCCCTGAATGTTTACTAAAATCATTCAATGGTGCACTCCATAGAGGAGTTTGGTGCTATATAAGTTCTACCTCAATTGAGCTGTTTTTTTCAAAATAGGAATTCAAGCCAGACATGGTGGCGCACGCCTGTGGTCCTAGCTACTCGGGAGGCTGAGGCAGGAGGATCATTTGAGCCAGGGGGTTCAAGACCACCCTGGGCAAAATAGGGAAACCTCATCTCAAGCAAATGCAAATGCTTTAAAAAATAAAATAATAGAAAGCACCTCCCCCCAGGGGTCTTGTGAGGACTTAGTGAATGAAATTTTTCCAAGTTGGCCGCACCATGTAGGTCTGTGGATGTGCACATGTGTGCATGCATGTCTATGTGTGTATGCTTGTGCATCCGTGTGTGGGGGGGGGGGGGGGTGGGGGGAGGGGAACAAGGACTCCAAAGTAGGCCTGAGCCAGACGATGAGTTGGGTGTCGTTTCGTAAGGGTGGTGCCAGCTCGAGCCGACCGCCAGCAGGAAGTGGTGGGCGGCTCAGTCTTGCTTCTTGCTTGGGAAACCCTCCCCCCACCACGGTGGCCCTCCCAGCATGTGGCAGAGCCGTGACTGCTGCCATGAAGTCGGGGGGGACCCCCACCCACCCTCAGCAATACAGATGGCAGATGGAGGCCTCCCTTGGGGCCAGTGAGGACACACCCTTGAGGTGTGAGGTGGGTGCGCCTTTCCCCCACCCTCTTGAGTGTGGGTGGATGCGGCGCTGACTGCCCGGCGTGAACAGAGGTCAGAGATGCCTCTGCTGCCTGGTGCTGGCAGGTTCACAGCCATCAAGTCCACAGCTCCTCCTTCAACAGGAGGCAGGGATGACCAATGACAAAATACTCCGAGGGTTGAGTTCCCGCTGAGACTCAGCCCTCTGCTGGGCCTCAGTTTCCCCACCTGGCTGGGGAATCTGGGTGTGATGTTCCCAACATCTTGCCTTGGGAAAGCACAGGGGTGAAAGCTACCAGCTTTGGAGCCAACGCCAATGCTAGCTGTGTGACCTTGGGCAAGTTATCTGGTCTCTGTGCCTATTTCCTCATCTCAAAAGCCGGTGCCTCCGCTCACACCTGTAATCCCAGCCCTTTGAGAGGCCGAGGCGGGAGGATCACTTGAGGCCAAGAATTGGAGACCAGCCGGGGCAACATACTGAGACCCCATCTCTGTTTTTTTTTTTAAGTGGAGCTAACAGTAATGCCTGTCTCATAGTTGTGAGGGTTAAGTACGTTGGTCCTGAGGACGGCCCGGCAGGTGGTAGGTCCTGTGTGAATGCTGATGCTGTTATTATTGACGTTGTTCCTGTCATTTTTTCACTGTGGGGCTGGGGAAGCAGAGGCCCAGAGCAGTGGTGTGACTTGCTCAAGGTCACCCAGCAAAAAAAGTGGCGCACGTTAGGATCAAGGCCAAGCCTCAAGGCCCGTGGTGTCTCCATTGCTCCCCCCGTGCCTCCGAAGCCATGTGCGTTGGAACTGGGTCAGAGGCAGTGTGTACCTGGCAGATGACGTAGCGGCAGGGATGGGCGCGTGGATTAATTCCTTGTCTCCTGCTGACACCTTGCGGAGAACAGGCCCAAAGGGAGAGGGAGGTGTGGAGGGAGAAGAAGGAGGGGGTGCAGTAGAGGGACCCCCAAAGCTGAGCCCTACAAACCAGGAAAGGGATTCGGGAGAGGGATGAATCCGATAGAGCCTCTGCCCCTGGGGAGCTCTTGGTTTGTTGATGGGACAGACAGGGACACAGCTGAGACCACCCCCAAGGTATTCAACAGGGGCCCTCAGGGAGGGACAGGTGGCCCCTATGAATCTTGGCATTCAGCAGAGGCAGGACTCAGCACGTGTGGGGCAGCAGGGAAGTCTTCCTGGAGGAGGGAGACCTGACCATGAGGAGGCACAGTGGGGAAGTAGAACGGGCAGGAGAGACTGTTCAGGAATCAAGGAGCAGATGGGATAGGGGATGCTAAAACCTTAGAGAAGTAAGGGGTGGTGGCTCGGCAGGATCACTTGAGGATAGAAGTTTAAAAGCAGCCTGGGCAACATAGTGAGATTCCCATCTCTAGACATAAAAAATAAAAAAAAATTAGCTGTGCACCGTGAGGCACACCTGCAGTCCTAGCTACTTGCGAGGCTGGGATGGGAGGACTGCCTGAGCCCGGGAGTTCAAGGCTACAGTGTGCTAGGATCTGCACTCCAGCCTGAGCAACAGAGCAAGATCCTGTTTCTAAAAAAAAAAAAAAAAAAGAAGAAGAAAAAGTAGAAACTAAAATAAGTTCACTAAATAAAGCCCTAGAGAGGCAGTGTGGGGTAGTGGTCAGAGCATGGGCTGAACCTGACAGTGGGGGACACACATGGGGCCCAAACTGAGCCCACTGGGCTGTGTCCCCGATTCAGCCCAGCCCTTCCCAGGGTGACTCTGAGGCCCAGAGGGCAGAGATGAGTCAGGCACCCCAACCCTGGGTATGGGAGGTAGGGAGGGCTTATGGCCACTGGCAGCCGCCAATTAAGCTCCCAGGGGACACAGAACAGCCTGAGGTGGCCTGACAGGGCCAAAGCCCAAGGCGAGAGGATTGTACACGTGTGGACGTGCGTGCTGCAAACATGTGGACCGCCCACCTCGGCAGCCCTTGGGGACTCCACACGCATCAGGAAAAGTAGGTCAGGGGAGCAGCCCAGCGTCTCCCTGGTGGGCGTGGGGGAGGAGTTTGAGGCAAAGAGGGCTGCGTGCTCATCAGAGCCCCTGGGGGACAAACCCACAGTCCACACAGAAAGGGCCCAAGGACGCAGCTGGCCTGGGGAGGCCCGCACAGAAGCAGCCTTGCCTCGCCCTGCTGGTGTCTTGGCGGTCGCCTCAGTTTTCTAACTCGGAAGCCTCATCACCCAGGTGGGGGGGTGGACATTTCCCAGGGGTTGGAAGAGATTTTTTCCAAGCCTGAGACCAGGGAAAGACCGTCACGCAGAGATGTCGCCCCATGGAAACCCAGCTGGTGGCTGCAGGAAAGACCCCGTGCTGCCCCGCCCAGAGCTGGGACTGCATGGAGACACGCTGGCAGGTGGCATGTCTGCATTTGGGTCAGCACGCTAGGGTAGAGAGGAAGGGTGTGCCGGACCAGGTTCTCTGGGCCTGGCCCCATTCCTACGTCTGGAGGAGGGGACTGTGGAATGGGCGGGGCCAGGGCACCTGTTTGGGTGGAAATGAGCTAGGAAAGAAAAGGCAGTTGCTGGGGGAGGAAGGTCCTATTAGAACAGGGGCGAGGAGGCCAGGTGCGGTGGCTCATGCCTGTCATCCCAGCACTTTAGGAGGCTGAGGCCGGAGGATTGCTTGAGCCCAGGAGTTCAAGACCAGCTTGGGCAACATAGTGGGAGCCCCAATCCCTACAAAAAATAAAATGTGAAAAAAATTAGCTGGGCATGGTGGCACACGCCTGTGGTCCCACCTACTCAGGAGGCTGGGGTGGGAGGATTGCTTGAGCCCAGGAGTTGGAGGCTTCTGTGAGCCATGTGCGCACCACTGCACTCCAGCCTGGGCAACAGAGCAAGACCCTGTTTAAAAAAAAACCTAAAATTTAAAAAACAACAGGGGTGGCTGGGTGCTGTGGGTCACATCTGTAATCCCAGCACTCTGGAGGATTGCTTGAGGTCAGGAGTTCAACGTGGTGAAACCCCATCTCTACAAAAAAATACCGAAATTAGCCAGGTGTGGTGGTGCACACCCTGTGGTCCCAGCTACTCAGAAAGCTAAGATGGGAGGATTGCCTGAGTCCAGGAGGCGGAGTTGCAGTGAACTGAGATCATGCCACTGCACTCCAGCGTGGTGACAAAGTGAGACCCTGTCTCAAAAAAAAAAAAAAAAAAAGAAAAAAAAATATATATATATTGACAGGGGAGATGAGCTGGTTCTTGAATGGAGGGAGGCAGGAGGCTGGGGAGACAGGGCTGAGAGCAGGCTGCGGGGTGGGGGAGGGGGAGGGCTCCTTCTTCCCCAGCCAGCTGAGAGGACGGTGCAGATGGAGCTCCGTTTGGGGCTGGGTGGGGAGGCCAGGAAGTTCTCTCCTGATGTTCCTCCTCTCCGTGTGAAGTGGGAGGCTGGGTCGTGCCGAGAGTGAAGGGGAAGGCAGAGGAGGAGGAGAGGCTTGGGGCCTGGAAGGGAGCTGCTGGGCCAGGTGAAGATGCGGGCTTGTGGAGTGCTCACCCCCTTCCAGCCTCCAGCCATGCCCACCTGCCCTTGCTCAGCTGGAGAGAAAGCCGGTGATGATGACGGGAATAACACAGCAACCCCAGGCACCTATGGAGCACTTCCTGCTTGCCGCATGCCAGGCTTCATGCCTGTTAACTTATTTAACCCTCGCAGCAACCCATAGGGAGAAGGCACTGTTGTTATTATTATTATTATATTTAGATAGGGTCTCACTCTGTCATCTGGGCTGGAGTACAGTGGAGTGATCATACCTCACTGCAGCCTCGAATTCCTGGTTCAAGCAATTCTCTTGCCTCTGCCTCCTGAGTAGCTGGGACTACAGGTGCGCGCCACCACACCCGGCTAACATCTTTTTATTTTTTATTTGTGTGGAGACAAATAAAAAATATGGTCTTGCACAGGCTGGTCTCACACTCCTGGCCTCAAGCAATCCTCTTGCCTTGGCCTCCCAGAGCATGGGATCACAGACGTGAGCCACCTCGCCTGGCCCAATACACTATTATTATATCCTTTGTATAGATGAGAAAACTGAGGTACAGAGAGCTGATGTAACTTGCCCAAGGATATCCAGTAGCAAGTGACAGAGTTGGGACTCAGACCCAGGCTGTCTGGCTCTACATCTGTGCCTTCTCCCAGATGGAGCTGTGGTCCCTGTTCTTCAGGGTGTGGGAGTGTTTAGGGGCAGGCTAGGGACGCTGGAGTGACATGTCTGGGATTAGAGGAAAGGGGCTGGGTGCGGTGGCTCACGCCTGTAATCCCAGCACTTTGGGAGGCCGAGGCAGGTGGATCACCTGAGGTCAAGAGTTCAAGACCAGCCTGGTCAACATGATGAAACCTCATCTCTACTAAAATTACAAAAATTAGCTGGGCGTGGTGGCAAGTGCCTGTAATCCCAGCTACTCAGGAGGCTGAGGCGGAAGAATCACTTGAACCTGGGAGGTAGAGGTTGTAGTGAGCTGAGATCCCGCCACTGCATTCCAGCAGTGACAAGGGCGAGACTCCGCTCCCCTCCTCCTAAAAAAAGATATTTGAAAAAAAAAAGAGGGAGAAGGGAGGGCAGAGGGAGGCTGCACCGGGAAGCAGGTGCCCAGGGGCTAGAGGCTGGTGGCAGCTTCTAAAGGAGGCAGCCCTGGCCTGTCCTGCCAGTGCACACACAGGCACATACTCATGTGTGTCTGTACCTGGAAAAGGCTCGTCCCCCTAGTCTATCCCTTCCCATTTACAGATGAGAGAAATGCACGCCTAGAGTGGTTGCCAGGAAGACAGGGGCAGGGAGGGACGGGGTTTTAGAAAGGGGCAAAAGGGGTCAGCGCAGTGGCTTATGCCTGTAATCCCTGCACTTTAGGAGGCCAAAGCAGGTGGATCACCAGGTCAGGAGTTCGAGAACAGCCTGGCCAACACGGTGAAACCTCATCTCTACTAAAAATACAAAACTTAGCCGAGCGCAGTGCCGGGTGCCTGTAATCCCAGCTAGTGGGGAGGCTGAGGCAGGAGAATCGCTTGAACCCAGGAGGCAGAGGTTGCAGTGAGCCAAGATCACGCCACTGCACTCCAGCCTGGGTAACAGAGCAAGACTCTATCTCAAAAAAAAAAAAAAAAAAAAGAAAGAGGCAAAAGGAAACGTTGGAGTAATGGATATGTTCATGGTCTCTATGGCAGGGATGTATATATATATATATATATATATATATATGTCAGAATCATCACACTGTACACTTCAAATATGTGTAGTTTTTTTGCACACCAAACATACCTCAATAAAACTAGAAAAATGGCATAAGGGGAAATAAAGAAATGAAGGCCACAGACAGGGAATTAGTTCACTGTCACCCATGTGACAAGGCAGGTCTCAGCCCAGTGTGGTGGCTCACGCTGTAGTCCCAGCACTTCGGGAGGCTGAGGTGGAAGGATCGCTTTATCTCAGGACTTCAACCAGCCTAGAAAACATAGGAAGACCCCATCTCTACAAAACATTTAAACATTAGCCAGAGGTGGTGGTGCATGCCTGCAGTCCCAGCTACTCAGGAGGTCGAGGCAGGAGGATCCCTTGAGCCCAGGAGTTCAAGGCTCCAGTGAGCTATGATCGCCCTACTGCACTCCAGCCTGGGCGACGAGCAAGACCGTGTCTCAAAACAAATACAATTTTTTTCTTTTTTTTGAGACTGAGTCTCACTCTGTCACCCAGGCTGGAGTGCAGCAGCACAATCTCTGCTCACCACAGCCTCTGCCTCCAGGGTTCAAGCAGTTCTCCTGCCTCAGCCTCCTGAGTAGCTGGGATTACAGGTGTGCACCACCATGCCCAGCTAATTTTTGTATTTTTAGTAGAGACAGGGTTTCGCAACGCTGACCAGTCTGCTCTTCAACTCCTGACCTGAAGTGATCTGCCTGCCTCGGCCTCCCAAAGTGCTAGGATTACAGATGTGAGCCACTGTGTCCAGCCTAAATATACTTTTTTAAAAAGTCAGGTCTCCCACCTCAGCTCTGGACTGCACCCCTGCATCTCTGTGCCTCCCCCCGCACCCACAGCCAATCCACTTGGGGACAAACTCAGTAGCTATGAGGGGTGTGTCCAGGAAGACTGTCTCAGCTTGTGTGATGTTGAAGGGGTCAGTCAGGCTGGGAATGGGAGCAGGGGCTGGGTCTTTGGGAACAGGTGCCCTATCTTTGTGTCTGAGTGGGGCTTGGGGGAGACCCTGGGACACAGCTGTAGTGTATGTTCCTGAGTCAGGTGGTGCTGTCGTCTGCGGTGGGGGAGGCACTGCCAGGCTGTGCTGAGGTGTGGCCGTGTGTGTGGTGGTATGGTGTGGCTCACCTGTACCATCCTGCAGGTTTGGCCTAAGACTGCGTGGCCGAGACACATGATGGTACAATCATGGTCCTCAGACCTCTTCTTCCCCCATCCCCTACCATGTGGACAGCCCACACCACTTTTGATCATAATATACAATTGGTGTGACCACTGTGTCTACTGCCCCCTCTCCCCCTGGGGGTGTAAGCCCCGTGGGGGGCAAGGAGTCCTAGATGTTTGTTCAGTGCTGTGTCCTTTGGGCATTGGAGAGCCCTGGGGAACAGCAGGTGCTTCGTCAGTACTTGTGAATAAGCCGGGCATGGTGGCTCATGCCAGTAATCCCAGTGCTTTGGGTGGCTGAGGCAGGAGGATCACTCGAGGCCAGGAGTTCTAGACCAGCCTGGGCAACATAATGAGACCCCAACTCTACAAAACAAAAGTAAAAAATTAGCCAGGCATGATAGGGGCAGCAAACTACCATGACACACGTTTACCTGTGTGAGAAGCCTGCACATCCTGCACATGTACCCCAGAACTAAAAATTACAAATAAATAAAATTAGCCAGGTGTGGTGGCGCATGCCTGTAGTCCAACCTACCCAGGAGGCTGAGGTGGGAGGATAGCTTAAGCCTGGGAGGTGGAGGCTGCAGTGAGCCGTGATCCGAGCCACTGCACTCCAGCCTGGGTGATAGAGCGAGACCCCCATCTCCAACATAAAAATAAAAACAGGCCGGATGCAGTGGCTCATACCTGTAATCCCAGCACTTTGGGAGGCCCAGGCAGAGGGATCACTTGAGGCCAGGATTTCGAGAATAGCCTGGACCACATAGTGAGACGCCCTCTCTGCAATCAAAACAAAACCAACGCTTGTGAATGGGAGTACCCGTGTGAACGCGGTATCTGGCTGTGTCTGTGTGACATAAATACAGGGCGTTGCCTGACACTGTGTGTGGGTGGCTGCATGAGGCAGAGGGGCCGGTGCCACCAAGCGCAGGGTCAGGCAGTGACTGTCTTAGGGGAGCTGACTCAGGCCTGGCCCCTGAAGCTTTAGGGAAGGCGACACAACCAAGATGCTTGTCGCCCCCTTGTGGTTATCTTGGGCCTGGCAGCCGGGCCCAGCCTCAAGTTTTCTGAGCGCTGGGGAGGACCGAGGGGCTGTAGGAGATGACCCATGCCTGATGTCACGCTTCATGCTCACTCCCCCACCCCCGACCAAACAGGGAGAAGATGAGCGTGGGCTGCCCAGAGCCTGAGCCGCCCCGCTCCCTGCCCTGCTGTGGGCCCGGGACTGCCCCGGGACCTGGGGCAGGCGTGCCCCTTCTCACTGAAGACATGCAGGCCCTGACCCTCCGCACACTGGCCGCCAGCGATGTCACCAAGCATTATGAACTAGTCCGGGAGCTGGGCAAAGGCACCTACGGGAAGGTTGATCTGGTGGTCTACAAGGGCACAGGTGAGCAAGTGCAGGCTGGCAGTGCTGGGAGGTCGGGGGTGGGGGGACATGGCCTTCCAGCTGGGCCGGTACCCTCTGGTGCTCTGTGGGGGCTGGGAGCAGGGTCACGGGCCAGGTGGAGAGGATGAGGCCTGAAGCAGCCAGGGAGAAGGAGACTGGGCAGATGGGGCAAGGGAGGAATGGGGGACAGAGTGGCCAGGCTGCAGGTGGGCTGCTGTGGGGCCATCTGGGGTGCCTTTGACACAGCCAAGGGCTGTGCCAGGGGCCTCTGGGAGAGGGGCAGGGCTGGTGTCTGTGTCTGGGCATCACCAGTGTCTGAGGGATGACTGACCCCAGGGGAGGTGGACAGAGAGTGAGGGCAGTTCCTCGGGAACAGGGTGCCACACTTAATGGGTGGTGGAAGGACCTGTGAGGTCAGTATGACCATCACCATCTCTCAGGGGAGGACGGTGAGACCCAGGCCGATTCAGCCACATAGCCAATGCCATGTAGCTTCAAAGGCCATGAACTAAATCAAGACCCCAGGAGTCATCTCCAGAGCCTTGTGGCTTAGTCACTGAGCTTGATACCTCCCCCCACACTGTAGGTCACAGCCGTGCCACCCAGCTAGCCAGGGGCAGGGGCTGTGTGAGCTCCCACAAATGCACACGCCTGGGTCCGGGGGCTCTGTGTCAACTGAGGGCAGCAGAAGAAGCACCCAACATGGGGTCATCCGAGCTTTGTTACTTGCTGTGTGACCTTGCACAAGTGACTTCACCTCTCTGTGCTTCGGTGTCCTTCTCTCTAAAATAGGATAATGTTAGTGCTTAACTCATAGGGTCATAATGACGTGTGAGTTGTGAATGTGCAGTGCTGAAGGCAGGGTCTGTGGTGCGTAAATGCTCTGTGGACACACATGTGTACACCACACAGCTATGAACCAGATGGGCACAGATGCTTGCCCAGGCACAGCGTTGTGGACACATGCCTTGCTGTGTCTCATTTCTTATTCATTCATCCATTTAACAAGACAGGAAGTTCAGGGGAGATGGGGTCTAGCTGGGTAGACCAACAAGATAAATAAGCATATAACAGACAGGACAAAATGAGAGAGGTGGAGGGTACCACAGGCCCCCTTACCCCCTCCTCCTAGAGGGCTGCAGACTGGGTGTAGAAGTCCCAGGTTGAACCTGCCTCCAATGGCCTTGGGCAAGCCCTTTCCTCTCCCCTGGGTCTGCCCCCTATCCATAAGATGAGGACAGTCATGCCATCTGGGGGACCCCGTTGTGCCTTGTTCTGGAGACAGGCGTGGGTACATACAGCACAGAGGCGCTGGGAGAGGGGGCTTCACCCCTGTTGCTGTTGCTCCCATCAGGCACAAAAATGGCACTGAAGTTTGTGAACAAGAGCAAAACCAAGCTGAAGAACTTCCTGCGGGAGGTGAGCATCACCAACAGCCTCTCCTCCAGCCCCTTCATCATCAAGGTTTTTGACGTCGTTTTTGAGACAGAGGACTGCTACGTCTTTGCCCAGGAGTATGCACCTGCTGGGGACCTGTTTGACATCATTCCTCCCCCAGGTATTCGGGATGGTGGCATAGGGTGGGGAGAGGGTCTTTAGGGTCCCCCAAGTGTGAGATAGGAGTGGAATCAGACCATTTAGTCAGCAAGTATTTACTGGGCGCCTGCCATATGTCAGTTACCATTCCGGGAGCTGGGATGTGCAGTGAGGAAGGTAAAAGTCCCTGTTCTAGTGGGAAACTGACACTCTGCAGTGGGCCAGATAATAGCAGATGGAGATGAGCACCTGAAAGGAGACAGTGAGAATGAAGGGATGAAGTCCCACTGCGCCCTCCCCTGGAGCTGGACAAGAGGAGAGGTGTGAGATCCACCCGGGAAGGAGGCCTCAGAGGAAGTGACCTTGGAGCCAGCAGGGTGGGGGAGGACTCCAGGCACTGGCTTTAAAAATGCTCTGCCACATGCTGGCTGAGTGATGAGACCTTCCGAGCAGGTCCTCCCTCTGCTGAGCACCTACTACCTCCCAGAATCTGGAGACACAGATGCACGGACACAGCAGGGGAACAAGGCAGGAAGCTCGGGGAGCCCGGTTCTAGTCGGGGGAGACAGACCAGATTAAATTTCTAGCAGGCAGGGCAAAGTGAGAGCAGGTGGAGGGCACCGCGGACCTCCTCGTCAACCTTCTCCTGGAGAGCCACGTGTTCCTTCTGGAGCCCCAATGCCCCCACAGGAGAAGCAGGCATAGTAGCCACTCTGAGGCTTGAATGAGACAGCGAGAGAAAGGGCGGTGTGCAGCACTGGGGCCGCAGCAGGTGCGCATCTGCGCTGTCACTGCAGTTACTGGGGGACAGGGTGGGAGGCGAAAACCACCCCGCTAGAGAGGGAGTTGGAGGGGAGTGCGGCGGGGCGGGCACGGGAGAGCTGGAAAGCGAGCGCGGCTCCCCCACCCCCGGCCGCCCGCAGGTGGGGCTCCCCCGAGGACACAGTGAAGCGCTGCGTGCAGCAGCTGGGCCTGGCGCTGGACTTCATGCACGGGCGGCAACTGGTGCACCGCGACATCAAGCCCGAGAACGTGCTGCTGTTCGACCGCGAGTGCCGCCGCGTGAAGCTGGCTGACTTCGGCATGACGCGCCGCGTGGGCTGCCGCGTCAAGCGCGTGAGCGGCACCATCCCCTACACCGCGCCCGAGGTGTGCCAGGCGGGCCGCGCCGACGGCCTGGCGGTGGACACGGGCGTGGACGTGTGGGCCTTCGGCGTGCTCATCTTCTGCGTGCTCACCGGCAACTTCCCATGGGAGGCGGCCTCGGGCGCCGACGCCTTCTTCGAGGAGTTCGTGCGCTGGCAGCGGGGTCGCCTGCCGGGGCTGCCGTCGCAGTGGCGCCGCTTCACCGAGCCCGCGCTGCGCATGTTCCAGCGCCTGCTGGCCCTGGAGCCCGAGCGCCGCGGCCCGGCCAAGGAGGTGTTCCGCTTCCTCAAGCACGAGCTCACGTCCGAGCTGCGCCGCCGGCCCTCGCACCGCGCGCGCAAGCCGCCCGGGGACCGCCCGCCCGCCGCCGGGCCACTGCGCCTCGAGGCGCCCGGGCCGCTCAAGCGGACGGTGCTGACCGAGAGCGGCAGCGGCTCCCGGCCCACGCCCCCCGCCGTCGGGGGCAGTGCCCGTGCCCGTGCCGGTGCCGGTGCCGGTAGCCTGTGCCGGTGCCCGTGCCCGTGCCCGAGCCCGGCCTGGCTCCCCCGGGCCCCCCGGCCGGACCGACGGCCGCGCGGACAAGAGCAAAGGGGCAGGTGGTGCTGGCCACGGCCATCGAGATCTGCGTCTGAGCCGCCCCCGCCGCCCTCGGACCGGGGAGCCGCCCGCGGCCGCCCCAAGCCGGTGCCTGGTACGGCGGTGGGGGAATGGAGCCGCCTCGCCGCGGGGTAGGGGGCGCAGCGGTAGACTAGGCGGGACGCGGCCTGGCGCCTGGTCCGTCCTGGCGCGGCCTGGTGGGCGGGGACTTCACCCAGAGGAGCCAAGCCCCACAGACCCGAGAATTGGAGCCCCCCCAACACACACACACACACACACACACACACACACACTCGCGCGCGCCAGGAGCAAGGGAGCTCTCGGGCCACACTTCCAGACACCGCCATGAGCCCTGGAACCCTGGACTTGTTCCTCCTGGCCCTCCATACCCCCTGGCAGATCAACCTGCGGTCCCACCCCAGTTCCCCTCCTCCTGGCCGTCCCACTCTGCCCCCTCCCTACCCTGGGCACAGAAAGGGACTGAAGTGTTGGGCAGAGAGGGGGCCTAAGGCCCCTGGGCACTGGCTGGGATCAGAGCGGCGAGCGGAGGGCAGCTGTGCCCTGCCCTTCTGGAGGTTGAAGGGGAGAGGCAAGCCCCTGGAAAATGTAGCAAATGTCTGGATGTCGCATAAGTGCGTGTATGTGCAGGACAGCCCCCAAGGAGCTAGTGACTCCTGCACACCCCCATTGCACCGATGAAATCACAGCCCAGGAAGGAGGGCAGCTTGGCACTCGCTGAGAAGCAGAGCTCTCTCCCCCTTCCCTCCCCCTTCTCCTCCCCCTCAACCACAAGGGTTTGTCCTGACAACTTCTGGGGATAGAAGGGCTCACAGGGCAGAGATCTCAGCTGCCCCGGCATCCTTAAGGCAGTGAGTGCGAAGCTGAGGGCAGGGCCCAGCTCCCCCTGCCAGCCGCACCTTCCCAGGCCCAGGGACCTCTGCCGAGTCCTCCCAGCCCTCGCCGCCCCAGCCTAGACATAGTAGCTTGGGCTTCCAGCAGGTGGCGAGGTGGTTCATGCTGGAAATTTCTCCTGGGTTTCTGCTGGGGTCAAACATGCCAGCCTCCAAGACCCCATCCTCACGTCTCCCACGTTTCTGGTACTGGAGTGTGCAGGGTGTAGGAGCTGCTCGTGAGTGTGATAACGGGGCCCGTGGACTCGGGGCAAGTGTGTGACTAGGTGTGTTCGTAGGGTGCAGAGCGTGGGTGTCGCCCTATGCGTTCAGTGACTGTGCGTCCAGACAGTTCAGCAGCCCCACCCGCCCTGGTCCTCCCAGGCAGCTGTCCCAGGGGCCCAGGCCTACCTTGCACCACACCCCTCAGGGAATCCAGCAAGGAGCCCCCTGCAGGTTGGTTCAGGCCCCCAGGCAGCAAAACAGAGATGACAGGACCCCCACTTCCTCCAGTGCTCCCTCCCGACCCCCTGCCCTCTCTGTGGAGGCCCGGGGAACCCCGCAATAAGCTCCACATGGGCAAGGCTGTCCCTGTGCCTTGCAATGCCCCACCCTCTGCCCCAGGTCACCCCTGCCAGGGTCCCTCCTGGGGTTCTGGGCCATTCAAGGGGCTCTTTGATGGGCCAGGCCGGCCAGAGTGAACTCCGAGCACTTTCTGGCTGGAGCCCCCACTTCTCCACTCCCCTCTCATTCCCACCTTGAAAAAGGGCTATAGGTCCCCTGCCCTGCCCGGGTCCAGTCTACAAACAGTGTGGGGTTGCCCCAGGGCCTGGCCCCACTCTCCCCGCTGTGCCCACTCCTCTCCAGACCCCACCTCCCCAGTGGGTACGGGGTCCTCCACATGCCAGGTAAGTAGCAAACCCCCCCCCCCCTCCAAGGGCCAGGTCTGAGAAGGCCCGTCACTGCCCCCAGCCCACCTGGAGCCCATCGGGGCTGCCTCTCCCAGCCTCGACTTCTCCTTTTGCCTTAGGCCTCACGACATCCTGATCTCTCCTGCAATAACAAGGAATCGAGATTCCACAGTAGACGTCCCTTGCCGTGCTCTCTCTCTCTCTCGCTCTCTTTCTCTCTCTCTGTTAAGATCCTGTTTGGGAGTTTCCCCTGCTGTCGTAGTATCTAGTATGTTAGAGTTGGGAGGGGACCGTAGTTATGTAGCCCAGCCTCCTCATTCCCAGAGGCACCCAGAGGGCCAGCCACCAGCCTGACCCCAAAGCAGAACCAGAACACCAGGTTGAGGCCCTGCTGCTGCCACCTCCTCTGCTGGTCGGGCTGGGACCCTTTTGCCCCTTAGGAGAGGTGTTGGTCACAGATGTTTACCTCAGTTTATGTCACTGTTGAAGAAACAGAAATAATAGCAAAAACTAATACTGTAGACATGAAGACTTAGAAGACAAAAAAAAAAAACCACACACACACACAAAATCTCTCTGTTGCGATTCTTCTGTGAAGGTACAGTGTGTATGTGTGTATGTGTGTGTGTGTGTGCGCGTGTCTCCGTCCCACCCGGGGCAGGCTGGGGCATCCCAACCCCTGTCCCAGCCCCCGTGTCCCCCCACACTGCGCCTGCCCTTCGGTGCTTCCCAGAGACCCCTCTGAGCTGGCCTGTGGGGGTGCGAGGAGCCCCCTGGGTGGGAGGCAGTGCCACAGGTCGGCTAGATGGTCTCCACTAGGCCCTCTGAACAGAGCCCACGGCTGCCCAATGTTCCCTGAGCCCACAATGTGGCCAGTGGGACAGTCCTGGTGGCTGGCATCAGCGTCCATGCCTGGCTCAGGGCCTGGGGCAGGGTCCCGGCCCCAGAGCCCCAGACCTTCATGTCTTGCCACCCTTCCCCCCATGTGTTTGTAAATATTCTGGCATCCTTTGGCCCTGAGAAGGTTTTTAAATGTGTTAATTTACTTCTCTAAACATGACGATTGCTATAAAATAAACAAAAGTTTAGAAAAATGACCACTGGGTGGCTGTCTTTTCTCAGCTTTGGTGTGGAGAGGGTGGTGGGGTGGGGCGGGCAGGGCACACAGCTACTCTAGAAACTGAAAACTTGGGCCAGGCATGGTGGCTCACACCTGTAATTCCAGCACTTTGGGAGGCCGAGGCAGGCAGATAACCTGAGGTCAGGAGTTCAAGACCAGCCTGGCCAACATGGTGAAACCCTGTCTCTACTAAAAATGCAAAATTAGCTGGGTGTGGTGGCGCGCACCTGTAATCCCAGCTACTCGGGTGGCTGAGGCAGGAGAATCGCTTGAACCCAGAAGGCGGAGGTTGCAGTGAGCTGAGATCGCGCCATTGTACTCCAATGAAACTCCGTCTCAAAAAAAAAAAAGAAGAAAGAAAAGAAACAAAACTTGACCTTGACATAGGCTCTAGGCCTCCTGTGACCACTCAGAGCTCAAGTTGAGGGTTACAGGACCCAGATTCCGGGACAAGGGGCAGGCAGTTGTCCCTTGCCTGCAGTTCAGTTTGTATGTGGCCTGGGCAGGAAATAGAGGCAAAAACCCAGAGGGACGTGGCAGTTCACCACTAAGCGCCTTTCTACTGAGCACTTTTTGTGTACCTGGCTTCCTACTGGGGGCTGGGGACACGGCACTGAGCAGGACACACATGGCCCCTGCCCTCGGGCAGCTGGCAATCTAATGATGCAAGCAGACTTCACCCAGACAGCAGGCTGGGCAAGGTGAGAGCATGGAACTGGGAGACTCGGTTGAGTTTGGAGGAGCCCCTAGATGCTCCCTGAAGACAAGTCCAGAGGATTTGAAGTTCTCTGGCACGGCAGGGGACAGGAGGAAGCTGAGCGGGCCAGTCGTGGGTGTAGGCTCCGGCAACAGGCAAGATGGATGTTCTGAAGGAGGGGGAGCTTCAGTGGGCTGTAGGGAGTTTCATGATTCAACACTCATTCAAACAAATATTTGTTAATTACCTATTACTGTCAACAGAGCAGCTCTGTTGGCTCTGCCTTCAAATACAGGCACATCCCAGGGCAATATTGCCCTCTGGACACAGCCTCCCTCCCTGGCCTAGGGCGGGAGCCTCCTCTCCCGAGCCTCTACAGGCTCTTCTTTTTCTTTTTTTTAGGAGTTGGGGACTCGCTCTGTTGCCCACCCTGGAGTACAATGGCATAATCATAGCTTACTTGCAGCCTTAATCTCCTGGGCTCAAATGATCCTCCCACCTCAGCTTCCCAAGTAGCTGGGACTACAGGCACATGCCATTTCTCTGAGCCATTTTATTTTTATTGTTACTTTTTGTAGAGACAGAGTCTCACTATGTTGCCTAGGCTGGTCTCCAACTTCTGGGCTCAAGGGATCCTCCTGCTTTGGCCTCCCAAAGTGCTGGGACTACAGGTATGAGCCACTGTGCGTGGCCAGGCAGACTTTTTCCCAAATATCTGTCACTGTGTTCAGAACCCTACAATGGCTTCCTATGCTACCCAAAATCAAAGCTGCTGTGCTTAGAGTGGTCTCCAAAGTCCCACGAGCTGAGAGGTCACAAGAGACCTACAGCCAATGTGAACGTTAAGTTTCAGCCCCGGCACATTCTAGCCTCATCCCTGCCATCCCCTGTACTGACTGCCAAGCGTGTGCTCACCTCGGGACCTTCACCTTCACCTTGAACTCTCCCAGGGCTCCCTCCCGCCCTTCCTTCAGTGTCAGAGCAAACTTCCTGAGCAGCCTAGATGGAGAGAAGCCCCCTTAGCCTGCTCCGCTGCACACTGAGCACCCGCCACCACCTGCAGGACCATGTATTTGTTACCCATGTCTCCCCACTAGAACGGAAGTTCCATAAGAGCAGAGGCAGTGTTTGGCAAACTGCTACTTCCCTGCAGCCCCCACGCCTGGGACGGGGCCTGGTGCTGTGATGGGAACTCCATAACAACTTGTCACATGAATGCAAGCATCCCCCGGTACTATTTTGGGACCAAGGAAACAGCAATAAACAAGACACACAATCCCTATCACATATCCTGAAACTCACTTTCTTTTTCTTTCCTTTTTTTATTTGAGGCAGAGTCTCACTCTGTCACCCAGACTGGAGTGCAGTGGTGAGATCTCAGCTCACTACAACCTCCACCTCCAGGATCAAGCCATTGCCCTCCCTCAGCCTCCGGAGTAGCTGGAATTACTGGCACACACCACCACACCCAGCTAATTTTTGTATTTTTAGTAGAGACGGGGTTTAGCCATGTCGGCCAGGCAGGTCTTGAACTCCTGACCTCAGGTGATCCACCCACCTCAACTTCGCAAAGTGCTGGGATTACAGGCACAAGCCACCGCACCTGGCCAGATGGACTATTATTATTATTATATTGAGACCGAGTTTCACTCTTGTTGTCCAGGCTGGAGTGCAATGGTGCGATCTCTGCTCACTGCAACCTTCACCTCCAGGGTTCAAGTGATTCTCCTGTCTCAGCCTCCCGAGTAACTGGGATTACAGGTGCCCGCCACCATGCTCAGCTTATTTTTGTATTTTTAGTAAAGATGGGTTTCTCCACGTTGGCCAGGTTGGTCTCGACCTCCTGACCTCAAGTGATCCGCCCACCTTGGCCTCCCAAAGTGCTGGGTTTATAGGCATGAGCCAACGCACCAGTCCCCGCTGAGACTTACTTTCTAAAACAGGGGTCCCTAGCCCCTTGACAGTCTGTTAAGAACCGGGCCGCACAGCAGGTGAGTGGCAGGTGAGCGTCATGTGTATTCACAGCTGCTCCCCCATCACCTGCATTACTGCCCACGCCCTGCCTCCTGTCAGATCAGCAGCAGCATTCGATTCTCACAGGAGATCGAACCCTATTGTGAACTGTGCATTCGAGTATGAGCATCTAATGGCTGATGATCTGTCACTGTCTCCCATCACCCTCATATGGGACCGTCTAGTTCCAGGAAAACAAGCTCGGGACTCCCTTGATTCTACATTATGGTGACTTGTATAATTATTTCATCACATATTACAATGTAATAATGATAGAAATACAGGCTGGGCGCGGTGGCTCACGCCTGTAATCCCAGCACTTGGGAGGCTGAGGCAGGTGGATCACGTGAGGTCAGGAGTTTGAGACCAGCCTGGCCAATATGTTGAAACCCCATCTCTACTAAAAATACAAAAACTAGCCAGGCGTGGTGGTGCGTACTTGTAGTCCCAGCTACTTGGGAAGCTGAGGCAGGAAAATTGCCTGAACTTGGGGAGGCAGAGGTTGCGGTGAGCCGAGATCGCGCCACTGCACTCCAGCCTGGGCTACAAGAGCGAAACTCCGTCTCAAAAAAGAAAAGAAATACAGTGCACAATTAATGTAAAGCGTTTGAATCATCCCGAAACCATCCCTCCACCCCCCATCCTCACTTGACCTCGCCCCACCCCACCTCCTGTCTGTGCAAAAATTGTCCCTGGTGCCAAAAAGGTTGGGGACTGCTTTTCTAAAGAGAAAAACAGACATCATATAAGTTACATGATTATCTAGGAAATGATGGGATGGACAGAGAGAAAGAGAAGGAAGACAAAAGAACAGAAAAAGCTCTACCAGGGCAGGAAGGACTCCTACCCAAGCATTTGATTTGGGAGAAGTTAAAGAAAGGCTCTTTCAAAACGTCTGCCACTTCTCTGCCATAAGAGTGCCGTCCACTTAAATGGATTGTTAAGGGGTGAAGGAGAAATCTACAGACGCAAGTGAGCATCACTGGTTCCCCAGGTTGGTGGACAGACTTCACCTCTTCAGAACCCTTACTGAGCCAGAGAGCGGCGAGACTTGTCACTAGGGGGCCTGGGCTTTTGGCAGGCAGCCGTGGCCTCTCTCTACACCACTCCCTGATGTCACTGCTGAATTCGCTTGGGTAATATCAGGCATCCTCCTGGTTACAAAGCTTTAGTCCTGCCACACCCGTGGCTTGACTGGAAGGGCTTCTAATCTCATCCACAGGCCGTAACAGAACTAGCCCTGTCCCTGTAGCCCCTTCTGTCCTTCAATTTAGCCTTGGTCGCCTCCCCTCATCATGGCACTTTCCTTCTTGAGGGTGCTGGTATCCTGTCTATAGTCTTCCATCCAGACTAATCAGTCCATCAGAAAGGTTCCGATAACATTAAACTTCAAGGCTGGGCACAGTGGCTCACTCCTGTAATCGCAGCATTTTGGGAGGCAGAGGCGGGGGGGATCACTAGGTCAGGAGTTCGAGAGCAGCCTGGCCAACATGGTGAAACCCCCGTCTCTACTAAAAATACAAAAATTAGCCAGGTGTGGTGGCAGGCGCCTGTAATTCTAGCTACTGGGAAGGCTGAGCCAGAAGAATCACTTGAACCCAGGAGGCGGAGGTTGCAGTGAGCTGAGATCACACTGTTTCACTCCAGCCGGGGCAACAAGAAGGAAACTCTGTCTCAAAAAAGTAAAATGAAATAAAAGAGAAAACATTAAACTTTGGAAGGAAAGGGAGTTGTAGTCTTGATTCCTTTTTTCCCAGATGCTCCTTGAGGCTTATGCAAATTTTCCCAACCCCTTACCAGTCACAGCTAAGCAAGCAAAGGCCAGGGCCATTGGAAGGAGCAACGGCAAAGACCCCATGACACCCTTCTCACGGCGCCATAGATGACTACTCAACTTACAGTCACGCCACCACAGGAGAGTCACCAAACAGCATCTCTCCCTCTCAAAAATGTCAACACCTATTCACCCACCTAGTGTCTGGTTTAGGGTGGAAATGTGGTATAAGATAAGTAATTTGGAGGTACTTACTGGCAGCTGAGGGGAGGAAACTGTTCTTTACCCAGCCTTGGGTTACTGGAGCTATGGGGCAATGGATGAAAAGAGAGGTTTTGCCGGGCATGGTGGCTCACGCCTGTAATCCCAGCACTTTGGGAGGCCGAGGTGGGTGGATCATCTGAGGTCAGGTGTTTGAGACCAGCCTGGCCAACATGGTGAAACCCCGTCCCTACTAAAAAAAAAAATACGAAAATCAGCCAGGCACATTGGTAGGTGCCTGTAATCCCGGCTACTCAGGAGGCTGAGGTAGGAGAATTGCTTGAACCTGGGAGGTGGAGGTTGCAGTGAGCCGAGATCGCTCCATTGCACTCTATCCTCTCTAGCCTGGGCAACAGAACAAGAATCCATCTCAAAAAAAGGAAAAAGAAAGAAAGAAAGAAAGAAAAGAAAACAGAAGTTTTGATTTGAAGGCAAAAAAGGACAGAAAGGAAACAATGGCTCCAGGGGCCAAGAGCAGACAGGGACAGCCAGAAAGTGGGCGGAGCATGGTGAACTCAGGAGACAGGAAGCCCCATCTTGGGACTCCTCAGAGACATCGTGGAGAGGGCTTGATTTTCCTTTTTCAAAATATGTTTATTTATTATTATTATTGAGACGGAGTTTCACTCTCTTACCCCAGGCTGGAGTACAGTGGCGTGCTCTCCGATCACTGTAACCTCTGCCTCCCGGGTTTAAGCGATTCTGTCTCAGCCTCCCAAGTAGCTGGCATTACAGGTGCCCGCCATTATGCCCAGCTAATTTTTGTACTTTTAGTAGAGACAGGGTTTCACCATGTTGGCCAGGCTGGTCTCAAACACCTGACCTCAGGTGATCCACCTGTCTTGGCCTCCCAAAATGCTGGGATTACAGGCGTGAGCTACCGCGCCCAGCTGGAAATTATTTACACGATGAAAAATTTCAGAACTTCAGTAGAATGGGCAGCTTCACGTTAATGCCATTTCAATAGTGACTTATTTCAGTCTACATACTTTCCAAGAATTTCACCGTCTCTAAGAAACAATCCTTATCATCCAGGACTACTTTGGTGCCTCCATATTCTAGCAGAAGAACTTATCTCCACCTTTCATGCTAACTGGTTGAATCTCACCACCCCTTCCTTTAGAACCCAATCCAACAGCTACTACCATAGCTTGCAATACTTTTCCTTGAGATTTTTCTGGAAGCATAATGCCTCCTTTGGTTATAGCTTCACCAGCACTCCTTTCAACCAATACTCGGTCAAAGAGTGGAAGAAACTTTCTAAAAGCTTGTCCTCTGGCCGGGCGCGGTGGCTCACGCCTGTAATCTCAGCACTTTGGGAGGCCGAGGTGGGTGGATCACTTGAGGCCAGGAGTTCGAGACCAGCTTGGCCAACATGGTGAAACCCCATCTCTAAAAAAGATATATATAGATATAGATATAGATATAGATATATACACATATATGTATATATATATATAAAGCTAGTCCTGCCATGACATCCTCCACTGCAGACTCGGACTCTGCTCTCATGCAGCGCCACAAGGAGAGACCACCTGTTTTTTGTTGTTGTTTGTTTTTTGAGACGGAGTCTCGCCCTGTCGCCAGGCTGGAGTGCAGTGGCGTGATCTTGGCTCACTGTAACCGCCACCTCCCAGTTCAAGAAATTCTCCTGCCTCAGCCTCCTGAGTAGCTGGGATTGCAGGTGCCTGCCACCACGCCCAGCTAACTTTTGTATTTTTATAGAGACGAGGTTTCCCCATGTTGGCCAGGATCGTCTTGATCTCCTGATCTTGTGATCTGCCCACCTCAGCCTCCCAAAGTGCTGGGATTACAAGTATGAGCCACCATGCCTGGCCTTTATTATTATTTTTTATAAAGACAAAGTCTCCCTCTGTCACCCAGGCTGGAGTGCAGTGGCATGATCACAGCTCACTGAAGCCTCAAACTCCTGGATTCAAGCAATCCTCCTGTTGCTAGAAAGGGGTCCCAGTCCAGACCCCCAAAGAGGATTCTTGGACCTGATGCAAGAAAGAATTCAGAGTGAGTCCATAGAGTACAGTGAAAACAAGTTTATTAAGAAAAGAAAGGAAAGGCCGGACGAGGTGGCTCATGCCTGTAATCCCAGCACTTTGGGAGGCAAAGGCTGGTGGATCACTTGAGGTCAAGAGTTCGAGACCAGCCCTGGCAATATGATGAAACCCTATCTCTGCTAAAAATACAAAAATTAGCCGGATATGATAGCGCACACCTGTAATCACAGCCACTTGGGAAGCTGAGGACAAGAATCACTTGAACTTGGAGGCGGTTTGCAGTGAGCAGAGATCATGCCATTGCACTATGGCCTGGAGGCAGAGAGAGACTCCATCTCAAAAAAATAAATAATTTTTTTTTTAAAAAGTAAAGGAATAAGAGAATGGCTACTTCATAGGCAGAGCAGTGGTATAGGCTGCTCAGCTGAGTATACTTATAGTTAAAGGAATGGATTTTTCATGAGTTTTCTGGAAAAGGGGCAGGCAATTCCCGGAACTGAGAATTCCTCCTCTTTTTAGAGCGTATAGGGTAACTTCCTGACATTGCCATGACATCTGTGAACTGACAGGAAGTTAATGCATTACTATTAGCATATAACAAGCAGTAAGGATAACCAGAGGCCCCTTTCGTGGCCATCTTGGTTTTCTTGGGTTTTGGCCAGCTTCTTTACCACAAGCTGTTTGCTGTTGTTTTGTTTTGTTTTTGAGACAGAGTTTTGCTCTTGGTGCCCAGGCTGGAGTGCAATGACACAATCTCGGCTCACTGCAACTTCCGCCTCCTGGGTTCAAGCGATTCTCCTGCCTCAGCCTCCTGAGTAGCTGGGATTACAGGCATGTGCCACCGTGCCCAGCTAATTTTGTATTTTTTTAGTAGAGACGGGGTTTCTCCATGTTGGTCAGGCTGATCTCGAACTCCTGACCTCAGGTGATCCACCTGCCTCGGCCTCCCAAAATGCTGGGATTACTAGGCATGAGCCACCACGCCCGGCCTATAAACTGTTTGCCACCACACCCGGCCTATAAACTGTTTTATCAGCAAGGTCTTTATGACCTGTATCTTGTACCGACCTCCTGTCTCACCCTGTGACTTAGAATGCCTTAATCTCCTGGGAATGCAGCCAAGCAGGTCTCAGCCTTATTTTACCCAGCCCCTATTCAAGATGGAGTCTCTCTGGTTCAAATGCTTCTGACACTCCTGCCTCAGACTTTCAAACAGCTGGGACTATAGGCACACACCACACCACCACACCTGGCTAATGTCTTAATTGTTATTTTGTAGAGACAGGGTCTTGCAGTGTTGCCCAGACTAGTCTCAAACTCCTGGCCTCAAGCAATCCTCCCACTACAGCCTCACAGAGTGCTGGGATTACAGCATGAGCCACCACGCCAGGCCTTGATTTTTCTTAGTGTGTGGGCTTAAGTCATTCAATGCTGATGTTAAAGGAAAATGGTGTTGTGCGTGGTGGCTCACACCTGTAATCCCAACACTTTGGGAGGCCTATTACCTGAGGTCAGGAGTTCAAGACCAGCCTGGCCAACATGGTGAAACCCCGTGTCTACTAAAAATACAAAATTTAGCCAGGTACGGTGGCTCATGCCTGTAACCCCAGCACTTTGGGAGGCCTAGGTGGGTGGATACCTTGAGGTCAGGGGTTTGAGACCAGCCTGGACAACATAGTGAAACCCTGTCTCTACTAAAAGTACAAAAATCAGCTGGGCACAGTAGTGGGTACCTGTAATTCCAGCTACTCAGGAGGCTGAGACAGGAGAATTGCTAGAACCTAGGTGGCGGAGGTTGTAGTGAGCTGAGATCGCGTCACTGCTCTCCAGACTGGGTGACAGAGTGAGACTGCGTCTCAAAAATAATAATTTTTAAAAAAAGGAAAATGGGAGGTGATTGTAGAAGGTAGAGGATTTGGGGTGATAGTTCACTACAATTGTAATAAAGACCACAAGATGCTAAGAGTAATGGGATGTAGTGGCCATCTGCTATTTTTGCCTGTTCAGCATCCACTCATCCTTCTTTGTGTGATGACACCCCAAGCTTCCTTTGAATCCACCCTTCCTTCAGCGGAGGCTGACCCCACCCCTCGCTCTGTGTGGTGGCCACATGACCCAGGTCTAGCCAATCAGCACATTCCATCTCCGAGCCGCAGCTCTGGGTTTTAGCCGAAGCTAGGCTGCTCCTGGCCTTCTACACCTGTTAGGGGGGAGAAAGTGTTCTCTTTTCACTGGAGTTGCTAAGCATGTGGGGATGTAAGCCTGGACCTGCTGGTGGCTGCCTTTGCCACCGCCTGGGGAGATTCTGGCCAGGCATGAAACCCGCGCAGAGTAAATGAAGCAGGACCAGAAGATGAGGAGAGACGAATTCTCACTGTATCATATGAGTACTAGGATCTGTGTCTGAAATTAGATCCACATGACTTTCTCTTTCTCTTTTTCTTTTTTTCAAGACAGAGTCTCAATCTGTCACCCAGGCTGGAGTGCAGCGGCTGGATCCCAGGTCACTGCAACCTCTGCCTCCCGGGTTCAAGCAATTCTCCTGCCTCAGCCTCCCAAGTAGCTGGGATTACAGGCACGTGCCACCATGCCCGGCTAATTTTTTATTTTTCGTAGAGATGGGGTTTCACCATGTTGGCCAGGCTGGTCTTGAACTTCTGATCTTAAGTGATCTGCCCACCTTGGCCTCCCAAAATGCTGGGATTACAGACATTAACCATTGTACCCAGCCCAAGTGACTTTTTCGGTTACATGAGTCAATATAGTCTCATAATTCCATGCAAGTTTGATGTCTGTTATTTGCAAATAAAGGCGTTCTGATTGGTTCCCAGTGAAACCTCATCTGTAAGACTCCTCAGCCACCAGTATCCACATGGCTTGCCCTATAACAGCTTCGGTGCAACCCAATAGCCTTGAACACTGGAAGCCACTGAACCCTTCTGTGACTAGACGCACATCTCCAGGGCTGAGATTACTGGTGCATTCGTTGGGACCAGTTGGTCTCAGTGACTGAAAACTCAACCCAGACTGGTTCATTTGGAAAGGAAAAGTCAGCTGGGTACAGTGGCTCATGCCTGTAGTTCCAGCACTTTGGGAGGCTGAGGCGGGCGGATCACTGGAGCCCAGGAGTTCGAGACCAGCCCTGGCAATATGATGAAACCCTGTCTCTACAAAGAATTTTAAAAATTAGCAGGCATGATGGTGCTCCCCTGTAGTCCCAAATGGAGGCCTTGGCCTTCCAAATGGGCAAAGTTGTTCTCTGATTGGCTGAGATCTTTGTCATCTGCTCCACCCCCTGAGCTGGAGTCCCACCCAAAGTAATTGACTGAAAGGGGGTGTTCTCCAGTGGGAAATCAGGTAAGGTGTACATTATTTGACCTTAACTCTTCACCCTTCCCCCTACGCATGCCCTTGGACATGCAACTTTGCAGTGCCTTCTCCTCGTGGGCAGGATGACCTGCCCTGCCTCTTTTTCTTTTTTGAGACAGTCTCACTCTGTTGCCCAGGCTGGAGTGCAATGGTACAATCTCAGCTCACTGCAACCTCCACCTCCTGGATTCAAGTGATTCTCCTGCCTCAGCCTCCTAAGTAGCTGGGATTACACCACTCCCAGCTAATTTTTGTGTTTTTAGAAGAGAGGGTTTCACCATGTTGGCCAGGCTGGTCTTGAAATTCTCACCTCAGGTGATCTGCCCTCCTCGGCCTCCCAAGTGCTGGGATTACAGGCATGAGCCACCGTGCCCTGCCCTGCCTCCTGAAACTAGAATCAAACGTGGGGGCTTGTGCCTTGGTGGTGTCAGTCTCTCACCTTCTGTGTCATTGTGAGACCAAATCAGGGTGAGTCCATTGCAGTATGTCCATTCTATGGAGCAGAGTTGAGTTAACCCAGTGTGTTAGGACGTTCTTGCATTGCCATAAAGAAATACCTGGACTGGGTGCAGTGGCTCATGCCTGTAATCCCAGCACTTTGGGAGGCCAAGGTGGGAAGATTGCTTGAGTCCAGGAGTTCAAGACCAGCCTGGGCAACATAACGAGACTTCATCTCTATTAAAAAAAATAAGAATAGGCTGGGCACGGTGGCTCACTCCTGTAATCCCAGCACTTTGAGAGGCCCAGGCAGGCAAATCATGAGGTCAAGAGATCGAGACCAGCCTGGCCAACATGGTGAACCCCTGTCTCTACTAAAAATACAAAAATTAGCTGGGCACAGTGACACACACCTGTAGTCCCAGCTACTCAGGAGGCCGAGGCAGGAGAATTGTTTGAACCTGGGAGGCGGAGGTTGCAGTGAGCTGAGATCGCACCACTGCACTCCAGCCTGGCAACAGAGCGAGACTCCGTTTCACAAAATAATAATAATATTTTTTTAAAAAACAGAATGGTGGCCGGGCGTGGTGGCTCACGCCTGTAATCCTAACACTTTGGGAGGCCAAGGTGGGTGAATCACCTGAGGTCAGGAGTTCAAGACCAGCCTGGCCATCATGGTGAAACCCCATCTTTAAAAAAAAAAAAAAAGAAAACAGAATGGCCCTACCCTTCACTGGCAGGGGTCAGGGGGCCTCCTGTCATCTCCACATCATAGGACTGTCCCCACCAGCCTTAGCTGATCATTTTAGGAGTAGTTCCAAGGGGTCCCAAGCTGGACCAATTACAGCCTCTCCTGGAGGGTTACAATTGAGATGAGAACCACTCAATATCTGCTATAATTAAAAATATGAGAACTTCGGAGTTGTGGGGCAGCTGTGTTTAGTTGAAAGCCTGGAGAAGCAGAGAGAGTCCATGTGTTTGTTACTTACGGTAATGCTGGCTGCTGGAACATATAAAGCCCCAAATCTCTGTGGCTTAACATCACGGAAGTTTATTGCCTACTCAGATAACATTCTAAGGCAGGTCTGCTACATGGCTGTTCAGGGACTGCTACCTCATGGTTCTGCTCTCTCTCGGGGCCTTGGCTGGTAGATAGCAAACAATGCAGAGAGGAGAAGACAGAGCCATGATTTTAACCATGTCAGCCCCAGACAGGGAGCTGTGTCATTTCCACCCACATTTCATTAGCAAGAACCAGTCACACAACCACACCTAACAGCAGGGAAGCCTGGGACATGTGCGCCCAGGAAGGGGAAGGAATCAGTTTCTTAGCAGAGGAGAAAGGGAAGAGAGAGAGAAGGAAAGGAGGAAAGAGAGAGAGGGAGGGGAAAGAAAGAGAGAGAGAACTAATGAGCACACATAAGAAAGAGGCCAGGCACAGTGGCTCACATCAGTAATTCTAGGGCCTTGGGAGCGGGAGCCAAGGCAGGTGAATCACTTGAGGCCAAGAGTTCAAGACCAGCCCAGGCAACATAGTGGGACCCTATCTCTACAACAATATTATTATTATTAAATAAAAGAAAAGGAAGAGACAGCCATGAAGATAACTAGCTGAGGCCAGGCACAGTGGCTCAGGTCTGTAATCCCAGTACTTTGGGAGGCTGAGGTGGGCACAACGATTGAGGTCAGCAGTTCCAGATTAGACTGGCCAAACCTTATCTCTACTAAAATTACAAAAATTAGCCAGGCATGGTGGGCATACCTGTCGTCCCAGCTACTCGGGAGGCTGAGACAGGAGAATCACTTGAACCTGGGAGGCAGAGGCTGCAGTGAGCCAAGATCGTGCCATTGCACTCCAGCCTGGGCAACAGAGCGAGACCCTGTCTCAAAAAAAAAAATCGCCTGGCTTGTTAAAACACAGATTCCTGGACCCCACCCAGAATTTGATTCAGGTCGGGAGTGGGGCCTGTTAAGATGCATTTCTAGCAAGTTCCCAGGTGATACTCATGCTTCTGGTCCCAAACCACACTGTGAAGTGCCAGTTCCAGATTAGAAGACCCCAAAGAGACACTGGAGCCAACCACAGTGTACAAACGTGATTGGGTCCTATTGGAAACAGAGGCTCGGTGCCACAAAGAAAAATCAGCACTGGGACGAAGGATCTTTCAGCAATGCAATTTTTACTTCTTAGACTGCAGGAAGGGTACTCTCACTACCCATCTTGCCACCAGAGTGCAAAGAACAAAGGAAAACACACAGATTTATCCCTTACACATTTGGGGTCGTCCTTACTGCTGTGTCTGATCTCTGTTGGCTAGAGCCAGACCTTACAATCTAAACTAAAACCCGATTGGCTACCAACTTAAAACTTTTCTAAACAGGTAAAAGCAATGGAGAGCTGGGACATGCCTGTGAGCACGTCCAGCACAGATATCTTGGTTAAAGTACAAGGACATAGAATGACTCCGTGCCTGTAAGCATGGTATGCCTAACAGCTACATAGGATAGGGCTTAACAAAGTTATTAGCACACTTATTCTTTAATAGGAACACTTCAAAAAGGAACTTTTTTACTTCCCACAAGGTCCTGATTTGGAAATTAAACATCTTTAAAATGCATTTAGGAAATAATTGGGTTCATTTGAATGTGGACTCAATATTAGAAAATTTCTATTAATTTTCTTGGGTAGGGTGGCGACATGTGGCTGGCTATAAAGAAAGATGTCTTTATTTTTAGGAGATTCACACTGAAGTCATTAGGGGTCGAGTGCCGTGATATCTACAGCTAACTTTTATTTCATTTATTTATTATTATTGCTATTACTATTATTTTAGAGACAGGGTCTTGCTCTGTCACCCAGGCTGGAGTGCAGTGGCATGATTGTAGCTCACTGCAGCTTTCCTGCTCCTCAGATCAAGCGATCCTCCTGTCTCAGCCTCTCCAATAGCTGGGACTATAGGACCACACCACCATGCCTGGCTTAAAACCAACTTTTAAATGCTGGCCAGGCATAGTGGCTGATGCCCGGAATCCCAGCACTTTGGGAGGCCAAGGCGGGCAGATCACTTGAGGTCAGGAGTTTAAGACCAGCCTGGCCAACATGACACCCAACATCCCGTCTCTACAAAAAAATACAAAAAATTAGCTGGGCATGGTGGCAGATGCCTGTAATTCCAGCTACTCAGAAGGCTGAGGCAGGAGAATCACTTGAACCCAAGAGGCAGAGGTTGCAGTGAGCCGAGATCGTGCCACTGTGCTCCAGCCTGAGTGATAGAGCGAGACTTCCTCTCAAAAAATAAATGTTTCAGCAAAATACACACATGCACACAGACAAAGAAAATATGGCAGAATGGTTATTGCTGAATTTCAGGGCAGGTGTATGAGTGACCATTATACCACTTTTTTAACTCCTCTGTGTTTGGATATTTTAAATATTAAAGCTAACGGCTGGATATAGTAGCTCATACTTGTAATGACAGCACTTCGAAGGGCTAAGGTGGGAACATAGCCTGAGCCCAGGAGTTCGAGACTGCAGTGAGCTATGGTCGCACCACTGCACTCCAGCCTGGGCAACAGAGCAAGACCCTGTCTCAAAAAAAATATAAAATAAAATGAAATAAATCTGGGCGGGTGTGGGGGAGGGACTAGTGCATCACTGCCTAATTGAACAAGCAGGAGGCTGCCATGGGATGAGGCCAGGCTCAACTGTCAGCCCCTCTGGGTCATTCTAAGGACTTTGGATTCTATCCTGAATGCATGAGGAAACCCTTGAAGGCCTTAAGCAGAGAGTGACATGATCTAATTTTTTTTAATCTGTAGCTTTTTTTTTTTCTTTTTTTGAGACAGAGTCTTGCTCTATTGCCCAGGCTGGAGTGCAGTGAGGAAATCTCAGCTCACCAAAACCTCTGCCTCCCAGGTTCAAGCAATTCTCCTGCCTCAGCCTCCTGAGTAGCTGGGATTACAGGCGCATGCCACCACTCTCGGCTAATTTTTGTATTTTTAGTAGAGAAGGGGTTTCACCATGTTGGTCAGGCTGGTCTCAAACTCCTGACCTTGTGTTCCGCCTGCCTGGGCTCCCCAAAGTGCTGGGATTACAGGTGTGAGCCACCATGCCCGGCTTTTGTGGGTTTTTTTTTTTTGAGATGGGGTCTTGCTAAGTTGCCCAGGCTGGTCTCGAACTCCTGGGCTCAAGTGATTCTCCTGACCCAGCCTCCCAAGTAGCTCAGATTACAGATGAGTGCCACCACACCCAGCTAATTTTTGTATTTTTAGTAGAGATGGGGTTTCACCATGTTGGCCAGGCTGGTCTCAAACTCCTGACCTCAAGTGAGCCACTAATCTTGGCTTCCTAAAGTGTTGCGATTACAGGCGTGAGCCACTGTGCCCAGCCAACTGTACATTTTCAAATAACTCAGAGTGTAATTGAATTGTTTGTAACACAAAGGATAAATGCTTGATGTAATGGATCCCCATTTACATCTCACTGGGCGCAGTGGCTCACGCCTGTAATCCCAGCACTTTGGGAGGCCGAGGCAGGCGGATCACCTGAGGTCAGGAGTCTGAGACCAACCTGGCCAACACGGCAAAACTCTGTCTCTACCACAAATATGAAAATTAGCTGGGTGTGGTGGCGTGTGCCTGTAATCCCAGCTACTCAGGAGGCTGAGGCATGAGAATTTCTTGAACCCAGGATAAGAAGCTTGCAGCAAGCCGAGATCACACCATTGCACTCCAGCCTGGGGGACAAGAGCGAAACTCCGTCTCAAAAAAAATAAAACATCTCATGTGCCTATACATATATACCCCTACTATGTACCCACAAAAATTTAAAAATGAACACATCATCCTTTTGACATTTGGCCACATGGAGGACGTAGCACATGGTTCATGGCCAAGCACGAAAGAGCTGCTGATATCTGTACCAGGAAAGGATAATCGTCCAGTTATAACCCAGAGGCAGCCTCTGATGTCAATAGCTGATTGTTCTGAACAAGCCCAGATTCTTTGCTTCCCCAAAGCTGTGTGAAATTGAAAAACTCAGAACCATTGACAAATAATAATCATAATAGAGTTGCCAAGGCACCGCCTAGACCAATGAAACCAGATTCCCTTGACACCAGGATCAAGTCCAAGATCCCAGGGGATTCTTTATTTTATATATATATATAGAGAGAGAGAGAGACAAATTCTTGCTCTGTCACCCAGAGTGGAGTGCAGTGGCACAATCTCAGCTCACTGCAACCTCCACCTCCCAAGTTCAACAATTCTCCTGCCTCAGCCTCCTAAGCAGCTGGGATTGATTACAGGCGCCCACCACCATGCCTGGCTAATTCTCTATTTTTAGTAAAGACAGGGTTTTACCATGTTGGCCAGGCTAGTCTCAAACTCCTACTCTCAGACGATCTGCCCACCTCAGCCTCCCAAAGTGCTGGGATTACAGCTGTGAGCCACCACACTCAGTCCCAGGGGGTTCTTGATCGCAGTCAGGCAGAGTCTGCAGTCCCCAGGTGGTGAGTTCCAGCAGGCCTGTGACAGATGGACTCCAGGGTCCCTGAGCACTAGGTTCCAGAGCCATGTAGTCATACTATGGACCTCTGGAGTGCAGACAGACCCTGGCTCTGGGGGGACCCAGGTCAAAGAAACCTGCCCCTCTTGAGGTTTGGGGATCTCTTATTCCTTTTCTTTGACAAATTGACTTCTCTAGTGATATCAATGATCCATATGCATGTGAAAGAATTAAAATGAAAGTGGCCTGGTACAGTGGCTCATGCTTGTAATCCCAACACTTTGGGGGGGCCACCGCAGGAGGACTGCTTAAGGTCAGAAAGTTCAAGACCAGCCTGGGCAACATGGCGAGACACTGTCTCTACAAAAATAAAAAATTAGGCTAGGTGTGGTGGCTCAGGCCTGTAGTCCCAGCTACTTGGGAGGCGGAGGTGGGAGAATCACTTGAGCCTAGGAGGCAGAGACTGCAGTGAACAGAAATCACATCACTGCACTCCAGCCTGGGCCACAGAGTAACACTCTATCTCAAAAACAAACAAACAGGCTGGGCACGGTGGCTCAAGCCTGTAATCCCAGCACTTTGGGAGGCCGAGGCGGGTGGATCACGAGGTCAAGAGATCGAGAACATCCTGACCAACATGGTGAAACCCCATTTCTACTAAAAATACAAAAATTAGCTGGGTGTGGTGGCGTGCACCTGTAGTCCCAGCTACTTGGGAGGCTGAGGCAGGAGAATTGCCTGAACCTGGGAGGCAGAGGTTGCAGTGAGCCGAGATTGTGCCTCTGCACTCCAGCCTGGTGCCTGGTGACAGAGAGAGACTCTGTCTCAAAAAAAAAAAAATTAAAAAACAAACAAACAAACAAACAAACAACAACAACAAAAAAAAAAAACAGGAGGCATGGTGGCACACACCTGTAGTCCCAGCTACTCAGGAGGCTGGGGTGGGAGAATCACTTGAGCCCAGGAGTTTGAGCCATGTTGCAGTAAGCCATGATCAGACCACTGCATTCCAACCTGGGTGAGAGTGAGACCCTGTCTCAAAAAAAAAGGATTTTATAAAAAGTACAGGAAAGAAAGTAAATATGCCTGGTGCAGTGGCTCACGCCTGTAATTCCAGCACTTTGGGAGGCCAAAGTGGGTGGATCACCTGAGGTCGGGAGTTCAAGACCAGCCTGGCCAACAGGGTGAAACCCCGTCTCTACCAAAAATACAAAAATTAGTTGGGTATGGTGGTGGGCACCTGTAATCCTACCTACTCGGGAGGCTGAGGCAGGAGAATCACTTGGACCCAGGATGCAGAGGTTGCAGTGAGCCAAGATCCTGCCACTGCACTCCAGCCTGGGCATCAGAGTGAGACTCCATCTCAAAAAAGAAAACAAAGAAGTAAGTGAAAGTCATCTCAAATCCCATTACGCTGAAATAGCCACCGTCCATTCAGTGACCACCCTTCAAGTATTTCCTTAAACAAACACCCACGAACACACACAGACATGTATGTAAGCGGGTCATAACACATGAGCATCGGTCATCACAGGCAGCCTTCTTCCTTCCCTTGACTTCCTCCTCACCCTCACCTCCCTCTCCCCCACTGGATCCCTCACTAGTGTCAACTGAAGAACAATGCGGTCTTCTTCCATTTGAGAGGAGATTTTGCTTCTTATAAAAGGTTGCAGCCTGCAGGCTGGGAAGCAGAGCCTCCGTAGAAACCAAAAGCGGGCATTCAAGGGAGGGGAAGAGTGGAAAAGAAATGTATGCCAAACGGGCTGGCTAAGTATACATACATATTGGTCTGTTCTGGCATTGCTATAAAGAAATACTTGAGGCTGGGCGCAGTGGCTCACACCTGTAATCCCAGCACTTTGGGAGGCCGAACAGGGTGGATCACAAGGTCAAAAGATCGAAACCATCCTGGCCAACATGGTGAAACTCGGTCTCTACTAAAAATACAAAAAATTAGCTGGGTGTGGTGGTGCATGCTTGTAGTCCCAGCTGCTCGGACAGTGAGGAAGGAGAATCACTTGAACCCGGGAGACGGAGGTTACAGTGAGCCCAGATCACACCACTGCACTCCAGCCTGGCAACAGAGAAAAAAAAAATACTTGAGACTAGGTAATTTATTTTTTAAAAAGAGATCTGGTCAGGCGTGGTGGCTTACCCCTGTAATCCCAGCACTTTGGGAGGCCAAGGCAGGCAGATTGCCTGAGCTCAGGAGTTCGAGACCAGCCTGGCCAACATGGTAAAAACCCTGTCTCTACTAAAAAAGCACACGCAAAAAAAATTAGCCTGGCGTGGCTGGCAGGCGCCTGTCATCCCAGCTGCTTGGGAGGCAGGAGAATCACTGAGGCAAGAGGTTGCCGTGAGCGGAGATCGTGCCACTGCATTCCAGCCTGGGCAACAGAGATCCCATCTCAAAAACATAAACATAAAAAGAGGTTAAATTGGCTTACAGTTCAGCAGGCTGTCCAAGCATGGTGCTGGCATCTGCTCAGCTTCTGGGGGAGGCTTCAAGGAGCTTTTGCTCATGGTGGGAGGTAAAATGGGAGCAGACACATCACGTCGTGAAAGCAGGAGCAAGGGGGTGGGGAAGGCACCGCACACCTTCCAACAACCACATGTCACGTGAACTCCCGCACTACCCTGAGGACAGCACTCAGTCACCCATGAGAGACCCACCCCCCGTGTTCCAAACACCTCCTACCAGGCCCCACTCCCGACACTGGGGATTACATTTCCATAGGAGATTAGGGTTAGGGACAAATATCCAAACTATATCGGATATTTAATAGGTTAGAGGAGGCGCTGTGAATATTCATGAAGGAGAGGGCACACATATACTCAGTAAACAAACATGCATCCCGTGTTCACTCTGGGCTGGAGACTTAACATGTAAGTGCATTACAATGAGACCTGGAGGTCAGAAGGTAGGTAAAGCACAGGGCACGAAACATTCAGTGCGCAGCCTCTGCAAACCCGCCAGAACCAGCCCATGTCAGTGGCCTCTTGTCAGGAGAAAGTTACTGAAATCAGGCCAGGCACAGTGGCTCACGCCTGTAATCCCAGCACTTTGGGAGGCCGAGGTGGGCAGATCACCTTAGGTCAGGAGTTCGAGACTGGCCTGGCCAACATGGTAAAACCCCATCTCTACTAAAAATACAAAAATTAACTGGGCATGATGTCTGGCACCTGTAATCCCAGCTATTTGGGAGGCTGAGGCAGGAGAATCACTTGAACTCAGGAGACGGAGGCTGCAGTGAGCTGAGATCAAGCCAGTGTACTCCAGCCTGGGCAACAGAGCGAGACTCCATCTCAAAAAACAAAAACAAAAACAAAAATTTTCCACAATCCCCACGTTTTATATATATAGTTTCCTAAATTGTATTCTAAAACTTTATTTTGTTTTAGACAGTCTCACTCTGTTGCTCAGGCTGGAGGGCAGCGGCACAATCTCGGCTCACTGCAGCCTCCACCTTTCAGGTTCAAGCAATTCTCCTGCCTCAGCCTCCCGAGTAGATTACAGATGCCCGCCACCATGCCCAGCTAATTTTTGTATTTTTAGTAGAGATGGGGTTTCACTATGTTGGCCAGGCTGGTCTCAAACTCCTGACCTCAGGTGATCCACCCACCTTGGCCTCCCACAGTGCTGGGATTACAGGCATGAGCCACCACACCCAGCCTGCTGTGTTTATTAGATTTTCATAGGAAAGTCATGCATGCCGCCTTCATAAAAAAATCCAAGAGTTTCTATCTTTTTCTATAACCTAGAATAGTATTGGAATTCCCATTATTTGTATCACTTTATCTGACGATCCGCTAGACAGCTTTGAAATCGTCAGGGGTCGTGCCTTTACAAACAAATTTTGTGCACACAAAATGGCATGTAACATACATGTAAGCTAGGAGGCACAGAATGAAGACCCCAGAGCTGAGTTAAGGTACATCTCTAACTTACTCATCGTGTCACCAAGGTTCAGCTTGGCTGAAAGGGCAAAGGAGAGGGGACACCCACCGCCTCCTCCTAACAGCTGTTTTCTGGTGTCAACACTGAGGAGTAGGCCAGACATTGTCACCATATGTTACTTGCAAGGAGGTGCGACCCTAAAGAGCAATTGGTGGTTTCTCTGCTTTCCCCTTTTTTTTCTTCTTTGTAATAAAAACATGCTCACATTTAAACTCCTGCCATTTTATTGACTGGATTTGAAACTGTGTGGGCAGAAGAGACGGACTCTGGGGGATGGAGAGGGACAGATGAGGGTTTGAAGCCCAACTCTGCCCCCAGAGTGGCCTTGGGTGACTGGGACACCTGCAGGGAGCTGGCTTTCTCAGCTGTAAAATAGATTTGTGTGGGGTTTAAATAAGCCCGGGGCCAGGTGCGGTGGCTCACGTCTGTAATCCCAGCACTTTGGGAGGCCGAGGTGGGTGGTCACTTGAGGTCAGGAGTTCAAGACCAGCCTGGCCAACAAGGTGAAACCGTGTCTCTACTAAAAATATAAAAATTAGTCACGCATGATAGCAGGCACCAATAATCCCAGCTACTCAGGAGGCTGAGGCAGGAGAATTGCTTGAACCCAGGAGGGTGGAGGTTGCCGTGAGCTGAAATCCCACCATTGCACTCCAGTCTGGGCAACAGAGTGAGACTCTGTCCCCCAAAAATAAAATAAGCTCAAGACCCCAGAGCAGATATTCCATAAACATGCTTCCTCCTTGGCCCTCACCACCACCCCTCACAGAGAAGGGCTGCATTTTGTTTCTGGGCAATGTGGAGCCAGGGCAGGTTCTTGAGGAGCGGAGTGGCCAAGAGCCGATAAAGCGCAATAGCATTGACTCTGCCGGGATGTGGATGTGGGATGAACCTGATGTTACAGATGGGGAAACTGAGGCACAGAGAGGCAAAATTACTTGCCCAAGGTCACACAGCTAACAGGGGCTAGAACTGGAACCCACGTTGTTGACTCCAGGCCTCCAGTCACAGAGTCTATCCCTCCACCCTCAGAATCTGGGAGACACCAGCAGTCCTCCACAGCCCACTGCACCGCCAGCTTCTTGGGAGGGGATGCGTGTCACCCCCCGTGTCCTGGCACCTTCCGTACCTGCCCCCGCATGAGTCACCCACCAGAGCAGAGTGAACACCCACCTCCCTGGGGGGGAGGCCTCCCTGTGAGTGCATTTCAGGTTCCCGTCTTAGTCACCACTTCTCTTGTTTCCCACCCCTCCCCCAGCTGCCGGGAGCTGCCTGCGACACCCCCAGTCGGCTCAGATCCAAATGTGTAGCGGGGCTGGGACTGACGAGGAAGGGCCGAGTCCTGATCCTGAGGCGTCGCTGGGTGGCCGGGAATGGGGGGGGGAGGCACTAGCCCTGTAACGGCCACGGGCTCACGCCTCCCCAAGGAAAGCAGAGAACTTGCTGGCGGTCACTGCCTCATGCTAAGACAGCCGACACCGCAGATACTTTCTTCCAGGTCCTGCTCTAAGCCCTCTGCATCTGCTAAGACATCTTATCCTCACAAAAGCCCAGGAGGTCTGTTTATAGATGGGGCAACTGAGACTCAGAGAGGGGAGAGTGACTTGCCCAAGGTCACAGAGCCAGCAAAGGACAGGGCAGGCAGTGAACTCAGGCAGCTGTGCAGACTCACCATGCAAGCCTGCCCTCCATGACTGGTGCGCCTGCACCAACATCGTCCCAAGGGCCAGACAAGGTGGGGTCCTGCCCGAGTAGTCTTTTTTTTTTTTTTTTAAGATGGGGTTTTGCTGTGTGACCCAGGCTGGAGTGCAGTGGTGCCTTCATGGCTCTCCTGCAGCCTCGGACTCCTGCCTGCCCTGAGTCCTACACCTTCAGCCCAGCCCAGCCAGAGCCCCTGAGAATGGTGAGCACAGAGAGGGGAAGTTACTTGCCCAAGGTCACACAGCTAGCAGGGCTGGAACTGGAATCCAGGTCATTCTGACTCCAGGCCACCACCCTCTGAGGAAGGAGTGGGTGGGCACCAACTCTGCCCACCACCAGGGAGCCTAGTGCCCCTAGGCCAGGCACTGCACCAGCTCCAGCCCCACAACTCCCTGCAACCCCTCCAGGGTGCCAGGCTGGTCACCTCCGGGCCTTTATAGGCAGTTCCCTCTGCTTGGGAGCTTTTCCCTTCTCTCAACTGGAACTACCCCTTCTGTACTACTCCAGGGGGCAGTGTCACCTCCTCCAGGAAGCCCACTGGGATGTGCCCCCATAGAGCCCTACGCTTAGAGCTCCCAGGTGTGAATCCCGAATTTGCTATTTGCTTGCTGTGACCATAGGCAAATGGCTGAACTTGTCTGAGCCTCTGTTTACTCATCTAAAAAATGGGGCCAATGATAGCTCAGGGGGTTGTTGTGGGGGATGAAGAAATGAGCAGGGCCATGTGCCTACAACACAGCCTGGTCCACAGTAAATGCTCAGTAAACTCGGCTCTTTATAGCATTGATCACTCTGGGTTGTAATTGTCAGTGTCCATCCAGCATCTCATTGCCATGCTTGTCCTCAGAGCCCAGCCGCAGGGCCTGTCCCAGAGGCCGTCTCAACATACATCCTGTTCATTGAATGAAAGACCTGGGGCTGGGTGCAGTGGCTTATGCCTGGAATCCCAACTCTTTGGGAGGCCAAGGTGGGAGGAGACTTTGAGACCAGGAGTTTAAGACCAGCCCAGGCAACAGAGCAAGATCCCATCACTACAAACATTTTTAAATGAGCCAAGCATGGTGCCATGCACTTGCGGTCCCAGCCAACTCAGGAGGCTGAGGGAGGAGGATCGCTTGAGCCTAGGAGCTTGAGGCTACAGTGAGCCATGATGGCGCCACTGCACTCTAGTCTGTGCCACAAAGCAAGACCCTGTCTAAAAAACAAAGAAAGGGCTGGGCACGGTGACTCATGCCTGTAATTCCAGCACTTTGGGAGGCCGAGGCGGATGGATCACTTGAGGTCAGGAGTTCGAGACCAGCCTGGCCAACATGGTGAAACCCTGTCTCTACCAAAAACACAAAAATTAGCTGGACGTGGTGGTCCATCCCTGTAATTCCAGCTACTCCGGAGGCTGAGGCAGGATAATCACCGGAACCCAGGAAGCAGAGGTTGCGGTGAGCCGAGATCACACCACTGTACTCCAGCCTGGGCAACAGAGCAAGACTATCCCAAAAAAATAGTAATAATAATAAATAAAGTGCTGGGCTTGGCAGCTCACGCCTGTAATCGCAGCACTTTGGAAGGCTGAGGCGGGTGGATCACCTGAGGTCAGGAGTTTGAGACCAGCCTGGCCAACATGGTGAAACCCTGTCTCTACCAAAAATACAAAAATTACTGGGGTGTGGTGGTGCTCACCTGTAATCCCAGCTACTCTGGAGGCTGAGGCAGGAAAATGCCTTGAACCTGGGAGGCTGCAGTGAGCTGAGACTGCACCATTGCACTCCATCCTGGGTGACAGAGCAGGACTCCATCTCAAACAAACAAACAAACACAAACAAATGAACAAAAACTCCTGTGCTGATCAGTAGAGGGGTTTCACTTGAGAATAGTCACCGCACTCCAACCTGGGCAACATAGCAAGACCCTGTCTCTAAAAAATAATTTTTTTAATGAAAAAAAAGAAAAGGGCCAGGTGCAGTAGCTCACACCTGTAATCCTAGCACTTTGGGAGGCAGAGAAAGGTGGATCCCTTGAGCCCAGGAGTTCAAGACCAGCCTTGTCAAGAAAATAAGACCCCATCTCTGCAAAACAATTTTTACAATTAGCTGGGTGTGGTGGCACATGCCTGTAGTTCTAGCTACTCAGGAGGCTGAGGCAGGTGGATCTTTTGAGCCCAAGAGTTCAAGGCGGCAGTGAGCCATGATCACGCCACTGCACTCCAGCCTGGGTGACAAAGTGAGACCTTGTCTCTAAAAAACAAATTTTAAAATAAAAGAAAAAGGCCGGGTACGGTGGCTTATGCCTGTAATCCCAGAACTTTGGGAGGCCAAGGCGAGTAGATCACCTGAGGTCGGGAGTTTGAGACCAGCCTGGCCAATAAGGAGAAACCCTATCTCCACTAACAATACGAAATTAGCTAGGTGTGGTGGCGCATGCCTGTAATCCCAGCTACTGGGGAGGCCGAGGCAGGAGAATCGCTTGAATCTGGGAGGCGGAAGTTGGGGTGAGCTGAGATGGTACCATTGTTCTCCAGCCTGGGCAATAAGAACTTATCTCTGTCTCTAAATAAATAAAGAAAAAAGATAAATAAATAAAGTGATACTTATACAGTACCTGGGACAGGGCTAGGCCACAGTCAATGCTGTAGAAGTCTGGGTAAACAGGAACAAGTAACCGTGATCCCTTCAAGTGCCAGCACTTCCTTCCGCGTTCCGGCAGCTCTCACCTCCCGCTGCCAGTGACTTCAGAGTCTGCATGGCAAGAAGCATTTCTCTGGGCGCTGGCCCTGAACATTCAAGTCCTCCCTGCTTATGGCCCAGAGTCCAGGCATGGGGTGTCAGGAGCCATGCTAGGCACTCAACACGGAGCAAACAGACAAGGCACAGGGCCCCTGAGTGGAAGAAAACAGCATAACCCTATATTTGATTTGATTTGATTTGATTTGATTTTTGAGACAGAGTTTTGATCTTGTTGCCCAGGCTGGAATGCAGTGGTGAGATCTCAGCTTACTGCAATCTCCACTTCCTGGTTCAAGCAATCCTCCTGCCTCAGTGTCCCGAGTAGCTGGGATTACAGTTGCACACCACCACGCCCAGCTACTTTTTGTGTTTTAGTAGAGACAGGGTTTCACCACATTGGCCAGGGTGGCCTCCAACTCCTGACCTCAGGCGATCTGCCTGCCTCGGCCTCCCAGAGTACTGGGATTACAGGCGTGAGCCACCACGCTGGGTCTTTTCTTTTCTTTTTTGAGATAGGGTCTACCTCAGTCACCCAGGCTGAATTGAAGTGGCTCGCTCACTGTAGCCTCCTCAACCCCCTAGGCCCAAGTGATCCTCCCACCTCAGCCCCCCAAGTAGCTGGGACTACACGTGTGCACCACCACACCCAGCTAATTTCTTTATTTTTTGTAGAGATGGGGTCTCACTATGTTGCCCAGGCTGGTCTTGAACTCCTGGACTCAAGTGATCCTCCTGCCTTGACCTCCCAAGGTGCTGGGATTACAGTCGTGAGCCATTGCACCCAGCCCAAATATTATTATTATTTTTATTTTTTTTGTGAGATGGAGTCTTGCTGTGTCACCCAGGCTGGAGTGCAGTGGCACGATCGTGGCTCACTGCAACCTCTGCCTCCTGGGTTCAAGCAATTCTCCTGCATCAGTCTCCTGACTAGCTGGAATTACAGATGGGAGCCACCACGCCCAGCTAATTTGTTTGTGTTTTAGTAGAGACGGGGTTTCACCATGTTGGTCAGGCTGGTCTCGAACATCTGACCTCGTGATCTGCCTGCCTCAGCCTCCCGAAGTGCTGGGATTACAGGCATGAGCCAATGTGCCCGGCTATAATTTTCTTTACTCCAACCTTCACCACCTCTGACATCATTGAGACATATTTGGGTAAATTCAGTCCAAATGGGTGATTTTTGTTTCAGTTGCATTGACGATTCCAAGCCCCAGCCATTCTCTGAGGACCATCATGGTGTTCTTTCTTCTGCTTCACTTGCCACAGGAGAGCCTCAGCCCCCCAGGCCACAGGGTGGGGAGCCGGCGAATGTGGCTGGGTGGTGGGGGGGGAGGGGAGAGAGTTGGGACAAAGCTGGGTGGCTGATGTGCTGCTCCCCGCACCTCCCACCTGCAGGAGCACTGCGGTTTCTCTTGCAGCTTGGAGGCTTTCCTCTCCGTTTCTGCTGTTGCTAAGGCTTCTCAAGCCTCCCGCTTCACGCCTACTTGGGACCAGCCATCAGCTACAAGGTCACATCCTCCCAGTTACCTTGTGTATCCCCATCAGAGCCTGCAGAAACTCCTGGAGCACTTCTGCATCATACACAGGCCATACAATAACCCATCACCTCCCGCCGGCCCTGTCCTCCTCAGGCCCCCTGGGTAGGTGGGTGAGACAAAATACAGGGCATTCAGTTAAATCTGAATTTCAGATAACCAACAAATAATGTTTTGTTTCGTTTTTTGAGAAGGAGTCTTGCTCTGTCGCCCAGGCTTGAGTGCAGTGGCACAATCACGGCTCACTGCAACCTCTGCCTCTCGGGTTCAAGCGATTCTCCTGCCTCAGCCTCCCAAGTAGCTGGGACTACAGGCACCCTCCGCCACGCTCAGCTAATTTTTGTACTTTTAGTAGAGACGGGATTTCACCATGTTGGCCAGGCTGGTCTCGAACTACTGACCTCATGATCTGCCTGCTTTGACCTCCCAAAGTGCTGGGGTTACAGGTATGAGTCACCGCGCCTGGCCAACCAACAAATAATGTCTTAGTGACCGGACACCGTGGCTCCTGCCTGTAACCCCAGCACTTTGGGAGGCCAAGGTGGATGATCCCTTGAGGCCAGGTATTCAAGACCAGCCAGGGCCACACAGCGAGACCCTCGTCCCTAGAAAAATTTTTAAATTAGCTGGGTGTAGTGGTGCACATCTGTAGTCCCAGCTACTTGAGAGACTGAGGCCAGAGAATCGCTTGAGCCCAGGAGGTCGAGGCTACAGTGAGCCGTGTTCATGCCACTTCACTCCAGCCTGGGCAACAGAGAAAGACCCCATCTCTAAAATAATAATAATGTTTTAGTATAAGTATGTCCTAGCAATTGCGTCCTGCATTTTGATTTGCCAAATTGGGCCGCCCAACTTATGGGGCTGGATTTTTCTGTAAAGACCCAACCCAGCAACTCGAGTTAGGCAGGGGAATGCCAATCTGCCTCTCCCTCAAATACCCCAAACTCTCCGGGGCTGCCCTTCCTCTGTATTTCCTTCCCTTCCATCTGCCCCTTCCCCCATCCCACCTTCTTTCCCCCTGGACTGTCCTCAAGGAAGGGTAGGGAGGAAAAGTCCCACCCAGCCTCCATGACCAGACCCTCCCTGGGTTCCTTTTCCAGCTCACTGCATCTTCCCTCCCCGCTGGCAGGAGAAATGTCACTCTCCCGCTTGGCCCCCAGGGTCCTCTCTGCCTCACACCTGGCACACAGGCCTTTGAAATGGCAGTTTGGGCCCTCTGTCTCCGTAACTCAGCTGCTTTTGTGGGGTGGGGGTGGTAGGAAACAGAGCACATTGTTTACCATTTTAAATCACATCTGCCTGCTGCAAATCTCCATGCCAGCCCTCGAGGCCCCCATCCTCTCCTCTGAGCTCTTACAACCTGCCCATTTCACAGCGGAGGAGACTGAGCCTCACACGGACAAAGGCCTTGCCCCAGGTCCCACTGCTGGCAAAGGATGGGCTGCAAGGGTCTCTTTCCAGGGCCCCACAGGGCTGAACAGGGGAGGCCACCGCCTTCTCAGAGACTTGGGGTCCCTGTAGGGCTGACAGGGAGGGACTGAGCTACTGAGGCTCCAGCGGCCTGAACCCGGGACGTCTTTTAACACGTAAGCTGGAGCTGCAGCTGCCTTGTGAAGCCTCATCCCACCCACAGCTGGGGGGCCTCATGTGACATTTCCTCTTCGGGGATCAGCCACCGCCGGGTTGGGGTGACAGAAAGGAAGGAAGAGAAGGCCCCGTTTCTCCCACGAGAATTCAGAGAGATCTGACAGCTCGAGGTGGCCAGGCGTACGCACACAGGACTCAGGAACAGAGAAAGCCTCTCTCCTAACTAGTGCCGCCACTCGCCACCGTCCTGGGCAACTCATTTTATGGCCTCAAGCCCCAATTTCCTCATCCAAAGAACTGGGTCAACAGTCACAGGGCTGAAAAAAAGTATTAAAAATGAATTTACAGCCAGGTGTGATGGCTTACACCAGTAATCCTGGCACTTTGGGAGGCCAAAGCACCAGGACCATTTGAGGCCAGGAGTTCAAGACCAGCCAGGGCAACATAGCAAGACCCCGTCTCTACAAAAAAAAAGGGGGCCTTAAATAATAAAAATAAATGACTAACATTTATTTAGTGTATATTATATGCCAGACACTGCTGTAGGCACTTTGCATAGCACATTAAATTATCGAATCTGGGGTGGGCCCAGTGGCTTACGCTTGTAATCCCAGCACTTTGGGAGGCCGAGGCAGGCAGATCATTTTAGGCTAGGAGTTCGAGACCAGTTTGGCCAACATGACAAAATCATGTCTCTACACAAAATATAAATATTAGCCAGGTGTGGTGGCACACACCTGTGGTCCCAGCTCCTCAGGAGGGTGAGGCAGCAGAATCACTTGAACCCAGGAGGTGGAGGTTGTAGTGAGCTGAGATCATGTCACTGCGCTCCAGCCTGGGCGATAGAATGAATAACACCCGTCTGGAAAAAAATTATACAATCTTCCCAACAAGCCTGTGAGGTGGGCACTATTATAGCCCCACTTTATTGCTGAAGAAACTGAGGCAGAGGGATGAAGTCACTTGTAAAAGTTCACAAGGCCACTGAGTCAGTGTTCTAATTTTTTTTTTTTTTTTTGAGACAGAGTCTTGCTCTGTTGCCCAGACTGGCATGCAGTGGCGAAATCTCAGTTCACTGCAACCTCCACCTCGCAGTTCAAGCAATTCTTGTGCCTCAGTTTCCTGAGTAGCTGGGATTACAGGCACCCACCACCAAACCCGGCTAATTTTTGTATTTTTAGTAGAGAAAGCGTTTCTCCATGTTAGCCAGGCTGGTCTGGAACTCCTGGCCTCAAGTGACCTGCCTGCCTCAGCCTCCCAAAGTGCTGGGATTACAGGAATGAGCCACTGAGCCCAGCCCAGTATTCTGTGTTAACTACCACAGCTTAGGTGTAGAGCACACAGCACAGAATTGCTCAATGAATTGGTGGCACCAACTAAAATGTCCCCATGAATAGACAGCAGTTAGCAGAATGGACCAGCAAATCCAGAAACAGGCCAAGGGAATTAGCATAAGATAAGGCACCTTTCCAGGGGAGTGGGGAAAATATGGATTATGCAACAAATTGGCCTTGGGACAAAGTTAAGCCATCTGAAAAAAATAATAATAATGAAGATTCATAGCTCACACCTTATGCCAGGATAAATTACATTCATGGTTTAAACGAGGCCACACACAGTGGCTCACGCCTGTAACTGCAGCACTTTGGGAGGCTAAGGGAGGAAAATCGCTTGAGCCCAGGGGTTTGAAACCAGCCTGGGCAATATATCAAGACCCCATGACTACAAAAAATAATTTTAAATCAGCTAAGCATGGTGTCACTGCAGTCCCAGCTACTAGGGAGGCTGAGGTGGGAGGATCACTTGAGCCAGGGAGGTCAAGACTACAGTGAGCTATGATAGCGCCACTGCCCTCCAGCCCGGATGATAGAACAAGATCCTGTCTCAAAAAAAAAAAAAAAAAAGAAAGAAAAGATTTAAACATTAGCAATAAAATAGCAACAATACTAAAATAAACCATCTCAGATTTTTTTTTTAATCTCAGAATGGGAAAACCTAACACAAAACCAATGTATAAAACAAGAGATTGATAAACTCGGTCAGGCGCCGTAGTTCATGCCTGTAATCCCAGCACTTTGGGAGGCCAAGGTGGGCAGATCAGTCGAGGTCAGGAGTTCCAGACCATCCCGGTCAACATAGCGAAACCCCGTCTCTACTAAAAATAGAAAAATTAGCCGGGTGTGGTGGTGGGCCCCTGTAATCCCAGCTACTTGGGAGGCTGAGGCAGGAGAATAGCTTGAACCCAGGAAGCGGAAGTTGTAGCGGGCCGAGATCGCGCCACTGCACACCGGTCTGGGTGACAAAGCGAAACGGTCTCAAAAAAAAAAAGATTGATAAACTCAACTGTGTAATAAGAAACTCCTTGAGTGAAAAGCCCTGCTGAGTATAAACGATATTAAATGCTAAGTGTGACAGGAAGCTCCACTTTTTGAAGATCCATCAAGCTGCACACTTCTGATTTCACATCGTGCAGAGCATGTTGCACTTCAGAAACAGGTTTTTTAAAAAGATCAATGACAAACAGGAAAAATACAACTGCTTCTCATAAAATAAATAAGAAAAAGACAAACTACTCACAAAAATGTCAATGGACATGAACAGATAGATCACAGAGAAAGAGAAACAACAGAAACAAATAAAATATGCTTATCTATTTTTCATAATAAAAGAAATGCATATTAAGACTACAGGAAGACTCTAATCTCGGCCGGGCGCGGTGGCTCACCCCTGTAATCCCAGCACTCTGGGAGGTCGAGACAGGTGGATCACCTGAGGTCAGGCGTTTAAGACCAGTCTGGCCAACATGGCAAAACCCCATCTTTACTGAAAATACAAAAAGTAGCCAGGCGTGGTGGCAGGCACCTGTAATCCCAGCTACTCAGGAGGCTGAGGCGGAAGAATTGCTTGAACCCAGGAGACGGAGGTTGCAGTGAGCTGAGATCGTGCCACTGTGCTCCAGCCTGGGCAAGAGAGCAAGACTCCATTTCAAAAAAAAAGAAAAAAAAAGACTAATCTTTACCCAAAAGTTTGGCAAAAGATTAAGGAGTTTGATAGCACTCTGAGCTGTCAAGGGTGTGCGGGAAACAGGCACTACGCACCACCTCTTGTGGGAGTGTCAACTGGTCCCTTCCCCCGAAGGGGAATTTGGCAATATCTATCAAAATCACACATGCACATTCACTTTGACCAAGTGACTCTTCTTCAAGGGATTCATTATACAGAAGTCCTCCCACGTAGGCTAAATGACTTACGCATAAGATTATTCATTGCAGCTTTTAGGAGGTAAACTATTAAAACCATCTAAATGTCTATCACGAGATAGCTATTTAAAGTCCATCCACACAACAGTATACCACGGAGCTATTTAAAAATAATGCACTGGGTCAGGTTCAGTGGTCATGCCTGTAATCCCAGCACTTTGGGAGGCTGATGTGGGCGGATCACGAGGTCAGGAGTTCGAGACCAGCCTGACCAATATGGTGAAATACCATCTCTGCTAAAAACTACAAAAGTTAGCCGGACATGGTGGTGCGTGCCTGTAATCCCAGCTACTCAGGAGATTGAGGCAGGAGAATCGCTTGAACCCAGGAGGCAGAGGTTGCAGTGAGCCAAGATTGTGCCGTTGCACTCTAGCCTGGGCAACAGAGCAAAACAGAGTTCAAGACCAGCCTGGCCAATGTGGCGAAACCCCATCTCTACTAAAAATACAAAAGTTAGCCTGGTATGGTGACAAGCACCTGTAATCCCAGCTACTTGGGAGGCTGAGGCAGGAGAATCACTTGAACCCGAGAGGCGGAGGTTGCAGTGAGCAAAGATCGTGCCACTGCACTCCAGGCTGGGTGACAGAGCAAGACTCCATCTCAAAAAAAAAAAAAAAAAAAAATGCACAAGGTTTTAGGTTTTAAGGTAATAATGTTGAACAATCTCCAAGATATGGCATTACACAAAAAAGCAAAATACAAACAGTGCATGGAATTATACCACTCATACAAAAACAGAGTGGCTGCAAATATGCTTTGACATGCATTTGCTTGTAGACATGTGGAAAATCTTTGGGTAACTGATAACAATGACTGTACTTTGGGACAGGAACTTGATGGTTAGGGATCAGGTGGGAGGGAGATTTTTCTGTGTAAAACCTTTAGTACCTTTGGAATTTTGAACCACAGGAATATACTACCTTTTTTTTTTTGAGGCTGGTCTCAAATTCCTGGGCTCAAGGAATCCTCCTGCCTTAGCCTACCGAGTAGCTGGGTTTACAGAGTACTGCCTATCAAAAAAAAAAAAAAACCACAAACACATATGTGGCTGGTGGCAGGGGCTCATGCCTGTCATCCCAGCACTTTGAAAGGCGGAGGCAGGCAGATGGATCACTTGAGGCCAGGAATTTGAGACCAGCCTGGGTGGCATAGCTAGACCCCATCTCTATAAAAAAATTTAAATCACCTTGTATCTCATAAATGTAAACAATTATGATTTGTCAATCAAAAATAATATTAATTTAAAAATTTTTACTTCTTACTGATACCATACCTAATTTTAAAAAAATAAATAAAAAATCATAGGCCAGATGAGGTGGCTCACGCTTGTAACCCCAACTCTTTGGGAGGTCAGGGCGGGTGGATCGCTTGAGGTCAGGAGTTTGAGACTAGCCTGGCCAACATGGTGAAACCCTATCTCTATTAAAAATACAAAAATAAGCCAGGCGTAGTGGATTGTGCCTGTAGTCCCAGCTACTCAAGAGGCTGAGGCAGGAGAATCGCTTGAACCCGGGAGACGGAGGTTGCAGTGAGCCAAAATTGCACCACTGCACTCCAGCCTGGGCGACAGGATGAGACTCGTCTCAAGAAATAAAAATAAAAATAAAAAAATAAAAAATCCATCCTAAAGTACGAAGACTATCTCCTGATTTCAATATGTGTTGCAAAGCTACAATAATCAAAACAGTGTGGTACTTGGCATAAAGACAGAGATACAAACCAATGGAATAGAATAGGGAGCCCAGAAATACAGCCTCACATTTTTTATTTTATTTTGTTTTATTATTATTTTTTTTTGAGATGGAGTCTCGCTCTGTCACCCAGGCTGGAGTGCAGTGGTGTGATCTCAGCTCACTGCAATCTCCAGCTCCTGGGTTCAAGTGATTCTCCTGCCCCTGAGTAGCTGAGATTCAATGTGCACACCACCATGCCCAGCTAATTTTTGTATTTTTCATAGAGACGGGGTTTCACCATGTTAGTCTGGCTGGTCTCAAACCCCTGACCTTGTGATCCACGCGCCTCAGCCTCCCAAAGTGCTGGGATTACAGACGTGAGCCAGCCACACCCGGCCCACATTTTTTATTTTTAATTTTTTTTTTTTTTTTTTTTTTTTTTGGTACAAGATCTTGCTCTGTTGTCCAGGCTGGTGCATAGTGGTATGACTGTAGCTCACCGCAACTCAAACTCCTGTGATCAAGCCATCCTCCCAACTCAGTCTCCCAAGTACTAAAACTAGATGTGGGTGTCACCACGTCTGGCAAATTTTTTTTTTTTTTTAAGTACAGACCTAGTCTCACTAGTTGCCCAGGCTGGTCTCAAACTCCTGGCCTCAAGGGATTCTTCCACCTCTGCCTCCCAAAGTGCTGGGATTACAGGCGTGAACCACCATGCCTGGTCCCCTTCACATTTAAGGTTAAATAATCTTTGGCAAGGATGCCAAGACCATTCAGTGGAGGAAACAGAAGTATGTATCTTCAACAAATGGTATTAAGAAACTGGATATTCACGCACAAAAGAATGCAGTTGCACCCTTATTGTACATCATATACAAATATTAATTCAAACTTTAAAGACTTAAATATAAGACCTAAAACTATAAAACTCCCAGAAAAAAAAAAATATATAGGGAAACAGCTTCATGTCACTGAACTTGGCATGAACTTGGATATGACACCAAGAAAGGCACAGGCAGCCAGGCGCAGTGGCTCACGCCTGTAATCCCAGCACTTTGGGAGCCTGAAGCAGGCGGATCACTTGAGGTCAGGAGTTCAAGACCAGCCTGGCCAACATGGAGAAACCCTGTCTCTACTAAAAATACAAAAATTAGGCTGGCTGTGGTGGTTCACGCCTGTAATCCCAGCACTTTGGGAGGCCAAGGCAGGCAGATCACGAGGTCAAGAGATCAAGACCATCCTGGCCAACATGGAGAAACCCCACCTCTAGTAAAAATACAAAAATTAGCCTGGCATGGTGGCACACTCTTGTAGTCCCAACTACTCCAGAGGCTGAGGCAGGAGAGTCTCCTGAACCTGGGAGGCGGAAGTTGCAGTGAGCCGAGATTGCACCATTACACTCCAGCCTGGGCAGCAAGAGTGAAACTCTGTCTCAAGAAAAACTAAAAATATACAAAAATTAGCCGGGCGTGATGGCACATGCCTATAATCCCAGCTACTTGGGAGGCTGAGGCAGAAGGATCGCTTGAACCCAGGGAGGTGGAGGTTGCAGTGAGCCAAGATTGTGCCACTGCAATCTAGCCTGGGCAACAAGAGCGAAACTGCCAAAAGGAAAGAGAGAGAGAGAGAAGGAAGGAAAGAAGGAAGGAAGGAAGGAAGGAGAAGAAAGGCATAGGCAACAACAACAACAAAAAGGTAAAATAAGACTACATCAAAATTAAAACCTACTGTGCATCAGCCACAGCTCACGCCTGTAATCCCAGCACTTTGGGAGGCTAAGGCAGGTGGATCACCTGAGGTCAGGAGTTCGAGACCAGCCAGGCCAACATAACGAAGCTCCATCTCTACTAAAAATACAAAAATTAGCCAGGCATGGTGGCGGAACCTGTAGTCCCAGTTACTTGGGAGGCTGAAGCAGGAGAGTCACTTGAACCTGGGAGGTGGAGGTTGCAGTAAGCTGAGATTGCCCCATTGCACTCCAGCCTGGGCAACAAGAGTGAAACTCTGTCTCAAAAAAACAAAATAAAACTTCTGTGATCAAAGGACACAATCAGCCCAGTGAAAAGCAACCTATGAAATGGGAGAAAATATTTGCAAATCATATATCTGATAAGGGATTAATAACGTGAATATATATATGTTTTTTAAACTCCTACAACTCAACAACAAGACAACCCAATTAAAAAAATAGGCAGACTGGGCATGGTGGCTCATGCCTATAATCCCAGCACTTAGGGAGGCAGGGGCAAAGGATTGTTTGAACCCAGGAAGCGGAGGTTGCAGTGAGCTGAGATTGCACTACTACACTCCAGCCTGAACAACAGAACAAGACTCCACCTAAAAACAAAAACAAAAAAATAAAAAATACCAAGCTTTGGGAAGGTCATAGAGGAATTGGAACTCTTGTGCTCCATTGATGGGCATGCAAAATAGTGCATCCTCTATGAAAAGATAAGATGACAGGCTGGGCGCGGTGGCTCACGCCTGTAATCCCAGCACTTTGGGAGGCTGAGGTGGGTGGATCACGAGGTCAGGAGTTTGAGACCAGCCTGACCAACATGGTGAAATCTCATTTCTACTAAAAATATAAAAATTAACTGGGCGTGGTGGCACACACCGCAATCCCAGCTACTGAGGAGGCTGAGGCAGGAGAATTGCCTGAACCTGGGGGGCAGAGGTTGCAGTGAGCCAAGATCATGCCACTGCACTCCAGCCTGGGCGACAGAGTGAGATTTCATCTCAAAAAAAAAAAAAAAAATGACAGTTCCCCAAAATGTTAAAAATAGAACTACCATATGATCTGGCAATCCCACTTCTGGGTATATATCCAAAAGAATCAAAAGCTAGATTTTTTTTTTTTTTGAGACAAAGTCTCGCTCTGTCACCCAGGCTGGAGTGCAATGGCTCAGTCTTCCGCCTCCTGGGTTCAAGCGATTCTTCTGCCTCAGCCTCCCAAGTAGCTGAGATTACAGATGCATGCCACCACGCCCAGCTAATTTTTGTATTTTTAGTAGAGACGGGTTTTCACCATGTTGGCCAGGCTGGTCTCGAACTCCTGACCTCAGGTGATCCCCCGCCTCGGCCTCCCACAGTGCTGGGATTACAGGCCTGAGCCACCGAGCCCAGCCTAAAAGCTAGATCTTGAAGAAATAGCTGTACTTCCATTTCACAGCAGCAGTGCTCACCGTAGCCGGGGTGGAAGCAACCCAACTGGCCATTGACGGATGAGTGGATAAACAAAATATGGTATTTCCATATGTCTTAGTCTGTCTTGTGCCTCTATAACAGAACTCCACAGACCGGGTAATTAATAAGAAAAAGAATTTTACTTTTTATTTTTAGATGGAGTCTCACTCTGTCACTCAGGCTGGAGGGCAGTGGCGTGATCTCAGCTCACTGTAACCTCCATCTCCCAGGTTCAAGTAATTCTCCTGCCTCAGCCTCCCGAGTAGCTGGGATTACAGGCGCCTACCACCACATCCAGCTAATTTTTGTGTTTTTAGTAGAGATGGGGTTTCACCATATTGCCCAGGCTGGTCTCAAACTCCTGCCCTCAAGTGATCCACCCACCTTGGCCTCCTAAAGTGCTGGGATTACAGGTGTGAGCCACTGTCCTTGGCCAGAAAAAGAAATTTTTAAAAATTACACTTCTGGGCCAGGTGCAATGGCTCACGCCTGTAATCCCAGAACTTTGGGAGGCCAAGGCAGGCATTTCACCTGAAGTCGGGAGTTCCAGACCAGCCTGACCAACATGGAGAAAACCCATCTCTACTAAAAATACAAAATTAGCCGGGCAGGATGCGCATGCCTGTAATCCCAGCTACTCGGGAGGCTGAGGCAGGAGAATCACTTGAACCCAGGAGACAGAGGTTGCAGTGAGCCGAGATCACACTATTGCACTCCAGCCTGGGCAACAAGAGTGAGACTCCATCTCAAAAAAATAAATAAATAAATCTCACAAATATGGTAAACCAACAAACAAATTACAACAAGAAACAAGAACTGTAGCAGGAGCGGCTGTGGGAAACGGATCTCTCGGACACCGAATATGGAAGGAAGGATTTTAATTCGGCCTGGAGCAAGGTGGCATAGTTGCCTTAACAGCCAAGCTCCCCTAACAAAGTTTCCTTCTTTATATAGGCTTATACTTTAGATGTTACACGTGGAAGAATCTTAGGTTTATAGCTTAACATATGAAAAGGATCTCAGTTTACAGTCTTAGGAATTACATGTGAAAAGGGTTTCAGTTTACAGTCTTAGGAATTACATATGAAAAGGGCTACGGTTTACAGTCTTAGGAAAGAAAAGGGGGAAGTTGACCTGAGATGCCTGGGTCTCCCTCTTCAGAACAAAAAAACAAAAACAACCCAAGAAGAGGAAATTGAAGATTAACGATTTGGGAGGCAGAGGTTGCAGTGAGCCGAGATCTCCACATTGCTCTCCAGCCTGGGGAACCAGAGCGAAACTCAGTCTCAAAGGAAAAAAAAAATTACACTTCTGGAGTCTGGGAAGTCCAAACTTGGGAGCCTGCATCTGGCAAGGGCTTTCCTGCTGTGTCAGCCCACAGTGGCAAGCGGAAGGGCAAAAAAGCATTTGCAGGAGGCAGCAAGAGAGGGCTGAATTTGCTTTTATAACAACCCGCTCTGGCAATAACGACATTAATCCATGCATGAGGGCAGAGTTCTCAGGGCCTAATCACCTAACAGTCCAACTGAGGTAGGAGAAGAGCTGGGGGAATTGGGAGGCTTGGCTAAAGGGCGGAGTGAGTAGGAGCAGAGGCAGGATAAAGAGGTGGTTGAGCAAGAAGCAAGATTAGAAGCAGAAGTCGAGCCAGAACAAAAGTGAGATCAAGAAGTAAGGAGCCCCCTGGCTGGCACGATCCAGACCAAACCAGTCCCCCTCAGGGATGGGCATTTGCATAAGAGAGAAAAGTGTCCTTAAAAGCACCCCAGATGGTAATCAGCTCATTAAACCTCATGCATATGGACTGCATATCATGCATGCACTTAAAATGATGGGATGGAGGCAACGCACAAGCTCACAGAGGTTGAGAAATTAAACAACCCCACCTGTCAATCAAAAGGCAGCTACTTGCTAAAGATTAGGCAACCCGGGAAAAAAACACATATCAAAAGACCCAAAATACACCAAACTGGTGCTGATCTCATTTTGCAGAGGTCTGTCTGCTCTCCCCCTCTCTGAGAGTGTATTATCGTGCTTAGAAAACTTTGGCTTCTTGCTCTGTGAGTCTCCTCCAATTCTTTGTTCACAGCACCAAGAACCTGGGACTGTGGTAACATGATCTCTCTTTTTTTTTTTTTTTTTTTTTTTTGAGACAGGGTCTTACTCTGTGGCCCTGGCTGGAGGGCAGTGACTCAATCTCAGCTCACTCTTGACCTCCTGGGCTCAAGCAATCCAACCACCTCAGCCTCCTGAGTAGCTGGGACCACAGGCATGTGCCACCACACCTTTTAATTTTTTGTAGAGACAGGGTCTCCCTATGTTACCCAGGATGGTCTTGAACTTCTGAGCCCAAGCCATCCTCCCATCTTGGCCTCCTAAAGTGTTGGGATTACAGGAGTGAGCCACTGAACCCAGCCATACCACTTCTTTTTTATTTTTTTCTTTGTTTAGCTAAGCCTTGAAGCAGCCATTCCACTTGTTTTTTTGTTTTTTTTCTGAGACAGGGTTTCACCATGTTGGCCAGGCTGGTCTCGAACTCCTGACCTCAGGTGATCCACCTGACTCGGCCTCCCAAAGTGCTAGGATTACAGGCTTGAGCCACCATGCCCGGCCCATCCCACTTCTTAATACCATCACGATGGCAATTAAACATGAGTTGTGGAGAGGACTTTTAAATTATAGCACCATGCAATGGAATCTTACTCCACCGTAATAAGGAAGGAAACCCTGTCACATGCTGCAGCATGGATGAACCTGGAGGACATTATGCTAGTGAAATAAGCCAGTCACACGCACATACAAAAACAAGAAACAGAAAGTAGACTGGCAGTTGCCAGGGTAGGGAGTTTTAGTTTTGCAGAGATGAAAAAAAGTTTTGCAAGATTAAAAAGTTCTAGAGATCTGTTGCACAACAATGTGAATATACTTAACACTACTGAACTGTACACTTACAAATGGTTAAGATGGTAAATGTGATCTTATGTGGTGGGGGTTTTTAACCATAGTGTTGAAAAAAATTAAACATGGTGAGCAATTAGTTTGTAGTCTCTCCTTTAGATGGTGCTTTCACTAAGGCTGGGAACGTAGCACGTGGTAGGACTGGAAGGAACTTGGAGTTAAGGGCCTCACGTGTTTGTCTTAAGCTCCTTTTTAATTCATTCACTCAACATGATTGTGGAGAAGCTACTCTGTGCCAAACTCTATGCTGGGCCCTGGAGTGACAGAGATGAACAGGGAGCTCACAGTCCCAAGGAGGACAGACAAAAACACCAAATGCAAAAAAAGAAATCAGCATTATAGCCAGGCGCTGTGGCTCACGCCTGTAATCCCAGCACTTTGGGAGGCCAAGGCTGGCGGATCACTTGAGGTTGGGAGTTCGAGATCAGCCTGATCAACATGGAGAAACCCTGTCACTACTAAAAATACAAAATTAGCCAGGCATGGTGGCACATACCTGTAATCCCAGCTACTTGGGAGGCTGAGGCAGGAGAATCGCTTGAACCCAGGAGGTAGAGGTTGCGGTGAGCCAAGATCGCACCATTGCACTCCAACCTGGTAACAAGAGCGAAACTCCATCTCAAAAAAAAAAAAGAGAGAGAAAGAGATCAGCATTAGCCGGCCAATTCAACAGGGTAATGGGATGCAGGGGGACTGAGATGGGGACACAGTTACATGGGGTGGACAGTGAGGGCCCCTCCTAGGAGGAGAAACTTCAGCCAGATCCACGTGATGGAAGGAGGAGGCCACGTGAGGCCATGGAGGCAGAGCTCCAGGCAGAGGGGAACAGCAAGTGCAAAGGCCCAGAGGCAGAAAAGAGCTTGGTGGTTTTGGGGTGTCGAGGAAGCAAAAAGGCCCACATGACTGACTCAGGGAGCAAGTAGGGGAGGTAAGTGGTTGAAATACTGCCAGCAGCCCCAGTATACAAGGGGAAAAAGGCCACCTTTACCAGCATAGACTTGTTTTGCAAGTTCAAATGGATCATTATCTTCTATGAAAAAATAATAATAATAAATTATGACCAGGCATGGTGGCTCACACCTGTAATCCAGCACTTTGGGAGGCCAAGGTGGGAGGATCACTTGAGCCCAAGAGGCTGGGGCTGCAGTGAGTCATCATTACACCACTGCTCTCTAGCCTGGACGACAGAGCAAGACCCTATCTCTAAAAAAATCGATCAATCGATAAATAACAACAACAGGCTGGGGGTGGTGGCCCATGCCTGTAATCCCAGCACTTTGGGAGGCCGAGGTGGGTGGATCACTTGAGGTCAGGAGTTTGAGATCAGCCTGGCCAATGTGGTGAAACCCCATCTCTATAAAAAAAAATATTATAATAATAGTAACAACAAATTGATTTGTTCTAGAGAAAGGCTAGGTCAACAGAAACCCCTCAAAGCCTCATATTTGCCTTGATACATTCAATGTCTGCTGAATCCCTGAACCAGCTTCTTGGAGTGGTTTACAAGCCATGGATTTGATCTGGCTCCCTTCACCCCCACGCAGTAGGTGGGTGGGGAAGAGCTCCACGCAAGGCGGATGGAGCAGGAATCCGGCCCAGAGGTGGGGCAGGGAAGCCTGGAAAAGGAGGGTCTCCACCATTATGGTCCTTAATTACATCGGCAAAGCCCCAATTGTGGATACTGGAGGGATCTGTGCCCCACTTCATTTATGGGGAGAACTCCCTCCCCAACCTCCAGACAGCCTGGGCCTGGATGTGAGGCCTGGACTAGGTCAAGCATAGGTGCTGGTAAACAGAGAGGGAGGGTCAGTTAGGGCCAAGCCAGTCGCCCGACCCAGGGCCGGGGCGTCTGGGCAGGGCAACAGCAGTCCCTGCTCCATAGGACTGTCCCCTACGTCCCATTGGTTTTCCAGGATGGCTTCCCTGCTCCCATGATCCCCTGTGCCTGGCTGACCTTCCCGTGAATCTCGAGCATTTAACAACTCCAGCTGGTTTCTGTTGCTTGCCACCAGGAGCTCTGAAGGATGCCAAGGGTCTCTCAGGCTCTGGTGCCTCTGCAGAGCCTGCCACAGCTGCTGGGATCCCAGCCCTGCCTCCCAGTGGCCTTGTGGTCTCAGATGGGTGATAGATTGCGCTGCCAGGCTGGGATTAAGAGACGGTAGAGCCAGAAAAGGGTTGTCAGCTACCAGTCGGCTTTGGGTTTCCTAAAATTTCATTCTTTTGAATCTACACTCAACATTTGTGACTTTCACCATATCCATAACGGTCTGTTCCCACTTTCTTATTATTTTTCTTCCTTTTTTATTTTTTGTTTTTTGAGATAGAGTCTCACTCTGTTGTCCAGGCTGGAGTGCAGTGGTGTGATCTTGCCTCACTGCAACCTCCACCTCCCAGGTTCAAGCGATTCTCCCACCTCAGCCTCCTGAGTAGCTGGGACTACAGGTGCGCACCACCACCCGGGGCTAATTTTTGTATTTTTATTAGAGACATGGTTTTGCCATGTTGGCCAGGCTGGTCTCAAACTCCTAACCTCAAGTGATCCACCCGCCTCAGCCTCTCAAAGTGCTGGGATTACAGGTGTGAGCCACCGCACCCCAGCCCCCAGGATTTTTTTATATTTAGTCTTTTAGAGTCAGTATTCTCTCTCTGTTGCCGAGCCTGGAGTGCAGCGGTGTGATCATAGCTCACTGCAGTCTCAAACTCCTGGTCTCAATAAATCCTCCTGTCTCAGCTCTCCAAGTAGCTGGGACTACAGGCTGAAGCCACTACACCCTGATAATTTAAAAAAAAAAATTTTTTTTTGAGACGGAGTTCAGCTCTGTTGCCCAGGCTGGAGTGCAGTGGCGTGATCTCAGCTCCCTGCAACCTCCACTTCCTGGGTTCAAGTGATTTTCCTGCCTCAGCCTCCCAAGTAGCTGGGACTACAGGCGCCTGCCACTGTGTCCAGGTAATTTTTTATATTTTTAGTAGAGATGGGGTTTTACCATCTTGGCCAGGCTGGTCTCAAACTCCTGACCTCCTGATTCACCCTCCTTGCCCTCCCAAAGTGCTGGGATTACAGGCGTGAGCCACCGTGCTCGGCCTTAAATTTTTATTTTATTATGATTTTGGTTTTTTTGAGATGGAGTCTTGCTCTGTTGCACAGGCTGGAGTATAGGAGCACGATCTCAGCTCACTGGAACTTCCACCTCCCAGGTTCAAGCAATTCTCCTGGCTTAGCCTCTCCAGTAGTTTGGATTACAGGTGTGAGCCACCATGCTTGGATAATTTTTGTATTTTTAGTAGAGAGAGGGTTACTTGTTGGCCAGGCTGGTCTCAAACTCCTGATCTCAAGAGATCCACCTGCCTCCGCCTCCCAAAGTGCTGGAATTATAGGCATGAGCCACCACACCCTGCCTATTTTATTTTATTTTATTTTATTTTGGTAGAGACAGTCTCACTATATTGCTCAGGCTGGTCTTGAACTCCCAGCCTCAAGCAATCTTCCTGCCTCAGCCTCTGAGAGTGCTGGGATTACAGGACTGAGCCACACTGCCTGTCATCCCAGCATCTCCCCAGGATTTAAGGGTAAATTACCTCTGCCTCTGTTTAAGATGGGCATGCATACAGCCAGCTCAGAATTTGATCAGAGTTCTGATATTTCGAGGGTTCCTAGCTGTGTGACCTTGGGCAGGTCACTCAACCTTTCTGTGCCTCATTCTCCCCACCCGTAAAATGGAGTTAGTAGGAACTCATAGGGTTGTTGTCAAGATTTAAAGCCTGTCTCAGAGCAAGTGTCTGTTAAATAAGCCCACACAGTACAGATGGGACCGCTGAGCTACAGGGAAGGGAAAGGATCGGCTCAAGAGCCCCTGGAAGACCCCTGATGCCAGGCCAGAGCCTCCCCCTCCTCCCAGCCCCTCGCCAGCCCCAGGCTGGCCTCACCTTCAGACGCCTGCTGGAGGGCGCCCTCCCTCCGCCCCTCGTTCGCCCAAGCCCCGCCTCTGACTTGACTGCTGGATTTGCCCCTTACCCCAAGCCCGTGAGGGAGGCGGGTTCACAGCTGAGGCCCGCAGAGGGGACAGAACCTTCCCCTCCACCCCCGCCACTGCCTTTGTGTGTCCCAGGCCCAGGAGGAGGGCGCGGTGGATTCTGGGCTCCCAACCCCGCCCCCAGCCCCCACACACCCGCATTATCTCTCCGCGGCAGCAGCTGAGCCTCCCAATATCTCTCTGATCCCCCCAAATTTCCGGTTCCCCAAAGACAACTCAGGATGTGGGGAGGGAGGGGCAGGGAGAGGAGGAGGGAGACAGAGAAGAGAGAGATCCCAGAGACAGTGAGTCACAGAGAGACCAGAGAGAGAGAATCTCCAAGACACAGAGACAGAGACCGAGACTGGGGCAGAGACACAGAGACAGATGAGAGAGACAGAGCACTTCCCGAAAGCGAGAAAAAGAGATAGATACAGATAGACAGACAGACAGAGGAAGAGAGAGACACAAACAGACCAGAGACAGAGTCAGAGCCAAAGGAGAGAGGTGACACCAAGACACACAGAGACAGAGACAACGGGAGACAGGGGCAGAGGTGGGGAGACAGGGGCAGAGGCGGAGAGACTGAGGTCAGGCAGAAACAAAAGCGCGATGGAATAGGGAGAGGGAGGCTGGGGGTGCGAGGTGCTGGGGGACCCGGAAACAGAAAGTAGGTTGATGAGCTTGAGAGCCAGACAGGAGACGGGAGACATGCTCAGAGGCCCCCCAGGTACACGACGGGGAGGGAGGCAGGGACAGAGACCCCCAGCGTGTAGGCAGGAGGGCCCCCAGGAAAGGAGGCCAGAGACCCTGACCCGTCTTTCTTGCTTTTTTATTTGAGACAGAGTCTCACTCTGTCACCCAGGTTGGAGTGCAGTGGCATGATCTCGCTGCAACCTCCACCTCCCAGATTCAAGTGATTCTCCTGCCTCAGCCTCCCGAGTAGCTGGGACTACAGGTGCCTGCCACAACGTACAGCTAATTTTTATATTTTTAACAGAGACAGGGTTTCACCATGTTGGCCAGGCTGGTCTCCAACTGCTGACCTCAGGTGACCTGCCCACCTGGGCCTCCCAAAGTGCTGGGATTACAGGCATGAGCCACCCACGCAAGGCCTCCATCTCTGTCTTTCGCAGGGATTCAAGGATCCTTTCAGCCCTCTCAGGGCCACAGATACTCCAAGCGTCCACCCATCAGGCTTATATAACCCTTGGCTTAGGCCCAGCCCTGGAGCCCCTCACAGCCCCAGAGCCAGCAGTCCCAGGGAGAATCCCAGCAGAGGGGGTGTGCTCAGAGGAGCTGCCGCTGCCCATCACGCTTCTTGTTCAAGCCAGGAGGAAAGGGTGATAAGGAGAAGAACTCCCACAAGGGTCACAGTAAGAACCGAGTGTCTCTATAGCAATGGCACCTCGCCCAGCAGATGGTAGGTGCCTGGAGATGGGGCCTTGTTGATGAAGGCTGGTGCTCCCACAGCATCCTGTCTAGATGAGTCAGGATGCTTTCATTTGCAAACGACAGAAACCCAGCTGAAGCTGAGCCAAGCCAAAGAAGCGTGCTCATTAACTCCTGCAACTGAACAGTTCATGGGTGCAGCCAGCTTCAGGAACAAGTGGATCTAGAACCTCTGTTTTAGGGTTTACTAGAGACACAGGACTAATAGGATAGATGTATACATGAAAGTGAGTTTATGAAGAATTGACTGACATGATCACAAGGTGAAGTCCCACAACAGGCCGTCTACAAGCTGAGGAGCCGGTCAGCTAGTCCCAGTCCCAAGACCTCAAAATTAGGGAAGCTGACAGTCTGTGGCCGAAGGCCCGAGAGCCCCTGGCAAACCACTGGTGTAGGTCCAAGAGTCTAAAAGCTGAAGAACTTGGAGTCCGACGTTCGGGGGCAGGAAGCACGGGTGAAAGACAGAGGCCAGAAGACTCAGCAAGTCTGCTCTTTCCAACTTCTTCTGCCTCCCAAGTTCAAGCGATTCTCCTGCCTCAGCCTCCTGAGTAGCTGGGATTACAGGCGACCGCCACCACACCCAGCTGATTTTTGTATTTTTCGTAGAGACCGAGTTTCAGCATGTTGGCCAGGCTGGTCTTGAACACCTGACCCCAGGCAATACACCCACCTGAGCCTCCCAAAGTGCTGGGATCACAGGCGTGCGCCCAGCCCAGCCTGCTTTACCTTAGCTGAACTGACAGCTGATTAGATGGCGCCCACCTGGATTGAGGGTGGGTCTGCCTCTCCCAGTCCGCTGACTCAAATGTTAATCTCCTTTGGCAACACCCTCACAGACTCACCCAGGATCAATACTTTGCATCCTTCAATCCAGTCAAGTTGACACTCAATACTAGCCATCACACGTCCACCCCTTGTCAACTTGAACCCATATACATCTTCTGAGATCATACATAATCTTCAAATAAAGACAATAATAGGCCGGGCGTGGTGGCTCACGCCTGTAATCCCAGCACTTTGGGAGGCCCAGGCGGGCAAATCACCTGAGGTCAGGAGTTCTAGACCAGCCTGGCCAACATGGCAAAATCCTGTCTCTACTAAAAATATAAAAATTTGCTTGGTGTGGTGGTGGGCGCCTGAAATCCCAGCTACTCTGGAGCCTGAGGCAGGAGAATGGCTTGAAGCCAGGAGGAAGAGGTTGCAGTGAGCTGAGATCGTGCCTCTGTACTCCAGTCTGGGAGATACAGCAATACTCTGTTTCAAAAAAAAAAAAAAAAAATAGTCGTAATTACACCTAACATAATGTGGCTATCCTTCATACAACCAGAAGGACATCAATCCTTAACCTAAATGCTATTCCATAAAGTTAACATTATGTAAATGCTATGAGGTCGATAAATCTTATGTCACATGATAAAGGAAATAAAATGAAGATTTTTATTATTATTATTTTTTTAGAGACGGGGTTTCACCATGTTGGCCAGGCTGGTCTTGAACTCCTGACCTCAAGTGATCTGCCTGCCTGGGCCTCCCAAAGTGCTGGGATTACAGGCTTGAGCCACCACGCCCGGCCAAAATGAAGATATTTTCTAAGTACAAGTGTATACAAGCACAAACATGTTCTTAACAAAAGAAGGGGGAAATACTTGTAATAATTACAGTCCTTGGTTCTGCAACTGGTCACGTGGTCGTAGCTGGCATTGATGACTACCTTCTTGTACTACCCATTCTGTATTTCCTTTGCCTTTAGCAAGCACCTCAGCAGATGGTGTTTTTTCACCTGGTGGAGTGACCCAAACCTTCATTCCTGAAGGGTCTGGGCCATTTGTAGTCCTGCCTGGATTGGGCTATTGTAGTTTCCCATTGAACTTAATCACAGGTCTTGGCACTACTAAGAGACTACCCAGCTGGGCGTGGTGGCTCACACCTGTAATCCCAGCACTCTGGGAGATGGAGGCGGGCACATCACCTGAGGTCAGGAATTTGAGACCAGCCTTACCAACATGAAGAAACCCCATCTCTACTAAAAATACAAAATTAGCAGGCATGGTGGTGCATGCCCGTAATCCCAGCTACTCGGGAGGCTGAGGCAGGAGAACGGCTTGAACCCGGGAGGCGGAGGTTGCCGTGAGCCAAGATCGCACCACTGCACTCCAGCCTCGGCAACAAGAGTGAAATTCCATCTCAAAAAAATAAAATAAATAAAATAAAAGAGACGTCCTATGGGATCTCCTGTATTCCACGCATACTCTTACCTCTATTGTGGAGTAGCAGACTGATTTTATCTTTTTTTTTTTTTTTTTTGAGCTGGAGTTTTGCTCTTGTTACCCAGGCTGGAGTGCAATGGCGCGATCTCGGCTCACCGCAACCTCTGTCTTCTGGGTTCGAGCAATTCTCCTGCCTCAGCCTCCTGAGTAGCTGGGATTACAGGTGCGCTTCACTATGCCCAGCTAATTTTTTTTGTATTTTTAGTAGAGACAGGGTTTCACCATGTTGACCAGGATGGTCTCGATCTCTTGACCTCGTGATCCACCCGCCTCGACCTCCCAAAGTGCTGGGATTACAGGTGTGGGACACCACGCCCGGCCTTGATTTTATCTTGATAGTTCAGTCAGTCAACGCAGCCAACATTGTAACTCCCTTTGTAGCCTGTTGACTTAGAGGTAGGAGAAGCCCAAAGCATCCAGGTGGCAATCTTAACTTTCAGTTTAATGGAATCGTTGTGTCTCCTGGTGGCACCATTCCCCCTTCTGGAACTAAGACCTCTAGGCCAGCAGAACAATGTCACGGGAACAGGAAGCAAAAATTTTACTAGTGGGTCACTAGGAGTGATGGTGGATCGTGCCATTTCCTCTTCCACCTCTTGATTCCTGGACTGGTGAATCCTGCCTATGGGAGGAAGAGTACTATATATTGGATGTATTGGATGCCGATTCAGAGCATACGCAGACTTCTGGAGAACTTTGCCCCAGCCCTGCAAAGTATTGTCACCTAGTTGGCATTGTAATTGTGACTTCGAAAGGCCATTCCACCGTTCTATCAATCCAGCTGCTTCAGGATGCTGGAGAGCATGGTAAAACCAGTGAATTCCATGAGCATGAGCCCATGCTACACTTCTTTAGCCATAAAGTGAGTGCCTTGGTCAGAGGCAATGCTGTGTGGAACACCACGATGGTGGATGAGGCATTCTGTGAGTCCACGGATGGTAGTCTTGGCAGAATCATTGGGTGCAGGCAAACCCATATCCGGAGTAAGTGTCTATTCCAGTGAGAACAAACCTCTGCCCTTTCCGTGATGGAAGAGGCCCACGGGTCACCCTGTCCACTTGATTATTAAAATCTCCCTCTGCTGAGGTCACCCATTGATGAGCACTCACATGGGATACAAATATCTTCACAGTTTTTCTTTTTTTTTTTTTTTTTTTTTAAAGACAGGTTTCACCATGTTGGTCAGGCTGGTCTTGAACTCCCGACCTCAGGTGATCCACCCACCTTGGCCTCCAAAGTGCCAAGGCATGAGCCAGCACGCCCGGCCTCTTCACAGTTTTTCACCACTCAGAGTGGTCCATCCACATCCCTCCTCCCCAGATTTCTTATCACCAATTTTCCAATCATGCTTCTTCCAAGCCCCTGACCATCCAGCAAAACCATTGGCTACAGCCCATGAATCAGTATATAATCACACATCTGTTCATTTCTCCTTCCAGGCAAAGTGCACAACCAGGCGCACTGCTCCAAATTCTGCCCACTGGGAAGACTTCCCTTCACTGCTCTCTTTCAGGGATGTCCTAGAAAGAGGCTGTAGTGTTGCAGCGGTCCACTTTCGGTGGTCCCTGCATCATGCAGAACCATCTGTGAACCAGGCCCTAGTCTTCTCTTCCTCTGTCAACTGATCATAGGGAACTCCCCATGAGGCCATCGGTGGAGGCTGGGAAGAGAAGGCAGGGTGGCAGGAGTGGAGACCATAGGCATTTGAGCCACTTCCTCATGTAACTTATGTGTGCCTTCAGGACCTGCTTGAGCCCGATCATGTATATACCACTTCCATTTGATGAGGGAAATGCTGCTGCCCATGACCCGCTTTATGGCTAGGTGGGTCAGAAAGCACCCAGTTCATGATAGGCAGTTCAGATCTCATGGTGACTTGATGACCCATAGTCAAACATTCAGTTTCCACCAAAGCCCAGTAACAGGCCAAGAGCTGTCTCTCAAAAGGAGAGTAGTTATCTGCAGAAGATGCCAGGGTCAGCCAGCCGGGCACAGCAGCTGACACCTGTAATCCCAGCACTTTGGGAGGCCAAAATGAGTGGATCACAGGAGGTCAGGAGTTCAAGACCAGCCTGGTCAACATGGCAAAACCCCATCTCTACTAAAAATACAAAAATTCGTCGGGCATAGTGGTGGGCACCTGTAATCTCAGCTACTCGGGAGGCTGAGGCAGGAGAATCGCTTGAACCCAGGAGGTGGGGGGTTGCAGCGAGTTGAGATTGTGCCACTGCACTCCAGCCTGGGCAACAAAAACAAGACTCTGTCTCAAAAAAAAAAAAAAAGAAAAAGAAGAAGATGCCAGGCCTTGCTCCAAAATCCTAGATGCCTCCACTGTGATTCACCTACGGGGGCTGCCGAAGGCGCCAAACAGCACCCCTAACTGCCACTGGCACCTCAAGCACCGTCAGATCTGCCGGCTCATATGGCCCAAGTGGCAGAGCAGCTTACACAGCAGCCTGGACCTGCTGCAGAGCCTTCTCCTGTTCCGGACCCCCCTCAAAACTGGCAGCCTTTCAGGTAGCTCAATAAATGGGCCAGAGTAACACACCCAAATGAAGAATGTGTTGCCTCCAAAATCCAAACAGGCCCACTAGGCATTGCATCTCTTTCTTGATTATAGGAGGGGCCAAATGCAGCAACTTATCCTTGTCCTTAGAAGGAATATCTCGACCAGCCCCACATCCCCACTGAAGCCCTAGACATTTTGCTGAGATAGAAGGTCCCTGAATTTTAGTCGGATTTATTTCCCATCCCATGGCACACAAACGTCTCACCAGTAAGTCCCGGGTGTTTGCTTCTTCTTGCTCCTTGGATCCAATCAGCACAGTGTCATCAATGTAATGGCCCAGCGTGATATCCTGTGGAAGGGAAAAGCAATCAAGTTCTCTCCAAATAAGATTATGACACAAAGCCAGAGAGCTGATATACCCCTGAGGTAGGACAGTAAAGGTACATTGCTGGCCTTGCCAGGTAAAGGCAATCTGCTTCTGGCAGGCCTTATGGACAGGAGTGGAGAAAAAGGCATTTGCCAAGTCAACGCTTGCATACCAGGTACCAGGAGATGTGTTTATTTGCTCAAGCAATGGAACTACATCTGTCTGGTACAGCAGCTGCAATTAGAGTCATCACTTGTTTAAGCTTACGATCATCCACTGTCCTTCTCCAAGATCCATCTGTCTTCTGCACAGGCCAAATAGGAGAGTTGAACAGGGATGTGGTGGGACTCACCACCCCTGCATCTTTCAGAAGTGGTGAGTCCCTTGATGGTGGCACTAATCTCCACAATCTCTCCAGGGATGCAATACTGTTTCTGATTTACTATTTTTCTAGGTAGAGGCAGCTCCCACAGCTCCCATTTGGCCTTTCCCACCATAATAGCAGTCAGGGAACCAGTGTGATGATTCTGCCAGCTACTAAGTATGTCTATGCCAATTATGCATTCCGGCACTGGGAAATGACCACAGGATGAGTCCAGGGACGTGTGGACCCATTGTAAGTCAGACCCGAGCTAAAACTCCATTAATTACCTCACCTCCATAAGCCCCTGCTTTAACTGGGGGACCCACATGACGTTTTGGGTCCCTTGGAATCAATAGCAGCTCAGAGCCAGTGTCTAGTAGTTCCTGAAAGATCAATTACGTTGGTAAAAGCCCAGAGGTCTGCCTAGGGAAGCATGGGGAGAAAGATTAACAGCATAAATTATTGACAGTGTATTGGACTCCTTCCTCAAGGGGACCCAGACTCCCCCTTCATTCAAGGGATTCTGGGAATTCTGGGTCTGTAAACTGGCTCAAGTCTGGAAATTGATAATCTTTTTTTTTTTTTTTTGAAATGGAGTCTGTCCTGCTCTGTAGCCCAGGCTGGAGTACAGTGGCGCTATCTTGGCTCACTGCAACCTCCGCCTCCCAGGTCCTGGTTCAAGCAATTCTCCTACCGCAGCCTCCCAAGTAGCTGGAATTACAGGCACGAGCCACCATGCCCAGCTAATTTTTGTATTTTTTGGTAGATATGGGGTTTCACCATGTTGACCAGTCTGGTCTTGAACTCCTGACCTCACGATCCGCCCGCCTCAGCCTCCCAAAGTGCTGGGATTACAGGCGTGAGCCACCACGCCTGGCCCTTGGTTTGCCTTTTGTCTTTCCGTTTCCACCAACTTCTAGCTAGTACACAGCCTCCGTCCTTTTACTAAGGAGGGAGGTAAAAAAAAAAAAAAACATACACTCAAAAAAAATACACTTCCATAAGTAACTTTGGAACTGGCTGTGTGATCTTAAGCAAATAATTTAACTTCTCTGAACCTGTTTCATTTTCCACCTAATGAGTCTCGTCATACCTTATAGACAAGGGTTTTATGAGATTCAGTGAAATAGTAAGTGTGAGGCCAGTCACAGTGGCTCACACCTGTAATCCCAGCACTTTGGGAGGCCAAGACAGGAGGATCAGTTGAGGCCAGGAGTTCAAGACCAGCCTGAGCAACATAGTTAGAACCTGTCTCTACAAAAAAAAAAAAAAAAAAAATGAAAAATTATCTGGGCATGATGGCACACACCTGTAGTCTAGTTACTTGGGAAGCTGGGGTGGGAGGATTGCTGAGCCCAGTTCAAGGCTGCAGTGAGCTATGGTCATGCCACTGCACTCCAGCCTGGGTGACAGGGCAAGACGTGTGTGTGTGTGTGTGTGTGTGTGTGTGTGTGTGTGTGTATTTGAGACAGAGTCTTAATCTGTCGCCCAGGCTAGAGTGCAGAGGCATGATCTCGGCTCACAGCAACCTCCACCTCCTGGGTTCAAGTGATTCTCCCGCCTCAACCTCCTGAGTAGCTGGAATTACAGGTGTCTGCCACCATGCCCAGCTAATTTTTGTATTTTTAATAGAGATAGGGTTTCACCATGTTGGCCAGGCTGGTCTCGAACTCCTGACCTCAGGTAATCTGCCCGACTCAGCCTCCCAAAGTACTGGGACTACGGGTGTGAGCCACCGCACCCAGCCTGAATATTTTTTTTTCTGAGACAGAGTTTCACTCTTGTTGCCCAGGCTGGAGTGCAATGGCGAGATCTTGGCTCACTGCAACCTCTGCCTCCCAGATTCAAGTGATTCTCCTGCCTTGGCCTCCCAAGGCGCTGCGATTAGAGGTGTCCAGCTAATTTTTGTAATTTTAGTAGAGATGGGGTTTCACTACATTGGCCAGGCTGATCTTGAACTCCTGTTTCAGGTGATACACCTGCCTTGACCTCCTCCCAAAGCACTGAGATTATAGGCATGAGCCACCACATCCAGCTTGAATATCTTCTTTTAAATTAGAATCCCTGGGCCCCCAGGGATTACATCAGCAGCCAGGGATGGCCTGATTATGGTTGTAATGTAATGGAAATAAGAGCATCTATGCTTACCATTTAGAAGCATTTTTCTACAAGTGACAGAAAATCTGGCTCAAATTGGCCTGGGCTCGGAGAGGGGCCTTTGATTGCTTCATCAAGGAGAAATGGCTCCCCCGAACGTTGGATGTGGTGCTCGACCACCAGGACTCGCTTTCATCCCTGACTCTGTGGTTCTCTGGTGCCTGCATCCTCAGGCTGGCCTCTCCAAGTGGAAGTCTGCAAACCTCCAGGCCTCTGTCCTACTAGCTTGGCAGCCCCATTGGAAAAAGGGCTTCTCTATACCATCAGCTCCACCAAAAGGCTCAGGAATATATCTGATTGGCCCGAATTGGGTTGTGTGCCCCAGTATCAGCCAATTATTGTGGCCAGGGGATGTAAGGATTGGCCAATCCTGGGTCACATGCACAACCAAGAAGTCAGTTCCATCCCAGCCACAGAAACGTTTCCAAAAGGAAATCCAGACGGCGTCATTGGAAGGAGGGATGGGAGCTGGTCCTCTAAAGGTGTCAAAAGGTGGGCTGTAAAATGTTAATAATAACTTACGGCGCAGTGGCTCATGCTTGTAATCCCAGCACTTTGGGAGGCCCAGCGGGCGGATCACCCAAGGTCAGGAGTAAGAGACCGTCCTGGCCAATGTGGTGAAACACCATCTCTACTAAAAATATAAAAATTAGGCCAGTGCAGTGGCTCACGCCTGTAATCCCAGCACTTTGGGAGGCTGAGGCGGGCGGATCATGAAGTCAAGCGATCCAGACCATCCTGGCCAACATGGTGAAACCCCATCTCTACTAAAAATACAAAAATTAGCTGGGTGTGGTAGTGCGCGCCTGTAGTCCCAGCTACTCGGGAGGCTGAGGCAGGAGAATCACTTGAACCCGAGAGGCAGAGGTTGCAGTGAGCCAAGATCGGGCCACTGCACTCCAGCCTGGTGATAGAGCGAGACTTCAACTCAAAAAAAAAACAAAAAATACAAAAATTAGCCAGGCATGGTGGCAGGCACCTGTAATCCCAGCTACCCAGGAGGCTGAGGCAGGAGAATTGCTTGAATCCAGGAGGCAGCGGTTGCAGTGAGCCAAGATTGCGCCATTGCACTCCAGCCTGGGTAACAAGAGTGAAACTCTGTCTCAAAAAAATTAAAAATAACTTAAAAAGAAAGACTCTGAAGTCAGATAAATTAGGGAAATACTTGGTTAGGCAAAGAGAAATAAAGACATATATCACAGGATTCCTCAACGCAGTTGACTCTGCAAGGGGGTATTACGGCCAGTTGCAGTGGCTCACAGCTGTAATCCCAGCACTTTGGGGAGGCTGAGGCAGGAAGACTGCTTGAACCCAGGAGTTCAAGACCAGCCTGGGCAACATAGCAAGACCTTATCTCTATAAAAAAATTTTAAGATAAATAAATAGGCCGGGCGTGGTGGCTCACGCCTGTAATCCCAAGCACTTTGGTGGCCAAGGCGGGTGGATTACCTGAGGTTGGGAGTTCAAGACCAGCCTGACCAATACGGTGAAACCCCGTCTTTAAAAAAAAAAAAAAAAAAAAAGATAAATAAATAAAGAATGCTGCTTTTCTCAAACTTTCCTGACCCTGAAGCCATTCTTGAGAAGCTTCTCACGGACTCATGGGCCACACAACGCATTTTGAGAAAAACTGCCCTCAACACCACACTGAGCCAGAGCCATTGAAGTCGCTGTGGCTGCCTTATTGGCAGCTACCCTCCTCCTCACCATGTCAGAGCCCCAGCTGCCATCCTCTGCTTCCTTTGCCCGAGAGCTTGCCCTAGCCACTAGAGCCACTGTGCCCATGTGAGTGGCAGTCCAGAAGTTCTGAAGAATTAATACCACCCCCACCAACCCAGGAGTAGCCCTCAACTAGTAACTTCTGGGAGAGGAAGTATAAATACCCCAGCTCCCTCCTCCAAGCAGGAGGATTCTGCACCAGCCCCCAGTGTTCCCTGCAGGCCTGGGCTCTAGTTGCCCATGGTAGTACCTGGCTTTATAATGCACTCTCTATTGGTGGCCTTCTGTTTCCTGTTTCACTTCCCCACCCCCCTCCAGTGTTTTCTGGGACCACCTCCCAAATAAACCACTTGCACTAACACCCTTGTCTCAAGGTCTGCTTCAGGGAGACCCCCAAATCAAGAGAGTTGTTATCACCTAATAGCTTTTACCAACATACAGATGTCTCCCCCCAAGCAATTCCAGAAAATGCTCTTTCTCCCTCTCTCACTTGTCACTAAAGCTACATTTTCTACAACACCAGAGTTAAAGAAAAATCTATATCTGGGCTGGGCATAATGGCTTACGCCTGTAATCCCAGCACTTTGGGAGGCCGAAGTGAGCCGATTACTAGGTCAGGAGTTCGATATCAGTCTGGCCAACATGGTGAAACTCTGTCTCTACTAAAAATACAAAGACCAGCTGAGATTACAGGCACCCGCCACCACACCCAGCTAACTTTTGTATTTTTAGTAGAGACGGGGTTTCACCATGTTGGCCAGGCTGTGTTGAACTCCTGACCTCAGGTGATCCACCCACTTCGGCCTCCCAAAGTGCTGGCTGGGATTACAGGCCTGAACCACTGTGCCCAACTGCACTGCGACTTCTCTGTCTGCTCTCAAGCTGTGGGTGTCTAAGTTGTCTCCAGCTGCAGTCATTACAATGCTGCCAGCGTCTGCTTGTACCTGCCACTTTGGCCCATGTGCTGGAGATGGTAAAGGTTTATAACCAGGAAATTTTTACTGAGATGGAGTCTCACCCTGTTGCCCAGGCTGGAGTGGTGCAATCTCAGCTCACTGCAACCTCCACTTCCCAGGTTCAAGCAATTCTCCTGCCTCAGCCTCCCGAGTAGCTGGGATTACAAGTGCCCACCACCAAGCCTGGCTAATTTTTGTATTTTTAGTAGAGATGAGGTTTCACCATGTTGGTCAGGCTGGTTTCGAACTCCTGACCCCCAGTGATCTGCCCGTTTTGGCCTCCCAAAGTGCTAGGATTACAGATGTGAACCACCAAGCCCAGCCTGGAGTTGTTCAAGGTTTATACCCAGGAATGTGTTAGGTAAAGGGAGACACCCGGCTTCAGCTTCACCAGATGTTGCTAGATTGGTTACACTAATAGCCCTTATTGGTCAACTGTTCTTTGTCTATCAGTACAGGCACAAAGGTGCCTCTGCTCATGTCTATTTCTTCCAAAGAGAAGGATTTAACTCCACCTGTTGATGGCCAGACTGTCCAATCCCCTTCCCAAACTCTCCCACCCTTATCTTCTCCAACTGGGCCTCTTCTAAGCTTCCCATTTGGGGCAGCCAGCACTTTATACGAGAATCAGAATGAGGTCAGGCACAGTGGCTCACGCCTGTAATCCCAATACTTTGGGAGGTTGAGGCGGGTGGATCACCTGAGGTCAGGAGTTCGAGACCAGCCTGGCCAACATGGTGAAACCCATCTCTACTAAAAATATAAAAATTAGCCAGGCTTGGTGGTGGGCACCTGTAATCCCAGCTACTCAGGAGGCTGAGGCAGGAGAATTGTCTGCTCTCAAGCGGTGGGTGTCTAAGTTAGGAGTTCAAGACCAGGAGTTCAAGACCAGCCTGGCCAACATGGCGAAACCACATTTCTACTAAATATAAAAAAAATTAGCCATACATGGTGGCAGGCACCTGTAATCCCAGCTACTTGAGAGGGTGAGGCAGGAGAATTGCTTGAACCCAGGAGATGGAGGTTGTAGTGAGCTGAGATCGTACCACTGCACTCCAGGCTAGGCAACAAGAGTGAAACTGTCTCAAGAAAATCATCATCATCATCATCATCATCATCAGAGCAAGGAGGCTGCCCGTCAGAGCAGCAGTGACCCGGTGGGGCCAATGGCCACAGGTCTAATCCCAGGTGTACCTCTTCAGCTGTGTGCCCTTGGGTAAGTTACTTCACCTCTCTGAGCCTGTGTTTCTTCCCCTGCATAATGGGGACACTAACCTGTAACTGACAACAGAGGGTTCATGACAATCGCATGAAATGAGCATGGCAATGCAGTGGGCGTCCCGGAGGAGCCACTGTCACAGGCATGCACCACTGCACCTGGCTGACCTTGAACGGAGGCACTGTTATTATGACCCTTGAGTAGGAGATCTGTCAGGGTGGTGGGAAAAATTATAAGAAAGACACAAAGCTTTTTGGAACGCCGAAGTTTTCGCAAAAGCCTCGGGAGAGAATTATGGCTGAAGGCAACCTAATCTTCTTACCCTGAGCTAATAGTGAAGAGCAGATAACAAGGGAATGTAGAGGAGTTTATCTAAATAGCTTGTTTACCTGTTTCTCCAGAAACCAATCTTTGATCATACTCGTGCAGAACTGCTCTCTACTGGAGGGCAGGGTCGGCAATGTTAATTACCCACTAATGGTGTTTGCTTTAGACCTTTTCATTAAATCTGTTCTAAAATAAATACAAGCCTCTCCAGCATACGGGGGCTTCATGGCTGGACTCCCTCTTCAGGATCTGTGAGCCAGGGGTCCCCTGGCCACGCTTGCACAGGCAAAACATCTGTGTTTGCATATTTCTGTCATCTGTCAGAGTCTGCCAGTCAGACTCAGCACCTTTGGAGTCCACAGAGAACTGCCAACAACTTTGCATCTCAGAATGACTTTGGCTGTAGTGACAGAAGCCCCAGGTCAAGCTGACTGAAGACAAACTGTCATTTATTGACCCACGTAATGCTTCAGGTATGTCCAGATCCAGTTTTTTGTTTGTTTGTTTGAGACAGAGTCTTGCTCTGTTGCTCAGGCTGGAATGCAGTGGTGTGCACTCCACTGCAACCTCCACCTCCCAGGTTCAAGTGATTCTCCTGCCTCAGCGTACCAGGTAACTGGGATTACAGCGCCCACCACCACGCCCAGCTAATTTTTGTATTTTCAGTAGAGACGGGGTTTCTCAATGTTGGCCAGGCTGGTCTCAAACTCCTGACCTCAGGTGATCCGTCCACCTCCAACTCCCAAAGTGCTGAGATTACAGGCAGGAGCTACCATACGCAGATCCAGGTTCCTGACACAGATCCAGGAATTCTAATGACACCTTTAGGAAGCTGGCTCTGTCCCTCTCCAGGCCACTCTCTCCTCCATACAGGCTTCATTCTGAGCAGGCTCTCCAAGTGGTGGCTCCAGGCCTGCATCCGTCCAGCTTAATCACTGCCCTGAGCAGATGGAGCTTCTGCCCAGCACTTCCCGCCCAGATCCCAAGACTGCTCCTCACTGGCCCAGGCAAGGTCGCATGCCCATACCTGAGTCAATCGTGATGGCCGGGAAAAAGATGGTGACCTTGGCCCACGTCTGGGTCATGTGTTCAACAATCTCCAGGCCAGGTGCAGTCACTGACCTTAAATCCCCAGGAGACACTGAGTGCAGTGGCTCATGCCTGTAATCCCAGCACTTTGGGAGGCCAAAGCAGGAGGATCACTTGAGCTCAGGAGTTCAAGACCAGCCTGGGCAACACGGTGAGACCCTCATCTCTACAAAAAATAAAGCATTAGCGGGTCATGGTAGCATGCGTCTGTAGTCTCAGCTACTCAGAAAGCTGAGCTGAAAGGGTCACTTGAGCCCAGGAGTTCAAGGCTGCACTGAGCCATGATTGCACTATTGCATTCCAGCCTGGGCGACAGAGGGAGACCTCATTTCCAAAAAAAGAAAAAACAGGCTGGGCGTGGTGGTTCACGTCTGTAATCCCAGCAATGTGGGAGGCTGAGGCAGGCAGATTACCTGAGGGGCAGGAGTTTGAGACCAGCCTGGCCAACACGGTGAAACCCATCTCTACTAAAAATACAAAAATTAGCCGGGTGTGGTAATGGGCGCCTGTAATCCCAGTTACTCGGGAGGCTGAGGCGGGATTCGCTTGAACCCAGCAGGCAGAGGTTGCCGTGAGCTGAGATTGCACCACCTCCAACTTGGGTGACTGACAGAGAGAACTCTGTTTAAAAAAAGAAAAAGAAAAAACAAACACACAATCTCTAAAACTGCATGGAATGAAATTGGAAAAGGAGTGAATCACAGAGGAAAGCCAAGGTGAAATTCCCAAAATAAGGGGAAATGGAGGCCGGGTGCGGTGGCTCACACCTGTAATCCCAACACTTTCGGAGGCCAAGGTGGATGGATCACAAGGTCAGGAGTTCAAGACCAGCCTGGCCAATATAGTGACACCCCATCTGTACTAAAAATATAAAAATTAGCCAGGCGTGGTGGCAGGTGCCTGTAATCCCAGCTACTCAGGAAGCTGAGACAGAGAATTGCTTGAACCTGGGAGGCAGAGGTTGCAGTGAGCTGAGATCACACCACTGCACTCCAGCCTGGGTGACAGAGCGAGACTGTTTCAAAAAAAAAAAAAAAGGCCAGGCATGGTGGCTCACGCCTGTAATCCCAGCACTCTGGGAGTTGGAGGCGTGACTCTGGTCACAAGGTCAAGAGATCAAGACCACCCTGGCCAACATGGTGAAACCTCATCTCTCTACTAAAAATGCAAAAATTAGCTGGATGTGGTGGCACGCGCCTTAGTCCCAGCTTCTCGGGAGCCTGAGGCAGGAGAATCCCTTGAACCTGGGAGGTGGAAGCTGCAGTGAGTGGATATCACGCCACTGCACTCCAGGTGGGGGGGCAGGGGATAGATCCCGGCCAAGTGAAAGCAATAGATGCCCCCCCCCCATACCCTTGCTCCTCAAGAAGGGGTTTGTGGAACAGCAGCACCAGAATCACACAGGAGCGGCTCAGAAATGCAAAGTCTCAGGCCCGTCCCAGGCTACCGAGTCAGAACTCACCCTGCAGCAAGGTCTGCTGGTGAGTCACCCACACATCAAAGTCTCAAAAGTGCTGTGCTGCACAGTAACTTTTTCAGTTGCTTAGACAATTTTTTAAGTTCTGTTTTATTGAGAACCACAAAAGGTAAGAACTAAGAGAGTCCTCCCAGGTCATCCAGTCCCTTGGTCTAAGGACGGCGAAACCATTGTCACAGCCAGCAGCTGCCATGTCCTGGGACTGTCTCATGGGGTGATGCGTCCTGAGCCCCAGCAGCACCAGCCCAGGTCAGAAGGCCTCATTCAGAAGTGGGGGTGTCCCAGCCACTGTCTGCTGTCACTCACAGCCCCTGGCTGAGCCCCCGTGGAGGATGGAGACCCACAGACACACACACACAGATATCTCCAAATCTCTGACTCAGACTTGCACACGTGCACACACACAGATGCACACTCAACAAAGACACACACAGGCCTTTATTCTATTACACAGAGTACGGCTGGGGCCAGGGCAGGTCACTCTTAGGCTGTGTCAGAAGGTGCAGAGCGTTCGGGGGTCACAGGCCAAACCCCAAAGTGATAATAAGTTACAGGGGGGGACTCTCGGGCTGTTGTCAGGCTGGAGCCAGGGCAGGATGCCAAGCTCAGCCCAGCTCAGCCCTCCCAGGCAAGCCTGGTTCCAGGACAGACTGGGCTTCCACTGAAACACAACAGAGCAAGGAGGGACATGAATCAGGAGGCGGGCGGGGTCAGCAGGCACCGCACCCAGAGGCAGAGGGACGTAACAGGCAGGAGTTGGGCAGGGGGTCCTGGAGGGAGGGAGTAGAGCCTGAGGGCCCAGGCCAGGGTGGAGACAGGACAGGCTTCTCACCAGGCCCTCAGTTCAGCTCCTGCAGATTCTCGTAATCTGGAGCCCCCCTCTTCCTCCACTTCCTCCGCCTCCTGGGAACTCAGGGTGGCTGTGGGGGAGGGGAGGTTGGTCTCCAGCTTGCAAGCCAGCCCCACAGGCTCAAGGCAGCTACCCCAGCTCCTGCCCCTCCCGCAGCACCCACCGGCCTCCGTCTTAGCCACTCCAGGATGCAGCTCCTGGGACACGTTCACATACTCCCAGCTGACATCTGTGGGGACAGATCAGAAGGAGGGTGGCCACGCAAAGGGGTCAGGAGGGCGAGAGAGCAGGGGGACCTCAGACAGAGGGGGGCAGAAGGGGTGGGTAGCCCCAGGGTGAGGTCCAGTCGCACTGAGAGCGTGGTAGGGTGGCGGGGGTGCGTGGGTGGGCACCAGGGAGCACCGGTCACTCACCCAGAGACGCTTCTGCGCTCTCACCGCTCTCCGGAACGTTCACGTAATCATCAATGGACTCCACTGTGGGGAAAGCCAGACCCACCCCAGCACTATGAGAACCCCCAACCTCAGGCATGCAGAGCTCCCCAACAGCAGACACCAGAGGCTCCCCCACACAGCTACCCCCATTAGCCCCAGAATGGAGAGAGGGCACTCCAGGCTGGCAAGGATGGTAATGATGATGGTGATGGTGGCCTGGACAAGGGTGAGAGCCATGGAAAGGGAGAGAGGAGGTCCACGTGATAGGGACTGAGGAGCGCTGAGGGAGGGTCAGGCCCCAGCACAGCCCCTAGGCTGGGGAGCAGGGATGGAGTGTGGCTCAGAGCAGTGGGAGTTTGGTGGCGTGTGTGGAAGGGACATGGCACCCTTGGCCCAGCGGGTGCCTCCTCCTCTCTGAACCCCCTGCCCACCCCCTGCCAGCCACTGCCCATGTCCCACCCCATGTCAGCCCCTTATGGCGCCTGTCACCATCCATGTTATTTGGGGGGGTTTTGTTTATTTTTTTTTGAGACAGGGTCTCACTGTCGCCCAAGCTGGAGTTTAGTGGCACGATCTAAGCTCATCACAACCTCTGCCTCCAGGTTCAAGTAATTCTCCCACCTCAGCCTCCTGAGTTGCTGGGATTACAGGTGCCCACTACCACATTCTGCTAATTTTTGTATTTTTAGTAGAGACGGGTTTTGCCATGTTCGCCCGGCTGGTCTTGAACTCCCGACCTCAGGTGATCCACCCGCCTTGGCCTCCCAAACTGCTGGGATTACAGACAGGAGCCACTGTGCCCGGCCTATTTGGTTTTTTGTTTTTGTTTTGTTTGCTTTTGTTTTTAGACAGAGTCTTGCTCTGTTGCCCCGGCTAGAGTGCAGTGGCATGATCTCGACTCACTGCAACCTCCACCTCCTGGGTTCAAACGATTCTCCTGCCTCAGCTTCCCAAGTAGCTGGGATTACAGGTGCATGTCACAATGCCCGGCTTAAGTTCGCATTTTTAGTAGAGACCAGGTTTCACCATGTTGGCCAGATTGGTCTCAAACTCCTGACCTCAGATGATCCGCCCTCCTGGGCCTCCTAAAGTGCTGGGATTATAGGCGTGAGCCACCGTACCCAGCCTGTCTGGTTCTTTTACGTGTTCTTGTTTCTCCATGAAAATGTGGACAAGGCGGGCTTCAGAAACAGACTGCCCTGGTTCAATCCCAGCTCCAGCACTAAGCAACCACGTAACCTCAGCCCGGGGGACCTCACCTCTCAGTGCCTCAGTTTTCTTCTCTGTAAAATAGGGCCTGTTACACAGCAGTGCTGTTAAACAGATAAACCCTGTGTCACACAAAGGGGACAGCTGGAGCACAGGAGGGCGAGGGCAGGAAGGTAGCCCTGGGGTGGTGAGGTTAGTGAGTGAGCACATGTCAGACTCAGCAAGGCATGCAGAAGGCCCTCAGTGAATGTTAGTTTCTTCCTTCCTTCCTTCCTTTTTTCTCTCTCTCTCCCTCCCTCCCTTCCTTCCTTTTCTTTCTCTTTCTCTCTCTCTTCTCTTTCTTTCTTCCTCCCTTTTCTCTCTCTCTTTTCTTTCTTTCGTCGGAGTCTTGCTCTGTCACCAGGCTGGAGTGCATAGCGTGATCTCCCCTCACCACAACTTCCACCTCCTGGGTTCAAGTGATTCTCCTGCCTCAGCCTCCAGAATAGCTGGGATTACACGTGCACGCCACCATGCCTAGCTAATTTTTTGTATTTTTAGTAGAGACAGGGTTTCACCATATTGGCCAAACTGGTCTCGAACTCCTGACCTTGTGATCCGCCTGCCTCAGCCTCCCAAAGTGTTGGGATTACAGGCACGAGCCACCGCGCCCAGCCTCTTCGCTTTTTTTTTTTTTTTTTTTTTAAAAACAAGGTCTCACTCTGTCACCCAGGCTGGAGTGCAGTGGCACGATCTTGGCTCACTGCAACTTCTGCCTTCTGGGCTCAGGTGATCCGCACACCTCAGCCTCCTGAGCAGCTGGGACTACAGGCACGTGCCACCACACTTGGCTAATTTTTTTTATTTTTTGTGGAGATAAGGTTTCGCCATATTACTCAGGCTAGTCTTGAAATCCTGGACTCAAGCAATCCTCCCGCCTCGGCCTGCCAAAGTGCTGAGATTACAGGAGTGAGCCACCACACCCAGCCAGCTATTTTATCAGAACAGTCCACCTCCTTAAGTGTTACATTCATAGCATTAGCCCAGTAGAGGGCACCGCAGTAAATGTTGAATGAATGAATGAATGAATGAAGTACTTGGACAGTCTGGAGCTCAGGAGAGAGCAAACTAGGAATCTGGATGGCAAACAAGGCCAAGGTGTAGAAGTGATAGCCCAGGACAAGTATATACAGAGAGAGCAAAGCAACAGAAAACTAAAGAATGCTGGACCTTGAGGAAAGCCCAGAGGGCGTGCCCAGGCAGGATGAGACCAGAAGGAAGGGAGAAAAACAGCTCAAAGGAAACAGGGCAGTGCAGGGAGCAGAGAAAACTCTCTCTCTCTCTCTCTCTCTCTCACACACACACACACACACACACACACACACACACACACACACACACCAGCTTCTAATTAATATCCTTAGAGATGTATAAGATGGTATTGCCTCCATCAAACAAGAACAGGAGGCTATAAGAAAAGAACAGTCAGAAAAGAAAGAGTTTCTGGATAGGATAAATGAAACTGCAGTGGAAGCATGGAAGAATAAAGTCAAGGAAATCTCCCAGATATAAGGAAAGGACAGAGAGGTAGGAAAGAGGAGAGAGAAAGTTAAGAAAATCAGAAGAACAGGCTCATGCCTGTAATCCCAGCACTTTGGGAGGCTGAGATGGGAGGATCACTTGAGCCCAGGAGTTCAAGGCCAGGCTGGGCAACATACCGAGACCCTGTCTCTACAAAAAATTGTTTTAAATAAGCTAGGTGTGGTGGTATGTACCTGTGGTCTCAGCTACTTGGGAGGCTGAGGCTCACCGAGTAGCCTACTTGGGAGAATCACTGGAGCCCAGAAGTTTGAGGCTGTAGCAAACTACGATGGCACCACTGCACTCCAGCCTGTCCCTAAAATAATTAAAAAACAAAAACAAATGCCTGACTCACCGGAGAAGGCGCTGTCTCGAAGGCCAGGGGTGCTGAGCGCAGGAGCTGGTGGGGCGGCAGTGCTAGTGGCCGGGGCACTGTCAGGAAGCACCACCCTGAAAGGAAGTGAAACAGGTGGTGAGCAAGGGGGTACGCCCAGCCTCACCCCCCACCTCCTACCTCCCACCTGGCCACTCACAGGTAGCCCGGGTTGTGATAGTCATCCTCATCCTCGTCCTCATCCTCGTCCTCACAGGCTGGTTCTAGGGATAACAACACAGGGGTCAGCCTAGCCCACGACGGACCCAGCCTCCCCACCCAGCCTGGGCACCTCGGATCCCAGACGCACCCTCGTTCTCGTAGCTCGGCACACTGTTGGCTTCAGAGACAGGGCGAGAGGGAAACTGAGTCAGCTCAGGTCAAGCCGATCTTCCCGGCCCCAGCCTCCTCAGCCCTTCCCCACACTTACCACCATCTGAGTCCCTCCGGGAAGATGGCGTCCGGTGGGAGCCCCCCGGGGGCTGCGGGGGATCTTCTGGGAGTCAAAGGTCAGGGGTCATGGCTGAGGTGGGGCTCAGGGGGCAATGGCAGTTGCAAAGGGAAAGGGGGCTGCTCCCAATCCAAGAAAGTGAGAGGGTGGAGGGGGGTTCGGAGGGGTAGGGGAGCAGCTACTCACGGGATGGGAAGCAGGTCTGGCTGGCTCAGGGGTGGGTAGGAGGTGACAGGCGGGTAGGCGGGCGGCCTGGGGGCGAGCGTGCCTGAGGACACAGAACCAAGTTGAAAGAAGGACTCCAGACATCGTCAAGGCCTCAAAGAACAGACTAAGCCCCTGAAACCCCCGCACCTTGGATAGGCCTGGGGGCGCCATCTCCCCCTCTCCCAGCTCAGGTCAAGGCCATGTGGGCAGCCCCAGGGTGGCAGGGGGAGGCTGAAGGAAGGTTCACACTCACTCCTATGCCAGGGGACCCTCTCCCCAACACCAGAGGTAGAGGACCCTCCATGTACTCACAAGGCCGTTTGATCTGGATGCCCCTTGGATACAAACTGGTAAAAAAGACACAGCTTGGGGGATGGGGCTGGGAGAGGCCCCAGCCCTGCCCCACTATGGGGTGTGGAGGGAGACCCAGGGCGGCCGGGGCAGACTCACCTATCTGAGGAGGTGCTGTCGTAGGAGCCTGGGAAAGAGAGGGCTGCTAAGGCAGGAACATGGGGTGCTGAGGGCAGAAGGTGTGGGGGGTCCAGGGGCTCTCAGAGACAGTAGAATCGGGATGGAGGCAGGGACAGAGCCGGGACACAGCCAGGACAGACGCAGGGGCTGGGAGTGGGTGAGAATCCCGTCACTGTGCCCGAACCCCGGGCACCCCACCATTCCCACTCACCTGGCAGCCTGTGGCAGTGCACACACAGCGCCATCAACATGGCCAGGATGGGCAGCAGCAGGAGGCCCAGCATGCACGGGACCAGGACGGTCTCCTCCATCTGCAGGGGAGCTCGGAGCAGGCCGGCTTACCCCACAGGCCCCTCAAGGGCGGAGCCAAGGCCAGGCGAGGACGGGGTGAGGACCAGGTGAGGACCGGGTGAAGATTGGACCCAACAGGGGGCAGGTAGGCAGCAGGCGGCGTGGGACCCCAGGAGGAGGCGGCGGTTCCCTCCCCGGGGCTCCCTGGATGGGTCCCCTCTTCTGGGCCGAGTGGGCGTCCAGCTGGCTGTGGGAAGTCTCTGCTCCCAGGGTGGTCAAACCAGGGCCCAGACTGAAGTTGGGGGACCCAGCCACCCGTGTCCCGGCCCTACCTGCCCCTCCTGGGCGCCCGCCTCTCCCTGTGCCTGCCCGCCCGCCCGCCTGCGGCAGGAAGCTGTGGTGAGCACCAGGCGAGGGCAGGAAATCATCGAGTCCTCAGCCGGCTGTACCCGCCCCCTTCCCACTCCACCCCGCCAGTGGGGGAGGGGGCAGGAGGAGGCCCAGGAGCCACCCCAGGCTCTCACCAGGGGTCTTTGGGCCCCCAGGAATGGGACAGCCACCTGCCGGCTGGCAGCCACAGTCTCCACATCCAGGGCCCAGGGAGTCAGCAAAGAGGGAGGCCCTGACAGCGGGAATTCTGGGGTGCAGAAGGCAGTGCCCACCCCCACCTCAGCCAGGCCTGCGAGGCAAGGGGCAGGCTCCGGGGAAGCAGGGGCGTGACTCATAGTCACACCAAACCAGCTCACTCGGAGAGCAGTCCCCACTCTCGGTCACCCAGCCCAGAAGGGCAGAGACTCACTCAGAGCCCCAAGGGTTGACCCACAGTCTACAGAAGCCCTAGGGTGAAGACGGGACGCAAGATCAGAGGCCACCCAGAGAGAGACTAGAGCAGGCACCTCCGGTCTGGCTACAAATTCTATTCCATTACAAATAGCACCGAGCCCCTGGGGCTGCCCCTGTGGAGGGGGATCCCCCCTCCTGGACCCCCACCTCCTCCCCTGAGCTGCCCATGTAGTGTCTGGGAGCTGGGACATGGCCCAGGGTCCCTCTGGAAGCTAGGCCAGGCCAAGGGGTTAGGCCCAGGCCCCCTGTGGGGTGGGCCCAGGGCCAGCTGCGGCAGATGTGCAGGCAGGCAAGCGGCGGCCTCTCAGATGAGCACGCTGGCCACGGGCACCCGGGTGGAGCGGGCCCCGCTGGGGCACCACGATCCGGTCATCTGTGGGCCCTGCCTCGCGCAGCAGGCCTGCAGGGGGAGGGTCAGAGCCAGGGTGAACTGGATAGACAGACAAAGCCAGAGAAGAGCAAACAGGCAGCAGGAAATGGATGGGGCAGTCACAGAGCCACCCGAGGGGTAGACGCAGACAGACTGGAGGCCACACGAGGGGAGAGCTGTGGACTGAGCCACCAGGTGCACAGAAGTGGGCAGACAGATGGACAGACAGACAGACAGGCAGATCAAGAAGCTGGGCAGGGCACAGCCCCTAACTGACCCTGCACGTGCAGCTGCGCCCGCCGGCGGTCGCCCTCAATGAAGATGGCGGTGCCAAGGAAGGCCGCGCCGCCCAGCGCCCCGACAAACGCGCAGAGCATGAGCGAGAACTGCAGAGCCCGGACTCGGACAAGAAGGAGGGGGGCCAACTCCGGCGCAGGCGGTCAGAGATCTGCGGGGAGAGGAGACAGGAGAGCCAGGGAAGTCAGACAGCCTTGCGGAAGAGCCGGGAGGGACGTCCTGAGCTCCAGGGAGAAAGATAGGCGGAGCCCAGCAAAGGAAAGGAGGTTTCAGCCAGGGGCGGTGGCTCATGTCTATCATCCCAGCTACTCCGGAGGCTGAGGTGGGAGGATCGCTTGAGCCCAGGAGGTTGAGGCTGCAGTGAGCCGTGTTCGTGCTACTACACCGCAGCCTGGGCAACAGACTGAGATCCTGTCTCAGGAGGGGAAAAGGGGAGGGGGGAGGGGGGAGGGGGATTTAGACCACCAGGGTGAGGTCCCTGGCAGCAGAGTGAGATCCTGTCTCAGGAAGAAAAGAAAAAGAAAAGGGAAAGGAAAGGAAAAGACAGGTTTGGACCACCAATTTGAGGTCCCTGGCCTTACTGGTAGAAATCGTCAAAGACATAATCTTCCCCGCCCAGTTGGCAATGGAAGGTGAGAAGCTCCCCGGCACACAGCACGTAAACACTCTGCTAGGGCCAGGTCTTCTGGTCCAGCCCAGGCTCAGGCCACTGGCCAGGGCTGGAGATGTAAGTTCTCCCACTCCCCGCCCCATGACAGCCAAGGAAAAATGCTCACCAGGCCGATGAGGTAGGGGCTCCCAGCGTCACCCAGCAGGTGGGACAGCACGATCTGGAAGGCCTCGGCGGTGGAGCGTCGGGTGGGGATCACCACGTACTGTGGAGGAGTTGGTGGAGCTCAGTGAGTGCTCTGAGCTCCAGGGGAGCAGGAGGCGGGGGGGCCAGGAGAACGCCAAGTGTCCACCTAGGCCGGGGTCAGAGGTGTGCCTGGGTCGAGGTCACAGGGCAGGCCGGGGGTTCGCTACAGATATTATTTATTGCAGAAGGTAAGCTGAGGCTGGGCTTGGAGGGGGGAAAGGTAACACTCCTGCTCCCAACCTTCCTCTCTTCAGCCTGTAGGCTGACCCTGGAGGTGCCCAGCAACTCACCAGCAGAATGTCAGCCACGATGGCCCAGTTCATGGACAGGAGGGTCTCTCCAATGAAGATGAAAATCTGGGGGAATGAGAGAGGGGTGGAGGGTTTGTGACAGTAAGGACAAACACATGGAGGGTTCACCATGTCCCCAGCTCATCTATTAACTATTTAATCTTTACCACACCCCAGTCAGACAGGTGCTACTAATATTCCCATTGTGCACATGATGAAACTGAGCACAGAGAGGTTAAGCCACTTGCCCAATGTCACACAGCTGAGAAGAACCAGAGCTGTGATTCAAAACCAGGCATTCCACCTCGAGTGGCCACTATGCTGACTGCTCCTCCACCCTGGACCCACGTCACCCCCCATGACACCTGCTGGCTACTCACATAGGTGGCCACGATGCTACCACGGGCACAGGCAAGGGACAGGAAGAGAAAGGGTGCAGAGCCCAGGAGGCCAGCAGCACACACCAGGGGGTCAGCCCGGGGGGTTGGAGCGGCGGAGCCGGCGGCTGATCTCCACACCCAGGCCCACACCCAGGACTCCGGTCAGGCAGGTGATGAACCCGAAGATGAGACTGAGAGTGAGGAAGGGGGAGGGAGGTCTGTCCCTCTACCTGCCAAGCCCCCTACACTGCCCATCCCAGCCACCCTCACAACCAAGGTCCCCCCAGACACAGCACCCCATGGTTCACACAGCCCCGAGCGGCAGACATCATCCCATCACTTATTTCCCAGACAAGCAAACGGAGATTCCGGGAGAGCGGGCAGCTTGTGAAGTCAGGAGTCAACTCCCTGCCTGGGTCTGAGCCACAGAGGCTCTTCACTCCAGCCCTGCCACCCACAGGCCACCTCCCAGCCTAGCCCCATCTGGGCACCTGTCAGAGGAAGAGCAGGAGTCTCCGGGAAGGCAGGGTGGGGTCTCCCCCGAGGACCACTCGGGAACGCAGCAGGAACGCGGGAGCCCACAGAGCCAGGGAGCCCGTGACAAAGGCCACAGCAGTGAAGCCCAGGGAAGACAGGATGAAACTAGGACTGCAGGGAGTTGGGAGGGGAGAGAGTCACACCCCACGGAGGTGTCAAGGTAGGAGGGGGACCTCTCTTCTCCCTTCCTGGTTTATTTTAGTAAGGTCACACCACCAGGTGCAGAGGCAGTTCTGGCTCCCAGGATCTGGGCCTGTAATTCACGCAGCTGCCATAAGGGGGCAGTAGCGACTGAATTCCCAGCCTTGGGGTGTGGCCAGGAACGGGAACATCCCCCCACTTAAACCTGAAACCAGAGGTCAGGGCCTCCCTGGGGCCTCAGATGGTGGTCTAGGGTGAGAATAAACTCACTTTCTTGCCAGAGCTCTCAGATCTGCCCACCACGAGGTGGGGTTCAGGGGTGGCGAATCTGAGTGGCGCTCCACGGCTCCCCTTGGCGGCTCCCGCACTACCAGGAACAGCAGCAGAGCGGCCACCACTCCCAGACCCGGTGTCACCTGGGGGAGAGAGAGGACTTGAGGACAGGCACAGGCAGAGACACACTCAAGCCCTGGGCTGGGGGAGAGTGTGGGGTACAGATAACTCCAGCCTGAGACCTAAAATATCCAGTTAAGTGCCTGTTGCAAGAAGCCAAACCTGGAATTTGGAGGAAGGGGGTTGCCACTAGGGAACACCCTATTTTTGCAAGCCTAGCTTTGCTTCCTCTCTGGTAATTTTCTTTTGGGAAACCAGTACCCCTACTTCTCTCAATCCATTTGGTTTAAATAGGATCGCAGACTTGGCAGACAAGAGGACTGTTAAGCACCCCAGCCTCGGTGACGGATTCCACCGTGGCCACGTGACACATGTTCTTCTAGTCAGACACCATCCTGGAAACATGGCCCCAGGGTCCAAGGTACCAGTGTTGCTAAATGGGAAGATAATCATCTGGAGCTCTCATGTGCTTCAGAACGATGTCAACGCGGAGGAAAGTAAAGCTCAGAAGAGAAGCGCAGTGTGGGAGCCCTGGATCCAGCTTTACCTGACTGAAGCTCACCCTGGGACTTTCAGGAAGAAAGCCAAGACAGCCCCTTTAGGGGGCTTACGGTTTTACAATGGGCTTCCGTCACCTGCACGGAAGAGTTCTGTCTAGCACATGGATTCCAGGTGAGGGCAGCCAGCTTCCTGCAGGCTCAGCAGAGGGAGCGCTGCCTCAAAAAAAAGGGGTGTTTGGAGCCAGCTGCACAGCTCACACCTGTAAGCCCAGCACTTTAGGAGGGCGAGGCAAAAGGATTGCTTGAGGTCAGGAGTTGAAGACCAGCCTGGGCAACGTACAAAGACCCTGTCTTTTTAAGACATTGTTTCACTCCTGTTGCCCAGGCTGGAGTGCAATGGTGCTATCTCAGCTCACTGCAACCTCCGCCTCCCAAGTTCAAGTGATTCTCCTGCCTCAGCCCCCACAGAGCTGGGATTACAGGCACGCACCACCACGACCAGCTATTTTTGTATTTTTAGTAGAGACGGGGTTTCACCATGTTGGCCAGGATGGTCTTGAACTCCTGACCTCAATTGATCCACCCGCCTCAGCCTCCCAAAGTGGTGGGATTACAGGTGTGAGCCACGACGCCCAGCCTACCAAAAAAAAATTTTTTTTTATTAGCCAGGCATGGTGGCAGGCACCTACAGTCCCAGCTACTTGAGAGGCTGAGGTGAGAGGATCACTTGAGCTCAGGAGTTGGAGACTACAGTGAGCTATGAGTGCACCACTGCACTGCAGCCTGGTGAGATCCTGTCTCCTAAAAGAATAATGGGCAGTGGGAAGGTGTATGAAGGTAGGAAATGGGGATCTGTGAGAATGTCGCTGACCTACCCCCAGGCCAAGACCAGACTCACCCTCAGGGCCCAGTGCCAGTCCCCAGCCACATCCTTCACTTTGGAGCCCGCAATGTAGCCCAGACCACTGCGGGAGGGAGAGAGGGGGGAAAAGAGGGGACAGCCAGTCAGTCAAGTCCCCAGGCCAGGCCCTTCTGCCTCCCCCCAGGCCCCAGGCCCGCTCACCTGCCCACAGGAATGGCAAAGTAGAACACACTGAGCATCCGGCTCCGCTGGTCGGCCACGAAGAGGTCGGCGATGAGGGTGGGCGCGATGGTGGAATAACTGGCCTCCCCGACCCCCACCAGGCCCCGGGTCAGGAGAAGCAGCCAGGAAACGCTGGGGAGAGAGACCGGGGAGAGGTGGCACCCCAGCCTGCAGCCAGCCTCTGGGACACCGCACCAGCCGGCTCCAGGGAGGCAGCAGGGATGGCGGGAGACGCCTGGGTTTGAGAATCAGACAGACCTGAGCTTGCATCCTGGCTCCACCACTTACTAGCTGCGACTTGGGGAAAATAACTTAACCTCTCTGAGCCTCAGTTTCCTCATCTGCAAAAGGAGGATAACAATGACTTTTCACAGAGCTATTGTGAGGACTGGATAATAAAAGGTTTAAATAAGACAACCCCTGCTTGCCTGGTATGGGAAATTTTTAAAATTTTTTTTAAAATCAATAATGATCTTAGGCTTAGTAGTGGCTCACGCCTGTAATCCCAGCACTTTAGGAGGCCGAGGCGGGCAGATCACAAGGTCAGGAGATCGAGACCATCCTGGCCAAGAGGGTGAAACCTCGCCTCTACTAAAAATGCAAAAATTAGCTGGGCGTGGTGGCGGATGCCTGTAATCCCAGCTATTTGGGAGGCTGAGGCAGGAGAATCACTTGAACCTGGGGGGGCGGAGGTTGCATGCAGTCAGCCAAGATTGCGCCACTGCACTCCAGCCTGGTGACAGAGCGAGACTCCGTCTCAAATAATAATAATAATAATAATAATGACCTTAGATGGGAGTTTATGTGTCTACCAAAGACACCTGAAGCTAAGGACAGGTACTGTCACCCAAGGAAAGTACATAGGTCCTGGGGCTGAGGACAGAGTCCTGGGGCAGCATGAGAACAGACAGAGGAGGCTTCAGAGGAGCAAAGAAGCAACAGCCAGGGAGGCAGGAGGAAAACCAGAAGAGGATGGCATCATGAAGGCAGGAGAGAGTTTCAGGAAGGAAGAGGGGGTCAACAGCGCGAGAGGCTCCTGGAAGACCTAGTGCAAACAGGACTCGGAAGCAGGAGCTGTGTTTAGCAACCAGGAGGCCACTGTTGGCTTTGGCAAGAGCAGGTTCCATGGAGTGGTGGGGGCAGAAGTCAGCAGCAGCACTCGAGGGGTGAGCGTAAGTGAGGAAGTGCAGGCAGAGTGCCGGCATCTCCCCAGCCGCTCTTTCACCCACACTGGCGCCACACTCTTGGGGCCTTTCAGGAATTCTGATCAGGAAGGAGAGGAGGGAGACAGGGCAGGCCAGGTAGGGTTTGGGGTGTTTAGGTATGGAATAGAAGGAGCCAGGGGAAGAGGGGGATAATGGACAGAGAACTCTCTGGAAGAAAACGGGAGAGATGGGGTGGGCCAAGTTAACTCAGGCCAGGAGGGGTATAAAATGGCACGGACCAGGGAAACTGCAGGAGTCCCTGGGGTCCAGTCTGCCATGGCTCCAAGGAACACCAGCAGAGACTGACAGGGAGTGGGTGTGGGCAGAAGCAGGAGCCAGCTCGGGGCCTCACCTCTCTGGGGATGAAGGATGACCCCAGTGTCACCAGGGACCAGAAGGCAATGCCCCCGCACATGAGATACTTCCGATTGTACCTGTCACCCAGGTAGCCAAACACAGGTGCCAACACCATGTAACTGGAGATGAACACTAGGGGGAAGCAGAGAGTCACAGCCCAGCCCGGGTACCCCTACCTCCCACTCCCACCCCAGCTGGAACCACTGAAGCACAAGAGATGCCCACCTTCTCCTCACAGAATTCACAACACCCCCACATCCCAGCCTGAAGCCCATCAGAGCTTCCTGCCAGGCGATGGTCTAGCCCCACCTTGAATACCTTTCCAAGTTTCCCATTGTACAATGGAGGGTCCTACTACTTGTCAATTCCTCCCACCTAGCCAAGACAAGCTCCAAACTCCATACATACCATGGCTCACAATGCCCCCATCCGATCTAGCCCCTGCCTACCTCTCCAAACTCACGGCCAGCCTTTTTCCTTTCCTCTCTCTGCATCCCAGTGGCCCAATTGTCAAGGTCAATACCATTAGGGGTTTGGGCACCTGCTGTCTCCTCTATCTAGGACAGTCTCTCCTCTCCCCCTGAAACTTCACAGAGCATGGTTCCTTCAGGTTCCAGCTCAGATACTTGCCCAGGGTCAAGCCTGCCCAGGCGAGCACACATCCAGTCCCTGACTCTCACATTTCGTGGTTTCTCTTACATAACGCTTATCCCTATGGGAAAATGGTCCCATTTTAGTTTAGGGTTTGACTGACAGTTGTTCCCTCATGCATAGCATAGTATCAGCTCCCAAGGCAAGATCCTTGCCTGTACTGGCCATGCCTGTGTTTCTTTCACTCACTTAACACACAGCCTAGTGCAAAATAGGTGCTCAGTAAGCATGTGCTGAATAATAAAGTGGATAAATGCAGCTGCCTAGAAAGAGTTGCTTCTCCAGGCCAGGCATGGTGGCTCACACCTGTAATTCCAGCACTTTGGGAGGCTGAGGCGGGTGGATCACCTGAGGTCAGGAGTTCGAGACCAGCCTGACCAACATGGCGAAACCCCATCTCTACTAAAAATACAAAAATTAGCCAGGTGTGGTGGTGGGTGCCTGTAATCCCAGCTACTCAGGAGGCTAAGGCAGGAGAATCACTTGAACTCAGAAGGCAGAGGTTGCAGTGAGCTGAGATTGCGCCATTGCACTCCAGCCTGGCAACAGAGCGAGACTCCATCTCAAAAAAAGAAAGAGCTGCTGTTCTAACTCAACAACTCATCAGAGGTTTGCAGACCTTGCCCTGTGATCCCATTCTCATTGCTCCAGACTTCGCCTCAAATACCTCCAGTTCCTCATTGGCCTGGATTAAAGAAAAGAGCACTGCAAGACCTGGTTTCAAATTCCTGTTCCGCCTTGAACTGGTGGTGTGACCCTGGGCAAGTCTTAACTCTTCTCCAAGCCTCAGTTTCTTTATAAGCTGTAGATATCACTACCTACTTCCTCTATAAAATAGGAACAATAACACCTATTTTTGGCTGATGGAAGGATTAGAAGACAATGGGCGTAAATGGTCTTAGCAAAATCCTACAGGTAATCATCACTTCCTCCAGGCCGGGCACACAGTGAGTACTCAGAAATAGTTGAGAAATTAATGAAGAAGGGAAGGAAGAAAAAGAGGGCTTGGCTCTAGCTTTGCCTCTCCCACAAGCCCCAAAGTTGTGAACAAGTAAAATGCACCTCTCCCCATTCCAGACACCCTCTCCTGCAGTTATTCTTATTCTTATTATTATTTTGAGATGGACTGTCACTCTGTCACCCAGGCTGGAGTGGAGTGGTGCAATCTCAGCTCACTGTAACGTCTGCCTATCAGGTTCAAGTAATTCTCAGCCTCCCAAGTAGCTGGGATTAGAAGCGCCCACCACCACACCTGGCTAATTTTTGTATTTTTAGTAGAGATGGGGTTTTGCCATGTTGACCAGGCTGGTCTTGAACTCCTAACCTCAGGTGATCCACCCATCTCGGCCTCCCAAAATGTTGGATTATAGGCGTGAGCCACCGCGCCCGGCCCTCCCGCCGTTGTTTACTGGGTGTCTACCATGTGCCAAATATTGCACTAGGCCCTTCACAGACAATCTTTCAGTTAATCTTCACATCAGTCCTAAGAGATGATTCGTGTTATTACTCGTTCCATCTTATAGACAAGGAAAATGAGGCTTAGAGAGGTTGAGTGCCTTGCCTACCACCACATGATAAGTGGAAGAGCTGAGATTTAAACCCAGGTCTGTCTTCACCATTATACTAAACTGACTCCCTCTTTAAATGCGGTGTCCCATCTGACCCCTGAGCGACATCAGGGCCATCACCTCCCCTAACTGGCCACAAAACCTTCATTAATGACTCCCAGGCAGGCCAGCACTTGGCCCCAGTTGGGACAGAACAGGAAGAAGAGCGGCTGTGGGACCAGGAGGGGATCCCCACTCACCGGTCTGGATGAGCCCAGAGCTACTGTCCCCCAATGTCGAAGAACTGCTCGATGTCAGGAAGGACACCTGGGGAAAAGGAGAAAATCCAGGATGGACCGGCAAAGTAGCGCCACCCTCGGGACCCTGGCTCCCCCTCTCCTAGACTAGGCTCCTCCCAGAAGTCAGTTCCTACCAGCCACGGTGAAGCGGTCCATGTAGTTCAGGAGATTGATGTAGCACAGCACCCCCACTATAAGAGCCGAATGGCCCGGAGACAGGCCGGTAATGCGCTGCAGTCCCTCCCGGTCCAGGACCTCGGGCTCCTCGGACTTGGGGTTCCCCGTGGACCCGGCAACCCCGGGGTGCCAGGCACTGGCCCGTCGTCTGGGTCATCCGCCTGGCTGAGGAAGGGCGCGGTGTCGGACCCGGCCATGGTCCCGGGGAGCCGCGCCCGCCCGCGCTCCGGTCCCACAGACGATCCCACCTGCGAGGAGAGGAGGCTGGAGAAAGGAGGATGGACGGAACCCAGGTAAGGGAAGTGAGCCCGGAGTCGGGTAGCTTGCCCCGAAGCACAGAGCACGATTGGGAAGGGACCGGGGCCCTGTCACGCCTCCCCCGTTTCAGTAGACACACAGCGCGGGAGGGGACGTGCAGAATACACGTGATGTCGGGGACAGGGCGGGCTGAAGAGGGCACGATCCCACGTTGAGGCCACCCGTCACCCAGGATAGGAGCCCGCTGCACTCGCCGTGGCTCAGCCCCGGCCCTGCACCAGGGCGGCCGCCATGTTGCTTAAGGCCAGTCATGTGACGCGGGAGCCGGGGTGGAGGGGTTCCCGCGGGGAAGCCTTCGACACGTGACCGGCCGCCCGACTACGGAAGCCTCTTAGGCGTTCCGCCCGGCCTCCCGCGTCACGTGACTGCCGGCCGGTTGCCACGGTAACCAGGAACCCTCCCAGACCCTACGGTCCCAGGAGCGTCAAAAAGGGCGTCCGGGGCCTTGATGGAGTCGTCTGCCCTTCCGAATCTCAGCTGTCTTATCTGGAACGCCCACGAGACAGACTCCTCCTTCAACAAACGGGATAATGGGGTCTCAAAACGTTTTGGAAATGGTAGATATCTCTAAAAGCCAAGGAGCAGCCCTAGTTGTCGGGAACCAGCCTCTCTTCCTCCCAGGGTCTGGTTGGCGGCTTTATACGCTCAGTAACGGATGGATTGGATGGATGGATGGATGGATGGATGGAGCTTGAGCCGCGCGATGGATGGAGGGATGGATGGATGGATGGATGATGGATGGATGATGGACGGACGGACGGATGGACGGATGGAGCTTGAGCAGCGCCCCGCTGTTTGTTGAGATTCCCCAACCCTGCTAGCCTTATAAACTCCTGAGCCTTTACCGTGGACACTTAAATACCTATTAAAGGAAGCGTCTCCACCCGCCGCTGCTGGAGCATGTTTTTCCTCACTCCAAGCAGGATTGGAGCCCTTACGTCCTTTGGTGGGCTTTGTAGCACAGGCGGGGGACTCCGAGCTTAAGGAGACTCCCCGCTACAGGACTGGGGTCAAAGGGATAACTTGGAGTGGTTCTTTAGTGGCACCCCATAATCTCCAAGCTACATCTAACAAACAGGCACTCTAAGTAAAATTAGTGTAGTTCTGTGCAAACACAGCTTCAAGACCCATCTTTCAACCAGCCCTTGAAGACCCTCTACTGAAATTCTAGAGTCTCGTGGGGATAGAATCCCCCACCCCAAGACGCCTTATTAGAAACTATTTTGAGTCCGAATAGCCATAATTGGCCTTGCTCTCCACGCCTGCTCCCCCGCCCATACTAGGTGCCTCGTGTTTCAGAACCTTAAGCTTGGTTTCCCTTGGTGGATAGGAAATTCAGATTGCAGCCATTTAATTCCCTCAACAAAATATTATTGAACATCTACTATGTGCCTGGCATTTTACCAGGTTTCAGGGAAAGGCAGACTTACTCCCTTCCCTCGTGGAGCTTATCTAGAGAGTGATACACATTGTAAATTGCACCTGTGGAAGGAGAAAGGCAAGCTACATGCTGGAAGAAAATTTTTACAAAGCATATATCTGCCCAAGGACTTGATCCATGTAAATAACTTTTTTTTTTTTTTTTTTTTTTTGAGACAGAGCCTTGCTGTCACCCAGACTGCAGCTGGAGTGTAGTGATGGGATCTTAGCTCACTGCAACCTCCACCTCACAGGTTCAAGTGAATCTTGTGTCTCAGCCTCCCAAGTGGTTGGGATTACAGGCATGCACCATCATGCCTGGCTAATTTTTTATATTTTTGGTAGAGATGGGGTTGCACCATGCTGGCCAGGCTGGTCTTGAACTCCTGACCTCAAGTGATCTGCCTGCCCCAGCCTCCCAAAGTTCCAGGATTACAGGCATGAACCACCATGCCCAGCGTCTTAATTGTTATGTTTGTAGAGATGAGGTCTTGCTATGTTGTCCAGGCTAGTCTGGAACTCCTGACCTCAAGCAATCCTCCCACTTCATCCTCCCAAAATGCTAGGACTACATGTGTGAGCCACTGCACCCGGCTCTTTTGTTCATTTTAAAAATCGTGGTTTTGGCCAGGCACAGTGGCTCAGCCCTGTAATCCTAGCACTTTAGGAAGCTGAGGTGGGAGGATCACTTCAGCCCAGGAGTTCAAGACCAGCCTGGGTAACAAAGCAAGACTCATCTCTACAAAAAACTAAATAAATGAAAATTAAATATACACTTCCCATATGACCCAGCAATTCCAATTCTAGGTATCCACCAATAAGAAATGAAAACATGTATCCAAACAAAAACCTGTATATGAATGTTCATAAAAGCATTATTCATAATAGCCCAAAAATGAAAAGAATCCACATGTCCATCAACAGGGGAATAATATATTCATACAATGGGAATACTGCTTAGAAATAAAAAGGAATGACCTGTCAGAGACATTCAAACCAGAGTGACTCCATCTTGAGTAAGGGCTAGGAAAATAAGGCTGAGACCTGCTGGACTGAATTCCAGAAAGTAAGGCATTCCTAGCCTCTAGATGTTTATGGTTAAGGGAACACATTAATAATGTTTACTAGGCCAGGTGTGGTGACTCATGCCTGTAATCCCAACATTTTGGGAGGCCAAGGCGGGCGAATCACCTGAGGTCAGGAATTCGAGACCAGCCTGACCAACATGGTGAAACTCCATCTTTACTAAAAATACAAAAATTAGCTGGGGGATGGTGGCGGAACTCCTGTAATCCCAGCTACTCAGGAGGCTGAGGCAGGAGAATTGCTTGAACTGGGATTCAGCAGACAGAGGTTGCAGTGAGCCGAGATCACGACACTGCACTCCTGCCTGGGCTACAGGGCGAGACTCCAACTCAAAAAAAAAAAGAAGAAAAAGCGAATTAATTCTTTATCACAAACCCTTGTAGCAGAGCACATCTCCCCATATATACGAGTATTGTACATTCCTCTTACTTTCAGGAATGTCCTGCTCTGTCTATGGATAGCTGTAGTTTCGCTGGTTTATTTTATTTTATTTGAGACAGAGTCTTGCTCTGTTGCCCAGGCTGGAGTGCAGTTGCGCAGTCTTGGCTCACTGCAACCCAGGTTCAAGCGATTCTCCTGCCTCAGCCTCCTGAGTAGCTGGGACTACAGGCACGCGCCACCACGCCTGGCTAAGTTTTGTATTTTTAGTAGAGACAGGGTTTCACCATGTTGCTCAAGCTGATCTTGAACTCCTGATCTTGTGATCTGCCCACCTCAGCCTCCCGAAGTACTGGGATTACAGGCATGAGCCACTATGCCCAGCTCACTGGTTTACTTTCTTAATAAACTTGCTTTTACTTTGCACTGAGGACTCACTCTGAATTCCTTCTTGCGTGAGATCCAAGAACCCTCACCTGGAGGTCTGTATCAGAACCCCTGTCCTATAACAGAACTACTGATACAAACTCAGAAATACTGTGTTAAGTGAAAGAAGCCAGACACAAAACACTGCATACTGTGTTATTCCATTTATATGAACACCCAGAAAAGGCAAAAGTAAGGTGACAAAAAGCAGATTAGTCATTGCCTAGGGTCACAAGCAAGAGAAGGAAACTTTTGCCTAACTGTATACATCTACTAAAACTCACTGAGGCCAGGCGTGGTGGCTCACGCCTGTCATTCCAGTGCTTAGGGGGGCTGAAATGGGAAGATTAAGGCTGCAGTGAGCTATGATTGCGCCACTGCACTCCAGCCTGAGTGACAGAGCAAGACTGTCTCTATGTAAACAATTTTTTGAAAAACACACTTAACTGTATGCTTAAAATGAGTCAATGTTTAGGCATATTAATTAAACTACAATAGGCCAGGCCTGATGGCTCACGCCTGTAATCCCAGCACTTTGGCAGGCCGAGGCAGGCAGATCACTTGAAGTCCAGAGTTCAAGACCAGCCTGGCCAACATGGGGAAACCCCATCTCTACTAAAAATATAAAAATTTGCCAGCCATAGTGGTGAACGCCGGTAATCCCAGCTACTTGGGAGGCTGAAGCAGGAGAACTGTTTGAACCCGGGAGGCGGAGGTTGCAGTGAGCTGAGATCACGCCACTGCACTCCAGCCTGGGCGACAGAGCGAGACTTTATCTTAAAAAAAAAAATTAAAAAAAAAAAAAAAAGGAAAGAAAAGAAAAGATCATTCTGGCTGCAGCATGGAAGATAGAGTTGAGAAGCCAGAGGGGGAAACAGCCACCTGTGAATCAGCTGTGGCACTAGCCTAGGCTGCAGGCAGCGGTGGCTTGGCCTAGGACAGCATGGAGAGGGACAGAGGGAGCTGATTTGGGAGGGAGCTGGGAACGTTAAGTTGAATGGGTGATGCAGTGGGTGTGGGGGATGAAGAGGGATCGAGAGTGAAGCTTTTCTGGCTTGTGCAGAGATGGAGGGTGGTGGGATTCTTTGAGATGGGAGTTTAATCATTCAACAAACATTTGTTAGAATACTACTGCGTCAAGGTGTCAGACACCAAGTAAGAGACTTTTTTTTTTGAGATGGGGTCTTGCTCTGTTGCCCAGGCTGGAGTGCAGTGGCGCAATCACAGCTCACTGTAGCCTCGAACTTCTGGGCTCAAGCAATCCTCCCACCTCAGCCTCCTGAGTAGCTGGGACGACAGGCATGCACCACACACTTGGTAATTTTTTTGTTTGTAGAGATGGTGTTGCGCTAAGTTGCCCAGGCTGGTCTGGAACTCCTGGCCTCAAATGATCCTGATCCTCCTACCTCAGCCCCGTAAAGTGCTGGCATTACAGGCGTGAGCCACTGCAGCCCAGCCAAGATATATATATATATATTTTTTTGAGACAGAGTCCCACTCTGTCGCCCAGGCTGGAGTGCAATGGCGCAATCTCGGCTCACTACAACCTCCAACTCGCGGGTTCAAGGGATTCTCTTGCCTCAGCCTCCCGAGTAACTGGGATTACAGGTGACCACCACCACGGCCAGCTTTTTGTATTTTTAGTAGAGATGGCGTCTCTCCATGTTGGCCAGGCTGGTCTCAAACTCCTGACCTCAGGAGATCCGCCCGCCTCAGCCTCTCAAAGTGCTGGGATTACAGGCATGAGCCACTGCACCCGGCCCCAAGCTTGTTTTTCTTCTGTAAAAAGAACACCTATCTCACAGGATTGCTCTGAGGATGAATGAGGTTATGAAAAGCGCCAAGGTTGGTATGTGGCACTTAGTAAAGGCACATTAAAGTTTCAAGGGTCTCTAATCAGGAGTTTGAGAAAGAACATCCAGGGCCAGGTGCAGTGGCTCACGCCTATAATCCCAGTACTTTGGGAGGCAGAGGCGTGAGTATTGCTTGAGGCCAGGAGTTCCAGACCAGCTTGGGCCACCTAGGGAGATTCCATCTCTACACAAAAATTGAACAATTAACAGGTGTGGTGTCCTACACCTGTAGTCCCAGTTACTCAGAGACTGAGGTGGGAGGACTGCTTGAGTCCATAAGGTCAAGGCTGCAGTGAGCTATGATAGCACCACTATACTCCAGCCTGCATGACAGAGCAAGACTGTATCTGAAGAAAACAAAACAAGGCTGGGCATGATGGCTCACCCCTATAATCCCAGCACTTTGGGAAGCAGAGGCAGGCAGACTGCTTGAGCTCAGCAGTTCAAGACCAACCTGGGCAACATAGCAAGATCCCGCCTCTACAAAAGATACAAAAAAAAAAAAAATTAGCTGGGCGTGCTGGCACATGTCCCCAGCTAATCAGGAGGCTGAGGTAGGAAGATCACTTGAGCCCGGGTGGCAGAGGTTGCAGTGAGCTGAGAGCGTGCCACTGCACACCAGCCTGGATGATAGAAGATCCTATCTCAAAAAAAAAAGGAAAGAAAGATCACCCTAGAGATTCTTTTAGTCATGTGAAAGGATGAACAATCTCATCATAGAAGAAATGCAAAGTCTTTTACAATGAGTGCTCTATCCCATATTCTTCCCAGATTAACTCAGGGGAAGGTATGAGGAAACTGGAAACTTCCAGCACTTGCTAGGGGACATGTAAAGAGGTACAGGCACTTTGGTTAGCAATCTGACAGTATTCAAGAATTAGTGACCAGTGATTCCACTCCCGGATGGAAGCTCCCGAGAAAAATCCCACACAGGTACCCCAAGGGGATCACTACAACATTGCTTGCAATAGCGACATCCTGGAATTAGAACTGGACTTAGTTATAAATAACAGAAACCCTAAAATAACTGTGATTTTAAGAGGGACAGTAGTCCCTCTTTCACGGGAAAGCTCAGAGGTCAGCACTGCCAGGCCAATGAGGTGCTATATGCATGTTGTGATCCAGGCACCTTCTCTCACTGTCCTGGCCCGTGTGGCTTCTGTTCCAGAGGTCACCTCATGTCAGTAGGGCTGCTCCACTTCCAGTAAGGCAGGAGGCAAGCAAAGAAGAGGGTACAGGCTGCCCGCTATGCACACTTCTGCGAAGTGGTACATTACTCCACTTACACCCCAGGAGCCTATATTGGCACTTGGCTACATCTAGCTACAATGGAGGCCAAGAAGTACTCTCTGTTGCCCAGGCTGGAAGGGGTTGGCACAACCATAGCTCATTGCAACCTCAACCTCCTGGCTTCAAGGGATCCTCCCACCTCAGCCTCCCAGGGTACTAGCTAGGATTTCAGGTGTGTGACCCCATACAGCCACTGTTTATTCTGAGTATCTCTGTGCTTCGCTAAAAACCATGGGTTCTAGTACCGCAGAAGGAGGAAGAATGGATATAAAGGAATAACTAACGATCTTTGTCACAAGGATATTAGTGGGGGGTCACATGAGGGCCACAAGAACAAAAATCCTGCAGTATACACAAGTTGAATATATTGCCATTTATTCTGTTGAGGTTAAACATATAATTTTAACATATTCAAACTTATTAACGGACATTTAAAAAGCTGAAAAAGTGGAGAGCTGTACCACGTTGTGGATGATTTTAATGTCATCAAAGTCAAAGGAATGCGACATTTCAACGAAACATTTTAAGAAGTTGACATACTTCTGTTGCAATCATGCAAGTATCAGAGAAAGATTAATGGCTTTTTTTTTTTTTAGTAGACATTACTGAGAAAACTGGCTCATTATATCACAAAAAGTGAAACTTGGATCTCATACGCAAAGGTGCATTTCACTGGATTTTTTTTTTTTTAAGAGACAAGGTCTCGCTGTGTTGCCCAAACTGGTCTCAAATTCCTGGGCTCAAGCGATCCTCCTGCCTCGACCTCCTGAGTACAAAAGTGCATCTCAAATAGTTTTAAAGTGATGTTTAATATTTAGCAACCAGTATAGCCCAGCATTAACCTATCAGAAGAAGTGCCTGACTGCTGAGAACAGATGCAGCCAAGGCGCCAGCCCTGTGTGTACCAGCTAGCTTTCAGTCCTGTGGAGTATTCTCAGTATGAAAGGAAAAGCCGAACAGCTAACAGGAGAAAATGTAAAATATCTTAATGCTATTAAATAAACAATCAAAAAGCAACCAGCTGCAGGATGATAGTTCATACTGTCTATATTAGAGACAGAGTCTCGCTCTGTCACTCAGGCTGAAGTGCACTGGTGCGATCTTGACTCACTGCAACCTCCACCTCCCAGGTTCAAGTGATCCTCCTCCTCAGCCTCCCCAGTAGCTGGGATTACAGGCATGCACCATCACCCCCAGCTAATTTTTGTATTTTTAGTAGAGACGGGATTTCACCAAGTTGGTCAGGGTGGTCTTGAACTCTTGGCCTCAAGTGATCCACCCAACTCGGCCTCCTAAAGTGCTGGGATTGCAGACGTGAGCCACCACACCCAGTCAAAATTAAGAATTTCTTATCAGTGAAGGATACCCTTAGATACACAGAAATTTTCCATTTTTCCCCCTTTAAATTTTTTTTTCTCTTTGTAGAGACGAGGTCTCACTATGTCGCCCAGGCTGGTCTTGAACTCGTGGGCTCAAGCGATCCTCCCACCTCGGCCTCCCAAAGTGCTGGGATTACAGGTGTGAGCCTCCATGCCCAGCCCAAATATGCATTCTTGGAGTTATTTGCAGTTGCCCAGGAATGTACGAGCCACTCCTGAAAATAAACCAAAAAAAGAAAAGAAACTCCAAGAAAAAATGGGCAATGCACAGAAAGGGAAACCAGAAAGGCTGATAGGTGAAAAAATTCCCCAAAGGAATGCTGATCAGATGAATCTACAATAAAGCACAGCACCACTATCTACCCATCAGACTGACAAAAATCAGGGAAGTCCGGCAATACAAGTGCTGGTGAGGATGAGGAGAAACGGGCGGCCTCAAGTAGGAGGGTCCGTCACCATTCTAAAGAAAAATCTGGAAAACCATAGAGAAACTGATCTCTATGACCTGTAAGGCCATCCTGGGTACATATTCCAGTGAAAGTTTCACACAAGCACAGAAGGGGACACACGAAAGGATGTTTATCGTGGCCTTGTATCCAGTGCCGACAGGTCAGAAGCACCCACGTGTCCCCCACTTTAGGCCACGTGTGTAAATTGTAATTGACACTGTGGAGTGCCATGTGGCAGGTCAAAGCAATGGAGCATTTCTAGAAGAGGCAATAGGGCTATATCTTATATATTGGGTGAAAATGGCATACGACCTATTGAACAATAGCACTATGTACAGTAAAAGCACATATTCACACATGAAATGTGATATTTTATAATAATACATTCATATTTAAAGATGTGGGCGCTTATGGGAGAGGATGGTGTAAAGAAATGGAAAAAAGCCATAAAACCAGAGAATCCTCACATGGGACTATATTCCTGAGATCCAAAACCAAAGGGCTGAATGTGCTGCTATGCCTTAAATGTGTGCACCAGGAAGTGTAAACTAGAAAGGGTGGCTCTGAAGGGTCCTGGGGTGAGGAAGATGCCCTGGGCTGAGAATCCACCACCTTTACCCTTCAAAAGAGTCCCCCAGTTGTCTGCTTACGCTTCAGCCTGATGTGTGAGCTTGGTCATTTCCTGCAAGCCAGGCAACCACACCAGTGTATGAGCCTCAAGCAAATGTCAGTCCCAAGCCTCAGATGGGACTAAGGCCTCTGCTGGGCTAGGCATGGTGTAAATCCCAGGCCTGGAAGCTCGTACCCAACCCTCATTTATTTCAAATCACTTTCAATATGTGCATAGTTTCACAGAGCAGACATTTCTGTGAGGGAAGGGGGGACAATGGTGAAAGGGGAAGGGTGAGGGGACATCTCCATGTCACAGGGCTGCAAAACCCAGTATGACTTGTAGACAGAGCCACAGGCCACCCAGAGCAACAACACCCACAGAACTCACCAAGTGGTTAACGGCTCTAAACCGGGGTCAACAGGAGAGGGGACAAAGGTCACTCCTTGATTTTGCTACAGCTTAAAGATAAGTTCTACCTCAGCTTCTGCTAGCCCTTATGGGGCAAAAGGGGGAATCATTCTCCCCAAGTCCAGGCTGGGCATTCAAACAGGGATGGCGGTATCAGCCCCAGACCTCAATGAGGTCCCCAGATTCCATGCCCAGGTCAGCGGGCAGCTCCCTGCCTGAAAGCTTTGTCCCATCAAAGAAGAAGGAGAGCTTCTGTCCCGAGAGCCCCATGGCTTCCTCGTAGCGGGACATGAGGGTCTTGAGAGGGGAATCCTGGATGGAGAGAAACGAAAATGGACGTCGGAGCATGAAAACGGGGTTGGGGAGGGAATCCTGTAGGGACAAACAGGGGAACTTGGACAGGGAAGTCAGGGGGGTGGGGACAATAAAGTCAGGGCCCCATGAGGGGGAAACATGAGAGGACAAAAAAGCCAGCCTAGCTGGCTCCTCTCTGGGAGCTGGGACAAATCCCCTCATCCCTCTGGGCTCCAAGTTGCTCAGGCAGAGGGTGGGGGCCACGAGCCCAAGGCTTAGGAGGGTAGGCTTCAAGCGAGGCAAGTCCTCCTAGGCTCGGCCTCCTCCTCTATGAAATGCAGGTGTGTACCAATAAGAGAGCCCAGATTCTAGAATGAGGCTGAGCCGAGCTGGAGGGCAGGCTCTCCCCACCTTAGATGTGTGACCTTAGAAAACCGTTATGTTACGTCCCCCAGAGAAGACACCTTGAGTCCTTAACCCCTGGTAAGTGTGAATGTGATGTGATTTGGACATGGGGCCTCTGCAGATGGAATCAAGTTGAGGTTGTACTGGATTAGGATGAGCGCTAATGCCAGGGGACTGGTAGACCGCTCGATGCAACCTCCGTCTCCTGGGTTCAAGCGATTCTCCTGCCTCAGCCTCCTGAGTAACTGAGACTACAGGCACAGGCCACCACATCCAGCTAAGTTTTTGTATTTTTGGTAGAGACAGAGTTTCTCTATGTTACCAGGCTGGTCTCAAATTTTCTGAGCTCAGGTGATCAACCCACTTTGGCCTCCCAAAGTGCTGGGATGACAGGTTTGAACCCCTGCACTGGCCTGGGACTGGTATACTCATGAAACAGACACAGAAACACAGACATGAGGGGAAAGCACACGTGATGACAGAGGCAGAATGGAGTGTACCTGTAAGTCAAGAACACCAAGGACTGTGGGCTGCCGGCAGGAGCCAAGAAGAGACAAGGCAGGTTCCACAGAGAGTCCCTGAGGGACTGCATGATGTTCTCAAATATATATTTGGTCTTTGTATGTTTCCTAGTATAAAATTCCTAAAATCCTTGGGCTCTTCAAAGAGTTAAGTATGTTTTTGCATGCTAATGAGTTGACTGTTGGCTGGCAGCCCCCAGAGAGCTTCAGGAATGGTGACAGTCACTAGAAAGACCAAGGTAGGATAAATGAGTTGGGACTTTTTCCCACCCTCACCCCCAACCTCTAAGAAGGAGACAGAGAGTGAAGGCTGAGTTACTGCCAATGGCCAGTGGTTTAATCAGTCATGCCTATATAACAAAGCTTCCATAAAAATCCAGAGGACAGGGTCTGGAGAGCTTCCCAGCAGTTGGCCATGTGGTGGTTCCTCGAGAGTGGTGCTCAGGCAAGGTATGGAAGCTCTGCGCCCTTTTCCCACGCTGTGCCCTACGCATCTCTTCATTTGTATCCCTTGTAACATCCTTTTATAATAAACCAGTAAACATAAGTGTCTCCGTGAGTTCTGTGAGCTGCTCTAGTAAATTAAACCCAAGGGAGGGGGGCCAGGCACAGTGGCTTACGCCTGTAATCCCAGCACTTTGGGAGGCCGAGGTGGGAGGATCAGTTGAGCCCAGGAGTTTGAGTCCAGCCTGGGCAACATAGTGAGACCCCCATTTACACAAAATAATTTTAAAAATTAACAAAGGGTAGTGGCACACATCCGTAGTCCCAGCTACTCAGGAGGCTGAGGTGGAAGGATCGCTTAAGCCCAGGAGTTTGAGGCTATAGTAAGCCATGGTCGCACCACTGCGCTCCAGCCTCAGCAACACAGAGAGACCTTGTCTCTTTTTAAAAACAAAAAAAGAAAGAAAAAAAACCTTATTTGTTTTTTTCCCCCGTATCTTCAGAGACCCTGGCTGTGCTAACATCCTGATTTCAGACTTCTTCCCTCCAGAACAACGAGAGGGAAGCCACCCAATTTGTTTTAAGCCACCCAATTTGTAGTACTTTGTTACAAAAGCCAAAATACAAAAAAGTGGGGTGCTGCTGGAATAAATGGTTAAATGTAACCGTGGCTTTGGAATTAGATCAAGGCTGGAAGATTTTTTCTTCTTTTTTTTTTGAGATAGGGTCTTGCTTTGTCCCCCAGGCTGAAGTGCAGTGGCACAATGTCGGCTCACTGCAGCCTCAATCTCCCAGCCACAAACAATCCTCACACCTCAGCCTCCTCAGTAACTGGAACTATAGGCATGCACCAGCATGCTGGGCTTATTTTTGTATTTTTTTGTAGAGGTAGGGTTTCACTATGTTACCCAGGCTGATCTTGAACTTCTGAGCTCAAGCAGTCTGTCCACCTTGGCCTCCCACAGTGTTAGGATTACAGGTGTGAGTCACCACGCCTGGCCAAAGCTAGAAGAATTTTGAGGGTGCATGTTAGAAAAAAACCTAGACTGCCTTGAAAAGACTGCTGGTGGAAATATGGACTTTAAAGGGAATGTCCCTGTAGCCTCAAGAAGAGGACAGGTACCGAGAAAGCTCCTATCGTCTTAAGAGGATACATATATTGTTATGAACAGAAGGCTGCCAGAAATATGAATATTAAAGGTGTTTCTGGTGAGGTCTCTGTAGGAAATGAGGAATGCATTATTGGTAACTGGAATAAAAGTTTCCAATAAAGGTGGCACAATCATGGCTCACTATAGCCTCAATCGCCCAGGCTCAAGCAATCCTCCTGCCTCAGCCTCCTGGGGAGCTGGGACTACAGATGCTGGGATTACATGTGTGAGCTACTGCACCTGGCCCAATTTCTCCCTTTTGAAATGGGAATATCTATCCTATGTCTGTCCCATCACTGTATTTTGGAAGCCAATACTTATTTTCTAGATTTTACGGGTCCACAAGAGAGAGAGGAATTTTGTCCCAGAATGAACCATACAAAGTCTCTTCCCAAACTGATTTAATGATTTAGAAAATAAGATTGGGACTTCTTGAGTTGATTCTATTTAGATGAGATTTTGGACTTAAGAGTTAATGCTGGGATGTAGGAATGGGATGAATATATTTTGGAGATGGGAAGGCCATGAGAACTGTATCGCCTGAAAAGGTATTTTGTGGTCCTAATCCCTGGTAAATGTGAATGTGACCTTCTTTGGAAGTAGGGACTTTGCGGATATAATCAAGTTAAGATGAGGTCATGCTTGGTTAGGGTGGGGTAGCCCAACGTGACCTATGTCCCTCCAAGAAGAGAGAACAAACACAGAGACACACGGAGAACACCACGTGATCACAGAGGCAGAGACTGGAGTGACACAGCTTCAAGCCAAGGAACTCTGGCCACTAGCAGAAGCTACAAAGAGGTAAGGAAGGTTTCCACCCAGAGTCTCAGAGGGAACGAGGCCCTGCCAACACCTTGATTTCAGAATTCTCGCCTCCGAAGTGTAAGGGAAGACGTTTCTCATCGTTTTAAGCCACCCAATTTGTGTATTTTGTTGCAGTGGCCTTAAGAAATGAATGCAGGCTGCGCACGGTGGCTCACGCCTATAATCCCAGCACTTCTGGGTGGATCACTTGAGGTCGGGAGTTTGAGACCAGCCTGACCAACATGGAGAAACCCCCTTTCTACTAAAAATATAAAAATTAGCTGGCCACGAGCACCTGTAATCCCAGCTACTTGGGAGGCTGAGGCAGGAGAATCGCTTGAACCCAGAAGGCGGAGGTTGCAGTGAGCCAAGATCATGCCACTGCACTCCAGCCTGGGTGACAAAAGCAAGACCCCATCTCAAAAAAAAAAAAAGACTTCAGCAAATTGCTTATTCCACCTCTCTAGAATTCAGTCTTCTTATTGCCGAATGAGGATAACAACAGTGGTTTCCCACATCAGATTGCTGTGAAATTAAGTAAGATCCTGAATGTGAGGAAATCCTCAGTATGGGATCTGGCACTTGGCCACGTGGCCTTTGTTGTTATTTTGATGGGTTTTATTGATTACTGTCCAAGGGTCCTTTCTGTTTTAATCAGAAGGAGTCAGGAGACCGAGGGGGGCACCCAGACTAGGGCAGAGAGTCCCAGCAGATGCAGGGAGGGAAGTTGAACAATGGGTTTTCCCATTACCTAGGATGGCTGGGAACCCAAGAACAGGGAGGGCAGTGTCTCCTGCAAGTCAAGATTAGGGGACTCCATCCTCCATTAACTGACAAGCGAGACGAGAGGCGGCAGAGGACAGGGTGAGGGGTGTGGAGAGCCATCTCTCCCACTCACTCGAGACAGTGAGACTTCTAGCGTCTGGTGTTTCTCCTTCCCCTGCACCCGGAGCTGGAGCTGTTGGGATGTCTCTGTGGCCTCTGGAGAACTTGCTAGTACCACACAGTCTGTGGGAGGCAGAATCAGAAAGCCAGGCTAAGCTGGGGCTTGGAAGCAGGGCCCCGTGCTGAACCTCTCCCCATATCCCCTTCCCCTGGCAAACATCTCAAGGCCCCACCTCCCTGCCTTCCTCTCACCAATGATGTCAGCCACTCCGAGCTTTAGGGTCCTGGGAGTGGCGGTAGGGGATAGTTCTGTCTCTCCAAAGAGCAAAAGGATCCTGCTTGGGGACACCCCAAGGTGGGCGGCCATGTGGTCCACCACACTCTGCAGGGGCTCCGACTAGGGATGGGACAAAAAAGCAAAAGAGGTCTTCCTGCATCAAAATCCACCCCCCACAACACCACCACCAAACACAAGCTCTGGACTTAGCTACTTGCTAAGCTCCTCCAGCTGTGAGGTTCATCGTATTTACCTGGTAAGGTATAGAATAAAATTGTGTTAGCAAGGGATACTGGCAAGTAACACAAAGAAATACAGCAGCCATAGGTTAGAGAAAGAAAGGGGTGGTGGGGATTGCAGCAAACTGGAATTCACATGCCACCCAGACAGGCTAGCTATTACGCAGCTCCAGTTGCTTGGCACTGTGTGGGAACGTGGGCCAGTGTGACTACGTCTTCCTATTTTTTCCTCTTTTTTTTTTTTTTTGAGATGGAGTTTCACTCTTGTTGCCCAAGCTGGAGTGCAGTGGCATGATCTTGGCTCAATGCAACTTCTGCCTCCTGGGTTCAAGTGATTCTCCTGCCTCAGCCTCCTGAGTAGCTGGGATTACAGGTGCTCACCACTACACCCACCTAATTTTTTAGATTTTTAGTAGAGACAGGGTTTCATCATGTTGGCCAGGCTGGTCTTGAACTCCTGATCTCAGGTGATCCGCCTGCCTTGGCCTCCCAAATATAGGTATTACAGGTGTGAGCCACCATGCCTGGCTGCATCTTCCTATTTTTTAAGAGAAGCCAGAAATCCAGACCTTTTTTTTTTTTTTTTTTTTTTCTGAGGCAGAGTCTTGCTCTTCCACCCAGACTGGAGTGAAGAGGCACAATCATGGCTCACTGCAACCTCTGTCCTGCAGGTTCAAGCTATTCTCCTGCCTCAGCTTCCCAAGCAGCTGGATTTATAGGCACCCACCACCACACCTGGCTAATTTTTGTATTTTTAGTAGAGACAGGGTTTTACCATGTTGGCCAGTCCGGTCTCGAACTGACCTCAGGTGATCCACCCACCTCAGCCTCCTGAAGTGCTGGGATTACAGGCATGGGCCATCACACCCGGCCAGAAATCTGGACCTTTGTATGAAATCACCCATCACAAAGGTGACAACAAACTTGTATATTTTTAAAGCACTTGGCCAGGCGTGGTGGCTCACATCTATAACCTCAGCATTTTAGGAGACCGAGGTTGGAAGCTTGCTTGAGGTCAGGAGTTCAAGATCAGCCTGAGCAACAAGGCAAGATCCCATCTCTATTTTTTTTTTTTTTTTGGAGACAGGGTCTTGCTCTGTCACCCAAGCTATAGTGCAGTGGCACAATCGCAGCTCACTGCAGCCTCCAATTCCTGGACTCAGAAGATCCTCCTGCCTCAGCCTCCCAAGTCACTGGGACTACAGGTGTGCACCACCATGCCTGGCTAATTTTTTTATTTTTAGTAGAGACAAGGTCTCACTATTTTCCCAGGCTGGTCTTAAACTCCTGGTCTCAAGTGATCCTCTGATCTTGACTTCCCAAAGTGCTGGGATTACAGGCATGAGCCACCATGCCTGGCCCCCATCTCTAAGTTTAAAAAATAAAATAGGCCAGGCATGGTGGCTCACGTCTCTAATCCTAGCACTTTGCGAGGCTGAGGTAGGTAGATCACTTGAGATCAGGAGTTCAAGACCAGTCTGATCAACATGGTGAAACTCCATCTCTACTAAAAACACAAAAATTAGCCAGGCGTGGTGGGGGGCACCTGTAGTCTCTGCTACTCAGCTACTCAGGAAGCTGAGGTGAGAGAATCGCCTGAACCTGGGAGGCAAAGGTTTCAGTGAGCCGAGATTGTGCCACTGCACTTCAGCTTGGGTGACAGAGCGAGACTCTGTCTCAAAAAATAAAAATAAAATAATGAAATAAAACAAAAGTCCACAGGGCAAAGAAAGCAGACACACTGTTGAAAAAGCCATGGGCTGCCAGTTAGCAACCTGTGGTTTAGTTTCTTGAATGATACAAGGTGCATCAGTAATGGTAACGTCTGTTACCATTCTTGGTGTTGAAACAGGGTCACCCCTACAAAACTATCAGCCTTCACCAGGAAGCTGGGGAAGCTCAGGTGACTGAGTGGCATCTGCTCTGTCCAGGGCAGTGAGAGCAAGCCCAAGAGGGAAGCCCAGGGTCCTAGGAGGGAAAGTAGGAAGGACTCCCAAAAAAAGCTTCTTAGAAGACAAGATGTGGCCGGGTGCAGTGGCTCATGCCTGTAATCCCAGCACTTTGGGAGGCCAAGGCGGGCGGATCACAGGGTCAAAACATCAAGACCATCCTGGCCAACATGATGAAACCCCGTCTCTACTAAAAATGCAAAAATTAGCTGGGCGGGGTGGCGCTCGTCTGTAGTCCCAGCTACTTGGGAGGCTGAGGCAGGAGAATCTCTTGAACCCGGGAGGTGGAGGTTGCAGTGAGCCAAGATTGCACCAGCCACTGCACTCCAGCCTAGCAACAGAACGAGACTCTGTCGCAAAAAAAAAAAATAAATAAATAAATAAGATGCTTCATACCTGAAATCCCAGCACTTTGGGAGGCCAATGAGGGACAATCGCTTGAGCCCAGGAGTTCAGAACCAACCTGGACATAGTGAAACCACTTTTTGAAGAAAAAGAAAAAAAGAAAGACACAGGATGCTTATGTGGAGCCTTGAAGAATGGGTAGAAAGTTTGCCGGAAAAGAGAGGAGAGCGTTGGGAAAATGCAGACAGAGGAAACAAAAAGTGTGAAGGCATGAAAGACTGAAAAGAATGACAGGCAGCTCCAGAGAGCAGGACGGGAAAGGATGACACAGTCCCTTCAGCCGGGACACCCCTGCTGGACACCACCATCTCTCTAGAGGCATCTCCTGGGTCCTTCTCCCACGGGCCTCAGGCACTCACCATTCTGACAGGAAACCTGATCACGTCAGCCCGGCACCGGATTTTGAGCCGGAAGAGTCGGGAAGTCTCTGGGAGGATGGGCCCTTCCACCAAGACCACTTCATCCTCTTGGCCCTGTTGGTCTTGGCCCTGAGGTGGCTTGGGGCTCAGGCAAGAACGGAGATCCTGGAGGCGCTTGTTCACCTCCCTGCGGTGCAGACAGGACTCTGGGTCAGCTGGAGTCGGCCACCCTCCCAAACTGCCCTTTTCCATCCCAGCCAGAGCCCCTGCGCTTGGCACCTTAATTTCTTGAGTGCCCGAGTATGCTTTCTGCTTTTGGTCCTTTGTGAAGATGGGGGCAGAGGAGAGCTGTCCTGATTCCTGCAGAAGCAAGAGAAGATAGGATGGAGGCAGTGGAGAGAGCCTGGCCCCACAAATCCCTAGAAACCAGATTCTTGGACAATCGAGAGGAGCATAGTCGGACGCGATGGCTCACACCTGTAATCCCAGCACTCTAGGAGGCTGAGCGAGCAGGATTGCTCAAGCCCAGGAGTCCAAGACCAGGCTGGACAAGATGGGGAGACCCTATTTCTACAAAACAAATTTTTTTTAATTAGCCAGGCATGGTGGCACACAGCTGTAGTCCCAGCTACTCAGGAGGCTGAGGTGGGAGGATTGCTTGAACCCAGGAATTTGAGGCTGCAATGAGCTACGATCATGCCACTGGACTCCAGCCTGGGCAATGGAATGAAATTCTATCTCTAAAAACGTAAAAATACATTTAAAAAATAAAAAGGAGGCCCATTTCACTGGAAGGCAGGGGTAGGGGAGCGGGGAAAGCCTGAGGCTTTTTTTTTTTTTTTGAGACAGAGTCTTGCTCTGTCGCCCAGGCTAGAGTGCAATGGCGCAATCTCAGGTCACTGCAACCTCCATCTCCCGGGTTCAAGCAATTCTCCTGCCTCAGCCTCCAAGTAGTGGCCTCCAAGTAGTGGCACCTGCCACCACGTCCAGCTAATTTTTGTATTTTTTAGTAGAAAAGGGGTTTCACCATGTTGGCCAGGATGGTCTCAATTGCTTGACCTCATGATCCACCAGCCTCGGCCGCCCAAAGTGCTGGGATTACAGGCATGAGCCACCGCGACCGGTCAGCATTATTTTTATATTTACATAAAAATGTAATATGCAATTTACATAAAAATGACACTGTGTATCATTCAAATATTCAAATATTAAGGACGAAAATGCCTCACTTTTGAGATTAAATCACTTCCAGGAAAATATCCATTAATATCTGACAGAGAACAAGCACTTACCGTATGTCCAACGTTGCCCTGGCTGGTCTCAAACTTCTGGGCTCAAGTGACCTACTCCCCCTCAGTCTCCCAAAGGGCTGGGATTACAGGCAAGAGCCACTGCACCCAGCCAAATGTTAACTCTTGCTTGACTCAGCAATTCACTGACACAAGTGCCACTATTATCCCCCGGGTTTGGGAGTTTTTTGTTTGTTTGTTTGCTTTTTTAGAGACAGGGTCTCACTCTGTCGCCCAGGTTGGAGTAGAGTGGTACGATCATGGCTTGCTGCAGCCTCCAACTCCTGGGATCAAGGGATCCTCCACCTCTGCCTCCGGAGCAGCCGGGACTACATGTGCGCATCACCATGCCAGGCTAAATTGTTTGTGTTTGTGTGTGGGGGGAACAGGGTCTCTCTATGTTGCCCAGGCTATAAAACAGGGTTTTATAGATGAAGAAAGAGAAGCATGGAGAGGACAGGGAAGCTGGATTGCAACCACGCCTTAAACTGGCATTACTAAAGTCTCAGAATCCACTCCCAAGGATGGTCCTGAAGGGTTCACTGCCACCCTCTGGAGTAAGCCACCTCTTTTCCCAAGCACTTCAATCCCCACATGAACCTCAACAGTCCTTCTATCCCTTCTTCTTACCCTTTCAGGAGTCACCCAAGGGTCCTGCCTACCTCAGCTTACCCCTCCAACTCACTTCCTGCTCCCAGGGCCCAAGGGCCCTGGCCTCACTCACAGAAACTCTGTCCTTTTCTTCTCTTCTTTATTCTTAGTCCTCAGCTTTGTCTTCCAGGGAGAGCCTGGTGATGGGGGAGTCCTCATGGTAGAGACCACTCAAATCTGCCAGCTCCGCCTCTGAAGACAGAGGAAGAGAAAGTAGAAGGGGGGTTAGCCAAGGGAGGCCAGCAAAAGCCAAGGAGAAACAAGTCAGAGGCTTCAAGAAGGTCCCTGGAAAGGAGAAGACCATGGAGTCCCTGGTACACACAGAGCCAAATGATAATATCTGGAAAGGTGGCAGGGGATGCAACTGCTATTTACTATAAAGATCACTCATACTGACTGGGCGCGGTGGTCCACGCTTGGAATCCCAGCACTTTAGGAGGTCAAGGTGGGAGGATCACCTAAGGTCGGGAGTTCAAGACCAGTCTGACCAACATGGAGAAACCTCGTCTCTACTAAAAATACAAAATTAGCCAGGCATGGTGGTACATGCCTGTAATCCCAGCTATTCGGGAGGCTGAGGCAGGAGAATCCCTTGAATCCGGGAGGCAGAGGTTGCAGTGAGCCAAGATCATGCCATTGCACTCTAGCCCGGACAACAAGAGCGAAACTCCACCTCAAAAAAAAAAAGTATCACTTGGGGAGAACAAAGAGAGGGCAGCCCTGATAAGATTCAGAGAAGACCTTGCTGGCTCCAGTGTTCCCAAGAAACTTGCTGCAGATGTAACAAGATGTCACAGATACTCAACACCTCCCCCTTTCCTGCCCCCAAGGACTACAGAATCAGCATCTCTGCGGGTGGCACCAGAAATGTATACATTAACACACACTATGCCTGTTAATCCAGCTCCTGTGGCTAGGACGCAGGAGTCACCTCTCCTATGCCCTTTTCTTGAGCCTCTGGAGACAAGTGACTGCAGGAATATAAACCCCAGGAAGACTCCTAAGAGAAGCCAGCGCTTAGTGCTTCTCCCTGGAGGCCCTCCCTTACCTTCCTCAGCCCCTGGAGGGTAGAGTTTCAGGAGGGATAGGTCATCTGGGACAAGGTGAAGGCTCCTTTTAACCTGCAAAGACAAGAAGGGAGAGGGTCAGGCCCAAATCAAGTCCTTCCCTCTACGGAAAGAAAAACCTGGGGGTGATTCTTCCCTGACACCCAGCTCCTAAATCCCTCCTAGATCTCGGACACCTTGGCCCTCTCCTGGCGACTTAGGAGTCCAACCTCTCCAGGATTCAGAATGGAATCCCTTGGCCCTTTCCTCAGTCTGCCTAAAGCACTCTGAAAATGTATGTTTTGTCGTCCTTTTTAACTAGGTTACTAGCTGCCCCTCTACCACAGACTCTTAGGGACTCCCAGCCCCCTAGCTCACACGACCATCGGGGGACCCCAGCCTCCTGGAGCCACCTAGTCCTCTCTGAACCTGCATGGACCCCAACCCCCAATACCTCAGCTCTCTGGCTTCATTAGCCATGGGCCCCAACCTCAAAATCCAACGGCTTGGGGTCCCTCCAGTCCCTCTCTAAACCCACAGGAACCCCAGCTCTTCAGCCTCCCTGTGCCCCCAAGACTCTAGCACCTAGGAATCCTAAACTTCCAATGCATCCCAAGCTCCTTCACCACCCCGGTCGGCAGAAAGTCCCGGAGCCCTGTCTCTCCCTGCCTCCAACACCCTAGCATCCCAGCGCCAGCCCCAGAACCCCAGCCTCAACACTCCTACAGCCCTACCCTCCCCGAACGCCGGCCCCTCCCTGGAGACCAAGCCCCTGGCCCTTCTGCCCGTCCCCTCCCCGGGACCGGCCGCACCTTCCCCGAGTACACCGGAACCACCGGCGCCTCCCCTGGATCCAGCAGCAGCCGACGCCGCCGCCTGACTGGCTCCCGCGGGGGTCCTGCGGGCCGCGCGTCCGCCCCTTCGCTGTCACTGTCGCTGTCATCCCGGGACGCGGCCGGCCCGGGGGTCTCCCGGGGGCGCAACCTCAACCGCGTCAGCTGCACCGCAAGCAGTGGCGACCTCCAGAATTTCCTCATCGCTGTCGCTGACCAAGTCCACAGACACCACGTCCAGAGTGCCCTGGGCTGGAGACCTCTGAGCCCGAGGACGCCGGCCCCGGCCGCCCCGACCCCTTCGGTCGGCACCGCTACCTCGGGACGAGCGGCCCCACTTCCCCCACAGGTTCCGCCATGGCACACGCTCCACCACCACACACGCCCGCCTCCTCTCGCCTCGCCCCGCCCCCTTCAGAGACTTTCGCCTTTCATTGGACAAACCGCCTGCTCGTTAGCACCTCTTCACTCCCACACGCCCGGGATCCGCCTTTCCACCTTTTCATTGGTCTCTGTACCCGCTCATCATGCGTCCACCACTGACACCAAGGCGCCAAAGATTCCAATCACCTCGGCGCAATCAGCGTAGGTTTCGATTCAGTCGGCCTCAACCATTGGCTGGGCCTCCTCTCCACAGGCTGGGCCTCCTCTCCACAAACTAGCCTCTCCTGGACTCGCCCATCCAAGACACCGGTCTTCTTCCTTGGTTAGGAGCGGGGCGTCCTGGGAAATGTAGTCCTCAAGCGCTAAGGCTTCCGGAAGGAGGAAGGCGGGCCTGGTGAGAATTCTCTTCTACAGTGAGATTCCTTGTAGAAACTGCGGATATGACCAGGCAGAGAGCCTTACGCTTATAGTCCCGGCACTTTGAGAGGCTGAAGCGGCAGATCGCTTGAGCTCAGGAGTTTGAATCCAGCCTGGCGTATGTGACGAACCGCGTCTCCACTAAGAATGCAAAAATTGGGCGCGGTGGCTCACGCCTGTAATCCCAACACTTTGGGTTTCTAGGCAGGCGGATCACCTGAGGTCGGGAGTTCAAGTACAGCCTGACCAACATGGAGAAACCCCGTATCTACTAAAAATACAAAATTAGCCAGGTGTGGTGGCGCATGCCTGTAATCCCAGCTACTCGGGAGGCTGAGGCAGGAGAATCGCTTGGACCCAAGAGGCCGAGGTTGCGGTGAGCCGAGTTCGTGCCACTGCACTCCAGTCTGGGCAATAAGAGCGAAACTCTGTCTCAAAAAAAAAAAAAAAAAAAAAAAAAAAAAAGAGTGCTTCCTTGAAGGAAAAGGAAAAAAAAAAAAAGAGTGCACAAAATACCGGGGCGTGGTGGCACCCCGCTGTGGTCCCAGCTACTCAGGATAGCGGGAGCCCGAGAGGCGGAGATCGCACCACCGCACCCCAGCCTGGGTGACAGAGCCAGACTCTGTCTCAAAAATACTTTTAAAAAATAATAAGGCTGGACGCAGTGGCTCACGCCTGTAATCCCAGCATTTTGGGAGACCTAGGCGGGCGGATCTCCTGAGATCAGGAATTCGAGACCAGCCTGACCAGCATGGTGAAACCCCATCTCTACTAAAAATATAATAATTAGCCGAGCGTGGTGGTGTATGCCTGTAATTCCAGCTACTCTGGAGGCTGAGGCAGGAGAATCGCTTGAACCCGGGAGTCAGAGGTTGCAGTGAACGGAGATCTCACCACTGCACTCCAGCCTGGACGACAAAGTGAGACTCCGACTCAAAAAAGAAAAGAAAAAAGAAAAAAGAAATAATTTTTTTTACTTTTTTTTTTTTTTTTTTTGAGACGGAGTCTTGCTCTGTCATCCAGGCTGGAGCGCAGTGGCACTCGGCTTACTGCAACCTCCGCCTCCCCGGTTCAAGCGATTCTCCTGCCTCAGCCTCCTCAGTAGCTGAAATTACAGGCATACACCACCACGCCCAGCTAATTTTTGTATTTTTAGTAGAGACGGGGTTTCACCATGTTGGTCAGGCTGGTCTCAGATTCCTGACCTCAAGTATCCACCCGCCTCTCCCTCCGAAAGTGCTGGGATTACAGGAGTGAGCCACCACTCCCGGCCCAATTTTTTTCTTTTCTTTTTTTTTGAGATGGAGTTTCACTGTTGTTGCCCAGGCTGGAGAGCAATGGCAGGATCTCAGCTCACCTCAACCTCCATCTCCCGGATTCAAGCAATTCTCCTGCCTCAGCCTCCCAAGTAGCTGGGATTACAGGCATGCACCACCACACCCGGCTAATTTTGTATTTTTAGTAGAGACAGGGTTTCTCCATGTTGGTCAGGGTGGTCACACCCAGCCCAGCAAATGTAAATCTTTATGATGGCTACATAAGCCTCTTGCCAGCCTCAGAACTCAGGAACTCAAGGACCTGGGAGCCCTGAGAAAAGCAGGGGTCAAGGGAGTTAGCTCCGCTATCTCCTAGTTCCCCCAGGAGGGTAGAGCCTGGCTTCAGTCATGCTCCAAGATGCAGACTACTTTCTGTCCTAAAGATATGAAAAGTTTGTGTCTACCCACCCCTAACATACAAGCCAATTCGCTAACACAGGTGGTCACCCCCACTTGTCATTATAAAGTTAGACTGGGGCCAGGCAATGGTGGCTCACGCCTGTAATCCTAGCAGTTTGGGAAGCCAAGGCAGGCGGATCACTTGAAGTAAGGAGTTGGAGACCAGCCTGGCCAACATGGTGAAACCCCATCTCTATTTAAAATACAAAAAAAGTAGCTGGGCGGGGTGGTATGCACCTGTATTCCCAGCTACTCGGGAGGCTGAGGCAGGAGGATCACTTGAATCCAGGAGGTGGAGGTTGCAGTGAACCACTGCACTCCAGGTTGGGCGACAGAGGGAGACTCTGTCACAAAAAAAAAAAAAAAAAAAAAGCTGAACTACATTTGACTAAAGGTGTTGTCAAGTCCTCTTACTTGAGGACTAATCATTGCTTGTCTTGAAAACATGGTATTGCAACCACTCCTATAAACTTGGGAAGAAAGGAGAGGGAAAAATGAAAAGAAACCAAGCTTGCAGTGTGCTCAGCATTGATCTTAGGACAGCTGCTCCCTGACCTGCTTCCCCATAGGCATCTGGTGCCTGTTGTCCCACAGTCATGTAGCCCCTGTCACAAGATTATCGTTCCCCTAACTTCTCTGGGATCAGAGCTTGGACATTACATAACATTAAGTGTTTCCTTTGAGATATTCCTTCAGGTGTTGATGGAACTACTGACTCAGCTGACCTGAAGGACCCCACGAGGAGCTGACTCCCCCCAAAATGCAGCTTCTACACCCTGATGATTTCATCCCCCTGGGATCATACCATTGTACTCCAGCCTGGGCAACAAGAGCGAAACTCCTCAAAAAAAAAAAAAGAAAAAACAATGTGTATTCAATAATAAAACCAGCCCATCACCCTCACCAACCCTTTAAAAGCCCAGCTCAGAACTCCTTGGAGAGAGATTTGAATGTCTCCTCCCAACACCTCGCTCAGCACCTCTGTGATCATTAAACTCTCTCTGCTGCGTTCCTGCTGTCTCAGAGTCGTGGAGCTGTGACTGCACAGCGGGCATACGAACCTGCTCTTCCTGTAACAATATGGGATTTGAAATTTTATCTTGGCCAGGTTCGGTGGCTCACATCTGTAATCCCAGCACTTTGGAAGGCCGAGGCAGGTGGATCACAAGGTCAGGAGTTCGAGACCAGCCTGGCCAACATGGTGAAACCCCGTCTCTACTAAAAGTACAAAAATTAGCTGGGTGTGGTAGCACACGCCTGTAATCCCAGCTACTCAGGAGACTGAGGCAGGAGAATCACTTGAACCCAGGAGGTGGAGGTTGCAGTGAGCCGAGATTGCACCATTGAACTCCAGTCAGGGCAACAGAACAAGACTCTGTCTCAAAAAAGAAAAGAAAGAAATCGAGAGAGAGAGAGAGAGAAAGCGAGAAAGCGAGAAAGAAAGAAAGAAAGAGAAAGAAAAAGAGAAACTTTATCTTGAAAACAGGATAATGGTTTCTACCTGCTTGGCTATAACGAAGGATGATATACTTCTTTTTGCCTTTGTAATCTTTTAGCAGATTGCCAGTGATGTGCAGCACATTCTAACTTAATGCTTATTCAGGCCGTGTGCAGTGGCTCATGCCTGTAATCCCAGCACTTTGGAAAGCCAAGGCAGGTGGATCGCCTGAGGTCAGGAGTTCGAGACCAGCCTGGTCAACATGGTGGTGTATTTTTCTACTAAAAACACAAAAAAATTAGCCAGGTGTGGTGGTGAGCACCTGTAATCCTAGTTACTGGGGAGCCTGAGGCAAGAGGATCACTTGAACCCGGGAGGTGGAGGTTGCAGTGAGCTGAGATCGTGCTGTTGCACTCCAGCCTGGGCAACAAGAGCAAAACTCCTTCTCAAAATAAAAAGAAAAAATAATTCTTGTTCAATAATAAAACCAGTTCAGGCATGGTGGCTTATGCCTATAATCCCAGCACTAGGAGCCTGAGGTGGGAAGATCACTTGAGGTCTAGGTTTCGAGGCCAGCCTGGGCAACATAGCAAGACCCTGTTTCTACAAAAAATAATAATAATTAGTGGTTGTGGTGATGCACACCTGTAGTCCTAGCTACTCGGGAGACTAATTGAGCCCAGGAGTTCAAGACTGCAGTGAGCTATGGTCTCACCACTGCACTCTAGCCTGGGCAATGGAGCAAGACCCTCTCTCTAAAAATAAGTAAATACATATGAAATTTAAGGCCAGGTGTGGTGGCTCATGTCTGTAATCCTAGCACTTTGGCTTGGGGAGGCCAAGATGGGAGGACCACTTGAGGCTGAGTGTTAAGATCCACCTGGGCAATATAGTAAAAGCCCTGACTCTACAAAAAATAATAATACATTTTAAAACTTTTTTTTTTTTGCTTTTCCGCGCTACCTGCTGAGGGCTCCATAAGGCGTTGTTGTGGATTCCCATCGTAACTTAAAGGGAAACTTTCACAATGTCCGGAGCCCTTGATGTCCTGCAAATGAAGAAGGAGGATGTCCTTAGTTCCTGGCAGCAGGAACCCATTTAGGTGGCACCAACTTTGACTTCCAGATGGAACAGTAACTCTATAAAGGAAAAGTGATGGCATCTACATTATAAATCTGAAGAGGACGTGGGAGAAGCTTCTCCTGGCAGCTCGTGCCATTGTTGCCATTGAAAACCCTGCTGATGTCAGTGTTATATCTTCCAGGAATACTGGCCAGAGGGCGGTGCTGAAGTTTGCTGCTGCCCCTGGAGCCACTCCAATTGCTGGCCGCTTTACTCCTGGAAGCTTCACCAACCAGATCCAGGCAGCCTTCCGGGAGTCACGGCTGCTTGCGGTTACTGACCCAAGGGCTCACCACCAGCCTCTCATGGAGGCGTCTTATGTTAACCTACCTACCATTGCTCTGTGTAACACAGATTCTCCTCTGCGCTATGTGGACATTGCCATCCCATGCAACAAGGGAGCTCACTCAGTGGGTCTGATGTGGTGGATGCTGGCTCGGGAAGTTCTGCGCGTGCGTGGCATCATTTCCCGTGAACACCCGTGGAAGGTCATGCCTGATCTCTACTTCTACAGAGATTCTGAAGAGATTGAAGAAGAAGAGCAGGCTGCTGCTGACAAGGCTGTGACCAAGGAGGAATTTCAGGGTGAATGGACCGCTCCAGCTCCTGAGTTCACTGCTACTCAGCCTGAGGTTGCTGACTGGTCTGAAGGCATGCAGGCGCCCTCTGTGCCTATCCAGCAGTTCCCTGCTGAAGACTGGAGCGTTCAGCCTGCCACGGAAGACTGGTCTACAGCTCCCACTGCTGAGGCCACTGAATGGGTAGGAGCAACCACTGAATGGTCTTAAGCTGTCCTTGCGTGGGCTCTTAAGCAACATATAAGATTCATGGAAAATAAACATCAAGTTTCTAAAAAAAAAAATTTTTTTTTTAACACTTTTTTTTTTGAGACCGAGTCTCACTCTGTCACCCAGGCTAGAGTGCAATGGCGCGATCTCGGCTCACTGCAACTTCCGCCTCCTGGGTTCAAGCGTTCTGCCTCAGCCTCCCGAGTAGCTGGGCCTACAGGCGCTCACTGCTACGCCCGGCTAATTTTTTGTATTTCAGTAGAGACAGGGTTTCACGATGTTGCCCAGGCTGGTCTCGAACTCCTGAGCTGAGGCAATCCACCCGCCTCGGCCTCCCAAACTGCTGGGATTACAGGCGTGAGCCACCGAGCCCAGCCTAAAATTTTTAACCAAAAATAACAATAAAACCGTTTTCTGTCTCTACCACCTTTATGGAGAAGTGTGCTGGGTTGGGAGATTTTGTTTCTTAATTATGTTTCCCAGAACACACTCGCCAACACCTTCTACCAACAATATTGTGCACCTCAGAAACTACACGCCCTCCACACATCCACGGCGTTGGCAACTCCTGCACAACATACATCCCAACACAACACAAACACGCCCCTTCAACACTTCACACTTCCCACTTTGCCTTCAACCGCATAACGCCCTGCCGCTTCACACCTACATCCCACGCCACACGCCGCGCAGCATACCCACACGGCACACACCCGATACCACATGCTGCTCGCGCACTCACGGGGCTCACAAAACTCGAGCCTCACACATCCACCCAGAAGGGCATCACGATCCCTCCCCGGGTCCTAGCCTATACGCCTCCATCCCCCACCACGGCACCGATGTCCCCTCCAAGCGCCCCGAACTGGTTCAGCACGCACTTCCCTTCCCCGTGCAGACTCGGCCAAGGTCAAGACTGCAGGCGCACAATCGCCAGCAGGTGGAGCTGTTTTCCAGGGAACGGAGGTTCCTGGGCTCCACCCGACTTCTCAGCCCCAGGAGGCCTTCAGCCCCTCTCTATAGACAGGCTGCAGGCCAGCCTTGGGCAGCCCCGGGAGGCCACTGCAAACTGCAAGCAGGAGGTGGCCTTGAGAGCCTAAAACTTTCAATTCTCCTTTCCCCAAACGTTGCTCAAGAGCTGAAAGTGCACCTGTAAGACCAGCTAGTAGGATTGCTGAGATGGGAAGACTGCTTGAGTTCAGGAGTTCAAGGCTACCCTGGGCAACAGAGCAAGACCTCATCTCTTTTTAAATTTTTTATTTGTAGACAGAGTCTCACTCTGTCGCCAGGCTAGAGTGCAGTGGCACAATCTCGGCTCACTGCAACCTCCACCTCCCGGGTTCAAGTGATTCTCCTGCCTCAGCCTCCCAAGTAGCTGGGACTACAGGCACGTACCACCACACCCAGCTAATTTTTGTATTTTTATTCATTCATTTATTTATTTTTGAGATGGGTTTCACTCTTGTTGCCCAGGCTGGAGTCCAGTGGTGTGATCTTGGCTCACTGCAACCTCCGCCTCCGCTGTTCAAGCAAGTCTCCTGCCTCAGTCTCCTTAGTAGCTGGGATTACAGGCACCCGCCACCACGTCCGACTAATTTTTTGTAGTTTTAGCAGAGACAGGGTTTCAGTATGTTGGCCAGGCTGGTCTCAACTCCTGACCTCAGGTGATCCACCCACCTCAGCCTCCCAAAGTGCTCGGATTACAGGCGTTAGCCACCACACCCTGCTCAATTTTTGTTTTTTTAGTGGAGACAGGGTTTCACCGTGTTGGCCAGGATGGTCTTGATCTCTTGCCATTGTGATCCACCCACCTCAGCCTCCCAAAGTGCTGGATTACAAACATGAGCCACTGTGCCTGGCCAAGACCTAATCTTTTTTTGTTTGTTTGTTTGAGATGGAGTCTCGCTCGGTTGCCCAGGCTGAAATGCAGTTGTGCAATCTTGTCTCACTGCAACCTCCGCCTCCCAGGTTCAAGAGATTCTCCTGCCTCAGCCTCCTGAGTAGCTGAGATTACAGGTATGCACCACCACACCTGGCTAATTTTTGTATTTTTAGTATAGATGAGCTTTCGTCATGTTGGCCAGGCTGGTCTTGAACTCCTGACCTCAGATGATCCACCCACCTCAACCTCCCAAAGTGCTGAGATTACAGGCATGAGCCACTGCACCCGGCCTAAAAAAAATTTTTTTTAATTGTTTTAAGAGCTAAAAATGGGCCAGGTGTGGTGGCTCACGCCTGTAATCCAAGCACTTTGGGAGGCCAAGGCAGGTGGATCACCTGAGGTCAAGAGTTTAAGACCAACCTGGCCAACCTGGTGAAACCCCGTCTTTACTAAAATAACAACAGCAACAAAAAAAAAACCTAGCTGGGCATGGTGATGCATGCCTGCAGTCCCAGCTACTTAGGAGGCTGAGGCAGGAGAACAGCTTGAACCTGGGAAGTGGAGGTTGCAGTGAGCCTGAGTTGTGCCACTGCACTCCAGCCTGGGTGACAGAGCCAGACTCCATCTAAAAACAAAACAAAACAAAACCAGCTAGTGTGATTCCAGGGCACTTGGAGGGAGGCAGCACACCTCTATTCCAACTTCAACTTCCTGGGAGACTCCCCAGAGTGGCAGAGCCCACAGTCTCCTTCCTCTGCACCTTCCTCTGCACCCGGAATGCATAATGAGCCCATCACAGCACTTCCCACAGCCTTTCATTCACTCCTCCACCTTCCCTTCCCCACTCATTCCCTGACCTTTCTCATCCCCCAGCTAGGTAGCAGAGGCACGAGAGATGTCTTGGATATGGATCCAACCCCAGGAAGACAGGACGTGTTCTTTTATTATTATTATTATTATTATTTTTGAGACAGAGGAGTCTCACTCTATCACCCACACGGGAGTGCACTGGCACCATCTCGGCCCACTGCAACCTCTGCCTCCTGGGTTCAAGCAATTCTCATGCCTCTGCCTCCCAAGTAGTTGGGACTACAGGCACAAGCACCATGCCTGGCTAATTTTTTTGTATTTTTGGTAGAGATGGGGTTTCACCACATTGGCCAGACTGATCTCAAACTACTGGCCTCAAGCCATGCACCGGCCTTGGCCTCCCTAAGTGCTGGGATTACAGGCATGAGACACCATGCCTGGCTGGCAGGATGTTTTCACCAGAAGTCATAGGCTCAGATGCTTCAGACAGGCAGGAAACTGAGACGAATGAAGCAGGCTGGGAGAAAGGCAGTAGGGAACGGCAGGGATTACAGCCATGTGAGAGGTTATTTTAGCTAAAGGTTGCGGTAGGGGATTATGGCAATGTAAATAGCTGGTGGGGGAGCAGATAAATGCTGCAGCAGATGATCTGGATTTTTTTTTTTATTTTGGAGTCTCAGAGACTTGTGTTCAAATCCAAGCCTAAAGAAGTACTAGAGGTCTGTATTCCAAATGCATGCATACACTAAGCAAAATATAACAAGGAGCGTTGCTTGCTTTCTTTTTTTTTTTTTAATGGGTAGCTAAGATCAAAAGGAAGACAGAATCTTCTTGGTTCCAAAAATAAGGAAGAAAACCAAAGCCTCAGTGGTGGGGGCAGTGGGGGACGGTGAAGTCCAGCAGCCTATGGGAATGCAGGAATCCCCCTATGACTGGAGTTTTAACATCCACATGGGGGGCGCGCCCGGTGGCTCACACCTGTAATCTCAGCACTTTGGGAGGCCAAGGCGGGTGGATCACGAGGTCAGCAGTTCAAGAACAGCCTGGCCAACATGGTGAAACCCCATCTCTACTAAAAATACCAAAACAATTAGCCAGCCATGGTGGTACATGCCTGTAATCTCAGCTATTCAGGAGGCTGAGGCAGAGAATTGCTTGAACCCGGGAGGCAGAAGTTGCAGTGAGCTGAGATTGAGCTACTGCACTCCAGCCTGGGCGACAGAGCAAGACTCCATCTCAAAAAACAAACAAACAAAAAAACACCTACATGGGGACACAGGTCAAGGCTCAGGCCCCAGGAAATGGAGAGAGCCAGAACTGAGCCCCCTGCACGAGGCTGGAAGCTAAAAAAGGGCTATCTCAGATCCTGTATTCCCAGCTACTCAGGAGGGTGAGGTGGGAGGATCTCTCTCTCTCTCTCTGTCTCTCTTTCTCTCTCTCTTGAGGGTGAGGTGGAAGGATCTCTCTCTCTCTCCCCCACCACCTTCCTCCCTTTCTCTCTCCCTTTCTTAAATTTAGTGATAATAAGAGAGGATTTCTTCAGCCCAGGAGTTTGAGACCAGCCTGGGCAACATAGCAAGACCGCCCTCCGTCTCATAAAAAACAAAACAAGGCCAGGCGCAGTGGCTCATGCTGGTAATCCCAGCACTTTGGGCTTTGGGAGGCTGAGGCGGGTGGATCACTTGAGGCCAAGAGTTCGAAACCAGTTGACGACAACATGGTGAAACCCCGTCTCTACTAAAAATACAAAAATTAGCTGGTATGGTGGCCTGCACCTCTAATTCCGGCTCCTTGGGAGGCTAAGTCAGCAGAATCGCTTGAACCCGTGAGGCGGAGTTTGCAGTAAGCCAAAGGTTGCAGTGAACCAAGATCGCACAACTGTACTTCAGCTTGGGCAACAGAGCAAGACTTCATCTCAAAAAAAGAAAAATCTTGGCCAGGCACGATGGCACACACCTGTAATCCCAGCACTTTGGGAGGCCAAGGCAGGTGGATCACAAGATCAGGAGATTGAGACCAGTCTGGCCAATATGGTGAAACCCAGTCTCTATTAAAACTACAAAAATTAGCTGGACGTGGTGGCGCATGCCTGTAATCCCAGCTACTCAGGAGGCTGAGGCAGGAGAATTGTTTGAACACAGGAGGAGGAGGTTGCAGTGAGCCAAGATCGCATCACTGCACTCCAGCTGGGCAACAGACCAAGACTCCTTCTCAAAAAAAAAAAAAAAATCCATCCCCAGGCCCTGGCACACAATGTGGAAGTGAGCCACCTGACAGACAATGGATGGAAAAGCCATCCAGGCACTCAGAACTCCAAGGCTGACCGAACTATAGGCTTGGAGTCAGCCCAAACCTCTGGTGCAGAAACCTGTTCTGAGGAACTCATAAATAAAATAGAAACTTGTGTAGCCTGTAATACTGTGCCAAGAGCCAAAGCAAGCTGGCCCCAGGGGTTGTTTGTAGGGACCCAGGAACCCATGAGACTGTCACAGGCAGGAGAAACACAAAGAAGTCAAAGACACTGGCCTCAGCCTCCCAAAGTGCTGGGAGTACAGGTGTGGGCCACCGGGCCAGGAAAAGGCCCTTTGTATGTAGAAGGCAGCCCTCCCTCCTCCATGGGATTCAAGATGCTTTTCCTTCCCTTCCCACACAAGGGCACTACTTCATAGGATTGGAAGAGCTCATTGAATTTATTTAGGGAATGCAAAGGGGCCGGAGTGTCACTGGCATGTCACACACACACACACACACACACACACACACAGGCACGCACGCATGCACGCACACTCACGCACACACACGCACACACATGCACACATCCTGAGCAACATTGCTCCAGAGGTTGGCATCATATCTGCTTGAGGTCTTCAGATTTCAGAGTCAGGTGTGAATCTTGGGGGACTTGAGGAGATCCAGGCTATGCAGAAGAAACAGTGATGGGGAGGGGTCCAGCAGCCCCTCCCCCCTGGCCACCAGGCTCTCAGGAGCCCTGTTCCCTCTTCCTCCCTGACAGCCAGCACCATTGCCATCCCTGCCTATCTCCCTCCCCTCCCCTTTCCCTAGGGGCAGTCCCAGCTCACCTGGCCACCTGAGGATCACCTGGCATCCCAGGTGCCCACGTGGCCTCCTCCTCCCCATGCTTGGTCTGGCCCATCAGGATTATCCATGTTCTCATAAGAGTCTGCATCTGGACAGAATCAGGGAGGAGGAGAACACGGGTGGCACTGGAAGTAGGCTGGGAGGTGAAGTTAGCCCAGGGGACAGGAGGGGACAGCGGCAGAAGCACCCACCTTCCTCATGATTGGGTCCAGGCTGGCCCCGAATGGAGCAGAGCTGGGGGGGATGAATACAGGATCCCTCTCATATCCTCATAGGACTGGGACCCTGCTTGGGCGGAGATGGATAATTGGAGGCTTTGGTGTGGAAAGTACAGCCTACGGTAAGGAGGGAGACTGGGGGACAGAGGAAGGTGAGAGGCATCACCCATGCTGTGCTGGGAAGGGCGATTCGGTAAGCATCGGGTTTGGGGCTCTGGTTAGCTGTAGGTTCAGCATTAGGTATGGGTTAGATTATGGCTAGAGAAGGGGTCAAGAACAGAACTGGCCGGGTTCGGTGGCTCACGCCTGTAATCCCAGCATTTTGGGAGGCCGAGGCAGGCAGATCACCTGAGGTCAGGAGTTTGAGGCCAGTCTGGCCAACATGGTGAAACCCCATCTCTACTGAAAATAAAAAAATTAGCCAGGGGTGGTGGTGAACGTCTGTAATCCCAGCTACTCAGGAGGTTGAGGCATGAGAATCGCTTGAAACTGGGAGGCAGAGGTGGGCAGTGAGCCACTGCACTCCAGCCTGGGCGACAGAGTGAGACTCAGTCTCAAAGAAAAAAAAAAAAAAAACTGGAGGGAGTCAGAGTCATGAAGAAGCCACAGAGTGAGCTAGGGTCCAAGTTTCAGTCTGCACTGGGGCTGAGGTGAGGCAGAGGTCAAGTCCAGGCTGGTACTGGATTGAGATCCGTGTTGACATTCACAGTTAGGGAGGGGGTAAGTCTGGGGGGTCAGGATGGGGAATGGGGATCAGTGTTGAGGATAGAGTTAGGAGTGAAATCTAAGGTCAGGATTGGGTTTGGGTTTGGGGTCAGAGTCAGGTCAAAGTCGGGTCTGGTGTCAGAGCTGAGTCCCGGTCATCCAAGCTGGGCAAGGCAGTCTGGTCGACAAGCATCTCTCACCCAGGGGAGGTTGCTTCCCGGCTGGGGTCCCAGGCAGACCCATGGGGGGCTCAGGAAGTCTGGAAAGGGAAGAGGGGAGGTTGCTATTCCTCCTGGCCTCCAAGCATCCTCCACCTCCCCCTGGACTGTTACCATCCTCACACACACCCATTGTCCTGGAGACTGGCTGGGTCAGCTCTTCATCCTCGTTCTCATAAGACTCAGCTGTGGCAAGAGAGAGAGAACTCCAGGGACCCCTTCTAAGGGTATCACAGCGCTGCAATTACACCTAAGTCTCTGAGGTCCCACGAAGGTCCCAAGTTACCATTTGGAGAAGGAGTCTTCATCCTCAGGACCCAGGGGCTCGTCCTCAGGGTTCTCGTAGCCGCTGCCATCTGGTGGAGAAGGAGGGGGTGTCCATGGGTGTCCACAGGCCACTACAGAGAAGTGGAGGGCCACGGGGGAGGGCAGCCTTACCCTGGGAGAGCTGGTCCTGACCAAGGTTGGAGTCGTTCTCATAGAACTCGGAGCCCTCCTCACTGTCCGGCTCCTCATAGCCCTCCCCTTCCTCTTCTTCTAGGCCTGGGGATTTGGGGGATGGGGATGGGGAACCGAGTCACGCCCCCTCTCCTCCAGGCCCCAGTCCGCTATTCCGGCCACAGACCGCTCCAACCCCCTCCACGTGGGGGAACAGACCCCTCTCTCTCCCAGTCATTCACCCGCTCCCGGCGGGCTCGCGGGACCCCACGGCTCCATCCGCCTCGACGTCGCTGTGCGGGTTTCCATAAGACGGGGCGGTGCCCCCAGGCCTGCGGCCCAACGCTGCGCGCGTCCTGCCGAGAGGGGTTGTAAGGACGGATCAGAAGAGATGGGGGCGGTCAAGGCTCAGGATCCGCGCGGCAGGGAACGGGGGAGAGGATGCTTTGGGCTCTGCGAATGGACTCTGAGTCTTGGAACCTAGCCATGAACCATGGGGCGGGATCTAAATCTAGGGCAGTGGCCTCCAGTTCTGGGGCAAGGTTCTGCTTTTGAACACGACTTCAGGCTCTGGGTCCTGGGGGCGGGGCTCTGCGCCCTGGAGGCGGGGCCTGCTTCTAGGGGCGGGGCTCACATTTGGGTGGGACTCCCCATCCCGGGGTCTGAGTTCCGAGCTCCAAAAGGCTTGGCACACAGCGGATTGGAGGGGATAGGGAGAGTAGGGGTGGAGTCCTGGCTCTGGGGCGGAGACTATATAGGCTGGAGGGGCGGTGCCTCTTACCGAGGCCAGAGGTGGGTGTGGGAAGGGATAGCACATTCCCGTACTGGTTCTGGGGCCCGCTTCCTGGGGGAGGCGTCACCTTGAAGAACCTGGAGGGAGAAGGGAAGGTGCACGGTGAGGGCTGACTTGGAAAGGAATGGCGGACCCACTCAAAATTCTGTCCAGGCCTTTAGAGGTTAAACGTGATCACTTGTGATTAGCTCCTCTGTGCTGGGACAGCCAATAGAAGAGTCTGGGATGATCATTTCCAAGGAGATCTTCACAGAGGAGGTAGCTTTGGAGCTGGGCTTTGAGGTTGGGCAGTGTTTGAAACAGTAGAGACGGAGCAAAGACCCCTTGGGCAGAGGAAATATTAAGTGCAAGGCATAGAGTGAAGGTGGAGGGTGCTGGGGGAGGGGAACCGGTTGCATTACCTCCTGACGGGGTCAGTCATTCGCTTTCTTTTTCTCCTTAGGACCAGGGCTGGTGGGGAGTTAAAGGGAGTGATCAGAGGAGCGGCTGCTTGGTAGGGTAAGGATTTGGGGGGGCAGGGTGCTGGGGGAGGTCAGTTGGTTCAACAGAGGAGATGGGAGTTCAAATTGAAAGGGGGCCGGCCGGGCGTGGTGGCTCCTGCCTGTAATCCCAGCACTTTGGGAGACCAAGTCAGGTGGATCACCTGAGGTCAAGAGTTCGAGACCAGCCTAGCCAGCATAGTGAAACCTCGTCTCTACGAAGACAGGCACTTGTAAGCCTAGCTACTAGGGAGGGTGAGGCAGGAGAATCATTTGAACCCGGGAGGCGGAGGTTGCAGTGAGCTGAGATCGCACCATTGCACTCCAACCTGGGCAACAGAGCAAACTCCGTCTCAAAAAAAAAAAAAAAAATTCAAGGGAGCCTTGAGTGGTGGCTCACACCTGTAATCCCAGCACTTTAGGAGGTTGAGGCCGGCAGACTGCCTGAGCTCAGGAGTTCAAGACCAGCCTGGACAACACGGCAAAACCCTGTCTCTACTAAAAATACAAAAGATTAGCTGGGTGTGGTGGCACACGCTTATAGTCCCAGCTACTCAGGAGCCTGAGGCAGGAGAATCACTTGAGCCAGGAGACAGAGGTTGCAGTGAGCTGAGATCGCACCACTGCACTCCAGCTGGGGTGACAGAATGAGACTCTGTCTCACCAAAAAAAAAAAAAAAAAAAAAAAAAATTGCAAGAGGCTTGGGAAGTTTGAAGGAGACTAGAGGGAGATTGGGGGGGAATAGGATTCTAGGGTCTTGCTGGGAAGGATGGGAGGAGAAGAAAGATGGTTGTCAGACTGACCAGAGCGGGCTTATCCTGGGGAAGATGGAGTAGGGTTTGGACAGATCCACTGGGGACATGACTCACCTCTTTGAAGATGAAGAATGCCCACCAGGGAACCCACGCAGAAGATCATATAAGTCAAAGTCACAGCTGGGACCTTCCAGCCACCAGTCCTCACCAGCCAGTGCCATAGTGCTAGGGGGAAGGGGCTATGAGATGAGGACCCCGGGCTGGCATCTCACGTCCAATCCCGAGACCTCAAAGGACCACAATTCTGGGGCACAGAGGCAAGACACAGACTCAGCAGGGTGCAGTGGCTCACGCCTGTAATCCCAGCACTTTGGGAGGCCAAGATGAGTGGATCACCTGAGGTCAGGAGTTCAAGACCAGCCTGGCCAAAATGGTGAAACCCCGTCTCCACTAAAAATACAAAAAAAAAAAATTAACCAGGCATGGTGGCGGTCACCTGTAATCCCAGCTACTTGGGAAGCTGAGGCAGGAGAATCGCTTGAACCCTGGAGGCAGAGGTTTCAGTGAGCTGAGATCACGCCATTGCACTTCAGCCTGAGCAACAAGAGTGAAACTCCGTAGAGAGAGAGAGACTCAAAGTCCCAAGCTGTGAGAAAGGCTCTCCTCTCTCTAAGGAGCCATGTCCCAGGAGGTCAGGGATTGTCACAGAGCCTGGCACAGGACATGGGGCAGTGTCTTTGAGCAAATCATGGAAAATTCATGGCTATATTCAGAGGCAATTTAGTGGATTGAGGGGAGCATAATGACCAGTTTCCTGCTGCAGTTAAGGACAGTCATGGTCAAAGTGAAGGGCAGAGTTGAGCTGGCAAGGTTACAGTTGGGACCCAGCACATTGCTTGGATCAAGTTTGCAGTGAAAGTTGGGGTTGGGTTTGGAATTGTGGCTAGGATAGCATGGTAGGATTGTGTGAAGGAGAGAATCGTCAGAACACTGGGACCAATGTGCTGGACAGGGTGAGGAGAAGGAAGGATGCCCAAGTTCTTAGCCTGGGCAAGGGAGCAGGTGGTGGTGCCCTCTGCTTCCACAGGGCCACCAAGAGACTACACTTGGGGAAGACATTGAGTTTGATTTTGTATCTGTTGAGCCTGAGGTGTCCGTGGGACATCAAATGGCACAGGAGATGGCTGAGTATGGAGCCTGGAATAGAGTCACCAAGGCATGGTGACCCAAGAAGCCACTGGGAGTCAAGGTCAAATGGGAAAGCAGGCAGAGAGGGATGAGAAGAGGGCCCATGGCTCCAAGAGGGAGGAGTTGGAGAGGAAGGAGACTCCACCCAAGCTCATGGGCAGGAGCAAGCAGTGGTAGGTGAAGACCCAGAAAAGTAGTGTCTCGGAAGCAAGGGAAGAAAGATTTGAAGTCCAGGCCGGGTGCAGTGGCTCACACCTGTAATCCCAGTACTTTGGGAGGCCAAGGCAGGCAGATCACCTGAGGTTAGGAGTTCTAGACCTGCCTGGTCCAACATGGCAAAACTCTATCTCTACTAAAAATACAAAAATTAGGCCTGGCCGTGCACAGTGGCTCATACCTGTAATACCAGCACTTTGGGAAGCCGAGGCAGGTGGATCACGAGGTCAGGAGTTCGAGACCAGCCTGGCCAACATAGTGAAACTCCATCTCTACTAAAAGTACAAAAAGTTAACTGGGGGTGGTGACATGTGCCTGTAATCCCAGCTATTCGGGAGGCTGAGGCAGGAGAATTGCCTGAACCCGGAAGGCAGAGGTTGCAGTGAGCAGAGATCGCACCACTGCACTCCAGGCTAGGCAACAGTGCAAGATTATTAAAAAAAAAAAAAAAAAAATTAGCCAGGTGTGGTGGTGGGCACCTATAATCCCAGCTACTCAGGAAGCTGAGACAGGAGAATCTTGAACCTGGAAGGTAGAGGTTGCAGTCAGCCGAGACGAGATGGCGCCACTGCCCTCCAGCCTGGGAGACAGAGCGAGACTCCGTCAAAAAAAAAATAAGACTTGGAGTCAGTGTTCTGTGTGGAAGTTGGGGTTTGGGGTGAGGCTGGGAGTAGCCCTGAGGCTGGGGGAATCTAGAGATTGACTGGCTTCCACTTCTTCCCAGACCCCCACACAGACGCCTCCCAGTTGAGAGAAACTCTACCTGACCGGGCAGTGATCTCCAGGTGCCATGAGATGGTCAGGTTGCCACGGTGACAATAATACTTTCCAAGCGTCTTGAGCTGTGGCCTGGGGCAACAACAGACCTTTCTCCATGACCCACATGTCTCTGGCTGGGCGATTGTCCTTCAGCTCTAGGCTCAGTAATGAGAAGTTATTCTCCTTGGGGCGCACATGGGTCCAGGAGAGGGGCCCCTAGACACAGAGTCAGGAGGTACCCCACAGGACAGCCAGAGTGTGGAGCCAGAGGCCATGGTGAGGTCTGGGGCAGGGAGAGATAAGATGGGGAAAGCCTGATCCTCCGGGTCTCACCTCTTCAGTTTTGACTCCCCTGTCTCCAGACCCCCACTTCCCAGCCGGGGTAAGGCCATCTCCTTACCCTGGCTGAAGCTCTGGTTCAGGCCGTCCCTTGGTGGGCCACATAGAGGCTCTCCCTCCCAGATCTTAGGGCGGTCTTGGCCCATACATACAGCTGGGAGCTCGTGAGGTTCCTGGAAGGGGAGCTGGGGCCCTCTGAGGACCTGTTCTCCAGGCCGCAGCCCCAGCCACCGAGGTCCGAAGCATTCCACCGGAACAGCTCCCCTAGGAATAGACCCAGAACCAAATGCAGAGACACCCAGGAGAGGGAGAGAGATAGAGACTCAAAGGCAGAGATCAACAGAGACAAAGACCCAGAGAGAGAAGACAGTGAGACGTGGAGGGACAGGAAGCAGCTTATGCTGAGGCCACAGAGCCGCAGACGTCGCCCACCTAGCTGAGTTTTGCCTTCAGCCCCTCCGGTCCCTCTCTCCAGCTCCACTGTGGCCGCCCACACCTCTCGGTCCACAGTGGCCTCCCTCCTCTCCCTCCTGCCCCCGTCCAGCCTGGCCAGCCCGGCCCTCACCGCTGCGCTCCACACTGACTGTCCAGCCAGGCTGCCAGGCCTTCTCGGTGGGGGGCCCTGGCTGGCACAGGTAGAAGCCCCCCATCTGGTGAGAGACATTGAAGATGAAAAGCCAGATGCCCCAGGGCCCCCACGTGGATTCCCAGGCCTGGCAGCCCCAGGCTGAGTTTTAAGAAGGGTTCGAGTGACGGGGACTCCCGCCCCCAGGCCAGTTGCTGAGCAGGGTCATGTGAGGTCTCCTCAAGGCACAACAGCACAGCGTCATCTCCCTCTGTGGAGAGAGAGGCAGGGAGAGAGGTGTGGGGGATGGGTGGGGGGACCTTGGAGCCCCCCGTCACTCCTCACACTGGGTTACAGAGCAGAGGACTCCAAAAGCTGGGAGTGGAGGAGCCGTCAGAGTCCTCCCAACCCCTCCCTGAAATTTACAAATAAGAAAATGGAGGCTCAGAGAGGGTAACTTACTCAGCTGAGGACACTCAGCCACAACCCAAGTTTCCAGACACAATCCCTTCCCTTTCTGCCCTTTGGACATACCTTCCACCTTCACCAGTCGAGGTTCCTGGGGCCTGACTCCCATGAGGGTGAGGAAGAGGAGGAAGAAGAGGAGGCAAGGAGGTGGCATGCCGGTCAGACTCCCCCGGGGCACCCAGCTTCGCGCAGGGGGATGCTGGGGCAGGCAGGGGTCTGGAGGGCACTGAACCATGAGTGTCTGCGAGGGCGGCAGGCAGTCCCCCCGGAGAGGAAGGGGGTGGTCACGCCTCATGCTCCCTTCTCCAGGAACCCCTCCAGACCCACACAACCTGCCTCCTCCCTGCCACACTGTTTTATTTTCATCCTAGCTCTCAGCACCATGGGAAATGATCTTGTGTATTTACTTGTTCACTTCTGTTTTCTGCACAAGAATGTGAGCCCCTTGGAGCAGAGAGCGTGTTGTTCACCACTAATTCCAAGTGCCCTAGAACAGTGCTGGGCACATAGTAGGCACCTGATAAATATTTGTTGCGTGAGTGGATTCAGCCTTTGGGGCTCCCTCCTTCTCCCTCTCCCTCTCCCTCCTCTTCTGAATCCCAGGCTCTGAATCCATGTCTCTTCACTCACACACACCCCATTCATTCATTCAGCAAACATTTCCCGGGTTCTCCTTTTACCTCCACCCATCCATCCCCTAACACACTTTGGGTTCTGGCTGATGTGAGTTTGAATCTTGCGCCTCCACCATTTGGCTAAACCTCTTCATCATTCAAAGCCTCAGTTTATTTCTCTATCAGCTGGGAATAATAACAGTTCTAAACAGACTGGGCGTGGTGGCTCATGCCCGTAATCCCAGCACTTTGGGAGACCGAGGCGGGCGGATCACTGGAGGTCAGCAGTTCCAGACCAGCCTGGCCAATATGGTGAAACCCCGTGTCTACTAAATATACAAAATTAGCCGGACATGGTGGTGTGCGCCTGTAATCCCAGCTACTTGGGAGGCTGAGGCAGGAGAATCGCTTGAACCTGGGAGGCAGAGGTTGCAGTGAGCTGAGATCACACCACTGCACTCCAGCCTGGGCATGAGAGGGAGACTCTGCTTCAAAAAAAAAAAAAACAACAACAACAAAGAAAAGAAAACAGTTCTATACAAATATTGTTTATTTGTCAAGATTAAATAGGGCAATATGTTTGGCACTATTACCCTAGTGTCCGGCACATAGTAAGCCCTCAGTTAATGAGATATAGCATGAAGTAATGGCTAAGAGCTCAAGTCAAAATCATACTGCCTCGGTTGAAAACCAGGCAAAAGCCAGGCACACTGGTGCATGCCTATGGTCCCAGATTCTTGTGGGGTTGAGGTAGAAGGATCACTTGACCCGGGGAGTTCCAGGCTGCAGTGTACCATGATTATGGCTGGGAATAGCCACTGTGCTTCAGCCTGGGCTACACGGCAAGACCTTGTCTCTAAAAAAAATTGTTTTGAAAGAACCCAGGAGTTCTAAAGTTCTAACTTCTAAATCTGTTCTTATTCTGCCCCATGCCCTCTCTTTCTCTCTGTCTCTCTCTCTGTCTCTCTCTCTCTCTCTCTCTCTCTCTCTCTCTGCCTCTATGTCTTTCTCACTGCTGCAGGCACTCAGAAAAAGAGTTCAGGGACCCAAGAGACCCACTTTCTCACTTTCTCAGTGGCTGATTCCCAGGCCCGTCTCACTATAGACTGTGACTTCCTGTTTGCCATGGGCAAGCCCCAGGGGACCCTCCCTACAGGTGGCAGGGCCCCCACTTCCCTTTGGCCAGTTGAGGGGGCTGGGAGGCGGAAGAGTGAGGCACTGGGGAAGGAAGAGGGCAAGTAGCAGGACTCAATCTGCCTTTCATTCAACAAATCTCTCTAATCCCCTCATTAGCTTCCCAGCTGCCCAGACTAGCCCTCACTAGAGCATGCCATTCCCCTGTTTAAAACATGTCAGTTACAGTCAGGCACAGAGGCTCACGCCTGTATCCCGACACTTTAGGAGGCCGAGGCGAGAGGATCCTTTGAGGACAGGAATTGAGACCAGCCTGGGCAACAAAGCGAGACCCCATCTCTACAGAAATGTGAAAAAAAAAAAAAATGTCAGTTGCTTTTTATCTACCTAAAATAAAAACTCCAACTGAAGGCCTAGTGGGCCGAGTGTTGCTGACCTCCCTAATTTTCCACCTCATGCCTCTACCACTCTCCTTGCCAAGTGCTTCCCTGCCCCAGGGCCCTTGCACTTTCGGCCCTTCTTCCTGGATCTCTGCTGGGCGCTCTTTCGCTCTTTACCAGACTGGTTCTTTTCATCACTCAGGTCTCAGTTCAAATGGTACTTCTTCAAAGAGGCCTTCCCTGTGGCCCCTGGTGCTTTAAAAAAATATAAGTATTATTATTTTCAAAAATATATCTCAGGCCGGGTGAGGTGACTCACGCTTGTAATCCCAACATTTTGGGGGGGCCAAGGCAGGCAGATTGCTTGAGCTCAGGAGTTGGAGAGCAGCCTGGGTAACATGGTAAAACCCCATCTCTATCAAAAATACAAAAAATTAGCCAGGTGTGGTGGCACATTACCATGGTTCCCGCTACTCAGGAGGCTGAGGCAGGACGATCAGGGGTACAAAGGCTGAACCGAGATGGCACTCCAGCTTGAGCAAAAGAGCAAGACCCTGCCTTCTCTCTCTCTCTCTCTCTCTCATATATACAGGATATATATATATATATATATATCCCTCAGCCTTCTGAATAGCTTGGATTACAGGCACCTACTACCATGCCTGGCTAATTTTTGTATTTTTAGTAGAGGTGGGGTTTCACCATTTTGGCCAGCCTGGTCTCGAACTCCTGACTTCAGGAGATCTGCTCGCCTCAGCCTCCCAAAGTGCTGGGATTACAGGTGTGAGCCACCGCATCTGGCTGAAAATGTCCTTTTCTCTACCCCCCACATGCACTCTGTCATCAAGGCTAGTCCATTTTATATCCTAAATACTGATAGAATCAATTTTCCCCTCTCTTTGAATTCTTCCTTCACAATCAGAAGCAATTCAACAGCCTGTCTCCTGGCCTACCTGTCCCCAATCTCTTTTGGTCCCCATGCACACTCCGAATGTCAAGAGAACTTCTTTGATATTAGTTTTGTGCTTCTCCTGCTCAATGGCCTTCAGTGGCTCCCAGGGCCCGCAGGATAAACTCAAGCCTGAGAGCTGTCAGGAAGGCCCTCCAAAACTGACTGGAGGCTAATTTCTAGTCATGGTTTCAGCCCCTCCCCCAGAAACCCTGCTGCACAAACAGGGAGTCTGGATGTAATTTTTTTTTTTTCTTTTTTTGAGACAGGATCTTGCTCTGTGTCACTAAGGCTGGAGTGCAGTGGCACAATCACACTCACTGCAGCCTCGGCCTCCAGGGCTCAAGTGATCCTCCTGCCTCAGCCTCCTGAGTAGCTGGGACTATAGTGCACATCACCATGCCCAGCTAATTTTTTAATTTTTTGTAGAGATGAGGTCTCACTATGTTGTCCAGGCTGGTCTCGAACTCCTGGGCTCAAGTGATCCTCCTGCCATTGGCCTCCCAAAGTGCTAGCATTCCAGGTGTAAGCCACCACACTTAGCCAGAGGTGGCTATTTTAGTTAGGGTGATCAGGGAAGGCCTCACTGAGGAGGTAACATTTGAGCCGAGACCCCCAGGTGGTGAAAAGCTTGGTGGAAAACAAACACTTGGTTTTATACCTGATGAAAAAGTCAGTGCATGTTTAGTGTTGTTAGAAACTGCGGGTGGCTATACCATTTCACATTCCCATCAACAATATATGAGAAACCCAGTCTCTCCAGATACTCACCAGCATTTAGTGTTAGCACTCTTTTTTTTTTTTTTTTTGAGACGGAGTCTTGCTCTTGTAGCCCAGGCTGGGTGATTTCGACTCACCGCAACTTCCGCCTCTGGGTTCAAGCGATTCTCCTGCCTCAGCCTCCTGAGTAGCTGGGATTACAAGAAAGCGCCACCATGCCCAGCTAATTTTGCATTTTCAATAGAGACAGGGTTTCTCCATGTTGGTCAGTTTGGTCTCGAACTCCGAACCTCAGGTGATCCACCTGCCTCTGTCTCCCAAAGTGGTGGGATTACAGGTGTGAGCCACCATGCCCAGCCTAGCACTCCTATTTTACCCATTCCAAAAAGTGCTTAGTGATGAAATCGATTGTGGCTTTAATTTGTAGTTCCCTAATAAATAGCTAATGATGCTTAACACCTTTTCATGCACATATTGCCAACTGTGACGAAATGTCTGTTCGTGTCCTTTGTCCATTTTATTTCAAGTTCTGGGGTACATGTGTAAGATGTGCAGGTTTGTTACATAGGTAAATGTGTGCCATGCTAATTTGCTGCACCTATCAACCCATCACCTAGGTATTAAGCCCAGCATGCATTAGCTACTCTTCCTAATGCTCTCCTTCCCCACTCCCAACCCTCACGCCCACAGGACCCAGTGTGTGTTGTTCCCTCTCCTGTCTCCGTGTGTTCATTGTTCAGCTCCCACTTAAAGTGAAAACATGCGGTGCTGTGTTTAGTTTTTTGTTTCTGCATTAGTTTGCTAATGATAGTAGCTTCTAGCTCCATCCATGTCCCTGCAAAGGACATGATCTCATTCCTTTTGATGGCTGTATAGTATTCCATGGTGTATATGTACCACATTTTCTTTATCTAGTCTATCACTGATGGGCATTTGGGTCGAGTCCATGTCTTTGCTATTTTAAATAGTGCTGCAATGAACATACCCGTATATGTATCTTTGTAATAGAATGATTTGTATTCCTTTGGGTATATACCCAGTAATGGGATTTCTGGGTCAAATGGTATTTCTGGTTCTAGGTCTTTGAGGAATCGCCATACTGTCTTCCACAATGGTTGAATTAATTTACATTCCCACCAACAGTATAAAAGCGTTCTACCTTTGTCCATTTTCAAACTGCATTATCTGTTTTACAAAAATCACTCCAGCTCCTTTACGGAGAATTAATTAATTAATTAAAGGGCCGAGAGTCATCTCTGTGGAAGTTCCGGAGAGAAGTGACGGGAGCTGGGACGGAGTGTTAGCGCTGGGGATGGAGAAAAGGGGCACATTCTGGAAGAGGGGGCACACTGGAAGTAGAGTCTAAACTCTACTTCCCCCTAAGGGACCTGCAGGAGGACACGAAAAACCACGGACTTCCAGGTTCCTGGCGTGTCCTCTACAGGAGAAAAAGGTTTGGGGGAAGGGGAACCAAAGCTCTGGACATAAATCTGAATTGCCTGTCACCGTCCGGGTGGAGGTCACAGATAAAGAGCCTGATCTAGACAGAGGCGGAGAGGAGAGGAGGGATTTAAGGGCGCTGGGAGGGGGAGAGGGGGGACCAGCAGGAAGCGGTGACTGGCTGAATAACAAAATGGGGGGTGGGGACGTGCAAGTTTCAGACTCCGACTAACTATGCGGGGACTCTGAGGCGCCCAGAAAAATGAAGCCGACCCGGCCCTGCCCGGAGGGACGCTCCACGAGGGCGGAGATGCAGGGAGGGCCCCGCCACAATTCGCTGTAACGCGAGCCAGGCTCGGGAGGAAGGGCGGCCAGAGCCGATCAAAGGCTCTGGGCAGGGGCAGCGAGGGAGCGAGGGGGGAGCGCTCCGGCCTGCTCTGCCAGCGTCCGGGAGGCATAATCGGAGCAGGGCTTCCAAGGTCACGGGAGAGACGCCTAAAAAGATCTCTTAAGAAGGATCTTCTGGGCTTGAAGGACAGACGTTCTCCCGAACCGCGCGGTCCAGCCAAGAAGGGCTGGGGCGGGGCCGGGGCCGGGGACCGACTCGGGAATCTTCGGCCGAGGCTCGGAATCCCCCCCCCAAAGCTCCGTCCGGGTCTCAAGCCCGGGGCCGATCCGGAAACAGCCGAGCGGATCCGGAAACAGCCGAGAAGACCCGGAAGCGGTGCGCTCCGTCACCAGGGAGTGCGGGAATCCGCCGTTTGCGTTGAGGCCATGGCGGCAGCTGCGCCGGTGGCCGCGAGCGACGATGAGCGGCGGCGGGGGCTAGGGGCTGGTACGTGAGGGGCGTCCGTGCACGCGGGGAGCGGTGAAACTGGGGGCGGGGCCGAGCTAGCCACCTGCGGCTGGGGGGGTGGTGAGGGGAGATGGAGGAAGGGGCGGGGCCACGCCGTCGCGGAAGGGGGCGGGGCCCAGAGCCACCTGTGAGGGGGGCGTGGCCAGGCCATTCAAAGGGTAGGGCCTGTGACAGGTGCGAGGTGGGGGCCCAGTGAGGAAGGGGCGTGGCCATTGGAAGGGCAGGGCCGGATTAGAGCGTAGAGAGGATTGAGTGCAACTGGCAACCACGAAGAGATGGAGTCTAGGCAGCACCCGGCGGAGCGAGTGGGAAGGGGGCGGGGCAGGGGCAGGGGCAGGTGAGCGGGACGGGCCCAGGTGAAGGCGGCCCCAGGTGAAGGCAACAGTACTAGGTTGCAAGGCTTGCTAAGTCGGTAGGTGGCCTGGGGTGTTAAGAGATGGGAAGAGAGACTGATCCCTGTCCCCCCACAGCACTGGAGGGCCCCCAGCCCCAGGAAGGGGCAAATGTTGAGGCCGAGTCAGGTGAGCTCAGCCGGCTTCGGGCTGAGCTGGCAGGTGCCCTGGCAGAAATGGAGACCATGAAGGCTGTGGCGGAGGTGAGCGAGAGCACGAAGGCTGAGGCTGTGGCTGCGGTGCAGCGGCAGTGCCAAGAGGAGGTGGCCTCGCTGCAGGCCATCCTGAAAGGTGAGACGGGGGGAGGGTCTCACCTAGACTCCCCATCAGCCCCATACTGGGAAGTGCATGACGAAGAAAAGGGTCGAGGGGCACAGATAAGCTATGTGGTAGGTTAGCAGAGCTGCCTAGCACAGGGCATGACTATGGCCCAGAGGAAGGGCCGCCCTTTTAAAATTTGCATAGAGGCACTCCATGTGATGGCAGCAGCTCTGTCAGACAGCTAAGTTTAGCTCCCAGCTTCTATCTGTTGCCTTGCCCCATGTTATTTCTTGTCCCTCACTGATGATTGATCAACCCTGAAGATGAGTGAGAAACTTCTTAGTTCCCCAAACCAGCCTCGTTTTAGTCTGGGCCTCTGGGAAATAGAATCAGGCCTGGCCCAGTCTCTGTCTAATGCTCTGCTCTCCAGCCTTCCCCAGACACTCCTCCCTCCACCCCACGCCATGCACCAGCTCCCTCCCTTGGCCTCACGTTCTCTGTACTTGCTCCTCTAGCCCCAGATGCCCCAGCTGTTTGTCCTGTTTTCTAACTCACCTTCCTTTAGCAGAAGCTAGAGCCTCTGAAACATGTCAGAGCTGCCCCCGCCGCTCTGCCCCTGCTGTAGTGGGGCTCTCGTCAACTCTCTCCTGGACTATTGTCCCAAACTCACAGATCTCCCTCTATAGTCTGGCCGTGACATTGGCTTCCAGATAAACTTCCTAAAATTCCCTTCCCACCATTTGATTTCCCTTTCTAACAGCCGTTCCTGGCTTCAGACTTCTCTGGGGCTGTATCTCCCGCATTTCAGGATCCACATGCCTGTGCAACGTAGTCATGTCTTTGTACAACTTACCCTGCTATTTACTTAATATTTGTTCTTTTAATAGATCCACATTTTAAAAGCTTACATACATTTATTAAGGGAAACTTGTTATCTTTACTGTATAAGGAAAACCAGGTGTGTCCTAAATAGTAATAATAACTAGCTTTTTTGTTTTGGTTTTTGAGTCAGTAAGAGTTTTGCTCTGTCGCTCACGCTGGAGTGCAGTGGTGTGATCTTGGCTCACTGCAACCTCTACCTCCTGGGCTCAAGCAGATCCTCCTGCCTCAGCCTCCCGAGTAGCTGGGACTATAGGTACATGCTACCATGCCTGGCTAATTTTTTGTAGAAACAGGGTCTCACTGTGTTGCTCAGACTGGTCTTGAACTCCTGAGCTCAAACGATCTGCCTGCGCTGGCCTCCCAAAGTGCTGGGATTACAGGTGTGAGCCACTGTGCCCAGCCAACTAGCATGTTTTGAGCACTCACTGTGTGCCAGGCACTGAGCTAAATGCTTTATGAGTAACTAATCTTCATACCAAACTCTGCGAGGCAGGAGCTATTATCCATCTCCATTTTACAGAGGAAGCTCTGAGGCCCGGAGAGTTTAAATAACTTGCCCAAGGTCATATAGTTGGAAGACAGCCGAAGATTTGAAACCAAGTAGACTGCCAGCTGAGCCTTTGCTTCTACTGTTAGTATACAATAATACATCAATATCTCTAATACAAACAAAAAATGACCACGTTCTACCAAAAATAAAATGTGCAGGTTACTCAGCTGGGAAGATCACTTGAGGTCAGGAGTTTGAGACCAGCCTGGGCACCAAAGTGAGACCCTTAGCTGGGTACGGTGGCAGGTGCCTGTGGTCCCTGCTACTTGGGAGGCTGAGGAGGGAGGATCACTTGAGCCCAAGAGTTTAAGGCTGTGGTGAACTAGGCATGGTATTGGGCGCCTGTAATTCTAGCGACTTGGCAGGTTGAGGCAGGAGAATTGCTTGAACCCAGGAGGTGGAGGTTACAGTGAGCTGAGATTGTGCCACTGCACTCCAGCCTGGGTGATGTGGGTGACAAGGGGAGATCCTGACTCTCTCTCTCTCTCTTTTTTTTTTTTTATTGAGACAGGGTCCTGCTCTGTCACCCAGGCTGAAGTGCAGTGGCACAATCTCAGCTCACTGTAACCTCCACCTCCTGGGTTCAAGCAATTCTCCTGCCTCAATCTCCCAAGTCGCTAGAATTACAGGTGCCCAATACCATGCCTAGTTTATTTTTGTGTTTTTAGTAGAGTCGGGGTTTTTCCATGTTGGCCAGGCTGGTCTCGAACTCGTGACCTTAGGTGATTCACCTACCTCTGCCTCCCGAAGTGGGGGATTACAGGGATGAGCCAGCATGCCCGGCCCTGACTCCCTGAAAAAAAAGTCTATGTTCCAGCCAACATCACCTCCATCTCCTGCTGACCTGTAGGATAAGTTCCAAACCTCTTGGTGTGGCATTCAAGGCCTTGGGAGCCACCCACTGCCACCTTCTCCTCCTTTCCAGTGTCTCTCCTTGGGCGCCTTTACTATTCCAGCCCCTCCAACATACCCCACCATGCCCCAGCCACGCCAGCCACTCTTCCTCTGCTCATACTGGTCCTGTTAGTTCATGCCTCCTTTCCCTCCTTCATTTTCTGTTGCTGTTGTTATTATTATTACCAGTGTCCTCTCCTGCCTGGCCAGGCAGGCAGAGTGAGGGCTCCTTCCTCTGGGATCCCCAAGCCCAGGAAGGGTCCTTTCCTGTACCTCTCTCCTCCCGTACTGCGTCCTAACTATGGCCACAGATGCCATCTTCATTGGACTCTGAGCTCCCGGTGGCAGGCTTTGTGTTTATTTCTGTATTTCCAGAGCCCAGCTCAGTGTGATTCAGCATACATATTTATTATTATGATTAAGGGCCTGGTGTGGTGGTTCATGCCTGTAATCCCAGCACTTTGGGAGCTGAGACGGGACGATCGCTTGAGCTCAGGAGTTCGAGACCACCCTGGGCAACATGGTGAGACCCCCCCGTCTCTACAAAAATTAGCTAGGCGTGGTAGTGTGCCTGTAGTCCCAGCTACTAGGGATGCTGAGATGGGAGGATTGCTTGAACCCAGGAGGCTGAGGTTGCAGTGAGTCTTGTTGTGACACTGCCCTTCAAACTGGACAACAGAGTGAGACCTTTTCTCAAGAATTAAAAAAAAAAAAAATAAGGCTGGGGAGCAGTGGCTTACACCTATAATCCCAACACTTTGGTTGGCCAAGGTGGGTGGATCATTTGAGGTCAGGAGTTTGAGACCAGCCTGGCCAACATGGCGAAACCCCGTCTCTACTAAAAATACAAAAATTAGGCATGGTGGTGGGCACCTGTCATCCCAGCTACTCAGGAGGCTGAGGCATGACAATCGCTTGAACTAGGGAGGCAGAGGTTGCAGTGAGCCAAGATTGTGCCACTGCACTCCAGCCTAACTGACAGAGTAAGGCTCTGTTTCAAAATAATAATAATAATAATAATAATAATAACAACAAAAAATTACTGTTCTTGCTGGGCATGGTGGCTCACGCCTGTAAGCCCAACACTTTGGGAGGCTGAGGCAGGCAGATTATGAGGTCAGGAGTTCGATACCATCCTGGCCAACATGGTGAAACCCCATCTCTACTAAAAATACAAAAATTAGCCAGGCATGATGGCACGTGCCTATAGTTCCAGCTACTTGGGAGGCTGAGGCAGGAGAATTGCTTGGACCCGAGAGGCGAAGGTTGAGGTGAGCTGAGATTCCACCACTGCATTCGGGACTCTGTCTCAAAAGAAAAAAATTCTTACTGTTCTTAAATATTGACTGTTCCTGGTACATATTAATAGGAACAGTATCACGTCTTCTGTGTACCAGAGAAAAGGCTGTGTCATCTCATCTATTTTTATTTTTTTATGCAATCTTTATCTCAGGTATATCATCTCATTTAACCTGTAGCCACCAGAAGGGTGATCAGCAGTTTCCCCATTTTGCACCTAAGGACACGGATGCACACTGAGAGGCTGAGTGATTGCCCAGGTCAATTTCTGCAAAGCCTGCCGTGGCAACTGCTATGGTGCAGTCTCACAGAAAGAGTCCGTGCATCAAGAGTCCCCTGCTCACCCACAGGCAGGGCTGGCTCATTGACCCTTCCTCTCCCCCCGCCCTTCCCCCCTGCCAGACTCCATCAGCAGCTATGAAGCCCAGATCACCGCCCTGAAGCAGGAGCGACAGCAGCAGCTTCAGGACTGTGAGGAGAAGGAGCGGGGAGCTGGGCCGCCTGAAGCAGCTGCTGTCCCGGGCCCACCCCCCTGGACTCCCTGGAGAAGCAGATGGAAAAGGTTGGGGTGGGGATGCCTTCCCCGCTGCCCTGGGATTTGGAAGGATTTTGAGGATTGTGGATGTCCCATTCCCCCGGTCATGGGGTGCAGGGAACCCAGTAGTGACCCTTGGAATAATACAGTTACTGTGTGTTGTTGAGAGCTTGGCTCTGTGCTCCGTAGGGTCCTGGCTTGCCCCTTCTTAGTGGGTGACCAAGGTCGCTGACCTCCAAACTTAAGTTGTATAGAGGAAAGGGAACTTACACTTAAGGGTAGCAAAAAAAAATTCTTACTGTTATTAACTATCCTGGTATATATTACCTCTTGGTAATATAGTGCTACCTCTCAGCCAAGTGCCGAGGCTCACTGTGATCCCAGCACTTTGGGAGGCCAAGGCAGGCAGATCACTTGAGGTCAGGAGTTCAAGACCAGCCTGGCCAACATGGTGAAATCTAAAAAAATACAAAAATCAGCTGGGCATGGTGGCAGGTGCCTGTAATCCCAGCTAGTCGAGAGACTGAGGCATGAGAATCGCTGGAACCTGGGAGGCAGAGGTTGCAGTCAGCTGAGATCGTGCTACTGCACTCCAGCCTGGACGACAGAGTGAGACTCCATCTCAAAAAAAAAAAGAGAGATTTGGATGATTAAACTGAGCTTGCTTGAGAAGATTTCAAGTGATTCAAGAAGTAGAAAGGGCATGAACTAGAAGTGAGCAGTGACGGAGACAGGGATGATTGGCAGATTTCTGCCTTGAACAGCTAGTGGCCAGCAGGGCTGTTCTCGCTGACTGAGTGCTTGTGGTAGAAGAACAACGTCACTGAGTGGTTTTGTTTGACTGTCCATGGTTAGAGGAGCCTGTGGGACATACTAGTGGAGATGTGTAGAGGCTATTGGCTGCTCAAGGTCAGCAGGATCTTAAGCTTGAAAAGAAATGGGAAAATATGAGGTCAGGAGTTCGAGACCAGCCTGGGCAACATGGTGAAACCCCGTCTCTACTAAAAATACAAAAATTAGCCAGGCATGATGGTGCGTGTCTATAGTTCCAGCTAACTTGGGAGGCTGAGGCAGGAGAATTGCTTGAACCTGGGAGGTGGAGGTTGTGGTGAGCTGAGATTCCATCACTGCTTTTGAGACTCCGTCTCAGAAAAAAAAATTGCCCAGGTCAGCTCTGTGGTGGTGATAGGAGTGTGGGAGAACAAATCGATTAGGATGAGATTTGGCTGCATGTGATTGAAAGCCCAAATTAACAGTGGATTGGGCTGGGCATGGTGGCTAATGCCTGTAATCCCAGCACTTTGAGAGGCCAAGGCGGGTGGATCATGAGGTCAGGAGTTTGAGACCAGCCTGGCCAATATGGTGAAACCCCGTCTCTACTAAAAATACAAAAATTAGCTAGGTGTGGTGGCAGGCACCTGTAGTTTTAGCTACTTGGGAGGCTGAGGCAGAAGAATTGCTTGAACCCGGGAGGCAGAGGTTGCAGTGAGCCAAGAACATGCCACTGCAGTCCAGCCTGGGCAACAAAGCGAAAGTCCGTCTCAAAAAAAAACAAAACAAAACAAAAGTGGCTTAAATGGGATGGAAATTTGTCCAGAGGTAGACATTCCAGGACTGGTAGAGCAGCTCAACAAGTTGTTAGGAACCCGGGCTCCTCCTGTATTGCTGTTTTGCCATAGGTGGCACATTGCCTCATGGTCCAAGATGACTGCTTGAGTGCCAGCCATCATGTCCACATTCCAGCCAGCAAGAAGGAGGAGAAGGAAGAATAAAGAAAGGCACACCTTCTTCCTTTAAAGAGTTGTCCTGGGCCAGGGGTGGTAGCTCATGCCTGTAATCCCAGCACTTTGGGAGGCCGAGGTGGGTGAATCATTTCAGGCTGGGGTGGGTGGTCTCAGGAGTTTGAGACCAGCCTGACCAACATGGTGAAACTCAGTCTCTACTAAAAATACAAAAATTAGCCAGGTATGGTGGCGGGCACCTGTAATCCCAGCTACTCAGGAGGTTGAGGCAGAATTGCTTGAACCCTGGAGGTGGAGGTTGTAGTGAGCCAAGATCACGCCACTGCACTCTAGCCTGGGTGACAGAGTGACACTCCATCTCAAAAAAAGTAATAATAGGTCGGGTGCGGTGGCCCACACTTGTAATCCCAGCACTTTGGGAGGCTGAGGTGGGCAGATCACGAGGTCAGGAGTTCGAGACCAGCCTGTCCAACATGGTGAAACCCTGTCTCTACTAAAAAATACAAAACTTAGCCCGGTGTGGTGGCACATGCCTGTAGTCCCAGCTGCTTGGTAGGCTGAGGCAGGAGAATCACTTGAGCCCGGGAGGCAGAGGTTGCAGTGAGCTGAGATCATGCCATTGCACTCCAGCCTGCTGGACAGAGTGAGACCCTCTCAAAAAAAAAAAAAAAAAAAAAAAAGTAATAATACAAATAAAGAGTTGTCCTGGAAGGTGCCTTTGGCTTACCTGTTTCCATCTCAGTAGCTGGAACTTAGCCAGATGATCGTGTTTAGTTGCAAGGAAGCTGAAAAATGTGGATGGTATTCTAGGATTTAGGCCTCATGCCCAACTAAAACTGTGAGGTGTGCTGGGCATTGGTGTAATCCCAACCCAGGTGCTGGGAATTACACTTGAATCCCAGCACTTTGGGAGGCCAAGGTGGGAGGATCACTTGAGGCCAAGAGTTCAAAACCAGTCTGGGCAACATAGCAAGATCCTGCCTCCACAAAAAATACAAAAATTAGCCCAGTAGTGCACATGCGTGTAGTCCCAGCTACTCAGGAGGCTGAGGCAGGAGGATGGCTTGAGTCCTGGAGGTGGAGACTACAGTGAGCCGAGATTGCACCACTGCACTCCAGCCTGGGCGACAGAGCGAGACCTCATTTCTTTTTTTTTAATTTTTGGCTTTTTGAGATGGAGTCTCGCTCTGTCGCCCAGGCTGGAGTGCAGTGGCGCAATCTCGGCTCATTGCAACCTCCACCTTCCAGGTTCAAGCAATTGTCCTGCCTCAGTCTCCTGAGTAGCTGAGATTACAGGTGGGAGCCACCACGCCCGGCTAATTTTTGCATTTTTAGTAGAGACAGGGTTTCATCATGTTGGCCAGGCTGGTGTCGAACTCCTGACCTCAGGTGATCCACCCACCTCAACCTCCCAAAGTGCTGGGATTACAGGTGTGAGCCACCACACCTGGCTGATATCTCATCTCGTAAAAAAAAAAAAAAAAAGGTAAAGTTCTATGACAAAAGAATAAATGGATACCGGGAAGGAAAGTATGGGGAGTGATGGGGCCACAGGAGAGGTTGTGACCTTCATCCTTGCCCTTATGCCCTGAGGCAAGTCATGGAAGCTTCTAGAATATCTGTGTTCTTCTCTGTGGAACTGGGGTGGACAGCGTCTTCTAGGGAGGAGCTGCCGTGCTTGGAGAGGAAACTCTGAACAGGCCTGGGGCTCCAGCAATCGGGAGGGGGGGAGCTATTGCTGCCAAACCCGCCTCCCTTCAGGCCCATGAAGACTCGGAGAAACTTCGTGAGATCGTACTGCCCATGGAGCAGGAGATCGAGGAGCTGAAGGCGAAGCTGCTGAGGGCTGAGGAGCTGATTCAGGAGATCCAGGTGAGGGCGTGGCGGGGGGTGCTGGGGAAGGAGGGATGCCAGAGGACCCTGGCCCCCCAGCCTCGTTCCTGCCCTCTTCCCTAGAGACGTCCCCAGCATGGCCCTTCCCTGCACGGCTCCACGGAGTTGCTGCCCCTGTCCCGGGACCCATCACCCCCGCTGGAGCCTCTGGAGGAGCTGAGCGGAGACGGGGGTCCGGCAGCCGAGGCCTTTGCCCACAACTGTGATGACAGCGCCTCCATCTCCTCCTTCTCCCTTGGCGGTGGGGCCGGCAGCAGCGCCTCCCTGCCCCCGCAGTCGCCAGGGCCTGAGCCCTGAGCAGGAAGAGACGGCCTCACTCGTGTCCACGGGCACCCTGGTTCCCGAGGGCATCTACCTGCCCCCTCCTGGCTACCAGCTTGTCCGAGACACCCAGTGGGAGCAGCTGCAGATGGAGGTGAGTGGAGTAGGCAGGGGGGCAGGGCGCACCGTCCCCCTTCTCCACTGGATGCTTCCCCCCCCCATTGCCTGTGTTCAGACCCAGAGCTAGAGCTGGAGCTTCCACAGGGGAGAAGAGAGGCCCCCACCTAGTGAAGGCAGGCAGATGTAAACGTGAACACGGGCCAGGTGCGGTGGCTCACACATGCCAGCCACTCAGAAGCTGGGTGGGAAAATTGTTTCTGGCTAGGAGTTCAAGGCCAGTCTGGGCAACATAGTGAGACTCTGTCTCTTTAAAAAAGTTTTTTTTTTTTTTTTTTTAAAGCCAAGTATGCACCTGTAGTCCCAGTTACTCGGGAGGCTGAGGCAGGAGGATCGCTTGATCCCAAGAGGTGGAAGCTCCAGTGAGCTGAGATCATGCCACTGCACATCAGCCTGGGTCATAGAGTGAGAACCTGTCTCCAAAAAAAAAACAAGGGCTGGGCAAGGCGGCTCACGCCTGTAATCCCAGCACTTTGGGAGGCCGAGGCGGGTGGATCAGGAGGTCAGGAGTTCAAGACCAGCCTGGCCATCACAGTGAAACCCCATCTCTATTTAAACAAACAAAAAAAAAATAGGTCGTGTGCGGTGGCTCATGGCTGTAATCCCAGCACTTTGGAAGGCCAGTGTGGATCACCCAAGGTCAGGAGTTTAAAACCAGCCTGGCCAACGTGGAGAAACCGCATCTCTACTAAAAATACAAAAATTAGGTGGGCGTGGTGGCACATGCCTGTAATCGCAGCTACCAGGGAGGCTGAGATAGGAGAATCGCTTGAACCTGGGAGGCAGAGGTTGCAGTGAGCCGAGATCCCGCCACTGCACTCCAGCCTGGGCAACAAGAGTGAAATTCTGTCTCAAAATAATAATAATAATGTGATATACAAAAAAAAATTGAGTTGTACTTTTCACGTGGGTAAATTATATATATATAAATGATAACTCAATAAAGCTGCTTTAAAAAACAATGCACATGGATCATGAGGAAGACATTGTCAACCAGGGAGATGCCCGGAAAAGAAACTGAACAGGGTCATGGGGTAGAGATTGGCGGTGAGGGAGACTGACCCAGGCTCAGGCTGGAGCTGAGACCCAGATAGTGGGAGGAGGCACGCTTGAAGACCGGGGCACAAGGAACTGTGAGTTCGAAACCCCATGTCTACTAAAAATACAAAATTAGCCAGGCATGGTGGCAGGCGCCTTTAATCCCTGCCACAGGCTCCTGTAATCCTGGGAGGCTGAGGCAGGAGAATCACTTGAACCCAGGAGGCAGAGGTTGCAGTGAGCCGAGATCGCACCATTGCACTCCAGCCTGGGCGACAAGAGCGAGACTTCGTCTTAAAAAAAAAGTAATAATCAAATAAGAGTTGTCCTGGAAGTTGCCCTTGGCTCATCTGTTTCTGTCTCAGTAGCTGGAACTTAGCCAGATGATCGTGTTTAGTTGCAAGGAAGTTTAGTTGGGGGAAAAAAAAAAAAAGAAAGCTTACTTGGGCAGGCCTGTGTTGGGGTAGGGGCCACAGGAGAAGCTAAGAGGCTGGGGACTCTGGTATAGGAGAACGTGGTACCTTGGACCAGGGGGATGGGTGCAGAGACAGGAAGAAATGGGTGGATGTGGAATCCACTGGTTTTTTTGTTTGTTTGTTTGTTTTTTTAAGATGGAGTTCTGCTCTGTCACCCAGACTGGAGTGCAGTGGCCCAATCTTGGCTCACTATAACCTCCACCTCCTGGGTTCAAGTGATTCTCCTGCCTCAGCCTCCCAGAGTAGCTGGGATGACAGGCACCTGCCACCACGCCCGGCTAGTTTTTTTGTATTTTTAGTAGAGACAGGGTTTCATCATATTGGTCAGGCTGGTCTCGAACTCCGGACCTCAGGTGATCCACTCGCCTTGACCTCACAAAGTGCTGGGATTATAGGCATGAGCCATTGCACCCAGCCCTGTTTTTTGTTTTTTTGAGACGGAGTTTCACTCTGTCACCTGGGCCGGAGTGCAGTGGCACGACCTCAGCTCACTGCAACCTCCGCCTCCCAGGTTTACATGATTCTCCTGCCTCAGCTTCCTGAGTAGCTGAGATTACAGGTGTCTTGCCGCTACACCCAGGCTAAGTTTTTGTATTTTTAGTAGAGATGGGGTTTCACCATGTTGGCCAGGCTGGTTTTGAACTCCTGACCTCAAATGATCCACTCGCTTTGGCCTCACAAAGTGCTGGGGTTACAGGCGTGAGCCATTGCACGTAGCCCTGTGGAATCCACTTTGAAGGTAGACCCAGCAGGGCCTGCTGATGGTTGGGGAGTGAAGGGAAGAGAATGGATGCCTGGGCCTCTAACTCGAGGAGGGATTGTGTCGATGAGGGCAACTCCCTGCAGAGGCAGGCCATGAGAAGTGCGGTGAGGGGGGTCTGAGTTCCTGGGAGATCCAGGCTGAAGGTAGGGTCTGTGGCAGGGCCGACAGCTGCAGAAGGACCTGGAGTGCGTCAGCCGAGAGCGGGACGAGCTGCAAGAGGGCCTGAGACGGAGCAACGAGGACTGTGCCAAGCAGGTGGGTCCCTGCTGCCGCTGCCCGACCCGGGCCTCTAGGCTACGTGCCACCCCCTGACATCTGCCTGCCCTCACCCTTGCCCTCCCTCCAACCCAGATGCAGGTGCTCCTGGCCCAGGTCCAGAACTCAGAGCAGCTGCTGCGGACCCTGCAGGGGACCGTGAGCCAGGCCCAGGAGCGGGTGCAGCTGCAGATGGTGAGTACCTGGGGGCCCCGGGGCAGAAGGGCAAAAAGTCTGGCAGGAATCAGTTGCATGCAGTGGAGGGGGTCATGTGGGAAGTCAAGGCACCTGTCCTGTCCCCAGCTGCTCAGGCCGCACCCTGGAGCCAGTGCCAGGTAGGTTAAGAGGGTTTTGGGGCAGCTGGTGCCGTGGCCAGAACAGGGCCCCTGCAGCCACACAGAGCTGTTTGATCTTGAGGTAATCCCAGACTCCCAGCCTCTGCCTCACCATTTGTAAAATTGACATAATGGGGCCTAGTTTGCAGAGTCATGAAGATTAAAAGCAAATCAGTCTGGGCGAGGTGACTCACGCCTGTAATCCCAGCACTTTGGGAGGACTAGGTGGGTGGATCACCTGAAATCAGGAGTTCAAGCCTGGTCAACACAGCAAAACTCATCTCTACTAAAAAGACAAAAATTAGGCTGGGCATGGTGGCTCACATCTGTAATCACAGCAGTCTGGGAGGCCGAGGCAGGTGGATCACTTGAGGTGAGGAGTTCGAGACCAGCCTGGCCAACACGGAGAAACCTCATCTCTACTAAAATTACAAAATTAGCCAAGCATGGTGGCACATGCCTGTAATCCTAGCTACTCGGGAGGCTGAGGCAGGAAAATCACTTGAACCCGGGAGGTGGAGGTTGTGGTGAGCCGAGATTGCACCATTGCACTCCAGCCTGGGCAACAAGAGTTGAAACACCATCTCAAAAAATAAATAAATAGATAAAAATACATAAATTAGCTGGGCGTGGTGGTGGGCACCTTAATCTCAGCTACTCGGGGAGCTGAGGCAGACGTTGCAGTGAGCTGAGATTGCGCCATTGCACTCCAGCCTGGGTGAAAGAGGGAGACTCCATCTCAGAAAAAAAAAAAAAAAAAAAAAAAAAAAAATATATATATATATATATGTATATACACACACACATCTATACACATATATACATATTTAAATATATGTGTGTGTGTGTATATACATATATATATATATGCACCAAGTAAATACCCCCTTGGGCTCTGGCAGCAGCATGTAACCTCCAAGTCAGCAGGGACAGGGGTGTCTAAAGAGCTTGGTAGCAAAACGTGCTCCTTCCTTGCTCAGGAGCAGAGGGGCCGTGGGCTGTCTTGCTGTGGGTCTGGGAGGAGGATTCAAGGTTTGGCCTCCTAGGGACTGGAGACGCCCTGTCCTCCTCATTGTCTTGTACTAACTGTCCGTCCCCAGGCAGAGCTGGTCACCACCCACAAGTGCCTTCACAATGAGGTAAAGCGGTTGAATGAGGAAAACCAAGGGCTCCGGGCCAAGCAGCCGCCATCCTCAGCCCCACAGGGCCTGCAGCAGGAGCAGGGCGAGGAGGATCACTGCCCAGCTCCGTGCCGGTAAGCTGGGTGTGGGCACCGAGAGCCTGGGGCCGCCATGAGGTCCCCTCCTCCCCAGGCAGAGCTGAGCATTGGTCAGGACTAGCCAGGCTGCTGTGTTATTTGCTTGGCCAACTCATTTGCCTTCTCTAAGGCTCGGTTTCCTCATCTGAGAAATGGGACCATACGTTCTTTCCAGTGTTGGCAGCAAGAGAAAAGGAGTTAACAGAATGCTTTGCAGGAAGGAAGCAATCATTTGGTTGGTTTGCTATTTTTAAGTGACATGTGAGCCACAAGATCAAATTCATCATAATCTTCGGTTCATAGCAAGCTGCCATCATGGATCTATGCCTGGCCTTTGTCGACTTAATTTCTCAATGATATGGCTTATTACCTGGGCACAGTGGCTCACACCTGTAATCCTAGCACTTTGCGAGGCTGAGGCAGGTGGATCACTTGAGGTCAGGAGTTCGAGACCAGCCTGGGCAACATGGTGAAACCCCGTGTCTACTAAAAATACAACAAAAATTAGTCGGGGCCAGGCGCAGTGACTCACTCCTGTAATCCCAGCACTTTGGGAGGCCGAGGTGGGTAGGGAGGTCAGGAGTTCGAGACCAGCCTGGCCAATATGGCAAAACCCCATCTCTACTAAAAATACAAAAATTAGCCAGGCATGGTGGTGGGCACTTGTAATCCCAGCTGGATTACTGGGAGGCTGAGGCTAGAGAATCACTTGAACCTGGGAGGCGGAGGTTGCAGTGAGCTGAGATTGCACCACTACACTCCAGCCTGGGCAACAGAGTGAGGCTGCATCTCAAATAATAATAATAATAATAATATGGCTTATTAATAAATTGATTAGTAATAGAAAGATCACCAGGTGGCTGGGCATAGTGGCTCTTGCCTGTAATTGCAGCAGTTTGGGAGGCTAAGGCAGGAGGATCACTTGAGCCAGGAGTTCAAGACCAGCCTGGGCAACAAAGCAAGACCCTATCTCTACAAAAAATAAAAATACAAATAGTAGCTGGGCTTGGTGACTTGTGCCCATAGTCTCAGCTACTCAAGAGCCTGAGGCAGGAGGATCACTTGAGCCCAGGAGTTCAAGATCAGCCTGGGCAACATAGTTGAGACCCTGTCTCTACAAAAAAAATACAAAAATTAGCTGGATATGGTGGCCTCCACCTGTAGTCTCAGCTACTCAAGTGTCTAAGGCGGGAGGATCGCTTGAGCCTGGGAGGTCAAGGCTGCAGTAAGATGTGATCGTGCCACTACACACCAGCCTGGGCCACAGAGTGAGACCCTGTCTCAAAAAAAAGACAAAAAGCGAAAGATCCCTGGGGCGCCCTCCCCACCCTGAGATCGTCCATCTGGGCACCCCCTCCCCGTTCCTTGGCTCGGCTTTGCCTTTGAGCTCTTCTTTGGTGGTGTTTTTGTTACATGAACAAACCAATGCTTAATTTTAGTTGTTGTTGAGCTTTACAAAAGGGTTTATTTTATTTTTATTTTTTGAGAAAGAATCTCGCTATGTCACCCAGGCTGGAGTGCAGTGGCCTGATCTTGAGTCACTGTAACTTCCACCTCCCAGGTTCAAGTGATTCTCCTGCCTCAGCCTCCTGAGTAGCTGGGATTACAGGCGTGGGCCACCACACCTGGCTAATTTTTGTATTTTTAGTAGAGACAGGATTTCACCGTATTGGCCAGGCTGGTCTCGAACCTTTAACCTCACTGATTTGCCCACCTTGGTCTCCCAAAGTACTGAGATTACAGGCATGAGCCACTGCGCCCGACAAGGGGCTTTTGCTGTAGGTGATCTGCTGAACTTTCGTTCAGACTCTTCCTGAGCACCCTCCACGGTGTGGGCGTGGCCGTGGTGCCTGAGTGTCTTCGGCTGGGTCGGAACTCGCCTATCTGCCCTCCAGACGATGGGCATGTGGGTTCTTCCCTATTTTAGCCGTTTGCTTTCTTCCTTCCTTCCTTTCCTGTTCCTCCCCGCAATCCCCGTCTGCCATCTGTCTGTTAGCCCCTGCCCTCCTGCCCTGCACACAGGCGGGCCCGCGCACAGCCCAGTAGGTGACTCCTCGTGTCCCTTCCAGGAGCTGCAGCAGCTGCTGCGCCACACGCAGCAGGAGGCGCGGGCCCGGCTGCAGGCCCAGGAGCATGGGGCCGAGCGCCTACGGATCGAGGTTGTGACACTGCGGGACGCTCTGGAGGAGGAGACAGCGGCCAGGGCCAGCCTGGAGGGGCAGCTGAGGGTGCAGCGGGAGGAGACAGGTGAGGGGGAGGTGCTCGAGCCCAGGACCCCTGACGTCCCTGCAGGGAGCCACAGGGCAAGGGCAGCATCGGGGGAGGGGAGAGAGGCATTGCTGCATCCGCTGGCCTTGACTTCTCTTTCTTTTCTTCCCACAGAGGTGCTGGAGGGTGAGTGTGCTGGAGGTGATCTTGTGCATCGCCCACCCTGGCTGGGGTAGGTGGGGGAGAGGGAGAGGGCATGGCCCTGACGTCTTCCCCCTGCCCTGACTTCCCAGCCTCCCTGTGCAGCCTGAGGACGGAGGTGGAGCGGGTGCAGCAGGAACAGAGCAAGGTGAAGGGGAGGAGAGGGACTGGCTGACTGGAGAAGACCCTCCCCCACCCTTTCTGCCCTCTGTGTCTCCCTCAGGCCAGGTGGGAGGAAGCCCTGGGGTAATGGCCGGGCTTGGCTAAGCCAGAGGAGGTCGGAGTCAGGGTTGGTGTAGAAGGGGTCACTGTGTTGGGACCTCCCATGTTGGGGCCATGCACCCTCCCATCTGGCCCAGGGTGAGCCAGGCCCAGGTCAGTGTCATGTCCCCGCAGGCCCAGCTCCCAGACCTCTCAGAACAGAGGGCCAAGGTGCTGCGGCTGCAGGCAGAGCTGGAGACCAGCGAGCAAGTGCAGAGGGATTTTGTGCGACTGTCCCAGGCCCTGCAGGTACGGCCTGTCCCGGCCCCACCAAGCTGGCTGGCTCCACTCCAGATGACCTCTCCTTGGTCTTGCAAAGACAGTCTCCTGGTTAGGGGAGTCCTTTCCTCCTCCTGAGGCTGGCATGGTCCTGTTCTGGGCTATTGCTCAAAAAACCCTGAAGCTCTTGTGTGCACAAGTCAGTCACCTGAAGCCCTCAGTGCGGGGCATGGTGTGGACGCTCAGGGCATTTGTGGCGTTAGCCCCACAGAGGTGGCCTCTGGGTCTGCTGGTCCCAGGCCCTGCCCTTGGGGGCTGACAGATGATGTAGGGGCTGCTTTCCCCACCAAGTGCCCTCTGCTCCCCTGGTCCGACCCTGCAGGTGCGCCTGGAGCGGATCCGCCAGGCAGAGACCCTGGAGCAGGTGCGCAGCATCATGGATGAGGCGCCACTCACAGACATCAGGGACATCAAGGACACCTGAGGAGTCAGGGTGACCCCCCCCCCCCCCCCACACCCTGCCCCGGGAAAGGCGGCTTCCCCACTCCAGAACCATGAGGCCTGGCTCTGGGGTCTTGGATGGCATCTCCACCATCCCTGAGCCTGGGGTTGAGGGGACGGACAGGGCCACCACTGCCCTGCCCTCCAGCGCCTCCTCCCAGGGTGTCTGTCTGGGCCTCCTGCTCTCAGGGATCACACCTGGGTGAGGGGCCCAAGCCCCTCCCCCGAACCAAAGGTGCAGGCTCAGTCCTGCGGCTTTCTGGCTGCTGTGCTGCCTCCTGGGCGCCAGCCCTCCCCTGCTCCCAGCCCGTCCCCTGTCCTGGGCACAGCCAAGCCATGAGGGCTGGGAGTCCCCATCAGAGGCAGTGAGGTGGGCCCCAGCCCTGGGACAGGCAGCTGCCTTCTGGTCTGCATGACACTAAGACGCTTGACCACAGGAGCGACCTGGGCCTCCAAGCGTGCAGAGGCGAGGCCGGACTTTTCTGTCATTTATTTTCAATAAATAAGCAGCTCAGCGCGGTCGGTCGCCTTGTCCCTGCAAGCCCCTTGGGGTTGGGAAGGGGGATTTACACGGTTGAGAGGGAGGTGGGTGGCTGAGGGGGGAAGGAAAGGGAAGGAGACATTGTGTTTATAAACAGAAACATGTCGAGGGAGTGTGGGGACGGACAGGGGTCTGTGCCACAGCTCTGCCTGAAGATGCATCATTATCAGGGTGGGGAGGACAGGGCAAAAGGACATTCACTTCCTTCTTTCATCTTCTGGATCTGGAAGGGGAAAGAAAAGGGATGAGGCAGGCGGCGGGGGAGGGCAGCAAAGTCCTCCCAGGTGCATCTCCCAGGCACACACTCACCTGGAGGCTCAGAGGCTCACCACCCGCAATTCCTCCCCTACTCACCTGCCTCCCCCAGACACCCCGCCCCCCACTGCAGCCCCACAGCAGAGACAGCCCAGCACACAGCCAGCGCGACGCAGCGCAGCAGACGGGCCCAGAGGCCGGCACCGCTCCGGCCTGGAAGCCCAGCTGCCTAGGGGGAGGCCAGCGGCCCACCCTGACCGGAAGTGCGACGGCGGCGGCAGCAGCAGTGACAATGGCTCCAGGTGGAGCTGCGAGCGCAAGTGACCTTGGATGCGATGCGCAAGGGGCTAGGGGGCGCGGGCGGTGGGGGCACAGCAGCTGGGGCGAGGGTAAGAGGGGGGGTGATACCTGTGACACGGGCTCAAAGAGATGGAGGAGGGGGAACGGTTATCCTATGACCAGAAAGGACAAGAGGCACCGTTATCAAGGCAAGGAGGCGGTGTGGGGGCTGTGGGGGCTGAGGAGGCAGTGGGACTACCCTGGAGGTGTGGCCCCTCCAGGCGCAGGGGGCACGGGACAGACACAGGTCCTTCTAGGGCTGAGGAACTTACCACCTGCAAAGTAGGGGGGGTGGGGTGGGGGCAGCGCCATGGGGGAAGGGGCTGTGCTGGGACCAGGGCTCAGGGACAGAGAGGGGCACTTCTTACCCTCTAGGTAGTTCCGAGCAATGAACTTGAGGATTTCATCAAGCCCGATGACTGGTAGTGAGATCTTGAGGACCATGAGCCACTGGGTGAGGTCCAGGGCCCGGAGCTTGAAGATCATCTGGGGCAGGGGACAAGCGTCCTCTCAGGAGGGGGGTGGGGAGGGAGCCGGAGACCGGCACTGCCCAGCCTGCTCCCGCCGACCTCCTGTATCAGTGCCCCCAGTGGGAGTGGTCATGGGTCCACCTTGGGCCCCCTAGCACTAGGGTGGGTGGCCCTGGGTGGAAGAAGTCTCACCGGCAGGGGGTCGACGTAGAGGATGAGGAAGTGCAGGGACATGGAGAGGCAGATGGAGCCCAGCAGCCAGAGGTTCACCCAGGGTGGCATCCGCAGCAAGGACTGGTTCTCAGATAGGCTGCAGAGGGGGAAGGGCAGGGAGAGGGTGCGGTGGAGAAGGGAGGAGGCAGGCAGCACGGTAGAGGATATGGGTGGTGGCCTCAGAGGGTGGTGGGCGTGGCGGGGGCCCACCTGTTGAGTGCGTTGCACATCTCGATGGTCACCAGCACAGACAGGGCCATCGTCATGGGCTCGGGGGCCTCGAAGACCTCACAGTCTACCCCCTCGAAGTGGGCATTGTCCTCGGTGCACTGCATGAAGTGAGTCTGCAGGGAAGGGATGGGAGACTGATGTCCAGGGCCACCTCCATGCCACCCTCCTGGTCCCCTCCTCTGTGGCCTCCCCCTACCAGCTGGCTGTAGTTGACACGAGGCCCGTCCTCTGAATACAGGAACCACCAGGCAGCCGCTCCCACAGTGGCTGCACCCACGTAGCCTGTGGTGGAGAAAGGGGAGTCAGGGGTCAGAGCTGGGAAGATGGGGGGCGTCGAGGGTTGAGGGCCTCACATGGCCATAGACAGGCTAGCCGAGGAAGAAGACCCTTCGGGGCCTGTGTGGGGGAGCTGGTGTCCCAGAGAAGGGGTCAGTCCCGAGGGCTGGGGAAGATCGAAGAACCCCTCCAGCTCACCCCCCGATTGCCATGTAGCGGAAGAACAGCCAGCCACTGATGAGGGGCTCCTTGGGGCTCCGGGGGGGGCCGGTCCATGATATCCAGGTCTGGTGGGTTGAAGCCCAGGGCTGTGGCAGGGAGCCCGTCGGTCACCAAGTTCACCCACAGCAGCTGCACTGGGATCAGGGCCTCGGGCAGCCCCAGGGCGGCGGTCAGGAAGATGCTGCGGGAAGGAGGTGGTCACATTTCTGTCCTGCCTCCCAGACCTGCAGCTGCCCCACCCTGACCCTGGCTTCCTCCTGGATGCCCACTGGGCTGCTCACCAGACCACCTCGCCCACGTTGGAGGAAATGAGGTAGCGGATGAACTGCTTCATGTTGTTGTAAATGGCGCGGCCCTCCTCCACAGCAGCCACGATGGTGGAGAAGTTGTCATCAGCCAGCACCATCTCGGAGGCAGTCTTGGCCACGGCGGTGCCAGATCCCATGGCAATGCCAATCTCGGCCTTCTTCAGGGCAGGGGCATCATTGACGCCATCGCCTGTCTGAGGGAGGAGAAGGAGGTGGGGTCGGCACCTTCACACATCCCTCCTTTTTTTTATTTTAGGGATGAGGTCTCATTGTGTTAAACCCAGGCTGGTCTCGACTCCTGGGCTCAATCAAGCAGCCCTCCTGCCTCGACCTCCCAAAGTGTTGAGATTACAGGCATGGGCCATCACACCTGGCCAAAAGCTGAGTTTAGAACAAAGATCGGCACACTTTTTTTTTTTTTTTTTTTGAGACGGGATCTCGCTCTGTCGCCCAGGCTGGAGTGTAGTGGCACAGTGTGGGTAACCCCCATATAGGCACCGAGGAATGAGAGCTAAGCAGAACCCTGGCACAGTTAGGGCTTAAAGAATATCTCACTTTTTAGTGTTACTACTCAGCTATTTCCTCTTATATAATCGTTTACATAATCATATATTAGTTTATAGAATTAGGGCTTGAAGAATCCCTTTATATAATCCTCTATATATAATCATTTAATAGCTGAAGTATGAGTGCCTAAAGAATATTTCCCTATATATATGCCTATAATTATATCTGAGTTCATAATCGGAGGAATGCCTAGAGTGGACACAGTGCAGAGCATGAATTAAGGAATAAGCAGTCTATAATCAGAGGAATGCCTAGAGCAGACACAGTGCAGAGCATGATTTAAGGGAAAAACAGTTATACCAGGACAAGAATCCATGGCCCGGGCGGCAGCATTCAGTATTGTAAAGATACCCGCTGTATGGCAGGCTTGGGGCGAGAGCCACTCCTCCTGATAAAGGAGTTGTAGGACCTTGCTCCAGTTCTTGTGGAAGGCTGCCCTCAGAACGGCAATCCACCTTGGTGACTGTGAACTTTATCAGCTCTTGCTACTGTGCTGCTTGAAAAGCATCTTCCCATAGAACCCATTGGAAGCTGCCAGAAGGTGGCGGTAACCTTGACAGCTCTGTCACTGCTATGTGACTTAACGCATCCTCCTATAAATCTTCTTGGAAGTAGTTTGCCCATAGATAGAAGTATTGCACACTGCACCTTCTTCACTGCGCACGGCCCACCTTCAAGCCTTGGTGACCTAATGGGGGTGGACCCCTTACTGCACACGGCCCTTGCCTTCATGGGAACGGGCCTCTTGCTGTGCACTGTCCACCTCCTGGCCTAGGTGACCTACTGGGGGTGGACACCATGTTTTATTGCTCATGACCCTATCACTATCTTTAAAGATGATTTCACTCACTGCCCTGCCCCCTAACCTATACACAATAAATACTCATGCTTCTGGACATTCGGGGCCTTGCCTGACTCCACTTATAGGTGGTGTGGCCCCCCCGAGCCCAGCTGCGTTTTCCTTGTACTTCTGTGTCCTGTCTCTTTATCTCTCGGATCCTGCGCCTCAGCACAGCATAAGGCACACCCCACGACCCTGTGGGACCATCAGCCCTACAGCACAGTCTTAGCTCACTGCAACCTCCACCTCCCAGGTTCAAGCAGTTCTCATGCCTCAGCCTCCCGAGTAGCTGGGACTACAGGCACGTGCCACCACGCCTGACCAATTTTTCTATTTTTCGGTAGAGATGGGATCTTGCCATGTTGGCCAGACTGGTCTCAAACTCCTGACCTCAGGTGATCTGCCCACTTCAGCCTCCTTAAGTTCTGGGATTATAGGCGTGAGCCATCGCACCCGGCATACTTTTGTTTTTTGAGACAGGGTCTCACTCTGTTGTCTAGGCTGAAGTGCAGTGGTGCAGTCATAACTCACTGCAGCCTCAAACTACTGTGCTCAAGTGATCCTCCCACCTCAGCCTCCCACGTAGCTAGGAGACACAAACGTGCCACCATGAGGCTAAATTTATTTTAAGAATTTTGTTTTGGTAGAGATGAGGTCTTGCTATGTTGCCCAGGCTGGTCTCAAACTCCTGACCTCAAGTGATCCACCCACCTCAGCCTCCCAAAGTGCGGGGATTACAAGCCCAGCCCACATTTCCTCCTTCAGAGAATCCCCACCCTTCTCGCATCTCACCAGGGCCCTCCTGCCTGGGCCCCACTCTCCCCAGCACAGTCATGTGGTCACCTCCTTGGACATTAAGAAGACGGTAGCTGCCTGGGGCCCCTCACCATAGCTGTGATCTCATCGAAGGACTGCAGGTACTCCACGATCTTGGACTTGTGGGAGGGCTCCACTCGGGCGAAGCAGCAGGCGCGTCGGCAGGCTTCCCGCTGTTGAGCCAGGGGCAGGTCGTCGAACTCTCGGCCTGTGTAGGCGCGGTCGGCCACCTCCTCATTCTCCTCAAAGATGCCAATTCGCCGGCAGATGGCAATGGCTGTGCCCTTGTTGTCCCCAGTGATCATGATCACCCGGATCCCAGCGTCACGGCACAGCTGGATGGAGCCTGTGACCTCCTTGCGTGGAGGGTCCAGCATGCCCACCACACCCACGAATGTCAGATCCGTCTGGGGGAGACACAGCAAAGAGCCACAGGTCAGGCAGGGATCTGGAAAACCACCTGGAGGAAGCTGGTGGGGGGTGGGGGATGGGGTGAAAGGTCAGGAAGTGGTGGTGGGGGCGGGAGGAGAGCCTGAACCCTGGGCTTGCAGCCTCAGGGCCTGGTGTCAGACCTCAGCGGGGCCTGGGAAGCTCAGAGGCAGGAAACGTCTCATTCATCTAAGTACCTGCAGGTGCTGATGGTGCCAGGCCCATCATGGGTCCAAATCGTAGCTTTTTTTTTGTTTTTTTTTGAGACAGGGTCTCACTCTGTCACCTAGGCTAGAATGCAGTGGTGCAATGGTGTGATCATAGCTCACTGCAGCCTCAGATCTCCCAGTCTCAACTTCACTCTCTCAAGTAGCTGGGACTACAGGCATGCACCACCATGTCCAGCTAATTTTTATTTTATTTTTTATTTTTAGTAGAGAAAGGATCTTGCTGTGTTGCCCAGGCTGGTCTCAAACTCCTGGGCTCAATGATCCTCCACCCTCGGCCTACCAACATGCTGGGATTACAGGCGTAAGCTACCATGACCAGCCCAAATCATGTCTTTCCTTTTTTTTTTTTTTTTTTGAGGTGGGCTCTTGCTCTGTCACCCAGGCTGGAGTGCAGTGGCACTATCTCAGCTCACTGCAACCTCCGCCTCCCAGGTTCAAGCGATTTTTCTGCTTCAGCCTCCAGAGTAGCTGAGATTACAGGTGTGCACCACCATGCTCCGCTATTTTTTTATTTTTTAGTAGAGACTTGGTTTTCCCATGTTGGCCAGGTTGGTCTCGAATTCCTGACCTCAAGTGATCTGCCAGCCTTGGCATCCCAAAGTGCTGGCATTACAGGTATGATCCCCACATGTGGCCCCAAATCATGTCTTTCATAGAAAGAACGTGAACTGGAAACTGGAAGTGAGGTAGTGGTTTCTGCTTTTGGCAGTGCCACCACATGACCCACAACTCAGAGGAAATCCTCTGTATAAAACAAAAGAAGGGACTCTGGTGCCATTCCAGGTGCTGGTCCACTACAAGTAAGGAGTTTTTGCCAGAACACAGATCAATTGCCTCAAGACAGTCTCGCTATAGAAAAACAGCTGAACCCCACCGCCTTGTGCTGAGTGGCACTGGCTCCATCCTGCTACAACTGCCTTACCTTGTCACCACCCACAGATCACACTTAGAGTAACACTGGGCTAGACATTCCCAAGCTTCATTCTTTCTCTCTCTTTTTTTGTTTTTGTTTTTAGAGACAGGCTCTTGCTTGTCCTGCAGGCTGGAGTGCAGTGGTGTGATCATGGCTCACTGCAGCCTTCAACTCCTGGGCTCAAGTGATCCTCCCACCTCAGCCTCCCCAGCAGCTGGGACTACAGGTGTTTGTCACCATGTCCAGTTCATCTTTTTTCTTTTAAATTTTTTAAAAATGTTTTTTTACTTTTTACCCAGACCCCCATGAATTTAACCAGCTAATTTAAAAAAATTTGTTTTATAGAGATGGGGGTCTCACTTCATTGCCCAGGCTGGTCTTGAACTCCTGGGCTCAAGTACTCTCCCACCTCAGCCTACCAAAGTGCTGAGATTACAGGCATGAGCCACTGCACCCAGCCTCCCAAGGTTCTTTGAAACTCTAGTGTCCTGTGATTCCATGGCCTATACTAAGGAGCCATCGACTTGACTGATGTGGTAGGAAATGACAAGGGTGACGGAGGCTGTGAGTGGATGGCTGGGACCTGGCCCTTCACCAGCTCCATGACAGTGGGCGTCTCCCAGCTGCTTACCTCATACTCCAGGAACCTGGCAGAGTCATCCAGGACCATGTCCTCTCGCTTCGGGGGGAGTGTCCCGGGTGGCCAGGGCCAAGCAGCGCAGGGTGTCCCGGCCAGTGCCCCACTCCTTGATCACCGCCATGATCTTCTCCTTCACTAGCCCTGTCAGTGGCACCCGGGGTGGTACCAACTCGCACGTAGTTACAGCGGTCGATGACACCCTCGGGGGCACCCTAGGAGACCAGAACAGCATTCAGAGACCACTACCTTCCTTCCAGGGCACAGTGATGGGCAGGGATAGGACAGGGGTCCAGGAGTAGGAAAAGAGGGGGCTGAGGCACATTCCGATTTCTGACCTTGACAAACATCTTGTTGCCCACAGCAGCCCGGGAAGATTTGGCTGGGGAGCAATAGACAGACATGGACTTTCTGTCTCGGGGAGAACTCCAGGGTGAATTCCTTCTTCATTAGCTGGCGGATCACCTAGAGAGGAGACAGAGACGGAAGACCAGGCCTCTTAAAACAGTCAAAAAGGATCTGGAGGTCAGAGCAGACCCCAAGCTAAGGCTGAGACGAACGCTAAGTCTGGCCCCTACAGCACAAAAGGAGAAAATCCCAAGGCTAATGCTGCCATGGTGCCTCAGGGTCCCAGTTTAAAGCACAGAAGAAACAGGATGGCCTATTGTGGCACTGTCCCATAGAACTTTCATTATTGGCCGGGTGCAGTGGCTCATACCTATAATCCCAGCACTTTGGGAGGCCAAGGCGGGTGGATCACCTGAGGTCGGGAGTTCAAGACCAGCCTGGCCAACATGGTGAAACCTCATGTCTACTAAAAGTTAGCTGGCCGTGGTGGCTCACATCTGTAATCTCAGCTACTAGGGAAGCTGAGGCAGGAGAATTGCTTGAACCTGGAAGGCGGAGGTTGTGGTGAGCTGAGATGGCACCACTGCACTCCAGTCTGGGTGACAGAGCAAGACTCCGTCTCAAAACAAACAAACAAAAAGAATAAAAGCCTTTTTCACCAAATGTATCATTTATACTTCTCCACAAAATAATTAAAAAAATAGAACAGGCCCTGCGTGGTGGCTCATGTCTGTAATCCCAGCACTTTGGAAGGCCGAGATGAGCAGATCACAAGGTCAGGAGATCAAGACCATGCTGGCCGACATGGTGAAACCCCGTCTCTACTAAAATTACAAAAATTAGCTGGACGTGGTGGCACGTGCCTGTAATCCCAGCTACTTGGGAGGCGGAGGTAGGAGAATTGCTTGAATCAGGGAGTCAGAGGTTGTAGTGAGCCGAGAATGTGCTACTGCACTCCAGCCTGGCAACACAGCGAGACTCCGTCTCAAAAAAAAAAAAAAAAAAAGAGAACAAAAAGTCAATAGCCAGGAGAAGTGGTGCATGCCTGTAGCTTCATCGACTTGAAAGACTGAGACAGGAGGCCCGCCCAGGACTTCAAGGCTGCAGTGCGCTACGATCACACCTGTGAATAGCCACTGCACTCTGCCTGGGCAACAGGGCAAGACCCCATCTCAAAAATAAATAAAAATTTATGTTTGTATTATCATTTATAAATTTTAAAAATTAATCCTCTATTGATAGGTATTTAAGTTGCTTTTAGTTTGTTTGTTTTTGAGTCAGGGTCTCCCTCTGTTGCCCAGGCTGGAGTGCAGTGGTATAATCACTACTCACTGCAGCCTTGACCTCCTGGGCTCAAGCGATCCTGGCACCTCAGCCTCCCTAGTTACTGGGAGTACAGTTTTGAAACACCACACCCAACTAATTTTTTTCTTTTCTTTTCTTTTTTTGTAGAGATGGGGTCTTGCTCTGTTGCCCAGGCTGATCTTGAACTCCTGGGCTCAAGTGATCCTCCCACCTCAGGAAGCGCTGAGACTACAGGCGTGAGTCTCTTTTTCTGGCCCACTTTTTCGTTATATTACATAAAGTAGCAATGAGCATTTTGCAAGTACAAAAAAAAAGAGAGAGAGAGAGAGAGAAATGTGGGGAACATAATTCCCCAGAGAGATGAGCTTAATGGAGACATTCAGCAAGTATCAATAGCAATAACTGGGAATGACAGTCCCAGAACTGGCCAGGTTCATCTGGACAAGGAACACTTTCCCTATGGGTACAGCAGCCACAACGCAAGATCTGCAGAAAACAATTGTGCTTCTAGAAACAAAGGGATAACAGATGAAGTTGGGGCTGCCCCTGGATGGGTCCCTTGTGGTTTCTGTGTCCAGCTTTGCCCAATTCAACTCAGGACACAGCAGGCAGAAGTGATCATAGATCCGTCAAGGGCATAGCTGCCAGGCAGCCCCAGGGACAGTGGGTCCTACCCAGGTCAGCCTGCAGAGAAGCTGTGGGGGGGCTGTCTACTGCCTGAGTGGGGTCCCAGCACAGGCACTAGGCTCTGCCCAGCCCAGCCCAGCCAGGGTCTCTGTCTTTCCTTTGGTCTGTGCAGCATAGAATGGAGACAGCCCTGTGGCAGGGGCTCCCCAGGCTCACCGAGTTGCAGGCGTTGGCCCTCTCCACCTTTGAGAGGCTTCTCACATCTGTGTTGAACACATTCATCTTCTCCACCAGGGTGGTGAGCGCTGTCTCAGTGGCCTCGCCGACCTTCTCATAGACACCTTTGGCCTGAGATGGGCAGAGGAGGAAGAGGAAGTCGGTGCCCCGGGCTCCCACCTGTCACACCCACCTTCCACCTAGTGCAAGAAGGAAGCAAACCACTGCTTCCCTTATACCCTAGCAGAAGACTGGGTGTACTGGGTCCCCTTCCTCCAACCCCTTCCTCCTTGCCTGTGGAGGAGGCCCAGACTCTGAGCCAACTGGAAGGGGAAGGAGAGGCTGCCTTGGAGGTGGGGGAGGTTACCTCATTGAAGTCCAAGGAGGAGTCATTGCAGAGGGCACAGATGGTGGCCAGCTCCACCAGCCCGTCATACTGCCCTGGTCGGACTGGCTTATCATTCCTCAAGCTGGCAGCAGGGTCGGGGGAGGAAGGGACAGAGACAGTAGAGAAGAACAGGGAATGAGATGCAGAGAGGGCACAGGAAGAGCAGGCAACAGGGGGGTCAGGAAGGACAGTGGGGGAGAGCCAACTTGGATATCAGGAGAGAAAACAAGGTCAGGGAGGCAGAGGAGAGAGAAAGGAAAGCAAAACCATATGGAGGGCCCCAGGGAGGAAGGGGGTGTGGGGAGGGGTATGAGGAGATGGGGGAGAAGATGCCTGGGTGACTTACACCTCTCCCTCTGGAGCGTAAGTGGAGCCGGTGATGGAGAACTCATTCAGGAGGCAGATGTCCCCATCTACCTTGTCAATGATAAACATCTGCGGGGGGAGAAGGGCAGGCACACAGATGTCCACCTCTCCCCATCCCAAGGCCAGTGCCTGCATCAAGGGAGGCCCAAGCTACCAACACCTACCCTCCCACCATTCCCTCCTACTCACCCCTTCTTGTCCTCCTCGTACACCCCACCCACTTCCCACCAAGCTGTTGCAATCATTAGCCATCACCCGCCTTAAAACAATAGTTACTGAGGCTGGGCCAGGTGGCTCACACCTGTAATCCCAGCACTTTGGGAGGCTGAGGCAGGTGGATCACCTGAGGTCAGGAGTTTGAAACCAGCCTTGCCAAGATGGTGAAACCCCGTCTCTACTAAAAATACAAAAATTAGCCAGGCATGGTGGCGCATGCCTGTAATCCCAGCTACTCAGGAGGCTGAGGCAGGAGAATTGCTTTAACCCAGGAGGCAGATGTTTCAGTGAGCTGAGATTGTGCCGTTGCACTCCAGCCTGGGCAACAAAAGCCAAACTCTCAAAAAAAAAAAAAAACAACAACAACCCACACAAACGAGTGACTGCAGGCTGTGCTGCAGCTTCTGTAGATCAGTTAATAAAATAAGATGGAACACAATAAGGTGTGGCAGGGACTGTGGCAAACAGCCCACCTACTGGCACCTGGACCATCTGTAGCACCAACTGCATGTGGCTACATCTTCCTATCTGCCAGTTTTGCAGGAAGAGCTAGAAATTCAGGTTATTTTCCTATGAAATCTCTTGACTTTTTCTTTTCTTTTGAGACAGGCTTGTGCTCTGTTGCCCAAGCTGGAGTATAGTGGTGTGATCATAGCTCATTGCAGCCTTGACCTCCCAGGCTCAAGTGATCCTCCCACCTCAGCCTACCCAAGTAGATAAGTAGATGGGGCCACAGGCATGTGCCACCATGCCTGTCTCTCTCTCTTTTTTTTTTTTTTTTTTTGGTAGAAATTGGGTCTCACTATGTTGCCCAGGCTGGTTTTGAACTCCTGGGATCAAGTGATCTTCCTGCCTTGGCCTCCCAAAGGGCTGGGAATACAAGCATGAACCACCATGCCCAGCCTCTTGATTTTCAAAAATAAGGGCAATTAATTCTTTTTTTTTTTTTTTTGAGATGGAGTTTCGCCCTTGTTGCCCAACTGGTGCGATCTCAGCTCACTGCAACCTCTGCCTCCCAGGTTCAAGCAGTTCTCCTGTCTCAGCCTCCAGAGTAGCTGGGACTACAGGTGCATGCCACCATACCCAGCTAATTTTGTATTTTTAGTAGAAATGGAGTTTCACCATTTTGGCCAGGCTGGTCTTGAACTCCTGAACTCACGTGATCCACCCACCTTGGCCTCCCAAAGTGCTGGGATTTACAGGTGCAAGAATTGTTTTTATGAAACACAACAGGAGCCAAGTCACACAAGTCTGTGGTCTGGGTTTGCGGCCTGTATGTGCATTACAGGAATGTGGAGAATGCAGTGCCTGGGAGGCAGTGGACTACCCTGAACCCTGGGCAAACACAACAGAGATTAGGCTTTTCATTCTCATGAAGAGAGATGGTTAAGATGGGTTCCAAGACAAAAAGGTTCTGTGGTCAAAACAAAACTTGGGAACCACCAGGCGTGGTGGCTCCCACCTGTAATCCCAACATTATGGGAGGCCGAGGTGGGCGGATCACCTGAGGTCAGGAGTTCAAGACCATCATGGCCAACATGGCGAAACCCAGTCTCTACTAAAAATACAAAAATAAGCCGGTGTGGTGGCGTGTACCTGTAATTCCAGCTCCTTAGGAGGCTGAGGCAAGAGAGTCGCTTGAACCCGGGAGGCAGAGGTTGCAGTGAGCTGACATTGCACCATTGCACTCCAGTCTGGTGACAGAGCGAAACTCCATCTCAGAAAAAATAAAAAATAAAAAAATAAAACAACTTGGGAACCTCTGGGTAAAACAAAGCAGAATCCATCTTCTTACACAGGCAGCCTCCTCTGAGGCTTTCAAATGCCAGCAGGCGTGGGTCTCGCGCAGGAGCCAAGGTTACAGCCATTCTCACCCTGATCTGACACACAGCCCTTGCTTCTCAGAACAGCAATTTCCAGTTCATGGGTGTACTCTTCCACAGAACTCTGTGTAGGGCAGGGGTTCCTGCCCTGAGCTCAGTGGAAGACTCCTCGAGGAGTCCTAAACTGAGACAGCCAAGAAAAAAATGACAGCTTTTTTTCTCGAGCTGACATTTGGCATTTCCTTCCAGTTACGCATGTTGTCAACAGACCACATTAGTATTAGCAAAACCTGTGACCGTCACCAATGTAATCACAGCTACTTTCCTCCTATCACATCACCGCTATTGCAAACCTCTCAAAATAGCGTAATTTATGCTCACCACTGCTTCAACATGATAGTGCTTAGACCCACTTTGAGAACTCCCTATTTAATGCCTTAATAAAGAAGCATGTATGTAGCCAAAGTTGGTTTTAAAATATTTTGTTAGAGCTGTATTTCACAATCATTGCTTTCCTCTGTAACCCTATGTATTTTTCCTATGTGTTTTTATGTTTTTTACTTTTTAATTTTTTTTTTTTTTTTTGAGATAGAGTTTCACTCTTGTCACGCAGGCTGGGGTGCAATGGCACAATCTCAGCTCACTGCAACCTCCACCTCCCAGGTTCAAGCAATTCTCCTGCCTCAGCCTCCTGAGTAGCTGGAATTACAGGTGCCCGCCACCGCGTTAGCTAATTTTTGTATTTTTAGTAGAGACGGGGTTTCACCATGTTGTACAGGCTGGTCTCGAATTCCTGACCTCAGGTGATCCACCTGCCTTGGCCTCCCAAAATACTGGGATTACAGGTGTGAACCACTGTGCCCAGCCTCCTATGCATTTTTAAAACAGAATCCTGGCCAGGCGAGGTGGCTCACTCCTGTAATCCCAGCACTTTGAAAGGCTGAGGCAGGCAGATCACTTGAGGTCGGGAATTCAAGACCAGACTAGCCAACATGGCGAAACTCTGTCTCTACTAAAAATACAAAATTCAGCTGGGTGTGGTGGCATGAGCCTGTAATCCCAGCTACTCAGGAGGCTGAGGCAGGAGAATCTCTCAAACCCAGGAGGCAGAGGTTGCAGTGAGCTGAGATCATGCCACTGCACTCCAGCTTGGGCAACAGAGTGAGACTCCATCTCAGAAAACAAACAAAAAAAACCCCAGAATCCTGTTTTATTTTTTTTTAATTTTCTATTTTATTTTTATAAAGATGGGGTCTCACTGTGTTGCCCAGGCTGGTCTTAAACTCCTGGGCTCAAGCAATCCTCCCACCTTGGCCTCCCAAAGAGATTACAGGCGTAAGCCACCATGCCTGGACTGTTGTTTTGTTTTATTTTATTAATTGTATTTTATTGGAGACAGAGCCTCACTGTGTTGCCCAGCTGGAGTGCAATGGCATGATCTCAGCTCACTGCAACCTCTGCCTCCTGGGTTCAAGCGATTCTCCTGCCTCAGCCTCCTGAGTAGCTGGGATCACAGGCGAGGACCACCATGCCCAGCTAATTTTATTTTTTTTAGTAGAGATGTGGTTTCACCATGTTGACCAGACTGGTCTTGAACTCCTGACCTCGTGATCTGCCCACCTCAGCCTCCCAAAGTGCTGGAATCACAGGTGTGAGCCACTGCGCCCAGCCTGTATTATTTTATTAATACACATTTGAAATATTATCCTGAGAAGAGGCCCAACTGCAAAGGGGTGTGAGGCACAGAAAAGATTAAGAGCCCTGTTTTAGGAAAAGCTGTTCACGGTCAGTGTTGGCAGGCTGGCCGGGCCCCATCATAAGTGACCATTCTGGAGAGCTGTCCACTCCATAGGCAGGAGCTCTGGGGCCACAGAGACTTGGATTTGAAATTCAACTCTGTTACTTATTAACTGTGCATCTTGGGGCAAGTCATTGAATCTCTTAGAGCCTTTTTCCTCCTCTGAAAAAGGAAGTTAGGCCAGGCGCTGTGGCTCACACCTATAATCCCAGCACTTTGGGAAGCCAAGGCTGGGGGCACATCATCTGAGGCCAGGAGTTCAAGACCAGCCTGGCCAACATGGCGACAACCCGTCTCTACTAAAAATGCAAAAAATTAGCCTGGTGTGGTGGCGGGTGCCTGTAGTCTCAGCTACTAGGGAGGCTGAGGCAGGTGAATCACTTGAACCCGGGAGGCAGAGGTTGCAGCGAGGCAAGATCACACCACTGTACTCCAGCCTGGGCGACAGAGTGAGACTCTCTCTCAAAATAATAATAATAATTTTATTTTTAACTTTAAAAAATGAAGTTAATGAGACCATCCCCTGAATGGGCTATTGTGGGGTAAGAGACAATGTGTGGCAGTGCCTGGTGCACGGACCGTGGCCATAGTGAGCTGTCTGGCTGGGGCACAAGGATCCTCTGTGATCCCCTTCATAGCAGACAGGATGGCATTCTACTGCCCTTTGAGCATTTTGCAGGCCCACATGAGAAGCCACCAGTGATGAAGGGAGAACGCTATCTTTGGAGGGCCCATTTCACCCCCACAGGCAGCCTTCCGACCGATCGTGCTGCCCACACTGCTCCTGACCTTGCAGACAGACATCTGGTTGGTGGTGAGGGTGCCTGTCTTGTCGGAACAGATGACAGAGGTGCAGCCCAGGGTCTCTACAGAGGGCAAGCTCCTCACAATGGCGTTCTTCTTTGCCATCCGGCGGGTACCCAAGGCCAGGCAGGTGGTGATGACTGCAGGAAGACCTGTGGGGGAGGGAGGGAGGCATGAGGGAACCCACAAGGGGAGGGAGAATGTGGTGTGTGGTCCACTAAATAATAGCCCCCAGCGGGGCATGCTGGTGCACACCTGTAATACTAGCACTTTGGGAGGCTGAGGTGGGAGGATCGCTTGAGGCCAAGAATTTGAGACCAGTCTGGGCAACACAGCGAGACTCCTTCTCTATGAAAATATTTAAAAATTAGCCAGGCATGGTGGTGATTGCCTGTGGTACCAGCTACCCAGGAGGCTGGGACAAGAGGATTGTGTGAATCCAGGAGTTTGAGATTAGAGTGAGTTACGACTGTGCTACCATGCTCTAGCCTGGGCAACAAGAGTGAGACTCTGTCTCTATCAAAAAAAACAAACAAACAAAAATGGCCCCTAAAGATACCAGATCCTAATCCCTGGAGCCTGTGAATATTACCTTACTTGGAAAAGGGGTCTTTGGGCCAGGCGTGGTGGCTCACGTCTGTAATCCCAGCACTATGGGAGGCCGAGGTGGGTGGATCATTTGAGCCCAGGAGTTTGAGACCAGCCCAGCTAACATGGTGAAACCCCGTCTCTACTAAAAACACAAAAATCAGCCAGCATGGTGGTATAATCTCAGCTACTTAGGAGGCTGAGGCAGGAGAATCATTTGAACCCAGGAGGCAGAGGTTGCATTGACCCAAGATCACACCACTGCCTGGGTGACAGAAACTCAATCTCAAAAAAAAAAAAAAAAAAGAAAGGAAGGAAAAGAGAAGGGGTCTTTGTGGATGGGATTAGCAAATGGGAGTAGAAAAGAGAGGCTTTCGTACCTTCAGGGATGGCGGCCACAGCCAAGGCCACGGCAATCTTAAAGTAGTAGATGGCCCCGCGGAACCAGGAGCCCCCATGGACAGGGTCGTTGAAGTGGCCGATGTTGATGAGCCAGACGGCCACACAAATGAGGGAGATGACCTTGGAGAGCTGCTCCCCAAACTCATCCAGCTTCTGCTGCAGGGGGGTCTTGTCCTGTTCCGTGGCAGCCATTTGGTCTCGGATCTTCCCAATCTCGGTGCTCACGCCGGTGGTGGCCACGATGCCCAAGGCCTTGCCGGCTGCAATGTTGGTGCCCTGGGAAGGGAAAGAGGAGGCAGGGAATCAGGCAAGAGGTGACCCTCATGCAGCATCCCCCCACGCCATCTCTTCTCACGCCGCCATGTTTCTCCCCAACCCGGCCACCTGGCTTGACTGAGCATGTGACAGCTCGTCCTGGATTGCTCACCGAGAAAAGCATGTTCTTCTTGTCCTGGTTGACAGCTCGGGGGTCAGGAATGGGATCCGTGTGCTTGATGACAGACACAGACTCGCCTGTGGAGAAGGGGCCAAGCGGTTTTTGGATGACATCATGTCCTTCTCCCTGGCTTCCCAATCCTAACTCCCTCCAAGCCACTGGAGAGACAGCTAGGAAGTCTATCACTTTTTTTTTTTTTAATGTTTGTCTTTTTTTGGTTTCTTTTTTATCTTTCTTTTTCTTTTTCTTTTTTTTTTTTTTTTGAGACAGTTTCACTCTTGTCACCGGGCTAGAGTGCAGTGTTACCATCTCAGCTCACTGCAACCTCCACCTCCTGGGTTCAGGCAATTCTCCTGCCTCAGCCTCCCAAGTAGCAAGTAGCTGGGATTATAGGCATGTCCCACCACACCTGACTAATTATCTTTGTATTTTTAGTAGAGAGGAAGTCTCACCATGTTGGCCAGGCTGGCCTCAAACTCCTGACCTCAATTAATCTGCCCACTTTGGTCTCCCAAAGTGTTGGGATTACAGGTGTGAGCCACCATGCCCGGCCAGAAGTCCACTGCTCTTAAAAAGACCTTGACCTGAGCCCCAGCTTGACCACTGACAAGTTGTGTGACTTTGATCACCTAACTTCCATGCGCTCCTCTGTAAAATGGGGGACAAGGACATGTACACTGCAGAACAATGTCTTGGGTGAAAATGAAATAAGCAGATGTATTTGGAACCACATTTTCAACTTCAAGCATGTTTCTGGGAGGAGGGGGACTCACCCTTAGGACCCACCCCCAGAAACCATGGGGAATGTTTTCTGCCTCTTCTTCACCTCTCCCTGCCAGTGCAGAAACAGAAGCAGCTACAGTGGTTTTATAGAGACAGGTCTTGCTCTGTTGCCCAGGCTGGAATGCAGTGGTGTGATCACAACTCACTGCAACCTTAAACTCTTGGGCTCAAATGATCCTCCCACCTCAGCCTCACAAACTGCTGGGACTACAAGTATGCACCACAATGCCCAGTTAATTTTTTAAAAAAATTTTATGGAGATGGGCTCTTGCTCTGTTGTCCATGCTGGACTGCTTTGGTAATCATAGCTTACTGTGGCCTCAAACTTCTGGGCTCAGGCAATCCTCCCACCTCAGCCTCCCAAATAGCTGGGGCTACAGGTATACAGCACCACACCTAGCTAATTAAAAAAAAAATTTGTTTTATTAAAGATGGGGTCTCACTGTGTTGCCCAGGCTGGTCTCAAACTCCTGACCTCAAGTGATTCTCCTGCCTCAGCCTCCCAAAGCACTGGCATTACAGGTATAAGCTACCACACCTGGCCTAACAGCCAGTTTTCAGTGTATCTGAACCCTCCATGTTTTCCTAGTATCTCATGGCTCCTCCCTGGAGGATTTTTAAAGATGCTGAAGGAGACCGGACAGTTTTCGAGGTGTGTGTGGCCCTATGTCCATGTGGAAGGGGTGGGCTGGCGACCATCTAGAGAGGGCAACAGCATCCAGCCTTCCCCCCACTACCACTCCCGTTTCAGGCTTAGGACAGAATAAAAACATCGAGCAGTGCTGCCACTGCCATGGCCACTACTAGCAAGCCAGGCGGAGGGCCCAGTGCTGGGTTTTTGTTTTTTTTTTTTTGGAGGGGGTGTTTGAGATGGAGTCTTGCTCTTATTGCCCAGGCTGGAGTGCAGTGATGTGATCTTGGTTCACTGCAGCCTCCACCTCCTGGGTTCAAGTGATTCTCCTGCCTCAGCCTCCTGAGTAGCTGGGACTTCAGGTGCCTGCCACCATGCCTGGCTAATTTTTATATTTTTTGGTAGAGACATAGTTTCACCATGTTGGCCAGGCTGGTCTCAAACTCCTGACCTCAGGTATCTGCCCACCTCGGCCTCCCAAAGTGCTTGGATTCCAGGCATGAGCCACTGTGCCTGGCCTTTTGTTTTTATTTTTATTTTTATTTTTTCTCACTGTTTGGAAGGCTGCTACTCAAATTGTTTTTATTTTGATAGAGACAGGGTCACCCAGGAGGGGTGTGCAGTGGTGTTTTCAAAGCTCCCTGCAGCCTTGAACTCCTGGACCCAGGCAATCTTCCCCACCACAGTATCCCAAGGGCCACACACACCTTGACGTAGTTAGGACTCAACAATACTCATGCCCAGCTAGTTTTAAAAATTTTTTTGTAAAGACAGGTTCTTGCTATGTTGCTCAGACAGTGAGGGTTCCCCTATCTTTCCACTCACCTCCCCCTTATTGCCTCTTCCTCCCCACATCCCACCCCCATGCATCCTCCTACCCAGGCCAGCAGACCTGTCAGGATGGACTGGTCAACCCGCAGGGTGGTGGATTTGATGGCAAGAATTCGGATGTCTGCAGGGACTTTGTCCCCCCACTGTGGAGAGAGTAGGGAAGAGGGAGGTCACTTAGGAATGGAATTTTCTTCCTTCCTAAGAAAACCCAATCTGTATCTGACTTGTTCTCCTCATCCCTTCTTCATGTCTCAGGGAGGCCTCCAGGGTTGAGGACCCACCCTGGGCTTGCATCAGGCCCTCGACATGAGCTCCTGAAGCTGGCAAGCACGCATCATGACACCCATCCCTTCTGCCCCCGTGTCCATAGTGAGACTCCATCTCGCTATGTTGCTCAGGCTGGTCTTGAACTCCCACATCTCTTCCCACTTGCTGTGAGCCCTGAGAAGGGATAGGCAGGCATACTGCTCAGCACACAGTATGTGCTGAATAAATGCCCACTGAATGACTGGAGGGGGAAATTAGGAACAGTCCCGCTGTAAGACAAGAAGCTAGAATTGGGAATGGGAGACAGGAGTGAGAAAGGCGAGGAGGAAAAGTAAGGAAAGAACTCAGTAAAAATGGTGCGTTAGAGAGAAGGGGTGATGGGGTGAGAGAATGAAGTGGACAACCAGGGAAGGCAGGGAGAAGCAGGGGAAAATACAGAAATTGAGAAAATTGAGGCCAACCAAGAGGAACAGTTGAGAGTAAGGAGAGAGAAGTGAGTGAGTGGAAGGTGTGAGCGGGCAGGACACAAGGCAGTGGGGGGGTGCAGGGTGGTCATGGAGGGGACCACATATCAGGAACCTGACAGCCTGGCCTGAGCATCTCAGGGAGGTGAGGAGCCAGGGAGAGTGGGCTGGGACACGAACAGGCCAGGATGGGATGGGGCTGAGAGAAGGGGGTGTGGGCAGGTAACAGGTGTGGAGGAGCTGGTGAGCAGCACAGACTGGAGAGTGTATAGGGGGAGGTGAGGCCAGGAAGAGCACAGGTGGGTGGGTGGGCACAGGGAAATCACCTTTGGGGAGGCAGCTGGAGAGGTGGATACCCAGCCAGACTCAGAGACCTCAGGAGGAGGCTAGGAACCTCCCAGAGCCACTGCTTAATTCCACCCTGGTCCCATAGACGGTACTGGGGATAGGGTCCAATCACTTTCCTTTCCCTCTGTTTCTAAGGCCCCCTCCTGTGCTAGAGGAAATGGAGCAAGGAAGGAGGAGGGAGAAGGGAGGAGGTCGGGATAGAGTCGGGCGGGACACCCTGTCATCCAAGCCCGAGTGATATTTATAGACATTCATGGTGCTGACTCCACGCTGTCACGGCAGCAAGGCTGCCCTGCAGTGGGACGCCGGGGTCTTCAGCCTGCCCTTGATCCCCCCTCCCCAGGCTCCCTGGGGTGGTGACTCGGGTGTCTGGGTGTCCCTTACAGGGAAGGAGGCCTCGGAGGAGCCATTCCCCCCTGCCAGGGGCCTGGAGCTTCGGGAAGGCCTGCTCAGGGCAAATATAAAAACCGCTGAAGGGGGCAGAATCCCAGTAATCTTAGCCACCCGGCCCCCACCCCTCCCTGGCCAGGCATTAAGTGTCCCTCACCACGGGCGGGGCCCTCCTTGAGCTCCCTCCTCCCCGGTCCCGTGCTCCGTGCTGGGCCTGAGTTTCCCTTACATGGTTGGGGGCTCGAGCCTTCGGCCTCCCCTCCTCCCTTCTGCCCTCGCTCCTTCCCCTTTGAGAGGCCTCAAGGGCACAGGGAGGTCAAGACTGAAAGCTGACCAAGCTTGGGGGTGGGTGGAAGGAGGGGGAAGCCAAGCCCTGGGAGGGGGTGGAGATGGGGCCATTGGCAGGGACCGGGTTCCACCTGTTGCCTGCAAGTGTGGATGAGAGGATGGGGGAGCAGGGGGTCTGCCTGCAGCCTCAGGGACAGGACTGACTGTTCCTGCTGAGACTCTGCTAGGGAGGGGGGGCACCCTGGCCGGAGTGGCCTGGGATGACCTTCTGAGGAGTCGGAAGAAGCAGACTCCGCCATCCTCCTGGACACTGGGATCCAGGCCTGACCAGCCCCCAGTGTCTCCTGGGCCTCGGCCCCAAGGCCTCCCATCCTGGACCAGCCGTCCCTGTCACTCACCAGACACCTCCACGATATCCCCAGGGACCATGTCCCGAGCCTTGATCCTTTGCACTGACTTGCGATCAGCCCTGTAGACCTTCCCCATCTCAGGCTCATACTCCTTCAGGGCCTCGATGGCATTCTCTGCATTCCGCTCCTGAGGAGATGGTGGAGGAGGCAGGGTTATGCACAGGAGGCAGGGTTATGGAGTTGTGGCTCCTGGCACAGGGGAGGCAACAAAATCCCACACAGGGGTCAGGAGTGTGTGTGTGTTGAGGAAACTGTCACCTACAGCTGAAAACAGGTGAGAGGGTTTTGGGGAGAGAAGAAGGAAGAATCAAAGAAAATCAGGCCAGCCTGGGTGACTCTCGCCTGTGATCCCAGCACTCTGGGAGGCCGAGGCAGGCAGATCACTTGAGGTCAGGAGTTCAAGACCAGCCTGGACAACATGGTGAAACCCCATCTCTACCAAGAAAACACACACACACACACACACACACACACACACACACACACACACTAGCCAGACACAGTGGCTCACACCTGTAATCCCAGCTACTTGGGAGGCTGAGGCAGGAGAATTGCTAGAATCTGGGAGGTGGAGGTTGCAGTGAGCTGAGATTGTGCCACTGTACTCCAGCCTGGGCAACAAAATGAGACCCTGTCTCAAAAAGAGAAAAGTAAATAAATCAATCAAAGAAAATCAGAGGCTGCCCTGCAGATGCTGTCCTGGACCTGCCAGCACCATAGACACAGTGGCTTTGCTATGCCTATGACGTCGGGGCAAAGAGAAAGTGGTTATTTCTTTTTTTGTTGTTTTTTTGAGACAGGGTCTCACTTTGTTGCCCAGGCTGGAATGCAATGGTGTGATCTTAGCTCACTGCAATCTCTGCCTCCCAGGTTCAAGCGATTCTCGTGCCTCAGCCTCCTGAGTAACTGGGATTACAGGAACCTGCCACCACGCCTGGCTTTTTTTTTTTTTTTTTTTTCGTATTTTTAGTAAAGAAAGGTTTTAGCATGTTGGCCAGGCTGGTCTTAAACTCCTGACCTCAAGTGATCCACCTGCCTTGGTCTCCCAAAGTACGAAAGTGGCTATTTCAATCCTCAGTGTTCGGAAACCAGTGAGCACTAAAAAGTGGCTTGTAGCCTGACATTTCTTAGAACCAAAGCAAGGTAGCATTTGGGTTTTCACTCTGGAAACGACCTTAAGAAAAAAAACAACAACAGAAAGCAGGGGACAGGACATGTAGAGGGTGGTCAGGTCAGAGGAAGGAAATCAAGCTAGCATCTATTGAATTCCTACTGTGTACCAGCCACACACACCATCTTGGTCGATTTCACATGGGATTGCTAGCCCCATTTTATGGAGGAGGAAACAGGCTCAGAGGGATGAAGGAACTTGCTCAGGGTCACACAGCCAGGAAGTGACAATAGGTCACAGTCTCCCACCTATTCCCCACACTCCATCCCATTCCAGACCAGGCGATAGGACCAGAGGAGGAGGCAAGAACAGGGGGAGGTGACGGAGGAAGAGGAGACTGGAGGGGAGGGTTGGCCTCGCCTTCAGTGTTGGGACATGAAGGGGTGAGGAAGGGTCAAAGCTAACCTGCCAAACCCCCCACGATGGCATTGGCAATGAGGATCAAGAGGATGACAAAGGGTTCAACAAAGGCAGTGATGGTCTCTTCACCTTCCTCAAACCAGGCCAGCACCTGGGGAGCAGGGAAAGGAGAATGACAGGTAATGAAGCCCCACAAGGGGCAGGGAAAGGAAGTGGGCCACTGCAGAGGGGAGAACTGTGCAGGAGCCAGCAGGAGGGCTGGGCACCATGGGGGCGCTGTGGCCCCACATCCGAGGGTCTGCCCACCCCCCCACAGATCCTGCCACCGCCTTACTCAGCGGGAGGGGCGGGCACAGACTTGCCACTTGGAGGATTAGCTGGGAATGCTTTCAGGTTTCCCTGACCAAGCTGCTGGCTTAGAAGCGAAGCTCAGGCCAACTCCTCCGACAGCCACATCCATCCCACAGGAGCCAAAACCCAACAGGAAAAACCCTGTGGTCCTCGCAGGCGGACTGGCCCCCCGCAGCCCTCCCCCCTCGGCCAAGGCAGGGAAGCTCCGGTTTCACGAGGGAGCCGGAGCGGGCATAGGGTTACAGGGCCTCCTGCGCGCGCCCCGCCCCAGCTGTTGCCACCGCCAGGCAGCAGGCAAATGTCAAGGAGCAAATCTGAGAAGGGAGAGGAGAGGCCCTGCCAGCTTGTACTTAACGCGGCGGGGCCTGCGTTCGGGAGACCAAGGCACAGGGAGGCTTTTGTTGCCTCCAGAGTCCTTAGCAAGACTCAGATGCAGGGGAAGAACTCGCAACGTGCAGATGGACTGCGGGATAGGAGGCAGGGCCCTGGGGGTTTAGCAACTCCCGCGGTGGTGGGGGGTACCTGGGAAGCGCGGGGGAAGGGCTAGGGGCAGGCTGGGCGAGTGAGGCGAGGGATGCCAGTGCCCTCCCTGACCGGGCGCCGGGCTTCTTGGAGTCATTCTCGCACTGCCGCCCTTTCCCGCCAGTAGGAGCGAGTCCTCCCCTCGACCAATCAGCGTCGGGCGGCGGGGGGAGGGCGGGGCAGGGGCGCCGGCGGGCGCGGGGATTGGCGGAGCGGCCGCCCGCCCGGGGCATGCCGGTAGTGGTAGTGGCCCCCGAGCTGCAGCCGGCATCGCAGCCGGTCCCGGAGCCCGGCGCTCAGGGGGGGTAACCCGAGCCCTCCAAGCTCTTGAAGCCGCAAGGGTGGCTTAGCTTCGGTGTTTTGGCTGAGAACACCCTTAAAGCTTAAAATAAAACCTGCCTGTGGGGTGCGGGGGAGGAGAGAGAAGGACGCGAATCACACACGCCGCTGCTCCCCAGCCCGCCTTGTATGTACAATGGGATGCTCGGGGCTCGGACCCGAGGACCCAGTTACCTCGAGCTCCGCACTCACCCAATCCCCGCCTCATACTCCCAGCTAACCCCCAGAGACCCTCCCACACTTACGAAAGAAATGCAGGCGGCCAGGAGGAGGATCCGCACCAGGAGGTCTTCAAACTGCTCTACCACCAGCTCCCACAGGGACTTCCCTGGGGGGAGGAGGCAAGGGGAGGGCCCCGGGTTAAGGTCTAGGGGATGAAGGTCTGGGATGGAACGCCCTGGACTCTGGCCTGCAGTAGGGACGCTCTATAGGGTGGTGTGCAGACAGCTTGGTGCCCAGAGAAGGGCTGAGAAGCTCGCCTGGAGTCCAGAAACAGACTCTGCAAAGTGGCGCGGGGCGGCGGGGGCAGTTCAAAGACTGGATGCTTCAAGGAGAAAGTGCTTGGGAGACTTCTGCCCCGGGCAGGACTCTAACCTTTGGGGAGGGAGATTTGCCTTTTGGGAAGAGATATTTGCCCAAGGAATCTAAAGAAAGGGCAGGGAGGAGGGAGTGGGACAGAGGGGGAGGGAAGAGTCATTTATGAGAATTCAGGGATTCCAGTAACTTACCTTCCTCGGCAGGCAGCTCTACCCAGGAAAAAGAAGAAAAGGACAGATTCATTTGAGGTTCGGCCTCATGTCCCCCTCCACCCAAGACTTTGTGGCTAAGGTAAGAGAATCAGGCCACCTTGAGGTTCATCAAGGTCATCCCATTAAAACCTCCCAAAACTCTGGATCCTGGGACTCTGTTTCTTTCAGTATCCTTTTCCCCCTGCGAGCGTTGGACAACGGCCCAGCTTTTCCTTAAGATACCCTGGAGGGAGAAACGCATGCATGCATGTGCATGCGTGTGGGTGTGTTTTGGGGGTGCAGGAGGGTATTAATTACCAGCCTCTCTTCCAAGGGACACTTACCATTGGGGCCGTATTTCTCCAGATGCCGCTTAACTTGGTCTGGGGTGAGGCCCGTGGTCTCACTCACCCCAAAAATAGGCCAAACATTCCTCTGTGGTTTTAGCGTGAGCGGCCTCCATTGCGCTCCCTTCCTGGGGGCCGGGGCCGGTGTGTGTTCCTTCCAGGGGGTTCTCACTTGTTGGGGGTCTTCCTCAGTGTGTCCACCTGCCTGTCTGCCTGGGTTTTTTACTCTCCTGCCCCCTCCAGGTTTTTCTTCCCTCCACGAAGCTCTGACCCCCGTTCCACTTGAGCAGCCGGCCACCCCTCAGCCCCCAGCTGGTCCTTATGAGGGAGCGGTGGGGGGCTGGGCTCCCCCCCTCCTCCAGATCAGGGATTGGCTGGCTGAGACTCCGGCAGGAGGGGGTCAGAAGAGAGAGATATTTCTGCTGACAGAGGGGGAACAGTGGGGCTGCAGCCTGAGATGTCACTCATGAGGGGAAGAAAGGTGGCCCCAGCCCCAGGGAAGTGGGGTAGGGAAGAGACTTCACTTTGTCATCTGCTACTGACTCCGCCCCTCCCATTGCCTCCACTTCCCCCAGTAGCATTGAATTTCCCATTCTAAACTCATCCTCTGCATTCTTCCCTGAGCCCTTTTCCATCCCCGGCCTCACCTGTCCCTTTCCCCCACACCCCCTTTCCTGCCTCATCTGCCCAGAGCCTGTTTCCATTGCCACAGTCTTCCTCCCCCACCCAGTTTGCTGAAGGAGCGGCAGAGATACCCCAAGCCTTTGGGGGACTGATGAAGGGAGAACATCTTTTGGGGGCCAGAGGAAATGGTTCTAGAGGGACAAGGGGAAGTGAAGAGGGGGAGAGGGTCAAGGGGGACAGGGCCGAAGATGGTAACCCTACCCTTGGGAGGGGTTGCCACAGCCATCAACAAGGGATTTAGTGTCCAGGCCCTGGTGAGCAAAGCCAGCACTGCCTGTCTCTCCCGGAAACTGCCCCCCCCCTTTCCCCATTGCTGTAACTCAGCCTCTGGGAACTCAGCCCTCAGGGCCCCCCCCCATCCTGGACAGGGAATCCCCACCCCAGCCCCAACAAAATAGGACACCCAGGTAGCCAAGTAACCCAAGAGGCTACATAATGTGCTGATGGCAGAGGGGGGAGGGGAACTGTCTCAGGATGGGGGCAGGGGTCACCCCAAGTCATGCAGTGAGGGTCACCTCATCCTTTGCTCTCTTTAACCCACGGGGGTTTCCGTGGCCAGCCCCGGAGGCCTGCAGTCTGTGCTGCACTCTGCCCTGCTGCATCTGTCCATGAGGGGAATAGGATCAGGTCCATGCTATGTGCCCAGAAGCTAGGCAGGTCTCACAGAAAGGCATCGGGGCCTGGGAAAGTCAGACCAAGCAGGGGCTCCAGACCAAAGGAATAGGGAGGGATGGACTTCTGGGGACAGGTCTGGGGGAAATGAGGACAGATTAGAGCTGGGGGGGGGGGAGAGGGGAGCAGAGACTCAGGGCCACCAGGGTCAGAAGGAAGTCCGAGGAGCCCTAGGGAAGAGGGGACAGCAGGGAGCCATGTGTGCGGGGACCCCGGCACTGGGTGCAAAGCCACAAGTTGTTGCTGAGCCGCTGGCCTTGGTGTCAGCTTCCTCAGAGAAGCAGCTGCTCTGAGCTGCTCCTCCCATCCCCTGCTCCAGGATGGGGGCGTCTCTTGGTTACCACCAGGGCAGCTGCTGGAGGAGCCGAGGGAGGGTACCCGGGGTGCAGGAAGGGAGGATAGGCAGGAGAGAGGCTGGATGAAAGGGTGAAAAGTCAGTGAAGGGAAGGGGCCTGACATCCTGCGCTCAAGTCCTTCCTCCATCTAGGCCTGTTTCCTGAAATGAGCAGAGGCATGTGGACTTCCTAAGTGTGGCTTCCTCAGGCTGTTTCCCACTCTGGGGCTCAAACTCCAAGGCAGAGGACAGAATAGGAGACAGAGGAGCAAAGAAAAGGAAGGCCCCCTCTTTGGGGGAGGGGATGGCAGCAGGGGCAGGTGGAACTTGAGGGTTCAGTCTCCCAGACGCATCCTTTCTGCCTGGACTTGGGGGAGGTGTCGCCTCCTGGGTGAACTGAGGACAAGGCGATCCTCCCGCCCCCTTTTCACAGTTCCAGCAAACCCCTCCCCTGAAGCACAGTCCTGCTGTGACCTGAGGGGAGTGGGGGAACAGTGGGCAGAATTGGGGGTGCAGGAGGGCATAATTAGCAGCCTCTCTTCCAAGGGACACAGCCCCCTGCACCTCCACCCGGCCCAGCACCCACAGTCTCTGCTGGAGTCAGGCTCACACCCGCCAAGCCTTTTGGCGCTGGCCAGCGTCTCCGGCACCTGGAGGAGTGACAGGGGCTACTGTCTTACAGCAGCAAGAATGCCCAAACATGGGAGAGGGGCAGACGGAGAGATGGGCAGCTTCGAGGAAGTCAAGAGCCTGAGACGGAGGGCAGGGGGCAGGCTTGGCAGCATATTCCTGCCAACAGGCCTTTAAGGTTATTCCTACCTCCCCCAGCTTCCCAGAGGGGGGAGACAAGCCAGGGAGGGAAAACCACCCGACAGGAGACTGTGGAAGAGCGGCCTCAGGGAGGCTTCGGGTGTGAACTCCCACAGAGGGAGTCTGAGCCAGAGGCATTCTCGGGGATCCCTTCCCACGGGGGTCTCTAAGCCCAAGGATGGAAATTGATCCTCCTGTCACACCTGAGGGCTGGAGCGAAAAGCATGGGACAGACGTAGCTCTGAAGGACTCGGCAACAGCTTGGCCAGTCCCTGGAGTGCTGAACTTCGGTTTAACCATCTGTAACAGAAGGCTTACAGGGAAAGTCTCTCAGGCCCCAACAGCCAAGACATGCCGGTCTGAGGAGTGGGTGGGTGCCCTCATCCCCCCTCCCCTGCCCATCTTTGGAAGGCAGGTCCCTGAAGGCTGGCAGGGCTGGGGGAGGGGGGGGCCTCAGAGCACCAGTTGCTGCTGGAAGATTAGGAGGGGGATCAGGCCCTGCTTACCCTGGGGCGCCACAGCCTTCGCCAGCCATCTCAGAGAACACAGCACCCGGCTCTCCAAAGCATCCCCCCACTTTCAAGGCTGGTCCTATCCCCCAGTCTCCTGAGGCCAAGGTTTGGGGGAGCCCCAGGGATTATAGCAAGCAGGAGAGCCAGCAGGCTTCCCTCGGCTAGCCCCCCGCCTGGGTGGCCTGGGAGCCCAGCTGTCTCCTGTCCATCTCCCGACAGGACATAAGGCCCAGAATAGCAAGGTCATGAGTGTGGGTAGGGCCTCCTGGAGGTGGGGGCTGACACTGAGGGGCATGAGGGTGTGGGCTCTATGCTGCCTGGGCGGGGGAGTGAGGCAGGATGCTGAGAAGCAGAGCTGGACAGCGGGGAAAGGGAGAGGGCCCAGCTCGGCGGGTGGGATTCTTCAGCCCCAGGCCCCTCCTTGTTGGCACCCACTGCCCCCAGAGCTGGGAAGCCCAGGGGTGCCCTCTGTTGGTGGGCACAGCCGCACATCAGTAAGACTGACTTCAAGAGCAGAGCCTGTGTTTAATGGGGTGAGGGGTGTGCCGCAATGGGGAGATGTTATGAACTCAAATGCTCACAGGGCCAGACCCTCACGGGGAGCGAAGTGAACTGGTGGGGAATGGCACAGATGTGGAAGGTGGACCTGCACAGCTGGATCTTCTGATTTTCAAGAGAAGCCTGTGATCTGAATTTTTAATGTGGAACTCAAATGGAAACCTTGTCTAGGCCAAGCAAACCATGTCAGCAGCTCTGACTCAAGACGAAACTTCACATGTCATAGATGAGGATGCTCAGGCCCACAGTGGCTACGCCTTGCCCAGGCCAGTGAGTGGCAAAGCCAGGACGGAAGCCAGGGCTCTCTGCCATCCACCCTCCAGCCTGGCATTGGGCCCCTCTGCGACTGCCACATTAAATCTCTCCCAGCACAGCCACCGTGCCCTCCATCTCTCGCTGCCAGCTCTCTCCAGGGTAGGAAGCCGTAACTCAAATTCGGAGCAGGAAGGGCCCCTGAAGATAACCACGCCTGCCAATCGCAGCTCATCCCATTAAGAGAACTCGAAGGAGACCCCAAGAACATCATTTAGTGCTCCACAAACAAGGCTGTCAGCAGACAGGGACGCCCCCGGAAAGCACAGCACTGCAGAGCGACAGGGACTCGGCCTGGGCCAGCCCTCCAGCCCTCTGGCCTGTGGGCACTGAGTGAGCCGCCTTCCCAACCCCCAACCCAACTGTCCCAGTCCCCCGCAGCAAACACTGGCCATAGCCATCACGATAGAATCCAGATAAACCTTTTTATTTATTTATGCTTCTCCATTTTGTTTAAAACAACAACAACAACCACCTTAATATAACTGACAGCCCTTCCCCCTCACCCTGCCTCGGGCTGGGGGTGGTTAATGGGGAAATGGCCCCCAGGGTGGGGCTGACCGGAAGAGCCCCTCAGGGAGGTCATGGAGCCCAAATCCCCTGCCCTGGGGGAGGGGACCTGTAGTGTATGACGGGAGTGAACAGACTCCCAAACCTCTGCTTGTACCATTGAAGATGCCCTTGGCCGACAAGGGTCAGGAAGCATGGGGGAGGGGTTTCAGCCTCCTCTGTCCCTACACAGCCCAAGCTCATGAGCAGGGCTGGGGGGGGCAAAGGGCAGATTGGGTGGGGTCATCTCACACAAAGGAGTACTGGTTGTTAATGGCCCTGGGGTGGCCCCCTTCCTCTCCATCACCCCCTAGTGGTGACTGCTGCAGTTGTACCATCGGGGGCACCCCCCGAGTCTGCACCAGACCCGGCGCCGCCCTGGGCCTCCAAGCCTGGGACTATGGCCTCTTCCAATTCAACCACGGGGGACCAGCTCAACCACGGGGGACCAGCTCTTCCGGGACCCCTCCACCGCCCGCTTTCTCTTTCTCTTGCCTCTCTTTGGCTGCTGCGGCTGCTGCTGCCGCCACTTCTGGCGCCCCTCGACGCCTCTCTGCCCCAGGCTGTGGGGGATCTGTCCATGAAGGGGGTTCAGGGGGCTGGGGTGGGTCATGGGAGGTGTTCGGTTCTGGATAGGAAGGGTAAGAAAACAGACTGATTATGGAGGCAGGTGAGCTCCTGCCTCAGCCTCCCCCTTCACTCAGCCCCCCCAGGAGCATGGCTGTCTCCCCCACATCCCATCTCCTGAGCAACCCCCCCATCCATGGAAGATGGATCATGGGCGGCGGTGAGAGGAGGACCACACTTACACACAGTCACTCGCTCCGAAGGGCATGAGGGTGCAGGAGGCATCGGGGTGGCATCCATCTCCCTCGCACACCCCCCGCATGGCTCCCGGCCTGCTCCGGCCTGGGGGGGGGGGGGGGGGAGGGGCAACGTGGGGGACAGATGGGACGGTGGGGCGGGGGAGAGGGAGAGATCAGACAGGGACATGAGACGTTGAGGGAGGAGGGGAGGGGGGATCAGACCGAGCGTCCCCCAGGAAGGATAGGCCCAAGGCCAGGCTGCAACGGAGGGCAAAGACGAGGCCGGGAGGATGGGTCCAGGAGACAGACAGACGATGGAACAGAGGATCCGATGGAATGGGGATGCGCCCGCCCGCCTCTCAGCTGCCACCCGGACTCCAGCCAGGAGCCTTCTGCCTTCCTGCATCCTATCAGCGCATTTCTTTCCCTTCCAAACCCCCAGGCGCAGCAGCCTCCTCTACCCTGCTCTCCCAAGCAAAGCCTCTCCTCGTCATAGCCCCCCCCGCCCCATCTTTCTGGCACACACACCTCACTTCTTGGGTGCACGGGCACCTCTTCCCCTGCAGACCTGCTCTGCTCACCCTGCTGTCGCTGGGAGAATGGGACATAGCTGACAAGGACAACATCACTGGAGCCTCCAGACTCCAGAGGGATGGGGTGCACCCGGAAGTGCTCGAGCATATCGAAAATGGTCTGGAACCACAGGTGCTGGACCCCGGCACTGACCCTCCCTCATTCAGCGACAAACGCAGGTGCTGAGGGCGGGGACAGGGAAGGTGAGGTAGGAGGCAAAGGCCCTGCCAGGTACAAACCCCCTCCCCCAGCAGTGCTCTCCCACCCCCACCGCCAGCTGCACAGAACAGAGCCTTTCCTGCAGGATTGCTCACCTTGGCCTTGCCCTGGAAGTTGAAGGTGAGGACATATTCACCCCGTCTTGTCTCACTCTGGCGCACCAGGAAGACACCGTGGGAGCCAGTGCCACCAGTCAGCACCAACTGTGCAGCCTTGAGCCGAGAGAGCATCCCGTGGAACCAAGGATACCCTGAGAGGGGTTGGTCCCCCCTCACCGCCCTCTGGCTCCCCCCTGGAACAGGAAGGACCCTTCAGGAAGGAGAGAGGGAGGGAAACCGGGGTGTCAGGGCAGCCTCCCCCATCCTGGGAGAAAAAAGCTTGCCTTCCCCTCGAGGCACCTGTTCCCCTCATGCGTCCCCAACTCCCCTGGGCCAGCTCCCTCAGGATCCCAGGAGAGGCCATCAAGGAAGGCAGGCACCCAGGCCTGGAGACGCGCACACTCACACTTCCAGTACCTGTGACTGTTTCCGGAGTGTCCAAGGGAGGGTAGGGGGCTGAAAGGGGATGAACTGTCCCTGCTGGGGGTCCCTCTTCAATGGGGATGCGGGGGGGGCAACTCTGGGGAAGCAATTCCATCGAGTCAAAATGGGAGGCAGCAATGGAGGCAGAGCTGGGGGAGATGGATGCCGAGGGGCGGTCTGAGAGGCCCCCATATGCCCCTGGAAAAAAAAAAGGGCAAAGCTGAGAACCTAAGAAATTCCTCTTCTAAACAACTGTTCTGGGACCATTTCCTCACCAGTAGTCTACCCCTGCGTGCACTGGCAACAGTCTCTGGCCAAGATGATAAACAGCTCTGTGGGTAGTGACCCCCGATGCTTTTTACCAATGGCTCCTACTGATGCTTCCTGCCCTGCTTAGAGACTGTTTACTGCAAGAAAGTCAAGTCCAAATGTGTCTCTTTTTTCTGAATTAACAGCTGAAAGATTATTGTAGAAATGGAGAAAATGCATTACATATATATATACATGTTTTGGTAGAGGAGTCTTGCTATGTAATAGCCCAGGTTGGCCCTGAGCTCCTGGTGTCAAGCGATCCGCCCAGCTCAGCTCTGGGATTACAGGTGTGAGCCACCGCGCCAAGCTGCCTCAATATTTTGACATTCAAAAGGAGTCCTGGGCCGGGCGCAGTGGGAGTCCCCAACTCCCCTGGGCCAGCTGCAGCCCAGGGGAGTTGGGGACACCTGAATCCCAGCACTTTGGGAGGCTGAGGCAAGAGGATCACTTGAGGTCAGGAGTTCGAGAGCAGCCTGGGCAACATGATGAAACCCCATCTCTACTAAAAACACAAAACTTAGCTGGGCGTGGTAGTGCGTACCTGTAATCCCAGCTACTTGGGAGGCTGAGACAGAATTGCTTGAACACAGGAGGCAGAGGTTGCAGTGAGCTGAGATCGTGCCACTGCACTCCAGCCTGGGTGATAGAGCAAGCCTCTGTCTCAAAAAAAAGAAAACACACACACACACACACACACACACACAGAAGGAGTCTGGCTGGACACAGTGGCTCACATCTGTAATCCCAGCCCTTTGGGGAGGCCGAGGTGGGAGAATGACTTCAGCCCAGGAGTTCAAGACCAGCCTGAGCAACATGGTGAGACCCTATCTCTTACAAAAAAATAAAAAATTAGGTGGGTGTGGTGGCACAAGCCTGTAGTCAGCAACTTGAGCAGCTGAGGCAGGAAGATGGCTTAAGCCCAGGAGGTCAAGGCTATGGAGGCTGTGATTGCGCCACTGCACTCCAGCCTGGGAGATAAAGTGAGACCCTGTCTCAAAAAGAGAAACACAAACAAAAAAAATTTTAAAACAGTAGTAAAAATGGTGTCCTTTTGTTTAACTATAGGACAAAGCCTCCTAACTCTAAGAGGCATCAAAGATGCTCCTTCTATTACTGCCCCCCGAAGACAACTTGATTTTTACCTTACCTTGTATTCATGTCTTTTCCACTTTAACCCAATTATACTGTCCAATTTGTCACCATATCCTGGGCCCTCCCCCAGGTCTCTACTCTTGCCCTTTGCGTCCCCGGATGTCCTCTCCTCTGCGTCGCAGTCCCTGTCTCTCCCACCTTCCCCTGCTCTCTTCCTCCCCTGAGCTCCCAACGCGCTTCCTGCTTGTGCTGCTCAGGGGACACTAAGCTTTCTATAGGGAGTGACGTCAACCCAGCTGAAAGCCTCCAGAGGACAGGGAGCTCATGTCAGGCATCTGAGCTTCCCCATCTTGGCCCGGGACACAACACAGGGCCAGGTATGGACTAGGACCATCCTCAAAGTCTGTCCAATGGCAGGCCAGAGCCTACACAAATGTCATAGGCAGGCAGTGCTAAGAACACAGGCGTGTGGTGCACAGACAGCATAGCACGGGGATCACACTGGCACAGCCTGTCTTCCTCAATGACTCTCAGCTGTCCTCTCCCTGGTCTCAGCTACTGAGATTTGATGAAGTGCAAGGTCCACTCTAGATCCAAGATTCCATGATTCATTTGTTCATTCACTCAATACAGCCTCTGTGCTAGGCACTGTGCAGATGGAACTCAGAATGGAGGGTCAGGAGAAGAGGCAATAGTGGAGGCCGAGTCTGGAAATATGAGTCTTGACCAGGCGACACATCTTTGTGTGTTTATGTGTGTGGGTTGGGTATGTGTGTTTGGTCAGACCAAAAGTACGGAGTCAAGAGAATATGTGGTTGCCCCTGACAGACACAGAGAGGCAGAGTAAGAGCAAAACAAAGATTTCTACAAAGTGTTCCAGAAGCTTGGCGAAGACAACCATTATCTCCAGCCAGAGTGGTGGCCTGCAGGAGACTGATGGGAAAAGTGACAAGGCTGGGCACAGAAGGCTGACTAGGAGTCTGCTTGGGGCCTGCGTGGGGTCTCAATGGTTCTAAACAGCAAACTGTGCCTGGTGAACACGTGGCATGTTCAGAGACAAAAGACCAACATTTGGTGGGGTTGGAGTGAGGTATCTGGAAAACAGGGATGGGGGCACAGTGGAGTCTGGAGAGGGCTTGGGGCCTGACAGCAGGGGCCCCTGCATGGCATGTTCTGAGGCTCTGAGTTCTCTATGGCTCCACCCTTACTCTTCAACAGGCCAGGCAAAGCAGGGCCACCCCGTCTGGTGGGTTCTGAGGCTCCCAGCTCTCTAAGGCTCCACCCTTACCCTGTGACAGGCGGTCATTGCTCTCACTGGGTCCCAGCAGCAGGTCCTGGCTGGGTAGACTCTCCGAGTGATTCAGGCAGGACAGCTCCAGGCTGTCTGTGTTCTCCCTTGTAAGGAATGAGGTCCCAGGGGCCAGAGGGAGGGTCATGGGGCGGGGACTGGTAGCAGGGCAGGGTCTGCAGAGACAGGGGAAGATGGTGCTGGGAGGAAAGTCACCAGGTGAGAGGCACGAGGCTGCTCCCCAACCCCACCCCGTGTCCCTTCGTGACGGAAGTCAGGCTTCTCACCCTGGGCTCAGGCATTCTTGGATGTCAGACACCCAGGCCTTCACGTGCTGGGCATCCACTGTCTCCAGGATATACTCGGAGGGGGCCTTCCACCTACAGAGATGAGACGAGGCCTCAGCTGGGGCACGGGCAGGAACAGGGGCAGGGGCAGGGGCAGGGGCAGGGATGAGGCTTAATCCACACCTAATGAGAACCATGTGTGTAGGCTATCTAAAAACAAGTTGCATTTGAATTCTCTCTGGAGGCTGGGTGTGGTGGCTCACACCTGCAATCCCAACACCTTTCGGGGGTCACTTGAGTCCAGGAGTTTGACCAGCCTGGACAACACAGTGAGACCCTGTCTCCAAAAAAATTAAAAAATCAAATTAGGCTGGGTGCAGTGCTTCACGTCTGTGATCCCAGCACTTTGGGAGGTCAAGGGGAGTGGATCACTTGAGGCCAGGAGTTTGAGACCAGCCTGCCCAACGTGGCAAAACCCCATCTCTGCTAAACATATAAAAAAATCAGCCGAGCATAGTGGTGCACGCCTGTAATCCCAGCTATTCAGGTGGCTGAGGCACTAGAATCGCTTGAACCTGGGAGGCAGAGGTTGCCCAGAGCCAAGATCGTGCCACTGCACTCCAGCCTGGGAGGCAGAGCGAGGCTCTGTCTCAAAAATAAATAAATAATAAAATTAGCCAGGAACGATATCATACGCCTGTAGTCCCAGCTCCTTAAGGGGGTGAGGCGGGAAGATCGCTTGAGCCCAGGAGTATGAGGCTACAGTGAGCTATGATTGGGTCACTGCACTCCAGCCTAGGCGAAGAGGGAGACCCTGTCTCTCCAAAACAATAACAAAAAGCCCACAGCTCTCTTTGAAGTGGAGGCACTGTTTTAGAGAATAAGAACATCTCCTTCTTTACCCAATCCCAGAAACGCCGCAGCCCCAGGGACGCACTCTCAAGGCACTGGACACTACAGACATCTTTCAGCGACACCACATGCTCAAATGCACTGAGGGCTTTCTCCTCAACACACCCACTGCCAACAGATGGGAAGCTGAACTCCTACCTTAACCACAAATGTGTTCTCCCGGTCAGGCATCTCCAAGGCTGTAGTTGTCCGGACATCCGTGATAGAAGAGCAGGGGATGCTGAGTCGGGGCCGAGAGGCCTAGGTTGGGAGAAAGAACCAGATACCACAGAGGTTTGGTTTGCAGAGACCACCCTTCCCTTCCCTCCAGACATTCTTCTTTCCTTCTACATCCTTGGGAAGTTAAATAAAAGGCAGTTACACTGCTTTCTCAGTCCTGCCCACAGCTGCTAACACAGAGCCAGGAGCCAGCTTTACAAACAAAGAACGATGCCAGGGCCATGGGTTGGTAAACCCCAAAGCTTATCTGCAGGGCTGTGACCACTCTGGCCGCTCTCTCCCTCACTCCCAGGCACACCCTCTTCAGGTCCTCACCTTGGGTGGTATAAAGAACTCCAGGCGACTTCCTCCTCCTCCTTCTCCTTCACTTCGAAGCAGCAGGCGACACTTTTGCCACTGAGGCTGCCCTCCTCCCCCTGCAGGAGGACCAGCCGCCCCTCCTCCCCGGCCCACTCCGGCTGGGTCAGGGGCTGCCTCTTCAGCCCCCATGAAACTCAGCAGCTCTTCCCTCTGCACCATCCCTGCTCCATCCTTCAAGGTGCCCCCTCCCCGACTGAGTCTCAGCCTCTCAAAACGGTGAGTCCATCTTTCCCCAGGAGACGTTCCATCACTGGCCAGTCCCCTACCAATGGTCCCAGCCCCGCCAGAGGAGTTGGAGTTGCTGTTTCCACCTAAGACTGGGGGGCCTGATGAGGTATCCAGGGGCCCAGCCGGGGAGGGAGGGTCAACGGTCCCCCGCCACTGCAGGATGCCACGGACTGAGCCTCGGACAGAGCGACCCACTGAGCGCAGGGAGAAGCGCTTCTTGAGCTTCGGCTTCGAGGTCGTAGAGGAGGAAGAGACTGAGGAAGGGAGGGGGCCGGCCAGGTCCTCAGATGATCGAGAAGGGCCCAGCACAGCCAGGGGCCCACCCACCCTGCAGCTCTCAAGGGACAGGTCATGTGGTGATATCTCCGCACCAGGGCTCAGGGGAGCCAGGATGGGTGGTGACAGGGAGCCAGAGGCCCGGGCCACCTCCGCTTCAAAGTGCTGCAGGAAGAGCTCGGCAAAACGGCGGGAGAAGGCAGCCTCAGCCCCGGGCCCCGCATATTGGGGGGTGGGAGGCCAGGTAGAGGCGAAAACGGCGGGCAAAGTCCAGGGCAGCAGCCCGGGCGTGGGACTCACAGAACTCCCGCCAACTAGGGGGTGGGGGGTGGGGGCAGCGGGGGGAGACGAGGGGGAGGCCCCGTCCTCTGGGGGAAGGGGCACCATTCATGATGGGCCCCAGGAGGTGGAGAGAGGGAGCCTGTGGGGCGCAAAGAGGGAGGCGGCCAGAAGACGTGGGGTGGGCGGCAGCAGCTGCGAAAGGAAGAGAGAGGCACACACGAGGGTCACTGCTGAGGGCACATTGGGGGCTGCGTCCTACCCCCAGCCAGAGACGCCCAACCCTGCTTCAGACTCCGCAGAGAGCAATGGGGGAAGGAAGCCCAACACCTTCCTTCCCTCTCCCAGATCCTGGCATCCTGAAGGCCCCAGCCAACTGGCTCCCCAGTGTCTAGCTAGCCCCGAGCCTGCCACATTCACCCCGACTTTCCTTAGCTTTGGATCCAGTGGTAGAGGGCCATGGAGCACCTTCCCCCCAAAAGAGATCTTTTCCAGATCACTCCCCTTCTCTAAATCAGATCCTCCAATATTGATGTCATACTTCCCATGAGCCATTCTAGAGGTTCCCACGTGGTTATCTTACCTTTTCCTGTGAGAGGTTTCAATGACCTCTCGAACAGATGAGGAAACCGAAGCTCAGAAAACTTTCAGAACTCCAAATCTACTGTTTTCCCCACTCCATAGTCCTTGTCCCCAGGGACCAGCTGGGCCAGCCTCAGCCATAGCACCTCACCACCCCAGCTTGCAGGGGGCCAGAGGGGAGCTGGGACTCTAGACCTTAGAGAGCCTGCCTCACGGATCTTAGGGTCTAGCTCTTTGGAGGGGGCGATTCATTAAGGAGGATGGATGCATGATGGACCAAAACAGTTGTCTTGAAAGCTGCCCCCAGGGTCCAGCAACCAAGCACTGCGTGAAGGAGACTTGAAATGGCTACAGCCCACTTCTTTGGTATCCCTTCTTTGGTATCTCCTCTGGGGCCAGAGGCTGCAGGGGCCCCACAGGAGAAACTGGGTTGGGTCAGGTCAAGTCTTTGCTGGCCTCACGTAAACAAAACATCACAGGAAGAGCTGGGGCCCTAGGAGTTTTCACCTTCCTCTTCTCCCACTGGGGGAGTATGCCCTAAAGGCAGGTTAGCCTACCGGTTAAGGCCATGGGCTCTGGAGTCAGACCACGGCTGAAACCACCTTATAAGCGCCCAGCCCAGCCACCTTATCAGCGATGTGATCCTGAACAAATTCCACGTCTTCTCTGAGCCTCTGTTTTTGTATCTGTTAAACAGAGCTAATGATCCCTCCCACCTGGAAATGTTGAGAGAACTATATGGAATGGGGTATGTCAGCGCTCAACGCAAAGCACCCGCTAAACGACTGCCATTGCTACTATCTTCATAGGGGAGAAGAATATTATAGTTCCAATTTTCTAAAAGAGAAATTAAAATTAGAGAAAGGGGGAGCCCTCTCAAGGTCTTAAAACTAGACAGTGGCAGAGCTGGGTGTGGAATTTACAACCCATGGCTCTTTTGTTAGCGCTCCTCCCTCGACGCAATACTGAAAGGTGACAGCCCCAGTACTGGGGCCAGGGGGAGCTCAGGGAAGTCTCCCCCAAACCCTCCGCGACCCGACTCCTGTTCAAACACACAGCTAGGCAGTAAGTCGGCGACCCCCTCCCCTTCTTCCTGGGCCTCGGCCCTACACACTCAGATGGCTCCAACCGCAGGGACAACTCCAAACCAACGAGAAGCAGCCAGAGATGCAGGAGTCATGGAGCACGGGGGAACCCAGCCAAGAGGTGCAGACACAGCAGAGACCAATCTCCAGCCAGCGGCCACCTCGGCTCACACAGGCCCACCCAACCCTCTGCACCGCAGACAGACCCAGTCCCCTTCAGGCCCGCTGACCCTGCGGCTCCTGAGCTGGTGACTCAGTTTCTCTTCTGCCAAGCAGGACTCAAACACATTTTCCCGGTACACCTGCCTCTTGGGTCAGTTCTGATATTTCCCGAAGAGCGGGTGGTGGAGGGTGCTGGCTCCGCTCCCGACTCGGACCCTCCGGGCCCGGTGGTCCATCCACTCCGACCCGACCCTACTCCTTGGACATCCCCCAGCCGCCCATTCCCTGGGGCCGCATCCGCCGCGGGAACAGCCCAGTCTGCTGCACTCTCCGGGACCAATGCCCCTCCAGCCCCCAGCCCTCCACGCCCACCCCGACCCCAGGGATCTTCTCGGGCGCCAGGACCGGGTCGCGAAGAGGGAAGAGGCACTTGAAGAGGGGGGTTCCGGTTCCGGTCCCACCTGCATCTCGGTCCCCGCGGTTAGCTCCGGCGGCGGTGGCGGCTCCCGCTCCCTGCGCCCCCACCCCCTCCGCGACGAGCGCCCAGCCTGGTTCTGCGCAAGCGCCGGGACCCCCTTTCCTGTCGCCGAAGGAAGCGACCATAGAGAAGAGCGGCGGGAGGGAAGGGCAACTACATACTTACTTCCGCCATTCTCCCCACTCGGCGCCGACCCCTGGAGACCTAAGACGGTGTGAATCTCATAGGACTTCAGTGCCTTCTCCAGTTGCACCTAAAAGCGACCACGGAGGCAGCTGGAGAAGGGCTTGGATCCTACCAGAGCGTCCTCCTGGAGAAAATTCGGGACAAAGGGGCGATGTCGACCTTAGAAGCCGCCTTAGGGGATAGAGTCCCGGGCCCGGCTAAGGGCTAGAGTAGCCGCCGAGCACTGGAAACCAGCGAGATGAGGAGGCTGTGTGAACAGTCCGCTACAGCCTAGAGCGCCGGCCCCGCTGCAGAGGGGCACACGGATACCGCCCCCAAGGAGCGGGGCGAGTGAAGAAGCGGTTGACCTTGGGGAGGCCCTGCAGGGAGGCGGAGCCTGAACTTACGACCTTGGTTTATCTGAGGAAAGGGGCAGATCCAGGAGGTTGCATCTCTGAGACGGGAGTTGAAGGTGGGAGGTAGAAATAATGTCAGTTTCGGACGTGCTTTTGGGACATCTGTGGGCATATAGTCTGGAGCTCAGAAGAGACATCAAGGCCAGTTAGAGAAATCGAGAACAATTAAGGTATCGAGGATAGTCAAAAGCATGAGCACAGTGAGATCTCCACCGATCCAGTCTCTCAATGACCCGGCTCCAGCTGGCCTAAACAGTAAAGGAACCTATGGCCCATGTAATCGAAAAGTCCAGAGCGGGTCACACGTCTTCCGAACAGGTGAACACAGGGGCCAGAAGATACAGGAACATGTGGCTCACCATCTCTGGTTCTGCCTTCCGAGTGCATTTGCCTTCACCCTCGGACAGGCTCTCCTAAGTGGGAAAATGGCTTTCCGTGGCTTCAAGCTTAAACCCTAATAGCTTAGCAACTCTTCTAGAAGGAGCATACCTCTTTCTGAGATTCCCAATGAAATTTCCAGAACTAAGTAGCTGATTGGACCAAGTGCCCATCCTGGAACAAGGAAGCAAATAACCCCAGAGAGGAAGATGGATAAATATCCTGATTCACCTAAGAACGTTCAGGCAGGGTGCGGTGGCTCACACCTGTAATCCCAGCACTTTGGGAGGCCGAGGCGGGTGGATCACCTGAGGCCGGGAGTTCGAGACCAGCCTGACCAACATGGAGAAACCCTGTCTCTACTAAAAATAGAAAATTAGCCGGGGTAGTGGCACATGCCTGTAATCCCAGCTACTTGGAAGGCTGAGGCAGGAGAATTGCTTGAACCTGGGAGGCAGAGGTTGTGGTGAGCTGAGATGGTGCCATTGCACTCCATCTTGGGTAATAAGAGTTAAACTCTGTCTCAAAAAAAAAAGGATGTTCTAAGGTGGACAGATGGATGGGCGTGGTGGCTTATGCCTGTAATCCCAACACTTTGGAAGGTCAAGGTGGGGGTAGATCACCTGAGGTCAGGAGTTCAAGACCAGCCCAGGCAACATGGTGAAACCCCACCTCTACTAAAAATACAAAAATTAGTCTCACGTGGTGGCAGGTGCCTGTAATCCCAGTTACTCGGGAGGCTGAGGTCGGAGATCACTTGAACCTGGGGAGCAGAGGTTGCAGTGAGCCAAGATCCAGCCACTGCACTCCAGTCTGGGTGACAAAGCGAGACTCCATCTCAAAAAAAAAAAAAGTTTAAAGCTGCTGCCAGATGGAGTTGGAAAAAGTTGTGGAAGGGCTAGTTCTGGCTTAGCCAATCTGAGTCCCCCTGCTGTAACTAACCTCAGCTCAGAGATGTCCTTTAAGGTCTTTGTCACCAGCTGTATTATTTATCCTTCTTCCCAGGTCAGAGGAAGACATCAATGAAAAGAATCCTATTCCTGCGGTCTACTCCACATCTACCCCATAGCCTTACATACCCTTTCTCTGTAGTTGGCCCAGCATTGTCTGGGACAGAGGCACAGTTGAAGACTACAGAAAGGCAAGGAGCTGACGATTGGAAGTGTTGTGGCTAAGCTGGCCAATAAAGCTCTCTGTGCTGACCAAAATGTTCTACATTGGCACTGTCCCATGTTGGAGCTTCGGGCCACATGTAGCTATTAAGCACTTGTAATATGGCTAGTGTGACTGAGGAACTAATTAAAATTAAAACAGCCACGTGAGGTGAGCAGTTCCTGAATTGGACAGTGCTAGTGTGACTGAGGAACTAATTAAAATTAAAACAGCCACGTGAGGTGAGCAGTTCCTGAATTGGACAGTGCAAGAGGTGTCCTTGTAGGCCAGGCATGGTACCTCACACCTATAATCCCAGCAATTTGGGAGGCCGAGGCGGGTGGATCATGAGGTCGGGAATTTGAGACCAGCATGGCCAATGTGGTGAAACCCCGTCTCTACTAAAAATACAAAAATTAGCCAGGTGTGGTGGCATGTGCCTGCAGTCCCAGCTACTCGGGGGGGGCTGAGGCAGGAGATTCGTTTGAACCTGGGAGGCAGAGGTTGCAGTGAGCTGAGATTGCGCCACGGCACTCTAGCCTGGGCAACAGAGTAAGACTCTCACACAAAAAAAGAGGTGTCCTTGGACAACTGGGTGGAGCTGTCCAGCAAAGATGGATTTCTAGTCTGAACTACACAAAGCAGTTTGGTGGTGATCAGATATGAGTAGTGGTTGAAGCCAGGGACATCAATGGATTGTCCAGATAATATACGTAGAGAGGAGAAGAGGGCCTAGGGCCCAGTTCTGGGGAACAATCAACAACAGGTAGGCAAAGAGAAGTAGAAAGTGCTGAGATGGGCTAGGTAGGGTGGCTCATGCTGGTAATCCCAGCACTTTGGGAGGCCGAGGCGGGAGGATCATGAGGTCAAGAGTTCGAGACCAGCCTGACCAACATGGCGAAACCTATCTTTACTAAAAATACTAAAAAAAATTAGCCAGGCCTGGTGGCAGGTGCCTGTAATCCCACCTACTGAGGAGGCTGAGGCAGGAGAATAGCTTGAACCCGGGAGGTGGAGGTTGCAGTGAGCCGAGATCGCACTATTGCATTCCAGCCTGGATGACAGAGCCAGACTTCATCTCAAAAAAATAAAAAAGAGTTGTTGTTGTTTTAATTCTTTTTTTTTTTTTAATCTTTTTTTGAGACAGAGTCTTGCTCTGTCGCCCAGGCTGGAGTGCAGTGGTGCAATAATGGCTCACTGCAACCTCCGCCTCCTGGGTTCAAGTTGTTCTCATGCCTCAGCCTCCCGAGTAGCTGGGATTACAGGAACACCACCACAACCAGCTAATTTTTTTTTTTTTTTGAGGTAGAGTTTCGTTCTGTCACCCAGGATGGAGTGCAATGCCGCAATCTCAGCTTGCCGAAACCTGCGCCTCCTGGGTTCAAGCCATTCTCCTGCCTCAGCCTCCTGAGTAGGTGGGATTATAGGCATGTGCCATCACGCCTGGCTAATTTTTGTATTTTTAGTAGGGACAGGGTTTCACCATGTTGGCCAGGGTGGTCTCAAACTCCTGACCTCGTGATCTGCCCACCTTGGCCTCCCAAAGTGCTGGGATTACAGGCATGCGCCACCACGCCTGGCCCACACCCAGCTGATTTTTGTATTTTTGGTAGAGATGGGGTTTTGTCATGTTGTGCAGGCTGGTCTTGAACTCCTGAGCTCAAACTGCCCACCTTGGCCTCCCAAAGTGCAGAGATTACGGGCATGAGCCACCATACCTGGCCTGAGTTTTTTTGCATTTGTTTTTGTTTTTAAGAGAATTGAAAAGAAAGAAAAGAAAATGCAGAGATGATACATGTGGTCAGGTTTCCCAGAAACACCTCAAGATGAGGAGTTGTGTGCAGGTGATTGATTACAAAAGGACTACCAGGAGAAACCAGTTAAAGGTGTGGGAGAGGCCAGGTGCGGTGGCTCACGCCTGTCATCCCAGCACTTTGGGAGGCTGAGGCAGGAGGATCACAAGGTTAGGAGTTGAAGACCAGACTGGCCAACATGGTGAAACCCCGTCTCTACAAAAAAATACAAAAATTAGCTGGGCATGGTGGCTCCTGCTTGTAATCCCAACTATTTGGGAGGCTGAGGTAGGAGAATTGCTTGAACCGGGACCCAGGAGGTGGAGGTTGCAGTGAGCCGAGATCGCGCCACTGCTCTCCAGCCTGGGCTACAGAGCGAGACTCCATGACAAAAAAAAAAAAAGGTGTGGGAGAAGTGGGAGAAAGGAGAGGAAGCCAAGCAGGGGTGTGATGTCAAGCAGAGAGAGTTCAGTTGGATCTCACAGGGGAGCCTCAGATTCATCCAGAGACAAGGCAGCTGGGGTCTTCATACACAAATATCCCCCAGCCCTTGACCAAGGGCTACTACCTCGGGAGATGTCAATTCCCAGGCATTTTCACCAAGGCAGAGCCCTCCAGTAGCCTGAGATGTTAAAAAAAAAAAGACTAGGGAGGATGAGATGGGGAGGATTGCTTGAGGGCAGGAGTTTGAGACCAGTCTGGACAACATAGTGAGACCCTGACTCTACAAAAAAAAAATTAAAAATTAAAAAAAGTTAACTAGACACACTGATGTGCACCTGCAGTCTCAGCTATGCAGGAGGCTGAGGCAGGAGAATCAGCTGAGCCCAGGAGTTTGAGGCTGCAGTGAGCTATGATCATGCCATTGCACCCATCCTAGGTGACAGACCCTGTTTCTATAAAAAAAAAAAAAAAAAAAAAAAAAGGCAAGGGGCCGAGCACAGTGGCTCACACCTGTAATCCCAGCACTTTGGGAGGCTGAAGTGGGTGGACCACGAGGTCAAGAGTTCAAGACCAGCCTGGCCAACATAGTGAAACTCCGTCTCTACTAAAAATACAAAATTTAGTCAGGCATGGTGGTGCGCACCTGTGCCTGTATCCCAGCTACTCAGGAGGCTGAGGCAGGAGAACTGCTTGAACCCAGGTGGTGGAGGTTGTGGTGAGCTGAGATCGTGCCACTGCACTCCAGTCTGGGCAACAGTGCAAGACTCCTCTAGAAGACATTGATAACTAAGACTGCTGCATGACTTGGTGAGAGTAATTTTAGCAGAAGCCAAATGGTAGTGGTTTGAGGAATGAGTGGAAGGTAAAGAAATGGGAGGAGGCCGGGTGTGGTGGCTCACACCTGTAATCCCAGCACTTTGGGAGGCTGAGGCGGGTGGATCATCTGAGGTCAGGTGTTTGAGACCAGCCTGGCCAATATGGCGAAACCCCATCTCTACTAAAAAATACAAAAATTAGCCAGGAATGGTGGTGGGCACCTGTAATCCCAGCTGCTTGGGAGGCTGAGGCAGGAGAATCGCTTGAACCTAGGGGGCAAAGGTTGCAGTGAGCCAAGATTGTGCCCCTGCACTCCAGCCTGGGTGACAGAGCGAGACTTTGTCTCAAGAAAAAAAAAAAAAGGCCGGGCGCAGTGGCTCATGCTTGTAATCCCAGCACTTTGGGAGGCTGAGGCAGGTGAATCATGAGGTCAGGAGTTTGAGACCAGCCTGACCAACACGGTGAAACCCCATTTCTATAAAAAATACAAAAATTAGCTGGGCATGGTGATGCATGCCTATAGTCCCAGCTAGTTGGGAGGCTGAGGCAGGAGAATTGCTTGAACCTGGGAGGTGGAGGTTGCAGTGAGCAGAGATCATGCTGCTGCACTCCAGCGTGGACAACAGAGTGAGACTCCGTCTCAAAAAAAAAAAAAAATTTTTCAAGAAGTAGGAGAAATGTGGAGAGATGTTCTACACAGTTTGGCTGAAAAGGGGTGGAGAGAGATAAGGCAGGTTGTACGTGTGAGAAGGTAGAAAGGTTTGCTTGTTTCTATCTTGAGGAAGCTCTGATTTTGTTGGAAATGTTAAGGAGAAAGGAATGAGTGAAGAGGATGGTTGTTGAAGGAGCCAGGTTTCAGGGAAGTTTGGTGGGGACATTATCCAGGGCCCAGGTTGTCAATATATTAAAATGAAAGGGAGAAACCCTCTTCCTCATAAGCAGGGATGTAAAACTTGGGATGCTTTCCACTATAACAACTAGAAACCCCAATTTCAGCCAGCTTAAACAAGAAAAGAGGGAGTGTCGATTGGTTCAAATACTTGAAACATCACAGATAGAATGACTTCAGGCATGGCTGGAGCCAGAGGCTCAAATGATATCGATTTTAACTTGGTCTCAGTCTCTTTTAGTTCTGCTTTTTCTTGGACTGGCTTCCTCCCTCCCTCCCTCCCTCCCTCCCTCCTTCCTTCCTTCCTTCTTCCTTCCTCTCTTCCCTCCTTCCCTTCCTTCCTTCCTCTCTTCCCCTCCCTCCCTCCCTCCCTCCCTTCCTTCCTCTCTCTCTTCCCTCCCCTCCCTCCCTCCCTTCCTGCCTTTCTTTTTCTTTCTTTTTTTGAGACAGGGTCTTGCTCTGTCACCCAGGCTGGAGTGCAGTGGTGCGATCATAGCTCATTGCAGCCTTGTACTCCTGGACTCAAGCGATCCTCTCACTTCAGCCCCTCCAGTAGCTGGGACCACAGGCGTAACCCACCACACCTGGCTGCCTGGACTGTCTTCATTCTCAGGCAGGTTGTCTTCTTGTAGGTAGCAAAATAGCCAAGCCTCATCCTACCAGCTTAAACACTTGACAGAAAAAGAATATAGCTTTCCCAATAGCTGTAGCAAATAAAACAGGTTTGAGTCTCATCAGCTCAGCTTTCATCTTTATTTCATAAAGAATTTGTCTGTTGGGTACTGGGCTTAATACCTGGGTGATGAAATTCTATGTACAACAAACCCCCATGACATGTGTCTATGTAACAGACCTTCACATGTACCCCCAAACCTAAAATAAAAGTTAAATAAGTAGGCTGGGTGTGGTGACTCATGCCTGTAATCCCAGCACTTTAGGAGACCAAGGCATGCGAATCACCTGAGGTTGGGAGTTTGAGACCAGCCTGGGCAACATGGTGAAACACCGTCTCTAAGACAAATACAAAAAAAATTAGCCAGGCCTGGCAGCCCACGGCTATAATCCCAGCTACTCGGGAGGCTGAGGCACAAGAATGTCTTGAACCAGGGAGGCAGAAGTTGCAGTGAGCCAGTATCGCTCCACGGCACTCCAGCTTGGGTGACACAGCGAGATCCTGTCTCTAAAATAAATACTTTTTTTCTTTTCTTTTTTTTTTTTTGAGAAACAGTCTTGCCATGTCACCCAGGCTAGAGTGCAGTGGTATGATCTCAGCTCACTGCAAACTCTGCCTTGAGGGTTCAAGTGATTTTCATGCCTCAGCCTCCTGAATAACTGGGGTCACAGGTGTGTGCCACCACGCCTGGCTAATGTTGGCCAGGCTGGTCTTGAGCTCCTAGCCTCAAGTGATCTGCCCGACTCAGCCTTCCAAATTGCTGGGATTATAAGCATGAGCCACTGTGCCTGGCCAAATAAATAAAATTTAAAAAGGAATTTGGCTTGTCTTTGTCCCAGTTTCCTAGCATAGAGCTTCTAAACACTTGGAATTTCCTGAGTCATAGAAATGTTTTTTATTCAGGAGTTTCTTAGGTAACACCAGAGTTTTTTGTTTGTTTGTTTGAGGCAGGGTCTGACTCTGTCTCCCAGGCTGGAGTGCTGTGGCTGGATCTTGGCTCACTGCAACCTCCACTTCTGGGGTTCAAGCCATTCTCCTGCCTCAACTTCCCAAGTAGCTGGGATTACAGGCATGTGCCACTACACCTGACTAATTTTTTTGTATTTTTAGTAGAGACAGGGTTTCACCATGTTAGCCTGTATGGTCTTGATCTCCTGACCTTGTGATCCGCCTGCCTCAGCCTCCCAAAGTGCTGGGATTACAGGCGTGAGCCACCGCTCCTGGCCTCAGTGTGTGTTCTGGTCAGCAAATGCATTGATATGCTGGGAGGCGACGTGCCCCGCTTCAATGGGGAGAAGCCTGGGTAGCTTGGTGACCCACCCTCTCAGCTTGCCCGGCGTGTGCCTTCATTGGCTGGCCCTGCTTTGTATTTTTTGTAAAACTGTAATCCCAAGTGTAGCGCTTTCCTGCGTTCTATGAGTCATTGTTTTCTTTTTTGTGTTTTTTTTGAGACGGAGTCTTGCTCTGTCGCTAGGCTGGAGTGCAGTGGCACAATCTTGGCTCACTGCAACCTCCACCTCCTGGGTTCAAGCAATTCTTCCACCTCAGCCTCCCGAGTAGCTGCTGCCATGCCCGGCTAATTTTTGTATTTTTAGTAGAGACGGGGTTTCACCATGTTGGCCAGGATGATCTCGATCTCTTGACCTCATGATCAGCCCGCCTCAGCCTCCCAAAATGTTGGGATTACAGGTGTGAACCACCATGCCCGGCGAGTCATTGTTTTTAAGTAAAATATACATGTATAATTTACATCTTTACCATTTTTAAGTGTACAGTTCAATGGTAATAAATACATTTATATTCTTTTTTTGCCCCTTCACCTCCCCTCCCCATTATGAGCCATTCTTGTAAACTACTAAACCTGATGGTGGACAGTGTGGTCTCCTCTGGGAAGCCATGCATGGCTGGTCCACGTAGGCCACCTCTCAAGTAGCTTTTTTTTTTTGAGATGGAATCTCGCTCTGTCGCCCAGGCTGGAGTGCAGTGGTGCAATCTCAGCTCACTGCAACCTCTACCTCCCAGATTCAAGCAATTCTCCTGCCTTAGCCTCCTGAGTAGTGGGGATTACAGGTGCCCACCACAGCGTCCAGCTAATTTTGTATTTTCAGTAGAGATAAGGTTTCACCCTGTTGGCGAGGCTGGTCTCAAACTCCTGACCTCAAGTGATCCGCCTGCCTCAGCCTCCCAAAGTGCTGGGATTATAGGTGAGAGCCAACACGCCCAGCCTCAAGTACATTTTACTTAGTAGCTTTTATGTGACATTTACCAAGTGCTTCCAGTTGTGATGTCTCCCCATCACACCAGAGTGACTTGGGTGTGACTGGAGCCCTGGGTTCGGAATCGCACTCAGGGTTGGCCTCCAGGGACTGCGGCAGGCAGGAGGCAGAGCTGAAGTTGGTGCAGGGGTCCATGAGAGGGCTGATGCTGGCCTGGCTGTGGTGATGCAATGGGGTTGGTGCCAAGGGGTTTAACCAGAGAGACTTCCCAGGAGGCGCTGCCAGGTTGAGTGGTGGGGAAGAGTGAAGAGTGAAGGATGCCCCTGAGCTTCCACTAAGGAAGGATTTATTGAGTGGCACTGAGGACAATGTGCTGGGACACAGTTCTCAATGTGCCACTAAGTTCCTGGCTAGCCCAGTACTCATTTCCATTGCACCAGACCCCATCCTCTTAGAAGTTTTAGAGCTACAAGAAATCTTAGAGATCATCATATGGTTTAACCTCCACCCACAATTTGTAGATAATAAAGCTGAGGGCCAAGAAGTTACAGCGACTCATCTTTATTTATAAAATGAACAGCAATACAAAATTTGCTTTCCATTGAAAATCTCAGGAAACTTACTAAGCCCAATGCAAATGCTCAACTGAAATGATTCAATAAGTAATTCTTCCAACAAATGCTGATTCACTTAAGTAGTAGGCATTGTTCTTCAGAGTAAAAAAAATAAGTTTTTACTGCCATGAGCTGGTGAAATGGGAGGAAAAGAAACAAGCAAACTAGTATAATTTTGGGTATTTAGGTGCTATGAAGAAAATCAAGGTAGAAACAATCATGGGGGCTGGGCACAGGGGCTCACGCCTGTAATCCCAGCAATTTGGGAGGCAGAGACAGGCGGATTACTTGAGGCCAGGAGATCGAGACCAGCCTAGCCAACATGGTGAAACCTCCCCATCTTTACTAAAAATACAAAATTAGCCGGGTGTGGTGCCACATGCCTGTAATCCCAGCTCCTTGGGAAGCTGAGGCATGAGTACTGCTCGAACCCAGGAGGTAGAGGTTGCAATGAACTGAGATCATGCCACTGAACTCCAGCCTGGGTGACAGCCTAGAGTGCTGTGGCTCAAACAGCTCAATGCCACCTTGAACTCCCAGGCTCAATTGATTCTCCTGCCTCAGCCTCCCAAGTAGTTGGGACTCCAGGGTTGCATCACCACGCCCAGCTAATTTTTCTATTTTTTGTAGAGACAGGGTCTTGCCATGTTGCCTAGGCTGGTCTCAAACTCCTCGGCTCAAGCAATCCACCCTCCTCAGCCTCCTAAAGTGCTAGGATTATAGGCATGAGCCACCATACTTGGTCTTACTATTTTTTAAATAACAGCTTTATTGAGATATAATTCACCTACCATGATTGAGATACAAATCACCCATTTAAAGTAGGAATTTGGATTTTATTCAAAGTGCAGTGAGGAGCCATTAAGGGAGGATTCATTTATGATCCGCATTTTACTTTTATTATTTTTTGAGACAGGGTCTTGCTCTGTCTCTCATGCTTTTGAAATGCAGTGGTGTGATCATGGCTCACTGCAGCCTGGACCTCCTAGGCTCAAGTGATCTTCCCGCCCCAGCCTCCCACAGAGCTGGAACTACAGGTGCTTGCCACCATGCTCCGCTAATTTTGCAAATTTTTTGTAGAGATGGAATCTCACTAAGTTGCTCAGGCTAGTCTTGAATTCCTGGGCTCATGCTAACTTCCCACCTAGGCCTCACAAAGTGCTGGGACAAGGTGCACATTTTAAAGACTGATCTGGCTGCTGCATGGAGAATGGAGGTGAAAGGTACTGGGGAATGGGTGTGATGGCTTACACATGAAATCCCAACATTTTGGGCAGCCAAGGTGGGAGGATTCCTTGGGCCAGAAATTTGAAATTTGTTTGAGCTCAGAAATTTGAGACTAGCCTGGGCAACATAGGGGACCCCGTTTCTTTATTTGTGTGTGTTGTGTGTGAGACAGAGTTTCACTCTGTTGCCCAGGATGGAATGCAGTGGTGCAATCCTGGCTCACTGCAACCTCTGCCTCCCAGGTTCAAGCGATTCTCCTGCCTCCGTCTCGTGAATAGCTGGGATTACATGCATGCGCCACCATGCCCAGCTAATTTTTTTTTTTTTTTTTTTTTAGTAGAGATGGAGTTTCACCATATTGGCCAGGATGGTCTTGAACTCCTGACCTTATAATCCACCCGCCTCAGCCTCCCAAAGTGCTGGGATTACAGGCATGAGCCACCGTGCCTGGCCGATCCATCTCTTAAAAAACAAACAAACAAATCTCGGTGGCACATGCCTATATAATCCCAGCTATTTGGGAGGCTGAGATAGGAGTATTCCTTGACTCCAGGAGGTCGAGGCTGCAGTGAGCAATGGTCATGCCACTGCATTCCATCCTGGGTGACAGAGAGAGACCTTGTCTCAAGAACAAAAAAAAAGGAACGTAATGGGGAAAACAGGTATTGGGGTTGAACACAGTAGCTCACATCTGTAATCTTAGCACTTTGGGAGGCCAAAGACGGAGGATTACTTGAGGCCAGGAGTTCAAGTCCAACCCTGGGCAACAGAAACCCTAATATATAGGTTTTTTTTGTTTTTCGAGATGGAGTCTTGCTCTGTCACCAGGCTGGAGTGCAGTGGCACGATCTTGGCTCACTGCAACCTTCACCTCCCGGGTTCAAGCGATACTCTTGCCTCAGCCTCCCGAGTAGCTGAGACTACAGGCACGCACCATCACGCCTGGCTAATTTTTGTATTTTTAGTAGAGACAGGGTTTCACCATGTTGCCCAGGCTGGTCTCGATCTCTTGACCTTGTGATCTGCCCGCCTCAGCCTCCCAAAGTGCTGGGATTACAGGTGGGAGCCACCTCACCCAGCCCTGATTTAGATATGTTAAGTCTGTAGCACCACCGTGCTGGCCGCTTCAGTTTGAAAGGCTCATTAATAGTTCAAGTGCACACATTCACGGAGGCCTGCTGTGGCCAGGTACAGAGGGTACAGACGTGAGTACATGAAGCTCCATCCCAACTCTACTCACTCAGTCATACACAAGTAAAACCAAAAAATATGTCTTGGTACCAAGTGCTGTAAGAGAAGAGTATATTTTTTTTTTTTTTTTTCTTTTTTGAGGCAGAGTTTCACTCTTTTTGCCCAGGCTGAAGTGCAATGGGGAATCTCGGCTCACTGCAACCTCCACCTCCCAGGTTCAAGCGATTCTCCTGTCTCAGCCTCCTGAGTAGCTGGGATTACAGGCGCCAGCCACAACGCCCGGCTAATTTTTGTATTTTTAGTAGAGATAGGGTTTCACCATGTTGGTCAGGCTGGTCTCGAACTCCTGACCTCAAGTGATCTGCCTGCCTCAGCCTCCCAGCGCGCTGGGATTACAGAGAGCCACCACGCCCAACCTTTTTTGTTTTTTTAAAGAGACATGGCCTGGCTCTGTCACACAGGCTGGAGTGCAGTGGTGTTATCATAGCTCACTGCAGCCTCAAACTCCTGGGTTCAAGTGATTTTCCTATCTCAGCCTCCCCAGTAACTGGGATTATACAAGTATGTGCTGCCACATCTGGCTAATTTTTTTATTTTTAAGTTTGTAGAAACAAGGTCTCACATTTTGCCCAGGCTGGTCTGAAACTCCTCGTCTCAAGCAATCTAAGGGCACTTTTTTTTTTTTTCACCTGGGTACAGGTGGGCATTAGCCTAAGGGCACTTTCTTGATGCAGAAGTGGTTTTGGTGCCACCGGCAGTAGCTATAACAGATGAATCTAAGGCCAGGCGCAGTGGCTCATGCCTGTAATCCCAGCACTTTGGGAGGCCGAGGCGGGTGGATCACAAGGTCAGGAGTTCAAGACCAGCCTGGCCAAGATGGTGAAACCCCATCTCTACTAAAAATACAAAAATTAGCCGGGCGTGGTGGCGGGTGCCTATAATCCCAGCTACTCGGGAGGCTGAGGCAGAGACTTGCTTGAACCCAGTAGGCGGAGGTTGCAGTGAGCCGAGCTCACACCACTGCACTCCAGCCTGGGCGACAGAGCAAGACCCTGTCTCAAACACAACAACAGCAACAAGAAGATGAGTCTAAATCCTGGTATTTAGTGTTTGATGGCAGTGACAGCAACAGCAGTTTCTTACCAGGTCAGATCAGTTCTGTGGCTTGGAATAGTTCTCCAGCTTGCCCCACTACTTTGCAAGCTGCCTAAACCCCTTAACAAATCCCTCTTCTGCTTAACCTAGCCAGTGTAAAATCTGTTATCTGTAAATCAAGACTCCTGACTGAGCCATTCACTAATACAGAGGATGCTACAGTCAACAGCTCTAGAAAAACTTTTCTCCCTTTGGACTGTTTTCTGAACACCATGTTTCTCAGACTGTAGCCATCCATTCACTGCCTTCCAAGAAATCTGCCATATATTCATGCCCAGCTAATTTTTCTGTTTTTAGTAGAGATGGGTTTCACCATGTTGGCCAGGCTGGCCTCGAACTCCAGACCTCAGGTGATCTGCCCGCCTCGGCCTCCCAAAGTGCTGGGATTACAGACGTGAGCCACTGCAGCCGGCCTTTTATTTCATTTTTGAGACAGAATCTCACTCTGTCACCCAGGCTGGAGTGCAATGGCGTGATTTCGGCTCACTGCAACCTCTTCCTCCCGGGTTCAAGCGATTCTCCTGCCTCAGCCTCCTGAGTAGCTGAGACTACAGGTGTGCACCACACCCAGCCAATTTTGTATTTTTAGTAGAGATGGCGTTTTACCATGTTGGCCAGGCTGGTCTCAAACTCCTAGCCTCAAGTGATCCAACTACCTTGACCTCCCAAAGTGCTGGGATTGTAGGCATGAGCCACTGAGCCAAGTGCACCCATAATTTACCAAATAGTATTCTTTTAAGTTGATTTATTTTTTAAAACTTATTTACTTATGCCAGTTTTTTTTCAAGCTAATACACTTTAAAATAAATATAGCACCACGAAAATAAAAACCATTAATTCAAATACCACCCCCAAAAAACTCACATGTTGCTAGTGGCCATTAGTGTCTTAAGATAGACCCCTGACCATCAGTTTTCACACCTGCAAAATGGGGGAAATTATAGATCCTACCACCCAGGGTAGCACTGGGAGCACTGATTGTGAAACAACCTGAATGCCTGCACATTATAAAACTCTAGTTCAGTTTCCCAAACTCCTCTGAGTTTTCATTAAAAAAATGTTTTTACAGATGGAGTCTGATTCTCTGTCACTCAGAGTGAGGTGCAGTGTCATGATCATACCTCACCGTAGCCTTGAACTCCTGGGGTCAGGCGATCCTTCTGCCTCAGCCTCCTGAGTAGCAGGGGCTACAGGTGCATGCTACTGTGCCTGGTTAATTTAAATAAAAATTGTAGACATGAGGGAGTGTCTCCTAATTTACCCAGGCTGGTCTTGAACTCCTGACTTCAAACGATCCTCCCACCTCAGCCTTCCAAAGTGCTGGGACTATAGGCATGAGCCACTGCGCCCAACGTCCTCTCAGTTTTAGAAGGGTGTTTGTTATATAGCTTCCCAGTCTGTGCACGGAATCATAATCTCCAGGGGAGGAATTAGGGAAGCTATTTGAAACAAACACTGTACACTGAGTCTCAGGATCTGGTGAGTTCCGAAACATAAATCAGGGTTAAGCAGCCACAATTAACACTTCGGAGTACCATGCGGAAGCTGCCATGAGATGATGGATGTGAAAGTTAAGGGTCATTGATTACCCTTGCACTCATTCATTCAGTATTTACTGCATGCTCCACCCTGTTAGGTGCTGGGGCCACAGACGGAATAAAGAGACTCAGGCTGCCATTAAAGCCTCCCCTAGTTGGCTCCTCATCCTTGGTGTCATCTGTAAAATTAGGTGGGTGAGGCGACGCCCAACGGAACTGCTCCTTAGGCAGCTGAGTGGCCATAAGGGTGGGCACCGAAGCTGTCTGGTGGGCTCTGGCCCTGTGAGGTCAAGCAGTACAGGGTCCCCGCAAGCTGCCTGACGTCACAGGGCCCCACCCTGACTACTACCCAGGACCACATCCGTGACTCCTACCCAGTTCATCTCCTCTCAGGGCCAGAAGAAAGGATCTATGAAGTGGATACTACTATTCCAATTTTACAGATAAGAAAGTGTCAGCGGAGAGAGAGGTCACACTTCACCCCACCCGCGAAAGGTGTCCAGGACCTGGTCCTACCTCCAGCTGCGGCAGAGGCGGCCAGATGTCTCCCAAGACCCGCGTAGCGAGTCGTACTCCGGGGGACTCGAGGTCTCTCTCTGCCGGGCCCAGGAGGTTCCTGAGCAGTGGGAGCCGCCGCTGCCTCCCGGAGCCTGAGCCCCTCCCGGAGCCTGAGCCCCTCCGGCCTAGCCCGCCAGACTCCCACCCTGGGCGCCTCCACAGCCCGCCGCCCCAGGAACTACCACGCCCATGAGCCTTCGCTGCGTCGGTGCTATAGGGGGCGCTCCCCAGTGCCCCCCGCGGCCGCCAAAGAGAACTACGTTGCCGCTCAGCCCGTGAGGCCCGAATGGTGGAAACCCTCTACCTCACTCTTCGCCCCCGAGACACATGCCCGCTACATGACGTCTTCAGCCGCGCGCCACATGTCCGCGGAGACGGCCATAGACACCGGTGGCTGGGGGCCCAGACTTGCTCTCCTGGCCTGTACTTCCGCCGGAAGTGCCTTCTAGCCGCAAGCGCCCTTCATCCGCTGCACGCTCCGGCTACTTGTCCCCCGTTCCCCGGTTCCCGGGGCGCGTGTATGGCCACAATGGCGGCCGCCACCCTGCTGCGTGCGACGACCCGTTTCAGCGGTGAGGGGTCGGGGAGGGTGATGGCGGCCCAGGAACACATTGCGGGCGTGGTAGGTGGCTGGGTTTGGTCTGACCCCCGTCCTGCCTGACTCCAAGCTTGGGTCCCGGCAGGTCTCTCCGCCAGCCCGACTTTCCTGCTGCAGGGTCTGTTGCGGCCGCTGAAGGCCCCGGTATTGTCCCTCTTGTGCCGCGGCTTGGCTGTGGAGGCCAAGAAGACTTACGTGCGCGACAAGCCACATGTGAATGTGGGTACCATTGGCCATGTGGACCACGGCAAGACGACGCTGACTGCAGCCATCACGAAGAGTGAGTGGGGTGGGCGCGTCCAGCAGCGCCCTGTCTACTGCTGGGACGTGGAGCCAGGGAAGCGAGACCAGCAGGTTGTCTGCTGGAGAAGTTTACTGTGGCCCCAAGAACCGGAACTTGTGCGGCGGGTGAATTGGGAGATGCAGGAGACAAATTTCCCCTGATAAGGAAGAGCTTTGTGATCCATCAATGGCTTCTCTCTAGCCGTAGGGAATGCTCTGCAAGCAGAGGCTGTACCCTTCTAAAGAAGTCACAGGGCAGACCCTTAAGGCTCTCTTAATATTTCTTTCTGACCCATAGTTCTCTCTTCTGGAAGAGTTAGAGATTGGAGGAGGTTATGTATCTCGGTGGGGAGGGTTCAGGGGTGTGGTCTAAGCTCTGCCTCTAGCACTGGAACTTTAGCTGAGAGGTGTGTTCTCTTCCTCCTCTAGTTCTATCCGAGGGAGGTGGGGCTAAGTTCAAGAAGTACGAGGAGATTGACAATGCCCCGGAGGAGCGAGCTCGGGGTATCACCATCAATGCAGCCCATGTGGAGTATAGCACTGCCGCCCGCCACTATGCCCACACAGACTGCCCGGGTCATGCAGATTATGTTAAGGTGAGGGTTGCTGGGGACACTGGGAGACAGGGCCAGAAGCTGCCTCGTTTCAGGATAAATCTTAGGCTTGTGGGGGAGGCGGTTAAGATATTCAGTGTTTGGATATGAGATGGTAGGTTTATGGCCATGGCCACTCAGAATGGGTGGCGGTGAGATGGCCAAGAAAGGGGGCCTCAATTTCTAAGTGCTACACTTGGCTGTATGGATGTGGACTGAAGAGCTCGTTGAATTTGACTGTTTCCTCTCCTCCTCCTACCCAGAATATGATCACAGGCACCGCACCCCTTGACGGCTGCATCCTGGTGGTAGCAGCCAATGATGGCCCCATGCCCCAGACTCGAGAGCACTTATTGCTGGCCAAACAGGTACTCCGACCCCTGAGTAGGGTTGCAAAGGGTAAGAGTGGGTAGTTGGGCCCCTCCAGACACTGTCCCTGTTTCTCTGCCATCTACAGATTGGAGTGGAGCATGTGGTGGTGTATGTGAACAAGGCTGACGCCGTCCAGGACTCTGAGATGGTGGAGCTGGTGGAGCTGGAGATCCGAGAGCTGCTCACTGAGTTTGGCTATAAAGGACAGGAGACCCCAGTCATCATAGGCTCTGCTCTCTGTGCCCTTGAGGTGAAGGCCGGGTCAGGCAGGGTGGCTGCTGCAGGGGGGGGGGCTAGATGGGCAACCAGAGCTCTGCTCTGTGTCTGGGAAGTGGCTCTTGGTAATTGAGAGGAGCAGAATGGGAATTTCAGAGTCCCGTCACTTCCCCCTCAACAGGGTCGGGACCCTGAGTTAGGCCTGAAGTCTGTGCAGAAACTGCTGGATGCTGTGGACACTTACATCCCAGTGCCCACCCGGGACCTGGAGAAGCCTTTCCTGATGCCTGTAGAGTCGGTGTTCTCCATCCCTGGTGAGGACTGTGCCTGCTCCCACACACTCTCTCTAGCAGCAGCCTAGCTCTGGGTCCCTGATATCCTGTCCTGTTACCTCCCAGGCCGTGGCACTGTGGTGACAGGTACGCTAGAGCGTGGCATTTTAAAGAAGGGAGATGACTGTGAGCTCCTGGGACATAGCAAGAATATCCGCACTGTGGTGACAGGTACGGGAGGCCAGCCTGGGGAGCAGGGGCTGGCTGCAGGGTGGCCTTACCCCTGGCAGATCCCTTGTGCCTTCCTTCTGCCTCACACTCGCTTCCCTTCTCCCCTTTCCTTTTCCCCTTCCCTTCTAGGCATTGAGATGTTCCACAAGAGCCTGGAGAGGGCCGAGGCCGGAGATAACCTCGGGGCCCTGGTCCGAGGCTTGAAGAGGGAGGATGTACGGCGGGGCCTGGTTATGGTCAAGCCAGGTTCCGTCCAGGCATGCCCCAAGGTGGAGGCCCAGGTGAGGGCTCCAGGTGACGGTGGGCAGGGCTGAGCCCAGCTGTCCCCAGCATTCCAGCTGAGCCCAGCTCACCCTCATTGCTCTCTTCTCCAGGTTTACATCCTCAGCAAGGAGGAAGGTGGCCGCCACAAGCCCTTTGTGTCCCACTACATGCCTATCATGTTCTCCATGACTTGGGACATGGCCTGTCGGGTTATCCTGCCCCCCAGGGAAGGTACGGTGGATAGGAGGAAGGTAGGGTGGAGGGGGGACTTTTTATATCACCTTGCTTCACTCAGTTCCAAAGATATACTGTGACAATCCAAGTGGCTTTATTTCCTTGGGTGGAAAGGGGCTGCTTGTGCTGCTAGCCAAGAGAAGGGGCATGGCTCATGGACTTAGAGGTGGGGGAGTCCTCATCCAGTATGCCCTAAGCTGAAGCAGGTTAAAAGCTTAGCTCTGCCAGCATTTACCCACAGAAAGATTTCCTAAGTCTCTTCTTTTTGAATTTCACTGCGTATGAAGGCTTAGGAAGTCCTGTGACCAGGAAACTGCATAACCCACAACTTCCTAGACATTTTTTCTTGAGACCACACCTTGGGAGCATTCATCACTGGTCTCTTTCGTGTTCTCCTGTCTCAATATGCTGTTTGCATCTGCCTGACAGCCTGGGATGGGTGAAACTGTCCCCAGGCAGAACCATTCCCCTGCTGCATTTTCCCATGACTCTTAACCTCTGAGGTAGCCAACAAAATGTTAAGGAATGAAGGCACCCTGGAGGCCACGCATGATCCTTCTCTCCCTACTCTAGGAGCTTGCCATGCCCGGGGAGGACCTGAAGCTCAACCTAATCTTGCGGCAGCCAATGATCTTAGAGAAAGGCCAGCGTTTCACCCTTCGAGATGGCAACCGGACCATTGGCACCGGTCTAGTCACCGACACGCCAGCCATGACTGAGGAGGAGAAGCACATCAAGTGGAGTTAAGTGTGCAGACCTCTGCTCAGGTTTCCTTGTGCTGGCCAGGGCTCCCTTCTGCTTCCTGTGGCCCCTCAGGGCACAGGCTGCAACCCAGCAGAGTGCCGCTAGATGGACACTTCCCCTGGTTGGAAGGGTTGGTCTGCCTGGTTCGGGAGGTCAGTAAACTTCTGTGAATAGTAAGCCAGCCTGCGTCCTGTGTCCTTTGTGTGAGTTGGAGATGATGGGGGAGGACAAAAAGGGTGTCAAACCCCAGACACAGGGAGAGCTTGTGAGATCCCAGAGCCATTTTAACAGAGAAATCGAGTCCAGTGAGCTTAGTGATTGCCTAGATGCAGCAGGATGCCATTGAATAGCCTCCTGGGAAATAAAGATGTTCTGTCGTTCTGGAGCCAGCATGGCCTCAGCTCAGGTACCAGACCCACCTTGTTTCCTCAGAATACTAAGTGAATGTTTAGCGCCCATTCACATTCTGTAGGTATAGGGACTGGACAGGCATACCTCAGACGCTATAGATTTGCTTCCAGACTACCACAATAAAGCAGGTCACAGAAATTTTTGTTTTTGAGATGGGGCCAGCTTTGCACAGTGGCACTAGCATAGCCAATGACTCCATGATGACTTGAAATATAATCAGCATTGGCAATTTTTGAGTCTTCACGGGGGAGACTGAACAAAGAGGGTAAGAGATAAAGGGTCTCACTGTCACCCAGGCTGGTGTGCGGTGGCACCATCCTAGTTCACTGCAACCTGGGACTCCTGGGCTCAAGTGATCCTCCCACCTTGGTCTCCCAAACTGTTGGGATTAGAGGTGTAAGCTGCCATGCCCAGCTCCTCACATATAACTAATAACCTGCTGCTAGCCAGAAGCTCGCTGATGGCATGCAAACACATACTTTGTATGTGACATGTATTATACACTGTATTCTTACAATAAAACTAGAGAAAATGTTAAGAAAATCATAAGGAAAATATATTCACTAACAAGTGGAAGTGGATCACCATAAAGGCCCTCATTGTCTTTACGTTTACTAGGAGGCCAAGGCGGGGGGCGGTGGGGGGGCAGGCAAACTCCACGTTAACTTGTATTTGAAAAAATTCACATGTAAGTGAACCTGTGCAGTTTGAACCCCAATTGCTCAAGGGTCAACTGTATACTATAATTTATTAGGTGTGTAATGTCTAAGAAAACTTTTTTAAAGACACCTGAGCCAAGATTGCACCATTGCACTCCAGCCTGGATGGCAGAGCAGGACTTGTCTCAAAAAAAAAAAAAAAAAGCTTTAGGCCGGGCATGGTGGCTCACGCCTATAATCCCAGCACTTTGGGAGGCCAAGGCGGGTGGATCATGAGGTCAGGAGTTCAAGACCAGCCTGGCCAACACGGTGAAACCCCATGTCTACTAAAAATACAAAAATTAGCTGGCACAGTGGTACCTGCCTGTAATCCCAGCTACTCAGGAAGCTGAGGCAGGAGAATCGCTTGAACCAGGGAGTCAGAGGTTTCAGTGAGCCGAGATTATGCCACTGCATTCCAGCCTGGCAACAGAGTGAGACTTCGTCTCAAAAAAAAAACAGCTTTATTGCGAAAACCAAATTGCTGATAAAGACAAGTGAGCACATGCTGTTGGAAAAATGGTGACTTTAGACATGCTCAACAGTTGCTGCAAACCTTCAATTTGTAAACAATGCCGTTATCTGTGAAGCACGATTAAGTGGAAGTGCCATAGGGCCATGCCTGTATTTTGTTCATCTCTAGACCCAGTAAATAAGTACTTGGTAAGTACCTCTGCAAGATAAATGATCAATTCCTGAAGTGCACTTGAGGGGTCATCACTGCTTTATCACCAGTTCCAAGCACAGGGGTGAGCAGTTGAATGAGTTTTGTTTTCACCATTTACTGGTTGAAACATTCCTTAATTTAAGAAAAGGCTGGGTACAGTGGCTCACACCTGTAATCCCAGCACTTTGGGAGGACCAGGCGGGCGGATCACGAGGTCAGGAGATTGAGACCACCCTGGCCAACATGATGAAAACTCACCTCTACTAAAAAGACAAAAATTAGCTGGGCGTTGGTGGCAGGCGCCTATAATCCCAGCTACTCAGGAAGCTGAGGCAGGAGAATCACTTGAACTTGGGAGGCGGAGGTTGCAGTGAGCTGAAATCACACCACTGCACTCCAGCCTGGCAATAACGAAACTCTGTCTCAAAATAGTAAATGAATAAAAATAAAATTAAGAAAAAAGGCCAGGTGTGGTGCCTAACACCTGTAATCCCAGCACTTTGGGAGGCTGAGGTGAGCAGATCACTTGAGGCCAGGAATTTGAGACCGGCCTGGGCAACATGGCGAAACCCCATCTCTACTAAAAATATAAAAATTAGCCAGACAGGCCAGGCGCAGTGGCTCACACTTGTAATCCCAGCACTTTGGGAGGCCAAGGGGGGAAGATCACCTGAGGTCAGGAGTTTGAGAGCAGCCTCATCTCTACTAAAAATACAAAAATTAGCCAAGCATAGTGGTAGGCACCTATAATTCCAGTTACAGGGGAGGCTGAGGCAGGAGAATCGCTCGAACCTGGGAGGCAGAGGTTGCAGTGAACTGAGATCACGCCATTGCACTCCAGCCTGGACAACAGAGTAAGACTCTGCCTCAAAAGAAAAAGGCCAGCTGGGCGCGGTGGCTCACACCTGCAATCCCAATACTTTGGGAGGCGGAGGCAGGAGGATCCTTTGAGTCCAGGAGTTCGCGAGCAGCCTGACCAACATACAGAGACCGTTTCTATATAAAAAAAGAAAAAGTAAATTTAAAAAAAAGAGTAGAATTAAGAAAAAGGCCACTTCTCTAATATGCAGGGAATAAAATGCTGAATGGATTTTCAAAAAATTGGGAGTGATGACTGGCAAGGATGCTGACACCAAGCAAAGCAAGGCTCAGCAGAAATTAACAGGCACCCCTATCTCAAGTGAATCTTGACAAATGAATACAACCAGGATGGCTAAGACGAGCTCCCAGAAGGGAGGGCTCTTGGGCTCAACTTAAGAGCTGTTTTGAGAAAATGCAAAACCTATCTTTGACTCCAAAACAGAGGCAAACTAAGGGAAGCAGGTGAGAGCAGAAGTGGTGGTTAAGAACTTTGCAAAAAGAATTGTCTAATGACACGGCAGATTTGTCTTCTCCTCAGTGCTCAAGGCAAGGCTGACAAGGGCTGCCTAGGGAATTTCTGGCTGGCTGAAGGCTAGGTCCCCTTCCAACTCTGAGATTTCTGCCCAAAAATGGTAAACATACAGTAGTCTCTGCTCTTATCCCTGGTTTCAGTTATCTACTGTCAACCTTGGTCTGATTATTTCTGTTATTTTCTTTTTTTTTTGAGACAGTCTTGCTCTGTCACCCAGGCTGGAGTACAGTGGCGCAATCTCGGCTCACTGTAACCTCCGCGTCCCAGATTCAAGTGATTCTCCTGCCTCAGCCTCCCAAATAGTTGGGATTACAGGTGCTTACCACCACACCCAACTAACTTTTGTATTTTGAGTGGAGATGGCGTCTCACCATGTTGGCCAAGCTGATTTCAAACTCCTACTATCTCAAATAATCTACCCTCCTCGGCCTCCCAAAGTATGGGATTACAGGCATGAGCCACTGCGCCCAGATGGAATTTTCTATTTAACAGTTCACATTTTAAGTTGAGCACCGTTCTGATAGTGTAATGAAATCTTTTGCCATCCTGCCAGAACATGAACCATCCTTTTGCCTTTCACTTTAGTAGCCATGCTGGTTATCAGATTGATCGTCACAGTACTGCAGTGATTGTGTTCAAGTAACCCTTATTTACTCAGTAATGGCCCCAAAGCACACGAGTATGGTGCCTAACTTAGAAACTAAACCTCATCATAGATAGTACACATAAGGTTCAGTACTATAGGCATCCACTGGGGATCTCTGAACACATCCCCCACAGGTACAGAGGGACTGTTGTACAATCTGCAGTCCTTCCAGAAAGCATCAAAATGACTACTCAGCCAGGCATGGTACCTCACACCTGTAATCCTGAGTACTTCGGGAAGCCAAGGTGGGAGGACAGCTTGCGCCCAGGAGTTCAAGACCAGCCTGGCCAACATAATGAGACCCCATCTCTTAAAAAAAAAAAAAAAAATTAAAGACTACTCAGTAATACTTGTCTTATTTCACAGTAAAGACCTGTCTCTCCATCTGTACTTCAAGCACCCTGAGCCCACCTGAAGCCTTGCCGCTCCTGCACCACCCCCATGCCCATCTGCTGAGTGCTCTTGGGACCCCAACCCTGGCCATTTTTAGCAGCCAAGTGGCTACCTCATAAAATCTTTTTTTTTAACCTCTTGGAATACTCCCTTCTCCCCTCCCCCACCATGTATACCTATTAACAAGTTCCATACTCTGGGACTCTTCCCCAATACTGTAGCCTTCACTCTTCCTCTCCTGGTGTCTGTCAGCTTTCTCTGGCTTTGGTTAGAGTTAAAACACCCCTACCACTGAGCACCAGCCCTTAAGATCCTGGAAAAGTGCAATAACCTCCATTTTATAGACAAGGAGACCAAGGTCAGGTCTCTCAGAGAATTCCCAACAACCTCCTTGAAAAACTACCTCCTCCGAAGCCTGCGGTTATTTCCACATCCCATGCTTCAATCTTCTTATCCCATCTAATAATGCCTAATTTCACTCCTGCTCCCCCAGTAAGCCCAGTTCCCAAACAGTCCTCTCCCCCTCTTCTCTAACACCTTCACCCACACCCTCCTGGCTGCGCAACAATCAGGCCTTTCATTCCAATTGACTATAAACATTCGGCCTTCAACATAAAGAAGTGCATGGAACTTATGAGGTACTCACATTAGAAATAAACTTTAGGCCAGGCACAGCAGCTCACGCCTGTGATCCCAGGGATCACCTGAGGTCAGGCGTTTGAGACAAGCCTGGCCAACATGGTGAAGCCCTGTCTCTACTAAAAATACAAAAATTAGCCGGGCATGGTGGCAAGCACCTGTAATCCCAGCTACTCAGGAGGCTGAGGCAGAATTGTTTGAACCTAGGACGCGGAAGTTGCAGTGAGCCGAGATCACACCACTGCAATCCAGCCTGAGCGACAGAGCAAAACTGCCTCACAAAAACAGAAATGAAACTTTAAATCACACCTTGAGATGACACCAAGATGAGAAAACAGTCACTGGGCAGCTGGGTGAGCTATCTATGCAGCAGTTCCAGAGCCAGCCAGGGACAGCATCCTCAGGGACTGTGCCACTGCACTGTGCCAATCTTGGGAAGGGGATTCCCATCTCATGTGCTTTTAGCCATCCAGTCATCCAAAACCTGTCATCAACTACACAATTTCACAACATGAAGTCTGGAACCCACCTTCAAATCAATGGCACAGGAGCCTCATCTGGCTCCCTATCACCCTAGGTTTCAAAAACAGGCCACGATTTTTTTTTGGAGACAGAGTGGCTCCCTATCACCCTAAGTTTCAAAAACAGGCCACGATATTTTTTTTGGAGACAGAGTGGCTCCCTATCACCGTGGTTTCAAAAACAGGCCACGATTTTTTTTTTGGAGACAGAGTCTTGCTCTGTTGCCTGGCTGGAGTGCAGTGACGCGATCTCGACTCACTGCAACCCCTGCCTCCTGGGTTCAAGTGATTCTCCTACCTCAGCCTCCCAAGTAGCTGGGACTACAGGCACACACCACCATGCTCAGTTAACTTTTGTTATTTTTAGTAGAGATGAGGTTTCACCATGTTGGCCAGGATGGTCTCTCTTGACCTCATGATGTCTGCCTTGGCCTCCCAAAGTGCTGGGATTACTGGCATCAGCCACTGTTCCCGGCCACTGGCCACAAAAGAAAGGGTGACAATGCAGCACTTACCAATGTCACATAAGACTTACAGCTGTCATCCCACTCTAGTCTCCAAGGAGGAAACTCGAGGCAGGTTAAGTTAGTTTAAAATTTTATTTTTTTTATTTATTTTTTAATATTTTTATGTAATAAAAAGTAAAAGTCCTTGTCCAGCCATCCTCGTGGGGCATCTGTCTGTCTCTCACACAGGTCACTCAAGTTAATGGGAAAGAAAGAACAGGGGGCCCAAGTCTGAAGTTATAAATAATAGAAAATAAAAGACTTCCGTCTCCAGCGGGGGAGTAGATGAGAGGATGGGAGGGCAAGACTGGGTGGGGACAGGCAGGGGCAGAGCAGGAACCCCCCACCCCCTGCTGAACCCTGGCCCTGCCCTCTGTGAGGCCCCTCCCATTCAAGGTGCTTGGCAGGAATTCCCCCAGCTCCCCTGGGGAAGGGGGGGTGGGGGGGCTGGGAGTGGTCCGAGCTGCTGGGGGAAGAGACATAGATCACTCTTCCCTCCACTCATGGAGGTCTCAGGTCGCGGCCAGGACAATCTTCAGTTCCCCGGGGGGTGGAAGGGGAGCTGCTGGGAGGGATGAGATTGAACTGGTTGGAGGGGGAAGAGAAGAGAGCAGGAGCATTAGAACCCAAGCAGCTGTCCCTTCCTCCAATGCCGTCCAGTAGGGGTGTGGGGGTGTGTCTGGGAAGGAGCCGCCTCCTCAAGGTGCTCTCAGGGGCTGTCAGAAGCACAGGTCAATCGCTGTTTCCCAGTCAGCCAGAGCCCTCACTTGTGTGCCCAGCTCAGCCCCCCACACCCCAGTCTTGGCCCTGTCTGCTGCACTGACCTTACCTCGGCTAAGTCAGGAGACAGTCGGGGTCACTGAGAGCTGGGGAGGCAGTGGGGAGGGGGGCTGCTGGATCACAACTGAGCGAGGACGGAGGGAAGCAAAGGACAGAGCCAGGAGCAAGCCCCTGGCGGCGGCGACTGTGGCTTCTGCCCACCCTACATACTTCACAGACAGGTGCAGGTCGGCGGGCGCCCTGTGGGACAGCCCTGCCTCCAAGACCCCTCATTCCCCACCCAGAACCCGTGCATCCTGCCCCACCTGCAGCCCCTCAGCTCTTCCATGCCAAATTCCCCCAGCTAATGAGAACTCACGAATCCTGTCATCGGCTCCTCCTGGAAATCCAGGCGCCTGGCCAGGCTGCTCACCTTGGGGGTGTCCATGTAGGGGTAGGGTGAGGGTGTGGAAGCTGAGAGTGCAGGCACCCCACTCTGGGGCACCGCGCCTTGGGGGGGCCCCCCCATGACTCTGGGGTGGGTGCAGCAGCATCACCTGGGGCGGGTGGGGAGCCCCAGGGTGAGGGGGCGGGGCTGCTGTGATTCCAGTTTGGACATGGGCCTGTGGAGAACAAAAAAAAGTAACCAGGAGGACCACAGAATCCTGAGAAGGACTCTGAGAGCCAGAGTCAGGGAGCACTACGGCAAGGTAGAATCAGGGACTTGGGAATGGGATGGCCCCATCGCAGACGGGGCCTGGCAAACAGACCCAGAAGTAGTGGGTCGGCTGGACTCTTACCTGGGTAACATGGGCCATGTTGGTGAAGCCGTGGGGTAGCTGCTGGTGGTGGATGGCATACACAGCGGCTGGCTGGGGAAGCTGCTCTGAGGGGACTGGGCAGAGGTCCCGGTGGCAGAGAGGGCGGTGTGCCTGTCAGGGCCCCTGGGTGGTACAGATTCTGCTGTGGCTGTCCACTGCCCAGGTGTGGGGCCTGCCCCGCCTGATGCTGTCAGGGGGAGGAGAAGGTTGAGTGCCACCCAGGCCAGCTACTTGCTGGCCCCTGGTCCTCGACACTGAGAAATGCCCCTAGCTCTATCCCACTCTCCCAACCACCCATTCCTGCCCCAACCACTCAGTACCCCCAACGGCAGGCACCTGGACAGGACTGGGGGCCGCATGCTGGGACTGCGGCTGGCTCCCAGTAGGCGTGGTAGCTGGCTGCGGCTGGTGGGCATGGAGCTGTGTGGCATGGTGTGGGTAGGACTGGTGAACAGTGGCTGCAGCAGGAAGAGGGAAAACCAGTGCTGAACACACCAGAGGGGATCAGCACACAGCCCAGAACAGAGGGGCCAGGCGCAGCAGGACTCACCATAAAGGGCTTGGGGGTGGGCTGCTCCGCAGAAGGGTACTGAGGGGTGGAGGATGACACGATGGCCTGGGGATGGCTGCCCGATGTCAGCATGCGTGGGTTGCTTTGAAGCATGGGGGCAAACACCGGCTGGCAGGACAGAGAGGAGTGGTTGGCACAGCCAGCTAGGAAGGTGTCCTCCTGCCAGTCACTGCTTGCATAGCACTGCTCGGGCCTCCTCACAATCACCCTATTAATTCAACATTCACAACAATCCCACCCAGCAGACACTACTTCCGCTACACTTCAGAGATACAGATATCCAACGCCTTCTTACAGGTGCCACCAAAGCCGGGGTTCAAGCCCAAGTGAGACACTGCCAATCCCACAGCTGGCCGATCCCAATCACAACACTGCCTGCCGCCCCCAGCCAGCTCCCGAATCTCTGGAGAAGATGGGATCCCTAGCAGGGGCCCTGGATCCTCACCGCCTTCCTGGGCCATAGTCACCTGTGAGGGGTAGTGGGCCATGGGCTGCATCATGGCAGGCTGGCCTGGGAACTGCTGAGGGTTGTAGGGGATGTAGGAAGAATAGGGCGTGGCAGCCACCAGAGGCGGGCCAGCAGCCCGCGGCGGCCTGCATCATCGGAGGGGCTGAGGCTGGCTGGTGTTGGTCCGAGCGCTGCGGGGCAGGGAGCCTGGAGGAGGAGGAAGAGAGCAGAGCTCAAGCTCCACCTGCCAGTAGGCCCTTGGCAGCCTCACTGCGTGACCCTCCCAGCCCTGCTCACCTTTTGCTCCCCCGGTACTTGCCCTGCTGCCCAGGCACTGAATTAGATACCGGATACGGATACATCTGAGGTGCCTAGGGATGAAGACACAGATGAGGCTGAATGACTTGCTCACAAATGCCCGGAACAGGCCTGACCTGGTCCCTCAGGCAGCCCCACAAATCCCACCCCACTAACCCTGGGCCCAGTCAATCTCTCCGCATACCTGCACAGCTGGTCCCATGTGGATCTGAGGTATGTAGGAGATGTACTGCGGGCTGTATAGCCCACTCTGGCCTGCTGTCAGCACCGGGATGGAGGGAGTTGAATGAGTCCGAGGCCCCGGAGAAGTTGGAGTACTAGTGGATTTATTCTGCAAAAAACACGGTAAGACAATTTTATTTTGTATCTTCCCTTCTACTCCGGGCCATGCCTAGAGTAGTAACAGCTAGCATCCATGAAATGCTGGGGTACCAAACACATTCTGCACTGATCTTGGTTAAGCCTTGCACTAAACCCTGAGATGAGCATTCTCAAATTACAGGTGAGGCAGAGAATTTAAGTACATCCAATATCACAAACCTTCCAAATACAAGGGCTCAGGCCAAGTCAGCTGGCCAAATAGAGATTCTGTTCATGACTATCCCATTCTCAATACTCCCTCAGCCAAATGCCAAGAACCAAAGAAAAACTCGTTAACTCCTCGTCAGACTCACTGGGATCTCTGGTCACCCAACCCTGGAGAACTGAGTCCCCCTTTCCCCAAGCCAGCCCCCAAAGTTGCCATCCTTACATTTTTATGACATCGCCTCACACTGCCTGCTAGTCAAGTGGTCCTGGAAGTGAAGCGCTCCCCCACTCATCTATAAGCACTGCCCAAGTCTCCCCACAGAAACTAAAGTCCACATTTCTCCCATCCCAGCTCACCACAGACAGCAGAGGCTTTGCAGGATTGAACTCCTTGGCATTGGGGTTCAATGTTGATTTCTTTACTTGTCTGTGAAAGAAAGTACAGTAAATCTTCACGGCTTGCTCCCATCCCTCCTGCCATCCTCCCAGCGCCCCACCCCGCTCCACTCACTCAGCAACGGGGCCCTCATCCTTGTCCTCTCCCTTGATAAGGCCCACTGGGGGACTGCCGGTTTGGCTTGGGCAAGGTGGTGGGGGCTGCTCTGGCCCCTCAGTGCCTCCTGCTGGTGCCAGGGGTGGTTTGTCCTCCTTATCCGATACAGACTCCGTCTTGGAGGAGACAGGAGACCCCATGGGCTCTGAAGTCAAGAGACCATCAACCTCCTTTTCCTTTCCTTTGGCCTCCTCCTTTAAGATCCGGGGAGGAAAAGGATCCAGGCTGTTCTCTGGTGAGCTACTGGGCTGAAGCTGGAAGGGAGAAATACATACATGGTCTAGTCGATCTAGACCCTAGGCCCTGCTTTCTTCTTTCATCCTTGATTTCATCTTTTTGACCCCTACCTAGTCCTTTGCCTCGTCTATGAAGCACCCCTAACCCCTTTAACCTGCCAGCATCCCAGCTCACTTCCACAATTCTCTCACCTTAAACTGGGCCCCAAACTTTCTCAGTTCTTCCAGCTGGAATCGTTTCTGTTCATTCTGAAGACCAGGGACTGAAAAAACAGTGAAAAAGAAGAAAATACAATACATTCTTTCTCTAAGGTGACTACACAGTGCCAGGAGAATAGAGGACAAGTAAGCAAAGAAAAAGGGAGAAACTGCTGAGAATCACAGAAGTGAAACTGCGATCCAAGGACTGATAAACATTGCTTTGCCTCTGAATTCCAACAAACTTCTTAACTAAAATACTCTCCCCCAGACAAAGGAGCATTAGTCCTCAGCAGGAAAAAAAAAACCACCCTCACCTTTCCCAGCTATCCGAGCCAGCTCCTGGGGCTCCAGAGTTCTCCCAGGTTCCTTGGTAGAGAGTTCTTTTACTATGCAAGGAGAGAGAAATGCCCAAAGTCCTTCTGTCCAGAACCACACATCATATTCAACATGTATCCACAGCACTCAAACACCTAGCTCTTACCATCTGTGGGGACCAGGGAGATCTTTGGAGAAGCTGGGGAAATGGAGCCCACTCCAGGATCTGAGACTGATGAGGTCACAGGGATGGAGGCTGAAGAGGTTGGCACTGCCGAGCCAATGGGAGGCTCAGGACAGGAAGCTGAGATTGGGGCAGGTGCAGCAGACTTGGGAGAACGCGGGGGATACATCCGGCCCACTGGAAGAAAAGGGGAGCCATAGGATGGTTACTACTGGTCAACAGTAGTAAGTACAAGGGCCTTACTCAAATCAGCAAGAAAGTTTACACACTATACACCTAGGGTCACCAACTTAAATGTCTAGAAGGCCAAAGCAGGTAACATAAGCAGGTAATTGGCCCGGTAGGCATCATCAGTGACTGGAAAGCTTTTTGTTTTTTTTTTTTAGACAGAGTTTCACTCTTGTTGCAAAGGCTGGAGTGTAATGGCAAGATCCTGGCTCACTGCAACCTCCGCCTCTCAGGTTCAAGTGATTCTCCTGCCTCAGCTTCCCTAGTAGCTGGGATTATAGGTGGCTACCACCACATCCAGATAATTTTGTATTTTTTTTTTTTAGTAGAGAGAGGGTTTCGCCACGTTGATCAGGCTGGTCTCCTGACCTCAGGTGATCCACCCTGCCCCACTGACTGGAATGCTTAAGGGCGTAGCTGGGATTCTGTCCCAGTCAACTCGAGCTATGCAGCAAGGCAAGCTCAGTTGACAGAACTTCCCATAATTCAAAAGAAACTAAAAATTTTCTACGGTTTCTATTATTTCATTTATTTATTTAGAAACAGGGTCTTGCTCTGTTTCCCAGACTGGAGTGCAGCCTCCTGGGCTCAGCGATCCTCTCACCTCAGCCTCTCAAGTAGCTGAGAATACAGATGCACACCATCACACCCAGCTAATTTTTAAATTTTTTGTAGAGATGGGGTTTTGTCATGTTGCCCAAGCTGGTCTTGAACTCCTGGGCTCAAGCAATCTGCCCACCTTGGCCTGTTTTAAAACTCAGCAAATGGCCAGGTGGATCACGAGGTCAGGAGTTCAAGAACAGTCTGGCCAACATAGTAAAATCCTGTCTCTACTAAATAACAAAAAAAAATGAGCCATGTGTGGTGGCCGGCGCCTGTAATTCCAGCTACTGGGGAGGCTCAGGCAAGAGAATCGCTTAAAGGGGAGGCGGAGGTTGCAGTGAGCTGCTGCCACTGCACTTCATCCTGGGCAACAATGTGAGATCCCATCGCACACACACACACAACTCAGCAACTGATTCAAATCTCAAAAGATGTCTGCCAAGCAGACACAACCCATGGATTGCTAGGTTGAGATTTCTGCACCAAGGAAACTGAAGATTTCTTTCCCAGTATGACTAAATCCCAAACTCCCAAAACATCGACCTCCCATTCCATCATTGTAACAACTGACATGTTTATCAATTTATAAAACTGATGAAATTTATCAGTTTCTATCCATTTCTTCATCCAACACTACTGAAGCTTTACCTGCAGGAGGTGGTGGAACAGAAGTTTCTCCAGAAGGCCTATTACTGGGCGAAGACAGAGTCTTCGCACCTCTCAGAGGCCGCTGTGCCTTTGGGGACATGCGGGAAGGGCCTGTTTTTTTTTTAAAATGAAGAAAATGTCAGAAGAGACAGACAACCTGCTACATTACATTCCCACCAATGCAGCATCACTGCAACCCACCCAAACCCCTGCAATTACCCTCCCAACCTCCTCGACATCCCCTTCCCCTGCCCCGCCAAGTTTACCTCATAACTCACCTCCATTGATACCACGGGCCTCAGAACCTGGACCAGGGCTACTATTGTCCAGATGGTGAGGGCCACGAGGTGGCAAAGAGCTAAGGCCAGGCCGCCCACCCCGAGAGCTGCTGCATCGAACTCCTCCCCGGGGGCCTTCCCGGACTCGTTGAGGCAGAGGGATATACTTCCCCTCCCTGAGGAAAGAGTTCAAATAAGGCCAGGTAGCCACAAAATCCATGTTTTGGAAAGATGAAGCCATTTCTTCTTCTAAAGTCTCCCACTTCTGACCCAAACATACACACTGCCTGGCTCTAGCACTATCCCACTTGAAGATCTGCCCTAGTTAAATGTTCTGTTGCTTATGATCTTATGTGACATCAACTCTTCAGCCAACCAACCGTGGCCAGTGCTCCACAATTCTACAATTCCTGACCTATAACAAAGGTAAGATCACACTGTAGTTCCAGGGGGAGCTTCTATAAGACACATATAATGTAGTTATATTTCACTTTTATAAAAAGAAACAGCATATATATATAAATGCATGCAAAAACAAAAAAAAAAAGTAAACCGAAAGTTCTGAAATGTTTCTTTTCCTAGATCTACAAGCTTCATTCAGCCTTGTTACTTTGGGCCAATTATATAACCTTGCTGGACTTCAACCCTAAACCTATGTATGACATTTCACATGGTCTCGAGGCTTAAACTACAGCACACATCCATCAACTCTGGGCTCAGGCCCCAGCACAGTCCCGGCTGTTCGCGACAGTCACCTGGATGCCAAGCTGGGGCTCTCCCGCCCTGAACCCTGCCGCTGCACTGCACTGTGCTTCTCCTCTTCAGTGCGCCCATCATCGTTCTCCATGGCGATCCGTAGGCGGTACTGGGGGCTTGATTCAATCTCTCGAGCTAACTGGGCCGCACGTAGCTCTCGCTGACGAAACTCTTCTGAGTTGTCCCTTTCTAAGGGCACCCTGAGACAGCACCCACAGACCACCACCATCCCAGTGCCAGGGACAAAGAGGAAAAAAGGAAAAACATTTCAACCAGTACGATCACCAGTTCAGGCACCTAAGTATTTAATCCTCTCAACTCAGTATCTGGGTTTAACAGGCACCTACTGCGTCTCAGGTAGCCTTATCTGTAAATGTGAGGAACACTTAGATGCTTAAAACTTTTGGCCAGGTGCAGTGGCTCATGCCTGTAATCCCACTTTGGAAGGCCAAGGCGGGTGGATGAGGCCAGGAGTTCGAGATCAGCTCGGCCAATGTGGTAAAATACAAAAAAATTAGCCAGGCATGGTGGCAGGCGCTTGTAATCCCAGCTACTCAGGAGGCTGAGGCAGGAAAATCACTTGAACCCGGGAGACGGAGGTTGCAGTGAGCCAAGACCATGCCACTGGACTCCAGGCCTGGGTGACAGAGCGAGACTCCATCTCAAACAAACAAACAAAAAACCTCTGAGGGAACAGTTCCACTAGGCAGAGCAGGAGCAGGAACAGCAACCCTGGACACCAGAGAAGAATGAGCAAAGTTCTACCTGGAAACCTGTCTTCTCTTAGTAACCCCACATCCCCAACACACCACCTGGAAGGCACCAAGACACTCACGTATAAGAAGAAAGACTGCTATCGTAGGTGGTCTTCACACCGTAGTTCTCCTCATTGAACTTGAACATTTCATTGGGGTCCCATCCATTGGACTGGGGAGGAAGAAAGGAGGCTTTAAAATCCAGCAAGTAAAGCAACAACAACAAGTCACTTCCCTTCCGTAGGTTAAAAACTCCAAAATGTGACCATACTGGCTGGGCACGGTGGCTGAAACCTGTAAAAGCTGAGGCAGGAGGATCTCCTGAGCCCAGGAGTTCAAAGCCAGCCTGGGCAACATAGCAAGAGCCCATCTCTACAAAAATATAACATAACAGTCGGGTGGGGTAGTACATGCCTGGGGTCCTAGCTACTTGCCACTCAGGAGACTGAGCAGAGAAGACCACTTAAGCCCAGGAGCTTGAGGCTACAGTGAACTCTTATGGCACCACTGCACTTAGGCCTGGGCGACTGGCTGGACCTGTAATCCCAGCACTTTGGGAGGTGGGCAGATCACCTGAGGTCAGGAGTTTGAGACTAACCTGGCCAATATGGTGAAACCCCATCTCTACTAAAAATAGAAAAATTAGCCATCCATGGTGGCGTGTGCTTGCAGTACTCTCTGAGGCAGGAAAATCACTTGAACCTGGGAGGCAGAGGTTTCGGTAAGCTGAGATCAAGCCAATGCACTCCAGCCTCCAGCCTGGGCGACAGAGTGAGACCCTGCTTCAAAAAAAAAAAAACAAAACTCCTGTCTCAAAAATAAGTGACCAAACCAAGAATGAAAAAAATAGGAATGTGGCTGGCGAAAGTAATCAACTAATAATTGTAATTACTAACTGCAATTGTTAATAACTACTAACAACTACAGCACAAATTAGCAGTAACTAGTAAAACTGAAAAGTCTTAAGACCTAAAAATTCTATTTCCAAGATATCCCAGAAAAATTCTGGCACGTGTGTGGGGAACACACATTCTAAAAGTCCAGCAAGATACTATAGTTAGTAGCAAAATAATGGCAACAAAATGCAGACAGGAATAAATTTGCTGTGCATACATACGTGTGTAAATATAAAGACGATACACAACAATAGAAGCAAAGAACTAGATCCACGTAGCACCACAAGAAATTCAAAAAGGCGAGAAAAGTCAATTCTTGTACAAACTAAACGTAACGAAACGATAATGTATTTCTTCACAAGACATTTGTTTCTCAACAGATGGTCTCACTATGATGCCCAGGCTGAAGCACAGTGGTCATTCGCGAGTTCCATCATAGTGCACCTCAGCCTCCTAAGTAGCTGGGACGGACTACAGGTGTGTACCACCTTGCTCAGCTCTTCATGAGAGGTTTTGTTTTTTGTTTTTTTGAGACAGCCTCGCTCTGTTGCTCAGACTGGAGTCCAGTGGCACAATCTCAGCTCACTGCAGCCTCAAACTCCTGGGCTGAAGTGATCCTCCTGCCTTGGCCTCCCAAGTAGCTGGGACTTACAGGCATGAGCTCACTACACTCAGCCTCATAAGAGATTTTAAACCCCTCAGAGTAGCTGATTTGGGGAAGAGAAATGGGCCTACACAGTTATCTATACTTTTTGTTATGCTGAAAAGTAACTTGATGCAAAGGTTAGCAGTTGTTAATTATAGACAGCAAGAGTGTAAGTTGGGTTTTTTTGTGTATGTGTGACAGGGTCAGGCGAGGCTGGAGTGCAGTTGCTGTGACCACAGCTCACTGTAACCTTGACCCTTCCCAGGTTCAAGTGATCCTCCCACCTCAGCTTCCCAAGTAGCTAGGACTACAGGTGCATGCAACCACACCTTGCTAGCTTTTATATATCTTGTCAAGACAGGGTTTTGCCATGTTGTCTGGGCTGGTCTCAAACTCCTTGCCTCAAGTGATCCACCGGCCTTGACCTCCCAAAGTGATGGGCCTACAAGCGTGAGCCACTGCCTCCAGCTGAGACTAGGTTTTTACTTTGCTATTTTCTATACCTTTCTATTTGTTATCTGACCATCATCAATAGGCAGCAGTAAATATTTCCCTCTCCCCCTCAAATGAACCTCACTGTCAACAACTCATTTGGTCTGTCCAGATCCCAGGTTCTCAGGGAAGGAGACTATACCATGTCGGACTCAAGGTCGTAGTCGTCGCTGTTGCTGTCACCCCCCTCCCAGCGCTGAAGCACCTTCTCTTTGTGTTCCCCATTCACTTTCGAGTTCATGGCAATGGCTGAATCGGTGAACTTGTCTGTGGGGGCAGAGGTGAAGATCAGGAGTCAGGCCATATTTCACAGACTTCTTTCCAACATCCCCTAACCCCACTCCCCCACAAATTGTTCAGGAGCAAGAAGTTTAAGAAGCCCAGAGTATGTGTGCCTGTGTGTCAAGATGGCCAGGGGGGTAGGGAGATAAGAGAAAATGTACAAAAAGCCTATCAAGATGATTCCAAAAAAAAAGATAAAAACTAAGTAAAGAAAATAGGAAGAACCACAACACAGACTGGAATTCATCCGATTATGTATTAGACATCAAGACATGCTTTTAAGAAGAAAAATCCAGCCACTTCCCTCAGGAAAAAAAAAGAAAAGGCATTAAGGCAAAAAACGAAAAAACCCAAACACATCTACATGTTCCACCTGCACGCAAACTGCCCTCTATGCACACAAAGCAGGTCTGAGGTAACAGCCTAGAATAATACCTTTAGTAGCGTAGTTGAAGTCAACATTTCGGAAGTGAACGAGCATGACATCACTTGGCTTAAAGACCATGGTGTCCACGATGTCCTCCCGACGAGGGCCACCTGCTGGCTCAGATGCTTTCCGGTGCACAGCATCCACTGCTAGTTCAAACTACAACGCCCCATTCCCCCACACCCTAGGGTCAGTTTCAAGAAATGTGAAGGCAAAAATAGCACTAGCTTCCTCTTATCCTTCCCAAACTTTTCACGACACCACATCCTCAATACGCTTGGAACCAAGTGCATTGTTTTCTCAACATGAGCCACAGGACTTAGCAAAACTCACAAAAATTTAAACTTATTTAAACGTTAAAGTACCCAGCCCTCAAATTTATCTTTTTTTTCCTGCAGCACTATTCAGCATAGGCGTACAGAAACAACTAAAGGCATAATTTGACACCACCCAACTGACACCTTTGATGAACCTATTTCTTTCTTCTCCTCTGTAAAAAAATCATCACATTTGAGTACACTGACCTTTGAGCTTAGCGTCTTGAAGATACCCTCATAGGTGGTGCCATTTTTCACCTTTACATCACAAGTGGAGCCCTGGCAGAGAGAAAAATAAGATTATCTCCAGAAAATGGATGCATTACATTCCTTAAGCAACCCAGGGGTTAAGTACCAACTTACCACAACAGCTGTAAGGAAATGCAGCATTCTGGAATTGTTGTAGACGCCTTCAAACACCTGTCAGTTAACATAGGAGAGAGAATTAAAGGAATAACCAGTCAACACCTCACTTTCTTTTCTAAATGCCCACACGCTACTCATTCTGCCTTGTGTGTGCTGGGTCCACAGCCCTCCTGAGTACATCAGACTCTCTCTAGACCTAATGTGCCCTAAATTCCCACATTATGCATCTTTTAGGTCCATGTATCTTAAAGAGGGTGGGAGGAGACACTCACAGGTGACTGTGGGGGTCCCTTTCCTGTGCTCTGTCCCCTGTAAGAAAAAACAAGAAATTAGTTAAGTCTGTTCGAGCCTTCTTAGACCACTGTGAAATTAATGCTCAATTCCAGAAGCATATACCAACCACCTGATGCTGATTTAGACTACAAAATCATTAATCAGTAAGATAATAGAGATGGGATTTCCCTCTGTTGCCCAGGCTGGTCTCGATCTCCTGGACTCAAGGGATCCTCCCACCTCTGCCTCCCAAAGTGCTGGCATTACAGGCATGAGCCACTTCGCCTGGCCAATCAATAAGATTTTCATCTTGCAGAGGAAGAAAAAGGCGTTAGAAAGCCAGTAAACACATTTCCTCCAAATGCCAGTAAAAAAGATCTCAATCAACAATGGTTGTCAATTGCTCTAAGAACCAATGAGAAAAGGCTGCATGCTACCAACAGATCAATGCTACAGATTAACCAAAAACCTACCCCAGCTGTGCAGGCAAAAGCTGCAGGAGTGCAGCTTCGGAACTACCTAGCTCAGGCACGTTACCTCCCAAACAGAAAAGACAATCATATTTTCAGCAGCCTGACGCCTCAAACCCTGGGAGGAGGGGGTATCCCCTCCATACCCCGTCCCCTCGACCTCATGACTCATTCAGCCAGTTACCCACTCTGCGGATGTCACCAATCGCCAGGTATCCCTGCTCGTCGCTGGCTGATGTAACCCGCGGTTGAGGAGGGCGAAGAGGGGGCCGCTGGCGGGGCTGAGGGGACAGCGCAGCCGCAAAAGCCATCCACCGGGAGGCATCGCCCGGTCTGCGCCTGCGCACTAAGGCCCCCAGGTCTCTTCGAACCCCCCCCACCTCGCGCGATCAGAGCCCACTGCGCCTGCGTGTGCCGCCACTCTCAATTCCATTAACACACACGCGCGCACAGGAAAAACTGAGCAGGGCGTCCACTACTCGTGAACTACCAGACGAGCCCCTCCACGAACTCTCCCAGCCCCTGCCCTAGGTGTTCCCGGAACGCGCGAATGCCCGAGTCATGAGACTGAACATCCACGCGCACGTACAGCAAAAGGGCGCGCGCGCGCCAGAGGTTCCCGTCCCGCAGTCCTCCCAGTCGTCCCTCCTTCCGTCCCCGCCCACCTCGCTCCCCTCCTACTGGCCAGACCGGGAAAAGGGAGGCAGCAACCCGCTCCCAAGTCCCTCCCTCCCCATTGGCCAAACTGTGGGCCGCGCGCCCCCCCTCCATTGGCTACGGCCGGGGACCCCTTCCCGCAGCAGACTCCCCCATTGGCTAAAGCCGGGAACCGCGAGACCCTTCGTGGTAATGGAACCGGGGACCCCGATCACCTCCTCGCCCCCCCCCCCCCCCAACTCCCCGTTCCGACGGCGCCGGCGGGATGCGCCCCGCCTCCCCTGAAGGCCGGGGCTGCGAGCCCTGACTAGGCCCCGAGAGCCGAGCGCGGCCCCTCAGCGTTCCGGTGGGCGCTCGGGGACCCTTTCCCCTCCGACCTGTTGGACCTGAGCGGGCCCACCCCCGACTTCACGGGGGCTCCCCGCCCCGCCGGTGCCCCTCACGTTGCCGAGTAGGGGTACGCCCCGCCGGAACCGAGCCCCCGCCTCCGGGTGGCCGCGGCTCCCCCGCCCGGAGCCCACCCTCCTCACCTGGCGCTGCCGATGGTGGCGACCCCGGCCTCTCCTGGTGCTGCTGCGGCGGCGGCGGCTGCGGCGCCAAGATGCCTTCGGCTCCCCGGCGGAGCCCGGTCCCGGCAGCGGCCGCAGGCCCCAGGCAGGGGGAGGCGGCCGCTGGAGGCCCGGGCGGAGCCGCGGAGGCGGCCAGCGGCCCCGGGAGCCCGCCGTTGGGAGGGCTGGTGCCCCCCGGGGGGCCGGCGGGCCACGGCCTGTTGCGTGGGGGGGCGGCTGCTGGGGCTGGGAGGGCTGTTGTGGCGGCTGAGGCTTCAACATGATGGCAGCGTCCGGAAGGGGAATCAGAGGGAAGGGAGGGAGCGAGGGGGCCGGGGCTGGGGCCCCGCCGGAGAGCGCGGGGAAGCGAGGGGGGATCGGGCAGCCGGGGCCCGCCGTTGGCGGGCGGGGGGGAGCCCCGCGGTGTCGGGGGTGGAGAGAGAAGACCGCGGCGTGAGGAAGCGCCGCGAGGCGGAAGGGGAGGGGGTCTCGCGGGCTGGAGGAAAGCGAGAGGGCGCGAGCCGGGCTGGCGCGCGTGCGCGTCGCCGGGGCGCGGGGAGGGAGGAGCGCGCGGGCGGGAGCTCCCGGGGGGGAGGGGGCAGCCGGAGCGAGCGGTGGCGCGAGGTGCCGCGCACACCGGCGCGGTGAGCTCCCGCGGGAGGGGGAGGGGGAGAGAATCACGTAGGTGAACCTCGCACCCCTGGCCCTGGGAGTGGGTAAGGAGCAGCGGGGGCGCTCATGCGCGCCAAGGATTTAGGGTCTCAAGGTCTCAAACCGCCTTAGAAGCCGGCGGCCGCTGTCGCTTCACAATGAACGTGTGAGGCTCTGGGGGAGGAGCCGAAGGCGCCGGAGGAAGGGCCGGCCGCTCCGCCCACGCCGGCGCTGCGTCGCGATGCCTCCGCGGGAGTGTGAGGCGGCACGTCGTGCGTGAGGCTCTTCCGCCACTTGGGGGGCCTTTGGGCGGAGCCTTAAGTGCCAAAAACCTGGACCGGACCACCCGAGCGACTGCGCTTTTAGGCAGGTGACAGGTTTCACAAGGAGCTACTCTCCACACTGCTTTAAGTAAAAGACTGATGAGCATTAAAGTGATTCATTCGTTTGAGCGTGTTGATCTTTGCAGATAAATTTATGCCTCGTCCTAAATTATTTTAAATTTTATTGATTTTAACCTAAATTTTCCTCCATGCCCGAGAATGAATCTTTAAGCTGTAGTAACAAAGACTGTCTGAAGGCCAAAGTTCTGAGTTGAAAATCCTCCACCCAACCCTTCAAAGAAGGTAACTTAATTCATTCAAAATGAGTTGGGCATTGGGGCATTCAGTTACGTGTTTTGGACACAGGATAATTAAACTGCTTTCTGCTCTCAAGGATTTCACGCTAGTGGTGGATTCAGAGAATTTGACGAAATCTAGTAGGTGAAGCACAGGGCACTACAAGAGCAAATGGGAGTGACACCTAATCTTAAAGCAGTATTGGGTGACCAGATAACCGACAAGAGGGCCAGGGGCAGTGGCTCCCCACACCTGTAATCCTAACACTTTGGTAGTCCAAGGCAGGAGGATCGTTTGAGGCCAGGAGTTTGAGAACAGCCTGGGCAACGCAGTGAGACTTTGTCTCTACAATAAATAAGTTTTAAATTAAAAAAAAAAAAACGGGTAAGAGGGTAGGGAGATGGGTTTCTTTTTTTTTTTTTTCTTTTTTTTTTTCATTTTTTTTTTTTTTTTTAAGACGGGGTTTCACCATGTTGGTCAGGCTGGTCTTGAACTCCCGACCTCAGGTGATCCTCCCGCCTTGGCCTCCAGAGTGCTTGGATTACAGGCGTGAGCCACCACACCCGGCCCGGGTTTCTTTTTACCCCCCCCCCCAGATAGAGTTTTGCTCTTGTTGCCCAGCCTGGAGTACAATGGCGAGATCTCAGCTCACTGCAACCTCTTCCTCCTGAGTTCAGGCAATTCTGCCTCAGCCTCCTGAGTAGCTGGGATTACAGGCGTGCGCCACCATGCCCTGCTAATTTTTGCATTTTTAATAGAGACAGGGTTTCACCATGTTGGTCAGGCTGGTCTCAAACTCCTGACCTCAGGTGATCCACCCACCCCGGCTTCCCAAAGTGCTGGGATTAACAGGCGTGAGCCACCATTCCTGGCTGGGAGATGGCTTTCTAGGCAGGGGAATAGGATGTGACTAAGAAGATCTCTGCTTGGTCTAACCATAAAATTAAAGGGAGGAAGAGGTAGCTAACCCGGGACCAGGTTTTAAAGGCTGGCAAATCTTGTAAGAGACCTGGACATTATCCTTAAAGCAGTGGGGAGCTTTTTTAAGAAAGTGAAAAGAGGCTGGGCATGGTGGCTCATGCCTGTAATCCTAGTACTTTGGGAAGCTTGAGATCAGGAGTTTGAGACCAGCCTGATCAACATAGTGAAACCCTGTCTCTACTAAAAATACAAAAATTAGCTGGGTGTGGTGGCATATGCCTGTAATCTCAGCTACTCAGGAGGCTGAGGCAGGAAAATCCCTTGAACCCTGGAGGTGGAGGTAGCAGTGATACCAGATCACATCACTGCACTCTAGCCTAGATCACAGAGCAAGACTCTGTCCCCCGAAAACAAAAAAAGAAAGTGAAAAGAGGTCAGATTTACATTTCTAAAGGTTTACTCTCAATGTGAAGAATGGAGTGGAGCTGTTACATCCATGTGGTCTTAATCCCAGCGAAATTCTCAATGTCTCAATCTTTCTTCATTTAGCATTGAGACTCTTTTTTTTTTTTTTTTTTTTTTTTGAGACAGAGTCTCTGTCACCGAGGCTGGAGTACAGTGGCACAATCTCGACTAACTGCAACCTCTGCTGCCTCCCGGGTTCAAGCGATTCTCCGGACTCAGCCTCCTGAGTAGCTGGGATTACGCGCGTGTGCCACCATGCCCAGCTAATTTTTGTGTTTGTAGTAGAGACAGGGTTTCACCATGTTGGTCAGACTGGTCTCGAACTCCTCGTGATCTGTCCGCTTCGGCCTCCCAAAGTTCTGGGATTACAGGTGTGAGCCACTGTGCCCAGCCAGCACTGGAACTCTTTCTGGCGCCTCCACACCAAACACGTGCACGCCTAGCTACAAGACTGCTTTACACAGCCAGGCGTGGTGGCTCATGCCTGTAATCTCAGTACTTTAGGAGGCCGAGGCGGGCAGATCACCTGAGGTTGGGAATTCAAGACCAACCTGACCAACATGGAGGAGACCCCATCTCTACTAAAAATACAAAATTAGCCTGGCGTGGTGGCACATACCTGTAATCCCAGCTACTTGGAACACTGAGGAAGGAGAATTGCTTGAACCAGGAAGGCGGAGGTTGCGGTTAGCCGAGTTCGCGCCATTGCACACCAGCCTGGGCAACAGAGCAAGACTTGATCTCAAAAAAAAAAAAAACTCCCTTTCTGTTTGGGTAATAGTCTTTCGCCCTTCCTCGCTCCTGCCTTCACATGTGCTAGTTTCCCCTATTGTGTGCTTGTCCAGCAATTTATTCCACTGTAGTCTAACAGCTCCTTTAATTCTGTCTTCCTGCTAATGTCAACTCCCTAAGGATTGCAATCTTGACTTATTTCTTGCTCTGCAGTACCTAGCACACTGCAGGCACTCAATGAAGTATTTGTAAGGTGAGTGGCTCCAAATGCTATTTTAAAGGCCTTCGTGTCTCCTGGGTTCCCTAACAGAGTCCACCTTTTTGCTGGCATTACCTGGAGCACCTGGTGCCATGCCACCTCTCTACCCTCATTGTGAGCACTGAGCACTCTAACGTCCATCCACACCTACCCCATCCTGCTCCACACTCAAATTCTAAGTTTTAGCCCTATGAAACTCCCTTCTCCATAGCTTGCCTTGCCTTGCCTTGCTAGGGGCAGCTAATTCGCATGGGGTCTGCAGCAACCTCAGTTCTTGCCTCCTCAGAAGAAAGAATTCCATCAAGGGCCATAGGCCAGAGAGAGAGACAGAGGCAAGTTTTAGAGCAGGAGTGAACATTTATTAAAAAGTTTTAGAGCAGGAATGAAAGGGAAGATCACTTGGAAGAGGGCCAAGCGAATGACTTGAGAGATTCAAGTCCCTTGTTTGACCTTTGACTTGGGATTTCACATGTTGGCATGCTTCCAGGGATTTGCATGTCTTCTTCCCCGATTCCTCCCTTGGCGTGGGCTGTCCACATGCACAGTGGCCTGCCAGCACTTGGAGCGCCCACATGCGCAGTGTGTTTACTGAAGTTGTGCGCATGCTCGCTTGAGGTGTTCTTCCCTTAACAGTTGGGCGTTCCTGGAGGAAGGCCATATACCCTTAAACTCCACCATTTTGCCTCTTGATGCACATACTTGAGCCCACTTGCCCAACTTCTGAGATCTTATCGAGAAGCTGCTGATCACCAGTTTCAAGTGTTTTCCATCTTATTGGTAGACTGTCTTTCCCTCGTGCTGGCTGCAACCAATTACTATTTTAGAGATACAGTTTAACAACCCCCTGACCATCACCTGATGGTTGCCTGACATTCCTGATGGTGGGGTTGGGGCAGCACTCCTGCCCTGCTCATTCTGACTAGCTACCTACTGTAACGCCCTTATACAAGCACTGTTCACATAGAATTCTCTTATAATTCCCTACTATAATTCAGTTCTTTAGAACATCCTCTGTTACTGAGTCCCTCCTCTGGGCCCTCAGAGCAGTGTGTTGTTTTGGTTTCTATTTGTCTTACCTTTCTTTTGGAGTTCAAGGTCATAAAGGGCATTTCTCTATCCCTCATACCTAGCTCAGTGGGTGGCACCCACCCCCTCATTAAGTCTTTGGGTAACAACTGGAATGTTGTCTTATTGTGTGCAGTTTAAAAATTATAGCACTATGATTAGATATGGAGTGATTTCCAAGATACATTATGTAAAGAAAGCAAACTTCGCTGGTCACGGTGGCTCATACCTGTAATCTCAGTACTTTGGGAGGCCGAGGCAGGCAGAACACGAGGTCAGGAGTTCGAGACCAGCCTGACCGACATAGTAGAACCCTGTCTGTACTAAAAATAAAAAAATTAGCCAGGTGTGGTGGCACACGCCTGTAGTCCCAGCTACTTGGCAGGCTGAGGCAGGAGAATTACTTGAACCCAGGAGGCGGAGGTTGTGGTGAGCCAAGATTGCACCACTGCACTCCAGCCTGGATAACAGAGGAAGACTCTATCTCAAAAAAAAAAAAAAAAAAAAGCAAACCTCAAAAGATTAAATTCTGTGCTACCTTTTGTATAAGGAAGAAGGGGAAATATGAAAACATAAATATATCTGCAAGTTTTTGCAAAGAAAAGCAAAGTATAAACCAAAAACTAATCAAATTGGTTACCTGTGATGGGGGGTGGGGTGCGGGGTAGGGAAAAATAATTGCTTGAGCCCAGGAGGTCCTGGGTGAGTGAGCCATGATCTTGCCACTGCACTCCAGCTTGAGCAACAGAACAAGATCCTGTCTCAAAATAAAAACAAAACAGACAGTATGGGGAAAATTGATGAATTTGGAATATAGACTACAAAGTATTGCATCCACGATAAATTTCCTGAATATGTTATGTCTCTACTGTAGATGTGAAAGGATATATTCTTTTTTCTGTTGTTGAGACAGGCTCTTACTCTGTCACCCAGGCTGGAGTGCAGCAGTGGGGGATTTTGGCTTATTGCAGCCTCCACCTCCTGGGCTCAAGTGATCCTCCCACCTCACTCTCCCATGTAGTTATGACTGGAACTATAGGTGTGCACCACCACGCCCAGCTAATTTTTGTTTCTTGTTTTTTTTTGTTTTTTAAAAAAAGATGGGGTTAGGCCGGGCAAGGTGGCTCACGCCTGTAATGAAAGCACTTTGGGAGGCCAAGGCGGGCGGATCACCTGAGGTTGGGAGTTCAAGACTAGCCTGACCAACATGGTGAAACCCGTCTTTAAAAAAAAAAAAAAAAAAGAAGATGGGGGTTTTGCTGTATTGCCCAGGCTGGTCTTGAACTCCTGGCCTCAAGCTGTCCACCTGCCTTTGCCTCCCAGAGTGTTGGGATCATAGGTATGAACCACTGACCAGGCTGATTTTTGTTTTTGTTTTTTTTTTTTGAGATGGAGTCTCCCTCCCTCTTGTCACCCAGGCTGGAGTGCAGTGGTAAGATCCTAGCTGACTGCAACCTCCACCTCCAAGGTTCTAGCGATTCTCCTGCCTCAGCCTCCTGAGCAGCTGGGATTACAGACACCCACCACTATGCCCAGCTAACTTTTGTATTTTTAGTAGAGACAGGGTTTCACTGAATTAGCCAGACTGGTTTCGAACTCCTGACCTCAAGTGATCCACCCGCCTTGGCCTCCACAAGTGCTGGGATTGTAGGCCTGAGCCCCCAAGCTCGGCTCAGGGTGTATTCTTAGTAAACATACAAAGAAATATGATGGGGCAACGGAGTGTGATAGATGCACCCTACTCTCAAACATTTCCAAAAGGTTGGGCACAGTGGCACAAACCTGTAATCCCAGCACTTTGGGAAGCTGAGGCAGGCAGATCACTTGAGGTCAGGAGCTCGAGACCAGCCTGGCCAACATGGTGAAACCCCGTCTCTACTAAAAATACCAAAAAAAAAAAAAAAAAAGCTGGGCGTGGTGTTGCGCCCTTGTAATCCCCACTTCTTGGGAAGTTGAGGCAAGAGAATCTGTTGAACCTGGGAGGTGGAGGTTGCAGTGAGCTGAGATTGCATCACTGCACTCCAGCCTGAGCGACAGGGAAACTCCATCTCAAAAAAAAAAAAAGTTGCCGGAAAAGTATAGCTATAGATATATATAAAATATACACACAGAGAGAAAGAGAAAATGCAAATGTGGCAAAATAGTAACAACTGGTGAATCTGGGTAAATGTTACCCTGAAGTTCTAGCCTTTGCTGAAAGCGCTAGCCTTTTAACATCTCTGTAAATTTGAAATTGTTTTCAAAATGAGGAATTTGCATATAAACAGTAAAAAGTTCAAAGCTTTTGGAAATAAAACATAAAAATAGTAAAAATTGTTCAGGCACAGTGGCTCATGCCTGTAATCCTAGCACTTTGGGTGGCCAAGGCAGGTGGATCACTTGGGGTTAGAAGTTTGAGACCAGCCTGGCCAACATATTGAAACTCCATCTCTATCAAAAATACAAAAATTAGCCAGGCGTGATGGCACGTGTTTGTGGTCCCAGCTACTTGGGAGGCTGAAGTGGAAGGATTGCTGGAGCCCAGGAAGTCAAGGCTGCAGTGAGCAGTGATCATGTTATTGCACTCTATCCCCAGCAACTGAGTCAGACGCTGTCTCATAATAAATAAATAAATAAAAAAGATGAGGGGTTCTAAATTCAAATGCCAGTCCACTGACCATGGAGGAAGCAAGAAATGGGAGTCAGTATCATGAAATCCCTGGAGCAGGCTCTTCTACCTCGAAAGTCTTCCACTTATTTCAAGGAGAAAGCTCTTCCCATACCTCTGTATTCAAAACCTTTAGAAATGACCACCCTTGGCTGGGCGTGGTGGCTCACACCTGTAATCCCAGCACTTTGGGAGGCCTAGGCAGGCAGATCCCTTGAGGCCAGGAGTTGGAAACCAGCCTGGCCAACATGGTAAAACGCTATCTGTACTAAAAATAAAAAATCAGCCAGGCATGGTGGCACACACCTGTAATCCTAGCTACTTGGGAGGCTGGGGTGGGAGAATCTCAACCTTGGAGGCAGAGGTTACCATGAGCCAAGATTGTGCCACCACTGCATTCCAGCCTGGGTGACAGAGCGATACTCCGTCTCGAAAAAAAAAAAGGAAATCAGTGTATCAAAGTATCTGTTCTCTCATGTTTATTGCAGCGCTATTCACAACAGCTAAGATTTGGAAGGAACCTAAGTATCCATCAACAGTTGAATGGGGGCCGGGAGCAATGGCTCATGCTTATAATCCCAGTACTTTGGGAAGTTAAGGTCAGAAGATCGCTTGAGCCCAGGAAGTTGAGGCTACAGTGAGCTTACTGCTGCCAGCCCGGGCAACATAGCAAAACCCTCTCTCTCTCTCTCAAAAAAAAACCCAACCATACAAGACCGAGCAGGATGGCTCGTGCCTGTAATCCCAGCACTTGGGGAGGTGGACGGATCACTTGAGGTCTGACCAGGCTGGCCAACAAGGTGAAACCCTGTCTCTACTAAAAATACAAAAATTAGCTGGGCATGGTGGCAGGCACCTGTAATCCCAGCTACTTGGGAGGCCGAGGCAGGAGAATTTCTTGATCCTGGGAGGTGGACGGAGGTTGCACTGAGCTGAGATCGTGCCAGTGCACTTCAGCTTCAGTGACAAAGCGAGACTCCCATCTCAAAACAAAAACAAAAAACAAAGAGATGAATGGATAAATAAAATGTGGTACATACACATAATGGAGTACCATTCAGCCATAAAAACGAATGAGATCCTGTCATTTGAAACAATGTGAATGGAACTGGAGATCATGATGCTAAGTGAAATAAACCAGGCACATAGACAGGCTTCTAAAGTTTTCACTTATTTGTGGGAGCTGAAAATGAAAAACAGTTGTGGCTCATGCCTGTAATCCTAGCACTTTGGGAAGCTGAGATGGGCAAATCACCTGAGGTCAGGAGTTCAAGACCAGCTGGCCAACATGGTGAAACCCTGTCTCTACTAAAAATACAAAAATTACCTGGGTGGGGTGGGCGTACTTGTAATCCCAGCTACTTGGGAGGCTGAGGCAGGAGAACTGCTTGAACCCGAGAGGCAGAGGTTGCAGTGAGCTGAGATCACACCACTGCATTCTGACTTGGGTGACAGAGTGAGACTCTATCAAAAAAAAAGAAGAAAGAGAGAAAGAAAGAAAAGAAAAATGGTTGAACTCCTACAGATAGAGAGTAGAAAAATGGTTATCAGAGAGTGAGAAGGGTAGTGGAGGTGGGAAAGGCAGAATGGTTAATGAGTACAAAAATAGAGTTAGATAGAATAAATAAGATCTAGTATTTGTAATGACTTCTGGATTAAGCATTTAAAAAAGTATCTTAGCTGGGCATGGTAGCACATACCAGTAGTCCCAGCGACTTGGGAGGCTGAGACAGGAGGATTGCTTGAGCCTGGGAGGTCGAGGCTGCAGTGAGCAGAGTTCTTGCCACTGCACTCCAGCCTGGGTAACACAGAGAGACCCTGTATCAAAAAAAAAAAAAAAAAAAAATTAAAAAAATACACAGGCCGGGCGCAGTGGCTCACGCCTGTAATCCTAGCACTTTGGGAGGCCACGGTGGGCCAATCACCTGAGTTTGGGAGTTCGAGATCAGCCTGATGAACAGGGAGAAACCCTGTCTCTACTAAAAATACAAAATTGGCCAGGCATGGTGGTGCATGCCTATAATCCCAGCTACTCGGGAGGCTGAGGCAGGAGAATCACTTAAACCTGGGAGGCAGAGATTGCAGTGAGCTGAGATCGCCCATTGCACTCCAGCCTGGGCAACAGGATTGAAACTCTGTCTCAAAAATAAAAAAAAATACACAACAGGGTGACTACAGTCTCAACAATAATTTATTGTACGTTTTAAAATGACTAAAAGAGCCGGCTCTGGTGGCTCACGTCTGTAATCCCAGCACTTTGGGAGACCGAGGCAGGCAGATCAGCTGAGGTCGGGAGTTCGAGACCAGCCTGACCAACATGGAGAAACCCCTATGTCTACTAAAATACAAAACTAGCTGGGTGTGGTGGTGCATGCCTGTAATCCCAGCTACTCAGGAGGCTGAGGCAGGAGAATTGCTTGAACCCAGGAAGCGGAGGTTGCGGTGAGCCAAGATAGTGCCATTGCACTCAGGCCTGGGCAACAGGAGGGAAACTCTGTCTCAAAAATAAATAAATAAACAAATAAAAGAGGGCCGGACACAGTGGCTCATGCCTATAATCCCAACACTTTGGGAGGCCGAGGCAGGTGGATCACTTGAGGTTAGGAGTTTGAGACCAGCCTGGCCCACATAGTGAAACCCCATCTCTACTAAAAATACAAAAAAAAAAAAAAAAAAAAAAAAAAATAGCTGGGCGTGGTGGTGCATGCCTGTAATCCCAGCTACTCAGTAGGCTGAGGTAGGATAATCCCTTGAACCCGAGAGGCAGAGGCTGTGGTGAGCCGAGGTCGTGCCATTGCACTTCAGCAAGGGCAACAAGAGTGAAACTCCATCTAAAATATATATATATATATATTAGCCAGGTGTGGTGGTGGGTGCCTGTAATCCCAGCTGCTCAGGAGGCTGAGACAGAATTGCTTGAACCTGAAAGGCAGAGGTTCTGTGAGCCAGGATTCCAGGATCCCGCCACTGCACTCCAGCCTGGGCGACAAACTGAGACTCCTTCTCAAAAAAAAAAAAAAAAAAACTAAAAGAGTTTAATTAGATTCTTTGTAATACAAAGGATAAATGCTGGAGGTGCCGGATAACCCATTTACCCTGATGTGTTTACTATGCATTGTGTGCTTGTATCAGAATATCTCATGAAATATCTCATGTTAAATATATACATCTACTACGTTCCCACAAAAATTAAAAAAAAAAAAAAAAACTAGAAAAAGAGATAGCTATCCTTCATACAAGCAAATTTCTCACCCTTTCCCCAAAATGAGACTCATTGTCTTAATGGTCATTGCGTCAATCACCAGCTATTTTAATTACTCCTCAAATTAAGTCACAGTCTTGAATATTTTGCTACCTAAACAAATTATAGAACTAACCTCCAACAACTTGAATAAAACATAAAAACAAGGAGAGAAAAAAAGAAAGCTCTTTCTGCCATCTTGCGGCGCCACCAAAATGACGCGTATGACTGTCATGGCTGATGCTCTGAAAAACATCAACAATGCCGAAAGAGAGGCAAACGCCAGGTTCTTATTTGGCCATTCTCCAAAGTCATCGTCCGGTTTCTAACTGTGATGATGAAGCATTGTTACACTGGCGAATTTGAAATCACTGATGGTCACAGAGCTGGGAAAATTGGCGTGAACCTCACAGGCAGGCTAAACAAGTGTGGAGTGAGCAACCCAGATTTGATGTGCAAAGATCTAGAAAAATGGCAAAATAATCTGCTTCCATCCTGCCAGTTTGGTTTCATTGCACTGACAACCTCAGCTGCCATCATGGACCATGAGCAAGCAAGACGAAACACACAGGAAGGAAAATCCTGGGACTCTTTTCTAGAGATGTAATATATATTTAAAGTGAAATGCCTAGGCCAGACATGGTGGCTCACGCCTGTAAACCCAGCACTTTGGGAGGCCGAAGCAGGCAGATCACCCAAGGTCAGGAGTTCGAGACCAGCCTGACCAACATGGAGAAACCCCATCTTTACTAAAAATACAAAATTAGCTGGGCGTGGTGGCATACACCTGTAATCTCAGCTACTTGGGAGGCTGAGGCAGGAACATTGCTTGAACCTGGGAGGAAGAGGTTGCAGTAAGCTGAGATCACGCCATTGCACTACAGCCTGGGCAACAAGAGCAAAACTCCATCTCCAAAAAACCAAAAACAAAACAGAAAAAACAAGTAAAATGCCTCATGGACTCAAAAGAAAGATGGTTAGTATGTACAAATGAAGAAATGAATACATTAAGGGAAAAAGGGGCCAGGCACGGCGGCTCATGCCTGTAATCCCAGGACTTTGGGAGGCCGAGGCAGGCGGATCACTTGAGGTCAGGAGTTTGAGACCAGCCTGGCCGACATGGTGAAACTCCATCTCTACTAAAAAATACAAAAATTACCATCCTGACCAACATGGTGAAACCCCGTCTCTACTAAAAATACAAAAAAATTAGCCGGGCGTGGTGGCATGCGCCTGTAGTCCCAGCTACTCGTGAGGCTGAGGCAGAATCGCTTGAACCCAGGAGGCGGAGGTTGCAGTGAGCCGAGATTGCGCCACTGCACTCCAGCCTGGTGACAGAGCAAGACTCTGTCTCAAAAACAAAACAAAACAAAACAAAACAAAAATTAACCAAGTGTGGTGGTGCATGCCTGTAATCCCAGCTACTTGGAAGTCGAGAGGCAGGAGAATTGCTTGAACCCAGGAGGCAGAGGTTGCAGTGAGCTGAGATTGAGCCACTGCACTCCAGCCTGGGCGACAGAGTGAGACCCCGTCTCAAAAAAAAAAAAAAGCAAAAAGGAAATACGACAAACTTCCACAATCCTCATTTCTGTCAATAAGCCCATAATTGGTTACTATGGTTTCTTCTCCAAGTATCCAAAATCCTTGGGATCTGATAATTGGGCTTTTTACCTGGTAGGATGAGGCAAAGGGTCATTCCTGAAGGATCTGCATTGTCCTGCCTTATTTTAGTTACTACAGTTTCCCAGTTTCCCAGTAACGTTTCTTCTGTCTTTTTTTTTTATAAAGACGGGGTTTCACCATGTTGGTCAGGCTGGTCTTGAACTCCCGACCTCAGGTGATCCGCCCGCCTTGGCCTCCAAAGTGCTTGGATTACAGGTGTGAGCCACCACACCCAGCCAGTTTCCCAGTAACATTTATTATTCAGACACACCATTCTCACACCCATGGTATGACCACAACTCAGTTTCCTCCTGGTCGTAAGGATCAATAACTCCAGCCAGTAGAGTAAGTGTATCTCTGCAGTTGGTTCAGTGACCTAAAAAGTCCAAGATGCAGGCCGGGCGTGGTGGCTCATGCCTGTAATCCCAGCACTTTGGGAGGCCGAGGCAGGTGGATCACCTGAGGTCAGGAGTTTGAGACCAGCCCGGCCAACCTGGTGAAACCCTGTCTCTTAAAAAAAAAAATTCCAAGATGACCAGGTGGCAGTCTCAATTTCCAATTCAGTGGAATCATCGTTTGTCCCCCGATTGCAGAATTCCTCCCTTGAGGACTAAGGCTTCCAAGTCAGTAGAGCTCAAACTTGCCAAGATGGGAGACAAAAAATCCACAAGTGGGTTATTTGGTAGAATAGTGAGGCTGGGCGCAGTGGTCATGCCTGTAATCCCCACACTTTGGGAAGCTGAGGTGGGAGGATGGTATGAGGGCAGGAGTTTAAGAATAGCCTGGACAACATGGTGATACTCTGTCCCCAAAACAGAAAGAAATACAAAAATTAGCCAGGCATAGTGGCACATGCCATGCCTGTAGTCCCAGCTACTCAGGAGGCTGAGGCAGGACAATAGCTTGAACCCAGAAGGTGGAGATTGCAATGAGCCGATGTTGCACCATTGAGCTCCAGCCTGGGCCACAGATTGAGACTCCATCTCAAAAAAAAAAAAGGCCAGACACCGTGGCTCACGTCTGTAATCCCAGCGCTTTGGGAGGCCAAGGCAGACAGGTCATGAGGTCAGAAGTTCGAGACCAGCCTGCCCAGCATCGTGAAACCCCATCTCTACTAAAAACCCAAAAAATTAGCCAGACATGGTAGTGCACACCTGTAATCCCAGCTACCCGGGAGGCTGAGGCAGGAGAGTTGATTGAACCCGGGAGGCAGAATTTGCAATGAGCTGAGATTGTGCCATTATTGCATTCCAGCCTGGGTGACAAGAACAAAATGCTGTCTCAAAACAAAACAAAACAAAACAAAGCAAAAAAACCCTAAACCATTCTTTCTGGGTGTGATCTCTCAAGTGATGCCTTAACTGAGTTTTTTTTTTTTTTTTTTAGACGGATACTTGCTCTGTCACCCAGGCTGGAGGCCAGTGGTGCCATCTTGGCTCACTGCAACCTTTGCTTCCCAGATTATTCAAGCAATTCTCCTGCCTCAGCCTCCAGAGTAGCTGGGATTACAGGCATGTGTCATGATGCCCAGTGAATTTTTGTATTTTTAGTGGAGATGGGGTTTTACATGTTGGCCAGACTAGTCTCAAAGTCCTGACCTCAAGTGATTTGGCCTCCCAAAGCACTGGAATTACAGGCGTGAGCCACCACATCAGGCCTTAACTGAGTCTTTAATAAGTTGTCGCACCACACTAGGGGTCATATTGTTGATTTCCTCTGCTGTCTAAAGATACCACATGTAAGGCAGCAGCTACAACTGCAGTCACCGTCTAAATGAGTTTCCCATAGTCCACAGTCATTCTCTAGATCCATCCAACCAGCACATGCCAAACCTGCTCATTCAAGTCTTTTTTTTTTTTTGAGACAGAGTTTTGCTCTTTGGCCCAGGCAGGAGTGCAGTGGTGCAATCCCGGCTCACTGCAGCCTTCGCCTACCAGGTTCAAATGATTCTCCTGCCTCAGCATCCAGAGTAGCTGGGATTACAGGTGCCCACCACCACACTCGGCTAATTTTTTTTTTTCCCAGGTGGAGTCTTGCTCTGTTGCCCAGCCTGGAGTACAGTTGCACGATCTTAGCTCACTGCAACTTCTGCCTCCTGGGTTCAAGCAATTCTCCTGCCTCAGCCTCCCCAGTAGCTAGGATTACAGACATGTGCCACCACACCCAGTTAAGTTTTGTATTTTTAGTAGAGACAGGGTTTCACCATGTTGGCCAGGCTGGTCTTGAACTCCTGACCTAGTGATCCACCCACCTCGGTCTCCCAAAGTGCTGAGATTACAGGCGTGAGCCACTGCACTTGGACCCATTCAAGTCTTTGAGGATGGCATTACTCTCTGCACTTCTCCAACGTTGTGATGTTTTTTCTTGTTAACTGTCTTTACAGGAAGTGGAAGTTCCAAGGACTTTCCCTTAGCCCTTTCCACCATGATTCTCTACTCCATGGGTGGGGAGAGCCAGTGTGGGGATCTGTCAGTTGCCATAGATGGCTATTCCAATTATATGCTCAGGAATTTGGAAATAACCACAGGGTGGGACCACAGATCAACTGAGCCCTCTGTGAGCTTGAGCTAACCCTCCGTCTAGCACCTGACCATCTTTTTTTTTTTTTTTTTTTTTTGAGATGAAGTTTTGCTCTTGTCACCCATACTGGAGTGCAATGGCGCGATCTCAGCTCACTGCAACCTTTGCCTCCTGGGTTCAAGTGATTCTCTTGCCTCAGCCTCCTGAGTAGCAGGGATTACAGGCACCCGCCAACATGTCCAGCTAATTTTTTGAATTTTTAGTAGAGATGGGTTTTCACCGTTTTGACCAGGCTGGTCTCGAACTCTTGACCTCAAGTGATCCACCTGCCTCAGCCTCCCAAAATGCTGAGATTACAGGTGTGAGCCACCGTGCCCGCCCGGCCTCACCATGTTTAAACCCCTACTTTTGGCCGGGTGCGGTGGCTCATGCCTGTAATCCCAGCACTTTGGGAGGCCGAGGCAGGCAGATCACGAGGTCAAGAGATCGAGACCCTCCTGGCCAACATGGTGAAGCCCCATCTCTACTAAAAAAATACAAAAATTAACTGGGTGTGGTGGTGCGCGCCTGTAGTCTCAGCTACTCGGGAGGCTTGAACCTGGGAGGCGGAGGTTGCAGTGAGCCGTGATCACGCCACTACACTCCAGACTGGTGCCTGGCAACAGAGAGAGACTCTGTCTCAAAAAAATAGTAATAATAAAAATAAATAAATAAATCCCTACTTTTCGTGATGAGCCACAGTGGCATTTTGGATCCTCAGAAATTGGCATTAATTCAGAACCAATATCTAGGTATCCTCAAAAGATCTGGGTATTTTCTTCTCCCTGATGCACAATTACTCTAGTAAACAAGGCATAATAGTTCCTGTCTCAGGGAGAACAAATCTTCTCTCCAATTAATTGACTCGGGATCTATACTTACGAATTCGTTATCCATAATCATGACAGTGAATGAAAGCATCACCCCAGAAGTCTCCTTGTGACTGTAATCTCTCCCACCTGCCCCTCTCTGACCCCCTCATCCCCAAGAAACCACTGATCTGCTTTCTGTCACTACAGGTTGATTTTTTTTTTTTTTTTTTGTGAGACTGAGTTTTGCTCTGTCACCCAGGCTGCAGTGCTGTGGTGCAATCTCGGCTCACTGCAACCTTCACCTTCTGGGTTCAAGCAGTTCTCCTGTCTCAGCCTCCCAAGTAGCTGGGACTACAGGCGCATGCCACCAGGCACAGCTGCTTTTTATATTTTCAGCAGAGACGTGGTTTCACCATGTTGACCAGGCTGTAAACTCCTGACCTCAGGTGATCTGCCTGCCTTGGCCTCCCAAAGTGCTGGGATTACAGGTGTGAGCCACCGCGCCTGGCCTGCGTTTTCTTTTTTTTTGTTTTTCGAGACTGAGTTTTGCTCTTGTCACTCAGGCTGGAGTGCAATGGCGAAATCTCGGCTCACTGCAACCTCCACCTCCCAGGTTCAAGCAATTCTCCCGCCTCAGCCTCCCAAGTAGCTGGGATTACAGGCGCCCACCACCACGCCCAGGTAATTTTTATATTTTTAGTAGAGACAGGGTGTTATCACGTTGGCCAGACTGGTCTCAAACTCCTGACCTCAGGTGATCCACCTGCCTTGGCCTCCCAAAGTGCTAGGATTACAGGCATGAGTCACCATGCCTGGCCTGATTTGCATTTTCCAGAGCAGGGGTTGGCAAATGTTTTTTGTAAAGGGTCAAATAGTAAATATTTTAGGCATTGTAGGACAACAGATAAAAATTAGTATATTATGTAGGTATTTCCATAATGAGAGAAAACACATTTTTTAAAACATTATTTTATTTTATTTTTAATGGATGAGAGGTTTATGCGTTTTTCAGACTGGCCTTGAATGCCTGACCTCACTTCCTCATGTGCCAAGAGAATTGGCCTCAGCCACTGCAGATCCCAGGAAAACACATTTTTTATTGTTGAAATTAGAAGTATAATAATTGAGTATAATGTTTAAAATAAGGTCTATTAAAGAGAATAATGGAATTCATTTTGCTTAATTGGGGTTCAAAGTTGGGGGGTACAGTGGCTCTTGGCTGTAATCCCAGCACTTCGGGAGGCGGAGGAGGGCAGATTACTTGAGGCCAGGAGTTTGAGACCAGCCTGATAAAACGGCAAAAACCAGTTTCTACTAAAAATAAAAAAAATAGCCAGGCATAGTGGCGCATGCCTGTAATCCCAGCTACTGGGGAGTCTGAGGCATGAGAATCACTTGAACTCAGGAGGCAGAGGTGGCAGTGAGCGGAGATCACACCACTGCATTCCTACCTGGGTGACAGAGTGAGACTATCAAAGAAAAAAAAAAAAACAAAGTTAGTGTTCCCTATCATCCTACGACAAATGTTTATCTGTTAATTCTAATCTGTAATGACATTTGGCAAAAGTAGGTTTTCCTGTATTGCCAAATACAGATAGCAATCCACAAGCATACGATGTCATGAGCACATTCATCATCTGAAAGGCATTTATAGAATTCTATTTGGATTCTGGCCAGGTGCAGTGGCTCACTTAATCCCAGCACTTTGGGAGGCCAAGGTGGAGCACTTGAGGCCAGGTGTTCCAGACCAGCCTAGGCAATATGGTGAAACCCCCATCTCTACTGAAAAAAAAAAAAAAATTAGCCAGGCTAGCCAGGCGTGGTGGCACATGCCTGTAATCCCAGCTACTCGGGAGGCTGAGGCAGAAGATCACTTGAACCTGGGAGGCCAAGGTTGTGGTCAGCCGAGATTGCGCCATTGCAGTCCAGACAAGAGCGAAACTCCATCTCAATAAATAAATAAAATAAAAATAAAAATAAAAATTAGGCATGGTGGTGTGTGCCTATAATTCCAGCTACTTGAGGCATAAGAATCGTTTAAACCTGGGAGGCAGAGGTTGCAGTGAGCTGAGATTGTGCCACTGCACTCCTGCCTGGGCACCAGAGTGAGACTATCTCAAAAAAAATTCTATTTGGATTGGATTTTTCTCTTGATACATTTAGCACGTCACTACATTGTGGTTTAATCACTTGAGATGGGTCTCAATCCCACTGAACTCCTACAAATGTGACTGGCACTATAGCTTGAGATTAGAATGTAGCTGCTGAAAATGTGGGAATGGACAAGCTTGCTCCTTGTTTTAACTTGCGATATTGTGGGCTGTGTATAAGGCAGCATGGCATTGCTTGTGATTCAAGCAGTATCCCATTAACAAAGTTACTTTACAGCAGTATAAGTTAAACCTATAAGTGTTGTTTTGCCTTATAATTTTAGGTTGAGGCCAGGCTCGGTGGCTTACACCTGTAATCCCAGCACTTTGGGAGGCCGAGGCAGGCGGATCACGAGGTCAAGAGACCAAGACCATCCTGGCCAACATGGTGAAACCCTGTCTCTACAAAAAAATACAAAAATTAGCTGGGCGTGGTGGCACACGTCTGTAGTCTCAAGCTTTTATTTCTAACAAAAATTCATGGAACTGATGATGGTTAAGTCCACATGAGCAAATGAAGTTTGTAATTGACAGTACTGGTTTAATATCTTTCTTTTCTTTTTTTTTTTTTTTTTTTTTGAGACAGAGTCTCGCTCTGTTGCCCAGGCTGGAGTGCAGTGGTGCAATCTCAGCTCACTGCAACCCCCAACTCCCAGGTTCAATCGATTCTCCTGCCTCAGCCTCCTGAGTAGCCGGGATTACAGGCACCTGCCACCATGGCTGGCTAATTTTTGTATTTTTAGTAGAGATGGGGTTTCACCATGTTGGACCAGGCTGGTCTTGAACTCCTGGCCTAAGGTGATTCGCCCGCCTTGGACTCCCAAAGTGCTGGGATTACAGGCATGAGCCACTGCTCCCAGCCCTGGCTCAATATCTCACAACAGATTCAAAAATGTCTGTAAAGTACCTGCTGATGAATCATACAGTTAATAATCATAGGCTTTAAACACCTTACATTGGCCGGGCACAGTGGCTCACACCTATAATCCCAGCACTTTGGGAGGCTGAGGCGGGCGGATCACAAGGTCAAGAGGTTGAGACCATCCTGGCCAACATGGTGAAACCCCTGTTTCTCCTTCTTGGAAGTAAGATTCCTCCTTACAGTTACATTTCTATTTTCCATCTTCAGCAAAATAAGTCTTTGGCTACAAGAAATAATCGATACTTTCAGGGTTGTCCTGTAATCTCTCTGGTTCCCAGATTGTGTCATGCTCTGAGAGTTTAAGAACCCAAGCTTGTCATTTTCTTTCTGGAAGTGACACAGCGCACTGAGAAGAATCCATCTCATACCACGGCCCTTACAGTCATGGTTATTGACGTCACAGTCAAGTACAGCAGCCACTTGGGCTCCTGGGCCATGCACCGGAGTTGGTACTTCATAAAGACAAGCCGTAGGTGACAGTGATGAACTCGATGCCACAGCACATCACAGTTTACTAACGTCCCAGTTCCCATTGCCTTGGAGCTCAGACAAAGCTCAAACCCAAGGGCATGGACAAAGCAGCCCCCAGATGCTAACCTTGTGCATCTATCTATAGCACCCCTTGTGTACTAATGCTACATCGTCGGGATCCAGTCACAAGGTGGAAACCACATAGTCATTTAAACAGGGAAGTTTTAACAGAAGAACAATGAACTATTTACAGGGGATTGCAACTAAGTGTGAATCAAAGAGAACTCTAAAAACACCCGTAGGGCCAGGTGCGGTGGCTCACACCTGTAATCCCAGCACTTTGGGAGGTCTAGGGGGCAGATCACAAGTTCAGAAGTTTGAGACCAGCCTGGCCAACATAGTGAAACCCTGTCTCTACTAAAAATACAAAAATTATCCGGGTGTGGTGGCACGCGCCTGTAATCCCAGCTACTCGGGAGGCTGAGGCACAATCGCTCGAACCCGGGAGGTGGAGGTTGCAGTGAGCCGAGATCGTGCCACTACACTCCAGCCTGGGCAACAGAGCTAGACTCCATCTCAAAACAAACAAACAAAAAACCACATACACACACAAAAAACACCTGAAGGGTGAGGGAGAGAGCCCAGAGAAAGAACAAACCTGGAAGGGGGTAGCCCCTAAGGCTGGGGCTCCGACCTCACTGGAGAGAGGTGGCTGCAGCCCATTGGACGGTGAGGTTGGCTGGGTTGCCCCAAGTCACACCTGGTCCACAACCAGCCAGCTGAGGCTTGTGGCCAGAGGACCACAAGCAGACACCCCCTCCCCCGGGGGTGCTGGAGTGCCGAGGTTGTCAGGCGGGGGAACCACAAAGTGGGGCTGGCAGGCAGAAAGTTGAATGCCACTGTCACGGCTGCCTGTCACAGGGGTAGGAGAGAGGAGGAACCAGGACAAGCCCCTTCCTCCTGTAATGTCCCTCCAGCACCCTCTACTGGCAAGGAAGAAATGTTTGCCAGTTCCACATCGGGTAGCAAGCAGTGCAATGAATGGATTTGGAGCTGAGAAGTAACAGACAGAAAACTGGCACCAGTATGTGCTCATGGTAAAAAAAAAAAAAAAGAAAAGAAAAAAAAAGAAAAGGCCAGCTTTTTTTCTGTTTCTTTATTATTATTGTTATTATTATTAATTTTGAGATAGGTTCTTGCTCTGTCACCTAGGCTGGAGTGCAGTGTGACCATGATCTTGGCTCATTGCAGCCTCAAACTCCTGGGTTCAAGTAACCCTCCTGCCTCAGCCTCTCAAATAGCTGGGACTACAGGTGTGTACCACCATGCCCGGCTAATGTTTAAATTTTTTTTTTGTAAAGATGAGGGCCTCACTATGTTGCCCCTGGCTTGTCTTGAAATCCTGGGCTCAAGCGATCCTCCCACCCTGGCCTCTCAAAGTATTGGGATTATAGATGTGAGCCACCAGACTTGGCCAAAGTTTCATTTCAGAATGTCCTTGTTGAAGCAGTAAAAATGATCAATTGTATTAAATCTCAACCCTTGAATATATTTCTTCTTATATTCTGTGTGTCAAAAATGAGAAGAATGGATAAAATGCTTAGAATCATCATAAATTCAATGGCTACCTCTGGAAAGGCTCTAAGACGGAGCTGTGGGATGAACCAGCCACCACCTGTCATGAAACATCATTTATACATGTAAAAACCAAGAACAAATTTTTATTGTTATTTTGAGATGGAGTCTCACTCCATTGCTCAGGATGGAGTGCAGTGGCGTGATCTTGGCTCACTGCAACCTCTGCCTCCTGGGTTCAAGCAGTTAACATGCCTCAGCATCTCGAGTAGCTGGGATTACAGGCGCGCACCACTACACTCAGCTAATTTTTGTATCTTTTTTTTTTTTTAATATATATATATATATATATATATATATTATTTTTTTTTTTTTTTTTTTTGAGACAGAGTCTCACTCAGTCACCAGGCGCCAGACTGGAGTGCAGTGGCGCGACCTTGGCTCACTGCAACCTCCGCCGCCCGGGTTCAAGCCATTCTCCTGCCTCAGCCTCCCGAGTAGCTGGGACTACAGGCGCGCGCCACCACACCCAGCTAATTTTTTTGTATTTTTAGTAGAGACGGGGTTTCACCATGTTGACCAGGACGGTCTCGATCTCTTGACCTCGTGATCCGCCCGCCTCGGCCTCCCAAAGTGCTGGGATTACAGGCGTGAGCCACCACGTCCGGCCCAATTTTTGTATCTTTAGTAGAGATGGAGTTTCATCGTGTTGTGCTGGGATTATAGGCATGAGCCACCACTGCACTCGGCCAAATTATTATTATTCAGACTTGGGTAGCTGGCAGACGTTGTTTCAAAAATGAACTGAGTTGGCCACATCAAGAAAAACAACTGACAGTGTCTGTTACCAATGGTGAAATTCTCTCTTTTTTTTTAGACAGAGTCTCACTCTGTTACCCAGGCTGGAGTGCAGTGGCACAATCTTGGCTCGTTGCCAAGATCTCTGCTCATTGCAACCCCCAGCTCCCAGGTTCAAGCGATTCTCCTGCCTCAGCCTTCCAAATAGGTGAGATTATAGGCACCCAGCACCACGCCTGGCTAATTTATTGTACTTTTTTTTTTTGTTTTGAGATGGAGTCTCACTCTGTCACCCAAGCCGGAGTGCAGTGGCATGATCTCAGCTCACTGCAACTTCTGCCTCCTAGGTTCAAGAGATTCTCCTGCCTCAGCCTCCTGAGTAGCTGGGATTACAGGCAAGCGCCACCACACCCAGCTGATTTTTGCATTTTTTTAGTAGAGACACGGTTTCACCATGTTGGTCAGCTTGGTCTCGAACTCCTGACCTCAAGTGATCCGCCCACCTCGGCCTCCTAAAGTGCTAGGATTACAGGTGTGAGCCATTGCACCCGGCCAAAATTCTACTTTTTTTTTTTTTTCAGATGGAGTTTCACTCTTGTTGCCCAGGCTGGAATGGAATGGCTTGATCTTGGGTCACCACAACCTCCGCCTCCCGGGTTCAAGCAATTCTCCTGCCTCAGCCTCCCAAGTAGTTGGGATTACAGGCATGCGCCACCATACCCGGCTAATTTTGTATTTTTAGTAGAAATGAGGTTTCTTCACGTTGGTCAGGTTGGTCTCGAACTCCTGACCTCAGGTGATCTGCCCACCTCAGCCTCCCAAAGTGCTGGGATCACAGGCGTGAGTCATGGCACCTGGCCTCAAAATTCTACTTTTTAAGTGAAAATTAGGACCAAAAAAAAACAAAAACAAAAACCACCTTACGTCTGTTTTCATGAGCCTGGTGGCTTTCTACTTCTTAAATATTTTATTCCTTTTTTTTCTGTTGCCCAGGCTGGAGTGCAATGGCAGGATCTCGGCTCACCACAACTTCCACCTCCCGGATTCTGATTCTCCTGCTTCAGCCTCCCGAGTAGCTGGGGTTACAGGCATGCGCCACCACGCCCAACTACTTTTGTATTTTTAGTAGAGATGGGGTTTCTCCATGTTGGCCAGTCTGGTCTTGAACTCCTGACCTCAGGTGATCTGGCCACCTCAGCCTCCCAAAGTGCTGGGATCACAGGTGTAAGCCACCGCGCCAGCCAGTTTAATGTATTTTATTTATTTTTTGAAATGTATTTTAATGGCAAATTTACAAGAACAGCACAGAAGACAGACATGAAAAACATTTACTTGCATGTGGGACAATTCAGGAAAGTATAGTGAATGGATGGAATCTACTGGATGATAAAGTCACTACAAACATCTGACAAATGGAAACTTTTTGTTTGTTTGTTTGTTTTTTGAGACAAGGTCTCGCTCGGTCGCCCAGGCTGGAGTGCAATGGCATTATCTTGGCTCACTGCAGCCTCTACCTCCTGGATTCAAGTGACTCTCCTGCCTCAGCCTCCCAAGTAGCTGGGATTACAGGCAGAGATAGGGTCTGGTTCTGTTGCCCAGGCTGGAGTGCAGTGACTCGATCATAGCTCACTGCAGCCTCGAACTCCTGGGTTCCAGTGATCCTCCTGCCTTAGCCTCCCAAGGAGGTGGGAGTACAGGTGTGCACCACCATGCCCAGCTCATGGACAATGGATGTTAATGTAACAGAGTATTATATATTCATTAACATGTTTTTACATTCCACATTTAAACTAAACTTGTAAAGGACTGGGCGTCATGGCTCACGCCTGTACTCCCAGCACTTTGGGAGGTTAAGGTGGGTGAATCACCTGAGGTGAGGAGTTCCAGACCAGCCTGGCCAACATGGTGAAGCCCTGTCTCTACTAAAAATGCAAAAATGAGCTGGGTGTGGTGGCGCGCAGCTGTAACCCCAGCTGCTCAGGAGGCTGAGGCAGGAGAATCACTTGAACCTGGGAAGCAGAGGTTGCAGTGAGCAGAGATCACGCCACTGCACTCCAGCCTGGGTGACAGAGCGAGACTCTGTCTCAAAAAGAAAAAACAAAACAAAACAACAACAAAACTAACCTTGAAAAAATAACGTTGTCAAATTTTGTTGTAATATCAAAGTATATCCACAATTACTTGAAAAATACACTTCCTTTTCCAATCATATGTCTGTGTGAAGCTGACTTTTCTTCATGTAGTTCAAGCAAACCACATTGATCGGAGAAGCAGATATGAACGTCCAGTTCTCTACTGTTAGGTCAGACATTAAAGAGGTTTGCAGGCCGGCCAGGCGTGGTGGCTCACGCCTGTAATCCTAGCACTTTGGGAGTCTGAGGCGGGTGGATCACGAGGTCAGGAGATCGAGACCATCCTGGCCAACATGGTGAAAGCCCATCTCTACTAAAAATACAAAAAAATTAGCTGGGTGTGCTGTCATACGCCTGTAGTCCCAGCTACTCAGGAGGCTGAGGCAGGAGAATTGCTCAAACCCAGGAGGCGGAGATTGCAGTGAGCCGAGATCGCGCCACTGCACTCCAGCCTGGGTGACGGTGTGAGACTCTGTCTCAAAAAAAAATAAATAAATAAAAAATAAAGAGGTTTGCAAAAATGTAAAACATTTTTACTCTTCTCAGTAAATTGTTTTTTGTTTTAGAAAATATAGGTTTTTTTCCATTTAAAATCATGTTATTTATGTTAACATGTAGTTTGCTGTCAGTATTTTTATTTTCTTTATTTTTGAGACAGGGTCTCGCTGTGTTGCCCAGGCTGGAGTGCAGTGGCACAATCATGACTCACTGCAGCCTTGACCTCCCAGCTTCAAGTGATCCTCCCGGCTCAGCCTCCCTCCCAAGTAGCAGGGACCACAGGCATGTGCCACTACAATTCGCTCATGTTACAATTTTTTTGTAGAGATGGGGTTTCACTTTGTTCCCCAAGCTAGTCTTGAACTCCTGGGCTCAAGCAGTCCTTCCATTTTGGCCTCCCAAAGTGCTGGGATTATTGGTATGAGCCACTGTGCCTGGTCAGCATTTTTAAATGATCATAAACAAACATTTAAATAATGTCTGTGTTAGTTTCCAGTAGGATAAATATTGACGGCTATAACCTACCCATATAACCTGAAGCGTGTTGGGGGCCTCAGTTTTTTTTTTTTTTTTTTTGAGACAGAGTCTCACTCTGTCGCCCAAGCTGGAGTGCAATGGCATGATTTTGGCTCAGTGCAACCTCTGCTTCCTGGGTTCAAGCGATTCTCCTGCCTCAGCCTCCCAAGTAGCTGGGATTACAGGCACACGCTGCCATGCCCGGCTAATTTTGTTTGTATTTTGGTAGAGATGGGGTTTCACGGTGTTGTCCAGGCTGGTCTTGAAATCCTGAGCTCAGGCAATCCATCTGCCTTGGCCTCCCAAATTGCTAGGATTAAAGGCGTGAGCCACTGTGCCTGGCTTAGTCATTTTTTAAAGTATAAAGATATCCTGAGGCTGGGTGCAGTGGCTCACGCCTGTAATCCTAGCACTTTGGGAGGCTGAGGCAGGTGGATCATGAGGTCGGAGTTCAAGACCAGCCTGGCCAAGATGGTGAAACCCCATCTCTATGAGAAATACAAAAATTAGCTGGGCATGGTGGCAGGTGCCTGTAATCCCAGCTACTTGGGAGGCTCAGGCAGAGAAATGCTTGAACCCGGGAGGCGGAGGTTGCAGTGAGCCAAGATTGCACCATTGCACTCCAGCCTGGGCGACAGAGCAAGACTCCGTCTCAAAAAAAAAAAAAAAAAAAAAAAAAGAAAAAATAGATATCCTGAGACCAAAAAAATTTGAAAACCACTGCTATGGGCAGTGTCTGGTACACAGAAAGTGATTAGTAAGTGTGGGCTTAATCAAAGGAGTTTTAACTCTGCATTTTGATGTGGCCATTTGGAGAATGGTTCCGTGGGTGTGGAGGGCAGACTTAATGATTGACAGCTGAGGAGAGCCATGGGGTTAGGCATAGAGGACTACTTTGTACATTTGGCAGGAAAGTGAAGGAAGAAGAGAAAACAGAAGCTAGAGCTAGGATCAGAGCTGAGAGGATGATTCTTACAGTGTAAGCTCTTGACTGCTCGTGTTTATAGGCCAATGGAGAATGAGAAATTGAAAACAGAGAAATTATCTTGTGGCTGGGCATGGTGGCTCACGCCTGAAATCCCAGCAGTTTGGGAGGCTGAGGTGGGTGGATCACCTGAGGTCAGGAGTTCCAGACCAGTCTAGTCAATATGGCAAAACCCCATCTCTATTAAAAATACAAAAAAAGAAAAATTAGCTGGGCATGGTGGCATGCACCTGTAATCCCAGCTACTCTCAAGGCTGAGGCAGGAGAATTGCTTGAACCCAGGAGGCAGAGGTTGCAGTGAGCTGAGATCACGCCACTGCCCTCCAGCCTGGGCAACCGAGCAAGGCTCCATTTCAAAAGAAAGGAGAAGTTATCTTGCAAACACCTCATCAATAACAATTTCCTATTTCCCTCCTTTCCATCTGTACCTTCTCTGAACTCACCACTAATCTTTCTAAGGTTTCTTATTTTTTAATTTTTATTTCTATTATTTATTTATTTATTTTTGAGACAGGCTCTCACTATGTTGCCTAGGCTGGAGTACAGTGGCACGATCTCGGCTCACTGCAGCTTCAACCTCTTGGGCACAAGTGATCCTCTCACCTCAGCCCCCCAAGTAGCTGGGACTACAGGTGTGCGCCACTATGCCCAGCTAATTATATTTTTGGTAGAGACGGGGTTTCGCCATGTTGTCCGGGCTGGTCTTGAACTCCGGGACTCGAGCAATCTGCCCGTCTCCCATTGATCTTTGCTGTGACTTCTTTGACCTCTTCTGCAATCTCTGTGAACTGCATTGCACTTTCTCTGAATTCCAACCACAGTATCCACGGTGGGGAAGTGTGCCAAGGCTGGGCAGACCATGTGACAGATCAAGCTAGCCCCTTGGTCTTAGGGCTGTAGAGTCAGGGTTAGAGCTGCTCCAGGTCAAAGGTTCCATCCAGGTGTTTGGGAAATGCAGCATGGATGACCCCCTGGGTGTTCCTTCCCATCCCACAGCCACCAGGCCTGAGGGCCCTGAATGCCTAGAAACCTTTTAAGTGGCAGAGAAGAGTGGAGCTCCTCCCTTGAAGATACCTGGGTTGGGAGAAGGAGCTATGGGAACGGGGCAAGCTAGAGTAGTGCGGAGATAGGAAAATGGACTATTATTATTTTGAGACACACTTTCGCTCGTCACCCAATCTGGAGTACAATGGAGCGATCTCAGTTCACTGAAACCTCCACCTCCCAGGTTCAAGAGATTCTCTTGCCTTAGCTTCTTGCGTAGCTGAGAATACAGGTGCCCACCACCACAACCAGCTAATTTTTGTATTTTTAGTAGAGATGGGGTTTCCCCATGTTGGCCAGGCTGGTCTTGAACTCCTACCTCAGGTGATCCAGCTGCCTCGGCCTCCCAAAGTGCTGGGATTACAGGCATGAGCCACCACACCTGGCCAGATGGACTGTTATTAATAAACACTTCCATTTATTTGTCTATCTCATATGGAGGCAATTCAAGGAGAGGTTAGGGTTACAGGGAAGTTGAGGGCAACAGTGAGAAGAACCTAAAAGCTTGGGAGTGGTCATTCCCAAGAACTCTCATCTTGTGGACAAAGGAGGGTTGAAGAAATAGAGCCTTTGATTCTATTTTAAAAGGCTCAGGGAGGCCAGGAGAGGTAGCTCATGCCTGTATTCCCAGCACTTTGGGAGGCCGAGGTGGGCAGATCTCATGAGGTCAGGAGTTCCAGACCAGCTTGGCCAATATGGTGAAACCCCGTCTCTACTAAAAATACAAAAATTAGCTGAGTGTGATGACGCACACCTGTAATCCCAGCTACTCAGGAGGCTAAGGCAGGGGAATTGCTTGAACCTGGGAGGCGGAGGCTATAGTGAGCCAAGATTGCGCCACTGCACTCCAGCCTGGGCGACAGAGCCAGACTCAGGCTAAAAAAAAAAAAAAACGCTTAGGGAAAAACAATGAGAGAAACTCAAGGTGCATGGGGAAGTCTTGCCTGTGACCCAGAAGAAGGTCTTATTGTGCTGTGCTGCTCTGCACTGCACAGGCCATGTTGCATTTTTTTAAAAAAATAATTTCAACCTTTATATTATTATTAACTTTTTTTTTTTGAGATGGCATCTTGCTCTGTCACCCAGGCTGGACTGCAGTTGTGCAATCTCAGCTCACTGCAACCTCTGCCTCCCAGATTCAAGGGAATCTCCTGCCTCAGCCTCCTGAGTAGCTGGGATTACAGGCGCCCACCACCATGCCTGGCTAATTTTTGTGTTTTTAGTAGAGATGGGGTTTTGCTATGTTAGCCAGGCTGGTCTTGAACTCCTGACCTGAAGTGATCTGCCCACCTCGGCCTCCCAAAGTGCTGGGATTACAGGCATGAGCCACCCACCATGCCTGGCTATATTATTATTTTTTGAGATGGGGTGTTGTTTTGTTGCCTAGGCTGTAGTGCAGTAGCTCGATCACAGCTCCCTCCAGCCTCAACCTCCCAGGCACAAGAGATCCTCCCATATCAGCCTCCTGAGTAGCTGGGGCTACAGTACATTCCACCACACCCTGCTAATTTTTTGTAAAGGTTGCCAAGGCTGGTCTCAAACTGCTGGGCTCAAGTCATCCTCCCACCTTGGCCTCCCAAAAGCGCTGGGATGATAGACTAGCAGTAACTGGTGATAGATGAGCCACCGTGCCCAGCCTCCCAACTTGTATTTTAGATTCAGGGAGGTGTGTGTGGGTGGTTACCTGGGTACACTGCGTGGTGCTGAGGTCTGGTCTATGACTGATCCTGTTACCGAGGTAGTGAGCATAATACCCAACAGTTTTTCAACTCTTGCCCTCCACTGTCCCTCCCCGCTCTAGGAGGCCCCAGTGTCTATTCTTCCCATCTTTATGTCCATATATACGTACTCAATGTTTTTGTTTTTTGAGATGGAGTCCCACTCTGTCGCCCAGGCTGGAGTGCAATGGTGCGATCTTGGCTCACTGCAACCTTCCCCCTCCTGGGTTCAAACGATTCTTCCATCTCAGCCTCCTGAGTAGCTAGGATTACAGGTGCCCACTATCATGCCCAGCTAATTTTTGTATTTTTTTAGAGATAGGGTTTCACCATATTGGCCAGGCTGGTCTTGATCTCCTGACCTCAGGTGATCCGCCTGCCTCGGCCTCCCAATGTGCTAGGATTACAGTCATGAGCCACTGTGACCAGCCATGTGTACCCAATGTTTAGATCTCATTTATAAGTGAGAACATACAGTCCTTCGTTTTCTGTTCCTGAGTTAATTTGTTTAGGATAATGACCTCCAGCTGCATCCATGTTGGAGCGAGGATTTATGTGTTTATGGCTGGGCATGCTGCTTTCTTTCACTGCATGCTGAACATCAGCAGGAAAGCACTGCCTTGGTAACAGAACTTGATGGGAGGCCTCCTGGGACCTCTCTCCTCCTCCACCACCTTCTCCTCACTCTCCTTCTCCTTCTTCTTCCTCTACTTCCTCCTCCTCCATAAATTGGACCAAAACATATCCTGTGGGGGGCTGGGCACAGTGGCTCACTCCTGTAATCCCAGCACTTTGGGGAGGTTGAGGTGGGTGGATCACTTGAGGTCAGGAGTTTGAGACCTGCTTGTGTCACATGGTGAAACCCTGTCTCTACTGAAACCAAAAATTAGCTGGGTGCAGTGGCTCATGCCTGTAATCCCAGCTATTCCTGAGGCTGAGGCATGAGAATCGCTTGAACCCTGGAGGCGGAGGTTGCAATGAGCCAAGATTGTGCCACTGCACTCCAGCCTGACTTAAAAAAAAAAAAAAATGAAGTTGGACCCTTGCTTAACACCATGCACAAAAATTAACTCAAAATACTGGCCAGGCACAGTGGCTCATGCTTGTAATCCTAGCACTTTGGGAGGCTGAGGCGGGTGGATCATCAGGCTAGGAGATCAAGACCATCCTGGCTAACATGGTGAAACCCGGTCTCTACTAAAAATACAAAAAATTAGCCAGGTGTGGTGGCACGCGCCTGTAGTCCCAGCTACTCAGGAGGCTGAGGCAGGAGAATGCTTGAACCTGGGAGGTGGAGGTTGCAGTGAGCCAAGATCACCCCACTGCACTCCAGCCTGGGCAACAGAGCGTGACTCTGTCTCAACAACAACAAAAAAATCAAAGACCTGGCAGGGCGCGGTGGCTCACGACTATAATCTCAGCACTTTGGGAGGCCAAGGCGGGTGGATCACCTGAGGTCAGAAGTTCGAGACCAGCCTGACCAACATGGAGGAACCCTATCTCTACTAAAAATGCAAGAATTAGCTGAGCGTGGTGGCACACACCTGTAATCCCAGCTTTTCCAGAGGCTGAGCCAGGAGAACTGCTGGAACCCAGGAGGCGGAAGTTGCGGTGAGCTAAGATCATGCCATTGCACTCCAGCCTGGGCAACAAGAACGAAACTCAGACTCGAAAAAACGAAAAACAAACAAACGAACAAAAAAACATATCAAAGACCTAAACGTAAGAGCTAAACCTTTAAAACTCTTAGAGGAAAACATGGGGCGGGGGGAGGAAAGCCTTGCAATTTTGGATTTGACAATGATTTATACAGTATGACACGAAAGGTATAGGCAACAACAAAAATAGACAAATTCGGCCGGGCATGGTGGCTCACACCTGTAATCTCAGCGCTTTGGGAGACCAAGGTGAGGGGATCACCTGAGGTCAGGAGTTCGAGACCAGCCTGGCCAACACGGTAAAACCCTGTTTCTTCTAAAAATGCAAAAATTAGCTGGGCGTGGTGGTGGGCGCCTGTAGTCCCAGCTACATGAAAGGTTGAGGCAGGAGAATCACTTGAACCCAGGAGGTGGGGGTTGCAGTGAGCTGAGATCATTCCATTGCACTCCAGCCTGGGTGACAGAGGGAGATTCTGTCTCAAAAAAAGAAAAAAAAGACAAATTGGACTTCATTAAAATTAAACGTTTTTATGACTCAAAATTCGCTATCAGAAAGACAGTGATGAAGTGGGTGTTCAAGGCTGCAGTGAGCTAAGATCGCACCACTGCACTCCATCCCAGGTGACGGAGCAAGACGCCGTCTCAAAAAATTAAAAGAAGACTCGAGTTTCAAAAGAATTATATCAAATAGATTCTGCCAGTACAATCGCTGTCTAGGTGGCGCAAATGGATTACCAATGCTTCCTACACTGTTATATTGCTCCCTTCTCTTTCCATTTTTTAAAGAGCTTGTGAAGGATTCATGTTAATTCTTCTTTAACGTTGGGCAGAATTTAGAGTGAAGTCATCTGGTCTGGGCTTTTCTTTGTGGAAGGTTTTTTGATTATTAATTCAAAGTCTTGGCCAGGCACGGTGACTCATGCCTGTAATCCCAGCAATTTGGGAGGCTGAGGCTGGCTGATCACATGAGGTCAGGAGTTTGAGACCAGCCTGGCTAACACGGTGAAACCCAGTCTCTACTAAAAATACAAAAATTAGCCGAGCATGGTATTGGCTACCTATAATACCAGGTATTCAGGAGGCTGAGGCAGGAGAATCACTTCAACCAGGGAGGCAGAGGTTGCAGTGAGTTGAAATCGCACCATTGCACCCAGCCTGGCCAACACAGCAAGACTCCATTTCAAAAAAAAGTCTATACTTACAATAGATCAATTCGGATTATATATATGTATATGTGTGTGTGTGTGTGTATATATATATACACACACACACACACATATACATATATATTTTCTATTTTAGACGAAGTTTCAGTCTTATTGCCCAGGCTAGAGTGCAATGGCATGATCTCGGCTCATTGTAACCTCTGCCTCCCAGATGCAAGTGATTTTCCTGTCCTGCCTCAGTATCCCGAGTAGCTGGGATTACAGGCATGTGCCACCACGCCCAGCTAATTTTGTATTTTTAGCAGAGACGGGGTTTCTCCATGTTGGTCAGACTAGTCTTGAACTCCTGACCTCAGGTGATCCGACCACCTCAGCCCCCCAAACTACTGGGATTACAGGTGTGAGTCACCATCCCCAGCCTAGATTTTATATTTCTTCTTTTTATATTTTTTATTTTTTTTAAAGATGGGGTTTCACCATGTTGGTCAGGCTGGACTTGAACTCCCGACCTCAGGTGATCCGCCCACCTTGGCCTCCAAAGTGCTTGGATTACAGGCATGAGCCACCATGCCCGGCCTATATTTCTTCTTGTGTTAATTTTGGTGTTCAATTCCCCTAGGAATTTCTTTTTTTTTTTTTTTAAGAGATGGAATCTTGCTCTGTGGCCTAGGTTGGAGTGCAATGGCACGGTCTCGGCTCACTGCAACCTCTGCCTCTCAGGTTCAAGCAATTCTCCTGCCTCAGCCTCCTGAGTAGCTGGGATTACAGGCACCTGCCACCACGCCCTGCTAATGTTTGTATTTTTAGTAGAGATAGGGTTTCACCATATTGGCCAGGCTGGTCTCGAACTCCTGACCTTGTGATCTACTCGCCTCTGCCTCCCAAAGTGTTGGGATTACAGGTGTGAGCTACCACGCCTGGCTGTTTATTTCATTTTATCTAATTTATTGGCAGACAGCTATTCATAGTAACTCTTTTACTTACGTAATGTTGGTAGTGATGTCTCCTCTTTTGCAGTTTGAGTCTCCTCTATTTTTTTTGGTCAGTCCATCTAAAGGTTTGTCAGTGTTACGGATTTTTCAAAGAACCAAACTTTGGTTTTGCTTACTTCCTCTATTTTTTTTTATTCTCTGTTGCATTTATTTCTGCTTATCTTTACTATTATTTTCACTCTTACGTAGGCTGCAGGGCAGTGGTGTGATCACAGCTCACTGCAGCCTCAATCTCCTAGGCTCAAGCAATCCTCTCTCCTCAGCCTCCCAGGTAGCTGGGACTACAGGTGTGCACTACCACACCTGGTTGTTTCGTTTTGTTTGTTTTTGAGACAGAATCTCGCTGTCACCCAGGCTGGAGTGCAGTGGCATGATCTCGACTCACTGCAACCTCCACCTCCTGTGTTGAAGCAATTCTCCTGCCTCAGCCTTCCAAGTAGCTGAGACTACAGGCATGGGCCACCATGCCCAGCCAATTTTTGTATTTTTAGTAGATATAGGGTTTTGCCATGTTGGCAAGGCTGGTCTTGAACTCCTGACCTCAAGCAATCCACCCACCCCTGACCTCCCAAAATGCTGAGATTACAGGCGTAAGCCACCATGCCTGGCCACAATTCAATTTTTTTTTTTTTTTTTTTAGCTGGAGTTCGCTCGTTGCCCAGGCTGTAGTGCTGTGGTTCAATCTGGGCTCACTGCAACCTCTGCCTCCCGGGTTCAAGCGATTCTCCTGCCTCAGCCTCCTGAGTAGCTGTGACTACAGGCGCCTGGCCACCATGACTGGCTAATTTTGTATTTTTAGAAGAGATGGAGTTTCACCATGTTGGTCAGGCGGGTCAGCTGGTCTTGAACTTCTGACCTCAAACGATCCACCTGCCTCAGCATCCCAAAGTGCTGGGATTACAGGTGTGAGCCACAGTGCCTGGCCATAATTTATTTCTTCAAGTAAATTTTGTCTGGCATTAGTATAAGCACTCCAGCTTTCTTCTGCATATTTCTACCCTTTGACTTTCTTTTTTTTTTTTTTGAGATGGAGTTTCGCTCTTGTTGCCCAGCCTGGAGTGCAATGGCACAATCTCAGCTCACCCGCAACCTCCGCCTCCTGGATTCAAGCCATTCTCCTGCCTCAGTCTCCCTCGTAGCTGGAGGCTGAGGCGGAGGATCACTTGATAGGTGGGAGCTATCATCGTGCCACTGTACTCCAGCCAGGGTGACAGAGCAAGACCCTGTCTCAAACAAAATAAATAGAAATAAATACAATGGTTACTTTATTTCACCTCAATAATTTTAAGTAAAATAAAATTAGATAACTGAATAGAAGGTACTAAAGCAATTTAGTTTGCCATCCTTTGGAAACTACCCTCTTCATTAGAAAGACGAGGACCCTGAGGCCATAAAAGGGAAAGGTCAGGTCAGTAGAAGAGACTGAAAGGGAAGGTTGGCTCCCACCCCGGTAGCACGGTCACTGCCTCCTCTCCCCTTTACTTAGGCTGTGAACTCAGGTGGGATACAGACAACAACCCATTCACCATGGGTTATACTCCACATGTTCTGGCACTTGAACTCTCAGCCTCCAAGTAGCTGGGACAATAGGCCAGCTCTACAAATGCCCTGCTCATTTTTAGTTCTTTTTTTGGTGAGGTGGGGTCTTGCTATGTTGCCCAGGGTGGTCTCAAATTCTTGATCTCAATCAACTCTCTCGCCTTGGCCTCCCAAAGTGCTGGGATTACAGGCATGGGCCACTGCACATAGCCTTGATGTATTACTCTTTTTTAATTTTAATCAAAAAAATTTTTAAATAAAGACCAGCATGTTGTCTATGCTGGTCTCAATCTCCTGGGATCTGGCAATCCTCCTCCCTCAGCCTCCTAAAGTGCTGGGATTACAGGTGTGAGCCATACCTGGCTTGCTTTTTTCTTTTCTTTTTGAGACAGAGTCTCACACTGTCGCCCAGGCTGTAGTGCAGTGGCGTGATCTCGGCACACTGCAATCTCCGCCTCCTGGGTTCAAGCAATTCTCCTGCCTCAGACTCCTGAGTAGCTGGGACTACAGGCATGTGCCACCATGCCCAGCTAATTTTTTTGTATTTTTAGTACAGATGGGGTTTCACCATGTTGGCCAGGATGGTCTCGATCTCCTGAACTCAAAATCCGCCTCCTCAGCCTCCCAAAGTGCTGGGATTACAGGCGTGAGCCACCACACCTGGCTCGCCTTTTTTTTTTTTTTTTTTTTTTTTTAAGATGGGAGTCTCCCTCTGTTGCCCAGGCTGGAATGCAGTGGAGTGATCTCAGCTCACTGCAACCTTCACCTCCTGAGTTCAGGAGATTCTCTTGGCTTGAACTCAGTTTTTGGGATTACAGGCACGTTCCACCACACTTGGCTTATTTTTGCATTTTTAGTAAAAACAGGGTTTCACCATGTTGGCCAGGATGGTCTCAATCTCCTAACCTCGTGATCTGCCTGAATCTCGCTCTGCTGCCCAGGCTGGAGTGCAGTGGCTCAAATCTTGGCTCACTGCAACCTCTGCCTCCCGGGTTCAGGTGATTCTCCTGCCTCAGCATCCCGAGGAGATGGGACTACAGCGAGATCCCATGTCTTTAAAAAAAAAAAAAATCTAATCTGTTGTGGACCCTATACTTACGTAAAACACAGTAAACACAACTTAAATGATCAGAAAACAACCACATGCTTAGATATCACAGCAAAGGCCCAGTCTCTCAGTGGACTCTCTTACTGATGGCACCTGTCTTGTTATAAACAGGTAACAGAGCACCCACACTGGTCTAGACCAGCTCTCCCTTCTCCCTGCCTGTGAACCCTCAGGGTCCAGCTGTCACTACTGTCTCCACTACGCCTTTCCTGATGTTCTGCCTCATGGTCACATCCTCAATACATCTGTTTTTTGTGTTTTTTTTAAGATGGAGTCTCGCTCTTCGCCCAGGCTGGAGTGCAGTGGCGTGATCTCAGCTCACTGCAACCTCCAGTACCACACGATGTTCAAGCGATTCTCCCTGAACCCCAGCTGGGACTACAGGTGAGCGCCTCCACGCCCAGCTAGTTTTTGTATTTTTAGTAGAGATGGGGTTTCACTATGTTGGCCAGGCTGGTCTGGAACTCCTAACTTCATGATCTGCCCGCCTTGGCCTTCCAAAGTGCTGGAATTACAGGCATGAGCCACTGCTCCCAGCCCTTTTTTATACCCATTATAACTTGTTATATTCGACATTTAACAGAAAACTGTAATAACGTAAGTTATACCCATTATAATATGTTATTACAGTTTTCTGTTAAATGTCAAAGCAGCAAGCTCTTCGAGGTCAGGACTGTGTACAATTTAGCTCTGCATGTGAGCCTTTTGTCTGTCATGTCATAGAAGCTCAGAAACACAATCAGCAAATGAATGGGCTCAATACACTTTGTGGCAACAAGCAATCAACCATAACAACTTTAAATAGACCTTTAATAACCGGGGTGTGGTTTGGGACTTCAAGGTTGGATGGTCTAGGCGCCGAGACAGTGGAGAGCTCAGTAGGCTGTCTGAGACTGCTGCTGGCGGTAGCCACCACGGCGCATGTAGCCCCTCGTTTTTGCGGTAGCCATCCTTCTGGTCTGTAGGAGAGAGATGGGAAGGAAGGGAAGGGAGTGAGGGGAGAGGCGGTGAGGGCACGTGGAGCCAGGTGATGAGAGGAGACGGAAGCACTCACCTCGGAAGTAGCCGCCGTAGGTGCCCTGCTTGTGGTCAAACACCCCGCTCATTGTTCTCCACCAGGCTGCCCAACTTCTCAGCCAGCTGCAGAGCCAGGTTCTGCTGGGCAGTGGGCTCGGTGCGGTGCATCACCACTGTCTGCGTTGGCTGGTCCAGGGAGGCCTGACAGGCGCAAGGTAGAGGAGGGGACACAGACACAGATCAGGGCCCTCTGCTCCAATCCCTCCATGGCTCCATCTGCCCACTTCGCACCCCAGCTCTTACCATTAGCTCCTCATTAATGATCATCTTGCTGATGATGGAGTGCACAGTGGGCAGATCCAGCTCAAACATGTCTGACAGCGTCTCCATGCTGGGGAGAAAGGCGGCAGAGGGCAGGGGCAGTCAGGACCCTTGCCCACAAGGCTGGGGCCCTTCTGTGTGCCCAGGGCCCAGCCTACCTGATGGAGTCGTAGACACTGCTGTAGGTGAAGAGGTAGGTCCTCAGTGACTCTTCCTGGATCTTCCTGCAGGAAGAGGGGAGAGAAGGGACAGGGCCTCAGGGAAGGAGACCAACCAGTCTTTTCCCCCGACCCACCACAGCCTCCTTTGTCTGCTCACCTAACCAGCATGGTACGGACTTTGTCAGCCTCAGGGAAAAGGTCCCACACTTTCCCATTCATCTTCTCATTGATGATGAAACTGTGACAGGTCTTCCAGTCACCCATCTTCATGGCCTTAGAGGCAGCGACCACATGTTCCCTCATGGACTCAGGGGGACCTGAAAGGGTGGGGAATGAGGCAGGGCCTAGGGAACTTGGGACCAGGGCTCCTGCCCCATTAGCACTCTTTAAGGAGGAATGGAGGCTGGAGGAGCAAACCACACTAGAGACTCTCCCCACTCTCCACCAAACAGCCATGCAGTGGCCCAAGTCTCTCCATCTGACAAATGTACTTCAGTTTGAACTAAATCAGTGTATAGACGCACTTCAGGGGACTGCTGAACCCCTTGAAAATGTTGACAAATTGTGCGTGTGTCCTCATGTACATCTTCCTAGGAAGGGGCCCATGGCTTTCATCAGATTCTTGTAAGCTTCCTTGACCTAAAAACACCTCTCCCAGCTGGGTGCGCTGGCTCATGCCTGTAATCCCAGCACTTTGGGAAGCCAAAGCGGGCAGATCCTCTGAGGTCAGGAGTTCAAGACCAGCCTGGCCAACATGGTGAAACTCCATCTCTACTAAAAATACAAAAATTAGCCAGATGCAGTGATGCACACCTGTAGTCCCAGCTACTCAGGAGGCTGAGGCAGGAGAATCGCCCGAAGCCGGGGAGGCGGAAGTTGCAGTGAGCCGAGACTCCGTCTCAAAACAAAACAAAAGACACACACACAAACAAAACAACAACAAAAAAGTCCCACCTCTTCCAGCTCAAATGGAATGGAATTTACCACCCTTCCTCACTCACATCACCTTCATGAACAGTGCCATACCCATGTATCAATTACACTGTTGTTAGCTTATTATTCCTCTAAGCAGCTCACTTTTTGTCCTTAAAAACTTAGCCCCGGTCAAAATTATCTCTAAAATCACAGACTTTATGTACTAACTATGGACTCAGGCTCCCAAATACCATCCTAAGACAAGTCGGGAAGGTAAGACACAGCACACCGTAGTAACTGGAATTCAGGGCAAAGTACAAAAGCTCTAAGGCTAGAAATGGGTGGCAGACAGAGAAACACAGACACACAGACTCTGGAGCAGACATAGAAAATACAATGCACACAGGGATCAGGCCTGAATGTTACCGGAAGAGCAGGGCTAAGTGTAAGGAGAGGCACACAGCCCTCCTGGGTGAGCCTCCATTTTACCCATCTTAACACTTGAAAAAGGGAAGGCTGGGCCGGGTGCAGTGGCTCATGGTTGTAAATCCAGCACTTTGGGAGGCCAAGGCAGGTAGATCACCTGAGGTCAGGACTTCAGGACCAGCCTGGCCAACATGATGAAACCCCATCTCTACTAAAAATACAAGAAATTAGCCAGACATGGTGGCGGGCACCTGTAGTCTTAGCTACTCAGGAGGCTGAGGCAGGAGAATCCCTTGAACATAGAAGGCAGAGGTTGCAGTGAGCCGAGATTGCACCATTATACTCCAGCCTGGGTGACAGCAAGACTCCGTCACAAAAAAAAAAAAAAAAAAAAAAAAGAAAAAAAGGCCAGGTTAGGGGATTCAGAGAATATTTCTCTACAAGCCAAACAACAGTGTAGGGCTGACAGAAACTGGCTTTTGGAACCACTGTAGGGAGAAATCGAGAGGCAGGGACTGTGGAGAAGAAGAGAGCCCGTTTCCACTGCTGCTACTTCAGCTCCAGCCAAGTCTAGCTCTGTGGGAAGGCTGGGCCAGGACTGACAGATTGCCAATATTCTAAGAAACGGAAATTCAGATTTTTATGGGAAATTTCTCCATGAAATAAATCTCACTACGTAAATCAAAAAAAATGTGTCTATGGGAACTTGCCCTTTAGCCCAAACATACACATGACCAGGAAAGGACAAATCTGTAGGGGATGTGGCTGTGGACACTGGGCTCGGCTCCCTCATCAAGCCCTCCCGTGGGCTAACCTCACAGGAAGGGCGCAGCTCAGTTCCCTTCTGGTGAGTCGCCGCTCACTGCAACCCCTGCAGGAGCTTTTAAAAGGGGCCAATGGACAGTGTGAGCTTCTTGAATGACAAGGCTCTATGATAGTTGGTTTGGTTCGAATACATTGTACACAAAGGGAAGAAAAAGGAAAGAAAGCTCACGTGTGAGAGGTACACATGAGTTGCGTTAAACTCAGGCGAGTCACTCAACTTCTCTGTGCCTCAGTTTCTCCACTAGGAAAAAGGGTATTACTAGTACCTACATCATAGGGTTATTACTAATGCAGATTAAATAACTATTTGTAAAACACTTAGGACAGTGGCAGGCAGCGGAGATGTCATGAAATCGGATGGAGTCGAGTGGTGGGAGAGTGACTCCCTTCACGTCTCTTCCTCCTCATGCGTCATCAGGGAGCAAGGCAGCCTGCTGCACCCTGGAGCCCCACACTCACCCAGCAGGGGCTGCCGCTCGCCCACGCGCAGCTGGTGGTGGAACTGCTTGCTGATCATGCGTCGGCGGGCATCGCTCTCGTGGGCGGCCATGTAGGGGATCTCCAGGAGCATGGCAGACACCAGGTAGACACACTCCAGCAGCTCCAGGTTGATGTGCAGGTGGAAGGGGACCTGCCGGCGCCGTTCCACCTTTTCCTGCTCCTGGTTGCGCTCCTGCAGGCTGCGCAGCAGCAGGCCCTGGCCCAGAAGCTCCTTGGCCCGGCCACTGGACTGGATATCCAGCAGGGCGTTGTGTGCGTCCTTGGTCAGGCCTTGGCGGAAGGCACAGATGCCCAGCTGCACCATCGTACGGTTGTAAAGGATCTGGGGGCAAAGGGGTAATGAGGCACTCAGTGGTGACAGCTGCAAGATGAGTCTTCATTTATTCTGTAACTATGCCGGGCCCGGTGGCTCACGTCTATAATCCCAGCACTTTGGGAGGCTAAGGTGGGAGAATCACTTGAGCCCAGGAATTTAAGATGGGCCTGAGCAACACGGAGCCACCCCATCATTAAAAAGATAAACGACCAAAACAAAACTAAGCAAATCTATTTCAAGCATCTGCTATGTGCTGAGCACTAGGCTGGGGAGGGAGAAGAAAGTAGACAAGTCCCCACCCTGTATGGAGCTTATGTCTAGGGGTGGGGTATGGGGGGCATGAAAGCCGCACTATAAGGGGGAGCGACTCAGGCTGAGAGGAAAAATAAAGCAGAGGACAGGGTCAGAAAGGGAGTCTGTGTGGTGGTGGAGGTTCAAACGTTCATATAACTACAGAAGGCCTCATTGGGAAAGAATGTTTGAATAAAGACCTAAAAAAGAAAGAGCAAGTCATGCAGGCATCTGGGGAAAGAATATCCTAAAAAAAGGGAAAGTGAATGAAGTGATCCTGTGGAAGAACCGGGCCAGGTATATTTAAGGACCAACGGGCACGACACAGCTAGGGCTGGTAAAAGATGTCACCACAAGCTGGGGGGATGGGCAAGCATAAGCCATTTTATGGGTTTTAAGACAGGAAACCATGGGAAGGTTTTGAGCAAACAAGTGATATGATCTGAAATAACTGAACGGGGTTAATCTGTAGTATGAACAGAAAAAGGGACTGCAGGGACACAAAAGCAGCATCAGAGAGATCAGATGATGGTGGCGTAGAGCAGAGGGTAAACGCAAAAGTGACAGAAGCATTCTGATAAGGGACTGTGAACAGGAATGGCTGGGGAATCAGATGCAGTGTATGAGAGAAAAGTTCGAATTATGAACAACTCCAAGGTTTCCGGTCTAAGCAACTGGGAAGAGGGACTTGCCACTAATTAAGACGGGGGACGGCAAGTAGTACAAATCTTGGGGGGAAAGGCTAAGTGTAGTCATAACAACAAAAATGTGGAGATCAACGCTGGTCATAACTCACATGCAAAAAGCCTTAAAAAATGTTAGCCAACAATCCAGCAATACATAAAAGAGATAATATACATGATCAAACAGCATGTATCTCAGGAACAAAAGGTAGGTATAAAAATGTAATGAATTTGGCTTGGCGCGGTGGCTCACCTCAGCACTTTGGGAGGCCGAGGTGGGCGATCACCAGCTCAGAATTTCGAGACCAGCCTGCCCATATAGTGAAACCTCGCCTCTACTAAAAATACAAAAGAATTGCTTGAGCCTGGTAGGTGGAGGTTGCAGTGAGCCAAAATCGCACCAACACACACACACACACACGCGAGTAATGAACTCACAGTTATTCATTATATGAAGATAATGAAGGAGAAATAACCAGGTATTTCTTTTATCTTTGAGACAGTGTGGCAAGATTGTGACTCCTGCAGCCTCAACTTCCTGAGCTCAATCCTCCTGAGTAGGTGGGATTACAGGCATGCACTACTATGCTTGCTAATTTCTGTATTTTTTTTTAAAGGTAATCAAATGTCAACTTTATTGTTTCTCTGTAAACACCTTTTTGTACTGAAAACTGTAAAAAATAGCATAAACTTTGCTCTTATTGCAACCCAAATTTTTGAAAGCCAGAAAATCTAATTATTATGCTCTAACCAAACTAGCTAATGCTTTACCCACAAGTAACTTTGCTTCAATTTCTTGTTGCTGGATTTTACCTCACTGACTTTGGGCTTCTAAAACACATGGGAATACTTATATCCTCTTGGCTTCTTTGGGTCAAATCAAACAGTAGAGCTAAAGCTATCCAAATACTACAGATCTCTTATAAATTACTAGCATCATAGGAGGGAAAAAGATACAAGAAAAATACAACCTAGAACTCATTATCAAAATTATTGGTGTATAATCCATACGAGCAGAGAGTAGCTTTCTCGATCTGCTATATAAAATTACCAGCAAGAAAGAAAAGGGCAAGAATAAGGTTTACGGCTGAAGTGGCTTGGTGTCATAATTCCCTATTCTAGCATTCTCAGAAGGATCCCATCCGCTAGACTTGCAGAAACTGCAGGGACATTTGAACATTCCTCTTCTTGATGCATTCTTAACTCCCTTAAGCCCAATGTTCGTTAGTGTTCTTTCAAGCTGCCTAGGACCTCTGCCAAGTAACATGTATCTGAATCGTGCCAGCCTTTCTCTCTTCACAGACAGCAGTGTTCTTACTCCTCTCCTCCTGTAAGGCAAGTCATCTTCGATTTCCCTGAGGATTGCTGCTCCTGTAGACTGTTGATGGAGTGAACCCTCTGGCAGAGGGGAAGGGAATTCAGTACTGGCATTGAGAGTCAGCTTACTAAGGTTCTTTATTAATGTCTTGGACAAGTTTTGAGAGGCCCCTGAATCGTCCGGGTAAGTTTCTTCGGCGACCATTTGTGAAGACTCTGGGATGAAGGTTAGATTAAACTTCTGTGTTGGGTCCATTTTCGTCTTGACACAACACTAAGCTTCTCCTGGATCTTTGAAACCCAGCAGAAACTGATGACGGACAAATTCAAATTGCTCAATTTCTGTATTTTTTGTAGAGACAAGGTTTTGCTACACTGCACAGCAATGAAGACAGTATGGGATTCGCATAAAGACAGACAAAAAGATGAATGAGACAGAAAGGAATGACCTGAAAAACACCTACCCTTATAGGTAATGTGGTTTTTCATATGGTTTTCCACAGACACGAAAGCAATACAATGGGGGAAAGAAGTCTTTTCTACAAATGATGATGGATCAACTAGGTACCCATGTGGAGAAAAAAGAAACCCCTTCTTCTGATTGTGGTTTTGAAAAAAAAGAAACCCTGATCCCAACCTCACCAGATGCAAAAATCAAACCAAGACCAACTATAAGACTAAATGTAAAAGCTAAAACCCATAGCAACTTACAAAAATATAGAGAAATTTAAAAAATCCTCATGAATTTCAAGTAGGCAAAGGTTTTTTAGACAGGATCCAAAAAATAATTACTATGAAAAGAAAAAACTGATACATTAGATTTCATCCAGAGGCATGGTTAAAAAAATGAACAAGCAAACCAGACTGGAAGGAAATATTCTCAGTAATCGGAGGCTGGGCATGGTGGCTCATGCCTGTAATTCCAGCACTTTGGGAGGCTGAGGCGGGCGGATCACCTAAGGTTCAAGACCAGCCTGGCCAACATGGTGAAAACTCATCTCTATTAAATATATAAAAATTAACCGGGCATGGTGGCACGCGTCTGTAATCTCAGCTACTCAGGAGGCTGAGGCAGGAGAATCACTTGAACCCGGGAGACAGAGGTTGCAGTGAGCCGAGACTACACCACTATACTCCAGCTGGGGAACAGAGCGAGACTCTCTCAAAAACAACAACAAGAACAACAACACCTGCCCCCCGACAAACTCAAAAGATCTTTGAGACAAGCCTGGGCAACATAGTGAGACCCTATCTCTACAAAAAATAAAAAATTAACCAGGCCGTAAAAAATTACATGCCTGTGGTCCCAGCTACTATGGAGGCTGAGGTGGGAGGATCACTTGAACCTGAGAATTCAAGGCTACCATGGGTCATGATCACGTCACTACACTCAGCCTGGGTGACAGTGCAAGACCCTGCCGCAAAAAACAAAAAGGAAAGAAGTTTAAAAGACCAACACCACCGCCGGGCGTGGTGGTTCACTCTTGTAATCCCAGCACTTTGGGAGGCTGAGGTGGGCAGATCACTTGAGGTCAGGAGTTAAAGACCAGCCTGGCCGACAGGGTGAAACCCCATCTCTACTAAAATACAAAAATTAGCCAGATGTGGTAATCCCAGCTACTCGGGAGGCTGAGGCAGGAGAATCCCTTGAACCTGGGAGGCGGCGGCTGCTGCAGCGAGCCGAGATCGCACCACTGCACTCCATCCAGCCTGGGCAACAGACCAAGACTCGTTCTCAAAAAAAAAAAAAAAAAAAGACCAACACCACTAAAAGTTGACAAGGAAGTCCCAAACACTGGCAGGAGTGTAAAATGGTATAACCACTTTTGAATTTCTTACAAGAATATTCACAGCAGCTTCATCCATCAGAACCAAAAACTGGAAATAAACCAGGTGTCCACCAGGAGGAAAACAGATAAAAAAGCAAACAGGAGGGCTGTTTAAAAACCAGCATTACCACCAGACAGGTTCACTAGGTGCTCTACACATAAACATTTCCTAATTGCCTTGAATACACATTTACAGAATCTACACTCCCAGACACAGCTTTTTTTTTTTTTTTTAAGATAGAGTCTCACTCCTCTATTACCAAGGCTGGAGTGCAGTGGCACGATCTCAGCTCACTGCAACCTCTGCCTCTTGGGTTCAGGCACTACCAAGCCCGGCTAATTTTTTTTTTTTTGTAGACACAAAATACGTGTTTACATGCAGGAGGACCACAGGATGCTGACCTCTGGGAAAGACCAAGTGTCCACTTAAATTTGCTCCGGCCAGACAGGTGGCTGTTCTGGTTAAGCCATTCTGCCAAGAGGCCAGGAGCCTGGCATCTCCTTCACCTCCAGGGCCTCCCCACCCTACCTGCACTGGCGGGTCCGCGTGCTGAATGTTATCCTGCAGGTGGCTCATGAGCATGAGGTCGCGGGCCTGGTACCAGCGGGAGTGCAGAGCGTGGTGGTAGATGTGGCAGAGGATGGCGCACGTGCGGATCCGGTCTGTGCGGTCCTTGGCGTAGATGTACTTGCACAGTCTCTCCATCAACACGGCCGAGTCCTCACCCTCATTTTCTGCCTGGTCTTGCTCCGACTGGGGGAGGAAGGGAGGTCGTTTGAGGAGATTGGTTTTAAAAGGCACAGCTTCTAGCGACCAAAGATGAGACTCTATCCAGTCTAATTCTAATACCTCAGTTTCCCTCCCTGCTCCACCTGAGGAAGTCTCTGGAGAGTAGCTGATTTGCCTAGGACAGGCAGACACACCCGTTACCCTCTGCCATGTGCTCACCTTTGAGGAGCCCTCAGGTGGGGTCAGCTGCCGCTGATGGGCCTTGTAATCGAACTTGTAGTAGGTGTGCAGGATTCGCAGCAGGTAGATACGGCAGACCTCCTCAGTGGTGCCCTTCTCCTCCAGGTAGCGCTGCACGCGCTCGATGATGGCGCACACCTGGGCCTCGTCCTTCAAGTGCTCCACGTACTCTGGCAGGGAGAACACCCACCCTCATCTCAGCTGGGCAGCCAGGCTTTCCCGACCATCTGTCCCCAGTCATTCCAGTTACCGTGACCCTCTTCTGTATCTGTCAGAAATGTCTAGTCACTGTACCCCAGAAAGACCATCTCCCACTCCCAGGACCCAGAACCTTCCCATCCCCACAGCTTAGAAAAAAAATCCCAACTGCCAACCTCTGCCAATAAGGGTCTGCCAGGTCTGGCCCTTGTCTGGTCTCCCACAATTCTCCCTCTGCCTTACTGTGCTCGAGTCACACTGGCCTTGTTACTCCTGGAACATCAGGCGTGCTCTTGCTCCTCCTGTCAGGCACTATCTTCAGCTGGTTCTTCCCCCTGACTAACTCTTCCTCATCGGATCTCACCTCAGGCAGCCCCTACCTAAGGATGCTTTCTCCAGCCATTAGCTACCACAGTCACCCCCTCCAGCCACTTTTTACCACAGGACCCTATTTTAACTCCAAACTCACACTTCACATTATCTAGAATTATTATGATTATTTGAAATGGAGTTTCATCACTCTTTAGCCCAGGCTGGAGTGCAGTGGTGCGATCTTGGCTCACTGCAATCTCTGCACCGCTGGGTCCAAGTGGTTCTCCTGCCTCAGGCTCCACGTAGCTGGGATTACAGGTCCACCATGCCCGGCTACTTTTTCTATTTTGAGTAGAGCCGGGGTTTTGCCATGTTGGTCAGGCTGGTCTCAAACTCCTGACCTCAGATGATCCACACTCCTCAGCCTCCCAAAGTGCTGGGATTACAGGCATGAACCACTGCTCCCGGCCTATAATTATATTGTTTAATATCTTACTATTATTTGTCAAACTGCCTTTCTCCATCCAGTACAAAAGGTAAGCTTTTGGCTGCCTTGCTGATCCCTACACCCTTGACTTGATAGGCACATTCACACTTTTACTCAGTATGCTTCACTTTCACACCCCAATGCCTCTCATCTAAGCTAAACAAACCAAGTGAATAGATACCTTACCCCAAGGGTTCTCAAAGTATAGCCTTGAGACCAGCAACCTGGGAGCAGGCTAGAGGAGCATGCTCTCAGGCCCCACCCAGACCTACGGAATCAGAAAGGATGGGACTGGGAACCAGTCTCATCAGGCCCTTCTGTGTGAATGCTAGGGTAGGGAAGGGCTGGCTTTTCAAGCACTCTGACTTAGTATAATCCTTACAAAGCTCTAAACCTTGCATTATTCCCTGCACTTTTTCTCTCACCAAAGCCTACGCTTGCTCAGGCTCACCTTGGGAGTGAGGATCAGTATTTTGCATTATTTTGGTGAATTCTTCATCCATTCGTTCCACTAGAGTTAGGATGCAGCCACGGACACGCAGTGGCTGAAAAGGAAGGCGAAGGAGGAGTCAATAAATCAGCCCAGATCTCAGTCCCAAACCTCAACCCTGTAGCCTCCCTGAGCCTCCCCCTAAGCATAAGACACACACCTCCAATTATCCTGCCAACTCCTCCCTTTACCTGGTCAGCATTGTGCAGGTTCTCACTCCTTCCAGAATATTCTCTCCAACAAAAATGTTGGGATTTGCAAACAGGATGTCCATCAGCTCATTGATGCAGTCCAGACACTTCCCCCACATCTCTGGCTGCCAAGATTTCAGACCACAGCAGAGTCAGGTGTGAAGGTAGAGTAAGCGGATGCCCCCACCCTTCGGCAGGAATCGTGGGGCCTCTCCACCACCAAGACTGCTTCCATAGCCCCTGAATCTTGAGACGCGAGGTACCTTCTTCCCCCAACCCACCAGCTACGCCCTGAGAGGCTCCTCTTCACTGCTCTCACCTTCATGTAGGTTGCCAGGTTGGGGTTATAGTCATAGAGAGAGGCGATGATATTGAACTTTATCTTGACAATGACGCCCTCTCCCAGGTTGTTTTCCGCCGCAATCTGAACCAGCAGTTGTAGCAGCTCAATCTGGGCAGCACTAGAAGGCAGAGAACTGGGTAAGGCTTTGGAGACAAATCACAAAGTCTCTCCCAGGATGCCCTCTTCAGATAACACCCCTATCCTCACCACCCGTATTGCTGCTTCTCCTTTATAAATTCCAAACAGAAGCAGCAATAATCCTAACCATCCTGAAATGCTGTAAAATGCTTTCATACCTACCACCATCCTCTGTTACCTAATAACTGAAGATAAACATCCTTTTAGTTGTTTAATCTTAAAAAAAAAAAAAAAAAAAAAGCTGGGCTTGGTAGTTCACGAGTTCGAGACCAGCCTGGCCAACATGGCAAACCCCATCTCTACTAAAAATACAAAAAAGGAGGGAACGTTATCTCATTTTATAGATAAGAAAACAGCCCCAAAAGGTTAAGTGATTGGTTTCAGGTCATGAGAAGAGTAAACAGCAGATAATGAACTGGGGAGTTCCAAGCATACCATTCCTCTACTACAGCCACACACAGACTCCCTCAACAATCCCTTCCCCCAATCTCTACTACAGGGAAAAAGAGCTTCCACCCCGTAATCCCACTGCCCAGACCCACAAATCTTACCGATCAGTTCCCTTCTTGCCTCGTGCCTGTAGGATCTCATTCAGTTTCTTGATAACGACAGCATGGGTGATCTCAGTTCCCTTGGCAAACATTTTTGGCTTCTCCTGTACCAGTACACATCCTGTTGTACGCATGCCAGTGGGAACGTGATCTTCCCTTTCCCCACAAGGGGGACCTTTATGCCCTCCCAAACCGTTCTCCAATTCATTTTACCTCTGAAATCCTCACCTTAACCAGGGGCACTCCGCCCCGGACCCTTTCCCACTCCCCGCCTTCATTGTCCTCCTCTTCCTCATCCAGGCGCTTGGATTTCCTGTCATGCTTCTTCTTAGCTTTGTCCTCCCGTTTCTTCTCGGCTGCTTTCTTGTCCTCATCTGTGGTGGGCGCCCTGCTGGGACACATGGGAGAAGATGACAGATCAGCCCCTCTTCACCTCTAAGGCTTCTTCCTCCCATCAACTTCCTACAACAACTCCTGGATCCAAGTTATGCTATATAAGAATGACCTAGAGAGCGCAGTTAACCATAACCATAACCATATCTAATAAGACAGAGTACTAACCAGGCCACCCTAGATATATTCATAGAAACAAACTGTCAGCCGGGCGTGATGGATCACTCGACGTCAGGAATCCAAGACCAGCCTGGGCAACATGGTGAAACCTCATCTCTACTAAAAAGTATAAAAATCAGCCAGGCACGTGGGTGTATGCTTGTAGTTCCAGTTACTTGGGAGGCTGAGGCACAAGCAAGAATCGCTTGAACCCAGGAGGCAGAGGAGGTTACAGTGAGCCATGATCACGCCACTGCACTCTGGCCTGGGTGACAGAGCAAGACTCACTCCCCCGCCCCTCCAAAAAAAAAAAAAGAAATGAAACAACCTGTCATTTTGCTCCAAAGCTAACATCTACAGTTTTCCAAAGAATCCACAAATAACTTACTTTCTTTGACACCAGCTGCTTTCTTCAGACTGACCAACTAATAATCATTCACCAAAAATGAATCCGTTTCCCCAAACAAATGTGCAAAAACATTTTTAAAAACTATTTCTAGGCCGGGCGCGGTGGCTCATGCCTATAATCCCAGCACTTTGGGAGGCCGAGGCGGGCAGATCACGAGGTCAAGAGATCGAGACCATCCTGGCCAACATGGTGAAACCCCGTCTCTTAAAAAAAAAAAACAAAAAACTATTTCTAAACTGTTTTCTCCCTTCTCTCCTCTCTTCTGACAACTCATTAATCTAAATTCTGAATTGCTGGGCACGGTGGCTCACGCCTATAACCCCAGCACTTTGGGAGGCTGAGGTGGCGGATCACCTCAGGTTGGGAGTTCAAGACCAGCCTGACAAACATGGAGAAACCCCATCCCTACTAAAAACACAAAATTAGCTGGGCATGGTGGCACATGCCTGTAATCCCTGCTGCTCAGGAGGCTGAGGCAGCAGAATCACTCGAACCCAGGAGGCGGAGGTTGCGGCGAGCCAAGATCGTGCTATTGCACTCCAGCCTGGGCAACAAGAACAAAAAAAAAAAAAAAAAAAAAAATCTAAATTCTGAATTAAAACAAAAAATGTTCACTACACAAAAGGCCCCCCACAAGACAGAAAAGAACACCAGCTACCTCAAATGTTCTTAGGCTACTGGACATTGCCTGAAGCCATCTCCAGACTTTAATACGTATTTACGTAATAAAATACAAAGCAAATGGCAAAGACAAATTACTTCAAACTTTGCAGAATAAATCTTTCCAGAAAGACTCAACATTTTTGAAACCTCATCTGTAATTATCATAATCTACCATTTGAACATTTATAAATAAATTTAATTTTCATTGCTTAAAAGGTTTGAATACGTTTTTGGAATAGTCTATAAATTTACCAGTTAAATGAAAATCTTGCCTTGTCAGAAGACCAATGCCGTAACTCTCAACAAAAGCTTATGGACTAGCCAGGCACGGTGGCTCAAACCTGTAATCCCAGGACTTTGGGAGGCGGACATGCGCATACTGCTTGAGCCCAGGAGTTTGGGATCAGCCTGGGCAACACAGTAAAAACCCTGTCTATATTTAAAAAAAAAAAAGCTTATAGATCTTTCACCCAAACCACTGCAAAACTCTAACGATGACTTACTTTATAGGTAAAATACTTTGCAAATATGCAAAGTATGTTCATTAAACTAAAACCTCTTGGTCCAAACCATCTCTATAGCTCTGAGATCAGAAGAGCTAAAGCTATTTATAAAATGAATACTTCGAAAGAACTTAATCTTCCTTGGCCTAAAGTATTACTCCTAGCTCTAAAGACAATGTGATCCACACCTCAAAAGGAAAACATATTACATACAAAATTCTAACTGAAAGACCTAAGACTTGGCTTGACCTCTCCTATGACAGATTATACTCTGGTATATTCATATCTTGTTAGAAATGATCAGATAACAAATGTTTACGTCCTCAGCTATATAACTAACACTTGCAAGTGACATTTCTAAATGAATATTACCTCTACTTAATACATAGTTAAGAGGCAGAAAAATAATTATTAAGACAGCAAAGGACGTCAGTCCTAACTACACTGCAAAGGATCACACCATTTTTCCATGCCTTCCTCAAGCACAACCACTGATGGAAAGCCCCTAGATGGATGTCCTTGCTTAGGATTCCAACTCGGACATTCAGTCTCACTAGAGATCCTCAAGTTCGCTTAAAAATCAAAAACAAGGCTTGTCCAACTGCAGAAGTGTTTACAACTAATTGATCACAACCAGTTAGATTTCTTTGTTCCTTCTCCATTCCCATTGCTTCACTTGACTAGTCTATAAAAAAAAAAAATCTAATCAAATCAAATAAAAATAAAAATAAAAATATGCCTCCAGAATCAGGTAACTTAGAAGTAGACGGCAGCTCTGTAAGATTTCACAGGTCAACAGTGACATCAGGTATAGATTAACCTCCTCGCAAAACCTTCAGATCGAGATCCGTAAGACAACAGACAGCCTTATCCGACATCAAAGAGGCCTGAAGCTCATGAGAATAAACCCACTCCTTTATGAGCTTGTTTTGACCAAAAGATGAAGGCTGAGAAATGCTGATGAGGGAAAGGGTATATTTAGACTGGCTGAATATGGAGTTGCTGAAAACCCTTACTGGCAGAGGGCCTATCATGTTTTCCAGAGCATTCATCAACCCTGGGTGGCATACTTGAGGAGAGCTAACATTTTAGTTTACACAGAAAAATGTGCAAACATAATCCCCTATTCTGTGGTTTTGCCGTCTCTCCTTTTTCCCTCTTTCTCCTCTGTTAATCCTGCTTTTGCTCGGTTGGTAATAAACTTGAAAATTTGTCTCCCTTGCTACACAAGTGAAACAGTGTCTGTGAATTATTCTTCTACACTACAAAGCCACAAACTCTCAATGTCCAAAACCTTTTGGCACTTGAAATTCTAACATTATTTCCTCAAGGGTTTTCCTCAGAGCATTGATTCAACTAATTTTAGATTTTTTTGATTAGGTATTCAAGTTAGTTTACAGGTTTAAAAAAAAAAAAAAAGGCAGGCTGGACACAGTGGCTCACACCTATAATCACAGGACTTTAGGAGGTCAAGGCAGGTGGCTCACCTGAGGTTGGGAGTTTGAGACCAGCCTGACCAACATGGGGAAACCCCGTCTCTACTAAAAATACAAAATTAGCCGGGCGGGTGTGGTGGCGCATGCCTGTAATCCCAGCTACTCAGGAGGCTGAGGCAGGAGAATCGCTTGAACCCGGGAGGCGGTGGTTGCAGTGAGCCAAGCCCACACCGCTGCACTCCAGCCTGGGCAACAGAGTAAGACTCTGTCTCAGAAAAAAAAAAATACAGAATGAATTTCAAAATAATTATGATGAAAGAAACCACATCCTCCAAATTACATACCGTTGATTCCATTTACGTAAAATTCTAGAAAATGCTAACTTACCTAGTGATAGAAAGCAAATTAGTGGTTGCCCCGGGAGAAGGTGAGGAAACTGCGGCAGGGGAGAAGTATTACAAAGGGAAAGGCGGAAATGTTTAGGTGTGAAATGTTTAGGAATTATGTTTTGATTGTGGTGAGTCCTATGAGTGTAAACATATGTCACAATTTATTAAATTTAACTTTAAACAAGTACAGTTATTGTATGTCATTTACACCTCAAGAAAGCTATTACAAAATTTAAAATAAAGAGGATAAACAGAAAGTACAAGATATCATAAAATGGTAAGAATAAACACACCGATAACCACAGCAGGCTGGGTGTAGTGGCTCACACTTTAGGAGGCGCAGGCAGAAGGATCACTTGAGCCCAGGAGTTTAAGACCACCCTGGGCAACATGGCAAGACCCTGTCTTGATTAAAAAAAGAAAAATTATATATAGATATATACACACACATATATATACGCACAAATATATACACATATACATGTGTGTGTGTATATATACGCATATATATACATATATACGTGTGCATATATATATATGCATATATATATACATATATACGTGTGTGTGTGTGTGTGTGTGTGTGTGTATATATATATATATATATAAAAGAAATAAATAACCATAATAAATGTAAATGAACTAAACTGCCAGAGAAGCAGAGATCAAGTTCTGGTGGTGGTTGCACAACGTGAATGTATTGAATGCCACTGATTTGTACACTTGAAAATGGTTAAAATGGGAAATGTTATGTACCACAATAAAAGAAAAAAGCAGAGATTTTATAAGAGATTGAAAAAGACACACCAAAAACCTAGCTGTCCTTAAGAGACACTCTTAATCATAGAGCATGGCAGAGTTAAAAATAAAAGGACAGGAAAAGATACATGTTGGCTTTTCATAAACGTCTGCTGGCTTTTTAGGTACAGGAAAGTTGCCTTCTATTCCTAACTTCAGTGTTTTTATCAAGAAGGAATATTAGGATTTTTTTCAAATGCTTTTTTTTGCATCGCTGAGATGACTATGGCTTTCTTTTGTCTATTATTCTACTAATATATCAGTTGATTTTCATATTATTGGGATAAAATCCTACTTGGTTTGCTTATGAAAAAAAAATTTTTTTTTTTTTGAGACAGTTTGGCTCTTGCTGCCACGGCTGGAGTGCAACGCTGCGATCTTGACTCACTGCAACCTCCGCCTCCCCAGGTTCAAGCAATTCTCCTGCCTCAGCCTCCCGAGTTGCTAGGATTACAGGTATGCACCACCATGCCCGACTAATTTTGTATTTTTAGTACAGACAGGGTTTCTCCATGTTGGTCAAACTGGTCTCAAACTCCCGACCTCAGCTGATCTGCCTGCCTCAGCCTCCCAAAGTGCTGGGATTAAAGGCATGAGCCACTGCACCCGGCCTATGAAATTTTTTAAAACACTTTTTTTAGGGGATGAGCCCACCTATCCTCCATCCCCCTACAGGCGAGGAGGGGGTGCTCCCATATAATCCTTTTTGTATGTTGCTGGGTTTGGTTTTCTACTATGTTGTTGAGGAGTTTTGAGTCCATATTTATAAAAATACACTTTTACAGTCTTATAGTTATCTTTTCTTGTGATGTATCAAGTCTAATTTTAGACAGCAGCCTTTGTAAACACACATGTGCAGTGCACACCACACACCAGCCCAAACAATGGGAGACTTCAATGCATAATTATTCAAAGACAAAAAGTCACGTACAGTAGATATAAAAGATCTGAGCCAATAAGAACACTGAGTTCTGTAAGATGTCAACAGGTTAAAAAAATTAGTTTCATGATCAAGCAGGCTTTTGAGACAGTTAATAAAACAAAGTTAGGCACACTTATTTTCGTGGAACTTTTCAGAGGTGGTTGTAAACCCTCTAAGAAGGGGTGTGATAGACAATGCTGCCCAGACTTGACCAGTGTTCCCCGAAGCACTTGACAAAAAAAGGCTTCTCAATAAAATGCCAAAGTAAGCTACTCGGCCTGTCTAGACCTCTAGAGGGTTGAAAACTCACTACCTCCTAAAGCAGCATGACCACAACTTTTAAAGGTAGGAAAGCAGCCTCAAGAGTAATTTCTTCCCATTAAAAGGTACTATTTGTCTGGGTGCAGTGGCTCACACCTATAATCCCAGCACTTTGGAAGGCTGAAGAGGGAGGATTACTTGAGCCCAGGAGTTTGGGATCAGTGTGGGGAACATGGTGAAACCTCATCTCTACTAAAAATACACAGAAGCCGGGCGCAGTGGCTCACGTCTGTAAACCAGCACTTTGGGAGGCCAAGGCAGGTGGATCACGAGGTCAGGAGTTTGAGACCAGCCTGGCCAACATGGTGAAACCCTGTCTCTACTAAAAACACAAAAATTAGCCGGGAGTGGTGGCGCGTGCCTGTAGTTCTAGCTACTTGGGAGGCTGAGGCAGAAGAATCACTTGATGAAGCCAGGAGGTGGAGGTTGCAGTTAGGTGAGATCATGCCACTGCATTCCAGTCTAGGCGACAGAGTGAGACTCCATCTCAAAAAACAAACAAACAAACAAACAGACAAACAAACAAAAAAACAACAAAGAATCAGCTGGGCGTCCTGGTGTGTACTTGTAGCCCCAGCTACCGGAGCCTGAGGTGGGAGGATCACCTGAGCCTGAGAAGTCAAGGTTACAGTGAGCTGAGATCTCGTCACTGCACTCCAACCTGGGTGACAGAGAGAGACCCAGTCTCAAAAGAGCACTATTTATCTGTAATTTGCACAAACTAGCCAAGAAAAAAATAAATAAAAGTGCTATTTTTAGTGAGCTTCAGATTTCACTCTGGTGGGACACACAGGAGCAGGTATCACTTTTACTATAAAGGGAGAAACTGAGGCTTAAGGTCAAGTAACTTACACGAAGTTGTACAGCTGCTAAAGGCTGGGAGACAGACTCCACACTGGGATCCCTTCCTATTCTGACTGTCCCAGTAAAGTTCTGTGGGATTTTACTGAAAGTAAAGTTCATCAACACTTGCAGCAGTCTGTATGCTGTATATACACTAAGAAGTTCTCAGGAGGGGTGACAACAGTAGCAACGCACACTGAGGGTTCACCACACGCCAGTCCTAGATGAACTACTTCCTTATATCACACCTCCCTGTATTCCTGCAGCTGTTTGGGAAGGGATGGTTCCCTCCCTTATTTTACAGATGAGAAAACTGAAGATTAGACAGGTTAAGTAGTTAGTCCAGTATCACACAGCTAACAGGTGCCAAAGTGAGATCTGCACCCAATCCACATGCAGTGAGTAAGGCTGTGGGTAAATATTTGGACTCTGGACCCTTCAATTCTCATCTTCAGGACACATTAGCTTTGTGGCTTTAGCCAACTAATACACTTGACTCTCTGATCCTACTGTAAAATGCTAAGAGTTGGCTTCTCCAGCCTAAAAGGACTCCACGGAAGAATCAATAATGTTCAAGCCAATTAAGGGCTTTCCAACACTTCCAATGTAACCCTAGCTCCCACTACTTTTCTTACTTTTTAAGAAATCTTGAGGCCAGTGCGGTTTGTTTCCCTTCTTCCTCCTCTGAGTCAGAATCAGAAGATGTGGAACCTGTGTCCCAGTCTTCATCATCTTCAGAATCTTCTGAGTCCTCATCTTCATCCTTAGAGGGAAAAAAGAAAGAGGATCAGAAGGAAGAAGATAAGGAGATCGACTGGTTTCCTAAACTCATGGATGCTCACCTCTACCCTCCTTACAAACCCATGTTCCAGAGATTTCTTTTTTTTTTCTTTTCTGAGATGGGAGTCTCCCTCTGTCACCCAGGCTGGAATGCAGTGGCATGATCTTGGCTCACTGCAACCTCCGTCTCCCAGGTTCAAGCAATTCTCCTGCCTCAACCTCCCGAGTAGCTGGGACTACCTACAGGCGTGTGCCACCACACCTCGCTAATTTCTGTATTTTTTAGTAGAAATGGGGTTTCACCATATCGGACAGGCTGGTCCTGAACTCCTGACCTCGTGATCCACCCGCCTCGGCCTCCCAAAGTGCTGAGATTACAAGCATGAGCCACTGCACCCGGCCTATTTATTTTCATGAGTAGAACAACAGTGGCTACTCATGGAATCAAGGTATCAAGGGCTGGAATGGACCATCAAGCCCCAGAGTGATGCTGGGACTTGGCCCCAGAGACACACACAGCTCCCCCCTGGCAGAGCTGGACCCAGATCCCTGTTCACCCATTGCTCTTATGTAAGAGGAAGTCTGTTCTCAACTCCACTAAACTATACCCCTCCCAAACCTAGGGGTTTGAGTCTTTTCTTTTCCCCGCAGGGATTCAGGAACAACCTCTGGCAGGAAATCACCCATCTAACCCTGGCTCTTACATCCATCTTTTTGAGGAACTTGCAGACTCTCCCCCAGAAGGAACATCTGATTTCTTCTTCAAGAAAGTTGCAGCACTGACTCCGTCCTCATCCTCATCCTCATCTGAAGAGCCTATGGGAATGGAGGGAGAGAGATCCTGAATGTTGAAAAGCCAGACTGGAGGGCAGTCAAGAAACTAGGTCAAGGGCAGCGCTAACTCTGGACCTCCTATTTGGAACAAAGGTTCTTTTGCTCACCTTCTGAATCCTCCTCATTCTTCTCAGCATCTTCATCCGCAGACTGCTCAGGGTTCTGGACAGAGAGAAGTGAGAGAACAATCCCGGACGCTCGCCAGCCATAACCCCACCCCACCCCTCTACCCCAGACAGTTCTGTCATGGTTCCTGCTCCAGTCACCTCCCACTACCAATTACATCTTTGGGCCTCGGTCACGGGGTCACTGTTCCCACAGTTCAGTAAGTGTGCCTCTAGCCTCCCACCTGCTTGTAACTTGTGATATGGGACTCAAAATCACGGTTGTATTTTCGGATCTTCTGGCGCAAAGTGCTCAAAGCCTTGGCATTGTTCTTGTTCATCTTCTTCTTCCCTTCCTTATCTTCCCAAAGCTAAAGGGAAGAGGAAAGAAAGAGAGAACAGTCCTCAGAAACTAAGTAGTATTTCCTAAACTCCAGGCTTCTTCACCACTTTTCACTCTTGCTATCGGCTTACCACTGGTACTGCTTATTAACTACATCTGCTAGTTTTCTTTTTTTTGAGACGGAGTCTTGTTCTGTGACCCCGGCTGGAGTGCAGTGGCGCAACCTGGGCTCACTGCAACCTCCACCATCCGGCTTCAAGTGATTCTCCCGCCTCCGCCTCCTGAATAGCCGGGATTATAGGCACTCGCCACCACGTCCAGCTAATTTTTATATTTTTAGTTGAGATGGGGTTTCACCATGTTGGTCAGCCTGGTCTCGAACTCCTGACCTTGTGATCTGCCCAAAAGTGCTGGGATTACAGGTGTTGAGCCACCATGCCCGGCCAGCTTATTATTTTTTTTCTTTGAGACTGAGTCTTGCTCTGTCACCCAAGCTGGAATGCAATGGTGCGATCTAGGCTCACTGCAACCCCAAGACAGGGTTTCACCATATTGGCCAGGCTGGTCTCGAACTCCTAACCTTGTGCTCTGCTCGCCTGGGCCTACCAAAGAGATGGGATTACAGGAGTGAACCACCGCGTCCGGCCCTGTTAGTGTATTTTCAAAAGATCCTATACATTCCACCACTAAAAGTACAAAACCATGAATAAGCAATGGTAATAAATACAGACATCACACCTCATTAAGATAGTCCTCTAGGTCAGCGAGGATTCGGATATAGAACCGGGGGACACCTTCTTTGTCCACAATGCTCTTGGCCTTCCCATATGCTTTTCCCAGGAGCTCAAACTCTTCCAGGCACTTGGTGACATCACGAATCTTCATGGCATTACGAATGGTCCGGATAAGGTTGGTCAGCTCCTCAAACCTGGGTTGCGAGCCCAATACCACATTGAACATGCCCACCGAGGGGACAACTCACCACTGCTCCCAGAGACTCCCATGACCCAGCCTCCCCATGGCTTCACCTCTTGTCCTTGGCACTTCGGACAACTCTCTTGGTATCTTCTTCATCCTCGCTCAGCAACAATGGCCTGTTTGGAAGGAATGGAGACCATTAATCTCCTTTCCTACGCCCAGTCTTCCAACAGATCCATATTTCCCTTCTCAGGACAGGTGGAACTGAGTAACCCAAGCCAGCCATACCATACCCATCTTCTTTTGACTCCTCCTCAAGGCCACTTCATACACAACTCACTCTTTTAAGTGTACGTTAAATAAGGCCTTTTGTTCAGTGTTGTAGCAAACACAAAGGTGACAGTAGCTATCCTCTCAAAAACAAATGAAGGTGCTTATTCACTGTGTAACTAATGACATAGAGACACAAGTCACTACAGAAATACAGAAAAAAAAAAAAAAAAGAAAGAGGTTGGGCTGTGCACAGTGGCTCATGCCTGTAATCCCAGCACTTTGGGAGGCTGAGGCGGGTGGATCACCTGAGACCAGCCTGGCCGACACGGCAAATCCCTGTCTCTACTAAAACTACAAAATTTAGCTGGGTGTGGTGGAGTGTGCCTGTAATCCCAGCTATTCGGGAGGCTAAGTCAGGAGAATCGCTTGAACCCGGGAGGCAGAGGTTGCAGTGAGCCGCAATCACGCCATTGCACTCCAGCCTGGGGGAGACAAGAGTGAAACTCTTGTCTCAAAAAAAAAAAGAAAGAAAAAAGAGGTAGAGAAAAACGATACTTGGACTATAATGAACAGAAAGGCTTCAAGGAGGTGGTACCTAAACTAGATCTTAGCAACATGACTCAAAGTATGAGAGGCCAATAGCAAGGGGAAAGTCGCAATGGCATTAACGCCTCCAGTGCTAGTATTTTTCTATGATACTAAGACCACACCATAGGCTCACAGTCAGCAACAATACCGCTATTCTTTTTGCTTGTTAAGAGACAAGGTCTCACTATGTTGCCCAGGCTGGCCTCCAACTCCTGAGTTCAAGGGAGCCTCCCACCTCAGACTCCAGAGTAGCAGTTGGGACTACACACATGCACCATCTTGCTTGCCTTTTTTTCCTTCCTTTTTATTATTTTGTGGATTTTTTTTTTTTTTTTGAGATGGAGTTTTGCTCTATCACCCAGGCTGGAGTACAATGGCACGATCTCGGCTCACCGCGACTTTGTCTCCCAGGTTCAAGTGATTCTCCTGTGTCAGTCTGCTGAATGAGTAGCTGGGATTACAGCTGCCTGCCACTATACCCTGCTAATTTTTGTATTTTTAGTAGAGACCATGTTGGCCCGGCTGGCCTCAAACTCCTGACCTCAGGTTATCTGCCCACCTCCGCCTCCCAAGTGCTGGGATTACAGGCTTGAGCCACCTGCCTGGTCTGGATTATTTTGTATTGTATGGCAAATGACACTGGTTTCCACCTGTAGAAGTGATACAAAATCATATGCATATTGGCATATACATGTGATACTTTTAAAACAGTAGCACGAGCATATGGCAGATGTTTAAGAAACACCATTCCGGTGGAGCACAGTGGCTCATGCCTGTAATCCCAGCACTGTAGAATGCCGGGCGGGAGGTTCACTTGAGCCCAGGAGTTCAGAACCAGCCTAAGCATCACAGTGAAATCCCTTCTCTATAAAAATTTAGAAACAATTAGCCTGCTGCGATGGCGTGATGCTGTAATCCCAGCTACTTGAGAGGCTGAGGTGGGAGGATCGCTTGAGATCTGAAGGTCGAGGCTGAAGAAAGCTATGACCACCCCCCCAAAAAAAGGAAAAAGAAAAACCATTCCATCGTTTCAAAGAGCTGGAAAAAAAAGTAATGTAAAGAAATAGGGGATGGAATTTACGTAGAAATGAACAGGCATGTAAAATGTTTAAGCTCCTGTGTACACAGAGGGTGGCCAGACCTCAGAGCCACATCACGGGGCTCCCAGATACCAACCAAGCATTTTGCATTTCCTTCCATGAGCAGTGGGAAGTCACTAAAGACTTCTCGGCGGTAAGATGAGAGGAGAAAGAAGGTAGAGGCTGTAGACTTAGAGGCTGAAGCTGATGCCACAGATCTGGCCAATGGGAAACCTCTCCTCTGTGATTCTATCCCTTGTTACCTGGTGGGTGGACTCCCGCTATCACAGCCCTTTAAGGCTTCTCTCTCCAACACCGCTCCGATCCTGCAAATTCTGGTCTTTGTCTGAACCCGATCTCCCCCACCCTCACGTACACTGCCTTCCACAACCCGCCTAATCCCGCACTCCCAGAGTGGTCACCACCACAGCTCCCGCCACTCACTGTTTGCCGTAGTTGCCCCCGACAGGTTTGGTGACGAGTTCCTCCCCGGACAGGGACGACTCGGACTCGCTGTCCGAACCAGTGGTGAAAAACCGCGACATGGCGACGGCGCGGAGGTGCTACGGCCGGCGCTGCCGGACCTGCGGGGGAGCCAAGGCGTCAAGGGCCACGCGAAGAGGCCCGGGCCACCACCTTCCGATCCCCCTATCCCTCACCGGCCCCATCCAGACCTCGACCCAGGTCTCCCTCCACGATACACGAGGCCCAAAATATACCAACCAGCTTCAGTCTCTAGACACACCGCAGAGCCGGGACAGCGGAAATGCCGAAAGAGAAGGCGAGCCTTGCGTCACTTCCGGGAAGCGCTGACGAACTACATTGGTAGACTACAACTCCCAGTGGCCTTTGGGCCACACTGGGGCGGGGACAAGCCTGATGAACTGGGCGCTGAGAGACGGCACTTGGGGGAGGCCGAGCCGACGGATCACTTGAGACCGGGAGTTCGAGACCAGACTGACTAATGTGACGAAACCCCGTCTCTACTAAAAATACAAAAAATTAGCTGGGCGCAGCTACTTGGGAGGCTGACGCAGGAGAATCGCTTAAACCCTGGAGGTGGAGGTTGCAATGAGCCGAGATCGCGCCACTGCACTCCAGCCTGGGCGACAGAACGAGACTCCATCTCAAAAAATAAAATATGAAGTAAAATAAAATAAAACCCTGACCTCATCCCGGACCGCAGAACAAGAATGTAAGGGCCAGTGCCCATGTGACGAGCACTGATGATGAGCTGCTAGAATTTGGAGTGAGGCTTAGAGCCGACTTCCAGTCAGACTATTTGGGCTCAAATCCCAGTTCTGCCACTTTAGACAAGTTTCCTAACCTCTCTATGCCTCAGTCTCCCCAAGCTATCAAATAACAATACCACCTCTTTATAGAGTTTTATGAGAATAAAATAACTTGGTGTATCTGAAGAATTTGGAACAGTGCTTTGTACAAAATCAGCATATAATATTAGTTAGTATTCATTCTTCATTTCACAAACAGTTATTTCATGAGCATTCATTATGAACAAGCAATGTCCTAGATATTGGATACAGCAGTGAGAAAAACCTAAAAGATTCCTGATTTCAAAAGGAACTCACATTCTGGTGGTCCAACATAGTTAACTAAATGCGTAACAAGATAGTACTAGGCAATATAAAGACATTAAGGTACAGAGTTATAGAGGAAGCTAGGAAGGTCTGGACCTCTCTGAAGAGGTGATATTTGAGCAGAGATCCAAATGGCAGGAAGGAGGAAGCCATACAAAGGTCATCTAGGGGAAAAGAGCATTTCCAGCAACCACAAAGGCCTTCAGGCAGAAATGAGATTGGACGGTTCTAGGAATAAAGAGAAGGTGGCCTGGTGCAGTGGTTCACACTTGCAATCCCAGCACTGTGGGATAATCCCAGCACTCTGGGAGATTGAGGCAGACAAATCACAAGGTCAGGAGTTTGAGGCCAGCTTGGCCAATATGGTGAAACCCTCTCTCTACTAAAAATACAGAAGTTAGTCGGCCATGGTGGCGGGCCCAGCTACACGAGAGACTGAGGCAGGAGAATCCCTTGAACCCTGGGAAGTGGAGGTTGCAGTGAGCCAAGATGGTACCATTGGGCTTCAGCCTGAGTGACAGAGCGAGCTTCTTCTCCAAAAAAAAAAAAAAAAAAGGAGAGAGAGAAGGCCAATCAGTAAAGCAAGCAAGGCATTAATAGTATAGAAGTAGACAATGCTGGCTAGACGCGGTGCCTCATGCCTGTAATTCCAATATTCGGGGAGTCCGAGGCAAGCAGATCACCTGAGGTCAGGAATCAAGACCAGCCTGGCCAACACAGCAAAACCCCGTGTCTACTAAAAAATACAAAAATTAGCTCAACATGATCTCAAAAAATAAAAATAGGGATTTACGGATGTACAATGATCCTTGTTTTTGTTTTGTTTTTAAAAATATTTTTTTAAGACAGTTTTGCTCTTATCGCCCAGACTGGAGTGCAATGGCACAATCTTGGCTCACCACAACCTCTGCCTCCCAGGTTCAAGCGATTCTCCTGCCTCAGCCTCCAGAGTAGCTGGAATTACAGGCATGCACCACCACGCCTGGTTGATTTTTGTATTTTTAATAGAGACGGGGTTTCACCATGTTGTCCAGGTTGATCTTGAACTCCTGACCTCAGATGATCTGCCCTCCTCGGCCTCCCAAAGTTCTGGGATTACAGGCGTGAGCCACCATGCCAGCCCTCTTTTTTAAAAAATAGTATATGTCCATTATTACAAAATGTAAATGGTACAACAGAATACACAGGAAGAAAAAGAATATACAGGAAAAAAATCTCCTTCCCACTCTGACCTCCAGTTCCTCGGCTTTCTCTCTAGAAGCAAATCCAATTGTCAATTTATAGTGTCATCTTCCAGATGTCACTTTGGCCCTCTCTCTCTGTTTACACACACACGCACACACACACACACACACACACACACACACACACACACAAGTCGACCCTTGAACAATGTGAGTTTAAACTGTTCAGGTCTACGTGTATATGGATTTTATTCAATAAATACAGCCAATCCTCCATACAAGTGAGTTCCACATCTGGAACTAAATGCCAGTCAAAAATAACAGCATTTGCTGGATTAGAAACCCATGTATACCAAGGGACTGTGTTTTGTAACTACAGATTCCACGGGGCAACTGCGAGACTTGAATATGCATAGATTTTGGTATCTCCCCGGGAGTCCTGGGACCAATCCTCTGAGGATTCCAAGGAATGACTAGATAGAGAGAAAAGGATATAGACAGCTGCGTGTATTGTGAGTGTGTGTGTGTGTGTGTATATATATATATATATATATAGGAATTATATAGCACGGGGGTATGTGTGTGTGTGGGGGATGTGTGTGGGGTGAGTGTGTGGGGTGTGTGTGTGTGTCTACCTGGCACATATCTATCCCTACCCTTGTTTCCTGTATCTTATTTCATTATTCATATATCTTGCAGCTCATTCTGCATCTGTGCATATGGCTCTGTCGCATTCTTTTTTTTGGAGACGGAGTCTCGTTCTGTTACCAGGCTAGAGTGCAGTGGCAAGGTCTCGGCTCACTGCCATCTCTGCCTCCTGGATTCAAGTGATTCTCCTGCCTCAGCCTCCCAAGTAGCTGGGATTATAGGCACGCACCACCACGCCTGGCTATTTTTGTATTTTTTAGTAGAGACGGGTTTTTGTCATGTTGGCCAGGCTGGTCTCGAACTCCTAACCTCAGGTGAACCACTTGCCTCGGCCTCCCAAAGTGCTGGAATTACAGGCATGAGCCACCGTGCCCATTTTTTGAGACGAAGTTTCGCTCTGTCGCCCAGGCTGGAGTGCAGTGGCACGATCTCAGCTCACTGTAACCTCTGCCTCCCAGGTTCAAGCGATTCTCCTGCCTCAGCCTTCTGAGTAGCTGGGATTACAGGCATGAGCCATCACGCCTGGCTAAGTTTGCATTTTTAGTAGAGACGAGGTTTCTCCATGTTGGTCAGGCTGGTCTCGAACTCCTGTCCTCAGATGATCCTCCTGCCTCAGTCTTCCAAAGTTCTGGGATTACAGGCATGAGCCATTGCGCCTGGACTTGTCTCATTCTTTTTAATGGCAGAATATTGTTCTATTATATGACATACCATAAAATGTATTCTTCAGACTTCCAATGCTGATTGCCTTTTTATTTATTTATTTATTTATTTATTTATTTATTGAGATGGAGTCTCGCTTTTTTGCCCAGACACTGGAGCGCCGTGGCATGATCTTGGCTCACTGCAACCCCTGCCTCCCTGGTTCAAGTGATTCTCCTGTCTCAGCCTCCCAAGTAGCTGGGATTACAGGTGCCTGCCACTGTGCCTAGCTAATTTTTGTATTTTTAGTAGAAATGAGATTTCACCATCTTGATCAGGTTGGTCTCAAACTCCTGACCTCATGATCCACCTGCCTTGGCCTCCCAAAGCGCTGGGATTAGAGGCGTGAGCCACCGCACCTGGCCTGATTGCCTTTTAAAAGTATTCATAATAACCCCAGAAAGCAGACCTTGTTGTTCCAGTTTAGAGAGGAGGATGCTGATGTCAGAAGAGGTCAAGTGACTTGCCCAAGGTCACATCAATAGCCTGCATTCCAACCCAAACATTATTTCACGGCTATCTGAACTGAACTGTTGAGAGATGTGTTGTTTTAGAGCCAGACTCCAACAATTTTTGAATGAATTCATCTTAGTTTTTTTTTTTTTTTTTTTGCAATAGAGTCTCATTCTGCTGCCCAGGCTGGAGTGCAGTGGTGTGATTATGGCTCACTGAAGCCTCAAGCTCCTGGGCTCAAGCAATCGTCCCTCCTCAGCCTCCTGAGTAGCTGAGACTACAGGCACACACCACCACATCCAATTAACGTGTTTGCTTTTTGTAGAGATGGGATCTCATTATGTTGCCCAGGTAGCCTTGAACTCCCGGCCTCAAGCAATTCTCCAGCACTGGCCTTCCAAAGCTCTGGGATTACAAGACTCAGCCACTGTGCCTGGTCTCAGTTTAGTTTTGTGACTAGGAAAGTTGGGTATGGGCTGGGTGTGGTGGCTCACGCCTGTAATCCCAGCACGTTGGGAGGCTGAAGGGGGTGGGTCACTTGAGGTCAGGAGTTCGAGACCAGCCTGGCCAACATGATGAAACCCTGTCTCTACTAAAAATGCAAAAATTAGCCAGGCATGGTGGCGCATGCCTGAGATTGCCCAGCTACTTGGGAAGCTGAGGCAGGAGAATTGCTTGAATCTGGGAAGTGGCGTTTGCAGTGAGCCGAGATCTCACCACAGCAGTCCAGCCTGAGTGACACAGCGAGACGCTCTCTCAAAGAAAAAAAAAAAGAAAACCTAATAATTTACCTAATAATTTCTTCCTTTATGAGCATAGTAGTTTCTGCTGACGGGAGACAAAATATAGGTGTATTTAATAGACAAATTTTGTTAATACCAGGATTTTGATGGGGTCCTAATGGTCTCAGGAGAGGGAAGCACACCCTGAAAGAGCTTTGATCAGTCTCGTGTCTCCAGTTCATGTGGGCGTACATATTTCCTGTAGTAGATTGACTCTCTTCATGTGCCTATAATAACACAGCCGGCAAGCAGGAAGATTATAACCATAATTCGGCATTTGAATAACAATTTCAAACGCATAAAGGAACTTGAAACTCATTAAAAACTTCTAGGTGGGCAGGAAAGCAGCTATTACTAACCTCATTTTACAAATGAGAAAAGCAGGACTCTGGAGTGCCGGGAGGGCTCTGCTGTGACAGCATGAGATTCTGAAACCAGGTCCTCTAACTCGCAGGTCATAGAAGACGCTCCTGAATATATTATTTTATTGCAGAAGGGGGATGGACGGAGAGGAAGGAGAGGATAGAACATGGGAAGAGGGGCGGGAGTGCCATGGGAACCCCTCTCTGGGACAAAATGCTAGGTACCACACTCTCCCTCACTCACGCAATCCAGCCACTGATATCCCTCCTTTCCTTTATTTTTTCCTTTTCTTTTTTAATCTTAAAAAAATATTATTACTATTTGAGACGGGGTGTCACTCTGTCACCCAGACTGGAGTGCAGTGGTGTGATCATAGCTCAATGCAGCATCAAACTCCTGAGCTCAAGCTGGGACTCCAGGTTCACACCACCATGTCAGACAGTTATTTATGTATTTATTTTGAGACAGGGTCTTGCTCTTTCACCCAAGCTGGAATGGAGTGATACAATCACTGTACTGGGACTACAGGCACCCGTCACCACATGAGACTTATTTATTTTTATTTTTTGAGACAGAATTTCGCTCTGTTGCCCAGGCAGGAGTGCAATGGTGAGATCTTGGCTTGCCGCAACCTCCACCTCCTGGGTTCAAGTGATTCTCCTGCCTCAGCCTCGTGAGTAGCTGGGATTATAGGCCCATGCCACCACGACCAACTAATTTTTGTATTTTTAGTAGAGACGGGGTTTCACCATGTTGGCCAGGCTGGTCTTGAACTCCGGACTTCAAGTAATCCACCTGCCTTGGCCTCCCAAAGTGCTGTGATTACAGGCGTGAGCCACTGCACCCAGCCAAGACTTACTCATTTTTATTTTTTTAGAGATGGAGTCTTGGTATGTTGCCCAGTCTGGTCTCAAACTCTTGGGCTTAAGTGATCCTCCTGTCTTGGCCTCCCAAAGTGTTGGAATTACAGGCATGAGCCAAAGTGCCTGGCCTCAGTATCCTCTTTCTAAAATAAATATCTAAAAAGACTATGAAATTCACAGATAATATTACCTTCTGACACATAATTTTGTTGTATTTTGCTTTGTGTTTAATTTTCTCAATTAATGTCTTAGCATACCCCTCAGTTCATTTCACATAGTACATGTTCAATAATATGTTTTTATTATTATTATAAATTTTTTGTTTTGAAACAGAGTCTTGCAGGATTTCCACTCAGTGCAAACTTGGCTTCCCAGGCTCAAGCAGTTTTCCTGTCTCAGTCACTCGAGTAGCTGAGATTACAGGCATGCACCACCACACCCAACTAATTTTTGTATTTTTAGTAGAGACAGGTTTATCATGTTGGCCAGGTTGGTCTCAAACCCCTAGCCTCAAGTGATCCGCCTGCCTCGGCCTCCAAAGATGCTGGGATTACAGGCATGAGCCGCCTCACCCTGCCTATTATTGTAATTATTGGAAGACTACATACATATAGCTAAATGAACCAACTGCACTAATCAATCACTGGTTTGGTGTCTATCATCATCTATTAGTTTTGCCTGTTTTTTGATTTTTGTTTTTATTGGAGGCAGGATCTCACTCTCCTGCCCAGGCTGGTGTGCAATTGAGAGATCCCAGCTCACTGCAGCCTTGAATTCCTGGGTTTAAGGGATCCTCCCGTCTCAGCCTCCCAATTAGCAGGGACCACCGATGTGCACCACCGAGCTCAGCTAATGTTTTTTATGGGGACTTTGTTTTTTTGTAGAGATGGGAGGTCTCACTATGTTCCCAGGCTGGTCTTGAACTCCTGGCCTCCAGCAATCATCAGGCCTCAGCCTCCCAAAGCACTGGGATTACAAGTGTGAGCCACTGTGCCTGGCCAGTTTTGCCCATTCTTGAGCTTCATATAAATAGAATCATAAGGCATATCCTCTTTTGTGCCTGGCTTCTTTTGCTGACCATAATACTTAGGAGATTGATCTGTGATAAGTGTCCAGTATGATAGGTCATTCTCTTTTTTTTTTTTTTTTTTTTGAGACAGAGTTTCGCTGTGGCCCAGGCTGGAGTGCAATGGCACAATCTTGGCTCACCGCAACCTCTGCCTCCCGAGTTCAAGTGATTCTCCTGCCTCAGCTTCCTGAGCAGCTGGGATTACAGGCGCCTGCCACCGCACCTGGCTAATTTTTGTATTTTTAGCGGAGACAGGGTTTTGTCATGTTGGCCCGGCTGGTCTCGAACTCCCAACCTCAGGTCATCCGCCCGCCTCAGCCTCCAAAAGTGCTGATTACAGGCGTGAGCCACTGCACCCGGCCTGGTCATTCTTCTTAAATTCCTGAATGGTCTTCAACTGAATGACAATGCCACAATGTATTTATTCTCCTGTAGATTTTTTTTTTTTTTAATGGAGTCTCACTCTGTCCCCCATGATGGAGTGTAGCGGCACGATCTTGGCTCATTGCAACCTCCGCCTCCCAAGTTCAAGTGGTTCTCATGCCTCAGCCTCCTGATTGCTGAGATTATAGGCATGCACCACCACGCTTGGCTAATTTTTGTATTTTTAGTAGAGATGGGGTTTCACTATGTTTAGTAGAGACCAGGCCTGGCTGGTCTTGAAATCCTGAGCTCAGGTGATCCACCTGCCTCAAACTCCCAAAATGCTGGGATTATAGGTGTGAGCCACCACATCTGGCCATATTATAAATAAAGCTTGTATCAATATTTTCTTTCTTTCTTTCTTTCTTTCTTTTTTTTTGAGATGGGGTCTTGTTTTGTTGCCAGGCTGGAGTACAGTGGTACAATCTCAGCTCACTGCAGCCTCCATCCTCAAGCGATCCTCCTGCCTCAGCCTCTCAAGTAGCTGGAACTGCAGGCATGCACCACCACCCCCTTTAATTTTTTGTAGTTTTAGTATACACGGGGTTTCACCATGTTGGCAAGGATGGTCTCAATCTCTCCATCTCGTGATCCTCCCGCCTTGGCCTCCCAAAGTGCTGGGATTACAGGTATGAGCCACCACACCCCACCACAACATTTTTAAAAAAATTCACATCATATGTTTAAAATTTTTATTATTAGGTACAGAGTGCTTTCTGTTATACAGCCCTGTTGACTTGAATATTTTATTTTATCGTATTATTTATTTATTTATTTTGAGACGGAGTCTCACTCTGTCGCCTGGGCTGGAGCGCAATGGTGAAATCTCGGCTCACTGCAACCTCCACCTCCTAGGTTCAAGTGATTCTCCTGCCTCAGCCTTCTGAGTAGCTGGGATTACAGGCACGTACCACCACGCCTGGCTAATTTTTATATTGTGGAGATGGGGTTTCACCATGTTGGCCAAGCTGGGAATATTTTATTATTATGACATGACATTCTTTTTTTTGTTTTTTTTTTTTTTTTGAGATGAAGTCTTGCTGTGTCACCCAGGCTGGAGTGCAGTGGTGCAATCCTGGCTCACTGCAACCTCTGCCTCACGGGTTTAAGCAATTCTCCTGCCTCAGCGTCCAAAGTAGCTGGGATTGCAGGCGCCTGCCACCACGCCCAGCTAATTATTATATTTTTAGTAGAGATAGAGTTTCACCATGTTGGCCAGACTAGTCTTGAACTCCTGACCACATGATCCACCCACCTTAGCCTCCCAAAGTGCTGGGATTACAGGTGTGAGCCACCACACCTGGCCAGACATGACACTCTTTATCTGCAGTAATACTTTTTGTGTGAAAATCTATTTTTTCTGATACTAATATACCTTTTTCAACTTCATTTTAGTTGGTATTAGCCTGGTGTATTTTTTTTCTATTAAATGCTTTTCGATATTTCTGTGTAGTGATGGTATTTATATATATCTTGAAATAGCATATAGCTGGATTTTTTTTTTTTTGAGACAGAGTTTCACTCTTGTTGCCTAGGCTAGAGTGCAATGGCATAATTTCAGCTCACTGCAACCTCTGCCTCCTGTTTCAAGTGATTCTTCTGCCTCAGTCTCCTAAGTAGCTGGGATTACAGGCACTCACTACAAAACTCAGCTAATTTTTGTATCTTTAGTAGAGATAGGGTTTCACCATGTTGGCCAGGCTCGTCTCGAACTCCTGACCTCAAGTGACCTGAGTGCCCCAGCCTCCCAAAGTGGTAGGATTACAGGCATGAGATAATGCACCTGGCCTATACTTAGCTTTTTACACTTAGAATCATGGTGATTGAGGCACTGCAGTACAGCTGGTAAGCAGTGGATTTTACTATGTGTGTTGCCTTCAGTCAAGGAATTGTCCAAGTACAGTGAACAGCTCTTGGTAAAGATCCCAATGAAGAAAAATACATCTTCCTTCAATGACCTGAGATTTTAGTCAGCTCAGGCTGCTATAACAAAATAACATAAACTGGGTAACTTAAAAACATTAGTTATTTTTCACAGTTCTGGAGGCTGGGAAGTCCAAGATCAAAGTGCTGGCAGATTTGGTGTCTGGTGAGGGCTCTGTTTCTGGTTTGCTGACAGCTGCCTTCTTGCTGTATCCCCCACTTGATGGAGAAAGAGATTGCTTGTCTCTTCTCTTTCTGCAAGACCATTATTACCATCATGATGCGTCCCACCCTCATGACCTAATCTAACCCCATTTACCTCCCAAGGCCCCACCTTCTCACCTTCGAGTACTATCACATTGGGGATTAGGGCTTCAACATAGGCATTTGGCAGGAGAACCCAAACATTTAGTTCCTGCTAATATGATGGTTGAATTTCTGAAAAATTCAGTGTATATTAAAACCAAGCAAGAAAAACTTTGGGTTTAGGCCAAGCATGGTGGCTCACGCCTGTAATCCCAGCACTTTGGGAGGCTGAGGTGGGCGGATCACCTGAGGTCAGGAGTTCAAGACCAACCTGGCCAACCTGGTGAAACCCCATCTCTATTAAAACTGCAACGATTAGTCAGGCGTGGTGGCAGTCACCTGTAATCCCAACTACTTGAGAGTTTGAGGCAGCAGAATTGCTTGAACCTGGAGGCAGAGGTTGCGGTGAGCTGAGATCCCACCATTGCACTCCAGCCTGAGTGACAGAGCGAGACTCCGTATTAAAAAAAAAAAAAAAAAAAATACTTTGGGTTCATCTGTAAAATGAAGTTAGATTCTTAGCACATATTGTTGGATGTCTCTGGGCGATATTTAAAAACTACTCAAACGTAGAAGAATTTCTCTTCATCCAGGACCATCCTGTGCATGGCAGAGTGGCTTTGCTCTCTTCTCCATGGACATTGCCACTTTCACAGTGAGATCAAAACCCCCACAAACAAGCTTCCAAAATGACCCAAGGGGGCAGTAGTACCCCACTGAGAACAACTGTTCAGGGAGCCAGCTGGGCCACAGAGGCAAGATGGTGGACTACAGCATGTGGGGCCACATTCAGTGTCTGATGATGAAGAGAAGAGGCACCCCAACATCCACAGGGCTAACCTCTCCTGCTGACAGCACCAAGCCCAGGTAGAGTGCATAGAGCAGTTCCAGAAGGAGAAGGAGGAACTGGACAGGAGCTACTGGGAATGCAAGCACAAGGTGGCCGAGTGCCAGAGGAAGCTGAAGGAGCTGGAGGTGTCTGGGAGCTGGAGCAGCTGCATGAGTAGCTGAGCTGGGAGCAGAAGCTGGAGGAGATGCCCAAGAAGAAGAGCATGCCCTGGAACGTGGACACGCTGAGCAGAGACAGCTTCAGGCCCAGCTCAGTGACTCATGCTTGTAATCCCAGCACTTTGGGAGGCCAAGGTGGGCAGATCACTTGAGGTCAGGAGTTTGAGAACAGCCTGGCCAACATGGTGAAACCCCATCTCTGCAAAAATACAAAAATTAGCTGGGCGTGGTGGTAGGCACCTGTAATCCCAGGTGCTCGGGAGTCTGAGGCAGGAGAATCGATTGAACCCGGGAGGCGGAGGCTGCAGTGAGCTGAGATCGTGCCATTGCACACCAGCCTGGGCAACAGAGTCTCAAAAAAAAAAAAAAAAAAAAAAAAGGAGGAGGCCATCCCTGCCCTCTCCCTCTCCCCACCCTCTCCACTGTCCTCACTCTCCAGCACCCATTCAAGTCTCTGCTTTGCACCAAGGGGCTTCACTGACCACAGCCACGCATCAGCATCATGCCAAAGGCCCAGGGGCCTGGGGGAGGGGCACAACTCGCCAGGCTGGTTCTCCAGGTAGACGGGAGGGGCCCTAGGCACAAGCCGGCTCTGGTCACTGGGCTCTGTTTCCACTGTTCATCTGCTGTCTGTGTCTTCTATTTGGCAAACAGCAATGATGTTCCAAAAAGGATTTTAGATATTAAAGAAAAAAAAAAAAAAGCCTGAGCGAGGTGGCTCACACCTGTAATCCCAGCACTTTGGGAGGCCGAGGAGGGTGTATCACTTGAGGTCGGGAGTTCAAGACCAGCCTGGACAACATGGTTAAAATCCATCTCTACTAAAAATACAAAAATTAGCCAGGCGTGGTGGCGTGCGCCTGTAGTCCCAGATACTTAGGCTGAGGCAGGAGAATCACTTGAACCTGGCATGTGGAGTTTGCAGTGAGCTCAGATTGTGCCACTGCACTCCTGATTTCCACAGCAAGATTCTGTCTTCAAAAAAAAGAAAACCAAAAAAACCCAAAGTTGGAAGATTCATACTTCCTCATTTCAAAAGCTCACTACAAAGCTACAGTAATCAAGACAGTGTTGTACTAGTGTAAGAATAAACCTGGACCTGGTGCAGTGGCTCACACCTGTAATCCCAGTACCTCTGGGGGCCAAGGTGGGCAGATCATTTGAGGCCAGGAGTTCAAGACCAGACTGGGCAACATAGTGAGACCCCGTCTCTACCAAAAAAATGTACAAAAAGTAGCTGGGTGTGGTGGCTAATTGGGAGTCTGAGGCAGAAGATCACTTGAGCCCAGAAGTTCAAGGTTACAGTGCCACGCCACTTAACTCCATCCTGGGTGACAAAGGCTGTTTCTAAAAAAATTAAAAATACAAATAAAATGAAAAGTTAGCAGTTAGGGTCTACTATGTTAACTTTTTTCTGCACAGACCCCTATATCACACCACCTGCAAAAAAGTTAACTCAAAATGAAAGCAAGACCTAAATGTTAGAGCTAAAACTATAAAACTCTTAGAAGAAAACATAGGAGGCTGGGCGTGGTGGCACAAGCCTGTAATTCCGGCACTTTGGGAGGCTGAGATGGGCAGATCACTTGAGGTCAGGAGTTTAAAACCAGCTTGGCCAACATGGTGAAACCTCTGTCTCTACTAAAAATATAAAAAATTAGCTGGGTATGGTGGCACACACCTGTAATCCCAGCTACTCAGGAGGCTGAGGCATAAGAATCGCTTTAACCCACGAGGCAGAAGTTGCAGTGAACCAAGATTGTGCCACTGCACTCCAGCCTGGGTGACAGAGCGAGACTCCGTCTCAGAAAAAAGGAAGAGAAAAGAAAACGCAGGAGTAAATCCTCATGACCTTGGATTTGGCAATAGTTCCTTAGATATGTGTGGGGTTTGTTTATTTGTTCTTTAAGAGATAGGGTCTTGCTCTGTGCCCAGACGGGGCTGCCGTGGTATGATCATAGCTTACTGCAGCCTCAAATTCCTGGGCTCAAGTGATCCTCTCACTTCCCCACTCCTGAGTAGTTGGGAGTACAGGCATGCACCTGGCTAATTTTATCTTGTTTTGTTTTGCTTTTGAGAGAGAGTCTAATTACTGTTACCCAAGCTGGACTCCAATGGTTCAATCTTAGCTCAATGCAACCTCCACCTTCCAGGCTCAAGCAATTCTTCTGCCTCAAGCCTCCTGAGTAGCTGGGACTACAGGCGTACCTTGTCCAGCTAATTATTTTTCTTTCTTTCTTTCTTTTTTTTTTGGTAGAGATCGGTTTTGCCTTGTTGCCCAGACTGGTCTTGAACTCCTGGCCCAAATGGTCATCCCACCTCCCAGAATGCTGGGATTACAGGTGTGAGCCACCACGCTTGGCCTAATTTTATCATTAATTTTTTATAGCGATAGAACCTTGCTATGTTTTCCATGCTGGTCTTGAACTCCTGGTCTCAAGCAAAGCTCCCTCCTTGGCCTCCCACATGCTGGGATTACAGGCATGAGCCACTGCACCTGGCTTCCACTTCGATATCTTGCCAGAAGCACAAGCAACCAAACAAAAAATTGATAAATTGGACTTCATCACAGTAAGCATCTTTCTGTACCAAAGGATAATATCAAAAAGTAAAACGACAACACAGAATGGGAGAAAATATTTGCAAATCATGTATCTTATAAAGGACTTCTATCTAGAATATATCAAGAAATCTCACAACTCAAACAGACTTCAGATCTCTGGCTCATCAACCAAAAAGACAAATAAGACCATTTAAAAATGGGCAAAGGATCTGAGTAGACATTTCTCAAAGCACTGTATGTATGGCAATAAGGACATGAAAAGATGCTCTGCATCATTGGTCACCAGGGACATGCAAATCAAAACCACAGTGAGATATCACTTCACACTCACTAGAAAGGCTATAATAAAACCAAACCAGTCAATCAAACAAAGAAAAAAAACAGAAAAGAGGCTGGGCATGGTGGCTCACGCCTGTAATTCCAGCACTTTGGGAGGCTGAGGTGGGTGGATCACCTGAGGTCAGGAGTTAGAGACCAGCCTGGCCAACATGGCAAAACCCCGTCTCCACAAAAAATACAAAAGTTAGCCAGACGTGGTGACAGGTGCTCGTAATCCCAGCTACTTGGGAGGCTGAGGCAGGAGAATCGCTTGAACCTGGGAGGCGGAGGTTGCCGTAAGCAGAGATTGCGCCATTGTACTCCAGCCTGGGCAACAAGAGTGAAACTCCATCTCAAAAAAAAAAAAAAAAAACAAAAATGGAAAAGAGCAAGTATTGGTGGGGACGTGGAGAAATCAGAGTCCTCACACATTGGCAGTGGAATGTAAAATTGTAGCCACTTTGGGAAACAGTCTGGTAGTTCCTCAAAGGATCAGATGAAATTACCATTGACTCAGAAATTCCAATCCTTGATATTATCCAAGAGAAGTGGAAAACATATGTCCACGCAAAAACTTTACACAAACATTTATAGCAGCATGATTCATAGTAAGTCAAAAAATTGAAACCCAAAGATCCATCAACTAACAAATGGATAAAGAAAATATTGTGGGCCAGGCGTGGTGGCTCACACCTGTAATCCCAGCACTTTGCGAGGCCAAGGCAGGTGGATCACGAGGTCAAGAGCTGGAGACAAGACTGGCCAACATGGTGAAACCCTGTAGCTACTAAAAATACAAAAATTAGCTGGGCATTGTGGCAGGCACCTGTAATCCCAGCTACTCGGGAGGCTGAGGCAGGAGAATTGCTCGAACCTGGGAGGCAGAGGTTGCAGTGAGCTGAGATCACGCCATTGCACTCTAGTCTGGGTGACAGAGCAAGACTCCGTCTCAAAAAAAAAAAAAAAGAAAATATTGTAATATTGTGGCTGGGTGTGGTGGCTCATGGCTAATAATCCCAGCCCTTTGGGAGGCTGAGGCAAGTGGATCGCTTGAGGCCTGGAGTTCAAGTCCAGCCTGAGCAACATAGCAAGCCCTCATCTCTACCAAAATTTTTAAAAATTAGCCAGGCAGGGCTGGGCGCAGTGGCTCACACTTGCAATCCTGGCACTTTGGGAGCCCAAGGTGGGTGGATCACTTGAGCTCTGGAGTACAAGACCAGCCTGGACAATATGGTGAAATCCCATCTCTACCAAAAACACAAAAAATTAGCCAGGTATGATGGTACGTGCCTACAGTCTTAAGATACTCAGGAGGCTGAGGCAGGAGGATCCCTTGAGCCCAGGAGGTTGAGGTTGCAGTGAGCTATGATCATGCCACTGTACTCCAGCCTGGGTGACCGAGCAAGACTCTTGGTCTCCAAGAAAACAAAAATGAAAGCAAGCCCTCTAGTGCACACTAAGGTTTGAGGAACACTGGTATAATGCAACGTAAAGGTGAGAGGCAGGAGTTATCACAGCATGATCAGAGCTGAAATTTCCTGAGTGTTGACTGGGCTTTCCCATGATCTCATGTAATTTCCAAAAGCACCTTATGAATTGGTGGTGCTATTGTTATCCCATTGGACAGATCGGGAAACGGAGGTGCAGAGAGGTGAAGTGACTTGCCCAAGGTCATAGAGCCAGTGGACGGCAGGGTTGGCACCCGAAAGTCAGTTCCTTCTGCCCTCAAAGCCCATGCTGTTAACCAGTGCATCAGCATTTCCTAGATCCAGGTCCACAGACATTACTGGTCATGATGGAGTAGTAGTCTCGGGGAAGTTGCATGTTCATTTTAAATTCCAATATTTACACAACTATTTAATGTATAGTAGAAAATACATACATAGCACCTCAAATTCATGATTTTAATAATAATGGTTCCCTTTAAAATAACTGAATTCGTATTAAAGGTTAGTTGCTTTGATGAAAAATGTTAAGTAAATAAAAGTACTGTTAGGTTCAGATATGGCAAATACGGTAGAGAGGGTAACAATGAAGTATGAGAAACACGAAGCCGGACTCTGTTTGCCGTGCTCTGTCACACAGGCTGGAGTGCAGTAGCTCAATTTCAGCTCACCACAACCTCTGCCTCCCAGGTTCAAGTAATTCTCATGCCTCAGCCTCCCAAGTAGCTGGGACTATAGGCGCATGCCACCACACCTGGCTAATTTTATATGTTTTTTGAGACAGTTTTGCTCTTGTTGCCCAGTCTGGAATGCCATGTCACGATCTTGGCTCACCACAACCTCCGCCTCCCAGGTTCAAGTGATTCTCCTGCCTCAGCCTCCTGTGTAGCTGGGATTACAGGTGCGTGCCACCAGGCCCAGCAGATTTTGTATTTTTAGTAGAGACGGGGGTTTCATGTTGGTTAGGCTGATCTTGAACTCCTGACCTCAGGAGATCCACCTACCTCAGCCTCCCAAAGTGCTGGGATTATAGGCGTGAGCCACTGCGCCTGGCCCAGACTCAGTTTACTGTAAAAATATATAGCAATTTGTATATTTTACTGTGTATGTAAACTGTACCTCATAACAGCACTGTAGGCCAAGAGCAATGGTTCACGGCTACAAGCCAAGGGAGGACTGCTGGAGTTCAAGACCAGCCTGGGTAACATAGGAGATTCTGTCTCTTCAAAAAAAAAAAGCTGGGCTTGGTGGCGTGCACCTGTAGTCCCAGGTACTTGGGAGGCCAAGGTTGGAGGACTGTTTGAACCTAGGAGGTCAAGGCTACAGTGAGCCATGACTGTGCCACTGCACTTCAGTATGGATGACAGAGTGCAACCCTGTCTCTAAAAATAAACAAAATAAAATGCCTCAGCAGGGTGTGATGGAAGGATGAGTGGATAGATTTGATGGGGGGCTGGGCTACATGATAAATCAACTGTAACAAAACGTTAACATAGAACCCACAGGGGGTGCATGCTCAGGACAACTCGCTGCACAATTCTTTGCACTTCTCTGTTTGAAAACTTTCATGTTAGAATGTCCAATATGATTATTTACAGATTGTCCCATACAATGAATACATGAATGAATGAATACATAAGGCCTCAAAGATGGCAGAGGCCAGGCAGGGTGGCTCACACCTATAATCCCAGCACTTTGGGAGGCCAAGGCGGGTGGATCACCTGAGTCAGGAGTTCGAGACCAGCCTGGCCAATATGGCGAAACCCCATCTCTACTAAAAAATACAAAAATTAGCTGGGCGTGGTGGTTCGTGCTTGTAATACCAGCTACTCAGGAGGCTGAGGCAGGAGGCCAAAGGTTGCAGTGAACCAGAGATGGTGCCACTGCACCCAGCCTGGGCGACCGAGCAAGAAGACCATATCTCAAAAAAAAAAAAAAAAGATGGCAGAAATCTGCGACACATCTTTCCTATGCTTTCTACATATAGGAAAGAGGGTATGTATTACTTTCATAATAAAAGTATTTTCTTTTTAGAGACAAAAACAGCACAAGAAGTCCACGGACAAAATCGGCATTTATTCAGAGGGCACGATGCCAGGAAGAAACTCCCCCAGGTGGGAGACCATGGCTGGCCCCCCTGCCAGGGAAACAAGGCTCAGCCCTTCCCTACTCCCAGCCCTGCTGGGAAGGCTGGGAGCACAGTTTGTGGAGGGGCTCTGGGGTGGTCTAACTTGTCCCTCTACCCACAGGGACAGAGGGAGGTCCCTATGGGCAGAGGAGCCCGAGGAGCCCAAGTATCAGGAGAGCTGGCACAGGAAGTCGTGTAGAGGCAAAGCCAGGAGGCCCGACAGGGAGATCCCCAGCGTGTCAGAGATGCAGGTGGCCGCCATGGCAAACTCCCGGTGCTCATCACTGGTCTGGGAGGGCAGAGAGCAGGGGTGAGGCTTCAGTCCCAGACATCCCTGCCCTGGACGTCCCTGGACAGGCCACCCACAGCCCTTGCCCGGCCAGTGCTGACCTCCAGGGCGATGTTGTGGAAGGTGTTCACGTAGGCTGCGCCTCCCAGGAGCCCCTCATACAGAACAATCAGGAAGACGAGGTAGATGCTTGGCAGAAAGCCGAACCACACGTCTGCCAGCAGGAACACCAGGTTGAGGCACTGTGGGCAGAGGGAGAGGCTGAGCCTGGGAGCAGGGGAGGGGCAGGGAGGCAGGGGGGGGCCTCCCCCTCAAGGGGCCCCTTGTTCTAGGAGATATTGGTGAAGGGGAGGGCTGCCAGGCCTGGATAAAATCCCCACACCAGCCCAACGCAGTGGGTGTAATCCCAGCACTTTGGGAGGCCGAGGCAGGCAGATCACCTGAGGTCAGGATTTTGAGATTAGCCTGGCCTGATCTCTACTAAATATGGTAAAATCCCATCTATAACTAAAAATACAAAAATTAGCCAGGTGTGGTGGCATGTGCCTGTAGTCGCAGCTACTCAGGAGGCTGAGACAGGAGAATCACTTGAACCTGGGAGGCGGAGGCTGCAGTGAGCTGAGATCATGCCAATGTACTCCAGCCTGGGCAACAGAGAGAGACTCCATTACAAAAAAAAAAAAAAATCCCAACCTCAGGCTGGTGTGGTGGCTCATGCCTGTAATCCCAGCACTTTGGGTGACTGAGGTGGGATGATCACTTGAGGCCAGGAATTTGAGACCAGCCTGGGCAACATAACAAGACTCCGTCTCCACAAAAAATTTAAAACTTAGCTGAGTGGTGGCACACACCTGTAGTCCCAGCTATTTGGGAGTCTGAGATAGGAGGATTGCTTAAATCCAGGAGGTGGAGGGTGCAGTAAGCTATGATTGTGCCACTGCACTCCAGCCTAGGTGACAGAGCAAGATCCTGTCTCAAAAAAAAAAAAAAAAAAAGGAGGCTTCCTAAAGGAAATGGGACCATTGAAACCAGGATTTCTCTATTGCAGCACTCTCGGCATCTGGTGCCGGTCGTTCTGTGTGGTGGGGGTTGTCCTGTGTACGGTAGCGCATTTAGCAGCATTCCTAGCCTTTGCCCGTTAGATGCCAATAGCATCCCTCGGTTGTGACAACCAAAGAATGCCCATAGACATTGCCAAATGTCCCCTGGGCAGCAAAATTGCCCCCATTTGAAAAACCAGTGACTCAATATAGTAAAACAAGGTGGGAGTAGCCGGACATCCTATTCAGTTGGGCTCGACCTCCTGGCCTCAAGCAGTCGCCGCCCCCACCTCCCCCAGCCACCTTGGCCTCCCAAAGGGCTGGGATTATAGGCAGGAACCACCGAACCTGGCCAGGAAGGCTCCTTGACCCAGGGTGTAGGTCCTGCCTCTGTGCCCTAGTATCTCAGGGAGGTGCCACTCTCCCAGCCCTGACACCACGCTGCCTCTTGTGCAGTGTGTAGGCTGCCTCTTGGAGGTTCATACTCTTCATATACGTAAGAATCGCCTGGGGGATCTAGGTATAAATGTCCCAAGCAGGCCTCCCCCTCGGGGTCCTAATTTCATTAAGTCTGAGGTAGACTTAAAGATGAGCATTAAAAAGGACACACTCCTGGCCAGGTGTGGTGCCTCATGCCTGTAATCCCAGCACTTTGGGAGGTCGAAGCAGGTGGATCACTTGAGGTCAGGAGTTCGAGACCAGCCTGGCCAACATGGTGAAAACCCATTTCTACTAAAAAATACAAAAATTAGCCAGGCATGGTGGCGCACGCCCGTAATCCCAACTGCTAGGGAGGCTGAGGCAAAAGAATCTCTTGAACCTGGGAGGCGGAGGTTGCAGTGAGCTGAGATCACACCACTGTACTCCAGCCTGGGCAATAGAGCGGCACTCCATCTCAAAAAAAAAAAAAAAAAGAAAAAGAACACACCCCAGTGATACTAATGGAACCAGTGAAACACTCCCAACACTTTCATCTTCTAGGTGCTTTCTGTAATGAAAATAAATGATATAAGCCCTAACTATGAAACAGGCTTGGTTAAAATTATACCTAAAACCATTTTTTTTTTTGAGACGGAGTCTCGCTCTGTTGGCTAGGCTGGAGTGCAGTGGCTCGATCTCGGCTCACTGGAACCTCCGTCTTCAGGGTTCAAGCAATTCTCCTGCCTCAGCCTCCCAAATAGCTGTGATTACAGGTGCCCACCACCACACCTGGCTAATTTTTGTATTTTTAGTAGAGGTGGGGATTTTGCCATGTTGGCCAGGCTGGTCTCGAACTCCTGACCTCAGGTGATCCACCTGGCTCAGCCTCCCAAAGTGCTGGAATTGCAGGCATGAGCCACAACTCCCGGTCAGCTAAAACCATTTATAAATTATAAAAACCCAGTATAGTAGCTGTGAGTGCTGGCTCACGGCTGTAATCCCAGCACTTTGGGAGGCTGAGGCAGGTGGATCACCTGAGGTCAGGAGTTCGAGATCAGCCTGGCCAACAGGGCAAAACCCCGTCTCTACTAAAAAACACAAAAATTAGCTGGGCGTGGTGGGGTGCCTGTAATCCCAGCTACTTGGGAGGCTGAGGCAGGCTGAGTTCCTAAATTTTAAGGGGCAGAGGACTTTGCCGACACAGTAGAAAGTTTTTTGTAACAGTTACCTTCAGGGGCTGTGGATTTGTAACCTTGAAACAATGGATGCTGGTTATATGAAACTCCTTTTAGTAGACTGTTGTAAGGAAGGGTGTTTGTGCCCTTAAAGCTGTAAACTACTGCTTGCCAAGGGCAGCTGAATTTGCTCAGCACCCTTAAGATAAATAACCCATTGACTACAAAGTCACTGATTCTATTCTAATTAACCATCTAGAATAAAAGAACTGTACATATTCTTATAGTTAGAAACATTATTTCAAATAATGTTTGCATGAAATAATGTCTCTTTGCATGAGGTAAGTGTCCTATGATCATGCCACTGTACTGCAGCCTGGGAGACAGAGTGAGGTCCTGACTTTTTCTTTCTTTCTTTTTTCTTTTTTTGGGAGACAGGGTCTTGCCCTGTTGCCTAGGCTGGACTACAGTGGTGTAACAGTTCACTGCAGCCTCGACCTCCTGGGCTCAAGTGATCCTCCCTCCCACCTCAGCTTCCCAGTAGCTAGTACTACAGGTGTGCACCACCACACCTGGCTAATTTTTGTAGAGATGTGATTTTGTCATGTTGCCCAGGCTGGACTTTAACTTCCAGGCTCAAATGATCCACCTGCCTCAGCCTCACAAAGTGCTGGGATTACAGGCATGAGCCACCTGGCCCAGCCTAACTCCAACTCTTAAAAAAAAAACAAAACAAAAAAACCACAGCCAGGCACTGTGGCTCATGCCTGTAATCCCAGCACTTTGGGAGGCTGAGGCGGGGGGATTATCTGAGGTCGGAGTTCGAGACCAGCCTGACCAACATGGAGAAACCCTGTCTCTGCTAAAAACACAAACAAACAACAACAAAAACACATACACCGCCCCCCCCCACAAAATCTTGTTCTTCCATTCTTTCTCTCATCTCTATTTCTTACAACTACCCTGAAAAATAGTTATTGGCCACACCCGATTTATACATGAGGAAACCGAGACTCAGAGAGGTTCTGAGACCTGCCCAAAGTCACACAGTGGCTGAGTATGGAGGCCTGGTTTTGCACTGACTTTGCTTGGCTCTTGAGGCTATGCATTTTACATGGAGCCTTGTTGGCCTTTGGTTGCCTGTGCTAAGAAATGATAGTGTACACTTTACACTTTCCTGTAATCCCAGCAGTTTGGGAGGCCGAGGTAGGCAGGTCACCTGAAGTCAGGTATTCGAAATCAGCCAATATGGTGAAATCTCATCTCTCCTAAAAACACAAAAATTAGCCCGGCATGGTGGCGGGAGCCTGTAATCCCAGCGACTCTAGACTCGAGGCAGGAGAATCACTTGAAACTGGGAGGCAGAGGTTGCAGTGAGCCAAGATTGCACCATTGCACTCCAGCCTGGACGACAGAGTGAGACTCTGCCTCAAAAAAAAAAAAAAAAAAAAAAAATGTACATTTCCCAGTGATAGTGGGAAACGGGGCTTTGGGGAAGCTGGGAGCCAAGGTGGGAGTGGAGTGAGGGGGCAGCGGCTTGGTACCTGCAGCATGGCCAGGGCCCAGGTGAAACGGATGCGACAGCAGCGGAGAGAAGAGCGGGGAGGCAAAGACGCCAGCCTGGTACAGCATCTGGTACCTAGGTGGGGGCAGGGGGTGGGGAGGAGGCTCCTCCAGGCAACAACCTGCTCCCCCGGGGTGCCTACTGGGCAGGGCAGCCCCATCACCACGGCACCTTCCCAGCCCACCGTATCTTGCTCCTCTTACCAGCGGTACTGCTGAGCATGACTCAGGGATGTGTTTCGGAAAAAGAGGAGTTCAAACTGCAGCAAAGACCAGACAGGGGAGATCAACAGGGCCTTGCGGGTCCCAGTCCCAATCACCACCTCCAGACCCCTCCCAGCACCCCTCACTCACAAGTCCCTGGTTGATGAAATACTCAGCAAAGTAAACCACGACCAAGGGGACAATGTACCACAGCAGACCCTGGAAGAGGCGGAAGATCTAAGCGGGGGGGCCCGGAGGTGGGCAACCCCCACGGGGGACACACCCCAGCCTTCATCCAAACCTTGAACACTGTCCATCTTTCCTGAAAGGGAGAGGCTGGAGCCGGAGCCTGCAGGGGAACGGAGAGAGAAGGGCAGATAAAGTTTTCACACTAAGACTCAGCAGAGGTACCGGTGTGTAGAATTAACCAGACCACGTGATAGTGGGAACCGAATTACATGCCACTGGATCGGACACTTAAAAATGGTTAAAATGACCCGGTGCGGTGGCTCACACCTGTAATCCCAGCATTATGGGAGGCCGAGGCGGGCAGATCACCTGAAGTTGAGGGTTCGAGACCAGCCTAACCAACATGGAGAAAGAAACCCCATCTCTACTAAAAATACAAAATTAGCCAGGCATGGTGGCACAGGCCTGTAATCCCAGCTACTCGGGAGGCTGAGGCAGGAGAATCACTCGAACCCTAGAGGCAGAGGTTGCAGTGAGCCAATATTGTGCCATTGCACTCTAGCCTGGGCAACAAGAGTGAAACGCCGTCTCAAAAAAATAAAATAAGATAAAAATAAAATAAAATATAAAATGGTAAACACTGAGTAATGTACACAGTTTACCATAATGAAAAAAAGAGCTAACCAAGTGAGACTTCTTCACATCTCTCTCTTTTTTTTTGAGACGGAGTCTTACTCTGTCACCCAGGCTGGAGTACAGTAGTGCGATCTTGACTCACTGCAACCTCCGCCTCCTGAGTTCAAGCAATTCTTGTGCCTCAGCTTCCTTAGTAGCTGGGATTACAGGCACGCACCACCACACCTGGCTAATTTTTGTATTTTTAGTAGAGATGGGGTTTCTCCATGTTGGCCATGATGGTCTTGAATTCCTAAACTCAGGTAATCCGCTTGCCTCAGCCTCCCAAAATGCTGGAATTACAGGTGTGAGCCACCACGCCCAGCCAGTGTCTCTTGTACAGCTCCACCGCTGGCCATCAGCCCACCCTGCCCAGTCTCACTGGCCCTTCTCTGGTTCTAGAACATCCCAGCTCATCCCCACCGCAGGGCCTCAGCACTTGTGACTGGAATGCCTGGCACAGGGTAAGAAGGATCTTGCAGTGAGCCAAGATCGCGCCACTGAACTCCAGCCTAGGCGACAGAGGGAGACTCTGTCTCAACAAAAAAAAAAAAAAAAAAAAAAAAAAATCAGCTCCAAAGGAGGTAGCCTTTGTCCATAATTGGAGCTCTCCTTCCTTGCTCTCCTTCCTTCCCTCCTTCCTTCCCTCCCTCCCTCCCTCCCTTCATTCCTTCTCTCCCTCCTCCCTCCCTCCTTCCTTCATTTTTCTCTTTCTTTCTTTTTTTTTTGATAGACAGGGTCCTGCTCTGTTGCCCAGGCTGGACTCAAACTCCTGAACTCCAGCAATCCTCCTGCCTTAGCCTCCCAAAGTGCTGGGACATTACTGGCATGAGCCACTGTGCTCGGCCTCAACAAGTATTTCTGAAATAGGTGAAAGCTTTTCCCATAACCAGTACGCCCACTCTTTCCCCCCCTTAACTGTGTCCATTGCAGAGGAAAAGACCAAACCCAGAGAGAAAGAAAGTGACCTCTCAGAGGGTCTGTGTCTCATACCTGGCTTCGACTCTGGGGCCTCGGTTCCTATGAGAGGCTGCCGGGCTGCACTCTCTGCCTCTTCTTCCCCCTCCAGGGTCCTGGGGCTCAGGAGACGTGAGCAATAAGAAATAGCTAGGAGGAGGAGGAAGGCAAAGGTCAGAGAGCCCTACTGGGCTGGGAAGATCCCAGGAATCGTCTAGGCCATTCTTTCCCAGGGGAACACCTCTATCGTTGAACACTTCCAAAGATGGGTAGCTCACTGCCTCTAAGGTGCCTACCCTGTGCTGGAGAGCTCCAATTATGGACAAAGTCTTCTTTCTTTGGAGCTGAATTTTTTTTTTTTTAACTTTTTTATAAGACGGGGTTTCACCATGTTGGTCAGGCTGGTCTTGAACTCCCGACCTCAGGTGATCCGCCCATCTTGGCCTCCAAAGTGCTTGGATTACAGGCGTGAGCCACCACGCCTGGCCTGTTTTTTTTTTTTTTTTTTTTGAGACAGAGTCTCACTCTGTTCCCTAGGCTGGAATGCAGTGGCGTGATCTTGGCTCACTGTAACCTCCGCCTCCTGAGTTCAAGCAATTCTCCTGCCTCAGCCTCTTAAGTAGCTGGGACTACAGGCACATGCCACCACATCTGGCTAATTTTTTATTTTTAGTAAAGACAGGGTTTCACCATGTTGGCCAGGCTGATCTTGAACTCCTGACCTCAGGTGATCTGCCTGCCTCAGCCTCTCAAAGTGCTGGGATTGCAGGCGTGAGCCACCGCGCCCAGCTGGAGCTGAATTTATCTCCTTGTTGTTCCTATCCATGGGCCTTTGTTTTGTTTTGATTTCTTTCAGAGACAGGGTTTTTCTCTGTCACCCAGGCTGGAGTGCAGTGGTGCAATCATAACTCACTGCAGCCTCAGCCTCCAAGTCTCAAGCAATCCTCCCGCCTCAGCCTCCCAAGCAGCTAGGACTACAGGCATGTGCCACCAAGCCCGTCTCATATTTTCAATTTTTTGTAGAGATGGGGGGTCTTGCTATGTTGCCCAGGCTGGTCTCAAATTCCTGGCCTCAAGTGGTCCTCCTGCCTCAGCCTCCTAAAGCACTGGGATTACAGGCGTGAGCAGCCGGCCTTTTTTGGACTGCTGGCTCACACGAAGTGAGTCAGTTCTGTTTTTCTTGCCGTTATTATTCTGATGATTATTCTAGCTCCCATTAATTATACATTCGCTCTGTGCTAGGCCGGAACTTCCTCGATTTTAGTCACTAAGTTTCTGGCCTCACGTTATTTGCCATATCCATATTCCTCCTGTATATAATATTTTTTACTTAATATTTCCTTTAAATGGACTCACTTTTTCTACCTGGATTTGTCCTAAGCAGTAATCTTGTGAAGGGCCAGGTGTGATTGACTAGTTCAAACTGTTTTCTAATATGCATGAAAATACACACAGAACTAATCAGGCCAGGTGCAGTAGCTCACCCCTGTATTCCCAGCACTGTGGGAGGCCAAGGCAGGCGAATCACTTGAGGTCAGGAGTTTGAGATTAGCCTGGCCAACACAGTGAAACCTTGAGTCTACTAAAAATACAAAAAATTAGCCAGGCGTGGTGGTACAGGCCTGTAGTCCCAGCTACTCAGGAGGTTGAGGCAGGAGAAGCATTTGAGCCCGGGAGGCTGAGGTTGCAGTGAGCCGAGATCACACCAGCCACTGCACTCCAGCCTGAGTGACAGAGTGAGACTCTGTCTTAAAAAAAGAAGAAAAAAGAGCTAATCAAATAAAGTCCACCCTCTTCCTACCTCTGATCACCTTGGGAACCACACTGTGCTGGAAGGCATTACACTTATCACCTCCCAGGAAAGCAAGAACGATTACCATTTGAGATATGGGAAAACTGAGGGTTCAGAGATGTAGAGTGACTTGTTCAAAGCCACGCAGCTAAAAACTGGCACCCCCAGGACTCACATCCAGGGCTATCAGACTCTGGATTCCACCTCCCTTCAGAGCAAGGCTACAGGGTCATGAAGATTGCAATCATGATCAAGTTTTTTTTCTTTCTTTCTTTTTTTCCCGAAACAGAGTCTCACTCTGTTGCCCAGGCTGGAGTGCAGTGGCGCGATCTCTGCTCATTGTAACCACTGCCTCCCAGATTCAAGCGATTCTCCTGTCTCAGCCTCCCGAGTAGCTGGGATTACAGGTACCCACCACCACATTCGGCTAACTTTTGTATTTTTAGTAGAGACGGGGTTTCACCATGTTGGCCAGGGTAGTTTCCTGACCTCAGGTGATCCGCCCTCCTCGACGTCCCAAAGTGCTGGGATTACAGGCATGAGCCACCGCACACAGCCATGGTCAAGTTTTCTCTCCTTGGACCCCTCTCCCTCCTGGCTCAGGGCAGCTCACCTGGCCAGCAGCACGGCAGGGATACCCAGCATGGACAGCAAGGTGTGCTGAGGGGAAAGGCCGGCCTGGGTGAGGCCCAGGTAGGACAGGGCCCCCAGCAGCCCAGCTCCCCCAGTTCCTGAGGACCACCAGGAGATCACAGCCCTGGGAAGGAGAACACAGGGGCGTTCAGGAGGACCAAGGCCGGCCGTGGGACAGTCTCTCCCCACACTCCCTCCTCCACCTGTTTACCTGGGGTAGAAGGCAGTGAGGGAGAGGAAGGTGACCTCCCCCAGGCCTGATGAGATGCTAGCCAAGACCACGCCTGGGGGGGGAGAGAGAGCACTGGGATGGTCACACCTCACCTTGCCGCATTGCCCAGGCCCCTAAGGTGTCCGGCCACGGCCTCCTAGGTATCAGCTCAGAGAGGGTCCAACAGATCCGGCACACGGGCCAGGTTCCGGGTCTGCAGCAGAGCCCCCTCCTCTGCGAGTCCCTTCACAGAGAGTGGTATCTCCATCCCTCCAGTCATCAGACCAGGAGCAGACAGGCACCATTGATGTCTCCATCCTTCTATCACAGTCTTTTTCTTTTCTTTTTTTTTTTTGAGACAGAGTCTCGCTCTGTCACCCAGGCTGGAGTGCAGTGGCGTGATCTTGGCTCACTGCAACCTCTGCCTCCTGGGTTCAAGAGATTCTCCTGCCTCAGTGTCCCGAGTAGCTGAGATTACAGGTGTGCGCCACCACACCCAACTAATTTTTGTGTTTTTGGTAGAGACAGGGATTCACCATGTTGGCCAGGTTGGTTTCAAACTCCTGACCTCAGGTGATCCGCCCGCCTCGGCCTCCCAAACTGCTGGGATTCCAGGCATGAGACACCACGCTCAGTCCATCCCAGAGTCTTGACTCTGTTGACCTCAATCTCCATCTAATTCATCCAGTTTCTCCCCTCCTCCACCGCCTACCCCTCCAAATTGTCCCAGTCTCCCACCTCCTACTGCTGACAGCCCTAGCAGGCTTCTGAGGGTGACAGAATGAATCCCTTTCCTATGGGAGGCTGGGGAGACTCTCCCCACAAATGATCTGATGTGATTCCTCCGGGCCCCTCACCTGACACAGAACCACACACTTACCACATAGGCTGGTCCCCCACGGAATGAGAAAAGGCAACCAGGATGAAGCTTCCAGCAGCACAAATCCCACTGACGAGAACCCGGGGGCTGAGGGGGTGAGAAGGAGAGGGAAGGGGGAGGGCAGTCTCTAGTCTCAGCTCCTCAGTCCTCCCCGGCCTCCCCGCTCTCAGCTCCCGTCCGCCCTGCCTCCCACCACCCCCATGCAGACCTGTAAGGCAGTAGGTGAAGGCCAAGAGGAGCCAACAATTTGATGACGAGTGTGGGGAGGATGTCCGCCAGGAGCACGGCCTGGGACAGGAGAATAGAGTGAGACCCCAGAGCTTCCAGAGTATAACCCTCCCAGCCACGTGGCCAAGGAGAGGCAGGAGCTGGCCAAACAGGCCTGCTACAAACACAGGCTCTGGAGTCAGGCAGAGTTGGATTCAAGTCTCAGCTCTGCCACTCCTTAGTTGTGTGTCAAGAGTTTATATTCTCTGAGCTTCAATTTCCTTATCTGGAAAATGGGGATATCATAGCATCTAGCTCACAGGACTGCGTGTGGATTAAATTAGCTAATATATGCTATGTACAGAAACAGCTCCAAAATTATATATATATGTGTGTGTGTATATATATATATATGTATATATATGTGTGTGTGTGTGTGTATATATATATATCTGTGTGTATATATATATATATATAGAGAGAGAGAGAGAGAGAGAGAACAGAGATAGAGTCTCACTCTGTTGCCCAGGCTGGAGTGCAATAGCTTGATCGCGGCTCACTGCAACCTCTACCTCTCGGGTTCAAGTGATTCTCCTGCCTCAGCCTCCCGAGTAGCTGGGATTAGAGGCACGCGCCACCATGCCTGGCTAATTTTTGTATTGTTAGTAGAGACGGGGTTTCACCATGTTGGCCAGGCTGGTCTCGAACTCCCAGCCTCAAGTGATCAGCCCACCTCTGCCTCAGAAATTATATTAACGTCTCAATTATTACATATACATTTTTTTCTTTCTTCTTTTTTTTTCTTAAGATGGGATCTCACTAGATTGCCCAGGCTGGTCTCAAACTCCTCGGGTCAAGTGATCCTCCCACCTTGGCTTCCCAAAGTGCTGGGATTACAGACGTGAGCCACTACACCTGGCCCAGATCTCAATTGTTTTCATCATGACAGTCCCAGCTGGGTAGTGAAGGGCTAGGAGTGGGGTCTGCAGACCCAGGGTCCCTGGGTCAGGAGGGGGACCAGGTGAGATGAGTACGCACAGCTGTAGAGACAGAGTTGCAGTCAAATCGTGATGAGCTGTTGTGGGGGGATGGGCGTTGGGCCTGGGTCCACCTGATGGGAGAGAAGAATATCTTTCACTCGAGGAGGCAGAGGGATAGACACACAGAGCCTGGCTCCAGTCCCAGCTCTGCCTTCACTTGAAGGATGGCTTTGGGTCAGCAGTGACTGACCTCTCAGGACCTTAGCTTCTCTGCACGCACAATGAAGAGGGGGATTTCCATATGAGTCTCACCCTACTAGACCACAGGCCAAAGATGGCCCTGTAAATGGACTTTGTTTAGGTAACACATTCAAGAGCTTTTTTTTTTTTTTAATGCAGTCTCACTCTGTTGCCCAGGCTGGAGTGCAGAGGCATGATCTTGGCTCACTGCAACCTCCGCCTCCCAGTTCAAGCAATTCTCCTGCATCAGCCTCCTGAGTAGCTTGGACTACAGGTGTGCACCACCATGCCCAGTATTTTTAGTAGAGACCGGGTTTCACCATGTTGGCCAGGGTGGTTTCCTGACCTCAGGTGATCCACCCTCTTCGGCCTCCCAAAGTGTTGGGATTCCAGGCGTGAGCCACTGAGTCCAGCCATATGAGTTTTCATATAAAAATATGAGTTGCCAGAAAGTCTGATCTTGGACCAAATTTCTTGCTGGACCTGCCAGGTGGTAGCTGCTCCCTTTGGATGGGACATGCATGCCCCAGCTTACTACAGACAGGTGGTTCTCAGCCAAGAGCAGTATCACCCCTCCAGGGAAAATTCCGCAATGTTTAGAGACATTCTTGGTTGTCACCACTGGGGGTCACAGGGTGTGCTACTGGCATTGAGTGGATAGAAGCCAGGGATGCTGCTAAATGTCTCGCAATGCACAGGAGAGCTCCACAGCAAAGACTCACCCCGCCCAAAATGTCATAGGGCCCAGGTTAAGAAACCCTGCTATAGATGACTGTCTCACCCAGCCAATGTTGAAGTTTGCAAACCTGGTGCCCATTAATCTCTTAAATTCCCTTCCTGCTCTGGGGGTCTGGGAGACTGGAAACTTTTTTTTTTTTTTTTTGAGACTGAGTCTCCCTCTGTCGCCCAGGCTGGAGTGCAGTGATGCAATCTTGCGACGCGATCTCGGCTCACTGCAACCTCCGCCTCCTGGGTTCAAGCAATTCTCCTGCCTCAGCCTCCCGAGTAGCTGGGATTACTGGTGCCCACCACCGTGCCCAGCTAATTTTTTTGTATTTTTAGTAGAGACGGGGTTTCACCATGTTGGCCAGGCTGGTCTCGAACTCCTGACCTCAGGTGATCCGCCCGCCTCGGCCTCCCAAAGTGCTGGGATTACAGGCATGAGCCACTGTGCCCAGCCAGAGACTGGAAACTTTAGCTCCCTTGTACCACCCCATTCCATGAGTTTTTCAAGGGGGCCTCTGTCCCATGCCCTCATCTTCCCACAGGGACTAACCATGGTGATGGTGGTAGAGGGTCACTTACATGGCTCTGGTTTCCCGATGTCCTCTCATGGCTAAGGATGTCATGGGCAGCACTCAGCATCACCACGTAAGAGAAGTTGTTGCAAAGGCCCAGCAGCCTGGAAGGAGCAGGCCAGGTCTCAACTCCCTTCTGATCCTGCAGCCATCCGCAGCCTTCATGCCAAACCTCCCCTTGCCTGTGCCCCTCAATCAGCTCCCTCTTTTCTTTTCTCTATCACCAGATCCCATCTTCATTCAGTGTTGGGGTCAGAAATACAGGCTTCGGCGCTCGGGCAACATAGTGAGACCCCTGTCTCCACAAAAAATTTAAAATCTAGCCAGGCTTGGTGGCTCGCACTGTATCCCAGCTACTCGGGAGGCTGAGGTGGGAGGATTGCTTGAGTCCAGGAGTTACAGGCTACAGTGAACTGTGATCATGCCACTGCACTCCAGCCTGGGTGACAGAGCAAGACCCTGTCACAAATATAAAAAATAAAAAGGAAGAAATAGGGGCTTTGGGATCTCAGACTTGGATTCCTGCCTCTAAGGCTTCTCCTGGAATCTCTCTGTGACCACTCTCTTCTCTGAGCTCCCACTGGGACTCAGTTCCTGGGGCATTTCTCATCCTCTGATACACTGCAGTACAGTAAGAAAAAAAAAATCCTGGGGCAGCTAGGTGCGGTGGCTCACACCTGTAATCCCAGCACTTTGGGAGGCCAAGGCGGGCAGATCACTTGAGGCCAGGAGTTCGAGACCAGCCTGGCCAACATGACGAAACCCTGTCTCTACTAAAAATACAAAAATCAGCTGGGCGTGGTGGCTCGAGCCTGTAATCCCAGCTACTTGGGAGGCTGAGGCAGGAGAATCGCCTGAACCAGGGAGGCGGAGGTTTCAGTGAGCCAAGATCACGCCACTGCACTCCAGACTGGGCAACAGGGCAAGATTCTGTCTTCAAAAAAAAAAAAAGGAAAGAAAAGAAAAGAAAAAAGTCCTAGAGCTGGAAATTGAAGGGACTGTGTTCAAGTCCCAAGTCTGCTTCTTCCCATTTTCTCAGTCTACTCATGTGTAAAATGGGGATACAAATTTCTCTCCTGACTACCCACAAGATGCTGTATGGATCAAAACAAGATAAGACCAAAGGCCTTTAGGATCCAGGAAGGGTTCTGTTTGCTTATTCTCATCTCCCAGAGCTGCACTTGGCAATGGGAGGGAATCTGGGTCTCATGCCACAGATTTCATCAGGGGCCTTTTCACAAGCCTTTGAAGTAGAACTACAATACGACTCTTCCCATTTGACTGTTGAGGAACCAGGCTTAGAGAGGTTAAGTGACTCTTCCAGATAGTACATGGGAAGCCACTTCCAACCCAGTCTGGAAGTGGGTTGAGGACCCAAGTCCTCAATGTTTAGGTTCATGCTAAAAGTATTTCCCGAGGCTCGGTATTTGAATACGTTTTGAAGGTGGATGGATGGATGATCTTTTAAAAAGTTTTAGGGTTGGGCGCGATGGCTCAAGCCTGTAATCTCAACACTTTGGGAGGTGGAGAAGGCAGATCACCAGAGATCAGGAGTTCAAGACCAGCCTGGCCAACATGGTGAAATCCCATCTCTACTAAAAATTAGCTGTGTGTGGTGGCACATGCCTGTAATCCCAGCTACTCGGGGGGCCGAGACAGGAGAATAGCTTGAACATGAGAGGTGGAGGTTTCGGTTAGTCGAGATCAGGCAACTGCACTCCAGCCTGGGTGACAGAGTGAGACTCTGTCTCAAAAATAAAATAATAAAATAAAATAAAAAAGTTTTAGGCCCAGCACTTTGGGAGGTTGAGGTAGGAGGATCACTTGAGGCCAGCGGTTGGACACCAGTCCAGGTCCCATAGTGAGATCCCATCTCTATAAAAAATAAAAAAATTAGCCAGGTGTGGTAGTGCACACCTGTAGTCACAGCTATTTGGAGGAGGAGGTGGGAGGATCACTTGAGCCCAGGAGTTCCAGGCTTCAGTGAGCTGTGACTGCACCACTGAATTCCAACCTGGGAAACAGAGTAAGACCCTGTCTCAAAAAGAAAAAAATAATAATAAGATAAAATAAATTAAGATAAAAAGTTTTAGTAGTGATGCATTTACTTAAATGTTCATTAGGAAAATACTGGTTTTCCATGTGGAGTAGTAATTTAAGGTTTTCTTTTTAAAAATACGTGCATTAAAAAACTTCAAGGCTGAAATGGCTGGAGGAAAAACAATAATCCTACACGTGGTATGAGGATCTGGCCAAATGGGCAAGATGATAAGGAGTGAAGCTTGGAAAATTTACATGCTGCCTGGGGGCAAACCAGTGGATTCGGTAAATCTTTGGGGGTTCAGTTCCTTTTCGCAGCTCAACTCTTTCTTCCCCCGTCCTCCTGTCACTTCCCTCTTCCTACGCCACTGTCACTTTTGCTGAACTCTCAGGCCACTCACCAGAAGCCCACTGCGTTCTTCCAATGCGCGCTCTGATGGTCCAATAGAGGGAGCCGGGGCTCCGGGACGGTCTCCTCCCCCTGGGAGAGTGAGAAGAGGCATGACCCCCACCCACTCGCAGGCACACGACGGCCCCATGCGTGTCCTCCCGGGGCCGAGTCAGCTCTCACTCCTCTCGGGTGGGCTGCGAGCCAGAGGTGGTCGCTCCCAGGAGGGTGGGTAGGAATACTCACCCTCGGAATCCGAAAGGCGCCGCCGCGAGCCCGCACAGCCTCCCATGGCATCAAGTTCAGGTCCCCCAAGGGTTCAGGGTCACAGAGTGTCCAGAGGGGGGCTCCCACGGGAGGGATGAGGGTCTGTGACAGGCGACAAGGATCAACGTCCGATTGTCGGTCCCAGCTCCGGCTTGTCTGCGGCACTCGCGCCCCGCGATCCATCAAGGAAGCCCGGGACTCCATCTCGCGCGCCCCACGACCCACCATGACCCACCACGCCCCACCCATCGGACTCTGCCCCAGCCCCGTCTACAGCAGGGACCCTGCGGCCTGTACCTTTAAGAGCAGCAGTACGTTCGGCACAGTGAGGAGGCAGGTTGTGGGGTCACGTGACAGCACCCGCGCGTTCCCCCATCACGTGGTCGGAGGTCCTCCCTACTTCCAGGTCCTCCCTGTCTTCGCTTTGGGCCTTCTCAGCTTTGGAGCATGAGAAAGGGAGAGGCCGGAGAACCTTGGAACCGCAGGTTTTAAACTGGAGCGGATGGGAGCAGCAAGCAGAGCCATGACCTTAGATCAATGGCGCCCAAGACCGAGACGGTATTCTGCCAGCACCAGTCGTGGCTGCGGGAGGCTTCAGCTCCTTTTCCTTCAGGACTCACTTGCCAGAAACAAATATGGCCACCTGACTACTCCTTCCCCCCGCCCTTCCTTTTTTTTTTTTAGGCAGGACTGTTTCTGGTTGCGAACAAAGACGACCAGCTTCAGGTCATTCTTACTCCCATCTGTTGCCCTTACAAATTATTTTAGAGACCTAAATAAACATAACACCCACCTAAGGGGTTTTCATGAATTATCTATTGACAGTATCCAAGATGTTAAGAGATTCCCTTTTCCAAATTATCCTAGAACCGAAAAATATCACGGCGGTTCAACCCCCCGGTGTTACAGATGAGAAAACCAAGGTACAAATATATATATATACATGTACAACAAAAATTAGCTGGGCATGGTGGCCTATGCCTGTAGTGGTAGGTGCCTTGGAGGCTGAGGTTGGAGGATCACCTGTCCCTAGGAGGTTGAAGCTACAGTGAGCTATGATCGCGCCACTGCACTCCAGCCTGGGCGACAGAGAGAGATCCTGTCTAAAAAAAAAAGAAAAAAAAAAGTAAAAAAAGAAAAGAAGATACATATATATATATGAAAAAAATTGGAAAGTTGCTGATGACATACAATGTTAGACCTAAAGGTGACCTTAGAGACCTGTATGGTGATAAGAAATAGAGCACCAGAGGCAGAGAGCCATTGGGTTGGCTGTAGGCTGCTGCAGGATTCCTGCCTCCATCAAAGGTGGTACTTCGACCCGATTTTCTTTTTAACACAGAGTCTTGCTCTGCTGCCCAGGCTGGAGTGCAGTGGCAGGATCTTGGTTTGTTGCAACCTTGATCTCCCAGGCTCAGGCAATCCTTCCACCTCAGCCTCCCGAGTAGCTGCGACAGCAGGTGCGCACCACTGTGCCCAGCGGATTTTTGTACTTTTTGTAGAGGCAGGATTTTGCCATGTTGCCCAGGCTGGCCTCGAACTCCTGGGCTCAAGCAATCCACCTGCCTCAGCCTCCCAAAGTGCTGCAACTACAGGCGTGAGCCACTGCGCCCCGCCAGACTAAATTATTATTATTATTATTATTTTTTTTTTTATTTAAAGACAGGGTTTCACCATGTTGGTCAGGTTGGTCTTGAACTCCCAACCTCAGGTGATCCGCCTGCCTTGGCCTCCAAAGTGCTTGGATTACAGGCGTGAGCCACCACGCCCGGCCTAGACTAAATTATTTTAATTAAGGCCTAAGATTCTGATTCTGTGATTTCATCCAATTGCTCTAATTGGAATAGGAAAGTGGGGCTTGGGAGGAGGGAAGGAGGGTATTGGAAGAGACGTACAACAAGGTCACTTTGTGTAGTTCCAAATAAGGAGTCATACCCTTACCTTCCTCTAGGTGGGGAGCGGTATCCTGCATTCTCTTCTTGTCCTTGGCTTCATCTCTGCTATGCGCTGTGTCACCTCTATCTGCTCTTTCTTACCACCAGGCCTGCAGAATGCTGTTTGAAATGTGCCCTCTGGCAGGACGGGGTGGCTCATGCCTGTAATTCCTGCACTTTGGGAGGCCAAAGTGGGCAGATCACCTGAGGTCAGGAGTTCAAGACCAGCCTGGCCAACATGGTGAAAACCCCGTTTCTACTAAAGATACAAAAATTAGCCAAGTGTGGTGGCACACACCTGTACTCCCAGCTACTTGGGAGGCTGAGGCAGGAGAATCATTTGAACCTGGGAGGCAGAGCCAAGATCTCACCACTGCATTCCAGCCTAGGTGACAGTGTGAGACTCAGTCTCAAAAAATAAAAAGTAAAATAAAAAAAAATGTGCCCCCTCCCCTTTAGGGTAAAAAAAAAGTAAATCCTGGGGCAGCCAGGTGCGGTGGGTCACACCTATAATCCCAGCACTTTGGGAGGCCTGCCTCTGGGACTCCAAAGGCCAGGCGGGGAGGGGAGGAGGCCGGGACAGTCTCAGGAGGGGGAGGAGGCTCCCAGGTCACTCAACTGATGGAAAGTGGAATCCTATTACCTGTGCAGGGCTCTAGAAATGCAGCAGCATTTCATACGTGGCATCTGCCATCAAGGAAGTCACAGGAAGGTGGGAGGAAGACACAGATAAGGCTACATTACAAAGTTTAGCCAAGTTCTCTCTTGCAAGGCTAATCATAGATGAGGGGTTGCGCACTGGAGACACCAATCCAGTCCCTTCCGCCTTTCAGGGAAGCAGTAATGACAGTGAAATGTGTCAGAGCTCCCAACGGCCCCCTCTTCACTGCTGCTCTTACTCTCCAGGCAAAACAGGAACCACAAACCCCAGCTTCCTCTCGCAGAGGGACTGTGGCTTGTAGGGGAGACGGAAATGGCTGAGGTGTGGATACAAGACCTGAGTCACTTGAGCTGCCATTGCCACATGTCCCCTCCCTCCCCCTTCCCCACCCCCAGCTCTAAGGACTCCTGCTTCCACCTTGTCCTTTCCGGTCTCTCCCTTGCCCTTTATTTCCAAACGAGCGCCTGAGTCCCTGTGTGATGTTCACCCATTTCCCAGGCAGCAGTGGGGGTTGCTGTGGGCATCGGGGGCCAGGGGGCAGGGCCCAGGGTGGTTCGTGTCAGGGAGACACAGGGGAAGAGGAAGTGTCTTGGGTCCTGGGGAGGACTGGCTTGTCTTGGTGGGTGGGGACAGTCATTATCAGCTTTCTGGACACACGGACAGAGAGAGACAGGATGGACTTTCTCCGGCTACACCTCCCTGGGCTGCACCAGGCCTTGAGGGGGAGCACTGGTGAGAGGGGCAAAGAGCTGCCCGAGACTTGCACCCCGTTTCCTGGGGCCTCATCTCTGGGCATCTCACCTGGGGCCTTACCTTTCCCCCTCCTCCCTTTGGTCTCCTCAGACTGGAGATTGCTTTCTCAGCATCAGGCAGGCTCCGGCCTAATCGTTTCTAAATTTCAGTCCCCACCCCGACACCAGCATCCTCATACCCCTAATCTACGCCCTTTTTGGTTACTTCTGCAAACCCTCTTCTCCTCCCAGATCCCAGGACCCTCTTCCTTAACCTGGGCTCCTCCAGCCAGGGCCCCCCGGGGAAGCACTGGGACTCTCCTTAATGATCTCCCCCCTCCCTCTTTTTCTAGGATTCCCTCGGCACCTTTGTCTCCTACCTCTTGGGAGATGCAGTCCCCACTGTAGAGCGGGAGGCGCGGGTGGCTGAGGAACTGGGGGGCGGTGGCAGTGGGAAGGACAGGGAAGACTGTAGAGGAGGAAGCCCAGGAGGCCCTGCAGGGCCGGAGAGGTGGCCAAAGCCAGGGGGCTGGAGGGCTGAGAGGGCCTGGGGAGGACGGAAGACATGAAGCAGGGAGCTCAGCTGTGGAACAGACCTGGGGCTGGGGAGATGGCAGCTCCCATGGGTCCCAAGCAGAGAGGCAGGACAGTGGGGCTGGGGGAGGCAGCCAAGGCAGCCAGGTGCCAGGAGCCAAGTGCCCCCTTGGAGGCCAGAAAGAAGTCCAAGGTAGAGTCTAGGGCTTGCCAAGACAGGAGCGGCCAGGCCCAGGAGAGGCAGGAGCCCGATGAACAGGAAGTGAACAGAGAGGAGAGGCTGAGAACCTGGGAACAGGAGGAGGAGGAGGAGGAGGAAGAGGTCAGGGCAAGAGAGACAGGGATGTCCAGAGGGGCGGAGTCAGAGTGGACCTGGCACAGGGAGCGGGAGGGGGAAGGCTGGTGCCGGCGGGACAAAGGCGGTGGGGGACGACCTGGATACTGAGCAGGGGATCAGGGAGGCAGATGCAGAGGAAACTGAGGGGCCTGGGGCTGAAGGGGCTGGGAAGGGAGAAGAGGTTGTGGTGGTGGAGGAGGCCGGTGAAAGCAGAAAGGCACAGGGGACATGGGGCCCAGGGGCAGAGTCTGAGAACTGGGCAACCTTAGGCAGAGAGGAGGCTAGGACAACTCCAGGTAGGGAGGAGGCCAGGATAATTTTAGATGGGGAGGAAGCCAGGACAGCCTCAGGCCAGGTGGAGGCCGAGACAACCCCAGGCAGGGAGGAGGCAGCCTCAGAAGGGGAGGAGGCAGCCTCAGGAGGGGAGGAGGCAGCCTCAGGAGGGGAGGAGGCAGCCTCAGGAGGGGAGGAGGCCGGGACAGCCTCAGGAGGGGAGGAGGCAGCCTCAGGAGGGGAGGAGGCAACCTCAGGAGGAGAGGAGGCCGAGACAGCCTTAGGAGGGGGAGGAGGCCAGGACAGCCTCAGGAGGGGAGGAGGCAGCCTCAGGAGGGGAGGAGGCCAGGACAGCCTCAGGAGGGGAGGAGGCAGCCTCAGGAGGGGGAGGAGTCCGGGACAGCCTCAGGAAGGGAGGAGGCAGCCTCAGGAGGGGAGGAGGCAACCTCAGGAGGAGAGGAGGCCGAGACAGCCTTAGGAGGGGAGGAGGCCAGGACAGCCTCAGGAGGGGAGGAGGCAGCCTCAGGAGGAGAGGAGGCCGAGACAGCCTCAGGAGGGGGAGGAGGCCAGGACAGCCTCAGGAGGGGAGGAGGCAGCCTCAGGAGGAGAGGAGGCCAAGACAGCCTCAGGAAGGGAGGAGGCAACCTCAGGAGGAGAGGAGGCCAAGACAACCTTAGGAGGGGGAGGAGGCTGGGACAGCCTCAGGAGGGGAGGAGGCCAGGACAGCCTCAGGAGGGGAGGAGGCAGCCTCAGGAGGGGAAGAGGCCGGGACAGCCTCAGGAGGGGGAGGAGGCAGCCTCAGGAAGAGAGGAGGCCAGGACAGCCTCAGGAGGGGAGGAGGCAGCCTCAGGAGGGGGAAGAGGCCGGGACAGCCTCAGGAGGGGAGGAGGCAGCCTCAGGAGGGGAGGAGGCAGCCTCAGGAGGGGGAGGAGGCTGAGACAGTCTCAGGAGGCAAGGAGGCCTGGACAACCTCAGGCAAGGAGGAGGCTGACCTCTTAGGAGTCAGAGAGACAGAATATGGAGCAATCCCAGGAGAAAGTCTCTGAGAGGCTACTGGAAAAGTCTGGGTCCTAGAGGAGGAGAGGGATGAGGAGAGAGAGGCTGAGGTGAGCCCTTTCCCCAAACAGGCCCAGGCCCTGGGCACTGAGAGAATGGAAGAGGCCGCTGAGAGCCAGACAGCAGGGAGGGAGGCTGTGGGAGGCCAGGAGGCAGGGGAGAGCTTTGAGGGTCAGGCCGACCTGCGTGGGGAAGGAGGCTGAGGCAATTCAGCACTTGGAAATCAGGACTGACCGGGCCGGGCTGGAGGAGGTGGTACAGGCAGAGGAGGCCCGGGAGGAGAGAGGGAGCGGCAGGGACCCAGCGGCTGAGCTGCCCTTGGATGGAGAGGCTGAAGGAGCTGCTGACTTGGAGGCAACCCCAGAGGCCAGGCCTAAGAGGAGCTCACAGGGGAGGAGAGTGAGGTAGCCCAGACCAGCTGCAGCGCCCTGAGGGCGGAGTGGGGTGGCCTCACACACAGGGTCTCCAAAGGCCAGGAGCCTGAGCTGATGGGGGGCGCCCAGACCCCAACCAAGCAACTCGAGGAAGGGTGGGCAGGTAAGGCAGAGTTCTGGGGAGTTCTAGCCCTGAGCAAAGAGGAGAGGGACCTAGAGGCAGGTCCCAGGCTCGTGGGGTTTGTAAAGCCTGAGGCCTCCGAGGCCTTCCCAGGAAATACTCAGGAGGAAGCGGCCCATGGTGAGCAGTGGGAGGAGGAGGCTGCAGAAGGCCAGACCCCGGAGGCTGAGGCCGAAGGAGACCGAAAGTCTGAACTGCCAGAAGTCCCAGAGGCAGGTGGGGGGGGGCCGGCATCCAAAGACACGGGGTTTGGAATTGAGGAGGGAGAGACGTCTGTCTCAGAGAACCAGGAACTGCACGGAAGCACAGGGGCAGACTCAGGGCCAGGCCAGTCACTGGGGAGAGGCCTATGCCAGGGAAACAAAGGATGGGGAGGCGGAGGCCGACGGAATGCCCGGGAGAGGCTGGAGGCTGCAGGCGGCAGCTGTGGGCCTCCATGACCGTGAGGACGCACAGACCAGCTCCATGGCTGCTGAGATTATTGGGGGTGAGGTGGTCCCAGACGTCAGAGCTGCTGGTGCTGGTGAAGCTTTGGAAGGGGTGCTTGGGCGAGGATGGGACTCGAAAGAAAGGGAGGAGGCAGCAGTGGGAGAGGATGCAGGTGAGCAGAAGTTTGGCCTGGAGGGGTCAGCAGAGGAAGAGGTGGCTGGTGGAGGCGGCCAAGCAGAGGCTTTTGAGGCCAGGGAGGGAGAGCGTGGGGGAGGGTGGGTAGAGGCTGGGGAATCCGCAAGTGCAGAGGACAGCTGTAGGCTGGATGGTGCGGGCTCCCACACAGCGAGGGCAGAGGAGACGGGAGCCATGGTGGAGGCTGGGGGGCTTTTAGAAGAGGGGACGCTGTTGGAAGAAGAGGCTGTGGGATGGCAGGAGAGAGAACAGAGGGAAGACAGTAAGGGGCGGCATGGGGATCACCACCCCGAGGGAGAGCCACCAAGGCTCCTTGATGCAGAGGGTCTCACGGTGACCGGGGGCCGGAGGGCAGGGGCCGAGGAGACTGAGCCAGAAAGCCTGGAGGACATCAGGGGCCAGGAGGAGTGGCCGACATGCCAGGCCCCTGCAGAAGCTGCACCGGGGTCACTTGGGAATGCTGAGACAGCTGAGGCCACCGGCAGTGCCAGAGGAGGTGCTGCCAGCAGCTGGAGTGAGGTGAGGGCTCCTGATGGGGTCTGGCAGGGACCAAGTGGAATCCCCAGGCTGGCCCCATGATCCTCCGTGCCCCTTTTCCTGCAGGCCCTGCTCCCCGGATCCCTCCTAGATGTCTCTGTCCCAAGGAGCCGCGCGCACCTCTCGAGAAGCTCCTCGCAGCGTCGCTCTCGGCCCTCTTTCGTCGGACCCCGGCCCTTGAGCAGCAGGAGGAGCCCCCAGTCCCCAACCCTTCCGAGGAGGAGGAGCCATCGGCCCCTGAGCAGAGACTCCTCCAGCCGGAGGAACCCCCTGAGCCAAGCCCTCCGAGGCATAATGGGACCCCAGTGCTAGCCAGGAGAAGGCCCCTGGGACACGGGTAGGCACAGGGTGACTTAGCTGGGGTGAGGAAGAGACCTTGGGCACCTGGGAGCCGTTGTCATGGGTCTGACTTCTGCCTCCAGGTTTGGCCTCGCGCACCCTGGCATGATGCAGGAGCTGCATGCTCGTCTGGGCCGGCCCAAGCCCCAGTGACTGAGACCCGGCGCCCTGGGTGGGACCAGAAGCCTTGCTTGGACGCCACTGAGCCCTGCTCCCTCTGCCACTGTGGACACACCCTCTCCACCCTCTGGGCCTCAGCGTCTTGGTGTATCATTCATGGAGCAGGCAAAACCAGATGTCTGGGAAGACCTTGAACTTGAGTGTGATTCTCCAGCGCAGGCTGGTGGACCACCTACCCCACTGAGACTACCTTTCAGGGTGACTGCCCTGGTTCCTCCCCAGCGTGAGTCAGCTGTCTGGACTGTAAGGAGGCAAGGCACAGGGTCTCATGCCTGTCACCCCAGAGCTTTGGGATGCCAAGGTGGGAGGATCGCTTGAGAGCAGGAGTTTGAGACCAGCCTGGGCAACATAGCAAGACCCCATCTTTTAAAAATAAATTAAAAAATAAATACTGCAAGGAAGACTGAGAGGGAACAGAAGCCACTCTCCTTATAGGCATCCCTCTCTGACCCCCCGCTCCCCAGCCCACCTCCCTGCACCAAGAACCTCAGAACTGGGTGGGGTAACACAGACCTCTGGAGTTAAGGCCAGTCCAAAGGAAAGCTGTTAGGAGGGCGTAAGGAGCACTGTTCAGAGTCAAAGACCAGCTGCCTTGAGTTTCCAAAACGGTAGCTCAGAACTCTGCTGGTTACTGTGGCAACTGCCTGGCTGAGCAGGACATAGTAGGGAAGGTGGGCCAGGGACCCCAAAAATGTAGGAGCAGAGAGGGGTTCAGGATGGTTAGAGGTTGCTGACCCCGTTCCAGGCTGCGCGCCCACCGGGTGTCAGGCAGTCCTTCCCCGAAGAGAAGCAGAGGCCAGGGGTGGGTGAGAGTGCTTTATTAGGCACCCAGCATGGGGGCTCTGCCCTTGGAGGACGAGCAGGCCCCGAGACAATAAATAAACCATCATCTCCCTAAACAATAAATAAGTATCCAGGAAATAAATAGCTGGCGAGGACTGGAGCGGCTTTCAGTTAGTGGGTAGCGCCTGGGGCAGCGGGCTGGAACAGCCTTTCCTTGTCCAAGGCTGATGATGCGGAGGCTGCCCTGATGCCAAGACTCCAGTCCTAAAGTCCTAAAGGGTGAGGGGCAGGGGGCTAAGAAGTCACGCAATCAGGGCTGGGGGCCCAGTGTTGGGAACCCCAGGGCCCAGACTGGGTGCCCGGCCTTGGACAGCAACAGCAAGTCCCGCACGGCCCGAGATAAGACGAGCTCCAAGGAGTGCAGCAGGCGGTAGGTGGAGAGGAGCTGGGGCCAGGACACCTGCGCTGGCACCTGCGAGGCACTGCCCAGTGCCCCTGGGAGCAGCCCCTTCCCTTCCTCCTCCTCCTCCTCCTCCTCCTCCTCCTCTTCCAGGAGGTGAAATCCTGCAGCCCGAATCTGTGAGGAGAGACCATGGGTCAGGGAGGGGCCAGGCAGAGAACTGGAGTGAATCCTCATTCCCTATTTGTGCTGAGCGGCTCCTAATGACGTCAGTGACCATAGGGTCAGGATTTCCCCGGGACATTCCCTACGTGATCTTCCATGATGTCACCGCTAGCGCATCCTGCTTGATCTTTCGGTTTGAGAAAATGGAAGTCAAGGAGCATGAGGATGCTCACAGAGCTAGGTCACCCCAAGGACGGCCCTGGGGGTGCGGCTCAGGAAGTTTCTCTCTGCTGTTAAGGTTGCTCCTGGGTCGAGCCAACAACAGGCAGAGGGTGTTGGGAAATAGCATAGCTCAGTTTCCCTGCTGCTTGCTCTTTCCTTTTTTTTTTTTTTGAGATGGAGTCTCACACTGTCGCCCGGGCTGGAGTGCAGTGGCGTGATCTCAGCTCACTGCAACCTCCACCTCCCGGGTTCAAGCGATTCTCCTGCCTCAGCCTCCTGAGTAGCTGGGATTACAGGCACCCGCTACCATGCCCAGCTAATTTTTTGTATTTTTTAAGAAGAGATGGGTTTCACTATGTTGGCCAGGCTGGTCTTGAACTCCTGACCTCGTGATCCACCCGCCTCAGCCTCCCAAAGTGCTGGATTACAGGTGTGAGCCACCTGCCTCTCCCCTTCCCCTTCCCTCCCCTTCTGTTCCCTCCTCTCCTCTCCCCTTCCCTTCCCTTCTGTCTCACTCTGTCACTCAGGCTGGAGTGCAGTGGCGCTGTCTCAGCTCACTGCAACCTCTCTCTCCCCAGTTCAAGCAGTTCTCCTGCCTCAGCCTTTCGAGTAGCTGAGACTTCAGGCATGCACCACCACACCCAGATAATTTTTGTATTTTTAGAGATGGGGTTTTACCATGTTGGCCAGGCTGGTCTCGAACTCCTGACCTCAAATGATCCACCCGCCTTGGCCTCCCAAAGTGCTGGAATTCCTGGCGTGAGCCACCACACCTGCATTTTCTATTCTCATTTCATTAAGGGTAAACTCCTCCTCCTCCTCCTCCTCCTCCTCTTCAAGGAGGATTTCCCTTTGAAAGGTTCTGGAGGATCTGGGTGACGTCAGAGAATCAGAGGGAGAAGGGAGACAGGAGGCAGATGCTGTCCGGGGCGCTCAGAAGAAACCCCGAGTGATCTCACAGCCCAATGGCCTCCCGTTCAAGATGGAGCCCCAGGAGAATTCGAAGATTAAGGGGTGGCACCAGGGCCTGGTGCAGCTGCACACACACACACACACACACTCACAGACCAACACACTCACACACAGTCATGCTCACACTCACACTCAGAGCCACACACACACACACAGTCACACTCTCACACTCACGGACCCACACACTCACACATAGTCATGATCACACATGCACAGACCCCACACTCACACACTCACAGTCACACTCACACAGTCATGCTCACACTCACACTCACAGAGCCATACACAGTCTCACACACTGTCACGCTCACACTCTCACAGACACACACTCAGTCACACACTCTCACACTCATGGACTCACCCACTCACAGTCATGCTCACATGCACAACTCACACACAATCACACTCACACTCAAGACCCCCACACACTCACACTCACACACTCGGACTCACCCACTCACAGTTCACATGCACAGACCCACACACACACAATCACACACACGCTCACACTCACACGCTCACACTCAAGCCCCCACACACTCTCACACTCATGGACTCACCTACGCACAGCCACGCTCACATGCTTACAGTCTCACTCACACACACTCAGAACATGAGATCGCTGGATGAGCCAACGAGTCTTCTTTCCTGCGTGGTCTGGGGTGGCTGAGGGTGGCCAGGCTCTACCTGGAAGCGGAAGTGCCGCTGCAGATCCCGGAGGTCCAGCCTCATGGCCCACAGCTGCATCCTCTCTGTGTTGGTCCAGCAGCCCTGGGTCCCCAGCCCTCCCAGCAGGGCATGGAAGGGCTGAAGTGTGGTAGAGAGGAAGCAGAGGCGCTCCAGGTCCTGAAAGGCAGGGAGATGGTTAGGAAAGGCCCACAGGCCAAAGATGGCCACGTCACACCCACCTCCTCCCTATCCGGGTCTCCTTCTCATTCCACACTCCAGCCTCCAATCCATCCCCGTAGCTCTTCCCAACCTGGGCCCAGCTCTGTCCCCATCCCGTCAATCTCCACCGTCTAGGACCTCTGCCCCATCTCCTCTTCCAGCCTCCCTTTCACTCCCATGCCCATGATCTTCTCTAACCCACCCCCACCTAGTCCCCACAGCACCCTCCGCCCGAAGCCCTGTGCCCTTCCCTCCTCCACCATCCCATCCTACCTCCTGCCACACATTTTCCCATCTCCAGCCTCGTTCCCATTCCTAACCCCAACTCCATCCTTGTTCCATGTGCACAGTCACTCTTCCCATCTCCCCATGCCATCTCCAACTCCATTCCAACCCCATTCCATTCCCTTCCCCCACCAGCAACCCCACCCCTTCTCCATCCCCTGCTTCATGTTCACCCTCATCTCCAACCTTCTCATCTCTGTCTATCCGAGTCTCACCCCAGTGCCACCTCCACCCCCTCCATGCTGCTGTGATGTCCACCTCCAGTCTCACTCTAGTCCTACGCCCGCCATATTCCACACCCAGCTCCACTCTGACCTCTTCCCAACCCCACTTCCTTATTCCAGCTTCATCTTTATTGTTTGTTTGTATGTTTGTTTAATTATGTATTTTGAGATGGAGTCTCGCTCTGTCGCCCAGGCTGGAGTGCAGTTGTGCGATCTCATCTCACTGCAACCTCCGCCTCCTGGGTTCAAGTAATTCTCCTGCCTCAGCCTCCTGAGTAGCTGGGACTACAAGCCCATGCCACCACGCCTGGCTAATTTTCTTATTTTTAGTAGAGATGCAGTTTCTCCGTGTTGGTTGGGCTAGTCTCATCTCAAACTCCCAACCTCAGGTGATCCATCTGCCTCAGTCTCCCAAACTGTTTGGATTACAGGCGCGAGTCACTGCTCCCAGCTAATTTTTGTATTTTTTAGCAGAGATGGGTTTTTTTCCTGTTGGCCAGGCTGGTCTTGAACTCCTGACCTCAGGTGATCGGCCCACTTCAGCCTCCCAAAGTGCTGGGATTACAGGCATGAGCCACTACGCCTGGCTGTTTATCTTTTTGAGACAAGGTCTCCCTCTGTCACCCAGGCTGGAGTACAGTGGCATGATCATAACTCATTGCAGCCTCTAACTCCTGAGCTCAAGCCATCCTCCCACGTCAGCCTCCTGAGTAGCTAGGACCACAGGGGTGTGCACCACCATGCCTGGCTAACTCTTAAAGTTTTTTTGTAGAGACAAAGTCTCTCTATGTTGCTCAGACTGGTCTTAAACTCTTGGCCTCAAGCAGTCCTTCCACCTCGGCCTCCCAAAGCGCTGGGTTTATAGGTGTAAGTCACGGCGCCTGGCTTTCATCTTTATGTCCAATGACATACTCAACCTCATCTAGGTTCTATCCCCAGTGCATCTCCGGCTCAATCTCCAGCCTCATCTTGCACCCTGGCCCCAGCCTATCGCGAGCTTCCCGCCCCACCCCACCAGCCCTCACTCACAGAGAGGCGGTGCCAAGCCTGGAAGGTCAGGGAAACACCTGGAAGCCTGCTCTCCCAGGGGCAGGAGGTCCAGGTTCACTCCCGGCAGGTGAGATTCCGCCTGGAGGGCAAGGTCTGTTAGTGGGGGGCCAGAAGGGATTGGGGGTCTGCCCATGCTCAGCACCAGCTGCATTAGGGAGACTTACAAAGCGGTGGGTGTGGCCCCGAACCTCGGAGAGCAGCTTCCTGGCGAGATGCAGGCTGACCGTGAACTCCCTCTGCAGCTCCTCCAGGCTCAGCAGGGGCCTTCCTGGGGGCCTTGGGAATCCCCCAGACGCCAGCTTGCACCAGGAGCAAGGGAAGCAGCAACAGGCTGAGCCCTGGAGAGATGGGCAGAGCGTGGAAAGATGGGGAGAGAGCTTGAGAACTCGGGGGGAAGGAAGGGAACATGCGTTTTCTGAGCCTGTGCTACCTGTGAGCACGGTGCAGGCACTTTCACCAACATCATTTCACTGCCCCCTCAAAACCACAATAGAGGCCAGATGCAGTGACTCATGCCTATAATCCCAACAATTTGGGAGGGCGAGGCGGGCGGATCACCTGAGGCCAGGAGTTCAAGACCAGCCTGGTCAACATGGCAAAACCCTATCTCTACTAAAAAATAAAAAAATTAGTCAGACATGGTAGCGCATGCCTATAATCCCAGCTACTCAGGAGGCTGAGGCATGAGAATCACTTGAGCCCCAGGAGGCGGAGGCTGTAGTGAGCTGAGATAACGCCATTGCACTCCAGCCTGGATGACAGAGCCAGACTCTGTCTCAAACAAAACAAAATAAAACCCCACAATGCAGCCAGCACGGCCCTCATATGGCATCTCCATATGGAGTGCCCACTTTTGCAGAAAGACCGGAAGTCTGATCCTTTTCTTTTTTTAAAAACAGAGTTCTGTTCTATCACCCAGGCTGGAATGCAGTGGTGTGATCACAGCTCACTGTAGCCTTGAACTCCTGGGCTCAAATGATCCTCTCGCCTCAGCCTCCCCAGTGGCTGGGACTATAGGGACACACCACTGTGCCTAGCTAATTATTTCTACTTTTTTTTGGTAGAGACAGGGTCTCACTATGTTGCCCAGAGTGGTCTTCAACTCCTGGCCTCAAGAGATCCTCCTGCCTCAGCCTCCCAAACTGCTGGTATCACAGGCATGAGCCACTGTGCCAGGACAGAGGCTGGATTTTGACCCCCATAAACTCCCTTGGCCAAATGCCTTTTTCAGTGAGCAACCTGCACAACCACATGTGGCAGCCTCAGTGCTATTGTTCTCCCCATTTTGCGGATGAGGCTCAGTGAGGTTGACTTGCCCAAGGTCAAATAGCCAGAAGGTGGGGGAGCCAGGACTGGTTTCCAGATTTTTCCAAATGCAGAGCCCATGGGTTTTCCCGAGAATGCCGAGGGAGGCAGCCACCTGCCCCAGGAGTGGGCACACCATGTTCTGCCAGGGATTCCTTGGGCTCAGCCAGGCAGCTCTGATGGCTTGAACTGGCCATGTGGTCCCCAGGGATGGGCTGGCAATGCTGGAGGCTCTATCCCAGGGAGTCAAAAGGACAGGTTGGTCCAGCCTCCACACAGCAGGTGGATTCTGGCAGGGGAAACTGCCTGGAGAGAATCGACAATGTGGGAGTTTTTTTTTTTTTTTTTTAAGACAGAGTCTTAGTCTGTCGCCCAGGCTGGAGTACAGTGGCAGGATCTTGGTTCAATGAAACTTTCACCTCCCGGGTTAAAGCGATTCTCCTGCCTCATCTGTAATCTCAGCGAGTAGCTGGGATTACAGGCATGTGCCACCATGCCTGGCTAATTTTTTAAAAAATTTTAGTAGAGACAAGGTTTTGCCATGTTGGCCAGGCTGGTCTCGAACCCCTGATCTTAGGTGATTCACTTGCCTTTGCCTCCCGAAGTGCTGGAATTACAGACATGAGCCACCGCGCCTAGCCTAGAGTGGCTGAATTCCAAGTGTGCTTCCTGACCTGTTTTCCTGGAAAGAGGGGTAGGAGGTGGGGGCTCTAGGAAGAGGGCAGCATTCAGCAATTTCCCCCCTCAGCGAAAGGAAATCTAGCAAGCACAAAAGTTACACAATTCTCCGCGAAACACAAACCAAAACTGGCCCAAAGTCCATCCTGCTCTCCCTTCTCTCCCTGCCTCTTCCCCCGTCCTCTCTTCATCTCTAACCCCCGGGCTCTGCTCTTCTAAATGTCCCCTTGATAAAGGTGAAGGGGGAGCTTTTAGGGCCATCCACCTCCTTCATGGGCTTCCAGGTATGGTGGGCAATGCCTAACCTAAGATCTCTGGCATTCAGACTCCCTGGCTTGGAGGCCACTCGGACACTCTGACACCCTGGAGATTTAAGGCAGAGTGGGGTCTTCCTAGCTCGGTGCTGGGGACGGGAGTGGGTGCCCCTAGGCCCTGGTGGATCAAGCCCAACCATAAGTGAGCTATGCCATCTCCTACCTGAGCTCTGGAGCCCCCAGACCCTCTCTTCACTCTCTGTAGCCGATCCTGGATCGTTGGCTCTGGCCTTTAAAGGTTCTGTCCCCGTCATCCAGCCTTTGGTCCCTACCTGCCCTACGTGGTTCTACCTACCGCTCTGGTTCTAGCCCCTGAGTTCTGCGGCCCCCAGCCGCAGACGAACCTCCTTCCAAGCATCAAACTAAAGACCTTTGGCCCAGTGAAGCTGCTGCTGATGCCTTGGTCCCAGTGCCCCACTCCAGCTAGTACCTCCTGCTCTTCCTCCAGCTGGCCACATCCTCAGTCTTAGCCAAGCTGCTTGGCTTCTGCTTATTCACTCCAAACTCTTCACTGATCTGCCTAGACCTGGTCCTTGTCAAATTGCTGGTCCAACCCTCCCCATTCCCGCTAGCCAAGGCTTCTTTCCCATCCTCTGCCTGGCCCTGGGTCAAACCACCACCCCACTGCCCCAGGGCCCTACCCAGTTACGCTAGCCTCCTTCTGATCCTATAGCCAGCTGAGTCCTCAGTCTTGGTCAAGTTGTCGCTCTCAGCTCTCAGCCCCCATCTGCACCAGCCAAGCTCATCCATCCTCTGCCCAAACTCAGCCAAGCCCCCCCACCCCTGGCTTCAAACTCACGCCAGCCAAGGTCGCCTGCCATCTGGCCCATGCCGGGGCCCAGCCTCTTTGGTCAGCCATCTCCTGGGTAGGGGGGGTCTTATACTGGGGGCTGCGCCCAGTTTCACTTTCCGTCCTGCTTGTACTTTCAGCTTTGTGTTCACTCACTCTTCCCTTCGCCACCCCTTGCTAAAATGGGGAAATGTAATTTCCCTTCCCGGAGGGGGTGGGGAGGTATGGTGGGGGGTGACAGGAAGCTGGGGTTTGGGCCACCCAAGCTCCAGACCCACTGCTAACCTCCCACATTGAGCCCTGTCCTCAATGCCCCACGCTTGGGTGAGCCATCCAGCCCTATTCACTGGTTGATCCCAGAGTCCCAAACCCCCTTCTAATTCTCGACTCTGCCACTACCATCCTAGGGTCTCCTGTCCTTCCAAAGATGGATGGCCAGGTAAGGGGACTGGCCCACCCGAGGGGAACTCGGGGTTTGAGTCACCTGACTCCCTTATGGCTTACCAGATGGCTGAGGTAGGTGGCGCAAGAGAGTCAGTGCTAAATGGGTGGCCACATGCACCTTTGCACGGGGCCAGGCAGAGGCTCAGTGTGATGGTGGGATTGGGGCTCAGTTTGTAACTACAGTCAGGGCTGGATAAAACCAGGTCTGAGGCCATGTCTGGAATGAGGGTTAGGGCTTCCTCCAGGGCCAAGGGCTCTGTCTCCATCTTTAACCAGAGTCAGATATAGGATTTGACTTCAGCCTATAATCAGGATCAGGACTCAGTCTACAGCTGAACTCACAACCTAGTCCAGGGCCAACGTTCCTGCTGTGTCTGGTTTAGGGTCAGAGCTATTGGTGACCTGGGGCTTTGCTTGTGGCCTATAGGGCTGGGTCTAGAGTTTGGTCTTTGGCCAAGGTGCTGACTGGTGCTGTGACTGAGCGGGGAGAAAGGGGGGTCCAGGCTTTGGCTGGGATGAGAGCTCAGTCAGTCACCAGGATTGGGGCTCAGCCTGTGGCCAGGCTCGGGTTGACTGAGGTCAGGATCAGGGCTCAGGCAGGTCCCAGAATAACCTTGATGTTTCTGCTCTGTAGAGACCATGATCAGGGCTGGGCCACATGGACCACAGATCTCCCTTCCAGCACAGCCCCACCCTCAACCCCGCCCTGGATTTCCCATCTTCAGGGGAGAGGATGGGGTTTCTTGGTCTTCCCCCGAGAACCACTGCTGCCACTTTCTTTTTAGGATGTGTGGGGTTTCCCTGTTGGGTCCCTGTTGAGATAGAAACCAGGGGGGTTTCCTCTTCCTGTTCTCTGCCTCCTCGGCCTCCCTGGGCACTGCCCACCAGGCCACGTGGGAACGAGTGCGCCAGGGAAATACCAGCATTTGCCGAGGGAGCAGTCCCACAGGCCCCCGGGGGAGTAGTCCGCAGGCCGCCAGAGGAGCAGTCCCACAGGCCGCTGGAGCTGGACAGGGAAGTGGGGCTGGAGCCTCCCGCGTCCAGACAGGTTTCCCCTGCAGCACCCCGTAGTGGTGGCAGCTCACTCCCCCGGCATCCCATGCAGCTGGGGCTCCAATATCCGGAGACAGAAGGTGAGGGCAGACAGAGGCCTGGCATGTCTTTAGCGCATCCCTGAGTCCTGCTGTCATCCTGGAGGCATGCCACCTGCTCACCCCCTTGACCACACTGAGCCTCCCTTCGGCTCTCTCCACCGCCCCTCCCAACCTCTGCTGTCACCCAGAACTGCCTTACTTCTCAAATCTTGAATCCCAGCTGGGTGACGTGGCTCTCACCTGTAATTTCAGCACTTTGGGAAACTGAGGTGAGAGAATCCCTTGAGGCCAGGAGTTCCAGACCAGCCTGGGCAACATAGCAAGACCCCATCTCTATTAAAAACAACATAAAATAAGGCCAGGCGCAGTGGCTCACTCCTGCAATCCCAGGACTTTGGGAGGCCGAGGCAGGTGGATCACTTGAGGTCAGGAGATCGAGAACAGCCTGGCCAACATGGTGAAACCCTGTCTCTACTAAAAATACAAAAATTAACCAGGCATAGTGGTGGGCACCTATAAGTCCAGCTACTCAGGAGGCTGAGGCAGGAGAATAGTTTGAACCCGGGAGACAGAGGTTGCAGTGAGCTGAGATCACTCCACTGCACTCCAGCCTGGGCGACAGAGCAAGACTCCATCTCAAATAAATAAATAATAAAATAAAATAAAAGTTAGCCAGGGGCCAGGCTCAGTGGCTTACGCCTGTAATCCCAGCACTTTGGGAGGCCAAGGCAGTTCGATCACCTGAGGTCAGGAGTTTGAGACCAGTCTGACCAACATGGTGAAAACCCATCTCTAAAATAATAAAATAAATAAATAAATACAAAGAAGAAAGAAAAAGGGTTAACCAGTCATGGTAGTGTACACCTGTAGTCCCAACTACTTGGGCGGCTAAGGCTGGAGGATCACTTGAGTCCAGGAGTTGGGGGGTGCAATGAGTGAACTAGGATTGCACCAGCACACTCCTGCCTGGGCGACAAAGCTAGATCCTGTCTTTAAAAGAAAGGGTAGGAGGTGGTTGGCTGGGTGTTGTGGCTCACACTGGTAAATCTAGCACTATGGGAAGCCGAGGTGGGAGGATCACTTAAGGCCAGGAGGTCAAGGCCAGCCTGGGCAACATAGTGAGACCCCTATCTCTAATTTAAAAAAAGTCTTGAACTCCATCTTCTCTTAGGGCTCCCTGACACTGCCCCCCCCCATCCCTTGCTGCTCCTCTGCTGTTTTTTTTTTTTTTTTTTTTTTTGAGTTGGAGTCTCTCTCCGTTGCCCAGGCCGGAGGGCAGTGGCACGATCTCAGCTCACCGCAATCTTTGACTCCCAGGTTCAAGCGATCTTCCCGCCTCAGCCTTCTGAGTAGCTGGGATTATAGATGTGTGCTGCCACACCCGGTTAATTATTTTTATTTAATTTAGTTTTATTTTTGAGACATGAATCTTGCTCTGTCACCCAGACTGGAGTTCAGTAGCACGATCTTGGCTCACTGCAACCTCCACTTCGTGGGTTGAAGTGATTCTCGTGCCTCAGCCTCCCAAGTAGCTTGGACTACAGGCACATACCACCACACCTGGCTGATTTTTGTATTTTTAGTAGAGACGGGATTTCACCATGTTGACCAGGCTGGTTTTGAACTCCTGGCCTTAAGTGATCTGCTTGACTCAGTCCCCCAAAGTGCTGGGATTACAGGTGTGAGCCACTGATCCTGGTCTGTACTTTTAGTAGAGACAGAGTTTCACCATGTTGGCCAGGCTGGTCTCAAACTCCTAACCTCAATCAATCCGCCCACCTCGGCCTCCCAAAGTGCTGGGATTACAGGCGTGAGCCACCGCACCTGGCCTCTTCTCTTCTTAACCTGGCTGCAGCCAATGCCTCCAGCCTCACACCTCATCCTCAGCCTGGGCCAGCTCCAGCAACTTGCTGCTTCAATGTGTGAACGTGATGAGCCCCCTGGTACTTCCTGGCCCTTGTGGAAACTCCTCTCTGCCTGGAGTGCCTTCTCTTCCAATCTCTGCACCATACCCACTGTCTCTGGCTGCCCTGCTGAATGGCTATCCTTGTCTTGTCTCAAATGAACATTTCACTTTTACATCTTTTTTTACATTTTTTTTTTGAGGCGGAGACTCGCTGTACCGCCCAGGCTAGAGCGCAGTGGCACGATCTCGGCTTACCGCAACCTCCATCTCCTGGGTTCAAGCAATTCTCCTACCTCAGCCTTCCGAGTAGCTGAGATTACAAGTGCCCGCCACCACACCCAGCTGATTTTTGCATTTTTAGTAGAGATGGGGTTTCACCACATTGGCTAGGCTGGTCTCGAACTCCTGACCTCAAGTGATCCACCCGTCTCGGCCTCCCAAAGTGCCGGGATTACAGGCGTGAGTCGCTGCGCCTGGCCCTTTTTTTTACATTTTTAAACTTTTTTTCACTTTTACATTTTTTTAATTAAAAAAATTATTTATTTTCTTAGTTTTGTAGAGACTGAGTCTTGCTCTGTTGCCCAGGCTGGAGGCAGTGACGTAATCACGGCTCACTGAGGTTTCAAGCAATCCTCCCACTCAGACTCCTGAGTAGCTGGAACTACAGGTGTGTTCCACCACGCCTGGCTAATTTTTTAACTTTTTGTAGAGACAGGGGTCTTGCTATGTTGCCCAGGGTGGTCTCGAACTCCTGGCCTCAAGTGATCCTCCTGCCTTGGGCCTCCCAAAGTGCTGGAATTCCAGGCATCAGCCAACACGCCTGGTCCAATTTACTTTTTTGACTGTTTCCATTCATTAGAATACAGGTTCCACAAGCCGGTGGGTCTTGGCCTATGAGCTGAGGCTTGGGTTAGTGCCAGCAGAAAATGGAAGAGATGTAGCAATGGATAAGGACGGAGAGAAGGGAATCGGGAAGCCTGGGATGTAGACTCCCGTGTGTAGCCATCCCTTCTGTTCACCCCAGGGGGAGTCACTGGCCTGCTCTGGACTTCATTTTCCTCATTGAAAAGTAAGAGCAGCCTGGGAGTAGTGGCTCATGCCTGTAATCCCAGCACTTTGGGAAGCCGAGGTGGGAGGATCTCTTGACCTCAGGAGCTCAAGAGCAGCCTGGGCAACATGGCAAGACCTTGTTTCTACTGAAAACCAAAAAATTGGCTGGGTGTGGTGGCTCACGCCTGTAATCCCAGCACTTTGGGAGGCTGAGGCAGGTGGGTCACAAGGTCAGGAGTTCGAAACCAGCCTGGCCAATATAGTGAAACCCCATCTCTACTAAAAATACAAAAATTAGCCAGGCATGGAGGCACGTGCCTGTAATCCCAGGTACTTGGGAGGCTAAGGTAGGAGAATCGCTTGAACCCGGGAGGTTGCAGTGAGCGGAGATCGTGCCACTGCATTCCAGCTAAGTGACAGACCCAGACTCCTTCTCAAAAAAAAAAATAAATAAATAAAATTAGCTGGGCTTGGTGGTGCTCACCTGCAGTCCCAGCTACTCCAGAGGCTGAGGTGGGAGGATCCCTTAAACCCAGGAGGTCAAGGTTGCAGTGAGCCATGATTGCACCACTGCACTCCAGCCCGGGTGAGAGAGTGAGACTCTGTCTCTAAATAAATTAAGAAATAAATAAAAAAGAAAAGTGATAGCAAACCAGTATTATTACATAGGGAAATTAAAATCTCAACAACAACAAAAAAAAAAAAAAAAGAGAGAGAGAGAAGAAAAGAACCATGCACAAATTTTCGGGTTATTTTCCAAGTTTTGTTACGGCTCTGACCCTGTGGGGCCCTCTGTGGGGTTGCCTGGGAATCCTGAGCTCAGGGGCAGGAGTTGGAGGCCTCAGTTGTGACAAGAGGATGGAGTCAGCGAGGGGAAATCTTGTTCAAGGTCACAGAGTTGATTGGTAGCAGAAGGAAGACTGGAACTTGAGTCCCCTGTTTTCAGCATGGGCCAGTGCGGGGAATCCCTGCACTTCCGTGATGTCAGCTGAAAGGCCTGGAACTAAGCCCTGGGTTAATAAGATGCTTTCGTGAAGACAGGAAGGCTGGAGAAGGTAAAGCCAGGCTGCAGCGGAGGTCTCGCCTCAGAGACTCCCGAGCACAGAAGGTGAGACCCTGAGGCTATGACAGCTCCTGTTCCCCCAAAAAAGGTGCTGTGGTTGAGACCCACAGTCCCCAGACCTCTGATTCCTGGACCTCCCTCCCTGTATGCCCACACACCTCATGCCACTAGGCCTGGACAGCGCCCGGATTTCTCCAGCAGTGTGCACTCAGACAGCGTCAAGAGGCTTGTGTGTCCAGCCTGCTCTTGTCTACCTTGGGGACTGCCCCTAAGTGGTTTTTGTTGTTGTTGTTTTCTTTCTTTTCTTTTTTTTTTTTTTTTTTGAGATGGAGTCTCACTCTGTTACCCAGGCTGGAGTGCAATGGCACGATCTTGGCTCACTGCAACCTCTGCCTCCTGGGTTCAAGCAATTCTTCTGCCTGAGCCTCCCGAGTAGCTTAGATTCCAGGCGTGCGCTACCACACTTGGCTAATTTTTGTATTTTTACTGGAGACGGGGTTTTGCCATGTTGGCCAGGCTGGTCTCGAACCTCAGGTGATCCACCCGCCTCAGCCTCCCAAAGTGGTGGGATTACAGGCGTGAGCCATTGCGTCCCTTACGTGTTGTATCTCTCATGGGACCAATGACCCAGGAAGGAGAGCCTGGAGAGGGGGAAAGGCCTTCTCTCCCTTGGTCCCACCTCTTTTTCCTTGTAACAGGGGTGCCAGGTGCCCCATACTCTTGCAGCCATGGCAGGTACCTGGGGAGGGTTGAGAGGAAGAGGGCAAGGGGCCACTCTTCCCGGCATAAATGACATGTGAATGCAGGCCTGGGAAGACTGAATTCTGAGGGTGTGGGAAGGTGAGAGGCCAGGTCTGTTGCATTCAGAGAAGGAAGAGCTTGCAGGAGGCAGGGGCTTCAGAGGAAAAACACCAGCCTGCACATGAAAAGTCCCAGTTCAATTTCTGCTGGGCTCTGCCACTTCCTGTGTGTGCCAGCTTGGGCAAGATGGTCACACTCTCTGAGCTTCAGTTTCCCCTTCTGTCAAACGAGGCCTATGCTCCCAGGATGAACTTGGGGCTGGGTGCAGTGGCTGAAGCCTGTAATCCCAGCACTTTGGAAGGCTGAGGTGGGTGGATCACCTGAGGTCAGGAGTCCGAGACCAGCCTGGCCAACATGGCGAAACCCCGTCTGTAGTAAAAATAAAAATTAAAAAAAAATTAGCCAGGCGTGGTGGCAGGTACCTGTAATCCCAGCTACTAGGGAGGCTGAGGCAGAAGAATCGCTTGAACCGGGAGGCAGAGGTTGCAGTGAGCCGAGATCACGCCACTGCACTCCAGCCTGGGCGACAGAGGAAGACTCCGTCTTAAAAAAAAAAAAAAAAAGATGAACTTGGGAGTGGTCATGGGTCCAAGCACCCCCAGCTTCGTCAGGAGCCAAACAGACCTCTGTCCCTCCCCTCAGAGCTCTAGCACCTCCCAGTGTGTGACCTTGATCAAGGCCTAAAGCCCCTCTGTTTGTCGGTTTATCTGCCAGGTGAGGACGATACTTACTCATGGCAGCTGGAGAGGACCTGCTGTGACCATTTTGCATCTAAAATGGCCCTGCCACTGAAGAGCTCTGTGATCTCAGGCAAGTTACTCAACCTCTCTGTGCCTCAGTTTCATCATCTAGAATGTGAGGGAAATAACACAAATGCATACAAGTGCTTAGAGGATTCGGTGAGCTACTGAGCATAAAGCACTTGGAACAGGGCCTGGCCTGTGATAAGACACAGGTTTTAGCTGTTATTAGTAACGCAAGGCCTGACCCACAGGAATTCTCGAGACACGTCAGTTGTCATAAATAAATACAAGGGAAAAAAAAAGAATTAGCTGGGCTGGTGGCACATAGCTGCAGTCCTAGCTACTTGGGAGGCTGAAGTGAGAGGATTGCTTGAGCCTGGGAGTTCGAGGCTGCAGTGAGCTATGAGTGCACCACTACACTCCCAACTTGGCCATAGAATGAGACCCTGTCTCCCGCCTCCCCCTGCAAAAAAAGGCAAAGGAGAACCACACAGGCAGAAGTGGATGGATGTAAGTTAGAGCAGAGTTCAGGCTAGAGGCAGAAATCTCAGGGGCCTGGCCAGTCAGGCCCTGGGCCAGGGTCTGTGCAGCATCAGATGGGAGTCCCACTGGGTGGGATTCAGCTCCCAGGCCAGCTGGGTGGGGTGGGCTCTACCCCAAGTGCCGCTTGTATTCAGGAGTCCTCACCCTGCATGGCGGCAGGCTCATCAGCCTCCCTGGGATGAGGACACAGACAGGCTGAGCCCTAGGACAGGCCTTCCCCAGGGTCTGAGAGGGGTGGCAGGCACAGATCCTGGGCTGACATGCCTGGTCCTCCAGTGGCCCCCAGCTCCTGGGCTACTACAGGTCCCCATGCCTGTCCCAGCGCCCTCAGCCGGTTGCCTCCCTGGGGGCTCAGTCACTCCTGACCATCATGTCCTGTCCTGTGGAGCACCTAGGCGAGTACACCATTTACTCCTCAGGAAGAGGACACACACTCTGGAACATGTGCCCACTAGCCGCTAATATTTTTACGTATTGGTTGATTTGTCCAAAAGAATCTATGGGCTGGGTGTGCTGGCTCACGCCTGTAATCCCAGCACTTTGGCAGGCCGAGACGGGCAGATCACTTGAGGTCAGGGGTTCGAAGCCAGCCTGGCCAACATGGCGAAACCTCGTCTCTACCAAAAATACAAAAATTAGCTGGGTGTGGTGTCTCATGCCTGTAATCCCAACTACTCAAGAGGTTGAGGCAGGAGAATTGCTTGAACCCGGGAGTTGGAAGTTGCAGGATCCCACCACTGCACTCCAGCCTGGGCAACAGAGCGAGACTCCTTCTCAAAATAAATAAATAAATAAATAAATAAATAAATATATATGAACCATGTACGTTTCTGCCCCCCCCCACCACCACTTTGCTTCCTCAGCCTCGGTTCTGGTTTTGGGTCTCAACGGACTGCCTGCAGAATTTGCTCCCTAATTCCCATGGCTCCCCATTCCTTTTCTTTCTCCTTTTTTTTTTTTTTTTTTTTTGAGACAGGGTTTTGCTCTGTCACCCAGGCTTGAGTACAGTGGCACAGCCTTGACCTCCTGTGCTCAAGCGATCCTTCTGCCTTAGGCTCCCCAGTAGCTAGGACGACAGGCATGTACCACCATGCCAGGCTAAATGTTTTATTTTTTGTAGAGATGTCGGTCTTACTATGTTGTCCAGGCTGAGGCCATAAACTCTCGGACTCAAGTGATCCTCCCACCTTGGCCTCCCAAAGTGCTGGGATTACAGGTGTGAGCCGCTGTGCCTGGCAAGAATTTTTTTTTTTTTTTTTTCTGAGACAGTGTTTCCCTCTGTCACCCAGGCTGGAGGGCAGTGGCACAATCACAGCTCACTGCAGCCTCAACCTCCCGGGCTTAAGCGGCAAGAATCTTGATTGTTATTTACTTTGAGCTCCTAGATCCAACCATTTCTGAAGCAATTACTTCTGAAATGTTCAGTTTCATGAGTCAACCTTGATTTTTTGTTAAGCTAGTTAGATTTATTCCTGTCACTTGAACGACATGTTCTCCCCCATTTTGATCTACTCTTCTAAATTAATTTTCTAATGTTAAAAGTCCAACTAGCTACGCTGGGTACAGTGCTCATGCCTGTAATCCCAGGACTTTGGGAGGCCGAGGCAGGCAGATTGCTTGAGGCCAGGAGTTCAAGACCAGCCTGGCCAACATAGTGAAACCCTGTCTCTACTAAAAATACACAAATAATTAGCTGGGCGTGGTGGGCACCTGTAATCTCAGCTACTCAGGAGGCTTAAACCAGGAGGTGGAGGTTGCAGTGAGCTGAGATCACGTCACTGCACTCCAGTCTGGGCAACTGAGCAAGATTCTGTCTCAAAAAAAAAAAAAAAAAAAATTAGACTAGATAAAGAAATCATAGCCAGGCACAGTGGCTTACACCTGTAATCTCAGCAATTTGGGAGGCCAAGGAGGTTGGACTAGTTGAGGTCAGGAGTTTAAGACCAGCCTGGCCAACATGGTGAAACCCCATTTCTTCTTAAAAAAAAAAAAAAAAAAAATTAGCCAGATGTGGTGGCATGCACCTATAGTCCCAGCTACTCAGGAGGCTGAGGCAGGAGAACACTTGAACCCATGAGGTAGAGGTTGCAGTGAGTTGAGATCATGCTATTGCACTCCAGCCTGGGTGACAGAGCTAGGCTTCCTATCAAAAAATAAAAAATCATGACAAAGTCAAACAGTATAATATAGTGAAAAGACTACTGTGTCAGAGGCCAGCACCAAGGGCAATTTAGATAGAAAAGTGTCAATATTTCAGTCAATATTTGCTGAGCACCAACTCAGTATGCCCCAGTCATTGTTCCAGGCACTGGAGATACAGAGGCGAATGACGCTGATACAAAGCTCCGTGTGTTTATATTGAATAATGTAAAATAACCACTAAAATATAATCAAATACTTATATGTGCCAGGCACTTCTCAACTATTGACTTATTTAATCTCACAATAGGCTGGGCGCAGTGCTTCACATCTGTAATCCCAGTGCTTTGGGAGGCCGAGGGGGGAGGATCACTTAAGGTCAGGAGTTCAAGACCAGCCTGGTCAACATGGCGAAACTCCATCTCTACTAAAAATGCAAAAAAATTAGCCAGATGTGGTGGCGTGCACCTGTAGTCCCAGCTACTCAGAAGGCTGAGGCAGGAGAATCGCTTGAACCCGGGAGGTAGAGGTTGCTGTGAGCCGAAATTGTGCCACTGCACTCTAGCCTGGGTGACAGAGTGAGATTCAGTCTCAAAAATAAATAAATCAATAATAAATAAATAAAATCCTCACAATAGGTTAACTATTATCTAGGTTATTGCACATTTTACCTACAGGTAATATTACTGTTCATGTTTTTAAATATTTTATTTTATTAATTTTATTTTATCTTATTTTAGATTGTATTTTATTTTATTTATTATTTTATTGTTTCCTGAGGCTGAAGCCAGGGCTAGGGCCAGAGCTGGGGTTGGTTATGTTCATTTTATTCAAAAGATGAAACAGGCTCAGAGAGGTTAAGTGACCTTCCCAGGGCCACAGAGCTAGATTTCAACCCGAGGCAGTCTGGTCCAGGCTGGAGTACAGTGGTGTGATCTCGGCTCACTGCAACCTCTGTATTCCGGGTTCAAGTGATTCTCCTGCCTCAGGCTCCTTAGTAGCTGGGATTACAGGCGTGCGCCACCACACCTGGCTAATTTTTGTATTTTTAGTAGAGACGGAGTTTCACCATGTTGGCCAGGCTGGTCTTGAACTCCTGACCTCGTGATCCACCTGCCTCGGCCTCCCAAAGTGCTGGGATCACAGGCATGAGCCACTGCACCTGGCCAGCTTTCTTAACTACTGTACATCACTGCCTGGTGTGGCAGCCAGCATTTACTGAGCCTCCCCTGTATGCCAGACACTGTTCTAGTGGTTTTCCAGGCAAAACTTATACACAGTAGCCCCCCCACATCCGAGGTTTCATTCTCTTCAGTTTCAGTTATTTCTGGTCAACTGTGGTCCTAAAATAGGTGATTCCGTGAGCCTCAAGTCAAGGCTAAATTAAGAAAAGATAGGAGAATATATTACAATAAGATATTTTAGAGAGAGAGAAACTACATTTACATAACTTTTATTACAGTATATTGTTATAATTTTTCTATTTTATTATTACTTATTGTTGTTAATCCCTTACTGTATGTAATTAATACATCAGATTTTCCCATGGGGCCTGGTGCAGTGGCTCTCACCTGTAATCCCAGCACATTGGGAGGCCGAGGTGGACGGATCATCTGAGGTCAGGAGTTTGAGACTAGCCTGGCCAATATGGCGAAACCTCATCTCTACTAAAAATACAAAAATTGGCCAGGTGCGGTGGCTCATGCCTGTAATCCCAGCACTTTGGGAGGCCGAGGCAGGTGGATCACAAGGTCAAGAGATGGAGACCATCCTGGCCAATATGGTGAAACCCCGTCTCTACTAAAAATTACAAAAATTAGCTGGGCATGGTGGCACGCGCCTGTAGTCCCAGCTACTTGGGAGGCTGAGGCAGGAGCATTGCTTGAACCACGGAGGCGGAGGTTGTAGTGAGCTGAGCTCGAGCCACTGCACTCCAGCCTGGCGCCTGGTGACGGAGTGAGACTCTGTCTATAAAAAAAAATACAAAAATCAGCCGGGGGTGGTGCAGGACACCTGTAATCACAACTACTTGGGAAACTGAGGCAGGAGAATCACTTGAATCCGGGTGGTGGAGGTTGCAGTGAGCCGAGATCTTATCACTGCACTCCCGCCTGGTGACAGAGCAAGGCTCCATTTCAAATCAACCAACCAACAAAAAAAACCAATTCCCATGGGTATATATGCATAGGAGAAAACAGTATGTATAGGGGGTCATCCACTGGGGGTCTTAGAACCTGTGCCCCATGGATAACAGGAGGCTGCTCAAACAATCCATTTTACAGATGAAGAAACCGAGATAAAACAACAGTGACAGAACTGAATTTTTTTTAATAGAGACAGGTCTCACTGTTGCCCAGGCTGCTCTGGAACCCCTGGGTTCAAGTGATCTGTCCTCTTCAGCCTCCCAAAGTGCTGGGATTACCAGCGTGACGCACTGTGCCTGGCCCAGAATGGAACTTTTTTTTTTGTTTGAGAGAGTCTTGCTTTGTTGCCCAGGCTGGAGTGCAGTGGCATGATCTTGGTTCACTGCAACCTCTGCCTCCCAGGTTCAAGCAATTCTCCTGCCTCAGACTCCCAAGTAGCCAGGATTGCAGGCACCCACCACCATACCCACCTAATTTTTGTATTTTTAGTAAAGATGGGATTTTGCCATGTTGGCCAGGCTGGTCTTGAACTCCTGACCTTGTGATCCGCCACCCCCTTGGCCTCCCAAAGAGCTGGGATTACAGGTGTGAGCCACTGCACCCGGCCAACTTTTTTTTTTTTTGATATGGAGTCTTGCTCTGTCACCCAGACTGGAGTTCAGTGGCATGGTCTCAGCTCACTGCAACCTCTGCCTTCCAGGTTCAAGAAATTCTCCCTGCCTCAACCTCCTGAGTAGCTGGGATTACAGGTGCCCGACACTATGGCCAGCTAATTCTTGTATTTTTTTTAGTAGAGATAGGGTTTCGCCATTTTGGCCAGGCTGACCTTGAACTCCTGACTTCAGGTGATCTACCTGCCTTGGCCTCCCAAAGTGCTGGGATTACAGGCATGAGCCACTGCTCCCAGCCCAAACTGAAATTTGAACAAAAGCAGTCTGGCTCAAGTGTCCATATGCTTCACCACTAGTCCATACTGCCTGTAATGGATGAACAAGAGAATGAATTGAGGGCACGTCTGGGCCCAGTGGTTTACACTTGTAATCCCAGCACTTTGGGAGGCAGAGGCAGGCATCACTTAAGGTCAGGAGTTCGAGACCAACCTGGCCAACATGGTGAAACCCCGTCTCTACTAAAAATACAAAAATGAGTGGGGTGTGGTGGGAGATGTCTATAATCCCAGCTACTCGGGAGGCTGAGGCAGAAGAATCTCTTGAATCTGGGAGGGAAGTTGCAGTGAGCCGAGATTGTGCCACTGCACTCCCGCCTGGGCCACAGATCGAGACTCTGTCTCCAAAACAACAACAACAACCAAAATGGTGGGGCGCAGTGGCTCACGCCTGTAATCCCAGCACTTTGGGAGGTAGAGGTGGGTGGATCACCCGAGGTCAGGAATTCGAGGCCAGCCTGGCCAACATGGTGGAGCTCCGTCTCTACTGAAAATAAAAAATTAAGGCCAGGCACGGTGGCTCATGCCTATAATCCCAACACTTTGGGAGGCCAAGGCAGTGGATCACCTGAGGTTGGGAGTTTGAGACCAGCCTGACCAACTTGGAGAAACCCCGTCTCTCCTAAAAATACAAAAAAATTAGCCCGGTGTGGTGGCTCATTCCTGTAGTCCCAGTTACTCAGGAGGCTGAGGCAGGAGAATCACTTGAACCCGGGAGGTGGAGGTGAGATCGTGCCACTGCACTCCAGCCTGGGCAGCAAAGCAAGACCCTCTCTCAACAAAACAAAGGGGAATCAGATATAGACACAAACTACCTTAAAATAGGTGGGACTGGAGCAAGAGGCACAAAGCGTATAAGCTCTGGGTAAGGAGAGAGTCACTTTTATGAGGAGAGTCTGAGGGGACTTCCTGTAAGTCAGAGTCTCTGACCTGGCCTAGGGGCTGCAGCTCCAGATGTGCCGGAAGACAGCCGTGTGGCTTATTTTGCTTTTGAGCTTCAGTTTCTTTCTATGTCCACTGAGGGAGGTAGCCTGCAGAGCTGGGAGGACAATCAGAGTACATGTGCCTTTTTCTATGTCTGATATGGCTTTCTGCAGGGAGAAATTGGCCGGGTTTTGGAGGATCCAGGGAAGTTTATAGAGGCGTTTGTTAAGTTGACCATGTCCTTTAACTTGGCATGACTTGCAGATATTGTTCGCAAGTAGGTCACTCCTGACCACAAGTGATCCGCCCACCTCAGCCTCCCAAAGTGCTGAGATTACAGACATGACCCACCACGCCTGGCCTGGGACTTGTTTAATAGAAGGTATAAGGCTGGGCACAGTGGCTCCTGCCTGTAATCTCAGCACTTTGGGAGGCTGAGGCAGGCGAATCAACTGAGGTCAGGAGTTTGAGACTAGCCTGGCCAACATGGCAAAACCTGTCTCTACTAAAAATACAAAAAATTAGCCGGGCATGGTGGCACGCGCCTGTAATCCCAGCTACTCGGGAGGCTGAGGCAGGAGAATCACTTGAAACCGGAAGGTGGAGGTTACAGTGAGCCAAGATCGCGCTACTGCACTCCAGCCTGAGCAGCAAGTGAGACTCTGTCTCAAAAAAAAAAAAAAAAAACAACTTACTGTTTGTTCCAGCCCACACCTGACGATAGGGCCCATCTCCCAGCCCCTGTGGGAGAGTGAGAGCCCAATGTCGCTGTTGATAAGAACTAGTTAGCAAGCCCAGATGGGTTTCAAGTGGGCCAGCCCCGCCCCATTTTGTAAATTTTCACCACCTTGTCTTTACTGAGCCCCTGCTCCTCAGCTTCCCTCTTATTCCCTAATTCTCTGTACAAATAGAAGTTGAGCTCAGTACACGCTGGACAGTCCCTGTTGCAACAGTATATTACAGAGTAAGATCTGCCCTTATGACTTTAACTGCTGTCTGGCTTTGTTCTCCTCTCTCTTGCCCCCTCCCTTTTTTTTTTTTTCTGTTGTTGTTGTTTTTCTTTTAGAGATAGGGTCTTGCTCTGTCACCCAGGCTGGAGTGCAGTGGTGCAGTCATAACTCACTGCAGCCTCAACATCCTGGGCTCAATTGATCCTTAGCCTCACGAGTGGCTGATACTACAGGTGCATGACACCATACCTGGATAATTTTCTTTCTGTCTCTCTTTCTTTTTTTTTGTAGAGGCAGGGTTTCACCATATTGCCCAGGCTGGTTTCAAACTCTTGGCCTCAAGCAATCCTCCCACCTCAGCCTCCCAAAGTGCTGGGACTACAAGCGTGAGCCATCACACCTGGCCCTGTTTCTTTTCTTTTCTTTCTTGAGACAGAGTCTAGCTCTGTCACCAGGCTGTAGTGCAGTGGCGCGATCTCGGCTCACTGCAACTTCTGCCTCCTGGGTTCAAGCAATTCTCCTGCCTCAGCCTTCCATGTAGCTGAGATTACAGGCACAAGCCACCAAGACCAGCGAATTTTTGTATTTTTAGTAGAGATGGGGGTTTCACCATGTTGATCAGGATGGTCTTGAACTCCTGACCTCATGATTCGCCCACCTTGGCCTCCCAAAGTGCTGGGATTACAGGTGTGAGCCACCACACCTGGCTCTGCTTATTTTCTTCAAAGCATTATTAGTCCATAAATATTCATTAAGCATCTACCACATTCAGGCACTGAGGAGACACTGGTGAAAAAATTCAGCCAGTAAATAAATGAGTAAAAGACGTAGCATGCCAGATGGCAATACCTGTTCTTAAGGAAACAGAAAGGAATTTCAGCATGACTGAAACTTCCTTCTGGCCTTTGCTTAAATGCCTCCTCAGTGAAGCGTTCCTTAAACAAGACATTTTAACATGTCCAAGCTGTGCAAGCCGTGCTGAAATTCTTATTTGTTTGTTCACTAATAATTGCTTGTCTGCCTCCACGGTCAGTTCCACGAGGCAAGGACAGTGTGTGTAGCTACCATGATGTCCACAGTTTTAGACTATTCCCTGGCATATGGTAGGTAAGTATTTGTTGAAGGAATAAATGGCATTTCCCCAAACAGTTAAAGAAACAAAACTTTCTGGCCAGGTGTGGTGGCTCATGCCTGTAATCCCAGCATTTTGGGAGGCTGAGGCAGGCAGATCACCTGAGGTCAGGAGTTTGAGACCAGCCTGGCCAACATGTTGAAACACCGTCTCTACTAAAAATACAAAAATTAGCCAGGTGTGGTGGCACACGCCTGTGATCCCAGCTACTCGGGAGGCTGAGGCAGGAGAATCGCTTGAACCTGGGAGACAGAGATTGCAGTGAGTTGAGAACACACCACTGCATCCAGCCTGGGTGACAGAGCGAGACTCTATCTAAAAAGAAAGAAATGAAACTTTAGGCACTAGTTTCCAGAAAAGAGAACAGGATATGGTTGCACAGAGCTGATATGAGAATTCCATGAAGCACTGACAGAGAAACATTAATTTTATAACTTAATGTTTTTGCAGGCCTGTCACAGTGGTTCACACCTGTAATCCCAGCACTTTGGGAGGCCAAGGCAGTAGGATCACTTGAGCCCAGGAGTTCGAGACAAGCCTGGGCAACATAGGGAGACCCATCCCCTACCCATCTCTCCAAAAAAAAAAAAAAAAAAAAAGAAATACAAAAATTAGCAGGGTGTGGTGGTGTGCGTCTATAGTCCCAGCTACTCTGGAAGCCGAGGTGGGAGGGTCACTTGAGACCCGGGAGGTCAAGGTTTCAGTGAGCCGAGATTGCACCACTGCACTCCAGCCTGGGCAGCAGAGAAGAGCCTGTCTCTAGAATAAAACATAAAAGTAAGTGTCTTGCAAACGTTGGAGTTCAGTCATGGGGACAAAGGACAGACAGACCAGAGGATGGGGATTGTCTTGCAATTCCACAGCAATAACTTGTTTTACAATCAGAAAAGAAAAGATAACTTTAGTTTTACAAAGAGAAGAGGAAATGTTTCTATAATAGTTGACAGAGCCCTGGGTGCTGATTCCAGCCGCCAGGGAGAGATCTCTGTCAAGGCCGGCTGATAACAGGGCACTCAGGGACTGGGCACTCTTCTTATCTTGCTTCCCTGGGACTCCCTGAAGGCCACAGAACTCTCTAGAAATCAGGGGCGTGGATATCAGCACACTTGGTTCGCTCTTGGCTCAGCTTCCGACCAGCAGTGAACCCATGACCCAGGTGTTTTCCCTCCTGCAAGCTTCAGTAAATATCCAGTGTGATAATAATTGCTGTGGCTGGATTTTTTTTTAGGCGGAGTCTCACTCCCAGGCTGGAGTGCAGTGCTCTGTCTCGGCTCGGTGCAACCTCCGCCTCCTGGGTTCAAGCAATTCTCGTGCCTCAGCCCCCCTAGTGGCTGGGGTTACAGGCACGAGCCACCATCCCTGGCTAATTTTTGTATTTTTAGTAGAGGCGGGGTTTCACTGTGTTGGTGAGGCTGGTCTCGAACTCCTGATCTCAGGTGATTTGCCTGCCTTGGCCTCCCAAAGTACTGGGATTACAGGCATGAGCCGCTGCGCCCGGCCTGGATAATATTTTTATATACAAACCAAGGTAGAGTTTCTCCTAGTCACCTTTCACCCTGTCAAAAGACAAAATGACAACAAATATAGATCTAATTGGCTTTTATTTGCAATTCATGAATTGGTGTAGCCTTCATTCTGCAAAATAGAATCAAGATCTGTCACTGGCCAAGGAAACAGACCAATAGGAAAAAAGCTGATTGGTTAACATCAGGTTCCTTCATGTGACTTTTTTGTAAGGGTTAAAGCAAAGGGAACCCGTATTACACTGACTCAGGTTGTCTGGAATCTCCTGTTTTCAGGAAAAACTGGTCTGTTTGGGGATCTATCACCTTCCTTAAAGTTTCCGTTGGATTATGTGGCATTTAGCATGAGTAACTCCCTTTTGCTTTGGTCTTTTCTTTTGGGGCCTAGTGCAGGAGCTCAACCCAAAACAATGACCTCCCATAATTTTTTTTTCTTTAGACTGAGTTTCCCTCTTGTCGCCCCGGCTGGAGTCCAATGGCATGATCTCAGCTCACTGCAACCTCCGCCTCCTGGGTTCAAGTAATTCTCCTGCCTCAGCCTCCCAAGTAGCTGAGACTACAGGCACGTGCCACCACGCCTGGCTAATTTTTTGTATTTTTAGTAGAGATGGGGTTTCACCATGTTGGCCAGGATGGTCTCGATCTCCTGACCTCAAGTAATCCACCTGCCTTGTCCTGCCAAAGTGCTGGGATTACAGGCATTAGCCACCACGCCCACTGTATTTTTTTTTTTTTTTTTTTTTTTTTTGTATTTTTAAATAGAGTCGGGGTTTTGCCATGTTGGCTAGTCTGGTCTCGAAATTCTGACCTCAGGTGATCCACCCACCTCGGCTTCCCAAAGTGCTGGGATTACAGGTGTAAGACACTGCACTGGCCTAATTTTCAAGTCCTCAGCCCATTCTCCTTCAATCAGTGAGTTGCTTTCATAGCTCAAGGGAAGAGCCGTCATCATGGCTTCGATTTTCGCTCCACAGCCTCAGGGGACTCAAGACCGAGAGCCATGACGATGTAGCAGCAAGGTGGATGGGGTAGGGTGTGGCAGGGGGACGCAAACCTTCAGCGATTTCCCCAAGTCAAGGAAAGGCAGTTTGGAGAGCAAACAAAACCTAGGGCTTATGTGTCCCTGAGAAAGGACTCCCGTGCCCTGCTCTTTCTGAGCAGTTTGGAGACATCGGAGTGCAGAAGGGACTGCACCCTGTGTTCAGGCAGGCAGAACCCAGCAGTGCTCCAAGTGCATATGATGTAACCGAGCGAGTTAGAAGGAAAGCGCCACACTCTGAGTTTCAAATTAAGAGTCCTTTATTGCCTGCAACCAAGAGGCAGCTCAAGCTCAAAATCTCTCGGCCAGAAGAAGGGGCTTGATTCCTTTTATACCTTGCTTAAAGGAGGGGAGGGGGGAACCTAGCTGAAGCAAAATTTACAGAAGCAGAACAAGCAAGTTGGGGAGGGGGGGAGCTGGTCACCAGGAAGCATGTGGTTCTCATGATTCTGATTACTAGGGAGGGTATACGCAAGTGGTTCCCATGATTGCTGGTTACCAGGGGGGTACACACAACAGCTGGGGACTTGCCGAGCAGGATGTGGTTACAATCATTACAAGGTACTGGGTACAGCGTGACCCAGCTGTGCACCTGAGGGACAAATGGCAGGGAGGGGGAGAGGCTAAGATGGAGTCTGTCTGGTTCTCATCTAAAAATGGAGTCAGTTTGGCTAATACAGGGTAGGTTAGCATACATACACTTGTGACTCTTAGGTCAAGGTCATCATAGGTAGTACATGGATGAACTTTAAAAATGTTTTAGTTAGGTGTTCCTTTTTTCTCTTTTTCTTTTCTTTTTTTTTTTGAGACAGGGTCTGGCTCTGTTGCTCAGGCTGGAGTGCAATGGTACAATCACAGTTCCCTGCAACCTTGAACTCCTGTGCTCAAATGATCCTCCCACTTCAGCCTCTCGAGTGGCTGGGACTAACTCCTTCGGTTTTTCTTTTTACAATTAATTTCTTTTCTTTTCTTTTCTTTCTTTCTTTCTTGCTTGCTTGCTTGCTTTCCTTCCTTCCTTCCTTTCTTTTTCTTTCCTTCCTTCCTTCCTTCCTTCTTTCCTTCCTTCCTTCCTTCCTTCCTTCCTCCCTCCCTTCCTCCCTCTCTCTCTCTCCCTTCCTTCCTTCCTTCCTTCTTTCCTTCCTTCCTCCCTTCCTTCCTTTTTTTTTTTTTTCCTGGAGATGGAGTTTTGCTCTTGTCACCCAGGCAGGAGTGCAATGATCCAATCTCGGCTCACTGCAACCTCTGCCTCCCAGGTTCAAGAAATTCTCCTACCTCAGCCTCCTGAGTAGCTGGGATTACAGGCACGTGCTACCATGCCCAGCTAATTTTTGGATTTTTAGTACAGACAGGGTTTTACTGTGTTGCCCAGCCTGGTCTTGAACTCCTGACCTCAAGTAATCTACCCACCTCAGCCTCCAAATGTGCTGGGATTACAGGCATAAGCCACCATGCCCAGCCTTTACAGTTAACTTCTTTAATTAATTAATTAATTAATTTTTTTGAGATGGAGTCTTGCTCTGTTGCCAGACTGGAGTGCAGTGGTGCAATCTCAACTCACTGCAACGTCCGCCTCCTGGGTCAAGCGATTCTTCTACCTCAGCCTCCCGAGTAGCTGGGACTACAGATGCCTGCCACCATGCTCAGCTAATTTTTGTATTTTTAGTAAACATGGGGTTTCACCATGTTGACCAGGATGGTCTTGATCTCCTGACCTCATGATCTGCCCACCTCGGTCTCCCAAAGTGCTGGGATTACAGGCGTGAGCCACCGTGCCCAGCCTATTATGATTTTTTTAAGATGGAGTGTCACTCTGTTGCCCAGGCTGGAGTGCAGTGGCACGATCTTGGCTCACTGCAACCTCCGCCTTCTGGGTTCAAGTGATTGTCCTGTCTCAGCCTCCCAAGTAGCTGGGATTGCAGGTGGCTGCCACCATGCCTGGCTAAATTTTTTTGTGTTTTTAGTAGTGACGGGGTTTCACCATATTCATCAGGCTGGTCTCAAACTCCTGACCTCAGGTGATCCACTCGCCTTAGCCTCCCAAAGTGCTGGGATTACAGGCGTGAACCACCGTGCCTGGCCTAAAGTCATTTTCTAATTATGACACATGACTGAGGTTTTCCATTTTTGGTGGTTTTTCTGTTTATGACACATGACCGTGGTTTTCCATTTTTGGTGGTTGTATGTTGTAGCTTCCTTCTTAAGTACATTTGAGTGAAAAGGGTAAGGAGGTAGTTTTTAAATGCTAAGTAGGCCGGGTGCAGTGGCTCACACCTGTAATCCCAGCACTTTGGGAGGCCGAGGTAGGCGGATCGCCTGAGGTCAGGGGTTCGAGACCAGCCTGGCCAACATGGAGAAACCCCATCGCTAAAAAAACTTAAAATTAAAATAAAATAAATAAATAAATAAATAAATAAATAAATAAATGCTAAGTAAATACAGCATAATAAATATGGTATAGTTGAATGCACGGATAGCAGAAATCAATCGCAAAAGTGCTGTGGGAAAGATGAAATTGGGAAAATCCTAAGACCCTAAGGTAGATCATCAGTAATAGTAGCTATGACTGTTATTGTTATTAGCATTAACTTTAGGGGATTCTAGTTAAAAAAATAACTTCTGGGGCTGGGCACAGTGGCTCATGCCTACGATCCCAGCACTTTGGGAGGCTGAGGCAGGAGGATCACTTGAGGACAGGAGTTTGAAACCAGCCTTGGCATCATAGCGAGACCCCGTCTCTCCAAAAAATTAAAAAATTAGCCCAGGAGATCAAGGCTGCAGTGATTGCACCACTGCACTTCAGCCTGCGTGACAGAGCGAGACCCTGTCTCAAAAAAGATAAAACTCAGGGTGATTCTGAAATTTTAAAATGTACTACTCTATCTGTGAAGTGGCCTTTGAGGAAGGGGAAGGTGGAAGAGAATCAGTTGTTTGCAAAACAGATAGACAATCCCATAGTGAGTTTCTCAGTTCTCTGCAAGGAGTCGGGAGTCTTGAGTCATAGAAGCCTGACGGGGCCGATTCTGTAAGCCCTGGGGTGGGAAAGAGATTAGTGATTTCTCTAGTTCTCAGGGGGATCCCCCCCCAAAATGGGGGAAACAGACATTGCATGCAATCAGAAGAAAAAGAAAGGGTTTAGGAAAGGGGCTGGAGACAGAAGAGGAAGATTCTGGGCGGGATCCTTTCGTATCCAAAAACTCTGCAATTCCAAGAATTGCCTTCATTGCTGGAATAGCCACTTAAAGGCCTCCCAGGCAGAGGCTGTGCCATGTGAGACTTCCTCCTGGCCAGTGTCAAAGGACCCAGGACAGGGAGTGGCCATTCCAGGGATACCGTGTTTTTCTCCCTTTCTCTTTTGACAGAAGACAGACCAGTCTCATCATTTGACAGGTGAGGAAACCCAGGCTCAGAGGAGTAATTGACCAGAAATTAATGAGAGTCTAGGATTCCTCATTGTTAATACGTGGTTTTTCCCAGGCATGTAGCAAATGGGAAAAAATCCAGGCTTTAAAATTCAGGCAGACCTGAGTTCACAATTCCAATCCCTACAGGTTGTGGCTGTGTGACTTTGGGCAAATCACTTAACCTCTCTGAACCTCAGTTTTCCGGTTTGAAAAAAGGGGATCATTAATAATATGTCCTATTGGGTTGTTGTAAGGATTAAATGGAGCAAAGCCTACAAAATACCTGTCACAGAATAGGAGCTTCAAACACAGGAGAGCTGTTTCTAGGGTTTTCTGAAGCCGACACAGCAGGTCTGTGCTGGGCTGAAGGCCGACTGCCTGGGATTGCTCCTGCCACTTGCTCCCTGGGTTCTAGAGCTGACGGTGTCCCCAGGCCTGGTTCCAGTCACATCAGGATTCCGTTTACCCCTCTTGGCAGCCCAGGCCTTCAGCTGGGTCCTGGTAACTCAGTAGGCATCCAGTAAGCATTGATCGAGTTAATAAGTAATTTGTATGGAAAGCGAGAGTTGGAGGCAAAATCTGAAGGATTTCCAAGATGACTGTAAGATTCTGGGCCCAGTCTCCAGTGTGATTCCAGAGGAGGGGTCGGCCTGGGGTAGCGGTCGGGAGATGGGTGGAGGATCGCAATTCAAGGACAACTTTGTTTTTTGTGGGTTTTTTTTCAGACAGGTCTTACTCTGATACCCAGGCTGGAGTGCAGTGGTATGATCATGGCTCACTACAGCCTCCACCTCCCAGGCTCAAGAGATCCTCTCGCCTCAGCCTCCCAAGTAGGTGAGCCCACAGGCACAAGCCACCACGCCCAGCTAATTTAAATTTTTTTTTTTTTTTTTTTTTTTTTTGAGATAGAATCTTGCTCTGTTGCCAGGCACCAGACTGGAGTGCAGTGGCGCGATCTCGGCTCACTGCAACCTCTGCCTCCCGGGTTCAAGCAATTCTCCTGCCTCAGCCTCCCGAGTAGCTGGGACTACAGGAATTCACCACCATGACCAGCTAATTTTTGTATTTTAGTAGAGGCAGGGTTTCACCATGTTGGCCAGGATGGTCTCGATCTCTTGACCTCGTGATCCGCATGCCTCGGCCTCCCAAAGTGCTGGGATTACAGACGTGAGCCACCGTGCCTGGCCTAATTTTTAATTTTTAATTTTTAATTTAACATAGCAAGAGAGAGGGTCTTGCTATGTTGCCAGGCTGGCCTGGAACTCCTGGGCTCAAGGGATCCTCCCACCTTGGCCTCCCAAAGTGCTGGGATTGCAGGCATGAGCTTCTGCACACAACCATCAGGGAGGACTTTGAAGAAAGGAGATGCCTGAGCTGAGCCTCATGAGATGGGGTTGGGGGAGGAATTAAAGTCACCGCAGACAGAAAGGACCGGAAAAACAGAAGCTTGTTTAAGGGCAGGTATGAAAGACAGATTTCAGCCCACATGAAGGATCTGCCCTGAGATAGAATTAGGCAACCTTCGCCGGGCATGGTGGCAGGACTGTAATCCTAGCACTTTGGGAGGCGGAGGTGGGTGGATCACCTGAGGTCAGGGGTTCGAGACCAGCCTGGCCAACACGGTGAAACCCCGTCTCTACTAAAAACACAAAAATTAGCCAGGCGTGGTACTGCATGCCTGTAACCCCAGCTACTTGGGAGGCTGAAGCAGGAGAATGAACCCTGAAGGCGGAGGTTGCAGTGAGTTGAGATCACACCACTGCACTCCAGCTTGGGCGACAGAGTGAGACTCTGTCTCAAAAAAAAAAAGAAAAAAAGAGTTAGGCAACCTTTAAAGGTAGCCAGTTCCCCCATCCGTAGTGGTATTCAAACAAGCAGAGGCGATCCCACTGTGAAGTGGGTAGAGTTGGGCCAGATATCCTGAAATGTCCTTCCCGGTCATGGATTCATTCTATTGCTGTGATTAGGCTGGACTCAAGGGAAGGAGATGGATACAGGTCCCCAAGGCTTCAAGCTGGTCGGAGTCTGATGTGCATCTGTTCCTGCTCTATCAGGTACCTTGGTCCTCTGTGGATGTCCTTGGGTCCCCAAGAACCACTGACTCCAAGTTCTGCTGTGTGGGGCTTGTATGAAAGGGACAAGAGAAAAGGAAACAGGCTGTATCCAGGCCCCAATCTCAGAGTTTTCTCCCCTGACATCTGTTGATTCTGCATGTGGGCAATGTTTCCAGCTAGCTTCTTGCCCAAGTTTTGGCTTCCACGTGGCTAAGCAGCTAAATGCTACATTTCCCAACTTCTCCTGTAGTTGGGTGTGGCCATGTAACCACATTCCAAGCAGATGTGACACATTCTACTTTCAGGTTATGCCCTCAAATTGAAGAGGCATTGACGGGGCACAGTGGCTCATGCCTATAATCATGTCAGCACTTTGGGAGGCTGAGGCGGGCGGATCACCTGAGGTCGGGAGTTCGAGACCAGCCTGACCAACATGGAGAAACTCTGTCTCTACTAAAAATACAAAATTAGCTGGGCATGGTGGTGGATGCCTGTAATTCCAGCTACTTGGGAGGCTGAGGCAGGAGAATCGCTTGAACCCGGGAAGTGGAGGTTGCAGTGAGCCAGATTGCAATATTGCACTCCAGCCTGGGCAACAAAAGCAAAATTCTGTCTCAAAACAAAAACAAAAACAAAAACAAAAAACCTGAAGAGGTGTGGCCTCGTGGCCTCCTCTGTCTCTTCCATACTCTCTTTCCACAGGCTGAGATGCAGATGCGATGGCAGGTACTGGAGCAGCTATTTTAGGCCTCAAAGTGGAAGCCATGTTTTGAATGTGGCAAAACAATGCGTAAAAGTAGCTGGAATCCTTAACACGATGGAGCTGCCATTTGAACCCAGGAGGACTTGGGCCTGAGTAAGAGAGGAATAACTTTCTATCTTGTTTTGTTTGATTCTTCATAATAGCAACCCAAACCTGTATCTCAATCAACACATCATCTCAGCTCCAACCATACTTCTTTGCCCATAGTCTTCTTCAACTCTGTTCCTGAGACATAGCACTGGATAAGAATCTCCTCCCCCAGGACTACAAGAGAAGTTGAAAACAGTAAGAGCCTTGAATATGAGCCCTGAGTGAGCTAGGGCAAATCCCTTAATATTTCCCTCCCTTCCTTCCTGCCTCTGTCCCTCCCTCCCTTCCTTCTTGCTCTCTTTTCTTCTTCCTTCCTTCTCTCTCTTTTTCAAGACATGTTTTCACTCTGTTGCTCATGCCGGAGTGCAGTGGCACCATCGTGGGTCACTGCACCCGCCAACTCCTGGGTTCAAGGGATCCTCCCACTTCAGCCTCTGGGCAGCTAGGACTACAGGCATGAGCCACCACGCTTCGCTAATTTTTAAATTTTTTGTAGAAACAGGGTCTTGCTATGTTGCCCAGGCTGGTTTTGAATTCCTGGCCTCAAGCAATCCTACCTCCTTGGCCTCCCAAAGGCTGGGAGGCTGAGGGGGACAGTTTGAGACCAGCCTAGACAACATGGTGAAACCCCGTCTCTACTAAAAATACAAAAATGAGCTGGGCGTGGTGGTGCTCTCCTGTAGTCCCAGCTACTCAGGGGGCTGAGGCACAAGAATTGCTTGAACCCAGGAGGCAGAGGTTGCAGTAAGCCAAGATGGCACCACTACACTCTAGCCTGGGCGACAGAGCGAGACTCTCTCTCTAAAAAAAAAAACTGATAGAGATGTGGTCTCACTATGATGCCCAGGCTGGTCTCGAACTCCTGGGCTCAAGTGATCCTACCACCTCAGCCTCCTAAAGTGCTGTGATTACAGGCATAAGCCACGGCTCCTGGCCTTTAATATTTTAAATTTCAGTTTTCTCAATCTTTTAGATGGCATCCATAAGTAGCATTCCCTTCAAAAAATGGTTTTCTGTTTATTATTATTATTATTTTTTTCTCCCTAGAATGTCAGCAGGATATTATTATTATTATTATTTTGAGACAGAGTTCACTCTTGTTGCCCAGGCTGGAGTGCAGTGGCATGGTCCCAGCTCACCACAACCTCCACCTCCAGGGTTCAAGTCATTCTCCTGCCTCAGCCTCCTGACTAGCGGGGATTACAGGCACGTACCACCACGCCCAGCTCATTTTGTATTTTTAGTAGAGACAGGGCTTCTCCATGTTGGTCAGGCTGGTCTCAAACTCCTGACCTCAGAGGATCTGCCCTCCTCGGCCTCCCAAAGTGCTGGGATTACAGGCGTGAGCCACCATGCCCGGCCTCAAAAAGTGTTTTTTTTTTTTTGGTTTTAATCATTATTATTTTCTTTTTTCTTTTTCAGATTGAAAAAGGTAGTTTTCTATGAACAGGACATAATCCACAAAAACAGGGACTGGGGGAGAGCCATGTTTCATGGGCAGTATCGCAAAAAAGCAGAAGAAATTCTTTTCCACTACATAGGAGCCCACAGAAATGTATGTGCTAAAATATGTGCACACATAAACAAACAAACCAAAAGCCACACTCACAGCGTAGGCTCCTCCAAAAGCGGGACACTCCCTGCCCCAGATACATACACCAAATACAAACACACATCCAAGAGGCTCTCCCGTGTTCATGCATGTGTGGGCGCAGGCAGGTGTGCACGTGTCCGAGCAAAACACACACCCAAGCTGTGGCTGCTGGGCTCATCTATTTATTGTTGCTGCCACCCTGGAGGAGCCCCAGTTTCTTCTGTAGCTTTCTTTCTGGGGGTATCTTCCTGGCTCTGTCCCTCAATTCCCTGCCTCTCACACCCCATCTTGCACTTTTGCTGGGGTTGGAGGTGCTTTCCTGGTAGCCCCTCAGAGACTCAGTCAGCGGGGTAAGTCCTAGGGGTCGGGGGTGTGGCAAGCCGGCCTGGATCCTGTTCCGGGTCCTCCTTCCTCTGCAGTCCCATCTCTGTTGCTGGGTGTAGTGTCCGTGGTCTGGCCTCATCTGGGGGGTGAGGAAAGCAGGTGGTGAAGGGACAGAGACCTGGGTTCCAGTTCTGCCTCTTCCACTCAATTTGTGACTCCAGGGAAGGACCCACCCTCTTTGGCCTCAGTTTCTGTCTCTGTAAATCAAATTTCCCTTCAATTGGAAAGGTTCTGTTTTTCCCCTTTGCTCTGGCCGCTAGGAAACTCACAGCCAAACACATGTCTCATTTTATTCTGCATTGAGACAACAGTTGTCCGATCCCTCCTCCCCACCCAACCGCACACATTCTGGCCTGTCCTTCATGGCAGAGGCACCGCCTTGGGCTCTCTGGGTCCCCGGACTCCTTACCTCCAGCTCTGTCTCAGCGCCGTGCCCCTCGCTTCTTCCTCTCCGAATTCTGCAGCTTGGTCACCAGCTTCCTCTCGTGCCCGCCAGGGCTGGGGCGGTTGGTGTTGGCAGCAGCTTCTCTCTTGGAGCGACCTTTCCGGCCTCTGCCTCCTGTCACCAAGGCAGGAGTCAGAGGTAAAATGGGCAGAGGCAGGATGAAAGGCCTCGGAGGAGAGGCAGGGATTCAGGGTTTCGGGGATGGAGCGAGCAGGCGGAAGCCTGTTGCTTCCCCTCTGTGAAATGTGGCATGTTGCTTCCCCGGATGTGTGTGAGGTCCCAGGCTGAGTAAGACACATTCTGGGGATGAGGGACTAGAGAGGGGTGACCTGGGGATCAAAGGAACAGCTTGACTAGAAAAGGGTGAGTGGGCTGGGCATGGTGGCTCACTCCTGTAATCTCAGCACTTTGGGAGGCCAAGGCAGGAGAATTGCTTGAGCCCAGGAGTTCATGATCAGCCTGGGCAACACAGTGAGACCCAATCTCCCCACTACAGGTGGGGCACACCTGAAGTTCCAGGTACTTGGGAGATTGAAGCAGGAGGATCACATGAGCCCAGGAGTTCGAGGCTGCAGTGAGTTGTGATCACACCACTGCACTCCAGCCTGGGTGACAGAGTGACACTCTCAAAAACAAAAAAAGAAACAGTGAGGAGAGAGAGAAAGAAGAAAGAAAGAAAGAGAGGAAGGGGAAAGGGAGGTGGGAAGTCCATGGAGGGGTCCTGATTTCGGAAGAGGAGATGGCCAAGTGGGCCTTACCCAGGTAGGAATGGGCCAGGCTGTAGAGGTCAGATTCATCCAGGCTGGGGTCCTCGTCCTCTGGGGCTGGGGGCTGCCGGGGGGGCGCTGGCTGCTGGTGGGGAAGCTGGCCATCGTGCCTGGCTTGTCCTCCCGGACTCTCTTCTCCTAACGCTTTGTCTGTCTCTGCTTCCCTGCGCCCGTGCCTCTCCACGCCCAGTCCAGTCCCTCGGCTTATAAGGCCGTGCCTCCTCCTCAGACCACGGTCTGGCTCCAGCCCATCAGGCCCTGTCTGATGCAATCTGGCCCCTTTCCAGAATCCAGCCGGTAAACACAGTCACGAGAGGGGAAGAGTTGGTCCCTGAGTCCAGCCCCACTCTGCTCCTCCCTCCCAGGCTCACCCAGCTGGATATTTTCCATAGAGGAGGTCCCGCCCCTCAGCAGGGAGCAGGGGAAGTGGCAGGATCTGGGCTTAAACACTCCTTGGGATCATGGCATCATCTGATCGAGGGCTTCACCTGGGGCTGGGGTGATGGCCACACAGCTAACCCCAGCACCAGAACTCTTGCTGAGACGCAGGACGTGAGGAAGGAGGGGAGCACACCCTGTGCCGGGGCAAGTTGGTGGCTTCCATCCAGTCACACTCAACATCTTGTTTTTTCTTCTTCTTTTCTTTTTTTTTTTTGAGACGAAGTCTGTTACCCAGACTGGAGTGCAGTGGTGCAATCTCGGCTCACTGCAACCTCCTCTTCCCACCGCAACCTCCTCCTCCCGGGTTCAAGCAATTCTCCTGCATCGGCCTCCCGAGTAGCTGGGATTACAGGCACCTGCCACCACACCTGGCTAATTTTTGTATTTTTAGTAGAGATGGGATATGTTGGCCAGGCTGGTCCTGAACTTCTGACCTCAAGTGATACAGCCACCTCGGCCTCCCAAAGTTCTGGGATTACAGGCGTGAGCCACACACCCCTCCTTTTTTTTTCTTTTCTGAGAAACGTCTTGGAAAACCCCTTAATATCCTGAAACAGGGTCCCCAGTAATGTAATCTTCCTCACCTCAGAGGAGGGTGGCAGACAGTTGGGGAGTTCAGGGTCTGGAGCCAGATGCCCTCAGTTCAAACCCCTGACCCACCACTTTCCATGTGACATTGGGTGAGTCCCTTCACCTCTCTGTGCCTTGGTTTCCAATTCTGTAAAACAAGAATGATAATAATTGCAAAACAAGAAAGATAATAATTGTATCTTCTTCCTAGAGTTGGGGAGAGAATCAAATGAGATAATGTTTGAAAGACACTTGCCACAGTGCCTGGTGACAGAGCGAGACCCTGTCTTAAAAACAAATTATAATAAAATAATACATATTTCAAAATATGGATATACTGAGACAAGACATAATGAGGCTGAGAGTGGTGGCTCACGCCTGTTATCCCAGCACTTTGGGAGGCTGAGGTGGGCAGATCACCTGAGGTCAGGAGTTCGAGACCAGCCTGGCTAACATGGTAAAATCACTTCTCTACTAAAAATACAAAAATTAGCCGGGTGTGGTGGCAAGTGCCTGTAATCCCAGCTACTCTGGAGGCTGAGGCAGGAGAATCGCTTGAACTCAGGAGGCATAGGTTGCAGTGTGCCGAGACTGAGCCACTGCACTCCAGCCTCAGTGACAGAACGAGACTGTGTCTCAAAACAAAAATAAAAACACAAGAAGCTGAACTCTGCTTGTGTTTCTCCCTTGCCTGAGCCAGAATTGAATTTAGCCTTTGTTTTCCCAGATTTGGGTGATGGATGAGTTGCTTAACACCCAGGAAATGAAATCGAAGACAGGACACTTGAATGAAAACAGAATTGGGGCAATAATAACAGACCAGGTGATAAGAGAAAGAGGAAAATAATCTTAAATTAAGCAAATATACATAAAATATACATAAATAAAAATGTATATTAAAAAAAGCCCGGCTCAGTGGCTCATGCCCATAATGCCAGCACTTTGGGAGACCAAGGTGGGTGGATCACCTGAGGTCAGGAGTTCACAACCAGCCTGGCCAACATGGTGAAACCCCATCTCTACTAAAAATACAAAAAATTAGCCGGGTGCAGTGGTGGGCGCCTGTAATCCCAGCTACCCAGGAGGCTGAGGCAGGAGAATCGCTTGAGCCAGGGAGGTGGAGGTTGCAGTGAGCCGAGATTGTGCCACTGCACTCCAGCCTGGCGGCAGAGCAAGACTCCGTCTCAAAAAGAAAAATAAAAAATAAAAAAAGAAAAGGAAAAAGGAGGAGGGTGAGAGCACCCCATGTGTGGAAGGGCTTAGCCCAGAGTCAGGCGCTTGGCATATTGTTGTCTCCCCCATTCTCCAAAGAAAGAAAACGAAGTCTCAATGAGTGCCTTGCTGGAGGTCACGCCACTAGTGAGTAGTGAAGGATTTCTCCCTGTGGCCTGTCCAGCTGATCCCAATCCCAGGGCTCATTCTAAGCACAGCTGGCCAAACACTGGCAAAGATTTGGCCACTCCATGTGTGGGAGCACTGATCAACGATTCCTCCTTCCCTCCTTCTCCCTCCTCCTTTCCTCCCTCTCTCCCCTCCTCCCTCCCTTCCCAAACAGTTATTAGTGCCTACTTTGGCCCAGGCCCAGTGCTGAAAATGCAATCGCCTGTACTTTCTGGAAGGCCTGTGCAATGGAGGGGCTGAGTTTTCGGCAGGTCAGGTCAGGTTACACATTCCTGTCCACAGCACCACACACGTCTACTTCTCCTGTATCCCATTGCCCTGATTTTTACTTTCTTCATAGCATTCCCTAACCAAAAGCAGTTTTTTTTTTTTTTCTTTTTTTTGAGACAGGGTCTCAGTCTGTCACCCAGGCTGGAGTGCAGTGGCACAATCTCAGCTCACTACAACCTCCACCTCCTGGGTTCAAGTGATTCTCCTGCCTCAGCCTCCTGAGTAGCTGGGATTACAGGCGCACGACACCACGCTCAGCTAATTTTTATATTTTTAGTAGAGACAGGGTTTCACCATGTTAGCCAGGCTGGTCTTGAACTTCTGACCTCAAGTGATCTGCTTGCCTCAGCCTCCCAAAGTGCTGGGATTACCAGCATGAGCCACCCAACCCCGTATCATTTTTATTTGTTTACTTCTCCCTCATTTGTCCCCACTGGCATGCAACCATTGGTTTGGTTTAGTTAATGGTTAAAGGAGTAGGCTCTGGAACTGGACTTCCTGGGGTCGAAAGCTTGGCTTTATCCCATGGTTAGCTGTGTGCCCTTAGACAAGCTTGGTCTGCACGTTTGTTTACTCATCTGTAAAATGGGGTTAATAATCGGTACCTAGGGGTCTGGCCACGGTGACTCATGTCTGTAATCCCAGCACCTTGGGAGGCTAAGGTGGGGCAGATCACTAGGTCAGAAGTTCGAGACCAGCCTGGCCAGCATGGTGAAACCCTAAAAAAATTTTTTTAATTAAAAAAAAAAAAAAAATTAGCCGGGCATGGTGGCACCTACCTGTAATCCCAGCTACTCAGGAGGTTGAGGCAGGAGAATTGCTTAAATCCAGCAGGCTGAGGTTGCAGTGAGCCGAGATTGTACAACTGCACTCCAGTCTGGGTGGCAGAGCAAGATTCCGACTCAAAAATAATAAATAAATAAATAAAATGGTACCTAGGCTGGGTAAGGTGAGGCACGCCTGCAATCCACTGTTTTGGAGAGGCTGAGACGGGAGGATCACTTGAGGCCAGGAGTTTGAGGCTGCAGTGAGCTATGATCGTACCACTGCACTCTAAAAAGAAAACGAGCCAGGCACGGTGGCTCATGCCTGTAATCCCAGCACTTTGGGAAGCCGAGGAGGGCAGATCACCTGAGGTTAGGAGTTCGAGACCAGCCTGGCCAACATGGCGAAACCCCATCTCATATAGAAAAAAAAAAAAAAAAAAGAAAAAGAAAAGAAGGCTGGGCGCAGTGGCTCATGCCTGTAATCCCAGCAATTTGGGAGGCCAAGGCAGGCGGATTTCCTGAGCTCAGGAGTTCGAGACCAGCCTGGACAACACGGTGAAACCCTGTCTCTACTAAAATACAACAAATCAGCCGGGTGTGTCAGCGTGCGATTGTAGTCCCAGCTACCCAAAAGGCTGAGGCAGGAGAATTGCTTGAACTCGGGAGGTAGAGGTTGCAGTGAGCAGAGATCATGTCACTGCCCTCCAGCCTGGGTGACAAATCGAGAGTCCTTCTCCAAAAAAAAAAAAAAGAAAGAAAAAGAAAAGAAGCCTGGGTCCGGGCTTGGTGGCTCACGCCTGTAATCCCAGGGAGATGCAATCATCAGGTTGTGGAAAAGACATTTTTGGGGAGTTAGCTCCTTTTGTGGGGTCCTTCAGGTTGGTAGAGTCAGTCGCTTCACTGGCACACAGGACCTAAAGGAATTTCTCAAAGGAGCTTCTAATGTTTCATAATGTTCAAGTTGCTATCTCTAGTGCAGTAAAGGGGAACTGATCTTGTAACCAGGTCTACGTGATGCTAGGACAGCAGGCACCGGACAACAAAGAGGAAGCAGGTTGGGGGCAGCTGACCTCATGATCAATGCTGGGTGTGCTGCAAGTCTGGCGTGTTTCCATTTCTCCTCTCTGTTCTCTGATCAGTTGTGTAAAGTTTACAGAGACGGTTTCATTTTCCCATCCTCAAGCCTCCAGGTGCCTGTAAAATCCACTACGAGGAAGTTCATTTTCTTCCTGCTCAGGGTTATACCTTCATGACATTGCTGGGCACACGTATGACAACCCAGCGCAATCAGCCTGGAGTAAACGCAGCAAAGGGCTGGGAGCTCCCAGGAGGGCACCTAACCTTGCTGGAGATACGGAGATGAGGGCACGCGCTTCCTGAAGGAGGTGAAGCTTGTGTTCCAATTCTTTCATTTTTAAAATTTTTATTTATTTTTAATTTTTTTTTTTTTGAGATGGAGTTTCACTCTGTTGTACAGGCTGGAGTGCCATGATCTCAGGCTCACTGCAACCTCTGTGTCCCGGGTTCAAGCAATTCTCCTGTCTCAGCCTCCCAGGTAGCTGGGATCACAGACGCACACCACTGCTCCCAGATAATTTTTGTATTTTTAGTAGAGATAGGGTTTTACCATGTTGGCCAGGCTGATTTCCATCTCCTGACCTCAGGTGATCCACCCGCCTTGGCCTCCCAAAGTGCTAGGATTATAGGCGTGAGCTACTGCGCCCAGCCTATTTATTTATTTTTGAGACAGGTTCTCACTGTCACCCAGGCTGAGTGCAGTGGAGCAGTCTTGCTCACTGCAGCCTAGACCTCTAGGGCTCAAGGGATCCTCCCACCTCAGCCTCCCAGGTAGCTGGGACTTTAGGCCCGCACCACCACACCCAACTAATTTTATTTTTTGTAGAGACGAGGTTTCCCTATGTTGCTGATACTGGTCTCGAACTCCTGGGCTAAAGTGATCCTCTCACCTTGGCCTCCCAAATTGCTGGGATTACAGGCGTAAGCCACCACACCAGACCTGAAGGTAAAGTTTGAACAAGAATGACTGTGGGCCAAGTGCAAAGGCTCACACCTGTAATTCCAGCACTTTGGGAGGCTGAGGCAGGAGGATCGCTTGAGCCCAGGAATTCAAAACCAACCTGGGCCACAGAGCGAGATCTCATCTTTACAAAAATATCCAAAACTTAGCCAGGTGTGGTGGTGCGTGCCTGTAGCTCCAAGTACCCAGGAGGCTGAGGCAGGAGAATGAGTTGAGCCCAGGAGGTTAAGGCTACAGTGAGCCGTGATCACACCACTGCACTCCAGCCTGTGCAACAGAGCAAGACTTTGTCTCTGTTGGATAGCCTGAGGGATGTGGGAAGTCACTAGTTCAAAGAAACAGAAGCTTCCCAGGCTGAAGGCAGGATGTGTAATGAAGGTGAATACAAGAAGTCTAAATGAGGTGAAACAAAATATATCCATATGATCTCACAACCCCATTCCAGATAAAATGTCAAATCTGGCAGCTGCATTTGGAATTTTTCTTGGCTGTGTGATATCATCAGTTTAAATATCAACAGATGCTCTTTTTTTTTTTTTTTAAACGGAGTTTCATTCTTGCCGCCCTGGCTGGAGTGCAATGGCACGATCGCAGCTCACTGCGACCTCTGCCTCCTGGGTTCAAGCTATTCTCCTGCCTCAGTCTCCCTAGTAGCTGGGATTACAGGCAGATGCCACGACATCCAGATAATATTTTTGGTTTTAGTAGAGACGGAGTTTCACCATGTTGGTCAGGCTGGTTTTGAACTCCTGACCTCAGATGATCCACCTTGGCCTCCCAAAGTGCTGGGATTACAGGCTTGAACCCCTGCCCCCGGCCGGATGCTGTCTTTAATTGGTGGTTTGGCAACATTGGTAAGATTTTGAAATGGTCATATCCCCCTGATATCGCAGTTCCACTGCAGGAGTCTCTCCTACAGAAATCTTCCCAGAGGTGAGTAAAGAGGCAGGTACAAGGCAGTTCACTTGTTTGTAGTCGTGACAAACAGAAACCCAGCCTGGGCAACATAGTGAGACCCCATCTCTACAAAACAAAACAAAAAGCCTGGCATGGTGGTGTGTACCTGTAGTCCCAGCTACTCAGGAGGATGAGGCAGGAGGATCCTTGAGCTATGATGGTGCCACTACACTCCAGCCTGGGCGACAGAGCAAGACCCTGTCTCTTTAAAAACAAAAACAAAAAATGGGAAATAACCTAAATGTCCATCAGTAGGTGACTGATCAGTTTCCTTCTGTGAAATACTCTGTAGCCATTCCATAGCGTTAGAGATAGTCTGTATCTATATCTCTGATGAGAAAGATGTTCACCATGCATTGTTAATGAAAGACACAGGTTGGAAAACATTATCTACACTACATTCTATTTTTACATTAAATGTATAGATAATATGAGTAATACACGGTTTTCAGCATAATAGAGATGTGACACTTTTCTACCGATAATTAAAATAGACAGCCAGATAAAACATAGCGTTAGGAAAATCTGGAATAAGGCCAGTTGTGGTGGCTCATGCCTTTAATCCCAGCACTCTGGGAGGCCGAGGCGTGTGGATCACCTGAGGTCAGAAGTTCGAGACCAGCCTGACCAACATGGTGAAACCCCATCTCTACTAAAAATTAAAAAATTAGCCAGGCATGGTGGTGCATGTCTGTCATCTCAGCTACTCGGGAGGCTGAGGTAGGAGAATTGCTTGAGCCCAGGAGGCGGAGGTTGCAGTGAGCCAAAATTGAACCGTTGCACTCCAGCCTGGGCAACAAGAGCAAAACTTCATCTCAAAAAAAAGAAAAAAGAAAGAAAGAAAAATCTAGAATAATAAATGATATTACTGGACGTCTCCTGAGAGATCAGCAAACCCAACCCCATTTAACAGAAGAGGAAAGTAAAGACCAGAGAGCCATGCATTCTCCAGTCTATAAATGTTTAGGGTACTAACCACGTGCCAGGCACTTGCTTGGTGCTGGGGCTATAAAAGTAAACATGGGGCCGGGCATGGTGGCTCACACCTGTTATCCTAGCATTTTGGGAGGCTGAGGCAGGTGGATCACCTCTGCTGAACTCCGCTGGTCACCTCTGCTTGAACTCCGCTGGTCAGGAGTTCAAGACCAGCCTGGCCAACACGGTGAAACCCCGTCTTTACTAAAAATACGAAAAGTTCGCTGGGTGTGGTAGCGGACATTTGTAATCCCAACTATTCAGGAGGCTGAGGCAGAAGAATCGCTTGAACCCAGGAGACAGAGGTTGCAGTGAGCCGAGTTGGTGCCATTGCACTCCAGCCTGGGCAACAAGACGAAACTCCATCTCAAAATAAAATAAAATAAGATAAAATAAACATGGGCCAGGCACAGTGGCTCTTACCTGTAATCTCAGAATTTGGGAGGTTGAGCAGGAGGATTGCTTGAGGCCAGGAGTTTGAGACCAGCCTAGGCAACAAAGCAAGACCTTGTCTCAACAAAAAATAAGAGATAAATTATTAATAGCTGGGTGCAGTGGTACGCTCCTGTAGTTCCAGCTGCTCGGGAGGCTAAGGTGGGAAGATGGCTTGAGCCCAGGAATTTGAGGCTACAGTGAGCCATGATCACACCACTGCACTCCAGCCTGGGCATCAGAGTAAGACTCTATCTCTAAAGAATAAAAATAAAGTGCCGGGCACGGTGGCTCGCACCTGTAATCCCAGCACTTTGGGAGGCTGAGGAGGGGCGGATCACGAGGTCAGGAGATAGAGACCATCCTGGCTAACACGGTGAAACCCTGTCTCTACTAAAAATACAAAAAAATTAGCCAGGCATGGTGGCACACACCTGTAATCCCAGCTACTCGGGAGGCTGAGGCAGGAGAATCGATGCTTGAACCCAGGAGGTGGAGGTTGCAGAGAGCTGAGATCGTGCCACTGCACTACAGCCTGGGCGAAGAGCAAGACACTGTCTCAAACAAAACAAACAAACAAACAAACAAAAAGAATAAAAATAAATCGAACAAAACACAATACATATTCTCAAGGAGTTCACAGGAGAGTGGATGATAGTGCCCCCCGGCCGGACATTATCACACAGCTTAATCAGTAATAACAAAAACATGTTCAAGCTGCAACGTGGACCTAATCCAGGCAAGACCCTACGTCAAAAACAAAACAAAGCAAAGCAAAACCCTGAGGTATCCATATTAGCCATCGATTCGGCTCATATCACTATATATTCTCCATTCTTTTATAGACAGTTTGATTAGTTAAGATCATACTTACAAAAAACCCCACAAAAATGTCTACCTTCCTAAACTTATGATATTTAAGGTCCAGTGAAAATTCTCAAGTCTCAAATCTGTTTCCAGCTGGGGCCACTGACATCTGATATACAATGCCGTCACTTCTGGGTTTTCAGGGTCACCAGGGCCGGTCCTGGTCACCTTCTCCACTGGGCTGTCTGGCCCATGCCCCACGGGGTCAATGTGGAGGGGTCTTTAACGGCCAGGGGTATGTCGAAAAAACAGGGAGGGCAACATCGCACTGTAATTTTTGGTGAAGGCTTTTTGGTTAGGATAACAATTCAGATTTCATCAGCTCTGGCTGACTTTCTGCCTGAACGCCCCCTGGATGGAGGCGCGCTCATCGCGCCCCCTGGTGGCTACCGGACTTCAAAGGGGGGGTTCGGCTGAAGGTCAAAAGGAACCCAGGGCTTGGTCAGGGGGGACCTTGGAGCTCTGGCGGTTTGTCCAGCCTGCAGCACCAGTCCATCCTTTTAGGGAAGATGTATTCAAACAGTCTTTTGCAAGTCAAGTGCGCCTTCCTGGCGTCCTGCCCCGCACACGCTGACTGGACTGTTGGATGGAGAACTGGGCCGGCTCCGCTGGGGAACCTTGCGGATGTAGACAGGATGCCTGGCAACCAATGCGTTGTGCCCACCCCACCCACCCCTGAGCCACAGACACCGTCCCCTACCCTCCCACATTCGGGCCAAGGGGCGGCGCCCCCGTACCCCATTTCCCAGCCCATGCGGAGGGAAGTGAGCCCAGACACCACTGTTGCCCCCAGCAACGGCGCGTCTATGCTCCTATTTTTGTAAGAAAATTTCTTTTCTTTCTTTCTTTCTTTTTTTTTGAGACAGGGTCTTGCTCTGTCTCCAGGCTGGAGTGCAGTGACGCTATCTTGGCTCACGGCCTCCATCTCCCGGTTTCAAGCAATTCTCCTACCTCAGCCTCCCAGGTGCTGAGTATCTGGGATACAGGCGTTCGCCACCACCCCCAGCTATTTTTTTGTATTTTTAGTAGAGATGGGGTTTCACTATGTTGGCCAGGCTGGTCTCGAACTCCCGACCTCAGGTGACCCACCCACATCGGCCTCCCAAAGTGCTGAGATTACAGGCGTGAGCCGCCGTGCCTGGTCAGAAAAATTATTTTCATTATTGAAAACAAAAGTGGATGGGGGGCATTGATATATGAACCAAACTCTCCATAGTGCTTATATCCTAGACTGGGGTTCTCGAGAATTTTTACTTTCTCCACTATAGACCCTAGATCTCTGTAGTGTTGGGCTTTTGCACAATGTACAGCTATTTTATGATCAGAAAAAAGGCAACATTTAAGAGTTAATGTATTTCATCGCCTTTTCCCCTTGGATTGCATGCATGCTATACCACCTTCTGGTCGTGATATGGCTACGTGTGCCTGCAGCAGGGATGAAAAGCATTAAATCGTGAATAGTTACAATTTCCTTCTTGTGAGAGCTGTGTGTGTGTGTGTGTGTGTGTGTGTGTGTGTGTGTGTGTATGTGTGTGTTTTGAGACAGGGTCTCACTCCGTCGCCCAGGTTGGAGTGCAGTGCAGTGGCACAATCACAGTTCACTGCAGCCTCAACCTCTTGGGCTCAAGTGATCTCCTGCCCCACCTCCCTCCCCCCATACCTGGCTGATATTTTTTTTTTCTTTGAGACAGAGTCTTGCTCTGTCACCCAGGCTGGAATGCAGTGGTGCAATCTCAGCTCACTGCAACCTCCGCCTCTCGGGTTCAAGCGATCCTCTCACCTCAGCCTCCCTAGTAGCTGGGACTACAGGTGAGCAACACCATGCCAGGCTAATTTTTTTTTTTTCAGGCTGGAGTACAGTGGCACCATCTCAGCTCACTGCAACCTCCGCCTCCTGGTTTCAAGTGATTCTCCTGCGTCAGCCTCATCAAATAGCTGGGATTACAGGTGTGCACCACCACGCCCAGCTAATTTTTCTATTTTTAGTAGAGACAGGGTTTCACCATGTTGGCCAGGCTGGTCTCAAACTCCTGACTTCAGTGATCCACCTGCCTTGGCCTCCCAAAGTGCTGGGATTACAGGTGTGAGCCACCCCGCCTAGCCTGAGTTTTAAATTTTTTTTTGCAGAGAAGAAATCTCACTCTGTAACCCAGGCTGGTCTTGAACTCCTGGGCTCAAGCAATCCTCCTGCCTCAATCTCTGTAGTAGCTGGGACTACAGGTGCATGCCACCACACCTGGCTAATTAAAAAAAAAATTTTTTTTTTGTAGAGGCAGGGTCTTGCTATGTTTCCCAGGCTGGAGTGCAGTGGCACGATCATAGCTCACTGTAGCCTCGAACTCCTGGCCTCAAGTGATCCTCTTCCCTCAGCCTCCCAAAGCAGTGGGATTGTAGGCATGTGCCACTCTGGCCAGAAACGATGAGGGGCTATCACTTAAGAGGGCATTGCTTAGTCTCATTAGTGGGCACACATCCCAGAGAAATCTTCACATAGCCCACAAGGGAATGAGCATGAAGCTGTTCACTGTGGCATTGTTTGTGGTAGCCAGTAGGCAACTTACAGGCCCATCGTAACTAAAATGTGGGTGCCCACTTTGAAATATTGTGTGGTTGCTGTAAGTCATAGGTGATGTGTGCACACGACGACAGGTGTTGAAAGCACAGGGCTGAGTCCGGGTGCAGTGACTCATGCCTGCAATCCCAGCACTTTGGGAGGCTGAGGTGGGTGCATCAACTGAGGTCAGGAGTTTGAGACCAGCCTGACCAACATGGCGAAAACCTGTCTCCACTAAAAATACAAAAAATTAGACCGGCATGGTGGCACGCACCTGTAATCTCAGCTACTTGGGAGGCTGAGGCAGGAGAATTTCTTGAACCCGGAAAGCAGAGGTTGGTGTGACCCGAGATTGCATCATTGCACTCCAGCTTGGGAGACAAGAGTGAGACTCCATCTCAGAAAAAAAGAAAAAGAAAAAGAAAAAAGAAAGCACAAGGCTGAGTAGAAAAAGAAATACAATGAGGTTGATAGCACAATACCATTAAATTGAAAATACACATACACACTAAACAACTCGTGTTTTACCAGGACATTCCCACACATTTGGCCAAGGCGAGAGGAGAGGAGGAAAGGGTTAAAAGGACATAAATATATAAAACAGTGCTGGGCAAGGTGGCTTACACCTGTAATACCAGCACCTTGTGAGGCCAAGGTGGGAGGATCACTTGAGGTCAGGAGTTTCAGACCAGCCTGGTCAACATGGTGAAACCCCGTAACTACTAAAAATTCAAAAATTAGCCAGGCGTGGTGCTGCTTGCCTATAATCCCAGCTACTCAGGAGGCTGAGGCACAAGAATTGCTTGAACCCGGGAGGCAGAGGTAGCAGTAAGCTGAGATCGCGCCACTGTACTCCAGCCTAAGTGACAGCGTGAGACTCTGTCTCAAAAAATTTAAAAAATAATAAATAAATAGGGAGGCCATGAAGAGCCCAATGACGAAGCACGTCATTAAGTAGAAATAAATAACTCAACTCTAGCAACAGCGATTAAAAAACAGAAAGCCAGCCGGGCATGATGGCTCACCCCTGTAATCCCAGCACTTCGGGAGGCCAAGGCAGGCGGATCACCAGGTCAAGAGACCAACACCATCCTAGCCGGTCTCGTGCCACTGCACTCCAGCCTGGTGACAGAACGAGACTTGGTCTCAAAAAATAATAAAAACAACAACAAAAACCCAGAAAGCCGTTGCAGCTGTTTAGGCAAGGTGTCTCTATGTTGGCCTAGGGTGGATGTGGTGGAGATGAAAACTAGATGGATTGTGTTATACAAATACTCGTCAAGGACTTTGAACAGCGCCTGGTGATAGCAAGTACCCAGTAAATGTGTTTCTATATTGCAGACGCGTGGTGGATTGAATGAGAGAGGGAGGGGAAAGGGTGATGTCAGGGCTACCCCCAGGTGCTGGGGACATTGTATGAGTAGGAGGTGAGAAATGAAAACTGAGGCTAGATCATTCTTTTGAGAAATGAGGATGTGGGGAAGACAGAGCAATTCCTTACATGTGGACATCACTCTAAAACACATTGTAAAAAGTTGACACATACATGTTTATTGTAGAAAAATCAGATATTAACGATAAATTTTTAAAACAGGGCAGAGAGAAAAAAATTTAAAAAACAGTTGTGAGCCCCAAATCTTTCCTGATCAGTGACTAGGGTTGTTTTTTGTTGTTGTTGTTTTTTTGAGACAGAGTTTTGCTCTGTCCCTAGGCTGGAGTGCAGTGGTGCGATCTCAGCTCACTGCAACCTCCACCTCCTGGGTTGAAGCGATTTTCCTCCTCTTAGCCTCTCGAGTAGCTGGGACTACAGGCATTTGCCACCATGCCCAGCTAATTTTTGTACTTTTTTTTAGTAGAGATGGGGTTTCACCATGTTGGCCAGGATGGTCTCAATCTCCTGACCTTGTGATCCACCTGCCTTGGCCTCCCAAAGTGCTGGGATTACAGGTGTGAGCCAATGTGCCCGGTTGGAGTTTTGCTCTTTGTTGCCCAGGCTGGAGTCCAGTGGTGTGATCTTGGCTCACTGCTACCTCTGCCTCCCAGGTTCAAGCAAATCTCCTGGCTCAGCCTCCTGAGTAGCTAGAATTACAGGCGCCCACGACCGCACCCAGCTAATTTTTGTATTTTTAGTAGGGACGGGGTTTCACCATGTTGGCCAAGCTAATCTCAAACTCCTGACCTCAGGTGATCTGCCCACCTCACCCTCCCAAAGTGCTGGGATTACAGGTGTGAGCCACCACGCCTGGCATAGGGTTTTTAAAATTTATTTTATTTTTTGAGGCAGAGTCTTGCTCTGTCACCCAGACTGGAGTGCAGTGCCGAAATATTGTGTCACCGCAACCTCCGCCTCCCAGTTCAGGCAATTCTCCTGCCTCAGCCTCCTGAGTAGCTGGGATTATAGGTGTGCACCACCACACCTGGCTAATGTATGTGTGTGTGTGTGTGTGTGTGTGTGTGTGTGTGTGTGTGTGTGTGTGTGTTTTGAGACAGAATCTTGCCCTGTCGCTCAGGCTGAAGTGCACTGGCAGGATCTCAGCTCATTGCAACCTTTGCCTCTGTGGGTAACCCCCTATATAGGCACCGAGGAAAGAGACCTAAGCAGAATCCTGGTATAGTTAGGGCTTGAAGAATATCTCAGTTTATAGTGTTACTATCCAGCTATTTCCTTTTATATAATCCTTTATACAATCATATATTAGTTTACAGAATTAGGGCTTGAAGAATCCCTTTATATAATCCTCTATATATAATCATATAATATTTAATAGTATGAATGCCTAAAGAATATTTCCCTACGTATATATATAATTATATCTTAGCTGATAATCTGAGGAATGCCTAGAGTGAACATAGTACAGAGCATGAATTAAGGAAAAAGCAGCTTATAATCAGAGGAATGTCTAGAGCAGACACAGTGCAGAGCATGATTTAAGGGAAAACAGTTATACCAGGACAAGAGTCCATGGCCCAGGCGGCAGCATTCAGTATCGTAAGATAGCCACTGTATGGCAGGCTTGGGGCAAGAGCCACTCCTCCTGATAAAGGAGTTGTAGGACCTTGCTCCAGTTCTTGTGGAAGGCTGCCCTCAGACCGGCAATCCACCTTGGTGACTGTGAACTTTATCAGCTCTTGCTACTGTGCTGCTCGAAAAGCATCTTCCCATAGAACTCATTGGAAGCTGCCAGAAGGTGGCGGTAACCTTGACAGCTCTGTCACTGCTATGTGACTTAAAGCATCCTCCCATAAATCTTCTTAGAAGTAGTTTGCCCATAGATAGAAGTATTGCACACTGCACCCTCTTCACTGCGCATGGCGTACCTTCAAGCCTCGGTGACCTAATGGGGGTGGATCCCTTACTGCACACGGCCCTTGCCTTCATGGGAATGGGCCCCTTGCTGTGCACTGTCCACCTCCTAGCCTAGGTGACCTAATGGGGGTGGACCTCATGTTTTATTGCTCACGACCCTATCACTATCCTTAAAGATGATTTCACTCACTGCCCTGCCCGCTAACCTATACACAATAAATACGCTTCTGGACATTCAGGGCCTCACCTGACTCTGCTCATAGGTGGCGTGGCCCCTCGAGCCCAGCTGCGTTTTCCTTGTACTTCTGTGTTCTGTCTCTTTATTTCTCAGATCCTGCGCCTCAGCACAGCATAAGGCACACCCCCGCGACCCTGTGGGGCCTTCAGCCCTACAGCCTCCTAGGTTCAAGCAATTCTCCCTCAGCCTCCCGAGTAGGTGGACTACAGGCAAGTGCCACCATGCCCAGCTAATTTTTGTGTTTTTAGTAAAGACAGGGTTTCACCATATTGGCCAGGCTGGTCTCTGACTCCTGGCCTTGTGATCCACCCGCCTTGGCCTCCCAAAGTGCTGGGATTACAGGCGTGAGCCGCCGCTGCCACCCTACGGCCGATATTTAACAATCAGGAGAAAGAGCTCTTGAGATCTTTACAAATGCAAAAATTGTGAAATCCCTCAAAGCATAACTTTCATAAAATGCAGTAAGTCGAACTAAGGCTGGGTCGATGGACATGTTATTCGCTGACCTGGAGCACACAGAAAGAAATGCCAAGTGTGATGGAAGAAAATGACGCTCAATTTTGGGGTTAAAATAGTTCCAGTGCTAATGCCTGAGATTCTCTAATAAACAGAAAAAATACTGACGGGGCTGAGTCCAGTGGCTCACGCCTGTAATCCCAGCACTTTGGGAGGCTAAGGCAGGAGGATCACTTGAGCCCCGGAACTCAAGAACAGCCTAGGCAACATAGCAAGACACCATCTCTACAAAAAAAATTTTAAAACTTAGCAGAATGTGCTGGTGTGCGCTTGTAGTCCTAGCTACTCAGGAGCCCTGGTGGCACCATTGCGCTCCAATCTGGACAACAGAGCGAGACCCTGTCTCAAAGAGAAAAAAAGAAAAAAACATGCTGATGTCCAGGCACTGTGCTAGTCGTAGGCATACACAGGTGAACAAAAGATGATCCCAATCTCATAGGACTTGCAAGTCCATCAAATAATCAACAAATAAATATATAATGACAGACCTCTGTAGAGTTATTTAAGAAATTGTAAGATAATGGTAAAAGCCCCATAAAACTGCATACCTCAACCATACCTCGGCTCTATGTTGAAACTGCTCTCTGTAATCCCAATGTGACAGGCAAGCAGTCCAAACCCATGCCATCGTGGCCCCTGCGATTTGTAATTTCCACCCTACCCAGACAATGTATAAACAAATGCTTATCTTGACTTTTGTGAACTGTTTAAGTTACAATTATAATGTCAAAAGTCCCCTGGCCCCCGGAATGTCTGGAGCCCCTCACCCTCATCTCCGTCCAGGAGGTGATTTACGGAATCTACTAGCCCTCGGAATGTCTGAAGCCCCTCACCCCCACCCCCCACCCCTCACCCTCACTCCTGAGGTGGTTGTACGGGTATAAAAGATCTGGACACCCTCCTTTCCGGGCCACGGGTTGGAGAGACGGGGAGTCCTCCGTGGCCGCTGGCAATAAAGACCCTGCAATTTGGCATAATTTTGTCTTGGTGTTGACTTTCTATGCTCGGGCCAGTACAACAATACCATGACGGCCTTCGATAAATACCATTGAGGCTACACGTCCATTGCACTTCCATATCCTTAACACTTTTCTGAGAAGACTCCCTAAAATTTCGATTTCTTAGAGATCTGCTTGTTTTTAATTAATTTAACAACAGACTTTATTTTTTAAGGCAGTTTTACGTTTGCAGCAAAATTGAGCAGAAAGTACAGTTTCCATATTACCATATTTCCTGCGCCCACCCTCCTCCAGTAAGCAACAGTCTGCTCGCTTTCAAGCTGTTTTTGTTTCATTTTTGCATTTTGTTTAAAACAGAGTCTGGGGGAATGGGAGAAAACGCTGAAAACGCACAAGCACTCTGCTTGGTTAAATTAGGGGTCCCCCAAGAGCCGGAGAGGTATGCCAAGTAAAAACTACATTTCCCAAGGGGCAGCGCGTCACGTCACAGAGGAACGACTGCGCATGCGTACAGGGTCCTCGCGCGCGACTACGCTCATAAAAGGAAAAAAAAGCGTGTGCGATTCTCGACGTGCCGCCAATCTTCGAACAGAGGTCCGTGACCATCCGCAGACTCCGAAAAAGCGTTCCATGAACGCGCCTGTTTCCCACGTTGGTTTCCAGCCCGACGAGCTTGTTTTGTCCGAGACTCGGTAGGTGGGGGACGGGCTGTGGCCTGACCCCTCCGGCGAAGCGCGGGAGCCAAGAGCTGAGTCCTCCCTCTGCGCCGCGGTTACCGGCCTCCCTGAGGCGGCGCTCGAGGGGCGGTGCGTACGGCTCTGGGTGGGAGGGGGCGGGGCTCGGGGGAGGGCGGGCCTGCGCCCGGCCGCTCGAGGTCTGCGCGTGCGCGCTTCCATCCCGGGTGAGGGTGGGAAACCGCGGCACGCGGGGCTTGGCAGGGACGCGGCCCCCAGGTGGGATACTGGGCCCCGGGTCACGAAGATGCGGACAGAGGCTGGGCACCGAACTCCAGCACTTATTATTTGCACAAAAAATCTTTTTTTTAAAGATACACAGCTCGTCATTTGCTCAGGCTGGTCTCTAACTCGTGGGCTCAGCCTCCAGCCTCGCCCTCCCAAAGTGTGGAGAGTATAGGCGTGAGTCCCCGCGCCCGGCCAAAAAATGCCCATCTTAAGAACAGCAAAACAACCTCCTTCACTCTCCCTATCCTCCGGTTACTTTCTCGGCTCGGGTTTGCAGCCAGAGGCCTCAGTCTACCTTCGCTAGTGCTTTTCCTCCTCCAAGTCTTGAACCCTTGAGCCTATAATCAGGCTTTGGTCTCCACCACTCCACTAAAACAGTTCTTGTCGCCGGGAGCGGTGGCTCACGCCTGTAATCCCAGCACTTTGGGAGGCCGAGGTGGGTGGATCACCTGAGGTCAGAAGTTTGAGTCCAGCCTGGCAAAACCCCATTTCTACTAAAAATACAAAAATTAGCCGGGCGTGGTGGTGTGTGCCTATAATCCCACCTACTTGGGAGGCTGAGGCACGAGAATCACTTGAACCCGAGAGGTGAAGGTTGCAGTGAGCTGAGATGGTGCGATTGCACTCCAGCCCGGGTGACAGTGAGACTCCATTTCAAAACAAAACAAAAACAAACAGCTCTTTGTCAGAGCCATCGGTGATCTCTAGGTGGCCAAATTCATTGTTGAGTTAGGTCTCAGTCCTGTAGCAGCATTTGATGCTGTTGATCACTGCGCCTTCTTGAAATGCTGTCTTCATTTGGCTTGTTGAACATTCTCTTCCTTTGCCTCTGGCTTCTCGCCTGCTGATTCTTCCCTAGGCGTTATCAGTCTCACTTTTTTTTTTCTTAGAGACAGGTTCTCTGTCGCTCAGACTGGAGAGCCGTGGTGCTGTGACAGCTCACTGCAGTCTCTTGCAGCCTCGAACTTCTGGGTTTAAGCAGTCCTCCTAACCAAAGCCTCCCCCAAATGCTGGAATTACAGGCGTGAGCCACCACAGCCGGCCCCAGTTTCACATTTTAAATGTAAATACTGGCCAGGCGCGATGGCGCATGCCTGTAATCCTAGCACTTGGGGAGGCTGAGGCGGGCAGATTGCCTGAGGTCAGGGGTTTCAGACCAGCCTGGTCAATGTGGTGAAATCCAGTCTCTTCTAAAAATACAATAACAGCAAAAATTAGCGGGGCATGGTGGTGTGTGCCTGTAATCCCAGCTACTCGGGAGGCTGAGGCACAAGAATCGCTTGAACTCAGGAGGTAGAGGCTACAGTGAGCCAAAATCGTGCCACTGCACTCCAGCCTGGGTGACAGAGCAAGACCCTGTCTCAAAAGAGTCCTAGAGGTGGAAGAAAATCCACATATAAGTGGACCTGCACAATTAAAACCTATATTGTTCAAGGGTCAACTGTACAGATGTATTGAAAGAGATTTATGGTGATGGATTGGGTCATACAATTATAGAGGCTGAAAAGGCCCAAGATTTGCCATCTGCAAGCTGGAAGCCCAGGAAAGCAAACCCTCTGGAACTCACAGACACACTCAGAAGTGTTACCGCCAGCTATCTAGGCATCCCCTAGCCCAATCAAGTTGACACATAAAGTTAACCATCACATTTCCCTAACATTTTTCAGTTGCCCCAATCATCATTTTACTGGTGATACTTTGACAGGTGTTACAATAATAGCTAATGGTGGATTGGCAGTTTACAAGAGACCAAAAGCTTCCACTTCCATGATCTCTTTTACTATTGAGTATGCTGAAGGTGTAACAAAACTTGGAATTCAGAGGAGGAGCATAGGTTTTAGAATTTGCAGCCTTGTAGCCCCAGCTCAACTAAATATTTTTCCTGAGTTCCCTGCAGAACCTATCTGAACTGCAGTTTCCCCCACTCTACTTACCATTCTGATATATTTTTTTGTTTGTTTTTTGTTTTTTTAACACTGCTCTTTCTGTACTGATATCTATTTTATAGGATTGCTGTAAGGTTTAAATGAGAAACACCGGCATAAGTTGCAATACAGAGGCATGGAGGAAAAAAATCGTCTTAATGTCTCTTTAACTAATTGATGAATATAGATTCTATTTACTTATTTTTGAGATGGAGTCTTGCTCTGTTGCCCAGGCTGGAGTGCAGTGGCGCGATCTCGGCTCACTGCAACCTCCGCCTCCTGGGTTCAAACCGTTCTCCTGCCTCAGCCTCCTGAGTAGCTGGGATAACAAGCGTGCATCACCATGCTTGGCTAATTTTTGTATTTTTAGTAGAGATGGGGTTTCACCATGTTGGCCAGGCTGGTCTCGAACTCCTGACTTCAAGCGATCTGCCCACCTTGTCCTCCCAAAGAGCTGGGATTACAGGTGTGAGTCCCCATGCCTAGCCTCTAGTTATTTATTTATTTATTTATTTTAGAAACAAGGTCTTACTCTGTCACCCAGCCTGGAATATAATGATGCAATAATAGTTCACTGTATTCTCAAACTCCTGGGCTCAAGTGATCTTCCTGCCACAGCCTCCTGAGTAGCTAGGACTATACATGTGCACCACCATGCCGGGCTAATTATTTTATTTTATTTTTGTAGAGACAGGGCCTCCCTGTGTTGCCCAGGCTAGTCCCAAACTCCTGACCTCAAGTGATCCTCCCATTTTGGCCTCCCAAAGTGCTGGGATTATAGGCATGAGCCACTGTACCCAGTTTGCAGATTCTCATTGCCAGTGACTGGTTTGAGAGTGTGAGATCTGAGTGTAGGGTATTAGGTTCCTCTTTCCCTTTGAGCCAGAACCTTAATCCTCTGTGATTAGTCTTAGAGTGGCTTACGTATAGGATATTTGGATTTGTTTGAAGCCTTGGATGCTATTATAGTGAAAGGGCCGGCAATTTTAGGTGGGGTATTAGTGGTTAACATATGCTTCTACCCTGCAGCCTTTGTCCTTCAGTTTGAGCTCTCTCTCCCGATCATCCTTAATTAAAGTTCTTCTTATTAATCAAGCTACTCAGTTGCAGCAGATAACAGAAAGCTAACCCCAACTAGCCTAAGCATGAAAGGGGTGTTTGTTGACTCTGTGATATTGCAAATATATGTCTGGTCTGTGTCCCAGTTTGGAATGCTTATGGAGCTTCCTGGAGGGTGGTCTGCCCAGGGAGGACATGGAAGCTCCTCGATTCTTCCCGAGTACTTTGCCCTGTGTGCCTCTTCCTTCGTCTGTATCCACTGTGACGTCTTTTATAATAAACCAGTAAACCTAAGTGTTTCCCTGAGTGCTGGGAGCTGCTCCTGTAAATTCATGGAACCCAAGGAGGAAGTCGTGGAAACCCTGATTTATAAAAGTCAGTTGGTCAGAAGCACAAACAAAGTAACTGGGACTTGTGACTGGCATCGAGAGTTGGGAGGACATGCTTGTGGAACTGAGCCCCCAGCCTGCGGGGTTTGACACTCTGTCTGGGTGGATAGTGTTGGAAATAAACTGAATTAGAGGATATCCAGCGTGTATCCACTGTAGACTTGATGAATTGACTTTTGTTGGGGAGAAATCCCACATATTTGGCCACAGAAATCTTACGTGTTGATTGATCGCACGTTATGACAGCAGAGGAGAAACCTTTTGTTTTTTTCTTCACAGACTCCAGCTGAAGAGGCCTGGAGTAAACGAGCTTCAGATGGGACTCTATCCAGAAGGCTAAATTATGTCACCAGTAATTTTTTTTTTTGTAGGGATGGGGGTCTTGAACTCCCAGCCTCAAGAGATCCTCCTATCTCAGCCTCCTGAAAGCTGGGACTGCAGGAGCCCACCACCACACCTGGGTACTTTTTATTTTTGGTAGAGATAGAGCCTTGCTGTGTTGACCAGGCTGGTCTCAAACTCCTGGGCTCAAGCAATCCTCCGTCCTCGGCCTCCCAAGGTATTGGGATTACAGGCATGAGCCAATTTGACCCACCTGTTTATTGGTTTTGTTAAATGCCTCGAGAGGTGTTAAAAAGCCCATCATGGGCCGAGCATGGTGGCTCATGCCTGTAATCCAAGCACTTTGGAGGTCAAGGCGGGCAGATCACCTGAAGTTGGAAGTTCAAGACCAGCCTGACCAACGTGGTGAAACCCCTCTTTAAAAAATAAAAAAAGCCCATCATGGAAAGAAGATAACCCCAGAGGAGGGGTTCCAAATTCTTCATGTAAAAGTCTTCCCCAAACGCTAAAATGTCCATCAGCAGATGAATGGATTTAAAAACTGAGATCTATCCATACAATGGAACGTTCTTTAACCATAAAAAGGAATGAAGTAGGCCAGGCGCGGTGGCTCACACCTGTAATCCCAGCAGTTTGTGAGGCTGAGTCGGGGTGGATCATGAGATCAGGAGTTCAATACCAGCATGACCAACATGGAGAAACCTGTCTCTACTAAAAATACAAAAATTAGCTGGGCGTGGTGGTCTGCGCCTGTAATCCCAGCCACTCGGGAGGCTGGGGCAGGAGGATCGACTGAGCCGAGGAAGTCAAGGCTGCAGTGAGCTGTGATTGTACCACTTCTCTTCAGCCTGGGCAATAGGGGTGAGACCCTGTCTCAAATAGATAGATAGATACATACATAGAAACATAGATAGATACATCGATAGGGTATTGTATGCCATTCGAATTATTTCCATTAAGCTGTTTTTGTTGTTGTTTTTTGAGACAGAGTCTCACTCTGTCACCCAGACTGGAGTGCAGTGATGCGGTCTTGGCTCACTGCAACCTCCACCTCCCAGATTCAAGCGATTCTCTTGCCTCAGCCTGCCAAGTAGCTGGGATTACAGGTGTGCACCACCACGCCCGCTAATTTTTGTATTTTTTAAATTGAGATGGTGTTTCACCATGTTGGCCAGGCTGGTCTCAAACTCCTGGCCTCAAGTGATTCACCCTCCCAAAGTGCTAGGATTATAGGTATGAGCCACTGCACCCTGCCCATTAAGCTGTTATTTTAAAAAGTCTGCCCAAACCTCTGAACTAGACAAAAATGGGGCACATTCCAAGCAACTTAGTTTAAAAACTCAGTACAGATTTCAGTTGATACCTGCCTCAGGTAAACTAGATTTGGAGTTTGAGTTCAGCTGTGATTAACTGCTTGCTAACAAAACACCAAACTCTCAAGAACATAACAGAATCCAAAGTCTATAACATATCATCCACAGTGTCCATGATACAATCCAAAATTATTAGACACAAGAAATGGGCCGGGTGTGGTGGCTAAGGCCTGTAATCCCAGCACAGCACTTTGAGAGGCAGAGGCAGGTGGATCACTGGAGGAAGGGGTTTGAGACCAGCCTGGCCAATGTAGCAAAACCCTGTCTCTACTAAAAATACAAAAAAATTAGCCAGGCTTGGTGGTACACGGGAGGCTCAGGAGGCTGAGGCACAACAATTATGTGAATCCAGGTAGCAGAGGTTGCAGTGAGCTGAGATCGCACCACCACTCCAGTCTGGGCAACAGAGCAAGACTCTGTCTCAAAAAAAAAAAAAAAAAAAAGGAAGAAAAGGAAAGACATTCTTAAAATATATTTTTTTAAAAAACAGGAAAATACGACTTGTATTCACAAAAAAAGGCAATAAACAAAGATCAACCCCAAGAGGACCCAGGTGTTGGTACCAACTGACAAGAATTCTAAAGGAGAATCAAAAAAATTAGTTAAAATAAAGAAAAAAATGTTTTTTAATTTAAAGCAGTTATTAAAACTTTGTCAGGCCCTGTGGTGGCTCACACCTGTAATCCTAGCAATTTGGGAGGCTGAGTTGGGAGGATCGCTTGAGCCTAGGAGTTCAAGAACAACCTGGACAGCATAATGAGACCTCATCTCTACAAAAAGTTTAAAAATTAGCTGGAGGCCAGGCACAGTGGCTTACGCCTGTAATCCCAGCACTTTGGGAGGTCAAGGCAGGCAGATCACTTGAGGTCAGGAGTTGGAGACCAGCCTAGCCAACTTGGTGAAACCCCGCCTCTACTAAAAATACAAAAATTAGCTGGGGGTGGTAGCTGGCACCTGTAATTCCAGCTACTTGGGACGCTGAGGCAGGAGAATTGCTGCACCTGGGAGGTGGAGATTGCAGTGAGCTGAGATCGTGCCACTGCACTCCAGCCTGGGCAACAGAGCAAGACTCTGTCTCAAAAATAAAAAATAAAAATTAGCTTGGCCTGGTGGCATGTGCCCGTAGTCCCAGCTACTCGGGATGCTGAACTGGAAGAATTACTTGAGTCTGGGAGGTCGAGGCTAGAGTGAGCCATGATTGCACCACTGCTCTCCAGCCCAGGCAACAGAAACAAGCCTGTCTCTAAAAAATAATAAAAGAATAACGACCCTAAACTGAATATTACCAAGGTGCCATCAAAAGAGAACTGGCTAAACTATGATAGTGTGCTCCTCAGCAATGAAAAGGCACAAAACAACTGGGCACAGTGGTGCAGGCCTAGCACTGGGGAGGCTGAGGCGGACAGATCATGAGGTCGGGAGTTCGAGACCAGCCAGGCCAACATAGTGAAACCCTATCTCTACTAAGAATGCAAAAATTAGCTGGGCATGGTGTTGGGCGCCTGTAACCCCAACTACTTGGGAGGCTCAGGCAGGATAATCGCTTGAGCCTGGGAGGCGAAGGTTGCAGTGAGCCAAGATCACGCCATTGCACTCCAGCCTCGGGGACAGAGCGAGACTTCGTCTCAAAAAAAAGAAGAAAAGGAACAAACTACTGATACAATATAGATGAATTTCAAAAACATGTTCAGAGAGAGAATCCTGGCCCCAAAGAATACATATTGCGTGATTACATTTATATGAAGTTCTTGAACAGGCATAAGTAAACTATAGTGTGAAATCTCAGCACGGGGTGTTTATCTCTGTGTAGAGATAAAGGTGTGGCCTTCTAAGTCAGTGGGAAAACAAGCATGCTAGGAGCCAAAGAGTTTAGGGTGCTGGGCGTTGCCTGAGCATTCCTAAGAATGCTTGAAACCTTGCAGGAATTGCTGAGTCTCTTGGGGTTTGAGACAGTTTTGTTTACACGATGGAACTGTGATAAGATTAGCTGGCACTGTTGGACTCTGATAAAACCGGCAACTTGGGCTGGAAGCGCAGTGTCCTCCCATCTGGCCTTCTAATTAGTTATGGTTCCAATCCCCAGGGCCGCATTCCCACTTGCTTTGCACCAGCAGGCTTGGCATTTGTTCTCAGAGGGTCACAGAAACCTTCGCTTCTACTTAGAACACGTTTCCTGGGGAAGTTTAGACATATAACTGACTGGATCCAGAGATAGCAGCACTTTGTTGTAAAATCCTAAGAAGAGCTTGTTCTCTCAGACAGGCTACTGCCCAGTAGGCCAATCTCAAACAAAAGAGCCCTTAAATAGTGTGGCCTTTGGCCAGGCCGTCCTCGAGGGGTTATTCCCAGGTTTGGCAAGCGTCAGCATTTCTTTTGCTTGTGCGATTGGCTCTTTTGCTCAATGTAACAGCAGACCCCTGGCCTCCAGATGAGAAGGGCCACAAGCGTTCACTAAGTGCGTGCGCTGGGCCAGCCACTGCCTAGGACCTTTCTTAGGTATTTGATCATCAAGTAGGTGCTCTTGTTTTGATTTTATTGAGACCCAGAAAGGTTAACTAATCCAAGTCGAGTGTGAGGCTTTATGAGAACTTAACAGTTGTTCCTTCCCTTCCGCCTCCTTGGACTATTCCTAAAACATGAAGGTCAGTTTCTTTCCCTGATGGCTGTATGGCAGGTGGTGTACGTCATTTTTTTATAGGGCTTTTACTTGTATTGGTGCTAGACGTGCTGTTCACCTCTTCCAGTGTTTTCCTGAGTAGGGTCTGACAAACGGGTGGCCAAACCCTCCTGGATTTCAGGTTTTATTTGGGGCACTAAGATGCAAAGATAATCCACTAAGACTTAGTTCTTGGCCGCATGTCATGGCTCATGTCTGTCATCCCAGCACTTTAGGAGGCTGAGGCAGGAGGATTGCTTGTGCCCAGGAGTTTGAGGTCATCTTGGGCAACAAGGCAAGACCCCATCTCTACAAAAAAATTTAAAAATTAGCTAGGTGTGATGGTACATGGCTGTAGTCTCAGCTACTTGGGAGGGTGAGGTGGGAGGATCACTTGAGCCTGGGAGGTGGAGGCTACAATGAGACGAGATTGCACCACTGCATTCCAGCTTGGGTGACAGAATGAGACCCTGTTTCAAAAAAAAAAAAGCAACTTAGTTCTACTTAAGGGGCTGGAAGTCTGAGAAGTAGACTCTTCCACACATAGAAAGCAGTTTTAAAAGGGCGTGTGTGCCCTGATTGTGGTTATATAACATTTACAGAGGTGGATACAAAATGAAAATCACTTGAGGTTGTTGGGATTTGCTTTAAAACATTCTTTAATATTGTACTTTTCTTTTTTCTTTCTTTTTTTTTTTTTTTTTTTTTGAGACGGAGTTTTGCTCTTGTTGCCCAGGCTGGAGTGCAGTGGCGCTATCTCAGCTTACTGCAACTTCCGCCTCTGGGGTTCAAGCGATTCTCCTGCCTCAGCCTCCTGAGTAGCTGGGATTACAGGCATGCACCACCACACCCGGCTAATTTTGTATTTTTAGTAGAGACGGGGTTTCTCCATGTTGATCAGGCTGGTCTCGAACTCTTAACCTCAAGTGATCCACCCTCCTCGGCCTTCCAAAGTGCTGGGATTACAGGTGTGAGCCACTGTGCCCAGCTAATGTTGTACTTTTCCTTTAATTAGAGAAAAAAGGCAGATAGTTGGAAACAGAGGGGTGACCAGAGTGCTCTGGGGAGGCAGAGGTTCTACAATAACTGTTGGTAGCCAAGGAGGCCCCAAAGAAGAGAGGGCATTTGCGTAGTAAGAGTGTGTTGCCATTTGCCAGCTACATGCCAGGGGGAAGGGGCGTCAAGGCAGTGGGCACAGCTGGATGGTCTGCTTTGAGAGTTCATGGCCAGTGGAATCCAGGGATAGCAATAGCTTATTATGAAATTATAAAATGAGGTGATTCTGCCAGGCAAGGCACTACCCAGTAGGCACAGTGATCCTTCAGACCAAGTGGTCAGCTCTCTCTGAAAATTTCAACCTCAGTTTTGTGAGTGAGTGAGAGTGTGTGTGTGTGTGTGTGTGTGTGTGTGTCTGTCTGTCTTTGTCTGCAAAAGCTTTTATGAGCTACACACCGTTTTTCTTGTTATATGTACACGGGATATCTTTGAAGGAATACCCAAGAAAGAACGAGTTGCCTGTAGGGATAGGAGATTTCATTGTATTGCTAGGATAATCTGAGTTTTTTTACTACATGCATATATTGTTTACTCAAAGTTGTGTGTGTGTGTATGTGTGTGTTTCTAGAGAGAAACAGTTTTATTAACAACCACACGAGACAGTGATGGGTGATGAGGGGCTAAACTAAAACAATGACAAGCGTGGCAGGAGAGGGGGCTGGGTTTCCAGCTTGGGAAGCCAGCTGTGTCGTGATGCCGTTAAGCAGCATCGAAGGCAGAGCTGTGCAGGACAGGAAGTGTGAGTGTCTGCGGGGCATCTCAGTGGGGTTATTCAGGAGGCAGTTGGAAGTCTGAGTTGGGAGCCTTGGAAGAGGTCAGGGTTGATGGCACTGGTTTGGAAGTTTAGCCTGAAGCTGATGAGAATGCTTAGGGAGTGTGTAGAGAATGAGAAGAGGATCCCAGAGCAGTCTTCCACTGGGGTAGAGGCGAAGGCAGCAAGAAACCAGAATGGTGGTTAGAGACTGGGGAGCGTGGAGCCTGGTGTGTTCGTCAGCGTTCTCCAGAGGGACAGAACCAATAGCATATATATACATACACATAGGAGTTTATTAGGGAGAATTGCCTCACACGATTACAAGGTGAAATCCCCTGATAGGCCATCGGCAAGCTGGGGGAGAGAGAGAAGCTGGTAGCATGGTTCCGTCCAAGTCCGCCAGTCTTAAAGCCAGGGAAACCAACAGTGCAGTCCGAGGCCAAAGGCCTGAGAGCACCTGGGAGGTGCAAGCCTCAGAGTCTAAAGGCCAAAGAACCTGGAGTCTGACGTCCAAGGGCAGGAGGAGAGGAGGCCACATGTCCAGCATGGCACAGAACAGAGCGAGCGTGCAGACTCAGCAAGCTGTTTGTCCCCCCTCTCCGCCTGCTTGTACTAGCCACGCTGGTAGCCAGCTGGATGGTCCCCACCCATAGGGAGGGTGGGTCTTCCTCTCCTAGTCCACCGACAAATGTCAGCTTTCTCCAGCAACACCACAGACACACCCAGGAACAGCGCTTCACCAGCCGTCTAAGCATCCGTCAATCCAGACAAGTTGTTACCTTGGATTAACCATCACACCTGAAATCTAGATAGTGGAGCTTTGAGGCACAGCCTGTGAGCAGGTATGCAGTGCAGCAGAAGGTCCAGGAGCTGGCAGGAGCTCCCTGGGAGCTTGAGTGTAGGCTGAGACGTGAATGGGAGAAGTGACGATGGTAGGTATGGTAGTTTTATGGTGAAGAAAAGCATAGTGATTCAGTCGATATTTAATGAGAACCCACAGTGTGCCAGGCTCTGTGCTAGGTATGGAGGATAAAGTGATCCCTGCCCTCAAAAGACTGGACAAACTAGGGAGGAGACAAATATACACAAAGAGGATTTTCATGTCATTTGGCAGGAGCAGGGGTGGAAACAGGGTCTTAGTGGAACAGAAAGTTTCAGGCTGTGATCAGTGAATTAGGAGTGATCTGGACATCCTACATAGAGGGAACAGTGTGAACTTAGGGCAAGCACAGAGATAAGAAGTTATGTGGGGCTGGGTGTGGCAGCTCACACCTGTAATTCCAACACTTCAAGGCCGAGGCGGGTGAATCACTTTGGGCTCAGGTAAGACCAGCCTGGGCAACATGGTGAAACCTCGTCTCTACAAAAAAATACAAAAATTACCTGGGCGTGGTGGTGCACACCTGTAGTCTCAGCTACTCAGGAGGCTGAGCCTGGAGAGACAGTTGCTTGAACCCAGGAAGCAGAGGTTGCAGTAAACTAAGATTGCACCACTGCATACTAGCCGGGGCAACAGAGTGAGACCCCATCTCAATAAAAAGAAAGAGAGTGACGGAGGCGGGTGAGGAGGAAGGGAAATTACATGGTATGTAGTCAGTGCAGAGCAGTTCAGTGTTAGTATTGATGGAACATAAAATGTGGGGTAAAGAGTAATAACAGGTGTTGGGGATAGCAAGATATGGAAGCCACCTCTTCATGGAGACCTTGTGTCCTATGTTAAAGGCATGACGTATCCTAGAGGCAGAGGGTTGAAAGTCTTTAGTAGGGCAACGATAGGATAACACATGTCTTTTAGTTGGATGGTTCTAGGGAGGGGTAGAGGCTACATGTGTTGGAGATGAGAATATAGGCATAAAGGCATTTATTCAGGAAGCTGCTGTGTATATTACAGTGAAACTAACCTGACATGGCCTGAACCAGTGAGTGAAGGATAAAGAGGAATGGGTAGAGTCCAGAAATATTGAGGCAGTAAATTAATAATGAGAGTGTTGATTGATTGGACATGGGGATTGAGGGAAAAAGGGGAGTTGAAAATGACTCAGTTCCCAGCATAGGTAGCTGAATGGGTTATGAAAACAACAGAGAAGGGGCGTGCTACCACCGAGGAGTTATGAGAGGAGGGGTGGGTAGGGAAGTGATGACTTTACCTTTAGACAGATTGATTTCGTTTTTTTTTTTGAGACAGAGTTTTGTTCTTGTTGCCCAGGCTGGAGAGCAATGGCACAATCTTGGCCCACTGCAACCTCTGCCTGTCGGGTTCAAGTGATTCTCCTGCCTTAGCCTCCCGAGTTGCTGGGATTACAGGAGCCTGTGACGCCTGGCTAATTTTGTATTTTTAGTAGAGATGGAGTTTCCTCCATGTTGGTCAGGCTGATCTTGAACTCCCAACCTCAGGTGATCAAAGTCCTGGGAATACAGGTGTGAGCCACCATAACCTGGCCAATTTTTAAACCATTATATTGGTATAATACTAATACCATACAGTTTACCCATTTAAAGCATACGGTTCATTGGCTTTTTTTTTTTCCCCAAGATGGAGTTTTTGCTCTTGTTGCCTAGGCTGGAGTGCAGTGGCATGATCTTGGCTCAATGCAACCTCCGCCTCCCGGGTTCAAGCAATTCTTCTGCCTCAGCCTCCCAAGTAGCTGGGAGATTACAGGTGTCCTACATGTGGGACAACATAGATCAATATCACAAGCAACCAAAAGAAAAAGAAATTTGACTTGATAAAAATTAAAACCATGTGCTTCCAAGGACAGAACTCAATAAAAAGACAACTGGCCAGACGCAGTAGCTCACGCCTATAATCCCGGCACTTTGGGAGGCCGAGGTGGGCAGATCACTTGAGGTCAGGAGTTTGAGACCAGCATTGCCAACATGGTGAAACCCCGTCTCTACTTAAAAAAAAAAAAAAAAACAAAGAAAACATGCCCATACAAAAGCTTGTACACGACACTTATAGCAGCATTATTCATAATAGCCAAAAAAATGGACGTAACCTGATGTCCCTCAGTTTATGAATTGATATGTAAAATGTGTTATAGCAAAACAATGGAATATTAGTCAGTAATAAAAAGCAAGTGTAGGCCTGGCATGGTGGCTCACGCCTGTAATCCCAGCACTTTGGGAGGCTGAGGTGGGTGGATCACCCAAGGTCAGGAGTTCAAGACCAGCCTGGCTAACATGGCGAAATGCTGTCTCTACTGAAAATACAAAGATTAGCCAGGCATGGTGTCTGCACGTGTAGTCCCAGCTACTCAGGAGGCTGAGACAGGAGAAGGACTTGAACCCGAGAGTCAGAGGTGGCAGTGAGCTGAGATCCCACCACTGCACTCCAGCCTGGGCGACAGAGAGAGACTCCGTCTCATAAAGAAAAAAAAATAAAGTGCAGACTATGCAAATCTAAAGAGACAGAAAGTAAATAATATTTGCCTGGGGATGGGGTGGCCATGTACCACATATTTAAAGTGTGCAGCTTGTTGGTTTTTGGTATATTCAGAATTGTGCAACCATCAGCATAATTTTATAACATTTTCATCACCTGGCCAAAAAAAAAAATCCATACCCATTAACTGTCACTGTCCTTTTTCCCCTAACCCTTCCCACCCAGCTTTCAATGGATTTGGCTATTCTGGATATTTCATGTAAATGGAAACATACAATATGTGGTCTTGCGTGACTGCAGCTTCTTTCACTTAGCATAATGTTTTCAACGTTCATGTCACAGCGTGTCTCAGTACTTCTTTTTATTAGCAAGTAATATTTCACTCTATGGATATCACACGTTATGCATTCATACAGTTTCTCTATGTTCTTCCCAATTCTTGTCTCTTTTTTATTGTAAGTGTGAAGTGGTGTCTTCGGTGGTTTTGACTTGCATTTCCCAGTGGCTAATGATACGGAGCATCTTGTCATGTGCTTGGTGGTCATTGGTATGTCTTTTTTGGAGAACTGTCTGTTCAGATCATTTTTGTATGTGGGCTGAGGTAAGGAACCAGATGCATTCTTTTACATGTGGATATTTAGTTGTCCCGTACCATTTGTTGAAAAGATTATTCTTTTCCCACTAATTTGTCTTGACGCCCTTGTTGAAAATTATTCGGCCATTTTTGGTCTCTCAGTTTGTTCCATTGAACTAGATGTCTGTCTTTATGCCAGTACCACACCATCTTGATTACTGTAGCCTTTTTTTTTTTAAGTTAAAACGTTTATAAAATGGAAGTGGGAGCCTCGCTATGTTGCAAAGGCTTGTCTGGACCTCTGGCTGCAAGCGATCCTTCTGCCTCAGCCTCCCAGAGTGCTGGGATTATAAGCATGAGCCTCTGGGCCTGGCTACAATTGATTTTTGTTTATTGATCTTGTATCCTGCAACTTTGCAATTAGATCTAACCTTGTTCTTAATCCTAATAGTTGTTTAGTGGATTCCTTAGGGTTTTCTGTATGCAAGGTCATGTCATGTGCAAATAGAAATAGCTGTACTTCTTCCTTTCCAATCTGGATGCCTTTTAGTTCATCTTATTGCCTCATTGCCTTGGCTAGTGCCTCCAGGACAGTGTTGACTAGAGATGACAAGGACCTATGCTCATCTTGTTCCTGACTTAGGAGAAAGCTTTTAGTCTTTCACCTTTAAGTCTGATGTTAGTTGTGTGTTTTTCATAGATGCCCTTCATCAGGTTGAGGAAGTTCCCCCTCTATTCCTAGTTTGTATGTTATTATACTTTTAAATAACAGCAGCAGAGCCTATAAGAAGAGACAAATAAATACATGGGGAGAGGTTCACAGTTAGTTAAGTGAGGGGGAAGAGTTTACTCCATTCAGTGTGAATCTGATCTCTGTGGTTAGGAGGATGTGTTAGTTGAATAATTTTTTTTTTTTTTTTTTTTTTTTGAGATGGAGTCACGCTCTGTCACCCAGGCTGGAGTACAGTGACACGATCTAGGCTCACTGTAACCTCCACCTCCCTGGTTCAAGCAATTCTGCCTCAGCCTCCCAAGTAGCTGGGATTACAGGCACATGCCACCCTGCCCAGCTAATTTTTGTATTTTTAGTAGAGATGGGGTTTCACCATATTGGCCAGGCTGGCCTGGAATTCCTGACCTTGTGATCTGCCCGCCTCTGCCTCCCAAAGTGCTGGGATTACAGGTGTGAGCCACCGCACCCGGCTGAACAACCTTTTTTTAAACAGTAAAAATAGAGACAGGATCTTGCTATATTGCCCAGGCTGGTCTTGAGCTCCTGGACTCAAACCATCCTCCTACCTTTGCCTCCCAAAGTTCTGGGATTACAGGTTTGAGTCACTGCACCCAGATTGAACAAACTTTGTAAGATGCAGGCTATTGTGCAAAATTTCAGCACACTAAAAAACTCACCTTATTTTATCTAATACACCTTTAGGCATATGTCCATTTTCACCTAGTTATACTTCTGGTTACTTTTGGTTATCTTTTTACTCTTGTTCTAATTATCTTTTTTTTTTTTTTTTTTTTTTTTTTTTTGAGTCAGTCTTGCTCTGTCACCAGGCGCCAGGCTGGAGCACAGTGGCGTGATCTCGGCTCACTGCAACCTCCGCCTCCCGGGTTCAAGCAATTCTCTTGCCTCAGCCTCCTGAGTAGCTGGGACTACGCACCACCACACCCAGCTAATTTTTGTATTTTTAGTAGAGACGGGGTTTCACCATGGTGGCCAGGATGGTCTCGATCTCTTGACCTCGTGATCCGCCCACCTTGGCCTCCCAAAGTGCTGGGATTACAGGCGTGAGCCACCACGCCCGGCTTTTTTTTTTTTTTGAGATGGCCGTTACTCCATGTGTGTCTCCCAGCTGGTTAGGTATCCCTTGGCTTGCAGCAGTCCAAGTCCCATCTCTGCCTCTGTCCCCACCTGGCTGTGTGTCTGGATTAAGGGCACACCCTATTCTACTATGACCTCATCTTAGTGACATCTTAAATACTTCTGTAAAGATCCTAATTCCCAGCAAGGGTACATTCCAGGTACCTCAGTTAGGACTACAATGTATCTTATTATTATTATTATTGTTTAAAGAGATAGGGTGTCACTCCGTCGTGCAGGCTGGAGTGCAATAGCTCACTGCAGCCTTGACCTCCTAGGCCCTAGTGATCCACTCACCTCAGCTTCTCAGATAGCTGGGACTACAAGTGTGTGCCACCTTGCTGGGCTACGTTTTTAATTTTTTTTTTTTTTTTTTGGTAAAGACAGGGTCTCACTATGTTGCTCAGGGTGGTCTTGAACTCCTGGCCCAAGCATTCTGCCCGCCTTGGCCTCCCAAAGTTCTGGGATTACAGGTGTGAGCCTCCCAACCGAATGTATCTTTTGAGAGGGCACAGTTCAGCCCACAGCAGCCACTAACGGAGTTCTCTCTGTCCTCACTCCCCCACCAGGCACCCCTGTAGACAATGGCCCTCGTGTCTGCGGATTCCCAAATTGCAGAACTTCTCACAGAACTCCATCAGCTGATCAAGCAAACCCAGGTAAAAAGTCACCACCCTCCACTCTCAGATGGGAACACGGGCTTTGATACACTGAGCTGTGAAGTGGGGGGTGGCATTTGTGTTCAGAGAGATTGGACATGCAGGAACCAAGATGATGTCATAAAGGTGAGAGGAGGGGGAATTTGGGGTATGGCTGCAATTCCTCTTGGATTTTCTCCATGTACAGGATTTCATGATTGATTTTAACAGCTATCCTGAGATAGAATTCACATGCCATACAGTGCATCCATGTAAAGTGTATAATCCAGTGGTTTTTCGCAACTCACAGAGTTGTGCAGTCATTACCATGATCAATTTCAGAACATTTTTAGCACCCAACAAAAATGCCCCATATCTTTTCCTTCCACCCCATTAATCCAGGCAAACAAAAACACATTTTTTTTTTTTGAGACAGAATCTCACTGTGTCATCCAGGCTGGAGTGCAGTGGCATGATCTCGGCTCACTGCACCCTCTGCCTCCTGGGTTTAAGCGATTCTCCTGCGTCAGCCTCTCGAGTAGCTGGGCTTACAGGCACACACCACCACGTCCAGCTAATTGTTTTTGTGTTTTTAGTAGAGACGGGGTTTCACCATGTTGGCTGTCTCTACTAAAAATACAAAAATTAGCCGGGTATAGTAGCTGGTGCCTGTAACCCCAGCCACTCAGGAGGCTGAGACAGGAGAATGACTTGCACCTGGGAGGCAGAGGTTGCAGTGAGCCAAGATCGTACCACTGCACTCTAGCCTGGGCGACAAGAGTGAAACTCCGTCTCAAAAAAATGAATGAATGAATGAATGAAAAAGACCTGTTTATCATCATCCCATATAACCAGGGTGTCCCTCAGACGGCTGCCGCTGGGTTCCCAGACTCCCATCTCACCTGTCAACTTCTAAAAGCAGGCATGGTCCTGACAGATGCATGGCTTCGCCCTTTCAGGCACCCATGTAACTGATCTCTGAGCCTCTCTTGAGGTATGAATACAGTACTGGATTTCCCCTCATTGCATAACCCATTTGATTTGTTCTGTTAACTTGGCTACTATTTCTCCTCTCCATTTGTGATTGGTTTTCACCCAAACTTTTCTACCTTTGGAAGGGATATTAGTGCCAGGTGTGGTGGTGCGTGCCTGTAGTCCCAACTACTTGGGAGGCTGAGGGGGGAGAATCGCTTGAGGCCAGGAGTTCTGGGCTGTACTGCTTTATGCCCATTGGGTGTCTGCACTAAGTTTGACATCAATATGGTGACCTCCCCGGGAGTGGGGGGCCACCAGGTTGCCTAAGGAGAGGTGAACTGGCCCAGGTTGGAAACGGAGCAGGTCAAAACTCCCATGCTGATCAGTAGTGGGATCGTGCCTGTGAATAGCCACTGCACTCCAGCCTGGGCAACTGAGCAAGACCCCGTCTCTTTAAAAAAAAAAAAAAAAAAATAGGAAGGGATGTTAGCTTGGGCCACTGTGCTGGTCCAGATTGCAGCAGTACTAGTCTAGCAAGTGTCCCCCCAACCCCAATCCATTCCTGTTCATGTAGGGTGCGGTCACATGAGTACACGCTATCGGCTGTCTCGAACACTAGGCAGCCATGTTCACTGTTAACCGTATTTTGCAGTTTGAGGTAAAGGCACAACCCACCCATCAGGCACTTAAAAATTCTCACATAAAGGCTACAAAGCATAGTCATAATTTTTTGCTTAGGAACCATCCTGATTCCAGCATCTACAGTTGCAGCTCTGCTCCCAGGACCACTGATATGGGAGGAATTGCAGCAGCATTCTTCCCTACCCCTTCTTCCCCCGCGTCAATTGATCATACCTGTATATGTCAGTTTCTGGACTCTGGATTCTGTTCTATTAATGTATATGCCGGTACCACACCATCGTGATTACTGTAGCTTTGCAGTAAATTTTGAAAATGGGAAGTGTGAGTTCTCCAACTTCTTTTTTTTCTCAAGATTGCTTGGGTATAATCTGGGTCCCTTGAATTTCCATATGAATTTTAGGATGAAGTCGTCAATTTCTGCAAAGAAGTCAACTAGAATTTTCATGGGGATTGCATTGACTGTATAGATTGATTTGTCTCTTTGATAAAGGACTATCATTAAAGATATCACTTAAGATGAAACTTTAATGCCTTTTTTTTTTTTTTTTTTTAGAGACAGAGTCTTGCTTTGTCACCAGGCGCCAGGCTGGAGTGCAGTGGCTCAATCTTGGCTCACTGCAACCTCCGCCTCCCAGGTTCAAGCAATTCTCCTGCCTCAGCTTCCCGAGTAGCTGGGACTACAGGCGCACGCCACCACGCCCAGCTAATTTTTGTATTATTAGTAGAGATGGGGTTTCACCATGTTGGCCAGGATGGTCTTGAACTCCTGACCTGAAAGTGATTTGCCCACCTTGGCCTCTCAAAGTGCTGGGATTATAGGCGTGAGCCACTGCACCGGGCCCTTTAATGCCTTTTGTAATGCTTTTGCATTAGTCAAAGGAGAAAATCATCTTGAACCTCTCCTGAATTTGGATTTAGGAAATGTGGGTCATGTTTTTGGGATGGGGCCTCTGGCCTGGCTCGTAGGGTGCCAGGGCAGCAGGGAGGGTCTCCGTCACTCCCTTCTCTCCTCCTTACAGGAAGAGCGTTCGCGGAGCGAACACAACTTAGTGAACATCCAGAAGACCCACGAGCGGATGCAGACAGAGAACAAGAGTGAGTAGCTGGGCTCAGGACAGAAGGGATGAGATGGGGGTGGGGTGGGTGGGTGTGGGCAAGGCTGGGAATTAGGTCATTGTATTCAAAGTGCATTTGCATGTATCTGCATATTCTGAAATGCACTGCTTCTGAGGCATTTCACCTCAGCTCCCTTAGTCTGGGTGACCTGAAGAACTAAAATCTCTCCACTCTGAGGACTGGGAAGGCAGTGCAATGACGCTGCGTCTAGGGAAAGTTCCCCTTAGAGCGTACAAGCACCCTAGTTAGCTGGTGTTTTCTGAGAACAGAGCTTCCTTCCCAGGCGGCCCCTCCATGTGCCCTGAGGCCCCTCAGGAGGTCAGTCCCTGGGACTGGGGCTTTCCTACTCTGGGTAACTCTGAGAATTGTGGTTTCCTGTGTCTTAACAAATATTTTCTGTGTGTGTCATGCTGCGGAGAAGGTAAGACAGTCCTCTTGCAGATGTAGTGATGGTGTTTGTACCATATGGAAATGCGGACTCTTGGAGCCTGGGGTATCCGCCTTGGGAGCCCTTCTGAGCCAGCAGAGCTCTGACTGTGGCCACAGCCTCTCTGTGCCTCCGCAAGTGTGATTCCAGTGCACGGAAGCAGTGTCACACTACTGCGCCTACCCTGGCCCTGCCTCCTTATTCCTCTGTTTCCTCTGCAGTTTCTCCCTATTACCGGACAAAGCTGCGTGGCCTCTATACAACCGCCAAGGCCGATGCAGAGGCTGAGTGCAAGTGAGTGCGCCCACCCTGCCGCCGCTCTCCTCACCTGGGCACTGGGCTGCAGGCGCATTTGGACCAAGCCCCCAGCCTGCTTTCCTCCCATGGATAAGCCGATTCCTACTCCCAGCCTCTCCCTTGGGTTCCGCCTTCCCCTGGAGCCCACTACTAGGCCCACTCTTTTTGTTACCTCTGCTGCTAACGCCTTTACAGAAGGCAGCAAGGCGTGAGTCAGCGCTGCCATTTACTGGTTCTGTGACCTTGGCAGTCACTTTGGCTGAGATTCAGTCATTAAAATAGGGATATCAGGGGCTGGGTAGCTCAGATCTGTAATCACAGCATTACAGAGGTGATTGGGAGGCCGAGGTTAGAGGATCACTTGAGTCCAAGTGTTCAAGACCCGCCTGGGCAACAAAGTGAGACTTTGTCTCTACAAAAAATTTTAAAATTAGCTGAGCATTGTGGCATGTGTCTGTAAGGTTGGCTGGAAGGTCAACTCAGATGACCTGAAGGTTTTATGGTTCTGAGATGGAGAAGTTTCACTTCCAGAAAACTGCTGCTTTTAAAATGATCTTAAGGCCAGGCGTGGTGGCTCATGCCTGCAATCTCGAGGTGGGCAGATCACCTGAGGTCGGGGGTTCAAGACCAGCCTGGCCGACATGGCTAAACCCCGTCTCTACTAAAAATACAAAAATTAGCCAGGTGTGGTGGCACATGCCTGTAATCCCAGCCACTCGGGAGGCTGAGGCAGCAGAATTGCTTGAACCCGGGAGTCGGAGGTTGCAGTGAGCCAAGATCGTGCCACTGCACTCCAGCCTGGGCGACAGAGTAAGACTCTATCTCAAAAAATAAAAATAAAAAATAAAATGATCTAAAAACATTGCTTTCTTGAATCTCTACAGTGCAACGGCTGTAACTTTAGGAACTTGAACATTACATTCCTCTCCTTGGAGAACACAGTGGTTCTCAAGTCTGCCTGTACCAGAGGCTCTGTTTATTTGGGGTGGAGCTCCAACACTGGTATTAACTGTCTGACATTTCCTCACTAGTAGGATTCAGGGTTTACACTTTTGGCACAGAAGAAATGTCCTTGGTGAGTTATATTACACAGCAGAAGATACTACCTGTTCCACTGGTTAAAGTGGTCTTTTTCACGTTTCTCCTGTATCAGATTGCTGCTATTTTCCCTTGTGTGATTGATTGATTGATTAAGACAGGGTCTCACTCTGTCATCCAGGCTGGAGTGGAGTGGCATGTTCATGGCTCACTGAAGCCTCAGACTCCGGGCTCAAGTGATCCTCCTGCCTCGACGTCCTGAGTAGCTGGGATTACAGGCAGAACACACCATGCCCAGCTAATTTTTTAATTTTTTGTAGAGATAGGGTTTCGCCATGTTGGCCAGGCTGGTCTCCAACTCCTGATCTCAAGTGATCCTCCCGCCTCCACTTCCCAAAGTGCTGGGATTACAGGCATGAGCCACCGCACCCAGGCCTGCTATGGAAATATTCTTTGGGAATCTGAGATTTAGGATGAAGAAGGCTGCCTCCAGCAAAGCTCTGTGTTTGCCGCTTCTGCTGGGTTCCTTGGGTTCCTGCCACCCTGGAACCCCCATAAACTAACTTCACAGAAGGCTTCCTGGGGCTATAAGGCCGTGCAGGGCGCATCCTTTCAGAAAGGAAGAGTTCCTTCCACCCAGCCCTGCTCTGAGTCAGCACCTCTCCCCAGAGTCTCCCCCTCCTTTTGCGTGACCCTCAGGCAGACCTGAGGCCCCTGTCCTCCTCATCTCAGGAGGTGGGGGAGAGGCTGCCAGAACAAGGTAGCCCTTCTGCAGATTTGCCAAAGGCCGCTCGCCTGTATCCTTTCCTCTCTGGGATCCTGTGTTCTCTTAGTTTTTGGCCAGCTGCTTCCTACAGTCTTGTTTTTTATGCTTTTAAGACTAAAAAACACATACTGAAGATTTCTAGTTTTCTTTTCTTTTCTTTTTTTTTTTTTTGAGATGGAGTTTTGTTCTTGTTGCCCAGACTGGAGTGCAATGACGCCATCTCAGCTCACTGCAACCTCTGCCTCCTGGGTTCAAGGGATTCTCCTGCCTCAGCCTCCTGAGTAGGTAGGATTATAGGCGCCCACCAGCACGCCCTGCTAATTTTTGTATTTTTAGTAGAGATGGGGTTTTGCCATGTTGCTCAGGCTGGTCTTGAACTCCTGACTACAGGTGATCACCCACCTCGGCCTCCCAAAGTGCTGGGATTACAGGTGTGAGCCACCGCGCCTGGCCGGATTTCTAGTGTTCACCAGTAGGGTAGATCCGAATAACGCAGCCCTCCTTGACCAGAACGGGAAGCTGCATACACCTGTATTTGACCTGCGCAGGAGGCTCCTGGGGGGACCGCTAGAGACCAGGACTAGCCAGGGCCATGTAGGGAGACCAAAAACAGAAAAAATGGAAAAGAAGTCTATGCTACGTGCTTCCACCAAACCCTCTTTCTCCCTTCTCCCTGCCCTCAGCATCCTTCGGAAAGCTCTGGACAAGATTGCAGAAATCAAGTCTCTATTGGAGGAGAGGCGGATTGGTGAGTGGGAGAGGACGTGCTGGGAGGTCCTTGGCTAGGAGGAGGGAGGCCCTTCAGGCAGCAGTCACCCTCCCATGGAGGCCTGCAGCCACCGCCTGCTAGGATCCTCCCGTGGAGGCTCTGGCAGACTGGCTCTGCCCCTGAGAAGGGACAGATCATTCTTAGCGCTCAGAGGCAGGGGTTTCACAGTTCTCCCTCAGCAACCAGAGGTCATCCTGTGCCCACCCCTCGTCTTCTGCCCCTTCTGGGGCCTAGGCCGGTGGCCTGCTCCTTCCTGCCACAGCCCATGCCCATCTCTTGCCCTGGCTGGTTTCTGCAGAAGCACACACTGTGTCTTAAAGCCCGCCTTCTGGACCCCTTCAGCCTGCATTTCCTCGGCTCGCCTACTGTTCTGCCCTCCCAGCAGACCCACGGGGGGCAGACTCTTGGCACATCAGTGTCCCCATGTGGCCATCCTGGTTCTGTGTGAAGGTGAGGTGTGCAGCCGTGCCTGAAGAGGTCCAAGGTGCACACTTAATATATTTTTTTAACTTTCTGTTGAGTTACAACATATATTAATAGAAGAAAAGTACACATAAGTGCAGAGTTCCATGAAATATTCACTAACTGAACACACTCCTGAATGGTAACCACCATTCAGATCAGCAAACAGCCTGATCAGCAGCTCAGAACCCCACTTTTTTTCTTGGTTCCTCCCCCCTGGGTACCTGCTGTGGTGCCATCTCACCCATCTGTAGTTGAGCACAGCAGTCCCTATAAGTATTGACACCTGGCTGATGGAATGAGAGTCCTGCTGGGCCCTCAGGCTCACTCAGGAGCTGGGGCTCCCAAGGACTTCTCCAACAGCTGGGGGCAGGGCGCTAGAGGGGGTTAAAGCCAGCACCTGTCCCTGTGACCTCAGGGCTTCCTCCTTCCCACAGCGGCCAAGATCGCGGGTCTCTACAATGACTCAGAGCCGCCCCGGAAGACCATGCGCAGAGGGGTGCTGATGACCCTGCTGCAGCAGTCGGCCATGACCCTGCCTCTGTGGATCGGGAAGCCTGGTGACAAGTGAGGCAGCAGCTGTGAGGGAGGGACTGGTGCCCAGGGGCTGGGGCTGACCCTTTGTTCTACTCACAGGCCCCCACCCCTCTGTGGGGCCATCCCCGCCTCAGGGGACTACGTGGCCAGACCTGGAGACAAGGTGGCTGCCCGGGTGAAGGCTGTGGATGGGGACGAGCAGTGGATCCTGGCCGAGGTGGTCAGTTACAGCCACGCCACCAACAAGTGAGTGACACCAGCCCCAGGGCTGCTCTCTTGTCGCAGTACCTGCCTGGGCTGCCCCCACCCTCCGCACTCCCCGACAGGGACCGCGACCCTGGCTGCATCCAGCGTTTTCCTCCTTTTGTCCGCAGGTATGAGGTAGATGACATCGATGAAGAAGGCAAAGAGTGAGTGTCCAGGCCAGGGCAGGGCACAGAGCCTGGGGGGCAGCATAACAGCCGGGAAGGAGCTTTCCCACCTGGCCACAGGTTGACACTAGTCTCCCCCACCCCCAGGAGACACACCCTGAGCCGGCGCCGGGTCATCCCGCTGCCCCAGTGGAAGGCCAACCCCGAGACAGACCCCGAGGCCTTGTTCCAGAAGGAGCAGCTCGTGCTGGCCCTGTATCCCCAGACCACCTGCTTCTACCGCGCCCTGATCCATGCTCCCCCCACAGCGGGTAAAGCAGCCTCCAGAGGAGAGGCCATGGGTGATGTCAGAAACAGGCAGATCAGACAGGCTGGGGGTCCTCTCCTTGCTCCCTCCCCCTTGTCTTCATCTCACAGCTCCCAAGCTGACAGGACCCACCAGCTGCCCTCCCTCTTCCACTCCAGCCCCAGAGGCCACCGTCCCCTTGCCAGCCCTGGCAGCCTTGGCAAGCCCCAAATTGGCAGCTTCCCTTCAGCAACCCCAGGAGAAGCAGCTGCGAAATGAGAAGCTCCTGGCCTGAGCCCCGGGGTCCTGTCCCCTCGTGCTCTTGGTGACATGGGACACAAGCCACCTGAGCCCAGGCTCCCTGCCTGCCACCCTCTGGGTTTCCTTCAGTCCTCTGAACAGAGTCCCCAAAAGGCAGCAGACCCTCCAGCTATGGCCCCACTGGGAAGGGAGTGAGTTCCCTTCCTCTTCCCGCCTGTTCCCTGCCCTGGGCCTCCTGCCACTGAGAAAGAGCTCTGTAGCAGCAGGGACTGGGCCAAGACTTCTTGACCCCGCAGTGAACAATGACAAGATTGGCTGAGAGTCCAGGGCCCGGAGGCTCCTGTGGTCTAGGCTGGGGGAAGGGGTCCTGGCCTGGCCTGGGGATCTCTGAGCAGCCCCTCCTGTCTGCCTGCCCCACAGCCCCAGGATGACTACTCGGTCCTGTTTGAAGACACCTCCTATGCAGATGGCTATTCCCCTCCCCTCAATGTGGCCCAGAGGTACGTGGTGGCTTGTAAGGAGCCCAAGAAAAGTGAAGCTGTCCGGTGTACTCGCCATCCCCAGCGACACAGGGCAGGACAGCAGAGGATGTGCTGGGATTAAACAGACATTCCCCTCCACATGTGTCCTGGGTTTTACTTCTCCAGACCCTCTCCCCTCTCCAAACAGGGCAGCTGGGGAGCTGGAGCAGGGCGGTGGCCATATCTGGCCCCAGTGGGCGATCACTCTTTCAGCTCAGAGATTTTCTTGGCTTCCAATATAGGCTCTGCATTGAACACAAATCACGCTTTATTCCTGAGCCCTGTGGTCAGGCTTGACTCACACACTCCCTCTGCAGTGACCCCGGGAGCCCCTGTCACAGCTGGGAGCGGAAGCTGAGGCTGCAGCCTGCCATCTTCTCCGCGTAGTCCTCGTCGAAGCGCTCATTCTGCGCCACGGTGAAGGTGGTTTTCCAGTCCCCAGCCGTGCCTGGGGAGAGGAAAGCAGGGAGCAAAGCTGGAGTCTCACCCCAGGGGAGGCCCCGAGTGCCTATGGGGAGGCTCCAGCTGCTGCTCCCACCCACCCCAAACTCCTTTGCTGGCCGGCGCCCACCTCTCCTCATGAAGGGGGAGATGCTATGGTCCATGAACTCCAGGGAGATGGTGGTGTAGTTGGTCATGGGGTTCTTCTTCATCTCCTTGAATGACGTGTGCTGAACGATGAAGTCCAGGGTGTCCTCCGGCAGGGAGCGCCCCACAAACTCCAGGATCTTCCGAATCTCCCTTTTGGGGTTCTGAGCAGCAGAGGGCTCTCAGTGGAGGCTGGGATTGCTGATTCGGGAAAGTAAAAGGGGTCCCCTTCTCTAATCTCAGAGGGCATCTGGCCACTTCCACTACAAAACCAGCAGAGCCAGCTCCTGGACGCTCAGGGCCCTGTCCCTCGCGTAAAATGAATTGCTCTCTGCCCTGTGATCCCTTGATGAGCTGGGCTTGGCTCCTATGGGTGAGGACCAGGATGGTTTTCCGTGACTGTGGCTCTGGGGTGGGACACCCTCTGGCAGGGAGAAGCAATAGGAGTAAATAGTTGATCCGTGGCAGGGGCCATGGCTCAGACTTGTTATCCCATCACTGTGGGAGCTGAGACAGGCGGATCACCTGAGCTCAGGAGTTCGAGACCAGCCTGGCCAACATGGCAAAAACTCCTCTCTACTAACAATACAAAAATTAGCCAGGCGTGGTTGTGTGCACCTGTAATCTCAGCTAGTGCGGAGGCTGAGGCAGGAGAATCATTTGAACCTGGCAGGAGGACGTTAGAGTGAGCCGAGTTAACACCACGGCATGCCAACCTGGGCAACAGAACCAGACTCTCAAAGTATCTGATCCGTGGCCAGCTGTGCAGCTAACTCAGGCTGGGGAGATGAGAGCTGTGCCAGGCCTGCTGCCAGATGGGGCTGCAGCTGGGAGGCCTGGGCCAGAGGCAGGATGGGGAATCCCCGCCTGCTGTTCGACTGCCTGGTGGGTCCCTGTTGGGTGACCTTGGTGGGTCCCTGTGAGGTGCCTGCCCCCAGGTGTCACATGGAGGGCAGCAGCACAGGCGGTCTCACCTCCTTCATGTCTTCATAGAAGAGGTAGAGAACAGGGTGTGTGCGGCTCAGCTCCCACCACTCCCGCACGTGCTGGTACCAGGACCCGTAGGACACTGGAGAAGCGGGCGGGGGGCACCGACACAGGTTTGCTGTGTGTTGTAGACACCAGCCCTCGGCTCCACACCCTCCTTCCTCCAGTCAACCCACCTTCTCCGGCCATGAACTTCTCCAGGAAGCTGTCCCAGGTCCCAGGGTCAGGGAGCACCTTGGTCATGCGGTAGAAGTGGTAGTAGGAGACGGCCACGTCCTTTGCGTTGCGGGCAACATAGACCACCTGCAGGGGCAGAGGACCCGGCCCAGCACCATCACATGGCCTGCCCCAGGCCAGCTCATCTCTTAGTTTGGCAAAGGAGGAACCTGAGGCTTCGACGCTGACTTGCTTGAGATCTCACGGCACAGGTAGGCCCAAGCCGGGATCTGAACCCTGCTCAGATGTCAAACTCCAGCCTGGTCCCTGGATCCATATACTATACTAATATAAACTGCATCAATGCCGTCACACCCCAATTTAGATCAAGGCATGTTCCACCAGACATGTTCCCACCAGCCCCAAATTCCCAAGTTTTGTGGGTCAGTGAAGACACACCCACTATCTTTCTGTTTTTTGTTTTTGTTTTTGTTTTGAAACCGAGTCTCACTCTGTTGCCCAGGCTGGAGTGCAGTGGCACGATCTTGGCTCTCTGCAACTCTGCCTCCCGGGTTCAAGTGATTCTCCTACCCTAGCTCTCCGAGTAGCTGGGATTACAGGTGTTCACTGTCATGCTCAACTAATTTTTGTACTTTTAGTAGAGAGGGTTTCACCAAGCTGGTCAAGCTGGTCTTGAACTCCTGTCCTCATGTTCTGCCCACCTCGATCTCCCAAAGTGCTGGGATTACAGACATGACCTACTGCACCCGGCCCCCTCTACCTTTCCTAGGTTTACACTGAAGAGACTTAGGTTCTTGGTCATCAGAGCAAGAGGCAGACAGTTTCCCCACTGAAGATGAGACAGGCTGGAGGAAGTAATACGACTTTCCCAGAAGAACAGAACCAGGTTGGGCTGACTGGGGGCCTCCTTCCCTGAATTCACATGCCCCAACCTGGACCTTTTCCCTTTTCTTTTCCTTTTTGTACTGGTGTTTTTGTTTTTTGTTCTTTGAGACAATCTCAAAAAACAAAACAAAACAAAAAAGACCTTGGCCCACTGACCTTGACCGCTCAAAGAGCTGGCCTTACAGGAGAGAGCCACCATAGGTGGCAAATCTTTTTTTAATCTTTATTTAGTTAGTTTGAAACGGAGTCTTGTTCAGTCTCCCAGGCTGGAGTGCAATGGCGCGATCTTGGCTCACTGCAACCAGCGCTTTCCCAGGTTCAAGTGATTCTCCTGCCTCAGCCTCCCAAGTAGCTGGGATTGCAGGTGCCTGCCCCCATGCCCGGCCAATTTTTTTGTATTTTTAGTAAAGATGGGGTTTCACCATGTTGGCCAGGCTGGTCTCCAACTCCTGACCTCAGGTGATCTGCCTCCCTCAGCCTCCCAAAGTGCTGGGATTACAGGCATGAGCCACTGTGCCCGGCCTCACCTTGACCTTCTGATCCAACAGAGTCTGGGGGAGCAGGGCCAGGGGCAGATGCGTCTTTAGGAGCCTTGGGGCCGGTGTGTCTTTCAGAGTCTCCAGCCCTGAGCGGTGGGTCAGGGAAGGTCTGGTGAGCTGAAGCCCCAGCCCTGTCTTCCTCCACTCCCCTTCCCCCTCAGGTCCCAGTCACACACCTGAGGGAACCCCTGGGGCTTTGAACTCAAGGAAGGGCACCCGTATGTAGATGGGAGCCCGGTGACACTTGTCCAGGTTGCCGTCCTGGTAGATCATGTCCAGTATCTGGCTCACCCAGGTGGTGCCTGGAGAGGGAGGGAGATGGGAGGTGAGCAGGCTGAGGGCACAACCTGGCTGGCCAAGGTGGGGCTGCTGCGTGGGAGAGGGTGGGTGTCTCTCCTCACCTACCGGACTTGGGGGTAGGTGCTGATGAGCAAGTCATCCGGCCGGGCCCGGAAGCTCTCCCAGGGGCCCCAGTGTCTCTGCAAAGTACTTGATGAGCGGGACCCCCTTCACATACTCCAGAGGTGGGCGGAGGGTGTCCTGGATCAGCTCCATGTTCCTGTGTCAGGGGCCAGAGCCAGGCCCACACCCTTAACACCATCACAACACCGTGTGCAGAATTCTCACTTTCAGGGAAGTCACTGAGACCTGGGGAGGTTGAGTGACTTTCTGGTGCTCACAAAGCCAGTCAATGGCGGGGCTGGGCTGACAACCAGGTCTGCATCTAGTGCGGAGGTTCCCCAGCCTGGCCGCACCTTTCATTCACCTGCAGAGCTGTGCAACATCCCAGGGCCTGGGCCATGGTGCAGACCAGCGAAAGTGCCCTCAACGGGGCGGGGCCCAGGTATCAGGGTGTGTGAAGGTCTCCAGGAGAGTCCAGCTGCAGTGAGGAAGCTCTAGGCCTGCCTGAGCTGTCTCCCTGCCAGCCAGCGCCCTTTGTCTCACCATTTCCTGCTGAGACCCCAGCCTCCACCCAGTGGGCTCCTCTTCCCCGATGCTCCCCTGCTTGACCCCCCTCAAGGCCGCTCACATGTGGGAACCTCCTAGGCTGGCTGGGCTCCTCTCCCCCGATGCTCCCCTCCTTGACCCCCTCAGGGCCCCTCACATTTGGAAACCTCCCAGGCCGGCGAGGCCTGTGATCCATTTGCCCAGCCACAGTCCATCTGGGCTCCAAGACAAACACGGCCCATTGAGCAACTAGCTGGTCTTGGGGTCCAGAGCCTGGTGTGGGGAAGGAACGAAACTGATGACTCAGCAGAAGGAGGGTCCTGGGCAGGGTGACTCCCGCCTGTAATCCCAGACCCTAGGAGGCCAGGAGTTGGAGACCAACCTGGGCAGCATGGCAAGACCCCGTCTCTAAAAATCTTTATATATATATATTTTTTTTTTTTTTTCTTTTTTTTTGAGACAGTCTTACTCTGTCGCCCAGGCTGGAATGCAATGGCATGATATCGGCTCACCACAACCTCCACTTCCTGGGTTCAAGCAATTCTCCTACCGCAGCCTCCAGAATAGCTGGGATTACAGGAGCTGGCCACCACGCCTGGCTAACTTTTTGTGTTTTTAGTAGAGACGTACTTTTCACCATGTTGGCCAGGCTGGTCTCGAACTCCTGACCTCCTCATCCACCTGCCTTGGCCTCCCAACATGCTGGGATTATAGACGTGAGTCACCGAGTCCGGCCTTTTAAAAATATTTTGAAAAATTATCCAGGAAGGATGGCGAGGCCCTGTAGTCCCAGCTATTCCAGAGGCTGAGACAGGAGAATTGATTGAGCCCAGGAATTCAAGGCTGCAGTGACCAGAATCCTACTGTACTCCAGTCTGGGTGACAGCAAGACCTGGGCTCCCTGAGGGAAAAAAAAAATGAAGGGAGGGGGATTCACGCCTGGCCAGGGTTGTCTGATTGAAATGGGATATCCGTGGGGAAAGAGCGGGAATGGCAGAGGCCTCGGCTTCTGGAATGTTAGAGCCAGCAGCTGAGCAGGGTAAGGGCGACCTGGGCCATTCCACCATGTCACTCACCTGAGCTTTCGGGAGTCTGGCCCTCCTCGCCCGCAGTGGCTAAGTGTGGGTGCGGTGTGGGGAATGCAGGGCTGTTATCTGTGCTGAGGGTTTCCTAAGTCCAGTGTGGGAGGGATCTGGAACCAGGCCAGAGTTAGTTTTGCTCCCAGGAGGAAGAGGTGGGGTTGGGAGTTGGGGAGCTTCTCCATTACCCTCCTTAGTCCGCCAGCTGGAGACAAGCTTGGAGTGATCTGTAAAGCCAAGACTGGGTTTGATGTGTAGAAAACAGAAGAATGGCCGGGTGCAGTGGTTCACACCTGTAATCCCAGCACCTTGGGAGGCCGAGGTGGGTGGATCACCTGAGGTTGGGAGTTCGAGACCATCCTGGCCAACATGGAGAAACCCCGTCTCTACTCCAGGCATAGTGGCGCATGCCTATAATCCCATCTACTGGGGAGGCTGAGGCAGGAGAATCTCTTGAACACGGGAGGTGGAGGTTGCTGTCAGCCAAGATCCAGCCATTGCACTTTAGCCTGAGCAATAAGAGTAAAACTCTAGCTCAGAATAATAATAATAACAACAAGAATGACAGGGGAAGGGGCCCAATGGTGTGTTTGGTTTTCTTTTTGTTTTTTTGAGCTGTCCCAAGGCTCCTGACCTACCCCTGGACTCCACCCCACCAGGCAGGTCAATAGACAAGCTTTCTCTAATTGACCCAGAGAAGAAGTGGGAGGGGTTGGAGGAGAAGGCTGAGATAGGCAGGCCCGGGAAAGGTCACCTAACTGCTTGCTCCAGGCCACGCTTGAAGGCGCCAGGGGTTCTGGTCTAGTGCAGCCCACAGGCCCTCAGCAGCGCAGACATTCCAGGCTCCGACCACAAGGCCAGCCTGGAGTGATATGTGTGGGCAGAGTGAAGGGGCAGGGGTGGAGCATGGATGCATAGAAGAAGAAAGAACAAGGACATTAGAGTCCCATCGCCCTGGGAGACAGCCCTAGCTTCATGGCTCCCAGGGAACCTCACAGAGCATCAATGGAAGATCCTAGAAGACAGCAGCCCCTGCAGGTGCTTTTCTTTCCCTGGATTTGAAGGAGGCTCTGCAGACAGAGAGCAGGGGAGGTTGGGGCTTGGAAGCCACGAGGCCCTGTGGAAGGAGGGCATCCCCCATCCTCCTCGTTCTTTGTCCTCACTATTGAAAGTCCAAGGTCAAGCTGGGTATGAGACAGGTAACCAACTGAGTAAAGGTGAGTCTCCCCAAGCCTTCCAAGAATTCCGTGAACTGAGAGGCCAGCAGGGGAAAGCTGAGGCATGGGGTTTCCAGGCAGAGGGGAGGCTGCTCACCTGTTAGGGCCAGGGCCCCTCCTTCCTCCTCTGTGATCCTGACTGACAGGTCCTCAGTCCACTAGCTCCATCTCTGCCTTCAGTAACCATCAGGAGGCACCCTTGACTCAGACCTTGTAAAAACCAGCCGGACCCCGCTCCAGATGGCATAGAAAATAGGCAAGAATGTGAGATTAATACAGGGTGGTAGCTGGAGACTAGAAAATCCCAGGCTGCAGTTTCACATGACCTGAAGAAGGAAACTTGAAATAGCTGCTTGTGCTAAGGGCCAATAAGTCCCTGAAAAATAGGATGAGGACCAAGCTGGCTACAACCAACCAGACCCAACATGGCGCTGCATTTGATGTAGGTTTCACCTAGGATCTCATTATATGATCAGTAAGATGTTAACTCCTACACCCACCAGTGCCAAGACAGCTCCAGGAACACCTGTATTTGGATATAAATTGCGGCACCATGATTTTGAGAAATCTACCTTTTCCTGGAATCTTCATGAATATACCATCTTTAAAGAAGCCCATAAAGGTCAGCCCCAAACCTCCTAGGGCATGAGACACTCTCTTGATGACCCTCACATTCCCCTTCTTGAGTGTATACTTTTGCTCTGCAAGAAAGCTCCCTGCATTCATGCCTTCTAACTTGTCCTTAAATTCCTTCTGGCAAAGGTGTCAAGAGCCTGGAGACTGACTGAGGTGGATGTCCCACTGGCCTTTGAGGACCTCCCCTAGGCCACCGGTATTGGGAGGGGGTTAGGGATGCTGAGGATCAGGTCCCCAGCAGAGCTGTCCAGTGTGTCTGTAGAGGTAAGAAGATTGGTGACAGACAGCCCAGGGCAGGGAGTAGGGTGGCGAGGCCGGGGCCAAAGCCCACTCACATCTTCTAATTCCGAGTCTTCTACTATTTCCTCTGTGCCCATCCGCACAGCCAGATCAGGTCACCCAAAGCAGTGACATCTCACAGCTACCAAGGCATGGGGCCAGAGAGATACAGTCAGGCATCACAAGCCCCCTCCAGGCTGGGCCCTGAATATCAAGATGAGGACTCGGCTGCCCAGGCCTGGATTATACAACTGGGCACGCTCTTCCCAGAGCTGGAGCAGGCTGGCGCCAGGGGACTGCACTCACCTAGGCATAGGCCCTCTAGGGGCAGAAGCTGCCCTGGTTCTTCCCAAAGGAACTCCTCTGCCAGGCAGATCACATGGGCCCTTGGCGGGCAGCCAGGGTTGGGGCAACACAAAGGCCCCTGTTCATCCAGTCCCAGGCAGGAGGCAGGTAAGAGGCAAGGAGGGAGAGGGAGCTGGCAGCAAGCTCCTCTGTGCAGCAGGCACTGTTCCGGGCATTACACAGCTCCATCACGTGAGGCAGGGGGGGACTCTTATCTGCATCTTACGGATAAGGAAACGTGGGGGGGTTAAAATCCTTGCCCTCTGGGAGTAAGCTGATGAAGGTCCCGTGAGCATCAGCAGTGACTGATTGAGTCACAGCCTGGACACTGCAGCCAGACTTGAACTTCATAACAGCTCAGCAACTGCCAGCAAGTCACTGAATCTGCAGGGCTAGTCCTCCACTCACTCACATTTAAGGTGAACTTAGTACCGCCGGCCCATCCATTATTTCATTAACTATTTTTTAGCCATTGACTCTGCGGGACTCTGTTCTCCAGCAGTGGCAAGAGCTACCTTCAGGCAGTTTAGTACAGGGGTTGGGGTGGGAGAGACTAATGAGATCAATAAAACACGCAGCATGTAAGATAATAAGTATTCAGGAAAAGGAGTGGATGGTGAAGTGCACAAGACGTGCAATTTTAGTTTATCTTTGTAGAGACAGGGTCTTGCTCTTCGCCCAGGCTGGAGTGCAATGGAGCAATCAGAGCTCACTGCAGCCTCCAGCTCCTGGGCTCCAGCAATCCTCCCACCTCAGACTCCCCAGTACCTGGGACTACAGGCATGTGCCACCGTGCCCGGCTTCTCAGAGCTGCAATTTTAAATCGGGAGACAGGGGAAGACCTCTCTGCGGAGGTGGCAGGTTATCAAGACGGTGTAGAGAAGAACCTTCAAGTCAATGGGGAAAGGCAGGTCCTGCTGTGCTCAGGAATGGCCAGAAATACTGTCATCCCCATCTTAGAGACCCGGACAGGGCCGCAAAAGTGTCAGGGCGTTTCCTGGTTCCTTAACAAACAGCTGGATCCTAAGTCGTCGGGACCATCCAACCCCCTTCCCTGGGGCGGACCTTCCTTGGAGCGCGCGGGCGAGCAGGGCGCACAGGCCTCTGGGGTCCCGAGTCCAGCTCAGGCTCAGGCTCGGCGTCAGCAAAGGGACCTGCGCCGCTCCCTGGGGCGGGGGAGGCCCGAAGTCCAGCCGCCAGAGCGGCGAGGGCGGCAGAGGTCCAGGCGGAGGTCGCTAAGTAGCGGAAGCGGGAGGCGTGCCCAGGGCGGGGAAGCCAGACCCACTCCAACTGCTGCAGGGTACGGGGGGCGTCAGGGCGGGGTCGGGCAGGGGTCGGACCCCAAACCCAAGCCACACGCCGCCGCGCGGTCTCCCTCCTACCAGAAGGGCGGCCACAGCGGACGGTAAGCCGTGCACGATGAGCACCATCTCCCCGGGGAGGAGAACAGGGGTGTCCCTGTGAGCCCCGCCGCGCGTCACCGCAGGTCCCTTCAATCCCACCCGAGAGCGGGGTCCTCACTCCGGGCTTCTGCGGAGCCCCAGGCCCCGCCCCTGCCTGAAGGCACGCCCCCTGCGCCTGCCAATCTCGGGCCCCGCCTCCAGCCCACGTACCCACCTGTCACCCCTGCTCTCCTCCTGCGCCCCACCCCACCTCTGCGTGCCCACCAAGACCCCTACGCTGGACCCCATCCTGGATCATCACCCCAGTCCCAGCCAGCTCCTCCCGGAGTTCCACCGCCGAGATTCACGCTCGTACCACCTCCTCTTCACGCTCCTCCCCTGCGACAGGTCCCGTCCCCGCACTGGACCCCTCGCCCTTGTCACAGGCCTGGCCGGTCCCCCCTCTCGTCAGGCCTGTGCCTTACGGGGTCCGCTTCCTCCAGGAAGCTTTCCTCCTGGCACAGAAGCCCTCCCTGTTTCACCAGGAATGCAATGGCGCGATTCGGCTCACTGCAACCTCCGCCCCGCACCGGGTTCAAGCGATTCTCCTGCCTCAGCCTCCTGACTAGCTGGAATTACAGGCGCCCCCCACTACACCGGCTAATTTTTTGTGTTTTTAGTAGAGACAGGGGTTTCTCCGTGTTGGCCAGGCTGGTCTCCAACTCCTGACCTCAAGTGATCCGACAGCTAGGGCCTCCCAAAGTGCTGAGATGACAAAATGATGGGATGGCAGGTGTGATCCACCGCACCCCGTCTGGGCCCTGCCTTTTGTGCCGTCCCCATTGTGCTGCTGGACCCGAGGAGTGAGGTTGACTGTGAACCCCAGGTAGAGGCGGTCCCAGTGCTAGGGGTTCAGGCAGTAGAGCAGGTGGACAACCAAAAAGCACCTTGGCCTCGCCGCCACCCCCGTGGGACCCTTCAAATTTTAGGAAATTTTAACGAAACACACTTCTGTGTCAGCACCGACATCAAGGAGAGAAACTGACCAGCACTTCAGAACCCGCTTTGTCCCTCCCTGGTTCCTCCCCCCTGGGTGCCCAATGTGCTGCCATCTCACCCATCTGTAGTTGAGCACAGCAGCCCCTGTAGGACACCTGGCAGATGGGGCCACAGTCCTACTGGGCCCTCGGGTTTACTCTAGAGCTGGGGCTCCCAGTGGCTCCTCCAACAGCTCAGTGCAGCAGGCTGGGGGGGGTTAAAGCCGGCACCTGCCCCCTGGGGCCTCAGCGTCCCCTTCCGTCCCACAGCAGCCAAGATCATGGATCTCTACAATGGCTTGGAGCCACCCCAGAAGACCATGCTCGGAGGGGTGCTGGTGACCTTGCCGTAGCAGTCAGCCATGACTCTGTCCTGTGGATTGGGAAGCCTGGTGACAAGTGAGGCAGCAGCTGCGAGGGGAGGAGCTGGGACTGACACTTTGTTCCACTCACAGGCCCCCACCCCTCTGTGGGACCATCCCTGCCTCAGGGGGACAAAGTGGCTGCCCGGGTGATGGCCATGCATGGGGACAAGGATTGGATGGAAACTGGCCAAGGTGGTCAGTTACAGCCACACCACCACCAAGTGAGTGACACCAGCCCCAGGGCTGCTCTCTATCACCCCACCTGCCTGGACTTTGGCTCTGCTTCCTATCTGCACAGCTGGAGAAAAGCTCCCCAGAGGGTGCTGTGGGTGGGGCCTGCTATGCAGGGGAACACTGGGTCCTTGGGCTTGCCCCATCCTCTTCACTCCCCCGACAGGGACCGCGACCCTGGCTGCATCCAGCGTTTTCCTCCTTTTGTCCGCAGGTATGAGGTAGATGACATCGATGAAGGGGGGCAAAGAGTGAGTGTCCAGGCCAGGTAGGGGCACAGAGCCTGGGGGGCAGCATAACAGCTGGGAAGGAGCTTCCCCATCTGCCCACAGGTTGACACAAGCCCCTCTACCCCCAGGAGACACACCCTGAGCCAGCGCCGGGTCACCCCACTGCCCCAGTGGAAGGCCAACCCCAAGACAGACCCTGAGGTCTTGTTCCAGAAGGAGCAGCTCTTGCTGGCCCTGTATCCCCAGACCACCTGCTTCTACCGCGCCCCTGATCCACGCGCCCCCACAGCGGATAAAGCAGCCTCCAATGGAGAGGCCATGGGTGATGTCAGAAACAGGCTGATCAGACAGGCTGGGTGTAGTGGGAAGATCCCATAAGCGCTGAGGCAAGAGCAAAAGGTCTCAGCCTATTTCCATATGAATAATGAAGAAGGAATTAACTAGAAATATAACCGTAGTATTGATTAGTTATTCATATGTGATCTTGGGTATTCATAGGTGATCTTAATTCCTTTACTAATGCCTATCAGGTCGGAAGCATGAACCTGGGGTGACATTGTGAAATGAATGACACTAAGGCAAGATGCTCTAAGCCCTCTGTCACGCCCGCTTGAGGGCTGCTGGAGGGTGCCTCGGCTGTGCGGCGGTGCCAGCGCTGTGAAAGTGCCTGCTATTTAGCCAGCTAGGGGAAGAGATGTCCAAAATGGCCGAGACATCTCCTTCCTGGGGAAGTTTGGAGAGAACTCCACCTCTCCAAGCTCTTGTGGTAAGGCCCGATGGTGTTAGGGAAGCCCGCAGACATCCGGGGGCTTAACTGTCTCTACGTGATGCTGTGCTTCAGTGGTCACCTTCCATGTCCACTCTTATGTTCTACTTCTGCACCTGCTTCCTTTTGTCTTAGAAATGATAATCAGTAATAGTAATATACATCTTAATGTTTTAGTTCTTTCTTGGTAAGTGTGGAAAAGGTGCTGATGCATTATGCTCCTTACCTCACTTTGGGTGCCAGAAATTCCTGAGCCCCTACGAGAATGACACGGGATATACTTGACCCTACCACTGCCACGCCCTATCTACCCTGCCCCCCAGTCTCCAACCACCAAGGCCATGCCCTACCTACCCTGCCCCAGATTTGCAGCTCAATAAAAGTGAGAGCGTCCCCTGCATTCCGGCCACTGCTGGTCTCCGAGATATGGGTAGCAGTGGACCCTTGGGCCCAAACTCTATTTCTCTATCTCTGTGTCTTGTGTCTTTTATTTCTACAATTTCTCGTCTCCACATCAGCCGGGGAGTGGCTCACAGAACCCTGTAGGGCTGGACCCTACAGCTGGGGGTCCTCTCCCCCACTCCCTCCATCTCACAGCCTCCAAGGTAACAGGATCCACCAGCTGCCCTCCTTTTCCACTCCATCCCAAAGACCACTCTCTCCATGCCAGCCCTGGCAGCCTTGGCAAGCTCTGAGTCAGCGGCTTCCCTTCTGCATCCCCAGGAGAATCAGCTGTGAGATGGGGAAGCTCCTGGCCTGAGCCCCCTGCTCCTGTCCCCTCGTGCTCCTGGTGACATGGGACACGAGCCACCTGAGCCCAGGCTCCCTGCTAGCCCCGCTCTGGTTTGCCTTCGGTCCTCTGAACAGAGTCCCAAAAGGCAGCAGACCCTCCAGCTATGGCCCCACTGGGAAGGGAGTGAGTTTCCTTCCTGTCCCTCCCCTGTTCCCTACCCTGGGCCTCCTGCCACTGAGAAAAGAGCTCTGTAGCAGCAGGGACTGGGCCGAGACTTCTTGACCCCGCAGTGAACAATGACAAGATTGGCTGAGAGTCCAGGGCCCGGAGGCTCCTGTGGTCTAGGCTGGGGGAAGGGGTCCTGGCCTGGCCTGGGGGGTCTCTGAGCAGCCCCCTCCTGTCTGCCTGCCCCACAGCCCCAGGATGACTACTCGGTCCTGTTTGAAGACACCTCCTATGCAGATGGCTATTCCCCTCCCCCTCAATGTGGCCCAGAGGTACGTGGTGGCTTGTAAGGAGCCCAAGAAAAGGTGAAGCTGTCCGGTGTACTCGCCATCCCCAGCGACACAGGGCAGGACAGCAGAGGATGTGCTGGGGATTAAACAGACATTCCCCCTCCACATGTGTCCTGGGTTTTACTTCTCCAGACCCTCTCCCCCTCTCCAAACAGGGCAGCTGGGGAGCTGGAGCAGGGCGGTGGCCATATCTGGCCCCAGTGGGTGATCACTCTTTCAGCTCAGGAATTTTCTTGGCTTCCAATACAGGCTCTGCATTGAACACAAATCACGCTTTATTCCTGAGCCCTGTGGTCAGGCTTGACTCACACACTCCCTCTGCAGTGACCCCGGGAGCCCCTCTCACAGCTGGGAGCGGAAGCTGAGGCTGCAGCCTGCCATCTTCTCCGCGTAGTCCTCGTCGAAGCGCTCATTCTGTGCCACGGTGAAGGTGGTTTTCCAGTCCCCAGCCGTGCCTGGGGGGAGGAGAGCAGGGGAGCAAAGCTGGAGTCTCACCCCAGGGGAGGCCCCGAGTGCCTATGGGGAGGCTCCAGCTGCTGCTCCCACCTGCCCCAAACCCCAGTGCTGGCTGGCGCCCACCTCTCCTCATGAAGGGGGAGATGCTATGGTCCATGAACTCCTTGGGGACGGTGGAGTAGTTGGTCATGGGGTTCTTCTTCATCTCCTTGAATGATGTGTGCTGAACGATGAAGTCCAGGGTGTCCTCTGGCAGGGAGCGCCCCACAAACTCCAGGATCTTCCGAATCTCCCTTTTGGGGTTCTGAGCAGCAGAGGTCTCCTCAGTGGAGGCTGGGATTGCTTATTCGGGAAAGTAAAAGGGGTCCCCTTCTCTAACCTCAGAGGGCATCTGGCCACTTCCACTAAAAAACCCTCAGAGCCAGCTCCTGGATCCTCGGGGCCCTGACTCTGGGGTAAAATGAATTGCTCTCTGCCCTGTGATCCCTTGATGAGCTGGGCTTGGCTCCTATGGGTGAGGACCGGGATGGTTTTCCGTGACTGTGGCTCTGGGTGGGACACCCTCTGGCAGGGAGAAGCAATAGGAATAAATAGTCTATCCGTGGCAGGGGCCATGGCTCAGGCCTGTTATCTCAGCACTGTGGGAGCTGAGACAGGCAGATCACCTGAGCTCAGGAGTTCGAGACCAGCCTGGCCAACATGGCAAAAACTCCTCTCTATTAAAAATACAAAAATTAGCCAGACGTGGTCGTGTGCACCTGTAATCTCAGCTAGTGGGGAGGCTGAGGCAGGAGAATCATTTGAACCTGGCAGGGGAGGTTACAGTAGCCCAGATAACACCACAGCACACAAGCATGGGCAACAGTGGGAGACTTTGTCTCAAAACAAATATCTGATCTGTGGCTACCCGTGGAGCTGACTCAGGCTGGGGAGATGAGAGTTGTGCCAGGCCTGCTGCCAGATGGGGCTGCAGCTGGGAGGCCTCGGCCAGGGAGGCAGGATGGGGAATGCGGGCCTGCTGTGGGGCTGCCTGGAGAGGGGGCTGGGTGGCCTTGGTGGGTCCCTGTGAGGTGCCTGCCCCCAGGTGTCACATGGAGGGCAGCAGCACAGGCGGTCTCACCTCCTTCATGTCTTCAGAGAAGAGGTAGAGAACAGGGTGTGTTCGGCTCAGCTCCCACCACTCCCGCACGTGCTGGTACCAGGACCCGTAGGACACTGGAGAAGTGGGCGGGGGGCACCGACACAGGGTTGCTGTGTGTTGTAGACACCAGCCCTGGGCTCCACACCCTCCTTCCTCCAGTCAACCCACCTTCTCCGGCCATGAACTTCTCCAGGAAGCTGTCCCAGGTCCCAGGGTCAGGGTGCACCTTGGCCATCTGGTAGAAGTGGTAGTAGGAGACGGCCACGTCCTTGGCGTTGCGGGCAACTTAGACCACCTGCAGGGGCAGAGGACCCGGCCCAGCACCATCACATGGCCCGCCCCAGGCCAGCTCATCTCTTAGTTTGGCAAAGGAGGAACCTGAGGCTTAGACGCTGACTTGCTTGAGATCTCACGGCACAGGTAGGTCCAAGCGGGGATCTGAACCCTGCTCAGATGTCAAAGTCTGGCCTGGTTTCTGGATTCATATTCTATACTAGTATAATCTGTATAAATGTCTGCACCCCCCCAATTTAGAGCAAGGCAGGCATGTTCCCACCAACCCCAAATTCCCAAGTTGTGGGCCTGTGAGAACCCACCCTCTACATTTCTTAAGTTTACCCTGAAGAGTCTCATGTTCTTGGTCATCAGAGCAAGAGGCAGGCAGTCTCCCCCCTGAAGATGTGACAAGGCTGGAGGGAGTGAGGCGACTCCCCCAGAAAACGGGACCAGGCTGGGCTAAGCTGGGGCCTCCTTCCCTGGATTCACATGCTCCACACCTGGACCTTTCCTTTTTCCTTTGGTTCTGGAATTTTTTTATTGTTTATTTTTTGACAGAGAGTATCAAAGAGAAAAGACCTTGGTCTTTTTTTTTTCCTGTTGCCCAGGTTGGAGTGCACTGGAGTGATAATAGCTCACTGCAGCCTGGACCTCTCACACTCAAGCAATTGTCCAACCTCAGACTTTCGAGTAGCTGGGACTACAGCACCACGCCACCACGCCCTGCGGATGTTTTGCATTCTTTATTGAAATGGAGTCTCCGCGTGTTTCCCACGCTGGTCTATGACTCCTGAGCTCAAATGATCCACCCACCTTGGCCTCCCAAAGTGCTGGCATAAGGAGTGAGCCACCACAGGTGGCAAACCTTTTTGTAATCTTTACTTATTTATTTTGTTTGTGTATTTGAAACAGAGTTTCGCTCTGTCTTCCAGGCTGGAGGGCACTAGCAGGATCTCGGCTCACTGTAACCACCGCCTCCTAGCTTCCAGTGATTTTCCTGCCTCAGCCTCCTGAGTAGCTGGGATTACAGGTGCTTGCCCCCACGCATGGCTAATTTTTGTATTTGTAGTAGAATATGGGGTTTCTCCATGTTGGCCAGCCTGCTCTTGAACTCCTGACATCAGGTGATCTGCCCACCTCGACCTCCGAAGATGATGGGATTACAGGCATAAGCCACCACGCACCTGGCCTTTTTATTTTTATTTTTATTTTTTATCATTTATTTATTTATTTTTGAGAGTGAGTTTCACTATTGTTGCCCAGGCTGGAGTGCAATGGTGTGATCTCGGCTCACTGCAACCTATGCTTCCCAGGTTGAAGTGATTCTCCTGCCTCAACCTCCCAAGTAGCTGAGATTACAGGTGCCCACCAACAGACCAGGTTATTATTATTTTTTTGTATTTTTAGTAAAGATGGGGTTTCGCCATGTTGGTCAGGATGGTCTGGAACAGCTGACTTCAGGTATCTGCCAGCCTCGGCCTCCCAAGTGCTGGAAATACAGGTGTTAGCTACCATGCCTGCCGGCCCCTCTTTTCATGCTTCATCTTTTTTTGAGACAGGGTTTCTCTATCGCCCAGTCTGGAGTGCGGTGGTGTGATCATACCTCACTGTGGTCTTGAACTCCTAGGCTCAGGTGATCCTCCCACCTCAGCCTCCCGAGTACTTGGTACTACAGGCACACAACACTATGCTCAGCTAATTTTTGTTTTTGGAAGAGACTGGTCTGGAAATTCTGGCTTCAAGGAGTCTTCCCACCTCAGCCTCCCAAAGTGCTGGGATTGTGGGTGTGAATCACTGTGTCCGGCCTCACCTTGACCTTCTGATCCAACAGGGCCTAGGGGAGCAGAGCCAGGGGCAGGTGCGTCTTTAGGAGCCGTGGGGACGGTGTGTCTTTCAGAGTCTCCACCCCTGAGCGGTGGGTCAGGGGAGGTCTGGTGAGCTGAAGACCCAGCCCTGTCTTCCTCCACTCCCCTTCCCCCCAGGACCCAGTCACACACCTGAGGGAATCCCTGGGGCTTTGAACTCAAGGAAGGGCACCCGCACGAAGATGGGAGCCCGGTGACACTTGTCCAGGTCGCCATCCTGGTAGATCATGTCCAGTATCTGGCTCACCCAGGTCGTGCCTGGAGAGGGAGAGAGACGGGGGGTGAGCAGGCTGAGGACACAACCTGGCAGGCCAAGGTTGGGGCTGCTGAGTGGGAGAGGGTGAGTTTCTCTCCTTACCTACCGGACTTGGGGTAGGTGCTGATGAGCAGGTCATCGGGTCGGGCCCGGAAGCTCTCCAGGGGCCCCAGTGCCTCCGCAAAGTACTTGATGAGCGGGACCCCCTTCACATACTCCAGAGGCAGGCGGAGGGTGTCCTGGATCAGCTCCATGTTCCTGTGTCAGGGGCCAGAGCCAGGCCCGCACCCTTAACACCATCACAACACCATGTGCAGAATTCTCACTTTCAGGGAAGTCACTGAGGCCTAGGGAGGCTGAGTGACTTCCTGGTGCTCACAAAGTCAGTCAGTGGCGGGGCTGGGGCTGAAAACCAGGTCTGCATCTAGTGCGGTGGTTCCCCAGCCTGGCCGTACCTTTCATTCACCTGCAGAGCTGTGCAAAATCCCAGGGCCTGGGCCATGGTGCAGACCAGTGAAAGTGCCCTCATGGGGTGGGGCCCAGGTACCAGGGTGTGTGAAGATTTCCAGGAGAGTCCAGCTGCCCTGAGGAAGCTCTAGGGCCTGCCTGAGCTGTCTCCCTGCCAGCCAGCGCCCTGTGTCTCACCATTTTCCCAGCCTCCACCCAGTGGGCTCCTCTCCTGGATGCTCCCCCTCCTTCTGGGCCCCTCACATGTGGAAACCTCCCAGGTCGGCCAGGCCTGTGATCCACTTGCCCAGCCATGATCCATCTGGGCTCCAAGACAAACACAGCCCATTAAGCAACTAGCTGGTCTTGGGGGCCAGTGCCTGGTGTGGGAATGAGCAAAACCCATAACTCAGCAGAAGGAGAATCCTGGGCAGGGTGACTCCCACCTAGAATTCCAGACCCTAGGGAGGCCGAGGCCAGGAGCTGGAGACTAACCTGGGCAGCATTGCAAGCCCCATGTCTAAAAATCTTTTTAAAATATTTTTAAATTAATCAGGCAGGATGGTGAGGGCCTGTAGTCCCAGCTACTCCAGAGGCTGAGGCAGGTGAATCGCTTGAGCCCAGGAATTCAAGGCTACAGTGGCCAGGATCCCACTGTACTCCAGCCTGGGCGACAGCAAGACCTGGCCTCCTCCGCCCAAAAAAACAAGGAAGGGAGAGGGATTCACGCCTGGCCAAGGTTGTCTGATTGAAAAGGGATATCCATGGGGAAAGAGCGGGAGTGACAGAGGCCTCGGCTTCTGGAATGTTGGAGCCAGAAGCTGAGCAAGGTAAGGGCGACCTGGGCTATTCCACCATGTCACTCACCTGAGCTCCTGGGAGCCTGGCCCTCCTCATCCTAAGTGGCTGAGTGTGGGTGCGGTGTGGGGAATGCAGGGCTGTTGTCTGCTCTGAGGGTTTCCTAAGTCCAGTGTGGGAGGGATCTGCAGCCAGGGCCAGACTTAGTTTTGCTCCCGGCAGGATGGGGTGGGGTTGGGAGTTAGGGAGCTTCTCCATTAACCTCCTTAGTTTGCCAGGTGGAGACAAGCTTAGTGTGATCTGCAAAGCCAAGACTGGGTTTGGTTTGTAGAAAACAGAAGAATGAAAGAACAAAGGGCCCAATGGTGGGTTTTGATTTCCTTTTTTTTTTGAGCTGTCGCGGGGCTCCTGACCGGCCCCTGAACTCCACCCTGCCAGACAGGCCAACAGACAAGCTTTCTCTAATTAACCCAGAGAAGAGAGGGGAGGGATTGGAGGAGAAAGATGGGATAGGCAGGCCCGGGAAAGACCAGCCCCAGCTTCATGGCTCCCAGGGGACCTCACAGAGCATCAGTAGAAGACTCTAGAAGAACAGCAGTCCCTGGCAGGTGCTTTTCTTTCTGTGGGTTTGAAGTAGGCTCCACAGACAGAGGCCAGGGGAGGTTGGGACTTGCAAGCCACGGGGCCCTGTGGAAGGAGGGCATCCCCCATCCTCCTCGTTCTTTGTCCTCACTGTTGAAAATCTAAGGTCAAGCTGGGTACAAGACAGGTAACCATCTGAGTAAAGGTGAGTCTCCCAGGCCTTCCAAGAACTGTGTAAGTTCAGAGGCCAGCGGGGAGGAAGCTGAGGCATGGGGTTTCCAGGCAGAGGAGAGACTGCTCACCTGCTGGGGTCATAGCCCCTCCTCCTTCCTCTGTGCCTTGAAGAAACCCCGTGACTGGCAGGTCCTCGGGCTACTAGCTCCACCCTGATATGCCCTTAGCCAACCATCAGGAGGCCCCCTTGACGCAGACTTTGTATTGCACTCCAGGAAAAACTGGCTGGACCGCTTGGAGGGGCTCAGAAAAGAGGCAAGAATGTAAGATTAATACAGGGTAGTAGAAGGAGAATAGAAAATCCCAGGCAGCAGTTTCACACGACCTGAAGAAAGAAACTTGAAATAGCTGCATGTGCCCAGGCGAAGTGGCTCACGCCTGTAGTCCCAGCACTTTGCAAGGATGAGGCATGTGGAGAATGAGGTCTGGAGTTCGAGACCAGCCTGACCAACAAGGTGAAACCCCGTCTCTACTAAAAATACAAAAATTAGCTGGGTGTGGTGGTGCACACCTGTAATCCTGGCTACTCAGGAGGCCGAGGCAGGAGAATCTCTTGAACCCAGGAGGCGGAGGTTGCAGTGAGCTGAGATCATGCCATTGCACTCCAGCCTGGGCAGCAGAGCGAGACTCTATCTCAAAAAAGAAACAAAAAGAAACAGCTGCTTGTGCTAAGGGCCAATAAGTCCCTGAAAAATAGGATGAGGACCAAGCTGCCTAGAACCAACCAGAGCCGGCATGGCACTGCATTTCATGTAGGTTTCACCTAGGATCCCAGTATATGATCAGTAACATGTTAACTCCTACACCCACCAGTGCCAAGGCGGATCCAGGAACACCTGTATTTGGGTGTAAATTGTGGCACCACGGTTGTGAGAAATCTTTACCTTTTGCTGGAATCTTCATGAATATACTGTCTTTAGTTAAAGAAGCCCATAAAGGGCCGGGCGTGGTGCTCACACCTGTAATCCAAGCACTTTGGAGGCCAAGGCGGGCGGATCACCTGAGGTCGGGAGTTCAAGACCAGCCTGACCAACATGGTGAAACCCCGTCTATAAAAAAAAAATAAAAAAAAGAAGAAGAAAATAAAATAAAAAGAAGCCCATAAAGGTCAGCCCCAAACCTCCTAGGCCATGAGACACTCTCTTGACGACCCCCACATTCCCCTTCCTGAGTGTGTCCTTTTGCGTTGCAAGCAATCTCCCTACATTTGTGACTTTCTGATTTGTCTTAAATTCCTTCCGGTAAAGGTGTCAAGAGCCTGGAGACTGACTGAGGTGGATGTCCCACTGGCCTTTGAGGACCCTCCCCCTAGGCCACCGGTATATCTGGAGGGGGGTTAGGGACTCTGAGGATCAGGTCCCCAGCAGAGCTGTCTAGTGTGTCTGTAGAGGCAATGTTATACCCGAGTGGGTTAAGGAATGCACCACACTCTGAGATTGAATTGTGAGTCCTTTATTTTAGCCGGCATCCGAGAGATGGCTATCTCCTAAAATTCTCTCGGCCCCGAAGAAAGAGTTTGGGGGTTTTTTATACCCCAGTTTGAAAAGGGAGGGGGGAACCTAGCTGAAGCAAGTTTTTTCACAGAAGCAGAGTAAGCAAAAAGTTAAAATTAAATTAGTACATGAGAAATAAAACAGAACCAGGTGCAAGGGCTAGAGCTGTCATAAAAAGAAATACAACTTATAGATATAGGGGCTGTGGGTACTCGACAGCACCTGCATTCCCAGGCTCTGCTGGTGCCGCTTAACTCAGCCTCTTATCAGCAAATGCACTCTGGGATGTGCCCGGTGTCATCCTGCCCCAGCTACATACTACAGTTACACACTTAATCACGGGAATAACTAAAATGAAGAAGCTAAGATGGAGTCTGTCCAGCTCAGGAAGCTAACATGAGGCCTGAACAGCTCTCAGCTAAGAAAGAGAGAGAGTTTAAGCTAACAAAAAGCAGCTTATTAAGGCAAGGTTGGTCACAGGCAGCCCAGGGCAGGGAGTGGGGTGGGGAGGCCGGGGCCAAAGCCCACTCACGTCTTCTAATTCTGAGTCTTCTACTATTTCCTCTGTGCCCATCTGCACAGCCAGATCAGGTCACCCAAAGCAGCTACCAAGGCATGGGGACAGAGAGATACAGTCAGGCATCACAAGCCCCCTCCAGGCTGGGCCCTGAATATCAAGATGAGGACTCGGCCACCCAGGCCTGGATTATACAACTGGGCACCCTCTTCCCATAGCTAGACCAGGCTGGCGCCAGGGGACTGCACTCACCTAGGCATCGGTCCTCTAGGGGCAGAAGCTGTCCTGGTTCTTCCCGAATTAACTCCTCTGCCAGGCAGATCACATGGGCCCTTGGCGGGCAGCCAGGGTCGGGGCAACACAAAGGCCCCTGTTCATCCAGTCCCAGGCAGGTAAGAAGCAAGGAGGGAGAGAGAGCTGGCAGCAAGCCCCTCTGTGCAGCAGGCACTGTTCCGGGCATTACACAGCTCCATATTTGCAATTTACAGATGAGGAAATGGAGGTGGGGGTTAAAATCCTTGTCCCCTGGGACTAAGCTGGTGAAGGTCCTGTGAGCATCAGCAGTGACTGATTGAGTCACAGCCTGGACACCGCAGCCAGACTTGAGCTTCGTAACAGCTCAGCAACCCCCGGCAGGACACTGAATCTCTGCAGGGCTAGTCCTCCACTCACTCACAATTATCAGGAGCTCAGTAGAAGCTGGCCCATCATCCATTATTTTATGAACTTATTGGCCATCAGTTCTGTGCAGGACTTTGTTCTCCAGCAGTGACAAGAGCTGCCCTTGGGCAGTTTAGTACAAAGGTTGGGGTGGGAGAGACTAATGAGATCAATAAAGCACCCTAGCGTGTCAGATAATAAGTATTCAGGAAAAGGAGTGGATGGTGAAGTGCACAAGACGTGCAATTTTAGTTTATCTTTTTAGAGACGGGGTCTTGCTCTTCGCACAGGCTGGAGTGCAATGGAGCAATCAGAGCTCATGGCAGCCTCCAGCTCCTGGGCTCCAGCAATCCTCCCACCTCAGACTCCCCAGTACTTGGGACTACAGGCCATGTACTCCACCCTGTCCACCCTGCTTGTCGGGTCCAGCAACATAATGGGGGCTGCATAGAAGGCAAGGCCGAGGCCGGGCGCAGTGGCTTACGTCGGTAATCCCAGCACTTTGGGAGGCCGAAGCGGTCGGATCACTCAGGTCGGATCACAGGGTGTACTACTTGCCACCGTGCCCCGGCTTCTCAGAGCTGCAATTTTAAATCGGGAGACAGGGAAGACCTCTCTGCAGAGGTGGCATGTTATCAAGACAGATGGTGTAGAGAAGAATCTTCCAGTCCAAGGGAAAAGGCAGGTCCTGCTGTGCTCAAGAATGGCCAGAACTACTGTCATGCCCATCTTAGAGACACGGACAGGGCCGCAAAAGTGTCAGGGCGTTTCCTGGTTCCTCGACAAACAGCTGGATCCGAAGTGGTCGGGGCGATCCATCTCCCTTGTCTGGGGCGAACCTACCCTGAAGCGCGCGGGCGCGCAGGGCGCACAGGCCTCTGGGGTCCCGGGTCCGGCTCAGGCTCAGGCTCAGGCTCGGCGTCAGCAAAGGGACCTGCGCGGCGCCCTGGGGCGGGGGAGGCCCGAAGGCCAGAGGCCAGTGCTGCACAACCGTCAGAGCTCCCGGCAGAGGTCTGGGAGCTGCGGGAGCGGCAGGAGCGGCAGGCGCACCCAGGGAGGGGGGAGCGGGGTCCACTACAACCGCGGCGGGGTACGGGGGCGTCAGGACTGCGTCGCGTAGGGATAGGACTGCGTCGGGTAGGGATAGGACTGCGTCGGGTAGGCGTAGGACCCCAAACCCCGGACACTCGCCGCCACGCGGTCTCCTTCCTTGCCGGAATGGCGGCCATGGCGGACGGGAAACCGTGCAGAACACGCACCATCTCCCTGGGGAGGAGAACGCGGGTGGCCCTGTGAGCCCCGCTGCGCCCCAACACGAGTCCCCTCCAATTCCACTCGAGAGCGGGGTCCTCACTCCCGGCTTCAGCCGAGCCCCAGGCCCCGCCCCTGCCTGCAGCCGCGCCCCCTCCACCTGCCAATCTCAGACCCCGCCTCCAGCCTAGGTACCCATCTGCCACCCCTGCTCTCCTCCTGCGCCCCACCCGACCCCAGCGTGCCAGCCAGGACCCCTACGCTGGACCCCAGCCTGGATCATCATCCCGCCCCAGCCAGCTCCTCCCGGAGTTCCATCATCAAGATTCCCAGGGCACCGCCTCCTGCCCCCCCCTGGGACAGGCCCCGTCCCCGCCCTGAACGCCCCGCCCACTTCACAGGCCCGGGAGGTCCCTCTCATCAGGCCTGTGCCCAGCGCGGTTCACCTGGTCCAGGAAGCCTTCCTCCCCGCACAGAGACCCTCCCCGTCTCACCAGGAGTGCAATTGCGCTATTGCGCTCACTGCAACCTCCGTCGTGCCCCCGCACCTCCCCCCCCCCCCACAAAATTCCACCCCTACCCCCCCCCCCCCCCCCCCCCCTCTATTCTCCTGCTTCAGCCTCTTGAGTAGCTGGAATTACAGTTATGTGCCACTATGCCCGGCTAACTTTTATATTTTTAGTAGGGACGGGGTTTCACTATGTTTGCCAGGCTGATCTCGAACTTCTGACCTTAAGTGATCCGACCGCTTCGGCCTCCCAAAGCGCTGGGATTACCGACGTAAGCCACTGCGCCTGGCCTCGGTCCTGCCTTCTGTGCAGCCCCCATTATGTTGCTGGACCCGACAAGCAGGGTGGACAGTGAACCCCACGTAGACTCCATCCTGGTGTGGAGGGGTTCAGGCAGTAGAGCAGGTAGAGGTGGAAGAAGCACCTCGGTCTCCCCGCAACTTCTGCGGGGACCCTTCGAATTTTTGGAATTTTTAAATTAAACACACTTCTGTGTCCACACCGACATCAAGAAGAGAACCTGACCTGCATCTCCGAACCCTATTTGTCCCTCTCTGGTTCCTCCCCCCTGGGTTCCCACTGTGCTGGCCGAATCACCCATCTGTAGTTGAGCGCAGCAGCCCCTGTAGGACACCTGGCAGATGGGTCCACAGTCCTGCTGGGCCCTCGGGCTCACTGGGGAGCTAGGGCTCTCAGGGATTCCTCCAAGAGCTCAGTGCAGCAGGCTAGGGAGGGTTGGGGTTGGCACCTGCCCCTGTGGCATCAGGGCTTTCTTCGTTCCTTCCCACAGCGGCCAAGATCCTGGGTCTCTACAATGACTCAGAGCTGCTCCGGAAGACCATGAGCAGAGGGGTGCTGGTGACCCTGCTGCAGCAGTCGGCCATGACCCTGCCCCTGTGGGTCGGGAAGCCTGGTGACAAGTGAGGGCAGCAGCTTTGAGGGGAGGGACTGGTTCCCAGGGGCTGGGACTGACCCTTTGTTCCACTCACAGGCCCCCACCCCTCTGTGGGGCCATCGCCACCTCCGGACTACGTGGCCAGACCTGGAGACAAGGTGGCTGCCCAGGTGAAGGCTGTGGATGGGGATGAGCAGTAGATCCTGGCTGAGGTGGTCAGTTACAGCCATGCCACCAACAGGTGAGTGACATCAGCCCCAGGAATGCTCTCTGGTCACCGCACCTGCCTGGAGTTTGGCTCTGCAGCAGGAGAAAAGCTCCCCAGAGGGTGCTGTTGGCCGGGCCTGCTGTGCAGGGAGCACCTAGTTCTTGGGCTATCCCTGTCCTCTTCACTTCCCGACAGGGACCGCAACCCTGGCTGCATCCAGTGTTTCCTTCCTTTTGTCTGCAGGTATGAGGTAGATTACATCCATAGGAAAAGAGGGCAAAGAGTGAGTGTCCAGACCAGGGCAGGGCACTGAGCCTGGGGGCAGCCTAACAGCTGGGAAGGAGCTTCCCCACGTGGCCACACGTTGACACAAGCCCCTCTACCCCCCGGAGACACAGCCTGAGCTGGTGTGGGTCATGCTGCTGCCCCAGTGGAAAGCCAAGCCCGAGACGGACTCCAAGAGCTTGTTTGGACCAGGGCAGGGCATGGAGCCCGGGTGAGGCAGGATAGGCGGTAAAGGAGACAACTACGTTCTGGGGATGCTGCCACCCTGGTGACCACATAGCCAACATAGTAAGCCTTAGCATTCGCCTGGTCACTGAGCTCACTCAAGCAAAGCTATCTCCAGTAGGGACTTACCCTTTTGAGAACCTGTGCATTTGGATTTTACCTGTCCTCAAACTGACCCTTTGCTCATTTTAATAGTAAAAACCACACCTCTGGGTGGAGACTTAAAATGCTAATGAGACATGCATCCTAGGAACAAGCATGCATAGCAAAGCCCATGCGCACCCAGAACCACCCAGAACGTGCTTACTAGTGACTCCTCTCCCCACATTATGAACAATGGTGGAAGACTCCCAACAAGGAGGTGTTTCCTGCAGTAATCAACACTGTCTCACCCCGACGAGCAGCCTGTTCTGAACTCTCCAAGGTATATTGCCCATTTTGCACTTTCAAAATCCTGTTTGTGTTTTGCAATAAGTGACGCTATGCTGCATTTCTGCTGTGTGTCTCTTGTTTAAACTATTGTATTTATTTATTTATTTATTTTGAGATGGAGTCTTGCTCTGTCACCCAGGCTTGAGTGCATGATCTCGACTCACTGCAACCTCCACCTCCCGGGTTCAAGCGATTTTCGTGTCTCGGCCTCCCAAGTAGCTGGGATTACACGCATGCACCACCAAGCCTGGCTGATTTTGTATTTTTAGTAGTGACTGGGGTTTTGCCATGTTGGCCAGGCTGGTCAGGAATCCTAATTTATTTTAATTAAATGGCATTTTATTTATTTCTCAGGCCAGGTTCGCTCTGTCCCCCAGGCTTGAGTGGATTGGCTTAATCACCGCTCACTGCGGCCACAACCTCCCTGGCTCAGGGGATCCTCCTGCCTTAATTTGCCAAGTACCTGGGACTGCAGGTGCTCACCACCACGTGAGGATAATTTTCTCAAATTTGTAGGGATGGTGTCTTGTAACGTTGACCAGGCTGGTCCCAAACTCCTGTCCTCCAGTTATCCTCTGATCTCAACTTCTCAAATTGCTGGGATTACAGGCATGAGCCACCCTGCCTGACCCACAAATCATATTTTATTCTCTTTTAAAAATTGATTTTATTACTTTTTGCAACAGAATCTCACTATGTTGCCCAGGTTGGTCTTGAACTCATGGGCTCAAGTGATCCTCCTACCTCAGCCTCCCAAATTGCTGGGATTACAGACATGAACTACTGTCCCTGGCCCACAATTCATATTTTATTCTTGAGCCCCTTGGTCAGGCTTGACTCGCACACTCCCTCTGCAGTGACCCCGGGAGCCCCTGTCACAGCTGGGAGCGGAAGCTGAGGCTGCAGCCTGCCATCTTCTCCGCGTAGTCCTCGTCGAAGCGCTCATTCTGCGCCACGGTGAAGGTGGTTTTCCAGTCCCCAGCTATGCCTGGGGGAGGAAGGCAGTGAGCAAAGCTGGAGGAGTCTCACCCCAGGGGAGGCCCCGAGTGCCTATGGGGAGGCTCCAGCTGCTGCTCCCACCCGCCTCAAACCCCGGTGCTGGCCGGTGCCCACCTCTCCTCATGAAGGGGGAGATGCTGTGGTCCATGAACTCCTGGGGAACGACGGTGTAGTTGGTCATGGGGTTCTTCTTCATCTCCTCAAACGATGTGTGCTGAACCATGAGGTCCACGGTCTCCTCCGGCAGGGAGCGCCCCACAAACTCCAGGATCTTCTGAATCTCCCTTTTGGGGTTCTGAGCAGCAGAGGACTACTCAGTGGAGGCTGGGATTGCTCATTCAAAAAAATAAGAGGGGTCTTCCTCTCTAACCTCAGAGGGAATCTGGCCACTTCTCCTAGAAACCCTCCAGAGCCAGCTCCTCAATCACCAGGGGCCCTTTTCCCTGGGGTAAAATAAATTGCTTTCTGCCCTGTGATCCCTTAATGAGCTGGGCTTGGCTCCTATGGGTGACAATAGGGACGGTCTTCTTTCATGACTGTGGCTCCGGGCTGGCACACCCTTTGGCAGGGAGAAGCAAGAGGACTAAGTATCTGATCCGTGGCCACCCGTGCAGCTGACTCAGGCACAGGAGATGAGAGCTGTGTGGGGCCCGCTGCCAGGTGGAGCTGAGGCAGGTTGGTTTTGAACTCCTGGGCTCAAGTGATCGTCCGACCTCAGCCTCTGGGGTATGGGGGAATCCGGGCCTGCTGTGGGGCTGCCTGGAGAGGGGAGCTGGGTGGCCTTGGTGGGTCCCTGTGAGGTGCCTGCCCCCAGGTGTCACATGGAGGGCAGCAGCACAGGCAGTCTCACCTCCTTCATGTCTTCAAAGAAGAGGTAGAGAACAGGGTGTGTGCGGCTCAGCTCCCACCACTCCCGCACATGCTGGTACCAGGACCCGTAGCACACTGGAGAAGCGGGCGGGGGCACCGACACAGGGTTGCTGTGTGTTGTAGACACCAGCCCTGGGCTCCACACCCTCCTTCCTCCAGTCAACCCACCTTCTCCGGCCATGAACTTCTCCAGGAAGCTGTCCCAGGTCCCAGGGTCAGGGTGCACCTTGGCCATCTGGTAGAAGTGGTAGTAGGAGACGGCCACGTCCTTTGCGTTGCGGGCAATGTAGACCACCTGCAGGGGCAGACGACCCGGCCCAGCACCATCACATGGCCCGCCCCAGGCCAGCTCATCTCTTGGTTTGGCAAAGGAGGAACCTGAGGCTTAGACACTGACTTGCCTGAGATCTCACCGCACAGGTAGGTCCAAGCTGGGATCTGAACACTTCTCAGATGTCAAAGTCTGGCCTGGTCCCTGGATCCATATTCTTTACTAATATAAACTGCATAAATGCCTTCACATCCCAATCTGGAGCAAGGCATGCCTGGTCCCCCCCCCAGCCCCCTCCTCTGCTGGCCTGTGAGCACCCATACGCTGCCTTTCTGAGGCAGACACTGAAGAGTCTCATGTTTCTGGCCAGCAGACCCTTCCCAGAGCAAGAGGGAGACGGTATCCTCGCTGAAGATGAGACAAGACTGAAGGATGTCGGGCAAACTTCCCAGAGAACAAAATCAAAGCTGAGCTGTGTGGGGCCTCCTTCCCTGAATTGCCATGCCCCGCATCTGGACCTATTTATTCTTTTCTTTTAGTTTCTTTTCTTTCTTTGAGTTGGTGTCTCTCTCTGTCACACAGGCTGGAGTGCAGCGGTGTGATCACGGCTCACTGCAGCCTCAAACTTCTCGGCTCTAGCGATCCTCCCACATCAGTCTCCCTGGAAGCTGATACCATAGGCACATGCTAGCACACCTGGCTTTTCTTTTTCTTAATTGAAAGAGACTGCATCCCTATGTTGCCCGTGCTGTCTTCCAACTCCTGGTTGCAAGTGAGCCTTCTGCCTTGGACTCCCAAAGTGCTGGGCTGACAGGTGTAAGCCACTGTGCCCGGCCTCACCTTGACCTTCTGATCCAACAGAGTCTGGGGGGAGCAGGGCCAGGGGCAGGTGCGTCTTGATGAGCCGTGGGGCCGGTGTGTCTTTCAGAGTCTCCAGCCCTGAGAGGTGGGTCAGGGAAGGTCTGGTGAGCTGAAGCCCCAGCCCTGTCTTCCTCCACTCCCCCTTCCCCCTCAGGACCCAGTCACACACCTGAGGGAAACCCTGGGGCTTTGAACTCAAGGAAGGGCACCCGCCTGAAGATGGGAGCCCGGTGACACTTGTCCAGGTCACCATTCTGGTAGATCATGTCCAGTATCTGGCTCACCCAGGTGGTGCCTGGAGAGGGAGGGGACAGGGAGGGAGATGGGAGGTGAGCAGGTTGAGGGCAGGACCTGACTGGCTAAGGTGGGGGCTGCCGCATGGGAGAGGGTGGGTGTCCCTCCTCACCTACCGGACTTGGGGTAGGTGCTGATGAGCAGGTCATCCGGCCGGGCCCGGAAGCTCTCCAGGGGCCCCAGTGCCTCCACAAAGTACTTGATGAGCGGGACCCCCTTCACATACTCCAGAGGCAGGCGGAGGGTGTCCTGGATCAGCTCCATGTTCCTGTGTCAGGGGCCAGAGCCAGGCCCACACCCTTAACACCATCATCACAACACCATGTGCAGAATTCTCACTTTCAGGGAAGTCACTGAGACCTGGGGAGGCTGAGTGACTTGCCGGTGCTCACAAAGCCAGTCAGTGGCGGGGCTGGGCTCACAACCAGGTCTGCGTCTAGTGCGGAGGTTCCCCAGCCTGGCCGTACCTTTCATTCACCTGCAGAGCTGTGCAACATCCCAGGGCCTGGGCCATGGTGCAGACCAGTGAAAGTGCCCTCACGGGGCGGGGCCCAGGTATCAGGGTGTGTGAAGGTCTCCAGGAGAGTCCAGCTGCAGTGAGGAAGCTCTAGGCCTGCCTGTGCTGTCTCCCCTGCCAGCCAGCGCCCTTTGTCTCACCATTTCCTGCTGAGACCCCAGCCTCCACCTGGTGGGCTCCTCTCCCCGATGCTCCCCCTGCTTCAGCCCCTCAAGGCCCCTCACATATGGAAACCTCCCAGGCCGACCAGGCCTGTGATCCATTTGCCCAGCCACAGTCCATCTGGGCTCCAAGACAAACATGGCCCATTGAGCAACCAGCTGGTATTGGGGGCCAGAGCCTGGTGTGGGAATGAACAAAACTTGGATGACTCAACAGAAGGAGGATGGGACAGGGTGGCTCATGCTTATAATCCCAGAGCTCTGGGAGCCCAAGGGGGAAGGATCACTTGAGCCCTGGACTTTGAGACCAACCTGGGCAATATAGCAAGACTCTATCTCTAGAAAAAATGTATTTAAAAATTAGCTGGGCAAGCTGGGCACAGTGGCTCACGACTGTAATCCTAGCACTTTGGGAGGCCGAGGTGGGTGGATCACCTGAGGTCGGGAGTTTGAGACCAGCCTGACCAATATGGAGAAACCCCGTCTCTACTAAAAACACAAAATTAGGTGGGCGTAGTGGCCAGTGCCTGTCCTGTAATCCCAACTACTCGGGAGGCTGAGGCAGGAGAATCGCTTTAACCCGGGAGGCGGAAGTTGCAGTGAGCCAAGATTGCGACATTGCACTCCAGCTTGGGCAACAAGAGGAAAACTCAGCCTTAAAACAAAAAAAAAAAAAAATTAGCTGGGCCCGGTTGCTCTCTCCTGTACACTCAGGTACTTGGGAGGTTGAGGCATGATGATCAGGTGAGCCCAGGATTTTGAGGCTGCAGTGAGCTACAGTTTGACCACTGCACTCCATTCTGGGTGGCAGAGCCAGGATTCATCTCAAATAAATAAAAATAAAAAAGAAGGAAGGATAGCCAGGCTGGAGTTCCCCTAGTGAAACTGGATATCCATGGGAAACAGCCAGCATGGCAGAGAGGCCTCGGCTTCTGGAATGTTGGAGCCAGAAGCTGAGCAAGGTGAGGGCGTCCTGGGCCATTCCACTCTGGTACTCACCGGAGTTCTCCAGACCCTGGCTTCCTGCCCTCCATTCCCGCAGCGGCTGAGTGTGGGGAGTGAAGAGCTGCTGTTTGCGAGGGTGTTGTAGGTCCAATGTGGGAGGGATCTGGAGTCAGGGCCAGAATTGGGTTTGCTCCAGGAAGGAAGGGGTGGGGTTTAGGGTGGAGGAAGCTTCTCCACTACCCTCCCTAGCACCACAGCTGCAGTGAAGCTTAGAGTGATCTCCAAAGCCAAGATGTGAGTTTAGTCTTTAGTCGTGATTACGAAACAGAAGAATGAAAGGCAGAAGAACCGAATGTATAGATTTATTTTAGTTTATTTTTATTTTTATTTTATTCTATTTTTATGCTTTTTGAGACGGAGTCTTGCTCTGCTGCCCAGGCTGTGGTATAGTGGTGCGATCTCGGCTCACTGCAACCTCCGCCTCCCAGGTTCAAGCAATTCTCCTACCTCTCTCTCCTGAGTGGCTGAGATTACAACTGCATGCCGCCCTGCCTGGCTAATTTTTGTTTTGTACATGAGGTTTCACCACGTCGGTCAGACTGGTGTCCAGCTCCTAACCTCAGGTGATTTGCCTGCCTCAGCCTCCCAAACTGCTGGGATTACAGGTGTGAGCCACTTTTTTTATTTTTTGAGCTGTCACCGGGCTCCTGACCTGCCAGCTGAACACAACCCTGCAGGGCAGGCCAACAGACAAACTTTTTCTCATTGACCCAGGCAAGGGAAGTGAGCCTGTGAGTGGGGGAAAAATGGGTACTAGCTAGGCAGAAAAGGGGCAGGTCATGTTTTCCAGGGAAACCTTGAAGGCACCAATGCTTCTAGCCCCGTGCAGCCCACACACAAGCCCTCAGCAGCCCAGGCACTCCAGGCTCTGAACACAGGCTCTGAACACTCTGGAGTAATGTGTGTGCACAGAGTCAAGGGGCGGGGGTGGAGCACAGCATGGACTCATAGATCAACAAAGAAGAAGGACACTTGCCCTGGAAGCGAGTCCCAGCTACATGGCTCTCGGGGGAACTTACAGAGCATCAGTAGCATATCCTAGAACAGCAGCCCCTGGCAGGTGCTTTTCTTTCCCTGGGTTTGAAGGAGGCTCCGCAGACAGAGGCCAGAGGAGGCTGAGGCTTGGAAGCCACGGGGCCCTGTGGAAGGAGGGCAGCCCCCGTCCTCCTCCTTCTGTGTCCTCACTATTTAAAGTCCAAGGTCAAGCTGGGTAGGAGACAGGTAATCATATGAGTAGAGGTGAGTCTCCCAAGCCTTCCAAGAATTGCGTGAGTTCAGAGGCAAGCAGGCAGGAGGGAGTGGGGGGAAAACTGAGGCATGGGACTTTCAGGCAGAGGAGAGGCTGCTCACAAGCTAGGGCCAGGGGCCCCTTCTCCCTCCTCTGGAAGCTCCTTGACTGGCAGGTCCTCTGGCTACTAGCTCCACCCCCGCCCTCAGCAACCACCAGAAGGCACCCTAGATTCAGACTTTGTATTGCACTCCAATAAAAAGCCTCGAACCCGCATGGGGTGGCACAGAAAGGAGGTAGGAGGAGGGTTCCACAGCTCGATCCTATGAGGCAGGGGTGACTATTATTCACATCTTAGAGATGAAGAAATGGAGATGGGGGGTTAAAATCCTTGCCCTCAGCGACTAAGTTGCCCAATGTCCTGCAGGCATCAGCAGTGACTATTGAGTCACAGCCTCACTACTGTAGCCAGAGCTGAACTTCCTCACACCCCGGCAGGTTACTGAATCTCTGCGGGGCTTGTCCTCTACTCACTCACATTTTCTGAGAGCTTAGTAAATCCAGGACCATCATCTGTTAGAAAGAGCTGCAATGTTATTGTATTTTTATTTATGTTTTTAAATTTATTTATTAAATAAATTTTTTTTGAGACGAAGTTTCTCCATGTTGGTCAGGCTGGCCTCGAACTCCAGACCTCAGGTGATCGGCCCGCCTCCGCCTCCCAAAGTGCTGAGATTACAGGTGTGAGCCACTGCGCCCGGCTTGTATTTTATTTTTTTAGAGACAGGGTCTTGTTCTTTCACCCAGGCTGAAGTGCAATGGAGCAATCATTGCTCACGTCAGTCTCCAACTCCTGGGCTCAAGCGATCCTCCCATCCCAGCCTCCCCCGTAGCTGGGACTACAGGCATATGCCACCATGCCGGGCTTCTCAGAGCTGCAATTTTAAATTGGGAGAGGGGAGACCTCCCTGTGGAGGTGGCAGGTTATCAAGACAGATGGTGTAGAGAAGAACCTTCCAGTCCAAGGGAAAAGGCAGGTCCTGCTGTGCTCAGCAGTGGCCAGAAGTACTGTCATCCCCATCTTAGAGACGGGGACAGGGCCGCAAAAGTGTCAGGGCGTTTCCTGGTTCCTCAACAAACAGCTGAATCCGAAGTGGTCCGGAGGATCCAGCCTCCTTGCCTGGGGCGAACCTCCCCTGGAGCGCGCGAGCGCGCAGGGCGCACAGGCCTCTAGGGTCCCGGGTCCGGCTCAGGCTCAGGCTCGGCGTCAGCAAAGGGACCTGCGCGGCGCCCTGGGGCGGGGGAGGCCCGAAGGCCAGCGGCCAGTACCTCACAGCCGTTAGAGCCCCGGGCGGAGGTCTGGGCGCTGCGGGAGCGGCAGGCGGGCCCAGGGAGGGGGGAGCCGGGTCCACTACAACCGCGGCTGGGTACGGGGCCGTCAGGGCGGCGTCGGGCAGGGGTCCGATCCCAAACCCCGACCACACGCCGCCGCGAGGTCGCCTTCCTACCGAAAGGGCGGCCACGGCGGACGGGAAGCCGTGCACAAGGATCACCATCTCTTGGGGAGGAGAACGGGGGTGTTCCGGTGAGCCCCGCCGCTTCCCACCACGAGTCCCCTCCAATCCCACCCGAGAGGGGGTCCTCACTCCAGGCTTCAGACCAGCCCAGGCCCCGCCCCTGACTGAAGACACGCCCCCTGCACCTGCCAATTTCAGGCCCCGCCCCTACCTGAAGGCACGCCCTCTGCACCTCCCAATTTAGTCCCCGCCCCTGCCTGAAGGCACGCCCCCTACACCTGCCAATTTCAGGCCCCGCCTCCATCCCAAGTACCCACCTCTCCCCTCTGCTTTGCTCCTGCGCTCCACCAGACCCAGAGTGCCCACCAAGACCCCTACTCTGGACCCCAGCCTGGATCATCACCCCTGCCCCAGCTAGCTCCTCCCGGAGTTCCACTGCCGACATTCCCAGCGCACCGCCTCCCCGTCACGCTCCTCCCCTGCACAGTCCGTCCCGCCCTGGACACCCCGCCTACTTCACAGGCCTGTCTGGTCCCTCTCAGCAGGCCTGTGCCATGCGGGGTCCGCCTCCTCCAGGAAGCCTTCCTCCCGGCACAGAAGCCCTCCCCGTGTCACCAGGGCCCTCGCCCGCTGGTCTACCAAGCCCCGCCTTTTTTGTGGCCCTCCTTGTACTGCTGGACCGGACAAGCAGGGTTGACAGTGAACACCACGTTGACGCGGCCCCAGTGCCAGCGTTTCAGGCAGTAGAGCACGTAGACGCCGAAGAAGCGCCCCGAACTCACCGCGATTCCCACGGGACCCTTCGAATTATAGAAAATAATCACTAACGAAGCCTACTGCAGTGTCAGCACCGACATCAAGAAGAAAACCTGACCAGCACCTCCAAATCCGCTTTATCCCTCCCTGGTTCCTCCCCCCTGGGTGCCCGCTGTGGTGCCATCCCACCCATCAGTAGTTGAGTGCAGCAGCCCCTGTAGGACACCTGGCAGATGGGGTCACAGTCGTGCTGGGCTCTCGGGCTCACTCTGGAGCTGGGGGCTCCTCCGGCAGCTCAGTGCAGCAGGCTAGGGGTGGTGGGGGCTGCCACCTGTCCCTGGGCCCTCAGGGCTCCCTTCCTTCCCACAGCGGCCAAGATCACAGGTCTCTACAATGACTCGGGCTGCCCCAGAAGACCTTGTGCAGAGGGGTGCTGATGACCCTGCCCTGTGGATCGGGAAGCCTGGTGACAAGTGAGGGCAGCAGCTGCAAGGGAGGGGCTGGTGCCCAGGGGCTGGGACTGATTCTTAGTTTCACTCACAGGCCCCCACCCCTCTGTGGGGCCATCCCTGCTTCAGGGGACTATGTGGCCAGACCTGGAGACAAGGTGGCTGCCTGGATGAAGGCGGTGGGTGGGAACAAGCAGTGGATACTGGCCAAGGTGGTCAGTTACAGCCACGCCACCCACAAGTGAGTGACACCAGCCCCCGGGCTGCTCTCAGCCCCCTCCTGCCCCACAGCCCCAGAATGACTACTCCACCCTATTTGAAGACACCTTCTATGCAGACAGCTTCTCCCCTCACCTCAGTGTGGCCCAGAGGTACCTGGTGGCTTCTAAGGAGCCCAAGAAAAGTGACGCCGGCTGGCGGATTCAATGTCCTCCACCGTCTTGGGGCAGGAGAGCAGAGGATATGCTGGGATTAAACAGACATCCCTCCTCCACAGGTCTCCTGAGTTTTACTTCTCCAGATCTCTCTCCCCTCCCCCAAGTATTGATGACCTGGGGAGCTGGAGGCTGGGAGAGAGGTGACCATATTTCGCCCCACTGGGTATTCACTCTTTCAGCTCAGAGTTTCTCTTCCTTTCCAATACAGGCTCTACATCGAACACAAATCATATTTTATTTTACTTAAACTTTATTTTCTTTGGAGGGAGGGGCTTGCTCTGTCATCCAGGCTGCAGTGAATGGGCATAATCATAACCCACTGTATCCACAACCCCCTGGGCTGAAACGATCCTCCAGCCTCCGCTCCCCAAGTAGCTGGGACTACAGGTGAGTGCCAGCAGGTGTGGCTAATATTTTTACATCTTTGCGAGATGAGGTCTCACTATATTTACCAGGCTGGTCTCGAACTCGTGGCCTATTCGATCCTCCCAGCTCAGCCTCCCAAACCGCTGGGATTGCAGACATGAGCCACTGTGCCTGGCCCAAAAATCATACTTTATTCTTGAGCCCCTTGGTCAGGCTTGACTCGCACACTCCCTCTGCAGTGACCCCGGGAGCCCCTCTCACAGCTGGGAGCGGAAGCTGAGGCTGCAGCCTGCCATCTTCTCCGCGTAGTCCTCGTCGAAGCGCTCATTCTGCGCCACGGTGAAGGTGGTTTTCCAGTCCCCAGCTATGCCTGGGGGAAGAAGGGAGGGAGCAAAGCTGGAGTCTCACCCCAGGGGAGGCCCCGGAGTGACTATGGGGAGGCTCCAGCTGCTGCTCCCACCCTCCCCAAACCCCCATGTTGGCTGGCGCCCACCTCTCCTCATGAAGGGGGAGATGCTGTGGTCCATGAACTCCTGGGGGGGCAGTGGTGTAGTTGGTCATGGGGTTCTTCTTCATCTCCTTGAACGAAGTGTGCTGAACGATGAGGTCCACGGTGTCCTCCGGCAGGGAGCGCCCCACAAACTCCAAGATTTTCTGAATCTCCCTTTTGGGGTTCTGAGAAGGAGAGGGCTCCTCAGTGGAGGCTGAAACAAAAGGGGTCCCCTTCTCTAACCTCAGAGGGCATCTGGCCACTTCCCCTAGAAACCTGGAGAGTAGCTCCTTGACCCTCAGGGTCCCGTCCCCTGGGTAAAATGAATTGCTCTCTGCCCTGGGATCCCTTGAGAAGCTGGGCTTGGCTCCTACGACGAGTCATGATAGGGATGGTTTTCTTTCATGACTGTGTCTCTGGGCTGGAACACTCTTGGCAGGGAGAAGCAAGAGGACTAAGTATCTGATCCGTGACCACCTGTGCAGCTGACTCTGGTGCGGGAGATAAGAGCTGTTCGGGGGCCTGCTGCCAGGTGGGGCTGCAGCTGGGAGGCCTGGGCCAGGGAGGCAGGATGGGGAATCCGGGCCTGCTGTGGGGGCTGCCCGGAGAGGGGACTAGGTGGCCTTGGTGGGTCCCTGTGAGGTGCCTGCCCCCAGGTGTCACATGGAGGGCAGCAGCACAGGCGGTCTCACCTCCTTCATGTCTTCATAGAAGAGGTAGAGAACAGGGTGTGTGCGGCTCAGCTCCCACCACTCCCGCACGTGCTGGTACCAGGACCCGTAGGACACTGGAGAAGCGGGCGGGGGGCACCGACACAGGGTTGCTGTGTGTTGTAGACACCACCCCTCGGCTCCACACCCTCCTTCCTCCAGTCAACCCACCTTCTCCGGCCATGAACTTCTCCAGGAAGCTGTCCCAGGTCCCAGGCTCAGGATGTGCCTTTTCCATTCGGTGGAAGTGGTAGTAGGAGACGGCCACGTCCTTTGCGTTGCGGGCAACATAGACCACCTGCAGGGGCAGAGGACCCAGCCCAGCGCCATCACATGGCCCGCCCAGGCCAGCTCAGCTCTTGGTTTGGCAAAGGAGGAACCTGAGGCTTAGAGGCTGACTTGCTTGAGATCTCACAGCACAGGTAGGTCCAAGTTGGGATCTGAAACCTGCTCAGATGTCAAAGTCTGGCCTGGTCCCTGGATCCATATTCTATATTAATGTAATCTGCATTAACGCCATGACACCCTGATCTGGAGCAAGGCATGCCCAGTTCCCACCAGCCCCTCCTCTTCCGGCCTGTGAGCACCCACATGCTGCCTTTCTCAAGTGTGCACTGTAGAGACTCACTATCCTGGCATTGGACCCCCTTCAGAGCAAGAGGGCAGACCATATCCTCTGTCAAGATGTGATGAAGGCTGGGCACGGTGGCTCATGCCTTTAATCCCAGCACTTTGGAAGGCCAAGGTGGGCAGATTACCTGAGGTCAGGAGTTCAAGACCAGCCTGACCAACATGGCGAAACCCCATCTTGACTACAAATTCAAAATTAGCCGAGGGTGATGATGGGTGCCTGTAATCCCAGCTCCTTTTGAGGCTGATGCAGGAGAATCGCTTGAACGTGGAAGGCGCAAGTTGCAGTGAGCTGAGATCAAGCCACTGCACTCTAGCCTGGGCAACAAGAGCAAAATTCTGTCTAAAAAAAAAAAAAAAGATGGGATGAGCCTGGCGGAGGCAAGGAGGCCTTTCTAGAATAACAGAAACATGGCTGGGAGGGTGCCCAAGCCTCCCTTTCTGACCTTCCCTGCCACTCAGCAGGAACTTTATTTTTTTGTAGAGATGGTTTTGCTCTGTTGCCCAGGCTGGAGTGCAGCAGCAGGCAGGGCTCACTGTAGCCTCCAATTCACATAAACAATCCTCCCCACTGAGCCTCCTAAGTAACTTGGAACAGTCTGTGCCACCACACCAGGTTTTTAAATTTTTTTGTAGAGATGGGACATCATCTCTACAGCAGTGTTGTCCAGGCTGATGATCTCCATCTCTCGCCTTCAAGGGATCCTCACACCTCAGCCTCAATCTGGGATGACAGGTGTGAACCACTGTGCCCGGCCTCACCTTGATCTTCTGATCCAACAGAGTCTGGGGGAGCAGGGCCAGGGGCAGGTGTGACTTGATGAGGCGTGGGGACGGTGTGACTTTCAGAATCTCCAGCCCTGAGTAGTGGGTCAGGGAAGGTCTGGTGAGCTGAAGCCCCAGCCCTGTCTACCTCCACTCCCCTTCCCCCCAGGACCCCGCCACATACCTGAGGGATCCCCTGGATCATTGACCTCAAGGAAGGGCACCCGTATGTAGATGGGAGCCCGTTTACACTTCTCTAGGTCACCGTGTTGGTAGATCATGTCCAGTATTTGGCTCACCCAGGTAGTGCCTGGAGAGGGAGGGGACAGGGAGGTGAACATGACTGTTGCTGGCCAGGGTGGGGGCTGCTGCCTGGGAGAAGGTGGGTGGCCCTCCTCACCTACCAGACTTGGGGTAGGTGTTGATGAGCAGGTCATCAGGTAGGGCTTGGAAGCTCTCCAGGGGCCCCAGTGCGTCTGCGAAGTACTTGATGAGCGGGACCCCCTTCACATACTCCAGAGGTCGGCGGGTGGTGTCCTGGTTCAGCTCCATGTTGCTATATCAGGGACCAGAGCCAAGCCCACATCCCTTAACACCATCACAGCAACACTGTGTGTAGAATTCTTTTTCTTTTTTTTTTTTTTTTGAGACGGATTCTCACTCTGCCACCCAAGCTGGAGTGCAGTGGCACAATCTCAGCTCACTGCAACCTCAACTTCTTGGGTTCAAGCAATCCTCTCCCCTTGGTCTCCCAAGTAGCTGGAATGACAAGCATGTGCAACCACAACCAGCTATTTTTTTTTTTTTTTAGTGGAAGTAGAGATGGGGTTTTACCACGTTGGCCAGGCTGGTCTTAAATTGGCCTCAAGTGATTCGCCCACCTCGGCCTCCCAGTGGGCTGGGATTACAGAGGTGAGCCAGCGCCCAGCTGCTCCTTTGCAGAGTTTTTGCTTTCGGGGGAAGTCACTGAGGCCTAGGGAGGCTGAGTGACTTGCTGGCACTCACAGAGCCAGTCAGTGGTGGGGCTGGGGCTGAAAACCAGTTCTGCGTCTAGCGCGGTGGTTCCCCAGCCTGGCCGAAGCTTTCATTCGCCTGCAAAGCTGTGCAAAATCCCAGGGCCTCAGCCATGGTGCAGACCAGCGAAAGTGCCCTTGCGGGGTGGGGCCCAGATATCAGAGTGTGTGAAGGTCTCCAGGAGACTCCAGCTGCCCTGAGGAAGCTCGAGGCCTGCCTGTGCTGTCTCCCTGCCAGCCGGCGCCCTTTGTCTCACCATTTCCTGCTGAGACCCCAGCCTCCACCCAGTGGGCTCCTCTCCTGGATGCTCCCCTTCTTCTGGGCCCCTCACATGTGGAAACCTCCCAGGTCGGCCAAGCCTGTGATCCACTTGCCCGGTCACAGTCCACTTGGGCTCCAAGACAAACATGGCACATTGAGCAACTGAGCTGTTATTGGGGGCCAGTGCCTGGTGCGGGAATGAGCAAAACTGATGACTCAGCAGAAGGAGAAGCCTGGGCAGGGTGACTCCTGCCTGTAATCCCAGAGCCTTGGGACACCAACAGGGAAGGATCCCTTGAGCCCAGGAGTTTGAGACCAACCGGGGCAACAAAGCAAGACCCCTCTACAAAAAGTACTTTTAAAAATTAGCCGGGTGCAGTGGCTTGCTGTTGTAATCCCAGCTATTCAGGAGGTTGAGGTGGGAGGATGGCCTCAGCCTAGGATTTTGAGGCTGCAGTGGGCCAGGATCCCACTACACTCCAGCCTGAGTGACAGAGCAACACCCTGTCTCAAAAATACACAAAAGAAAAGAAGGGAGGGAGGGGGATTCCGGCCAGGCTGGGTTGTCCACGGGGAGAAGCAGGGATGGCAGAGGCCTCGGCTTCTGGAATGTTGGAGCCAGAAGCTGTGCAGGGTGAGGGCGACCTGGGCCACTCCACTCTGGAACTCACCTGAGCTCTCTGGAACCTGGCCTTGTGCTCTCCTGGCCTGCAGGGGCTGAGTGTGGTTGCGGTGTGGGGGAGTGCAGGGCTGTGCTCTGCACTGAAGGTTTTGAAGGTTCAATGTGGGAGGGATCTGGAGTCAGGGCTGGGACTTGGCTCAGCTCCAGGAAGGAAGGGCTGGGGTTGAGGGTGCGGACCTCAGCTGCAGCCAAGCTGAGAGCGCCCTACAAACCCAAGATGTGAGTTTAGTGTGTAGAAAACACAAGAATGAAAGGCAAAAGGGGCCTTTGGTATTTGGAGTTTTTTTGTGAGCTGTCACCAGGCTCCTGACCTTCTCTCTGATGACCTTCTCTCTGATGACCTTCTCTCTGAACTCCACCCGGCAGGGCAGGCCAACAGACAAGTTTTCTTTTTTCTGTTTTTCATGAGACAGAGTCTTGCTCTGTCGCGCAGGCTGGAGTGCAGTGGCGCAATCTTGGCACACTGCAACTTCCGCCTCCTGAGTTCAAGCGATTCTCCTGCCTCAGCCTGCCGAGTAGTTGGGGAGTAGTTGGGATTACAGGCCTGCGCCACCACACTCAGCTAATTTTTGTATTTTTAGTAGAGATGGGGTTTCACCATGTGGGTCAGGATGGTCTCAAACTCCTGAGCTCAGATGATCTGCCCACCTCGGCCTCCTAAAGTGCTGACATTACAGGTGTGAGTCACCATGCCTGGTGGACAAGCTTTCTCTAATTGATCCAGGCAGGGGAGCTAAGTGAGTGGAGGGGAAAGGTGGGATAGGCAGGCCTGGGAAAGGTCACCTACCTGCTGGCTCCAAGATAGTCTTGAAGGCGCCAGGGGTTCTGACCCAGTGCAGCCCTCAGGCCCCTATCAGCCCAGGTATTCCAGGTTCTGACCACAAGGCCAGTCTGGAGTGATGTGTGTGGGCAGAGTGAAGAGGCAGGGGTGGAGCAGAGCATGGACGCATAGAAGAAAGAGGCTGAGCGTGGTGGCTCACGCCTGTAATCCCAGCACTTTGGGAGGCCAATGAGGGTGGATCACCTGGGGCCAGGAGTTCGAGACCAGCCTGGCCAACATGGTGAAACCCTGTCTCTACTAAAAATACAAAAACTAGCTGGGCGTGGTGGCAGGTGCCTATAATCCCAGCTACTTGGGAGGCTGAGGGAGGAGAATTGCTTGAACCTGGGAGGCAGAGGTTTCAGTAAGCCAAGATCACACCACTACACTCCAGCCTGGGCAACAGAGTAAGACTCCATCCCCTCCCCCACAAAAAAAAAAGAAAAAAAAGAACAAGGAAACAAGGACACACTGGAATCCCATTGCCCTGGGAGTCAGCTTCAGCTTCATGGCTCCCAGGGCACCTCACAGAGCATCAGTAGAAGATCCTAGAAGAACAACAACCCTGGCAGGTGCTTTTCTTTCCTTGGGTTTGAAGGAGGCTCCACAGACAGGGGCTAGAGGAGGCTGGGGCTTGGAAGTCACAGGGCCCTATGGAAAGAGAGCATCCCCCATCCTCCTTGGTCTTTGTCCTCACTATTTGCATTTAATTCCAAGGTGAGTCTCCCAAGCCTTCCAATAACTGCATGAGCTCAGAGGCAAGCAGGGGCAAGCTGAGGCATGGGGGGCAAGCTTAGGCATGGGGTTTCCAGGCAGAGCAGATGCTGCTCACATGCTAGGGCCACGGGCTTCTCCCTCCTCTGAGCCCCTACAGAAGCCCCGTGACTGGCAGGACCTTGGGCTACTAGCTCCACCCACCCCCTCAACAAAGACCATAAAGCACCCTTGACTCAGACTTTTTTTATTGTATTCAACTAAAAACCCGCCATATCTGGATCCGTGGCAGGTGGCACAGAAAAGAGGTAGGAGGGGGATAGGGACCCCAAGGATCAGGTCTCCAGCAGGTCTGTCCAGTGTGCCTGCAGAGGCAAGAAAGGTCACAGGCAGCCCAGGGCAGGGAGTGAGGCAGGGAGCCCGCAGCCAAAGCCCACTCACCTCTTCTAATTCTGAGTCTTCTACTTCTTTCTCAGTGTTCATCTGGCACAGCCAGATCAGGTCTCCCCCAAAGCAGTGACTTCTCACAGCTACCAAGGGGACGGGCGGGTAGGAGATACAGTGGCAGACTCCACAAGCTGCCTCCAGGCTCAGCCCTGGAGGCTGACATGAGGACTCAGCTGTCCGGGGCCTGGACTGCACAACTGGGCACCCTCTTCCCAGAGCTGGACCAGGCTGGGGCCGGGGGACTGCACTCACCTAGGGCATTGGCCCTCTAGGGGCAGAAGCTGCCCTGGTTCTTCCCGAAGGAACTCCTCTGCCAGGCAGATCACGTGGGCCCTTAGGAGGCAGCCAGGGTGGGGGGGCAACACAAGGGTCCCTGTTCATCCTGTCCTAGGCAGCAGGCAGGTAGGAGACAAGGAGAGAGAGGCAGCTGGCAGCGAGTCCCTCTGTGCAGCAGGCACTGTTCTGGGCATTATACAGCTCCATCCCGAGAGGCAGCAGTGACTTATTTACGTCTTACAGATGAAGAAACTGAGGTGGGGAGTTAAATCCTTGCCCCCTGGGGCTAAGCTGGTAAACGTCCTGTGAGCATCAGCAGTGACTGACTGAGTCACAGCCTCGCCACTGCAGCCAGAACTGAACTTCCTAACAGCTCAGCAACCTCCCCGCAGGACACTGAATCTCTGCAGGGCAAGCCCTCTACTCACTCACAATTACCAAGAGCTCAGTAGAAGGTGCCCATCGTCCATTATTTAATTAAATATTTAGGCTGGGCACGGTGGCTCAAGTCTGTAATCCCAGCATTTTAGGAGGCCGAGGCAGGTGGGATCATGTGGGATCACCTGAGGTCAGGAATTTGAGAGCAGCCTGGCCAACATGGTTGAAACCCCATCTCTACTAAAAATACAAAAATTAGCTGGATGTGGTGGCGTAGGCCTGTAATCCCATCTACTTGGGAGGCTGAGGCAGGTGAATCGCTTTAAACTTGGGAGGCAGAGGTTGCAGTGAGCCGAGATTATACCACTGCACTCCAGCCTGAGTGACAGAGCGAGACTCCATCTCAAAAAAAAAAAAAAAAAAATTTCTTGGCCATCGCCTCTGTGCAGGACTTTGTTCTACAGCAGTGATAAAAGCTGCCCTCTGAGAGTAGAGTATAGTAGTTGGGGTGGGAGAGACTAATGAGATTGATAAAACACTTAGCATGCCAGACAATATCAAGTGTTAAGGAAAAAGGGGGTGGCAGGGAAGTACACAAGAATGAGCTCAATTAATTTCATTGTTTTAGAGACAGGGTCATGTCCAGGCATGGTGGCTCATGCCTATAATCCCAGTACTCTGGGAGGCTGAGGCAGGAGGATCACTTGAGGTCAGGAATTTGTGACCAGCCTAGACAACATAGCGAAACCTTGTCTCTACTAAAAACACAAAAATTTGCCGGGTGTGGTGGCCCATGCCTGTAATCCCAGCTACTTGGGAGGTTAAGACAAGAGAATCGCTTGAACCCAGGAGGCAGAAGTTCCAGTGAGCTAAGATCACTACACTTCAGCCTGGGCAACAGAGCAAGTCTCCGCCTAAAATAAAGAAAAGAAAAAAGAAAGAGAGAGAGAGTGCAGATCGCTCCAATCAGAACTCACTGCAGCCTTGAACTCCTGGGCTTGAGTGGTCCTCCCACCACAGCCACCCCAGTAGCTCAGATAACAGTCTCGTGTGTGCCACCATGGCCATCTACTCAGAGCTGCAACTATAAATTGGGAGCCAGAGAAGACCTCACTGAGAAGGTGGTAGGTTATCAAGACAGATGGCCTTGGGAAGAACCTTTCGTCAAAGGGAAATGGTGAAGGCCCTGAGCAGGTCCTGCTTTGCTCAGGAATGGCCATAAGTACTATAGCATCTGCATCTTAGAGATGGGGGATAGGGTGGCGAAAGCGTGTCAGTGGGTTCCCTCAAGAAAGAGCTGGATCCGAAGTCGTCTGGACCCTAGAGCCACCTGTGCCTGGGGTAGACCTCACCTGGATGGTCCGGGCGCACAGGGCGCAGCAGGCCGTTGCATCCCCTTGGTCTGGCTCAGGCGTGGCGTCATCAAACGGGCCTGCATCGCGCCTTGGGGCCGGGGCCTGGGGCGGTGGAGGCCCGAAGGCCAGGGGCATGTGCGGCGGCGGCGGCAGGCAGAGGTCCTGGCGGAGGTCGGGGGCGCAGCCAGCGCAGCGTGAGCGGGAGGCGCGCCCAGGGCGGTGCGCGCAGCATGTGTGCCAGCACGCGCAAGTGGAATGCGAAGGCCGTCTCTCCACGCAGGCGCGGCCCCACGTGCGCTAGGCGGCGCGAGGAGTGCGGGTGCTGCCAGGCCCACTCGAACTGTGGGCGGGGTACGGGGCGTCAAGGTGGCTCGGAGCAGGAGGCGGATCCCAAGCCCTCCCCGGCCCGCAGCCGCCCAGTCTCCTTCCTTACCCGAAGGGCAGCCACGGCGGATGGGAAGCCGTGCACAACGAGCACCATCTCCCTGGGGGAGCAGAACGGGGGTGTCCCTGTGAGTCCCACTGCGGGTCCAGCCCAGCACCCTTGCCGTGGGTCCCCGCCAATCCCACCCGAGATCGGGGTCCTTACTCCCGGCTTCGGCCGAGGCCCAGGCCCCGCCCCTGCCTGAAGGCACGCCCTTTGTTCCTGCCCACCTCAGGCCCCGCCTCCAGCCCAGGTACCCACCTGTCCCCCTCTCCTCTCCCTCCTGCGCTCCACGCGACCCCAGCGTGCCCATCAAGCCCCCTACGCTGGACCCCAGCCTGGATCATCACCCCCGCCCCAGCCAGCTCCTCCCAGAGTTCCTCCACGTAGATGCCCCGGGCACCGCCTCCCCGTCACGCTCCGCCCCTGCGACAGGCCCCGCCCCCGCCCTGGACGCCCCGCCCATGTTACATCAGGCCGGTCCCTCTCCGCAGGCCTGTGCCCCACGGGTCCGCCTCCTCCAGGAAGCCTTCCTCCGGGCACAGAAGCCCAACCCGTCTCACCAGGGCCCTCGCCCGCTAGTCCTCCAGGCCCCGCCTTTTTTGCGGCCCCCGTTGTGCTGCTGAACCCGACGAGCAGGATTGACAGTGAACCCCACGTAGACGCGGCCCCGGTGCCGGGGGTTCAGGCAGTAGAGCAGGTAGACGCCGAAGAAGCGCCTCGGCCTCGCTGCGAACCCCGGGGGACCCATCGGGCCTCGGGGTTAGGGGACAGCAGCAGGGGGCTGACTGCCGTGACCTAGGGCCCAGGGGAGGGCTGGATCGCTAGGGCTGCAGGGTGCTTGCTTCGGAACAAGCTCTCAGGGACTACCCCGAGGCTGTCTGGAGGCCGCCGTGGTGCGGGTTCTGCCCCAACCCTGTCTGGAGGCGGGTGTAGAAGTCCGACCTCGGAAGCCAGGCTGCGAGCACCTACCAATCAGCATCGGCTCCGCCCGAGTCCCACCTTCTGAGGACTCTGATTGGCTGACGGATGGCAAGCGCGAAAAGCCGAGACCGTTGGAAAGTCCGACTGCTTGAGGGCGGAAGTACTGCGTGGACGTACGCCTTAGTAAGGGCGGAAGTGGGTTCCCCCAGCGGAAGTGGCTCCCGTAAGGGCGCAAAGTAGCGTGGCCGGGGTCCTAGCTGGGGTTCTATCCCCCTCTGGGCTGCCGCCCCGGCTGGCATACCGCCATGGAACTCAGCGCCGAATACCTTCGGGACAAGCTGCAGCGGGACCTGGAGGCGGAGCATGTGGTGAGTTGAATCGCCCGATGAGGGGGAAAAGAGCTCTGCGGACGGGTTCGGTACCATTCATATTCTTCCGCTCGGTAGGAGGTGGAGGACACGACCCTCAACCGTTGCGCCTGTAGCTTCCGAGTCCTGGTGGTGTCGGCCAAGTTCGAGGGGAAGCCGCTGCTTCAGAGACACCGGTGAGGCCTTGGGAGCACCTTGCCCAGCTCAGTCTCAGCTCCGGCACCACAACCCCAGCCACTCCCTCTTCCCCTGCAACCTAACTCCCGCACTCCCGCGGGCGTGGCTCAGGGACCTTGAGGGATCCCGCCTTCGTGGCCCCTGCTTCGAGTATTTCGATGTAGACACTTCCCACGTACGTGTTCCCACGGCCTGGGGACTACAACCCTGGGGACACCTACAGTCTCTTGGGTCACCCCAGCCTCGGGTGTGCTATCCCGGCCTGCTGTTTCCTAACCTCATCTCTCGTCCCAGGCTGGTGAACGCGTGCCTAGCAGAAGAGCTCCCGCACATCCATGCCTTTGAACAGAAAACCCTGACCCCAGAGCAGTGGGCCCGTGAGCGGCAGAAATGAGGAACTAGGACCTGCACAGCCATTAAATTATAAATCTGGACCAGCTTCTGTGTCGGTGTGTGTGTGGGAGGACTGCTGAGTCCGAGTCTAGGACCTGGGTTCTCCCTGCCCTGCCTCCGTCCATTGTTTGACCTTGGACAAGTCCCTTTCCCCATGTAGGCTCCATCCCTGCTTGTAAAATGAAAGTTCTATCGTGAAAGTCCCTTCCAGGGTCTGCCTAGAAAGCCTTCGCTCTGTAATTCCATTTAGACGTCTAGGAGTCTGTACTGCCACCACCCACCCAGCTCCCAGAGAGCTCAGGATTCCTGCTCTCTGCCAGCCTTCAAGATGCAGTGATGAGAAGGTGCTCCAGATTTCAGGGCTCTGACCAGTTGAACAAACCTCTTCCTCTCCTCGACGTCACCGCAGTGTCAGAGGCATAATACAGAATTCCGTATATTCCCTGCAGGTTCCCCCAGGCCTTGTCAGGCCCAAGAGGGAGTGGTACCCAAGTAGGGGGTCATCACCACCTGAAATGCTGATGTTTTCAGACCCACTGGAGAAAGTCCAGTGGCCCCATAGCCCTGGGCTTGATGTTGCTACAGCTACCCCATGGAGGACCATGGAGGTTTTAGGAATAGTAGATGTGGGAAGGGGATAGGGGTGAGATTAGAGCAGGAATATAAGGCTGACCAAGTCAGAAAATTGGGATAGGTGATGTCTCTGTATCAGTCTTCACCACAGATTAGCAGGGTTGCTGGCACCTTGTTTTTGTTTGTGGTTTGTTTGTTTGAGACAGAGTCTTGCTCTGTTGCCCAGGCTGGAGTGCAGTGGTGCCATCTCAGCTCACTGCAACCTCCACCTCCCAGGTTCAAAAGATTCTCGTACCTCAGCCTCCTGAGTAGCTGGAATTACAGGTGTGCACCACCACACCCGGCTAATTTTTGTACTTTTAGTAGAAGCGGGGTTTCACCATGCTAGCCACATCAGCCTCAAACTCCTGGCCTCAAGTGATCTGCCCACCTCAGCTTCCCAAAGTGCTAGGATTACAGGATCACTTGAGGCCAGGAGTTGAGACCAGTCTGGCCAACATGGTGAGACCCCATCTTTACTGAAAACACAAAAGTTAGCCGGACGTGGTGGCATGCGCCTGTGGTCCCTGCTACTTGGGAGGCCGAGGCACGAGAATCACTTGAACCTGGGAGGCAGAGGTTGTGGTGAGCCGAGATTGCGCCATTGTACTCCATTCTGGGCACCAGAAATGAAACTCTGCCTCAGAAAAAAAACTAAGTAAATAAATAAAAAAGCAGGAGACTTAGGCTCTGACATGCGATCTGCCTTCAGTGATCTGGGCTTCTGCTTTCAGCCTCACTTTCGTTTGTAAACTAGGGTCAGCCTGTTGCTAGTTCTGTCTTTTCCTTACAAAAAGTTTCCTTGTTGTTTATTTATATTTTTTAAAGACAGGGTCTTGCTCTGTCGCCCAGGCTGCAGTGCAGTGGTGCGATAGTAGCTCATTGCAGCATTGATCTCGTGGGCTCAAGGATCCTCCCGCCTCAGCCTCCTGAGTAGCTGGAACTACAGGTGTGCACCACCACGCCTGAATTTTTTATTTTTTGTAGAGACGGTGTCCTCGCCACGTTGCTCACACAGATCTCAAACCCCTGGGCTCAAGTGATCCTCTTGCCTTGGCCTCCCAGAGTGCTGGGATTACAGGCGTGAGCCCCCTTGCCTGGCCTCCCTTGTTAGTTTTATCTTTGGACCTGCAGTTTAAAAGATGTTGGCCAGGTGTGGGGGGCTCACACCTGTAGTCCCAGCACTTTGGGAGACCGAGGTGGGCGGATCACAAGGTCAAGAGATCAAGACTACTAAAAATACAAAAGTTAGCTGGGCATGGTGGTATGTGCCTGTAATCCCAGCTACTTGGGAGGCTGAGGCAGGTGAGTCACTTGAACCTGGGAGGCAGAGGTTGCAGTGAGCCGAGATTGCACCACAGCACTCCAGCCTGGCAACAAAGCAAGACTCTGTCTCAAAAAAAAAAAAAAAAAAAAGATGTCCACCCCTTAAGTGATGGTTCATTTCCTCACAAACAACTACCAGCCGAGTCACATGCAACCTGATGCTTTGGTTGACGAGGAAGGGCAGATTTGGGGTAAATATGGGAATTTTTGAGGTCCCACGCTAGGGCCTTAAATAGCTCAGCTGTGTCAGCTCTGAGAAGGAGCTAGGAATCGGAGAGCAGTCTCCTGGCCCACATCAGCATGACTGGTTTCTACCCTTGAAGGCCCTGTTCCCATGCTGTAGGATGTTAGGGGGTATCCCGCATCCTTTGCCATGGGTTAGTCCCCTCAGCGCGGTAGAGGGAAGGAAGCTCAAGGGCTGGTCGGTTCAGCAAACCCTGGTTCTAGGGGACTAGTCATTAGAGTCTGGGAGATACAAGAAATAAAGCCATTTTATTATGATTTTTTTTCTTTGCCATGTGGCTGGGAGTCGGGAAGGAGTGGACGGGTGTGAATGGCTGACCCTGCTGAAGGCCCCGCGGGGCTCTACTTGGCCTGGACCGTCTCCTCCAGCCTGTCCAAGCGCTTCTGTAGCTCCTGCACCGTGGCCTGGAGCTTCCGCATCTCCTCCTCCAGCCGGGACACAGCATCCTGGGGACCCCGTGCTGCGTTAGGCCCAGCTCCTTCCAGGCGCCCCTTGCCCTGTCATCTGCTGAGCCCCATTCCAAAAGCCCCCCCAGGCCTCAGGCCCTTCTGTCGCTTAGCCAGTTGCTGCCTGGAGACCTGCAGGCCTATCAATCTGAAACCTGTTTTCTGAGGCCTCAGGATTACCCACTCCCAGGCCCGCAAAGATTCCCAATGTTGGGAGTTTCAGCTGCCCCAAATGCCAGCCCCCCCCACCCTCCCCCGCCTTATTCCCTGGCTCCCTGGCCCTCTCACCGAGCTGGGAGTGCCACTGGCCTCTGGTGCTGCCCTCCTACGCCCGGTGTCCAGGCCCCGGTTGACCCTCAGCTCCCGGCTCTTCGGGGGCACGTAGCCATCCTTGAGGGAGATGAGGAGGGGCCCAGCATCCCGACCCCCCAGCCACTCCTCAGCCGTGGGGGCAGGGCCGGGCCCTGCAGTGGGTGGATACAGGTCCTCCTGGAACAGGTCCGACTGTGGGCAAGGCCAGGGCTGGTGAGGAAAGCGCTTATGCCAGGACACCCCCCAGCAAGGCCGTGAAGTCAGTGCCCAGCCCAGAGCCCAGGGCGGGGCGGGGAAGCATCACCTTTCGAGGCACTGTCATGGCAATGGGCTCACACCTCCGCTCGTGCAGCTTGTAGAACCTGTGGGAAGGGGGGAGGTGAGCGGGGCCCACAGCCTGGTTGGGCGGGCTTGGGACTGCCCGAGGAGCATGCCGCGGTCAGGACCGAGGGTCAGTCACCTGGCGATCTCACACTTGTTCACCTCCAGGCCACGTTTGGGCATGTAGCCCATGCCCCGCTGGGACTCCTTGGAACTGAACATGGAGAGATAGTGCAGGAACGGGGCCTCGGAAGTGATCTCGAAGTACCGGATCGAGCTGTCACCCTGCAGGTGGCAGGTGTGGAGGGAGGGTCAACACCAGTGGATGACCCCTCCCCTGGCCCTCTCCAGGCCCTCTCCTGCCCACCTCCCGCCCCCACCCCGCCTTACGAGGCCACCTTGCCACAGAGGTAGACGATGTTGGTGTCAGGGTCAAAGAAGGGCAGCAGGACACCACTACTGGTGTCCAGCTCCTGCAGGGACAGCGGCTCCTCCAGGTGCTTCTGTAGACACAGGTGAGAGGTAAAATGCCAGGCCCTGGGATGGTAGTTTTCCCTGGGCAGTGACCTGTGAGGGCCCTCCTGACCAACCAGTGGGAACACCCATCTCACGCCTGGGTAAACTGAGGCCCATGGCCATCCTGCAAGGCAAGTGGCAGAGCAAGGACGAAACCTCCAGTCTTGATTCCCAGCCCCAGGGCCCTCAGCTTCCTGCCCCGGCACTCACTGTGTCCCACAGCGCCACCTGCCGCTCACTCATGCGGCTGAAGCCCGTGGTCAGGATCTTCCCCCTCCGACACGAACACAGCACGCACTGGCCGGGTCCCCCTCGTGGGGACGATCCTTCTCCTGCAAGGAAAGGAAGGTGGTAGGTCGGGCACCCATACACACCCTATGGGGCCAGTCCCAGGTGGAGGTGAGGGAGGGCAGCATCCAAGGGCCTGGCTGATGGTGGATAAGAAGGATCCAGGCTGTAGGGTCAAGGGTCAGGGTGCATGGCAACTCACAGCTACGACAGTGCCTTTGCGGGGCTCGATGATGCGCACGCGCTTATCGCGGCAGGAGGTACAGATGAGGCCTCCGTCTCGGCTCCAGTCCACACTATAGATCGTGTCCGGGTGCACATCTGGGCCCAGCGTCAGCACGGCTGCCCCAGTGCCCACATCCCACACCATGATCACGTTGTCACAACCTGCACATTCCCCAGTGTGAGAAGCCACGAGCCTCCTGCCCTCACCCACGGGAGGTCACCAGCCGCCCCAGCCCCTCCCACAGCACCTGCACTGAGCAGCACATTCTGGGCTGTGGGGTGCCAGGCCACAATGCCCACACGCTTGGTGTGGCCCTCCAGGGTGACGACGGGCTCCCGCAGGGGCAGTGTCAGGCCCCCATCCGGGATCTCCCACACCTGCAGAGGAGAGGCCAGTGAGTCTTTGGGGGCTCCAAATGTCAGATCCCATCCTAGAGCCCCCCCTCCCAGCCCCTGGGTCCCCACCACCACTCACCATGACTGTGCAGTCCTCAGAGCCACTGGCAATGACGTTGTCATTGTGGGGGGCACCAGGCGATGTCTAGCACAGGGGCTGTGTGGCCACAGACCGTGGGCACGTTCTTGTCCACACGTCCAGTCTGAAAGGCACAGCAGGGCCTTGGATGGAGTTGCTTTTGCCCCCCAAACGCAATCCAACCTCCCCACACCTCCTTCAGAGAGGCCCAGAGAGGAAGGCTGTGGGGTCCCTGGGAGCTGGACCAGGCCCTGGGGTGGGGAGGGTTTGTTCTCTTGTCCCAGTCCCAAAATGGCCTGGGCAAACCCCAGGAGGGCTGACCACACATGGCAGAGGATGTGGGCCATACGGGACCCTGGCGGAGTTCCCGCCAGTCTCTGTCTCAGTCTGTCTCTGCCCTTAGGTTTGGCACTCCACCCCAGCTTCCCCCGAGTGAGCCTTCCATGGGCCCAACTGGCCCTAGAGCCAGGACAGGTGTATGGGGACTAGGGGGGCACGGTTGGCTCCCCCAGAGAACAAGTGTGAGTGGTGGGGCTGCAGGGGTGGGTCCTCCCCAAAGGAGAGGGGCCAGGGAGCCTGTCATAACCGGCCCCAGGCGAGAGCAGAGGTTTGGAAATGGCTTCTTCCGGGGACAGCTGCTTCAGCAGGGCTTCCTGTGTGACAGCAGTGCGGGGCGCGGGCCCAGCTCTCACCCAGACAACCACTTCCTCTTCTCTTTGCTTCCATCGGCCCTTTTAAGGTAACAACTTGGGGGCCCATCTCCCCCTTCCTGTCTCACCCCCCCAAAGAGCACAGGAGCGTGCTGGGGGTGCAGGGCCGCAGGCAGCCGGTGGAGAGGACAGCAGGCTCCAGGGGAGGGCAGGGCTGGGGGAGGGGGAGAGCGCCTCTTGCATCATCTCTGCCCGTGAGCTGGGAGCCAGAGTTGCTAGGTCCTCAGGCAGGCCCAGAGCCAGAGTCCCTCCCAACCCTGAGAATGCTGCCGGGGCCCCCAGTCCCCATCCCAGCCCTCTCTGTGTTTCCATGGGGGAGACAGCCCCAGGCTGAGGCTCGGGAGGGTGGGTCGTGGCTCTGCAGGACTGTCTGCAGTCCTGGTCGGTGGTGTGACCCATCTTGTGTTGGCTCCTTCTGAGCGTCAGTTTCCACACAGCCACAGCACAGAGGAGCTGGAGGAAGCATGAGGCTCCTAGGGCCCAGCTCAGTTTTCCAGATGGCAACACGGGCCCCAGAAGGCTTGACGACAGTCATTTAATCAGGACCTCCATAGAGCCATGGGTCAGGTGGAGGAGCTGCTCCCCCCCAGGGCCCCAGGGGCTCACCTTGGCCAGGGGCAGCACCAGGAAGGCCCCCTCCCCCCACTGGCCTCACAGATCAGGGCCACGAACTTAGGGTTGACGGCACAGAAACCACTGTCCCAGGTGGTCTGTGAGACGCGAACATCCTCATAGCACTGGTCGGCCTTGGCCGGCTGTCCAAACACGTGGCGGAGCTTGCTGGATCGGACCACCTGCCGGCTCATTCTGGGGGCACACAGGTTAAGAGCATTTCTCCCTTCAGGTCAACTCTGATCTTCCAGTGGTCCCCCACCTCCCCTAGGACAACCCTCAGTCTGGCTTTTGAGGTCCCAGCATCATCTCCAGAGGCTCCCTACCGTGGCTGATGCCTGCTCCCCCTTTGCCGGCCTCTCCTCCCGTCTAACCTGCAAGCTCCTTCTCCCTGGCCCCCGGTCACTCTGAGCCACCCTCTCAATCTGTACCCTCAGCCTCTGCAGCAGAGCCCGGCATGGTGTTGCCCCTACTGCATGTTTGTTGACTGACTGGCTGACGGATGCAGAGCCCGTCTTTCCTAATGGTTCAGACTCAGGCGTCATCAGCCCAGATGGCTCTGAGGGTGGGTTCTCTCTTAGTTACCATGTCCAGAGCCCACCTCCCTCACACCCACACAGAGTGCCTCCTAAAGGCAGGGGCAGGGGCTGGCCTCCCTTGCCTGCTGGCACAAGGCTGGATACAGGAGGAAGTGGCGTGGGGGCTGCCCGAGCAGAGTGAGGCGGCAGGATGGCTTCCCCAGCAGGTCTCTGGGCACCAGAAGCCATCAGTGGCTCAGGTCCCAGTATCTCCTCCTCCCCATACCTCTGCCTCTCGCCTCCGCTCAGAAAAGCAGGTGCCCTTAAGAGCCATCTCCACCCCCATGTGAACTGCATACAGGAAGGGAGAGGCCACTCCGACTTCTCTGATGTCCAGCTAGGATGGTTTCCCCCAGTGTCTGGGTGGGGAGCCAGGAACTCCAGGGGTGACCCTGTGCCAACCGCATCACCTTCTTGCTCAGGGAAGGGATCTTTGCTGCCGCGCGGAGGGTGCTGTGCCCAGAGCCTCTGCCCCTAGCCTCAGCTTCGCCTGCTCACTGGGGGCTCCAGCACCCCTGGCCACCCCAGGATTCCCGAGGAGGCTGCTAGGTCGGCCTGCCCAGAGAGCGGTGAGGAGCATATGTGAAGAGCCCCAGTCTTGAGGGGCAGCCTGGGTCTGGAGAGAGGGGAGTCCTGGACCAGAGGTGGGGGGGGCAGGAAGCCATCGCCCCACCCTGCCTCCTCCCCCGCCGCAGGTACCAGGCCCGGAAACCACGGAAAGGGGGAACTTGGGCTTTTCTTGTTTTGCTCTCAACCCCTTCCTGTCTCCCAGGCTAGGGCAGCTGCCCCACTCACCCCCACCCTGCACCCGTCCCCACCCTCCTCAAGACTCAGTTCCGGGGGGAGTCGGGGCCTCACCACTGTGCTGACCCCCGGCCACCCACCTCCATCTTGGCCACGGTGGTCCCTCGCCCTCGCCTCCGCAGAGCGCTCTGGAGCCCCGGCAGCCCCCACTCCAGGCAGCGTCCCCCCGCGGGCTGCTGTGCCCGTTCTCCTGGCCCCGGCGCCGGCCGGGTCGCGGTGACAGCCGCGCGCCCCCGCAGCCCGCGGCTCCCACGCGCGCGCCGCCCCTACAGGTGGCCCTCGCCCCTGCCCACCCGCGCCTCCCAGGCCCAGCCTCACCTGCTGCCGAGAGAGGACAGTGACCCCCAAAAGCCGGAGGTGGAGGAGGAGGAGGAGGAGGAGGAAGGAGCTGGAGGAGCCGGGGACTCGCCCGCTGAGGATGCTCTTGTCAAGACAATGAATGAGAAGCAGCCGTGCGCCCGCCTCCGGGGTGGCCGCGCCCCTTGGGGCGGAGCTCTTCCAGGCCCGCCCTGCGCTCCCCCGGCTCCGGCAGCGGCCACCTCCCTCCCCGGCCCCCAGCCCGCGCCCCACGCGGGTCCCCAACCGAAGCATAGGCTGCCCGTCCGCCGCCGGGAAGCGAATCTGCACTTCTTTTTAACATGTCAAAACGCAAAAATACCCCGTTGCTTCTTTCCTCCCTGCGTTCGCCCCCAGCCTCCTCGCCAGCCTTTCCCTAGCAGGCACGAAAGCTCCCCCAGGCCCGCCCGCCAGGCCTCGGTGCGGGTCCCGGCCTGGCTGCGCCGCCGCCTCCTCCCAGCCCTGCAGACGCGAGCTCTGGGGGCGCGGGGAGCGCGGGCGAGAAGGAGCCCCGAGAGCGCCCCCTGCACCCAGGGGACCTGGCTCTGAGATCTACGCATGGGTGGCCCCGGGAGTCGCTTCGCCTCCCTGGGTCTCCTGTCTTCATTGGGAGCACCCCCTGCCCTCCTGCTGAAATAATTCGGCATCACGGGCACCTACTTTGTGCCAGGGCCTTAGGGGCGAGCAAGCCAGGCAGGCTTCCGCCCCTGAAGAGGCAGCCTGGGGGAAGGAGGAGGAGCCCACAGCCGCTCCTAGCCCAGGCTTCGACCGGGCTCGAGGGCAAGGAGGGGGTAGTTCCCACCCGTGGAATCAGAGGGGCTCCTGGAGGCAGCAACAGCGGGCAGGAAAGGCCCGCTCTAGAGTCAGACTCTGTCGTGAGTGTGACCGCAACCTGTCACCTGCTGACATGGGGCTGCTACTTAGCTTTTCTCAGCCTCAGTTTCTCCCTCTGTAACAGTCATACCTGCCACATAAGAGGTATGGAGATGATTACCTAAAATAACCCAAGGAAGTCAGTAAGCACCGCATCTAGAAAGTGGCAGGTGCTTAATCAATGTTAGTTCTGGGGCAGTCACTGTGGCTCATGCCTGTAATCCCAGCACTTTGGAAGCCAAGGCTCGCCGATCACCTGACGTCAGGAGTTTGAGACCGGCCTGGCCAACACGGTGAAATTGCATCTCTACTAAAAATACAAACATTAGCCTGTTGTGGTGGCACATGCCTGTAATCCTAGCTACTCAGGAGGCTGAGGCATGAGAATAGCTTGAAACCAGGAGGCAGAGGCTGCAGTGAGCCAAGATCGCACCACTACACTCCAGCCTTGAGAAAGAGCAAGACTCTGTCTCATTAAAAAAGAAAACAAAAGGTTAACTCTCATCATTCTTGCTTACAGAGTATCTGGGCTGGGCCTGAAAGGATGAGGAATAGCCAACAGGCAAGGCTAGAGGGGCGTCCTGTAGGCTGAGGAACAGCCCAGTCATGTGGAAAGGTTCAAGGAACAGCAGGGGGACAGGTTCAAGTCCCATCTCTGCCATTGATTGACTGTGCCATCTTGGCCAAGAAGCCTAATCTCTCTGAACCTTATTTTCTCATTGGTAAATGGGGAATTAATAAGATTTGTCCTGCCCACCTCACAAAGTTATGAGGCTCCGGCCGGGTGTGGTGGCTCATGCCTGTAGTCCCAACACTTTGGAAGGTCAAGGCAGGCAGATCACCTGAGGTCAGGAGTTGAAGACCAGCCTGGGCAACATAACAAGACCTCATCTCTACAAAAAAAAAATTGAAATTAGCCAGCTGTGACAGCGTGCACCTGTGCTCCCAGGTACTTAGGAGGCTGAGGTGGGAGGATTGGTTGAGCCCAGGAGTTCCAGGTTAAGAGTGGGCTGTGATTGCTCCATTGCGCTCCACCCTGGATGACAGAGGGAGACCCAGTCTCAATTCAAAGAAAAAAAAAGGGGGGGACCTTGGCCTCTCTTGTTCCTGCTAGTCTAGCCTCTTATCATTGCCTCTCTCTCTCTTTTTTTTTAGACAGGGTCTTGCTCTGTTGCTCAGGCTGGGGTGCAGTGGCACGATCACAGCTCACTGCAGCCTCAACCTCCCATGCTCAAACGATCATCCCATCCATCCTTGGAGTCTCTGTAGTAGCCGGGACCACAGGCACATGCCCGCTATACCTAGCTAATTATTTTCTTTTTGAGATGGAGTCTCACTCTGTTGCCCAGACTGGAGTGCAATGGTGCAATCTCGGCTCACTGCAACTCTCCGCCTCCTGGGTTCAAGTGATTCTCCTCCCTCAGCCTCCCAAGTAGCTGGGACTATAGGTGCATGCCACCATGCCTGGCTAATATTTTTTTTTAGTAGAGATGGGGTTTCAATATGTTCACCAGGATGGTTGTGATCTCCTGACCTTGTGATCTGCCCACCTCAACTTCCCAAAGTGCTGGGATTACCAAGCATGAGCCACCGTGCCCTGCCTAACTTTTAAATTTTGGTAGAGACGGGATCTCACTATGTGGCCTAGGTGAGTCTCAACCTCTTGGGCTCCAGCAATCCTCCTGCCTCAGCCTCCCAAAGTGCTGCAATTACAGGCATGAACCACCGTGCCTGGCCCCAGCGCCTCTTCATTGGATTTTCTTTTGGGGAAACAACCCTTCCTCACAGGCGGTCCATGAGGTTCAGGAGGGGACCTGGCATAGTCACATGGCCTGTGCTTTCCAGCCAAAGCAATCTGTTTTCATTGGCACAGGGATGGGCACTTGATGATTCATCTTGTGCCCAAGACTCATCTTGGAGCTGCTGTGAAAAAGATGCCCTCTTTCCACTGGGGGTTAAGGAACTGATAGTATGTAAGCCCAGCACTGCTGGTGACATCTTGCTGGCATGCAGGAAAAGCTGGCTAGAGCTGGGCATGGTGGCTCACGCCTTAATCCCAGCACTTTGGGAGGCCAAGGCAGGTGGATCACCAGAGGCCAGGAGTTTGAGACCAGGCTGGCCAACATGACAAAACCCCATCTCCACTAAAAATACAAAAATTAGCCAGGCATGGTGGTGTGCACCTGTAGTCCCAGTTGCTTGGAAGGCTGAGGCAGGAGAATCACTTGAACCTGGGAGGCAGAGGTTTTGATAAGCCGAGATCACGCCACCGTACTCCAGCCTGGATGACAGCACAAGACTCCATCTAAAAAAACAAAAGCTGGCCAGAATGAGTCTACACAGAGGTCTGCAGAGGCAAGATACGCAGACAGACATATTCTTGAGATCGTTTGAGTATCTGGATCAGGCTGTGCCCGAAATCCTTAACTTTTGTGTTGTGTAAGGCAATGCACTCCTTTTTCACGTAAGCCAATAAATTTGAGTTGGATTTCTGGCACTTGCAGCTGAAAAAGTTCTGATTACACCTACTCAGGAGGGAGACAGGACCAGAGACCTTTCCAAGGAGCCAGATACCTACAGTAGAAGTGGACTGTAGTGTTGGGATAAAGTCCAGACTTTTTTTTTTTTTTTTTTTTTGAGACGGACTCGCTCTGTCACCGGCTTGAGTACAGTGGTACCATCTCTGCTCACTGCAACAAGCGCCTCCCAGGTTCGAGCGATTCTCCTACTCAGCCTCCAAAGTAGCTGAGATTATGGGCACATGCCACCTTGCCTGGAAAATTTTCGTATTTTTAGTAGAGAGAGGGGTTCACCATGTTGGCCAGGCTGGTCTTGAACTCCTGAGCTCAGGTGATCCACCAGCTTTGACCTCCCAAAGTGTTGGGATTGAAGGCGTGAGCCACCATGCCCAGCCAAAGTCCAGAGTCTTTATAGCAAGGTTCACAGAGCTTCCCTGGTCTGTCCCACCCAAAGGAGGCTGTGGGGCATGGTGGGGTGGGGAATCCCTGAGAACCCTGGTTTCAGCATCTCCTTGCTGTCCCTGACCAGGTGCGGTTTCCTCATCTAGGACAGGTACACAGTGGCCCTTACTTTGCAGAGGATGAGGACTAATGGAAACTGTATATAAATGCTAGGCACAGCACCAGGAACCAGGCTGGAGTGTGCTGGCAAATTTCCCCCATCCCCTCCGCCTTCTCCATGGAGAAAGTGTGGCCCTAGAATGACACAAGTAACGTGTTGTCTTTGGGAAGTCACTTCCTCTTGGAGTTTCTGCCCTTCTCATGGTAGCATGCTTTGTATACACATGAAAGGGACTCTTTTTCTTTTTTTTTTTTTTGGAAACGGAGTCTCGCTCTGTTGCCCAGGCTGGAGTGCAGTGGCCCGATCTTGGCTCACTGCAACCTCCGCCTCACAGGTTCAAGTGAGTCTCCTGCTTCAGCCTCCAGAATAGCTGGGATTACAGGCTTATTTTCTGTATTTTTAGTAGACACAGGGTTTCACCATGTTGGCCAGGCTGGTCTTGAACTCCTGATCTCAGGTGATCTACCCGCCTTGGCCTCCCAAAGTGCTGAAATTACAGGCGTGAGCCATGGCGCCTGGCCCTTTTTCTTATTTTTAATTTAATTTAATTAACTTATTTATTTTTGAGACAGGGTCTCACTCTGTCACCCAGGCTGGAATGCAGTGGCACAAACATAGCTCACTGCAGCCTCCACCTCCCGGGTTCAAGTGAGCAATCTTCCCACCTCAGCCTCTCAAGGTGCTGGGACTACAGGTACATGCCATAATACCCAGCTAACTTTTAAATCTTTTGTAGAGATGGGGGTTTTGCTATATTGCTCAGGCTGGTCCTAAACTCCTGGACGTAAGCAATTCTCCTGCCTCAGCTTCCCAAAGTGCTGGGATTACAGGCGTGAGCCACCTCACCCAGCCCTCTTTTAATTTTTTTAGAGACAGAGTCTCACTGTATTGCTTATTTTCCATCCTCTTCCTTGCCCGTCCGTCTATCAATCCACCCATGTAATTGTGTCCCAGGCAGGATGCTTGATGGGGGCGGGGATTCAGAGGCTAATTACACACCCCTGCCCTTAGATGACAGCTGATCAAGAGAGGACTGATGAACGCTGCCCACCCAGGCCAGGCCAACAGTGCCCTGCAAACTAATTCCAGGCCTTTTTTTTTTTTTTTTTTTTGAGGCAGTTTCACTCTTGTTGCCCAGGCTGGAGTGCAATGGTGCAATCTCAGCTCATTGCAACCTCCCGCTTCCCTGTTTCAAGAGACTGTCCTGCCTCAGCCTCCTGAGTAGCTGGGATTACAGGCATGCACCATCATGCCCAGCTATTTTTTTATTTTTTAGTAGAGACGGGTTTCACCATGTTGGTCAGGCTTGTTTGGAACTCCTGACCTCAGGTGATCCACCCACCTCAGCCTCCCAAAGTACTAATTCCAGGCCTTTAATTGGAACTTTCTGTTGGATGAGTTATCACATTATAGGATAGAGGTCTAAGAAATGCTGGTAGTCATCTCATCATCGGAAGCAGGACTGCCTGAGAACAGAACCAACCTAGAGGACAGTAAAGTCAAGAAAGGGAGAAAGCAAGATAAACTAGACTCCTGGAGTCCTGGATCCAGCCGCACTTGAAGCTTGATCTTTCTAGCTTCAAATTCTCTTTTTTCTTATCAAATGTGAACTAGATTTCTTTCTTTCTTTTTAACTTGTGATGGTAATAAGATTTTATTTATCTTTTTAAAAATTTTTTTTAAATTATTTTTTTGAGATGGTGTTTCACTCTGTTGTTCAGGCTAGAGTGCAGTGCGTGATCTCGGCTCACTGCAACCTCTGCCTCCCAGGTTCAGGCGATTCTCCTGCCTCCGCCACCTGAGTAGTTGGGATTATAGACGTTCACCACCACACCCGGCTAATTTTTTTTGTATTTTTAGTAGAGATGGGGTTTCACCATGTTGGCCAGGCTGGTCTCGAACGCCTGACCACAGGTGATCCACCTGCTTTGGCCTCCCAAAGTGCTGGGATTACAGGTGTGAGCCACTGCTCCTGGCCTATTTTATCTCTTTAAAAACATTTTTTAAGCTTTTTGGTTTTTTGTTTGTTTGTTTGAATCAGGGTCTCACTCTATCACTCAGGCTGGAGTGCAGCGGCTCAATTAGAGCTCACTGTGGCCTCAATCTCCTAGGCTCAAGCAATCCTCTACCTTGGTCTCCTAAAGTGCTGGGACTACCAGCATGAGCCACCACATGCAACCATTTACACTTTTAAACTTTTATTGTAGAATTTCTTCTTTTTTTTTTTGAGATGGAATCTCACTCTGTTGCTCAGGCTGGAGTGCAGTGGTACAATCTCAATTTACTGCAAACTTCACCTCCTGGGTTCAAGCGATTCTCCTTCCTCAGCCTCCCAAGTAGCTGGAATTACAGGTGCACACCACCACGCCTAGCTAATTTTGTATTTTTAGTAGAGATGGGGTTTCACCATGTTGGCCAGGCTGGTCTCAAATTCCTGACTTCAAGTGATCTGCGCACTTCGGCCTCCCAAAGTGCTGGGATTATAGGTATGAGCCACCACGCCCGGCCTGTAGACATTTTCAAATACAGAAAATGGAAATAATGATATAATGAACTCTCTTGTACCCATCATCCAGCTTTGACAACGGTCAACATATATTGGCAATATTTGATTCAATTATGGCAATATTAACAAACATTGATTCATTTCTTCTCCACACTATTTTCTTAGAATATATTAAAACAAATCTCAGACATCCTAGCATTTCAACTTAAATAATTCAGTATTTACCTCTAACACACAGGGACTTTAAAAAAATCTCTTTAATCTGGCCAGATGCAGTGGTTTACACCAGTAATCCCAGCACTTTGGGAGATCAAGGCGGGCAGATCACCTGAGGCCAGAAGTTCGAGACGAGCCTGGCCAACATCACAAACCCTTTCTCTACAAAAATACAAAAATTAGCTGGGCCTGGTGATATGTGCCTGTAATCCCAGTGCAGTGGTGCGATCGCAGCTCACTGCAACCTCTGCCTCCTGTGTTCAAGTGAGTCCCCTGCCTCAGCCTCCCGAGTAGCTGGGATAGGTGCACACCACCACACCTGGCTAATTTTTGCTTTTTTTGTAGACGTAGGGTTTCACCATGTTGCCTAGGCTGGTCTTGATTTCTTGGGCTTAAGCGATCCTCCCACTTCGGCCTCCCAAAGTGCTGGGATTACAGGTGTGCACCACCATACCTGGTGGATTCTTTTTATTCTACTTGTAACTTCATTTTTTTTTCTTTTTAAAACCAACTTTATTTACATACAGCAAAATATACTTTAATTTTCATACAATACAACACATTCATTTTAAGTGCATGTCAGTTTTGACAAATATACATACCCATGTAATTACCACCATAATCAAAATATAAAATACTCCCATCACCCTTAAAAGCTCCTTCCGCAATCAATCCTCAGCCTCAGCCCCAGACAACCACTGATCTGTTTGCTGTCATTATAGACTAATTTTGCCTCTTCTAGAATGTTCCACACAAATGAAATATACAGTCTGGGTCTGGTTTTTTCACTCTTTATAAGGTTTTAAGATTCATCACGTTATTGTATGTCTGATAAGGATTATTTTATCTAACCACAACACCGTTATGTAATACATAATTAATTACACCTTAAAAATTTAGCAATAATTTTTTTGAAAATGTACTAAAATTTAATCATCCATAAAAGGTTTTTTTGTTGTTGTTGTTGTTTTGGTTTTTTCCAAACAGGGTCTTGCTGTGTCACCCAGGCTGGAGTGCAGTGGCACAATCTCAGTTTACCACAGCCTCCACTTCCTGGGTTCAAGCAATTCTCATGCTTCAGCCTCCCAGGTAGCAGGGACTACAGGAGTGCACCACCCCTCCTGGCTAATTTTTGTATTTTTAGTGGAGATGGGGTTTCGCCATGTTGGTCAGGCTGGTCTCAAACTCCTGGCCTTGAGTGATCTGCCCACCTCAGCCTCCCAAAGTGCTGGAATTACAGGCATGAACCAACACGCCCAGCCCAGAGATATAATTTAACAGTAAAACATAATAAGCTATGTTAGAGTTGGTTTGGTACAAGCTTGTGCAACCCGTGGCCCAGGATGGCTTTGAATGCAGCCCAACACAAATTTGTAAACTTTCTTAAAACATTATGAGTTTTTTTTTTTTTTTTAAAGCTCATCGGCTATCGTTATTGTTAGTGTATTTTATGTGTGGCCCAAGACAATTCTTCTTCCATTGTGGTCCAGGGAAGCCAAAAGATTGGACACCCTAGTTTAGTATATTATATATTTTATCTTTGAAAGCCATAGAAATCATAAAAGATCCATTTACCCAAAGCCTTCTGCATAAATTTTAATTATAATGCAATGACAGATGATATCTCATAATTTTTAAAATATAACATGAAGTCAATGGCTCAAAAAGTTATCTGCTGCAAGAATTTGAGGGCAGGTTTCATAATATATATCATTGCAGATATAATGATTCGACTTCTCAGTGCTTGGCACAGAGGAATCATGATTAAAAGGTCTATATGAAATCATTTGAGGCTGAGTGTGGTGACTCATGCCTGGAAAGCCAAAGTGGGAGGACTGCTTGAGCCCAGGAGTTCAAGACCAGCCTGGGCAACACAGTAGGACTTTGTCTCTACCAAAAATTTAAAAGGAAAAAACAAATAACTGGGCATGGTGGCGCATGCCTGCGGTCTCAGCTACTCGGGTGGTGGCTGAGGTGGGAGGATTGCTTAGACCCAGAAGGTCGAGGTTACAGTGAATCAAGATTGTGTCACTGCACTCCAGCCTCAGTGACAGAGAGAGATCCTGTCTCAAAAAAAAAAAAAAAAAGAGAACCTTTCGGCTGGAACTGCTATCTTCCAGTAATTCGCCAAAATGACGAACACAAAGGGAAAGAGAAGAGGCACTCGATATATGTTCTCTAGGCCTTTTAGAAAACATGGAGTTGTTCCTTTGGCCACATACGTGCGAATCTATAAGAAAGGTGATATTGTAGACATCAAGGGAATGGGTACTGTTCAAAAAGGAATGCCCCACAAATGTTATCATGGCAAAACTGGAAGAGTCTACAGTGTTACCCAGCATGCTGTGGGCATTGTTGTAAACAAACAAGTTAAGGGCAAGATTCTTGCCAAGAGAATTAATGTGCGTACTGAGCACATCAAGCACTCTAAGAGCCGAGATAACTTCCTGAAACGTGTGAAGGAAAATGATCAGAAAAAGAAAGAAGCCAAAGAGAAAGGTACCTGGGTTCAACTCGAAGCGCCAGCCTGCTCCACCCAGAGAAGCACACTTTGTGAGAACCAGTGGGAAGGAGCCTGAGCTGCTGGATCCTATTCCCTATGAATTCATGGCATAATAGGTGTTAAAAAAAAAAAAAAGACCTCTGGACTCTAAAAAACGTTTTTCTTCATTGAGTAGAAGTATGGTGTCTTAATATATTTTTTGCTGAAAGACATGAGGTAGCTTATTGCAACAAATTACTCAATTGGTTAGAAAATGGCCAGCTATTATGTATCAAATATTTGTTCTGGTTTGAAGATAGTCCCTCTAAATCATCAAGGAAGAAATAGAGTATAAAAATAAGCTGCTCCACCCCAGAGAAGCACACTTTGTGAGAACCAATGGGAAGGAGCCTGAGCTGCTGGAACCTATTCCTTATGAATTCATGGCATAATAGGCGTTAAAAAAAAAAAAAGACCTCTGGACTGTAAAAAAATAAAAAAATAAAAATAAATAAAGGAAAAAAAAAAGAGAGAGAGAAAAAGAAGGAAAGAAAACATTTGATAATAGGTCAGGCCGCAGTGGCTCATGCCTGTAATCCTAGCACTTTGGGAGGCCAAGGCAGGCAGGTCACGTGAGGTCAGGAGTTTGAGACCAACCTGGACAACATGGCGAAAACCTGTTTATACTAAAAATACAAAAATTAGCCAGGTGTAGTGGCACACACCTACAGTCCCAGCTACTCGGGTGGCTGAGGCAAGAGAATCACTTTAACCTGGGAGGTGGAGGTTACAGTGAGCCGAGATTGTGTCACTGCCCTCTAACCTGGGTGAGAGAGTGAGACTCTGTCGAAAGAAAGAAAGAAAGAGAGAGAGAGAGAAAGAAAGAAAGAAAGAGAGAGAGAGAAGAAAGAAGGAAGGAAGGAAAGAAGGAAGGGAGAAAGGGAAGAAGGAAGGAAGGAAAGAAGGAAAGGAGGAAGGGAGGAAGGGAGGAAGGAGAGAGAGAGAAAGAAAGAAAAAGAAAGAAAAGAGGAAAGAGGGAAGGAATCATTTGATAATAGTAGCAATATCTAACATTTGAAATGCATACATGCTCTTCTGTATGATCATATTAAAATTGAGTGTATTTATTTTCACATCTGTTAAAGCTACCTTTGCAAAGGATAAATACTATTGTTTTATATTCCAAGAAATATACACAGAGCAATTTTTTTTCTGCAGGGAATTTGTGCAAACCAACAGAAGATCTAAATTCTCCATGTAATATATAAGGCAGAAGAAGCCTCATCAGGTTTCTTTTTTTGAATTCTGGGATGCTGACACTTTCCAATTAAGCAACAGTTCTTCACCTGCAGTTGGCCCAGAGCTGCCACTGACTGTGGGCCTGCCCGCAGCAGACACGAGTTCTTTTTTTTTTTTTTTCCTGCGACGGAGTTTTGTTGTTTCGCCTTTGCCCAGGCTGCAGTGGGGTGGCACTATGTTGGCTCACTGCAACCTCTGCCCCCCAGGTTGAAGCGATTCTCCTGCCTCCGCCTCTGGAGTAGCTGGGATTATAGGCGCCCGTCACCACACCCTGCTAATTTTTGTATTTTTAGTAGAGATGGGGTTTTACCATGTTAGCCAGGTTGGTCTTGAACTCCTGACCTCAGCTGATCCGCCTGCCTCCACCTCCCAAAGTGCTGAGATTCCAGGCGTGAGCCACCACACCTGTCTAATTTTTCTATTTTTTGTAGAGATGGGGTCTTGCTGTATTGCCCAGGCTGGTCTTGAACTCCTGACTTCAGGTGATCCATCCACCTCGGCCTCCCAGAGTGCTGGGATTGCAGGCATGAGCCATCACACCTGTCTAATTTTCCTATTTTTTGTAGAGACGGGGTTTCACCATGTTGGCCAGGCTGGTCTTGAACTCCTGACCTCAGATGATCTGTCTGCCTCAGCCTCCCAAAGTGCTGGGATTCAGGTGTGCGCCACCACGCCCGGCCTAAACTAGATCTTGAATAGGAGTTTGCCAAGCAAAGAAGAGACGCAAGAGGGAGAAGAGCCATTCAGATCAAGGCAGGAAAAGATCATGACGTTTTAGGGGATGGAGAGCTGTTCCCCGGCTGGGCGCCTCATGTACTTGGGGTGATAGGAAGGTCAGAACACTGGGAAGGTCTATTGATGGGGGAGTGTGGGGGACATCAAACAGGGCCTCCTCAAGGAGTTTTCTCTAGTGTAGCAAGGAGCCCACACAAGTCTCCAAGTAAAGAAGTAACAAAGTCTCATTGACAAGGGGTGCTTTGGTAGCCTGGCACCTCCTGGTGTGGCCCTGATCTTCCATCCACCTGCAGGCTCAGCGCTGACTCACATTCTGAAAGCACTCCCGCCCAGGCACAGTGGCTCATGCCTGGAATCCCAGCACTTTGGGAGGACGAGGCAGGAGGATCACTTGAGGCCAGGAGTTTGAGACAAGCCTGGACAACATAGTGAGACTCCATTTCTACAAAATATAAAATACGGACTGGGCGTGGTGACTCACGCCTGTAATCTCAGCACTTTGGGAGGCCGAGGCTGTCAGATCACCTGAGGTCAGGAGTTTGAGATCAGCCTGACCAACAGGGTGAAACCCCATCTCTACTAAATACTAAAAGTAGCTGGGCGTGGTGGTGCATGCCTGTAATCCCAGCTACTCGGGAGGCTGAGGCAGGAGAATCGCTTGAACCCAGGAGGCAGAGGTTGGAGTGAGCTGAGATGGCACCACTGCACTCCAGCCTGGGCAACAAGAGCGACACTCTATCTCAAAAAAATTAAAAATTAAATTAAATTAAATATTAGCCAGGTGTGGTGGCATGTGCCTGTAGTCCTAACTACTCGCGAGGCTGAAGCAGGAGGATCCCTTGAGCCCAGGAGTTGGAGGCTGCAGTGAGCTATGATCGTGCCACTGAACTCCAGCCTGGATGACAGAGGGAGACTTGTCTCTAAAAAAATTTTTTTAAAGTAATGGTTCTCACTGGGCCCAAGGAAACCCCTCCTGGGACACATTCCTCCCATTTCTTCCGTGACCTCATTCCATCATTTCACCCTTTTCTCCTCTACTGTCAGGCCTCTCTCTGCAGACCCTCTTTTTCAGGATATAAAATACGCCCAGGTTCCTGTGTGCAGGGGAGAGCCTCTCTCAACTTGGCAACCTCAAACCACTTCCCTATTTCACTCCTATTGTTCACACATGAGTTTCTTGAGAGAGCGGTGGACACTCACTGTCTCCACTTCCTCGTTTCCTGCTTTTCCACCTACTTGAGTCTGGCTTCCGCCCTCACCATTCCACATAGATTTGCCCTTGCTGGGGCCACCAGTAACCTCCTGGTCATCAAATCAGACAAACACGTTTCGGTGATCATCCGATGCTACTGACTACGCCTCCCTCTTGAATATGTTCCTTTGACATCTGCGACACACTGTCCCCTCTTTCCTCTGTAGCTTTCTCTGTCAGTACCCTGCGGGGTGTCTCTTCCTTCGCTTTACCCATTATATGCAGAGTCCTCCCAGGACTCCATCTCTTAGTTACTTACTTAGAGACAGGGTCTTGCTCTGCCACCCAGGAGTGACAGAAGCACAATCACAGCTCACTGCAGCCTCGAAGTCCTGGGCTCAAGCCATCCTCCTGCCTCGGCCTCCCAAAGTGCTGGGACTACAGGTGTGCAACACCATGCCTGGCTCATATTTGTGTTTTTTTGTAGAGGTGGAGGGGTCCCACAATGTTGCCCAGGCTGGTCTTGAACTCCCGGCCCTAAGCAATTCACCCATCTCAGCCTCCTGAAGTGCTGGGATTACAGGCATGAGCCCCTCCCCCTCCATCTCTTCGTGTTGCACTCAAACTCCCCACTATCTCATTCACATCAGCAGCTTCAACTGGAAACTCTGATGACTCCCAGCCTGTCTCTGAGGTGCAAACCTGTCCTCGTAGTCCCTGGTTCTGACCTGCATGTCCCATTAGCACCCCAGGGAGGGCCTTCTGGAGGGGGGAGTCTTGAGTCTTGACCTTGAATCCTCCCCTTTCTCTCCATCACCACCGACACTAACTGAGTTGAGTTGCTTCTATCATTGCCCAAATCCCCTAATTAATCTGCGGGTCATCTTGCCTTCCTCTGATCCATCTTTTATTTATTTATTTTTATCTTTTAAAAAAGTTTTAAAAATTTTTTTTAATTATTATTTTTTGTCTTTTTTCTCTTGTTTTTCCTCTAACATGGATCATAGGAAACAATAAATTATCATTTTATTTATTTATTTATTTTTGAGATGGAGTCTTGCTGTGTAGCCCAGGCTGGAGTGCAGTGGCGCAATCTCGGCTCACTGCAACCTCCATTTCCTGGGTTCAAGCGATTCTCCTGCCTCAGCCTCCTGAGTAGCTTGGATTACAGGCCCACACCACCACACTCAGCTAATTTTTGAATGTTTAGTAGAGACAGGGTTTCACCATAGTGGCCAGGCCGGTCTTGAACTCCTGACCTTGTGATCCGCTCGCCTCGGCCCCCCACAGTGCTGGGATTACAGGGGTGAGCCACCACGCCCGGCCTATTTATTTATTTATTTGAGATGCAGTCTTGCTCTATTGCTCTGGGTGGAGTGCAGTGGCACGATCTCAGCTCACTGCAACCTCCACCTCCTGGGTTCAAGCAGTTCTCATGCCTCAGCCTCCCGAGTAGCTGGGATTACAGATGCCCACCCCCACACCCAGCTAATTTTTATATTTCTAGTAGAGACAGGGTTTCACCATGTTGGCCAGACTGATCTTGAACTCCTGACCTCAGGTGATCTGCCCACCTCGGCCTCCCAAAGTGCTGGGATTACAGGTGTGAGTCCCCGGCCCGGCCTGATCCATCTTTTATTATGTTGCTAGAATCGCTTGCCTAAACGGCAAACATGATCATAATATGCCTACCTGAAAACACCCTACCAGCAACTCTGCACCTCTAGAAAAAGCCAAACTCCCCAGCAAGGCATGCAAAGCCTTTCACCATCCTCTCCATCCACCTGCCCAACCTGCTCGTTATTACCCAAGCTCAGTGCACGTCCTCATTCCTCTGGTGCAGCGGCTGAGCCCTCAGATGTCCCATAAGGGAAGGGCTGGAGGTGGTGGGTGTTCTGTTCTGGGTACCTGTTGTGGAGTAATAGATCATCTCAAAACTGTATGACTTAAATTGACAACTCCTTTTTTTTTTTTTTTTTTTTTTGAGATGAGGTCTTGCTCTGTTGCCCAAGCTAGAGTGCAGTGGTGCAATCATAGCTCACTGCAGCCTCTAACTCCTGGGCTCAAGCAATCCTCCCACCTCAGCTTTCAGAGTTGCTGGGACTATAAGCTTGCACTACAACACCTGGCTAATTTTTTTTTTTAGATGGAGTTTTGCTCTTGTTGCCAGGCTGGAGTGCAGTGGCGTAATCTCGGCTCACAGCAAACTTCGCCTCCCGGGTACAACCAATTCTGCCTCAGCCTCCCGAGTAGCTGGGATTACAGGCATGCACCACTATGCCCGGCTAATTTTGTATTTTAGTAGAGACAGGGTTTCAGCATACTGGCCAGGTTGGTCTCTAACTTCCGACCTCAGGTGATTAGCCCACCTCGGTCTCCCAAAGTGCCGGGATTACAGGCGTGAGCCACTGCGCCTGGCCCTGGCTAATATTTTATGTTATTTGTTGAGTGAGGATCTCCCTGTGTTGCCCAGGCTGGTCTTGAACTCCTGGGTTCAAGGGATCCTCCTGCCGTGGCCCCACAAAGTGCTGGGATTACAGGCGTGAGCCACCACACTGGGTCGTGATTTATTATTATTTTGTTTTGTTTGTTTTGAGACATGGTCTCACTCCATTGCCCAGGTTGCAGTACAGCAGTGTGATCTCGGCTCACTGCAGCCTCTGCCTCCTCGGTTCAAGCAATCCTCCCACCTCAGCCTCCTGAGTAGCTGGGACCACAGGCGTATGCCCAGCTAATTTTTTATATTTTTTGTAGACACGAGGTTGCACCATGTTGTCCAGGCAGGTCTTGAACTCCTGAGCTCAAGCGATCCACCTGCCTTGGCCTCCCAAAGTGCTGTGATTATAGGCATGAGCCACTGCGCCTGGCCAAATTTGACAACCATTTTGTTATTTCTCATTATCCTAGGGTTTTGAGAGGAAGCGTCCCAAGAAAGAAAGCAAAAGATGCCAGTCTACTGAAAGGATAGGCCTGTAATCGTCACGGCATGACTTCTACCACATTCTGTCGGTTAAACAGTCATGGGAACTGGGTGTGGTGGCTCACACCTGTAATCTCAGCACTTTGGGAGGCCAGGGCAGGAGGATCGCTTAGGGCCAGGAGTTCAAGACCAGCCTGGGCAGCAAAGTGAGACCCTTGGTTCTACAAAAAATTAAAAAATTAGTTGGACTGTAGGTGGCATGTGCCTATAGCTGCTTGAGAGGCTGAGGTGGGAGGATTGCTTGAGGTCAAGTCTGCAGTGAGCTATGATAACACACACGACTGCACTCCAACCTGGGTAATAGAGTGAGACCCTGTCTATACACAAATAAATAAATAAACAAACCACTCTTTTTGGAGACAGATGGGGTTTCACCATGTTGGTCACGCTGGTCTTGAACCCCTGAGCTGAGGTGATCCACCCGCCTCGGCCTCCCAAAGTGCTAGGATTATAGGTGTGAGCCACCGCGCTGGCCAACTCCTCCTTTTGATGTGGAAATTTACAAAGGATTGGCAGCGTCTTTCAGGACTGGGCAGGTAACTTGAGCATCTGAGGCGGGGGCGGGGTGGGGGAGGTGAACCAGAACAGGGGAGTGGAGGGGCCGTGGCGGTGCCAGCCACTTGTCACCATGGAGAAATACTGGCCCTGTGTAGCCAAACTTGGCTTTTCAAGATAAAGTAGAGATATGGATTTTTATGTGAAAGCTCTAGATCTTTCAATGTTGGCAACTAATTCAAAAATTTCTAAAATGTTTTGTGAGCAAAACTAAATATGTCTTTGGTTTGGATGTGGTTTTTCTGGCCAGATTTTTTTTTTTTTTTAAAGAAGTAGAAACAGGCATTTGCTATGTTGCCCAGGCTGGTCGGAAACTCCTGGCCTCAAGTGATGCTCCCACCTCAGCCTACCAAAGTGCAGAGATTATAGGCATGAGTCACCAGGCCCTGCCCTGCCAGAATTTTTTTTTTTTTGACTCTGTTTTTTGCCCTTCACATGGGCCTGAAATCTCTTTATTAACATTAATTAATTTATTTGTTCTTGAGACAGTCTGGAGTGCTGTGGCACCATCTCAGCTAACTGCAACCTCCACCTCCTGGGTTCAAGCAATTCTCCTGCCTCAGCCTCCCAAGTAGTTGAGACTCCAGGTGTGCACCACCACGCCTGGCTAATTTTTGTATTTTTTGGTAGAGACAGAATTTCACCATGTTGGGCATGCTGGTGTCAACCTCCTGACATCAAGTGATCCACCCACCTTGGCCTCCCTAAGTGTTGGGATTACAGGCGTGAGCCACTGTGCCCGGCCTACATTTATTTTTAATTTGTATATTTTTAGAGAGGGGGAATCTCGCCATTTGCCCAGGCTTGTCTCCAACTCCTAGACTCAAGCTATCTGCCTGCCTCAGCCTCCCAAAGTGCTGGGATTACAGGTGTGAGCCAGCCTGGGCCTGAAATCTCTTACTGTTTGTTTCATATACCCTACTTATCACTTAAAACTTGGCAAGGTGCAGGCCAGGTGCGATGGTTGTCGCCTGTAATCCCAGCACTTTGGGAGGCCAAAGCAGGCGGATCACAAGGTCAGGAGTTCAAGACCAGCTTGGCCAACATGGTGAAACCCCATCTTAACTAAATGTACAAAAATTAGCCAGGCATAGTGGCGCACGCCTGTAGTCCCAGCTACTCAGGAGGCTGAGGCAAGAGAATTGCTTGAACCTGGGAGGCAGAGGTTACAGTGGCTGAGATCTTGCCACTCCAGCCTGGGCTACAGAGTGAGACTCCAGATAAAAAAAAAAAAAACTTGGCAAGGTTGAGTGGCTCACGCCTGTAATCCCAGCATTTTGGGAGCCCCAGGCAGGCAGAACACTTGAGGTCAGGAGTTCAATACCAGCCTGGCCAACATAGAGAAACCCCGATCTCTACTAAATATACAAAAATTAGCTGAGCTTGGTGGTGCGTGCCTATTGTCCCAGCTACTTGAGAGGCTGAGGCAGAAGGATTGCTTGAACCCTGGAGGCAGAAGTTGCAGTGAGCTGAGATGGCGCCACTGCACTCCGACTGGGTGACAGAGTGAGACTCTGTCTGAAAAATAGAAAAATCAAAATAAATAAATAAAACTCAAGTCAAGATTTCCTTCTCTGGGAACTGCCTCTCCCCTGACCCGCAGCCATTGCCCAGATGCTTTTCTTTTCTCCTTTGTGTTAGTGGCCCTTGCTGTACCCCTCCATCATTGTACACCGTACATTGGATAGTCACTGTTTATATGTCCACCTCTTCCACCAGACTGTTGTTGTCTGTTTCTTTGAGAAAGGATCTTGCTCTGTCACCTAGGCTGGGGTGGAGTGGTGTGATTATGGCTCACTGCAGCCTCGACATCCCAGGTCCAAGCAATCCTCCTGCCTCAGTCTCCCCAGAGGCACGGCGCCACCATGCCTGGCTAATTTTTCATTTTTTGTAGAGATGAGATCTCAGTGTATCACCCAGGATGGTCTCAAATTCCTGGCCTCAAGTGATCCTCATGCCTCAGCCTCCCAGAGTGCTGGCGTTACAAGCATGAACCACCGTGTCTGGCCCTCAGAGTGAGCTATATTTGCCCAGCACAGGGCCCAACACATGGATGGCATTCAATAGATAAACTCCTTTTCTTCCCCGACATTGCTAAGCAACCAGCTCTTGCATACCCTGCCTCCACACATTATTTCCTGGCCAGTTCATCCTCTGTCCCCCACTGCCATTACCCTGGCCAAGCAGAGCATACCTTACCTCCCCTTCCCCATGGTGGTTAGTTTACAGAAGAATTTATGCCCCACTATAGATCAAAATTAGATTTTTCCCAAGGGCTATTGCAGCAACTTTTGGGAATGAAATTTCTTTCAGCTCGGGTTGACAAAATGGTAGGAGGAAGAGGCTGCCTGGAAATGAAGCTAACAGCCAGCTGCGGTCGTTTGCACCTGTAATCCCAGGACTTTGGGAGGCCAAGGGAGAATCACTTGAGGCCAGGAGTTCGAGACCAGCCTGGGCAACATAGCAAGACCCCATCCCCCAAAAATTTTAAAAAGTAGCTGGACATAGTGGCGCACACCTGTAGCCCCAGCTACTTTAGAGGTTGAGGCAGGAGAATCGCTTGAGCCTGGGAGATTGAGGCTGTAATGAACCATGATTGCACCACTGCCTACCAGCATAGGCAACAGAGGGAGATCCTGTTTCAAAAAAAAAAAATTAGCCAGGCATGGTGGTGCATGCCTATAGTTTCAGTTACTCGGGAGGCTGGGGCAGGAAGAATGCCTGAGGCCAGGACTTCGAGGTTATAGTGAGCTATGATTGTATCACTGGCCCCCAGCTCTGGGCGACACAGTGAAACTCTGTCTCTTTAAAAAAAATTTTTTTTGGCTGGGCGTGGTGGCTCACGCCTGTAATCCAAGCACTTTGGAGGCCAAGGCGGGCGGATCACCTGAGGTCGGGAGTTCAAGACCAGCCTGACCAACATGGTGAAACCTCGTCTTAAAAAAAAAAATTTTTTTTTTTTTTTTTGAGAAGGAGTCTCACTCTTGTACCCCAGACTGGAGTGCAATGGCGTGACCTCAGCTCGCTGCAACCTCCGCCTCCTGAGTTCAAGTGATTCTCCTGCTTCAGCCCCCGAGTAGCTGGGATTACAGGCCTGTGCCACCATGCCAAGCTAATTTTTGTATTTTTAGTAGGGACGGGTTTTCACCATGTTGGCCAGGCTGGTCTCGAACTCCTGACCTCAGATGATCTGCCCGCCTTGGCCTCCCAAAGTGCTGGGATTACAGGTGTGAGCCACCGTGTCTGGCCCCCAAAAAATGTTTTTTAATTAAAGCTAACACAGGTAACAGATTGGTGAGATAAGTTCCTGATGACATTATTTGAACACCTATTCAGGCTTTCCTGAAGCCAGCTATACACAGTAATTTTCATTTATATCAGTCAATAAATTTATTTCTGGCCGGGCACTATGGCTCACACCTATAATCCCAGCACTTTAGGAGGCTGAGGTGGGCAGATCACTTGAGGTCAGGAGTTTGGGACCAGCCTGGTCAACACAGTGAAACCCCGTCTCTACTAAAAATCCAAAATTATTAGCCATCCATGGTGGCACACGCCTATAATCGAAGCTTCTGGGGAGGCGGAGGCAGGAGAATCGCTTGAACCCAGGAGGCGGAGGCTGCAGTGAGCCAAGATCAAGCCACTGCACTCCAGCCTGGGTGACAGATCAAGACTATCTCAAAAAAAAAAAAAAAAAAAGGAACAGAGGGGGAGTTTTGCTTCTATAAGAGAAGACTAGCAGCGCCAGGCGTGGTGGCTCACACCTGTATTCCCAGTACTTTAGGAGGCTGAGAGAGGCAGCCTCAGAAGTTCCTGAGGTCAGAAGTTTAAGACCAGCCTGGCCAACATAGTGAAACCCTGTCTCTACTAAAAATACAAAAATCAGACAGGCATGGTGGCTGGTGTCTGTAATCTCAGCTACTCATGAGGCTGAGACAGGAGAATTGTTTGAACCTGGGAGGCGGAGGTTGCAGTGAGCCAAGATCGAGTCACTGCTCTCCAGCCTGGGTGACAGAGCAAGACTCTGCCAAAGAAAAAAAGAGAAAGAAGACTAGCAGCACAGATTTCACGAGCAACCTAAATATAGCTATTTCAGAATCACAGAATGCAGTCATCTTTCTAAAACACAGCCTTAATGTTACTCTCCTGCTTTGTAAACTGGAAGAGCTTCCTGGCACTCTCCTGTGAAACCAAAACTCGTCCTTGTAACCTCTATTCAGAACTATGTCCCTTCCAATAGAATTGCCTAATTTTAAGAGCTTGGAGATATTTCTATTTACTATTTCACATTTCGTTTTTCCTTTCTTTCTTTTCTTCTTTTTTCAAGATGAAGTCTTGCTCTGTCTCCCAAGCTGGAGTGCACTGGTGCGATCTTGGCTCACTGCAACCTCCACCTCCGGGGTTCAAGTGATTCTCCTGCCTCGGCCTTCCCAAGTAGCTGAGATTACAGGCACGTGCCACCATGCTCAGCTAATTTTTGTAATTTTAGTAGAGACAGGGTTTCACCACATTGGCCAGGTTGATCTTGAGCTCCTGACCTCAGGTGATTTGCCTGCCTTGGCCTCCCAAGTGCTGGGATTTCAGACATGAGCCATTGCACCCAGCACTATTTTAGATTTCTGCCAGCAGTTTACGAGGAGTCTGACGTCTCCCATCCACACCAACACTTACTACTATCTTTTTGGTTCTAACCACCCTGGTGGATGGAATTGCTATCTCTTTGTACTTTTTATTTGCATTTCCTTAATGACTAAAGATGTTGAACATCTTTGTATGTGCTTACTGGCCACTGGCACATTTTTGTAGAAATGTCTATTCAGATCCTTTTTCCATTTTTTATTGAGTCGTCTTTTTATTATTGAAGTGTAAAGTTATTTATATATTTTGGATACAAGTCCTGTATCAGATATATGACTTGCAAATATTTTCTCTTATTCTGGGGGTTGTTTTTTCACTTTCTTGATGGTGTCCTTTGAATCACAGAAGTTTCACTTTGTTGTTGTTTTTTTGCTTTGTTTTGTTTCGTTTTGTTTTGTTTTTTGAGATGGAGTCTTGCTCCGTCGCCAGGCTGGAGTGCAGCGGCGCGATCTCAGCTCACTGCAACCTCCTCCAACTCCCTGATTCAAGCTATTCTCCTGCCTCAGACTCCCGAGTAGGTGGGATTACAGGTGCCTGCCACTGCGCCCAGCTAATTTTGATATTTTAGTAGAGACGGGGTTTCACCATGTTGGCCAGGATGGTCTCGATCTCCTGACCTCATGATCTACCCGCCTCGGCATCCCAAACTGCTGGGATTACAGGCATGAGCCACGGTGACCAGCCCACTTTGTTGTTTTAAATTATTTTTTTCTTTTATTTCTTTCTTTCTTTCTTTTTTTTTTTTTTTTTTTTTTTGAGACAGGGTCTTGGTCTATTGCTAGGCTGTAGTACAGTGGTGCGATCTCAGATCACTGCAACCTCCACCTCCCAGGTTCAAGCGATTCTCCTGCCTCAGCCTCCTGAGTGTAGTAGAGATGGAGTTCACCATGTTGGCCAGGATGGTCTCAATCTCTTGACCTGGTGATCTGCCCGTCTCGGCCTCTCAAAGTGCTGGGATTACAGGTGTGAGCCACTGTGCCTGGCCTGTTTTAAATTCTTTTATACTCATTATGATTGTTGATTATTTTCTATATTTTATTTTAAGTTCCAGGATACATGTGTAGGATGTGCAGGTTTGTTACATAGGTAAACATGTGCCATGGTGGTTTGCTGCACCTATCAACCCATCACCTAGGTATTAAGCCCCAAATGCATTAGCTATTTATCCTGATGCTCTTGCTCCCCCCACCCCCGACAGGCCCCAGTGTGTGTTGTAAGTTTCACATTTTGATGAAGCCCAATTTATCTGTTTTCATTGTTGTTGCCTTTTTGTTGACATGTTTAAGAAGACACTGCCAAATTCGAAACTGCAAAGACTTATCCCTATGTTTTCTTCTAAGAGTTTTATAGTTTTAGCTTTTGCATTTAAAAAAAACTATTTTGAGTTAATTTTTGTATATGGTGTGAGGTAGGAGTTTCACATTCCTTATTTATTTATTATTTTTTGAAACAGGATCTTACTCTGCTGCCCAGGCTGGAGTGCAGTGGCGTGATCACGACTCACTGCAGCCTTGAAATCTTGGGCTCAGATGATCCTCCCACCTCAGCCTCCTAAGTAGTTGGGACTACAGGTGCACGTCACCATGCCTGGCTAATCTTTTTGTATTTTTTGTAGGACAAGAGTTTCACTATGTTGTTCAGGCTGATCTCAAACACCTGGGCTCAAGCGATCCACCCACCTCAGCCCCCCAAAGTGCTAGGATTACAGGAATGAACAACTGTGCCCAGTCAAGTTCATTATTTTGTATGTGTGCATTTTGCACATGTTCACTGTTACATAGCACCATTTGTTCAAATACTATTCTTTCCCTTGTTGAATTGTCTTGGCATCCTTATTTAAAATCAATTGACCACAGACATCTAGGTTTACTTCTGGACTCTAGATTCTTTTTTTTTTTTTTTTTTTTTGAGGCAGAGTCTGTCACCCAGGGATCAAGTGATTCTCCTGCCTCAGCCTCCTGAGTAGCTGGGATTACAGGTTCCTGCCTCCACGCCCAGCTAATTTTTGATTTTTAGTAGAAACGGGGTTTCACACTGTTTCTACTAAATATATATATATATATATATATATAATTAGCTGTGCATGGTGGTGTGTGCCTGTATTCCCAGCTACTCAGGAGGCTGAGGCAGAAGAATTGCTTGAACCCAGGAGGCGGAGGTTGCAGTGAACTGAGATTGCACCACCGCACTCCAGTCTGGGCAACAGAGTGAGACTTCGTCTCGAAAAAAAAAAAAAGTAGGAAATAGGGTTTCACCATGTTGGCCAGGGTGGTCTCAAACTCCTAACCTCAAGTGATCCACCCACCTCAGCTTCCCAAAGTGCTGGGATTATAGCTGTGAGCCACCACGCCAGCCATGGACAGATTCTATTCCATTGATCTATGGGTCTAGCCTTTTGACAGTGTTACACTGTCTTGATTACTGCAGCTTTGTAGTAAGTTTTGAAATTGGGAAGTGTGAGCCTCCATCTTGGTTGTTTTTCAAGATTGTTTTGGCTATTCTGAGTCTCCTGAGTTTCCATATGAATTTTAGGACCCATTTGTCAATTTCTACAAAGAAGCCACTAGAATTTGAATAGGGATTGTGTAGATTAATTTAACAATATTAAATCTTCTGATCCATGAATATGGGATATCTTTCCATTTACTTAGAAATCAAATCTTCTTTGATTTGTTTCAACAATTATTTGAAGGTTTCAGAGCATACATTTTGTACTTCTTTTGTTAATTTTATTCTTGAGTATTTTATTTTAGGGGTGCTATTATAAATGGAGTTGTTTTCTTAATTTCCTTTTCAGAAATTGTCCATTGCAATTATTATTATTATTACTGTTTTTGAGACAGAGTCTTGTTCTGTCGCCCGGGCTGGAGTGCAATGGCCCGATCTCTGCTCACTGCAACCACTGCCTCCCAGGTTCAGGCGATTCTCCTGCCTCAGCCTCCCAAGTAGCTGGGATTACAGGCACCCACCACCACGCCCAGCTAATTCCTGTATTTTTAGTAGAGGCGGGGTTTCACCATGTTGGCCAGGCTGCTCTCGAACTCCTGATCTCAGGTGATTCACTCGCCTCAGCCTCCCAAAGCGCTTGGATTACAGGCATGAGCCACCGAGCCCGGCCTGTCCATTACAATTATATGGAAATACAATTATTGTTATTATTATTTTGCATATGGACGTGTATCTTGCAACTTTGCGGTTTTCATTAATTAGTTTGTTTTTTGTTTTTTTTTTCTTTTTCTTTCAGACAGAGTCTCGCTCTGTCGCCCAAGCTGGAGTGCAGTGGTATGGTCTTGGCAACCTCAACACCCAGGTTCAAGTGATTCTCCTGCCTCAGCCTCCCAGTAACTGGGATGATAGGCACACCCACTACACTCAGCGAGTTTTTGTATTTTTTTAGTAGAGACAGGGTTTTACTGTTTGGGCCAGGCTGGCCTCGAACTCCTGACCTCAGGTGATCCACCCACCTTGGCCTCCCAAAGTGTTAGGATTACAGGCACGAGCCACCTCACCCATCCTTGGCCTTTTTTTTTTTTTTTTGAGATGGAGTCCCTCTTCATCACCCAGGCTGGAGTACAGTGGTGAGATCTCGGCTTACTGCAGCCTCGACCTCCCAGGCTCAAGTGATCCTCTCTCTTTAGCTTCCCAAACAGCTGAGACCACAGGTATGCGCCATCATGCCCAGCTGATTTGTTTATTTTTTGAAGAGACGGGAGTCTCACCATGTTGCCCAGAATGGTCTTGAACTCCAGGGTTCAAGTGATCCTCCCATCTCGGCCTCCCAAAGTGTTAGGATTACACAGCGTAAGCCACTGTGCCCAGCCAGTTCTATTTTCTTATTGTGATAAAACACATAACATGAGATGTATCCTCTTAGCAAGTGTTCTTGTGTTTGCTTTTTGATGGAGTCTCACTCTGTTGCCCAGGCTGGAGTGCAGTGACAAGATCTTGGCTCACTACAGTGAGGCTACATCCTCTGCCTCCAAGGTTCCAGTAATTCTCCTGCCTCAGCCTCCCAGGTAGCTGGGATTACAGGCATGCGCCACCATGCCCAGCTAATTTTTGTATTTTTAGTAGACACGGGTTTTCACCATGTTGGCCAGGCTGGTCTCAAGCTTTCGACCTCAGGTTGATCCGCCCACCTAGGCCTCCCAGTGTGCTGGGATTACAGATTACAGGGGTGAGCCACCGCACCTCGAATTCCTAGCAAGCTTTTTGTTATTGTTGTTTTGGGTTTTTTTGAGACAAAGTTTCGATCTTGTTGCACAGGCTGGAGTGCAATGGTTCGATCTTGGCTCACTGCAATCTCCTGCCTCAGCCTCCCAAGTAACTGGGATTACAGGCATCCGCCACCACGCCAGCCTAATTTTTGTATTTTTCGTAGAGATGGGGTTTTGCCATGTTGGCCAAGCTGGTCTTGAACTCCTGACATCACGTGATCCACCTGCCTTAGCCTCCCAAAGTGCTGGGTTTACAGGCGCGAGCCACCGCGCCTGGCATAATTTTTGTGTTTTTAGTAAAGATAGGGTTTCACCACATCAGCCAGGCTGGTCTTGAACTCCTGACCTCATGTGATGCAACTGCCTCAGCCTCCCAAAGTGCTGGGATTACAGGCGTGAGCCACGGCACCCGGCCATTTCTGGATATTTATCCAAAAGAATTGAAATCAGAATGTCAAAGAGGTATCTGTATTCCCATGTTGATTTCAGTATTATTTACAATAATCAAGATGTGTACACCACCTAAATGTCCGTCAACAGATGAATGGATAAAGAAAATGTGGCACAGACATAAAATGGAATATTATTCAGCTGTAAAAAATAGAGAGAATCTTATCATATGCCACAACACAAATGAACTCTGAAGACTGATACAGTTTCAGTGTGTGTCCCTGCCCAAATCTCTTGTAGAAATTCAATCCCCCAGCCAGGTGCAGTTACTCACACCTGTAATCCTAGCATTTTGGGAGGCCAACGCAGGTGGATTGCCTGGGCTCAGGAGTTCAAGACCAGCCTGGGCAACACGGTGAAACCCTGTCTCTACTTAAAAAATACAAAAATTAGCTGGGCATGGTGGCGTGTGCCTATAATCCCAGCTACTCGGGAGGCTGAGGCAGGAGAATCACTTGAACCTGGGTTGTGGTGGTTGCAGTGAGCCAAGATCACACCCCTGTGCTCCAGCCTGGGTGACAAAGACGACATCTGAAAGGAAAAAAAAAAACCAAACTAATTAATGAAAACGGCAAAGTTGCAAGATATAGGTCAATATGCAAAAAAAAAATCAATTGTATTTCCATATAATTGTAATGGACAGGCTGAGTGCAGTGGCTCATGCCTGTGATCCCGGCAATTTGGGAGGCTGAGGTGGGCGAATCACCCGAGGTTGGGAGTTCAAGAACAGCCTGACCAACATGGTGAAACCCTGCCTCTACTAAAAATACAAAAATTAGCTGGGTGTGGTGGCGGGCGCCTGTAATCCGAGCTACTTGGGAGGCTGAGGCAGAAGAATCGCTTGAACCTCGGAGGGAGAGGCTGCAGTGAGCCAAGACCTCACCATTGCACTCCAGCCTGGGTGACAGAGCAAGACTCCATCTCAAAAAATAAAAGAAGACATTACTTATGCAGATAGTAAGGGTACATAAGTCCTCAGTAAGGTTTTCCTTTTAATGAAAGCAGCCACAGATTATTTTCCTTTCTAACAAAGACCAGCCTATAAAACCGAGCTTCAGACATAGATGCTGGCAGTTGTGCCAATCACGTTCAAGATGGCGGCTCCATCTTCCCTTCTCTTTGTCAGCCACGTGTACAGTAAGGAGCAGACAAGATGGCTCAGGCCAAGGGGAAAGTTCATTTGCATAATAAAATTAGGGTGAGGTAGCCTTCCCCTCCGTGCTATGTAATATCATACTTGATCAAACCAATCCGTGAGCCCTATGTAAATCAGGCACCGACTTCTCAAACCTGACTCTCAAAGCTGGTACATCCCCCCCACCAGCGATCTCTCCTCTCAGAAGTCGCCTCTCTCTTACTAAAGAGTGAGCTGTTTTCCTTTCTCTCTCTTTCTCTTTCTTTTGCCTACTAAACCTCCACTCCTAAACTCCACGTGTGTCCGTGTCCTAAATTTTCCTGGCATAAGACAACAAATCCCAAGTATTTACCCCAGACAACATAGCTGCTTCAGAGGTTCCTGGATGGTGCAGAGACCAGGGAGGGCATAGAAACTCCACACTCCCTCCCCCCATGCTTCGCCCTGCACATCACTTCATCTGTATCCTTTGCAGTATTATTTGTTTATTTATTTTTGAGTGAGCTAGGGTCTCACTTTGTCTCCAAGGCTGGAGTGCAATGGAACAATCATGGCTCACTGCAGCCTCAGCCTCCTGGACTCAAGTGATCCTCCCACCTCAGCCTCCCAAGTAGCTGGGACTACAGGTGTGTGCCCAACACCTGGTTATGCAATGTCCTTTATAATCAACAAGTAAACGTAAGCTTTACTGAGGCCTGTGAGCTGCTCCAGCAAATTAATAAAAACCAAAGAGGGAATTGTGGAAACCCCAACTTGAAGCTGGTGGGTCAGAAGTTCTGGAGGCCCAGACTTGCAACTGTTGTGCGTAGGGGTGCAGTATTGTGGGACTAAACCCTCAATTTGTGGGATCTGATGCTATCTTCAGAATGATAGTGTTGGAATTGAATCAGAGGACCGCCAGTTCAGAAGTGTCCATTGCAGAACTGGTTGCTTGCTTGGTATTGCTGGGAGATCCCCCCAACATTTGGTCACAGAAGACTTCTGTAGTGATTGTTATTGTGGTGTGAGAGCAGAGCAAAAAGTTTGTGTTTTTTCTTTTTCTTTTTTTTTTTTTTTTTTTGGGACAGAGTCTCGCTCTGTAACCAGGCTGGAGTGCAGTGGTGCAATCTCAGCTCACTGCAACCTCTGCCTCCCGGGTTCAAGTGATTCCCCTGCCTCAGCTTCCCGGGTACCTAGGATTACAAGCATGTGTCACTATGCTGGCTAACTTTTTGAATTTTAGTAGAGATGGGGTTTTACCATGTTGGCCAGGCTGGTCTTGATTTCCCAACCTCATGATCTGCCCACTTCGGCCTCCCAAAGTGCTGAGATTACAGGTATGAGCCACTGCACCTGGCCAAGTTTGTGTTTTTTCTTCAGAGGTTTTGATTTGCATTCCCTGGCAACTAAAGTTCTGATTTTTTACTGGGTTTCTTAGGATATTGTATATTTTCTTTTTTTGTTTTTGTTTTTGTTTTGTTTGTGACAGAGTCTCACTCTGTCACCCAGGCTAGAGTGCAGTGGCGTGATCTTGGCTCACTACAACCTCTGCCTCCCAGATTCAAGCAATTCTCCTGCCTTTGGACTCCGAGTAGCTGGGATTACAGGTGTGCTCCACCATGCCTGGCTAATTTTTTGTATTTTTAGTAGAAACAGGGGTTCACCATGTTGGCCAGGCTGGTCTTGAACTCCTGACCTCAAGTGATCTGCCCACCTCAGCCTCCCAAGTCCTGGGATTACAGGCATGAGCCACTGCGCCCAGCCTTGGATCTTGTATATTTTCTATATACAAGATCATGTCATCTGCAAATACAGAAAGTTTCACTTCTTTCTTTCCTATCTAGATGCCTTTTATTTCACTTTCTTGCTTAATTTTTCTGACTAGAATCTCCAGTACAATATAGAATATAAGTGGGAAGAGCAGACTACCTTGTCTTATTCTGATCTCTCAGGAATTTTCACCATTAAGTATGATGTTAACTGTGGGTTTTTCACAGATGCTCTTTATCATGTAGAGGAAGTTCTCTTCTAATTCTAGTTTGTTCCATGGTTTTTATTATGAAAGAATGTAGAATTTTGTCAAAGTTTTTTTTCTGCATTTGAGATGATTGCTTTTTTCTATTTATTCTAATACTATGGTGTATTAAGTTAATTTATTTTCAGATATTGAACCAACTTTGCATTCCTGGGATCATTCTCACTTGATCATGGTGTACTGTCCTTTTCATGTGCTGCCGGATTCTGTTTGCTAGTATTTGAAGATTTTTGCCTCTATATTAATAAGAAATACTGATCTATAGTTGTCTTTCTGATGGTATCTTTGTCCGGCTTTGGCATCAGGGAAATACTGGCTTCATAAAAAGATTTGGGATATGTTGCCTCCTCTTCTACTTTTTGAAAGAGTTTATGAAGAACTGGTATTAAATTTTCTCTAAATGTTTGGTTAAATACACCAGTGGCTGGATGTGGTGGCTCATGCCTATAATTCCAGCACTTTGAGAGGCCAAGGTGGGCAGATCACCTGAGGTCAGGAGTTTGAGACCAGACATGCCAACATGGTGACTCTACTAAAAATACAAAAATTAGCTGAGTGTGGTGGCAGACACCTGTAATGCCAGCTGCTTGGGAGCCTGAGGTAGGCGAATCACTTGATCCTGGGAGGCGGAGGCTGCAATGAGCCAAGACCACACCACTGCACTCCAGCCTGGGCAACAGAGCAAGACTCTGTCTCCAGAAAAAAAAAAAAAAAAAGTGCCCAGGCACAGTGGCTCACGCCTGTAATCCCAGCACTTTGGGAGGCCCAGGAGGGTGGATCATGAGGTCAAGAGATCAAGACAATCCTGGCTAACATGGTGAAACCCTGTCTCTACTAAAAATACAAAAAAATTAGCTTGGTGTGGTGGTGTGAATCTGTAGTCCCTGCTACTCCAGAGGCTGAGGCAGGAGAATTGCTTGAACCCAGGAGGCGGGGGTTGTGGTGAGCTGAGATCACGCCACTGCCCTCCAGCCTGGTGACAGAGCAACACTCCATATCAAAAAATAAAATAAAAAATAAAGGTATGTGTGGGCTCTGTTCCTAATTTTAACTTATGCTATATGTTCCTACCTTTCAATGATGCAAGATAAAAGAACAAAAAGGGAGAAAGAGATAAGGGCTCTTTTACTGTCAACTTACTGTATTACCCTTCTAAAATATAAACCAGGCTGGGCACAGGAGCTCACACCTGTAATCCCAGTGCTTTGGAGGCCAAGGTGGGCAGATCACTTGAAGTCAGGAGTTTGAGACCAGCCTGGCCAATATGGTGAAACCCTGTCTTTACTAAAAATACAAAAATTAGCTGGGCATGGTGATGTGCACCTGTAATCCCAGCTACTCAGGAGGCTGAGGAAGGAGAATCACTTGAACCTGGGAGGCGGAGGTTGTAGCCAACAGAGATCAAGCCACTGCACTCCAGCCTGGGTAACAGAGCAATATTACATCTCAAAAAAAAAAAAAAAAAAAGGCCAGGCATGGTAGCTCACGCCTGCAATTCCAGCACTTTGGGAGGCTGAGGCAAGCGGACCACCTGAGGTCAGGAGTTCAAGACCAGCCTGGCCAACATGGTAAAACCCTGTCTCTACTAAAAATACAAAAATTAGCTGGGCCTGGGGGCGTGTGCCTATAATCCCAGCTACTCAGAAGGCTGAGGCAGGAGAATCACTTGAACCTAGGAGGCGGAGGTTGCAGTGAGCCGAGATCATGCCACTGCACTCCATCCTGGGCACCAGAGCGAGACTCTGTCTCAAAAAAAAAAAAAAAGTGATTACGTTTGAACTGACAAATTATTCGTTTTCTCTGCTTCTTCTCACTGATCTCCTTTCCACTAATTAGTGCCCAGATAAGCTCTACTCTCAATCTGTTGTGCAGCCTCGTGGCCTGCATTGCTCAGCCCTTGATCACGTTTTTCTTTTCCTTCGTAACCACCCTATGAGGCTCAACCATCAGGTGCAATCCTGACATCCCCAACTTCTATTTTTTCACCTGTTAACTGGTGCAATCAATGACATCACTCACACCAACTGCGGATCAGGGAACAGTACAAATTATCACATCCTGTCTATATTTGTAAATGTCTTCGTCAACATTCAAATGTGCAAATGTTTTTACTGCAAGGCTCTGAAGCTGAGTAACATGACAAAATGCTCTCATTTCTTCTAGCAGAAAATCCAGTCTTCTCATCCCAGCCCTCAGGGCTTCTTTGCCATCTGCTGCTCCAATTGTTCTCCACACAACTCCTATTTTTTTTTTTATTGATACATAATATATTCCAGGCTGGGCACAGTGGCTCACACCTGTAACCCCAGCACTTTGAGAGGCTGAGGCGGGTGGATCAGCTAAGGTCAGGAGTTCAACACCAGCTTGACCAATATGGTGAAATCTCATTTCTACTAAAAATACAAAAATTAGCTGGGTGTGGTGGCGGGTGCCTGTAATCCCAGCTACTTGGAAGGCTAAGGCAAGAGAATCATTTGATCCCAGGAGGCAAAGGTTGCAGTGAGCCAGAATCTCACCATTGCACTCCAGCCTGAGTAACAAGAGCAAAACTCCACCTCAATCAATCAATCAATCAATGACATCAGGTTAAAGATAGTAGACTAAATACATGCATTTATCTCTGTTCTTGCCCCAACCATAAGACAATGGCAGTAAGAGAATCTAATGCCACACACCCACCAGGAGAGTAAGAATGGGAAAGAAGACAATAGGAACAGCAATGTTTAAGCCAGGTAGTAATTGATGGACTCATGGTAACCGATTTACCAGAACCAAGGAAGTGGAATCTGGAGCTGGCATTGGAAACAAATGAGAAATCGCCAGATTTTCTTTGCAGAAGCCACCAAAGTCATAGAAATTGGCACCTTTTTTCATCAACATCCAGCGGGGGAAAAAAAAAGAAATTGGCACCTTCAGGCAATTGGAAGAGCGTTCTGAAGGGACTGTAGTCAAGCCAAGAGGAAAGTCCTGGAGACACTGATATCAGGAGCTCCCTGGGAAGCCACCAGCAGGGTCACCCTACAGCACAGGGTGGAGAGCTTTTTTTTTTTTTTTTTTTTTTGAGATTGGGTCTCACTCTGTCACCTAGGCTGCAGGGCAGTGGCACAATCGCAGCTCACTGCCACCTCAAACTCCCAGGCTCAATCATCCTCCCACCTCAGCCTTCCTAGTATCTGGGACTACAGGCATGCACCACCATGACTTTTTTTTTTTTTCAGATAGAGTCTCAATCTGTTGCCCAGGCTGGAGTGCAGTGGTGCGATGTCGGCTCACTGCAACCTCCTCCTCCTAGTCAGCCTCCTGAGTAGCTGGGATTACAGGTGTGCGCCACCATGCCCAGCTAATTTTTGTATTTTTAGGAGAGACAGGGTTTCACCATGTTGGCCCAGCTGGTCTCGAACTACTGACCTCATGATCCGCCTGCCTCAGCCTCCCAATATGCTGGGATTACAGGTGTGAGCCACCGTGCCCAGCTTTATTTTTTCTATTTTTTGTAGAGATGAGGTCTCGTTAAGTTACTCAGGCTGGTCTTGAACTCCTGGACTCAAGAGATCCGCCTGTCTTGGCCTCCCAAGTTGCTGGGATTACAGGCATAAGCCACTGTGTCCCCACCCTGGGGAACTTTTAAAAGGCTTTTGGCTGGGTGAGGTGGCTCATGTCTGTAATCCCAGCACTTTGGGAGGCTGAGGCGGGCGGATCACCAGGTCAGGAGTTCAAGACCATCCTGACGAACCTGGTGAAACCCGTCTCTACTAAAAATACAAAAATTAGCCAGGCATGGTGGCACGCGCCCGTAATCCCAGCTACTTAGGAGGCTGAGGCAGGAGAATCACTTGAACCCAGGAGGCAGAGCTGAGACTGCACCACTGCACTTCAGCCTGGGCGACAGAGCAAAACTCCATCTCAAAAAAAAAAAAAAAAAAAAAAAAAAAGGCTTTTAATACCTCCAGCTTTAGTATGCACAGACACCCAAGATTCACCGCATGTTTGAGGAAAGCATCCAATATAGAAGACAGAGGGCCGGGCGGGCGGCTCTCACCTATAATTCCAGCACTTTGGGAGACCAAGGTGGGTCATGAGGTCAGGAGTTCAAGACCAGCCTGGCCAACATGGTGAAACCCTGTCTCTACTAAAAATACAAAAATTAGCCTGGCATGTGGTGGCAGGCACCTGTAGTCCCAGCTACTCAGGAGGCTGAGGCAGGAGAATCACTTGAACCCAGGAAGTGGAGGTTGCAGTGAGACGAGTTAGCGCCACTGCACTCCAGCCTGGCAACAGAGTTAAGACTCTGTCACAGAATAATAATAATAATAATAATAAAGACAGAGGCCGAAAGGATGAATCAATAAACAAACTGTGGTACCTACATACAGTGGAATATTATTCAGGCTTTAAAAAAAAAGGAAATTCTGATACATGCTACAACATGGATGAACTTAGAGGATATTATGCTTGTGAAATAAGCCTGTCCCCAAAAGACAAACACTGCAAGATTCCACTTATGTGAGGTACCTGGAGTCAGAGCCATAGAGACAGAAAGTAGAGTGGTGGTTGCCAGAAGCTGAGGGGAGGGGAGAGAGGGGAGTTGTTGTTGTTTGAGACGGAGTTTTGCTCTTGTCACCCAGGCTGGAGCGCAATGGTGCAATCTCAGCTCACTGCAACCTCTGCCTCCCAGGTTCAAGTGATTCTCCTGCCTCAGCCTTCCAGATAGCTGGGATTACAGGCATGCGCCACCCCGCCTGGCTAATTTTATTTTTTTAGTAGAGATGGGGTTTCTCCATGTTAAGCTGGTCTCGAACTCCCGACCTCAGGTGATCCACCCACCTTGGCCTCCCAAAGTGCTGGGATTACAGGTGTGAGCCACCGCACCCAGCCGGGAGTTGTTTAATGAGTTCAGAGTTTCTGTTTTGCAAGATGAAGAATTCTGGGGATTGTTTGCACAACAGTGCAAATGTACTCAACACCACTAAACTGAATACTAAAAAATGGTTAAGATTGTATATTTACGTTGTGTGTGTTCTACCACAACCACAATTAACATTTTTTTTTTGAGATGGTGTTTCACTCTGTCACCCAGGCTGGAGTGCAGTGGCGAGGGCTCACTGCAACCTCTGCCTCCCGGGTTCAAGCAATTCTCCTGCCTCAGCCTTCCAAGTAGCTGTGATTACAGGCGACCATCGCCATGCCCAGCTACTTTTTGTATTTTTAGTAGAGACGGGGGCCAGGTTGGTCTAGAACTCCTGACCTCAGGTGATCCATCTACCTCAGCCTCCCAAAGTGCTGGGATTAAAGGCATGAGCCACCGCACCCAGCTCACAATTAACTTTTTTTTTTGTATTTTTTGTAGAGATAGGACTGTAGCCACCAGGCCCAGCCCTAAGTAATTTGGAATATAATACCTAGACAATGACAATGATTGCATTCTTTCTGTTGTTGTTGTTGTTGTTGTTGTTGAGATGGAGTCTCGCTCTGTCGCCCAGGCTGGAGTGCAGTGGCACGATGTTGGCTCACTGCAACCTCCGCCTCTTGGGTTCAGGCGATTCTCCTGCTTCAGCCTCCCTAGCAGCTGGGATTACAGGCACCCACCACCACACCCAGGTAGTTTTTGTATTTTTAGTAGAGACGGGTTTTCACCATGTTGGCCAGGCTGGTCTCCAACTCCTGACTTCAGGTGATCCACCTGCCCCAGCCTCCCAAAGTGCTCGGATTACACGTATGAGCTACTGCACCCTGCCTACAATAAGGGCCTTTTTTTTTGAGACGGAGTTTTACTCTTGCTCCCAGGCTGGAGTGCAGTGGGGCAATGTCAGCTCCCTACAGCCTCCACCTCCCGGGTTCAAGCGATTCTCCTGCCTCAGCCTCTCAAGCAGCTGGGATTACAGGCATGCGCCACCATGCTCAGCCAATTTTTGTATTTTTTTTAGTAGAGATGGGGTTTTGCCATGTTAGCCAGGCTGGTCTTGAACTCCCAGCCTCCAGTGATCTGCCCACCTCGGCCTCCCAAAGTGCTGGGATTACAGGCATGAGCCACCGCACCTGGCCAAGTGCATTCTTATAAAGTCCAAAACAGGCACAACTAAGCCTGTTGTAGAAATGTTTACATGGTGCAGCTGGGCATGGTGGCTCATGCCAGTAATCCCAGCAGGTTGGGAGGCTAAGGCAGGAGGATCACTTGAGATCAGGAGTTCAAGACCAGCCTGGGCAACATAGCAAGACCCTGTTTCTACAAAAAAAAATAAAAATTAGTTGGGTGTGGTGGCATGCATGTGCAGTCCCAGCTACTCTGGAGGCTGAGATGGGAGGATTGCTTGGTGTCCAGGAGGTTGAGGCTGCAATGAACTATGATTGCACCACTGCACTCTAGCCTCAGGTACAGAGCAAGACCCTGTCTCAAAATAAAATAAAACCAACAGAAAATGGAATGTGTTTGAATGTGATAAGGGATTGACATCTCAAGGTAAAATTCAGGATCGAACTAGTGTTACATACCAAGCAAAACACAGTAACTAAAATGCAACGTAATTAACTCAGTGGGGCGGAGAGGAAAGAGGGAACAACAGCGCAGGGAAGAGTGATTGTGTTAAGTGCACATTCAGCCCTGAACTGTGTTTACATAGCTATAGGATATAGACTCTGAATATCTCAGAACAGAGGCACAGTGACATGGAAGAATGAAGACAGGAAGTACACACATGCATATGTAGGAATAGCGATGTGGGCTGTAGGGAGGAGGTGGAAGAATTGTAAAGCCTCAGCCTTCAAAATGATAACAGGTAGTGCCTAAAACCGAGAAATCAGCTGGGCATGGTGGCTCACACTTGTAATCCCAGCACATTGGGAGGCCAAGGAGGGCAGATCACAAGGTGAGGAGTTTGGGACCAGCCTGAACATGGTGAAACCCCGTCTTTACTAAAAATACAAAAATTAGCCAGGCGTGGTGTCGAGCACCTGTAATCCCAGCTACTTAGGAGGCTGAGGCAGGAGAATAGCTTGAACCTGAGAGGCGGAGGTTGCAGTGAGCCAAGATTGCACCACTGCCCTCCAGCCTGGGTGACAGAGGAAGACCCTGCCTCAGAAAAAAAGAGCCGGGCACAGCGGCTCATGCCTGTAATCCCAGCACTTTGAGAGACCTGAGGCAGGTGGATCACCTGAGGCCAGGAGTTTGAGGCTAGCCTGACCAACATGGAGAAACTCTGTCTCTACTAAAAATACAAAAAATTAGCCGGGCGTGATTGTAGGCACCTGTAACCCCAGCTATTTGGGGGCCTGAGGCGGAAGAATCGGTTGAAACTGGGAGGCAGAGGTTGCAGTGAGCCGAGGTCGTGCTGAAACTCCATCTCAAAAAAAGAAAAAGAAGGCCCAGCGCAGTGCCTCACACCTACAGTCACAGCACTTTTTGAGGCCAAGGAGGCGGATCACCTGAGGTCAGGAGTTCAAGACCATCCTGGCCAACCTGGTGAACCCCGTCTCTACTAAAAATACAAAAATTAGCCAGGTGTGGTGGCGTATGTCTGTAACCTCAGCTACTTGGGAGGCTAAGGCAGGAGAATCACTTGAACCCAGGAAGCGGAGGTTGCAGTGAGCCGAGATCGCACCACTACATTCTATCCAAGGTAACAAAGCCAGACTCTTGTCTCAAAAAAAAAAGTCCAACTGTGCTTTCACATGCGGGTTGCCCTCTTACACGCAGGCTGTGTGGCTTTCAGTCCCCTCTGAGCCTGAGCCCACCCTCCTGCCACTGCAGTGCAGGCGACAGTCATGTGAGTAAAGCAGCCATCTGCAAAGCGTTCCCCCAGCCCCAGTTGTTCCCTCTTCATCCATTAGAGTTACCCTTGCTGTTCGGGCCACCCCGACTGAGGTGAGGCTGAGGCTCAGACATCCCAGAGCCCAGCAGAGCTTTTCCCACTTTGCCCTTCCCAAACTCCACCCACAGAATCAATGAGCATTTGCAAAAAAAAAAAAAAAAAAGGTGGTTGTTTCATGCCATTAAATTTTAGGATCATTTACCACACAGCCGTAAATAACTGAAACAAAAGCCAAGGGAAAAAGCAGTGTGTCATTGTGTATTAATGCACTCGAGGTGAGTAAGACAAAGTCAATGACTATTAGGATGCTGAATTAATCATAGGATGCTAAATTAATGAACAATTATCTCATTGCATGTGCTGAATATTTATCTATGTTCCAATACTGAATAGGTATCATTTTATTTATAATTTCAAGAATATCCAACCTCCTCTCGCCTCCCCCAGAAACCAGCCACTCCTTCCTCCCTCTGGGGTCCTGATGAAGAAGCAATCGGAACAGCATTTGTAGGAGCCGAAGTCACTGCACAGTAGGTTCTGTGATAACAGAAGATGTAAGAAGAGCCGCCTCACCCAGGGATAAACACAAAAGCCGCTGCAAACCTATGAAAGCAGTGTAGGCATGGCTGTAACTCGGAATGAGCTGAGATTACAAAACATGCTATATAGACAACAAAAGGGCTTTGATAGCTATATCTGTAGCAAGAAAAAGGAAGAAATAGGCCCACTGCTTAGGGTAGATGTTGTAATATGAACAGATGACCAAGGGGAAGCAGAAGCTCTCCATTTTCTTTCTTTTTTTTTTTAGACAGAGTCTTGCTCTGTCTCACAGGCTGGAATGCAGTGACTTGATCTCCACTCATTGCAACCTCTACCTCCCGGGTTCAAGTGATTCTCCTGCCTCAGCCTCCCGAGTAGCTAGGACAACAGGCACCCGCCACCATGCCCAGCTAATTTTTATATTTTTAGTAAAGACGGGGTTTCACCATATTGGTCAGGCTAGTCTCGAGCTTCTCACCTTGTGATCCACCCTCCTCAGCCTCCCAAAGTGCTAGGATTACAGGCGTGAGCCTCACCAGGCAACTCTTCTTTCATTTGGTTTTTCTTTTTTCTTTTTCTTTCTTTTTTTTTTGAGACAGACTCTCTTGCTCTGTTGCAAAGGCTGGAGTGCAGTGGTGCAATCATAGCTCACTGCATCCTCCACCTTCCAGGCTCCAGGGATCCTCCTGCCTCAGCCTCCAAAGTAGCTGGGACTACAGGCATGCACTGCCATGCTCGGCTTATTTATTTATTTGTTTGTTTGTTTATCTATTTATAGAGCTGAAGTCTCCCTATGTTGCCCAGGCTAGTTTCGAACTCTTGGATCAGCCGGGCACAGTGGCTCATGCCTGTAATCCCAGCATGTTGGGAGGCTGAGGTGAGAGGATCACTTGAGGTCAGGAGTTCAAAACCAGCCTGGCCAATGTGGTGAAACACCATCTCTACTAAACATACAAAAATTAGCTGGGCATGGTGGCACACGCCTATAATCCAAGCTACTCGAGAGGCTGAAGGATGAGAATTGCTTGAAACCAGGCGGCGGAGGCTGCAGCGAGCTGAGTTTGTACCACTGCACTCTAGCCTGGGTGACACAGCAAGACTCTGTTAAAAAACAAACAAACAGCCAGGCATGGTGGCACGTGCCTGTAGTCCCAGCTACTCAGGAGGCTAAGGCTGGAGGATCTCTGGAGTCCAGGAGTTCTGGGCTGTAGTGCACTATGCCGATCGGGTGTCCGCACTAAGTTTGGCATTAATATGGTGACCTCCTGGGAGCAGGGGACCACCAGGTTGCCTAAGGAGGGGTGATCCGGCCCAGATCGGAAACGGAGCAGGTCAAAACTCCTGTGCTGATCAGTAGTGGGATCGCACCTGTGAATAGCCACCTGCACTCCAGCCTGGGCAATATAGCGAGACCCCATCTCTAAAAAAAAAAAAACAAAAAAATTTTTAAAAAATAAAAACAACAAAAAACTGGGCTCAAGGGATTCACCTGTCTCAGCCTCCTAAAGTCCTGGGATTACAGGCATGAACCGATGTGCCCAGCCTGGTTTGTTTTCTTTTTTCTTTTTTTGACACGGAGTCTCGCTCTGTCGCCAGACTGGAGTGCAGTGGCAGGATCTCAGCTCACTGCAACCTCCACATCCCAGGCTTAAGTGATTCTCCTGCCTCCACCTCCCAAGTAGTTGGGACTAAAGGTGTGTGCCATAATGCCCAGCTACTTTTTGTATTTTTAGCAGAATCGGGGTTTCACCATGTTGGCCAGGATGGTCTCAGTCTATTGACCTCGTGATCTTCCCGCTTCAGCCTCCCAAAGTGCTGGGATTACAGGCATGAGCCACCGCGCCCAGCCTGTGTTTTCTATAAAAGGAATGGCAGTCAAGATTTAAATGCTTTTTTTTCTTAGAAATGTCTTCTGCCAGATTAAAATGCTTTAAGGGTTATACCTAAGTGGGAATTGAAGCCCCAGAGAAGTAAGAATGATAATAGGACACTAACTCAACTGAAATGTCCAAGACCCCAGATTTGGATGCAGTCCATCCCTCAAAATGCTGAAAGTCACTATAGATAATGTTTTGGAAGCACTGGAGACCACTTTTGAGAAATTTTAGAAAATGGGGAAAGTACTGGGGATAGGCAAATCCTGTTGTGGCATTCAAGCAATTTTAGAAAGTGGCTGGAGGCCGGGTACGGTGGTTTACGCCTGTAATCCCAGCACTTTGGGAGGCCGAGGTGGGCAGATCATGAGGTCAAGAGATCAAGACCATCCTGGCCAACATAGTGAAACCCTGTCTCTACTAAAATATAAAAATTAGCTGGGCGTGGTGGCGCACTTCTGTAGTCCCAGCTACTCGAGAGGCTGAGGCAGGAGAATTGCTTGAACCCGGGAGGCAGAGGTTGCAGTGAGCCGAGATTGTGCCACTGCACTCCAGCCTGGCGCTTGATGACAGAGCGAGACTATCCCAGCACTTTGAAAGGCCAAAGTGGGTGGATCTCTTGAGGTCAGGAGTTCAAGACCAGCCTGGTCAACATGGTGACACCCCATCTCTATAAAAAATACAAAAGTTAGCCAGGCATAGTGGTGTGCACCTGTAATCCCAGCTACTTGGAAGGTCAAGGCAGAAGAACCGCTTGAACCCAGGAGGTGGAGGTTGCAGTGACCAGAGCTCACGCCACTGCACTCCAACCTGAGCGACAGAGCAAGACCCTGTCTCAAAAAATAAAGTTAACTTAAATAAATAAATAAATATTGCCTTAGTCCCAGCCTGCACTCTCCAGCTCTATTGCAACCTTGAAAAATAACAGCTCACATTCTCAGTCCAAGCTGGGGGCCCCTAAGGGAGTAAAGCGAACCTGGAGTTCTTTCAAAGTTGTGTTCCCAAAGAACTGTCATTACTGGAGCTGTCTTGAGGTTCCCTGGAAGACCCCACGTTCAGATCCATCTGTATTTGACCTCACTTGGAGCTCGCCCAGTGCAAAAGGCCTTCTCCCCAGGAGGCATTCATCAGAAACATTTACAGGCAAGATTTTTTTTCTTTTTTTTTTTTTTTTTTTGAGACGAAGTCTCCCTCTGTTGCCCAGGCTGGAGTGCAGTGACATAATCTCAGCTCACTGCAACCTCCACCTCCCGGGTTCAAGCAATTCTCCTGCCTCAGCGTCCTGACTAGCTGGGATTACAGACGTGCACTACCAGGCCCAGCTAATTATTGTATTTTTAGTATAGACGAGGTTTCACCAAGTTCGCCAGGCTGGTCTTGAACTCCTGACCCCTGGTGATTCACCCGCTTTGGTCTCCCAAAGTGCTGGGATTACAGCTGTGAGCCACCACACCCGGCTGATAACAGGTAGGAATTTTAACTTTGAGACGGCCTGAAGTGGCAGACAGGTGTTGGAGCAAACAATAGACTAACCCAAAAGCCTGAAAGGCAAAGCTGAGGGATGTGGTTTAGATCTGTGTCCCTGCCCAAATCTCACGTCCCATTGCAATCGCCAGTGTTGGAGGTGGGACCTGGTGTGAGACGACTGGCGCACACCTGTAATCCCAGCTACTCAGGAGGCTGAGGCAGGAGAATCACTTGAACCTACAGGCGGAGGTTGCAGTGAGCTGAGATCGTGCCACTGCACTCCAGTTTAGGCAACAGAGCGAGACTCCGTCTCAATAAAAAATAAAATTAGGGCTGGGCGCGGTGGCTCACGCCTATAATCCCAGCACTTTGGGAGGCCGAGGTGGGTGGATCACGAGGTCAAGAGATCGAGACCATCCTGGTCAACATGGTGAAACCCTGTCTCTACTAAAAATACAAAAATTAGCTGGGCGTGGTGGCGCACACCTGTAGTCCCAGCTACTTGGGAGGCTGAGGCAGGAGAATTGCTTGAACCCAGGAGGCGGAGGTTGCAGTGAGCTGAGATCGCGCCATTGCACTCCAGCGTGGGTAACAAGAGCAAAACTCCATCTCAAAAAAAAGAAAAATAATATAAAATAAAAGTAAATAAAATTAAATGTTTATTCGTCTACTATATGACATTAGGGTAATTCCCAGAAACCTTCAGTGGTTAGTTTGTCTTTTATGGTTTTCACCAGTGTCGCTTGTTTTGCTGGGGAACAGATCCACAGAGTTCCGGCCCTGTCGTCTCAGAGCTTCGATGTCCCCTAGCTATTAATCCATTCTTGCATCGCTATAAATACCTGAGCCGGGGGTTACTTATTTATTTATTTATTTACTTTTTCTACCCAAATCAAAAGGATGCCTGGGTAATTTATAAAAGAAAGAGGTTTAATTGGCTCATGGTTCTGCAGGCTGTACAGGGAGCGTGATGGTGGCATCTCCCTGGCTTCTGGGGGAGGCCTCAGGAAACTTACAATCACGGTGGAAGGTGAAGGGAGAACAGGCATATCGTGTGGCTGGAGCAGGAGCAAGAGAGAAAGGGGAGAGAGGAGGGGAAGAGGGGTGATGGGGAGAAGAGAGGGGTAGAGGGGGAGGGGGAGAGGGGGAGAGGAGGGGGGAGGGGGGAAGGGGGAGAAAGGAAGGGGGAGAAGGGAGAGGGGGAGGGGGGAGAGGGGAAAAGGGAGGGGGAAGGGGGAGAAGGGGAGAGGGGGAGGGGGGGGAGAAGAGAGAGGGGAGGGGGGAGAGAGAGAGAGGGGAGGGAGAGAGGGAGATGGGGAGGGGGGGAGGGGGAGACGGGAGAGGCGCCACATACTTTTATTTATTTATTTTATTTTTAATCATTTATTTGTTTATTTTGCTATGGAATCTCACTTTGTCGTCCAGGCTGGAGTGCAGTGGCGTGATCTTGGCTTACTACAACCTCCGTCTCCTAGGTTCAAGTGATTCCTTTGCCTCAGCCTCCTGAGTAGCTGGGACTACAGGCATGTGCCACCATGTCAGGTTAATTTTTTTTTTTTTTTAAGATGGGATTTCACCATGATGGCCAGGCTGGTCTTGAACTCCTGACCTCAGGTGATCCACCCACCTCGGCCTCCCAAAGTGCTAGGATTACAGGTGTGAGCCACCGCGCCCGGCTCAAATTTTGTATTTTTAATAGAGACAGGGTCTCACCATGTTGGCCAGGATGGTCTTAAACTCCTGATCTCAGCTGGTCCGCCTGCCTTGGCCTCCCAAAGTGCTAGGATTACAGATATAAGCCACCACACCCAGCCTGAATAAACTTTATTCAAGAAAATCTACTGAAACTCAGTAATAACAGGGAGAATCTGTGGCATTGAATTTTATTACTTTTTTTCTTTTGAGACAATTTTCATGATTTTGAGCTTTTACTTTTATTATTATTATTTTGTAGAGATGCGGTCTCACTGTGTTGCACAGGCTGGTCTCAAACTCCTGGGCTCAAGCAATTCTGCCACCTCGGCCTCCCACAGCGCTGGGAATACAAGCATTGCTACCAGTGGAAGGTATTCAAGTTACTGGTGACAAATCTGTATGGACCTGCAGCAACTTCAGTTCTTGCCTCCACAGAAGAAAGAATTTAACTGCAGGGCATAAGGCAGAAAAACAGACCGAGGCAAGTTTCAGAACAGGAGTGGAAGATTATTTTAAAGGGCTTTAGAACAGGAAGAGACCCAAGTGGGCACCAACGTCAAGTGTGGTGTTCAACCTTGATCCTAGGATTTTATAGGCTGGCCTGTTTCCCACAATTCTTCCCTTAGGATAGGCTGCCCACATGCACAGTGCCCTCCTTACCCTGGGAAGGTGAGCATGCATAGTGTGTAGGAAGTTGTATGCATGCCCATCTGAGGCTTTCTTCCCTTTTCCGGTGGTCTGCCCCCGGAAGTCATGCTCCACCGTTTTGTCTGTTTTTTTGTTTTGTTTTGTTTTGAGACGGAGTTTCACTCTTGTTGCCCACGCTAGAGTACAGTGGCCCGATCTCAGCTCACTGCAACCTCCACCCTCCAGGGTTCAAGCAACTTTCCTCCTTCAGCCTCCTGAGTAGCTGGGATTACAGGCGCCTGATACCATGCGCGGCTAATTTTGTATTTTTAGTAGAGATGGGGTTTCACCATGTCGGCCAGGCTGGTCTCGAACTAACCTCAGGTGATCCACCTGCCTCAGCCTCCCAAAGTGCTGGGATTACAGGCATGAGCCACCATGCCTGGCCCATTTTGTTTCTTAATTCACATGCCCAGGAGGTTGCTTCTCCCTGTTGTGTGCATTCAATTCACACTCTAATGTAACAGCTGTGGACCATTAGGAGATTGTCTCTTTCTGGTGCTGACTGCCGAATTATTAATAAAATTTAGAGAGGCAAAGTGATAATTGTTGAACCATCACTTGACATTCCTGGTGGGTGGGGAAGAGCCCTCTCCAGCCCTGCTCATGCCTGTTTAACTACCTGTAACATTATGAGCCACTGTGCCAGGCCATCTGTGGCATTTAAACCAGGAGGATCAACTGTCTCCTGACCGCCCTCCCCCGACAGTTCAGCTGGGAGGAAACTCCTCTCTGAGTAAACGTGGCCAAGATGAGAGGCTCCCTCTCCCCTCAGCTGCCAGTCAAGGCTTACCATATCTCACCAGGAGGAGCATGCTGCCAGCATTTTTCATCCCCTCCAACTCCAAATTGAAGAGGCTACATTTCTGGTGAATGTGGTAAAGAAATAGGGCACTCCTTTCCTCCAGCCAGCACTCACCCACACCATAGGTGAAGGCTCTACCATTGCTGACAGTCTGAGAATACTGGGACCATAATCACACGCCTCCCAGCTTGCTCATGGAGCAGAGATCCCATGCTGGGAGGGGCAAACCACGAAGACCAGAGCCTACTGCTCCACCAGTGTCCAGAATAGGGGCTCAGAGACTTTGCCCAGGGGAACAGACAGTTCATAAGAGACCCAAGGGCCAGGCACAGTGGCTCACATCTGTAACTTGGGAGGTCAAGGCAGGTGGATCACTTGAGGTCAGGAGTTCGAGACCAGCCTGGCCAACATGGTGAAACCCCATCTCTACTAAAAATACAAAAATTAGCTGGGCATGGTGGCACACACCTGTAATCCCAGCTACTTGAGAGGCCGAGGCAGGAGAATTGTTTGAACCCAGGAGACAAGATTCTTGAACCTGGGAAGCAGAGGTTGCAGTGACCTGAGATTGCACCATTGCACTCCAGCCTGGGCAACAAAAGCAAAACTCCATTTTAAAAAAAAACAAAACACAAACACATAAAAAAAAAAAAACAAAGTCAAGGGTGAGCGGGCATGGGGGAGGGGCAGCCAGGCCGGGCCAGGGGCAGCAGGTTGGCTGGGCCACACAGAGGGTCCAGGGCTTTGCCCTCACGCCGGCCCGCTGCCCCCAGGACCGTTCCTCGTGATCCTGCGCCACAGGACCACCATCTTCACGGACACCAAGGAGTCCAGCACGGTGTTCAAGCTGAAGTGCATCGTCGAGGGCATCCTCAAGGGGCCTCCCGAGGAGCAGCAGATGTACAAGGATGAGCAACTCCTGGATGATAGCAAGACACTGGGCGAGTGTGGCTTCACCATCAAACAGCACGGCCACAGGCCCCAGCCAGAGTGGAGCCTGCCTTCCAGACAGATGAAGCCTTTGAGGCCCTGTGCGTCCAGCCCACCCGAGCTGCCTGATTTGATGAAGCCCCAGAACTCGGGAAGCAGTGCCAATGAACAAGCCGTGCAGTGAGGAACCCCAAGAGGCCCATTCCCCCCAATAAAAGAGATTTGGGAGTCAAAAAATTAAAAAAACAAAAAAGATAAAAGAGACTCTTGGAAGCAGCAAGAAAAAAACAACTCATCGAGTACAAGGAAACTCCAGTGAGACTGACAATGGATTCCTCATCAGAAACAGTGGAGGCCAGCAGGTGGTGGGATGACACATTCATTTTTCTTTTTTTTTTTTTTTTTTTAAGACAGGGTTTCACCATGTTGGTCAGGCTGGTCTTGAACTCCCGACCTCAGGTGATCCGCCCGCCTTGGCCTCCAAAGTGCTGGGATTACAGGCGTGAGCCACCACGCCCGGCCGGGATGACACATTCAAAGTACAGTTGACTCTTGTCTCTGTGGTGGTTATAGTCCACAAAGTTACCACAAACACTGAGTTAGAGAACACTAAACATTGCCCCTAGTGGGAATACAGGGCAAAGTTCCTACCAGCCTCCGGCCCCCACACTTTTGTCAACCAACCATTCCATAGCCGTGTGTTACCTGTGTTTCTGTTTTGCATTTTGTTTGCTTTTTCTAGGTCTTGCTCTGCCGCACAGGCTGGAGTGCAGTGGCACAATCAGAGCTCACCGCAGCCTTGAACTCCTAGGCTCAAGCAATCCTCCTGCCTCAGCCTCCCGAGCAGCTGGCACTACAGGTGTGCATCATCACATCCAGCTAATTAAAAAATATATATTTTCATAGAGATAGGGCCTCTCTATGTTGCCCAGGCTGGGCTTGAACTCCTGGCCCCAAGTGATCCTCCCTTCTTGGCCTCCCACAGTGCTGGGATTATAGACATTATACCACTCCCAGTCTATGTGGGTTTCTGCTTCAGGACACCTTACTGGCTGGGCCCGGTACCTTACTCCTGTAATCCCAACACTTTGGGAGGCTGAGGCGGGTGGATCACCTGAGGTCAGAAGTTTGAGACCAGCCTGGCCAACATGGTGAAACCTCATCTCTACTAAAAATACAAAAATTAGCCGGGTGTGTTGGCAGGCACCTGTAATCCTAGATATTCAGGAGGCTGAGACAGGAGAATTGCTTGAACCTGGGAGGGGAGAGGTTGTGGTAAGCTGAGGTTGCACCACTGAACTCCAGCCTGGGCAAGAGTGACATTCCGTCTTAAAAAAAAAAATTAACGGCAAAAACCGCAATTACTTTGTTTTTTTGTTTGGTTGGCTGGTTTTGAGACAGAGTCTCACTCTGTTGCCCAGGCTGGAGTTCAGTGACGTTATCTCGGCTCACTGCAACCTCTGCCTCCTGGGTTCAACTGATTCTCCTGCTGTAGCCTCCCAAGTAAAGTAGCTGGGACTACAGGCACCTGCCACTACATCCCAATAATTTTGTATTTTTAGTAGAAACAGGGTTTCATCATGTTGGTCAGGCTAGTCTCAAACTCCTGACTTCAAGTGATCCACCCGCCTTGGCCTCCCACGGTGCTGGGATTACACGCATGAGCTGCCGCGCCCAGCCCGAAATTACTTTTGCACCAACCCAATATAGGAGGGCTTCAAAGGGAAGACATCAGCATAATGGCCTTCAAGAAACTGTACAATCTAAACTGAACATGGTGGCATGCATCTGTAATCCAAGCTATTCAGAAGGCTAAAGCAACATGATAGCTTGAGGCCAGGAGTTTGAGACCAGCCTGAGAAACACAGACCCCTCATGTCTCCTAAATAATTTTTAAAAATTAGCCAGGCGGCTGGGCGTGGTGGCTCACGCCTGTAATCCAAGCACTTTGGAGGCTAAGGCAGGCGGATCACCTGAGGTCGGGAGTTCAAGACCAGCCTGACCAACATGGTGAAACCCCGTCTTAAAAAAAAAAAAAAAAAAAAAGAATAATAAAAAAAAAAAATTAGCCAGGGGTGTTGGTCTGTGCCTGTAGTCACAGCTACTCAGCAGGCCGAGGTGGGAGGGTTACTTGAGCCCAGGAAGTTGAGGCTGCAGTGAGCTATGATCAGGCCCCTGCACTCCAGCCTGGGTGACAGAGCAAGATCCTGCCTCTAAAAAAGATAAAAGATAAAAAATAAGGCTGAGCATGATGGCTCATGCCTATAATCCCAGCACTTTGGGAGGCTGACGTAGGCAGATCACACGGTCAGGAGTTCAAGACAAACCTGGCCAACATGGTGAAACCCTACTAAAAATATGAAAAATAGCTGGATGTGGTGGCATGCGCCTGTAATTCCAGCCCCTCAGGAGTCTGAGGCAGGAGAATCGCTTGAACCTGGGAGGTGGAGGTTGTAGTGAGCAGACATGGCCCCACAGCACTCCAGCCTGGGTGACAGAGCAAGACTTCATCTCAGAAAAAACTGTATATACATTAGCTGTGTGTGGTGGCGGACACCTGTAATCCCAGCTACTTGGGAGGCTGAGGCAGGAGAATCACTTGAACCCGGGAGGTGGAGTTTTCAGTGAGCCAAGATTGCGCCACTGCACTCCAGCCTGGACAGAGCAAGACTTTCTCTCAATAAATAAATAAATAAAATTGTACAGTCTAGTAAGGAAGGCAAGATGACATAAGTAGATATTTGGTATTTGCCCCAAGGCATGAAAGAGGTACAGATATACCCCGTGGAGCTGCCGGATATCAGGAAACCCCTCTTGAAGGGGTGCCATTTGAACTGATCCTGGCATCAGAAAGGTTTCCTTTCATGGAAACATACACCCCACAAAAGGATCATCCCAAATAACAGAAACAGCTTGAGCACGGATGCAGAAGGAGGTCGTGTATGACGTGCAAGCCGTTGAGAAGTTCTGTTTAGCTAAAGCAAAAGGCTCATCTAGGAAACTAGTCTGAAAAGATAGATTTGGGGGCCAGATGCAGTGGCTTATGCCTGCAGTCCCAGCCACTTGGGAGGCTGAGGCCAGAGGATCCCTTGAGCCCAGGAGATCAAGGCTGCAGTGAGCTATGATTGCGCCACTGCATCCCAGCCTGATTGACAGAGCGAGACCCCGTCAACAGGGCCTTGAATGTTGAGAAAAGAATTTGGATTTCGTTTGGTAGTTAATAGGAGGAATTAGGCCAGGAGCTGTGGCTCACACCTGTAATCCCAGCACTTTGGGAGGCTGAGGCGGGCAGATCACAAGGTCAGGAATTCCAGACCAGACCAACATGGTGAAACCCCATCTCTACTAAAAATACAAACATTAGCCAGGCGTGGTGGCACACGCCTGTAATCCCAGCTACTCAGGAGGCTGAGACAGGAGAATCGTTCAAACCAGGGAGGAAGAGGTTGCAGTGGGCTGAGATCATGTCACTGCACTCCAGACTGAGACTCCATCTCCAAAAAAAAAAAAAAAAAGGGTGAGGGGGAGGAATTAAAAAAATATATACATATTGTAATAGACACTGCTATAACAGTCTACTCAGCACTTTCTGGGGACGGTGCCCCAATTTTCCTTGGGAAAGCCACCCCTTTCCCAGCCTACTTTGTCATGCTAGTAGAGATAACTAAACCCCCAATTCCACATTGATTCAGGTTGAAGGATTTGCACAGGCTTCAAACAAAACTAGTAATTGGCCCGGTATGGTGGCTTATGCCTGTAATCCCAGCACTTCCAGAGGCTGAGGTGAGTGGATCGCTTGAGGCCAGCAGAGACCAGGGTGGCCAACACGGTGAAACCCCATCTCTACTAAAAATACAAAAATTAGCTGGGCGTGGTGGTGAGCGCCTGTAATCCCAGTTACTCAGGAGGCTGAGGCAGGAAAATCAATTGAACCCAGAAGGTGGAGGTTGCAGTGAGCCAATATCATGACACTGCACTCCAGCCTGGGTGACGGCGGAAGACTCTGTCTCAAAAAAACTAGTAACCAATAAGAGTCAAATCTGAGTCTTGCATTACAAGAGACAGAGACAGGGAGAAAGAGAGACACAGAGAGAAGAGCTTTCCTTTGCTGGAGTTACTGAAAAAATCAGACACGAATCTGCAAGTCCTGGCTGCCATCTGGCTACTCTGAGAGGAGGAGGTGGCTGAGAATGGAACAACACAGAAGAAAGCAGAGCTAAGGGAGGGGATCAAAGTCCTAATGATAGTGTTTGAGACCGTGGAGCCAACTGCGCCTTCACAGTCAGTAAACCAATGCGCCTCCTTTCTTGCTTGAGTTCCTTTGAGCTGGGTCTTTGAGGACTTGTTACCAAAAGATTCCTGCCTACTATAAGCTCATCAGGGCTGTGTTTTAGGCATATCTGAGGAGGAAGGAAACAGACAAAAAGAAATTTAGTTAAGACCAGCCTGGAGCCGGGTGCGGTGGCTCACATCTGTAATCCCAGCACTTTGGGAGGTCGAGGCGGGCGGATCACAAAGTCAGGAGTTCAAGACCAGCCTGACCAACATGGGGAAACCCCATCTCTACTAAAAATACAAAAATTAGCCAGGCGTGATGGTGAACGCCTGTAATACCAGCTACTTGGGAGGCTGAGGCAGGCTTGAACCTGGGAGGCGGAGATTGCAGTGAGCCAAGATTGTGGCACTGCACTCCAGCCTGGGCAACAGAACGAGAATCCATCTTGGGGCGGGTGGGGGAGACTAGCCTGGGCAACATGGCCAGACCCTTGTCTCTGCAAAAAATAAAAAAATTAGGCTGGGCACAATGGCTCACACCTATAATCCTAGCACTTTGGGAGGCCAAGGCAGGCAGATCACTTGAGGTGAGGAGTTTGAGACCAGCCTGGCCAACATGGCAAAACCCTGTCTCTACTAAAAATACAAAAAGAGCCGGGCGCAGTGGTTCACACCTATAATCCCAGCACTTTGGGAGGCTGAGGCAGACGGATTGCCTAAGCTCAGGAGTTCGAAACCAGTTTGGGCAACACGGTGAAATCCCATCTCTACTAAAATACAAAAAATTAGCCGGGCATGGCAGCCTGAGCCTGTAATCCCAGCTACTCAGGAGGCTGCGATAGGAGAATCCCTGGAACCTGGGAGGCGGAGGTTGCAGTGAGCCAAGATCTTGCCACTGCACTCCAGCCTAGGTGATAGAGGGAGACTCCATCTCAAAAATAAAAATACAAAAAGAATGAGTCAGGTATGGTGCTGTGTACCTGCAGTGCCAGCTACTTGGGAGGCTGAGGAAGTGGGATCATTTGAGCCTGGGAGGTCAATGTACAGTGAGCTATGATCACACTGCTGCACTCCAGCCTGGGCAACAGAGTGAGACCCTGTCTCAAAAAAAAGGAAGGAAATGAAAAGAAAGGCCAGGTGCCATGGCTCACACCTGTACCTATAATCCCAGCACTTTGGGAGGCCAAGGTGGACAGATTGCTTGAGACCAGGAATTCAAGACTAGCCTGGGTAACAAGATGAATGACGTCTCTACCAAAAAAATACAAAAATTAGCTGCCTGTGGTGGTGCGTTCTGTGGTCCCAGCTACTCGGGAGGCTGAGGTGGGAGGATTGCTTGAACCCAGGAGGCAGAGATTGCAGTGAGCCGTGACTGCGCTGCTGCACTCCAGTCTGGGTGACATAGCAAGACTCTGTCTCAAAAAAAAAAAAAAGAGAGAGAGAGAAGAAGAGAAAGAAGGCAGGAGGGAGGGGAGGGAGGGAAGGAAGGAAGGAGGGAGGGGAGGAAGGAGGGAGGGAAGGGAGGAAGGAGGGGGAGGGAGGGGAGGGGAGAGAGAAAAAGAAAGAAAGATAAGCTAACGCATAGTAACAATACAATACAATAATAAAGGCAAAGTGACATGAAAATCACAAGGAAACATCAGACAAACCCAAACTGAGGGATATTCAACAAAATAACTGACCCGTAATCTTCAGAAATCCAAGGTCATGAAAGATCAAAATGCTACTACTAATAATGAGAAGTCTAAAGAACATTTCAGGCCGGGCATGGTGGCTCACCCCTGTAATCCCAGCACTTTGGGAGGCCGAGGCAGGCAGATCACTTGAGACCAGCCTGGGCAACATGGTGAAACCCCATCTCAACAAAAAATACCAAAATTAGCTGAGCCTGGTGATACACACTTGTGGTCCCAGTTATTCAGGAGGCTGAGGTGGGAGGATCATTTGAGCCTGGGAGGTAGAGGGTGCAGTGAGCCATGACCGCACCACTGCACTCCAGCCTGGGCAACCAAGCATGACACTGTCTTTAAAAAAGAAAAAAAAAAGGTGCCAGACCTTGAAAATCACAAAAAGATAAGAACTGGTTTAAGATTTAATCTGGGGCCAGCTGAAGTGCCTCATGCCTGTAATCCCAGCACTCTGAAAGGCCGAGATGAGAGGTTCACTTGAGCCTAGAAATTTGAGACCAGACTGGACAATATTATCAGCTATACCCCATCTCTACAAAAATTCTAAAAATTAGCTAAGCCAGGTACAGTGGCTCACACCTGTAATCCCAGCACTTTGGGAGGCTAAGGGGGGGCAGATCATTTGAGGTCAGGAGTTCAAGACCTGCCTGGCCAACATGGTGAAACCCCGTCTCTACTAAACATACAAAAATTAGCCAGGCGTGGTGGCGCGTGCCTGTAATCCCAGCTACTTGGAAGGCTGAGGCAGGAGAATCTCTTGAACCTGGGAGGTAGAGGTCACGGTGAGCTGAGATTGTACCACTGCACTCCAGCCTGGGCAACAGAGCAAGGCTACCATATCAAAGGAAAAAAAAAAAATTAGCTAGGCATGGTGGTGTGTGCCTATAATCCCAGCTACTCAGGAGGCTGAGGTGGGAGGATCACCTGAGCCCAAGAGTTGGAGCCTGCAGTGAGCCATGATCTTGCCATTGCACTCCAGCCTGGGTGACAGAGCGAAACTCTGCCTCAAAAAGAAAAGAAAGAAAAAGAAGGAAGGAAGGAAGGAAAGAAAGAAGAAAGAAGAGAGAGAGAGAGAGAGAAAGAAAGAAAGAATGAATGAAAGAAAGAAAGAAAGAAAAAGAAAGAAAGAAAGAAAAAGAAATCCCAGCTCAGTCCTCCAAGGAAATGCCAACCACAGTCACTAGAGGGGGAATCTCAGTCACACTCTGAGCTTCCAGCAGCAGGAGGTGGCAGCCTGCCGCTCTGATACACCAGCCTTTCCTGTGCCGGGAAACTCACTCCCACTCAGCAAACCTGGCTCCGTGCTGAACTCCATGGTGTTTTCTCTGAGTCACTATATTCTCCCGCAGCTGCAAAATGATCTGGCAAAAGTCCCCCAGGGCTTTTTCTGCTTACTGAGTAACATCCAAACTTCTTGCCAGAATCCAGAGCCTTCCTCAATCTGGCCCAATCTACCTCTCCAGCCTGAACCCCCATCATTTTTTCACTGCAGACATGATGGACAAGTCATGCTTTGCCTCTATGCCTCAGCTCACCCCGATCCTTCTCCATCATGGCTTTCTTCAGTCCCGACCTTCTGCAACTCTACTTTTTCTTTTCTTCTTTTTGTTTTTTTGTTTCTTGCTTTTGAGACAGAGTTTTGCTCTGTTGCCCAGGCTGGAGTGCAGTGGCATGATCTCAGCTTACCACAACCTCCACCTCTCGGGTTCAAGCGATTCTCCTGCCTCAGCCTCCTAAGTAGCTGGGATTACAGGCACATGTCACCAACGCCCGGCTAATTTTTGTATTTTTAGTAGAGACAGGGTTTCACCATGTTGGTCAGGCTGGTCATGAACTCCTGACCTCAGGCAATCCGCCTGCCTCGGCCTCCCAAAGTGCTGGGATTACAGGCATGAGCCACTGCACCCGACCTACCTTTTCTTTTCTTTTCTTTTTTTTTTTTTTTTTTTTTGGAGACAGACTCTTGCTCTGTAGCCCAGGCTGGAGTGCAGTGGCTCAATCTTGGCTCACTGCAACCTCCTCCTCCCAGGTCCCAGTTCAAGCAGTTCTTCTGCCTCAGCCTCCCGAGTAGCTGGGATTACAGGCATGCGCCACCATGCCCAGCTAATTTTTGTATTTTTAGTAGAGACAGGGTTTCACCGTGTTGGCCAGGCTGATCTTGAACTCCTGACCTTGTGATCCACCTGCCTCAGCCTCCTAAAGGGCTGGGATTATAAGCATGAGCCACCACACCCAGCCTACTTTTGCTTTTTTTATTTTTTTATTTTTTTATTATAGAGACAGTGTCTCCCTCTGTTGCCCAGGCCGAAGTGCTGTGGCGCAATCGTAGCTCACAGCAGCCTTGACCTCCTGGGCTCAAGCGAGTCTCCTACCTCTGGAGTAGCCAGGACCACAGGCGCACACCACCACGCACAGCTAATTTGTGTCATTTTTTGCAGAGATGGAGTCTTCCTATGTTGCCCAGGGTAGTCTCAAACTCCTGGTCTCAAGGGATCCTCCTGCCTCGGACTCTCAAAGTGCTGGGATTACCAGTGTGAGCCACCACACCTGGCCTGTGTATTTATTATTTTAAAGACAAGATATCAATATTATTAAAAGGGAGGAAAAAAAAAGAAGTAGAGACAGGTTTCTCACTCTGTCACCCTGGCTGGAGTGCAGTGGTGCAATCATAGCTCACTGCAGACTCCAATTCCCGGGCTCAAGTGATCCTCCTGCCTCGGCCTCCCAAACAGAGCACTGAAAGTGAGTCACTGCACTGGGATCTAAATTGATTTATATATTTTATCTCTTCAGTAGAGTGGAGGCCTCTACTAGAAGTCAGTAGGTAATTTGCCCAGGGTAACACAGGGTAAGTGAGTGGCAAAGATGTGATTCATTTTTTCTTCTTTTTCTTATGCTTCATCATTCAACTTGAACTTGAAAGATGAGATTCTATCCCAGGCAATCAGGCTCCAAGGTGTTCTTGCTCTTAAGCACAGATTCATACTATGCAGTAATCCTTTATCAGCCCCAGTACCTAGCTCAGAGCTTTGCACACAGGGCCATGCAATGGTTTATCAAATGAATAACTAAAAAACTCATTGATCTAATTAGCACCTCTTGAACCTTCACTGACCTATGGGCTACTGGGAATCAGAAACTCAGTCCCATTAATCTGAGTGAGACTGCCTGGCTGTGGATCTAATTATAAGCAGTTTCAGAATCATAATTACTGTTCCATTTTGTCTCTTGATCTGTAATGCATCCAAGGACCTACTCCCAGCTTCTCAGGGACAAAAAAAAAAAAAACCCACAACATGATTACTTACTGAAGTCTGGGAGCTGTGTGTTTTTGTGAAGCTTGCAGCTCACATCTTCCTGTGAAATGAGGGGGGGTGGACTGGATGGTCTCCGAGGGCCCTTTCTTCAGTTGTAATAGTCTGAGATGGACAGGTGTGATCCCAGAGCTTTGGGAGGCCAAGGTGGGAGGATCCCTTGAAGCCAGTAGTTTCAGACCAGCCTGGGCAACATAGCAAGACCCAGTCTCTACACACAAAAAAAAACATGTTTTCTTTTCTTTTTTTTTGAGATGGAGTCTTGCTCTGTCACCTAGGCTGGAGTGCAGTGGGCGATCTTGGCTCACTGCTGCAACCTCTGCCTCCTGGGTTCAAGCAATTCTCCTGCCTCCACCTCCCGAGTAGCTGGGATTACAGGCGCCCACCACCACGCCCCACTTATTTTTTTATGTTTAGTAGACACGGGGTTTCACCACGTTGGCCAGGCTGGTCTGAAACTCCTGACCTCAAGTTACTCGCCCAACTCGGCCTCCCAAAGTGCTAGGATTACAGGTGTGAGCCACCATGCCCGACCCCCCAAAATTTTTTTAATTAGCAGGGCATGGTGGCGTCCACTCGTAGTCCCAGCTCTTCGGGAGGCTGAGGTTGGAGGCTCGCTTAACCCCAAGAAGATTGAGGCTGCAGTGAGCTATGATTGCACCACGGCACTCCAGCCTGGACGACAGAGCAAGACCCTGTCTCTAAAAGAAAAAAACAGTCTAGGATTTTGAGAGGCATGGAATTATAAAGAGCCTCTGTGTCAAAAGACATCATTTTGAGTCTCAGCTCTGTCATTACTAGGACCTTACCCAAGTTAGTTAACCCAACTCTCAGATTCCCTATCTGTAAAATTTGATTCATTTATTTGAACACTTTTTTGATCTAGGGTGATCCCGGGCCCGGGTTCTGGTGGGCTCCCCGCGTACATTGGCTGGCTGGCTCTGGGAGGTCACGCGCTGGCCGCTTCATCATCGAGGAGAGGTTGAAGACAGTCTCCGAGGCGGCGCTGCCGAGCCTCCGCGTGGCCTAGAGGTCACGGAGGCCGCAGGGATCCAAGGCCCCCGCACCTGGGGCTGGAAGGGCGGGCGCGCGCAGGGCGGCTCACGTGACGGCCCCGGGCCCGCCTGGGGCCGGGGCGCGCGGGGGTGGGGCGGGGCGGGGGCGGGGCCTGGCGCGCGCGGCCCCGCGGGTGACAGGCGGGCGGGAAGGGGCGGGGCCTCGGGCGGGGCCGCTGCGGGGGAGGAGGGCGGTGGGAGGGGGAGGAGTGGAGATGGCGGCGGCGGCGGCGGCTCAGGGGGGCGGGGGCGGGGAGCCCCAGAGAGCCGAGGGGGTCGGCCCGGGGGTCCCAGGGGAAGTGGAAATGGTGAAGGGGCAGCCGTTCGACGTGGGCCCGCGCTACACGCAGCTGCAGTACATCGGCGAGGGCGCTTACGGCATGGTCAGGTGAGGGGGGCGTTCCGGGGGAGGGGGCGCCCTCGGGGAGGGGGCTTCGCGGGAGAGGAGGGGGAGGCGCCGACCGCTTTCCGGGACGTGGAGACGCGGAGCGTCCCGAGGAGGCAGGGGACTCGGGATGATCGGGAGCGTCCCAGGGAGGGGGCCCCTAAATGCTTTCTGGGGGAGGGGGCGCTGCCTACGTCCTCAGGGGAGGGGGCTTGGAGCTTTGAGTCCACCACTCCGTAATGACGGGAGGGGCATCTGAGTGCATGTGGGGGACCGCGGGGACCCTGAGACACGGGGCGAGGCCCAGAGGATGAGTACTCTCGGGGAGGCGACATCCTTAGTGAAGAGGCAGTGGAGGGTCGTTCTGGGGGAAAGGGTGTCTTGGATTCCCTGTGAGGCAGTGATAGGAAGCCTGGGAGAGAAGAACAGAGATCAGGGTGGGGCAGGGCTCTGGCCCCCCCTTCCCGCCACCACCAAGGGCTCAGTGAGGGATGAGGGGGCCAGGAGTGCCACCTGCATGTTTTGGGAGGGGTCTGTGAGTGCCCCCCCGCCCCTCCGTGTGCTCTGGGACAGCCCGGCTGCCTGGGTCCCTCACTCTGGGACCCGCCCCTGCCCTGTCCATTCCCTCCTGCCCCTCCCCCTGGCTGCCGCTTTCCCACTGTGTTTGCCCCATGGTGTGGCCCCAGCGTCTGCACCCCTGGACCTGTCTTGGGTTAAGGAGCCTTTCCTGGGAAGTGGGGCGAGGGTTCAGGGCCACTAGAATGGAAGGGGATTGAGGAGAGGGGGAAGTCAGTGAGCGGTGAGTCTCTTCCTCTGTTTGTAAAGTCACCGAAGGGGCGCCTGGCTGGTCCCCAGCTTTCTCTAGAGATCCCAGGCCTCCACAGCAGGAAGGAACCAGCATTGTTTATCAATTGGCCAGAGCCGGCTCCTGCTCCCTCCCCTCCCTGCCAAGGCCTGGGTGGGGCCACCAGGCCTGGACTCCCACTTTGTAAGGCCACAGCAGCAGCCTCTCTCTGGTCCCCTCAGCTCGGCCTATGACCACGTGCGCAAGACTCGAGTGGCCATCAAGAAGATCAGCCCCTTCGAGCATCAGACCTACTGCCAGCGCACGCTCCGGGAGATCCAGATCCTGCTGCGCTTTCGCCATGAGAATGTCATCGGCATCCGAGACATTCTTCGGGCATCCACCCTGGAAGCCATGAGGGATGTGTATCCTTCACCTTGGCCTTCACGGCCTCAGAACTGGGCTGGGGAACCATCACTTGCTTTCTGTTTCCATCTTCCCCACCACCCTCCAAAAAAAAATCCAGTAAAATAAACTTTCCTGCAGAGGAGAGGCCACAGTGTAACAGCACTTGGAGGCCTCTGATGAATCCAGGCCTGTGGCAGCCGGGCAGTATGGCCTTGAGCAAGCTGGTTCTCTGCTGTGTGCCCCAGGGGGAGAGCTGGGCAGGATGGTCTCTGTGGGAATGTTGTCTTCTGACATCTGCAGTTCTGAGACATGACCCGGCCACGGCCCACAGTCACTTCTTCAAACAAATGGATGATTCTTTCCTTTTCTCCTTCCCCAGACTGGAAGGGAGACAGGGAGAAGAAAGTTGTCGGCTGGGTGCAGTGGCTCACGCCTATAATCCCAGCACTTTGGGGGCCGAGGCGGGTGGATTAAGTTGAGGTCAGGAGTTGGAGACCAGCCTGGCCAACATGGTAACATCGTAAAACCCCATCTCTACTAAAAATACAAAAAAAAAAAAAAAAAAAAAAAAGCTGGGCCAGCTACTCTGGAGGCAGGGATAGGAGAATCACTTGAACCCAGGAGGTGGAAGTTGCAGTGAGCCAAGATCACGCCATTACATCCTAGACTGGGTGACAGAGCAAGACTCTGTCTCAAAAAAAACAAAAAAACTACCTTTCTTGAGGGCCTACTGCGGGTCAGGTACTATATATGCCCAATGCTTTATTTATTTATTTTTTGCTATTACGCCTTCCAACTACCCTATGAGATGGGTTTTTCAGCTCCATTTCTTTCTTTTTTTTTTTTTTAAAGACGGGGTTTCACCATGTTGGTCAGGCTGGTCTGGAACTCCCGACCTCAGGTGATCCGCCTGCCTTGTCCTCCAAAGTGCTTGGATTACAGGCGTGAGCCACCATACCCGGCCTCAGCTCCATTTCAAAGATGAGGGGTGGAGTGCAGTGGCTCACGTCTGTAGTCCCAGCACTTTGGGAGGCCAAGACTTGGAAGATTACTGGAGACCAGGAGTTCAAGACCAGCCTGGGCAGCATAGTGAGACCCCATCTCTACAGAAAATTTAAAAATTAACCAGGTTTGGTGGTGCACGACTGTAGTCCCAGCTACTTGGGAGGCTGAGGCAAACCTAAAATCAAGTGTTTCTGTTGCTGTCTCCTCCTCCCCTCCCCCAGATGGGAATTTGTTCTTCCTCTAGGACTTCTCACTCCAAGCAGCACCCTAATCACCTGTGGACTTGCTCTTTGCCCAGGGAGGGGGACAGCCTAGCCTTGGTCGTCCTCCCCTGATACTGCTTTCCTGGTTTGCTGTCCACTTCCTGCCTGGCTCGTTTGTTAGCAACTTGTGACACCTGTCACCTCTTCCCTGCCCCACCCAATCACTCTCGGTCCGAGCCCTCCACCCAAGAGGGGATTTGTACTGTGGTGTCTATAGCCCCCACCACAAACTGTGGACAGGAAATCTCCAAGCTCACCACCAGCTCACTGTGTCATCTGAAGCAAGTCACTGTGTCTCGGTGAGCCTCCCCAGCTCTAAAACAGCAGGGCTGGTCCAGATGTTCTCTGAAGACTCCTTCAAGGCAGACTCTTGTTTTGTTTTTTTTGTTTTTTTCCCCCTCTGTTGCCCAGGCTGGAGTGCAGTGGCTAGATCTCGGATCACTGCAACCTCCACTTCCCAGGTTCAAGCAGTTCTGCCTCAACCTTCCAAGTAGCTGGGACTACAGGTGTGTGCCACCACACCTGGCTACTTTTGTATTTTTAGTGGAGATTTCACCATGTTGGCAGGCTGGCCTCGAACTCCTGACCTCAGATCACCAACCCACCTTGGCCTCCCGAAGTGCTGGGATTACAGGCGTGAGCCACCGCGCCTGGCCTCAAGGCAGATTCTAAAAGATAGCCCTGACTTATTTTTCCAGAGACAAGCCAAACGACATTTGTGGATTTCTTTATTTATTTATTTACTCACAGTCTTTGTTTTAGCTTCAAATAGAAAAAGACATTTTACTCCTCCATCTTCTGCGGTATGGCCAGGCACTCTTCTTTGAGTGGGAGTGTGCTGTTGGGAGTGTCGCCTCGTTTTCTTGCACAAACCATTCCCATAAGGCAGGCGTTTATTTTTAAGCAAACATCTATTGCATGCCAGATGGTGTTCATACATTATCTCATTTAACTCCCTCGGCGTCCATGTGACTCAGGCATTGATATTAGTAATAATAGTTCATGTTTCTTTAGCACTCACAACTCGCCAGGCACTGGGCTGACGGCTTTACATGCACCACCTCATCTAGTCTTCACAACCACCCTCGAAAGAACCATTATTTCATGCTTGCACCTGTAATTTCCAGCACTTTCGGAGGCCGAGGCAGAAGGAACTCTTGAACCGAGGAGTTCAAGACCTGCCTGAGCACATAGCAGGAGTCTATCTCACAAAAAGAAAAAAGCAAATAAACAAACAAAATACGTTATTTCCCCGACATACTAGGTGAGAAAGTTGGGGCACAGATAAGTTGAGATCTTTTTTTTTCCTTTTTCTTTTTTTTTTTTTAAGACGGGTTTCACCATGTTGGTCAGGCTGGTCTTGAACTCCCGGCCTCAGGTGATCCACCCGCCTTGGCCTCCCAAAGTGCTTGGATTACAGGCGTGAGCCACCACGCCTGGCCTGGTTGAGATCTTAAAGCCTGTGAGTAGTAGAGAGGATTTCACACATCCATGGGTTAACTCCAGAGTTGCTGCTCTTTTTGTAGTTTTCGTTTTATTTTTAAAAATTAATTTATTTATTTTGAGACAGAGTTTCACCCTGTCATCCAGGCTGGAGTGCAATGGCAAGATCTCAGCTCATTGCAACCCCCGCCCCCCCGAGTTCAAGCCATTCTTGTGCCTCAGCCTCCTGGGTAGCTGGGATTACAGGCACATGCCGCTGCGCCCACTTAATTTTGGAATTTTAGTAGAGACGGGTTCTGCCATGTTGCCCAGGCTGGTCTCAAACTCCTGGCCTCAAGCAATCCTCCCGCCTCAGCCTCCCAAAGTACTGGGATTACAGGTGTAAGCCACTGCGCCCAGCCCCAGTTGCTGCTCTTAACTGTGAGGTTCCCCTGCCTCCCACAGTTTATTAGTATCCCCATTTCCCCGGTAGAGAAACTGAGGCCACAGAGATGAAGCCTTTTGCTCAGCCTCAGCAGCTGCGCTGCAACAGAGGCTCAGAGCCCTGCTGCTGGGTGATGACGGCAGCTTGCCCAGCTGGCGGTGCAGGTTAGAAGTTCTGTTGAGCCCCAGGGGCCCTAGCTGAAGGAGGTGTGCAGCCTTGCCTTCAGAGCCTGTTTTCCTTAACCAAGTGCCTCCCGCTGCCCCCTTGCCCGGGGGTCTCCGGAACCATCCTCAGCTACATTGTGCAGGACCTAATGGAGACTGACCTGTACAAGTTGCTTAAAAGCCAGCAGCTGAGCAATGACCACATCTGCTACTTCCTCTACCAGATCCTGCGGGGCCTCAAGTACATCCACTCCGCCAATGTCCTCCACCGGGATCTAAAGCCCTCCAACCTGCTCATCAACACCACCTGCGACCTTAAGGTCAGAGGTTTGGGCGCCTATCTCCTCCTCCCCCAGGGTCTGGGGCTTCCAGGTGACCAGTGGAAGCCATGGGCAGGAGAACATTGCAAACCAGGGGGAACAGCAGAAGCAGAGACAAGGGGGAGTGACTGCTTAGGGTGCGGAGGCCTTGAGCGCCGAGCTTAGCAGCTGGGTCTGATTCCAGATCTGTGATTTCGGCCTGGCCCGGATTGCCGATCCTGAGCACGACCACACTGGCTTCCTGACGGAGTATGTGGCTACACGCTGGTACCGGGCCCCAGAGATCATGCTGAACTCCAAGGTAGGAGGGGCTGCCTACTCCTGAAGGGAAGGGGCCAGGTCCCAAGAAGCTCTGGGCTACCTCTGAGCCAGGCACTGACCCCCATTCCACCCTCTGGGCCTTGGGCTCTGCAAGGAAGCTGAGAGTGGAGCCCTCCAGGCCTCGGCCTTCTGCCTGGTGTTGGATCTAGCTTGGGGTGGTGGCCTGGTGCAGACAGCAGGACCCTGTTGAGGCTGGCCCGGGAGTCCATCACTTCCTCCTCTTTCTCCCAGGGCTATACCAAGTCCATCGACATCTGGTCTGTGGGCTGCATTCTGGCTGAGATGCTCTCCAACCGGCCCATCTTCCCTGGCAAGCACTACCTGGATCAGCTCAACCACATTCTGGGTGAGGGAGTCCCGGCTGACTGAGTAGGGAGTAATTAGCTTTCCTAGGTGAGATTTCTTGAGAGTCTGAGTCAGGGATATCATCACCACGTACAGGGCGCCTCCAGCATCTCATAGTACCTCAACGAGGTATAGATATTATCCCCCACTGGATAAATGGGAAAAGCAAGGCTAAGTCCCACACCTAAGGAGGCACCAGACCTAGGATTTGAGCCTCCGTCTGCCTGAATCCAGCCCCTTGCTCTGCACCGCCATACTAATGACTAGGAGGTGACTAAGACTGGCATGGGTTGCTGGGCTGGGGGGTCTTGTTCTTGCCCTGTTGCCTGTTCTGTTCCAGAAAAAGGAGGAGGTGATCATTTACCAAGTCATCTCCTTATCCACAGGCATCCTGGGCTCCCCATCCCAGGAGGACCTGAATTGTATCATCAACATGAAGGCCCGAAACTACCTACAGTCTCTGCCCTCCAAGACCAAGGTGGCCTGGGCCAGCTTTCCCCAAGTCGGACTCCAAAGGTATGAGAGACGTGGGGGGTGGGTGTGGGATAGACCCTGGGAGCCGTGGAGGGTGTGTGAGCCCAGCAGCCACCGGAGGAGACAGGCCCTGGGCATGGAGAAGCAAAGTGATGCTTCTGGGAGCTCCTCCAGCCTTCCCTGTGACCCCTGACTCCTGCCCTTCCATAGCCCTTGACCTGCTGGACCGGATGTTAACCTTTAACCCCAACAAACGGATCACAGTGGAGGAGCGCTGGCCCACCCCTACCTGGAGCGGTACTCTGACCCAACGGATGAGGTGGGCCAGCGCCTAGCAGCAGCGGGGCTGGGGGCAGGGGAGCGAGTGGGCATCCCCCACGCCGGGCCTGAGCTTTGCCGTCTCTGCCACCCCAGCCAGTGGCCGAGGAGCCCTTCACCTTCGACATGGAGCTGGACGACCTACCCAAGGAGCGGCTCAAGGAGCTCATCTTCCAGGAGACAGCACGCTTCCAGCCTGGGGCGCTGGAGGCCCCCTAACCTAGGCAAACATCCTATGCCCTGGGGCCTGGTGAGTGTCCCCATGGCCTGCACACAGACACACACATACTAAATATAGATCTCTATCTCTACATCTACACTTACAGCGATCTCTATCTCCATCTATCTCTATCTATCTCTAAAGCTGCAAGCTCCCGCACCCATGGTCCATGTGTCTGGTGACATCAGAAGTGCCCAGGGAGCTGGGCGTGGTGGCTCATGCCTGGAATCCCAGCACTTTGGGAGACAGACTAAGATGAGTGGATTACCTGAGGTCAGAGTTCAAGACCAGCCTGGCCAACATGGTGAAACTACTAAAAATACAAAAATTACACACACACACAAATACAAAAACTACTCAAAATACAAAAATTAGCTGGGGTGCAGTGGCTCACTCCTGTAATCCAACACTTTGGGAGGCTGAGGCGGGTGGGTCACCTGAGGTCAGGAGTTGGAGACTAGCCTGGCCAACATGGTGAAACCCTGTCTCTACTAAAAATACAAAAATTAGCCAGGCGTAGTGGCGCACACCTATAAGACCCAGCTACTCAGGAGGCTGTGGTGGGAGGATTCTTGAACCCGGAAGGCGGAGGTTACACCACTGCACTCCAGCCTGGGCAACAGTGAGACTCTGTCTCAAAAAAGAAAAAAAAATGCCCAAGGACTACCCAGACTCATGGCCCACCCAGTCCTCCAACCCCAAATGTCTCCACCTGTCAACACGCTGCATCCTCCAGCCCCAGGAGCCATTCTGATCTTCTGGGAACAGAACTAGCAAAGAGGCAAAATGTTACTGAGGGCCCCTGTCACCCAGGTGAGGACCTGAGCCAGGCCTCAGCTCTGGGTGTGGCAGAAGCAGGTGGAGCCATGATTGCTTTGGGAGGGGCCCAGCATCACCCAGCCTGACCCAGATTGCCAGGCCTCCTCATACCTGCTGCCAGGTCAGCAGTTCACATAGCTGTGGGGACCCTGTTGGGCCTGCTCCACCCACACTACCTCCTCCAGTCTCTTCCTGTCTCTGGCCAGGTGTGGCCTGATAGGAGAAAGGCAGCACACCTGGGCTCAAACTCCAGCTGTGCCACTTAGTAAGTGCTGTGTGATATTAGGCAAGGCGCCTCGCCTCTCTGTGCCTCAGTTTCCTGGAAAGAGTTTTATTTATCTTTTTTTGTTTGTTTTTGTTTTGTTTTTGAGACAGTGTCTCACTCTGTTGCCCAGGCTGGAATGCAGTGGCACAATCATGGCTCACTGCAGCCTCAAATTCCTGGGCGAAGGGATCCTCCCAGGTAGCTGGATGAGCCTTTGCAACTGGCTAAATTTTTTTTGTTGTTTTTTTAGAGTTGGGGTCTTACTATTTGCCCAAGCCAGTCTCCAACTCCTGGGCTCAAGTGACCCACCCGCCTCGGCTTCTCAGAGTGCTGGGATTACAGGCATGAGCCACCACGCCCGGCCGAGACAGTTCTAATAATGAAAGCATAAAGCCCTAAGCATTGTTCTAAGAGGTTTACATGTATTAATTCTTTTAATCTTACAGCAGTACCTCGAGCTAGGTACTATTATTATCTCCATTTACAGATAAGGAAACTGAGCTCCAGCCTGCCCAGCTGTGAGGGTGATGTCAGGGCTCCATCGGGTCTGCCCAGGGGTGCTGATGACTCCTCTCCTGCCCGCTTCTTCTCTTTAGGAGCTGCCTGCCTCCTGGCCCCTCTCCCGCCGGACTGTTAGAAAATGGACACTGTGCCCAGCTCAGACCTTGGCAGCCCAGCCAGGGTGGAGACATGGGCCTGGCCACCTCTCTCCTTTGCCCAGGCCTCCAGCTTCAGGCAGGCCAAGGCCTCCTCCTCCCCACCCGCCCTCCCCACAGGGCCTCAGAGGCGCAGGTGGCCCCAGTTCAATTTCCCGCTGCTGCTGCTGTGCCCTCCCTTCCCCAGCGTCCCGGTCTCTGCAGTTCTGGAATGGAAGGGCTCTGGCTGCCCCGACCTGCTGAGGGGCGGGGGTGGAGGGTGGGGGGCGTTGAGTAGGACTCAGGGCCAGGCCTGCCCCCTCATCTCATTCAGACCCCTCCTGTTTCCCTGAAGGAACATTCCTTAGTCTCAAGGGCTAGCATCCCCAAGGAGCCGGGCCAAGCTGAATCCCCTTCCCGTCGAAGCTGCCACTTTGAGTGCCCTCACTGCTTCTGTGTGTGGTGAGCGGAGTGGAGCTGGGGGGGCGTGGAGAGCCCGGCGCCCCCACCACCTCCTTGGCCCATCTAATATATAAATATAGAGATGTGTCTATGGCTGACCCTGGCTCTGTCTGTGTTTGCGACACTCCGCCCTGCCCCGTGCGGCTCTGAAGACGGACTCCAGCACCCCAGCTGCTGCTTGGCTTGGGCTTTCTAGGGCCTAGTGCCCTTCACTCCCACTGCCCAGGGCTGGGGATGGGCCTCTGAGGAGCTCCAGACTCCTAGAAAGAAGGGGGATCAATTTTCCCCTTAGTCACTGTCCTGTCCTCTTGCTAATAATGGCTTCCTGTCTAACTGACTGGGGGTGATTCGGGGTGACTACATACCCCTGGATCCTCTGAAATGGCAAGGGAACAGAACTGGCATGTTGGATGCCCTGGCCACCAAGCGCCAGTGGGAGGGGAGACGTGCTAACAGTCCTGGGTGGTTTTTACTCCCTTCATGTGGCCAGGACAGGGTGGGTGCTGGGGTCTGGGAAGGGCCCTGGGATATGAGGGTCAGGGCTGCTTGCCCCATCTCCTGATACTACCCTGGCTTCAGCCGAATCCTGCAGCCTGGCGCCGAGCCAGCCCAGCGGCAGGCTCAGCAGGTCCTAGGGGCGTGGCGGTGGCCAGTAGTAGAGCCGGCCCACACCGGCTAGACAGGCAGCAGAGTCCCTGGACGTCTGAGCGTGCAGCTGTAGGAGCTTCTGCAGGAGTGCAGTCATGAGCCTTTTCCTGTACTATGCCCTCCCCGCCCTGGGCAGCTATGCCATGCTCTCCATCTTCTTCCTGCGCCGGCCTCACCTGCTGCACATGCCCCGGACTCCCAACTTCCGCATCCGCCTGGGAGCCCACCGAGGGAGGTGAGCTGGGTAGGGGTGAGAACAGGCGCCAAAGTGGACAGCAGAGAGGGGGTAGGTCCACGGGGTGGATGCTAGAAACAGGGCAGAGACCAAGAGAGGAGGAGAGCGAGATGGCAGGGCAGGGCGTGGACAAGGAAGAAGAGGCTGGCGCAGCGTGGGCTGGCTGGGGGAGGTGAGGCCAGCGGGAGGACGGAGGCCAGAGACGGATGTGGGTAATAAGGTCGGGCCAGGCCCCTAGACCCCAAGCCCCAGGGGCCCACTCCAGTGCCCCCCCCCCCCACAGGATCTGGAGAGCTGCTGGAGAACACCATGGAGGCCATGGAGAAGTGAGTGTATCTGCCCCTGGCCAGGCTGCCACGTGAGGGTGTGCAGGTCGTGCAGTGCATCATAGCAAGGGATGCCATTCATTTCCTAACTGGGTGACTGGAGCCCCCTGGAGGTGGCCTGCACATCCCGCCATGAACTCTGCCCCTCACAGTCTCTGCCACCTCCCCACCACCATGCCCATCATCCCAGTCCCCTGCCCTTCTGCCCCCGACTCACCTTCGCCCCCACAGCTCCATGGCCCAGCACTCGGACCTCCTGGAGCTCGACTGTCAGCTGACACGGGACAGAGTGGTGGTGGTGTCACATGATGAGAACCTGTACCGTCAGTCAGGCTTGAACAGGGATGTGAGCAGCCTGGACTTTGAGGTGGGCCCTCCCCCTGATGCCCCAACCCCCACCCTAGAGAGTCGCCATGCCTGATGCAGGCCTCTAGTAACATCCTTCCTGTCCTCCCCAGGACCTGCCCCTCTACAAGGAGGAGCTGGAGGTGTACTTCTCTCCAGGTGAGATCAAAGGCTTCGAGCCCTGCCTGGGCCATGCCCACCTTCCCCCGGACCCCTACCTTGGCTTCCCTCTCTGACCCCTCTTCCCACACCCGACAGGCCACTTTGCTCATGGGACAGATCGGCACATGGTGCGTCTGGAGGACCTGTTCCAGAGGTTCCCAAGGACACCCATGAGTGTGGAGATCAAAGGGAAGAACGAAGAGCTTATCCGTGAGGTGGTGCTGCAGGCAGGGACAGGGTGGCCACTTGGGGCGGGGAGAGAGGCCTGGCTCTCCCGTCACCTCCTTCTCCTCCTCCCAGATAGCAGGCTTGGTGAGGCGCTTTGACCGTAATGAAATCACCATCTGGGCCTCGGAGAAGAGCTCCATCATGAAGAAATGCAAGGCTGCTGTGAGTTCGTCCTCCCTGCCCCCGCCCTCCATCCCCTTCCCGTTCTAGCGGCCCCCTCCTCCTGGGAGCTGGAGCCCACCCAGCCTGGGGACCCAAGTTAGAGGGGATCTGGGAGCGTTCCCAGTGGCATGGCAGTGGCAATGGAAAGGGTGTGAACTCAGGCCTTGAACACAAAGCCAAGATGTGACTTTGTTTTTTGTTTTTCTTTTTTGAGACAGAGTCCCTCTCTGTCACTCAGGCTGGAGTGCAGTGGCACAATCTCAGCTCACTGTAACCTCTGCCTCCCAGGTTCATGCGATTCTCGTACCTCAGCCTCCTGAGTAGCTGGGATTGCAGGCGCACACCACCACGCCTGGCTAATTTTAAATTTTTAGTAGAGACGGGGTTTCACCACATTGGTCTTGAACCCCTGACCTCAGGTGATCCGCCTGCCTCAGCCTCCCAAAGTGCTTGGGGTTACAGGCGTGAACCACCGCGACCAGCCCCAAGATGTAACTTGGATCCTGCGGGTACTAGGGTCTCCAAAATGCCCACCGTGGCCCTCCTGCAGCTCATGCCTCCTCTCTGCTTCCCCAGAGCAGACAGATCCTCTCTCACACCTCTCCTTGCCTCCCCAGAACCCCGAGATGCCCCGGTCCTTCACAATAAGCCGAGGATTCTGGGTGCTGCTTTCTTACTACCTGGGGCTGCTGCCCTTCATCCCAATTCCTGAGAAGTTCTTCTTCTGCTTCTTGCCCAACATCATCAACAGGTACGAGGTTGGGAGGGCGGACCTCAGAATAACGCCCCATTGCTTAGGGTCCCCCCGTGGAGGAGGAGCCTGGATCTCCCCAGCTGGCTCCCCCTCAGAGATAACCCCCCAAGGTCCTTTAAGGACAGTGATTCTTACCCAGCATTCATGAATACTAAGGAAACTGTGAACCCCCTGAAATTCTGTGCAAATGTGTATTGATGAGTTTTAGAAGAGAGGGGCTCATTTATCCATCTCAGTTCATCTAGCCTATTTTATTGAATGTCTGCTCTGTCCAAGGTGCAGTTATAATGTCAATAAAACCAACGAGGGTGGGAGGAGGTTCTCCATGAGCTTACAGTCTGGCTGGGGAGACATTCATTCATTCATCATATAGCATGGCTGTCTCAGACTCTGAGAAGAAAACGGCAAGTCAGTGTTGGTCTGCAGGAAGGCAGGGGTTAACAAAGTAACAGCTGGGGAAAGCATCAGGAGTTTGGATACTTCTCTGGCACTTAGGCCTGGGCCTGGTCCCTCCTTTTGCTTTTCAAAAACATTTTTTTTTTTGGAGATAGAGTCTTGTCCAGGCTGGAATGCAGTGGCCAGACCATGACTCACTGCAGCCTCAACCTCCTAGGCTCAGCAGATCCTCCTGCCTCAGCCTCCTGAGTAGCCGGGAGTATAGGTGTGCATCATTGCACCTGGCTAATTTTTAAATTACTTGTAGAGACAAGGTCTCACTTTGCCCATGTTGGTTTTTTTTTTTTTTTCCTTAGTCCCTTAAAATAACACTACCAAAGCCCATGTTGGTCTTGAACTCCTCAGCTCAAGCAAGCCTCCCACCTCAGTCTCCCAAAATGCTGGGATTACAGGCCTGAGCCCCAGGGCCCAGTCTCCCTTTGCTTTCTGACAGCTTCTCTGTGGTGGTAGAGCTTTCTGCTTCCCTCTGTGGTCCAGAGGGAAGTCCCACTCAGCCCCCACAATCCCATGCTGCAAAGAAGTCATTCAATGATGTTTGTATACCACCTTTTATACAGGATTTATAAAGTGTTTTCACATCTTTAGGGTTATTTGACTTTTACCTTGCAGCACCCCCCAGAAGGTATAGGAATCATGACCCCCATGGTACCCTGGAGAATCTGAGGCCCAGAGAGGTTCTGTGATTTGCCCAAGGTCACACTGCCGGAAATCCAGAGCTTGGGTTTTCCCTGGGTCTGACTCCAAAGTCTGCCCTAGGACACTATAAAGGACCTCTAAAGTCACACCTGGAGTGGGATAATTAGGGGCCAACCCACTAAGCAATATCTGGTCTCAAGAAGCTGGCCAGTGGGCACAGTGGCTCCCCACGTTTTGTTTTTTTCTGAGACGGAGTCTCGCTCTGTCTGTCACCCAGGCTGGAGTGCAGTAGTGCAATCTCGGCTCACTGCAACCTCTGCCTTCCCAGGTTCAAGCAATTCTCCTTCCTCAGCCTCCCAAGTAGCTGAGATTACAGGTGTGCACCACCATGCCCAGCTAATTTTTGTATTTTTAGTAGAGATAAGGTTTTGCCATGTTGTCCAGCTGGTCTCAAACTCCTGACCTCAAGTGATCTGCCTGCCTTGGCCTCTCAAAATGCTGGGATTATAGGCATGAAGCACCACGTCGGCTGGCTCACGCTTACTATCCTGTCACTTTGGGAGGTTGAAGCAGGAGGACTGCTTGAGTCCAGGAGTTTGAGACCAGCCTGGGCAACATAACGAGACCTTGTCTCTAAAAACAAACTTTTTTAGGCCGGGCGCGGTGGCTCACGCCTGTAATCCCAGCACTTTGGGAGGCTAAGGTGGGTGGATCACGAGGTCAGGAGTTCAAGACCAGCTTGACCAATATGGTGAAACCTCGTCTCTGCTAAAAATACAAAAATTAGCAAGATGTGGTTGTGTGTGTCTGCAGTCCCAGCTACTCGAGAGGCTGAGGCAGGAGAATTGCTTGAACCCAGGAGGCAGAGATTGCAGTGAGCCGAGATCGTGAGATCACACCACTGCACTACAGCCTGGGCGACAGAGCTGTAAAAAAACCAAAATTGCTTTAAATTAATAATAAGATAAATAAATTAATAAGATAAATAAGAAGCTGGCCAGGCCCAACCAGGAGGACCTCCAGCCTGGGTATCCAGCTTTGGACCTGAGCCAGATCCTGGCCCCAGCACGACCACTGCTCTCCTCTGGTCCTAACAAGTCCCTTTAGCTCTCTAAGGCCCAGACTTCTTATCTGGTGAATGGTGACTAGAGGGCCACACCCTCAAAGCGTGGTGGTCAGGCTCTCTGAACAATGGGTGAATTGTTCATTACGGCAACTGCAAAGGTTATTCTGGGGGACTTGTGGGGGCAGGAGGGCAGCGCTACCCTGGTCAGAGGCTGGGGGGGGGCACTACCACCCCACCCCACCTCTGGGACAGGGGGAGACCCTAGGGGCTCACCCCCACCTCCTTCTCTCTGCAGGACCTATTTCCCATTTTCCTGCTCTTGCCTGAACCAGTTGTTGGCTGTGGTTTCGAAATGGTGAGGTGGGCGACACCGTTGGGTGGGAGTGTCCCCATAGAAACCTGCTGTTGCCCTTCTCCCAGGTCCCCTCTTATCATCATCTCCCCTGTCCCCATCCCCAGGATGATCATGAGGAAGAGTCTGATCCGACACTTGGAGGAGCGAGGGGGTGCAGGTGAGGCCTTGACCACCGCTCCCACTGCATGCGGGCCTGGCAGTAGGGTTCTGGTCCCACTCTGCTGCCAACTAGCTGCATAGCTTGGGCAGGTGACCTCACCTGAGTCTCAGTTTCTTCATACCTAAAATGGAAAAATGGTATATTTAACTCTTCTGGATACACACACACACACACACACACACACACACACACACACACATTCTCTTATTTCTTCTTTTGTGTGTGTGACAGTCTTGCTCTGTCACCCAGGCTGGAGTGCAATGGTGCAATCTTGGCTCACTGCAACCTCTGCCTCCTGGGTTCAAGTGATTCTCCCTGCCTCAGCCTCTGAGTAGCTGAGATTACAGGTGACCGCCACCACACCCAGCTCATTTTTGTGTTTTTTTTTTTTTTTAGTAGAGACAGCATTTTACCATGGTGGCTAGGCTGGTCTAACACTCCTGGCCTCAAGTGATCCACCTACCTCGGCTTCCTAAAGTGCTGGGATTACAGGTGTGAGCCACCACGCCCAGCCACACACACATTTTCTTAATCCAACACTGCCAACATATAGATATGTAACTAGTGCTTTTTTTTTTTTTTGAGACGTCTCGCTCTGTTGCCCAGGCTGGAGTGAAATGGCGCAGTCTTGGCTCACTGCAACCTCCGCTTCCCTGGTTCAAGCGATTCTCCTGCCTCAGCCTCCCGAGTAGCTGGGATTACAGGCATGTGCCACCATGCCTGGCTTATTTTTTTTTGTATTTTTAGCAGACAGGGTTTCACCATGTTGGCCAGGCTGGTCTCGAACTCCTGACCTCCTGATCCACCCGCCTCATCCTCCTGAAGTGTTGGGATTACAGGCATGCACCACCGAGCCCGGCCATAACCAGTATTTATTAAGGGTTTGATAAATGTTAGCTATTATGATGACAACAATGATGTATCCTGATCCCTGATGGGAGGGGCTGGAAAGATGAGAGAAGGGAGAAACCAAGCCCAGCCCACCCACCCTCTCCCCTGAGCATCAGCTTCGACCAGATCACTTAATTTGTAAACCATCCTTGAGAATGTACCAGGCACTATGGTACTGGGGTGGGAGCTTACCATCAAGGGCACAGGGAAGAAATGCCATAGGCAGAGGCTGGGCACAGTGGCTCCCGTCTGTAATCCCAGCACTTTGAGAGGCCAAGGTGGGAGGATCACTTGAACTCAGGAGTTTAAGACCAGCCTGAGCAACATACCGAGACCCCAGTCTCTACCGGAGATTTAAAAATTAGCCAGGTGCAGCGGTTTTTGCACCTGCAGTCCCAGCCACTCAGGAGGCTGAGATGGGCGGATCACCTGAGCACAGGGGTTCAAGGCTGCAGTGAGCTATAATTAGAATCACGCCACTGCACTCCACACTCCAGCCTGGGAGAGACAGCCAGACTCTGTCTTGAAAGAGAGAGAGAGAGAGAGCAAGAGCGAGAGCCAGAGAGAGGGATAGGGAGGAGAGAGAGGGAAACAGGAGAAAAAGAAAAGGGAAAGGAAAGAAAAATGCAGAGACCCGGCACAGTGGCTCACTCTTGTAATCCCAGCACTTTGGGAGGCCGATAACTTGAGGCCAGGAGTTTGAGACCAGCCTGGCCAACATGGTGAAACCCCATCTCTACTAAAAAGGTACACATTAGCAGAGGATGGCAGTGGGTGCCTAGAATCCCAGCTACTTGGGAGGCTGAAGCACAAGAATTGCTTGAACCCAAGAGACGGAGGTTGCAGTGAGCTGAAATCGCATCACTGCACTCCAGCCTGGGCGACAGAGCAAGACTGTCTCAAAAATTAATTAATTAAGTAAGTAAAATTAACTTGGCATGGTGGTGCACGCCTGTAGTCCCAGCTAGTTAGGAGGCTGAGGTGGGAGGATCCCTTGAGCCCGGGAGGTCAAGGCTACAGTGAGCCATGATTACACCACTGCACTCCAGCGTTGGCAATACAGTGAGAATTTGTCTTGTATTTTTAATAAAATAAAAAATTCCCATCTCTGCCTACCTCAGTGCCCACTGGAAAGGGCAGGAGGGCAGGGAAGGGGCAGAGCTGCAGGAGCTGGGGTAGGCAGCGGAGGCAAGGGGGCTGGGGGAGGGTGGTGCTGGTAAGTGGTCAACAACCAGCTCTCAAAGAGGAACAAATAAAGCCCTGATCTGAGCATTAATTTTCCTGGTTTAAATATTCCCACCTTGGCCAGTTTCAGGCTGCCAACATGAAGCCACTAAATGAAGAATGGGAAGAGATTCGTGGTGGCACCCTATCATCTAGTATTTCCATCTTACAGCTTCAGCAGACTTAATAACTTCAAGAACACAGTAATAGGAAATTGATTAGGAAGATTAGGAAGAGACATGCTTTGAGTATTTACTACTGTTTGTTTTTTGGGGTTTTTTTCTTTTTCTTTTTTTTTTTTGAGACACAGTCTCGATCTGTCACCCAGGCTGGAGTGCAGTGGTACGATCTTGGCTCACTGCAACCTCTGCCTCCTGAGTTCAGGTGATTCTCCTGCCTCAGCCTCCCGTGTAGCTGGGATTAAAGACACCCGCCACCACGCCCGGCTAATTTTTGTAATTTTAGTAAAGATGGATTTCACCATGTTGGCCAGGCTGATCTCGAACTCCTAATCTTAGCTGATCCACCTGCCTCAGCCTCCCAAAGTGCTGATTATAGGTGTGAGCCACCACCCCTGGCCACTGTTGTTTTAATAATTCATTTAATTATGTTTATATAATTTATTTATTATTATTTGTTGAGACAAGGTCTTGCTCTGCCGCCCAGGCTAGAGTACAGTGGCGCAACCATAGCTCACTGCAGCCTCAAAGTCCTGGGCTCAAGCAATTCTCTCACCTTCCAAGTAGCTGGGAGCACAGGCGCACACCACCACACCCGGCTAATTTTTAAAACATGTTTTGTAGAGATGGAGTCTCACTTGCTGATCTCAAACACCTGGCCTCAACTCCTGCCTCAGCCTCCCAAAGTGTTGAGATTACAGGCATGAGCCATGGTACCCAGGCTATGATTTAATTTTTAATAATGGCTGGGTTTTATAACCACTTTGCAAAATTCCTGAGAATTTAACAATCAGCCCCAGCGTACTGCTGCTGGGAGGTCTCCACAGAGAAGAAGGCAGGTCTAGATGTAAAATTGTTCAGAAACTTCAAGCCCCCTCCCTCCCTCCCTGCTCAGGTGGTCTTTTGGTGCCTTAATGACGAGTCGGATTTTGAAGCCGCCTTCAGCGTGGGAGCCTCTGGCGTCATGACGGATTATCCCACAGCCCTGAGGCACTACCTGGACAACCATGAACCAGCTGCCTGGACCTCCTAAGTCCAGAGGCCTCACCCTCTCCTGTTTCTCTTCCTGAAAAATAAATATTTGCCTTCGATCACATCCTTGTGCTGAGGGTGAGGAGTAGAGGGGTGGGTCCTGAAGATGTCAAGATGGCAGCTTAGGAGGAAACAGGCTAGCCCTGAGGCTGAAACCTGGGGCTGTCAGGAGCCTGACCCACTGGTTCCACTACATTCCGGTCATCCCGGCACACCCTGTGTCAGCCTGGCCTCCACTCTCCTCAGGAATGTCCCCTCACTGCCAACCCAGGTGTCCTGGCCCCCAGCCACTTGACAGCGACAGATAATGGTTCCATTTTCCTGAGGCCATCAACATCCCAGGCACAGGGCGGGGGACTTGATCTCTCCCATGTCTTGCCCTGTGAGCTTCCTCCTCGGGCTGCAGAGGATGGGCCTGGGTGGGACAGCCTGGGTTCACCCAGCCCCTCTGCTGCCTCCGCCATTCCTCCCAGGTCTCCTTCTCCAGAAGCTCCCAGAACGCCTGTGCCCTCTCCAGCCCCAGGGCCACATTCACTGAATGAACTACACATACATTTCACAGACACTTATTGAGCGCCTCCTCTAGGCCAGGCCGGGCCCACTGCAGTGAGAAAGACAAGCCTAAGAACTGCAGGAGCGTGTTGAAACAGACATGCCCTGAGATCAGACCTAACCCAGCCTGGAGGACAGGGGCATCCAAGGGGTGCCTGGAGGGGAGGTGATGTAGGAATTGCCTGGTCCGAGGCCCTGGCTGCCAGGGTCCTGCCAGGGATGCGCCCCTTTGGCTATTCCCTGCTAAAAGGTGAACTGAGTGTGTCCCTGGCGCTCTGGCAAAGGCCATGGAATGGGCCCACCCCGAGAATTCCAGCTTCGCCTCGTACCAGCTGGATAACCTGGGGGAGCCGCGAGACCTCCCTGGGCCTCAGCCCCCGAACAGTGGAGCCAGCGGGAGAAACGGCCTCACCGGATTGATTCGGGGATTCAGCGGGACATGGGCGGCGGGCAAACGCGGGTCATCATGACTCAACTCCCCCGGGCGTGCGTCCCAGCGCCACCCCGTTCCCCGCCCCGCGCCCGGCCTAGACCCTCCGACCCCGCCCCTGCGCGGACAGCGAACAGGAATGCGAGCAGGCCCGGGGAGCGCGGGCCGCCGCCGCATTTCCGGGCCGGCGGGTGCGGGCGGCGGGGGAGGGGCAGCCAGGGCCTGCGCCGGCGGCCGAGTGACGCGCCCCCTCATTTGCATGCGGCGCGCCCATTGGCCACGGCGGCCGCCGGGACGGGAGGCGGGTCCCCTCCCCCTCCCGCCGCAGCGGCGGCAGCAGCTGGGCTCGGTGTAAACAAGTCCAGGCGCTTGCGAACCCGGGCCGGGGGGACGGCGCCCGCGAGGAGCGCCCCCCACTCCCAGGCCAGCCCATCCCGGCGGACCGGGCCCCGCGCACCCAGGCGAGGTGAGGCCCGCGCCGTCAGGGCTGCGCGTCGCCCCGCGCCCCCGCCCCGCCGGCGAGGACTGCCCCCTCCCCCGGCGCCCGCCCCCCCCCCCGCGCCCCAGGTGAGCCCCGGGGTCCAGGTAAGGCTCCGCGATGCAGGTAAGAGCCCCTGGGCGTAGAGGAGGCCTCGGCGCCCGCAGGTGAGAGCCCCTCCCCTCCTAGGTGACCCTCCACCTTCACGGCGAGGCCTCCCGCCCCCCTCCAGGTGGGGGACCCTCCCGCCGATGAACCCCCTAAACCCCCAGTGAACCCCCACTGCCCTCCAGATGAGGTTGCAAGGACCAACCAATGCCTACCCGCCTATGCTCCCCTGAAACTAGGAACTGACAGCCCAGCCCCTCCAAAGCCCCTTCCTCCAGCTTCAGTGCCAGGTCAGCAAGAGTGAGGCAGGAAGCAAGCGGGTGACTCACCCTGGGCTCCTCCGAGCCTCAGTTTCCCCATTGATGCAACCTGAGGCCTCCTCACTGAGTCAAAACCGAGAGCCTCTGCTCCCTGGAGAGGCTGCTGGCTCTGGGGGAAAGGAGAGAGCAGCCGAGTGTGACAGAGCGAGTCCCCCACGGCTCTGGGAGTGCCTTGCATGTGTGTGACCCAGGTCCTGACAGCCCACCTACTCCCTCCCTGGCAGGCACTGGGCTCCCTCTGCTCCCCGTGGGCCGCTCCCCGCGTGGGGCCACTGCCCCCGGCCCCCGCCATGGTGCGGATTTCAAAGCCCAAGACGTTTCAGGCCTACTTGGATGATTGTCACCGGAGGTATAGCTGTGCCCACTGCCGCGCTCACCTGGCCAACCACGACGACCTCATCTCCAAGGTAACCAACCAGGCCACAGTGGGGCTGGAAGCTATAGGGGCTGCCTGGCAGCTCCCCACCAGCAGCCCTGACCCCCTCCTCTCTTCCCACCCCCCTACCCTTTAGTCCTTCCAGGGCAGTCAGGGGCGTGCCTACCTCTTCAACTCTGTGTGAGTATCTGGCCTCCCTTCTTGCTTTCCCTGATCTCTGTTGTGACCTGTGACCCCTGGCATCCTGCTGAGACTCCCAGAATTCCCCGGTGCAGACAGGAAGCTGTGAGCATCGTCTCTTGGATGCTCAGGACAGGCACAGTGCTTGAGGGGGGGCCCTGTGATGTCAGGACCCTCCCTGGGACTGCCCTATGTCCCCACAGGGTGAACGTGGGCTGCGGGCCAGCCGAGGAGCGGGTGCTGCTGACCGGCCTCCATGCTGTCGCCGACATCCACTGCGAGAACTGCAAGACCACTTTGGGCTGGAAATATGTGAGTCAGCCACCTTTGACCACAGGCTAGCCTTTGACCTGACCTTCCAACACCTCCTCCTGACAAGCAGTCATCCGATAACCTTTCAGATTGCATAGGCCCAGCTCACACAAGTCAGACCATCTTTTCATCCCTGACCACGTTCTCTTCTCTCACACCCTGCAAGGGCTGTAAAATTTTTCTCTTAACCCATCCCTCCTCTCCCAGGCACTTGCATCCCCATTTGAGAGTCAGGATATCATCAGAGTCACCGTTTATTGAATGCTTATGTGCCGTGCACTGTTGTGTGCTTGGCATCTATTATTTCATTCAATCATTGCAGCGATCCTGTAGGTAGAAGCTATTATTATCTCTACAGAAGAAGACAGGGAGGCCCAGAGATGTTAGGTAACTTGGCCAAGATCACACAACTGGTAAGTAACAGAATAGGGACCACAATCCGAGTTGGTTGATTTTTTTTTTCACTCCAAACCCTTGGCCACGAGCTTATGTTGTCTTTCAGAGGATCAGAAAAATTGCCACAACAACCTGGAGCTTGGATTCACCAGCCTCCCTTGCCATAGCCCTTGTTGCCACTGCTGCTGTCCAGGGTCTGATTTCACTACCCTGAGTCTCATTTCCTTATCTGTCAGTGGAAGATAAAGCCACTTCCTAGCACCCAGGATTGTTACAGGGATCAGATTAGATGTGGCAAACAAAGATGCTCTCAGGACACTGCAAGGGACAGGATTCTTCAGGCGTCGCTTGGAGCTGTGGTGCCTCTGTGAGGTGGATGCCCCAGGCAGAGCCAGCCAGCCAGCCCTGACCTGAGCTTACCACTGACCCTGCCACATATTGGCTCTGTCTCTGGACAGGTGGCCACTCTGGACCTCTGTCAAATAAAGAGCTGGCCTAGACCAGAGGTCAAAAACTCAAGTGTCTGCAAGGCCAAGCAGATACTGTAGATGTGTAAAAGGCAGCATAGATTGGGGGGGTTAGGGGTAGGCTGGGGCAAACTGGAGTGAGCAAGGCCAGCATATATATGTGTGTGTGTATATATATTTTATTAATTTTTTTTGAGACGGAGTTTCACTCTTGTTGCCCAGGCTGCAGTGCAATGGCGTGATCTCGGCTCACCGCAACCTCTGCCTCCCGGGTTCAAGTGATTCCCCTGCCTCAGCCTCCCGAGTAGCTGGGATTACAGGCATGTGCCACTGTGCCCAGCTAATTTTGTATTTTTAGTAGAGACAGGGTTTCTCCATGTTGGTCAGGCTGGTCTCAAACTCCTGACCTCAGGTGATCTGCCTGCCTCGGCCTCCCAAAGTGTTGGCATTACAGGCGTGAGCCACCGTACCCGGCCTGGCCTGCCTATATTTTAATACTTTAAAGTTATTTTTATTAAACCCTGTGCTGTCCAAACATAACACATGTTGTAGACCAAAATGGCCATGAAGCCACCAGTTTGCAAACCCTGAACTGTGAAATCTTTTAGCCACTTCCCTGTCTTCTCTGTTGGAGCCATCATTAGTACTTAAAAAGTACCTTCGAGTCAGGAAGTTCTGTTCTACGTGTGGGAAACACAGCCATGCCCCTCCAGGCCACAGTTTCCTCATATGTAAAATGGGGCCACTCATGTCCATTCCCCAAACCCTGTGCCTTGTGGTGAGACTGTTGCTCCGGGGATGACCGTCCCGCCCCTCCTTTTAGGAACAGGCCTTTGAGAGCAGCCAGAAGTACAAAGAGGGGAAGTACATCATTGAACTCAACCACATGATCAAAGACAACGGCTGGGACTGACCCCAGCTCCCCGATGCATGTGGCTCCAGCCCGGCCTGGCCGCCAGGGGAGCGCCACCGGCTTCCCTCCGCCCGAAGGGAGCTCTGGACCCTCAGGGCCCCTGCAGAGGACGGATCCGGCTCCTGTACATATATTTTATTGCATGCACTGTGACCCTGGGGGGGAGATCAGAAGGGGGACGACGCCCCTGCACCTCCTGCGATCTGGCTGGCTTGGATCTCGTTTTTAACCCCTTCCTGCCCCACCTGCCCTATAGATATGGCCTGTGTGCTGCTCCCCTGGCCCCAGTGCACCGTCTGCTCTGTGAACTCCTCCCACCAGGCCCCTCTTACCCCACGCGTGTCTGTCCCCCCTCGTTCTGTAGCGTTTGTACATAATAAAACAATGGAGTGGAGACAGTCCAGGCTCGCGTGGACTCCGGGAAGGGGGAAATTCAAGCGGAGATTTCTGCCCCTATAGACCTGTGCGGTTCTGAGCCCCGGCGGGAAATGGGGTAGGTACGGCCGTCCAAGCTGGGGCTCCAGGAACCGGGACGGTCTCACTGTCGGTGGAGGTCCTGAGCCCACTCGCTGCCTACTCCTTGACCGCGGGCTGGTCTGCGTCTGCTCGGCTGCAGCGTTTGGCCGCCGCCTAGGGGCAGCGACCCCGGGAGGCAACCGCGCCGCCGGCCCCGCAGACCCTCGCGGCCGGACTACAACTTCCAGCGACCCCCGCGTGGTCGGTCCCGCTCCTTCGGGCGCTGGGCCTGCCGGGAAGTGTAGTTCCGAGGGTTCCCCAGAGCGGGACCTTCTGGGAAACCCTGGCGCGAGGCGTCAGAACCTGTCGGACTGTGTGCGCCTCTGAACTTTTGAGGCTTGGCCCAGGGTGGAGGGTTTTTTTAGCATGGGGACCAGGGAGGACTCCGGGACTAGGGCCTCGGCTGCGACCTCCTCGCGGCCCCGAGTGCCCTGTGAAATCAGCTCAGGCCGCGTCCCTCCAGCCTGCAGTTTCCTTCTGGTCATGCTGCTTCCCTCCAGGGCCTGTCTTCCAAGTGAGGGGGCGCGGAGGGCAGTCACCTGCCAGAAGGTCTGGGGCGCCAAGGTGTGCCCCGGGACTCCAGGCTCCGTCCAGGTTCCAGGCCCCGCCCCCCCAGCTTATCCCTAGCCTGAGCTCCCCACCGTGGGAACGGGGGACCAGCTGGCCGGAAGCGCCAAACTGCGTCCCTGTCCGAGCCCCGGGGATCAGTGAGGCCGAGGAGTTAATTATGTAATGAGGGGGCAGGGGGTCGAGGCTAATGAAGCTGCCCGGGGTGGTGAGGGAGGGGGAGGAGGGAACCGTACCCAGGTATCCGGCCCCCCTCTCGGACCCCTTCGAGGCCCCAGGGGTCTCCACCCCAGCCCAACTACAGGGCCCCAAAGAGGGGGAGGGGCTGTGATCCTGGGTCTGGAAGGGGCTGAGCTGTGAGCTATAAAGGGGACATCTCACAGCACCGGGGGCTCTAGGCAGCGGGACCTGAGGCCAGACGGAACTACAACATGTACCATCCACGAGAGTTGTACCCGTCCCTGGGGGCCGGCTACCGCTTGGGGCCCCCCAACCCGGGGCAGACTCCAGCTTCCCACCTGCCCTAGCTGAGGGCTACCGCTACCCTGGTGAGCTTTGGGACCAGCTCCTGGGTAGGAGAATGGGGGCACTGTGGCCCTCAGCTGGTTCCTCATTCTTCCCCGACTTCCAGACCTGGACACCCCCAAACTGGATTGCTTCCTCTCCGGGATGGAGGCGGCTCCCCCGCACCCTGGCCGCTCCCCCACCTCTGCCCCTTCTGCCCCCTGCCATGGGCACTGAGCCGGCCCCATCAGCTCCAGAGGCCCTCCATTCCCTCCCCTGGGGTCAGCCTCATCCTGGAGAACCGGGAGCTATGGAAGGAGTTCAGCTCTGTGGGAACAGAAATGATCATCACCAAAGCTGGGAGGTGAGGGGCTGGCCAGGGTCCATGTTTCTGGTGGGGGGTCTCTTGGGAAAGGCAGAGTCCCTGGGGAGGGGGCTAGGTCTGGGAGGTTCTCTAAGGGGGTAGAGCTCTGCCTAGGCTTAGAATCTATGGCCTGGGGGCAGGGGATACTCTGTGGTTGGAATCAGGAGTCATTCTGTGACAAGGGTCAAGTGTCAGTCAGTGGAGTCTGTGGCTGAGTTTAGGGACCAATCTATGGCAAGGGTCATAGGTCAGTCTGGGGCAGGGTCAGGAAGTCCCGCTGGGTTATAGGTTAGTGTGTGGCCTAGATCAGCGTTCAGACAAGGACAGGGGGTCGAGGGCCAGCCCAGTGACCAGCATCAGGGAAGTCTGCGATTTGAGTAGGGGTCAGTATATGATTAGGTTCAGGGTCAGTATGCGCCTTGAATAGGAGTCAGTATATGACTAGGTTCAGGATCACCCTAAAGGCAGGGATGTGGTCAGTGTGTGACCTGAGTCGAGATCTTCATCTAGGGCAGGAGCTCAAGCCCTAGCATGGCAAGTCCTCGGCCCTACTGCAGGCAGCATATTTTTTCGGAAGCAAATTCATATAAAAGCTGCAGATCCTGATGTTGGAGATCAGGGGGAGGAGAGGAGGGTGGGGACAGGAAGCTCCTGGCAACATTTCAGGGGAGAAAAGTTAGTCACCCCTGCTTCTGTAAATAGGCTTTGAGGGGTAGGAATCATGGCTCTGTTCCTAACCTGCTGTGTGACAGATCACCTAACCCATCTGTCCTGTTTCTCCAAATGTAAAATGAGACAAGAAAACCTTCCAGCTCTAAGATTCTGCCCTCTGGGTTCTTTCTTTTTTCCTTTGTTATTATTACTATTTTTTTGAGACTGTTGCCCAGGCTGGGGTGCAGTGGTGTGATCTCTGCTCACCCCAACCTCCGCTTCCAGGGTTCAGGCGATTCTCCTGCCTTAGCTTCCCAAGTAGCTGGGATTACAGGTGCATGCCAGCATGTCCAGTTTATTTTTGTATTTTTAGTAGAGAGAGGTTTCTCCATATTGGCCAGGCTGGTCTGAAACTTCTGACCTCGTGATCCTCTCACTTTGGCCTCCCAAAGTGCTGGAATTATAGGCATGAACCACCGCACCTAGGCCTTTTTTCATTTTTTAGAGACAGGGTCTTGCCCTGTTGCCCAGGCTGGAGTGCAGTGGTACAATCATGGCTCACTGTAGTCTTGACCTCCCAGACTCAAGTGACCCTCCTGCCTCAGCCTCTAGAGTAGCTGGGACTATCAGTGTGCACCACAGTGCCTAATTTTTAAATTTTTTGTAGAGATGGGGGTCTCGCTATGTTGCCCAGGCTGGTCTTGAACTCCTGAGCTAAGAGATCCTCCCACCTTGGCCTCCCAACATGTTGGGATTAGAGGTGTGAGCCACCGCCTCCAGCCTGCCCTTTGGGTTCTAATTCCACCGCCCTGGATGTTTCTCTGACAGCCCTGGGGAGCCTGTTGCTATGTCCTGTTGCTGGTGCTGGGCTCACCCCTGGCCAGTGGGTAGCTCCAGGCCCCTCCTGCTCCCTCCCTTGCACAGGCGCATGTTCCCTGCCTGCCGAGTGTCAGTCACCGGCCTGGACCCGGAGGCCCGCTACCTGTTTCTTCTGGATGTGGTTCCAGTGGACGGGGCTCGCTACCGCTGGCAGGGCCGGCGCTGGGGAGCCCAGCGGCAAGGCAGAGCCCCGCCTGCCTGACCGAGTCTATATTCACCCCGACTCTCCTGCCACGGGTGCCCACTGGATGCGGCAGCCTGTGTCCTTCCATCGTGTCAAGCTCACCAATAGCACGCTGGACCCCCACGGCCACGTGAGGCCCAGGCTGGGACTCCAGGATAGGGGATGGGGGGTGCTAGAAGGGAGGTCAAGGCTGGGGCACAGGGCAGGGAATCATTCCCATTTCTTCCCTCCCAGCTGATCCTGCACTCCATGCACAAGTACCAGCCCCGCATACACCTGGTTCGGGCAGCCCAGCTCTGCAGCCAGCACTGGGGGGGGGCATGGCCTCCTTCCGCTTCCCCCGAGACCACATTCATCTCTGTGACAGCCTACCAGAACCCACGGGTGAGTGCCCCTGCTTGAGGGGGTGGTGGTGCCCTGCCCAGGCCACAGGAGCTTTGACCCTGGACGTGTGCTCCCAGATCACACAACTGAAGATTGCAGCCAATCCCTTTGCCAAAGGCTTCCGGGAGAACGGCAGAAACTGTAAGAGGTGGGCATTATTCATTCGCTCGTTCATGCATTCAACAAATGTTTATTAATCACTCACGGGGTGCCAGGCACTGTGCTGGACATCAGGAATGCAGTGGTAAGTAAAAATATTCATTCTCTGACTCAGCAAATGCTAATTTAGTACCTGCTTTGTGCCAGGGACAGTTCCAGGCACTGGAAATAAAGCAAACCAAAGCCCCTGCCCTCATGGAACTGACATTCTAGTGGGGAGAGCAGACAAGCAGACAAGAGAAATAAGTCAAAGTCATCTGTTAGGAAGCTAAAGAGAAGAGAGACCAGGCGTGGTGGCTCATGCCTGTAATACCAGCACTCTGGGAGGCCAAGGCGGGTGGATCAGCTGAGGTCAGGAGTTCGAGACCAGCCTGGGCAACATGGTGAAAACCCTGTCTCTACTAATAATACAAAAATTAGCCAGGCATGTTGGTGCATACCTGTAATCCCAGCTATTCAGGAGGCTAAGGCAGGAGAATTGCTTGAACCTGGGACATGGAGGTTGCAGTGAGTCAAATGCCATTGCACTCCAGCCTGGGCAACAAGTGCAAAATTTTGTCTCAAAAAAAACAAAAAGAAAGAAAAGAGAAGAGAAATAAACCAGGGAAGCACAAGAAGGACTGGGGTGTGAGGTATTAGAGGCCTGCAAAGGCCTCAGTGGTAAGAGGACACTTAAGAAAAAGAGCTGAAGTACAGGCGGGAGCCAGGTGGGTATACGGCAGAGCACACTAGGGAGTGGGAACAGTATGTGCAAAGGCCCGGAGGTGGGACTGTGCCTGCGGCCTGGCTGCAGTGGAGTGAGTGAGGAGTCAGGCAGGGGATGGAAAGCCAGGTTATGTTGAACAGTAAAGGTTCAGTAAGGCCGTGGGAACTGTTCTAAGTGCAGCCCCTCAGAGCTGGCCCCTGCCCTCAAGGAGCTTAAGAGACAGACATGAACCAAGGAGTCACTCCATCAAATGCAAAAGCGGAACTGTGACAGATGTTATGAGGGTGGGGTGGGTGCTCTCACAGGTCAGGGAGGACTTCCTTGAGGAACTTGTGCTTGCACTGAGACGAGGATGGGTTTGGTGGTTCCTGGCTCTAGTCCCAGTGCTTTGGGAGGCTGAGATGGATCACTTGAGCTCAGGAGTTGGAAGCTGCAGTGAGCTGTGACCGTGCCACAGCACTCCAGCCTGGGCAACAGAGTAAAACCCCATCTCAAATTTTTAAAATGACAAGAAAGCCAGGCACGGTGGCTCACGCCTGTAATCCCAGCACTTTGGGAGGCTGAGGCAGGTGGATCACCTGAGGTCAGGAGTTCGACACTAGCCTAACATGATGAAACTCCTAAAAATAAAAATTAAAAAAAAAAAAAAATTAGCCGGGCGTGGTGGCTTGTGCCTGTAATCCCAGGCTACTTGGGAGGCTGAGACAGGAGAATTGCTTGAACCCAGGAGGTGGAGGTTACACTCCAATTTGGGCAACAGAGGGAGGCTCCGTCTCAAAAACAAAAAAGAAAAAAAAGAAAAAAGGTTTAGCAGATGAAGAGCGGACAGAAGAGGGTTCCAAAGAGAGGCTGAGAGTGGAGATGGGGCAGAAAGATGAGCTGGGTGAGACCGTGCCTTGGCCTTGCTGCTGGGAAGGAGTTTCCATGGGTACTAAACGCAGTAGGAAAGCATGGACAAGCTTAAGCAGGGCCTAAATCCCAGCTCTGCCACTTTCTACTTATTTAATTTTCTGGTCTTTAGTTTCTTCATCTGTAAAATGGGTATATGATGGCCCCTACCTGACAGGGTCCCTGGGAGGGTGAAATGCCTGGCACTGGGTAAGTACTGTTATTATCACGACCAAGGCCATCATCGTCATCATCATCACCACCACTGTTCCCCAGGGAGCGAGACGCCCGTGTGAAGAGGAAACTGCGGGGCCCAGAGCCAGCAGCCACAGAGGCCTATGGGAGCGGAGGTGAGTGTAGTCCCGATGGCGATGGGGCCAGGCCTGAGACACCAATCCTCCCTAGCACGACCTCTCCCTTCCCTTTCCCCAGACACGCCAGGTGGTCCCTGCGACTCCACCCTGGGTGGAGACATTCGTGAATCAGATCCAGAGCAGGCCCCAGCCCGTGGGGGAAGCCACCACTGTCCCGGTGCCTCCGTGCAGTGGCCCCAGTGCCGAGGCCTACCTCCTGCACCCTGCAGCTTTCCACGGGGCTCCCAGTCACCTTCCCACCAGGTGAGTGGGACAGGGGACCAGGTGGTGCTGCGGGTCCCTCTGCCCTGCTCTGACGTCCCTCTCTCCATGTCAGGAGCTCCAGCTTCTCGGAGGCTCCAGACTCTGGGCGCTCAGCCCCCTACTCAGCTGCATTTCTGGAGCTGCCACCCGGGCCAGGGGGCTCTGGGTACCCAGCGGCTCCGCCAGCAACACCCTTTGCCCCCCACTTTCTCCAAGGGGGTCCCTTTCCTCTACCATACCCTGGGCCTGGGGGCTACCTGGATGTTGGCTCCAAACCCATGTACTGAGCCAATGCTGGGCCCCTCTGCCTCCATCGTAAACCTCTTGCTCCCTTCCCCCAGCCCTGGAGCCCCCTCACCTCCACCGGCCCCATCCCCCCACACCAAATGGCTGCCTTGGGCATGCCCCCCACCCCCCCACCTTCACACCTTGATTTCACTCCCACCCCCCCTCTGGCTTCAAAGCCCAACCAAGGCTGCTGGGAGTCCAGCTGGGGCCAGCTTCCCCTTCCCGGCTCTCACCTCTGTGTGAATGGAGGGGGACTCTGCCTGGCCAAATGGGGCCACAGACCAGCATCCCCCACCTCCCAGGCCTCTCCATGGGCTCTGGGAGACTCAGTCCCCACCCTCCCCACACCACTGGTGCAGGCCACACCAGTCTGTTGTTTTGGGACCAAAGTATTTTTGTTAATAAAATTCAAAAGCCATCCGTGCTCAGGAAACATTGGGCTCATGTGTTTGGCCCTGGGTGGGGCTGGGTGAGCAAAGGCTTTGCTAGAAGACCCAGGCCCAGATCTAAACCTGCATTTCCAGCTGCCTGACCTAGCACAGAATCCACTGGCTCTCTAGGCCCATCTCGTCTTGGGAGAAATCAGAATGTCATGATGCCAGTTATTAATAAGATAAGGCTGCCATGAGAACCGAGCCTCTCCCTAGCGCTGGGGGAAGCCAGCAGACAGCAGCCCCTGGAGGCCCTGGGCAAGCTGACCGGCCTGAGCCTGGCCCTCCTGCCAGGTCTGGGCCCCGAGGCAGTCCAGGCCCTGATGTCCTCCCGAGGTCCCAGGCCAGCAACCCTGTGCATCCTCAACCAAGTCTGGCACAAACCCAAAGACCATTTTTCTTCTTTTATTATAATTTTTTTTCTTTTTCTCAAAATGTTTATCTAAAAACAAACAGAAAAAAGAAGGAAAAAAAAATTATTGGAAACTTCATGGTTCAAGTGGGGAGAGAGGAGAGGAACATGGAGCTAGGTCTCCAGGCCTCTCCAGAGAAGTCCTCACCCTCGAAGCACCCTCTTGGGGGGAGAGCAGAGCCGGAGACAGCCCCCCCACGCCCAGCCTCCGTCTGGGGAAGAGGCAGAGTCACAGTGGTCCGAGGGCCAGAAGGGCTGGAGGGGGCAGGGGCCAGGGGCTCACAGGAAGTAGTCGGCCACAGGTTTCTTGGAGGGGGATGCCCCGTGTCTCTTGGGGGAGCAGCCTCAAAGATGATAAAATCTTTCTGGAGATGCTCGTCCAGCTCCAAGATGGCTGCCACGTTCCCACAGCTGGAAGGCGGGACAGCAGGGTCAGGAGCAGCTTGGCTCAGATGCCCGCCCTTCCCAGCCCGGCCCGGCCGGCTCACCGGTAGCAGTAGTTGGGTGCTGACCACACAGTGAGCACGGTCTCATTGAAGTGCCACTTGTAACCTTCCATCACCAGTTGGTGGGCCCGGCAGATCATGTCAATGTCATTGGCTGCGTTGAACTGGGCCACCACATCACTGCCAAATAGGTAGCCAGCCCCCTCGGGGGCTCACACCCAGCCTGTGGTGTCTGATGGGGCAAGGGAGGGATGGAGAGGGATGTCCTCAGGGTTCTCTGGCTGCCAGTGATGCCCCTTGAGGTGAGCAGCCTGGCCCCTCCCCCAAGCCCACCAGAGGCCCAGGGGACCAGAGCATGGGGCCTAAATATGGTCTGGGGAATGGTGGGGGTCAGGACAGCAAAGGTAGGGGCAGATAAGCTCCAGAGAAGAAAGAACTGATGGCTGGGGCCTCCTCTGAATCACAGTGATCATATAACTCTCTGTCCCAACAGCACACAGGAGTGAAAGCGGTGCTCCCAGAGATGTAAGGGCACTCTGTGCTGTCACAGAGCAGTCGGGAGTGGCTGTGGAGCAGCAGCTGTATGTGTCTGTGTGTGTGGCTGTAATGGAGCAGAGGCTACGTGTGCATGTCTGGGTGTGTGTGCGCACGAGTGTGTGTGTGTGTGTGTGCTGGAGCAGAGACTGCCTGTGCGTGTACGTGTGTGTGTGCTGGAGCAGAGGCTGTCTGTGCATGTGTGTGTACGTGTGTGTGTTTGTGCTGGAGCAGAGGCTGCCTGTGTGCGACAGCAGGAACTCTGGACTGCCTCCTCAGCAGACCTGATTTTAAATCTCAGCTCTGCTCTACACTAGTGAAGAACCCACAAAATGAAGGGTCTCAAAGGGGCTATCATTCTGGGGTTCTGACCTCTAAAGAAGCTGCTGTCATGTTCCAAGGCCCCTTCATTTCGGGGGAGCAATGATTTGGTCCTCCACAGCCCTCTGGGCCATGCCCCAAGCCACTGTGCACTCAAAGCATCCACCATGCAGGCCTCCCTGCTCCTCCTCCAGGGTTCCAGCCATTTGGGAGGTGGAGGACGGACACTAACGAAGGCCAGCCCTGCTCCCTCTCTTTCCCAAACCCTCCTGGCTGTCCCTGCCTGCCCCTGCCCACATGCCCTCACCTTCTGGGTCAGACCAGAGGAGGTCACACATGGGCCCATCATGAGGCACCTCTTGCTTTCGGTCAATAGTCCGGATCTGGTCCAGGGTCTGGATGGAGGGGGAGAGGCCCCCGTGCACACAGAAGATCTACAGGGGAGAGCAAGGAAGAGGGCGGGGCTGAGGCCCGGAGCGCCCTCCTCTCCCCATCCCATGGAGCCCTGGGCTGGCCTACCTTGCCGTCAATGATGGCCGACAGGCTGAGGTAGTCGAAGATCTCGGTGCAGTAGCGCCACACGGTCACCGAGCCATACTTGCGCAGGCACTCATCGTAGAAGCCGTAGACCTGTGTGATCTGGCGGCTCTCGTGGTTGCCCCGGATCAGTGTGATGCGGTCAGGATATCGAACCTGGGGGGTGGCCACCAAGCCAGGGTTGGCACCTAGACCATCTCTCCACACATTCCCCTCTAACCTCCTCACACCTGCCAGCCTCATGCCATCCTCACAACCACTGCCCAGCACACTCCTGGCTCCTCTCACCTGAATCGTGTGGCACCAACCACTTCCCAGGCCCGCAGGACCCCCTCCAGAGAATGTAAACCTGACCGCTCCCCATCAACTACGAACCTAATGGCTCCTCTTTCACCTGCCAGACACAGACCAAGTCCTTAGCAAGGCACACAGCCCTTTGTCATCTGACCCCTACCAACCCTCCCACCAGTGGCATCAATGACCTGGCACATTCTCAACAGTGAGCCTCTGCCCCCTCCCAGAATGCTGCTCTGCTGGCCTTCCCCACCACCAAGTCTCTGACCATCCCCAAAGGCAGAAGCAATCCATGACCAGCGACACAGCTCCAAGGTGGGGCTAGTCACAGTAGGAGATGAGGGCGGAATGGACTAAGACGGCCTGGCCTGGGGTGGCCCACGTTGGGGTACAGAAGCCAGGGACTGTCACCTTAAGTGCCAGCAGCAGGAGGAACGTTTCGACGCTGTAGAAGCCACGGTCCACAAAGTCCCCCATGAAGAGGTAGTTGGTCTCAGGGACGTCGCCACCCACCTGTGGGGAAGTGGAAGGTTTTTCCCTGTCCTAAACCGTCCCCTACCCCCTACCTGTTCCTGCCCAGTGGAGGCCCTTCTTCCACAACCGCCCATCTAACTCAGGGCCTCTTGCCCCAACTCTGTGCCCCAAATTAAGGCTTCCACCCTCAATTAAAGGGGTCTTCCAGTCATCCCCCCGGTTACATTTCAGTGTTGGCCGCACACTCACTCTGAACAGCTCTTTGAGGTCATAGAATTGTCCATGGATGTCGCCGCACACCTGCGGAGCAGGAAGGGGGATTGGAACTCGAGTGGTGGGAGTTCCCAGGGGCTACCCTCCAAACACCCACTGCTTTAGGGAGCTTTATTGCTCCTGGCTGTGCCTCTCCTTCCTAGAGCCACAATTGTCCCCTCCCAACCCAAGTCAGTCTGGTCTGGAACCACATCCACTGTCCCACACTGAGTACCAACTATTCTGTGGGGGAAGAACTAAGTCATTGCAGGTGTATGCCCTGGCCCCCTCCTCTTTCTGTTCCCCTCAAGGCATCCAGAATCAAATTACTAACACAGAGCCCTGGAGACAAGTGAGCAAAATCACTTGCCAGATACAAGTCCTTCTGCCCTGGCCAAGAGTCTCCACTGACAAATCAAAGGTCTGTTCCCACAACCCCCATTTCTTTCCTATTTTTTTTTTTTTAGATGGAGTCTCCCTCTGTCACACAGGCTTAGTTAGAGTGCAGTGGCATGATCTGGGCTCACTGCAACCTTCACCTCTCGGGTTCAAGCGATTCTCCAGCCTTAGCCTCCCAAGTAGCTGGGATTACACACACGAACACCACACCCAGCTAATTTTTGTATTTTTATTTTTATTTATTTATTTATTTTTGAGACAGAGTCTCACTCTGTCGCCCAGGCTGGAGTGCAGTGGTGAAATCTTGGCTCACTGCAACCTCCGCCTCACAGGTTCAAGCGATTCTGCCTCAGCCTCCCAAGTAGCTGGAATTACACCCATACCTGGCTAATTTTTGTATTTTTAGTAGAGACAGGGTTTCACCATATTGGTCAGGTTGGTCTTGAACTTCTAATCTCGTGATCCGCCCATCTCAGCCTCCCAAAGTGCTGGGATTACATATGTGAGCCACCGCACCCGGCCTTTGTATTTTTAGTAGAAATGGGGTTTCACCTAACTCCTGACTTCAAGTGATCTGCCCACCTTGCCCTCCCAAGTGCTGAGATTACAGGTGTGAGCCACCATGCCCGGCAACCCCCATTTCTTATAGCAGTGCTCCCTTGAAGATGAGGGAAGGGACAGATAAAAGGGGCTTAGGGGTGGGCTTATGGAGCCCCCAAGATGAAGGGGAAAGTCCATGTGCCTAAAAGACAAGGCCCGGCTCTGCAGAGACAGCAGGTACTCACTGTGACTGGCGAGTCCACCCTCTGCACGTTGCTCTCCTCTACCAAGATCTCTCTGGAGACAGGAGAAGACCAGGGTCACCACAGCCAGGCCAGCCCAGCCCAATTCCTGACCTTTTTTGGGGGGGGAGGGGAGGATATGAGGCAGTCCTTGAACCTCCAGGGGACAAGAGTGAAGCATACAGTCTCCCCAGAACAGGCTGACCACGGCCCTCCAGCATGCAACACTCTTCTGTGGCTCCCTGCTGCCAAAAGGACAAAGTCCAAGCTCTTATCCCAGCATTCCAGGCCTTCTGAGCAGGCTAGGACTTTTCCAGTCCTGACCCCTGCTGCTGCTCCCTTTTCCACATCTAGGACTCACTCCTGGGAGGCGGGTCTTCCCATCCTCTCCGAAGCAGAGCTCCCTGCTCCCAGCGCCCTTGGCAAGTGCTTGAATCACTCTCCACCAATCACAGAGTCTCCCAGGCTGTCCAGACACAAGGGCGGGTGCCCTGGGCACGCCCGCCAGTGGATGTGCCTTCAAAATTACCTGCTTTTGCTAAGTGTTCAGTATTACCTTTACGTACTGTGAACACTTAAGTATTTTTTATTTCTCCTTGCGGTACAGTCTGCTTCTACTTGAGCAGGAGATGAAACCACTTTGTCAGTTACAGACACCCAATTATTATTATTATTTTTTGAGATGGCACCCAGCTAATTTTTGCATTTTTAGTAGAGATGGAATTTCGCTGTTGCCCAGGCTGGTCTTGAACTCCTGACCTCAAATGATCTACCCGCCTCGGCCTCCCAAAGTGCTGGGATTACAGGCACGAGCCACTGCACCCGGTCTACAGATATCCAATTTAGGCAGCACTTTATTTCCAAATTTTGCGTGATAATAGCAGCAGTAAACATTCGAGCTCATACGACGTGCCAGGAATGTTATTAAGAGCTTGGTAGGCAGGTACTATGACAATTCCCAGTGCTCAGATGAAGAAAGTGAAGCACAGGAGGGGGCTGGCTTGGTGCCAGTTACACAGGTGGGATTTACCAGGGAAGCCTGGCTCTGGAGTCTGACTCTTTATCAAGATATTCTGATGTGGGAGGCCCAACTCACCCAGCTGTCCTGCCTTTCTGCCAATCTCTTCCCTTAGACTGAATTTCCTGAGCTCAGTGGACAGGAGGATTCACTTATGCCCCCTGCTCTGTATGGTACAGGCATCACGAAGGAGGTCTGCCCTGGCTTTCTGGGAACGGGGAGGTGGCACTGGCGAGAGGCCACACCAGCACCCGGGCTCTCGCGCCTGCACTGCTTCTTGTGCTGAACATCCTTCCCCGTCAACTGCTCATGGTAGCCTTTCCAACAGACTGGAGAGGTTCTCTTCAGCCTCATGTAACAGTAAAGAAACTGAAGCTTAGAGAAAAGCGGCAGGGTTAAGGTCACCAAACTGGAGAGTGGCTACACTGGAACCCAGAAGGTCGATTTCCTGAGAACTGATGCCAGCCCCTTCCACAGACCCTGAGTGAAAACCTGAAACCCAGAAAGGTCACATGCAAGGCCTATGCTCTCAGCAAAGCCCCCTTCAGTGCCAGCATGGCCCCAGCGTGGCCTGGGAATCAGGCCCAGATTCCGGTCCCAGTTCTGTCACTTGCAGCACGTCACCAGTCCTATCATGACCTGCCTGTAGTAACAGCTACCAGCGCTGCAGGCCCTGTGCCCAGATACCCAGACTCCCAACTGCATGTCATTCTAATTTTTTTCTTTTTTTTTTTTTTTGAGAGTCTCGCTCTGTTGCCAGGCTGGGGTGCAGTGGCAAGATCTTGGCTCATTGCAACCTCCGCCTCCTGAGTTCATGCGATTCTCCTGCCTCAGCCTCCCGAGTAGCTCAGACTAGAGGCATGCGCCACCACGTCTGCTAATTTTTTGTACTTTCAGTAGAGACAAGGTTTCACCATGTTAGCCAGGATGGTCTCAATCTCCTGACTTTGTGATCCGCCTGCCTCGGCATTCCTAAGTGCTGGGATTACAGGCATGAGCCATGGGGCCTGGCTGTGATTATCACTTCGAAAAATGAGAAAGTGACTTGACCAGGGTCATACTGCTTCTAGGTGACAAGGCAAAGATCCATACTGAAGACCACCTGATTCAAAAGCTCAGCTCTTCTACTGTGCTAATATTTCTAGTAGCAGCAACTTCAGCTCAGACACTGCAGGCCTCTGTGCTTCCATGGGCTTCATCTGCATGTCTGTGCCCTGTGGGCAAGCAGGTGCTCCTGACACTACTGGCCTCAGTTTGGGTCTCTGGTGGGTCCTCAGGAGGCCTTGGCCAGGTATCAGAGATGGCCTCACTTCAGAACTGAGCCTGGGACAACAGTGATCAACTCAGGCCTTGGCCTTGTACCTCCGAGCTCCACTCAATTTCAACTGGGCAGGACTCTCCACCCCTTAGCCTTTTACAGCTCCCTGCTGCCTCGCACTCCACATCAAAATCTAAATGCCTCTGCCTGGCTCTCAGTGACCACAGAGCACAGTCAAAAATCTGGATGCACAACTAACTTTCCCTCCGACTAGCTGCATGACGACGTTGGACAAGACATTATCTACTCAGAGGGTGTTTCTCTTCCATGAAATGGGGCTAAGTACTCAGCCCCATCATGCCTACTCCTTAGGCTGTTGCAAGGAGCCGTGGAGACTGAATATATAACTTCCTGCTATTCTGCAAACTCCAGCATGCTATCCAAGCATTATCTGCCATCGCCACCACACTGATCCAAGGCCTGCACAGGAGGTAGGACTTCAGGGGAAAAGAATAGTGCCAGGCAACAACAGGTTTAAGTTCCTAAAAATGCCCATCAGGACTGAGGGAGAGGGGACAACTACAAACACTGTGGGACAGGTCTGGTCAGGGACGTTTCCTTGAGCTGGCAAAAGAGAAGAGCCACAGATGGGGTAAAAAGAGGCCCACCCTGCGCACAATCCCCTCAGAGGCCCTGTCTGGCTGCAGGGAGTCTGTGAGGCAGGGCCAAGCAAAGAGCCTGGGGGCCACAGATTCAGAACCGAGCTCTGCCACGTCCTCGGTGGGTGACCTCAGTCAAGTCACCAGGCCTCTACGAGTCATGGTTTCCTGTTCGGTAAAATGGAGCAAATGATTCCAACCTCACAGGATTGCTGGGAGGAAGAGACGGATAGACGTTTTCTTGCCAGTACAGGGCCAGGCTAATAGTGGGCGTATAGTTCAATAAACATAGGGTAATTCTGCCGGCTCTCTGCCGCAATTCTCCAGCCTGGTAGAAGTCACAATCACACAGTTCCCCAGAGGAGGCAGGTAATTAATTAAACCCCTGACTGTTCCTCACACTCTCAGGGCCTCCATTGCTACACTTGTCCTGCTTAGAATGCCCTTCCCTCACTAGCCCTGCCTCTGTCAGCTAGCCAAATTATCTTCATCCTTCAAGGCCTCCCTCCATTCAGAAGCCTTCCCTGATGGCTTTAGCCCATCTCATTGTTGCCTTCATCCAAGAGAAATAGAACACCTAGCGACTATCAAGCATGTATGCTGTACCAAGACACTGTGCTAAACTTATCTCAAGCAGCAACTCACTGAATCTTCACAACCATCTTATTAAGTACTATTAACTCTGCCTTACAGGTAAAGACACCTTAAGATCACTAACACAGCTAGTAAGTAGCAGAGTTCAGATTCAAACCTAGAGCCATCTCACACTCCAAAACCTAGAGCCTTAGGTCATCCTACTTCCCAAGGAACTTTAAACTGGCCTCCCTATCATGCTTAATTCTATCCTGGCTTACTTGCTACGATTTCTCAGGGTCCCATCCTGAACGTGAGTGATCCAACTCCACCTTCTTGCATTATGGCCTGAAAAGGACAGGACACTAAGAACTGACTTCAGACTCCACTCCTTACTTGCAGGTAACTTTGAACATGACAGTTCTCACCTGTAAAATGAGTACAATACCACCAACCTTTATGGGTTGTTGTTGGAATTAAGACTTTTATAAATCACAGCGTCTTTAACTTTCCTGTCTTAAACCTTTGTTTTGTTGCTGACTCTTTTACCAACTCCTTATTCGAGGCCTGTCTCACAGTTTGGCCCCCCCCCCCTCCCCCACAGAAGCTTCTGTCCCCCAGACAGATGGGCTTGTTTCCCTGAGTTTCCTAAGTACTTTACGTAACACTCTTACTCCACTGGAAACACATCGTCTAATACTTTAAGTGTCTTTATCCGGCTGTCTTCCCCCAGCAGGCTAGCTCTTCCTCGAGGGCAGCGGCCCCATCCTGTTCCTCTCTGGGAAAGCTTCCAGGAAGGGGCAAGCCCAAAATTCTCAATTGGGTTTGCCCCAGGCCAGAACCCGTGGGCGGCAGCTTGGCCTCCCTTCCGTAGGGCCAACGGGCTCACCTGGCCTTAGCGCACAGGGCCTTGACTTCGCTCTCCTTGATGAGCTCGCAGCGACGCAGCTGCTCGATCTGCCGGTCCAGGTCGCTGATCTCCGCCATGGCCCACCCCCCGGCGCGGGTCAGAGTCGGGGCCACCGCCCCCTCCGCACCGCACAGGGGTCTCCTGGGAAAGGCCAAGACAAGCCCGCGGATTAGAGTGTCCGTGAAGGGCGCGGGGCGGACAACTAGATTCTAGGGCCAGCCCGGCCCCACCCCCCCCACCCCCGCCTCCCTTCACATCGGCCCCGGGACCCCCCAGCGTCTCACGGCCTCGCCGGACCCCCACTAACTCCCGTCGAATCCCACGGTCCGCGCTAAGGACGGTGGCCTAGAGGGGTCTCGTATTATTACCGCCGCTGCGACTCCGGTTCCGGCTATTGACCGCTCCCTGCCTCCCTACTTCCCTCCGCTTTGGGCCGCCGCCGCTGCCGCCGCTTCTACTTCCGGCCCCGCCGCGGAAGCAAAGGGAAGCCAGTTCCGCCGCGCGCCGGATGTGGCGTCATACACGCTCCTCTCCCTCCCTCCTCGCGCCTTCGGCACCACTTCCCAAGTCTGAAATCGGGAAGGAGCGGGAAGAATCTAGTGGCAGCTGGAGGCCAGCGGAAGTGTTTGTGGGCTCAGCCGCAGGTGATGTTGGGCTGCTAGAAACCCTAGACCAGTCCCCTCCCATTTCATTTCATAAAAATGTTTAAATTCAGACAACTTTCTTTTTTCTTTTTGAGACGGAGTTTGGCTCTTGTTGCCCAGGCTGGTGTGCAATGGCGCTATCTCGGTTCACCGCAACTTCCGCCTCCCGGGTTCAAGCGATTCTCCTGCCTCAGCCTCCGGAGTAGCTGGGATTACAGGCATGTGCCACCACGCCCGGCTAGTTTTGTATTTTTAGTAGAGACAGGGTTTCTCCATATTGGTCAGGCTGGTCTCGACCTCCTGACCTCAGGTGATCCTCCCTCCTAGGCCTCCCAAAGTGCTGGGATTACAGACGTGAACCACTGCGCCCGGCCACAACTTTATTTTTTCTAAATTAGAGATATGGTCTCGCTCTGTGCTCAGGCTGGAGTCCAGTGGGGCGATCATAGCTCACTTCAATCTCGAACTCCTGGGCTCAAGCGTTCCTCCCTCTCGGCCTCCCAAAGTGCTTGGATTACAGGCCTGAGTCACCACGCCCGGCCGTCCCCATTTCAGCTAGGGAAACAAACAAGTCGAGCTGGGACTAGGCCTTGTAACTTAATGTTACACTTTTTTTTTTTTTTAAGTTACACATTTTTGTTATTTATCCGCCACCACAATCCTTGGAGGATACAACTTTGTCTTTTTCAGTATTGAAGCCCCAGTGCTTAGAATAAGGCCTGGCACGGTAAGCATATAGAAATACTTGTTAATACATAAAAATACTTAATACTTTTTCAATGGATGAAGGAAGCCCAATTTAGATCTCTTCCTGTTCCTTCGGAGAAATCTTTGCTATTGACAACTTCAGAAGTTAACAAATTGGAGTCCACCTTTCCTACGCCAAGCCTGTGCCTCAGTCAGCATGACTTCTGTGATTCCAAAATGTTCCCCTTGACATTTCTTAGTTGCTTTCTTTTTCTTTTTTTTTTTTTTTGAGACAGTCTCGCTCTTTGCCCAGACTGGAGTGCAGTGGCACAATCTCGGCTTACTACAACCTCCACCTCCCAAGTTCAAGCAATTCTCCTGCCTCAGCCTCCTGAGTAGCTGGGATTACAGGCATGTGCCACCATGCCCGGCTAATTTTTGTATTTTTATTATTTATTTATTTTTTAAGATAGAGTCTTGCTCTTGTTGCCCAGGCCGGAGTGCAATGGTGTGATTTTGGCTCACTGTAACCTCTGCCTCCTGGCTTCAAGTGATTCTCCTGCCTCAGCCTCCTAAGTAGCTGGGATTACAGGCATCCACCACCACACCCAGCTAATTTTTGTGTTTTTAGTAGAGACAAGGTTTCACCATGTTGGCCAGGCTGGTTTTGAACTCCTGACCTCAGGTGATCTACCTGCCTTGGCCTCCAAATGCTGAGATTAGAGGCATGAGCCACCATGCCTGGCCAATTTTTGTACTTTTAGTAGATACGGGGTTTCATCATGTTGGCCATGCTGGTCTTGAGGCTGGTCTCCAACTTGTGACCTCAGGTGATCTACCTGCCTCAGCCTCCCAAAGTGCTGGGATTACAGGCTTGAGCCACCGTGCCCACCTTCTTAGTTGCTTTCTATTGCCTGAAAGTTTTATGCCTAGGCCGGGCACAGTGGCTTACACCTGTAATCCCAGCACTTTGGAAGGCCAAGGTGGGTGGATCGTAAGGTCAGGAGTTTGCGACCAGCCTGACCAACATGGTGAAACTCCGTTTCTACTAAAAATACAAAAATTAGCCAGGCGTGGTGGTGCACACCTGTAATCCCAGCTACTCAGGAGGTTGACTGAGGCAGGAGAATTGCTAGAACCTGGGAGGCGGAGGTTACAGTGAGCCAAGATCATGCCATTGCACTGTAGCCTGGGCGACAGAGATGTCTCAAAAACAAAAAGGTTTATGCCTTTTTTAAGGAAGGCAACTGGCTCAGAGAGGTTAAATAACTCATTCATTGTTTGTGTAACTGTGGATTGGGGATTTTACATTGAAATTTGAATCCGGGGCCAGGTGTGGTGGCTCAAGCATGTAATCCCAGCACTTTGGGAGGAAGAGGAGGATCGAATGAGCCCAACAGTTCGATACCAGGCTGGGCAACAGAGTGAGACCCTGTCTATCAAACAAATAAGAAATTTGAACCCGGCTGGGCATGGTGGCTCACACCTGTAATCCCAGCACTTTGGGAGGCCAAGGCAGGTGGATCACCTGAGGTCAGAAGTTTGAGAGCAGCCTGGCCAACATGGTGATACCCCTGTCTCTAGTAAAAATACCAAAAAAAATTAGCTGGGCATAGTGGTACGACTGTAGTCCCAGCTACTTAGAATCACTGAACCAGGGAGGCAGAGATTACAGTGAGCTGAGATTGTGCCACTGTACTCCAGCCTGGGCAACAGAGCAAGATGCCGTCTCAAAGAAAAAGAAAGTTGTGTCCTTAGGTCTGTTTTTTTTTTCTATCAATCACTTTTTTGGGAACTCAGATTATCATAAAATTAAGAAGTCTAGGCCGGGTGTGGTGGCTCACCCCTGTAATCCTAGCATTTTGGGAGGCCAAGGTGGATGGATTACCTGAGGTCAGGGGTTCAAGACAGCCTGGCCAACATGGTGAAACCCCATCTACTAAAAATACAAAAAATTAGCTGGCGCAGTGGTGTGTAATTACACCACCTGTAATCCCAGGAGGCGGAGGTTTTGGTGAGCCAAGATCGTGCCACTGCACTCCAGCCTAGGCCACAGAGCGAGACTTAGTCTCAAAAAAAATAAAAAAAAGTCCCAAGCTCCCAAACTGGTATCTGAAGTTCTCTGTTTCTCTAGTCTCTATTTTTATTTATTCACTTTTGAGACGGAGTCTCGCTGTGTCACCAGGCTGGAGTGCAGATCTCAGCTCACTGCAACCTCCACCTGCCGGGTTCAAGGGATTCTGCCTCAGTCTCTCGAGTAGCTGGGACTACAGGTGCATGCCCCCATGCCTGGCTAATTGTTATATTAGTAGAGATAGGGTTTCACCATATTGGCCAGATTTGTCTTGAACTCCTGACCTCATGATCCCTCTGCCTCAGCCTCCTAAAGTGCTGGGATTACAGGCTGAGCCACCACCCCCAACCTAGGATCAAGTTTTTATATTCCTAGAAGATTCTAGGTAAGTCCATTCTACCTGAATCACTGCAGATTCTGTAGGTCTAGAGAGCCCATATAGTTACTGTACGTCCCAGCCTGGGTCATTAGGGAACAGCTCAAGTAATGGCATGGGGGCCTCATTCTGGCTTCGTGGAATGCAGCAGCTGTAGGGGCTCAGTTCTTGACCTAAAGCCTGAGCTCTACAGCTGAGCTTCTGTAGCTGCATTATCAAGGGGGCGCTGGAAACAACTCAAGGTTTTTCATGGGATTCCACAGCCCAAAGGAGACTAAGAAGCCCTCTCTAATTCCATCTCCTGTTAAGATGGGAAAACAGAAAACTCAATAGCGTAAAGAGTTAAGTATTGGTGGGCACCGTGGCTCACCTCAACTAAAAAAATACAAAAATTAGGCGATAGTGGCATGTGCCTGTAATCACAGCTACTCAGTAGGCTGAGGCAGAATCACTGAGCCTAGGAGGCAGACGTTGCAGTGAGCCGAGATGGCGCCACTGCACTCGTCTGGGTGACAAGAGTGAGACTGTCTCAAGAAAAAAAAAAGATATGCATTGAGACACCTTTCCACCAAGAAACAATTCAATGTTTAGCAAAAGAGCCTTAGGTATAAGTTGAGAATAACAGCACCTACTCATATAGAACACCCATGTTGCCTGGCTCATGTCACTCAAGAAAAAGTGAGCTAGTTGGTAGGTTTTGTCACAGGGGTCTTCTGTGTCCCCTTGAGTTCTGGGCCTAAAAGTGAGGCTGAGGCTGCAGCCTTGTAAGACATAAGCAGTTACAACCATACTCCCCAACTGTGAGTCCCATCTGATGCTGCTAGGTGAAGGGGCAGAGCCTTGTAGTGGCTAGAAGAAAATGTCGCAAGCTCTCAGCCTTTCTCGAAGCCCTGGGCATATAAAGCAGAGCAGGAAGGTCCTTTCACCTTTCACCCCTTTCTTGCCCAGAAAGGAAGAACACAGAATAGGGGGATCTTTCTTCTGGGCTCTGCTGCCTCTCCAGGCCCTCCCCTGCATTAGACACTACAAGACACGGACAGCAGACTCCCCCTTAAATAGCTGTTTATTGGCAGTGTGCTGGAAAGGGCGATGGAGTTAGCATTCACAGACGACACCACACACCACTGTCACGAGGGAGGCAAGAGCATGGGCAAGCCAGCCTGGAGCCCTGGAGTAGGAGGCCCCCTCTTCAAGAGAGTGTGGGAGGGGGCGGGGCCCGGAGTGTTGGGGGCAGCCTGGGAACACCTCTGCTTAGTAGGCGTGGTTAGAGATGAAGAGGGACTCGCTGGCAGCAGCCCCAGCCTGACCACTTGGGGTGTACTTTCCTTGACAGGCGAGGCTGTTGGCCTAAGCAGGGAGAGGAGTGGAATGAGAAGGGTTCTTCTCCAAGTCCCACCCACCCAGGCACCCAGCCCACTCCCGCCCACATCCTTACCAGGGCGCGCTTGATGTACTCCTCCTGCGCCGCCTTCTTGTTTTCCTTCTTCCCACCCCAGGCCTTCAGGGCAGAGGCCTGCAGGGCTCGGCCGTAGGAGAAGGTCAGGGCCCAGGGCTTCAGCAGGGGGCACTTGTTGATGGCATTGAGGTTGATGGATGCTTCCTCCTCACTCTGGCCTCCAGAAAGGAAGGTGATCCCTGTGGAGCAGGGGCGAGAGGTGGGAGGGGCTGTGGTCAGAGACCCAGGAAGCTGGCAGGAGCTGGTAGAAGCTGCCATGGAAATCTGCCAGATGGGCATAGGGTCGTGGGTGGAACTCATCAATTGCCTATATGTCAAGATGAGCGTGTGGGCCTCACCAGGGACAGCGGGAGGAACTGTGCGGCGCAGCGCTGTGACAGTCGCCATGGCAATCTCCTCGTGAGAAAACTTCTGAGTGCAGGCGTGGCCTGGGGTAACCATGTTGGGCTTCAGCAAGGTGCCTTCCAGGTAGATGTGGTGGTCGCTCAGAGCCTTGTAGACAGCAGCCAGCACCTGGAGCAAAGCAGGGGCACAGGGGGGTGGAGGGGGAGGAAGGGTTGGCCCCAGGGCCCCCACCCAGTCACCCTGCATCGGTTAGGCAGGCAGTCACCTACCTTCTCGGTTACATACTGACAGCGCTTCAAGTCATGGTCCCCATCAGGGAGGATTTCAGGCTCCACAATGGGCACAATGCCATTCTGTGGGGTGAGGGACAGGGTGGCTGTGAGGCCTCCTAACCCAGAGTACCACCTACAGCTCCGCACAGCCACTGGCCAAGACCATATCTCAATGATGCCAGGGACTCAGGCTTCAAAACCTTCAGCAGATTATAGGAGACAGCCACCTCCACCTCCTCAGACCTACTGACAATCCCTCCTCAGCCCCTCTGCCTCACACAGCCCTTGAGTGTCCTCTACAGGCCAAGGCTGATGCTTGCTTGGGGGAGGCAGGCACCATGGTGGGTGGCTGGCAAGTTAGTGACACTGGAACCAAATAAGGCGGGAGGTGGCCTATTGGGGACCTGCAGGCCCACCTGCTGGCAGATGCTGGCGTAACGGGCCAGGACGTTGGCATTTTCCATGATGGCAAGGGCTGAGGGGGTGTGCTCCCCAATCTTCAGCACACAACGCCACTTGGCAAAGTCAGCGCCATCCTTCTTGTACTGGGCACAGCGCTCAGACAGCCCATCCAGCCCTAAGAGAAGATGGAGGAGTCAGAGCGCGGTGGGGGAGGGGCATGTGGTTTCCACTCCTCCCTGCACCCAAACCTGCTTGGGTTGGGTTTGTAGGACAGCCAAACAGTTCTCACCTTGCGTGGTGGTCTCACCATTTGTCCCTGCCAGGGGGACCACGCCCTTGTCTACCTGTTGGGGTTCAGGGGAACAACATTAAGACACAAGAAATGACCTCCAGCACCCTTTCCACTGTCGCCCAGGATGGAGTACAGTGGTGGGATCTCAGCTCAGTGATGCCTCTACTTCCCGGGCTCAAGTGATCCTTCCGCCTCAGCCTCCTAAGTAGCTGGGATAGGCGTGTACCCCTTTCCTCTTAATCCCAATCTTCCCACAAATGTACTTAATCTCTTAAACTGTATCTCAGGGCTTGCACATATTTTCACTTAGTTACGGTAACCAATCCTCTGAGACAGCATACACTGGGATGTTATTTGACAATAAATGTTGACTGAATTTGATGTCAGGAGACTGGGGCTCTGCCACTTACTAACTCTGAGCAAAACACTTCAATTCCCTGAGCTTCTGAGACTTTCATCTGTAAAGTAGGAATACTGTTCTCTTAGAGTCGTGAGGATTGGGCGGGCGCGGCCGCTCACGCCTGTAATCTTAGCACTTTGGGTGGCTCAGGTGGGCAGATCAACTGAAGTCAGGAGTTCCAGACCAGCCTGACCAACATGGAGAAACTCTATCTCTACTAAAAGTGAAAAATTAGCCGGGTGTGGTGACGCATGCCTGTGATCCCAGCTACTCGGGAGGCTAAGGCAGGAGAATTGCTTGAACCCAGGAGGTGGAGGTTGCGGTGAGCCGAGATTGCCCCACTGCACTCCAGCCTAGGCAACAAGAGCAAAACTCTGTCTCAAAAAAAAAAAAAAAATTGTGAGGACTAAAAATGCCAAGTAAATGCCCTAAGCCTGAGGCAGGATTCCTGCAAGTCTCTAGGCTTCCAACCCAGCATTCATCCCCTCACTAACCTGGATTTCCTTCCTTCACCTCCAGCTCAAACCTCACATCCTGAGACCCTGCCCCTCACCTTGATGCCCACAACACCGCCCTTGGATTTGATAACTTGGGGGAAAGGACGCCCATCATCCGCCTTCTGGTAGAGTGTCTCGTGGAAGAGGATGACGCCCCCGATGCAGGGGTTCACGCGGTCATCAGCTGTCAGCAGCAGCTGACGGTAGAAACGCCGGTTCTCCTCGGTGTTCTCAGTGCCAATGGACTGCAGACGCTTGGCAATGCTCCCTGGGAGGAAGTGTCACATGGGAATTAGGGGATCAGCCTGCCACTCCCAACCCTGCACCCTCCACCCATTCCGTCTCCTGCCCGCACCAGTGGACTCATCTGCAGCCAGGATGCCCTTGCCCGGGGCCACGATGCGGTGAGCGATGTCAGACAGCTCCTTCTTCTGCTCCGGGGTGAGCGCTGGATATTGGTAGGGCATGGTGCTGGTGGTAGCAAGTTCCTGGGTACAGGAAACAGAGAGAGAGGATTGGTTAGCTGGGCCTTCCCATGATCTCCCAATGAGCAGGGCCCCTCGCCTGGAGGTCAGGGCAAATGTTCCCTACCTCCCCTGCCCCACACCCAGTAGGCCCTGGGGGCACTTCTGGTCCCCAGCTCTCCCCGTACGCCCGACTTCCCTATGCTAGGCCTGCCCCTGTACCTTTCCTAACTCTGTCTGGTGCTGGGTGTTGCCCAGCTGAGAGTGGAGTTGCCCACTGGCAACAGGGGGAAAGGAAAAGGCCATAGCCATGGACAGGTGGGTCATGTTGAAGCTGGACCCTTCTGGCTTGCGCCTTGCCATGGGGTCACCTTGCCTGAAAACAAAACCGAACCGGAGTATTTTAGAATGTAAAGGTCGTAAATCGAACAGAGGGCCCAACACCCTCGTGGGAAAGGGCCCAGATAAGGAAAAGGTCTGTGCTTCAAGCCACACAGCAACCCCGGAGCCAGATCTGAGATTAACCCAGCTCTTCCGACTGCCACTGGGGCGTTCCTTCCAATCCACCCAAGATCCCAGGGCTGGCCTGGGCTCCAACGCTTCAAGGACATCCCAAGGTCAGGCTTTTCCCCACAAGGGAGGGGGCGGGTGGTAGGAAAGGGGTATTAGGAGAAAGATAAGAGAGCAAGGAGAAGCCCAGGCAAGGGCCCAACAAGTCCTAGCCTGAGGCGAGGAGAGGAAAGCGGTAAGCTTTGCCGTGGTCACTTCCTACGGGGCAGAGGGGCAAGCGCCCCATCCCTTTCCGAGAAAAATGCTCCTGTCGCTTCGCAAGGCTGTAGCTGTTCCGGGCTCAGACTCAAGGTCGCCCGATAAGGAAAGACGAAAAGTGTTAATGGGGCATCAAGCGCCACCGAGGGGTTTCCCCTCCTCGCGAGGGGCGCCCAGCCCAGTTCCGCAGGGCAGGAACCAACCTCCCGCTTGCGAGAACCCTGGGGGTGTACACGGGCCGGCCCTCACCCCTCACTGCCTCTTAGGATCCCCGCCGAGACTAAGGGGCCCTAATCCTTTGCCACAGGGATCCCTGCAAGAAAAGGGGAGGCGAATGGTCCTCCATCTCGTCTGGCTTCCTCCCCCGCCATGACTCAGCGCATGCAGCGGCTGCACTGCGCAGTTAGGTGACCTCAGGGTGGAGGGGCCGGGGATCGCGTGTGTGGCTGGTAGTGGCGAGAGGCTGGCATGGGGTGAGGGGGGGGCTCCACGCGGACGCCCAACCCGCCACTGCCCCCAAGATCTTTCTCCACGGTCCCTGGTCCCCGCACATGAAGGGGGGGCGCTCACCTGGTACAGGAGAGGGGCGGGTGTGCGGGATGTGGCGGCGAAGGATGGCGGGCTGGCGAGTGGACTCGGAGCGAACGCGGCACTCGTCACCAGGATCCCTTCTGCGGCGCGTTCCGAAAGGAACGCAGCCGAATCAGCCTCGGAGGGGGGCGGCGCAAGGGGCGGGCCGGAGGAAGGCGGCGCTCGGCCTTTTAAAGGCACCACTCCGCCCTCCCGCGAGCTTTTCCTTTGCCGGGAGCGGGCGGCGTCCAATCGCAGGCGAGGGAGTGGGCGACGGGCCGCCCGCGAGAGGCGCAGCCCAGCGGCTGCGCTAGGGAGAGTACGGGCGGCGAGAACACGATTCCTGCCCCGCCCCCCCTCGGACGTGACTCGGGCCACATCCTGCGGGTCGCCAGGGCCCTCCCCTCCGCTCCTTTTCCCCCGCCTGGCGCGCTCTTGGGCACCGTGACTCAGCCAGAATGTTAGCACCGGAGGAGTGGGGGGACGGGAAGGTGGGGGATGCGGATGGAAGAGTCGGAAACGAAGGAGGCTGGGCTTGGCCTCCCAGGCCCAGCCCGCGGCCCGGGGCAGCCCCAGCTTCCGGCCTGCGCGGTTGCGGCGCATGTCACCACAGGGGCCGCATAGCGCAGTCGCGCTTCGGCCTGCCTCGCCCGCGGCCTGGGCCGTGCAGGGCGGGTAGCCGATCCCCCGTCAGCCGTCACTAGCCCAGGCGTAAGAGAGGCGGGGGAAAGGGCGGCGAGAAAATGCGCGGAAGCGCGAGAGGGCGGTGGAGCTGGCGCGGCGCGGAGGCTAGGCCTCCCCTGTGCGGGCTCCCAGCAGGCGGGGCGGGCTGGGTCGCGCATGCGCGCGTTCTCTCCTCTCGGGCGGTCGTAGCTAGGCGGGCACCCTGCGCCACCGAAAACCAGACTGCGCTGCCATGCACCGGCCCCTGCTCGGCCTCGGGCATGCGGGGCCACAGTCCCTGCCAAACGTCCCCCTTGGACCTGACTTTCTTCTCCAGAATAAAATCCATCCCCGAACTGATCTGCCTCAGATGCTTTCTGAGCCCCCAACTCCTACCGTCCAAGTCTCCACTCCTCACCCGGACCCATCTGGACCCTGTCGGCCCAACCCGACCCCCATCGCGGCCCGGTCCTGCGAGGGGCCCACCTGCGGCGAGGCTGAAGAAGCCGGCAGAGCCTGGTCAGCAGCGAGTGAGCCAGGGGTGCCCGGGCTGGGTTATAAGGCGGCTCCTGCCCGCCCCGCACCAGTGTCCCCGACCTTCTCCAATGACCTCTGCCCTTTCCCGCCACGGATCCTCTGGCAGGAACCTATATTTAGGGAAACCTGAAGCCCCTGACATTCACACCAGCGTGGGGCCCCGCCTAGGGGAAGGGGAAGGAAGGTTTGGGTCTGCCCTATTGACGGGGAGGGAGCCCCTGCCCACTCACCGGTGCTTCAAAGGAAATTTCTTCCTTGGAAATCCAGACGGAGGCCCTTGGTTGTCAAGAGAAATAAATCTCTGGCCAGGGATCTGTCGGAGGGAAAGGGGTGAGGGGACTCGGATCACGTGGCCTCCCTGTCACCCTCCCTGGCTCCTTCTCTAATCTCCCTCCTCCCCTGACTCCCTGCAGTGATGGTGGCTATAGTGATTCTCTGGAGCCTTGGGTTTATTTATTTTTTTTTTTAAAGGAGAACAGATACTGGCACTACACTCACCTCCTAAAATAAAGTCCGTGGACGGAGTGTGGTTGGGGCACCCCTGAGTACCCGGTACTCAAGGCCCAGGCTCCTCCTATAACACTGTGTGGTGAGCAGCGCCACCCCCCTGCCCACCTTAAAATAGAATCGTTGACTTGGGTAGGGGAAGGGGGAGCCAGGGCACCTGCTGGAGCACTAGCCCCTCTTCTGGCCGTCCAGAGGAGCTGCCATCCAGCCGGCCAAGAGTCAGGCCCTGCACTGCCACTTCCAGTTCCCAGGCCTGGGTGCTGGGCAGGCCATTTGTGGTTCCAGTGGCCTGGAGAAAGGTGTCCTGAGTCCCCTCACAGAGGAGGGCACATGGGCCCTGGGGGCTGGCCGCTCCCCAGAGAGCAGGACACTGGGTCCTCATCGGAGCTTGATCTCGAAGCAGAGACAGTTGAGGCTCTGGCAGTCGGGAAGCTGGCACGTACAGGCACAGTCGCAGAGTGGGCAGCAGCGGGGGCAGCGAGGTGCCCAGTCCTGAGGGAGGAGAGAGAGGGGTGTGAGGGAAGTGAGATGGGGCCAAGTCTGTTGCTCTCTAAGGAGAGAAGGGAACAGAGAGGCCTGGGAAGTCCCACTTGCCCAGTAGAACAGAGGGTACTGTCCATCATTCCCAGAACAGCAATTGCCTGTGCTGTTGAAAAATCAGCAGTGAGTCCTTGCTCTGAACAACTGAGTTCAGGAGCTAGAAGCAATGATTCAGGGGTTCTCTCCTTCCCATTTTATGGGTGAGGAGACTGAGGACCAGAGAGCAACTGGCCCTGAGTCCCATGCTAGAATTTGGGCCTCCCGATGTCCAGCTGAAAAGATGGTTCTGCTACAGTCCCATGGCCTGTGCAGTTGAGTCAGTAGACAGAGAAAGCACACGTTTTTCTGTCCATCATGAAAATGACTTGTGGGCTTTATGGACTTCCTTGGCATGAGACCAAACTAGAGTCTCATTCACCATTTTCTTTTTTTTTTTCTTTTTGTATTTTTTTTTTCTCTTTTTTCACTAGGTTATTGACCTTTTGATTTGGTTCATTCACCATTTTCAAGCATCTGCTCTGTGCAAGGCACAGACAACATTCATGAATGATTTTAAAAATCTTTCTAGGTTTGAAATTGGAAATTCACATATTTTTAATTTTTTTTTTTTTGAGACAGGGTCTCACTCTGTTGCCCAGGCTGGAGCCCAGTGGTGCAATCTCAGCTCACTGCAGCCTCCGCCTCCTGGTTGAAGTAATTTTCTGCCTCGGCCTCCCGAGCAGCTGGAACTACAGGTGTGAGCCACCATGCCCAGCTACTTTTTGTATTTTTAGTAGAGATGGGGTTTCACCATGTTGGACAGGCTGGTCTCAAACTCCAGACCTCAGGTGATCCACCCACCTTGGCCTCCCAAAGTGCAGGGATTACAGGTGTGAGCCACTTTGCCCGGCCATTTTTTTTTTTTTCTTTTTGAGACAAAATTTCGCTCTTGTTGCCCAGGCTGGAGTACAGTGGCTTGATGTCAGCTCACTGCAAACTCTGACTCCTGGGATCAAGCTATTCTCCTGCCTCAGCGTCCTGAGTAGCTGGGATTACAGGCATGTGCCACCAAACCCAGCTAATTTTGTATTTTTAGTAGATGGGCTTCTCCATGTTGGTCAGGCTGGTCTCGAACTCTCAACCTCAGGTGATCTGTCTGCCTTGGCCTCCCAGAGTACTGGGATTACAGGTGTGAGCCACCGCGCCCGGCCATATTTTTTAATTTAAAAAAAAAAAATTTTTTTTTTTGAGACAAGGTCTGCTGTGTTGTCCAGGCTGGAGTGCAGTGGCCTTATCATATCTCACTGCAGCCTCCACCTCCCAGGCCCAATTAATCTTCTTACCTCAGCCTCCCGAATAGCTGGGACTGTAGGCGTGCACCACTATACACGATTAATTTTTTTAATTTGTATTTTTTTAGACAGAGTTTTGTTCTGTCACCCAGGCTGGAGTGCAGTGGCATGATCTCTGCTCACTGCAACCTCTGCCTCCCGGGAGCAACGAGATTCTCATGCCTCAGCCTCCTGAGTAGCTAGGACTCCAGGCATGAGCCACCATACCTGGCTAATTTTTGTATTTTTAGTAGGGTTTGACCGTGTTGACCAGGCTGGTCTCCCAACTCCTGACCTCAGGTGATCCGCCCACCTCAGCCTCCCAAAGTGCTGGGATTACAGGCATAAGTCACCACACTGGACCATTTTTTGTATTTTTGTTTGTTTGTTTTGAGATGGAGTCTCTGTTTCCCAGGCTGGAATGCAATGGCGCGATCTCGGCTCACTGCAACCTCCACTCCTGGGTTCAAGCCATTCTCCTGTCTCAGCCTCCCCAGTAGCTGGGATCACAGGCACCTGCCACCATGCCCCACTAATTTTTTGCACTTTTTTAGAGATGGGTTTCACCATCTTGGCCAGGCTGATTTTGAACTCCTGACCTCAGGTGATCTGCCCACCTCAGCCTCCCAAAGTGCTGGAATTACAGGCGTGAGCCACCGCACCTGCACCATTTTTTCTATTTTTTGTAGAGACAGGATTTCACCATGTTGCCCAGGCTGATCTCAGACTCCTGGGCTAAACCTATCTCGGTCTCCCAAAGTGCTGGGATTACAGGCGTAAGCCACTGCACCCAGCCAATTTTAATGTTTTCAAAAGAATTATATCTCTTTTAATTATCAGAATCCTGAGTAATCTCTTACAAAAGAGAAAATGGATGGCTGGGCACAGTGGCTCATGCCAGCACCTTAGGAAGCCAGGGTGGGCAGATCACTTCAGGTCAGGAGTTCAAGACCAGCCTGGCCAACATGGCAAAACTCCATCTCTACTAAAAATACAAAACTTAGCTGCGCGTGGTGGCACACACTTGTAATCCCAGCTACTCAGGAGCCTGAGGCAGGAGAATCACTTGTGCCCGAGAGGGAGAGGTTGCAGTGAGCCGAGATCACTCCACTACACTCCAGCCTGGGCAACAGAACAAGATTCTGCCTCAAAAAAAAAAAAAAAAAAAAGGAAATGGAGGCACAGAGAGGTAAGTGATGGGAATGGAGCTAGGATGGGGATGGACAGTCCTGCCTGTGATCCCTCTCGAGCCCTCTGCCTCCCAGTGCCAGGAACATCAGCCTCTCTCTGGGTGGGCCAGGAGAAGGCAGGTCATCCTGTGTTCTCCACTGAGCTAGCATGGGACTCATGCTCAGCAGGCATCTGAGATACAGATGAATGCTGAATGAATGGACGAATCTAAGCATATCATTTGTCCTCTTTAGGCAAAGAAGAAAGAAGAGGGCTTCTCAGCTCCTGGGGAAGACAAGGACTGTCTTGTGGGGAATAGGAACAGCATGTCCTTAGAGATGGGAAGAACTGGTTTATCCAGCGCACTGCTGTCCAGCCCTAGGACAGGATGGCCTGCAGCTGCCTTAGGCATGGCTGGAGTCAGGCCAAGGCTGAAGTGGGACACACCCAGGATGGCTGTGTGACAGAAGACTGGCTCCTTGATGCCAGAGGCAGTGACAGTCACAGTTGTACAATTCAATCAGAAACTTGGCCAAGCCAGGAATAGGGGAATGACCTTTCCAACAGCTGAGGTTTCGGGGTGCAGTGTCAGATGGCTGGTGAGATCAGGTATCACCAGGGGCTGCAGTGAGGGGGAGGGAACCTGCCACCTGCAGGGACAGGGGTCTGAATTCGGTTGTGCTACTGTCTAGAGAACTCCCTCCCTGGGGGGATGCTAGAAGTGTCATGGTGGAAAGGAGAGGGAGAAGTGATTTTCTCGTGTCTGATGAGGGTGTGGTTTGGGGTGTCTCTAGGGAGTCCCAATCTGGGGATGAAATTGCCTCTGTGGGTTTTTGTAGGACCACACCGCCGTTCTGTGCACAGAACCTGTGGCTAAGAGAGGCTCTGCTGCCATTACCTCAGAAAAGAGGGTATTAAAAGCATTTCTTGGCTCTCTCCCTTGGAAGGGTTTAGATCTTGTCATTAATAACTGGCTAATGGATTTCTCAACTGTTACAAGCAGCCATGTGGCTTCTGGAAGGATCTGCTGTTTAAGTACATTAAACAAGGACTCTGCAAGACTGTTAACCCTTGTGTCTCTCAGGCTTTCAGGAGAGTTTTTCACTTGAATTTTTTCCTGTTAACTCTGAGAGCCGGTCATCATCTCTATTGGTTAAAGCTCGGGCCCTAGAGTCAGTAAGGCCTGGGTTTGAACCTCAGCTTGGCTAATTCGTGTTTTCCTCAGTTTCCTCATCTCTGAAACAAATATAACACCTAAAGCTGGGTGTGGTGGCTCACACCTATAATCCCGGCACTTTGGGAGGCCAAGGTGGGCGGATCACCTGAGGTCAGGAGTTCAAGACCAGGCCGGCCAACATGGTGAAATCCCATCTCTACTAAAAATAAAAAAAATAGCTGGGCGTGGTGGCGCATGCCTGCGGTTCCAGCTATCTGGGAGACTGAGGTGGGATACTTGCTCAAACCCGGGAGGTGGACATTGCAGTGAGCCAAGATTGTTTTACTGCACTCCATCCTGGGCAACAGAGGGAGACTCCATCTCAAAAGAATAAAATAAAATAAAGTGAACAAATATAACACCTACTTCATAAGGTCACTGTGGGGAATCGTTGGAAAGAACTAAGCATGATGCCTGATACATAGTGAGTGCTGGACGAAGAGAGCTGTTCTTGGCCGGGCTCGGTGGCTCACACCTGTAATCCCAGCACTTTGGGAGGCCAAGGCAGGCAGATCACCTGAGGTCAGGAGTTCAAGCATGGTGGCGGTCGCCTGTAGTCCCAGCTACTAGGGAGGCTGAGTCAGGAGAATCACTTGAACCCGGGAGGTGGAGGTTGCAGTGAGCCAAGATCGCACCACTGCACTCCAACCTGGGCGACAGAGGGAGACCCAGTTTGAAAAAAAAAAAAAAGGAAAGAGAGCCATTCTTGTCATCATAGCACCTTCCCTTAGCAGTGCTGCTTACCCTGGTGTGCATGAGAATCATGTGAGAACTTGTAAAAGATTCACAGACTATAACCCTATCCCAGACCTGAGTGCAGGGCCTGCATGTCTGGCTTTCCTTTTAAGTCTCATACCTGCTTCTGATCGCACTCAGGGCTGAGCAACCACTGCTCCATAGCACGTCGTTTCTCACCCTCTGTTATAAAGGCCTAGTTACTTCTCTCTTTCCATCACCAGAACGGAAGGCCTGCAAGGCTGGGGACCTTATTTATCTTGTTTCTGCTGAGCTGCTAGGGCCCTAGATAGTGACTACAGTAACTCCATCAATCTTTGGTGAGTGAGTGAATGAGTCAGTGAATGAATGAAAGAGATCCTAGCAACATGCCCGTGAAAGAAGCAGAGCAGGCAGGTTTCTCCCTCAGTAAGAGAAACCTGGGTTTGTGATCCAGCTGGTCCAGCCATATAACCTCCAAGTCGCTTGAGCCTCTGTAAGCCTCAGTGTCTACAGCTGCAAACTGGCACAAGAGATTTGTAACCTTGGCCAGGCGCGGCGACTCACGCCTATAATCCCAGCACTTTGGGAGGCCGAGGTGGGCGGATCAAGAGGTCAGGAGATGGAGACTATCCTGGCTAACACAGTGAAACCCGGTCTCTACTAAAAATACAAAAAATTAACCAGGCGTGGTGGCATATGCCTGTAATCCCAGTTGCTCGAGAGGCTGAGCCAGGAGGATCGCTTGAACCCGGGAGGTGGAGGTTGCAGTGAGCTGAGATGGGCCGCTGCACTCACTCCAGCCGGGGACAAAGCAAGACTCTGTCTCAAAACAAAAAAAAAAAAAAAATAGAGATTTGTAACCTTCCTGGCTTACAAGGAAACTGAAGAAGGAGGGACTTAAATGTACTTTGTGGAAAGACAGCTCAAGGACAGAAAGAACCTGCCCCGCCCTCCACCATGCTAAATCCCTTCCTAGCTCCAGCAGAAACCAGACAGGATCAGGCCCTGACATCTCCAGGTTTGAAAGTTCCTGCAGCCCTCTGTGGGGGAAGGTGGGAGGGCCCAGTCCATCCTTACAGTGCACCTCACCTATCCTCTCTCCCAACAAGGAGATGAGTCCCTGGGTATTTACTTCAAGTAGACAGAAGGGGTACGGGGCGGCATCCTTAGGACAGCAGGCCAGAATTCATTTTGTAACAGAGCACCTCCTATAACACGGGAGTTTATACAACCCAAGGTCTCCCCCTTTCCCTTCTGCCCCTCAGCCCCAACCCTGGGACCCCCTCTCCTGGCTGCCCCTGGGAAACCAGAAGCTGATTATCTGAAGAAGCACTCCTTGCCCCACAATTTATTTCAAAACTGAGAACATGCCAGGGATTAGCACCAACCACCGTGAGCCCAAGTTATGAATTTGCTATCTTTTATTCTCCCCTTCCATCCTAGGGAAGGAAGGTCACCACTCCAAGGTCAGGCGCTTTGGTGAGTGTCTGAGCCGAAAATAATCATTTCCCAGGAAGGTGGTCAATTACATTTAACATCTTTAAAGCCACAAATGCAAAAAGGCCTGTCTTCTGCAAGCCAGGCTTCTCCCCTGAGGATTCTACTTCAGCTGACACTGTGGAGCTATTTGCGATGCAGGGCTGTCCTGTGTAACACTGGAGAAGCCATAAACTTCCTGCTGCTGGAGGAGGACAGTAACCCTTATGTGTCTCCACACACAGGCATGGATAGGTGGCCAAGTGTGATGTCAAGTTAAAAAGGGTAAGTAGAGGCTGGGCACAGTGGCTCATGCCTGTAGTCCCAGCACTTTGGGAGACTGAGGCGGGTGAATTACAAGGTCAGGAGTTCAAGACCAGCCTGGCCAAGATGATGAAACCCCGTCTCTATTAAAAATACAAAAATTAGCCAGGCATGGTGGCGGATGTCTGTTAATCCCAGCTACTCAGGAGGCTGAGGCAGAGAATCGCTTGAACCCAGGAAGCAGCGGTTGCAGTGAGCAGAAATCGTGCCACAGCACTCCAGCCGGGCAACAGGGCGAGACTCGGTCTCAAAAAAAAAAAAAAAAAAAAAGGCAAATAGAGGCTGGGCACAGTGGCTCATGCCTGTAATCCCAGGACTTTGGGAGGCTGAAGATGGGGGATCACTTGAGCCCAAGAGTTCAACACCTGCCTGGGCAACATCATAAAACCCTGTCTCTTCGAAAGATATAAAAATTAGCTGGGTGTGGTGGCATACACCTGTAGTCTCAGATACTTGGGAGGCAGAGGTGGGAGGATTGCTCGAGTCCAAAAGGTAGAGGCTGCAGTGAGCTATGATTGTACCACTGCACTCCAGCCTGGGTGACAGAGCAAGATCCTGTCTCAGAAAAGGCGGGGGATGGGAGGACAGTAGCATGTATGATGAAATAACCTATGGGATACAACCCCATTTTTGCCAAATAATAGTAAAATACAGCAGTGATAGTACTGTATATTAGTATATGAGAGATACATATAAAACAGTAACTTAGGGTTAGAGAGCTGGTTTGTAAAGTGATTGGTACTTTTCATGTATTTCTATATGTATACTTGGTAAATAATACTTTTTGTAATCAGAAAAAACATATAGGTTTTAAAAGATACCCAGCTCTTGCTGGGTGCAGTGGTTCATGCCTGTAATCCCAGCACTTTGGGAGGCCCAGGTGGGCAGATCACCTGAGGTCAGGAGTTCAAGACCAGCCATGGCCAACATGGCGAAACCCGTCTCTACTAAAAATATAAAAATTAGCCAGATGTGGTGGTGGGCACCTGTAATCCCAGCTACTTGGGAAGCTGAGGCAGGAGAATTGCTTGAACCTGGGAGGCGGAGGTTGCAGTGAGCTGAGATAGCACCATTGCACTCCAGCCTGGGCAAAAGTGAGACTCCATCTTAAAAAAAAAAAAAAGAGAGAGAGAGACCCTTAGGCCGGGCAGGGTGGCTCACACCTGTAATCCCAGCACTTTGGGAGGCCGAGGTGGGCAGATCGTGAAGTCAGGAGTTGGAGATCAGCCTGACCAATATGGTGAAACCTCATCTCTACTAAAAATACAAAAATTAGCTGGGTGTAGTGGCGTGCACCTGTAATCCCAGCTACTCAGGAGGCTGAGGCAGGAGACTTGCTCGAACCAGGGAGGCGGAGGTTGCAGTGAGCCGAGCTCACATCATTGTATTCCAGCCTGGGCAACAAGAGCAAAACTCCATCTCTTTTTCTATTTTTTTTAATTGTTTTTTTTCATTGTTTGTTTTTTGACCACCTTCCATACCAGAAAAACTCCGTCTCAAAAAAAAAGAAAAAGAAAAACAAAAAAACCAGCTCTCCAGGAGTTCGAGGCTGCAGTGAGCTATGATTGTGCCACTGCACTCTAGCCTGGGTGACAGACCAAGACTCTTGTCTCTAAAAACAAACAAAAATCCAGGGCCGGGCATGGTGACTCACGCCTGTAATCCCAGCACGTTGGGAGGCCAAGGCGGGTGGATCATTTGAGGTCAGGAATCAAGACCAGCCTGACAAACATAGTGAAACCTCATCTCTACTAAAAATACAAAAATTAGCTGGGCAGTAGTGGTGCACGCCTACTCAGGAGGCTGAGGCAGGAGAATTGCTTGAGCCTGGGAGGCAGAGGTTGCGGTGAACCCAGATCTCACCACTGCACTCCAGCTTGGGGGAGAGTGATATCTTGTTTCAAAATAACAATAACAAAAAAAAAAAACCAAAAAACCTGGCTGGACACAGTGGCTCACGACTGTAATCCCAGTACTTTGGGGAGGCCAAGGTGGGTGGATCACCTGAGGTCAGGAGTTCGAGACCAACCGGACCAACAAGATGAAACCCCGTCTTAAAAACAAAAAAACAAACAAAAAAAAACCAGCTCTGGAGGGAGGAAAGTAAGGAAAAAAACAACAACTCAGTTCTCAGGGTTGTTGGGAAAATGATGTCGGCAAAAAGGCCCTATACCTGGAATATAGTTCATTTGGTGAACGGGAAGGAGCTGCGTGAGCTGTTTTTGATTCAGCTCCCATTTTTAGAAGTGCTGGTTATGTGCCCTACATGTTACACACATCACCTTTCTCCGGCTGGCACGGTATTTTCTTTTCTTCAGGTAGCTTTCATGACCAAGACATTATCTGATAGATCGACTTTGCCTGGCTCCACGTGATTCATACCCCGGAATAGTGCCTAGCCTAGAGGAGGTGCTCAGCAATAAATATTGTTGAGCAAAAACATGAATGCACAGATAATACCTAGATCAGACTCAGCGGGGCAGGGGGTAGGAATGGAACTCACAGCTCCGGTGGGCTGTGGGCAGCAGGCATCCAGGAACTGGGCCGGGCTAGGCAGAGGAAAGTCGCAGGCTTCGGCACAGGTCCAGCAGCAGTCTGGGGGCCCGGAGGCACCTTGCTTCCTGCAGGGGGAGCTACCGTCCACGCAGCAGCCCTGGGCCTAGATCACAGGATTCAGGATGTGGGCCAGGCAGCAGGTAGTGACAGCCAAGGCAGCTTTCCCAAGGGGGCAGGAAGAGGTTTGGCTGGGGATGGGAGAGGAGGGACCCCCTGGTACCGCAAAAGGGATAAATGCAAGGGCTTAATGGCAAGTGTCTCAGGGCAAGAGCCTGCAGATGAAGGGACAGGTTACTGGGATTCCTCTTCCCTAGAGCCCACCCTTTATCCACGACCAGACCCCTCACCAGCAGACAGTGCCTAGTCAGCAGCACTAGACCCAGCAGCAACAAATAGATGCCCACAGCGATGAAGACGATGGCAGGGATGGGGGAGCAGCAGGGGAGGGCTGCTGACGGGAGCCGGGGTTGGATTCCACGGGCTAGAGGAGGCCTGGACGAGCACAGGAGGAAGGGTGACAAGGAAGTGGAGAGGGGCTGCAGGAACACGGGAATACCATGAGGGACATGGAGGTGGCTGGGAGAGGAGCGGCCACCAGATGGTGGGGGAGCGAATCAATAGGACTACACCCCGACTCACTATCTTGTACTCCAAGCCTGCCTTATTCCTGTCATCCCCAGTTCCTTCCAGAATGCCTCTCCAAAGAGATCTCTTGTCTCTGAGTCCCCTGCCACTCCCTGACCATCCCTCAGCCCACATTACTGGCCCCTGTCATCCAATTCTGCCTCTTTCCACCCCAGGTGTCCTTGTGTATCCCTCCCTCCCTTACAATCCATCAATGGCTCCCAGTGACTCTCTTAAAACTTTTTCTTTTATATATGTATTTATTTATTATTATTATTTTTGAGACGGAGTCTTGCTCTGTGGCCCAGGCTGGAGTACAGTGGGGCAATCTTGGCTCACTGCAACCTCCACCTCCTAGGTTCTCCTGCTTCAGCCTCCGGAGTAGCTGGGATTACAGGTTCGTGCCTCTATGCCCAGCTGATTTTTGTATTTTTAGTAGAGAGGGGGTTTCGCCATGTTGGCCAGGCTGCTCTTGAACTCCAGACCTCAGGTGATCCGCCCGCCGCGGCCCGCCAAAGTGCTGGGATTCTCGGCATGAGCCACTACACTTGGCCAATTTTTTTTAGAGACAGTGTTTCAGTCGCCCAGGTTGGAGTGCAGCTGCGTGATCATGGCTCGATGCAGCCTGGAGTTCCTGGGCTTAAACGATCCTCCCACCTCTGCCTCCTCAGAAGCTGGGATTACAGGCGACAGCCACCACACCTGGCACTTAAAATTTATGTCAGTGACAAAATGCCAAATTTAGCCCTGCCTACCTCTCTCCCTCCCCTCTTCCAGTCACACCATAGCCCTAGCAGTTCCCCGATGCTTCAGCCTCCCTCTCACCCCAAGGCTGTTTCCTCTGCCGGAAATGCCTTTTCTCCTGGATTACTTGGTGAACTCCTTATCTTGGCCAAGAATACCAGAAATGTGCCCTCCCGTGGGAAGTCCATTCCTGGCACTCTTCCTCACAGCTCTTGTCCTGAGCTGGCAGGGTGCAGTCTGTGTTGGGTAGAAGCCCCCTCCCTAGTCCGTGCTGGAAGGTAGGCCCAGTTGGGGTAAGGACGGGGTGCTGAGGGGGCCCAGAGAGGGGGAAGGGGCCCGGACTTACGTCCATGGAGCAGGGCAGGGCCGGTCAGTCCGGGAGCTGCAGAAGAGGGAAGGTTCTGGGTCTCAGAGGCTGAGAGGGGCCGTTAGACCAGGGTGCCCACCCTCTTCCCCTTTCCTGTTTGGGGAAACTGAGGCCATCGCTGGGCCGGAAGGTGGGGATTTGGGAAGGGGATTGGGGAGCCGGGGATCGGACGCGGCGCTTTCCTCGCAGGCAGCAGCGCGCCCAGGCCACTCTCCTCCTCGGTCGCCACACCTCGGGCTTCCCCGGTTGGTCGGTTCCCACCACCTGCACCCTCGGGCCGCGGGCAATTCACGGATTCCGCGCCGAGCTGGGTCCAATCGGCCGAGGCGCCGGCTCCACCCAGAAGCCGTTCGCGGCATCCCGCTGTCGCCATGGAGACCAGAGGGGTGTTTGTACGGCGGCCGCCGAGGCCCATACTCCCTCCTCACGCCTCGAGGTTCCCGCCTCATCTTCCGTTGCCACCGGGTCTGCGCCGCCGCGGCCCTAGGGGCCTTCTCGCGGGGACCAAAGGGGAAGAACGAATCCCGCCGTCGCCAGCCCGGGTCGGATCCTCATCAGATGCTGGACGTTAGAGGAGGCACCGTGTTCTGGGGCGCCGCAGAGGGAGGATTGAACCCCGAGGCTACACTCACTACTACTTGGATGTGTCTGCCAAGTCACTTCGCGTCGCAGTGTCCCTTCACTCCTCTGCAAAAGGGAGAAACGCCTGCCGCTCAGGGATATTGTAAAAATGAGAGCTACTTTTATTTTATTTTTATTTTTTAAGAAAGAGTTTCGCTCTTGTTGTCCAGGCTGCAGTGCAAAAGTGGGATCTCGGCTCACCGCAACATCCGCTTCCCAGGTTCAAGCGATTCTCCTGCCTCGGCCTCCCGAGTAGCTAGGATTACAGGCACGTGCCACCATGCCCGGCTAATTTTGTATTTTTAGTAGAGACGGGGTTTCTCCATGCTTGTCAGGCTGGTCTCGAACTCCCGACCTCCCGCGATCCGCCCGGCTTGGCCTCCCAAAGTGCTGGGATTACAGGTGTGAGCCACCGCGCTCTGTCTATATTTTATTTTTATTTGTTGATTTATTTATTTATTTATTTTTTTTTTTTTTTATTTTTTTTTATTTTTTATTGCATTTTAGGTTTGGGGGTACATGTGAAGAACATGGAAGATTGTTGCATAGGTACACACATGGCAGTGTGATTTGCTGCCTTCCTCCCCATCACCTATATCTGGCATTTCTCCCCATGCTATCCCTCCCCAACTCCCCCACCCCCCCAGATTTATTTATTTTTGAGACAGAGTCTCGCTCTGTCGCCCAGGCCGGGGTGCAGTGGCGCGATCTCGGCTGACTGCAACCTCGGTCTCCTGGGTTCAAGCGATTCACCAGCCTCACCCTCCTGAGTAGCTGGGATTACAGGCACAGGCCACCACACCCGGCTAATTTTTGTATTTTTTAGTAGAGACAGGGTTTCACCACATTGGACAGGTTGGTTTGGAACTCCCGACATCAGGTAGTCCGCCAGCCTCAGCCTCCCAAAGTGCTGGGATTACAGGCATGAGCCACCACGCCCGACCTTCAAAGCTACTTAAAAAAAAAAAAAAAAAAAAAAAAAAAATAGGTGGTGACTCATGCCTGTAATCCCCGCACTTCGGGAGGCTGAGGCAGGCGGATCACCTGAAGTCAGGAGTTCGAGACCAGCCTGGCCAACACGGCAAAACCCCATCCTAGTAAAAAATACAAAAATTAGCCGGGTGAGGTGTCGGACACCTATAATCCCAGCTACTTGAGAGGCTGAGGCAGAAGAATGGCTTGAACCTGGGAGGCAGAAATGGCAGTGAACTGAGATCGCGCTACTGCACTCCAGCCTGGGCAACAGAGCGAGACTCCATCTCAAAAATAAATAAATAAAATAAAAAATAAAAATAAAAAAAAAGTACTAATGGTGTCTTGCTATTTTGCCCATGCTGGTCTCAATCTCCTGGCCTCAAGTGATCCTCCTTCCTCAGACTCTCAAGTAGCTAGGACTACAGATGCGTGCTACTGTGCCCAGCTAATTTTTTTTTTTTTTAATTTTTTTGTAGAGGCAACGTCTCTCTATGTTGCCCAGGCCGTTCTTGGTCTCCTAACCTAAAGCAATCCTCCATCCTCAGCCTCCCGAAGTGCTACGATTACAGGAATGAGCCACCGTCCCCCACCAAAGCTACTTGTTAATTGTGTGGAATTATCAATATTTTTTCAACCTGACCCCACTGCTCCATTTTTACTCCATTTTCACAGCCTTCACATCACTGTCAAAGTGATTTCCTACCACCTACATCAGATCTTGCCTCTTTTCCACTTTAAAACTCACAGAGGCTTCCCACTTACTCCAGGAGAAAGCCCAACCGCTTTAGCAGACTGTCAACACCATCTATTCTGAGCCCTGCCTCCTTTCCTTTTATTCATTCACAGCATATTCAGCAGGTAACAGGCACTGCTATAGTATCTAGTAGAGAATAAGGCAAACTTCCTGCCCTCACGTTGCTGACATTTTACCAGAGGAGGGAGACCAGATATTAAATATATATAGACAAATTAAATTTTGTGGCCGGGCGCAGTGGCTCATGCTCCCAAATTAAATTTTGGGAGGCCAAGGCGGGGGCATCACGAGGTCAGGAGATCGAGATCATCCTGGCTAACATAGTGAAACCCCGTTTTTCCTAAAAAAAAAAAAAAATTAGAATTCCTCGCGCTCTTTCTTTCCAACTCGAACCCGACAGAATGGCTCCCGCAAAGAAGGGTAGCAAGAAGAAAAAGGGCCGTTCTGCCATCATCGAGGTGGTGACCCGAGAATACACCATCAACATTCACAAGTGCATCCATAGAGTGGGCTTCAAGAAGCGTGCGCCTTGGGCACTCAAAGAGATTCGGAAGTTTGCTGTGAAGGAGATGGGAACTCCAGATGTGCGCTTTGATACCAGGTTCAACAAAGCTGTCTGGGTCAAAGAAATAAGGAATGTCCCACGAATCCGTGTGCGGTTGTCCGGAAAACGTAATGAGGATGAAGAGTCACCAAATAAGCTCTAGACTTTGGTTACCTATGTACCTGTCACCACTTTCAAAAATCTACAGACAGTCAATGTGGATGAGAACTAATCGCTCATCATCAAATACATCAAATAAACTTTTAAAATTGCAAAAAAAAAAAAATTAGCCAGCGTGGTGGCACACGCCTGTAGTCCCAGCTACTCGGGAGGCTGAGGCAGAGAATCGCTTGGACTCAGGAGGTGGAGGTTGCGGTGAGCTGAGATCGCACTACTGCACTCCAGCCTGGATGACAGAGTGAGATTCTGTCTCAAAAAAAAAAAAAATTAAATTAAATTAAATTAAATTTTGTATCCCGTTGGTTCTTTTCTGATTTTTTTTTTTTTCAGAAGGAGTTTCATTCGTGATTCTCCTGCCTCAGCCTCCCGAGTAGCTGGGATTACACAGATATGCCACCACGCCCAGCTAATTTTTTGTATTTTTAGTAGAGTCAGGGTTTCACCATGTTAGCCAGACTGGTCTCACACTCCTGACCTCAGGTGATCCGCCTGCCTCTGCCTCCCAAAGTGCTGGGATTACAGGCATGAGCCACTGTGCCTGGGCTTTTTTCTGATTTTTAAAAGATGGGGTCTTACTATGTTGCTCAGGCTGGTCTTGAATTCCTGGGCTCAAACAGTCCTCCAGCCTCAGCCTCCCAGGTAGCTGAGATTACAGGCATGAATCACCATACCTACCTTCCCATTGGTTCTTTCAATAGGATCTGCTGAAGCTTCCTGAACCAGTGCATAAGGTCTCACATTTCCACAGCTTTGCAGATGCTGATCCCTCTGCCTGGAGTACGCTCTGTCTTCCCCCTCAAACCTCTTCCTCATCCCTCAAGCATGTGCTCAGTTTGCCTCTGTGAGGTCTCCCTGACAACCTCCGGCAGAGGGGGCTGCTTTGGGCTGTGAATTCCCACAGCATCACACAGATACTGCTATTCTAGCACTTGTCACAAGGTACTTGAATTCCTCACTTCCGTGTCTGGCTCCACAATTAGACTGCAAGTGTCTGGGGCCTGGTCTGATTCACCTCCGTATCTTGAGCTCTAGTATTTGGCCTAGCCCTGGGAACCTTGGTAAATACTCACTGATTCTATTGATTGATTGTTTTGAGACAGAGTTTCACTACTCACTGATTCTATTTATTTGTTTATTTATTTATTTATTGTTTTGAGATGAAGTCTTACTCTGTCCCCAGGCTGGAGTACAATGGCATCTTGGCTCACTGCAACCTTCGTCTCCTGGATTCAAGCAATTCTCCAGCTTCAGCCTCCCAAGTAGCTAGGATTACAGGCACAAGCTACCATGCCCAGCTAATTTTTGTCTTTTTAATAGAGACAGGGTTTCACCATGGTGGTCAGGCTGGTCTTGAACTCCTGACCTTGTGATCCACCCAGCTTGGCCTCCCAAAGTGCTGTGATTACAGGTGTGAGCCACTACGCCCGGCCTATTTCTTTCTTTCTTTTAAAAAAAGTAGACGTGGGGCCAGGTGTAGTTCAAGACCACCCTGGCCAACATGGTGAAACCTTGTCTCTACTAAAACTACAAAAAATTAGCCGGGTGTGGTGATGGGCCCCTGTAATCCCAGCTACTCGGGAGGCTGAGGCAGGAGAATGGCTTGAACCTAGGAGGCGGAGGTTGCAGTGAGCCGCGATCATGCCACTGCACTCCAGCCTGGGCAACAGTGCAAGACTCTGTCTCAAAAAAAAAACAAAAATAGTCGACATGGGCTCTCACTATGCCAGGCTGGTCTCCAACTCCTGCCTCAATTGATCCTCCCACCTCCGCCTCCCAAGTTGCTGGTATTAAAGGCAAGAGCCATTGCGCTCAGCCAATACTCACTGATTCTATGAATGAATTGAAACCAAACACTAACCATGAATGAAGCATTGTTAACCACATGTCCTAGTTCCCTTGGCTTTCAAGGGCCTCAGACCTCCCTGTTTCATTCCTAACCTTTTTAGTTCACATACACACACACACACTCACACTCATACTCACACAAGCACCCCACCCCTTGGCGGCCTCTAATTTCCTACACAATTGCTGCATTTTCCCCTAAAAGCAATGCTACCATATACCTATTTTTGTCTGTGTTCTCCACCCCAACACACCTCACCGCAGCTGCTGCCCTGGGGCTTCCTACACCATGAGGCAGACACGGAAATCGCCAGGGGCTGTGTCCCTGGATCCCAAATCTTCCCTCCCAGTGTCAACCATACTGAGATGGTCTCAGCCACCCTCTTGGCCACCCCTGGCCTCTCAGAGGGCATTTCAAGCCCAGAAAACAGAAGTCTAGCTGTCTCTAATGTCACCATTATTGATTCTAAAGAGACTGCCTTCTTAGGCTGTCTTTTTTTGGTGGGGGGGGGGGGGCATGGTATCATTCGGTAGCTCAAGCTGGAGTGCAGTGGCACAATCATGGCTCACCACAACAGCCTCAACCTCCTGGCTCAAGGGATCCTCCCACCTCAGCCTCCCGAGTAGCTGAGACTACAGGTGCATGCTACCACACCCAGCTAATTTTTAAATTTTTTGTAAAGACGGGGTCTCACTATGTTGCTCAGGCTGTTCTTGAACTCCTGGGCTCAGGCGATCCTCCTGCCTCAGCCTCCCGAAGTGCTGGGATTACAAGTGCGAACCACCGTGCCCGGCCCTGGGCTGTCTTCTTGTCTGATGGAATCCTGAGGACCAAGATGAGGCCAGTTCCCACCTCAGCCCCGGAAAAGACCTCCGGGAACACATATTCTGCCAACAGAGAGACGTCAGCCTTGGCAAGGCCCCTGGACATGTCTGTGGCCTGCAGTGCCCAGACCCACTGCTGCTGGTGTTCTCTTCCTACCATGGGCTCATACATTACACAGGAGCAAGGGCAGTGCCCCAGGCTTGCGTGTTGCCAGGCAAGCTGAGAGAAGGGACGATGTATGAATCCCACTTTGCCAAGGCCCCACCTCTTTTTCTTTTCTTTTCTTTTTTTTTTTCTTGAGATGGAGTCTCGCTCTGTCACCCAGGCTGGAGTGCAGAGGTGCAATCTCGGCTCACGGCAAACTCTGCCCGGGTTCAAGCAATTCTTCTGCCTCAGCCTCCCAAGTAGCTGGGATTACAGGTGTGTGCCACCACGCCTGGCTAATTTTTGTACTTTTAGTAGAGACGGGGTTTCACCATATTGACCAGGCTGGTCTCGAACTCCTGACCTTGTGATCTGCCCGCCTTGGCCTCCCAAAGTGCTGGGATTATAGACGTGAGCCACTGTGCCAGGCCCAAGACCCACATCTGTCTACATCACATCATTTGCTGGGGGAAGAGAAACTGACTTCACAATAACCAGCTAACCGCAAGGTTCTCCTCTCCCTAAAGTTGGATGCTGGAGAAGTCAGATAGTACCACACGTAGTTTCGCACTTCCCCTGGAAAAGGGAAGACAGGATTATATCGTGGGGTGGGTGGGAGATCAGAGATGCAGAGAAGTCCCAGAAGATGAAAGACGCTTTAGCAGGCTTGGGCGTGGGAAGGGACCTGGGAGTTCTGATTCTGATCTAATACTTTCAGCTGCCTCCAATGATATCATCTCCCAGAGATTATGAAAAGTTTCACCAGCCTCCTTAGTATGAAAATGAAAGGCCCATGTTTAGGTAATTACCCTGGGGGAATAAAGAAGCCAAGCTAGAGCTCGTGTCAATAGAGGCCTCTCCGCAGACCTTATCTTACTTAATCCTCACAGGATGTGTGAGTGGCAGAAATAATTATTTCCATTTTGTAGGCTGGAAATAATAATGACCCAGTTGAAAACAAAATGAAAAAAAACCTTAGGCTGGGCGTGGTGACTCATGCCTGTAATCCCAGCACTCTGGGGGGCCAAGGCGGGCAGATCACCTGAAGACGGGAGTTCAAGACCAGCCTGGCCAACATGGAGAAACCCCGTCTCTACTAAAAGTGCAAACATTAGCCTAGCATAGTGGCGGGTGCCTGTAATCCCAGCTACTTGGGAGGCTGAGGCAGGAGAATTGCTTGAACCCAGGAGGCACAGGTTGCAGTGAGCCGAGATCGAACCACTGCACTCTAGCCTGGGTGACAGAGACTCCACCTTAAAAGAAATAGCTGGGCGTGGTGGTACATGCCTGTAATCCCAGCTACTCAGGAGGCTGAGGTGGGAGAATCACTTGAACCTGGGAGGCAGAGGGTAGAGGTTGCAGTGAGCTGAGATCGCATCACTGTACTCCAGCTTGGGTGGAAAACAAACAAAAACAAACAACAACAAAAACCTTTAGAACCAGGCAAGATCTTGACTTGAATTCTAGTTCTGCCATGGTGTATCTGTGCAACCCTGGGCAAGTCAGTTGACTTCACCGAGCCTCAGCCGTCCTCATCTGGAAAGTAGGGATGACCCTCAGGGACTGCAGGGCTTCCTGTGACGATCTGAGAAAATGTATGCAAGGTACATGGCATAGACGGAGGGCTCGTTAAAATATATAGTCAGGCTGGGCACAGTGGCTCATGCCTATAATCCCAGCACTTTGGGAGGCCGAGACAGGCGGATCACTGAGGTTGGGAGATCAAGACCAGCCTGACTAACATGAAGAAACCCCATCTCTACTAAAAATACAAAAGTAGCCAGACGTGGTGGTGCATGCCTGTAATCCCAGCTACTTGTACTTGGGAGGCTGAGGCAGGAGAATCGCTTGAACCTGGGAGGCAGAGGTTGCAGTGAGCCGAGATCATGCCATTGCACTCCAGCCTAGACAACAGAAGCTAAACTCTGTCTCAAAAAAAAAAAATAAAAAATTAATTAGCCACGAGTGTTGGTAATGCCAGCTACTCAGGAGGCTGAGGCAGGAGAATCACTTGAACCTGAGAGGCATAGGTTGGAGTGAGCCGAGATCACGCCATTGCACTCCAGTCTGGGCAACAAGAGTGAAATTCTGTCTAAAAATTGCAATATAGGCTGGGCGTGGTGGCTCACACCTGTAATCCCAGCACTTTGGGAGGCTGAGGAGGGCGAATCACGAGGTCAAGAGATCGAGACCATCCTGGCCAACATAGTGAAACCCCATCTCTACTAAAAATACAAAAATTAGTTTGGTGTGGTGGCGCGTGCCTGTAGTCCCAGCTACTCAGGAGGCTGAGGCAGGAGAATTGCTTGAACCCGGGAGGTAGAGGTTGCAGTGAGCTGAGATCACGCCACTGCACTCCAACCTGGCACCTGGTGACAGAGCGAGACTGTCTCAAAAAAAAAAAAGAGAGAAAAAATAAGGCTATATATATATATATATATATATATAGCTGGGTGCAGTGGTTCATGCCTATAATCCCAGCACTTTGGGAAGCTGAAATGGAAGGATCCTTTGAGCCCAGGAGTTCGAGACCAGCCTCATAAACATAGCGAACCCCATCTCTACAAAAAAAAAAGAGAGAAAGAAGGGAGAGAGAGAGAGAGAAAGAAAGACAGAAGAAAGAAAGAAAGAATGAATGAATGAATTAGCCAGGCATGTTGGCCAATTTTTGTGTGCATCTATGGTCCAGCTGCTTGAGAAGCTGAGGTGGAAGAATCTCTTTTTTCTTTTAGTTTAAAATATATATATATATATATATATATATATATATATATTATTGCACTTTAGGTTCTGGGGTATATGTGAAGAACATGCAGGATTGTTGCATAGGTACATACATGGCAATGTGGTTTGCTGCCTCCATCCCCATCACCTATAGCTGGCATTTCTCCCCATGTTATCCCTCCCCAACTCCCTACTCCTCGCTGTCCCTCCCCTAGTCCCCCACAACAGACCCCAGTGTGTGATGCTCCCCTCCCTGTCTCATTGTTCAACGCCTGCCTATGAGTGAAAACATGTGGTGTTTAATTTTCTGTTCTTCTGTCAGTTTGCTGAGAATGATGGTTTCCAGGTTCATCCATGTCCCTACAAAGGACATGAACTCATCATTTTTTTATGGCTGCATAGTATTCCATGGTGTATATGTGCCACATTTTCCCTGTCCAGTCTATCACTGATGGGCATTTGGGTTGGTTCTAGGTCTTTGCTATTGTAAACAGCGCCACAATGAACATATGTGTGCATATGTCTTTATAATAGAATAATTTATAATCCTTTGGATATATACTCAGTAATGGGATTGTTGGGTCAAATGGAATTTCTATTTCTAGGTCCTTAAGGAATCGCCACACTGTCTTCCACAATGGTTGAACTAATTTATACTCCCACCAACAGTGTAAAAGTGTTCCTATTTCTCCACATCCTCTTCAGCATCTGTTGTCTCCAGATTTTTTAATAATCGCCATTCTAACTGGTGTGAGATGGTATCTCAATGTGGTTTTGATTTGCATTTCTCTAATGACCAGTGATGATGAGCATTTTTTCATATGTTTGTCGGCCTCATATATGTCTTCTTTTGAAAAGTGTCTGTTCATATCCTTAGCCCACTTTTGAATGGGTTTGTTTGTTTTTTTCTTGTAAATCTGTTTCAGTTCTTTGTAGATTCTGGATATTAGCCCTTTGTCAGATGGGTAGATTGCAAAAATTTTTTCCATTCTGTTGGTTGCCGGTTCACTCTAATGATTGTTTCTTTTGCTGTGCAGAAACTCTGCAATTTAATTAGATCCCATTTGTCTATTTTGGCTTTTGTTGCCAATGCTTTTGGTGTTTTAGTCATGAAGTCCTTGCCTATGCCTATGTCCTGAATGGCTTTGCCTAGCTTTTCTTCTAGGGTTTTTATGGTGTTAGGTCTTATGTTTAAGTCTTTAATCCATCTGGAGTTAATTTTAGTGTAAGGTGTCAGGAAGGGGTCCAGTTTCTGCTTTCTGCACATGGCTAGCCAGTTTTCCCAACACCCCATTTATTAAACAGGGAATCCTTTCCCCATTGCTTGTTTCTGTCAGGTTTGTCAAAGATCAGATGGTTGTAGATGTGTGGCGTTGCCTCTGAGGCCTCTGTTATGTTCCATTGGTCTATATCTCTGTTTTGGTACCAGTACCATGCTGTTTTGATTACTGTAGCCTTGTAGTATAGTTTGAAGTCAGATAGCATGATGCCTCCAGCTTTGTTCTTTTTGGTTAGAATTGACTTGGCTATGCGGGCTCTCTTTGGGTTCCATATGAAGTTTAAGGTGGTTTTTTCCAGTTCTGTGAAGAGGGTCATAGGTAGCTTGATAGAGATAGTGTTGAATCTATAAATTACTTTTGGCAGTATGGCCATTTTTCCAATATTGATTCTTCCTAACCATGAGTGTGGAATGTTTCTCCATCTGTTTGTGTCCTCTCTTATTTCCTTGAGCAGTGGTTTGTAATTCTCCTTGAAGAGGTTCTTTAAATCCTTTGCTAGTTGTATTCCTAGGTATTTTATTCTTCTTGCAGCAATTGTGAATGGCAGTTTGTTCTTGATTTGGCTCTCTTTAAGTTTATTATTGGTGTATAAGAATGCTTGTGAGTTCTGCACGATTTTATATTCTGAGACTTTGCTGAAGTTGCTTATCAGTTTCAGGAGATTTGGGGCTGAGATGATGGGGTCTTCTAAATATACAATCATGTCACCTGCAAATAGAGACAATTTGACTTCCTCCTTTCCTAATTGAATACGCTTTATTTCTTTTTCTTGCCTGATTGCTCTGGCTAGAACTTCCAATACTATATTGAATAGGAGTGGTGAGAGAGGGCATTCTTGTCTAATGCCAGATTTCAAAGGGAATGCTTCCAGTGAAGAATCTCTTCAGCCCAGGGGTTTGAGACTTCAGTGAGCTGTGATTGCACCACTCCACTCCAGCCCGGGCAAAAGAGACCCTGTCTCAAAAAAACAAAAACAAAAACAAAAATTATAGGCCATGCATGGCAGCTCACACCTGTAGTCCCTGTGCTTTAGGAGGCCGAGGTGAGCAGATTGCTTGAGTTCAGGAGTTCAAGACCAGCCTGGGCAACATGGTGAAACCCTGTTTCTACAAAAAATACAAAAATTAGGCCGGATGTGGTGGCTCACACCTGTAATCCCAGCACTTTGGGAGGCTGAGGCAGGTGGATCATTTGAGGTCGGGAGTTCGTGACCAGGCTCCCAACATGGTGAAACCTTATCTTTACTAAAAATACAAAAATTATCCGGGTGTGGTGGCATGCACCTGTAATCCCAGATACTCAGGAGGCTGAGGCAGGAGAATTGCCTGAACCTGGGAGGCAGAGGTTGCAGTAAGCCGAGATTGCACCACTGTACTCCAGCCTGGGTGACAGAGCGAGACTCCATCTCAAAAAAAAAAAACCCAAAAACCAGACTGGGTACAGTGGCTCACACCTGTAATCCCAGTACTTTGGGAGGCTAAGGTGGGCAGACCACAAGGTCAGGAGTTCGAGACCAGCCTGGCCAACATAGTGAAACCCCGTCTCTACTAAAAATACGAAAATTAGCCGGGCACAGTGGAATGCACTTGTAGTTCCAGCTACTCAGGAGGCTGAGGTGGGAGGATTGCTTGACCCCTGGGGGCGGAGTTTGCAATGAGCCGAGATTGTGATCAATTGACAGATAGACAGACAGATGGACAGATAATAGATGACACAACAGGCCAGGCATGGTGGCTCATGCCTATAATCCCAGCTACTTAGAAGTCTGAAGACGAAGGAGCAGTTGAGCCTAGGAGTTTGAGGCTACAGGGAGCCATGATCGTGCCACAGCACTCCAGCCTGGATGCCAGAGTGAGATCTCATCTCTAAATATATACATACGTAATGACTATTAATGAATGTCACAATGCATATGTGTATAGGAACTGTGCTTTACACAGATCTCATTTAATCACCTCAGCAGCCCTATATAGAGGTGCTGCTGTTTTGTCGGTTCTATTAAGATGAGAAGCCGGAAACTTGGTGGAGTTGAATCCCTTGCACAAGGATGTCAGGCTAGTGACTGGCAGAAGCAGAACTTAGGCCTGGCAATGGGACTTGGTGTATGCGCAGTGGAGGGTCAGAGAGGTTCTAAAATTTGGCCAAGGTCACACAGCCAGTCTATGTGAGAAGAAAGGGCCTGGACCCTTAGCTGTCTGGTTCCAATTCATCTGCTGTGCCTTCAGCTTTTTCTGGTGCGTAGATAGAAGGTGGGACTGGGATTGCTTGGGACGGTCCCTAACCTGGGGACAGGTAAGTAAAAGTACTAAATAATAAATGCTCTGGCACCCTGACCAGGATTCACCCCAGAGCCCGGGCGGGAGGAATCGGACCCTTCCCTGGGTATCATGTGGGAAACAGGCCACTTCTGGTCGCTTATTGTTTACTTATTCACAGCCTGCGATGGTATCACACCTGCACACCTCCGCAGGGCTGACACGTCGCTGCACCCAGGTGGAGAGGATGAGCGGAACGGCCCGCGGGCGGCAGAGCCTGGACAAACAGAGACCGGTAAACTCCAGGCCAAGGGTAAATTGGGTGGCAGGTCTCTAAGGGCTGCGTGGGGGAGGGGGAGACTTGCCTGGGGGAGACAGGCTAAGGGGAGGAAAGACGGTGGCCAAAGTCACAGAGGCCTGGATGGGCCCTCCTACACCCCTTTCCTGCACTGCCCCTCCACACGTGGGCTGCCTAATGCTTTCTGTTTTGTTTTTGAGACTGGGTCTCAAAAAAAAGTGGGGGATGACCCTCAGGGACTGGCAGTGCTTCCTGTGACCATTTGAGAAAATGTATACAAGGTACATGGCATAGAATGAGGGCTCATTAAAAAATATAGCCAGGTGCAGTGGTTCATGCCTGTAGTCGCAGCACTTTGGGAAGCTGAGGTGGAAGAATCTCTTGAGCCCAGGCTGGAGTGCAGTGGCATGATCATGGCTCCACCTCCCTAGCTCAGGCGATTCTCCCACCTCAGCCTCCTAAGTAGCTGGGACTACAGACACACGGCACCAGGTGTGCCTAATTCTTTTGACTTTGTAGAGAAGAGGTCTCACTGTGTTGCCCAGGCTGCCCCAGTGCTCTCTGGCTGCACACCCAGGCCAGGACAGGCTGGTGTGTCTCCCTTCCTTTGCTGGGATGTCCAGAACACCCACTGACCACCCAGACAAGGGTTCAGAGTGTGGAGGGCATCCCATCTTGGGTTTATTTTAGGTAGTATGTCAACAAGAAAACACACACACAAACATACACCACACACACACACCACACACAAACACACACACAAGAACACATACCACAAACACACACACCACAGACACACACCACACACACACCACACACACACCACTCACACAAACACACACCAAACACACACACAAACACATACACCACACACAAACACACACCAAACACACACACAAACACATACACCACACACAAACACACACCAAACACACACACAAACACATACACCACACACAAACACACACCAAACACACACACACCACACACAAACACACACCCCACACAAACACACCACAAACACACACACCACACACACAAACACACACCAAACACACACACAAACACATACACCACACACAAACACACACCAAACACACACACCACACACAAACACACACACCACACACACACCCCTCACACACACACACCACACACACAAACACACACACACCACACACACACATACACACCACACACACAAACACACACCACACACATACACACACACTACACACACACAGCCCCACACACATCACACATCACACACCACACACACCCTGACTGCTATTCTCTTTCTCTTTCCAATTCCCTTTCAACACTCTGATTACTTCAGGATGAAGGTCTCAATTTCTGCCAGAAATCCTTTAACACCTTTCTATCCAAGGTTATCTTTTTGTTCTTTCTTTTTTTAACAAGGAGAGAGCTGGCCTCCAGTTCAGAATGAGCAGCAGCCGATAGTATCTAGCTAGAATATTATAACATGCGTTTTCATTTTATATATTTTTTGTTACCTTATATTTACCACAGGTGATACTGGTTTTCTATTTCCCACAGTGATAAAAAGTTTTCTTTTAAAGTACATGGTGGCCGGGCACAGTGGCTCATGCCTGTAATCCCAGCACTTTGGGAGGCCAAGGCGGGAGGATCACCTGAGGTCAGGAGGTCGAGACCAGTCTGGCCAACATGGTGTAACCCCATCTCTAGTAAAAAAAAAAATACAAAAAATTAGCCAGGCATGGTGGTGGGCACCTGTAATCCCAGCTATTCAGGAGGCTGAGGCAGGAGAATCATTTGAACCCACGAGGCAGAGGTTATAGTGGGCCAAGATTGCGCAATTGCACTCCAGTCTGGGCAACAAGAGTGAAACTCCATCTCAAATAAAATAAAATAAAGTACATGGTTAATTTAGCATGGTGGCTCACACCTATAATTTCAGTACTCTGGGAGGCTGGGGCAGGCAGATCACTTGAAGTCAGGAGTTTGAGACCAGCCTGGCCAACATGGTGAAACTCCGTCTCTACTAAAAATACAAAAATTAGCCAGGTATGGTGGTGCACACTTATAGTCTCAGCTACTCAGGAGACTGAGGCAGGAGAATCACTTGAACCTGGGAGGTGTATGTTGCAGTGAGCTGAGATCCCACCACTGCACTTTAGCCTGGGAGACAGAGTGAGGCTCTGTCTAAAAAAAAAAAAGGACATGGTTAGCTCATGTTAACCATGGTGGCTCATGCCTTTAATCCCAGCACTTTGGAGGCCGAGGTGGGAGGATTGGGCAGATCGCTTGAGCTCAGGAGTTTGAGGAGTTTGAGACCAGCATAAGCAACATGGAGAAACCCTATCTCTACCAAAAATACAAAAAAATTAGCTGTGCATGGTGAGTGGCGTGCCTGTGGTCTCGGCTGCTCTGGAGACTGAGGCAGGAGGATTGCTTGAGCCTGGGAGACGGAGGCTGCAGGGAGCCAAGATTGCACCACTGCATTCCAGTCTGGGCAACAGAGTGAGACCCCCCATCTCAAAAAATAGTACATCGTAAAAACAAGAACAAAAACAGAAAACCCGTACTCTGAAAACCAGATGACTTGGTTCAAATCCCCGCTTGGGCCACTTACTACCTTCATGACCTTGAGGAAGTCATACAACCTGTCTGTGCCTCAATTTCCTCATCCAAACAGTGACTGAGAGTATGTCTCCCCGACACAGTGACTTGTACCTACAATCCCAGCACTTTGGGAGGTCAAGGTAGGAGAATGACTGGCCAGGAGTTTGAGACCAGCCTAGGCAACAAATCGCGACCCCCATCTGTACAAAAACTTAAAAGTTAGCTGGCAGTGATGAGCCTGAGAGCCTGTAGTCCCAACCACTTGGGAGGCTGAGGCAGAAGGATCACTTGAACACAGGATTTTGAGGTTACAGTGAGCTGATCATGCCAGTGTACTCCCTCCACACGGACAAAATGAGAGACCCTGTCTCAAAAAAACAAAACAAAACCCCCAGTATGTCTGTTTTAAGATTATATTAGTTAGTATATGTAAGGGCTTAGATTTTTGGTGGATATCTACTAAATGCTCTATAAATGTTTGCTTTTTTTTTTTTTTTTTCGGAGACCGAGTTTCACTCTGTCACCCAGACTAGAGTGAATGGTGCAATCTCAGCTTGCTGTAACCTCCACCTCCTGGATTCAAGCAATTCTCCTGCCTCAGCCTCCTGAGTAGTTGGGACTACAGGTGCTCGCCACCACACCTGGCTAATTTTTTGTATTTTTAGTAGAGATGGGGTTTTGCCATGTTGCCCAGGCTGGTTTCAAACTTCTGAGCTCAGGCAATTCACCCACCTTGGCCTCCCAAAGTGCTAGGATTACAGGCATGAGCCACCGCGTCCAGCCTACTTTTTTGTATTTTTAGTAGAGACGGGGTTTTACCATGTTGGCCAGACTGGTCTCGAACTCCTGACCTCAGATGGTCCAGCCGCCTTGGCCTCCCAAAGTGCTGGGACAGGCGTGAGCCACTGTGCCTGGCCAAATGCTTGCTCTTATTAGGTCAAATAGAGAAACAAAACAAAGCACCCATAACTGACGTTTTTTTTACATGGGGAAAAAAGATTTGGAGAAGATAGAGGCTGAGTTAGGATGTTGGTAAGTGTCTGAATTACCAGTGTAATTCCAGCCGTTTCAATCTTTAATAACGAATATAACCTCTCAGCCTCTACTTACTCACCTGCAAAATGGGACTAATCCTATCTTATTGGATGTTGGGATTGGTGTGTATAAAGAGGCTCAGAGGCTGGGTGTGGTGGCTCATGCCTGTAATCCCAGCACTTTGGGAGGCCCAGGCAGGTGGATGGCTTGAGGTCAGGAGTTCCAGACCAGCCTGGCCAACATGGTGAAACTCCATCTCTACTAAAAACACAAAAATCAGCTGAGTGTGGTGATGTTTGCCTATAATCCCAGCTACTCAGTTGGCTGAGACAGGAGAATTGCTTGAACCCGGGGGGGCGGAGGTTGCAGTGAGCCAAGATTGCACCACTGCACTCTAGCCTGGGCAAAAGAGCAAAACTCTGTATCTCTCTCTCTCTATCTATCTATATATATATGAAATAAAGGCGGCTCAGAAAAATCAGCGTTAGGATGATGATGCCTTCTCAACTTGGATAATATCGCCCCCAAGGGGGCAAAAAACTTACTCCTTTTAATGTCAAAAAGACCTACATAAATAGACATATAGTTTATCTGTGTTATTAAACTTTCATGATAGACAGCGATTAGGCAAAAAAAAAGTCTAAAAAGGGCTCCTTAGGGGAACAATAATGAAGGAAAAGTTGAGCAACTCTCCTCTCCACAGCAAGGTTTTCCCACTTGGCTTGTTAGCCACTAGCGGGTTGTGAAATCGGCTTCATGGGTAACGATCAGCATTTGGGGGAAAAAGGATCTGGAAAATGCCACAGGGCACTGCATATAATGAGTCAGAACGTGTTGTGCAGATGTTTTCCATTTCACTTGTGGGTGCGTGAACGGCAGTCACAAAAGATGTCTCTGCTGGGCACGGTGGCTCACATCTGTAATCCCAACACTTTGGGAGGCCGAGACGGACGGATCACTTGCGATCAGGACTTCAGACCAGCCTGGCCAACATGGTGAAACTCCGTCTCTACTAAAAATACAAAAACTAGCCTGGCATGGTGGCATGTGCCTGTAGTCCCAGCTACTGGGGAGGCTGAGGCCAAAGAATTGCTTGAACCCAGGAGGCGGAGTTTGCAGTGAGCAGAGATCGCGCCAGTGCACTCCAGTTTGGGCGACAGAATGAGACTCCGTCTCGAACATAAATAAATAAATATCTCTGTGGATCACTGTTTAAAAAAAAAGTTTAAAGCCATTGCTCAAAACCACAGTTTTTTTCTCTCACATTTTCTCTCTCAGACAAGCCTGTGCAGCCTTGGACCATTTTGCTCGAAACGAAGAAATTGACAACAAAAGGAAGAAATGTAGGACAGAGCCCAGATTCCAGTGAGACTCGGGCTGACCCTCACCAGCTCATGGACCGGAAACTTCCTTCCTTCCACATTTTCTTGTCCAGGTGAGCACCGGTGCAGAGGAAAACAACCATCCCTGGCTACATGGGTGGCTCACGCCTGTGATCCCAGCACTTCGGGAGGCAGAGGCAGGAGGATCGCTGATCCCAGGAGTTCAAGACCAGCCTGGGCAGCATAGCAAGACCCCATCTCTAGAAAGAATCCCCAAATTAGCCAGGTGTGGTGGTGCACACCTGTAGTCCCAGCTACTCAGGAGGCTGAGATACGAGGACCCCTTGAGCCCGGGAGGTGGAGGCTGCAGTGAGCTGTGATTGTGCCACAGCACTTTAGCCTGGATGACAGAGTGAGACCCTGTCTCAAAATTTTTAAAAAGGCGGGGAAAAAATGACCCCCCAGCGGGGTCCTACTCCTCCTCACTCCTTCCTCTACCTCTTCTCCTGTCATTCCTTCTCTTCCCCTTTTCCCTCTCCCCTCTTCTCTTCTATCCCCATCCCCGGCCTTCTCCCTTTGCCTCCTTTCCTCCAGACTTGGAAGCCAGCAGTCACATTGACCGAGTTTGTCATGTACTGTATGGTCTGGAGCACGTCATTCAACTTCTCTGAGACAAATTTCTCAGCCGTAAAATGGGGAAGTTATTTGTAAGGTCAAACAGACAATTAAATGGGAGCGTGTATGTAAAGTATTTGAGCCTGGCGCCTGGCATATGGTGGGTGCTCAGAATGACAGTAGCTGGCTACCAGCTGCTGTGTGAAGTACTGGAGTGTCTATGCATTAGCATGATTTAGTCCTTACAGTGAGCTATGCAGGAGCTGGGAAAATAGCAGGGGCAAGCCACCTGGTTTTAGATCCCAGCTCAGGATCTTTTCGTATCTGTGTGTTTTTTTTTTTTTTTGAAACAGTCTCGCTCTGTTGCCCAGGCTGGAGTGCAGTGGCATGATCTTGGCTCACTGCAACCTCCGCCTCCTGGGTTCAAGTGATTATCCTGCCTCAGCCTCCTGAGTAACTGGGATTACAGATGTGCACCACCACACCCAGTTAATTTTTGTATTTTTAGTAGAGACGGGATTTCGCCATGTTGGCCAGGCTGGTCTTGAACTCCTGACCTCAAGTGATCCGCCCACCTTGGCCTCCCAAAGTGCTGGGATTATAGGCATGAGCCACAGAGCCTGGCTGGAAATAGAGTTTTTTAAATAGGCACAGTTCAGTCCCCCAGGAAAATAAGGTAGAAGGTGAGACTGGATGCTGGTTAGGCTTCTAAAAGCCTCATTGTCAATAACCTTATCTCCCTCTTCTGGTTTTTTTTGAGATGGAGTCTCGCTCTGTCACCAGGCTGGAGCGCAGTGGTGCGATCTCGGCTCACTGCAGCCTCCACCTCCCAGGTTCAATCAATTCTCCCACCTCAGATTCCCAAGTAGCTGGGATTACACAGGCACACCACCACACCTGGCTAATTTTTGTATTTTCGGTAGAGACAGGGTTTCACCATGTTGGCCAGGCTGGTCTCGAATTCCTGACATCAGGTGATCCACCCTTCTCGGACCCCCAAAGTGCAGATCACAGGAGTGAGCCACCATGCTCAGCCACTCATGGTTTAACTTTTTATTTTCAGAGGCCCACCCAAGGGAAGAAAATAAAGTTGGTAAATAAATGAACACTGGCCAGGCATGGCGGCTCATGCCTGTAATCCCTGCACCTTTAGGAGGCTGAGGTAGGGGATTGCTTGAGGCCAGGAGTTCAAGACCAGCCTGGGCAACACAGCAAGACCCCATATCTATAAAAAATACAAAGATGCCTTTCCATAGAACATAGCTAATTTTTTTAAAAATAATACAAAAATTAGCTCAGTGTGGTGTGCACACTGTAGTCCCAGCTAATCTGGAGGCTGAGGCAGAGGCTGAGGAGGATTGCTTGAGTCCAGAAATTTCAGTCTGCAATGAGGTAGGATCCTACCATTGCATTCCAGCCTGGACAACAGAGTGAGACCCTGTTTCAAAAAAATAAGAGGAAGAAGAAGAAGGATAAGTTCTGAGAATATGAAGGAGGATGTCTAAATCGTATTCAGTGGTGTTTTTCCCCTCCTTTTTAAAAAAGCCTTTCAGTTCCTTAGGAAAATGAGTTTGTGTTTTCTATATCTGCCTAACAATATAGAGACACATAAATTCAGAGAAAATGATTGAAAAAAATTCTGGCTGGGCACAGTGGCTCACACCTGTAATCCCAGCACTTTGGGAGACTGAGGCAGGCAGATCACCTGAGGTTGGGAGTTTGAGACCAGCCTGACCAACATGGAGAAACCCCATCTCTACTAAAAATACAAAATTAGCTGAGCGTGGTAGCGCATGTCTGTAATCCCAGCTACTTGGGAGGCTGAGGCAGGAGAATTGCTTGAACCTGGAGACGAAGATTGCGGTGAGCTGAGATTGCGCCGTTGCACTCCAGCCTGGGCGAAAAAAGTGAAACTTCGTCTCAAAAAAAAAAAATCTTATTCACTTCCTGACTGTTTAACCTTGGACAAGGTACCAAACCTCTCTGTGCCTCTGTTTTCTGATCTGTAAAATAGAGGTACAGTAATAATCCCTACCCACGAGGTTGCTTTGGAGAAATAACTTGATGTTTTTAATTAATTTAGAGACAGAGTCGCGTTCCGTGGCCCAGGGCTCACTGTAGCCTCAACTACCTGGCCTCAAGTGATCCTCCTGCCTCGGCCTCCCAAAGTGCTGGTACTACAGGTGTGCACGACCACACTGGGATTTTTTTTTCTTTTAGAGACAGAGAATGCAGATCAGTGTCTGACCTGTAGTGTAAGCAGCATTTAATGATCTGACACTATTATTAACTCACAGATGAAGAAATTGAGGCTCATAAAGGCTTTTGCTCACCATCATTCAAAGAAAAGAAGAACCTACATTTAACGTTTTAAAAACTGCAACTTCACTTAAGGTGCACACAGAGGATGCCTGGAGAACATTTACATATGCATACACTGGTGATCAATATAAGGATATTTCCAACACTTCAGAGGGTTCCCTGGGATCTCCAACCAGTCAATACCTTCCCCCAAGTTAAACACTGTTCTGATTTTTCCTAACAGACATTTTGCTTTTCTGAATTTGATGTAAACAGAGCCATACAGTGTGTTTCTTTATTTGTTTCTTTATTTCGGCAATAGGGAAAGGAAATGTTTCTTTGATTATCTGTGGACTCTGAATTTGAAGCCCATGTACTACCATGGTAGAAATTGCCTTCTTTGCCTGGTGCGGTAGCTCAAGCCTATAATCCCAGCACTTTGGGAGGCTGAGGCAGGTGGATCACAAGGTCAAGAGATCAAGACCATCCTGGTTAACATGGTGAAACCCCGTCTCTACTAAAAATACAAAAATTAGCTGGGCATGGTGGCACACGCCTGTAGTCCCAGCTACTCGGGAGACTGAGGCAGGAGAATTGCTTGAACCCAGGAGGCGGAGGTTTCGGTAAGCTTGAGATCACGCCATTGCACTCCAGTCTGGGTAACAAGAGCGAAACCCCATCTCAAAAAAAAAAAAAAAAAAGAAAGAAAGAAAGAAAAGAAAAAAAAAGAAATTGCCTTCTTTACCTTTTATCTTACACTGCTTTTTAAGTAAATAACTACTTGGGGCTTGGCAAGGTGGCTCACACCTGTAATCTCAGCACTTTGGGAGACGAAGGCAGATGGATCACAAGGTCAAGATATTGAGACCATCCTGGCCAACATAGTGAAACCCCGTCTCTACTAAAATACAAAAATTAGCTGGGCGTGGTAGCGCACGCCTGTAGTCCCAGCTACCCGGGAGGCTGAGGCAGAATTGCTTGAACCCAGGATACAGACGTTGCAGTGAGCCAAGATCGTACCACTGCACTCCAGCCTGGTGCCTGGTGACAGAGCAAGACTCTGTCTCAAAAAAAAAAAAAAACCCAACTACTACTGAGGACTGCTTTTTGGGGGGGCAGGGTCTTCCTCTGTTACCCAGGCTGGAGTGCAGTGGTGTGATCATAGCTCACTACAGCCTTGAACTCTTGGGCTCAAGCAATCCTTTCCATTCTTTCACCTCATCCTTCCAAGTAGCTGGGACCACAGGTGTGTGCCATTGCATTGGACTATTTTGTTATTATTCTTATTTTTTGTAGAGACGGGGGTTCCACTATGTTGCCCAAACTGGTCTTGAACTCCTGGCCTCAAATGATCCTCCCACCTTGGCCTCCCAAAGTGTTAGGATTCCAGGCCTGAACCACTGCACCTGCTCTTTTTTTTTTTTTTTTTTTTTTTTTTTTTTTTTTGACAGAGTCTCACTCTATGGCCCAGGCAGAGTGCAGTGGCACAATCTCAGCTCACTACAACCTCTGCCTCCCGGATTCAAGTGATTCTTCTATCTCAGCCTCCCCAGTAGCTGGGACTACAGGTGTCCGACACCAAGCCCGGGTAATTTTTGTATTTTTAGTGGAGACGGGGGTTTCACCATATTGGCTAGGCTGGTCTCGAAGTCCTGACCTCGTGATCCGCCTGCCTCGGCCTTCCAAAGTGCTGGGATTACAAGCATGAATCACTGTGCCCGGCTACTTTTCATTTTTTTAGACGGAGTCTCTGTCGCCCAGGCTGGAGTGCAAGGCGCGATCTCGGCTCACTGCAACTTCTGCCTCCCAGGTTCAAGGGATTCTTCTGCCTCAACCTCCCGGGTAGCTGAGATTACAGGCACCCAACACTACGTCCGGCTAATTTTTGGTGTTTTTAGTAGAGATGGGGTTTCCCTATGTTGGCCCAGATGGTTTCAAACTCCTGACCTCAAGTGATCCGTCCGACCTCAGCCTCCCAAAGTGTTGCGGTTACAGACTTGAGCCACCACGCCCGGCCTTGCACCTGCTCTTATTTCCACTCTCTCCTTTTCCTTCTTTGAGCACTGTCCCTGAAATGTAGCTGTCCATCAAGTCATCAATTGATTCTAATTGGCCAATTCGAGGCAAGGCTTGCTGGAACCGCCCTCCAGCCCCCACAGGAAGCAAATGATAGGGCACATGTATCAACCGGCTGGCCAATGGGAGGCTGGCATCTTCCAGGCAGTCCACCAATGGGAGAGCATACTCCTGCCCTCCCCAACTGCCTCTGCAGAGCAGCCTCGTGCCTTTGCAGTTTGACACCTTCCTTTTTTCCCAAGAACGTCCCTTGGAAGTCACTTCAGAAAGGCAGGATGGCAGAGCCTGATTCCCTTCATCCTGCCTGTGCCTGCCCCATGCCTCTGCTCCCCCAGAGTGGATGGGAGGGGAGGTCTTTCTAAACAAAAATGATATCTATGTAAATACATGTAGTTTCAGGCTTGCGCCTGCTATTTCTTTTGTTTTCTTTTTTAATGGAACAACAATCGCTTTGGCTTTATTTTGTTTTTTCAAGAAATGTCAATTTAAAGTTCCAAGTATCTTAACAACCCCCCTCCCTTTTACCAAGTTTTGGGTACTGAGGAGAAACCATCAACCTCCCTTTTTCTGTCTTCCAACCTGTCCCTCAGCGGTGAGGCCTGGGGAGAAGGGAGAGGTCACATAGGGTGGGCGACAGGCGGGGCGTGCAGACGATGGAATAGGGCGGAGTTTAAGGGTAGGAGGGGCCGGGCGCAGCGGCTCACACCTGTAATCCCAGCACTTTGGGAGGCTGAGGCAGGTGAATCACCTGAGGTCAGGAGTTTGAGACTAGCCTGGCCAACACGGTAAAGTCCTGTCTCTGCTAAAAATACAAATATTAGCCAGGCATGGTGGCAGGCACCTGTAATCCCAACAACTCGGGAGGCTGAGGCAGGAGAATCGCTTGAACCCGGGAGGTGGAGGTTGCAGTGAGCTGAGATCGCGTCACTGCATTCCAGCCTGGACGACAAAAGCAAGACTTCGTTTCCAAAAAAAAAAAAAAAAGAAAAGAAAAGAAATTGTCTAAATTGGGTGTAAAACAAGAAATTAGGATGTTGACTTGCCCCAGATGGGGAATATTAAAAGAGTCATAAAGATGCAAGACAGCTTAGAGAAGAGGTGTGCCTGGTGGCCTTCGATGGCCTCAGATGGATGGGCGTCTTGGGCCATTGCCTCACTGATGGTGAGGAATGCTGGGATGGTCTGAGGGTGTTGTGCTGAGGTGTCTCATGGCCCTCTTCTCTTGCCTTCTTAGTTGCAGGCAGGCATGGCCCTGCTGTTGGCGGTGGGTTGCGTCTTCTTCCCATTGTGCTTCACTGTCCTGCGCTGGGGCTTGCAGAACCACACCGGCCTGCACATGGAGAGGCAAGAGGCTGTCCTGGTGGCATCCAAGTAAGAGGACCAGGGTGAGGGTGTCCTTCCTGGGGCCATGGCTGGTGGAACTGATCTCTCACTTTCCGGATGAGTTCGTGGTGAAAGCAGAAGCAGTGTGGGGTGGAGCTGGGATTTGGAGTCAAATGACACCAGCAGGTGGGCACGGTGCCTCACACCTGTAACCCCAGCACTTTGGGAGGCTGAGGTGGGCGGGTCACCTGAGGTCAGGAGTTCGAGACCAGCCTGACCAACATGGTGAAACCTCATTTCTACTAAAAATACAAAAATTAACCGGGTGTGGTGGCAGGTGCCTGTAATCCCAGCTACTTCAGAGGCTGAGGCAGGAGAATCACTTGAACTTGGCAGGTGGAGGTTGCAGTGAGCTGAGATCGTGCCACTGCACTCCAGCCTAGGTGACAGAGTGACACTCTGTCTCAAAAAAAAAAAAAACAAAAAAACAGTGGGGTCTTTTGCGAGTCATTTAATTTCACTGAAATTCAGATCCCTTACTGATTAATGAGCGTAATAATAACACTCACTTCCCTTTCTTCATGGCGATGTTGTGTGAGGATCACATGAATCAGCGTCTGTAGCGCAGGGGTTGCAAGCTCCTGCAGGTAATATGAGGGATGTGGGCTCTGCGGGATGGTGTGGGCTGAAGGACTCACCTTCTCTGCTGAGGGCCAGCACTGCTTGGTGCCAGCCTACTGATAGTGTTATATGGTTACAACGTGGGCCAATGTTTTTGGAGTTATGATTTTTTGTCGTTGTTGATATAGGGTCTTGCTCTGTTGCCTAGGCTGGAGTGCAGTGGCAGGATCATGACTCACTGCAGCCTTGAACTCCTGGGCTCAAGCAATCCTCCTGCCATAGCTGGGACTACAGGTAGGCACCACCACACCTGGCTAATTTTTTTTTTTTTATTTTAGAGATGGGGGTCTCACTACGTTGCCCAAGCTGGTCTCAAACTCCTGGGCTCACATGATCCTCCCTTCTCAGCCTCTGAAGTGCTGGGATTACAGGCATGAGCCACTGCACCTGTCTTCTTCTTCTTTTTTTTTTAGACAGGATCTCACTCTGTCACCCAGGCTAAAGTGCAGTGACATGATCATGGCTCACTGCGGCCTTGACATCCTGACAAGCAATTCTCCCTCTTCAACCTCCCAAGTTGCTGCGACTACAGGTGCGCACCACCATGCCTGGCTAATTTTTGGATTTTTGGTAGAGGCGGGGTTTCTCCATGTTGCCCAAACTCCTGGGCTCAAGTGATCCTCCTTCCTTAGCCTCCTGAGTAGCTGAGACTGCAGGTGCATGTCATTGTGGCTGGCTCTCTCCCAATTCTTTTTTTCTTTTTATTTTTTTTGAGACAGAGTTTTTTGTTTTTTTTTTTTTTTGCTCTTGTTGCCCAGGCTGGAGTGCAATGGCGCAATCTCGGCTCACTGAAACCTTTGCCTCCTGGGTTCAAGTGATTCTCTTGCCTCAGCCTCCTGAGTAGCTGGGATTACAGGCATGCACCACCACATCTAGCTAATCTTGTATGTTTTCTTTTAGTAGAGATGGGGTTCCTCCACATTGGCAAGGCTGGTCTCGAACTCCCAACCTCAGGTGATCTGCCTGCCCGCCTTTTTTTTTGAGACAGAATCTCACTCTGTTACCCAGGCTGGAGTTCACTGGCTTGATCTTGGCTCACTGCAACCTCCAACCTCCACCTCCCGCGTTCAAGCAACATTCCTGCCTCAGCCTCCTGAGTAGCTGGGATTACAGTGCATGCCACCACACCTGGCTAATTATCATGTTTTTAGTAGAGACAGGGTTTCACAGGTTGACCACACCTGTCTCAAACTCCTGACCTCAGGTGATCTGCCCACCTCGGCCTCCCAAAGTGCTGAGATTACAAGCCTGAGTCACTGCGCCCAGCCTCTCCCAATTCTTGAACACTAATAAGTAACTTAGAATTTATTTAAGAACTGCTATACTAACAGCTACATACTGACCAAACAAAACATGTCTGTGGGCTGGGCTGGGCCCTTGGGCTGCAGATCTATAGCCTGTGTGGCAAAGCTTACCATAAATGTGCATTATCAGCAAGCCATCGGAAGGGGAGGGGAGTACACAGAACACAGATTTTACTAGGGTGTCTACTTGGATTCCCTGGCAGAGCAAAAAACCCCATCTCTACTCATCCAAAGTGAAACCACAGTTCCGTGACCAGCCTTGTAGTCCTCAGATCAAGTAGTGACAGTGACCGCCCATCACCAGCCTCCCCGACCTCAGTCCTTTTTGCAGTTTTGCTCATGTGTGTCTTTGGGGTTCATGGGTTTGAAACCCAGCTTTCATCCAGGGGTGGTGGCTCCCACCTGTAATCTCAGCATGTTGGGAGGCAGAGGCGGGTGGATCGTTTGAGCCCGGGAGTTTCAGACCAGCCTGGGCAACTTGGTGAAACCCCATCTCTAGGAAAAATACAAAATTAGCTGGGCATGGTGGTGTGCACCTGTAGTCCCAGCTATTCGGGAGGCTGAGGTAGGAGGATCACTTGAGCCCGGGAAGGTTGAGGTTGCAGTGAGCCATGATCGCGCCACTGCACTCCAGCCTAGGGGACAGAATGAGACCCTGACCAAAAAAAAAAAAAACCCACAAAATTTCTAAACTTGTTTCTTCTATAAAACAGGGGATACCACCACGTAGGAAGATTAAGAATCAGTAGAAATCACCTGGTACTGTCCCTAGCATGTAGTAAAAACTCAGGGAGCTGGATTCCCTTCCCCCTCCAGTGAGGTCAGGAGCTAGGTCCGCTATTGTCTCTAAACCCGCTCTAAATCGGCCTAAGGTGAGACTTCCTGGGGCTTTCCTACAGATTGCCGCTAGAGGGCAGCACAAAACAGCAAATCCCAGTCCCTGGCCTTCCTTGTGCGAGGCGAGGGGTGGGCTCCGGGCAGAAACAGGCAAAGCACAGGGTTGATAACTGAGCTTGGAGGCCCAAGGAGTTTGCAGAGCAGGCCCTTGTCATGCTGAAGTTCACAAGACAGTTGGGATCAGGACAGGAGGGCAGAAGTCCAAGGCGGCAGCCCCTCTGGCTCGGGCCCCACAGCGCGACCCTAGCCCGGTCCCCAGGCCTCACTTTCCTTATGGGGCAGTGAGGGGCTTGCACCAGCCCACCCTGGGGTCCTTTCCCACTCTGAAACTAGGCTGCCTGTGGACGTTGCAGAGGAAGGGGCGCCAGGAGCATTCAGGAAACTGACGAAAGAGAGGGATGGGAATTTAGGGGAGGCCAGAAGGGGCGGGCAGTCTGAAGAACAGGGCCAGGAGTCCTGGGGCTCCCTGGGACTTCCTGAGAGGCAGCCTCCCCCATTCCCCAGCACTTCTTCCATCCTCCCTGCCGCTCCGACGCCTTCAATGAGAGGAGCCTCGAGACCGCTGCTGGCCCTGTGGGAAGGACAGGCACAGCGCCCCGGGAGCTTCTGCGGCAGTCAGGACCCGGACAGCCCGGCAGCACAGTCAGGTGTCCCCCTCTGGCCGGTGTCAGCTTCCTTCCCTACCAGCCGGTGAAGGGCCTCTGGGTCTGAGGATGCTGTGTTGAGATGCTTTTCTCTCATCCCCTCCTTCAGCTCTGCCTTCTGAGAAAGCACCACTTGCTCCTGCTCCCTCTCCCGGGGAAGCCTCTCTTCCGCCGGAGTGGGCACTCCGAAGCCGGACCCGGGCAGGCCACAGAGGGGATGCCTTGGCGAGGGGGGAGATGTCAGGCATTTGCAAAGTGCTGATGGGAAACAGGGTCAGGCCCCCTCCCAGCTGGCCAAGGAGCCCCAGGCCCCCTTTATCCCCAAGAGAAGAGGTGGCCCTCCCCGGGCCCCTGTCCCCAACAGCCCCCTGTGCCGCCACAGCTGCTGTCCCTTTAAGGGCCTCCCCCTCCCTCTTTCTCTGCTCCCCATCTCTGTCGCAGCCGCGCGGCTGTGGCTCAGAGCTGCATGGGGGAGACGCTGCTGCAGGTCCGGTTTCTTGGTGTCTGGTCGGTGCCATCATTTCCCTCCCCTCCCCGCCCTCCCTAAGCTGGTCACTTCCCCTCCCCCTCCCCTCCCCACCGAGGGGGCAGGGGGCTGGGCACGGCGTCTCTATGATGCCATGTGTCCATGCTGGGCGGCGGGGACGGGGCGGCAGCGAGAGGAGGCAGTGGAGCCGGGAGAGCGGCGGTAACCGCTGACCGCTAGCCCGGCTGCTCCTCCGCTCCCTCCCGCCCACCTCCTTCCTTCGGGGCTGGCACCCGGACCCACCCCCACCCCCTCCCCGCCTCCTCGGGCCCTCCCAGCCTCTCACGTAAGCCTCCCTCCCCACCTGCTTGGTGACTCCCTCCCCTCCCCCATCTGCCCCCTCCTCCTCCTGTCCCCTCTTCCTCTGTCCCTCACCAAGCCGTCCCCCTCCTCGCCTCTCCCCCATCCCTCACTGGCCTGCTCCTGCTCCCCTTCTCCCATCCTCCCTCCCCCGTCTCTGCCCAGCCGGCCCCTTCCCGACTCCCCAGTGTCATCGGACTCCCTTCTCGGCTCTGGTGCCCTGGCCCCCTCCCATCCCCGCCCTGTCCCCTTTGTGCCCCTACCCGTTGTTTTTCTCCCTCCTTCCTGGGCTTGGCATCCCTCTCCACCCCTAACTCCTTCCGCTTGGCCTTCCTGCCCCTTCACGGCCCTCCTGCCTCCCTGCCCAAGTCCTGAGCCACCATGCTGACACCGATGGTGGCCGGGGGGGTGGTGTTCCCCGGACTCTTCCTCCTCTCCAAGAGCACGCTCCAGAGGCTGCCCCAGCTGCGCTGGGAGGAGGCCGACGCGGTCATTGTCTCAGCCAGGTAAACGGCTTCCCTTCACCTCAGCCCCTCTCTGCTTCCTGGGCTTCTCAGAGGATGGAAGGGACCCAGCACTTCCCTGGCGCCTCAGTGGGTGGGGACTGGGGAGCTCTTGCAGGGGTCTAGGGCTTTACCCCCAAGCTTCCTTTCTCCTCACTGCCTGCCTTGCTCGCTGTCCTGGGAGACCTCGTCCAGCCAGGCCATCTAGTCTACTAGTGTTCAGCCTGCCTCTTGCTCCTTCCCCATAGACCCTCCCACCCTCCAAAACGGGGCCAGCAGGTGGGGAAGACATTCCTGTAAGACATTAGGGACAGAGGCCAGGGCCAGACAGCTAGGTGTCATTCAGGGCGAGTGTTTAGGAGCCAGGGACGGAGGCGTGGATGGTAGAGCTCTACACCCCTAAACAGGGCTGGAGTGCGGGAGGGGGAGGCTGGTGGCAGTCAAGGAGATGGTGGGACAGTGACTAGGGAGCTTGGGGGTCACGGAAGGGGCCAGAGCGAGGCACAAGTCATGACTGGGCAGCTGAGCAGTGCAGAAACTGGCCCAGGGTCCCCTCTTGGGAGAGGCCTGACCAGCAGCTCACTCTTGGCAGTCTCACCTCAGGACGGCCTCCCTGCCAGCTGGAGAAGAGGGAGACTCAGCTTCCACACACAGGGAAGGGGAAGGGAGAAGGTGGCGAGGAGGGGGGCGGTCTGAGGAACAGCAGCCAAGTGGGCCGGAGGGCTGTGAGGTGGCGGTGGTGGGCACATCTTGGGCTAGCCCAGCCTTAAGAGAAGGCGGGCAAGGACTGGCCCAAACAGTGGCTGAACTCAAAATGCAGTCGCTAGACTAGCAACGAGGAGAAACGGAGGCACTCGCCTCTTCCCTTCGACCCTTCTAGCGTCCCCCTTCTCCCCCAGGCTGGTGTCCTCTGTCCAGGCCATCATGGCCTCCACCGCCGGCTACATCGTCTCCACCTCCTGCAAGCACATCATCGATGACCAGTAAGTGCCTCGAGACCCCTCTGCCCAGGTGCCAGTGGACGGTGTGTATGAGTGACCCGGAAGACCCCACATCTTGGAGGGAACTCTGTCTGTGGTCCCTAAGCTCTTAACTTGGGCCGGAGCAAGTTGACTGCAATAACTGCAACTCAACACCGGGGGGTAAATTTATCCCGTCCTGTTCTTAAAGGTCAGAGCCAAGGGGAGAAGGAGTGGGGGATCAGAGAGGATCCTCAAAGCACTTCCTAGTAGCTTCCAGGTCTCCCGTAGTGTCGCGGGTTCCCCACCTGCTTCCAGCCTTCCGCCCCAGGAGGCAGACCCCATTTCCAGCCAGTACCCAGGTGGGGCGCCCCCCTCCTCACGCCAGGCTCACCCCCTCAGCCCCTCCCAGAATCCAGGCATTCGGCACCCGCTCCACGCGTGAGGGAGAAGAGATTGGAGAGATGACACGCACAAGGCCACACGCGCCAGGCAGTGGGGGGAGGGGATGAGGGCGAGGAGGCCAAACTGTGGCCGGGCAGCTGCTGCAGTGTCTGGCGCTTGCCAAAAAGGCTCAGAGGTGTGCAGGCAGGAGGCGGAGGACCGGGAGGAGAGGGGCCCTGTCCGTGGTGCTGACAGCCACCCCAGGTGACCCACGGGCGGCCCGTTGCAAGTTGTCTGGGAGGCGTCCACAACTCTCTCCCTCGTAGCTTGGGCCCTGCTTCCCTTCCCTGGCAGCCACTGAGCCCCAGGGACATTCTCCGGATGCCCCTGTCAGGGGATGTTTCTGTTTGCCTCCTCTTTTCCCAAAGATGAGTCGCCTCCTCTGTGGTGAGGCACTGGCCCTTCCTGGAAGGGCTTCAGCGACAGGAATTGAGTTAGGTGCCGCCTCGGAGGACACTTCTTGGCTTAACTCTTTCTTCAGACCCTGCCCAGGGACTTGGCTGCCTCTTGACCCCTGCCTGCCCCTTCCCATCCCTGCTCCAAGCTGAGCCTGGGATCCAGTGCTTCCTCCCCAGCCTTCACACACAGAGGTCACCTTTTGGCTTCTGCACCCCCACTGCTCCCCAGGCCCCCCGTGTCTGTTCCTGTCCTTCCTCCCCACTTTAATCCTCAGGTAGGTGGGGAGGATCCAGGTTAATCCAGGGCAGCAGCTGTTCCTACTTCTGAGCACCTAATTGCCGAGAGAGTGAGGATGGGATTAACACCTCACATTGCAGCCCAGGGCCTGGTGGCCCCTCCTGGTCTCCCACCCCAACCCAGTGCTCCCATCTCCCATCCTGTCCGCTAGGCCAGCTCGCTAGGCTGCTCCCGGCCTTGACTCCTCCAGGCTACTTGGACCCTCTCTCCCTGTGTTCCCACCTCATGTTCTCCAAAGCCACCTCTCCCCCTCTCATCTCTCCTGGTCTCAGCTCCACACCACTGCACCACGGTCTCCGGTTCTCTTTTCCCTAGTACTGTCCCTGCTGGAGAATGGGCTGGCTCCCTTCACAAGCTGGTTGCCCCAGGCTCCCCAGCCTCAGAGGCCTCAGCCCCAGCTTCTCTACGGCTCCCTCCACACACCTCATGTTTGGTGGTGGCCTCTGGCTGACTCTGCTTTCATCCCTCCTCCGCCTCGTGGGGCAAGCTCCCCAGGGCCTGCCTCTCTGACCTCCCGCCCCCACCCCAGACCAGTCTCAGGACTACAGGATTTAAGAGAAACTGCCGATGTGCTGACTCCAGAAGAAAAATGCAGTCTTGCATATTCTCCATTTCTGATTTTGTTTACTCTCCAAGTACGTGGAACTTTCTCTGTCCTTGGCTCCTTTTGCTCTGCATTTTCCCTTAATGCCTGGCTGTCCCTAAAAACAACACAAAACAGACAAGAGATTGGGTCACTTTGCGGCAGGACGAATAGTGCTGAGAAGACCTCTCACTTGCCAGCAGGGCCTCTGATGCCTCTGAGATCTGGGGACAGCGGGGCTTAGAGTGAGGGCTGTGGAGCCAGACTGCCTGTGTCCCCTCCTTGGCCAGGTTACCTAGCCCCTCTGTGACTCACTTCCTCATCTGCATAGTGGGGATGATGGCCACACCTACCTTTTACAGGGTTTTGGGAGGGGTAAATAAGTGCATGCATGCGAAGGTTTGGAAGAGGGCCTGCCCTGGGAGGCAGGAACAGGTGTCCACTCCCGAGACCTCTCTCTCTAGCACTCTCACCCCTTCAGCTGTTGCTGATCCTCACCTCAGGGTAAGGTTAGGACAAATAACCATGGCAAGGTCCCACCTGCCTGGCCTGGGCTTATTTTGGCACTCTATCTGTGCCCTTTGGTCTGTGGGCATCTTCTGGTCTCTCTTTTTCTCCCCACTGTACGGCAGACAGAAAGGAACATGGGTGGGTTCTGAGGCCGCAGGTTTGAATCCCAGCAACATCTCTTACTACTTGTGTGATTGCATGACCTGCGTCACTGTGTGACCCTCTGGATCCCTCATCTGTACCCAAGACTCTGCTCATGCCCAGGGCTGCTGAGCTGACCCCTGAGGTCCACCCACCGCTCACTGGTGCCCCTTTCCTCCTCGCTCCCCACCTCCTCTGCCCAACAGACACTGGCTGTCCTCTGCCTACACGCAGTTTGCTGTGCCCTACTTCATCTACGACATCTACGCCATGTTCCTCTGTCACTGGCACAAGCACCAGGTGAAAGGGCATGGAGGGGACGACGGCGCGGCCAGAGCTCCAGGCAGCACATGGGCCATTGCACGTGGCTACCTGCACAAGGAGTTCCTCATGGTGCTCCACCACGCCGCCATGGTGCTGGTGTGTTTTCCGCTGTCGGTGGTGAGTTCCGGAGAGCTGGGCGGATGTGGTGCGGGCGGCCTGCTCCTTGGTCCTGCTGGTGCCAGCAGGAAGCTGGGAAGCCCTGGGTTTGGGTACCAGCAGACTAGCAGACCCAGCACGTTCCCAGGGAAAGCTGTGGACCAGTAGGGTTCACAGCCCAGCCCAGTTGCAAGAGGCACTAGAGTGTGGGGGCAGCCTGGCCCCGGGCTGGATGATGCCTGGCTGTGGCGCTTTGGATGCATGGTTGCATGTCTCTGAGCCTCAGTTTCCTCACCCGTGATGTAAGGAACACAGTCTTTCTGCAGGACCGTGGGGAGGGAGGCAGCCAAGTCATGACCTGCTCCTGCGCCCAGGTGTTCTTTCTTACCCTCCACCCCAAGACGGAGTCTTGCCCTGTTGCTCAAGCTGGAGTGTAGTGGTGTGATCTCAGCTCACTGCAACCTCCGCCTCCCAAGTTCAAGCAATTCTCCCGCCTCAGCCTCCTGAGCAGCTGGATTACAGGTGCCTGCCGCCATGCCTGGCCAATGTTTTTGTATTTTTAGTAGAGACGGGGGTCTCATCATGTTGGCCAGGCTGGTCTCAAACTCCTGACCTCGTGATCCGCCCGCCTCAGCCTCCCAAAGTGCTGGTATTACAGGCGTGAGTCACCGCGCCCAGCTTTGCACCCAGGTGTTCTGATGTTCAGAGTCAAGCATCTCCGAAAGCGACAGAGGGGGAGAGAGGAAAGGCGGGGCCTACCCAAGAACTCAGGGGGGAGCCCCAGCCCCTCACCTTCCTGCTTCTCTGCTCAGGTATGGCGACAGGGGAAGGGGAGACTTCTTCTGGGCTGCATGTTGATGGCAGAGGTCAGCACGCCCTTCGTCTGCCTTGGCAAGATCCTCATCCAGGTGAGTGGGCAGGGGAGGGTGCGGGAGCCCAAGGGGAGGGCACAGGAAGGGGAGGAACCTCCAGGGCTGCTGCCGAGGGCTCTAGCCTCTCTGTCATCCCTTCCATGCCCTTTGAGCTGATACTTGTGTCCTGGCAAAGTGTCCGGTCTGGGAGGAGCTGCCTGCTGGGGTAGTGGGGGAGGCAGGAAGTGGGCGGGGAGGGGCGAGCCCTTCTGCTGCCGTGGCCACCGCGTCTGTGTCCCCCGCAGTACAAGCAGCAGCACACGCTGCTGCACAAGGTCAACGGGGCCCTGATGCTGCTCAGCTTCCTGTGCTGCCGGGTGCTGCTCTTCCCCTACCTGTACTGGGCCTATGGGCGCCACGCCGGCCTGCCCCTGCTGGCTGTGCCCCTGGCCATCCCAGCCCATGTCAACCTGGGCGCCGCGCTGCTCCTGGCCCCCCAGCTCTACTGGTTCTTCCTCATCTGCCGTGGGGCCTGCCGGCTCTTCTGGCCCCGCTCCCGGCCGCCCCCAGCCTGCCAGACCCAGGACTGAGGCGGAGGGCCGGAACCCTCCCCCACCCCACCCTCACCCCCCATGGGGACAGGTCTCTGGGGCTGCTGGCCAAGGGTGGGAGCCAGGGCCCTCTTGTCCGGAGAGCCCCAAGACTGATGATGAGCCCGAAAGGGAAGAGGCGCCATCTCTCGGGGGCTGAGGGCAGGAGAGGGGGATCTCTCTCCCCACTGTGCCCACTTCCTGCACACCCCTGCGCTGGAGGAAGGGAGGGGGCACCACCTCCCACCCACTGAGGGTGGGAGGGCTTTGGGGGGGAGATCGACAGAGTTTCAAGGGGAACCAGGAGTCAGAATGGCAGAAGGCGCTGCTGCCAAGGCCATCCCAGCCCCTCCGCTGCCACCCCCCACCCCGGCTCCCCCATCACCCGGGAGGAGAGGATGCCCCAACTAACGAACCCCCCGCTGGCCCTCGGGTCTCCCAAGTGGCTGGCTGCCCCGGTGGCTCCTCTCCAGTTAAGCCAGCTTGAGGAATCTTATTTATTTTATTTATTTACCCAAATTTGAACTAGTCTGTTGGGTTGGGGTTGGAAGGTGGCTGCTACCTGCAAGCCTTCCCAGTGCTGACAACCCCGGGGGCAGGCGAGGGGCGCCCCGTCCCCCACCATCGGCTGCACATCGCGCCCTCGGGCCCTGGCATGTCCCTGGTGCTACTGACCTCTCAAGGCTTCCTCCAATCTGGGGTCGGGGGACCCTGGGAGGTGCTTTCCAGACCGCTAATAAAAGACGATCTGCGTGAACGTGAACGCCACCAAGGCCCTCGTCACCAAGTTCTTTGGGGCGGGGAAGTGAGGAGGTGGGGGGACTTGGGCTATGGGAAACACAGACGGGGCAGGACCCCAGGCTGCTCGCTGGGCCGTAGGGAGGACGAAAGCAGGGACTTTTACTCATCGACAGGAGAGGAGATGCGTTGGACACTCAGGTTGAGTCCCAGGCACTTGTCTGGCTCTTTAGGCCCCTTTCTGGAAGTTTCTGTGGGGCATGGAGATCAGAGTGGGGAGGTCACACACTGCCCCACTAGGACTGGGGTCTTCAGCCACTCCCAAGGAAGATGGAGGTGGGTAGGGTTGGAGGAAGGGGGCAGACCTTACATGTGGGGTGCAGAACTGGAAAAGGAGGAAGAAGAACACCACCACCAGGAAGCCCACCAGGATGTGATGGAAGAGTCCAGGGCTCGAACCTGCTAGACAAGCAGGACCCTTAACTCCCTTCTGATGGCCCAATGGACAGGTCCAGGGCTGCTCTGCTCCAGGACCCAGCGGGGAGGGAGGCCCCTTCTCAAGCTGGTTCATACCTGAGTTAATGAACACGACGGGTTTCTCTCCAATAAACTGGGCCACAGCCAGGAGCCTGGCTTTGTCCGAGTCCGGATAATCGAAGAAGTCAGGTCTGTCTAAGAAGCGCGGAGACTTTGTCCTTAGGGCCGACGCCACAGCACGCTTGGGTCTGGGTGCTAGGACCCAAGCAAAGTATGTGACAATGGCCAAGCAGACCCCTGCCTTTAATTCGTGAGGCAGGGGCTGACTTGGGACCCTGTGAGACCACCCAGCCTTACTGTGGCTGTGGAGGTCCTTGATTTCCCTCAGGGTCAGCTGAGCATGCCACGACAAGGCCCTCGGTTGTTGGGGGGATGGGTGGGACTGGCAGGATGGGAGAGAAGAGTGGAAAGAAAAGGGGAGGGGGCAGGGTTGGGTTCTCAGTCCCTAGGCGGGCATCACTCTTTATGCCCCAGAGCTGCCTGCCTTCCCGCTGCTCCCAAGACAGCTTCTCACCAGTTTCAATGGTCCCCAGCGCAGCCAGCCATGCCCACACCAGCAGCTGTGGCCTCAGCCTCATAACTCCTATCATGAGGTGGGGGCTTTGTGATGTCACAGCCCAGAGCTGTTCTGATGGCACTTTGGGGTGAGGGGGAGAAAGTGCTAGGAGCCGGGACCCCTCCCCTCATCTCTCATCCTCATTAGAAGAGGAGAGGAGAGGCCTTCATCCTCTGGAATGTCACTGATGATAAAACCATAATGGTGGCAGCCCCAGCATTTACAAAGAGGAGGGATGGTGGCAGGGCCATCTTGCTGAAAGCCAGAACTAAGGGAAGCTGCATTTGGACAGCAGGCAGAGTTTGGGGCGACAGCACAGGGCCACACACCTCCAATTACCCCTTGCTTGGATCAGTCACAAGGAATATTTGTTTTATTTCTTTTCTTTTCTTTTTTTTTTTTTTTTGAGACAGGGTCTCCATCTGTCACCCAGGCTGGAGTGCAATGGCATGATCTCAGCTCACTACAGTGTCCGCGCCCTTGGTTCAAGCAATTCTCCTGCCTCAGCCTCCCAAGCAGCTGGGATTACAGGCATGCACCACCACACCTAGCTAATTTTTGTATTTTTAGTAGAAACAAGGTTTCACTATGTTGGCCAGGCTGGTCTTGAACTCCTGACCTCAGGTGATCCGCCTGCATTGGCATCCCAAAGTGGTGGGGATTACAGGAGTGAGCCACCGCGCCTGGCCTATTTTATTTATTTTAGAGACAAGATCTCACTCTGTCACCCAGGCTGGAGTACAGTGGTGTGATGACGGCATATTGCAACCTCGAACTCCTGGGTTCAAGTGATCCTCCCATGTCAGCCTCCTGAGTAGCTGGGACCACAGGCATGCACCACCATGCCTGGCTAATTTTTGCATTTTTATAGAGATTAGGTCTTGTTATGTTGCCCAGGTTGGTTTTGAACTCCTGGCCTCAGGTGATGCTCCAGCTTTAGCCTCCCAAAATGCTGAGATTACAGGCATGGGCCATGATGCCCAGCAGGTAGCATTTATTGAACACCTATTACTATGCTGGTTGGACTCCATTTATGGCCAAGTCCCTTGCACAGATTGATTCATTTACCCTTGGGCTAATCCTCGGAGCCAGGTACTCCTTTTTTTTTTTTTTTTTTTTTTGAAATGGAGTTTCACTCTGTCGGCCAGGCTGGAGTGCACTGGCATAATCTCGGCTCACTGCAACCTCCACCTCCTGGGTTCAAGCGATTTTCCTGCCTCAGCCTCCTGAATAGTGGGATTACAGCACTGACTACCACTGTCTGGCTAATTTTTGTATTTTTAGTAGAGACGGGGTTTCATCATGTTGGCCAGGTTGGTCTCTGACTCCTGAACTCAATGATCCGCCCGTCTCGGCCTCGCAAACTGTTGGGATTACAGGCGTGAGCCCTGGGCCCAGTCCAGAGGCAGGTACTCTTGCCTCCCTTACACACGGGAGGGAATCACGGCACAGTGGGGAAAGTAGTGTGGGCAATGCACACTTCCTGGGGGCGGGTGTTCCTTCCTAAGGCTTCCCCTTGCATCGTCATCCCCAGATCCAGGGGCACAGGGATCTCCCCCCATCCTCCCCTAAACCTGCCTCAGTGCTCAGCCGGGAACGACCCTGGGGTTAGGAACCGAGAGGAGTAGCAGGCATCTCCCACTAGATGGCAGCAGCGTCCGCGCCCGAGTCCCGGCTCCTACCCCGCGGGAAAGGCGCAGCCGGGCGAACTCAAGGGCCGCCTCCCGCCTCTTCCACAGGTTGCGTCTGCGGCTGCACGAAAACGGATGGCTGGGAATGGCCGTGGGGGTTTGTCGAGAGGAAGTCCCCTGGCCCTTTCCGAGACATACCTCTTGGCCATTCACGCGGCCTTGGCAGACTCCGCTCCCTGCGCCTCCGTTTCCCCTTCTGTGGCCGGCGGCTCCCCCGTGGCCACCCCATCTCCCATCTCTGCCACTCCCCACCAGCCATTTCCACTCCCGAGGCCCCGTGTCAGCTCAGGACAGTTCCCTTCTGATTGGCAGGTGGGCCTGTCTGTCACGGGCATGTTCCACCCCACCCAAGCCCAAGGACACTCCAGGGTCTCCTAAGTTTCACGACGAAGATGCGTGCTCAGCGGACTCTGCAGACCCAATGCCATGACTTCCCCCAAAGCCAGGCGTGTGTCTGTGCACGTGTGAGGTCCTCTGCAGCAACCGTGTGCAGAGAATGTGTGGGCTAGGACTCGGGGTACTTGCCATGAACCGCTTCAGTTCCTAAACAAGTAAAAAGCCCAGAGAGAGAGAAAGGAGGTAGGGGAAGAGGAGGGAAACTAATATCTACGGGACTGGCTCAAATGGCTGCTTCCCCCTGCGTTGTGCTGGTGGCTTGCTTTTTCCTTTGTTTGTTTGAGACAGGGTATTCCTCTGTCACCCAGGCTGGAGTGCAGCCTCGACCTCCTGTGCTCAAGCGATCCTCTCACCTCAACGTCCACAGGCATGCACCACACCTGTCTACTTTTGTTTTGTTTTGTTTTGTTTTGAGATGGAGCCTCATTTTGTCACCCAGGCTGGAGTGCAGTGGTGCAATCTTAGTTCACTGCAACCTCCACCTCCTGGGTTCAAGCGATTCTCCTGCCTCAGCTTCCCGAGTAGCTGAGATTACAGCTGCCCACCACCATGCCCGGCTAATTTTTGTATTTTTAGTAGAGACGGGTTTCACCATGTTGGCCAGGATGGTCTTGAACCCCTGACCTCAAGTGATCTGCCTGCCTCGGCCTCCCAAAGTGTTTACAAAGGGATTACAGGTGTGAGTCACCACACCCAGTCTACCTTTTTTTTCCTTTGTAGAGATGGAGACTTGCTATGTTGCCCAGGCTAGTGTCAAACTCCTGGGCATAAGTGATCCTCCCACTCTGGCCTCCCAAAGTGCTGGGATTATAAGTGTGAACCACCATGTGGGTCATTTCTAAGAAAGAGGAAGGGATTTATCCAAAGCCATGGGGCATATGAGAGATGGCAGAAGGGACTCCGTAACCTGGTTTTTGGGCCAGGTGTGGTGCTCATGCCTGTAATTCCAGCACTTTTGGAGGCCTAGATGGGTGGATCACTTGAGGCCAGGAGTTTGAGACCAACCTGGCCAACATGACAAAATCCCATTTCTACTAAAAAACCAAAAAAAGATTGAGTGTGGTGGCTCACACCTATAATCCCAGCACCCTGGGAGGCCGAGGCAAGTGGATCACCTGAAGTCAGGAGTTCCAGACCAGCCTGACCAATATGGTGAAACTCCGTCTCTACTAGAAATACAAAAATTAGCTGGGCGTGATGGCATGCGCCTGTAGTCCCAGCTACTAGAGAGGCTGAGACAGCGGAACTCTTAAACTCAGGAGGCGGAGGTTGCAGTGAGCCTAAATCACACCACTGCACTCCAACCTGGGCAACAGAGTAAAACTCAGTCTCCAAAAAAAAAAAAAAGCCTGGGCAAGGTGGCTCATGCCTATAATCCCAGCACGTTGGGAGGCCAAGGTGGGTGGATCACCTGAGGTCAGGAGTTTGAGACCAGCCTGGCCAACAGGGTGAAACCCCATCTCTACTAAAAAAAACAAAAACAAAAATTAGCTTGGTGTGGTGGCGGGCACTTGTAATCCCAGCTACTTTGGAGGCTAAGTTAGGAGAATTGCTTGAACCCAGGAGGGGGGAGGTTGCAGTGAGCCAAGATCGTACCGTTGCACTCCAACCTCGGGTGACAGAGCAAGACTCTATCTCGGAGAAAAAAAAAAAAAAAAAAGCTGGATGTGGTGATGTGCGCCTGTAGTCTCAGCTAGTTGGGAGGCTGAGGGAGGAGAATTGCTTGAGCCCAGTAAGTGGAGGTTGCAGTGAGCCGAGATCAGGCCACTGCACTCCAGCTGGGCGACATGGCAAGACTGTGTCTCAATAAATAAATAAATAACCTGGTTCCTGATGCTGGGCCAGGGCTCGTGCCCCAGGCCCACGTGCAACTGCTCCTTGAGGTTAGCTGAGAGAAGGGACACAGAGCCTATGGCCTTTGGGGTTGACTTTTGTTTCCACAAATGCCTCAAAACATACAGCTACTATCTCTCCCAGAAAAGGCTCTTTTGACCCAAACAATGCATTATCCATTCACTAATTTATCCAACCATGAAATAAACATGCTGAGCTCCCGCTATGCACTGGCTGGACTCCATTTATGGCTCAGAAATTATCAGGGCACAGTCCCTGCCTTCAGGAATGACAAGAGAGGAACTCACAGATGTGTATCATTCTAGTGTAGACGGGCAACTCTGGGTCATCTTATACCTCTGTCTCCACTCCCTCACCTTTAATGGACTCTTCAACTTCTTCTTCTCTCTTTTTTTTTTTTTTTTTTTTGTTGTTGTTTTTTGAGATGGAGTCTCACTCTGTCACCCAGGCTGGAGCGCAGTGCCGTGATCTCAGCTCACAGCCACCTCCACCTCCCGGGTTCAAGTGATTCTCTCACTTCAGCCTCCTGAGTAGCTGGGATTATACAGGCACCTGCTATCACGCCCAGCTAATTTTTGTATTTTTAGTAGAGACAGGGTTTTGCCATGTTGGCCAAGCTTGTCTCAAACTCCCGACCTCAGATGATCTGCCCACCTCTGCCTCCCAAAGTGCTGGGATTTCAGCTGTACACCAGCATGCCCGGCCAGTTCTTCAACCTCTTCTAATCTGGCTTCGTCCCCCACCACTCCACTGAAGCTGGTTTGAGCAAGTCCATGAATGAGCTCATAATCTGCCAAATCGAATGGTTCCCTCTCTTCCCATTCCGTCTGCCTCCCAGCAGCTGCACCTGTCCCTGACTCAGAGTCCCAGAGCCACACTCACCAATTCTCGGGACTCCTTCTCCAGCCAGCTCAGACTGGGGCCTTGTCGTGCTATCTATATTCGCTGCCTAGGTGATCTCATCCATACTCGTGGCTTTAAATACCATCTATATGCCAGTGACTCACAAATGTATATTTCCAGCCCAGACCTCTCCTCGGAGCTCCAGACTCCTCTATCCAGCTCCCTACTTGATGTCTGTTTGTGATGGCCAAAAACATCTCCAAGGCGATGGATCACAAATGGCGTCCTTGGTTCTGCTACTCCAGGTCTGCTCTTCTCCCATCTTTTCATCTCAGCAGATGGTCCCCTCCTTCCTCTAGATGGTCTGCCCAACACAGAAACCTAAGAATCATCCCAGATCCTTATCTCTCACCTAATTAACCCCAAATTGAGCCCTGTTAGGCCAGGTTCGGGGGCTCACGCCTGTAATCCCAGCACTTTGGGAAGCCGAGGTGGGAGGATCACTGGAGTCCAGGAGTTCAAGGCTGAAGTGAGCCGTGATCGTGCTGCTACACTCCAACCTGGGTGACATAGAATCTCTCCTGTAAAAGATAATAATAAAAAGACCTGTTGGTTCAATTTTCTTTTTTCTTTCTTTTTAATTTTTTTTTTTTTTTTTTTTTGAGACAGCGTCTCACTCTGTCACCCAGGCTGGAGTGCAGTGGTGCGATCATAGCTCACAGCAGCCTCGACCTCCCAGGCTCAAGTCATCTTTTGCCTCAGCCCCCAAGTAGCTGGGACTACATGCTGAAGTCACCATGCCCAGCTAACTTTTTCTTTTCTTTTCTAAGATTATTTTATTTTATTTTTTATTTTTAGTAGAGACAGGGTTTCACTGTGTTATCCAGGATGGTCTCAGTCTCCTGATCTTGTGATCCGCCCACCTCGGCCTCCCAAAGTGCTGGGATTACAGGCGTGAGCCACCGTGCCTGGCCCCAGCTAATATTTATTTATCTGTAGAAACAAGATTTCACTATGTTGCCCAGGCTAGTCTTGAACGCCTGGGCTCAAGAGATCCCACCTTGGCCTCTCAAAGTGCTGGGATTACAGTGCCCAGCCTCAATATTTTTTTCTTTTCTTTTTTTTTTCCAAGACAGTCTCACTCTGTTACCCAGGCTAGAGTGCAGTGGCGAAGTCTCGGCTCACTGCAACCTCCACCTCCTGGGTTCAAGTGGTTCTTGTGCCTCAGCCTCCTGAGTAGCTGGGATTACAGGTGTGTGCCACCAAGCCCACCTAATTTTTTTTTTTTTTTTTTTTTTTTTTGTATTTTAGTAGAGGTGGGGTTTCGCCATGTTGGTCTCGAACTCCTGGCCTCAAGCAATTCGCTTGCCTTGGCCTCCCAAAGTGCTGGGATTACAGGCGTGAGCCACTGCGCCCAGTAGTAGGTAATTTTTCAACCCTTTCCCTCCCTCTCCTTTTTGGAGTCCCCAGTGTCTCTTATGCTCATCTTTATTTACGTAGGTACGCAGTGTTTAGCTCTCACTTACAAACGAGAACATGTGGCATTTGATTTTCTGTTTCTGCATTAATTTGTTTATAGGCCATCTATAATGGCCTCCAGCTGCATCTATGTTGCTGCAAGGGATATAATTTCATTCTTTTTATGGCTGCATAGTATTCCATGACATATATGTACCACATTTTCTTTATCCAGTCCACTGTTGGTGGGCACCTAGGTTGATTCTGTATCTTTGCTATTGTGAACAGTGCTGTAATAAACACACAAGTGTGGGTGTATTTTTGGTAGAATGATTTCTTTGTTTCCTTTTTCTGTCTCTCTCTCTCTTTTTTTTTTTTTTTGGAAACACGGTTGTCACTTTGTCACTCAGGCTAGAGTACAGTGGCTCGATCTCGGCTCACTGCAGCCTCAAACTCCTGGGCTCAGTTGGTCCTCCTGCCTCAGTCTCCTGAGTAGCTAGGACTATGGTGCATGCCACCATTCTTTTTTTTTTTTTTTGAGACATGGCTTTGCCATGGTGACCAGGCTGGTACAATGATTTCTTTTCTGAATGTGCCATACTCTGGACTGCCTCCCAGCCTTGGCATACATCTCTGCCTGGAATACTCTTGCCCCGCGCTTGACCTGGCTAACTCCTCCTTATCTTTCAGGTGTCAGCTGAGACAACACCTCCTCTGGGAAGTGAGGTGTTAATCTTTGTTCCCTCCTATACCTCATAGGTTCTTGAGTTCCAATGGCTTTCTGGCCGTCCCCCTGTCCCCATGTCAGTTTCTCTGGAGGGGGGATTATCTGTGTATTTGTTTATCTTCCCTATGAGGCTGTGAAGTCACAGCTCATCGACCTTGGTCCTAGTTATATCCCTACAATTTTTTTTTTTTTTTTTTTTACTTTTTTTGAGACAGAGTCTTGCTGTGTTGCCAGGCTACAGCGCAGTGGCACGATCTCTGCTCACTGCAACCTCTGCCTCCCAGCTTCAAGCAATACCCCTGCCCCGGCTTCCCTAGTAGTTGGAACTACAGGCACATGCCACCACGCCCGGCTTTCTTGTATTTTAGTAGAGACAGGGTTTCATCCTGTTGGCCAGGCTGGTCTCCAGCTCCTGACCTCGTGATCCACCCGCCTTGGCTTCCCAAAGTGCTGGGATTACAGACACAAGCCACCACACCCTGCCTATCCCTACAATCTATAGTCGATAGTCAATATTTACTAAATAACTGGGTGACTGGTGCAAAAGCGTCCCGCCTCTGGACAAAACAGGGCTCAACACTGTCTGTCATTTTCCTCTGCAACTGACTTGAGCTCCAGCCTCACTATCACCTGCCTTCAACAAGTCTTTCTGGAGGCAAGCAGGGCTGGGTTTGAACAATCACCATGAGAAGGGAGCACAGGAGACAGGACTCTCGGCAGGTTCCTTGACCAGAATTGTCCCCCTCCCACCACTGCAGGCCCCCTGTACCCAGGCCATGAACAACCTTACTAAACTCACCGGCTCCCTTCATCCTGCCTCCTTTCTTATCCTGGAAAGCCACAAAGGAAACCTAATGCTTGCCTTTACTTTAGAAATATTGGCCCGGTGCAGTGGCTCATGCCTGTTATTCCAGCACTTTGGGAGGTCAAGGCGGGCAGATCACTTGAGGTCAGGAGTTCGCGACCAGCCTGGCCAACATGGTGAAACTCCATTTCTGCTAAAAATACAAAAATTAGCCAGGCGTGGTCGTGCACACCTGTAATCCCAGCTACTTGGGAGGCTGAGGCTTGAACCTGGGAGGTGGAGGTTGCAGTGAGCCAAGATCATGCCACTGCACTCAAGCCTGGGCAACAGAGCAAGACTCCATCTCAAAAAAAAACACTATATTAATTTGCTGAGCACAGTGGCTCACACGTGTAATCCCAGCACTTTGGGAGGCCGAGGTAGGAGGATGGAGTTGAAACCATCCTGGGCACCATAGTGAGACCCACCTCTACAAAATAAATAAATAAATAAAAACAGATTAGCCAGGCATGGTGGTGCATACCTATAGTCCCAGCTACTCAGGAGGCTGAAGCAAGAGGATCGCCTGAGTCCAAGAGTTCAAGGCTGTAGTGAGCTATGATCTTGCCACTGCACTCAGGCTGGGCAACAGAGTGAGACCCTGTCTCAAGAAAAAAAAGAAAAGAAAAGACAAAAATATCTTAATGTATTCTTTGGAACAGGTAACCTATGTATGTGGCATGAAATTCAAAAGATACAAAAGGACGTACTTGAAGAGTAAGTCTTTCCTCTTCCTGACCTGTCTCCCCACAGGTCACCATAGTTATAGTATCTTTTGTGTATTTATTCTTATTTATATATTTGTAAATGTTTTCACTCTCTCAGCTTGTCAAGTGACATAGTTACCATTTTCCTGTGCAGCTTCTAGAAACAATGTATCAACAACTAAACAAATATGGCTAATCTCTTACCCTCTCAAACAGCAGTATTCCAAGCGCCATCCTCTGCACTCGCTTTTTTTTTCTCCCCCCCCGAGATGGAGTCTTGCTCTGTTGCCCAGGCTGGAGTATAGTGGCACAATCTCGGCTCACTCTAACCTCTGCCTCTCAGGTTCAAGCGATTCTCCTGCCTCAGCCTTCCTGAGTAGCTGGGATTACAGGTGCGTGCCACACACCCAGCTAATTTTTGTAATTTTAGTAGAGACGGGATTTCAGCATGTTGGCCAGGCTGGTTTTGAACTCCTGACCTCATAATCCGCCCACCTCAGCCTACCAAAGTGCTGGCATTACAGGTGTGAGCCACCACATCTGGGCTGCACTTTGCTTTTCTAAGTTAAAATGAAACTGTGAAGATGATTCTAGGGCCAGGCGTAGTGGCTCACGCCAGTAATCCCAGCACTTTGGGAGGACGAGGTGGAGGATTGCTTCAGTCCAGGAGTTTGAGACCAGCCTGCCTGGGTGGTAATATACAAGTGAGACCTTGTATATTATAAAAATATATATATATATAGATAGATATAGATGATCCTAAACAAGAGCAAAACAGCCTCCTTTTTGTGGCTGCATACTATTTCACTGTATGGAATTACATCGTGACTGATTTAACTGGTCCCTACTTCTGGGTATCTTCGTGGTTTTCAATCTTTTGGAACATGCTGCAGTTAAGAATCTTGAACTTCTATTATTTGGCTCATGGATCGGCATATCTTTAAGATAAAATCCTAAAAGTGGAATTTCTGGGTCTAAGGATGTATATATATATATTTGAGACAGGGTCTCACTCTGTTACCCAGGTTGGAGTGCGGTGGAACAATTATATAGCTCACTGCAGCCTTGATCTCCTGGGCTCAAGGGACCCTCCCACCTCAGCTTCCTGAGTAGCTGGGACCACAGGCACACAGCACCATGCCCAGCTTTTTTTTTTTTTGCTGTTTTTTTTTTTTTTTTTGTAGAGACAGGGCCTTGCTATGTTGTCCAGGCTGGTCTTGAACTTCTGAGCTCAGGAAATGAGCCCACCTCTGTCTCTCAAAGAGCTGGGATTACAGGTGTGAGCCACCACACCCAGCTCAGACACTTTGATTTTACCCATTTTATGGGTAATAAGTGATATCTCAGTGTTTCTGTTTTGTTTTGTTTTGTTTGAGACGGAGTTTTGCTCTTGTTGCCCAGGCGGGAGTGCAGTCGCTCCGTCGTGGCTCACTGCAACCTTCCCCTCCCGGGTTCAAGCAATTCTCCTGCCTCAGCCTCCTGAAGCATGCGCCACCACATCTGACTAATTTTTTGTATTTTTAGTAGAGACAGGGTTTCGCTATGTTGACCAGACTGATCTCAAACTCCTGACCTCAGGTGATCCACACGCCTCCGCCTCCCAGCGTGCTGGGATTGCAGGAATGAGCCACTGCGCTCGGCCCCTCTCTCTTGACTTTACATTTCTCTTACTTTTTTTTTTGTTGTTTTTTTAAAGAGACTGCTTCTCATTATGTTGCCCAGGCAGGCTTCACTCAAGCAATCCTCTTGCCGCAGCCTCTAGAGTAGCTGGGATTACATGCACCACGCTCCGTCCCATTTCTCTTATTAAAAAAAAAACTGCGGTGAAGTACACATAACGAAATGTACCATCTTGACCATTTTTAAGGGTAAGGCTAGGTGTGTTAGGTATGTTTGCTTTGTTGTGCAACCAGATTTCTCTTTTAAATAACAGCATTTAGAGATGCCGACTTCGTGCCAGGCCGTTTGGGACACTAGGAACTCCCAGATGAATCAGCCACTCCAGTGAAACTCCCAGCTGGTGGGGGAGGCACTGGTGAAATGGTGCGGGCAGAGCGAAGTCCTCACGGCGCTGGAGCTGAGGGGCAGAGCGGGATGCCCCAGGAAGGCTCCTAGGAAGAGGGGGACCCAGGGTGACTCCCTGAGGAAGCACGACTCCCAGGTAGAGGAGTGTATGTGAGCCAAGATCCTAGGCCTGAGCCGTCTAGCTGTGTCCCAGGAACTGCAGGAAACGGTTGGGCGAGTCAGTCAGTGGTGGGCAGTGGGGGATGATGAGCCCTTTCGTGTTTCGGGATGGTAAGTTTGGGGCACAGGAGAGTGAAGATCGCTGGCCAGGGGTGGACTGACAGTCCATGGCAGGTGCAGGGGCAGGGCATGGGGCGGAGTCGGCCTGGGGGTGGCAGGGTTTGGGTGAGAAATGGTAGCCCATGGGGAATTGCCACGGCAGGGCTCTAGGGCCTTCAAAGCCAAGCCCCGACACCCTTCCCCCATCTGCGGTGCAAAACTGGAGAAGGCAGGGGGCAGGGTGAGGGAGGTTGGTTCCCAAAGGAGATGCCACCCCCGTTAAGGGGACACAGGCCCCCGGAAGTTGGGTTGGGCCACAAGGAGAGAGGCCTGAACGACCAAAGGGAGGGGGCGTGGGGAAGCGGCAGCCTCAGACCTCTGCCTCCTCCCTCAGACCGTGAGGCTCCCCCAACCCGGCCCGGGGCACCTCGACATCCCTGGCCTGCGATAGCAGGCGGATCAGACCTGCGGCCCCTCTCCGCCCCTGGGTCCCTACGGACCTGGAGAGCGGAGGACAGAGGCCCTAGCTCCCTGCAGGGGAAGGGCGTGAAGACGCGCGGGGCCGGGGGGGGGGGGGTGCGGAGGGGGGGAGATGAGCCGACGTCGCCATGGTAACAAGGCCGGTGGTCCGGCCCTGGGGACCCGGGAGGGAGGGAGGTAGGGAAGGAGAGAAGGAGGCGCCGTAGCAGCGCGCGCGGGCGGGAGCGGGGGCCCGGGTCTCCCAGGAGGAGTGGGGAACACCCGGCGATTCTGCCGGCCGCTTCCCGGTGGCGCAGGGATCCCGCGTGTTTGCGAGTGCGTGTGCGTGCGAAGTTCTCTGGATGAGTGTGCCAGCGCGCGCCTGGGGGGTGTGCAAGCGTGTGAGCGTGCATACGTGGGCACGGGCGTGTGCGCGCGGGGGTGCCCGGCTGGATGTGTACACTCGAGTGTGTGCCGGCCCGCGTGCCCCTGCGTGAGTGTGCGCGCGCGAGCACACGTGTCTGTGTGTGCGCTCGCGTGCGCTACCGAGCGGGCCCTGGGTGGGAGCCCAGATCCCGCCCCCTCCCCAGCCCCGGCGCCCCTCCCCGCCCCCCCGCCGGCGGCGCCGGCTGCATCCTCGCCTCCACCTCGCTCACCCCCCTCCTCCCCTCACTTTTCTCGGCTCTCCTTCACTGTCAAGGCTCACACCGCCGGACTCCGCGCTCTCCTCGCCCGCCGCCCTGGGGATCGCCGGCCGCCGCCGCCCAGTCTGCGCCCGCCGTTCCCCTAGTACCTGGGCACCTGTTGGAGGCAGAGACAGGTGCAGGGGGCTGGGCAGGCCGAGGGCGTGAAGGTGCGGGGGAGCGTGCCAGCCTGTGTGCGCTACGGGGGAGCCTGAGGTGGCATCTGAGGCTGGGGTCTCCACCGTGGGCTGCGGTGAGCGCGCGGGGGAACCAGGCAGGCAGACAGGTCCTGGGGCTGAATGAAGGGACAGTGGGGAGTGGGAGCTTAGAGGGGTGGGTGATAACCTGACCAGACCAGCGCCTGCTGCAGAGGAGGACAGAGCCTCCGAGAAACAGAGGCGGGGCCCTACAGGGCCCCTTGAGGGACCGACAGGCTCTGGAGCAGATGGGGAGCTCGGGAGGAGAGGAAGGAGCTGGCAAGATGATACAGGGAAACCTAAAGGTGGCTGGGTGAGGACGGGGTGGTGCAGCCTCGATCTCTGAGACGAGTGGGTTGGCAGCCCAGCCCCCTGGAGCCGGCCTGGGGTCTGCAGGGCCCAGGCCTCCCCGCCTGCCACCAGCTGGCACAGGCCACCCTCTCCCTCGACCTAGGAAGGGAGGCCAGTGAGGGCCCGGCAGACCCAGGAGGCTGTTGCCTGGCTCTCAGCCAGGACGGTTAGGTATGAGGAGTTGGTCCTGGGCTCACTGGCTCACACCGGCCTCCCCCAGCCAGGGGTGCTGCATGAGGGGCCGCAGGGGCGACCGCATGACCATCAACATCCAGGAGCACATGGCCATCAACGTGTGCCCCGGGCCCATCCGGCCCATCCGCCAGATCTCTGACTACTTCCCCCGCCGGGGACCAGGACCTGAAGGGGGTGGCGGGGGCGGTGGGGACGCCCCCGCCCATCTGGCCCCCCTGGCTCTGGCCGCCCCTGCAGCCCTCCTTGGGGCCACCACGCCTGAGGATGGTGCAGAGGTGGACAGCTATGACTCTGATGATGGCAGTGAGTCTGGGGGCTTGGAGGCCCCACATGCTGGTGGGGGTCTCCAGGCTTGCTGTGGGGGGGGTGGGGGGGATCAGCCCTGCTGGGTATGCATGCAGGAGGAGGGCAGTGGAGGTGGGGGTGGCGGGGACAGCCGATACAGCTGCAGTCAGCGTGGAGATTACAGCTTCAGCAAGGCTCAATATTCAATATTTCTGCTGAGACACTCCACCACCCACACAGCCCCAGTTGCGGCTGAGCCAGGGACCCAGAGGCATACACGCACGGGCCCACTCAGCCTCTTGCACACACACTCACAGGTGGGCAGAGGGAGACACATGCAGCCAATGCCCGCCTGCCGGCCTCTCGCACACACCTGTCTCCAAACAGACCCACACTGCCTTTCTTCTCTCCAGCCGCCCTGGGCACGCTGAGTTGACCTTCTCTATGACCGGGCCTCTTGTACTCTGCACTGTAGCATCCTAGGGCCAAGGTGGGCACTCTCTGCCTCCCAAGCCCACGTGCGACCCCCAGAGGGGTGGGTTTCCATCGCTCCCTTCCCAGGCCTGCTCCTTCCTTCTCACCCCTGCGCCCTCCTTCTGGGCCCCTCCCGGGTCCAGCTCTACAAGAGGGGAGGGGAGAGAGGTGCCGGGAGCCTCCAGCCCTCTCCCCTCCCCTCCGCTCCAGGGCCTCAAGCCCATGGATTTCAATGGCCTCGCAGACCCCTATGTCAAGCTGCACCTGCTGCCTGGAGCCTGTAAGGTAATAGCTTCCTCTCCCCTCCCAGCCCGCTGCCCATGCCTTCAGCTGCCCTGTGGCCGGAGGACAGGTATTAGAACGTTTCATCCCCACACCCCAGGCCAATAAGCTAAAAACGAAGACTCAGAGGAACACGCTGAATCCTGTGTGGAATGAGGACCTGACGTACAGCGGCATCACAGATGACGACATCACACACAAGGTTCTCAGGGTGAGGGCCCCCCTCCCTGCCACCCAGGATCCGAGTCCAGCAGCAGCTCGGGGACAGCTGTCATTGTAACTGCTGGTTGATCTATATCCCATTAAGCCCCTAACCTCTCTGATGCTCAAGAACCATCAGTGGCTCCCTATTCCCTTTGGCAGTAGGCCAAAATATTTCCCTGCCATTCCTGCCCCCTAAATATCTCCTGCAGGCAGGGCGTAGTGGCCCACACCTGTAATCCCAGCACTTTGGGAGGCCGAGGTGGGCCAATCACTTGAGGTCAGGAGTTGAGACTACCCTGGCCAACATGGTGAAACGCTGTCTCTACTAAAAATACAAAAGTTAGCTGGGCATGGTGGCATATGTCTGTAATCCCAGCTACTCGGGAGGCTGAGGCAGGAGGACTGCTTGAACCCAGGAAGTGGAAGCTGCAGTAACCAGAGATCATACCACTGCACTTTTGCCTGGGTGACAGAGCGAGACTCTCTCAAAACAAAACAAAACAAAAACAAGTATTTCCTACCTCTCAAACAGAGGACTCCCAACTGGCCAGTTTCACAACTCCTGAACTTTTCCCGTTCTGTTTTTTATCTGGAAAGCTCCTCCTGGCTAGCCTAAATTCCACTCATCTGGGGCTCAGTCCAAGCTCTGCCCACTCCTGAAAGTGTTCCTGGGTCGCTGAGACCCCTTCTCAGACGCTGCAGCTTTGGTCTGCCCCCTCTGTGCCCTGAGTTCCCTTAAAATCTCTAAGGAGTGAAGTCTTCAGGGACTGGAAAGTTACGCCATCATCCCAGGAGATGATGTGGGAGAGTATCCCCTCAAGTCAGGCGGTGGGCAGCGAAACCCAGGCTCCAGAGAGACCTCTGCCTTTGTGCTTGGATCTGCAGCCCGGGACCCTTCCCCTGATGGTCAGGGCTGTGTGGCAGAGAGGCCACCTTGGTGTCGGGTACACGGGTGAAATGGAGGGGAGGCCAGAGGCCAAAATCAGAATGAGCCTCAAAATGACTGAGCACTCCCCCAGTGCCCAGCCTGGACTAAGCATTTTCACCTTTCTTTCTTTCCCTTGATTCTCTCCATTTTACAGATGGGAATTGAGGCATAGGGAGATTAAGTGACTTGCCCCAGGTCACACAGGTGGTTCAGAAGTGGCAGGGCTGGGATCTGCCTGCCCTCCATGCCACAGATGGCCGACGTGGCAGTGGGTCACAGCAGAGGTAGAGCAGGCGCTGCGGGAGGATGGGTGGCTGGAGAACAGTCATTTCTCAGTCGCTGGGCTCATGAATCCCTGTGGGGGCTGGCTCTGTGCTGCATGCAGGAAAAGGACGGGGGTCCCAAGGAGGCATGGGATCCTCCTCTGGCTGCCCAAGGCTCCAAGGTCCTTCCAGCTCTCATGGCCTGTGTCTGTGGCCACATCTAACTAACTTGGTGTTTGGCTTCTGCCCCCCAGGCCCTGAGTGGAGGCAGTGAGTGGTGCTCCAAAATTTCTGAGGGCTTCCCGCAGAGGCTGAGCAGCTCCTGATGGACCAGGGACAGCTGGGTGGCTGCTGAGGGAGGGGACAGAGGACTGGGCAAATCTGCTTGTCCTTCTCAAGTGCCAGCCCATCTTCCAGATGAGATAGAGTATTTAGGGCAGAGCTGGTCTGAGGCCCTTCCTCCAGGCTGGAACGGGGCTCAGGTATCCCTGGGGCCCTGACACTGCAGTTCCCCCCCCCCAGGATTGCCGTGTGTGACGAGGACAAGCTGAGCCACAATGAGTTTATTGGGGGAGATCGCGTGCCACTCCGCCGCCTCAAGCCTTCGCAGAGAAGCATTTTAACATCTGCCTCGAGCGCCAGGTCCCGGTCTGTGTGGGGGGCAGGCTCAGGGGTGCCGGAGGAGGGGGCCCTGCAGGAGTGCCGGAGTGGAGGCCAGCGTTCCAGAACCTTCTCTTTGCCCCCTCAGCTGGCGTCCCCCTCTTCCATGTCGGCAGCACTGAGGGGCATCTCCTGTTACCTGAAGGAGGTGAGGCACCTCGCAGGAACAGGGATGCATGTGAGTGGGAGGTGATGGGGGCCCAGGCTGACCCTGCGTCTGTGCCCCGCAGCTGGAGCAGGCAGAGCAGGGGCCGGGGCTGCTGGAGGAGCGTGGCCGTATCCTGCTGAGTCTCAGCTACAGCTCGAGGCGCCGGGGACTGCTGGTAGGCATCTTGCGCTGTGCCCACCTGGCTGCCATGGATGTCAACGGTTACTTCGGACCCCTACGTCAAGACGTGAGCCCTTGCGCTGAGCCTCTCCTCCCCCAGGGAGCCTGCCCCTGCCCGAATAGGGCATGGCCTGTCCCTGACCCCTCGGTTCCTCTCCCTCCAACACACCCCCAGGTACCTGAGGCCTGACGTGGACAAGAAATCCAAGCATAAGACGTGTGTGAAGAAGAAGACTCTCAACCCAGAATTTAACGAGGTACGCGGGTGGGGCCAGATGCAGAGGCAGGCCAGGGAGGGGCTGGGGGGCTGAGGAGTCAGCTCACGAATGGGCGGCCGGCCTTGTCCCCAGGAGTTTTTCTACGAGATAGAGCTCTCCACTCTGGCCACCAAGACCCTTGAAGTCACCGTCTGGGACTATGACATTGGCAAATCCAATGACTTCATCGGTGAGGGGAGGAGCTGGCTGTGGGTGCCGCGGGAGGGTAAGTGCCAGGGAGGTGGCCCTGACTCTACCACTTGCTCCCCCCAGGTGGCGTGTCCCTCGGGCCAGGTGCCCGAGGCGAGGCCCGTAAGCACTGGAGCGACTGCCTGCAGCAGCCGGATGCAGCCCTGGAGCGCTGGCACACCCTGACCAGTGAGCTGCCCCCTGCGGCCGGTGCTCTGTCCTCAGCCTGAGTGGACAGCAGTGCCCTGCACAGGCCCATCGGGCCGGGCCCAGTACCCAACCTTCGCACGAGTGTGTTGCATGTTTACACGGGGTGGGTTGCCCCCACCCTGCACTACCTGTCTTATTTTTGTGAGTCTCAGTTACCCGGGTCTGTCTGCTCGTCAAGGGCTGTGGAGTTCTATATACACATATGCAAACCTCCTGCCTGACTCGCTAGTCCCTGCAAATATGCAAACACCCCATCCTCTCTGCATACCAGGGCAGTGCTCAGAGCCTGGCCCCAGGCCCTTGAGCTCCTCACTCCTGCCTCTCCAGGCTGCCCCGTCCCCTCTCCCCCCCCACAGGGAGGAGGTCGGATTAGGGGAGGTTCAGAGGAGGAGAATGCCTCAAAAAAAAAAAAAGAAAGAAAGAAAGAAAAGGACAAAAAAAACAACCCAGAGCCACTCCTTTAATACAGAAACTTCATTAAAAAACCTAGCCCCGTACAGCTGCCCTTTTAAAGGGGTGGCAATCGCAGGGTCTCCGCTTCTCCAGCAGGTGGCAGATGCTCCCAGCCACTAGTTTAACTGTCCCCTGGATGGAGCCAGGGTTTGAAGGCAGGGCCCCTGCCACCCTCCTGGGGGACACCCGTGCATGTTTACGCCTTTTCTGGTTGTGTCAGTAGCCGGAGCATGGCAGCTGGGCATCAATAAACACCTCCGGGAAGCTGGGCTTGTGTGTGCTGCACAGGGAGGCGCCGGGTGGGGCTGCGGTGGGCGTGGCACAACGTTGCAATCACTCCGGGATGTCGATCACCAGGTCATCGTCCCCATCTAGGGCATCGTCCCCGCTACCTGCGTCGCTGAACATCTGCCGAGGGACTGTGCTCAGGATCGTAGGGGGGGGGCATCTTGGGGGGCGGGAGGGGGGTCAGGGCTGTCCCGACCCCGGCCCCAGAACCCCGGCCAGGGAAGGTCAGCGGCCCTCCCACAGGGCAGTCAGGGGGTCCCACCGCCATCTGCAGCAGGGGGAAGAAACACAGGGGGGCTAGTCAGGGAGGCACTGGGGCCTCAGGGGACTGGGCCCTGCCCCCCAGGGCAGCTCTGGGGAGAGGGAAGGGGCCCTGGGCACAGCCGGGCCAGCCAATGCTGCACTCAGGGCCTGCCCACCCTCAGCCCCTCGTGAGCCTCAAAGCAGCAAGTGCCTGGGGGTGGTGATGGACGTGAGATGAGGGGATGGGGGTGTCTCACAGGAAACCGGGATGGAAAGGCCCGGCCCTGCCCTCTCTAGGGAGGCGCCTGGGCTGCCCTGAGGCGGGTTAAGCCAGAGGCGGAGTCGGTCTGGAGTGCCTGCCTGCCTGCTGCTGGGTCCCGAAGGTGCCACCTGCCGCCACCGGCTTCTTCTCCCTCCTCCTCCTCTTCTCCCTCTTCTTCTGCGGGACTCACTGGTTCAGTGGAGGGTATCATAGGCTGCCTGAGCCTGGAGCCCTGGCGGCTTCTCTGCCCCCCAGAAGCTTCTATTATGTCTTGGATGGGCCCCTCCTCAGGATCCCCCGCAGCCACGGCCTAGGCCCAGCCCTCCTCTCGGCTCACCTGGGCTGCGGTCCCAGCCTCCTAACTGGACTCCCTGCCTGCAGCCTCTCCCAGATCCAGCTCCTCCGCACTGCAGCCAGAGCACGCGCTCTAAAACACAGACCTAGCGCGTCACCGCGCCACTCGGGGCCTCAGGACGGGAGTGCCGCCTGCCAGATGACAGGTGGCCCGTCCACCTGGGCATCCTGCTCTATTTGTCAGAAGTCCTTTGTCCTCTGAGGCTGGGATGTGACCTGCCCAACTCTCCAGCCCCCCACTGCCAGGTCCTCACAGACCCTCCCAGAGAGCTCTGTGGGTCTCCTCTGCAGTCCCCATGCTTTGTCTGTGGGCATAAACCGGGCACCTGCTGTGTGCCAGGTGGTTTCTGTTAATGCCTTCCCAGCTTCAGGATGCTGGGGAGCAGGAGGAGGTCAGGTGCCAGCAGAGGAGGCTGAGTCTGGCGTGGACACGGAGGCGCTAAGGCACAGTCCTGCTGAGTCCTGAGGGGCAGTGTCCAGTCTGGCCCTGGGCTAGGTGCTGGGTGGGCTGGCAGGAAATGCCATGCGTGGTCTCCAGTGGCCCTTCTGAGTGTCACATTTGGCCCTGTGACCTCTTCTTTGCTTCCTAAGGAGCCCCCACCCTCACCTCTGCTCCTGGGGTGGCATGAGAGCCAGGGTGGGTCAGGCCTCAGGATATAGGAGGTGAGGGGGATAGATGGACAACAGATGGGGGCCCAGCTCTGAGCAGCAACCTCTTGCCCTGTCCCAGGCGCCCTCATGTACACACAGGGAGCAGGCATGCGTGCTCGACTGGAAAGGCTGCTGCACGAGGACCATCCCCTCCTCTGCCTACCACCTCTCCTTGCCCGCTGTGCACAGCACGTCCCACCCTGGCCTGGACTTCCCCAGTGGCGTCCTTAGCCTGACTGGCAGCAGCTCACATTTCTCTGTGCCTTACTAAGGGCCAGGCATGCGGCCAGCGCTTTCATCCCTTCACTCACTTTCTCTGCACAATGATGCTAGTGAACAGAGAAGACAGCTGTGGCTCCAGGCGTGAAACGACACGCCGAGGTCGCACGGTGAGTACTGGAAGAGGTGGGACTCAAACTTGGCCAAGTCCAACTTAGGCCTGACAGAACCAACCTGCTTCTGTCTTCACAGCTGTCCCTCCTCTGCTTTAACTCCCTTCCTTCCATCTCCTCGCACCAAGTCCCCCGGATCCTTCAGGGACCCCCACTCCCCTGACAGTCACAGGCAAACTCCCATTTTCAGACGGGCGTCTAGGCCTTCCATGACCCAGCCCCACCTGGTTCATCTTGCTAATGTTGTGTCTCTTACCACTCCTGCTCCGGCCCAGGCAGCACTCACTGTGGCCCTGTTTCCCTTCCCACCATGGCCTCAGCTGGGAATATCCAAATCCACTCACCCGGGGCTCACACGTTCTCCTCGCTGAGGCCTTTCCTGGCTTCTTCCTGCCTCCCTGCACAGCCATGGACCCGTGCCACCCTCCCAAACCTTCTCTCCAGAACATCCAGAACTTTGCTCTAGGACGGGACTCCACTTTAGGACTCAACACCCAGCCAGAAAGCCTCAAAGTGCCCCCCTATGCCACGCCACCCCTACCCTGCCTGCCACCCCCTGCTAACAACCAGGACCAGTACTGTCACCTCTGCTTCTCAGGTTCAGGAGGTGAAGTCTCACAGGGCCAAGGGCAGAGTTGGGATTCGAGCTCCAGATCCTGCACTCCAGACCACCGCAAATGTGGCCTCTCATTCTGCTTCTGGCTCCAGAACCCTGAGAGCTGCCCAGCTGGTCCCCCACTCAGCTCGGTCCCCCGGCCCATCCCCCATCTCTCCTAAGGCTTGCGTCTACCGCCAGCCTGGCAGCTTGCAAATGCCCAGCCCCTCACGGGCCGCTGTCTAGCCGTCTTCCAGATGGCACCTGATGCGTCTGCGGCCAGACTCAGCTTCCCTCCAAGCCTGTGCTCCCACAGCCCTCCCATCTTGAGGGAGGGCGACTCCACTCATACTCAGGCTACAGCCCTGCAGGTATCCTGGCCTCTCTCCCGCACAGCCCACACCGGGTCCTCCAGGAAATCCCGAGGCTCATTCTCTGAAATGGGTCTGCAGCCCCTTCTGGACCCTCTGCCTGGTTTACCGAGGTGGCCTCCTCACTCCCATCCCGACTCACCCCATCGCTCACCCCGTCTGTTCTATGACCACTGGTGTCCGAAATTTAGTTAAGATGCAATGAGATCAGACTCCCTTCCATGCCTGCATCCTGAGTCCCGCCGGGGAACTGTCCTCTCCAAGGCTTCATTCACAGCGAAGCCTGCTCAGTGGCACCTCAGGAGCTCCCACCTCTGACCTGCTCCAGGACCCATGTCCCTGCTGACTTTCCTCCCTGACACAGATTCCTTCTAGATCCTGCAACAAGCCCAGCTTGCATCCTCCCAGGGTCTCTGCCGACCGAAACACGGCCCAGGAGCCACACGGCTTTCTGTCATTTCCTGTGTCTCTGATCAAAGAACATCCCAGACTGCTGGGCCCAAAGTGTCAGCTTTGTCCCCAGGAGTCCCCACGCTTTGTACCTCACTCCGTTCTTCTCCACAGGTACCTATTTTTCTGGTATGTTTTCTGCCTATCTTGCTAGAACGTGAGCTCCATGAGGGCAGGGACTGGTCGGCTTTGTTCACTGCCACGTATCTGCTGCAGCTGGGACAGTGCCTGGCCCACAGGAGGCACTCCAGGGGTGCTTGTTGGTCACATCAAGTGGGACCACTTGCCCTACAGGTGCCAAGTCTAGGAGGCCTAGAGGGCAGCAGAGACCTGCTCAAGGCCACGTGGTTTCTAACGGGCAGTCTTGACTTGAAGATCCCATAATCCTGCCCCGGTCTGGGGCTGCCGGGCATCACAGAACATGCCCACCTGGGAAAAGGAGCCTGGCCCTGCTACGCTGCAGCCGTGAAAGGGCAGACCCCCAGCATTGACACGCGGGGTCCCCCAAGGCTGGTTCTGCCCTGATTTGTCTCCACACGGGCCTGTGAGCCGGGACTCCTCTGGTCCACCCCTCAGTGCAGAGCGATGGCTGGGTTCCCTGCAGCCCCAAATCAACCGTTAGGGTTCTCTGACAGGCCCCCGCCTTGAGCCTCCCTCAGGTGGCTGTCCTCCTGCCGTCCTGCCCCTCCCTAGCGCCCCCACGTCAGGGTACCTTGAGTTTCCGGGGCAGGCGGGCCCGTTTCTCCGCTTGGGCCTCAGGGGGCTGGGCTCGGGCAGCTGCAGGGCCAGGTAGTCAGAAGGGAATGGGGGGTAGCGGGGGGGGGAGGCCAGCTGTGGGCGGGAGTAGGGATGGAGATGGGAGGCGGAGTGGACAGGGTGAGGGTGGGGGGAAGAAATGCAAACAAAAGGAAGATGGAAAAACAAAAGAGATGGTGATGAGTGCGGCTCCCGGGGCTCCTGAGCACAGAAGGGGGGGGGGGCAGCAGCAGGACGCTGTCCTGGGCTCTGCTCTCCTCAGTCACGCCTGGCCCCGTTCCTACACCAGAGAGAAGGGGGCAGCCCCCACTCACACCCTCCACGGGACACTTGCTGGCCACACCCAGACAGATGTCCCCAGAGTTGGGCTCGTCTTGCCCCGAGGCCCAGCCCTTCTGCCCAAATGACGCCACCTCACTCCCAGGCATTTTAGTTCGACACTTCCCACCCCTGACCCCAACTCACCGAGCTCAGGTACGGGGAGGGGACCCCCGGAGGCCTGAAGGGGAAACCCTGTTGAAGGAGGCAGGGAGAGGCTGGAGGGAGAGGGGGCCCTCCCCCCAGCGGAGGGCTTCTCTTCCTGGAGAAAGGACAGGAGGGGTCAGAGGTGGCTAGGAGCCCAGGCAGTCCACCTGACCCTCCCCAGCGAGAGGAATGCATCTTCTCACCTCTTAGGGGCCGGTGTGTCCGACAACTTGGGTGTCCCCTCTGTCTCGCTGTTATCTGAAGATGCAGTGGCATCTGAGTCTGTGACAGGAACAGCTGGTCAGTAGGGGTGGGGGAATCCTAGTCCATCCCAGAAGGGTATAAACTCCTCTACACTGCAGAAGGGTGCCAGAGGACCAAGCACGGGGCTCACGCCTAGAATCCCAGCACCGTGAGAGGCCAAGGTGGGTAGACTGCTTGAGGCCAGGAGTTCAAGAGGAGCTTGGACAACCTAGCGAGACCTCATCTCTACTAAAAACAAAAACAATTATACACATCATGGTGGTGTGTGCCTGTAGTCCCAGCTACTCAGTAGGCTGAGGCAGGAGAACTGCTTGGAGATTGAGGCTGCAGTGAGCCGTGACCATAACACTGTACACCAGCTTGGGAGACAGAGCAAGACCCTGTCTCAAAAAAAACAAACAAACCAAAAACCCAACAGAAGGGCCCCTGGGGGAATCTGACTCACCAGCTGGTGGGCACATCCATGCACACACACACCCATGCTGTCCCAGGGGGCCCACAGCCTCTCTAGCCTCCCCAGCCTCCCCTCCCGCTCACATTCCTCCATAACACACCTGCCATGCATGGAAAGGGTGCCAGCCTCCTTCCCACTTACCACCTCTCCTTATCATCAGACCATCCAAGGAGGATGGGAAGGGCAGTACCTCCACTTGTCACGAGGTCACCAAGGCTCAGAAAGTAAGGTGTGACACTGCGACTCCAACCCAGGTCTGTGACTCCTTGGCTATTTGATGCCACTCATTCCTTGCCTCTGAGCAGAGCTGACTTCAGCTCCTGCCTCAGCTCCATTCTCCATAACCAGGGCCTGTTCACCCACCCCTCATCCTCCCCTTCATCTACTGCTCCCCCACGCCAACTGCCACAGGTCAGACCACCAGCATGTCAAAATAACCTGCTGAGTAGTCTCACCTCACCCTGCCACCCACAGTCCAACTCCAACTCCAGAGGGACCTAAAACCGACCTGGTCACATCCTTCTTGATGATATCCCCCCACTAACTGGATGAATTCTTAGTGCTTCTTAATCTGGCTCCAACATATCTTTCTGGTCAACTAACATAACTGTACTCTTCTCACCACAACCTCCGCTTCCCAGGTTCAAGTGATTCTCCTGCCTCAGCCTCCCAAGTAGCCAGGACTACAGGCACTTGCCACCATGCCCAGCTAATTTTTCTATTTTTAGTAGAGACGGGGTTTCACCATATTGGCCAGGCTGGTCTCGAACTCCTGACCCCATGATCCACCTGCCTCCGCCTCCCAAAGTGCTAGGATTACAGGCGTGAGCCACCGCACCTGGCCCATAACTGTACTCTTTACAGCACACTGACCTATTTCCTCAAAAAAGAAATGTATTTTCTAGTTCAGTGCCTCTACCTAGAAAGGCCATCTTTCACTGACCAAACGACTGCTACACATAGAGGCTGTTGCCAATGCCTCTGCTCAGACAGACCCTTTAAGGAGCAGATTAAACGCCACCTCCTTTTAGAAGTCTTCCAGAATCCCTCAAGCCCAATTAACTGCAGGCTCTCCTGGAACCCTCTACTCTCATTTGTCATGGCTATCCCCCACACTGTGCTGAAGAGCATCGTTTGTGTCTCCCTCACCAGGCCGTGGGCTTCCATGACAGGAGGGGGGCCCACATCGCTGGCTCTTCCTTCTCAGATGCAACCCACTCTGGCCATGAACATGCTGGGTTCTCTCCTACGAGGCAGGAGCCCTGAAATCCCCTCAAATAGGACGTTAACTGGAAGCCCTTAGGGAAGGGAGAGGCAGGGAATGAGAGGCTACAGTAAGAGCCAAACCTCCTACTATGATCTACCTGAGTGGGCCCCTGCCTATTTCCCTAACCTCATCTTCAGTACTCCCAGAGCAAGCGAATGGTATCATGTGTTGCAACAAAACACTATGTCCCAAAACATGGCTGGCTGCTACATGCCAATCCCTGCCTCAGACCAATGTTTAAAGGCACTGTGGAGAGGTGATTCTACATGACGTGGCCTATGAGGGTCCCACCCAGGAATAGGCCCACAAATGCCCAGCTCAGGGCTTTTTCAAACTGTGGGTCTCAATCCATTAGTGGAGGTCATGAAATCAGTGTATTGGTTTGCAACCAGCATTAAAAGAAGGAGAAAAAGCAGTCTAAAAAGTGTCCGGTTCAGGTGAAGTCTTCCTAAGGCAAAAAAAAAAAAAAAAAAGTATCCGGATAAACTGGTACAGTGATCTTAAAAACGTTTTGGCTGGGTGCAGTGGCTCACGCTTGTAATCATTAGCACTGTGGGAGGCTGAGGCAGGTGGATCACAAGGTCAGGAGTTTGAAATCAGCCTGGCCAACATGGTGAAACCCCATCTCTACTAAAAATACAAAATTAGCTAGGCATGCTGGCAGGCACCTATAATCCCAGCTACTTGGGAGGCTGAGGCAGAAGATATTGCTTGAACTCAGGAGGTAGAGGTTGCAGTGAGCTGAGATCACGCCACTGCACTCCAGCCTGGGCGACAAGAGAGAGACTGCATCTCAAAAAAAAAGTTTTGTTAAACTTTGTTTTGTAGGTATGTATATTGAGCCCTGGTCATGATGTAAAATATAGTTAAATGCAGACAATACTTAAATAAGGGAGGAAAACAGTGCTCTCTCTTCTTCATTCCTCTTGCTCTTCAACCAACCCCAGCCCAGGGCACCTGAATGTGTTATTCCTCCAGGACAGCTCTAGCTTACTTCTTCACAAGGTTGGTTTCTTTATTTTTTTTGAAACAGTCTTGCCCTGTCTCCCAGGCTGGAGCACACTGGCACAATCACGGCTCACTGCAGCCTCAACCTTTTAGGCAAGGGATCCTCCTGGTTCTGCCTCCCAAGTAGCTGGGACCACATGTGTGCACCACTATGTACGGCTAATTTTTTTTTTTTAATTGACGTGGGGGGTCTCACTAGGTTGCCCAGGCCGGAAGGCTGGTTTCTTATCTGGTCCCAACTCAGCCGTCACTTGTGAAAGGCCTCTCTTGAGTACTCTGTTCAGACGTTGCCTGCTGTCTGCTTGTGTAGTCTGCAAGCTAGGAATGGCTGTTTAACTTTTAAATGGTTGGAAAAAAAAAAGAAAAATTTTTCCTGTGAAAATAATATGAAATTCAAATTTCAGTGGCTATAAAGTTGTATAGCAACACAGCCGTACTCGTTTATTTGAATATGGGTTACGGCTGCTTTATACTACAATAGCAGAGTTCAGCAGACGCTTCAAAAATTGTATGTTGCAGAAAGCTTACTGACCATCTGGCCCTTTGCAGAGACAGTTCGTTAACCTTTATTCTACCATAGTCATTACCACACAATTCTGTTGTCATCACCTTCTAGTTCTTACTATGACCTAAAATTCTAATCGATTTCTTCATTTACTCACAACTAGGATATAAATTACAAGAGACCAAGGGCTTTGTCTATCTCTGCCCCTCCAGTATCCCCTATGCCAAGCACAGTGCCTGAAACACAATAGGTGCTCAGGAGGTGGAAGCCAGGCAACTAGGCTTAAGATCCACTGGGGGCTCCATCGGCCGCCACTGCCTAAAAGGTGGGGGGGCCCAGGAAGCTTGCTAAGTGCCAGGAACCATGCCCTCCACCAAATTTTCAAGAACTCGCTCACCCTGAAGAGTCTTCGTCCACGTTCTCATACTGCAGAAGTCGGTCTAGGAGGAAACTGAGGGGAGGGCAGAAAGAGGGGAGATGGACAGTGATTTCCCAGCACAGCAAGGTCCTCCTGGGCCCCTGTCTCTCCCCAGCTGGCCCATGGGATCCCTGAAAGAGTCCATGCACTTGTGGCCCTATTGGGGACGGGATTCGAATGTAGATCGCTAGGAACCGCATCGCCCCCCGCCCCTGCAACGTGCCTTACCTCTTGTCCCGGGACACCTTCAGTAATTTCCTCTGCGCTTTCCTCAGCTCCTCCTGGAAGCACTCGTGCTCCTGTATCACGGGCAAGGGGGGCGCTGGGCCAACGGTCATCCGTGAAGGGCCCCGGAACCCGGCGACCGCTCGCCCCACCCGCTTTACACCTGAGTAAACTGAGATCTTGTCCACGCCAGGCCTCACCCCCCCACAGCCTTCCCGTGACAGCACTCACGTAGATGAGGAACTTGAGCTTCCGCTTCAGATTCCTGTATTTCTTTTTGTAGTCCACTTCGCCGTCCGCCGGCCCGTTCATGACCGGCCTGGGAGCGGCACCCAGCTTCTGCAGTCCCGCTACCCAAACCCTGCGCTGCCCCCGCCGCTCACGCCTACACTTCCGGAGACGCTGTAAGACTCTGCCGCCAGAACTACAACTCCCAGCGTACCCCGCGCCCAGGCGGAGTTACCGCAGGGGCCGCCCTCCCGGAGGGGTATACTGGGAAAGGAGCGCTGCGGCCAGTGGCTGCGCTGGGGATGGCGTAGCAGCGACGCGGTGACGCCACAAAGATGGCGGACGCTGGAAGGCGCTGTTACTTACTCTAATGTGCTTAGATACTTGAAGCCACAAAAAAGACTTCTCCCCGAGTTTCCTCGTCTCCTGGCGAGGAGGCCTTTTTTTTCTGCCTTGCGAAATAACAGCGGCCTAGCTGGTGCCCATGACCAGGAAGGAGGGCAGTGTCGCGGGCTGATTACACCCAAAGGGTGCCGGCGCCGAATCGGTTTCTAACGAGAACTTTTAAAACGATTCGTTACAAGAAAGGGTAGGAGCCGTGAGACCCTCTAACTGCCCAGGGAAAACAAGTCTTGTCCAGCAAAGTTCTTGGCTCAAGCGGTCCGCGGCCGAGGCCCAACGGTCCCTCGCCCCCACGGTGGCGCAGCACAGCGCGTGCGCGAGCCGCTGTCAAACGCGCTGACGGAGGCCGCGAAGAAAAAAAGGCGGGAGCCGCCAATCCCGATGGAACAAAATGGCGCGGGAGAAGGAGATGGAGGAGTTCACCCGTAGCTTCTTCCGAGGCCGCCCGGACCTCAGGTGCTCAGGGGTTTGGAGGTGGGGTTGGAAAGGGCACGGTGGGGATGGGGACTCCGTCCTGACATCCTGTCCCCCGCAGCACGCTGACGCACTCCATTGTGCGGCGGAGGTACTTGGCGCACTCGGGCCGCGACCACCTGGAGCCCGAGGAGAAGCAGGCACTGAAGCAGCTGGTGGAGGAGGAGCTGCTGAAGATGCAGGTGTGGGCCGGAGCCTGGGCCGCGGGAGGTGGAGGCGGAGGCGGAGGCGGGGCTTGCTGCCGAGGAGGAGGGGCCTGAGGGGGCGCGGTGAGCGCAGCCTTGATGCATAGTTCGCCCTCTTGGCGCGCACACAGGTGGATGAAGCTTCCAGGGAAGTCAAACTGGACCTTACCAGGAAGGGCAAGCGGCCTTCCACCCCTTGTAGCGACCCGGAGAGAAAAAGGTTCCGCTTCAATTCGGAGTCAGGTTAGTGCTTCCTCCCTGCTATGGGGGCCTTCTACATCGTTAGTGCTTCACTCAAGAAGCATTCACTGCGCATCTGTTATGTCCCCAGGCGTTAGATGAATGAGCGAGGCCAATGAGTCAGGAACCGGGACAGCGAGGACAGATAGCTGTTTCCTGCTGCCCCTTCGTCAGGGCAGCCCTCGAGACAACCTATCCGATGTGAAGGGAGAAGGGGACAGGAGGAGCCTGTCTCAACTTTCTCTCCTTTCCATATTGCAGAGTCTGGCTCTGAAGCTTCCAGCCCAGACTACTTTGGACCCCCAGCAAAGAATGGGGTGGCAGCAGAAGTCAGCCCAGCCAAGGAGGAGAATCCAAGGCGAGCCTCAAAGAAGGCAGTTGAGGAGAGCAGTGATGAGGAGCGGTGGAGAGACCTGCCCGCACAGAGGGGAGGAGAGGAAAGCAGTGAGGAGGAGGAAAAGGGAGACAAGGGGAAGGCTAGGAAGAAACCTGTGGCAAAGAAGCAGGCATCAGGCAAGGCCTCAGTCAGTAGAAAGCAGGCCAGGAAAGAAAGTGAGGAGATTGATGAAGAACCCGGTCAGAGGACAGCAAAGAAGGTGGAGAGAAATAAAGGAGCTAAAACCCTGAAGGAAAAGGAACAGAAGAGTGAAGAGGAGGGGGGAGATCCTAGCCAAGAAGAAAGAGCATAGAGAGGAGGAAGCGGGGGAGGAAGAGAGAGAAGGGGAGGAGGAAGAGGAGAAAGATTGGAAACCCAGAGCCAGAAGCAATGGCAGGAGGTCAGCTAGGGAGGAGAGGAGCTGTAAGCAGAAAAGTCAGGCAAGGATGCTCCTGGGAGACCCGGACAGCGAGGAAGAGGAGAAAGAGGCAGCAGGCAGTGGGGATGACAGTGGGAAAGATGAAGAACCCCTAGTACAGAGAAGATCGAGAACAGGACCCAGCTTGAGGGTGGGAAGGGGTTGAGTGGAAGCAGCGAGGACGAGGAAGACAGTGGGAAGGGGGAACCCACAGCTAAAGGCACTAGAAAGATGGCCAGACTGGGCAGCACCAGTGGTGAGGAGAGTGACTTGGAGAGGGAGGTGAGTGACAGCGAGGCAGGGAGAGGCCCCCAGGGGGAGAGGAAGAACCGTTCTTCCAAGAGCACCAGGAAAGGCAGGACGAGAAGCTCATCCTCCCTCCTCAGATGGAAGTCCAGAGGCCAAAGGAGGGAAGGTGAGGGTGTGGAGGGCTGGGAGGCCACCGTTAGGGAAGAGGGAGACCCTGCCTCAGGCCCAGCAGGCTTGGCCTTCAGCTGTCTTTCCTTGCCAGGCTGGCTTAGGTCGCCATGGAGAGGACCACCCGGCTGTGGTGAGGCTGAAGCGCTACATTCGGGCCTGTGGTGCCCATCGAAACTACAAGAAGCTGCTGGGCTCCTGTCGCTCACACAAGGAGCGCCTGAGTGTCCTCCGGGCAGAACTGGAAGCCCTAGGCATGAAGGGTGAGGCCAGGCATGCCCTGGGGACTTGCAGGAGAGGGCCTTCCTGCTGGGGAGGAGTGGGTCACCAGCTTCTTCTGCTCCAGGTAACCCTTCCCTAGAGAAGTGTCGAGCCCTGAAGGAACAGCGGGAAGAGGCCGCTGAGGTGGCCGCCTTGGATGTTGCCAACATCATCAGTGGCTCAGGTAAGGGGTTTCCTCTCGCTGTCCAGGAACAGATGGGTGAGGTTGGACATTCTAATACCTGATCTCCCATTTCCCCTTTCCTCTAGGCCGGCCACGCAGACGTACGGCCTGGAACCCTTTAGGAGAAGCAGCCCCCCCCCAGGGGAGCTGTACCAACGGACCCTGGACTCAGAGGAAGAACGGCCCCGTCCTGCACCTCCAGACTGGTCCCATATGCGTGGCATCATCAGCAGTGATGGCGAGAGTAACTCAGCTCCACCCCTCCCAGGAGGGACCCTTGACACAAGTACAAACCATACATAGCACCGTGTGTCTGCAGAGCAGAAGCAGCTTTCTTCAGAGAAGACTGCAGCCCCCAAGGACATAAGCTGTTGGGATGCTACTTCTCAGCTTCACCCTCTTCATTTAAGGTGTTTATTTTTTAAGACTCAATAAAAGGAGTGTTTATAGTCACCTCATCAAATCTGGTCCCCCATTCTCACCTCCTGTATTTTGGGCCAGAAAAATTAGTAGCTACTGCCTCCACCCCCTCCCTTGGTCTGGTTGCCTTTAATTTCCACCAGGTTCCTTAAGTCCCTGCCTCCAGACCCTGTCATCCAGCAGACACCAGGCTCTATTGGAGTGTGGCTCCTGTCCTCCCAGCCTGCCCAGTGGCCCCTCTGCTTTTAGTCCAGTCTGATAACATAATGCCCATTTAGGAGGGGAGTAGAATGACTTGAGGGCAGCCGGTGTTTAAGCCTTCCCCCTTCTTCTGGAAACAGCCACTTTGTCCAGGGGCTGTTAGCCTCAAAGGGTTGGGGAAAAGCCTAGACATCCTGGGCCAGTCCGAGCCCTCCAGGCCTCTTGCTACAGGCCCAGCCTGTGCAGTTATATCAGGTCTCCACTGGACTCTTGGCTGCTGAGCCTTGCGGGAAGATGTGAGCATGGAGCTGCCCAGGGTCTGTGTAGGAGGCAAACCTTCTAAGAATCTTTGAAGCCAAAGCAAAGAAAACAGGAATTACAGGTCAAGGGGTCGAAGACCTTTGAGATCTAAGATCTGGTCACATCTGAAGTCATTAAAATCACTGCAGTGTTTAGATACACAGCCCAATAAATTCTTTTTTAAACAAACAAAAGCAGTACTGTTCACCAGCCACTGAGCAGTCCTTCACGCACACCGTAGACAGAAAGGTAAGTCTTGAAGTCTGTTAGAATAACCAACAGTTTATTAAAAGCTAGCCTGGGGCTCTGTGCCAGCCCCACAGCTGAGAGGGGCTCCCACGACTGCCCCCAGGCCCGGGAGCAGCCCCTTCCAAGGTCCTTCCCTTGTCTCCCCCGCCCCAGCCCTGATCCCAATTAAAAAAAAAAAAGATAAAGGACAAGACGGCATAGGACGTCAGACAGCAACAGGGGAATGGGGAGACCCAGGCATCCTGACCCCAAGACCCCATCCTGATCCTTCTTGCCAGTAAGGCGGCCTCTCATTCTCCCCGCCTCAGGCCCCAGGCCTGCTCTGCCCTACGGCAGGTCTGAGGGCCCCACTGTGAGGGTAGTATAGTTCTCTGAATATAATATATCTGGACCCACCCTTCCCCTCCCCCAGGGGACTAGATGAATATTTGACACACACATCTCCCTCCTTTCCCAGGAGGTGGCGGAGGGAGACCCTGGCACCATGGTGGGGAGGCGGGGCTCCCGGGCAACCTTGGGGCACCTATGCCCAAGCTGGCCCTGGGCCGCTGGCCAGCCCCAAGAAGCTCATGAGATGAGGAGGTCTGAGGGGGAGCTGGAGCCAACATCCTGTCCCCTACCCTTGCTTGGGCCTCCAGCTCAGTGCCCTCCAGGGTCAGGCTCCACCCACCCCTGCCCTGCCCTGCCCTGCCCGTTTAGGAGGGGAGTAGAATGACTCCCTGCTCCTCCCCCGCTGCACTTCAGGAATAGAAGTGGGAAGAACCATTGAGGATGTGGGAGCGACACTGGTGCTGCGGCTCAGGGGCCCGGGCACTGCAGCAGCAGGAGGCCCCACGTTCTCACTGCCACTGCCCCCCCGAGGCTGCCCGCCGCAGGGGCTGGGGGCTGTTTCTTAGCAGTAGCAGGGCTCCGCCTCGGGGTGTCCCGCTCTGTGTGGGGGGGCCCCAGCCAGTTTGGGGGGGCCTGGGGGAGCTAGTAGAGATGGCTGGCGCCAGGCTGGAGGGGGCATGCCTGGTGGAGGAGGGCCGTGGCTCCAGTGTGCCCCCGAACGGGGAACGGGACGGGAGGGCCAGGCAGGAGCAGGGGGTGGAGCAGGATAGCCTTGGGCAGCAGCCTCGGCTGGGATGCCCCCCCCAGAGCCATGCTGGAGAAGCCCAGCCTCATGCTTTCGGCATCGAAGGCCTCGATCTCACGGGCCTGCCGCTCCAGCAGACTCCGGATTCGCTCGGAGCGCCCTGTCTGCAGGGCCAGCAGCTCCTCTTCCACCTGGGGCACCCAGAACAAAGGTTAGAGAGTCAGGGGTGCGGGGGCAGGGGGCAGGAGCCTACCCTCCATCCCGGCTCCTGGAGGCTGGGCCCCTTACCCGCTGCTCCAGCAGTGCCCGCCGCAGTGCGACCCTCTGCTCCAGCTCCCCGCAGCCTCTCTCGTGCTGGCTCTCTGTGCGGATCTTAATCTTGCTCTGGTAAGCATTGAGCAGCTCCAGCTCCTGTTGAAGCTGCTGCCGAAGGGCCTGGAACTCTGCCTCCTGGGTCTCATCAAGCCGCAGCTGAAGGAAACAAAGAACCAGTTGTAGGGATCTCCTCCCCAACCCCCCACTATCCTCCCCCTGCCCCAGGTAGGCCTGGGCCTTAAGGTTTCAAGAAGCAGCGGTCTCAACATCTATCAGAATGGAAGATGGTCATACCCTGTGGCACAGCAATTACACTGCAGAATCTATCCCCCAGGTATACTTGCACATGTGTTCGAGGTGTTCACGGAAGCGATGTGATAGCAAAATACTGGAAACAACCTAAATGTCCACCAATAAGGGATGAGTTAAATAAATTATGGTACAGCCATACCATGGAAAATTCTACGCTGTAAAAAAAATGAGACAGGTGTACTGACAGGGGAAGATGTCCAAGAAGTATTGAGTGGAAAAAGGAAGTTAGAGAATAGTAAATGTACAGTATGATTCCATCTTGTCTAAAATTCATGTAAGTTTTCAAAATGTGCACTGAAAAAACACAAAATACAGTTAATTATTAACAAGTTACCTGTGAGAAGTGGGACTGGGTGAGTTAACAGCCTTAGGTAGGGCGTTTCCACTCTCTACCCCTCTATGTACATTATTTTTTAAAAGTGGCCCATTCCAGTGTTAGGTGTGGTCATTTTTTTAGAACAGCAACTTTCAAAATCCTCCAGAAGTCTGAGTAAATGGGCTTGAGGGCCACACACTTTAATCTGCACCCTGTTTACCCATTAAACTAACTCAGGCCCAGGAAACTAGTAGCCACTCTTTTCCTTCGTGGTTCTTGGGAGAGTAGGCACATGGCTTTGTCAAGACCTTAAGAAGATACTAAGAGAAAGAATAAAACCATGAGGAGAATATGAAATAATCAAATCACTGTGGAGAACACTTAACAGAGGAAGAGTATGTGAGTTTCCCAAGTAAAAAAGCCCTAGCTCTGTGCACACCCCCACACGGTCCACTTCACTAAAGCAAACTACAGAGCCCAGCCTCTACCATGCTCCCTCCCCAGGCCCCAGGCCTCACCGCCTGCGAGCTGAGCATCTCTGAGATGGACTGGTCATATTGCTCGGCCAAGATCGCCAGCTTGCGGGTCTGCTCTTCCTTGAGCCGCTTAAGGAGGCTCTTGTGCTGAGCTTTGGGCGTGGTCTCCAGCAAGTGTGCTCGCAGAGCCTTGTACTGCCGAGTCTGGATCTTACACGTCTCCTGGAACTGCTTCTTGATCTGCAGCTCCTTAGACTATGCAGTGGACGGATCAAGGGGAGATGGGGGCAGGGGGAGGAGTAGGAAGAGGAGGAGGAGGAACAACCAGGGGAAACGGGGAGAAGAGAGAGAAGAGGAGAGGAGACAGAAGCAGAGACAGGGAGAGGGAGAGAAACAGAAAACATGTTAGACAGAGGGGGTGGGGGAGCTGTATACAGACAGACATGGAGAGGTGGGATCGTATTGAGAGAGAGAGATCAGGAAGGTCTCGATGGGCAAGAGATGCAAAGAAGACAAGTTTTCAAGAGCACGTGCACGGAGTTGGGTGGGATACCCACGAGAAGAACATCAGAGTTACTGGACGGGGAACTGAGGATCTTGGAAGCTCTGACCAGGCAAAGAGGGAGAGATTGTGACCTAGAGACAGAAGCACGTGAGCAAATATGAGAACGTGCACAATAACGAGCAAGAAGAACTAGTCACACAAAACACCCATGAAGAAAGCAACACAACTGAGGACAGAAACAGGAAGTCCCAGGTCCAGCACCTCAGGGAGGAAGGCAGGGAAGGAGGAGAAGCACCGAGCTAAGAAAGGGGTAAGAAGGAGCTGTCCCATTTTGGGCCACAGAAAAGAAGGGGGCAAAGGAGGTGGCCAAAAAGGGCCTGACAAGTTCAACCGGCCAGGAGCTGCCACCCTGACCAGATCCGCATTCCAGCCCAGCCCCTCACACACTCACTCCCACTTCAGGCCCACAACTGATCCTGCTGCCACGGCCCCCCATACTCCGCCTAGTTGCCCCCAGCTCAGCACCCCCTACTATGGAGGGCCCCCAACCCACTAGGGTAATGCCTGATGCAGTAGAGCAATCTGGCCCCCCAGCAGCCGGGAACCACGGAGGGAACGGGTTGGGAGAAAGGCAGGCGATGAGGAGACCAAGGGCCTGGAAACTAAGGGCTCTGGAAGGAACCCACAAACAGGGGCTCTGTGGGACCAAGAAGTTCGGTGAAGTTTACAGGGGCCCAGGCCCCAGAGCCGGTGGCGGTCATGGTACAATGAAGCTATGAAGGCAGAGAGCATGAGGCTGAGGAGAGGGGCTGAGATAACAGAGGTGGGGTGAAGAGGTCATGGAGCCGGGCGAGGGTCAGCCTGGGGGCATACCGGGGAGGCTAGGCGGCAGGACAAAGCAGACAGAGGCAGCCTGGGCCAAGGCACAGTTCCGCTCAGATATTTTATTTGTGTTTGTCTTTTTCGTTTTTGGTGGGGGGGGGGAAGGGGACAGGTTGGAAGGGAGACAGAAAAACAAAATCAAAGAGGAGAAAAAAAACATGACTCTTCCCCACCCTCCGCCACCCCTGGCCCCAGGCCTGAGTCAATGAGGGTGAGGATGAGCACACACAGCGGGAGAACAGCAATAACTTAGGGGGGCAGTGCCAGGAGAGCACAGAGTGACTGCTGGACTCCACGGCGGAGGAGGCTGCCTGTCGAGAGGTCTGAAGGGCTGGGCCTGGGGTGAGGGAGCAAACTGAGGAAGGTGGCTGAAAGGAGAGGACTGGGGACTGGAGAAACTTCACTGGATCGTGGGAAATAAAGTGCTCAATGCTCTAGATTTGGGCTGAAGTCAGCTACCTCCAGGGAGGCAAGGCCCGGGACTGGCGGGTGCGGGATCTCCGCCCGGCGAGAGTCCCTGAAAGTGGCTGGCAGGAGGCAGGGGGCCCTAGCCGGCGCTGGCTGCGTGGTAGTAGCCGGGGGATTCGGCTTGGCCGCTCACCCCGAAGCAGGCCCCAGCTGGCCAGTGTGTGGATGGCCCACAGAGGCAAGTGGGATGCTAGACCTTGGCTGGCCCGTGCCACACGCCAGTTCCAGCCCTTGCACAGGGCCCAGACCCTTGCCAACAGGGCTAACGGGTTTTGGGCAGTGCGGTGATTACGCCGCCGGGGCCCAGGGGACAGGCAGGCGGCTGCGGAAGCCATCCTTGTTGGTTTTGGGGTAGAGTGCAAACAGACCCCGGCCCCCCACAGCCCCACAGCCCTGTAGGGCCCGGAAGGCCATGGGTGACAGGCGCAGCAGAACCCGCAACCAGAGTCGAGATATGCCCCGGCGCACCCGGGGTCCCTGCTGCCGCACCCACCTGCCCCCCCGCTGCTATGGCCACAAGAGGTAGAGCCAGGCCTGGCCAAGCTAGGAGCCAGGCAGCTCCAAGGCCCAGGGGCACACCCATGAGGCCTCGGCGCCAGCTCAGGCCCAGGACAACCCCCAGTGCGGTACCCTGGGCCAGGAGTAGGAAAAGACTCGGGGGCAGGTGCAGAGCTGTACAAAGGAGCAGGTAGGAGGCCCCCAGGCCCACCAGCCCTACCTCAAGGGCCAGCAGCGCTGCCTGCAGGCCACCCCCACCCTGGGCTGCCAGCAATGGGAGCAGCAGCAGCAGCAGGAGGGGCAGGAGGCCGGAGGAGGACCCCACTGCAAAGGAGAGCCCGGCCAGGAGGCCATGGGACAGGAGTCCGGGGGAGCTGGCTGGCAGGGCCGGGCCTCAGGTTTGTCGGAGGGGGTTCAGGAGGGATATCTGGGGAAGGACAACCATCCCCCAGGATCCCTAGGGGTTCCAATTGGAGCCCCCCTCTTCCTCTTCTTCCTCCTCCTCGGGGACTGGAGTCAGTGCTGGGCCCTGGACCCAGCCAAGCTCAAACTCCTCATCCAGACTCCCATCCTCCCTCCCCCCACAAGCTCCATGTCCCAGCCTCTTCCTGGCCAACAATGCTCCTCTCCTGGGGTGCCAGGGAGGGCACCCTAAGCTCCTCTATCTCCTCCTCAGGCGGACCCCAAACTTCCTCATCAACCAGGCTCCCATGTTTTTGTGGACTGGAACTAGGGGCTCCTGATTCTTCCCCCAAAATCCTCTGCTGCTCAGGCTCCAAAGTGGCCCCTTCCTTTCCCAGAATGCTTCTCTCTGCAACTGCTTCCTCCTCCTCGCCCAGCATTCTTTGGTCCAGGACTGCCTCCTGGCCAGGTGAGCAGGGCTGCTCTTCTATAGGGGTGCCTGTGCTGGGTGGGCCCAGAGCCCCAAGAATGGGGAGCGGGAGGCCCGGGGGGCGCTGGCCTGCACGTACTTTGAGGCTCTTAGGCTGCTGGCGAACCTGGGCCGCGTGCTCTGCCGCAACTCTTGCTCGCGCCGCTTGTTGTACTCCAGCTGGTTGCCCAGCTCCGTCTGGTGCTGCAGGCGGGTGAGCTCCGCCCGCGTGCGCTGCACGGCCTGGAGCTGCCGCAGCTCCAGCTCCCGCGTGGCCTCGTGCTGCCGAAGCAGCAGTGCACACTCCAAGTCTTTCTGGGTCTGCTTCTTGTTCAGGTCCTGAGGCAGAAGAAACGCAGGACCCGAGGCCCGGTCAGTGTCAAGGAAGTGAGGGGCCAGGGCTCCTTGACAGAGGGGGCTGGGGACGGCAAGAGATGAGGGTGTAGGGGAGCCAAGCTCTTGCCTAGCCTGGGAACAGAGGCCTAAGGAAATTCTGGCAGGGTCTGTTGGGGATGGGAAATAAAAGGGGCACTGAAGCAAAGCTGAACCTTTAACACCACGAGGGCCAAGGAGAAAGAAGACAAGAATGAGGCAAACAGAAAAGGGTGGGTCCCCCAAGGATTCGTGAGCCAGCGGGAGGCGGGGGGACTGGGACACCTACCTCCCGCAGCAGGTCCTGATCCAGGCTGTGCCGAGCCAGCAACATCTTGCGCTTGTACTGGCGACACTGCAGCTCAAAGTACTGGCGCTGCCGCCGCAGCAGCCCTGCCTCCTCCTCCGCCTGGCACTGCTGGAGCTGCTCCTTCTGCCGCAGCAGCCACTCGGCCTTCTCTCGCTTGGGCGTGCTGGGGTTCTCCTGGAGCTCCTGGGAGAGGGCAGAGGGGGAGCAGGGTCAGGGCCCACCAGGCCCGCCATCCACCCCCGCCCCCCCCAGCAGCCCTAGCCCACCTCCTTCAGCTGCTCCTTGCGCAGTTTGTAGGTCCGCTTCTGCGCCTCCAGCAAGGCGGCCAACTCCTTCTTCTGCTGCCCAAGGATATGCTGCTGGAACTCCGCTCCTCGGCCTGGGCAGCTCGAGCCTCCTTCTCACCAATGGCCTGGTGCCGCCGGGCCAGCTTTTCTGCCTCTGCCCCAAAGCCAGCCCGCTGCGCCTCGAGCTCCCGCTGCAGACGCGCACTGTGCTCCTCCCGTTCACCTCTCAGCCGCGACTCCAGGGCCAGCAGCTGCTTCTGGTGCTGTCTTCGCATTCGCTTATAGCCGCTCAGCTGCTCCCGCAACGCAGAGTCCTGCTCATGCTCCTGGATCTGACGGCTGACCTGGGGCAGGAGAGAGGGTGAGAGCTGGGGCTCAGCCTGGCCTCCAGTTAATTAACACAGAGGGTCTTCCACGGGGGAAGAACATGGGCTTTCAACTCATGGGTTTCATTCTCATTTAGCACCTTTCTCACACACACCCTCTTTAGCCTGTTTCTCAACCTGATAATGGCGATATTATCTACTTCACAGGCTGGTGTGACCGAATGATAAAAGGTGGCAAGGACAGGGCCTGGCACAAAAGTAGGAACAATGGATACTAATTTGAAACAGTGAGTCAGACAGACCTGGGATCAAATCCCAGCTTTGCCACTTACCAACGATGTGATCTCAAGTAAGTCAACTTCTCAAAGCACCAGTTCCCTCATCTCTTAATCAGGGGAAACAATACCTCCTTATTCAGGCTGTGGAGTTAAGTTTGGAATCTATCTAATAAGTGCTGGCTTCCTTCTTCAGCAAACATGGTGGGTACTAGGCTGGGATGGGGCCACATGATGCTGGAACAACAAGAACACTGGGCTTGGACACCCTCACCGGAAGTCTGATCTCAGATCTCATTCTCAAATGACTCTGTCAGTGGCTCTCAAACTAGTCCTGGCAGCCAAGCCCCTGGCAGTCAAGACCTCTCTGCACAGTACTGCAGAGCACATAGGATCTGAAGAGTTGCTGGAATACAACCAGCCCCAAGCAGAGGCTGCATCGGTGGCCTCTAAGGCGATCGTTGATGGTCAAATGCAGCTGAGCAGGAATGTGATCTAAAGGCTTATTAAAAACATGGATGAAAAGCTATGTTTTATGAAAAGCCTAACCGCTTTTCCCGGTGAACTGAGAAAAAGATTGCCGTGAGTTGATTTTCGGAGAGGACTAAGGGCCTGCTTACAGGAGCGAAGAGCCACCAAAGGCACTGGGGCGAGTGGCTCCTCTGAGCCACAGGTGCCTAATTTCTCCAATGGGATCCTATCCTCCCCCGTCCCCAGAGAGGTGGGACGGTTAACACAGGCCTGTGTGTGAGCCTGAGAGCTAACTGCTGGCACGAGACAGACACCTGAACACCATCCCTGCCCTTTGGGGCACAGAATCCAGCAAACCTAACAAGCTGCTGTTCAGGACCACCCAAGCTCAGGACATCCCCAGCACAGGGCTCCCCCGGGACAGGGCACCCCCAGCACAGGGCTGTGAAGCACCTGACTCACCAGAGGAGCCTGGGAAGGCAGCCCAGGAGATGTCAGTGAAGTCAGGCCATGAAAATGGAGTAAGAGTTTGCCAAGCTAGAAACACCCAGATTGGGCCATGTGACCAAAACAGTCCGCTGGGAGGAGAAGGGAGGCAGGAAGGTTAAGGGGAGCAGGCAGGAGCCAGCAACAGAAAGTGAGGATAGAATCCGGACTCAATCACGGGCCACCGGGAGGAAATAATTTCTACACTTAAAAAAGGGACAGTGAGCAGGCCAAGTGAGGATGGCTGCACTCACCAGGGAGGCAGTTCGGATGGTGGCAAAGTGGTCCCGGTTTCGGCAGTAGGCCCGGCGGCGAGCAGAAGAGGTGGTGGAGGTGGGAGCTGGGGCTGCAGGCGGCTGGAGAGGGCTGGGGGTTATCTCTGGCTGGTAGGGGTCATCATACAGGTTGTCAGAGCCCTAGAGGGAGGTAGAAGGACCACCCAAGGCTCAGAGGACACTGAGCCCAAAGACAGCTACCTGAGGAGAGCCACTCAGACACAGAGGAGGAGTGCTGAGCTTAGGGAGGGAGGGTGAGGACCCAGGCGGTTCTAGACCAGGAGGCTTGCGCCCCCCAAGCGTGAGCTGCATACCGGCAGCCGGTGGATAATGGAGCTGTGAGAGGTGACCGTGTGCTCTCCCTCCTGCATCATGGCCATCTCCCCGGGCTTCAGGGCCTTCTTCCTCCTCCTCCTCCTCCTCTTCCTCCTCCTCCTCTTCCTCGTTGTCTGAGGCATCTGCTAGGCTGTTGACAGAGCTGCTCTGGCTGGAGGCGCTGATGGACATGCTGGGCACTGAGTGGCTACTCTCGAGACTGGTCAGGGTCCCGGCTCGGTGCATGTAGGGCTCGGCCTCCTGCGAACAGGGCGTAGGCTGCTGGGCAGGGAAGGGGAAGCCCTGGGGTGTACGCGTGGAGGGAGCACAGGGAGATGGTGGTGTGAGTAGGGCTGAGGAAAGGGCCAAAAAGCTGCAGGTGGCAGGGACACACGGGGTATAAAGAGGGGTGTCAGGGCAAGCTGGGTCACCTCTTCTTCCTCTGGGGCCTCAGCACCAGGGCCGTTGGGTGCCTCTTGGAACAGGATCTTCTTCATCTTGCGGTACTGCAGGTTGTCCAGCTCCCGCACAGCATCCTTGGTCCTCTGGATCAGGTCCATGATGACTGTGGGTGGCCGCTCCCGGAGCACAAAGCGGTGCTGGGGAAGAGGACGCTGAGGCCTGCTGCCAACTCCCCCTCCCGCCCTCTATAACCCACAGCCCTTGGCATTCCCTCTGGCCTGAGGCACTCTTCTGGGGACCACGCCCACCATGGGTTGATGTTGGCCTTGTCCCAAGCCTTTCTCCCACAACAATTTTCTGTACCACCCAGTACCTACTCCCTAGACAGACTCTTGTTCCTCCAGGCATGGCTGACAGACAGGAACAGTCAGGAGATCTGGATTCTCATCCAGCTCTTCTACTAAAGGGCTATGTAACCTTGGACATGTGATGGACACGGACTTCATACAGTATCCCACGATTATAAAACAAGTGGGTCCAACTACATAATCTAAAGTTTCCAACTAGGGCTCCTTAAGCCCCCATGGGTCTGTGAAGGGAATGGGGCCCCCTCTATTTTTGATAATTCAAAAAACACCTAAGGGAAATCATACATTTACCCATGATAAGGCTACACAGGCTTTTGGCTTGCATTACATCAGATCAGTGGGGCAACCCTGGTTATCGCACGCTGACCAGAAGCTCTGGCTGGTAATTATATACATCTTTGATTAATAAAAGATGGGAAAACAATTATTACTTAATAAATTAAGGCAGTCTGGTAGACACAATCTTTTAAAACACAGAATCCACTGGGCATTGGGGGATGGGGTGGGAATTCATCAATGAAGCTCTTGACAGAGGAGGAACTGGGAACCACTAATTTCCCTTGGGGATCTTGAGGCTCTAACAACCTACAGTTCCAGGAGAATGCTAGGCTAGCAGGCCCTCACCTTCAGGAGAACCTCTGAGGTTGGTCTGTCTTGAGGGATTTTCTGAAGACAGGAGTCGACAAAATTCCGGAAGTACTCAGACCTGAAAGTCACAGGAGGGTTGGGAGAGGAGTGGGGAAGGCATGAGCCAGGCAGCCGTACCCCATGGCCTCACCTCTGGTCCCAGGAATCTCAGTCCTCACCAGTGTCCTGACTGGAGCACGGGGGATTCATTCTGTGCAATGTGGTATAAGGCACTCATCGCATTCATGTTAAACAGCGGTGGTTTCCGTTCCGCTACAGACAAAGGTGAAGGGGAAGAAGGTGAGAGGGGGCGGGGGAAGGGGGTTAGAGGACAATGGAATGGAATTGAGACGACTTGGGTTCAAACCCCAGCTCCTTGACTGCCTTGCCACATGACCTTGAGAAGTTCCCATCATCCTGCTATGTCTCAATTACTTCCTTCCTCTGTAAAATACAACACCCATCCTCTCCGCTGCACATGGGTAGAATAGGGGTCAAAGAAAATAACATATACAAAAGCACTAACGAAGGCAGAAGGACGGCCATTCGGTTATCACCCCAAGTACATACTTCTTAGGTGCCAAAGGGAGCAAGCACGTAACTTGTTAATTGCTATGGGGACGATAAAATCAAGAATTAGGCCCTGCCCTCAAGGAACTTCCAGTCTAAAAGAGAAGACTAAATAGGACCGAAAAAATAACATCAAAGTACTAACTGGTATAAGAGGGAGACAGGAAAGTGGCTGGGAAGCTGAGAGTTTGCAGTGGGCCTTCAAGCTAGTACATCTTCAGGGAATTCAGGGAAGGGCTTTGTAAAAAGACCTGAGATTAGAAATTGCAAGCTAAGAGTCCCTAAGAATCCCTTGTAGTGCAGAAAAAGTCATGTTGTTTTGGTCTAAACGATGATTTTAAAAATTAATTGCCAATAGTGATAATGAAATAATGTAAGTTTCCAGTTTCTCCTTAAGAACTAGATCTGGTGAAATGGAGTCTACACTACCGCGTAACAATGGTCGGGAGCTAGGAGCTAAGCACTAGCTGCCCTCTTTCTACGGAAACAGCAATCTCCAGTTTGCCACAGCCTCCTCCACATTGCTTCCCTGATACTGACTATGAGTTGACATTTGTAATCAGACTTGTGTTGTTTTTTTCAATAGTAAAGTCGTATTTCTCTGTATCCCCATCTCTTCCAAAAACTAGAAATAAAATGGACAGATCTAGCTTTTTCTTACACTTGGGTCTGTTTCTTACATTTTCATCAACTATCTGGGCCTGGCCTCAAATGGTAAATGTAGACTGTGGAGATGGAGGAAAAGGGCTCATCCAAATCTCTGACCTCGGGCAGGGACCCAATTTGAACCAAAGCAAGGAAGTGGAAAAGTTCATGACACACTCAGAGGTGGAGCCCATGAAGGAAAGGGCCAGCCTTTAGAAAGCAGAGCCTCTAGGCTGGTGCAAGGAATGACAGAGATGGCTTCAGTCTTGAAGGCAACAGGGGGCACTGATGGCTCCGAACAGGGAGTGAAACAACAGCACTGAGCTTAGGCAGACCTCTCTGGCATCAGTATTTAAGACACGCTGGAAGGGAGTAGAGACTGGAGAGATCACCGCAGGAGATTGTTGATAAGAGAAACTAACAGCAACTCTTTCTTAGGCAACTATTTTGTGTCTGGCATTGTGCTAGAAGCCTTATAAAGGTTACTGACCTCATTACAGAATTGTTTCAATAGTGCTGATGAGAACCCTAGCATGGCTTCAAAGCCTTAAGAACTCACTTGGGCCTAACTCTCTGGCCTTATTCCTCACTGTTCTCTGCCTGACATGCTATGTTCCAAACAACTGAAGCTAGTCCCAGTTCCCCAGGCCTGCTCTTACCTCTAGGCTTCTCACATGCTGTTCCCCTGCCTGGAAAGCTCTTTCCTACATCCTTCAAACAGCTATTATTTATCTTATGGGTCAGCTTCAACATTCCGCTACAAGGAGGCCTTCTTCAGCCCCTAAACTAGGTCAAGTCTCTTATTTTACATTTGAACCGCTCCTGTAACTTCTCCACTCAGCTTTCATCACACTGAAAGAAAACATGCCTGCCTGGTTTCCCTAACTCAAAGGTAAGTTCCATGAGGGCAGGATTCTCATTCACTGCTATCCCTCCAGAATCACAGTCCATGGCACATGGTGGGCACTCAGAAGACTTAGAACCAGGGTAGTGGACAGGAAGAGATGAATGCTACAAAATCTCTAGGCCTAAGAACTGGCAGAACTTGACAGCTGCCTATACTGGGGCTCCAGGGTAGAGTCACAATGGACAGGAAGTTGGAGGCCTGGGATCCCATCCCTAGGAGAATGGGGTAGTCTGGGAAGTAACAGAAAGAGTGGAAAAGAGGATGAGGGGAACAGAGAGGAGAATGTTCTTACCCAACTCGATGCAGGTTATCCCCCAAGGACCAGACGTCTACTTTGCCATCATACTGCCCCTCATCCATGGCCAGGATCACCTCAGGTGCCATCCTGGGAGAACAGTCAGGAGAGAGAGATGAATCACCCACTGAGACCTTATCAGGCCTAGTCCCAATATCCTGGGAGCTCTCTCCATTCACCACCACTCTCTCACTCACCAGTATGGGGTGCCCACGAAGGAATTGGCAGGTGCCATGATGGACGCAGAGCCAAAGTCCCCTAGCTTCACTAACCCTGGCTCTGACAGCAGGATGTTTCCAGCTTTCACATCCCTGTCAGAGGCAAAGTACAGGGATGAGACACGTGTCTCAGGAAGCTAGGCAGGGGCTTTGGCCAGAGCTTCCAAGAGGACTACAGTCCAGCTAAGTGACAGGTGGTGCAGACAGTACTCCCCTCCCAGGCATCGCCAGTACTGCTTATACCTATGTATCATGTTGTGGGAGTGCAGATACGCCAGGCCCTGCAGCGCCCCATGGGTCACAGCCGCGATCTCCACCTCCTGAAGGGGTTTCTTGTGCACTGGAAAGTGAGGGAAGAACTTCAGTTTGAGGAAGCGCAAGCGTGAGACTGGAATAAGCTCCCCTTAACCATTCCCCCTATGGCTCCTCTGTTCTTCTCCCTTCTCCACTTATTGGCCAATGAGTCACTTACCTTCTAGAAGGTCAGAAGCTGAGCCCAGGCAATACTCCATCACCAGCTAAGGAAAGGACAAGAGTCAGAGATCAGAATCTCCTGCACAGAGACTCAAAACAGAGTTTCCTTGACTATCCTGCACTCAAGCTATGCCCCTGGGGTGATGACAAGGAGGAAGGACAACTGAAGACAATGAGGGGGTGGTGGGAGAGTTCCTGGAGTCCAGGCCTAAGACATTCACGACCATCCATCTGAATCCCTTCAAACTCCCATTCAATCTCCACCTCCTCCAGCCCACAGTGCCCTGTCCCCACCAGCTAACAGCCTATGTCACTGTGAGCCAGGCTTTTGCTCAGAGGGTATGTTTGAGGACTAAAGCGGTCAAAGAAACTTCCTCCGTCCCAAGATCCCACAACAGCACCATGAACAGGGCCCGCCTAAGAGACTTGACCAGGATAAGGACAGGCGTGAATAGGGGTAAAGATCAGGCCAGAGTCTGGCACCAGCTCACCCAAGCCGTGTGCTCCCTCAGGTAACAGCCCCGGTACTGAATAGTGTTGGGATGCCGGAGCTTCTGTAAGAACCGCACCTCCTTGATGATGTCTTGCCATTTCTAGGGGGTCAGGGTAGGTGGAGGTTACCCAGCCTGCATCTTGAGACAGGTCCCCTGCCCCCAACCTGGCTGTATTGCACCTGGCCCACCTCGTTGGACTGCTTCCCACTGTAAGACATCTTCTTGATGGCCACCACCTCACTATTCCGGACATCCCGGGCCTAGAAGACCAGACCAGAAGGTGTTGAAGGCCCCAGTGACAGCCAGGCATGGAAAGACTTGCAAGCCCAACAGGAGAAGGCAGGAAAGGCCAGTATGATGGAGTGGCGTGCAAGGGCTGTTGGGAGGTCCACAAGGGTAGGAAGAGTCCCCATTCCTATTACACCCTCCCCCAAGACCCAACTCACAAAGTATACTGCTCCAAAGCTGCCATGGCCAATTTCCCGGAGGTCAGAGAAGAGCTTTTCTGGGTCATCCTTGAAGAAGAGCTCAGCCACATCAGGGTCCTTCAGGCTCCCGGCCCGGCCCCCAGCTGGCATGGTGGCCCCCTGGGGGCCCTGAGAGTGGGGCCTGGCCTGGGGAATGGAAATGGGACCTTTAGAGCAAGGATCAGGCCTTTAGGGAGAGGAAGGGACCCATCAAGTTTCTGCCATCTCCTCCCCTCATTCCCTGATGAGGGGGGAGGCACTGCTGAAGAAGGGGAGGGGGAGATTAGCAACAACATCAAAGCTCCAAAAAATGAAGTTGCCCGGGCAACCAGATCACGCGGGTTGGGTCCCTGGAGTCCCTAAAACTGCTAGGAAGATTCCGGGGAGGCTAAGCATCCTCACCACCCGCTTCAGCGCTCAACAAGTTCCCATTTCCCTACAGCCCCTGTATCTCCCCTTAAGGATAAAACATTCTGCCTCCCAGGCAGCACTCCAGAGCCCCAAGTGTCCTGTCCCACAAGTCCCATACCCCAACTGTTTCCAGGCACCTTCCTGTTCCCCCTTGGCGCTGAGGCCCCCTCCTCCCTCAACCTCTCACACCCTGGAAGAGAACAGGAAATGGCCAGGCCGGAGGCGGTGGAAATCCGGCCATTGTTAGAAGTGGGTACTGGCCTAGAGGGGCCAGCAGACTCACTCTCAAAAAGGGGAAGGGGGAGATCTAAGATGGGAAGAATAGGGATATAAATGGCATCTGGTTGTGAGGGCCTCTCTGTGGTCTGGGCTACCTTACTTGTCCAGTCCAACTGCATAAGCATCACACATAGGTACAGGACATTTGCAGGGTACAGATAACATTTATTGAGCAGGTACAGTAAGCACCTTACATGCATTATCTCTATTCAGTCCCCACCACAACCTTATGAAGCAAGTATTATGATTTCCGCTATCTTACAGATGAAGAAACAGCCTTGGTAAGGTTAAGTGCCTTGTCCAAAGCTGGTCCTCCATCACTATGATTTCAGAGCATCCCTTCGAAACAGACAGGGCAGAGTCATGATCACCATTTCCCAGGTGAGATCACTGAGGCACAGAGAAGAAAAAGGACTTCTCCAAGGTCAGAGAACAGGACCTTCTGCTCCCCCGGTTAGGCCTGTGTGCCCATTACTCTCTCAGCTGTCACCCCAAGCTCAGCTCCCCTCTCTCAGGAAGCCTGTCCTCACCACTTCAGCCACTGGGAAGCGCTCCTAGGGCACCCAGCCAAACACCCAGAGAAGTTCCTGCAGGATGCCAGAACCAGGACCCTCAAGGAGATTCTAAGACAGGTTCCAGCCTAAGCACTTGTCAGAATTTAGGCACAAAGGAGCCTTCAGCAGAGCTGGACTCCTGGGGCAGAGTTCTAGCTACTTAAAAGCACCTAACGATTCTAGCATGTAATTTATTCTGTCATGCATTGTTTCCTGTTGTGTTATTAATTTTGTCTCCTCAGCCCAACTGGAAGCTGGAGGGCAAGGAGGGAGCCTGACTCTCCAGTGGGCCCCCAGGGTGCAGAGGGCTCAGAATAGCCTGGGAGACTGATTGATTGCTCTCTGCTCAGCCCTCAGCAGCTCCCAGGCTGCTGCTCAAAGCAGGCCCTTTCTCCCTTCTGCCAGCAACAGTGCCAAGCACCCCTCACCCGCACCACACACCCACACACAAAGGCAGGTGCTCTCAACTTGCCAAAAGAATCTTCCTGACCTCTTTACCAACACAGGGCCCCAGAATGCCAATCTAGGACCCTAGGCCACATGGAAGGGGTGCCACCCACTGGCAAAATATCGTGCAGGTCCCCTTCCTCATAATAACAACAAATACTTGAACAATGACCAAGGCCTGTGCTAAATCATAACCACCTTCCAAAACGGGTAATGTTATCTCCATTCTACAGATGAGGAAACCAATATCTGTTCCTAAGCTATGCTACCAGTACATCCCATCTGAAATGTACAGCAACAGGGCTTTCAGTAAGTTTCTTCTAGTTCTTGGTCTTCTCTTCAGTGAAATGGATTACAGTATGGAGTTTTTGTAAGATTTTAATGAGATTTCATACTTAGGAACACCATGCAGACACTCAGCATATGGATTTTTCCTTCCCTGCCTCCAAGGTCCCCACAAAGCTTTAATCTTTTGGGAGGTCATTCCACCCCAACAGACTGGCTTGAGCGGTTAAAAGATGCACTAGGGCTACCATTTGTAAAGAGAGAGCCCTCTCAGGAATCCAGGCCAAACTCTGGGATCAGGGTAAAGATGAAGGTCACAGTGGACAGAAAACTCCATGAGGCAGAAGCAAAAGCCAGAGCCTCCCATCAGAAATAGCTTCTGAGTAGAGCCCTCCTGGAAAGGAAGCTTATCTCATTCTCATTCTTAAAACTCGCCCCAACCTGGTCTCCTAGGGACCCCTAGGCTGAGCCCAAACTCAGAGGCAAAGAGATGGCAAGAACCAGGCATGCATCAGGGAAAGATGTGACTGAGGACCTGAGTTCAAATTCTGGTTCTGCCACTGTGTGACCTTGGGCAACCTCTCTGGGCCTCAATGTTCTCAACTGTAAAATGGGAAGATGCCAATAAAAGAGACCCATAGGGTGAATGAGGGGGATGTCACATGAGAGAATGGCTATCAAAGCGCTTTGTAAAAGATCGTTTGACAAATGGATGAGATTATGGACACCATCACAGCAAGAGGTTGGAAGGTAACTGCAGTTAAGGGGAAACACTGCCAGGCACCTCAAAATACACACATATACACACACACTTCCTTGCAAGGACAAGAAATCCAACCAGACCAGGCCTGAAAAGCAGATAAGGAGACCCACCATGGGAATCAGAGGTATGGGAATCAACACTGCAGGGCAGTCAGGAGAAAGGGGCATATCAGGGAGGAGGTGGCTGTGAGGGGCAAAGTGAAGGGAAGAAGACTGAAGTGCAAACCCATCTGATTAGCTGAAGCACCCTAGGGTGCGAACCCCGGTGACATCAGAGACCCTGTCACCTGAGGTCCCCCACCAACCAGACACAATGAAGGGAAGAGGAAGGGGAAGAGGGAGGCAACAGAAGGCAAGGCTAGCCAGAGGCTGACCACTGGCTCAGCTGGGCTTCCCCCATCCTGAGGAGAGGACCTACCCAAGTCCAGCTTCTCAGAAAGGCGCACCCTTTCTTCTCAGAGCTAGACACAGGGACCCGCGCCCCTGCACCCCGTGTCTCACCTGGTAGGGGTCACTATGGTGCCCCAGCGCCTCCGCTTCCGCCTGGGGTCCTCCAGCGGCTCTGCCAAGCAGGGAGAGGGGCAAGGAGACCTTTCCCCTTGCCACCTCTTCCTCGGCTTTCGCCCTTCCTGAGGGGTGGGCCCGGGAAGCCTCCCCCTGGAGGGGAGGGGGTGACAACCTGATCTGACCTCGCGGTCCAGTCCTCCCCCCTCCTCAGGGCGACAGTTGCCGAATTCCGGATTTCTGATTGTGGGGTCTGAACCCCGAATATTTGAACGGGAGGGAGACCGAATCTGATATTTGAATGCCTGGGGAATGAACCCCGGATACTGGTGCACGAAAGGGCCTGAACCCGATATTTGAAATTCAATGAAACAGAGACCCAGGTTTAGAGAGGTTGGGACTCGAGTCCCGGATATCTGAACTATGAGGACTGATACCCGGGTATTTGAGAAGCGAGGGGCAAAGCCCGGAAATTTGGGACCCCAGGGGCCTGAGCCCTAGATCTTCGGCCACCGACTGGGGCCCACCCCGAGGACGTCCGGCCGCACGGCCCTCTCACGCCAGGGTCCGAGGGTGACAGCCCCCACTCCCGGCCCGGCCTCCTCCCTCTCCCTTCTCTCTTCCGAGAATAGCTGGAAGATTGTAGCTAAGGCGCTGCTGACGGTCCCCGCGCCCTCTCTGCCTCGCCTCTTCTCGGTCTCAGCCTCTCTCCGCACCACAGCCCCATCTTGTCCCGGTCTCCCTCTCCCTCTTCCTCCCAATTCCAAGATGGAGACCGGGCAGGAGCGCGCAGGCGCGGTAAGGACGCCGGTCCAAAGTGGGCGGGGCCCCGGAGGACTCAGCCCCGCCCTCTCTCCTCACTACCGCGGCCCGGGAGCCCGGCAGCCGCCGAGCCCGAGTGCGCCCGCGCCCCGCCACGCGGACCCCGGGCCGGAGGAGGCGGGGAGAAGGCCTAGGCTTGCAAGGGGAGGAGCCCGGCACTCTGTGCCGACTGGCGGTGGAAAGAGCTGCGGCGCATGCGCCCGCCCCGCCTTCGCGCTTAGCCTGAGCTTGTTGCTAGGGGAAGCTTTGAGGGGGCGCGGGTGGACGGACAGCAGTGGCGATCTGCGCCTGTGCGCAGGGTGGAAGTTGGGAGGGGCAAGGGAAGCTGCCGCCGGGCGAGGAAAAGGCGGGAAAATGGACTCTTCCGAGGTTAGCAACCATCTAGACTGGACGAGGGCCCCCAAGTGCGAGGAATCTTTGCGCATCGACGCTGGGAAAACTTAGTCGGTCAGATCTCTTAAGGAAACTGAGGTGCTGCAGGTTACATGACTTGCCAAGGTCACAGTGCATTTATGTCACAGCATTACCATGACCTGACACCCCACCCGCCCAACTAACTGTAATTATCCATTTCATTTCATAGAAGAAAACAAGACAGGTGTTTTCCAAAGCCAAGTCAACCGTGGGGAGGGCTGAAGTAACCTATGCCCTATGCCAACCTGTGTCCAAACTAAAGAGTCAACAGGAAAGAGTCCCCCAAAACTTCTATCTAAGCCTGCCTACCCTAAAATCCCCCAATCCAACCCCCAATAAACACCTTACACACCACTGGGCAAAAAAGCTTTTATTTTCCCCCACATTCCAGCTTTTCAATTTTTCTAAAACCTTTTCCAACTCAGAGCCAAGGCCAAAGAAGTTGATTCACACCTAAGGAGAAAGAAAAGAAAACAACAGAATAAGTCAGAAAGCTGCTAGGGGAAGCTCTGAGATGTGTGCAGAAATTGAGGAAGGAGCAGAGGGAGTGACAGCTAGAGACCAATACAGGCATTTAATCTCAACTCGGGTAGCCTCAGTACCCTGGGGTCTGCCAGGGGCCAGGAAGCCCTCCTTTCCCAATCCAAGGTTGAGAGGGTCCTGTCATTTCCTGTCCCAAGTAGGTGGTTGGGGCCTTTAGGCCCAGCCATCAGCAAAATAAGCAGAGTTGATCTTGAGCTTCCAGTTCCTCTGGCCTGATCAGTTTCCTGGGCCTGAACTGTTTCCACTTCTCCCATAGTAACTTCCTAGGGCACTGCAGCCAGCTCAAGCAGAGACCAGTTCAAGAGCTGGATGCATAACACACGGGGCTCTGAAATTTCATGTGCCCCCTCTGACAAGTGAAGATTTTTTGCAGAAATATTTTTTCCTTTAGTGAGCTGACGTGTCAACTAGTTAACCAATATGGCCTCCACCCACTGCTACATTTATGAAGCTGATTCCCTCCAAAGATCTTGTCACGGAATCAACTTTTTCTAAATGTAATGATGACTAAATGGAAGAGAGAAGGTGCATGTCAAGTTCTTGGGCACGTATGTCCCCAGTAAAGGGTCATCATCAATTAGACTCTTCTGAGAGGTTCAAGTTGAATTTTACAAAATTTCCATCGTAAAACTGGGTATCAGGATTTCAGGACAAAAGCAAGACAAACATGGTTCGTATCCAGGACGAATCATCAAACGTGAACCTTTTTAACTCACCATTATTACCCAAATGCGTGGACGTGAACTAGAGTTATGGGTGAGTCTTAAAATCACAATGTTTCTTGTAAGAAGTCAGCCACAAAAGAATATATATAATTCTGTCTATACAGGTTAAAAAATAAGTAAAACCAAACCATATTATTTAGGAAGACATATTTGGCAATAAATTATAAAGCAGAACCGTAGTTATTCCTTTTTTTTTTGAGACAGAGTCTGTCTCCCGAGTTCAAGCAATTCTCCTGCCTCAGCCTCCTGAGTAGCTGGGATTACAGGCGCCTACTATCACGCCCGGCTAATTTTTTTATATTTTTAATAAGGACAGGATTTCACCATGTTGGCCAGGTTGTTATCAAACTCCTTACCTTATGATCCGCCCACTTCGGCCTCCCAAAGTGCTGGGATTACAGGCATAAGCCATTGTGCCAGACCGACAGTAGTTATTTCTAAGGAGAGGGAGGGCATTGTCAGGAAGGAAGGGACCATAGTGGGTTTCTGGACTGCTGGTAATATTCTCCTCCTTCCCTCAGTGGTATTTATAAGTATCCACTTTATAACAATTTGCCAAGCTGTCCTTTTATGCTTTTGGACTCTTCTACATGAGTGTTAAATATTTTATAATAAAGAAGTAAAAGTAATTAGAAAAATATTGAATGCTGATGGTGTCAAATTGTTCCCAGTCTCTAAGGGAGAGCCGTGGTTGAAGAGGTTCTCAGGGACTCAGAAGCAGCAGCACTTGAGGAAGAGTGCAAGGATCTGCTCTACCCCAGTTACAACCTCCACCCCCGCCCCCATTCCCTGCTCCCACAGCACTGGAGCAAAGAACCTCACCTGAGAAACGTGTCGGGAACTAGGCCAGTGCCCTCAGAGCCGGGTTCTAGACCAGTGGGACTCCCGACGCGGGTGGAAGCACACAGCAGTGACACAGCAGAGGCCACAGAAGAGAAGCAGGAAGGAGCCCAAGACCAGCAGCCTAGAGCCACACAGAGCCAGCTCCTCCTAGAGAGGGGTACAGGGAAGAGAAAAGGAGGACATCTGAACTCAGCCCAAGGGCCACAGAGGGAGCCTCCATGAGGGAGACAGCTCTCCACATCTAGGCAACAACTGAAAGGAAAATGTTATTTTCATATAAGCTGATATTTGTCTTTTTTTTTTTTTTTTTTTTTTTTTTTGAGACAGGGTCTCACTCCGTCACCCAGGCTGGAGTGCAGTGGTGTGATCTCGACTCACTGCAACCTCCGCCTCCTGGGCTGCGGCAATCCTCCCACCTCAGCCTCCTGAGTAGCTGGGACCACAGGTGTATGCCACCATGCCTAATTTTTTTGGGATTTTTTTTAGAGACGGGGTTTCACCATGTTGCCCAGGCTGGAACATTTGTCTTGATAGTTTAAAAAATACTCTCTTACCCAACTATCAACCTGAACCCTCATCATGACTCCACGAGACAGGAAACTTCATTATGATCCACCTTTTAAAGATGTGCCAGCAGTGCTGGATGTAGAAACCACATCTCTGATTCCAGGTCCCAGGTCGCGCTCCTCTGATTCCTGCTCCCAGGTCTTTTTCTTTTCTTTTCTATTTTTTTGAGATGGAGTCTCACTCTGTTGCCCAGGCTGGAGTGTACTGGCATGAGCTGGGCTCACGGCAACCTCTCCCTTCCAGGTTCCAGCAATTCTGCCTCAGCCTCCCCATAGAGTAGCTGGGATTACAGGTGCCCACCAAAACATCTGGCTAATGTTTAAATTTTTAGTAAAGACAGGGTTTCACCATGTTGGCCAGGCTGGTCTCGAACTCCTGACCTCAAGGGATCCGCCCACCTTGGCCGCCCAAAGTGCTGGGATGGGATTACAGGCATGAGCCACCGCACTTCATGGGGTCTTTTCAAAGGTGAGACTGGAGTGTGTGCAGCAGCCTCCTGACTGATGGCCCTCCACTCAGCCAGTCTTCTCCACACAGTACCAGCGGGTCTCTCTCCTCTTTGAAACTCCTCAGAGGCCCCCACAGCCTTTGGCATCAGGTCATAGCCCTCCAGCCTGCATTCACAGCACCTGTCGATCAGATCCCTGGGGTCTCTTGCCTTTCTCCTTCCTAAGCCTCTCATCATGGAGTGTTCCCAAAGGCTGAACACTTCTTTTTTTCCCTTCTTGAGATAGGGTCTCCCTCTGTCACTCAGGCTGGAGTGCAGTGGCACAATCATGGCTCACTGCAGCCTTGAACTTCTAGGATCAAAGGATCCTCCCACCTCAGCCTGCTGAGTTGCTGGGACTACAGGTGTGCAGCACTACACCTTGCTAATTAAAAAAAAAATTTTTTTTTAAGAAACAGGGTCTTGCTGTGTTGCCCAGGCTGGTCTTGAACTCCTGGCCTCAGGCATTCTCCTTGCTTTGGCCTCTCAAAGTGCTGGAATTACAGGTGTGAGACCTGGCTGAACACTTTTCTTTTTTTTTCCTTTTTTGAGATGGAATTTCGCTCTGTCGCCAGGCTGGAGTGCAGTGGCGCAATCTTGGCTCACTACAACCTCCACCTCCTGGGATCAAGCGATTTTCCTGCCTCAGCCTCCCGAGTAACTGGGATTATAGACACCTGCCATCATGCCTGGCTATTTTTGTAGAGACGGAGTTTCACCATGTTGGCCAGGCTAGTCTTGAACTCCTGACCTCAAGTGATGTGCCCGCCTCGGCCTCCCAAAGTGCTGAGATTACAAGCTCCACACCTGACCAACACTTATTAATCTCTAGACCTGTACCCATCCTGGTGCATTTGTCTGGAGTGTGCCTCCCCCGTCTCCTGAAACTCCTCTACTGCAATCCCTGTCCAAATCTTCCTCATTCTTCAAGGATCATCCCGACCACATGGAAGGTGTGGGTTGCAACCCTGGTTCTGCCACTTAACCAGTTGTGTGGCCTTTAGCAATTCACTCCCTCTCTCTAAACTGGTTTCCTCATCTGTAAAATGGGATAACATCTACCTCAAAAGGCTATTTTAAGATCAAATGAGTTAATGAACCCAGAGAGCACTCTGTGCATTATAAACTACTGTACACAATGCTCTTTTGTAAATGCCACCTTCTCTGTGAAGCACTCTCCATAAATGTTCAAGTTAAGGTTAATGGCTCCTTACTTTGTGTTTGCATAACACTCTACTAACATCTGTCTAATAGCAATTAGCCCATTTGCCTTTTATTACAGCTTCTGAAATCCTTTGAGGTAGAGATGTTTTAAAGACAACAGTTAATAATAATAGCTGTCATTTATCAAATCTCTATGTTGTGCTAGGCACTTCAGTCATTCTCATTTAATCCTTATTTGGTGGAATTAAGAGATAGGGTCATGTTTTCTGTTTTCCAGATGAGGAAGCTGACGCTCAGAGATGTTTAGATACTTGGTGTAGGTCACACAGCCCCCAAGACAGGGTTATAAAACCTGTGCTTTTTCTACAAGGTAGAATTGCTTCCAGGAACCTTCAAGAAATAGCAGTCAGCATGGAGTCTACAAAACCCTAGCAAGCGATCTGAGGCTCTTACCGAAGTGAGCAGCTTGGTCAGCACGAGGCCTTCGTGGCTCCAGACCCTAATGCACTCCTCACCCATTCTAGGGCTCAGGGTGACATTTCCAGCCCCCTCCTCTGAGCAGGATATGGGTGGCTGGCTGGAGGGCAGGATTCCTGGAACAGCACTAAAATACAAGCAGGTTCCTGCAGTCCTTTCTGTGGTCACCCTGGCTGTGACGAGGACCAGTTGTCCTGCAGCAGATCCTATGAAAGGCACAGAAGAGGAGATGGGAGAAAATGAGGGGGTGAGGCAGGAGCCTCCATCTTCACACTTCATTTTCACACTTTCACACTTCTTTTCTTGTATTTCCTTTTTTTTTTTTTTTTTTTTTTGAATAGGGTCTCACTCTGTCGCCCAGGCTGGAGTGCAGTGGCATAATCACAGCTCACTGCAGCCTCAATCTCCTGGGCTCAAGTGATCCTCCCACCTCAGTCTCCTGAGTAGGTGAGACTACTTGAGCCCAGAAGTTTGAGATTAGCCCGGGCAAAATTGTGAGACACCATCTCTATAAAAAATACTAAAATTATAATGCAGTATAGCTAAGAAAAAAAAAAAAATTAGCCAGGCTAGTGGTTCCAGCTACTCAGGAGGTTGAGTTGGGAGAATCAACTTACCCAGGAGGTCAAGGCTACAGTGAGCTGTGATTGCACCACTGAATTCCATTCTGGGCAACAGAGTGAGACCCTGTCCCGGGTTGGGGGGGGAAAGAAAGCATGCACCACCTGCCTGGCTAATTTTAAAATTTTTTTGTAGAGACAGGGTCTCACTGTGCTGCCCAGGCTGGACTCAAACTCTTGGGCTCAAGCGATCTTGCTACCTTGACCTCCAAAAATGCTGGGATTCCAGGCATGAGCCATTCCACCTGGCCCTACTCAGTTTTTAAGACTTTCTACAATACCAGGTGATTTGGCATTGATTCTATTCAATAAAGTATTCCATATACCATTATTTATATCACTGAGAAGTGAAAATAACTTTGTATCAATATAAACACAAATTAAGTTGTAATTTAAATTAACTTAAATTACAATCAATACAATAATGACACCAATACTCGCAAGGTTGCAGTGAAATGGGCAGATACACATTGCCAATGTCAGTTTGCATAAACTAGCTCATCCTTTTTAAGAAAGCAGTTTCCCACTTGGTACCAAAATCCATTAAAAGGTTCTCACCCTATTTTAAATTAGTGGGGAAAGGATGGCATCAGTAAATGGCCTTCGGAAAATTTCCATGTAGAAAAAATCATAGCATCTGTTATCTGATAATATAAAGTCCAGATGTGTTAAAGAACTATACAAACTAAAAAAAAATCTTAAGTATTAAAAGAAAATACAGAAGAATATTTTATTTTATTTTATTATTTTTGAGATGGAGTTTCACTCTTGTTGCCCAAAATGGAGTGTAGTGGGGCATGATCTCGGCTCACTGCAATCTCCATCTGCTGGGTTTAAGTGATTCTCCTGCCTCAGCCTCCCGAGTAGCTGGGATTACAGGCTTGCGCCGCCAGCCCCAGCTAATTTTTTGTATTTTTAGTTAGAGATGGCGTTTCATCATGTTGGCCAGGCTGGTCTCAAACTCCTGACCTCAGGTGATCCACCTGCCTTGGCCTCCCAAAGTGCTGGGATTACAGCCATCAGCCACCGCGCCTGGGCAGAATATTTTCTAATTTTAAAATGAGGAAGGCCTTTCTATGAAAGACACAAAATCTGAAAGTCTTAATAAAGGACAAGAGTGATACATCTAACCTCATAAAAAGTAAAGACTTCTATGCAATGAAAGATAAGTTAAAAAAACAAGTAACATATTGATTGAAAATACCTATAATATATTTAAATGACAAAAAGTTTTATTTTCTAGAATAAAGAGCTTCTACAAATCAAGAAGAAAAAGAGAAATAACTTAAAAGAAAAATGAGCAAAGGAAACAAACAGATAATTCACAGACAACATGAAAATGAGCAATAAACCGTAAGACGAGGCTCAACGCTACTAGCAATCAGGAGAAAGCAAATTAAAACAATTAGGTATTGTTCTCTAGTGGATTTAAAAAGAATAAAAAATAAATAAATAATAAATAAATAAATTAAATAAATAAAACAATTGGGTAATAGGCCAGCCCTGGTAGGTCATGCCTGTAATCCCAGCACTTTGGGAGGCTGAGGCAGGAGGATTACTTGAGCCCAGTAGTTTGAGATTAACCTGGGCAGCATAGTGAGACCCCATCTATATAAAAAAAATGTAAAAATTAACCAGGATAGTGGTCCCAGCTACTAGGAGGCTGAGTTGGGAGGATCACCTGGGCCTAGGAGGTCAAGGCTACAGTAAGCTGTGACTGCACCACTGCATTCCAGTCTGGGCAACAGAGTGAGACCCTGTCTCAAAAAAAAAGAAAACAGAAAAAAAAAAAAACCCCACAAACAAAAAAGCAGCACAAGAAACAAAAGATAAAAATAGATAAATTGGACTTCACCAAAATTTAAAAAGTTTTGGCTGGGCATGGTGGCTCATGCCTGTAATCCCACCATTTTGGGAGGATAAGGTAAGTGAATTACTTGAGCCCAGGAGTTCAAGACCAGCTTGGCCAATATGATGAAACCCTGTCTCTACTAAAAGTACAAAAAATTAGCTGGGTGTGGTGGTGGACACCTGTAATCCCAGCTACTTGGGAGGCTGACACAGGTGAATGCTTAAATCTGGGAGGCAGAGGTTATAGTGAGCTGAGACTGCACCACTGCACTCCAGTCTGGATGATGGAGCGAAACTCTTGTCTCAAAAAAAATTAAAATTAAAAACTTCTGTGTTTCACAGAATACCATCAACAATGTGAAAAAAACAACTCACGAAATGGAAGAAAAGATCTGTAAATCATTTCTCAGACAAGGGACTTGTATCTAGAAAGTATAAAAAATTCCTTTTTTTTTTTTTTTGAGATGCATTTTTGCTCGTTGCCCAAGCTGGAGTACAATGGCGTGATCTTGACTCACTGCAACCTCAAGCTCCCAGGTTCAAACAATTCTCCTGCCTCAGCTTCCTGAGTAGCTGGGATTACAGGTGCACATCACCACGCCTGGCTCATATTTTTTCTAAGTAGGAACAGGGTTTCACCATGTTAGCCAGGCTGGTCTTGAACTCCTAACTTCAGGTGATCCTCTGACCTCGGCCTCCCAAAGTGCTGGGATGACAGGCGTGAGCCACCATGCCCAGCCACAAAACTCTTATAATAACTAAAAGACAAATAACCCAATTTTAAAAATGGGCAAAGACTGTGAATACATTTCTCTAAAGAATATACACAAATGACCACTGAGTGCATGAAAAATCATTATCAACTCTTCTCAGCCATCAAGACAATGCAAATCAGAACCACAGACTTCATGCTATGATGGCTATAATAAAAAAGATGAATAATAACAAGTGTTGGTGAGGATGTGAAGAAACTGGAAGCCTCATGTTGATGGGAATATAAAATGGCGTAGTCACTTTGGAAAACAGTTTGGCAGCTCTCAAAAGATTAAACACAGTATTATTATATATTTTACTTGTAAGTATATTTCCAAGAGAAATTAAACATGCCACGCAAACACTGAGGAACACTCAAGGCAGCATCGTTCATAACAGTGAAAAAGGAAACAACCCACTGTCAATCACATGATGAATGAATAAAAGAAAATGTGGAATATTCATACAATGAATGTTACTCAGCAATAAAAAATAAAATAAAATACTGGCTGGGCGAGATGGCTCATGCCTGTATTCCCAGCACTTTGGGAGGCTGAAGTGGGTAGATCACGAGGTCAGGCATTCAGGATCAGCCTGGCCAACATGGTGAAACCCAGTCTACTAAAATGAAAACAAATAGCCAGACGTGGGGATGCGCGCCTGTAATCCCAACTGTTCGGGAGACTGAGGCAGGAGAATCACCCGAACCCAGGAGGTGGCGGTTGCAGTGAGCTGAGATTTTGCCATTGTACTCCAGTCTGGGCGACAAGAGCAAAACTATCTCAAAAAAAATTAAAAAATTAAAATTAAAAAAATGAAATACTGATACATACAACACAGATGAAACTTAAAAAATCATACCAAGTGAAAGAAGCCAGTCACAAAAGACCATTATATATGAAATGGAATGACATTATATGAAATGCTAGGCTAGGCAAATCTACAGAGACAGAAAGTAGATGAAAGGTTGCCTAGGGCTGGGAGATAGGGGTGTGGCAGGAAGTGACTGCTAATGGGTACAGAGTTTCTTTTTGGGGGAGATGAAAATGATCTAAAATTGACCGTGGTGATGCCTGCATACTTTTGTGACTATGTTGCCCAGGCTGGTCTCAGACTCTGAGCTCAAGCCATCACCTGGCCTAATGGTACATTTATTTATTTATTTATTTGTTTTTTGAGACAGGGTCTCACTCTGTCACCCCAGCTGGAGTGCAGTAGCATGATCTCAGCTTACTACAAGCTTTACCTCCCAGGGACAAGCAATCCTCCCATCTCAGTCTCCCAAGTAGCTAAGACCACAGGTGTGCACCACCATGCCCAGCTATTTTTTTGTATTTTCAGTAGAGACAGAGTCTTGCCATGTTGCCCAGGCTGGTCTCAAACTCCTGAGCTCAAGCAATCTGCCTGCCTTGGCCTCCCAAAGTGCTGGGATTACAGGCGTGAGCCACCACGCCCAACCCTAACCATATACTTTCAATGGGTGAATTGAATGGTATATGAATCGTATCTCAATAAAACTATTACATATTTACTTAAGAGTAAAAAGAATGGGAAAAATTGTTCCAAGTCTGCATATATCACACACATTCTTTATTTTTGTTAACATACATGTACTCCTGGACATGACATACATAGGCCCACTCCCCCCCCCACACATATGTACTCATGGGAGAATCTTAGAATGAGAGTGTTGTAAAAGACCTCAGAAATCCGAAAATACCACCCTCTTCCTTCCCTCTTTATCTCCGCATATTTTAGATAAGGCCAAATGTCACACAGGGATTAATGGCATCTACTGACATTTTCACTTTCTGTCTCTCTCGCTTGTCATTTTCCCACAAGACTATAAGCTCTTTGGAAATTGATGGTGTCTAATTTTTTTCTGCATCCTTTGTAGCATACAGAGTATGCTAAGCACACAGCAGGCCCTTATGACACTAGTTTAATTGAACAGAATATGCTTCTCTGATATCCCTGAGGAAAAAAAAGGTGTCTCTAAAAGGAGGTGGCTAAAGGATGAGAAACATTAGGTCAAACCTAGCCCATCTCATCAGACCTCCAAGGAAAGACTCAGAGAATGTCAGAACTGGAAGAGGAAGAAAGTATTTGTATAAAACCTACCTTGTCGGCAGCATGTTCACTGAAAGCCCTAATCACAGAAGTGACTAAGGTCCAGGGATGTGCCCAAGGTCATCATTGGTGGGGTCAGAGGCAGGGCCCAGCCCTGAGTGTTCTGATGCCTGACCCCAGAGTCCTCTCTGATCTCACCTTTAATTTTTTTCTTTCGAGACAGAGTCTCTCTCTGTCAGTCACCCAGGCTAGAGTACAGTCGTGTGATCTCTGCTCACTGCAGCTGCCTCCCAGGTTCAAGCAATTCTCCTGCCTAAGCCTCCCAAGTAACTGGGACTATAGGCACCCACCACCACACCTGGCTAATTTTTGTTTTTATTTTTTATTTTTATTTTTTTTGAGATGGAGTCTTGCTCTGCCATCCAGGCTGGAGTGCAGTGGCACAATCTCGGCTCACTGCAACCTCCACCTCCCAGGTTCAAGTGATTCTCCTGCCTCAGCCTCCTGAGTAGCTGGGACTACAGGTATGTGCCACTACGCCTGGCTAATTTTTTTTATTTCTGGTAGAAACAGCATTCACCATGTTGGCCAGGCTGGTCTCGAACTCCTGACCTTGTGATCCACCCTCCTTGGCCTCCCAAAGTGCTGGGATTACAGGTGTGAGCCATCGCACCTGGCCAATTTTTAATTTTTTTTTTTGAGACAGAGTTTCACTCTGTCACCCAGGCTGGAGTGCAGTGGCACAATCTCGGTTCACTGCAACCTCTGCCTCCCAGGTTCAAGTGATTTTCCTGGCTCAGCCTCCCGAGTAGTTGGGATTAGAGGTGCCTGCCATCATGCCTGGCTAATTTTTCTATTTTTAGTAGAGATGGGGTTTCACCATGTTGGCCAGGCTAGTCTCAAACTCCTGACCTCAAATGATCCGCCCACCTTGGTCTCCCAACATGCTGGGATAACTTACTACAGGTGTCAGCCACCGCAGCCAGCCTCTGATCTCACCTTTCAATCCCATTTGACTACCCAGGACTGTGGCCTGGAATGTCCGGGTCTTGTTCCTGTCTGGACTGTCTCCGAAGTTCAAGGTGGTCAGTAAGCCCACGACGTGAGACCCTCGCCACTTCCCTGTGACTGTCCCATTCCTGGGACACAGGGTCAGCTGGCCAAAGATCTCAAAAAAGAGACCCAGTCCTACAAGCAAATGGAGGGTGGGGAGACAGGTGAGATGAGATTAACAGCAAAAGCCTGTCTATGTTGGAACGAAGAGGCATTTGGAGGGGGTGGAACTTACCTGAGGGATGTCAGGGCTGCGCAGGCCAGTCCTGTGGGTGAGGAGGAAGTTGCCAAGGCCCAGGCCAGAGAGGCCAAGGAGCAGCAGGATCAAAGTGGCACAGACCAGAGGTGGATGGTGGGCCAGACACAGGTGCAGGTTGTGCACTGCCTGGCAGTTGCCCATGGGGAGCAGAGGGGCCTGGGCCTCCAGGGAGAGCCTGCTGGAGGACAGGGAAGGAGAATGGGACAAGAGCACCGCTTATACGCAAAGAGAAACAAAAGCTCAGAGAGGACAAGGGACTGCACAGTGGCAGAGCCAGAACAGGAATCCAAGGTTCTCGACTCCTAAAGTTCACCTCCCTGCACTGCTTGATATATATTTGCTGCATTTCATTTCTGAAGTAATCTAAGTGGAGGCAGAGGAGGGCACTCCGTGCTGGAAAAAGGAACCCAAAAGGGACACTTCTTAGCTAGGGAAACAGGAAGCACTGTTCTGGGTCGAGGGTTTGGCTGAGGAACAGTTCCAGCCAGAGCCCAGACAAGGGAAGACTCTGGAGAAGAACTCCGCTTCACAGCTAAATGGCTAGATATGAATCCCTTTCTGCTACTCACTCTGTGAGCTTAAGAATCCGTGAAATGGGACTTCTGAGAACACCAAGCAATAAGGATTAAACGTGGCGGATGAAGCAGTCTGCGTGGTATTAGCCATGCAGGAACTCAACAAATGTACATTTCCTTTCTCTTTCCCATAAGGATCCTCAAAACCAGGTAAGGCCAGGCAAAAAAAATACTGTGGGGGGAAACTGAGGCCTGCGGACTTTAACATAGGACGGGTAGGGCCAAGGTCTGAACCCCGCCTCCTGCTTCCAAGTGGGGTGCTCCTTCCTACGCAAAGAACGACAGCCTGATGGAAAAGAACTTCTGGAAGGCGAGGAGATAAACAGGGGCCGGGGAGGAGGAGGGAGCCACGGAAATGCAGGTGTCACAAATGTTCACCCCTGCCCCGCCTCCCGTCCGGCTGGAAGGGGATTAAAGGGAGGGGGAGGACAGAACCTGGGGGTCCGCGGCCGCCAGTGCACCTCAGCACCCCCTCCCCGGAAGCACCCCCTCCCCCCACCCGCCGAACTATCGCAACACCCTCGTCCCCCTCCCGGTCTCGCGCAACGTATCCTCCGGCCACTCGCTCTTACCCCTCGGGGCCGGGCGGAGGCTGGCGCCCCCAGCGACGTCACACACGGAGCCGCGAAGGGGCGGAGTCCGTGCTCCGCGCTTCCCTCCCCGGCCCACCCTACACTCTGCCTGGTCCGCATGCGCAGTGGCCACGCGGGCGCTTGCCGCGCCACTCCCCCGCCAGGGTGGGGGCGTACCAAAGGGACACCCAAGGAAGGGGCCACCGGGAAGAATAATCTCCGCGGAAGGGGAGGAACTGGGAGCGATGTCAGGGGACGAGTGCTAGAGACGTCGCAGAAGCCCGCCAGCTCCCTCCAGAGAAACTGTATGAGAACTGTCCCGAGAAGCTCGTCGCCGGCATTTTTGGGTTGCGCGTCCCCCACCCGCACCAATAGCACAGCCCAGCCGCGCCCCGGGTTCCGGGTGAGGACTCCGGGTCCATTCAGCGACGCGGGGCTGCCGCTTTAGTGCTCTGTCCTCTGGGGCTGGGAGTGGTGTTTTGGGCTCTGCTCTTCTGTGCACCCCGATCATGCTTAATACCTGCACCTTTCTCGTCTACCCTGGCTTTTAGTGACTCTTTAAAGTATTAGCTCCTGGAGCTGAAGAGCTGCTCGGTAGAGAGCATCTCATTTCACTTCTGCCCACGTTTTAGAGGTGAGAACATCTAACCTGAGGTAGCATGACACATGGAGCCAGGAACTGTGGGTTCAAATCCTGACTGCGCCCTCGCATCAGCCATAGCTGCGCTCTCCCGGGACTAAGTTTACCCCTCTGCTAAAGAGGATCATCCTACCTATTTCACTGGTTGGATCAGAAGCTTAAGGGGCAAAATGTGGGAAAACATGGGCCCAGTGCCCATTGAGCACACGGGACAGATGCTACTTGAAATGGAATCTGTTTAATTTGACTGTGGCTTTGTTAAGGCAGAGACCATGTCGTTTCTATCACCAGCCACAGAAGCTTATGGCACAAAACCTTCGCATATACAGTCAAGTGGTCAAATGATCTTTTTTTTTTTAGACAGTCTGCTCCTTGGTCGCCCAGACTGGAGTTCAATGGCACAATCATAGCTCACTGCAGCCTGGATGTCTTGGGCTCAAGAGATCCTCCCACCTCAGCCACCTGGGTAGTCAAGACACCCGGTAGTCGCGCGCCACCCACCATGCCCGGCTAATTTTTCCATTGTGTGTAGACACAATCGAGACATTGCCCAGGCATGTCTCCAACTCCTGGCCTCAAATAGTCCTCCCGCCTCGGCCTCCCAAAGTGCTGGGATTACTGCGTGAGCCCCCGCACCCTGAATAGTCAAATGATTTTTGACAAGGGTGCTGTGAACGTTTAGAAAAGGACTGATGCACACTCCTTTTCTGTGCATCAAAGGACACAATAGGCCGGGCACGGTGGCTCACACCTGTAATCCTAACACTTTGGGAGGCTGAGGTGGGTGGATCACCTGAGGTCAGGAGTTCGAAACCAGCCTGGCCAACATGGCGAAACTCTGCCTCTACTAAAAGTACAAAAGTAGCCGGGCATGGTGGTGGGTGCCTGTAATAACCCCAGCTACTCAGGAGGCTGAGGCAGGAGAGTCACTTGAACCCGGGGAGCGGAGGTTGCAGTGAGCTGAGATCACGCCACTTCACTCCAGCCTGGGCAAAAGAACAAAACTCTCTCAAAAAAGAAAACTCAAAAAACAAACAACCCCCCCCCAAAATAAAGGACACAACAGTGAAAAGGCAACCAACAGAATGAGAGAAAATACTATCAAATCATATATATGATAAAGGGTTAATATCTATAATATATAAAGAACTCATACGATTTAACAATAAGCAACTCAATTAAAAGGTCAAAGGACTTGAAAATAGATATTTCTCCAAAGAAATATATACTATACGGTAGAAATGACCAACAAGCAAATGAAAAGATGCTTAACCACACTAACCACTACTAGGTAAATGAAAATCAAAACCTAAATGAGATATCACCTTATACCCATTAGGATGTCGACCATCAAAAATCAGGAAATAACAAGTGTTGGTGAGGATATGGAGAAATCAGAATACTTGTGCACTGTTGGTAGGAATATAAAATAGTGCAACTGGCCCAGCACAGTAGCTCATGCCTGTAATCCCAGCACTTTGGGAGGCCGAGGTGAGCAGATCACCTGAGGTCAGAAGTTCGAGACCACCGTGGTCAACATGGAGAAACTTTGTCTCTACTAAAAATACAAAAATTAGCCTGGCATGGTGGCGGGCGCCTGTAATCCCAGCTACTTTGGAGGCTGAGGCAGGAGAATCACTTGAACCCCAGAGGTGGAAATTGCAGTGAGCCGAGATCACGCCACTGCACTCCAGCCTGAGTGACAGAGTGAGACTGCCTCAAAATAAAATAAAATGAAATAAAGTAAAATAGTGCAGGTTCTCCAGAAAACAGTATGGCAGTTTGTAAAAAAAAATTTAAAATAGGCTGGTGTGGTGGCTGACACTGGTAATCCTAGCACTTTGGGAGGCCTAGGCAGGCAGATCGCTTGAGCTCTGGAGTTCAAGACCAGCCTGGCCAACATGAAGAAACCCCATCTCTGCCAAAAGTACAAAAGTTAGCCAGGTGTGGTGGGACATACCTGTGGTCCTAGATACTTCGGAGGCTGAGGTGGGAGGATTGCTTGAGCCGGAGAGGCAGAGATTGCAATGAGCTGACATGGTGCCACTGTACTCCAGCCTAGGTGACAGAGTGAGGCTCCATCTCAAATAATAAATAAATAAATAAAAACTAAACAGAGTTTATTCTGTCAACAATTTTTTTAAGATTGCTATGATTGAGGCACAAAATTACTATCTATGTAGCAAAAACTTTGTCAATGCTTCTACTTAAGGACAAGTCTAATTTGTGGGATAAAGCATGAAAGTGCCAGCATAGGACCCATATACCATGGGAGGTCAAGAATTGTGAACTGCCCCTCATGATTCTTATGCTTTGGAATATGTTGGAAATAGATGCTCAGTGCCGCAAAGAATAATTAGCACTGAGACAAAGGATTTTTCAGCAACACAATTTTTACTTCCTGGACTGCAGGAAGGGTACCCTCTCTACCCATCATGCCATGAGAGTACAATGAACAAAGGAAAACACACAAATTTATCCTTTACACATTTGGGGTTGTTCTTACTCCTGTGTCTGATCTCCATTGGCTGGAGCCAGACCTCACAATTTAAACTAAAACATGATTGGCTAACGACTTAAAACTTTTCTAAACAGGTAAAAGCAATGGAGAGCTGGAACATGCCTATCAGCACGTCTAGCACAGATATCTTGGTTAAAGTGCAAGGACATAGAATATACTACGTGCCTGTAAGCATGGCATGTCTTAACAACTACATAGGATAGGGCTTAACAAAGTTATTAGCACACTTACTCTTTAACAAGAAAGGAGACTTTAAAAAGGAACTTTTCTACTTCCCACAGAATAAGTAGGCATATTTGGGTAATGGTTCTTGTAAATGACCATAATTGATATTTAGTCATTCGGCCAAACCAAGCAATTCTATGGACTCGTAGAGGTAAACTGCTTAGAGCAGGGAACTGCCTCGAGGCCCAAGAACAAATGACTTGCATAGAGAAAGTAAGTGGTGGGTGGGGGAGCAGGAGAGGACACAAAATTGGTTGTGCATTATAATGCTCCAGCAGTATACCAACATTTTTTGTTTTGTTTTGCTTTGTTTTTGAGACGAAGTTTCCACTCTTATTGCCCAGGTTGGAGTGCAATGGTGCAATCTCAGCTCACTGCAACCTCCACCTCCCAGGTTCAAACAATTTTCTTGCTTCAGCCTCCCGAGTAGCTGGGATTACAGGTGCCTGCCACCACACCTGGCTAATTTTTTTGTATTTTCAGTAGAGATGGGGTTTCATCATATTGGCCAGGCTGGTCTCGAACTCCTGACCTCAGGTGATCCACCTGCCTCAGACTCCCAAAGTGCTGGGATTACAGGTGTGAACCACTGCGCCAGGCCAAATATACCAACATTTTTATTTAATCCACTCAACAAGCCCTTAAAGTGGATGTCACTCTGGAAACCTGGCCCTTAGTTTAAGTCAGGGGTCCCCAACTCTGGGTTGCGGGGCCAGTACTGGTCCATGGCCTGTTAGGAACTGGGCCACACAGCAGGACGTGAATGGTTGGTGATGGAAGCTTCATCTATATTTCCAGCTGCTCCCCATCCCTTTTTTACTGCCTGAGCTCTGCCTTCTGTCCGATCAGTGGTGGCATTAGATTCTCCTAGGAGCATGAACTCTATTGTGAATGGCGCATGCATGTTATCTAGGTTGCTCCTTATGAGAATCTAATGCCTGATGATCTGTCACTGTCTCCCATCAACACCAGATGGGACCATCTAGTTGCTGGAAAACAAGCTCAAGGATACCACTGATTCTACTTCATGATGAGTTGTATAATTATTTTATCATACATTATAATGTAATAATAATAGAAATAAAGTACACAATAAATGTAATGTGCTTGAATCATTCCGAAACCATTCCTCCCCGGTGGAAACATTGTCTTCCATGAAACTGGTCCCTGGTGCCAAAAAATTTGGGGACTGCTGGTTTAAGTAATTTAACCAAGGTCACACATATATTGGGTGGCAGAAGTTGGGTTGTGATTGAAGCCTGAGCACAGCCCAGCATGTGGGAATGAGAAAGCCTGGTTGAGGCTTGTTCATTCAATAAGGTCTGTTGGCTGCCAGGCTGTATTCTGGGGGCTGGCAATATGGTGGTGGGCAAAGTATTCATGATCTCTGGCCTACTGAGACTACAATCTGGTTGGGGACTCTTTCCCTAGAAAAATGCATGTCGCCTAATATTTTTGTTCTTTTGTTTTTATTTTTTTATTATTTTTTTCTTTCTTTCTTTCTTTTTTTTTTTTTTTTTTTGAGGCAGAGTTTCGCTCTGGTTGCCCAGTTTGGAGTGCAGTGGCGCGATCTCAGCTCACAACTTCTGCCTCCCAGGTTCAAGTGACTCTCCTGCCTCAGCCTCCCTAGTAGCTGGTACTACAGGCACGTGTCACCAGGCCTAGCTAATTTTTTTGTATTTTTAGTAGAGATGGAGTTTTGCCATGTTGACCAGGCTGGTCTTGAACTCCTGACATCAAGTGATCTGCCCTCTTGGCCTCCCAAAGTGCTGAGATTACAGGCGTGAACCACCACACTGGGCCAGGAGAGACAGTCTTGAATCGCTCATACCACTCTTCTCCCACCCCCAGCAGAGAGAAACTGTGCACTTGGAGGAGAGAGAGAGCGCATGAACTGGTGTACTTGGCATTGAACTGGGGGACTTGGCAATGAATTCAGTGCTGCCCTGTCACAGTGGAGAGCAAAGCCATGCTGGACTCAGCCTGTGCCTGCCCAAGGAGGGAGCATCTGTATCAGCCTGGACCAGAGGGGAATCGTCCATCCCAGTGGTCAGAACTCAAGTTGTGCCAAGCCTTGCCACTGTGGGCTAAAATGCTCTGGGTCTTAGGTAAATTTGAAAGGCATTTTAGGATACAAGGACTGGAACCTTTAGGCAAGTCCTAGTGCTGGGCTGGGCTTAGAATCAGTGGACTGGGGTGGCACAGGACCTAGGTAGACACCAGCTGGGGCAGCTAAGGGAGTGCATGCACCACCCTTCCCCCAATCCTAGGCAACATCGCTCACAGCAATGAAAGTAACTCCTTCCTTCTGCTTGAGGAGAGGGAAACAAAGAATAAAGAGGATTTTGTCTTGCATCTTGGGTACCAGATCAGCCACAATAGGATAGAGCACCAGGCAGAGTCATGAGGCCCTCATTCCAGGCCCTAGCTCCTAGATGACATTTCTAGGCACATAGTGGGCCAGGAGGGAGCCTGCTGTCCTGAAGGGAAGGACCCACTCCTGGCAGGACTTATCACCTGCTGACCAAGGAGCCCTTGGTCCCTGAATAGCCAACAGCAATACCCAGGCAGTATCTGTGGGCCTTGGATGAGAGTCTGAGTTGTGCTGGCTTCGGGGGAGGCCCAGCACATTCCCAGCTATGGTGGCTCTGGTGAAGACTACTGCTGGAGAAAAGCAGAGAGAAAAGTAAAGGGAACTTTGTCTTGCACCTTAGGAATCAGCTCAGCCACAGTGGGGCAGAGCACCAAACAGATGTTTGGAGTTCTTGAGTCCAGATCTAAGTTCTTGGACAACATTTTTGGACCTGCCATGGGCCAGAGAGGGGCCCACTGTCCTAAAGGGCAAGTCCCAGGCCTGAGGGCATTCACCACAAGTTGGCTTGAAGAGCCTTTGGGCTTTAAGTGAGTGTTCAGAACTCTCTGTGGGCAGAATTCTCTGTGGGCCAGTGGTGGTGGCGGCCCCTGGGAGAGGCTCCTCTATCCATGGAAAGCGGGCAGTAGAGTGGGAAGAACTTTGTCTTGTGGTTTCAGTCCCAGCTTAGCTGCAGTAGAATACAACACCAGGTAGATTTCTGAGGTTTTTGACTCTAATCCCTAGCTCCCAGACAGCATCTCTGGACCTGCCCAGGGCCTGGGGAAACTTGCTGCCCTGAAGGGAAAGATGTAAATCTGACTGGTGGTCCCAGCTGCTGATTGTAGCATGCTAGGGCCTTGAGTGATCATAGGTGGTATCTGGGTAGTGGTTACAGTGGGCCATGGGTGAGACCCAGTGCTGTACTGGCTTCAGGTATGACCCAGCACAGTCCCAGTGGTGGTGGACATAAGAATGCTTGTATCACCCCCGCCCCCTAGCTCCAGGCAGTACAGCACAGAGACTGAGACTCCATTTATTTGGGAGACAATAAGGAAAGAGAACAAGAGTCTCTGCCTAGTAATCAGAGAATTTTTCTGGATCTTATCTAGGGCCACCAAGGTGATACTTCTGTGAGTCCACAAGAACCACAGTGTTATTGGACTTGGAGCTCAAGTCTCTTCAAGCACTTGGAATGCCTTCTCAAAAAAGATGGGCACAAACAAGCCCAGTCTGCAAAGACTACAGTACATAGGAAACTCTTCAACACGCAGACACTGATGAACATCCACAAGCATCAGGACCATCCAGGAAGACATGACCTCACCAGATGAACCAAATCAGGCACCAGGGACTAATCCTGGAGAAACACAGATGTGACCTTTCAGACAGAAAATTCAAAAAAGATGTTTTGAGGAAACAAAGAAATTCACAATAATACAGAGAAGGAATTCAGAATTCTATAAGATAAACTTAACAAAGAGATTGATGTAACTAAAAATAATCAAGCAGAAATTCTGGAGTTGAAAAATGTAATTGACATGACATACTAAAGAATGCGTTAGAGTTCCTTAATAGCAGAATTGATGAAGCAGAAGAAAGAATTAGTGATCGTGAAGACAGGCTATTTGAAAACACATAGGCAGAAGAGACAGAAGAATAAAGAATAGAAAATAATTTAAAAATACCCACAAGATCTAGAAAATAGCCTCTAAAGGGCAAATCTAAGTGTTATTATCCTTACCAGAGGAGGTAGAGAAAGATATAGGGGTAGAAAGTTTATTCAAGGAATAGTAATAGAACTTCTAAAACCTAGAGAAAAATATCAACATTCAAGAACAAGGTTATAGAACACCAAGCAGATTTAGCCCAAAGAAGACTACCTCAAGGTGCTTAATAATCAAACTCTCAAAGGTCAAGGCAAAAGGATCCTAAAAGCAGCAAGAAAAAAGAACCAAATAATATTCGATGGAGACTGGGCACAGTGCCTTATGCCACTGCCTGACTCCCAGTACTTCGGGAGGCCGAGCAGGCAGATCATTTGAGGTCAGGAGTTTGAGACTGGCCTGACCAACATGGTGAAACCCTGTCTCTACTAAAAATACAAAAAAATTAGCCAGGCAAGGTGGTGCAGATCTGTAGTCCCAGCTACTCGGGAGGCTGAGGCAGGAGAATTGCTTGAACCTGGGAGGTAGAGGTTGCAGTGAGCTGAGATCACACCACTGCACTCCAATCTGGGTGACAGAGCAAGATTCTCTCAAAAAAAATAAAAACAATAACAACAAAAACATACAGTGGAGTTCCAATATATGTCTGGCAGCAGACTTTTAAGTGAAAACCTTACAGGCCAGGAAAGAACGGCATGACATATTTAAGGTGCTAAAGGAAAACCAAATTTACCCTAGAATAATATGTCTGGTAAAAATGTTCTTCAAACATGAAGAAGAAATAAAAACTTTCCCAGACAAACAAAAGCTGAAGGATTTCATCAACACAGACCTGTCCTGCAAGAAATGCTAAGGGGAGTTCTTCAATCTGAAAGGAAAGGAGGTTCATGAGCAGTAAGAAATCATTTGAAGGTACAAAATTCACTGGTAATAGTAAGCACACGGAAAAATGCAGACTATTATAACACTGTAATTTTGGTATATAAAGTACTCTTATTTTTTTTTTTTTTTGAGACAGAGTTTCACTCTTTTTTTTTTTTCTTTTTTTTTTTAAAGATGGGGTTTCACCATGATGGCCAGGCTGGTCTTGAACTCCTGACCTCAGGTGATCCACCCACCTCAGCCTCCCAAAGTGCTAGGATTACAGGCATGAGCCACCGCGCCCGGCCAGAGTTTCACTCTTATTGCCCAGGCTGGAGTGCAATGGCATGATCTCAGCTCACCACAACCTCTGCCTTCCGGGTTCAAGCGATTCTCCCGCCTCAGCCTCCCAAGTAGCTGGGATTACAGGCATGCGCCACCACGCCTGGCTAATTTTGTATTTTTAGTAGAGACGGGGTTTCTCGATGTTGGTCAGGCTGGTCTTGAACTCCCAACCTCAGGTGATCCGCCTGCCTCAGCCTCCCAAAGTGCTGGGATTACAGGCGTGAGCCACCGAACCCAGCCAACTACTTAAGTAGAAAAGCTAAACAATAAACCAATAAAAAATAATAACTACAACAGCATTTCAAGATATAGTACAATAAGACATAAAGAGAAACAAAGTCAAAAAGCAGTGGGAGCCGGGCGAGGTGGCTCTTGCCTGTAATCCTGGCACTTCGGGAGGATGAGGGAGGCAGATCATGAGGTCAGGGGTTTAAGATTAGTCTGACCAATATGGTGAACCCCGTCTCTACTAAAAATACAAAAATTAGCTGAACGTGGTGGTGCACTACTGGGAAGGCTGAGGCAGAATTGCTGGAACCCAGGAAGGCAGAAGTTGCAGTGAGCCAAGGTCATGCCACTGCACCACTCCAGCCTGGGTGACAGAGCAAGACTCCGTCTCAAAAAAAAAAAGAAAAAGGAAAAGCAAGGTTTTTCATTTTGCTTGTTTGTTTATGCAACCAGTGTTAAGTTGTCATCAGTTTAAAATAATAGGTAATAAGAGAGTATTTGGCTGGGCATGGCAGCTCATACCTATAATCCCAACACTTTGGTAGGCTGAGGCAGGAAGATCACTTTAACCCAGGATTTCAAAATGTTACCCATTTTGCCTGGGTAACATAGCAAAATGTTGACTCTAGAAATAAAAAAATTAGCTGGATGTAGTGGCACATGCCTGTAGTCCCAGCTCCTCAGGAGGCTGAGGCAGGAGAATCACTTGAACCCAGGAGGCAGAGGCTGCAGTGAGTTGAGATTGTGCCACTGCTGTCTAGCCTGGGTGACAGAGGGACACTCTGTCTCAAAAAAATAAAAATAAAAAAAATAAATCATCATATCGTCATGACAAAGTGGAATTTCTTCCAGGGATGCAAGGATGGTTCAACATACACAGATCAATTAATGTGATACATCATATCAACAGAATGAAAGACAAAAGCCGTATGATCATTTCAATGGATGCTGAAAAAACATTTGGTAAAATTCAACACAACTTTATAATAAAAACCCTAAAACTGGATATAGAGGAAACATACCTCAACATCAGAAAAGCCGTATATGATAGACCCACTGCTAATAGCATACTGAGTGGGGGAAAACCTGAAAGGCTTTCCTCTAAGGTATGGAACACAACAAGGATGCCCACTGTTATTCAACATAGTACTGGAAGCCATAGCTAGAACAATCAGACAAGAGAAAGAAACAGAGGGCATCCAAATTGGAAAGGAAGAAGTAAAAATTATTCTTCTTTGCAGATGACAGGATCTTATATTTGGAAAAACACAGACTCCACCAAAAAAACTATTAGAACTAATAAACAGGGGGGGCCGGGTGCAGTGGCTCACGTCTGTAATCCTAGCACTTTAGGAGGCCAAGGGGGCTGGATCACGAGGTCAGGAGTTTGAGACCAGCCTGACCAACATGGTGAAACCCCGTCTCTACTAAAAATACAAAAAATTAGCTGGGCATGATGGCGTGTGCCTGTAATCCTAGCTACTCAGGAAGCTGAGGCAGGAGAATCGCTTGAACCCAAGAGGCAGAGGTTGCAGTGAGCCAAGATCCCACCACTGCACTTCAGCCTGGGCAACAGAACAAGACTCGGTATCAAAAAAAAAAGAAAAAAAAAATTAAAAAATTAAAAATTAAGAACTAATAAATGGGACAGTCATGCCAAGCACCTTAATTCATTCTAATGGTGGAAATAATTGACACACATCCCTAGGGAGTGCAGGTCATCTCACTTATATAGACAGAATAAAAAACTATTTTTTTTAGCCATATGATTATTCTTTTTTTTTTTTTTTTGAGATGGAGTCTAGCTCTGTCACTCAGGCTGGCCCCAGGCTGGCCCCAGGCTGGAGTGCAGTGACTCAATCTTGGCTCGATGCAACCTCTGCCTCCCTAGTTCAAGCAATTCTCTTGCCTCAGCCTGCCAAGTAGCTGGGACTACAGGCGTGCACCCCCATGCCTGGCTAATTTTTTTTCTTTTTTTTTTTTTTGGTATTTTTAGTACAGACGGAGTTTTGCCATGTGGGCCAGGTTGGTCTTGAACTCCTGGCCTCAAATGATCTGCCCATTTCAGTCTCCCAAAGATTACAGCGTGAGCCACCAAGCCAGGCCAGTCAATAATAATTTAATTATGTATTTTAAAAGAACTGAAAGAATATAACTGGATTATTTGTAAGACAAAGGATAAATGCTTGAGGAAATGGATACCCCATTTATCATGATGTGAATATAACGAGTTGCATGCCTGTCTCAAAAAATCTCATGTACCCTATAAGTATATATGTCTATTATGTACCCACAAAAATTAAAAATGAGAAATTTAAAAACAAACAAACCAACAAAAACCTAATGTGATACTGACCTAAGGGTAGATAGATAAACAAATGGAGTAGAATAGAGAACCCAGAAGTAAACCCTCACACATACGGTTAATTGATTTTCAACAAGGTTGTTTAAACCGTTCAATGGAGAAAGGATTCATATTTTTGACAAATGTTGGTGGTCTGGGGCGAGGAGGGGGTGGGGAATGCAAAATAATGAGGTTAGACCTTTTCTGTACCCCACATAGAAAGCTTAACTCACACACAAAAATTAACCCAAAATGGATTGAAGATCTAAACTTAAGTGCAAAAACCATAAAAATCCTAGAAGAAAACGTAGGGGAAATATTCATTATATTGTATTTGGCAATGATTGTCTTAGATATGATACCAAAAGCACAGGTAACAAAAGTAAAAATAGATAAATAGGACTTCATCAAAACAAAAAGTTTTGTGCTTCGAGGAATACCAGCCACAAAGTGAAAAGACAACTCACAGAATAGGAGAAAGTATTTGCAAATCCTCCATCTGATAATGTACTTGTACCTAATAAATAACTCTGGCTGGGCACCGTGGCTCACACCTCTAATCCTACCACTTTGGGAGGCCAAGACAGGCAGATCACTTGAGGTCAGAAGTTAGAGACCGGCCTGGCCAACATAGTGAAACCTTGTCTCTACTAAAAATACAAAAATTGGTCAGGTGTGGTGGCGGGCACCTGTAATCCCAGCTACTTGGGAGGCAGGAGAATCACTTGAACCTAGAAGGCAGAGGTTACAGTGAGCCAAGATTGCACCACTGCACTCCAGGCTGGGTGATCGAATGAGACTCTGTCTCAGAAAAAAAAAAAAAAAAAAAATTCTGATATATGCTACAACATGGATGAACCTTGAAAACACTGTGCTAAGTGAAAGTGGCCAGACATAAACTATAGTCACATGTTATATGATTCCATTCATATGAAATGCCCAGAATAGGCAAATCTACAGGTAGATTAGGGACTGCCAGTGGCTGGGTGGACAGGGGAATAGGGAATCACTGCCTAACAGATTCAGGGGTTTCCTTTGGGGTGATGAGAATGTTCTGGAGCTAGATCAAGGGGATGCTTGCTAACATTGTGAATGTACTTAATGCCACTGAATTGTACACTCAAAACTGGTTAAAATGCTAAATTTTATGTTGTATGTATTTTACTGCAATTTCTATTTAAAAACTGAGCTTATTACTTTTTCAATTTTTTCCTTTTGGGACAGGATCTTGCTCTGTCACCCAAGCTGGAGTGCAGTAGCGTGATCATGACTCACTGCAGCCTCGACCTCCTGGGCCCATGTGGTTCTCCCACCTCAGCTTCCCAAGTAGCTGGGACTACAGGCCTGCACCACCACGCCTGGCTGATTGTTTTGAATTTTAGTAGAGATGAGATTTTGCTATGTTGCTTGGGCTGTTCTGGAACTCCTGGGCTCAGGTGATTCACACTCCTCAGCCTCCCAAAGTGCTGGGATTATGGGCATGACCCACTGCACCAGGCCTACTTTTTCTAAATATAAACTCCTCTTACTGTATCTTCATCTCAGGTAACAGTGTGATCATCTACCCAGTCTCCCAAGCAAGAAACCTGTGAGTCAGCCTGGACTCCACCCTCTGCCCTTATCCCACGCAATCCGTGCATCACACAGTCTTCCTGAAGCCTTCCCCCGCCTCTCCATTCCTGCTGCCATTGCTTCCTTCAGGCTTTCTTTGTCTCTCATCAGGACTCAGCAGCGTCTGCCTCCACTTTCTCTTCCATTCAATGCATCCTCCACAACGCCTGCTGAGTTTGTTTCCGAAAAGAGCAACCTCAAGACTCAGCTGCTCTGCCTGAAGACCTCTGCTGTCTCCAGCAGAAAGTTCCACCTTTTGAAACAGATATGATCCTCCAGTCAGGTGCGGTGGCTTGTGCCGGTAATCCCAGCACTTTGGGATGCTTGGGCGGGGATTACATGGTCAGGGATCGAGACCAGCCTGGCTAAGACGGTGAAACCCTGTCTCTACTAAAAATACAAAAAATTAGCCAAGTGTGGTGGCACATGCCTGTGGTCCAGCTACTAGGGAGGCTAAGGCAGGAGAATTGCTTGAACCCATGTTGGAAATAGATGCTCGGTGCCGCAAAGAAAAATTAGCACTGAGACAAAGGATTTTTCAGCAACACAATTTTTAATTCCTGGACTGCAGGAAGGGTACCCTCGCTACCCATCATGCCATGAGAGTACAATGAACAAAGGAAAACACACAAATTTATCCTTTACGCATTTGGGGTCATCCTTAATGCTGTGTCTGATCTCCATTGACTGGAGCCAGACCTTACAATCTAAACTAAAACCCAATTGGCTAACAACTTAAAACTTTTCTAAACAGGTAAAAGCAATGGAGAGCTGGGACGTGCCTATGAGCACGTCTAGCACAGATATCTTGGTTAAAGTACTACGTGCCTGTAAGCATGGCATGTCTAACAGCTACATAGGATAGGGCTTAACAAATATTAGCACACACACTTATTATTTAACAAGAAAGGAAACTTTAAAAAGGAAAGGAAATTTTCTACTTCTCACACCCAGGAGGCGGAGGCTGCTGTGAGTCAAGATCGTGCCGTTACACTCCAGCCTGGGTGACAGAGCGAGACTTCATCTTGAACAAACAAACAAAGTGTTGGTGTTTGTCCAAGATGACGGTGCTTCTGTTCTGTCAGTAGCACACGGCTGTAGTCCCAGCAACTTGGGAGGCTGAGGCAGGAGGATCGCTTAAGCCTAGGAGCTTGAGGCTACAGTGAACTGTGATTACACCACTGCACTTCATTCTGGGTGACAGAGCAAGATCCTGTCTCAAAATTAATTTATTATTATTATTATTAATTTTTTGAGACAGAGTCTTGCTCTGTCACCCAGGCTGGAGTGCAGTGGCACAATCTCTGCTCACTGCAACCTTCGCCTCCCAGGTTCAAGTGATTCTCATGCCTCAGCCTCCCTAGTAGCTGGGACTACAGGCGCACACCACCACGCCCGGCTCGTTTTTGTATTTTTAGTAGAGACGGGGTTTTTCCATGTTGGCCAGGCTGGTCTTGGACTCCTGACCCCAAGTGATCTGCCCGCCTCAGCCTCCCAAAGTGCTGGGATTACAGGTGTAAGCCACTATGCCTGGCCTATTATTTTTAAGAGATCTTTCAAAACCTGTCCTTAACCCCTCCTTTCCAGCATCATCTCTCATTTTTCACTCCAGTCACATAAATGTCTCACAATTCTACATACTCCATACCTCCATATTTTTGGCTGCTGCAGTTCTCTCTTCGGGGAACTTTCTCCTCTCTTTCTGCCTTGTACACATTTTCTCTTTCTTCAAGACCAGTCTCAAAGATCACAGCCTCTGTAATGCCTTCCCCCACTCTCAGGACTGAGCTCTCATTCCCACTGAACCTCGGTAAGTCTCCACCCCTTACAGTGCATAGCACCCTGCATGTTAACTCTCTTGTAGAAAAACCATCTCCTTTGTTTTTTATTTATTTGTTGATTTATAGACAGAATCTCTGTCACTCAGGCTGGAGTGCAGTGGTGCAATCATAGCTCACTGCAGCCTCCACCTCCTAGGCTCAAGTAATCCTCCCGCCTCAGCCTCCCAAGTAGCTGGGACTACAGGCATGTGCCACCACACTTGGCTAATTTTTTAATGTTTTGTAGAGATGGGGTTGTTGCCCAGGCTGGTCTCAAACTCCTGCCCTCAAGCGATCCTCCCACTTTGGCCTCCCAAAGTGCTGGGCCAGGTGCTGTGGTACCATGCTAGATGGTATGTCACAGGTTGCCAGCGATTCCTGGTAGTGACTATATTCAGAATGGCAGTTACAAGTAATCAGTTTCTTCTGCAGCAACGCCCACTGTGACACTACAAGCACAGGGGCACAGAAAGACAGTCCTGACTCCAGGGGCTAGCACCTGTCAGCGATTCTAGGATGCCAGGGCTAGCTCCAGTCCTAGGGAAACTGTATCATCAGACAGGCCAACCGAGGCCTTGGCCCACAGAGCAGAGAAGAGGAAAGTCAGGGGTCTGGTAGGCAACAGGGTTTCCAGGGCTCATCTCAGGCAGTTAGAGGAAGGCAATGGCCCTGGGCATTTTGGAGAACAGAGTGAAGGACATATTGTGTGGGAAATGTCAGGGATGCAGAAAGGGAGGTAAATTAGTGGGGTGCGAACTCCATCGCTTAGCCTAAAGCTTTTCCTGATCTTTCCATCTTCACAGGCCAAAGCAGCCGTCATACAATTGGGTCCTTTGCTGCTATGATTCCAGGTCTGGGAGGGTCCTTAAAGATATTCCAGCCAACTCCCTGGGTGATGCTGGGATTTATTCTAGACTTTAGGCTCAATCCACACACTCCCAGAACTAGGAAAGCCCTCAGAGACCTGCGGAGCTGGTATCCAGGGCCTACTCCTGCCTTCTCTGGAGGAATTCTCCCCACTGCCTCCTTTCTTTGCCTGGTCCAAGTCCTAGCTCCCAGAAAAAGGTCCATACCTGGGACACCTCCACTTCCTCCTCCTCCAGAGCCAGCTTAAAGTCAGGAGGCGGCACAAGGCCGAGAGAAGCTCAGAAAGTCCCCCCAGATTCATCTGTGGTCAAGCCAGCTTCATTCAAATGAACTTTATTCCCTGAGGATTTGTTCATGGGGGAGTAATTGTGTACTTGATCGCAGTTCCCATGGCTACTGGCTCACAGCGAGAAGGGAATGGGCATACATCCACATCCTCCTGCAAAACTGGGATTTGACCTCATTTATAACCAAACATGCAGCAGGCAACCTTGCAAATGACACAGAACGAAGACAGTCTAGAGAGTTCTGAATGACTTAGTAGAAAAGAACATTAAATAAAAAATACAGTACATGCGGAAGGATGTGTTCTCTTCCTGGTTCAACTTAGGTGCACAATAGCTGTTCATAGCAGTATTAACTTCGACATCCAGAAGGGAGACCATTCAACTGAAAGGCTGCAAATTGGCAACCCTCAGCTGGAATCTCACCCGTAGACCTATTTATCCGATTTCAGAGTACTGTGGTTTGAATGAGTCCCCCAAAGCTCATGCATTGGAGAGTTAATCCCTGAGGTAACACTGTTGAGAGGTGGAATCGTTAAGAGGTGATTAGGTCAATGGATTAATGCCATTATTGCAGGAATGGGTTTGTTATAAAAGCAAGTTCAGCCCTGTCTTCGTCTCTCTCATGCTGTCTTGGCATGTGATGATGTCTCACCAAAGGCAGCTCTGGCATCTTAGACTTCACAGCCTCCAGAACTGTAAGTCAAATAAATGTCTATTGTTTCTAAATTACGCAGACTGTGATATTCTGTGATAGCAACATGAAATGGAAGCAGAGTGTTTAAAACTTGTTTAGAGTCAACTTTTTAAGAATCAATATCTTTCACTGAAAAAAAAAAAATCCAGGCCGGGTGCAGTGGTTCATGCCTGTAATCCCAGCACTTTGGGAGGCCAAGGTGGGCGGATCACATGAGGCCAGGAGTTCAAGAGCAGCCTGGGCAACATGGTGAAACCCTGTCTCTACTAAAAATACAAAGATTAGCCAGGCATGATGGTGGGTGCCTGTAATCCTAGCTACTCAGGAGGCTGAGGCAAAAGAATCACTTGAACCCGAGAGGCGGAGGCTGCAGTGAGCTGAGATCATGCCACTGCACTCCAGCCTAGTGACAGAGTGAGACCCGGTGTCCAAAACAAACGAACAAGCAAACAAAAATCCAGATTCCAGTGTCAATGTCCTCCTGTTAAGGGCCACCAAGAACACACCTAAAAGAAAGTTTTAAAACAAATTTGGGAGGCTGGGTGTGGTGGCTCATGCATGTGATCCCAGCACTTTAGGAGGCTAAGGTGGGAGGATTGCTTGAACCTGGGGTTTGAGACTCGCCTGGGCAACATGGTGAAACCCCATCTCTACAAAAAAATACAAAAAATTAGCTGGCGTGGTGGCTTGTGCCTGTAGTCCTAGCTACTCAAGGGGGCTGAGGTGGGAGAATCACCTGAGCCTGGGAGGTTGAGGCTGCAGTAAGTCATGACTGCACTGTACTCCAGCCTGGCCAAGAGTATTATACCCTGTCTCAAAAAGAAAACAAAACGAAACAAACAAACAAAAACAGGTAACTGACACAATAATAAAACTTGTTTGTTGATCCTTGGATTCACATTTCCCAAATGAAAAGACATATGTCACCTCTTGCAGAATACGACAGAACAAGATTAGTTATTTGGTTATTCAGTACCTTTTTTCTTTTCTTCCTTTTTTCTTCTGCTTTTTTTTGTTGTTGTTGGCAGCGGGAGAGCGGACAATGGGTTCATCTCACTATGTCACCCAGTTTGGAGTGCAGTGGTGATCATAGCTCTCTGTAGCTTCAACCTCCTGGGCTCAAGCGATTTTTCTCCCACCTCAGCCTCCTGAGTCGTTAGAACTACAGGCACACATCACCACACCTAACCCATTAAAAATGTTTTTTTGAAGAGACAGGGTCTTGCTGTATTGCCTGGGCTGGTCTTGAACTCCCGGCCCCAAGTAATTTTCCTGCCTCAGCCTCCCAAAGTGCTGGGATCACAGATGTGAGCTACACACCTGGCCCTTATCCTTTTTTTTAATTTAATTTAATTTAATTTAATTTTAGATAAAGGGGTTACCAGGGCATGTTGTACGATGCTAAGGTTTGGGCTTCTGTTGATCACATCGACCAAGTAGAAAACAATAGGCAGTTTTTCAGCCCTTTTTCCTCCCTCCCTCCCCTCTGCAGTCCCCAGCATCTATTGTTCTCATCTTTATGTCTGTGTGTACTCAATGTTCAGCTCCTACTTATAAGTGAGAACATATGATATTAGGGTTTCTGTTTCTGTGTTAATTCACTTAGGATAATGGCCTCCAGCTGCATCCATATTGCTGCAAAGGACATGGTTTCCTTCATTTCTATGGCTGTGCATTATCCGTTTTCCTACCCTTTGTTCTGTTATTCATATTGCCTGTTATTGTCTTTAATGTCCTCTTTAACTAAAGCTTTCTTTACCTGATCTTCCTTATCTTTATCCTGTTACCTTTGACTCTCTATTGTCTTTTGTCACTCAAGAAAAAATTTGGCTCGTGCCTCTAATCCCAACTCTTTAGGAGGCCAAGGTGGGCCGATCATCTGAGGTCAGGAGTTCAAGACCATCCTGGCCAACATGGTGAAACCCCATCTCTACTAAAAATACAGAAACTAGCCAGGCATGGTGGCAGGCACCTGTAATCCTTGCTACTTGGGAGGCTGAGGCATAAGAATCTCTTGAACCTGGGAGGTGGAGGCTGCAGTGAACTAAGATGGTCCCAGCTGTTCTCATGATGGTGAATAAGTCTCACGAGATCTGATGGTTTTATAAAGGGCAGTTCCCCCTGCACAAGCTCTTTTGCCTGCCGCCGTGTAAGGCGTGTCTTGGCTCCTCCTTCGCCTTCCGCCATGATCGTGAGGCCTCCCCAGCCATGTGGAACTTTGAGTCTATTAAACCTCTTTTTCTTTACAAATTATCCAGTCTCATGTAATTCTTCACAGCAGTATAAAAATGGACTAATACACCCATAACAATTTAAAATAAAAAAATTAAAGAATTTGTTAAAGTGCAGCAGAAAAAATAAGTTTTTAAAATGCCACATGATGCTAATCATCTCCACATGAGCAGTTTCTCTCTCCAGTGAATTATGTATCACAGTAAAAAGTGATGTCTTGTGGTTCTTGCGTATCCTTCATTCTGTTTAATGCAATATCATAAGCCTTGTATGACACCATGGGACCCATGTGAAGTGACACTAGTAACGCTGGAAGTGCTTCCAAGAGGCAGGGAAAAGTCATGACATAACAAGAAAAAGTTGAACTGCTTGCTATGTAATGTGGATTGAGGTCTGCAGCTGTGGCTGCCCACCATTTCAGACAGATGATTTTTTTTTTCTTTTTTTTTTTTTTCATTTCTCTGTATCGTTCCAATTTTAGTATATGTGCTGCCGAAGCAAGAACGTTTTTGTTTTTTTTTTAATAATTTTTTGTTTTAAGCCTGCAGCACCCGGTATTCCCAGTCAATCTCCCATCCAAGTACTAACCAGGCCCAACCCTGCTTAGCTTCCAAGATCAGACAAGATCGGGCGCATTCAGGGTGGTATGGCTGTAGATGATTTTTATCTTATAAACATGCTATGTAAACTTATGGTATTCATAATACAGTATAGTTCTGTAAATATATTTCTCTTCCTTTGATTTTCCTAATAACATTTTCTTTTCTCTAGTTTACTTTGTCATAAGACTAAATATATAATATATATAACATGCAGAATGCCAGGTGTGGTGGCTCATGCCTGTAATCTCAGCACTTTGGGAGGCTGAGGAGGATGGACCATGAGGTCAGGAGTTCGACAACAGCCTGGCCAATATGGTGAAACCCCGTCTCTCCTAAAAATACAAATATTAGTTGGGTGTGGTGGCATGCACATGTAGTCCCAGCTACTCGGGAGGCTGAGGCAGAAGAAGAATCGCTTGAACCTGGGAGGCAGAGATTGCAGTGAGCCAAAATCAAGCCACTGCACTCTAGCTTGGGTGACAGAGTGAGATGCCATCTCAAAAAAATAAATAAATAAAAATAACAGGCAGAATATGTGTTAACTGACTATTTATGTTATTGGTAAGGCTTCTAATTAACATTAGGCTATTAGTAGTTAAGTTTGGGGGCAGTCAAAAATTACATGAGGCTGAGGCCAGGCACAGTGGCTCCAGCCTGTAATCCCAGCACTTTGAAAGGTGGGAGGTGGGCAGATCACTTGAGGTCAGGAGTTCAAGACCAGCCTTGCCAACATGGTGAAACCCCATCTCTACTAAAAATACAAAAATTAGCCAGACGTGGTAATGTGCACTTATAATCCCAGCTACTCAGGAGGCTGGAGCAGGAGAATCACTTCAACCTAGGAGGTGGAGGTTGCAGTGAGCTGAGACAGAGCCATTGCACTCCAGCCTGGGCGACAGAGCAAGACTCAGTCAAAAAAAAAAAAAAAAAAAAAGTTATATAAGGCTGGGTGTGGTGGCTCATACATATAATCCTAGTATTTTGAGAGGCTGAGATGGGAGGACTGCTTGAGGCCAGGAGTACAAGACCAGCCCAGGCAACATATTAAGACCCTATCTCTACCCCAAAAAAAAGTTATACATGGATTTTCAACTGTGTTAAGCTTGGCATCCCTAACCCCCCACAATGTTCAAGAGTCAACTGCAGGAAGACTTGAAAATTGAAATTACTCAAGGTTCATGGGCTGAAGAACAGATATTGTGTGAGTAGGCATGAAAACAATATTAATTTCCTTGTACATCTCCATTAGAGCTCTTGGGTGACCAGAAAAACTGTCATAATGTTTTGAAAGGAATCTCTTTCTGAGCAGAAGGTCTCAACAGTAGACTTAAAATATTCCATGAACCATGTCATAAACAGACATGTGGCCATTCAGGCTTTCTTGTTCCATTAATAGGGCACAGGCAGAATGGATTTAGCATAATTCTTCAGGGCCCTAGGATTTTCAGAATGGTTAATGAGCATTGGCTTCAACTTAAAGTCACGAGCTGCATTAGTCCCTAATAAGAGAGTCAACCTGTCCTTCAAAGCTTTGAAGCCAGGTATTGACTTCTCCTCTCTAGCTATGAAAGTCCTAGATGGCATCTTCTTCCAATAGAAGGCGGTTTTGTCTACATTGGAAATCTGTTGTTTCATAAGCCAGTTTCATCAGTTATCTTAGCTAGATCTTCTGGATAACTTGCTGCAGCTTCTACACAGCACTTACTGCTTCATCTGGCACTTTTATGTTCTGCAGATGACTTATTTCCTTAAATTTCATGAACTAGCCTCTGCTAACTTCAAATTTTTCTTCTGCAACTTCCTTAACCCTCTAAGTCTTCATAGTAATGAAGAGATTTAGGGCTGCTGTGGCTGTTTTGGTCTTTTCAGACCACTAAAACTTTCTCCATATCAGCAATAAGGCTGTTTCACTTTCCGCTTTTTTTTTTTTTTTTTTTTTTTGAGATGGAATTTCCCTCTGTTGCCCAGGCTGGAGTGCAGTGTCGCGAATTCAAGTGATTCTCCTGCCTCAGCCTCCTGAGTAGCTGGGATTACAGGTGTGTGCCACGATGTCCCTCTACTTTGTGTATTTTTAGTAGAGATGGGTTTCCACCATGTTGACCAGACTGGTCTCGAAATCCTGACCTCAGGTGATCCATACACCTCAACCTCCCAAAGTGCTACGATTACAGGCATGAGCCACTATACTCGGCCACTTTTTTATTATTCATGTCTTCACTGGAGCAGCACTTTTAACTTCCTTCAAAAACTTTTCCACTGGATTCATAAGTTGGCTAACTGGTACAAGCAGCCTATCTTGGCTTTTGACATGCCTTTTTCACTAAGATTAATCATTTCTAGCTTTGGACTTAAAGTGAGAGCCCATTGTAGGCTTATTAATTGGCCTAACTTCAATATCATTGCATCTCAGGGAATAAGGAGGCCTGAAGAAAGAGAGAGAGACAAGGGAACAGCTGGTTGGCAGAACAGTCAGACCACGTAACATTTATCAATTAAGTTTGCTATCTTAGGCCAAGTGCAGCGCTCACGCCTGTTATCCTAGCATTTTGGGAGGCTGAGGCGGGCAGATCACCTGAGGCTAGGAGTTTGAGACCAGCCTGGCCAATATGGTGAAACCCTGTCTCTACAAAAAATACAAAAATTAGCTGGGCATGGTGGTGCATGCCTGTAGTCCCAGCTACTCGGAGGCTGAGGAAGGAGAATCACTTGAACCCGGGAGGCAGAGAGGTTGCAGTGAGCTGAGATCACGCCACCGCACTCCAGCCTGGGTGACAGAGCAAGACTCTGTCTCAAAAAAAAAGAAAGAAAGAAAGAAAAAGTTTGCTGTCTTATATAGGTGAGGTTTACAGTGCCCCAAAACAATTATGGTGGTAACATCAAAGATCACTGATCACAGGTCACCATAAGAGACAAAATAATAATGAAAAAGTTTGAAATATTGTGAGAATTACCAAAGTGTCACACAGAGGCATTAAGAGAGCACATGCAGTTGGAAAAACGACACCGATAAACTTGCTCAACACAGGGTTGCCACACACCTTCTATTTGTAAGAAATGCAATATTTGTGAAGGGCAATAAAGCAAGGTGTAATAAAACAAGGAGTGCCTGTGTATATTTTTCATTTAATTTAAACAATTTATGAAAACCATCACAATTTATTTAACTCATAAGATCAACATAAACACATTGAGAAGGCTTAAATCATGAGGACCAGGAGCAGTGAGTGGCTTACCTCTATAATCTCAACACTTTGGGGAGGCCAAGGTGGGAGAACTGCTTGAGCCCAGGAGGTCAAGATCAGCTTCGGTAACATGTGAGATTCTGTCTGTACAAAAAATTTTTTAAAAATTAGCTGGGCATGGTGGTGTGTGCCTGGGTTCCTGGCTACTTTGGAGGCCGAGACAGGAGGATCTCTTGAGCCCAGAAGGTAGAGGCTGCAGTGAACTATGATCATGCCACTGCAGTCCAGCTGGGGTAAGAGAGTGAAACCTTGTCTCAAAGAAGGAGAGAGAGAATTAACCCTATTCTTGTACAAATCAAAATATGCTGGCATCATTTTTACATGGGTGAATAAAATTTAAACTGAGTCATGCCAAAACCTCTTCTTTTATCTTGGAACTAAGATGACTTCTTCTTTTTTTTTTTTTGAGATGGAGTTTTTGCTCTTGTTGCCCAGGCTGGGGTGCAGTGGCACAATCTCGGCTCACAGCAACCTCCACCTCCTGCTTCAGCCTCCTGAGTAGCTGGGATTACAGGTGCCTGCCACCACACTCAGCTAATTTTTTTTTTTTTTTAAGACAGGGTTTCACCATGTTGACCAGGCTGGTATGAACTCCTGACCTCAGGTGATCCACCCACCTCGGCCTCCCAAAGTGCTGGGATTACAGGCGTGAACCACCGCGCCCGGCCTTAATTTTTTTTTTTTTTAAGTAGAGAAAGGGTTTCACCATGTACCCCAGGATGGTCTTGAACTCCTGACCGTATGTGATCCACCCTCCTCGGTGTCTCAAAGTGCTGGGATTACAGGCGTGATAGACCTTTCTTATAGCTGGAATACCAAAGGCTATTACATAAATATACTTTTCAGTGATTATATATACAGACACTATATATATATGTGTATGACTTTTTATTTCTTTTAGACATTTTTATTTCTTTTAGGACTAGCTTTCCCTAGAATGTGCACATACAACTGAACAACTTTTGATTAGTTAATCTTTAAAGCTTTCTGAGAGAGGTGGGGAAAAGCGAGTGAAATGGAACAGCAAGAAAATAGGAGAAGAAGCTTCTTCAGACAAACATGAAATTATCACTCCAAATGGCTCAGGTTATACTCCCTCTGCAAGGAGAAGGAAGATAGCTGGTTTTTTTTTTTTTCTTTTTTTGAGACTAAGTTTTGCTCTTGTTGCCCAGGCTGGAGTGCAATGGCACAATTTCGGCTCACTGCAACCTCCACCTCCTGGGCTCAGACAATTCTCCTGCCTCAACCTCCAAAGTAGCTGGACTTACAGACGTGCACCACCACACCCAGCTGATTTTTGTATTTTTAGTAGAGACAGGGTTTTACCATGTTGGCCAGGCTGGTCTCAAACTCCTGACCTCAAGTGATCTGCCCACCTCAGCCTCCCAAAGTGCTGGGATTACAGGTGTGAGCCACTGTGCCCAGCTGGCAGCATTTATTAATATGCAAAATAAATAAATGAAATATTGCCTATGTTAAACAAAATAATTCTGTTTTTAACAAACAAGGCAAACAATCTCACGAAGGTTTTTTCCCTTTGTGTTCTGAGGCACCTCCCAAATGAACAATCTTGTTACTATCAAAAGTTCCACCAAATGGCTACTGCAATTACAAACTGTCCCTGATGAAATTGTGTCAGTTAGAGATATATGGGTACAAGTTATTGAAATCGTGAGAAAATAGAAGGAAGCAGGTCTTTGGCTCGGTTTTAGTTGAGACTGGGGTTTAAAAGAATGGTGCTTGTACAATTTTGTATCTCTATAATGTAGCCAAACACCATCGCTGATCAGAGGCCAGAGAAAGCCTCCTGATTCTGAGCAGAAGAAATGAAACAAAGCAGTTTGCAAGGACATAGACAAAAGCAAAGAAATCCTTATCAAGGTTTTGAAATGGTGACCTGGGTCCGGCATGGTGGCTCACGCCTGTAATCCCAGCACTTTGAGAGGCCGAGGTGGGCGGATCACCTGAGGTCAGGAGTTCGAGACTAACCTGGCCAACATGGTGAAACCCTGTCTCTACTAAAAATGAAAAAAATTAGCCAGGTGTGGTGGCGGGCACCTGTAATCCCAGCTATTCGGGAGGCTGAGGCACAGAATCGCTTGAACCCAGGAGGCGGAGGTTGCAGTGAGCCAAGATTGTACTATTGCATTCCAGCCTGGGCCACAAGAGTAAAACTCTGTATCAGAAAAAAAAAAAAAGGGCTAGGCACGGTGGCTCACACCTGTAATCCCAACACTTTGGGAGGCCAAGATGAGCAGATCACCTGAGGTCAGGAGTTCATGACCAGCGTGGCCAACATGGTGAAACCCCATCTCTACTAAAAATACAAAAATTAGCTGGACGTGGTAGTGCATGCCTATAATCCCAGCTACTCAGGAGGCTGAGGCAGGAGAATTACTTGAATCCAGGAGGCAAAGTTTGCAGTGAACTGAGGTTATGCCACTGCACTCCAGCCTGGGTGACAGAGCAAGACTCCATATCAAAAAAGAAAGAAAGAAAGAAAAAGAAATGGCGACCTGGGCAAAGTTTATCCAAAGGACTTTAGTCTGAGAACAGCTTCTGAATTGTACAGTTTCTGGGGCTGGTTGTAGGAGAGATTTACTGGCTCTTGGTTGCTGGAGCGATTTCTCTAGTTAATTCTGATAACGAATAAGACTCTGGGAGGCTAACTAGTTGCACAACCCCTCAACAGCTGGCATCCCTACCTTTCTAGAGGGACAAGTTGTGTTTAGTCACCAGAGATTCAGCAACAATAGATTTGTGATACCCTTAGACATTCGAGGCTGCTCATCCTCCCTTTTCTTATTTTTTCTGTTTTTTTCATTTGTTTTTGTTTTTGTTTTCTTAAGACAGAGTCTTGCTCTGTCACCCAGGCTGGAGTGCAATGGCATGATTTCGGCTCACTGCAACCTCCGCCTCCTGAGTTCAAGTGATTCTTCTGCCTCAGTCTCCCAAGTAGCTGGGATTACAGGTGCCTGCTACCACGCCTGGTTAATTTTTGTATTTTTAGTAGAATCGGGGTTTCACCATGTTGGCCAGGCTGGTCTTGAAATCCTGACATCAGGTGATCCACCCGCCTCGGCCTCCCAAAGCGCTGGGATTACAGGCCTGTGTCACCGAGCCTGGCCTACATCCATCCTTTTCATATCGACTTTGCCTCTTTTTTTCTTGTTTTGAGACAGACTTTTGCTCTTGTTGCCCAGGCTGGAGTGCAATGGCGCGATCTCTGCTCACCGAATCCTTCACCTCCCGAGTTAAAAGGATTCTCCTGCCTCAGCCTCTCAAGTAGCTGGGATTACAGGCATGCACCACCAGGTCTAGCTAATTTTGTATTTTTAGTAGAGATGAGGTTTCTCCATGTTGGTCAGGTTGGTCTCAAACTCCCAACGTCAGGTGATCTACCCACCTCAGCCTCCCAAAGTGCTGGGATTACAGGCAGGAACCACAGTGCCCGGCCTTTTTTTTTTTTGAGACAGAATCTTGCTCTGTCACCCAGGCTGGAGTGCAATGGTGTGATCTCGGGCTCACTGCAACCTCTGCCTCCTGGGTTCAAGTGATTCTCCTGCCTCAGCTTCCCAAGTAGCTGGGATTAGAGGTACCTGCCATCATGCCCAGCTAATTTTTGTATTTTTGTAGAGACAGGTTTCACCATGTTGGCCAGGCTGGTCTTGAAGTCCTGACCTCAGGTGATCCACCCACCTCGGCCTCACAAAAGGCTGGGATTACAGGTGTGAGCCACCGCACCCGGCCCAACTTTGCCTCTTATAGACAAACAACATTCAAAATACTAGACAAGAAGACACCACAGGAATGAGTGTAGAAGGACAGAAAACAATTGCACCAAGGACAAAATAAAAATCTGATCAGATAACTAAAAATCCAGGGTGGGGACCTTATTACAGGAGTGAAAAAATTGAAAAACAAAATAAACCCTATGTTCAGCAGGGTGTGGTGGCTCACACCTATAATCCCAGCACTTTGGGAAACCGACATGGGAGGACCAGGTTGAGCTCAGGAGTTTGAGACCAGCCTGGGCAACATGACGAAACCTCATCTCTACCAAAAAAAATAAATAAGTAACTGACACTGGTTAATTTTAGTGTCAGCTACTCAGGAGGCTGAGGCTGGAGAATCACTGGAGCTGGGAAGCAGAGGTTGCAGTGAGCTGAGATGGTACCACTGCACTCCAGCCTGGGCAACAGAGTGAGACCCTGTCTCAAAAAAAAAAAAAAAAAAAAAGAAAAGAAAAGAAAAGAAAAAATAAACCCAATGCTTAAGGCTATCAACAAAATATGAGAACTCAATTCATTGAGCACTTATCTCCCAGCCATCCGCAGGATGGCACCTCAGAGATATAAGTGGTCTCAGGTGTCCACACAATGATGTGTCAAAGGTCTCAGTCCAAGGCAGTGAGGGCTTCAGCTAAATCTTTGTTGCTCCTCCACTCCTGATAGAACCCTCCAACCAAGGACCACCAGGAAGCACCTATAGTTGAACAAGGGAGGTCGAACACCATGGACGTCTCAGCGAGAGCATGTGTGAAAGGACTTACTACAAGACTGGGGCTTGTGTTAGGCGAATTCCTAGGCGGGTTAAAAGAGGGGGGCATTTGCTCTGGGTTGGATGCTATCAGGAAGTACGGATCGTTCTTTTGGTTATCTCCATAATTCTCATCTAGACAATGGGAGGAATGAATCAAGTTAAAACTGTACTTGGTAAAGACACCGCAGTGACTGGGTGCAGTGGCTCACACCTGTAATCCCAGCATTTTGGGAGGCTGAGTCAGACAGATCACCGGAGGTCAGAAGTTCAAGACCAGCCTGGGCAACATGGTGAAACCCCATCTCTACTAAAAATACAGAAATGATCCAGGCATGATGGCATGCGCCTGTAATCCCCGCTACTCTGGAGGCTGAGGCAGGAGAATTGCTTGAACTTGGGAGGCGGAGGTTGCAGTGAGCCGAGACCACATCACTGCACTCCAGCTTGAGTAACAGAGTAAGACTTTGTTTCAAAAACAAAACAAAATAAACAAAAACAACAACAACAAAAAGCAGCAGTGACTTATGCTGCGGGAGAGGGGGTTGTGTTTGGTGGGGGTTGTGCTTGGTCATTTTTGTGGTTTGGAAAATGTTCTTGTTTCTGTGTTGAGGCTTAATTATGGTCTTTTTCTCGATCCATCAGTCAGAGTGACCTTGTCTGATGTTTTTTTGTGAAACTATTATGCTCAACAGGACACCACCATAGCCTCGCTGTTGGTGCCAGGCCAGCTCCTGGCAACACCAAGGCTTCTGGAGTGAGGGGGCAAACTAGCTCCCAGCTGACAGCAGTTGCTGTTCTCTTTTTCACCACCACTGAAGAACATGAGCTCCCAGTCACTACAGGCTCATTTATCCCCAGTAATGGGCCCATGTCACTCATTTACACTCCGCACTCTCCTGCATGTGCATCCCTGACACCAACCACACCCAGAGAAGTCATTCGTCTAGTATCTTCCAGTGACCTGCTGGCAGGGTTGAAGGAAAAATTCTGACTCTGTTTTCCCTCCAGCAACCCCCCTTGCTAGACATTAAGGCAGATTGTTAAATCCCTGATGTATCAGCGTCTAAACTGGATGCAGACTGGGTCAGATAAAACCCTTCTCAGTGTACTTTCTTGTCAACAGTGGATTCCTATCTTTTCTTCTTGGGGTTGGGTGCTAGGTCCCATGACATTAGCTGGGATTCTAAGACCTTTGTTCAGCTGCTGCGGCTACCCCCTGACACACCCTCTGCTTCTCAAATACGGAGAGCATGTTCCTGCCTGCCTGAAGATTTTTTTTTTTTTTTTTTAAAGATGGAGTCTCACTCTGTTGCCCAGGAGGGAAGTGGCACTATCTTGGCTCACTGCAACCTCCACCTCCCGGGTTCAAGCGATTCTCCTGCCTCAGCCTCTGAGTAGCTGGGACTACAGGTGTGCACCACCACGCCTGGCTAATTTTTGTATTTTTTAGTAGAAACAGGATTTCATCATATTGGACAGGCTGGTCTCGAACTCCTGACCTCGTGATCCACCCGCCTTGGCCTCCCAAAGTGCTGGGATTACAACCATGAGCCACTGCACCCTGAGGATCTTGGATTTGCCTTCTCTCTGCCTGGAACTCTTCCCTCACATCTCCACATGGCCGCTTCCCAGCTTCAACTTGGCATCACCTCCTCTGGGAGGCCTTCCATCCTTGGTGCCCGGGCAACACTGCTACCCCCTTTTTTTTTTCTTTTAGGACACTATGTTGCCCACGTGCAGTCGTCGGATCACAGCTTACTGCAGCCTCCAACTCCTGGCCTCAAGCGATCCTCCTGCCTTGGCCTCCAGAGTAGCTGGGCTTAGAGGCTGAGGTTATAGGTGTCAGCCACCGCACCCAGCTGCTTTGACCTCCTTTAAGAGCTTCCCTTCGTGCTTTGTTCGCAGTTCTCGTCACGGTCTGTTCAGTGCGCGGGGCTGGGAGGAGGGAAACTGCTCAATGCCCAGACCTCTCGGTCTCAGTTTCCCCTCAAGCTCGTGAAGCTCTCTGAGAGCAAAGACCCAATCACGAGGCGGAGACTTCGCTTTCCACATCGGGCAGGGAGTCGGCAGCATCCTCGATCTGGTCTTGGGTACTACAGACCAGAGGGGGAGCGCATATCGACCCGCCCCGGGACCCTCAGGCCTCAAGCCATTCTTCCACAGACTCCCCCTGCAAGCCCACTGCGCATGCTTCCTACTCGCAGCCCCGCCCCCTGCTCGGGGGCGGAGCCGCGCCTGCGCAGCTGCTCGGCGCCGGCTTCCGGATGGTGCGAGCGCGATGGGACGGAGGGCAGGTATCGCCAAGTAGCGGCGGCTAGTGGGCGTGTGCGCCGAGCGGTCTGGCCCGAGGGCTCGGGGCGGCCGAGGGTCTTCGGGAGCAGGCCAGAGGGTGCGGAGAGAGCCTGGGATCGCCGTCCGCTGCTGCCACCCGTCATGTCGGCGGAGGCCTCGGGCCCGCCGGCCGCCGCGGCCCCGACCCTGGAAACCCCTAAGCCCTCGGGTCTAGAGCCTAGCCCCGCCGCCTACGGTCTCAAGCCGCTGACCCCGAACAGCAAGTACGTGAAGCTGAACGTGGGCGGCTCGCTGCACTACACCACGCTGCGCACCCTCACGGGACAGGACACCATGCTCAAGGCCATGTTCAGCGGCCGCGTGGAGGTGTTGACCGACGCCGGAGGTACGAGCGGCATCCCCACCGTGCCTCCAATCCCCAGACTCCCAACTTCCGTTCCCCACAGTCTCTCACCACCGGGGCTCTTCATGCTCCTTCTCTCTGCTCGCTACTGTCCGGTCAACTCATTCTCAACTCCCACCAGCGCCCACATCCCATCTCCTCCCCTTTCTCATTCATAATTTCCCTTCTCCTTCCCCAGTCCTTTACCCCCAGCAATCACCAACATTTACGGAACCCCTAATTCTGCCAGGCGCTGTGGTAAGTGATTGAACATGTCACTTCATAATCCTCATGACACTTCTCCACCCTTCACCCCTGAGCTCAAGACTTCGGTACTAGCCCTGCTGCCTACAATTCTACTCCTGGCAGCCTTCATCAGTTTCTTCCAACTGCCCAGCCTTTTGTTTCCCTCTCTGCTTCAGAACTGCTCAGCCAGCCTGGAGAGGTGGGAGACCTTGTCTGCCTCTGTGTTCCCCCGACACAGGTCCCTGTACACTCTAGGAATCCACCTGTAGATACACGTTACAAAAGGAGGATGCTTTGGGTTTGCCAGGGACACCAGAGTGGAGGGGTGGACAGGTCTCCTTGGCAGGTGAACCTTACCTTCTTGGAGTGTCGCATTCAAGTTTGGACCCTACATGCCCAAGTGAGACCTTAAAGTTTTGGAGTTTGGAACTGGGAGATTCTTAAGGAAGGAGTTAACAAGGACTATGAGAACAGGAGAATAAAAATTTGGGAGGCGGACATCTGCCTTCAAGTATCAAAGGTGAAGAATTTGGCTGGGCTCGGTGGCTTACACCTGTAATCCCAGCACTTTGGGAGGCCGATGTGCGTGGATCACCTGAGGTCAGGAGTTTGAGACCAGCCTGACCAATATGATGAAACCCCGTCTGTACTAAAAAATACAAAAATTAGCCGGGTGTGGTGGCGGGCACCTGTAGTCCCAGCTACTTGGGGAATCTGAGACAGGAGAATCGCTTGAACCTGGGAGGCGGAGGTTGCAGTGAGCAGAGATTGTGCCACTGTACTCCAGCCTGGGCGACTCAGCCTAATTCCGTCAAAAAAAAAAAAAAAAAAAGTGAAGAATTCATTTGTCCAATAAGTAGTTGTAAAATATCAGTTAGTGCTGGAGATACATAGGTAAATGAACCTGACAAAGTTATGGAAAGTCCCTTTTTTGGGGAGGTGGGGAGATCAGAAGGTCAATAAGCAAGTAAAAAAATGTATATGCATATGCAATTGCAGATGGTAGTAAGTTGTTTCTTTTTTTTTGATAGTAAGTTCTGTGAAGAATATAAAAGTTAAAATGGCAGTGAACTGGAGGGGGAGGAGGTAGACATTTTAAATAGGATGGTCAAAATTAACATGGGAGTTAGAGGTTTATTGATAAGGTAATTCTGCAAGAACTTTTGTGGTAAGAGCCTTCTGACTGTAGATCAGATATGGAAGAATTAATTCTCTGGCTGGATATGTATAAAAACTTAAGGGAGAACTCACTAGAGATATTTTGGCTGTGGCAAAGAGATTTTTTGGCTGTGGCACAGATTAGTATTCAGTCTTTTTTGTGACTTTGGAATTCCTTTTTTTTTTTGAGACGGTGTTTCCCTCATGTTGCCCAGGCTGCAGTGCAACGGTGCCATCTCAGCTCACTGCAACCTCCGCCTCCGAGGTTCAAGCTATTCTCCTGCCTCAGCCTCCCAAATAGTTGGGATTACAGGCATTCGCTACCATGCCTGGCTAATTTTATATTTTTAGTAGAGATGGGGGTTTTTCCATCTTGGTCAGGCTGGTCTTGAACTCCCAACCTCACCGCTTAAAAAAATGTGAGGTGATGTGCCTGCCTCAGTCTCCCAAAATGCTGGGATTACAGGCGTCAGCTACCACGCCCAGCTGGAATCCTTTTTTTCTTATAATTTAGGCCAGGTGTGGTGACTCACACCTATAATTCAAGTACTTTGGGAGGCTGAGATGGGAAGATCACTTGAGTCCAGGAGTTTGAGACCAGCCTGTACAACATAGTGAGACTCCATCTCTACAAAAAAATTTTTTTTAATTTAGTAGCTCCAGGTCCCCCCAGCAAAGCCATCTTGCCTTCTGCCTTCCCCACCCTACTAGGTTGGGTGCTGATTGACCGGAGCGGCCGTCACTTTGGTACAATCCTCAGACTACCTGCGGGACGGGTCTGTGCCACTGCCAGAGAGTACCAGAGAGCTGGGAGAGCTGCTGGGCGAAGCACGCTACTACCTGGTTCAGGGCCTGATTGACGACTGCCAGCTGGCACTGCAGGTGAGGGCCTTCCGAGTCCCTGTGCCTATGTTCCTGAGACAGCTGCCCAAGCAGGTATTGGGACAGAAAAAGGAGATATGGGGTATGGCCTGGAGAGCCTGCCTGTGATTGGCCATAACCCCAGAGAATTTGGGATGCTATCTATCTTCTGCATCCCTGCTGCCTCAGGCAGCACCCCCACCCCAACCTCATGCCAGGACCATTGCAATGGTTAAATAGCTGCTCTCTGCTTCCCACTGTTCCTATGCAGCCAGTCCAGCTGTTACACTCGCACCTCAATAATTATCCTTAACCACAACTCCCATCTATTCTCTCTCTTGCTCAGAAATCCTAAATAGCTCTCTCATGTCACCTGGGAAAAACATCTAAATTTAAATTGAAATATAATAACCTCTGCAATCTGGTCCTATCCTGGGAGGCAGTGTTCTCCCATGGCTTCCACCCCCTCAGGGGCTTTCTAATTGTTTTTTTTTTTTTTTTTAAGCCGTGAAATTCTTTATTCAAATGAAATCTCACAGAAGCAGGGCCACTCCCAGTAAAACAGGATTGGGGATTCTAGAGACCCCACCTGCTGGGCTCCACTTCTGTGGACCCCTTAGGGTTCTGAGGATCAGAGCTTGGAAAGTGAAGCCAGGACATAGGAGTTCCATGTCACGTGTCACAGCTGACTCAGTGACCTTCAGTGAGTCCATTCCTACCTCTGGCATTCTGTCACGTTCCGAAAGATAGTGAAGGGAGAAAAATAAGTACAAAGTAGTGAGTTTACATGAAGCCTGTTGTTCTGTTCTATTTTTACAATGTTAAAAATGTCCTTTCTTTTATGATACAATAGTAAGAGGAGATTATAAAAGTTTATTTTTCTTTCTTTTTTATTATTATTTCTTTTGAGACAGAGTCTTGCTCTGTCCCCCAGGCTGAAATGCAATGGCATGGTCTCGACTCACTGCAACCCCTGCCTCCCAGGTCCAAGCGATTCTCCTGCCTCAGCCCCCCCGAGTAGCTGGAATTACAGGTGCCCACCACTATGCCCAGCTGATTTTTGTATTTGTAGTAGAGTTGGGTTTCACCATGTTGGGCAGGCTGGTCTCAAATTCCTGACCTTGTGATACACCCGCCTCGGCCTCCCAAAATGCTGGGATTACAGGCATGCGCCACCATGCCTGGCCGATCATAAAAGTTTCTTTTTGAATGTCCTTTGTGGATTAAAAAATGGCCTCTCTGAACAACTTTCTGTTGTCTCGGGGCATACTTACTGGTTCTTGAAACCCAAAGGTGTAGAACTCCTTTGGATGATATCTGTGTTTTCAAACTTTTCATTGCGCCCCATAGGGGAAAAAATGCATTTTAGTACTCATATATAACTGAAATAACAGTTCTATAAAAAGATACTTTAGCGAAATGTACTCTGATAATCTTTCTTTTTAATGCTGTTTGGGACCCATTACTTATTTCATGACCCGTTGATAAACTACCACTTGCATTGGAGAAATACTCATTGAACTAGATCTTAGAAGCACATTCCTGCTCTGTGTTTCTTTTTCTTTCTTTTTTGAAACAGAGTCTCTCTGTCTCCCAGGCTGGAGTGCAATGGCATGATCTTGGGTCACTGCAACCTCTGCCTCCCAGGTTTAAGCAATTCTCCTGCCTCAGCCTCCCATGTAGCTGGAATTACAGGCACCCACCACCATGCTTTGCTACTTTTTTGTATTTTTAGTAGAGACAGCGTTTCACCGTGTCGGCCAGGCTGATCTCGAACTCCTGACCTCATGTGATCTACCTGCCTTAGCCTCCCAAAGTGGTGGGATTACAGGTGTGAGCCACCACGAGAGTCCTGTAGTTTTAAATTGACTAATTTTATCGTGTATCTGCTGTGTGTCAGGAGCGATTCTGCTATCTGCTTGTGTATATATCTTGTACCCTTGCTTGACTTAAAAAGAAACCCGAGGGAGCTTGGGTGATGCGTCCAAGGTCAAAGAGCTTGGAAGCAGCAGAGCTCAGTTTGACCCCAGGTTACCTGACTATCTGACCATCAGCCTCCCAAGTGCAATGCTTTTCTGTACTCCTGCTTTCTCCTTTCCAAGCTCGCTCCCCACCCCACACAGCTCAGCACACTCCTCAGTGTGGCACTTCATCATCATGATTGGTCTGTGCAAACCTTTTCTCTTTAATTTTATTTCTTTCCCTTCATTCCCAATCCCCTGCCTACTTTCCTTTCCCCAGGGGCACCCATCCAATTCTAATGTTTTGATACATATGCTGGAAAAGCTAAAGCATTGTTCTGCATATGTGTGCATTTGAAATGTCCATAAATGGCATTGAAGCTGTGAATCAGTTTCTGTTGCATTGTGTTTTTTAATTCAGCACTTTTTCAAGATCTATTCATGCTGCTCCAAGTACATCTAGTTCTCTAACAGCTGCAGAGGAATCTATGGTGTTCATTCACCATATTTTGTTCATATATTCCCCTGAGGTTGGAGACCTAGATTGCCTTCCAATTCCTGGCCCTACAAACCGTGTCACCATGAGCATCCTGGTACGTGCTGCCTTCTGGCTCTGTGCCAGAGTCTCCTGTGACTATAGCTGGGAGTGAATTGCTAGATAACAGGACACCTGCAAACTGGGTTTTAGTAAATATCATCAAATTGCTCTCCCGAATGGTTATAGCACTTTATCCTCATAATGAGCAGTGCATAAGAGATCCCATTTCTGCATGTCCTCATCAAAACATGGCATCATCCAGCTTTCTAATTTTGCCAATCGGATGAGTGTAGTGTGATCTCATTTTCATTTGCATGCCTCCGATTACTAATAAGGTTCAGCATCTTTTCATATACTCACTAGTATTTTTTTGTTTCCCTTTCTTCTAATTGCTTGTTCATGTTCTTTACCAGATTTTCTGCTGTTTTCTTTTTCATGTGGCTTAGCAGGAGATCCTTGCATATTTTAGTTTAGTTCCTAGGGATGATTAAGCCCTATTACATATGAGCATGTCTTATCCATGCCCTGGGGCACGGATTGAACATAACAAATTAACCTTTAAGCCTGTAAAATGGGACTGTTTACCTGCCCTCAGCAAATTTCAGAAAATAATCTAATTATTTGCTGTTGTTTTGTTTTGCTTTTTCTTTGGGATGGAGTCTTGCTCTTTTGCCCGAGGTGGAGTGCAGTGGCGCAATCTCAGCTCACTGCAACCCCTGCCTCTGGGGTTCAAGTGATTTTCCTACCTCAGCCTCTTGAGTAGCTGGGACTACAGGCACACATCACAATGCCCAGCTAACTATTTTGTAATTTTTGGTAGAGATGGGGTTTTGTCATGTTGGCCAGGCTGGTCTTGAACTCCTGACCTCAAGTGATCCGCCTGCCTTGGCCTCCCAAAGTGCTGGGATTACAGGCGTGAGCCACCGTGCCCAGCTTTGCTGTTTTGAGATCCAGATGAGGAACTCCAGTTGAAAAAGTCTGTTCTAAATAAAAATATCTAGTCAATGTAGATATTGCCAATATTTTCTCTTAGAATGTTACCTGCTTATGGCATCTAGCATTGAATGGAAATCCTTGATTTTTTAAAGCTACACATAACCATTTATAATTTTGAAGCAGTATTTATTAATTGTAGAAATTTCAGAAACACAAGTCATCTAAAAAATAAAAGCACCAAATATCCTTTCAGGTCTTTTCCTGTGTATGAGTTTGTGTGTGCGTGTATGTGTGTTTGCTTGCCAAAATGCAATCGTGTTGTATGAAACGTTTTATAATCTGCTTTTTGTTGTTGTTAATAATTGCCATCTTTACATGTCAATAAATATTTAATGTCCAGTCCAGGGCATACTCCAGTTTCTCCAGTTGTTCCAGAAATGTCTTTTTATACCTGGTTCATCAAACCAGGGGCTGGTCTAGATCTTCACGTTTCTTCTGGTTATCTGCAAGCTGACAATGGAGAGCATGACTTACAATCTCGTGTAATGATGTTAAAGAGATGATAGAGTTATAGGTATTCTGCGGCAGAAATGTAATCACTGCTTAGGGTAAGGATTATCAATTGGTGTGTCATTGATAGGTAACTGCCTTAATACAGTGGCCAAATAATACCATATACATTACTTTATTACAATCCAAGGGTCCCTTTTTCCTCACGATGCTGGCTTGTTAAAGAGACTGCCAGTTGTCCTGCACGGTGACCTGTTTCCAAATTTGCCTGGTTGTTTACTCCCGATATCATTTGGTTTGTACCCAACCCTACCCTTTATTTCCTATAAACCAGACTGTAGATTTAAGATGACTGATATTGGCTGAGTGTGGTGGCTCACACCTGTAATCCCAGCATTTTGGGAGACTGAGGTGGGTGGATCTCTTGAAGTCAGAACAAAAATTAGCTGGGAGTGGTGGTGGGCACCTGTAATCCCAGTTACTCAAGAGGCTGAGGCAGAGAATCGCTTGAACCTGGGAGGCGGAGGATGCAGTGAGCCAAGATTGCACCATTGCACTCCAGCCTGGGCAACAGGGCAAGACTTCTCAAAATAAATAAATAAATAAAATAAAATAAAATAAAATTACTGATACTAAACGTTTTGGTTAGAATACATTTTAGGTAATATTATGTCTGTATTTCACATTAGGTCATATCGAGCAACCAGTAATATTGTTAATATGATTCATCATTAATGACGTTCATAATTGGCCCCTGGATATAGGGGATGGTGGTTTGATCCCTCTATCGTTACATTTCCTTGTTGCCAGCTATGAAGTAATGCATATGGTATTATTTGACCACTGAATTAAGGCAGTTACCTATAAATGACACATCAATTGATAATCCTTACCTGAACCAGTGATTACATTTGTGCCATAGAATACCTATTACTCTTATCATCTCTTCAACGTTATTACATGAGGGTATTTGTACAGTCATGCTTTCCAGTGTCAACTTGAAAAATTTTTGATTTTGATGTAGTCCAATTCCTCACCATTTTTTGCCTAATGGCATATCCTTATGGCCTTGTTTAAAAAATTTTTTCTGATTCTCCATTTCTTGTTAGCGTTATAGTTTTATTTTATTTTTTGAGGCAGAGTCTTGATCTGTCACCCAGGCTAGAGTGCAATGGCACCATCTCGGCTCACTGCAGCCTCCACCTCCCAGGTTCAGACGATTTTCATGTCTCAGCCTCTCGAGTAGCTAGGATAACAGGCGTGCATCGCCACACCCGGCTGATTTTTCCGAGACAGAGTCTCACTCTCTTACCCAGGCTGGAGAGCAATGGCATGATCTTGGCTCACTGCAACCTCCGCCTTCCGTGTTCAAGCGATTCTTTGCCTCAGCCTCCTGAGTACCTGGGATTACAGGCACACACCACCACACCCGGCTAATTTTTGTATTTTAGTAGAGACAGGGTTTTACCATCTGGCCAGTCTGGTCTCGAACTCCTGACTTCTGACCTCGTGATCTGCCTGCCTCGGACTCCCAAAGTGCTGGGATTACAGGCATGAGCCACTGCACCTGGCCATTTTTATATTTTTTTGTAGAGACTGTGTTTCGCCATGTTAGTCAGGCGGGTCTCAAACTCCTGAGCTCAAGCGAGCCACCCACCTCGGCCTCCCAAACTGCTGGGTAAAGGCATGAGCCACCATGCCTGGCCTATAGTTTTAAATATGGGTTTTTTTCACGTATGGGTATTTTAATCTAAATGGAGCTCACTTTTGTAAATATGAATTGTGAAGGGATTTAGCTCATTTTTGTCTTCCGTAGGGTGAGCTAGTTTCCCGGTGCCTGTCTCAGAAGCAGAGCTTCTAGGCCCAGGCAAACCTTCCGATGACTGCAGCTTTGGTCAGAATCCAAGCTTCAGCTTCATGACAGACTCAGGGCCAGGGCTACCCAGCTAAGCCCATCCCAAATTCCTGACCCACAGAAAGTATGTGAGATAATAAATGTTTATTTTTATTTATTTTTAAAAAATAGAGACAGAGTCTCGCTGTGTTGGCCAGGCTGGTCTCAAACTCCTGACTTTAAGCAGTCCTCCTGCCTTGGCCTCCCAAAATGCTGAGATTATAGGCACGAGCCACCACACCTGGACTATTGTTTTAAGCTGCTAAGTTTGTAGTAATTTGTTACCCAGCAACAGAGAACAGACTTGGTTTCTGGAATGGGGGTGCTGCCATAACAGAAACCTCAGATGTAGAAGTAACTTTACAACTGAGAAGTGGAAAGAAGCTGGAAGGTCTTTGAGGAGAGTGTTACTAACAAAGCTTAAGGACTGTTAAAGAGTTTTGGCGGGGCACAGTGGCTTACGCTTGTAATCTCATTACTTTTGGTGGCTGAGGTGGGAGGATTACGTGAGCTCAGGAGTTCAAGACCAGCCTGGGCAATATAGTGAGACTTTGTCTCTAACAAAATTTTTTTTTTTTTTAAAGTTTAAGAGTCTGTTAATAAGAGTCCAATGACCTTTAAGGAGGCTGCAGTGAAGGCTTAAAGAACAGTTAGGAAAATGCTATTGGAAACTGATGGAAAGGAGATCCTTGTGTAGCGGCCGAAAGTTTAGCAACACTGTCTCCTGCAGTAATGTGGAGGGTAGGAAATATCCCTAATGAATCGATGATCTAGCTAAGGAGCTTCCCAGACAGAATGTTGAAGGTGCCACCTGCCTTCTTGTTTCTATTAGTAAAATTGAAGAGGAGAGGGTAAGTTAAAGAAAAAACCATTTGAATGAAAAGGAGCCTAAAGTTGATGGGTGTGAAAATTCCCAGCCTTTCCAGATAACAAGTAATGTTAAAAATTAACAAATGGCTTCCATGCAAAGATTAAATACAAGGCATTAAATACAGGAAAATGTGGTCTAAAGGTGAAGCTGAGGATGTGATGAAAATCCTTTGTTAAGACCTCTGAAATACCAAGAAGATGCTTCAGAGGGACCTTCCAGCCAAATCAAATAATAATAGCGCTTCTGAGAGCCTTAAAGGTGTTGTGTCTTAGCATCTCAGCATAAGCCCAAAGTAGAGAAGGGTTTACCTTGCAGATTTTTTTTTTTTTTTTGAAACAGCTCACTGCAACCTCTGCTTCCCGGGTTCGAGCAATTCTGCTGCCTCAGCCTCCCGAGTAGCCGGGATTACAGGCGCCCGGCACCATGCCTGGCTAATTTTTGTATTTTTAGTAGAGACAGGGTTTCACCAGGTTTTAGTAGAGACAGGGTTTCTCGACCTCAGGTGATCCACCCGCCTCGGCCTCCCAAAGTGCTGGGATCACAAGGGTTAGCCACCACACCTGACCACTTGCAGAGATTTTTAGGTGTGGCTTTTTCTAATGTAGTGAACCCTAAGACATGCAAGATACCCAATAAGTTATGAAGAGAATTATATGGGCAGAAACACTGCCAGCTTGGAATGAAAGGGACAGAGCCAGTGCAAAAGGACAAGAGGCCTTTGCACCCCCCAAACTTCTATAGGAAGCAGGCAGGTGAAACTGTGGAGCTTCAAACATCTTTCATGGAAGAGGTGGAATGACTCAGGCAGAGCCATGGAGAATCATTCCTGAACAGGAGTAGGCATCAGAGACTTCCCAGCATTTCTCCAACTGGATTATAGAATTTATACAGACTTATATGTGCCTCCTGTCCCTTGCCCCATTTTTTTTTTTTTTTTTTTTTTTTTTTGAGACAGTCTTGCTATGTTGCCCAGGCTGGTCTCAGAACTCTTGGGCTCAAGTGATCCTCCCACCTTGGCCTCCCAAGTAGCTGGGATGACAGGCACATGCTACCATGCCTAGCTTCCCCTGCTTTTGAGCAAGAGTGTCCTACCTTACTGGTTATCCTGTGCCTGCCTCTTCCACTGCACACTGGGTGTGTGGAGGAGATAACCTTTCTCTGTAGTTCACAGGTCTGCAGATAGGAGATGCACTTAAGGGCCGGGCGCTGTGGCTCACGCCTGTAATCCCAGTACTTTGGGAGGCCAAGGCGGGTGGATTACCTGAGGTCAGGAGTTCGAGACCAGCCTGACCAACATGGTGAAACCCTGTCTCTATTAAAAATACGAAAATTAGCTGGGTATGGTGGTGCTTGCCCGTAGTCCCAGCTACTCAGGAGGCTGAAACAGGAGAATTGCTTGAACTTGGGAGGTGGAGGTTGCAGTGAGCCGAGATCGTGCCACTGCACTCCAGCCTGGGAGACAGAGCAAGACTCCATCCCCCCAAAAAAGAAATGTATTTAAGGAGCTGTAGTTAAGGAACTGCTCACTAGAGCCACATCCCCCACCTGGACCTGATTGAGATGATGAGATTCTGTATTTTGAGCTGATGCTGTAATGGGATGATGGGGGATCCTGGGAGCAGGTGAATGTATTTGGCATGTGGGAGGGAGGAAATCACTGAGGGCCAGCGGTGGCCTGTGGAGCGAGTCACCAAGGCAGCCTGATGGTTCTCATCCCCGGGGGCTCGTTCGCATGTGTCATCTCCTTCCACACTGGATAGGGCCGACAAGACCTAGGTGGTAAAAGACAATGAGGGGGCCAGGCACCGTGGCTCACACGTGTAATTCCAGCACTTTGGGAGGCCAAGGCAGGCAGATCACCTGAGGTCGGGAGTTCGAGACCAGCCTGGTCAACATGGTGAAACCCTGTCTCTATTAAAAATACAAAAATTAGCTGGGCGTGATGGCACATAATCTGTAATCCCAGCTACTTGGGTGGTTGAGGCAGGCGAATCGCTTGAACCTGGGAGGCGGAGGTTGTAGTAAGCCGAGATCACACCACTGCACTCCAGCCTGGGCAACACAGCAAAACTCCATCTTAAAAAAAAAAAAAAAAAACAGAATGAGGCTTCTACCTTGCCCTCTCTGGAATTATTTGCTCTGGAGAAGCCAGCTGCCATGCTGTGAGGAACTCAAGCAACCCTGTGGAGAGATCCACATAGCAGAGATTCGCTGTTTCCTGCCAGCAGCTAGCGCAAACTTGCCAGCCACACAAACAGCTTTCTCAGAATGCTTCCTCTAGGGGCAGTCATGCTTGCAGATGCCCACAGCACCACTGACATCTTGGCCACAGCCTTACAAGAGACCCTGTGCCAGAGCCACCCAGCCGAGCCACTGCTGAGTTCCCGACCCTCAGAAACAGTAATAAATAAATATTTTAAGCTGCTAAATTGGGGACAGTCTGTTACATGGTGAGAGATAGCAAGTCGGTAGTCCATAATTTGCCTTGCTCATTTGTGGTGTCTTTTTAAAATCCTAGTCCTCAGATACACAGCGGTCTGTTTCTGAGCGCTCTGTTGTGTTTCTCGGGTGTTTTTGTTTCTGTTCCGGAACTGACGCTGTTCTCACTGTCTCGGCTTTGCAGCCTATCTTAATATCTGGCAGAGCTCGGCCTTTCCTCTGCTCTTCTTTTTAAAAACTGACGTAAGTATGGGAGGATGGCTTGAGCCCAGGAGGTCAAGGCTGCTGTGAGCTGTGATCACGTCACTGCACCCAGCCCAGGTGACAGAAAGACCCTCTCAAAAAAAAAAAAAAAAATTGACCTAAGTAATTGTAGACTTTTATTCTTCTGTGTTAATTTTAGAGCGTCTTATGAGTTTCTAAAAAAAAAAAAATCTGGAATTTGCATTAGAAGTGCACATTGAATTTTCAGCGTTGGGAGAAGCGAGAGATTTTGGCGTGAAGATTCTAGAAGACAGAAGAGAAGAAGCCCATACATTTGCTTCTGATTTCTTTCTCCAACCTCACCCCACCCAATGAAGTTCATTCACTCAACAAATACGTTCATTCATCCAACAAATACTCACAGAGCATCAGCTGTTTACTAGGTAGTTATTGATAGGTGGGAAGAGACAGATCATAAACAAATATATAAAAATGTTAGAAGAAGTCAAGCACTAAGTGCTGTATAGAAAATGAACTGATAAAAGGCAGATGTAGAGGAGGATGTTTTAGTCAGGGGACCTGGGGAGGGCTGGCCCTGAGGAGGCACTGTGTGAGCTGCGATCTGAATGGCATGACAGACCCGCCACTCTCACAGCTGAGCAAAGAAGCATCCCTGGCAGGGGCACAGCCAGCGGCCGTGGTGGGCACAAGCTGGCTGTGTGAAGCAGTAAAGCATCCGTGGGACCGAGGCCCAGCAAACAAACAGAGTGGCAGAGAGGTCGGCGGAGCCCGGAGCCTGCAGAGTCCTGCACACCACTGAGGAGTCTGCAGTTGCTCCCAAGCAGCTTTTGAAGGCTTTTAAATGGGGGAGTACGTGGCCTTTGGTCATGCTGTTAACCACCTTCCGCTTCTTCCCCAGCAAAAAAGGGAGACGCTGTCCCCGCTGTGCCTCATCCCCACGGTGACATCTCCCCCGAGAGGAGCAGCAGCTCCTGGCCAGCACCTCCAAGGTGAGGCCCCTGAGCCCTGTAGGGTGGAGGCTCACTGGGGTCCTCTCCCTGCAGTCTCACCCCTTTCCTCCATCCTCTCTCCCCCACCAGCCCGTGGTGAAGCTCCTGCACAACCGCAGTAACAACAAGTACTCCTACACCAGGTGACCGCGGGCGTGCGGGGTACTGGGCGGGACCCTGGGATGCAGCACAGCCCTGCTTCTGCCCAGGGCAAGGGCCCTGGCCACACGGGGGCCTACAAGAACATCTGCCTGCCTGCTCGCAGGTTCAGCTCCGCCTCTTACCCCTGGCACCCTGGGCAGGTCCTTTCCACTTCTCAGCTTCAGCTCAGTCATCAGTAACCTGGGGTTTGGGTGAACACAAAGTGATAATGGTGAGCCTGTCCCAAGTGCGCTCTCTCTAGGAACTGGCAGACTCCTCCCCCTTGAGGTCAGGACTGTTGTGAGCTCCATTTTACAGATGAGGAGGTCGAGGCACCAAGAGGTGAAGTAACTTGTCTAGTGTCACCCAGTTTAAAAGGTGGGGGTGCCAGCTGGGTGCAGTTGCTCACGCCTGTAATCCCAGCACTTTGGGAGGCTCAGGCGGGCGGATCATGAGGTCAGGAGTTCGAGACCATCCTGGCCAATATGGTGAAACCCTATTTGTACTAAAAATACAAAAATTAGCTGGGTGTGGTGGTGCGTGCCTGTAGTCCCAGCTACTTGGGAGGCTGAGGCAGGAGAATTGCTTGAACCTGGGAGGCGGAGGTTGTGGTGAGCCGAGATCATGCCACTGCACTCCAGCCTGGATAACACAGCAAGCCTCCATCTCAAAAAAAAAAAAAAAGAGATGGGGGCACCAGGACCCCCGAGGGAGGTGGCCTGGCTCTAGGGCCCCCACGGGAGCCACTGTGCTGTGCTGGGATTTGCTCAGCGCATGTGGCTTCCCTTCTGAGGCCCACTTAGCCTGGCCCCAGGGGTGGAGGAGGCTCCCTGTTGGGCACCAAAATCCTGGGCAGAAACAGATGGCTGGGGATGCATCCAGGTCCTGGTCCTGGGGCTACAGAGGGAGGGGTGCCAGCTGCGCTTAGGCCTCCTGGTCCCCTGGTCCTCAGCACCTCAGACGACAACCTACTTAAGAACATCGAGCTGTTCGACAAACTGGCCCTGCGCTTCCACGGGCGGCTGCTCTTCCTCAAGGATGTCCTGGGGGGACGAGACTGCTGCTGGTCTTTCTACGGGCAGGGCCGCAAAATCGCCGAGGTGTGCTGCACCTCCATTGTCTATGCTACGGAGAAGAAGCAGACCAAGGTCAGAGGGGTTTCAGAGCCTGCACGAGGGGGATGGGGGTGGGCAGGACCAGGACCCTGGACAAAAGCAGGAGGCAGGAACCAGATCCTGGGGTCTGGGTGTGCAGCATTGGGCAAGCCACCTTATCCCTGTGGGTCTCTGTTTCTCGGTGAAGTCGGGGTCATTGGTTAGAGCAGGGTGCTTAGCCTAGGCCTGTTGGATGGGTTTCAAGGCTGTCTGCAACTCCTGAATTAGTGTGCAGGTTATGGGGGTGTATGCATTTTTCTGTATAGGAGGTCTATAGTTGTCATTAGAAACTTAGAAGGGGCCAGGCATAGTGGCTCACACATGTAATTTCAGGACTCTGGGAGGCCAAGGCAGGAGGATCACTTGTGCCCAGGAGTTCAAGACCAGCCTGGGCAACATAGTGTGACCTGATCTCTGTAACAAGTCAAAAAATTTAGCCAATTGTGGTGGTGTGGTGGTGTGATGGCATGCACGGGTAGTCCCAGCTACTCAGGAGGCTAAGGCAAGAGATTGCTTGAGCCTGGGATTTTTTTTTTTTTTTTTTTTTTGAGACAGAGTCTCCCTCTGTCTCCCAGGCTGGAGTACGGTGGTGTAATCTCAGCTCACTGTAACCTCCGCCTCCCGGATTAAGCGATTTTTCTGCCTCAGTCTCCCAAGTAGCTGGGACTATAGGCACCCACCTCCACGCATGGCTGATTTTTGTATTTTTAGTAGAGAAAGGGTTTCACCATATTGGACAGGCTGGTATTGAACTCCTGACCTCAAATGATCTGCCCACCTTGGCCTTCCAAAGTATTGGGATTACAGGCGTGAGCCACCACGCCCAGCCTAGCCCAGGAATTTGAGGCAGCAGAGAGCTATGATCATGCCACTGCATTCCATCCTAGAAGACAGAGTGAGGCCCTGACTCTAATTTAAAAAAAAAAGAAAACTCAGAAAGGTCCACTCCCAAAAATAGATTCTTAAAACCTCAGGACCAGATGTGTCTTAGAACATCCTCTGAGTTTGTAGATCCTGAGTTATTAACGTGGCAATCATCAGCAGATATTCCCCAAGCCCCTGCTCTGTGCTCTGTACTGCACCAGGCTGGAAATCAAGGTGAATGAAGTGCTGAGCAAAGCACAAGCCCTTCCTCCTGTGGTCTCTTCCAAGCCTACTGTGAGCCGTGTGCCTCAGGTACACCACAGTCACCGCAAAGCCTCTAAGCACCCAGTGCTGTTTCACCCCTCTTACCTCTGCACGCACTGTTGCCTCTTCCTGGAATTCTTTCCTTCTGTCTGCCTGATGAACTCGTACTTAATGTTAACACTCAAGCTAAGCTTCGCTTTCTTTAGGTCACCTTCACTTACGAACTTTCAACCCAACAACCCCAAAGTTGGTCACACTCCCTTCATAGCTAAAGAGTGTTTATTACCGTGTGTGGGTGGAGGGGAGGGGGTTGCGTCAGCAGTGGGGTGTTAGTTTCTTGAGGGCAGTGCCATGTCTTTTTCTTTCCTGTCTCCCTAGCATTAGCCAGGCCCTTGTCACACAGTGGAAGCTAGGAAACATTTATTGAATAAATGAATGAATCAGTGACCCAGCTTCCAAGAAACATCCTCTGTAATTGGGAAGATAGGAAGATAAACCAATAATTAGAGTACATGGCTCACGCCTGTAATCCCAACACTCTGGGAGGCTGAGGCAGGGGACCACTTGAGGCCAGGAGTTTGAGGCCAGCCTGGGCAACACAGCAAGGCCCCCATCTCTACAAAAAAAATAAAAAAATTGGTTGGGCCTAGTGGCACACTCAGGTACTCAAGAGGCTGAGGTGGGAGGATCACTTGAGCCCAGGAGGTTGAGGCTGCAAGGATCCATGATCACACCACTGCACCCCAGCCTACTAAACAAGAGTGAGATCCTGTCTCAGAAACGAACAACAAAAACAGTTTGCTAAGAGCTGTGTTAGATGCTTCCAAGGCCACACAAGGGAACGCCCCAGTCACCTCTTCGACTTCATCCCCTTCCACTCTCTTTCATCTCTGCCTCAATTGCATTGATCTTCCGGTAATATATTCCAGTAAGACGCTGGGTACACTCCCGACCCACAGCTCTCACGCTGGCTCTGGCTCTGGCCCTCCCCAGGCTGCCCTTTCTAGCTGTGCGCCTAGTCCCCACCCCCCACTCCTTTGGTCAAAAGTCACCTCAGTGAGTCCTTCCCTGGAGTCCCTCTTAAAAGTTCTAACACTCCTGGCTCTGGCCATCACATCTTCTTTTCCTGCTCTGTCTGTTTCTCTCTCTCCCCCACCCCCCCTCCCTTTTTTTTTTTTAAATAGATGAGAGCTGGCTACATGGCCCTTGCTGGCTTTGAACTCCTGGGCTCTAATGATCCTCCTGCCTTAGCCTCCCAAAGTGCTGGGATTGCAGTCAGGAGATACATACATGGCTTATATCTTTTCCTAAACATCATCTGACTTCATTTATATTTTATTTATTTATTTATTTATTTATTTATTGTTTGAGATGGGATCTCACTCTGTCACCCAGGTTGGAGTGCAGTGGTGCAATCTCTGCTCACCACAACCTCCGCCTCCCATGTTCAAGTGATCCTCCCAACTTGGCCTCCCAAGTAGCTGGGAGCACAGCTAGTTAATTTTTTGTGTTTTTGGTAGAGATGGGGTTTCCCCATGTTGCCCAGGCTGGACTCAGACTCCGGGCCTCAAGCTATCCCTCCGAAAGTGCTGGGATTACAGGCGTGAGCCACCATGACCAGCTAGCTGATATTTTCTGAAGTGTATGACTGAGTCCTCCCACTAGAATGTAACTTCCTGAGGACAGGACCCTTGTTTTGTTCACTGATGTTTTTGCAGTGCCTAGAACAATACCTGGTGCAGTGCACTCACTCAGTATTGTCAAATGAAAGCATATACCAAGAGACTAGGCAGGGCAGGAGATGAAGGAGAGAAAACAAATTCTGCCTGCCTGACTTCAGAGCTGGGCCTTGAAGTATGACTTTGCCGAGTAAAGGAGTGGCAGAGTGGCAGAGAGGCCAGGCCAGGCCCAAGGACCTGATTGCAGGGCTAGGAGGTGCATCTGTGCAGGATCCCTGGGCAGGGGGGATGGCCCTATGTGACTGCACCAGAGGGAAGGAGCTGGGGCTGGCTGGCCTTTTGCAGGTGGAATTTCCGGAGGCCCGGATCTTTGAGGAGACCTTGAACATCCTGATCTACGAGACTACCCGGGGCCCAGACCCAGCCCTCCTGGAGGCCACAGGGGGAGCAGCTGGAGCTGGTGGGGTCGGCCGCGGGGAGGATGAAGAGAACCGAGAGCACCGTGTCCGCAGGATCCATGTCCGGCGCCACATCACCCATGATGAGCGCCCTCATGGCCAACAAATTGTCTTCAAGGACTGACTTCTGACCCTCCCCCTGCCTTCCTCCTGCCTTGGGATCCAGTCTCCTCTCTCTTCCCTCCCCTTCCCAGACCTTTGCCCCGGCTCTGCTGGCCAAGTCGTGGGTCCTCCTCTGTCCCTTCATTGCATGGCACAGCTCACTTTGGCCCTTCCCCCAACCATCTGGACCCCATTGCTAACAACATGGTACATTCTGGCCCCCGCCGCTCAGAGCCTTCCGAAGCCAACACTTGTCCCCATCCTGCGTCCTTCCCTCTCCAGCTGGTTGAGAGGGATTTAGAATTCCCTTTCTCTTTTCTCAGTGCATCTTCCATGCCAAAGCGTCCGGCCTGTCCTTCCTAACACCACCGCAGTCTGAGCCACCTCCTGCTTGTGCAGGGTAGTCCGTCCCATCCTCCCTACCTCCTTAACTTTCTACTAGACTGGCCTGGGCCTGCCCAGCTCAGCGTTCTCAGTCTGTTTCATATTATTTATTATTTTAATTTTCTATTAAATTATTGGAATAAAGTTGAGTTGAGGGAACTGGTGCTGGCTCCTGGGGAGAGGGACAGGGAGATTCCTGTGTCAGGAGGTATCTAGCCAACCGTGGTGGCTCACACCTGTAATCCCAGATACTCAGGAGGTTGAAGCAGAAGGATCACTTGAGCCCAGGAGTTCAAGACCAGCCTGGGCAACATAGCAAGACCCTGACTCTACAAAAAAAAAAAAAAGGAGGTACTAGTTTGGTTGTACTGGGAGAAGACATGAGGCCTTGCCCCAGCCTCTCCCTGGGAAGGAAGTAGTCAGGAGTTAGGAGAGGATTCAGAATTTATATTTCAGTGCTCACTAGCCAGTGCCCACCCTCCACCCCGCCCACCCCCCCCGCAGTATGGACTGGCTACCATCAAGCCGTCCCTGAGCGCAGCGTCTCTCCAACCCGGTGAAGGGAGCACCTTCCTTCAGGGGTCTGGTGCGAAGACAAAGTCGAGGGCCTGGCGCTCGGCCCCTGCCACGTTGGGGTGCCAGAGGTCCACGATGAAGACCACTCGAGGCCCATCTTCGGGGGGAGCCTAGGGCACACGGGGACAGGAACAGCAGAGCCGCTGACATTAGGTACTTCCACACCAGAGCACTCACCAAAGACCAGAAAAGCAAACAGTAAATAAGTTGCAGGCCCTGTTCTAACCCTTTATATGTATCAAATCTTTTTCTTCTTGAGACGGAGTATTGCTCTGTCGCCCAGGCTGGAGTGCTATGGTGTGATCTCTGCTCACTGCAACCTCCACCTCCCAGGTTCAAACAATTCTCCTGCTTCAGCCTCCGGAGTAGCTGGGATTACAGGCACATGCCACCACGCCCAGCTAATTTCTGTATTTTTAGTAGAGATGGGGTTTCACCATGGCCAGGCTGCTCTCGAACTCCTGACCTCATGTGATCCGCCCACCTCAGCCTCCCAAAGTGCTGGGATTACAGGCGTGAGCTACCTCGCCCACCTCAGCCTCCCAAAGTGCTGGGATTACAGGCGTGAGCTACCTCGCCCAGCTGATAGGTATCAACTCTTAATCATCAAAACAAACTATGTCGTATTAACATAATTAACCCCATTTTATACAAACCAACAGAGGCATAAGGAGGTTAAGTCACTTGCCCAAGTGCAAGAGGTAGGACAGGAACCCAGAGTCTTGTGATGGTAACCGCTTTTCTGTGCACTTAACATTATTTAATCCTTGCAGTCACTTGATAAAGAAGGTGGGGGCCCTAGGGGATTGGAGAAGTTATGTGACTTGTTCAAGGTCATGCAGCCGGAAGATGGTGGTGGTAGGACAGGAAGTCTGCTGGGCCTGATTCTGCAGCCCTCTAGTCTACGCTCCTTTGCTCCTGAGACCCTCACCGCCCCCTGCAGAATGGGCACCCTGTTACCATTGTGAGCCACTGTGTGCAGAAAGAGTCGTCCACCAGTAGACAGTGCCCCTCAGCCCAGCACTGGGGCTCACCGCCGACCACCAGCTCACAGCCAGGAGGGATCTTCAGGCCTGTAAGAAGAGACCCGGGCATCCAGCACTCCTGCCTCCAACCCAGGGGCCTGTCCTGGTCAGTCAGCAGCTCTAAGGGTCTTAAATGCCAGGTTTTGTGGTTGTCCCTCCTTTCTTTCAGGAAGGTGGCCACAGTATAATTACAGTACAGTCCTGGAGGAGGAAGTGCTAGGAGATTGGGGGAAACGCTGCTGTGGGTAGTGTGACCCCATGTGGTTTTTTTTTTTTTTGAGACAGAGTCTCACTGTCACCCAGGCTGGCGTGTGGTGATGTGATCTCAGTTCGCTGCAACTTCTGCCTTCCAGGTTCAAGTGATTCTTGTGCCTCAGCCTCTTGAGTAAACCGCTGGGATTACAGGCATGTGCCACAATGCAGGGCTATTTTGTTGTTTTTTTTTTTTTGAGATGGAGTCTCACTCTGTTGCCAGGTTGGAGTGCAATGGCGTAATCTCGGCTCAATGCAACTTCTGCCTCGGGTTCAAGCGATTCTCCTGCCTCAGGCTCCCGAGTAGCTGGGATTACAGGTGTGCACCACCACGCCTGGCTAATTTTTGTATTTTCAGTAGAGACATGGGGTTTCGCCATGTTGGCTAGGCTGGTCTCAAACCCTTGAGCTCAAGTGATCTGCCCACCTCAGCCTTCCAAAGTGCTGGAATTACAGGCGTGAGCCACTGCGCCTGGCCAGACTCATCATTTTATCTTATTTTATTTTATTTTTATACAGACAGCACTGGTCTTGAACTCCTGGCCTCAAGCAGTCCTCCTGCCTTGGCCTCCCAAAGTGCTGGTATTTAAGGGATGAACCGAAGCGCCTGGCTGCAACCCCTCATTTTAGAGAAAAGAGAAGGCTTCCTGGAGGAAATGGTGTTTCCTCCTAGGCTTTCTGACAGTTTGACTCAAGAGCTTACTGTGTGATAGGCTCTGTCTCCCCCACAAGGTATAAGATTAAAGACGATCCTGGCCCAAGGACCACATGACTGAGTGTGGTGAGGAAAGTGAGCAGCCAACTCAAATGATGGGGCAACAGGAAGGCATCCCAGAGGAGGTGTGGCACTTGAACATTTGAATCCTGACGACTGAATAGGAGTTTTTCAGGAGGTGGTAAGGGGGAAGGGGATTCTAGGTTGAAAAGAACAGCATGTGTGGCATCTGCCAGGATTAGCCAGAAGGCTTTCATGATTTAGAGCACAAAGAGAGGGGGAGGAGAGGAAGGATCTGGAACTGAGCCTGAGGTCAGTGTGCCCTGAAGTGTGCGACACATCCAGCTGGCAGTGCAGAGGATTATTTGGGGCAAAACAAGGTCATGGCATGGAATAACAGAAAATTATTTCCTTTTCCATTTTTTTCCAGTCTTTAAGGCATCAAAAAGTGCCAGGTGTGGCTCACACCTGTAATCTCAGCACTTTGGGAGCCCAAGGCAGGAGGATCACTTGAGCCAGGAGTTTGGGTCCAGCCTGTCTTTACACAAATTTTTAAAAAATTAGCTGAGCATGGTGGTGGGCACCTGCGGTCCCAGCTACTCAGGAGGCTGAGGCGAGAGGATCACTTGAACCCAGGAGGTCAAGGCTGTAGTGAGCCACGTCTGTGCCACTGCACACTCCACCCTGGGCGACAGAGTGAGACCCTGTCTCAAAAAAAATATAAAATCTCAGTTTGGTGCTACTATAACTTTGACACCCCACAAACATTGCTCCCTTTTAAAATATAAAGTGTAGGCTTCAGGCTTAGAGAGACTAGAGCACTTGACTAGAACGTTCAAGACTGTTTTAAACTTTTTTTTTTTCTTTTTTAAGGCGGAGTCTCGCTCTGTCACCCAGGCTGGAGTGCAGTGGCAAGATCTTGGCTCACTGCAACCTCCGCCTCCCAGGTTCAAGCGATTCTCTGCCTCGGCCTCCTGAGTAGCTGGGATTACAGGCACACGCCACCATACCCGGCTAATTTTTGTATTTTTAGTAGAGATGGGATTTCACCATCTTGACCAGGCTGGTCTTGAACTCCTGACCTTGTGATCCACCCACCTTGGCCTCTCAAAGTGATAGGATTACAGGAATGAGCCACAATACCCCAGCCTTTTTTTTTTTTTTTAGACAAAGTTTCACTCTTGTTGCCCAGGCTGGAGTGCAGTGGCCCCATCTCAGCTCGCCGAAACCTCTGCCTCCCAGGTTCAGGCAATTCTCCTGCCTCAGCCTCCCAAGTAGCTGGGATTGCAGGCATGCACCACCACACCTGGCTATTTTTTTTTTTAAGTAGAGATGGGGTTTCTCCATGTTGGTCAGACTGTTCTTGAACTCCCCACCTCAGATGATCTGCCAGCCTCAGCCTCCCAAAGTGCTGGGATTACAGGCATGAGCCACCTTGCTGGGCCTATCCAGGCTTTTTATGAGTACTATTCAGGGCATGCCATACTGATGATAGTTCTATAAAGATTTCTTTTAGGCCAGGCACAGTGGCTCACACCTGTAATCCCAGCACTGTGAGAGGCCGAGGCGGGTGCTTCATGAGGTCAGGAGTTCGAGATCAGCTTAACCAACTTGGTGAAACCCCGTCTCTACTAAAAACACAAAATTAGCTGAGCGTGTCTGTAATCCCAGCTACTCAGGAGGCTGAGAGGCAGGAGAATCGCTTAAACCTGGGAGGCTGAGGTTGCAGTGAGCCGAGATGGTGCACTACACTCCAGCATGGGCGACAGAGCAAGACTGTCTCAAAAAAAAAAAAATTCTTTCAAATAAATAAGTAAAACAAAAGGTCGGGGGATAGTCAAGGTGAAGAAATGTAGGACAGGTGGGAAGGACCACGGCAGAGCTTATGAAGATGGTGTGCAGATAACGGAGGCTCAGGAGATGCTGCTGTGGGCGGCAACAGGGAGCCATAAGAAGAGAGTGAGAACCAGAGAGCAGACAGCTCTGTGCAGGGAGGAGGGTATGCGGGGAAAATCATGGAGGCAAGGAGGTGGTGAGTAGGCGGCAGCTACTTACCCAGATGGCATCTGACCCGGGCATTGGTGGGCCCGCAGCGGCCCTCGAGCCGGGCCCCAGGCAGGAGGACGGAAAAGCCGGCATTGCCGAAGGTGTTGGCACTCATAAAGCTTCGAAGTCCCCTCAGTGCCCGATAGGCCCCCGGGCACCGGCGGCAGTTGCTGGGTTGGCACCGGCCTGCTTGGTACAGCAGGAGCTGGTAGCACCCGGGGGCCAGAGGTGGGGACCAGCCCCGAGGCGGAGGGGTAGTCCCTGAGAAGTCCCAGCTCACAGCCCCGAAGTCCCGCAAAATGGCAGGAAGCTGCTCTCCAGGAGCTCCACGTCGTGCCGCTGGGCGTCCCCGCGGCACAAAGGGAGCTGAAGGCAGGTCTGGTAGGAAAAGCAGGCCTGGGCGCTGAATGCCTAGGACCCCTGGCCCGCCCCCGGGGCCTGGGCCACCCTGAGCTGCCCGCCTCACTCTGCCCATCCCAGCCCAGGAGTAGCGCCTGGCGTAGGCCCGAAGCCGCCGGCTCACTAGGCCTTCTGTCCTAGGTCCTTCCCCGTGCTCCCCAGTACCCCTTGGGCTTGGCCCGCCAGCCTCTGAGCATCCCACAGGCCCACCACGAACACCCCCAGCCCGGCTCCCAGCCCCTAGGGCCTGCATGTCTTGGGAACCCAGGCGGTAGCAGTACCAGAGGAACAGGGAAGTGAGGGCCCCAAGGAGCAAGGTAAGGGCCGAGGAGGCCAGAGGCAGTGGCCACGGAAGCATTGTGAGGGAGGCCCTGGCTAAGAGGCCTGGAGTGTCCTCTGGACCCCAGTTCCTCTGTCCTCCCAGGTCCCCACCTGTCCCCTTCCATGGCTGTCCCCTGGCTCCCCGCTGGGCTGTTTCCCTTCCACATTCCACTCTGGGCTCTCTCCTTCCGCGGTCCTCTCTCCTTTCTCCACGCTGAAGCTCCTTCTCCCCCCTCCTTCATGCACCTAACCCTCCTCTCCCCTTTCTCTCCTCTCTTCTCTCTCCTTCTACCTCTTCCTCCTCTCCCTCTGTCGCCTCCTCTCCCTCTTCTCTTCTCCTTTCAGCAGCCTCCTCTCTCTCCCTGTGCTTCTGTCTCCCCCCCTCAGTCTCCCCCTTTCCTTCTCCCCCCCCACCCACCCCCGCTTTCGCTCGCTCTCTCCCTCCCCCGCTTCCTCCTAGCTCCCCTGGGCAGCAGTTCCTACCCCCTCCTGGACCTGCGGCCCCAAAACCCGCAGCCTGTCTTCCTCAGTGGCAGCTTCTTTCTCTCCTGCCTCCCTGCTTCTTTCTCTCCTGCTCTCTCCTTGCCCTCGCTCCTCACTCGCCCCGACCCTGCGGTCCTGCCTGGCTCTCGCTACCTCTCTCCTACTCGTTCCTTCCTTGGCTCCCACTCACCCTGACGTCACTCCTTCCCGGAGCCCTCTCAGCTCAGCCACCCCCGACCCCTCCCAGTGGCGCTGCAAGTCAGCCGGGGGCCGGGGGAGGGGGAGAGTCGCCTCAGGTTGTGTCTCCCGCACCCCAACCCGGAAAGGGCGCCACGTGGGACGCAGGGGCCAAGGTGCCAACCTCCAGCCGCCCCGCAGTGCGAAAGAAGGGGCGGGGCCTGAGGGGGCGGGGCATTGGGCGGGGCGAGCGCGGGCTGACAGCCGGGCAAGCGCCCGGACTGCGGGCAAGGACGCCAAGGCCAGTCCGTAGGGCGGCCGGTCCTCGGTCGGTCGGCCTGTGACTCCTGCTGGCCCTGGGCCAGTCCGGGAGCCCGCGAGCCCGGCGGACACCGAAAGCGGCCTCAGCCAATCGTGGGCGGCGCCGGGCCGGACCCGCCCCGGCTGGGCGAGGGGAGCTGTCCGCGCGCCGCTGGTGCTGAAAGAGCGCTCCGGAGGGAAAATCAGAGCAGAGGCCGCCTGTTAGCTGGCCTGGGTCACGGTGTATGGAAGAGGAGGGGTCTATCTCTCCTTCCCAAACCCTGGACCGTCACCCACGAGACTTCTCACAATCGTGGAAGCTGGCCATTCTCCTGGGGGTGGGAGAGCCCATTCCACCAGAGCTGCTGTAAAAGGCGAGGGGAAGCCCCGTGGGGAGTCTGGATGTGAACAGGGGGCATAATGGGGGGCCGAGCAGGCGCGAACCAAGCTGTGCAGCCCCTCGGCTCCCTGGGAAGAAGAGATGCAGATTCCAGATGTGCTGGAATGGCAGGGGGAGGAGGCTAATTACTGCTGGGACCAGAGAGTTTCCTTTGCCTCCCCTAGGGGCCGCGGGAGTGAGGATTACAGCCCTGGCTCGTATGATCCCTCCCTCTTCCATCTGCACTTCCTCCTCCTCCCTCCCCGTCAAATAAATCCCAGGCCCCTCCCCTTCGCCCGTCCCCCAGGATCTGACGTGGGCTCGAGAACCTTTCTCAGCTTCTCCCTCCCTCAGCTCCAGTGCCCGAGCTTTGGCTCTCCCAGTTCCCCAACCCACCCCTTCCCTTCCCCGACAAGCCCCGATAGAGCCCAGTGGGGGATCCCCCCCCCAATCCTTGACCCCACCCTAGGCCCCCAGAAGCTGCCTTCCTCCTCCTCAGTTCCCTAGCTTGGGGTCCAGCCAGCCCGGTGGACCAAGGCGCCTGAGCAGGAGGGTAACCCAGGCCACCCGGCCCCTCGGCCCTCTCGGCCCCACCCCCTGCAGCCGGAGCCGCGCCCCCCTCTACCACAGAGCCTGGAGCAGAGGACAGAGGAGACTGAGCAAAGGGGGTGGGCTCCAGGCGACCCCTAGCCCAGTTCGGCCCCTCCATCCCAAGGGGCAGAGAAATTGTCTTCTTTGCTGACTCCTACCAGGGGGGGGGGGAAAAAAAAGATTTAAAGGGGAAGATAAAAGGAGACGGAGGAAAGGTGGCAGCCAGATTACTTAGAGAGGCACAGAGGAGAGAGATCGGGTGAGTCGCCATGGGACTCTCAGGGTCCAGCACCCGCCGCCTCCCCAGCTGCTGTTCCTAATTCTGCTGAGCTGTCCCTGGATCCAGGGTAAGGACATGAGAGTGTGGGGATGGGCCCCAGGAAGGCGCCCAGCGGGGTCCTCCACCCTCCTTTCTCTTAACATCCTGGGTCTTCCGAGCTTATGGGGGGAGGGGGAGAGGCACAGCTGATGGGAAAGGGGCAAGCCAGAGATTTCTGGCTTGAACCCGAAGCCCGTTAACCCTCAAGAGTGAGAAGCCAGGGAAATTAATGAGATAAGCTTTTAGCAGTGTCTCAGGGGCTACATCCATGAAGGAGGGCTGGGAAAGTTGGGGGGGATGTCTGCGGAGGCGGCAGAAGCACGGAGGGACCTGGGTGGGAGATGGAGGTGCTGAGAGAGATGCCAGGCTCTGCACACACAAATGTTCTTGGATGTACGGACAAAGACAGATGAGCAGAGGCAGGGCTCAGAGACCAGATATTCAGTTCTCCACTCTGAACCCCAGCGAGACTCCAGGGAAGGAGGCAGAGACTGCAGAGGACCAGAGAGAGACAGAGTGAGGGGGTGGGGTGGGAGAGAGAAAAGACAGCCACACTGCAGAGACAGAAGCCCAGAGAGAAAGCCGGGCACTGCGGAAGCAAGGGCTGGGAGGTGCGGCCAGACCCTCTGCAGAGCCCCGGGGCTTGGGGGAGATCACCACTGAGGTGAAAGGGAAGGCAGTACCAGCACCCCTTCTGCCTTGCTGGCGCTGTCCAGGGTTCATAAGCGCTAAGGTGTTCACTGAAGGCCCACCCATGCCCGGGAGAGGGGGAGGGGAGAGAAGAGGTGTCGGAGTGGGAGTGTGAGGGCAGCTGGGAGCCCCTCCTCTGATCTTGGCTCTCAGCTGAGCCTGGGACCCTCTGAGCCCCTGCAGGCCCAGTTGATGGAGGAGGGAGGGAGAGTTCTAGAAAATATCTCTCTGGAGAAGGAAGGGATGTGGGGGAGTGGGAAAGCTCACACAACTTCTCCTCCTAGGTCTGCCCCCTGAAGGAGGAGGAGATATTGCCAGAACCTGGAAGTGAGACCCCCCACAGTGGCCTCCGAGGCCCTGGCTGAACTGCTCCATGGGGCCCTGCTGAGGAGGGGACCAGAGATGGGCTACCTGCCGGGTGAGGGCCCCAGAGTGGCAGGAGTGGCCTAGAGGTGGAGGGAGGGACATGGGCTCAGGGAGATGGGGAGCCAGACTGGAGAAGAGCAGGCAGAGAGAGACTGCAGAGGAGGCAAGAGCCTGCAGGAAGGCCGGTGAGATTCAGGGGACACAGAATGAGACGGTCAGAGAAAGTCAAACCTGGGCACAGACAGAACCAGAGAGACAGAGACAGAATGATTCGGAGATGGTCAGACAGAAAAACAGACACATAGAGAGATGGAAAATGAGAACCAGAGTCAGAGAAATGGTGGAAGACAGGGAGAGAGAATGAAACACAAAAACTAGTGGATCTTGAATCATGAAATCAGACTGCAATTAGAATACTAAACAGGGAAACGAGGAAATAAAGAGTTCCAGAGAGAGCAAGACAGAGAGGAGATAACCAGAGAGAGAGCCCGATCTGAACGATCTGAGCAGGAGGCAGAGAGAGGCTCATGGAGAGAAGCATCAGGGTGGAAGGGGCTGGGCGGAGAGAAGGGATGGGAATAGAAGCAGGGGAACTCAGGCTGTGGAAGCCTTGGGAGGATGTGAGGGGTTGGGGTGGGGAAGCGAAAAGTGGGGTGCTGTACCTTGTAGGGGGAGGCTTTGTGGGTACGGCAAGGGAACCCCTAGTTTCCCTTAGCCCTGCTCCCCCACCCAAGGTCCTCCATGTGCTCCTCCTGTGCCCTGACATTCCCTCCACTGTCCCAGGATCTGAACTGGACCCCACACTAGCCACCCCTCCGGCCGGCCAGACTCTCGCGGTGCCCTCCCTGCCACGGGCCACTGAGCCAGGGACAGGGCCTCTGACAACAGCCGTCACCCCTAAGGGGGTCAGGGGGGCCGGCCCCACCGCACCAGAGCTGCTGACCCCGCCCCCAGGAACTACAGCCCCGCCCCCACCCAGCCCTGCCTCCCCCAGGGCCTCCCCTTGGGCCTGTGGGAGGAGAGGAGGAGACCACGACCACCATCATCACCACGACAACTGTTACCACTACTGTGACCAGCCCAGGTGAGTCAACAGCAAGAGGATGGGGGTGGGAGCACCAGCGAGGTACATGCTAGGGAAGGATGGGAGAGAGGCTGCTGGGAACTGTGGAAGGAGTCCTGGGTACAGATGGGAGGACTTCTGCTTAATAATAACAAAGGAAGCATTTCTGCACCCTTACTACGTAGCAGGCAGCGTTCCATGTGTTTCAGCTATATTACAGTTGGGGAAGGGAGTTCTGGCTCAGGTGGGAGAGGGAGCATTGCATAAAGATGGTGAGAGGGTGCAGCAGCACACACCTGTAATCCCAGTGCTTTGGGAGGCCAAGGCAGGAGGATTGCTTGAGGCAGGTGTGAGTCCAGCCTGGGAAACATAGCAAGACCCCATATCTACAAAAAATTTTAAAAATTGGCTCAGCGTGGTAACACGCACTTGTGGTCCCAGCTACTCAGGAGGCTGAGGCGGGAGGAGTTTGAGACTGCAATGAGCCATGGTTGCCCCACTGCACTCTAGCCTGGGTAACAGAACAAGACCCTGTCTCAAAACAAAACAAAAAATGGTGAGAGATGCTGAGGGGAACGCAGATGAAGGCCTTCAGAGTTGCTTGGCTGGGAGGGCAAGAGCTTCCTTCCATCCCAGCCATTTGTATCTCCTCAGTTCTGTGTAATAACAACATCTCCGAGGGCGAAGGGTATGTGGAGTCTCCAGATCTGGGGAGCCCTGCCAGCCGCACGCTGGGACTCCTCGACTGCACTTACAGCATCCATGTCTACCCTGGCTACGGCATTGAGATCCAGGTAACCGGACCAAAGCATGTGACTGTGCGGCTTCCAAGCCTTTTCCTCTGGGCCTATGGGTGTGCACAGGTTTGGCCCAGGAGCCAAAGAACCTGTCTGATGATTCCGGTGACCTCAAAAACTCTTCTAGATTTCTACAGCTTGGGCAGCAGCACGGTGCTGTTTGGCTGCTACACACAGGGCAAAGGCACAGGAGAGGGGCTTCGGAGGTCAGACCCCTGGCTGACTTGCCCTGGCGGGTCTGTGTCTGGCTTCTCTAGGTGCAGACGCTGAACCTGTCGCAGGAGGAGGAGCTCCTGGTGCTGGCTGGTGGGGGATCCCCAGGCTTGGCCCCCCGACTCCTGGCCAACTCATCCATGCTTGGAGAAGGACAAGTTCTTCGGAGCCCAACCAACCGGCTGCTTCTGCACTTCCAGAGCCCACGGGTCCCAAGGGGCGGTGGCTTCAGGATCCACTATCAGGGTGAGGAGTTTGAGGGTGCTGCTGGAAGTGCAGGGGCCATACTGCACACAGGGGACATCTCCAAGGACCACTGAAGCACAGGGTGCTGAGGGGGAGCTTTTCCTCCCTTCTGCAACCCTGCGGGGCAGAGCCCTCAGAGGAGACCCGGGCACATTTATCTCACACACTGACAGATTCGTGCACACGTCCAAGTGGCAATTCATGCACTGAACCCAACAAATGTTTATCAGCTTCTGGCTTCATACCAGCCCCTGTGTTAGCCTTGGAGGAGGAATGAACACACCAGGTATAAATCTGGCTTCAGTGAGCTCAGAATCTAGGTAGGAAGACAGAATAGTCAGCAGGATGGTTATAATTCAAGGAGATAAGGAATATGATGGAGGAAACACCAGCGGGGGCAGCACATAGCTAAGGGACCTAAATTTCTCCCAAGGAATATGGGGACATCTTCTTGGAGGAGATGATGACTAAGCTGCGACCCGAAGGATAAATTCGCCAGGGAAAGGGTGTGAGGGAGGGAGAGAAGGAGGGAGGCAGATGGCTAGGTGGATGCAAAAGCACACTCCGAGACCCAGCAAGAGAAGTTGTGACCCCCAGATGAGGTGAAGGAATTCAGCATGAAAGATGGAATTGTCCTAGCTGTGTGATCTGGGACAGGCTACTTCACCTTTCTGTGCCTCATGATCTCATCTGAAGAATAGGGATCACACTACTTGGCATTATGGGGAAGATCAAATGAATTAATACATGTCAAGCGTTTTTTTAAAAACAGCATGTGGCCTGGTGTGGTAGCTCACGCCTGTAATCTCAGCACTTTGGGAGGCTGAGGTGGATGGATCACCTGAGGTCAGGAGTTCAAGACCAGCCTGGCCAACATGGCAAAACCCCATCTCTACTAAAAATACAAAAATTAGCCAGGCATTGTGGCGGGCAGCTGTAATCCCTGCTACTTGGGAGGCTGAGGCAGGAGAATCGTTTGAACCCAGGAGGTGGAGGTTGCAGTGAGTCGAGATTGTGCCATTGCACTCCAGCTTGGGCGACAAGAGTGAAACTCCGTCTCAAAAACAAAACAAAACAGTATGTGGTACACAGTGAGACTTCAGAACTGTCAGTCACTGCTATTACTGTCAAAGCACAGAAAGAGATGAAGGAGAAATAGGCCAGAGACCAGGCTGGGAGGCAGGTCAGATTCAGACCATAAAGAGCCTTATCTGCTTCAGTAAGGAGTTCAGATTACTTCAACCTGCAGGTGTGATAGGGAGACATTTGAATTTCATTTTTTTTCTTTTTTTTGAGACAGTCTTACTCTGTCACCCAGGCTAAAGTGCAGTGGTGATGATCTTGGCTCACCGCAACCTCCGCCTCCCGGGTTCAAGTGATTCTCCTGCCTCAGCCTCCCAAATAGCTGGAATTACAGGCACCTGCCACCACACCTGGCTAATTTTTATATTTTTAGTAGAGACAGGGTTTCACCATATGGGCCAGCTAGTCTCGAACTCATGACCTTAAGTAATCCACCTGTATCACTCTCCCAAAGTGCTAGGATTACAGGTGTGAGCCACTGCACCAGGCCTAATTTGAAATGATTTAAGCAGGAAAGCGAGAGCCTCAGATTTGCAACTTCGGTATGTTCTAGCATACGTGTGTGCACGAGACTGCTGTCTTCCTACGCTTCATGGAGACAGAGAGAGAAGTGTGTGTCGGGTCAGTGTCCCCTTCACGTCACTGCATGGCCTTGGCTGCTGTCGTGCACTCTGCCCTCCTTGCAAGCTCTGCTGACTGCAGATGACTTGTGTGCCTCATCCAGGATACACCCTGAAACCTGTTCTCACGTCCTCTCCAGCCTCTCCTGAGGCCTCTGCTCAGGACCTGCCCCAGGGGCTCATGTGTGTGTGTGCAGAGCAAAGGCGCCTATTCAGGACAGGGGCAGGGGGAGGGCAGAGAGCTGGTGGCGTGTATTTGGCAGTAGGGACCTGGTTATTGCAGAGTAAGAGCATGCCTGGAGGGCCGGGGCGAGTGCTGAACTTCAGCTATTGCGATATCTGAAGATATGGCTCCCCACTGGCTCCTTTAAGCAGCCACTTCCCCCAGGGCATTGAAAATAGGACTCCTTAGGCTAAGTGGAACATTTGGGGAAGCAGGGCTATTGCATAAATTGGCCTTCATTGCTAGGTCTTTCCTGCTTTGCAGCTGCGCCGGGCACCTTTGGGACCGAGGCCCTGTTTCAGCCCTTTCCAACCTGCACTAGCTGGGGCCTCTGGTCCAGAGTGGCCTCATTAGCTTCTCTGAAAAGCCAAAGGCTCCCTCACCCCTCACCCCAAGTGCAGCAAACTTTCCCATTCCAAAGCCCTTTCACCAGCCGTTGTTTCATTTGCTTCTCACAGCAACCCCGAGAGTGGCCATTGTCAGTTCCATCTCTCAAAGGAAGGAAAAGACTCAAAGGTTATGTAGATTGCCCAGCCACCTGCACGTTTTTTGCAGCCAGACACCAGATCCCCGAATCCCTGGCTCCCAGTCATTCATTAATTGAGGCTGAGGGGCGGGTGATTAACATTTTCTCAGCAGCTTCTATGTGCCAGGTGCTTTGCATGTTTCTTTTATTTAATTTTCAGGCCAATCCTCGCTGATAGGAATTATTATTGCTGTTAATAGGTGAGAGGCCCCTAGAGATAAAGTCACCTGCTCAAAGTCATGTAGTTAGTAAGTTCTGGAGCTGGAACTGGAACTCGGGCCTGCCCGACAACAAATCCAGTGGTCTTTGCACCATTCCATGCCGCCTCTCGGCTGCACCCATTGATCAGCCAGGCTAGCCGCTTTTTTTTTTTTTTTTTTTTAAGACAGAATCTTGCTCTGTTGCCCAGGCTGGAGTGCAATGACATGATCTCGGCTCCCTGCAACCTCCACCTCCTGGGTTCAAGCGATTCTCCTGTCTCAGCCTCCTGAGTAGCTGGGATTACAGGTGTGTCTCACCACGCCCGTCTAATTTTTTTGTATTTTTAGTAGAGACAGGGTTTCATCATGTTGGCCAGGCTGGTCTCAAACTCCTGACCTCATAGACTAACCTTTTAGGACACAAAATAAATAAGGCTTGGGCCAGTGGTAAAAGACCGTGGTTAGGCCAGGCACAGTGGCTCATGCCTATAATCCCAGCACTTTGGGAGGCCGAGGAGGGTGGATCACCTGAGGTCAGGAGTTCGAGACCAGCCTGGCCAACATGCTGAAACCCCATCTCTACCAAAAATACAAAAATTAGTCAGGCATGTTGGCGCATGCCTGTAATCTCAGCTACTCAGGAGGCTGAGGCAGGAGAATCACTTGAACCCGAGAGGCAAAAGTTGCAGTGAGCCGAGACCAAGCCACTGCACCCCAGACTGGGTGACAGAGTGAGACTCTGTTTCAAAACAATAGCAACAACAACAACAACAACAACAACAACAAAAACAACAAAAAACAGTGGTTAATGTGATGACAAAATCATGCATGCAGGATTGTGTATAGATAAGAGAGCAAGTAACTGTTGGAGAGATGTAGAGTCAGGCAGGCTTCCTGGAAGAGGTGGTACATAAGCCCCCCAGTCTGATCTCTTAAAAGATAAGAAAGTAGGGGGAGGAGGGGACAAGCAAAAATGTGGAGATGGAAACTTGAGGAGTCACAAAACTGTGTTGTGTAGGCTATATTGGTCTTGGGAGCTCAACCCTGAAGCTGGAATGTGCTGGGCTGCATTTAACTGTGGAAGGGACTTGAATGTCAAACTAAGGCATTCAGACTTGATTCTGTTGAGCATGGGCAGCCATTACAGAGGCTACCATGTATTGAAACCACTGTGTTCTAGAAGGTTGTTCTTATGTCTATCTCAGTAGACGATGGACTCCTGAGGACAAGGCCTGGGTCTTTTTCACCTCTTTGTCCTCAGGGCCCAACCAAGGAAATATTTGTTGAATTTTGACATAGGAAGAAACCAGGTCTCTTACAGAATCAGTGAGGGCCAGAGAGACAGAAAAAGCAAAGGCCCAGCCAGCCGGTGTCTCCAGAGCCCTCTGCTAACCAGAGCCTGCCCCTCCTAGAAGACACAGCTTAGCTGGGCACGGTGGCTCACACCTGTAATCCCAGCATTTTGGGAGGCCAAGGCAGGAGGATTGCTTTCTGGGAGTTCGAGACCAGACTGGGCAACATGGCGAAACCATTATTTTATTATTATTTTTTAAGACAGAGTTTCACTCTTTCACCCAGGCTGGAGGGAAGTGGCATGATCTTGACTCACTACAACCTCTGCCCCCTGGGTTCAAATGATTCTCCTGCCTCAGCCTCCCGAGTGGCTGGGACTACAGGGGCCCGCCACCACACCCAGCTAATTTTTGTATTTTTAGTAGAGATGGGGTTTTGCCATGTTGCCCAGGCTAGTCTCGAACTCCTGACCTCAGGTGATCACCTGCCTCAGCCTCCCAAAGTGGTAGTATTACAGGTGCGAGTCTTCAAGTATTCAGGCATAGGGGCACATGCCTGTAGTCCCAGCTACTCAGGAGGCTGAGGTGAGAGCATTGCTTGAGCCCATGAGGTTGAGGCTGCTGTGAGCTGTGATCACACCACTCCAGCCCGGATGACAGAGGGAGACTCTGTCTCAAAAAAAAAAAAAAAAAATCATTTACGAACAAGTGACTTTTTATTTATTTGTTTGCTTGTTTCCCATCTGTTTTTTTTTTTTTTTTTTTTGGGTGGTTTTTGAACTCCTGACCTCAGTTGATCCGCTCACCTTGGCCTCCCAAAGTGCTGGGATTACAGGCATGAGCCACCGCACCCAGCATTTCCCATCTGTTTCTACAAGAATTTCAGGAGGCTTTCAAAAAGTAGGCAAGCAATGCAATTATATAGAATAAGTAAGAAAAAAATGGCACCAACTCTAATGCGTATCAGAGTTGAAAAAAAGCTTGACCATTTTTGCTAGGGACAAACATTCATCTGGTTCCAAGCTTCCTGGCAACAAGTGCAAAAAGGGAAATCCTATAGTTCTCACTGAAAGAAAGGAGAAGGTAAACAAGTTCCTCAAGGAAAGCAAAGCTTGCCCTTGCACTTTACTTGCACTGGGGGATTCATTTAGCGGCCACTGAGTATAAGGTCTTTAAAGACAAAATAGCTGCCGGGCACAGTGGCTCACGCCTGTAATCCCAGCACTATGGGAGGCAGAGGCAGGTAGATCACCTGAGGTCAGAATTTCAAGACCAGCCTGCCCAACATGGTAAAACCCTGTCTTTACTAAAAATACAAAAATTAGCTGGGAGTGGTGGTACATGCCTGTAGTCCCAGCTACTCAGGAGGCTGAGGCAGAGAATCGCTTGAACTCAGGAGGCAGAAGTTGCAGTGAGCCGAGATCGTGTGTCATTGCACTCTAGCCTGGATGACAGAGTGAGATGCCTCCTCAATAAAAAAATAAACAAATGAAGACAAAATTGTCAAATTTCCTCAAGAAGTTTCATGTTTGCTTGAGGCCAGGAGTTCAAGACCAGCCTAGGCAACATACTGAGACATCGTCTCTACAGAAAAATTAAAAATTAGCGGGGCTGGCCGGGCACAGTGGCTCATGCCTGTAATCCCAGCACTTTGGGAGGCAGAGGTGGGCAGATCACGAGGTCAGGAGTTCAAGACCAGCCTGACCAATATGGTGAAACCCCATGTCTACTAAAAATACAAAAAGTGTCTGGGTGTGGTAGCACGTGCCTGTAGTCCCAGCTATTCCAGAGGCTGAGGCAGAATAGCTTGAACACGGGAGGTGGAGGTTGCAGTGAGCCAAAATTGCACCACTGCACTCCAGCCCGGGCTACAGACTGAGACTCCATCTCAAATTAAAAAAAAAAAAAAAAATTAGTGGGTCATGGTGGTACAAACCTGTAATCCCAGCTACTTGGGAGGCTGGGTCAGGAGGATTGCATGAGGCCAGGAGTTCAAGGTTCCAGGGAGCTATGATCATGCTACTGCACTTCAGCCTGGGCAACAGAGTGAGACCCTGTCTCAAAAAAAAAAAAAAATTTTCAGATGGTTCTTCTGCATGGAAGCTGAGGGGTATACCAAGGGTACCTCGGTGGAAGAAAGGCTGTGTGTGTGGAGGGGGGAAAAATGCGAAGAGATGTTTAATAACTTCGAGCCTCAGTGTCCACATCTGCAAAACAGGCCACATAATCTTTTTTTTTTTTTGAGACAGAGTTTTGCTCTTGTCGCCCAGGGTAGAGTGCAATGGTGCAATCTCGGCTCACTGCAACCTCTGCCTCGCGGGTTCAAGCAATTCTCTTGCCTCAGCCTCCTGAATACCTGGGATTACAGGCGCCTGCCACCATGCCCAGCTAATTTTTGTGCTTTTATAGAAATGGGGTTTCACCATGTTGGCCAGGTGGGTCTCGAACTCATGACCTCATGATCCACCCACCTCAGCCTCCCAAAGTGCTGGGATTACAGGCATGAGGCACTGCACTCAGCCAGGTCATATAATCTTTCTCTGCATACCTCAAAAGCTCTGCAAATACTGTCTGTTATTATTAGAGCTAGCTGAAGTTCAGAGTAGTTTGTGGTTCATTTTTTTGCCTGAGGTCACACAGCAAATGAGTAGTGGGGTCCAGAATAACTTGTTTGAACCTCAGATACCTCATCTATAAAATGGGGGCCAAAAAAGGGTAAATTACAAAGAGTAGGGGAGATACAGGATGTTGGAATCTCCTCTTTGTGAGGCAAGGTGCCGGTGTGAGGAGCTCTTATTCCTCAGGATGGAGCCAGTGTGTGCTCCTGGCGGGTTGGCCTTGAAGGAGAGTGGGGGAAGTGCTGGGGGGATTGGTACGAAAGGGTGGCATGGGAAAGTGAGTCCTGCTCCCCCTCTGCTCTGTCTGGTGCAGCCTACCTCCTGAGCTGTGGCTTCCCTCCCCCGGCCAGCCCATGGGGATGTGAGTGTGACCGACCTGCACCCTGGGGGCACTGCCACCTTTAACTGTGATTCAGGCTACCAGCTGCAGGGAGAGGAGACCCTCATCTGCCTCAATGGCACCCGGCCATCCTGGAATGGTGAAACCCCCAGCTGCATGGGTGAGTCTCCTGCCACAGTAGGTGGGGGCATCTGTCCTGGGAACCCCATTGGGAGGGTCCAAATCTCTGGTGTCCATCTTTGGGGAAAACCCAGACTGAAAGGGGTCCATTTACCCTGTGGAGTCCCCATCCTGGGGTCTCCAGTCAGAACTCTTTACACGGAGGGTCTCTCTCCTTGGGGTGTCTCCATCTTTGGGTGGTCTCCATCTCAGGGTTCCCACTGGAGATTTTATTTTGGGAATCACCATCCTGGAGGTCCCCCCTGGGGGAGCGACCTCATCCTAGAGGAAGCCATTCTTAGGGTTCATGTTCAGAGGGCTTCTATCCTGGAGAGCCTCATCCTGGGATTCCCATCCCGTGGCGTCTTCATTCTGAAAGTCCCATCTTGAAGATTTCCCAGCTGAGGCTTTCAATTTTAGAGATCCCTGTAACTCCCCCATCCTAGGGTATCCACAGCTGGGGAGTCTTCATTTTAGTGGTGTCTCCATCCTAGGAGGTGTCAGTCCTGGGGTTCTCCCTGTTTCAGTGCTGGTTTCTTTCCTGGCTCATGGCCTGGAGAAGGTCCTGTCCTCTGGAGTGACTTCATGGGACAGAGGCCAGCCCTGGGCCCGGTCCCAGCCAAGGGTGTGTACACAACAGCTCTGAAAACGGGCTGAGGCACCGAGGAGAAGGGCGAGTCACCTCAGGCTGGCCTTAACCTGCCCCCTCCTCTGCCCACAGCATCCTGTGGTGGCACCATCCACAATGCCACACTGGGCCGATCGTGTCCCCCAGAGCCTGGGGGAGCTGCAGGGCCCAACCTTACCTGCCGTTGGGTCATTGAAGCAGCTGAGGGGCGCCGGCTGCACCTGCACTTCGAGAGGGTCTCGTTGGATGAGGACAATGACCGGTGAGGGTCTGGGTCTTGGGTCAGAAGTCCCCACCTCAGGGAAGTAGGGAAGCTAAGTGGGGACTCAGACACAGCAGGGGTGTGGTTGAGATACACATCACAGTTTAGTCCTAAGCCTTTCTTGGAAAGTGTAGCTGTGCACTTAGACAAATCACTTAACTTCTCCGTGCCTCAGTTTTCTCGTCTGTAAAATGGAGATAACAGTACCTCCCTCTTCAGGTTTCTGTGAGGATAAATGCATGAAGTTATGTAAAGTAAGGCCAGACGTGGTGGCTCACGCCTATAATCCCAGCACTTTGGGAGACCGAGGCCTGTGGATCACGAGGTCAGGGGTTCCAGACCAGCCTGGCCAACATGGTGAAACCCCGTCTCTACTAAAAAATACAAAAATTAGCCAGGCGCAGTGGCAAGTACCTGTAATCCCAGCTACTAAGGAGGCTGAGGAAGGAGAATGGCTTGGACCCGGGAGGCAGAGGTTGCAGTGAGCCAAGATCGCATCATTGCACTCCAGCCCTGGCAACAGTGTGATACTCCATCTTAAAAAAAAAAATTATGTAAAGTCCTTAGAATGGTGCCTAGGACAATAAGCACTATAAATGTGTCTGCTAGCTACTTTTGTTTTTTTGGAGATGGAGTCTTGCTCTGTCACCCAGGCTGGAGTGCACTGGCATGAATTTGTTTCACTGCAACCTCCACCTCCCAGATTCAAGCAATTCTCCTGCCTCAGCCTCCTGAGTAGCTGGGATTACAGGTGTGCACCACCATCCCTGGCTACTTTTTGTATTTTTAGTAGAGACAGGGTTTTACCATGTTGGCCAGGCTGGTCTTGAACGCTTTACCTCAGGTGATCCACCCATCTTGGCCTCCCAAAGTGCTGGGATTACAGGTGTGAGCCGAGCCACCGCACCCGGCCGAGCGTCTGCTATCCTCATCGTCATTATCATCCTTTACCTAGCAACCTGGTATCCCAGCCCTGCCACTACTTGCTCTGTGACCTTGGGGAGGTTACTTGATCTTCCTGTGTCCCAGTGTCCTCATCTATAAAATAAGGGATAATAATAGTATCTGACTCAAGAGTTCTTGTGAAAATTAAATGAGACAGAATGTGTAAGGTCTTAGGAGAGTGCATGGCATATACTTAATGTGTGATGATAACAGCTTTAAAAATAGGAGAGCAGGGAAGGGGTGAGGCAGCTTGTGAGGCAGGTTGAGTTCCTGGTCACCCTTCTTTCCATCCCAGGCTGATGGTGCGCTCAGGGGGCAGCCCCCATCCCCCGTGATCTATGATTCAGACATGGACGATGTCCCCGAGCGGGGTCTCATCAGTGATGCTCAGTCCCTCTATGTGGAGCTGCTATCAGAGACACCTGCCAATCCCCTGCTGTTAAGCCTCCAATTTGAAGGTAAGTGACCCACACCCCCACCGGACCCCAGCCCCCAAACCTTCCCCCTCTTCCTGACACCAAGCACAGCTGGAAACACAAACTCCATGCCTGTTCACCTCCGTGCTTGGATTCCTGAAACCTGACTCACCTCCCTGCCCCAAAACTGCAAGGATCTCTTCTAGGGACCCCTTCTCCTTCCCCCGAGGCAGGCTTCTCTGTTTAAGCTTCACGTATACCTGCATCCAGGTACACAACTAAAGACTAGTTATCTCAGTATCTCGGTTCTTTCCTCTGTGTTGGCTTCATTCTCAGGCAGGCTTTCCCTGTGTGATGGACATAGCTGCTAACTTACATACCACCAACTTATTTTTTATTTTTTATTTATTTTAATTTTTTTTTGAGATAGAGTCCCCCTCTGTTGCGCAGGCTGGAGTGTAGTGGTGCGATCTTGGCTCACTGCAGCCCCTTCCTCCAGGTTCAAGCGATTCTCATGCCTCGGCCACCAGAGTAGCTGGGACTGCAGGCACGGGCCACCATGTCCAGCTAATTTTCGGGTTTTTAGTAGAGACAGGGTTTCACCATGTTGCCCAGGCTGGTCTTGAACTCCTGGGCTCAAGTGATCCGCCCCCTGGGCCTCCCAAAGTGCCAGGATTACAAGAGTGAGCCACCTCGCCCAGCCCATACCACCAACTTAATAACCTCATCTGAGAGAACACTCACGTGTTTCCTGAGAGCTCAGCAGAAATGCCAGGATAGGCGCTCACTTACCTGGCTAAGGTCCTGGTTGGCCGTAGCCTGAGCCAATCACTGAGCTAGGAGAAGGCAGTATTGGAATTGGCTGATCTGCCTCACGTGGCCTTCCCTGGTTGGCTCCAACTCAACCTCGTGGACAGCGAGTGGGGAAGGCATGCCCCAAAATTGAAATCGGGGTGCTGTTACCAGAAGAAGGGGACATGAATGCAGATAGGTAGAAACAAGGAAGTCAGTGGTCATGGAGGAAGAGGCATTTGAGCTTGGCCTTAAAGGACAGAGGGTATTTTAATATTATTATTATTGAAACAGGTCTTGCTTTGTCGCTCAGGCTGTAGTGCAGTAGCACGATCATGGCTCACTGCAACCTCAACCTCCTGGGCTCAAGTGATCCTCCTGCCTCAGCCTGCCTAGTAGCTGGGACCACAAGCATGCACCACCATGGGTAGCTAATTTTTATTTTTATTTTTATTTTTGTAGAGACAGCATCTCGCTATGTTGCCCAGGCTGGTCTCCAACTGCAGGCTGAAGTGATCCTCCTACCTCGGCCTCCCAAAGTGCTAGAATTACGGGCATGAGCCACCCTGCCTGGCCAACAGAGGATATTTTAAAAGAGGAAGATTGAGGCCAGTTGTGTGACTCATGTCTCTAATCCCAATATTTTGGGAGGCCAAGGTGAGATGATTTTTGGAGGCCAGGAGTTTGAGAACCAGTCTGAGCAACATAGTAAGATCCTGTGTCTATAAATTAAAAATTTAGCCAGGTATGGTGGCACACACCTCTAGTCACGAAAGGTTGAGGTGGGATGATCACTTGAACCCAAGAGGTTGCAATGAGCTATGATTGCACTACTGCACTCCAGTCTGGGCAACAGAGCATGACCCTGTCTCAAAAAAAAGAAAAGAAATGAAGGAAAGGAAAGGAAAGGAAAGAAAAGAGGGAAACTTTGAGAAAGAGCATCTCAGGCAAAAGGGAGGGTGTGAGCAAAGGTGAGGAAGTAGAGAAATGCCTGGTATGTTTGGGAAATGGAATTTCCTTGTGGCTGAAACAGAGGAGTCGTATAAATAGTTGCTAGAGAGAGACCAAAAAGGTGAAATACTCAGAGATGAGAGGGTCTAGTGTTTGATATGAATCACGGGAGAAATGGAAATGGCACTGGGCCCTGGTGGATGGGTAGGATTTGGACATGATACCTTGCATGTTAAGTAACAGTGAAATAGAACAGTGGATCTGCAAAAAATCAATTGTGGAATAGATTCTGGGAGTGTTAAAGTGCAAAACAGCACAGGTCTTTTAGAGAAAATGGCAAGTTTTGAGACCTGGCTCCATAGTTGTAGGCCACTGCTGTTCTATGAGCTTAAGGTTCTTCACTGTGGCCAGGCACAGTGGCTCACACCTGTAATCCCAGCACTTTGGGAGGCTAAGATGGGAGGATCACTTGAACTTGGGAGTTTGAGACCAGCCTGGGTAGCATATCGAGACCTTTGTCTCTACCAAAAAAAAAAAAAAAAAAAAATTAGACAGATGTGGTGCACGCTTGTGGTCCCAGCTGCTCGGGAGGCTGAGGGAGGAGGATCACTTGAGCCTGGGAGGTCAAGGCTGCTGTGAGCCGTGATCGCACCACTGCAATCCAGCTTAGACAACAGAGCAAGGCCCTGTCTCATTTTTAAAAATATTTTTGAGATGGAATCTTGCTCTTGTCACCCAGGCGAGAGTATAATGGCATGATCTCGGCTCACTGCAAACTTCACCTCCTGAGTTCAAGCGATTCTCCTGCCTCAGCCTCCTGAGTAGCTGGGATTACAGGCTTGCACCATCACGCTCGGCTAATTTTTGCATTTTTAGTAGAGACGGTCTTGAACTCCTGACCTCTGGTGATCCACCTACCTCGGCCTCCCAAAGTGCTGGGATTGCAGGCATAAGCAACCGCGCCTGGCCTCATTTTAAAAAATAAATAAAATAGTCCGGATGCAATGGCTTATTCCTGTAATCCCTGCAGTTTGGGAGGCTGAGGCAGGCAGATCACTTGAACCCAGGAGTTTGAAACCAGACTGGGAAACATGGCAAAACCGTCTCTACTAAAAACACAAAAATTAGCAAGGCGTGGTGGCACGTGCCTATAATCCCAGCTACTCAGGAGGCTGAGGCACGAGAATCGCTTGAACCTGGGAGGTCAAGGTTGCAGTGAAGTGAGATCATGCCAGTGCACTCCAGCCTGGGTAACAGAGCGAGACTGGGTCTCAAAAAATAAAAAATAAAATAATAAAAATTATAAAATCTAAAAAAAAAAAAAAAAGGATTCCTCATTGATATCATAGACACCTAAATCTTACCTCACAGGGAGTTTTGCAGCTAAGATACGATCAAGTGGGCAGAAACTCAAATGCTCTACAAATGCTCACTTTTGCTGACTTAGACTAAAGTAAAAACTGAGTAACTTTTGCATTAGCTGCAATTTTGGGTTGTAGCAACAGCAAGGAATGATCAGAATCCAACTGTTATTTCTGAGGAGAAAATACACCTACACCAGCCAGTTCTCCAAAGGCACCCCTCCCCTTACCTGCCCATCTCTGCTGTTTTCAGAGCCAAGTATCTGTGACTGGGAATCAAGCCATCTGGGTAAACCTGCTTCTGCCATTGTCTTCTGGGTGACCTTGAGCAAGTGGCTTTTTGGTCTGTGGACCTCCTCTCTATAGAACGTGGCTGGGATTTAGCTAGCTCAGGGCGTTCCCTCCAGAGGCCAGGGAGGCAAAACAAATACGTGAAGGAGGAGTGTTAGAATTTTTTTGGACAATCTGGAGAGGCAGTGCTAAACCCAATGGCATTCAGTTTTTAAAAGCCCATCAGGCCAGGGCAGTGGCTCACGCCTGTAATCCCAGCACTTTGGGAGGCCGAGGCGGACGGATGACCTGAGGTCAGGAGTTTGAGACCAGCCTGAGAAACATGGTAAAACCCCATCTCTACCAAAAAAAAAAAAAAAAAAAAAATCAGAAATGAGCTGCTTGGTGGGGTGTGCATGCTTGTAGTCCTAGCTACTGGAAAGGCTGAGGCGGGAGGATCACTTGAGCCTAGGAGATCTAGGCTGCAATGAGCTGTGATCACACTATTTCACTCTAGCCTCAGCAGCAGAGTGAGACCCTGTCTCTAAAAAAATAAAAAATAAAAAAACTCAGGTCGGGCACAGTGACTCATGTCTGTAATCCCAGCACTTTGGGAAGTTTAGGCAGGCAGATCACTTGAAGCCAGAAGTTCGAGACCCACTTAGCCAACATGGTGAAATCCCTGTCTCTACTAAAAATACAAAAATTGGCCAGGTGCAATGAATCACGGCTGTAATCCCAGCACTTTGGGAAGCTGAGGCAGACAGATCACCTGAGGAGTTCGAGACCAGCCTGACCAACATGGAGAAACACCGTCTCTACTAAAAATGCAAAAAATTAGCCAAGTGTGGTGGCCCATGCCTGTAATCCCAGCTACTTGGGAGGCTGAGGCAGGAGAATCACTTGAACCCAGGAGGCGGAGGTTGCAGTGAGTTGAGATCATGCCGCTGCACTCCATCTTGGATGACAGGGCAAGACTGTCTCAAAAAAAAAAAAAAAAAAAAGCCCAGTGAGCGGCCAAACAACACCCCAATTCAGCCCACATCCCCAATTTGAGATCCCTTGAGGCCTGTCCCAGTGCTTAATTGTTATGACTGACTCCTTCCCAGCCTTTGAGGAGGATCGCTGCTTCGCCCCCTTCCTGGCACATGGAAACGTCACTACCACAGATCCTGAGTTTCGTCCAGGGGCACTGGCAACCTTCTCGTGCCTCCCAGGATATGCCCTAGAGCCCCCTGGGCCCCCCAATGCCATCGAATGTGTGGATCCCCACCGAACCTCACTGGAACGACACAGAGCCGGCCTGCAAAGGTGAGCCCTCCTTGTCGCAGGCAGGTCCTTTAGTCCACGATGCCCCCTGAACTGGGGGATCCCAGCAAGGCCGTTAGGAAGAAGGGCTACATATCCAGACTTAATTGACCCAAGCCTTGGGTAAATCCCTGTGCCTTCAGAGACTGTTTTCTTAGCTGAATAACTGGTGGGCTTGTTACTGAATGCAGGGGTCACAACACACATGTCTTCAAGAGCGAGAGCTGCTGTTGGGTTAAGTCACAGATTGGGCAGGCTGGAGAGTGGGTAGGGTTCGTTAGGAGCAGGACTGGATATTGAGCACAGCAGGACCTAGATGTGGCAAGAAACAGGTGGATCATGGCCGGGCACGGTGACTCACACCTGTAATCCCGGCACTTTGGGAGCCTGAGGTGGGCAGATCACCTGAGGTCGGGAGTTCCATACCAGCCTGACCAACATGGAGAAACCCCGTATCTACTAAAAATACAAAATTAGTTGGGCATGGTGGTGCATGCCTGTAATCCTAGCTACTCAGGAGGCTGAGGCAGGAGAATCACCTGAACCGGGTAGGCGGAGATTGGATGAGCCAAGATCCTGCCATTGCACTCTAGCCTGGGCAACAAAAGCAAAACTCTGTCTCAAAAAAAAAAAAGAAAGAAAGAAACAGGTGGATCAGGCCGGGCACAGTGGCTCACCCCTGTAATCCCAGCACTCTGGCAGGCTGAGGTGTGCAGATCACCTGAGGTCAGGAGTTTGAGACCAACCTGGCCAACATAGTGAAACCCTGTCTCTACTAAAAATACAAAAATTGGCCGGGCGTACTGTCGCGCGCCTGTAATCCCAGCTACTCAGGAGGCTGAGGCATGAGAATCGCTTAAACCTGGGAAGGCGGAGGTTGCAGTGAGCTGGGATCGTGCCGCTGCACTCCAGCCTGATAAGAGAGTGAGACTCCATCTAAAAAAAAAGAAAAGGTGGATCATAGATAATAGGAAACAAAACAAGCGAAGTGATGTGGTGTACACATCAGGAGTGGTGAGGACCACGGTGAAATGGAGATGGCATGCTCACCTGGGTCCCAAACCTGACACCCCTTTTTCCCTAGCCATGTGTGGAGGGGAGCTGTCGGAGCCAGCTGGCGTGGTCCTCTCTCCCGACTGGCCCCAGAGCTATAGCCCAGGCCAGGACTGCGTGTGGGGCCTGCACGTCCAGGAAGAGAAGCGCATCTTGCTCCAAGTTGAGATGTATGTTTGGGTCCTGCAGAGGGTGCGACGGGTGTGGGCTCAGCAAAGTGTGGTATCCCAACACACTAGCCTGCATTCGGAGCCTGCCTGGCTCTACCGTATCTACACAGAATTCGGTGGATAGGCTGGTGCACAAAGGGTTCAGGATAGAAGTGGGAGAGCTGGGCTCAAATCACGTATTAGCCGGGCAACCTCAGACAAATAGGACAATGCAGACTTCCTTAGGGGCTATTGTGAACAAGCAGCTCTGGCCTGGTGCTTCTCACTCTTTGGAGGTTTCTGAGGCTGCCCCTGGAGCGATTTCCAGGGACACAGACCCAAACTGCACTATCACCAGCAAGGTGGGGAGGTCTGGGGAGAATCCAGTGAGCTGAGTCGGTATGAGACGGTCCTGAGACGGCACTGAAGTTGAGGTGGGCGTGGCTTCAAAGCCGGTACTCCGGCAGGGTCTAGCAAATGCGGTCTATGACTGGCCAGACCTGGAGTTGGGCTAGTCTGTGGTTCCCATGGTGATGGAGGAGGACTGGACAGTGGGCGGAGTTAGTAATGAGCAAGGTTAGGGATTGGATAGTAGGACATGGGAGGAGCCATAGAATGGGGGGGAACCCTGAGGCACTAGCATAGGTGAAACCATGATTGGTCAAAACGGAGGCGGCCCCAGACCTGGGGATAGGAGAATATGGGCGGGGCTGGAGAGTAGGAGGGGCTACCGATGAGCAGAGTTGAGGATTGGGCAGCGCTGGATGGGAGGGGCCAGTCGCAGTCCCGCCCCATTGTCTGGTCCCACCCCCTGCAGCTTGAATGTGCGGGGAAGGGGACATGCTGACTCTATTCGACGGGGACGGTCCCAGCGCCCGAGTCTGGCCCAGCTGCGGGGACCTCAACCGCGCCGCCGCCTCCTTTCCTCTGGGCCCGACCTCACACTGCAGTTTCAGGCACCTCCCGGGCCCCCAAATCCAGGCCTGGGCCAGGGCTTCGTATTGCACTTCAAAGGTACTGAGGGATAGAGTCCCGGGATGGGCAGGGGTCGGGCCCCACCCCTGCCCTATGGGTAGGGCAGAGATCCCGGGAGGTGGCCGGTCGCGGTGGCTCACGCCTGTAATCCCAGGGCCCTGGGAGGCCGAGGCGGGAGGATCGCTTGAGGCCAGGAAGTTTAGACTGCAGTGAGCTATGCTTGTGCCACTGCACTCCAGAGCGACAGAGGAAACCCTGTCTCTAGAGAGAAAGATCTCGGGAGGAGGCACGGAGCAAAGCCTCCGAGGTTGAAAGGGCGCCCGGAGTTAAATGGCAGCCTCCAAACTAGCCCTTCCTCCCCTGCAGAGGTCCCGAGGAACGACACGTGTCCTGAGCTGCCACCTCCGGAGTGGGGCTGGAGGACGGCGTCCCACGGGGACCTGATCCGGGGCACGGTGCTCACCTACCAGTGCGAACCTGGCTACGAGCTGCTGGGCTCCGACATTCTCACCTGCCAGTGGGACCTGTCCTGGAGCTCCGCGCCGCCCGCCTGCCAAAAGAGTGAGCCGGCCCGGCCCCCGGCCCCTCGGCCCCGCGCCTGCTCTGTGGGCCCCGCCCCCGCCCTGTCCTGTCCCTGTCCTCGTGCCGTCAGGGTTCGATCCCTTAGCTCAGGGTCCTGCCTGGATTTCTTCAGGCCCCGGCCCCGTGTCCTTTAGCTCTCACTTCTCTGCTTGGTGCCCCGAAACCGTCCCCTCTGTGTCCCCTCTGGGTCACCCTTTCATTTTTTCCGGGCTGCATCCCTCTTCTTTCTTGCACCGACCTGGGCTCGGTCTCTGTTTCCTCGTCTCATGCCCCACTCCCCCATCCCCTCCTGACCCCGCCTCTACGGCGTCTGAGTTTCGCCCCTGAAAGGGTTCTGCCGGCGTTCCCCACTGGGCTCCGCCCCGCTCCACGCTTGGCTCCACCCCTCCTGCCCCACGCCCCGCCCCAATTCCACAGTCCTTTCGGTTGAAATTCTGGGAAACCACTTTGCTAGGACCAAGGCTTGTCAGAGCCCTTGGTTTATTTGAATGCTGTCACTGAAGCCCCGTGCTGGGTTGGGGTTAGGAGAAGGGGGTTTGAGCCCCTCCATGCCCTGATGGAGCTCGCAATCTGGGAGGAATACGCAGGGTGGTGATGAGTGGGTGATTTCGGGCGAGGCACTTAGCATCTCTGAGCCTTGGTTTCCCCATCAGTGGAGTAGGACTCAGGTTGTGAAGCGCAGATGGAAAGTTCACAGGGCGCATGCCGCCTGGGCGTGGAGAAGGGCCATTGGGAGAGCAGTGAGCTCATATTCTCAGGGCTGGGGAAGGAGATTTCACAGAGGAGGTAACATTTAAAGGAGCTGGGAGTGTGCATCTTTTAGAAGAGCAAAAAGGGGCCGGGCACGGTGGACCACCTGAGGTCAGGAGTTCGACTTCACGTTTTCCTAGCACTCACGCCTGTAATCCTAGAATTCTGGGAAGCCGAGGCAGGTAGTTCATCTGAAGTCAGGAGTTCGAGACCAGCCTGGCCAACATGGCAAAACCCCGTCTTTACTAAAAATACAAAAATTAGGCCAGGGGCGGTGGCTCACACCTGTAATCCCAGCAATTTGGGAAGTTGAAGCAGGCGGATCACCTGAGGTCGGAGCTCGAGACCAGCCTGACCAACATGGAGAAACCCTGTCTCTATTAAAAAGAAAAAAATACAAAAATTAGCTGGGCGTGGTGGCACATACCTGTAATCCCAGCTATTTGGGAGGCCGAGGAAGGAGAATCACTTGAACCCGGGAGGTGGAGGTTGCAGTTAGCTGAGATCGAGCCACCACACTCCAGCCTGCATGACCGGCACGAGACTCCACCTCAAAAAAAAAAAAAAAAAAAAAAGAGCAGAAAGGAATGACAGCTGGTCACTTTCTCCAAATTTTGGGAAGCCAGCCCCAATGACATGGGCCTGTAGTTCTATGTGGCATCTGGAAGAAATGGTGGGACCAAGGGGAGAAGCTTCAAGAAGCCAGATTTAGGCTGGACACTCCCCACTCCTGGAAGGATTCACAGGCTATCAGGCCTGGATGGGGCTGCGAGTTCAGCTGGCCCTGCTGCCTTGGGCTCAGGAGGGAACCTGCCCAAGGCAGCATATTGAGCCTGGACGTGTGCCAAGACCCACATCTCTGAGTCCCTGTCCAGTGCTCCATGGCTGTGACCTGTGCAGATTGCAGCTCTGCCATTCCTGGGCTGAGTGACCATGGGCCTCAATTCTTTGACTGCCCTGAGCCCTGGGTTCCAAGGGAGATGACAGTGACATTGGCTTCTCAGGATAAACAGGATTAAATATTATGTTTGTGCTAGGCGTGGTGACTCACATCTGAAATCACAGTGCTTTAGAAGGCCGAGGTGGGAGGATCACTTGAGCCTAGGAGTTTGAGATCAGCCTGGGCAGCATAATGAGATCCTTCTCTACAAAAAATAAAAAATATACCCAGGCATGGTGGTGTGTGCCTGTAGTCCCAGCCACTCAGGATGCTGAGGTGGGAGAATCGCTTGAGACCAGGAGTTTGAGGCTGCAGTGAGCCATGATCTCGACACTGCACTCCAGCTTGAGTGACAGCAAGTTCTTGTCTCCAAAACAAAGGATTATATTTGGGGCCAGGCATGGGGGTTTACACCTGTAATCCCAGCACTTTGGGAGGCTGAGGTGGGTGGATCACCTGAGGTCAAGAGAGTTTGAGTCCAGCCTGGCCAACATGGTGAAACTTTGTCTCTACTAAAACTACAAAAATTAGCTGGGCTTGGTAGCGAACACCTGTAATCCCAGCTACTTGGGAGGCTGAGGAGAACTGCTTGAACACAGGAGGCAGAGGTTGCAGTGAGCCGAGATCGCCCCCTGCACTCCAGCCTGGGTGACAGAGGAAGACTGCGTCTCAGAAAAAAAGAGAGAGAAAAAAAAAAGAATTCTATTTGTTTGTAAAACATTTAGCAGGATGCCTGGCTCAGATTTATATACAAGAAATGGCTATGATTATGATTCCTTCACAACAGGGTGGTAAACTCAAATACCTGCAGGCAGGCAGTGTATGTGTGTACTGGGCTGGGCATGATGAGAATGTGGGAGACAGGAGAGCTGGGCCCCTTCTAAAGAGGGCAGCTGCTGTTGGGCAAATGACATGCTATGCTGGGCTCACACTGCTGGGATTTGGCTGGTATGCTCTGGTACGGTGGTTAAATATTTTGAATTTCACCCTAGGATAGGGGCTTGGAGTTGCCCCAAGCAACTTGTTTTCTAAAAGAAGCCTGAAATATAACATACATTGAATTTTTTTTTTTTCCTCTTTTTTTTTTTTTTTGTTTCTTCCACGCAAGTCCTTCCAGATACATTGAATTTTTTTAAACAATTAACTCTGTCGACCGGGCACAGTGGCTCACGCCTGTAATCTCAGCACTTTGGGAGGCTGAGGCAGGCAGATCATCTGAGGTCAGGAGTTCGAGACCAGCCAGGCCAACATGGGGAAGCCCCATCTCTACTAAAAGTACATAGTAAGCCAGGCGTGGTGACGCATGCTTGTAATTCCAGCTACACGGGAGGCTGAGGCAGAAGAATTGCTCGAACCTAGGAGGCAGAGGTTGCAGTAAGCCGAGATTGTGCCACTGCACTCCAGTCTAGGCCACAGAGCGAGACTCCATCTCTAAATAAATAAATAAATAAATAAATAAGTCTGTCATTCTGGTCTGAAAATAAATGCACCGCATTGCATTTTAAGTTTTTCCAATTCATGCTCTCTTCCTTCTGAGGAAGTGCTGGGAAGTGCATGTGTGTGCAGAGGTGTTCAGGGGAAACGGCCTGAGGCTCAGGCCTCTCCCGGCCCTAGGCTTCTGGGAGATTTTATTTTATTTTTCTTAGACAGGGTCTCACTCTGTCACCAGGCTGGAGTGCACGGTACGGTAGTCACCATTCACTGCAGCCTCCACCTGCTGGGCTTAAGCGATCCTCCTGCCTCCACATCCTGAGTAGCTAGGACCTCAGGAGTGCACCACCACTCCTGACTAATTTTTAAATTTTTTGTAGAGATGGGGGTCTCCTATGTTGCCCAGACTGGTCTTTTAAGCCCTCGCTCCCCCTGCCCTTGTTCTTCTGCCACCAGTCATGACTTGTGCTGACCCTGGCGAGATCACCAACGGGCACCGCACCGCCTCGGACGCAGGCTTCCCCGTTGGTTCCCACGTACAGTACCGCTGCCTGCCAGGGTACAGCCTCGAGGGGGCAGCCATGCTCACCTGCTACAGCCGGGACACGGGCACACCCAAGTGGAGCGACCGGGTCCCCCAAATGCGCCTGTGAGTCTGGGGCACACCCTGGGAGGGTGGCTGGGTAGCCCTGGGAGAGCCCGTCTGCCCCGTGCCCAGTAGTGCAGCTGGCACGTGACTGGCATGCTCCCCGCAGTGAAGTACGAGCCGTGCCTGAACCCGGGGGGTTCCCGAGAATGGCTACCAGACGCTGTACAAGCACCACTACCAGGCGGGCGAGTCTCTGCGCTTCTTCTGCTATGAGGGCTTTGAGCTTATCGGCGAGGTCACCATCACCTGTGTGCCCGGCCACCCCCTCCCAGTGGACCAGCCAGCCCCCACTCTGCAAAGGTGCCTGGCCAGACAGGGCAGGAGGGGCACACCAGTGTCTGGGGGAGTAACAGGGCTGGGAGAGTCAGGTAGCATATTCCAGAGCAATGGGCAACCACACAGAGCTCCCGGTTCTCCTCCTGTGGCCTCGTGTCCTCATGGGTGTGTCCAGAAGCCCTGGGTCATGTGAGGTCATGAGATTCGCTCAGGGGGTGTCGTAGAGGGGGCCTTGGCTTGGAAGTTCCTTGCTCTCTCTGGATAGGCCTCAGTTTCCCTATCTCTGACAAACTCAGACTGTTCAGGAACCCTGACTTTTTAGAGGTCTGGAGAAAGAGGACAAAGGCCATGTGCTGGTGACTCCTCTCTCTCCCCCACTAAGGGAAAGAGAAAGTTGAGGTCGAGCAGAGGGCAAAGAGAACCAGGCTATCCAGCCCAGCCCCACCGGGCTCCAGGCCCTTCCAGCCTCCTCCCGTCCCTGGCTCAGACCCCATCCCCTCCCCCTCCTCTCCCTGCAGTTGCCTATGAGGAGCTCCTGGATAACCGAAAACTGGAAGGTCAGTGAGGGCACAGGTGGAGACCCAGGCTGGCCAGGACGGGAGGGCAAGGCAGAGACCGGGACAGGAGGCCAGGCCTTGGAGGGGTGAGGCCCAGGGTTGAAGGCCCAGGGCAGGAGGCTGGGAGAGCCCAGGACGGGGCCCAGCTGCAGCTCACCGGCCTCTCCTCCTCCCATAGTGACCCAGACCACAGACCCGTCTCGGCAGCTGGAGGGGGGGGAACCTGGCCCTGGCCATCCTGCTGCCCCTGGGCTTGGTCATTGTCCTCGGCAGTGGCGTTTACATATACTACACCAAGTAAGTAGCCTGCTTGGGTGCTGCCGGCCAGGGCAGACGTCTTGCTGGCCTGGCACCGGAGCCTGGGTCAGGGGAGCTCAGGGGCTCACCTGTTGATAAGCTCCTCTGTCCTCTCCCTTTCTCAGGCTTCAGGGAAAGTCCCTTTTCGGCTTCTCGGGTTCCCACTCCTACAGCCCCATCACCGTGGAGTCGGACTTCAGCAACCCACTGTATGAAGCCGGGGTGAGCACCTCCCCTGCCCCCTGGAGAGCCACCACTAGGCTCTCCCAGGACCCCAAAACCTCACAAGGTCTCTGGAATCTCTGTCTTGGGAATTTCAAAACTCAGGTGCCCACAGGGGCCACGTCAGTGAGCACAGCGAGCCACATGTGGACAATAGGGAGCGATAGGACCGTGGCTAAGTGGAGGGCTTGTGCCCCATCTCAAGGGTACGGCTCCACCCCATAGTGGAAACTGAGGCTTAATTGGCAGATCTTCCAGTTGTTCAAGACAAGCCAGAAATTCAGATTCTTGTGTCATTTTACGACGCTGTAGGGTGAACCAAACACATTCACTGGCCAGATTTAGCCCCTGTGGCCCCCACAGTCCCCAGTGGTCAACGTTACTTTAAAACTCAGGGTTGGGCTGGGAGCGGTGGCTCATGCCTGTAATCCCAGCACTTTGGGAGGCCGAGGCAGGCGGATCATGAGATTAGGAGTTCTATACCAGCTGACCAACATGGTGAAACCCCAACTCTAAAAATAAAAATAAAAAAACTCAGGGTTGTTCCCCCTCTTCCCATTTGGCTGCCTCTTCTACCCCCATCAGACTCCAACAACTGACCTGATCTCTCTGTCTTCAGGATACTCGGGAATATGAAGTTTCCATCTGAACCCCAAGACTACAGCTGCAGGACCCAGGACGCCCCTCCCCCTCCTCATTTGGGGCAGGGAGAAGTATGGGACCGGTCTCTGCCTCCTGGCTGCCCTCCTCCCTGGCTGTGTAAATAGTCTCCCTGTCCCACGAGGGGGCTTTGATGGCCCTGGAGATCCTACAGTAAATAAACCAGCATCCTACCGCCCAAAGCCGCCTCTTCTCAGTTGCCAAATGAGGGGCTTGCCCCCCCACCCTACTGGCTTTTGGATCCTGGGAGGGGAGCTCTGCCCCCCTGCAAATCTTGTGGCCCCTCTTGCCCAGGGCACCCCTCAACGACTGCCCCCGATAGCTCTACCGTTCCCTTGGCCACAAAGGCCACCCCCCTCCTCGTTGCCCTGGCCCTGGGCCTGACTCCGGCCAGGAGGGTCAGAAGAAGAAGGATGAAGGGGGAGAGCTGGGACAAGGCCCTGCCCCCTTCCTGCCATCTCCCCGACCCACAGTCTCTCCACCTTTGCTTCTGAATTCTTGTTTTTGAGCAATAAACAGAAAATCACCACTTGTAATTGGGCCCGTGGGGTGTGGGAAGGTGGTCACCGAGCTCGGGGGTGGGGGCCTGGCCTGGGGTCAAAAAGCCTGGCTGTGGGTTCAGCCTCTGCGAAGCCCTCCCTGCCACCAGCCCCGCTCCGGGTCGCAGTGGCCTCTCCACCAGGCCTTGACCTTGTCAGCCTCTTCCAACTGGGAGAGAACTGACAGGAGCCACCCCTCTTCTCTCACTGCTGGGCAGGGGGCAAACAGCTTTCAATTTCTTTCTTTTTAGAGACAGGGCCCAGCTCTACCGGCCAGGCTGGAGTGCAGTGGTGGGGTCACAGCTCACTGCACCCTCAAACTCCTAGGTTCAAGGGATCCTCCCGCCTCAGTTTCCTGAGTAGCTGGGACAACAGGTGCTAGCCACTGTGCCTGCCTAATTTTTAAATTTTTTGTAGAAATGAGATCTCGCTGTGTTGCCCAGGCTGCTCTCAAACCCCTAGCCTCAAGCGATCCTCCTTCCTTGACTTACCAAAGTTCTGGGATTACAGGCATTAGCCACCAAGCCTGGCTTTTCAATTTGTTTTATGACCAGTTTGCTTAAAATTCAACCCCCTTTGGAGAATTTTTGTAACCATTCAAGTATACCATTTCTTCCCCGCCACCCTAATCTTTTTAGCATTTTAGGCGTATCTGTGATCCATATACCAATTTGAGCTTTATATCCTTGGGGGTGTCCTTTTCCACTTTTTTTTTTTTTTTTTTGAGATGGAGTTTCGCTCTTGTTGCCCAGGCTGGAGTATAATGGCGAGATCTTGGCTCACTGCAACTTCCGCCTCCTGGGTTCAAGCGATTCTCCTGCCTCAGCCTCCCAAATAGCTAGGATTACAGGCGTGCACCATCACACCTGGCTAATTTTTGTATTTTTAGTGGAGACAGGGTTTCCCCGTATTGGCCTGTCTGGTCTCAAACTTGTGACCTCACGTGATCCATCTGTCTTGGCCTCTCAAAGTGCTGGGATTACAGGTGTGAGCCACCACACCCAGCCTATGTAATTTTTAAAAAATTATTTTTTGAGATGGAGTTTTGCTCTTGCCACCGAGGCTGGAGTGCAATGGCATGATCTTGGCTCACTGCAACCTCCACCTCCTGGGTTCAAGTGATTCTCCTGCCTCGGCCTCCCAAGTAGCCGGGATTGCAGGCACTCACCACCAGGCCCGGCTAATTTTTATGTTTTTAGTAGAGAGTGGATTTTGCCATGTTGGCCAGGCTGGTCTCGAACTCCTGATCTCAGGTGATCCAACCACCTTAGCCTCCTAAAGTGCTGGGATTACAGGTGTGAGCCATGGCGCCTGGCCTAATTAAAATTTTATATTTAAATGCAATTAAACACTTTTAGGACACTTGAAAGGATGCTGAAATATCCAGAAAGGGGTGGACTTTTAGGAGAACGTGGGGCAAACTGCTCTCAATAATAGCAAGCACTTTGTATGCATTATGTTGTTTTTTTCTTTTTTTCCAAGATGGAGTTCTGCTCTTCGCCCAGCCTGGAGTGCAGCGGTGCGATCTTGGTTCACTGCAACCTCCACCTCCCAGGTTCAAGCAATTTTCCTGCCTCAGCCTCTTGAGTAGCTGGGATTACAGGCGCCCGCCACCATGCCCAGCTAATTTTTGTATTTTTAGTAGAGACAGGGTTTCACTATGTTGGCCAGGCTGGTCTTGAACTCCTGACCTCAAGTGATCTGCCCACCTCGGCCTCCCAAAGTGCTGGGATTTCAGGCGTGAACTACCACGCCTGGCCTAAGTTGTTTTTTTCTTTAGAGATGGTGTGTCTGTTGTGCAGGCTGGAGTACAGTGGCACCATCATAGCTCAATGCAGCCTCAACCTCCTAGGCTCAAGTGATCCTCCAGTCTTAGCCTCCTGAGCAGCTGGGACTACAGGTGTGCTCCACCACACCTAGCTAACTTGTTTACTTTTTTAGAGATGGGGCTCACTCTGTTACTCAAGCTGGTCTTGAACTCCTGGCCTCAAGTGATTCTCCTGCCTCACTGTCCAGTGTGTCCCTGGGATGACAGGCATGAGCCACCATGTCTGACTGTATCATATCTTTAACTCTTCAAAGGACCCTATGGGACAGGGATCATTTATTAATCCCATTTTTCAGATAAGGAAACTAAGGCTCAGAGATGGGAACTGACTTTCTCAGGAGGCTCCAGTAAATGGCCAAACTTAGTGCAGTTTGCATTCAGCAATGCAAATACTAAATGCTACAATGAATTAAGCATCTGCATTGCCAAATGCAAAACTGCACGAAGCCTACTGGCTAGTAATGGGTGTGGCATGTTCTCACAGGCCTGAAGCCTAAAGCTCAGATGGGAGAGACCATAGCTCAGCGCCCCCAGCCCCAACGGTGGTGCCAGAGGTGGCTCCTCAGAAGCAAGAAGAGTCCTGCCAGATGCCACAGGCCTAGACCTTGAGGTGCTGGAGTGTGGCCAGGAGGCTGGATTTGGATTCATAAACTCATCTGTGTCAACAGGCCGGGCATGGTGGTTCACACCAGTAATCCCAGCACTTTGGAAAGCTGAGGCAGGAGGATCATTTGAGGCCAGGAGTTCAAGACCAGTCTGGGCAACACAATGAGACCCCATCTCCACAAATTTTTTTTTTTTTTTTTTTTTTGAGACAGAGTCTCACTCCTTCGCCAGGCACCAAACTGGAGTGCAGTGGTGCGATCTTGGCTCACTGCAACCTCTGCCTCCCGGGTTCAAGCAATTCTCCTGCCTCAGCCTCCTGAGTAGCTGGGACTACAGGCACGCACCACCACATCCAGCTAATTTTTGTATTTTAGTGGAGACAGGGTTTCACTATGTTGGCCAGGATGGTCTCGATCTTTTGACCTCGTGATCTGCCCCCTTGGCCCCCAATTTTTTTTTTTTGAGATAGAGTCTCACTTTGTTGCTCCAGGCTGGAATGCAGTGGTGCAATCTTAGCTCACTGCAGCCTCCGCCTCTCAAGTTCAAGTGATTCTCTTGCCTCAGCCTCCTGAGTGGCTGGGATTTTAGGTGCGTGCCACCACATTAGGTTCATTTTTTGTATTTTTAGTAAAGATGGGGTTTCACCATATTGGCCAGGATGGTCTCAAATTCCTGACCTTGTGATCCACCTGCCTCAGCCTCCCAAAGTGCTGGAATTGCAGATGTGAGCCACCGCACCTGGCCACCAGTTTAAAAAAAAAACACTCCAATCATATGCCCACATCCAGTATCCACATCCGGGAAAAAAAAAGGACCCTCTCCTGTACCTCTACCCAAGAGAAACCACACCGGAGCACTGCATGAGCTGGGGGAGGGGAGGATCCCCTGTCTCTTTATTAAAGCCTTTCATTCCTGGTGGTGTCCTTGCTGGCTGAGGCTGGAGGGTCGGGTGATGAATCCAGAAAACTTTGAAGGCTTCAGGATGATACTGCTTATGACCACGAGGTCCCCCACAAACGGAAGTGGTTAACGAGTGGCAAAGAGGAGTTTTGAGGCATGTTCTAGGGATAAAAAGGGGGAAGCATGAGAAGCCAGGAGCATCAAAGAAGGGCGGGCTCATCTTCCACACAGGCCGTTAGGAAGAGCTCCATGAGAGAGACAAGAGCCTTTTCACTCTTTACACCCAAGGCTCATGTCTCTTTTATTTTTCTTGAGACAGGGTCTCCCTCTGTCAGCCAGGCTAGAGTGCAGTGGCACAATCATATCTTACGGCAGCCTCAACATCCTGGGCTCCAGTGATCCTCCCACCTCAGCCTCCAGAGTAGCTGGGACCACAGCTGTGCACCACCATGCCCAGCTAATTTTTTTTTTTAATATATATTTTTTATTGCACTTCAGGTTCTGGGGTACATGTGCAAAACATGCAGGATTGTTGCATAGGTACATACATGGCAATGTGATTTGCTGCCTCCATCCTCCCGCCACCTATATCTGGCATTTCTCCCCATGTTATCCCTCCCCAATCTCCCTACCTCCCGCTGTCCCTCCCCTATTCCCCTCAACAGACCCCAGTGTATGATGCTCCCCTCCCTGTGTCCATGTATTCTCATTGTTCAACACCTATGAGCGAGAACATGTGGTGTTTGATTTTCTGTTCTTGTGTCAGTTTGCTGAGAATGATGGTTTCCAGATTCATCCATGTCCCTACAAAGGACAGGAACTCGTCGTTTTTTATGGCTGCATAGTATTCTATGGTGTATATGTGCCACATTTTCCTTGTCCAGTCTATCAACGATGGGCATTTGGGTTGGTTCCAAGTCTTTGCTATTGTAAACAGTGCTGCAATGAACATTCGTGTGCATGTGTCTTTATAATGAACGATCTATAATCCTATGGATATATACCCAGTAATGGGATTGCTGGAAGTCTGGCTAATTTTTTAAACCTCGATAGCAGGAACTCTGTTTTGCTCACTGCAACATCCCAGCCCTCAAGCAGTGCTGGCACATAGTAAATGCTTAATTTTAATTTAATTTTATTTTTTTGAGATAGAGTCTCACTCTGGCCCAGGCTGGAACGCAGTGACACGATCTCGGCTCACTGCAACCTTCGCCTCTCAGGTTCAAGTGATTCTCTGCCTCAGCTTCCTGAGTAGCTAGGATTACAGGCGCGCGCCACCACGCCTGGCTAATTTTTGGTTTTGTTTTTGCTTTGTTTTGTTTTGAGACAGAGTCTTGCTCTGTGGCCCAGGCTGGAGTGCAGTGGTGTGATCTTGGCTCACTGCAACCTCCACCTCCCAGGTTCAAGCGATTCTCCTGCCTCAGCCTCCCGAGTAGCTGGAATTACAGGCACGCACCACCACACCAGCTAATTTTTGTATTTTTAGTAGAGACGGGGTTTTACCAAGTTGGCTAGGCTGCTCTTGAACTCCTGACCTCATGATCCACCCACCTCTCAAAGTCCTGGAACTCAAAGTGCTGGGACTGCAGGCATGACCTACCGCACCCGGCATAAAATGATTTCTTTAGGTGCTACCTCCGTCAAGAAGCTCCATGGCTCCTCTCCCTCCTATCCAAATCGAGGCTGGGATAAGAGTACGATCTCATTGCTTCCATTTCTATTATGGAAACTTATCCATACTGTATTGTAATTGGCCATTTTCTTGTCTGTCCCCACACTGAAGTGTGACCTCTTCAAGGGCTGAGACTGTATTATTCATTTTTGTGTCCCAAGTGCCTAAGACAGGGCCCAGCATATAGTGCAAACTCAAAAGGTTTGTTTAATATCAAATAGCCTTGGCATCCACGGACCCTGCATGTACCTTTTCGCGAGGGGTTGGCAGGAGGTGTGTCTTGGTGCGGGTACGGTTTCTGTCGGAGCTGGAGATGGTGGAAGAGAAAGGAGAGGGCTGAGAATTCTGAATTTGAGGATCAGGGCAGAAGAAAATGGAAGCACACAGTTCAAAAATCCCCCTACCCTGCTGGGATGTTGTGAACCCCTGCTCTCTCCCCTCCAGGCTCCTCGTTTCTATCCCAGGACAAAGAGCATTTCCCTTGAAGCCTCACTCACCGGGTGTCTGTGCCTCGGGTCTTGGTGAAGAGTGCTGGAAACAGAGGTCCCAGTCGAGAAAGGACTATCCCCGTGGCCAGGAAAAGAATCTGGCCAGGGCAGACAGGGCTAAGGGGATTCTCGGCCAGTAGTGAGGAGTGGGCACTGGGCTAGCGGGTGAGGGGGCACTTTGCAGGTCCTAGGGCTGGCTGTGAGAGGGGTGAGGTGGGCACAGATTCCTGGAGGGTTCAGCTAGGGGTGGGAGGGCCCAGGGACTGGAACCAGGCATCGGGGGAGGGGGTGGCGGTTCTCTAGACAGTGATCCTGAGGCAGGGGTTACCGTGTGTGGATATCTGAGTCGCCTGGTCTTGTATCTGCTTTTTTTTGATGGGCACAGGGTTCAAATGGCAGCAAGCCATAAACAAAGCCTCCTCCGTGAGTTCTGCACTGATCCGGGACAGGTATTCCTCAGAACTAGATAATGAAGCCTGGGAAAGGAAAATGCGGAGGGGTTAAGACCGGGAGCTCCCATATGGGAGTGTTGGGTGTGGGAGCTCCCAGGCTGGGGCCTCTGGGTCCAAGGAGCTTGGTCTTGGAGTACTGGGCCTTGAGATTTAGCTAGAAGGCTCTGGATCTGTGGGAGGTGGACTGGGGGTGTTGCAGAGTCAGGGCCTAGTGCTGAGGGCTATGTGTCTGGGCTTCAGGGCTCAGCGTTGAGGCTAGAATCTCAAGGCTAACGGCTCAGATCTGGGACGGGCACCTCTGCCTGGGAGGCCTTCACTTCCTTACACTCCCACCTCTACGGTCCCCTGCAGCGCTCACCGGACCTCCTCTCGAGGAGGGTGCAGCTTGAGACGGCCAGCTGTCCTTCTTCTCCCCCTCATTCCCCATCGGAGTGGACGCCATCCCCCTGGGAACAGTGGAGGCCTGTGTTGGCCGGCCCGCTTTCCCCCAGAACCCAGCCCGCCACCATCCCCCGGGCCCAGGTTTAAACAAGGCCTTTAGAGGAAACATCCCCGCTGCATTCCCTCTCTCAAGAAAAAAAAATATTGCCTTATATCTTCGAGAGAGAGGGGGGACCTCCCACAGCCCCCCACCCCTTCGCCCGGTGGGTCCTCGCCTTCCTTCTTCCCTCCCAAGCCCTTTCCCAAGCCAAGGCAGCCAACTTGCCGCCCCAGACCTGGCAGATGGGAGGAAACCTTGGGCTACTCGGCAGAAGGAGAGACGGGTAGGCCTAAGGACCTCTGGTATAGGTTGCGGAGGACAGGGAATGGCAGATGGGGAGGAAGGCTGGAAAGGGGGAGCCGGCTCCGTGTTGCTACCGGCCGCTATAAACCCTCGGGATCTGCGGAGGTTCCGCAACCTCGTTGCTAGGAGATCAGGGTTCTAGAACTAAAGACAGAGGCATTTCCTAGCGCGCCCCGTTTGGTCCTCCAGCCTCCCCCTCCATACCCCTCCAGGTGCCTCCTTGGGGGTAGTGATTCCAAACACCAGAGGATTGAGAAGCTTGGGAGGATAACGTAGGGGTGGAGCCTGCCACCTAATCCTCCAACCACAAGGGGCAAGCGAGAAGCAACCCGGCTGCAGGGCGATCTGGAGCCTCTCTAGCCGCCTGGAGCCTGAGAGAGCAAAGGCGGCTGGAGACTTAGGGGGCGGGGAGAAAGTGCGGGCTGCACCAAACTCCTGACCCCTCGGGGGTGCAAAGACTCAGGAGGGGAAGAATTTTATCGCCTTATCTTTGTCTCAGGAAGTTACATCCTCCACAAAAGAAAATCAGAGCTTTTTATCCGGCCTTCTTCTCTTTGCTCTTTCCTTTTCCTTCCCTGCCTTTGCTCGGCGTCGATGATTCCTTCCTCCCTCTCCCCCCTCTGAGTTTTGGTACGAGCCAAGGGAGAGGGGCGGAGGGAGGAAAGGGAAGAGGAAGCAGACAGGCCTTAAAGGGGCCGCAACTATTTTTTAAAGCCTTTTTTTCCTCTCCAATTTTGCAACGACTGGCCCGGAGAAGGAGGTTCTCGGAAGTCCCGCGCATCTGGAGCAGCGGTGACCGCAGCTGGAGGCGGGAGCGTCTGCGGGGCGGGCGGAGGCTAGGGGGCTGCGGGTCAGAAGGGCGGGCTGCGCGCGCCCCTTGCGCCCGGCTAGCCTAGGGGCCGGCCAGTGCTCCCGACTGCTGCGGGCTTCAGCATCTGGGGCCGGGTGAGGGCGGCGGGGTCCAGGGCGCAAGTGGCTCGGTCTATGCGCCGGGCCGGAGGCTGAGGCCGCGCGGCGGGGCCGGGACAGCGCTGGCATCTCCAGAGCGGGCCCAGGGCGGCAAGGGGGGCGCCGCGATGTCAGACGAAAATATCTTCTTGTTCGTGCCCAACCTCATCGGTAAGTGCTGCCCGCAGCCCCGGATCGGACGGGAGGACCAGGGGCCTTGGCGGGCTCCCTGATCCCGCCCTGTCCCCCGCGTCCCGTTCCAAGGTTATGCCCGGATTATCTTCGCCATCATTTCTTTCTACTTCATGCCCTGCTGCCCCCTCACGGCCTCTTCCTTCTACCTGCTCAGCGGCCTGCTGGACGCTTTCGATGGACACGCTGCTCGCGCTCTTAATCAAGGTGACAGAAACCCCTCCCAGCCAGCCTTGGGGCCCAACAACCCCCTGCCCCTTCCCCTGCCTCCTTGGGACTCAGGATCAGAGGGTTGTCATTCCCATCTGTGAAAAAAGCAGAACAGGATGGTCTGAGGTTTTTGTTTTTGAGACAGGGTCTCGCTCTGTCACTTAGGCTGGAGTGCAATGGCGCGATCATGGCTCTCTGCAGCCCCCATCTCCTGAGCTCAAGTAATCTCCCACCTTAGCTTCCTGAATAGCTGAGACAACAGGCACTTGACACGATACCTGGCTAATTTTTAAACTTGTGTAGAGACTGGGTCTTGCAGTGTCGCCCAGACTGGTCCCCAGCTCCTGGCCTCAAGCGATCCTCCTGCCTTGCTCCCAAAGTGCTCCGCCCAGCAAGAATGGACTGATTTTGTAGTAAAAGGGATTTAAGCTAGCTCTTGAGAACTCACTGCTTGTGAGAGGTGTGGATCAGCAAGACGTGACATGGCCGTGGCGCTGCCGGAGGTCTCTCTGAATACAAGTCCATTTAGTCAGTCGCAGTGGCTCACGCCTGTAATCCCAGCAGTTTGGGAGGCCGATCACGACGGCAGGTGGATCACGACGTCAGGAGTTCGAGACCAGCCTGGTCAACGTGGTGAAACTTTGTCTCTACTAAAGATACAAAAATTCGCCAGGCATGGTGGCCTGTAATTCCAGCTACTTGGGAGGCTGAGGCAGGAGAATCTCTTGAACCCAAGAGGCAGAGGTTGCAGTGAGCTGAGATTGTGCCACTGCACTCCAGCCTGGGCAACAGAGCGAGATTCTCTTGGGGGAAAAAAAAGTCCATTCAACAGGTGTTTACCGGAGGCCTACTGTGTGCCCTGCATAAGCAGTTGGGTTCCAGAAGGCATGTTTAAGAGGGAGGATGGAGAGGGAAGGGTGATGGCTTCTAGAGGGTTGACAAATTTTTTCTTTTTGTTTTTGTTTTTGTTTTTTTGAGACAGAGTCTCGTTCTGTTGCCCAGGCTGGAGTGCTGTGGTTCGATCTTGGCTCACTGCAACCTCCACCTCCTGGGTTCAAGTGATTCTCCTGACTCAGCCTCCTGAGTATCTGGGATTACAGGCACACACCACCACGCCTGGCTAATTTTTTGTATTTTTATTAGAGACGGGGTTTCACCATGCTGGCAGGCTTGAACTCCTGACCATGTGATCCACCCACTTCAGCCTCCCAAAGTGCTGGGATTACAGGCATGGGCCACCACGCCGGGCTGACTAATTTTTTCAATCTGTTCTCCAGACCCACTTCTAAGGCTTCTCCTGAGGCATTAAGTTTCTTGGTCTAGCCCTGGAGTCTTGGTTCTGGGGCTGATGAGTTGCAGACACGGCTTTCCTTTCTCCTACCCTGTTCCCTCCACTCTCATGCCTTCTCAGTCCATGTCATGGTGACCTTTGCCCACTGACCTCACATAGAGCCTGTTTTCCAGCCTGCGTTCCTCCCCCAGGCTGGTGGACACTTTGAGTCTTCACGTACACCCTGGGTCAGAGTGATAAACCAAATATGGACACTTGTCCTGCATCTACTGCGCCCTAACAGCCCCTGCCCACCTAATAGCCCCCATCTTCCAGGAACCCGGTTTGGGGCCATGCTGGACATGCTGACGGACCGCTGCTCCACCATGTGCCTGTTGGTCAACCTGGCCCTGCTGTACCCTCGAGCCACGCTGTTCTTCCAGCTCAGCATGAGTTTGGATGTGGCCAGTCACTGGCTGCACCTTCACAGGTGTGCGGCAATTCTGGCGGCCTTGGCCAGTTGGGGGACACTACAGTGGGGCGGGGGAGAGCCTAGATAGAAGGGTGTCTGGGATGGCATTAGGCATCCCGGGAGGGCTCCTTTTTAGCTCCACTTGGTAGAAGGGCCCCAGGCAAACCTGCCTGTCTTAGAATCAGCTTCAGTCATGTTTACAGTTGCATTAAGCAATTCTTAGGACTCTTCCAGCTGGATATTCTAGGATTCCAAATAGGTGACAGCTTGCAGGAAGGGGCATAGGGGCTTTTGAATGTGGCATTTAAAGCCTGACTCTACCCTCAAATAGGTAACTGTGGCTTTGGGAAGGATACTGGTCCTTAGCCATGCCCACTTTTCCGTCCATACAATAGGGGCTAACATGACGATCAGATGCAGGGTAGTGGTCATAAAGCTTGTGTGTTCCCCCTGTTTTCTCCCCCAAGTTCTGTGATCCGAGGCAGTGAGAGTCACAAGATGATCGACCTGTCTGGGAATCCAGTGCTTCGGATCTACTACACCTCAAGGGTGAGTGTTTCCTGCACACCCTGCCCCTCATGCTCTTGGCTGTGGGAAGTCCTGGGTTCCAGGCTAGGAGAAGGCACAGAGCAGGGCCTGCCCAGTGGCTCCAGGAGGAGGGGCCTGTAAGCTTAGGCGTGGAGGAGGAGGAGGATTGGTTGTGGGGGGCGGGGGTGCCTATGTGAATTACTCCAGGGAGCAAGTGTGAGGCCTGCGAAGAGGAGGGAGTGAGAGGCGGGAGGGAAATAAGCCAGAGAGGTCTGCAGGGCTGGACTGTGGACTTGATTCCAGGAACATAGAAGCCTCTGAAAGGATTTTTAAAAAGCTAAGTAATGGCTGGGTGTGGTGGCTCACGCCTGTAATCCCAGTGCTTTGGGAGGCTGAGGTGGGAGGATTGCTTGAGGCCAGGAGTTTGAGACCAGCCTTGGCCACAAAGTGAGATTCTGTTTCCACACACACACACAAAATCGAATTAGCTTAGCCAGGCACAGTGGTGCACGCCTGTCGTCTCTACTTAAGGTGGAAGGATCGAGTGAGACCAAGAGTTGTTTTTTTTTTTTTTTTTTGAGAGACTTGCTGTGTCACCCAGGCTGGAGTTCAGTGGCATGTTACTGGCTCACTGCATCCTCCGTCTGCCGGGTTCAAGGTATTCTTGTTTCTCAGCCGTTGAGTGGCTGGGACTATAGGCACACACCACCACGCTCAGCTGATTGTTTGTATTTTTAGTAGAGAGGGGTTTCGCCACATGGCCAGGCTGGTCTCAAACTCCTGACCTCAGGTGATCTGCCTACCTCAGCCTCCCAAAGTGCTGAGATTACAGGTGTGAGCCACCGCGGCCAGCTGAAACCAGGAGTTTTGAGGCTGCGGTGCTATGATCATATTACTGCATTCCAGCCTAGACAACAGAGCGAGACCCTGTCTCTAAAAAAGAAAAAAAAAGAATATGCTGAGATTGCACTCTCCTTAGTGCTGGGGGACGCGGGTGGCACACGCCTGCCTCTTGGTAATGCGGCCTGTTTGCTGTGTGTGCAGCCTGCCCTGTTCACCTTGTGTGCTGGGAATGAGCTCTTCTACTGCCTCCTCTACCTGCTCCATTTCTCTGAGGGACCTTCAGGTAGGAGATGAGGGGCTGGGCAGAAGGATGGGAGGGGGCTCTGGCCTGCCCAGGGAGACGAAGGCCCCCTCCTTCGGTCCCCGAACTTCCCTGCCGCCTTCCTGCAGTTGGCTCCGTGGGGCTGTTCCGGTTGGGCCTCTGGGTCACTGCCCCCATCGCCTTGCTGAAGTCACTCATCAGCGTCATCCACCTGGTCACAGCCGCCCGCAACATGGCTGCCCTGGACGCAGCAGACCGTGCCAAGAAGAAGTGACGCTGGGAGCCCCCAGTCCTGGCTGCCCACCTGCCCTGGGAGTCTCGCTGTGCCACACGGCTCCCCCACCCCCCTGCTAGGAGGTCCCAGTCTCACGCCTTCCTCATGTGTTGTCCTACCTGCTGGGATGGGGGTCAGCCTCTCTTGGTGACGTCACGTACTCTGGGATCCTGAGGACTGGGCCCACCCCTGGGATCCCCAGGGAGCCAGGCCTCAAATCAGGGAGGATACGCAGGAGGCCCCATCCGTATAGGCGGTGCTCCTGGGGTGCCAGGACCAGGTACTGTCACACCCTGCCGGCTCAGCCCTGGAGTGAGAGATACTAGGGACGCGAGTGAGGGAGATGGTGTGGGGGCTGGGTTTCCCAAAAGCAGGGGAATCAGACCTCTGCCCCCAGCCAGAGCAAGCCTGGGGCACCATGCCCAGGAAGGAAGAATCCGTCCACAGCCTTCCCCTTCGCCGGCTCCTCTGTCCTGCCTACCCTGGTCCTGGAAGCCTTGATTGTAAAGGCGGGAACTTCACTATTTGACTTGCTTTCCTTTCAGACATTCTTGGCTCAGGGCCTGGGTTGAGGGAGCTTCGGAAGGACGTCCGTCGTGGGTGCTTTTCCTCCAGTTTGCTAGCTGGCTTCTCCATCTGTCCACAGTGACCTCAGAGAGAGGCCTTCCTGCCACTCACGCTCATGCGGTGTCCCCACCGCCCACTTGTTTTATGTCACTGTCTACATGTATTTATATTCTTGATATTTTCTACCCTCACTAGAATGTAAACTCCATGAAGGCACAGACTTTTCTCGTTCCCTTCTCTATCTCTAGAATAAGACCAACCTGAACCTGGCATATAGTAGCTGCTTAATAAATATTCGTCTGTCAATTAGTTGGTTTGTCAGAACGTGGTCCTTAGACCACCTATAGAATGTTTCTCTTTCTCTTTTTTTTAATTTTCTTTCTTTTTTTTAGAGACAGAGTCCTACTCTGTCACCCAGGCCAGTAGTGTAGTTCTAGCTCACTGCAGCTCCAAACTCCTGGCCTTCAAGTCATCCTCCCGCCTTAGCCTCCCAAAGTGCTGTTATTACAGGCATGAGCCACCGAGCCTGGCTGGATATTTCTTTAAATGCAACTTTCGAGCTGGGGTGCAGTGGCTCACATCTGTAATTCCAGCACTTTGGGAGGCCAAGGTTGGGTGGATTGCTTGAGCACAGCGTTCGAGACCAGCCTGGGCAACATGGTGAAACCCTGTCTCTACAAAAAATACAAAAATTAGCCAGGTGTGGTGGCATGCACCTGTGGTCCCAGCTACTCAGGAGGCTGAGGTGGGAGGAGAGCTTGAGCCCGGGAAGCAGGAGGCAGAGGTTGCAGTGATACGTAATGGTGCCACTCCAGCCTTAGGGCCAGGGCCAGACAGCGTCAACAAAAAAAAGCAATTTCAGCCCGTCTCGGAGGCTTATGACTGGCCTGTATTCCCAGCACTTTGGGAGGCTGAGGTGGGAGGATCATTTGAGCCCAGGAGTTGGAGACCAGCCTGGGCCATATTGCTAGACCCCGTCTGTACCAAAAAATATATATATAAATTAGTCAGGTGTGGTGGTATGTGCCTTAGTCCCAGCTACTGGGGAGGCTGAAGTGAGAACTGAATGAGCCTGGGAGGTCAAGGCTGCAGTGAGCCATGATTGTGCTACTGTATTCCAGCCTGGGCGACAGAACAAGATGTCTCAAAACGTAAAATAAATGCAAGTTCTTGGATCCTGAGCAGACCTTCAGAGTTGGAAGCTCCAGGGATGGACAGCCGGGCGCGGTGGCTCACACCTGGAATCCCAGCACTGTGGGAGGCCGAGGCAGGTGGATCACTTGAGGTCGGGAGTTCCGGACCAGCCTGAGCAACATGGAGAAACCCCATCTCTACTAAAAATACAAACGGGGGTGGTGGCACGTGCCTGTAATCTCGGCTACTTGAGAGGCTGAGGCAGGAGAATCGCTTGAACCTGGGAGGCAGAGGTGTGGTGAGCCGAGATGGTACCACTGCACTCCAGCCCGGGCAACAAAAGCAAAACTCCATCTCAGAAAAAAAAAAAAGAAGCCTGCAACTTCAGTTCTGGGAGATTCTTCCAGTAATGTTGAGAAACACTGTTCCCTGTCTGTGGGCTCCTGTCATATACTAGGCATTGTTCTGGGCATCTATCCCCTACCATCTGTGGTTTTAAACTACGGTACTGTATGCCAGACTGTGCTGGGGGTTGTTTGCAGATGTTACTCATTCTATCTGCATAACGGCTTAGCCAAGTGGCCCGAGAGGCCCCCGTGTCCGGGAGAGCGGAAATTTACCAGACATGTACTGAGTCTCAACTCCTGTGCTAGGCCCAGGAGAGTCACTGGGTACTGGGTGGCTGCTTCCCCTACAATATCACAGGAAAGTGCTCATTGAGGATGGGCGTAGAAGACGAGCAAGACCCGACTGAGGGTTTGGTGAAAGGGCTGGGTATCCCATGTAGAAGGCTGGTAGGTATGGGAGAGGAGAGCGTTAGTGCAGGGGAGATTGCGTCTTAGCTGAGGGAACGGCATGGGAAGGCAGGGAGGCCAGAGAGGCCCCTGGGTTCTGCAGCTCGCTCTTCTTCCTATCAGCTCTTCCTCCAGCACGGTGGGTCCTTGAGCACTCTCCAGCCCCAGAGCACGGAGCCCTCAGCCCGCCTGGCTCCCATGTCCCTGACTGGCTCCCGGGCTCCTTGGTTCTAACCATTTACAGTGACATCAGAAATTGGAACAGATCTGGCGTGGTGGCTCACACCTGTAATCCCAGCACTTTGGGAGACCAAGGGGGTGGATCATGTGAGGTCAGGAGTTGAAGACTAGCCTGGCCAACATGGTGAAATCCCATCTCTACTAAAAATTAAAAAATTAGCCAGATGTAGTGGTGCACGTCTGTAGTCCCAGCTACTCGAGAGGCTGAGGTGGGAGGATTGCTTGAACCCAGGAGGCAGAAGTTGCAGTGAGCCAAGATCGTGCCACTGCACTCCAGCTCAGCGACAGAGCGAGACTCCCATCTCAAAAAAAAAAAATAAAAAGCAGCAGCTATTGGTGTGTTTCCAGCACGTCAGGCACCCCCCACCCCCCGCCAACCTGGCCTGCTCCAGTCAAGGCAGGGAAAAAAAAAAAAAAAAACAGACCTAAATCTCGTGGGCTGGAGCACCAAGTCCTGGGGGTTGGGGGCTGGGAGAGCTGGGGGGAGAAATAAGGAAGAGCCAGCTGGGGTGGCCTAGGAACCCACAGGACTTTTTAAATTTTTATTTTGGAAATAGGGTCTCTGTCACCTGCGCTGGAGAGCTGTGGCATGATCATAGCTCACTGCAGCCTCGACCTCTCAGGCTCAGCAGTCCTCCTGCCTCAGCCTAGAGTAGCTAGGACTACAGGCATGCACCACCATGCCCTGTTAAATTTAAAAATTTTTTTATACAGATGGGGGGTCTCGCTGTGTTACACAGGCTGGTCTCGAACTCCTGGCCTCAAGTGACCTTCCTGCCTTGGCTTCTCAAAGTGCTAGAATTACAGGTGTGAGCCACTGCGCCCAGTCCATTTCCATATCTTAACATTCATTTATGGAAAAGGGAAGAGCAGGCATGTGATGTCATTTCCCCTTGCATTTCATTGGTGAGAGCAAATCACATCCAAGCCTGATCACCAATCGATGTCCATGTGGAGACATCAAGGCATAGATTGGAAGTAAGCCCAGAGCTCTTGGGTGAGGTGAGGGCTGGAGTAATGGATTCTGAGGTCAGTGGTATAGAGACCACCTAAGGTCATAAGACTGGACAAGAATGTCAGCATGAGAAGGGGGCCTCAGGGAACCCACAAATCAGAGTCTGAGAGAAGCAAGAAGAAAACTAGAATAGGTGACATCAGGAAAGCCCAGCATGAGAGGAATGGCCGACTGTGCCAAGTGATGGAGTGGCTGATCAACTACTGCATTTAGCAACGAGACATGACTGGTGACGCCGAATAGAGCAGCTTCCATAAAGTAAGGGGCGGAGACAGAAGATACCTGGGGTGGATTTTTTTGAGTCCGAGTTTTGCTTTTGTTGCCCAGGCTGGAGTGCAATGGCACAACCTCAGCTCACTGCAACCTCCACCTCCCGGGTTCAAGCGATTCTCTTGCCTCAGCCTCCCAAGTAGCTGGGATTACAGGTGCCCACCACCACGCCTGGCTAATTTTTGTATTTTGAGTAGAGGTGGGGGATTTGCCACATTGGTCATGCTGGTCTTGAACTCCCGACCTCAGGTGATCCACCCACCTCGGCCTCCCGAAGTGCTGGGATTACAGGCGTGAGCCACCGTGCCCGGCCCTAACTGGAGTGGTTTGAAGAGATAATGAGAGATGAGGAATGGAAAGTGATACCACAGAAAACTCTGGAAAAATTTGGCTGTGGCAGAAAAAGGAGAGGTGGGAGTTGGAGGGGCTCATAGGGTTACGGGAGTTGTTTATATGGACAGAGTAGGCATGTCAATATCCTGATGACGATGCTGCACAGAGAAGAAGAAACTGACGGCATATCAGCTGGGCACAGTGGCTCACACCCGTAATCCCAGCCCTTTGGGAGGCAGAGGCAGGCGGATCACTTGAGGTCAGGAGTTCATGACCAGTCTGGGCAACATGGCAAAACCCCATTACTAAAAATACAAAATTAGCAGCGCATAGTGGTGCATGACTGCAGTCCCAGCTACTTGGGAGGCTGAAGCAGGAGAATCACTTGAACCCAGGAGGCGGAGGTTGCAGTGAGGTGAGATCACGTCACTGTACTCCAACCTGGGTGACAGAGCGAGACTGTCTCAGAAAAAGGGAAAAAGAATGACAGCACAGGAGAGGAAGGCGATCAGTGGAGGAACGCAGCCCCTCCCTCCTAAAGCCCATGGGGAGGAGCCCCGGGGTGGGAACAGGAGGGAGGGAAGAGTCCAGATGCCAGCAGTTTGTTAGGTTTGTTGCTGGGAAGGGCCTTCCTACCCAATTTGCTTCTATTTTCTCAAAGAGGTGAGAGAAAGTGGGAAGGGGCGTAGGAGGCTGAGAAGAGAGGTGGTGTGAAGGGTTGTCTCAAAGCGGATCGCACACAAGACAGAGCAGCAGTCAGAGGAGCGGCACCTCCCCCAAAGTTTGTTGCCATGAGTTTAAAATAAGATCAGTCAGCTCCGAGGGGTGTTCCTCCTCCAGCAAGGTGCAGCTGGTCAGGGGCAGTGCAGAGAGGGAGGGAGGTGGTTTAAGAAGGGATGGGGCTTTTAAGGAGGAATGGGGCTTTTTCCAATAAATATCACAGGGAAGGGAAGATCAAGGAGTTAGGGAGGCTTTTAGATGGTTGTTTTTAATAGAAATAGGGTCTCCCTCTGTCACCCAGGCTGGAGTGCAGTGGTGTGATCATAGGTCACTACAGCTTCCAGCTTCTGGGCTCAGGCAATCCTCTCACCTTAGCCTCCAGAGTAGCTGGGAACTCGGGTGCATGCCACCACACCTGGCAAATTTTTTAAGAGATGAGGGTCTTGCTATGTTGGCCAGGCTGGTCTCAAACTCCTAGTCTCAAGTGATCCTTGTGCCTTGGCCTCCCAAGGTGCTAGGGTTACAGGCCTAAGTCCCCGCACTCAGCCCCTAGGATCTTTTTACTTCCTTGGCAGAGATGGGCCGGGCCTGGCACTTACAACTCTACCTGGCCCGCAAAGGGCTGGTGCACCCAGGCTAACGGCACCTGGATCCTTCTCTCAAATGAGGGCCCCTTACTCGTTGTGGGGGAGAGGGTAGGATGAGGGCACCTCTCCCTCAGTGTTCCCAAAAAACCCAGACCAGAAGCCCAAGGAGATGCCCAATTCCTATTGCCCTGGACAAGGTCCTCCTCTCCAACCTGACAGCTCCCCCCTGGGAAGGTACAAGCCTACAGCACAGGGTGCGAACCTGGCATGCCCACTGGTGCTGCGGATGCTACCAGCAGGGAGCCTCCCCTATGGGAAGCTGGGCTGCATCTGCCGCAACTGAAGGGTTAGATGCTGAGAGTCCCAGGCAGCTGGGTTCCTGGAGGCCTGGTGGTGAGATGTTGCTAGTGTGGGCCCCATGCCGCTGCCTGTGGCATCATCACCCCTACCAGGGCTCTAGGAAGCCGATAGCTACTCAGTGCACAAGGCTTTGGAGCCACATTCCTACTGGGTGACTTCCAGTTCGTCCTCCCCCTGCCTTGGGATCCTCTCCCCCTTTATAAAGAACAGTCTCCTGTAACTAAATATGTCAGCCAGGCACGGTGACTCAAGCCGGTAATCCCAGCACTTTGGGAAGCTAAGGCAGGTGGATCACCTGAGGTTGAGAGTTCAAGACCAGCTTGGCCAACATGGTGAAACCCCATCTCTACTAAAAAAAAAACAAACATTAGCCAGGCATGGTGGCACGCGCCTGTAATCCCAGGTACTCGGGAGGCTGAGGCAGGAGAATCACTTGAACCTGGGAGGCGGAGGTTTCAGTGAGCAGAGATCACGCCATTATGCTCCAGCCTGGGTGACAGAACAAGACTCAGTCTCTAAAAAAGAAAAAAAAAAGATGTCAGGGGCACCTCCCCCTCTCCACCATTAAGCTCCCTTGTGACCCCAATTAACATCAGACAAGAGAAAAGCGTTTAAATTTTAAATGCCCAAAATGTCCATTTTATTGGTCAAGGGTGCAGTACAGGCACCACGTGGCTGTCCGCAGGAGCTTGAGGGGTCTGAGTAGCCTGAAGGGATATCCCCCTCCCCGGGGCTGGGCCCACTGGCCACCCTTCTGCCCAGGGGCTGACCCTCGGGCCCCATCCCCAGCAGCCCAAAGGCCGTGTTGAAGAGGTTGATAGGAGTGGAACCATCAGTGATGAGGGTTGATTTCAGGCCCAGGGACTGGAGCAGTTTGACCTGGAGGGTGAGAACAGGAGGAAGTTGAGAAGATGGGCCTCAAACCCTGGCCACTTCTCTCAGCTCCTCGGCTGCCTCTCTAGGGAACCAAGCTTCAGAGTGACCCTCCTTAAGTCAGCTGGTTTGAAAGGTCACCTCCCCTGCATCTGATCACCCTGTTCGACTGCCTTGGAAACTCTTGTCACAGACGGGTACCCCATCCATTTCCTGTCTCCTCGGGAGCCGCGGCTCACTGCTAGGTCTGGTATAGTGCCTGACATTGATGCGGCGTGACACTGCATGAACGACCCGAGATGCAGGGACAGGTTACTCACCCCTTCTTCCCCACCCACCATCTTTCCAGATGTTGTGTTTTCCCCCTTGATTCTGCCTTCCTGGTTCCAAGGCTCATCCTGAAAGCAACATGCCTTCCCCAATTCTCACCTGCATCTCAGGCCCAGCCACAGCAAGGTCCCTGATGGTGCTGGGGCCCAGGGCCTCTGTCATCTGCTTGAACTTCTTCACCTCCACCTCAGCCAGCTGCTGAGCCTTGCTCACCTCCAGCTCCAGCTGGGCCCGGGCATAAACCAGTTCCAGCTCTCGGACCTTCCGCACCCGCTGGAGCTCAGCCTCCTGAAAGGGGAAAAATCCACCATTCTTTATTTTTTGACCCAGGCTGGAATATAGATCGGGACTCACTGCAGCCTTGAACTCCTGGGCTCAAAGGAGTCTCCTGCCTCAGCCTCCTGGGTAGCTGGGACTATAGGCACATACCACTACAGCCAGACAATTAATTTTTTTTCTTTTTTTCTTTTTTTGGAGAGAGAAGGCCTTGCTGTGTTGCCCAGGCTGGTCTTGAACTGCTCTCAAACTGACCTCAGATGATTCTCCCACCTTGGCCTTCCAAAGTGCTGGGGTTACAGGCATGAGCCACCACACTAGGCCCCTTTTTAAATTTATTTTTATTTACTTATTTATTTTTGAGATGGAGTTTTGTTCTTGTTGCCCAGGCTGGAGTGTAGTGGTGTGACCTTGGCTCACTGCAACCTCTGCCTCCTGGGTTCAAGTGATTCTCCTGCCTCAGCCTCCTGAGTAGCTGGGATTACAGGTGCGTACCACCATGCCCAGCTAATTTTTTGTATTTTTAGTAGAGACAGGCTTTCACCATGTTGGCCAGGCTGGTCTTGAACTCCTGACCTCAGGTGATCCATCCGCCTCGGCCTCCCAAAGTGCTGGGATTACAGGTGTGAGCCACTGTGCCCAGCCTTGTTTTTATTTTTTAGGGACAAAGTCTTGCTCTGTCACCCAGGCCGGAGTGCAGTGGCAGGATCTCAGCTCACTGCAGCTTCAACCTCCTGGGCTCAAGTGATCCTCCCACCTCAGCCTCCCAAAGTGCTGGGATTGCAGGCGTGAGCCACTGGGGTTGGCCAAGCAGAATCTGAACCCAGATCATCTGACCATCTCCAAAGTCCTCCATCCACTGAATGAATTACTTATCAAGCATGTCAGTCACGAGACATTCAAATTTTCAGCATCCTTTAGATCATGTGGTCCCTCAGAACTGTCCAGCAAGTCACCCTTACCAGCCAGCCTGAGGGAACTGAGGTAGAGGGATGGAGCTAGAAACATGTAGTCAGTGAGGTGTGAGTCCCGGCTCTGCCACTGTTTAACTAGTGACCTGTGGGGCACCTGAGCCAAAGGCTCAGCCCCCTCATCTACCTACCTTAATGGGATTTTTGTTTAATTGAGATGGAATCTCACTTTTTTTGCCTAGGCTGGAATGCAGTGGAGTGATCTTGGCTCATTGCAACCTCCACCTCCTGGGTTCAAGCAATTCTCCTGCCTCAGCCTCCCGAGTAGCTGGGATTACAGGCATGCGCCATCACGTCCACCTAATTTTGTATTTTTAGTAGAGACAGGGTTTCTCCATGTTGGTCAGGCTGGTTTCATACTCCCAACCTCAGGTGATCCGCCCATCTCGGCCTCCCAAAGTGTTGGGATTACAGGGGTGAGCCACCGCACCCAGCCAATTTTTGTATTTTTAGCAGAGATAGGGTTTCACCATGTTGGCCAGGCTGGTCTTGAAATCCGGACCTCAATGATCCGCCTGCCTCAGCCTTCCAAAGTGCTGGGATTACAGGCATGAACCACCATGCCTAGCCTCTTAATGGGATTTCAAGCATTAAGGTCATTCGTGTGAAGCACACGCGACGCCTGTACCAAGGTGGCCGGTGCATGAGCGCTCAGCTGCAAAATGGGTGTTCTAATCCTTACCTTCCAGGAATGGAGTCAATGAATCCTACAAGGCAAAGGACTTTGTCAACTACAAAGTACCTAGATAGGGCTTTATGCTGGGGGACCTGGTATCCTATGCGGTCTCAGGGACTGGAGGGAATGGGGTTTTCCAGGCCTCAAGGCCACCCCCTTCCTGAGGCATCCCCCCCCCCACTCACCGTCTCGATGGCCAAGGCCTCTGCTTTCAGCTTGGCCTGCAGCACAGACCCTTCTCCCTCAATGCGGGCTGCCTCTGCACGGGACTCGGCCTCCGCCTTGGCATTCCCGGTGCTCTCCACGGCCATGCTGGGGAGGAAGCAGAGTCAGGTAAGACCTGGGAGACAGCCCAGTCCTCCCACAGCCTTGACTTACGCTGTAGCCACGCACGGGTGCGCACCGTCTTATCCACGCCCTGCCCTGGCGTGCTGCCCACCAGCTGCTGTCCCAAGATCCTCAGCCCCTGCCAGTCTCCTCCTCTAGTTCTCAACCCACCTCAGAGCCTCCAGCTCCAGGAGTTCCTTGCGTGCTTTCTCAGCTTCTGACTGGTCCAGGATCTTCTGCCGCTCAAGCCGGCCGCGGGCTTCCTGCTCCAGTCTCTGAGCCTCGTGCCTGGAGGAGACAGAGCGCAGGTGAGAGGCTGGCATGGGGCCAGAGCGGGAACAGGAGTGCCAAGGGCAGTGACCACCAACCAAACCGGTGCCCGGGACGGACTCCGGCCCCTAGAAGGCACTCGACAAGCAACTCAACCCAGAATGGTGTGCGTGCCGCAGGCCGGTGTCGTTCTAGGCCTGGCAAATGCAGGCGTCATCGCGGCCCCTGCTTTCAAGCCACTTGCCTTCCAGTGGGAAAAAAAGCATACAAGGAGGATTTCAAACAGTGACAAGTACTTTGAAGGTAGTAAAGTTGGAGAGACCAGGCGAAGAGGGTGCTATTTAGCTGTGAGAGAAAGAAAAGGACTTCCTAAGGCAGGGAGCTTTGGGCTGAAGCCAGAAGGAGGAGCCTGCCTAGAAGGGAGCTGGGGGCCAGTGGCGGGGGGGGCGGGGGGGGAGCTTTCTGGGCAGCGGGGAACAGCCAGTGCAAAAGGCCTTCAGGTGGGTCCAAGCTGTGCACTGAAGGAGCAGAAGGGAGCCAGTGGGGCTGGAACACGTTCGGGAACGAGGAACATGGAAGGAGGAGGGTGGAAGGCAAATCAGGGGGAGGCCGGTTGGACCTACAGGAAGGAGTTTGGGTTTTATCACATGCAAGATGGGAGGCTGCAGGAGCTGCATCTGATACATGCCTTTTTTTTTTTCCCTTTCTCTTTTGAGACAGGGTCTGTCTCCCAGGCCTGTTGCCCAGCCTGGAGTGCAGTGGCGCAGTCATGGCTCAATGCAGCCTCAAACTCCTGGCTTCAAGTGATCTTCCCACCTCGGCCTCCCATGGTGCTGTGATTACATGCATGAGCCAGTGCGCCCAGCCTGTTCACATTTTAAGTGGGTCACCTGATCTGTCAGCTAGGGAATAGATCCTTGGGGGGTGGGGATGGCAGCAGGCAGTTCATAGGGGACACCCGGTTATCCAGGTCCCGACAGTGGCCTGCCATGGGCATGATGGGCAGCCGGGCTCCTGGCCTCACTCACTTGGCTGCCGCTTCCTGGGAGTTGGTGGTGATCTCAATGGCCAGCTGGACGCTGCGTTGCAGGGCGTCCCCGCGTTCTCTGGTCCACGGGCTCTACTGACTGCACATCCACGCTGCTGACCACCAGCCCATTTTGGGGGAGGCGGCCCGGTCCCGGGGCCTGGGCAGGGCGATGCCATCGGGGCCCTTGGCTTCCGAGGTCTCAAAGCCAAAGACGGCAGTGCGAATGATGCGGGCCGAGTTCTTATGGAAGTCATCGAAAGTGACAGAGGCCACAGCCCCCCGCACCCGGGAAGCGATGGCCTTGCAGGCGTCACCTACAAAGTCTGGCACTGAAAAGAGCTTGGCTGTCTCTTGGGGGTCCTTCCGGTCATTCACCTCGAAGTGCCTGTGAATAAACAGGCCCAGAATGGGAAAACCACTTTCACCCAGGAATCTCTCTTTTTTTTTTAAAGAAACAAGGTCTTGCCATGTTGACCAGGCTGGTCTTGAACTCCTGGACTCAGGCAACCCTCCCGTCTCAGCCTCCCAAAGTGCTGGGATTACAGGTGTGATCACGCCCAGCCAGCAACTCTCTCAGAGAAGAACTTCAACACCCACCCTCTATGGCCAGGCAGGGTCTCTCACAATGGAGAATGCTAATGTATGCCTGGCAAGGGCCTAAGAAAACACATGCTCTCCTGTAATCCGCTAGCCACCCTATGAGATGGTAATAATCATCACCCCCATTTTGCAGATGAGGAAGTAGAAGTCCAGAGAGGTCAAGTGACTGACCCAAGGCCATATAACATGTGGCAAGCCAGAAAGCTGACCCAGGCAGCTGCCCCAGGGGCCTGTGCTCTCAACTATGATGCTGTAGTGCCTGGGAATATGTCAGCAGCTGTCTGCTGCCATCTGGGCACTGGCTGCTTCCCGATAAGAGATGAGGGACATGCTTGGGAGTGTTAGAGATTCTTTTTGGAGACAGAATCTCACTCTGTCTCCCAGGCTGGAGTGCAGTGGCATAATCTCAATTCACTGCAACCTCTACCTCCCAGGTTCAAGCGATTCTTCTGCCTCAGCCCCCTGAGTAGCTAGGATTACAGGTGCCCACTACCACATCCAGCTAATTTTTGTATTTTTAGTAGAGACAGCGTTTCACCACATTGGCCAGGCTGGTCTTGACCTCAACTGATCTGCCTGCCTCGGTCTCCCAAAGTGCTGGGATTACAGGCATGAGCTACCATGCCTAGCTTCTTTTCTTTCCTTTTTTTTCCCTCCCTTCCTTCAAGACAGGGTCTCCCTCTGCTGTCCAGGCCGGAGTGCAGCGGCACAATCATAGCTCACTGCACCCTCAAATTCCCGGGTACCCTCAAATTCTCCCACCTCAGCCTCCCAAGTAGTTGGGTTTACAGACAGCTACCACCATGCCCAGCTAGTTTTTAAAATTTTTTTTGTAGAGACAGGGTCTCGCTGTGTTGCCCAGCCTGGTCTCAAACTTCTAGCCTCAAGCAATCCTCCTGCCTCAACCTCCCAAAGTGCTGGGTTCACAGGGCACCGTTCCTGGTCATGAACACTGTTTGTGTACATGACTTATCTCACCTAATCCTAATAGCTGCCATTGAGCTCTGACCATATTTGGGGCACTGTTCTAATGCTCATTGGGTCCTTTCAACGGCTTTGTGAAGGAAGTAATGCTGTCTTCTCCATGTTACTGATGGAGAAACTGAGGAAAGCACCCTGTCCCTCGCCCAGGTCCACAGGCTGCAAACAGCAGGGCTGGGGCACAGGTCAGGGTGGTCAGTTTCAGAGCATGTGTTCTCACTGCCCTCTCGCACCGCCCACTTCCGCTGGGTGTGTCCCTTGCATCTTTTAACAGCCCGGCATTAAGCATTTGGCTGCAGGCACGCAGGGAGCTTAACTGTGTAGTGTCTTGCTACTGGGTCCCCGAGTCCTGACCCCAGGAGGTGAGCCCACGCTTCCCTGTATTTGCGTGAATTCCCGGGTTCCCCTCTTGACCTCGGGACTGAAGGAGGTGTCCTGCTCTCATGAGGAGCCCAGTACTTGAGCAGGCACCTCTTTTTCTTGGGGTTCCTGGGCTGCATCCAGCAGGAGCCCTCACCCACTGCTCCCCCACCCAGTTTGGTTTGAGACAGGGTCTTGCTCTGTCACCTAGGCTGGAGTACAGTGGGGGCATCATGGCTCACTGTAGCCTGGACCTCCCTGGCTCAAGCGATCCTCCCACCTCAGCCTCCCAAAGTGCTGGGATTTCAGGAGTGCACCCCGCGCCCGATCCCTGTTTTTACCAGTTGTAGGCCAGCTGCAATTGCAGCCTGGCATGATCCGCCGTTTCAATGGTGATGACGTCTGTGAAGAAGTCAGGCCCCAGCAGCAGGCAGAGCGCACGGCGGGCATGGGGACGCTTGGGCCGCCCGGCCGAAAGGGACAGCACTGTGAACTGCTCCTCAGGACCCAGCGACACCAGCTCGGGCCCAAAGACCACACTGCAGAGAGAGCTAGGGGTCAGAGCCAGACCCATGGAGAGCCGCCCCCACACCCTGCTCCACCCCACCAGCGCTCACCGGGCTCGCTTCGCTCGGTAGTCGTACACCTGCACGGCGGCGTTGTGGGGCACCCGGTAGCTGACCACGCGCGTCTTGTTCCGGGGTGCGGAGGGCTGGAGGCTCTTAGCTGTGCCCTTGTCACCCCTGTCCGCCAGAGGGTCCTGCCCCTTGTTCAGCAGCTCCTCCACCCCGGGAGGCAGCTCCTTCTCCCACAAGACTTCGTCCTCTGTCAGCATGTAGGTGCTTCCGATCACGGCGCGCACCTTGGGGCGAGGACAGGGAGGGATGCTGCCGGTGAGGGTGGAAGGAAGACCCGCCCAGTGGTCCCGAAGCACAGAGCGTCCAGGCAAGGTGCGGTGCAAGGTTAAACATGGCCTCCGTGGGGAGGGCAGGGTCCACCCCGCATTTGCCATCTGCTGGCCCTGTCGTTGTGGGCTAACTACCTCACCCCTAGGGCTTCAATTTCCTCCTCTGTCAAGTGGACTTGAGAGTGGCTACCCCTCCAGGGGTGGAAGGGTGAATGACATCTCCCACATCTACCTCAAACAGCCCTTGCACAGAGAAGGTGTTCAATGTTATTTCTAGAATTTTCTGGCTGGGCACGGTGACTCATGCCTGTAATCCTAGTACTTTGGGAGGCCGAGATGGGTGGACTGCCTGAGCTCACGAGTTTGAGACCAGCCTAGGCAACATAGTGAAACCCCATCTATTCTAAAAATAAATTAGCCAGGCATGGTGGCAGACGCTGTAGTCCCAGCTACTCAAGAGGCTGAGGCAGGAGAGTCATTTGAACCCAGGGGGCAGAGGTTGCAGTGAGCCAAGATAGTGCCACTGCACTCCAGCCTGGGCAACAGAGTGAGACTCTGTCTCAAAAAAAAAAAAAAAAAGAATCTTCCTTCAAGGGGCAGTTTGGAGGGCACCCCAGGGACTGTGAAATAGGCTGTGTACATGGACACTCCCTCGGGTTCCGAGCTGGACTTCCAGCTTGGATTCTTAGAGAAGGCTGGAGATGTGGCCCAAGGTGAAATCAAGGTCAAGGTTTTAGGAGAAGTAGCAAAAATGAAAGATTCCAGTGGGATATGGGCATAGGGGAGGAGGTCCTTCTTTCCCGGGCCACTCCATTAGATCTTTATGCTGGGGACCAGGTCTGCTGTGAGACAGGGTCCCTGTCCTAAACCCCTCTTAGGGGAGGTCCAAACTTTTTTTTTATTTTTGAGATGGAGTCTCACTCTGTTGCCCCGACCGGAGTGCAGTGGTATGATCTCGGCTAACTGCAACCTCCGCCTCCTGGATTCAAGCAATTCTTCTGCCTCAGCCTCCTGGGCAGCTGAGACTACCCAGACCACCACCATACCTGGCTCATTTTTGTATTTTTAGTAGAAATGGGGTTTCACCATGTTAGCCAGGCTGGTCTTGAACTCCTGACCTCAGGTGATCCACCCACCTTGGCCTCCCAAAGTGCTGGGATTACAGGAGTGAGCCACTGCACCTGGCCAGTTCTAACATTTCAAACGAGATATTTAAGGCAGAAGGATGGCAAATACTCCACGGAGTGCTCTCCCCCAACCAGACAGCCTACCCGATGTGGCTCTCCATCTGCTGAAGTCTCCACCCACCTCTCCCAGGTGCCCAGAGGAAGCCGCCACCAAGGCCAAGGCCACAGCCACGTGGCAGCACCGCTGCCCACCCCCAGCGATTACCTTTCCGGTCTTGACATCCTGCACGTAGATGCCCTCGTTCTCATCTAGAGGGATGGCCTGGCGCTCCTCCACCACCTCCACCTTGGCAGACGGCACGTACTCCAGGGGTCCGCGGATGAGCCAGTGGTCCCCGGCCTGGCGTGAGACCTTCTCCACATCCTCCCCCTCTTCCAGGGGCTGCAGGGCCCTCAGCAGCAGCCCCTCCTGCTCCGACAGCACATACACATCCTGGATGCCTTGTTCCAGCCGCTCTCCGGGCTGGAGGAAAAGACTTCTCTCCCTAATGGAGAGACGAGAGGTTAGGGCCAGTGCCTTTAGGTTTCGGGTGCCTCAGATGGCACCTCCTTAGCCCCACGCTGTCTCAGGCCTGTGTGGAGGACAGGAGCCCCAGAAGCACACCCCCACCCCCCACATCATAATACAGTGAGGCTCTATGCAATGCCTGCCAAATCTCATCTGGTCAAATGTGTCCTTGAAAGATTCCATAAACTGTCAGGTCCTGGATCCACACAAGCTAAACCATTAAAAATCAACCTCTTTTTTCTCCTTTCTCCCAGGCTTTGTTTTCTAGAGTGTAAGCGAAGGCTTGACAAGTTCTGGTTTTAGGCCAAATCTGGATTCCACTTTTTTCTTTTTTTTGGGGAGGGGGGGAAAGGGTCTTGCTGTGTTGTCCAGGCTGGAGTGCAGTGGCACCATCTCAGCTCACTGCAGCCTCAACCTTCCAGGCTCAAGCAATCCTCCCACCTCAGCTTCCCAAGGAGCTGCGACTACAGATGTGTGTCACCGCACCGGGCTAATTTTTGTGTGCTTGGTAGAGATGGGGTTTCGCCATGTTGCCTAGGCTGGTCTCAAAGTCCTGGGCTCAAGCAATCCACCTGCCTCGGCCTCCCAAAGTGCTGAGATTATAGACATGAGCCACCATGCCCAGCACCGTCTGTTTTTTAAAAAATTGAGCTATAATCCACATATGAAATTTTCCCATCTAGAGCATACAATTCAGTTGTTTTGGTACACTCAAAGTTGTCCAACCATCACTACTATGTAAGTCGAGAATATTTTCATCACCCTGAAAAGAAATCTCGTACCTAGTAGAAGTTACTGCTACTCCCCCACCCACCCTACCCACCACTTGTCTATTTTCTTTATTTACCTATTCTGGACATTTCATATAAATGGAATCATGCAATATGTGGTCTTTGATGTCTGGCTTTTTTTTTTTTTTTTTTTGAGACGGAGTTTTGCTCAGCTGCCTAGGCTGGAGTTCAGTGACGTGATCTTGGCTCACTGCAACCACCATCTCCCAGTTCAAGTGATTCTCCTATCTCAGCCTCCTGAGTAGCTAGGATTACAGGCACCCGCCATCATGCCTGGCTAATTTTTGTATTTTAGTAGAGATGGGGTTTCACCATGTTGGCGAGGCTGGTCTGAACTCCTGACCTCAGGTGATCTGCCTGCCTCCACCTCCCAAAGTGTTAGAATTACAGGAGTGAGCCACTACGCCCAGCCGGCTTCTTTCACTTATCATAATATTTATCAATTTTAATCCATGTTGTAGCACATATAAGTGTGTCATTTCATTGTTTTCTTTTTCCTAGAGACAGGATCTCACTCTGTTGCCTCAGGCTGGAGTACAGTGGCACGATATAGTTTCCACTTCCTGGAATCAAGTAATTTTCCCACTTCAGCCTCCCAAGTAGCTGAGACTACCGGTGTGCCACCATGCCTGGCCAGTTTTTAAAAATTTTTGTAAAAGTGAGGTCTTGCCCAGCCTGGCCAACATGGCGAAACCCCATCTCTACTGAAAACACAAAAATTAGCTGGGCGTGGTGGCAGGCACCTGTAATCCCAGCTGCTTGCGGGGCTGAGGCAAAATTGCTTGAATCCGGGAGGCGGAGGTTGTAGTGAGCCCAGATCATGCCACTGCACTCCAGCCTGGGTGACAGAGTGAGAACGTCTCCAAAAAAAAAAAGTAAAAATGGAGTCTCGCTATGTTACCCAGGCTGGCCTCTAACCCCGGCTTCAAGTAATCCTCTGCCTCGGCCTCCCAAAGAGCCGAGATTATAGTCATGAGCTGCTGTGGCTGGCCTGCCATTTCTTTCTTTCTTTTTTTTTTTTTTTAAATTAATTAATTAATTTATTTTTTTAAAGACGGGGTTTCACATGTTGGTCAGGTTGGTCTTGAACTCCTGACCTCAGGTGATCTGCCCGCCTTGACCTCCAAAGTGCTTGGATTACAGGCGTGAGCCACCACGCCCAGCACCATTTCTTTCTTATGACTGAATGATATTCCATTGTATGGATATGCCACAATTTTTTATCTATTCATTAAATGGTATACATTTGGGTTCTTTCTTTTTTTTTTTTTTTGGAGACAGAGTCTCACTCTGTCACTCAGGCTGGAGTGCAGTGGTGCAATCTCGGCTCACTACAACCTCCGCCTCCCGGGTTCAAGTGATTCTCCTGCCTCAGCCTCCAGAGTAGCTGGGATCACAGGCACCTGATACCAGGCCTAGATAATTTTTTTGTATTTTTAGTAGAGACGGGGTTTTGCCATGTTGGCCAGGTTGGTTTCCAACTCCTGACCTCAGGTGATCCGCCCACCTTGGCCTCACAAAGTGCTGGGATTACAGGTGTGAGCCACTGCCCCTGGCCTATTTCTACTTTTTTTGCCTCCTGTTTTTGCAAATAAAATATTCCAGGAATGCAGCAGTACTCGCTTGTTTATGTACTGCCCGTATTGCTTTCCTGACATAACAGCAGAGTTGAAGAACTTTCACGGAAATGATGACTCACGGAGTCTGGAATATCTACCATCCAGCCCCCTTTACAGAACGAGTTTGGCAACTCCTGGTATTCCCACATATAGTTCAGAGAGGGGGATGAGGTACGGGGTGGGAGAGGGTACACCAAGAGGTTTGTTTTACAAAAGATGACAAAGCGAAGTGAACACCAGAGCATAAAAGATGTGAAATAGTCACCGTGTGCCAGTTCAGGCCACTACTGACTGCACATGGTGGTCCCTTAAGATTACAGTGGAGCTCTGGGTGTTTTTTGAGACAGTCTCCCTCTGTCACTCAGGCTGGAGTCCAATGGCACGATCTTGGCTCATTGTAGGCTTGACCTCCTGGGTTCAAGTGATTCTTGTGCCTCAGCCTCCCAAGTAACTGGAATTACATGTGTGTGCCACCACATCCGGCACATTTTTGCATTTTTAGTAGAGACGGGGTTTCCCGATGTTGGCCAGGCTGGTCTTGAAACTCCTGACCTCAAGTGATCCACCTGCCTCAGCCTCCCGAAGTGCTGGGATTACAGGTGTGAGCCACCACAGCTGGCCTTATACTGTATTTTTACAGTACCTTTTCCATGGTTATATATACAAGTACTTACCATTGTGTTCAGCTGCCTGCAGTATTCAGGACAGTCACATGCTGCGCAGGTGGGCAGCCTTGGGGCAGGCTACGCCATGTAGCCTAGGTGTGTAGTAGGCTGTGCCATCTAGGTTTACATAAGTGCACTCTTTTGCACAAAGACAAAATTATCTAACGGCCATTTCTCAGAATGCATCCCCCGTCGTTAAGTGACACATGACTGTATGAGAGAGTTTCAGGGTCTCGGGCTTGGGGGGCAGACAGAAGGCCTTCCCAGAAGGGGGCGTAACTTCAGGTCTGAAGGGTAAGTTGGAGGCTGCCAGTAATCAAATGGGCCAGTGTCTCAGGCGTATGAGAACTAAGCATGCAAAGGCACAGAAGGTGTTCCTAGAACGTGCGTCTGAAGGAAAGAAGGGAGAAGGGCAGAGGGCCTCATGCCACTGGAGGGCATTCACCTCCCAGGATCGTCCTCTGCGGGGGGGTGCGGGGGCCTCACCTTGACCACACGCTTCTGCCCCAGCTGATTCTTGCCATCCTGTCCGACGGGGTCGAGAATCACACAGTAGTTGCGGGGGCCCAGGGTGGTGATGGGCACAACGCCCAGCACCTCCTCATGGACATCTGGCACGTGGGCCTCCGTGTCCTGCACTGTCACCAGCCACTCCTCCCCAGTGCGGCGGGACACTCCCCTGAAGTCCTGGAAGTTCCGCCGAGCCCGGAGGTGCAGGGCTGTCTGCGGAGCAAGATTTGGGTATTTGAGTGACCTGCCTCCAACTTCAGGGGATCTGCGAGCCCCATTAGCCACCAAATGCTCACAGGTCTCAGAGAAAATTTCTACCAATCGAGGGCTTTTTTTATTTTTTGGTTTTTAGTCAGAATTTCATTCTTGTTGCCTAGGCTGGAGTGCAATGGTGCGATCTTGGCTCACTGCAACCTCCAACTCCTGGGTTCAAGCGATTCTCCTGCCTCAGCCTCCGGAGTAGCTGGGATTACAGGCACGTGCCACCACATCCAGCTAATTTTTGTATTTTTAGTAGAAATAGGGTTTTGCCATGTTGGCCAGTCTGGTCTCAAGCTCCTGACCTCAGGTGATCCACCTGCCTCGGCCTCCCAAGTGTTAGGATTACAGGCGTGAGCCACTGCACCCGGCCGGCTTTTTTTTTTGAGACAGAGTCTCACTCTGTCACCCAGGCTAGAGTGTAGTGGCATGACCATGGCTCACTGCAACCTCTGCCTCCCAGGTTCAAGCGATTCTCCTGCCTCAGCCTCTGGAGTAGCTGGGACTACAGGCGCACTCCACTACACCCAACTAGTTTTAAAATTTTTTGTAGAGATGAGTTCTTACTATGTTGCCCAGGCTGGTCTCAGACTTCTGCCCTCAAGCGATCCTCCCACCTCAGCCTTCCAAACTGCTGAGATTACAGATATGAGCGACTTTGCCTGGCCCTGGAAGGACTATTTAATCCTTCAGATGATCCAGAATGCTCCTCAGGTAATCTGATCTCTGAATTTTTTTTAAGTGACCCTAAAATTATTGCTTCTCTTTTACTCTCATGCCATCCTGCCACGATTCTCTGCCTCTCGGAAGGTTCCCTAGCCCCAGATCCCTTAAACCACAGCCCCTAGAGCACCAACCTTTTCTGTAAGGATCACGGCATCCACCAAATCCAGGACTTCCTCAAACACCGCTGGGGAGGTACGCCCCCACTGTGGTGACCAGCCATTCTTCCCCCTGGGCCGAGAGTGGAGGGTAAGCAACAAGGGTCCGCCAGCCTGCTCCCCACCCGCCTCTCCCACAGCCTAGACTGAGGGGATTGGCAGATTTCATCGGCAAAGAGACGCCACTGGCCCAGGCTCAAGGTCCTGACTGTAGTCCTCTTATTCACTCTTTTGAAGCCAGAGGAAAACAAACTCCCACCCCAGTTGAATTTTAAAAGCCTTTTTTTTTTTTGAGATGGAGTCTCCCTCTGTCACCCAGGCTGCGATCTTGGCTCACTGCAACCTCTGCCTCCTAAGTTCAACTGATTCTCAAGCCTCAGCCTCTTGAGTAGCTGGAATTACAGGCACGTGTCACCATGCCCGGCTAATATTTGTATTTTTTGTACAGATGGGGTTTCACCATGTTGCCCAAGCTGGTCTCAAACTCCTGGCTACAAGTGATCCACCCACCTCGGCCTCCCAAGGTGTTGGGATTCCAGGCGTGAGCCACCGCACCTGGCCTAAAAGCCTTCCTAAGAGGCCCAAGTTGCCGCTATGCCGACAGAGTGCTTTGCCTTCTCTAAGCTCCAAAGACCAACTTTTGTCCTTCTCCTAAAATGGGCAGCAGAACTGCCTCTGGTAGAACTATGGATGTCCTTGGGTTTATTGGAGAAGGCAGAGTGCCTGGATGCAGGTCCCAGCCTCACCCTGCCTGGCCACAACCCAGGGCAAGCAACCTGCGTTCTGTGTCCCAGTTTTGTTATACAGAAAATGGGAATGGCAGTGCCTTGAGGTAGTACCTCTGTTGCCCAGGATGGAGTGCAGTGGTGCAATCATAGCTCACTGCAGCCTCCACCTCCTGGCTCAAGCAATCCTCCCACTTCAGCCTTCCAAGCAGCTGGGACTACAGGCAAGTGCCACAATGCCAGGCTAATTTTAAAATTATTTGTAGAGACGGGGTCTCACTGTGTTGCTCAAGCTGGTCTTGAGCTCCTGGGCTCAGGCAATCCACCACCTAGGCAAAGTGCTGAGATGACACGTGTGAGCCACTGTACCTGCTGGCCCACATTTGTCAACTGTATTAAACATGTGCTTTGTTGATCCAGAATCAGATAAGACATGACCGCCCACAGCTCATGGTGAAGGTGGGGAAAGGAAAAGCCATGTCGGGCCCCATGATCATGGTCACATTTTCCGGCCCAAGTGAAAACAGCATGAAGCGGGGGTGGGGAAAGAACGGCAGTGGGTGGCCCTCAACAGCTTTCAAGAGATACCAGGAAAGCATCTCTCTGGGGCTACAGGAGGCTTTCCTCAACTTTTCCGTTTTCCCTGCAGTAGGGGCCCCTCCTGCCCACCTGCCATCATTGCCCCTCGGTGCCCCACCTGTCACCCTTTCCTTGCCATCCCGGTCCCAGCACTCCTTGCGAGCCCTCAGCCGCAGAGCCTGGTTCTGCCTGATGACAGTGGCCTGAATAATCTCCACGACCTCCACTTCCTTCCGGGGTATGTACGTGCCTGGGGAGGGAAGAGGACGTGGAAGGTGATGGTCAGAAGGTATCAGGGCTATGGCAGGAAGGCAGGGAGCCCCTGACCCCTACTTAGGCTCCGCGGAGACAGAACTTACCAGGTCCCTCAAAGAGCCACTCATCTCCGGCCACCACTTTGTCTCCATCTTTATCCTCAAAATCGAGCAGCGCCTTCAGATGGAGGGCAGTGTTGGGCAGAACCACCTGCAGGGGTGTGATGTCCTAGTGGGGGAAGAAGGTGGGGGACACAGAAAAGTCAGTGCTGTGAAATCAGGGCCACGCCTGATGCTCTGGAGGCAGGTCCACAGCATCCATCTCTGCATGTCCTGAAATAAGACCGGGGTAGAGGCCAGGTGTGGTGGCTCTCGCCTGTCAGCCCAGCACTTCGGGAGGCTGAGGTAGGAGGATCACTTGAGTGCAGACATTCAAGACCAGCCTGGACAACATAGCAAGTCCCCATCTCTACAAAAAAAAAATTTAGCCGGGCATGGTGGTACACACCTGTAGTCCCAGCTACTCGGGAGGCTGAGGCGGGAGGATCACTTGAGCCCAGGAGGTTAAAGCTTCAGTGAGCTACGATTGTACCACTGCAATCCAGCCTGTCTCTTTTGAGACAGAGCAAGACCCTGTCTCAAAAAATAGTAATAATAAAAGATCAGGAGACATGGCCAAGGTCACACAGGTAGTGAGAAACAGAATCAAGACTTGAACTCTAGTCTTGAGTGAAGCCTGTCCTGCGCCCGACTCTGATGAGGCTGGTCCCAGGCTGGAGGAGCGGGCAGAGTGACTCCACTCCACCCACTGGCCGCACACCGGCTAGAGAGTAGGGTGGAGGCTTGCTGCTCTGAGCGCCTTTCCCGGCTCACCTCCTTACTGCAGGGCACCCTGGTTGTGGTGGCGAGAACATATCCCCTCTATGAAGTTTAAGTTCCAGCAGGGTGATAACATACAGATGCCAACCATTCTGTCCCAGCAGACTATAGATACTCTCAGGGTAAGAGGTTCTTCAGGTGTTCAGATGAAGGAAAAGTTAGAGAAGGCCCTTTGAACTGAAACTGGGGCTCAAAGGAAGAGCTGGCTTTTTTTGAGGGGGGGACAAGGTCTCTCTGTGTCATCCAGATCCAGGCTGGACTGCAGTGGTATAACCATGGCTCACAGCAGCCTCAACCTTCCAGGCTCATGTGATCCTCCCGCCTCAGCCTCCTGAGTAGCTGGGATCACAAGTGTGTGTTACTACTCCCAGCTAATTTTTTTTTTTTGAGACAGAGTCTTGCTTTGTCACCCAGGCTGGAGTGCAGTAGCATGATATCAGCTCACTGTAACTTCTGCCTCCAGGTTCAAGGGATTCTCACGCCTCAGCCTTCTGAGTAGCTGAGATCACAGGTGCACGCCACCACACCTGGCTAACTGTTGTATGTTTCATAGCGATGGCGTTTCGCCATGTTGGCCAGGCTGGTCTTGAACTTCTGACCTCAAATATTCTGCCCACCTCAGCCTCCCAAAGTGCTGAGATTACAGGCATGAGCCACCGTGCCCGGCCGAGTGTATTCTTTAAAATGAAAGTTTAGGCAGGGCGTGGTGGCTCAAGCCTCTCATCCCAGAATTTCGGGAGAACAAGGTCGAGGGATCATTTGAGCCCAGGAGGTCGAGGCTGAGTGAGCTATGATCATGCCACTGCACTCCGGTCTAGGCAACAGGAGGAGACCCAGTCTCAATTTAAAAAAAAAGGTACAAAAATCCCTATATACTCTTCACGTGGATTCCTTAAGGGGTATCATCATTCTTCATTTTCTCTCTACACACACGCTTCTTCCCCAAAACTGTCTGTACCTAAGTGGACATGAATGTCTCTAAAAGCTCCCCCAGGTCCTGCCATTATGCATTCAGGACCAAGCGGCACAGGTTAGTAAAGTCAGTAAAAAAGCATTGAATGGCCAGAAGGTAAAGATGGGAGAACAGGTAAGGGAATGAAGGTGGGACGCTCACCTGCTCAGGCCCAGGCCTAACGCCAAGGGGGACAAGAGGCTGCCTGCAGGTTCAGGCCTGTGTGACGGCTTCTCCTAGAACAGGTACAGCCCAGGCCTGGGCTTGTCACTGCTGCTTTGCCACTGCCCACCAGTGTCTGGCACTGGGTGAATGAAGGGCTCAACCTTGGCACACGTTATTTAATGCCAGACTGGCTGGGCACTTCTGGCAAGCACTGGAGCCTGGGAAATTAGCGGACGAGATGGGCTGACAGTTCTCAGAAAAGAGGCAAGCGTGTTTGGGGCATGTGTGCAGGACTGGAGGTGAGTGAAGTACAGGGAGTCAATTCCACCCCTGGTGAGAGCCGGCAAGTGTCTCTGCCCACCCCTCCCACTGCCCAGGTTTGTTTTCCCTTTAGAAGGCAGTACAGGCCGGGCGCAGTGTCTCACGCCTGTAATTCCAGCACTTTGGGAGGCCAAAGAGGGCAGATCACCTGAGGTCAGGAGTTTGAGACCAGCCTGGCCAACATGGTGAAACCCTGTTTTTACCAAAACTACAAAAATTAGCCGGATGTGGTGGCAGGTGCCTGTAATCCCAGCTACTCGGGAGGCTGAGGCAGAAGAATCACTTGAACCCAGGAGGTGGAGGTGGCAGTGAGCTGAGATAACGCCATTGCACTCCAGCCTGGGTGACAAGAGTGAAATGCCACCTAAAAAAAAAAAAAAAAAAAAATTAACAGCATTTTGAAAAAAATGTTAAAAAAAAAAAAAAAAGGCAGTCCAGAGCCCGAGGCAGGTGGAGCACAGGTAGGGTAGGGCAGAGGGAGTGAGGAAGTCGGTACCTTTTCCAGCACCTCCCCCTGGATACAGGGGGGAAAGGGTCCTGGGCCAGCCTGATCTCGAGGTCAGCATGGCGAAGCCGAACTTGCCCTGTGACATCAAACAGCACCGAGCCCTGGGCATCCCGCGACACAGGGTTGGCCACTGTGCAGTAGTGGCGTGGGGGGACGGTCACCATGCGCATGGGGGCAAACAGTACCCTGCAGGGAGATGAGAAGAGGTGTGAGGCATGAGGACCTGGGACCAGGTCTCCACTACCACAGGGGACACCGAATGAGAGAAACCTCTCTATCACCCAAGTGAGGGCCACTCCTGCTTAGAACAGGGAGGAAGAAAAGGATGATCATGCCAGCCAGACCAATGGGCCCCCACAGCCCCGAGTCTCCCCCACAGCCCCGAGTCTCCCGACAGCCCCAGACTCCCCCACAGCCCCCAGTCTCCCACATAGCCCTGAGTCTCCCCCAACACCCACCTCTCATTGTCCTGCCGGATGTAGGTCTTTGGCCCAACCTCCACACGGGACACGTTGCTGTTCTGGTCCAGCACGTGGATGTAGTGGTATGGGGGGGATGCGGATGATGAACTCTTCAGTTGCCATGGTGACTCCTAAGCCCAGAGCTCACCAGAAGATGACTGGCAGGTAAGGGAGAGGATACAGGATGAGCCTGGGGAGCCTGGGCTGGGGCTGGCATGAGTCTGGAGACAGGCCCTTGGTGGGATACGGCCCTACCTCCTCCAGCCAGGCCACTGCACCCTTCCCTGTCCATATGCACATGCCCACTGCTCCCTGTCTTCACCCAACCCAAGATGACACAGCCCATCCTGACCACACCTTTGCCAAGAACTGCTTGATGCAGTGAGCCACAGAGGCCCAGGCTTCCTTGTCCATTCCGTTCCCTCACTCCCATCAACTACTTCCCCCTATGCTGCTACCAGCACTGCAAAGGGCTGCAGATCAAGGCACTCCCAGTCCCCAAGGTGGAGAAATACAGCAAGCTGGGAGAGTGGGGCGCCACGGAGACAGTGACGTGGCCTTGACCAGCATGCAACGGGCAGTGACTCTGAGGAGCTGTCTGGCTCCTCCGGGGGGCAGGGGCAGGCTTTGAGAATCCTGAGGCCTCAGCTATATTCAAACATCAGCCCACAGCCAAAGAATATTTGTATGCCTCAGGTAGTGCAGTGGCTCGAATTCGGCCATAACAAACAAACAAAAGGAAATGTTTGCATGAGCTGTGTCTACACCCCCGCCCCCGTTCCTACACTTTCAGTAATGCTGGGGTGAATGAGAAGACCTGGTCCACCGCTCATAGAAGGGATCCCAGATGGAACTGAGGCTTCCACAGGACCAACTGCATTAGTAACCCTGCAAATCACTCTCATCCGTTCCCCCCCAGTTCTCTCACCCTCAGCTCCCGCAGTTGTGAGCAAGGGTGGGGTGGAGAGGAAGGAGAAGGGGGATAATTATCATATTCCACCCATCCCGTCCACCTGCTTCTGAATCCTGAGTGGAGTGCCACATGCACTGCCTAAGCCCCATCCCTGCCCCCAGCACCCCTTGGACTTTGGACATGTCCCTTTGAGTCACACAAATGGAACCATTTACTAGGTATTCCAGAGCCTCATCCTTAAGAGACTCAGGTCAGGCTTCTTTATTTTTTGAGACAGGGTCTCATTCTGTTGCCCAGGCTAGAGTGCAGTGGTATAATCATAGCTCACAAAAGCCACAAACTCCTGGCCTCAAGCAATCCTCTAGCCTCAGCCTCCTGAATAGCTAAGACTACAGGTGCACGCCACCATGTCTTTTTTTTTTTGGAGAGATGAGGTCTCATTATGTTGCCCAGGCTGGTCTCGAACTCCTGGCTGGCTCGCCTCTGCCTCCCAAAGTGCTGGGATTACAGGTGTGAGCCACTGCACCCAGCCGATGAGGAGGCTCTTTTGTCTGGTTGTGGCCTCAAAAATGTCTGGCCAGGTGCAGTGGCTCATGCCTGTAATCCCAGCATTATGGGAGGCAGAGTGAGATTGCCACAAAAAAGTGGCTTCTCATCAATTCCACCATCTGCCCAGCCTCCCACCCCCAGGTGAGAAATGCAAGGGGAAGAAGGGAGTGGCCTGGCCAAGGAAAAATAGGCAGGAGCCATGAATTACAGAAGAAAGGCTGGATACAGCCCAAGAGAAGAGTTATACTTGAGTCCTACAATCTGTAAAATTTCAACTTTTTGTTTAGAAATTGTGAGTCTTCACAAAATCCCAATTCCTGCTTCACTTGAAGAATTAGAAGACTAGCAACACAGCCTACAGTCAAGCCTCAGCCACCCCTTCAGATGGAACACAAGCTTCCCCACCTACCACAGTCCCCATCACCCCATACTGCCTTATGGCCACACCATTGCACTGCCCCCCCTTGTTTAAAAACCCTTTAACTCAGCAGTGTCCAATGGAAACTTCTACAATGAGGGAAATATTCTAAATCTGTGCTGTCTTTGGACTAACCATATCCACATGTGGCTCCTGAACACTTAAATGTGGCTAGCGGCTGGGCACGGTGGCTCATGCCTGTAATCACAGCATTTTGGGAGGCCGAGGAGGGTAGATCATCTGAGGCTGGGAGTTTGAGACCAGCCTGGCCAACATGGTCTCTACTAAAGACATGGTCTCTACTAGAGACATGGCCAACCCTGTCTCTACTAAAAATACAAAAATTAGCTGGGCATGGTGGCACACGCCTGTAATCCCAGCTACTTGGGAGGCTGAGGCAGGAGAATTGCTTGAACCCTGGAGACAGAGGCTGCAGTGAGCAGAGATCTCATCACTGCACTCTAGCTCTGGGAGACAAAGCAATACTCCATCTTGGAAAAAATAAATAAATAAAATGTGGCTAATACATCTGAGGAACTAAATTTTTAAATTATTTTTTGAGACGAGGTCTTGTACTGTTGCCCAGGCAGGAGTGCAGTGGCACAAACATGGCTCACTGCAGCCTTAAGCTCCAGGCTCAAGTGATCCTCCCACCTCAGCCTCCCAATTAGCTGGGATTACAGGTACATACCACCAGGCCTAGCTAATTTTTTCTTTTTTTTTCTTTTTTTTTTTTTTTTTTTTTTTGCAGAAATGAGATCCTGCTATGTTGCCTAGGCTGGTCTCGAACTCCTGGTCTCAAGCAATCCTCCCGCCTCAGCTGCCTAAAGTGCTGGGATTAGAGGTGTGAGCTACTGCACCCAGCTGATTTTAATTTAAATTGCCAAACATGTCTGGTTGATCTCATATTGGACAATGGAGTTCTAAATAGTTGAGACCCAGATAGGGACAATGAATCCTTCAAGGCCACACAGCAAGTTAGTGGTACTGTCGGGACTACAACGCCTGGTCCTGTCTTTCTAGAGAGGCATCACAGTCCTGTCATTAGGGGCACCCATTCTGAACCGGACTGCCAGGGCTTACAACTCTGATGGGCTATTTTCATGTTTTTATATTGTTTCCTTACTGCCTTGCCTCATTTTGAAAGAGGTTACAGTTTGGATGTTTTCCTGCCACACTCCACCTCATAGGCAGACTGCTGCTGGTTCTTTCATCTTGCAACTTTGTATGAGATCTGAACTTGATACTTTTCTGTTGCTCATTTTTGTTCAAAGTTACTTTCCCTTCATTTGTAGGAGGGCGACTTGTCTAATATCAGAGTTGCCACTTTTTTTTTTTTTTCTGAGACAAGTCTTGCTCTGTCGCACGGGCAGGAGTGTGGTGGCGCGAACTCGACTCACTGCAACCTCCACCTCCTGAGTTCAAGCGATTCTCCTACCTCAGCCCTGCCCCCGAGTAGGTGGGACTACAGGCACACACCACCATGCCTGGCTAATTTTTGTATTTTCAGTAGAGATGGGGTTTCACCATGTTGGTTAGGTTGGTCTCAAACTCCCCACCTTGTGATCCACCCGCCTCGGCCTCCCAAAGTGCTGGGATTACAGGCGTGAGCCACCACGCCCGGCCCTCCTCTCGCCACGCTTAAGGGGACCTTGTCTTTTCTTCCTATTGCCTGGTCCTGCTCAGCTTTGATTTCACTCCCCAGTTGCTCTACAATACTGGGCGCAGTTCTGGAAAGGCAACTTCCTAGAGTCCAGAAGGCTGGGACTGCCTGGATCTGGGCCTTTTTTGGGGGGGTTGGGGGACACGAGCGGGGGGATAAGGTCTCTTTGTTGCCCAGGCTGGAGTGCAGTGGTGTAATCATGGCTCACTGCAGCCTTGAACTCCTCAGCTCAAGGGACCATCTCAGCCTCCCAAGTAACTGGGACTGGAGGTACATACCACCACACCTAATTCTTACTTTTTTGTAGGTGTAAGGTCTTCATTGTCCAGGTTGGTCTCAAAATCCTAGCCTTAAGTCATCATCCAGCCTTAGCTTCCCAAAGCACTGGGATTACAGGTGGAGCCAGATGCCTGGATCTTGGCTCTCACCATTATGGGATTGGTGATCTTGGACAAGTCCCGTGACCACCCCGTGCCTATTTCCTCATCTACAAAATGAGAATGGATAACATCATCAACCGAGTTAGCACATAAAGCACTCGGAACGAGCCTGGCTCTTCATCCACACTGTCTGACTGCAGAACAGGGAAGAGTGCCTGAGGTCCAACTTTCCTATCCAGTGTGGGATCTAGGGAATGTAACCAGTGCAGGGGGCTCCCCCACCTGACCTGCCATGCTGGTTTAAGCCTCGGTTGTTTACTGGTCAGTGGCAAGTCTTGTTTCGCCCCAGCTGCAGAGATGAAACAGCAAGTAGGGGCTTCACTGCCAAGCGAAGCTTTTCCACTGCTCCCTTGGTGCGTTCTCTGCAGGGCAGAAACCTGGCCAGGAAACCAGATGGAAAAAGAGGAAGGGCTGGGGCTCTGAGCGGAGGTACGGACAGGGCTCTGAGGCCCCCCCAGGGAAGATCTGAACTCTAGAGGGCCGTGCAAGGTTGGAAGCGGGCTCTGGGAACAGCCTCCATTGGCTCATTGACTGATGACCGCTCCCCACCATACCCCCCACAGCTGAGGCCTCTCCACCATCTGCTGCCCCAGCTGGGCCCAGTCAGGGGGGCTGAGTGCCTCGCCCAGCTCAGCCCGGTGACTCAGCAAGTCATCCTCACGGCTGGACTCCTGCCGTGTTCTTAGGCCAAGCCCTCGCCAACTGCCCCTGCATCAGCACTGGGACCCCACCTCGCCTCCCTGACCACCCGCCTGCCATACCCTAAACCTGGGCCTTCTGCCTAGACCACCTGCCAGGTTCAGCCAGGACAGCTCTTGCCTTCTACCCTCGCCATCCATAGAGGTGAGCCACGGAAACCCTTTGACTCAGCAGCACATTCCTGACAAGTCTCAGATTTAGGTTTTTGTAGTTTCCTTCCAGATGACATGCGCAGTTAGAGCATCTTACTTCCAATAGATCAGGGCCCTCTAAAGACAATGGCATGGATTGTGTTGACCTTTGAAAGGTTCTGCCCAGCCCTCAGGCTTGGCCCCAACTCCCCAAATCCACTCACCCACCCATCTCCCTTCAGTCCCTGCTTCTGAGACCTGCCCTAGTTGAGTCTCAGTGTAGACACCAGTCCTGCCTGATCACATCTCCCTCACGTGTCGTGAGGCTCCTGCAAGAACCACAACCAGCTTTCACCCAAAATCCCACCAGGGTCTCTCCCACCATGAGGCTACATGGGCAGAGAACTAAATAGCCTGTCCAAAGCAGAAACCAGGTTCATCATCTAGTTAAAAGAGGGGCTCTTGGCTGAGCAGGGTGGCTCACACCTGTAATCACAATACTTTGGGAGGCCGAGGGTGGGAGGATGGCTTGAGGCCAGGAGTTCAAGACCAGCTTGGGCAACATAGCAAGGCCCTCTTTTCTCTTAAAAAAAAAAAAGAGTAAACTGGATCACAGACACTTGACTCAAAAGTAAACTTCTTCTACTTACAGTAAAACTTAATAAATAGTCATGAGTCACTACTTCCCAGAGAGCTTCAGGGTCAACCGTGAGTAGCCGATACAATGAGTCTTCTTTTTTTTTTTTTTTAAGACAGACTTTCACTGTCACCCAAGCTGGCGTGCAGTGGCACGATCTCGGCTCACTGCAACGTCCACCTACCTCCCGGATTCAAGCAATTCTCATGCCTCAGCCTCCCAGTAGCTGGAATTACAGGCACATGCCACCAAGCCTGGCTAATTCTTTGTATTTTAGTAGAGATGGGGTTTCACCATGCCACCCCCAGGGTGGTCTCAAACTCCTGAGCTCAGGCAATCTGCCTGCCTCGGCCTCCCAAAGTGCTAGGATTACAGGCGTGAGCCACCACACTTGGCCCATAGTGAGTCTTAACTAGCAATTGACCAAGTGACCACACTGCCTACGGCGTCTGCAGTGAGCAGAGTGGCACCACCTGGAGGCTTGTTATCAATGCAGCCCCACCCCAAAGCCACTGAATCCTGGGCATTATAACTTGACCCCCCCAATGACTTGCACACACATTAAATTCCGAGCAGCTCTGGTCTAACGCGGAGACTCATGGCCCAGGCTGCACACTAGTCATCCGGAAATTTTTTTTTTTTTTGAGATAGAGTTCCGCTCTTGTTGCCCAGACTGGAGTGCAATGGCACCATCTTGGCTCACTGCAACCTACGCCTCCTGGGTTCGAGCAATTCTCCTGCCTCAGCCTCCCAAGTAGCTGGGATTACAGGCATACACCACCACACCCAGGCTAATTTCCTATTTCTCTTTTAGTAGAGACGGGGTTTCACCATGTTGGTCAGGCTGGTCTCGTACTCCTGACCTCAAGTGATCCACCCACCTCGACCTCCCAAAGGGCTGCAGTGCCCGGCCTTCTGGAGATCTTTTTTAAAGCCATCCATCTCTGGTGATTCTGTTCAATTGGACTGGGTGAGGTTCAAGCACGCAATTTAAAAAAGTTATCCCCTCTGACTCTTAATACACAGCCAGGATTGAGAGCCAGTGAGAAAATGTCATTCCAGCAGTTTTGAGCACTGGCAGCATGCTCCTGGGCCACTTACTAGCCTCTGAGCCTTCCTCTCCAGTGAAGTGAGAATAAAAGTGACCATTGACCAGGCTTGGTGGTTCACGCCTGTAATCCCAGCACTTTGGGAGGCCAAGGTGGGAAGATCTTGGCCTACCTTAAGGCTAGGAGTTCAAGACCAGCCTGGGCAACATAGGGAGACCCCGTAACTATGAAAAATCATAAAAAATACTAGCTAGGTGTGGTGGCACACCTGTGGTCCCTGCTGCTTTGGAGGCTGAGGTGGGAGGATCGCCGGTGCCTGGAAGGTCAAGGCTGCAGTGAACCGTGAATGGAGCTCACGAGTGCACTCTAACCTGGGCAACAGAGTGCATGCACTCTCTATGCACTTATTGAGACCATCTCAAAAAAAAAAAGAAAAAGGAAAAAAGTGACTGCTTTCTGAAATCAGAGGTATTAGAGGATAGAGGGTCTCTGATGCACAGTAGGAACTGGAAGGAGGATAAAGATCTGTTCGAGGCTGGGCATGGTGGCTGTGATCCCAGCACATTTGGAGGCCGAGGTGGGCAGATTGCCTGAGGTCAGGAGTTTGAGACCAGCCTGGCCAACGTGGTAAAACCCTGTCCCTACTAAAAATACAAAACATTGGCTAGGTGTGGTAGTGGGCACCTGTAGTCCCAGCTACTCAGGAGGCTGAGGCAGGAGAACTGCTTGAACCCAGGAGGCAGAGGTCGCAGTGAGCTGAGATTGCCCCACTGCACTCCAGCCTGGGCGACAGACGGAGACTGTTGTCTCAAAAACAAAAACACACAGCTCCGATTGCAGGCTGCTCATCAAGGGCAGGGAACTGTACTTATTCTCCTCCAGCCCATTCCCTTACCCAGGTCCAAGCAGCCTCCTCTTGTGCCCAACCCAGAGCTCTTGGTCCGGGCGATCTAGAGGTTGGAGGTGAGGTTGGTGACCCAGCCCTGTCCCCAGACCTCCCACAGCTTCAGGTTCAGGAAAAGGCACGTAAAATTTGGTATAAACAGGAACACAACTTCATGGAGTTTCTCCTTGCTGATTTAAGTTAAATATTCTAGTCTATTTAGAGAATGAGTCACATGACTCAGGAATTGCCAACAGCTTATTTTCACCTAGTGACTTCCTGGTTTACCCGCTTTAGGAGATCATTAATGGAAATTGAGAATCTGTCTCACATAAATTGCCTTTTTAAAAAGCCACACAGTTTTAGGAACTTCTCTTCCCAAGGAAATCGTATCTGAGCTCCAGCCCAACTGGGCCACTTTGTGGGAGGGGGAACAGCCTGGTGGCCTTCAGGAGGTGAGGGGGGAGACAGAACAGCTCAGCCAGCCCAGACCTCCACTTGTTCTCCCTCCCCCCATTCCTGCCAATTAACACCAGTCACCAGAGGCAAGAACCAACTAGATCAGATACGACCCAGGAACCAAGCTTCAGAATCCCTCATCTACAGCAATATTTTCTAAACCTGCCTAATCGTAGGACTGAGCTGGAATTTTTTTTTTTTTTAAAAAGAACAAAACCCACACACACAAAACAGAGACGGAGGTCTCCCCATGTAGCTCAGGCTGGTCTGCAACTCCTGGCCTCAAGCCATCCTCCCACCTGGGCCTCCCAAAGTGCTGGGATTACAGGCCTGAGTCACCATGCCCAGCCCTGGGCTGGAATTCTTAACCCCACTCTGGCTGCTTTTTGCAGGCCTCGATTCTGACCCACTGGGTCTAGGTTTCTGGGAGACAGCCTCTGGACCCTGTGTTCTAGGCAAATGCCCCCAAGTAACAGCTCCCACTTACCATGAGCTTAATCTGTGTCAGGCAGTGTTAAGTGCCCTCAATTAACTCATGTTATCCTCACAAGAGCCTGAAAGTTAAGAAACTTGCCCAAGAGCACGCAGTTCTCAAAGGATGAAGCTGAAAGTGCGCTCTGGGCATCATGACTGCAGAGACCACAAACCAGGAGGCAGTGGCTTCTCAGGCAGAAACAGGAAGATTCTAAACCGAGAAGAAGGATTAGAGGACCTGGGTGGGGCTGGGTACTTTCCCAGATGGTGCCAATGGCAGTTCAAAGGTGAGCGTTTTCTGTAACCCGGGCCAGTGCCTAGCCTCTGTTCCCCCAGAACCTGGGAGGGCAGCACCCAAGGTAACCTGAGCACCCCATTACCTTGGAGGGCTGTCTCTGGGCCACCCACTCAAGGTGGCCTCCCTACCCGCTCAAGGCTACAGAGGGCTGTCCTGTCCAAACAGCCACACCCCAGGGGCCAACCCAGTGTTGTGTGTGCCAAGGGAGTTTCTGGGAGAGCTGCCTGATACCCCACGTGACAGCCGGCCTTTCCCCCCATCACCCAGAGGTTACCTAGGCAAGGAGCAGGGGACACAGGAGCCATCAGCCTCACTATCACCTCCACCCAAGGGACTGCTCTAAGATCACCAGAATCTCAGTCTGGTGGGTACAGCTAAGCATCCTCCCAAAAAGGGAAAGAACCTTGGTTACCAAATTCTGTGCCTTCTGGAAATCACTCTAATGACTTCCCGAATGATCGGCTGAGGCCAACATCTAACCCAGCCCTGCATGGGGCAGTAGGAAAGCCTCCTCTGTCAGAGTTAAGGGGCCTGAATGTGGACAGGTCACATTCTTGGGGCTCAAGGTGACAGGCCAGAGCCCAGGTCCCCAGGACAGTGCAGGGGGAGTAGAGCAAGCACCCATCTAGCTCTGAGATGGGGTCTGAATGGACCTATGAGGTTGCCCACCTGACGTCCCATGTGGAACCCTGAAGTCAGAGGCCTGAGAGTTGCAGGGCAGCGGGGGACAGTGTCGGTGAGTTAATCTACCTTTACTTCAAAACCCAGAAAACTCCAATTACTGGAAAGTGAAACCTCCCAAAGCCAAGCCACCGCCCATCCGCCTTCCCTACTCTGATTCAGGTTTTCCCTGCCCCCCCCAGCAGAAGCAAGCCCCTTGAAAACAGGACAGGGTTAAGAGAGCCTTAAGGGATATAAAGATCTACCTGATTTGAGGTTTGGGGGGGGGGCCAGTACACGTACTCACATCTACGAGTGCGGCTAGCTGCAAAACATGCCTGAGATGGGGAACTCTGACCCAGCCCTGGGGATCACTTCCCGGCAAGCCAAGCCAGGCCTCGCCCAGGGGTGGGGCTTGGGAGTTAAAGGGCCCTTGCAGCTGGTTCTCATTTTGTCCTCTAGGCTGTCTCTGCTGTAGCTGAAGGCACACCGCTCCCTGCCCGCTCATCAGTTTCTGCCTTGGAGCCAGCTGGTGGCACTGGGATGTGGCTGGGAGGGGCTGGGGGAGCCCGAGACAGGGCAGGTGCTGACTGAGCGTGCCTCTGCCCATCTGGCTTTCATTTTCCAATCTGAGTGAATGTAATTCTGCCTCTCCCTTTAAGTGGGGCCAAACTGTTGAGGTTCCAGCTATAGCCACTCCTCTTAAGAGATGATAGCTCTGCATCTTTTATTTCAGACTCAGAAAATTCAGTCCCGGTCTCCAAATAGGTGTTCAATAGAAAACACGCACACGCACTCGCGCGCAAACACACACACACACACTCTCTTCCTCTTACACACACACACACACACACACATACTCTCTCTCTTTTCTCTCTCTCCCTCTTTCCCTCTTTCCCAAACATGCTGTTTGGGAGCTTGGGGTTTCTCTCTCTTCCCAAGTTTCTCAGCGTCTGGGCTGGGGAAGGAGTGCCCAGGCCCCAGCAGGTACAGACGCTGAACCCTACAGGCAGGAGCAGCAGCAGTCAGTATTTCCGCTGCCGAGGGAAGAGACTGCTCCCTGAGGATCGGAGTGGGGGGCTGGTGGGGCTGGGGTCCTCCGAATCCAGGCTGAAGAGGTCCCTCCCAGTACGAAGGATCTGCTCCTCCAGTTTCTTGTGTCGCTTCATGTCCGAGAGCACCTTGTCCATGCGGGCCTCCCGTTTCTGGCTCCGGGCTGAGCTTCCTGGAGGAGAAGGTAAGATACATGGAAGGGATGTGGAGGCGGTGTGCACCAGACCTGCCTGAACCTCACTCATCACTTGGGGGAGCTAGTTTAAACATGCAGGTCCCCCAGGCCTCTGTCTGAGAGGACCTGAGGTTCAGGGTTGGGCCTCAGAAAGGGTGAGTGGCGAAGGTCTTGAATGACAGGATGACACGAGCAATGTGAAGAGCAAGGAGGACCATACAGGGGAGGAGGACGGCAAGGGTAAAGGCCCAGGACAAGAACAGAGTTTTGTTCAGAGAAAAGTGCAGAGAGCTGGCACTCATGCTCCTCCCCTGGCAAGATGGAATCCCTTGGAAAATTTTAAGTAGAAAAGTGACACGATTTATGGTCGGGTGCAGGGGCTCACGCCTGTAATTTCAGCACTTTGGGAGGGCGAGGCGGGCAGATCACTTGAGGTCAGGAGTTCAAGACAGCCGGGCCAACATGGCAAGACCCCATCTCTACTAAAAATTACAAAAATTAGCTAGGCGTGTTGGCATGTGCCTGTAATCCCAGCTACTCAGGAGGCTGACGCAGGAGAATCATTTGAACCCAGGAGGCGGAAGTTGCAGTGGGCTGAGATCGTGCCACTGCACTATAGTCTGGGTGAGAGAGACTTCGTCTCAAAAAAAAAAAAAAAAAAAAAAAAAGGTGACACGATTTATGTTTTAAAAGGATCATCTGAATTGCAGAAACTGGAAGCAGAGAGCCCAGTTAGGAGCTACTACAACTATCCAGGAAGAAAGATGGTGGCTTGGATGGGGACGTGGTGTTGAAAGTGGAGAGTAGCAGAGGTACTTGGAATGTACATCTTGTAGTTAGCAAGACTTGCTGTTGGTGTGAAAGTGCAGGTAAGACAGAGAAATCAAGAATGGCTGTAGGCTGGGTGCGGTGACTCATGCCTGTAATCTCAGCATTTTGGGAGACTGAGGCGGATAGATCACTTGAGCCCAAGAGTTTGAGGCCAACCAGTCTGGGCAACATAGCAAGACCCCCGTCTCTCCAAAAAAAAAAAAAAAAAAGAAAAGAAAAAAGGCATGACTCTGAGGGTAAATTCTAGAAAGGCATGTGGGGTGGGGAAATGGGGTCACTGGTGTGATTAAAGACGTACATGGTAGTAGAGGAATGCAAGCTACCTAATACTGAAAGGCCAGGACCTGGACTTCTGGGAATGGGAAACATAACAGAATTATTTGTAATTTTCCAGAATCAATGACTAGTTTTTTTTTTTTTAAGCAATTATCTGTAATTGTCTTTTTTTTTTTTTTTGAGACGGAGTCTCAGTGGCCCAGGCTGGAGTGCAGCGGCGTGATCTCGGGTCACCGAAACCTCCACCTCCCAGGCTCAAGCTGTGAGGCAATTCCGCCTCTCCAGTAGCTGGGATTACAGGCGCTGGCTACAACCGGCTAGTTTTTTGTATTATAACCGTCTCTTAAAGGAAGACAAGGGGCTGGGCGCAGTGGCTCACGCCTGTAATCCCAGCACTTTGGGAGGCGGACGTGGGTGGGTCACGAGGTCAGGAGTTAAGAGACCAGTCTGGCCAACATGGTGAAACCCGGCGTGGTGGCTCGCTTCTGTAATCCCAACTACTTGGAGGCTGAGGCAGGAGAATTGCTTGAACCTGGAAGGTGGAGGTTGCAGTGAGCTGAGATCGTGCCATTGCACTCTAGCCTGGGCGACAAGAGCAAGACTCTGTCTTAAAAAAAAAAAAGGAAGACGAGTCATAAAGATGGTGCTACTGGTGAATGCTCTCTCCTGTAGCTGAAGTTGTGTAGCAGCTGAGGCAGCAAGCAAAGGCCTCTAGGGGAGCCGATCTGGGGTAGCCGAAGCCCTTCACCTCCCCAACCTTCCCCTCTCCTTTGTACCTGGGGTGCGTCTCCGGTCAATCAGGGAGTCCTTCGGTGTCACTGGCTCATCATCAAAATCAAATTCCGTGGGCATGTGTGGTCTGGGACAGGTGAACAGAGTGGAGAGTGAGGGCGGTCCTCCCCTACAACCCACACGTGTGCTTCTCCCCTGCCCACTCCTCCTCCCTCGCTGGCTTCCCTCCCTCCGCTTTCCAGGCTCCTGGGTCCCACATTTTCCCCTCCCTCCTTCCTCCTGCCATCAGGGGATCGGCCCCGGGACAAGGTGTAAGGGTGTGCCTTTACTTTTCCTCTTCCTCTTCTTTGGCCTCCGGCTCCTCATCGGATCTCTCCTCTTCGCTCTGGGCCTCGGGCGTGGGCGGCCGGCGGGGCAGGATCCCTGCTTGCAGCTCCAGGGTACCGTGGGCGGCCAGCAGTTCATAGAGCCGCTGGATTTCGGAGGGCTGGGGCATCCAGGGCTGTCCATCCGCGGGCAGCTCCACCTCCTCGTCGCTGCAGGGCACACACCAGTCCTCGGAGTCCCCCTGGGCGGGCTCTTCCCCACTGGCGCTGGGGACTTCTCCCTGCGCCTCCTCGCCCCCGGACCCCTCACGCTCGGTCTCCTCTCGGCCTCCTTCTCTCTCGTCCTCAGCCTTAGCGGCCGAGGCGGAGGGGCCTCCGGTATCCTCCACGGCCAGAGCCTGGAGGCCGGAGGTCACTTCCCCTTCTTCAGACAGAGGCGCCGCCGTGGTGGCCGCAGTGTCTCCATGGCCCCGGGCAAGAGACATAGGGCCCTAGAGCAGGGACCCTGCGACGACAGATGCTGGAGTCCGAAGCCAGGGTCCCCCAGGGATCGGGATCCCCCGGGGGTTCGGGACCGTCTTCAGCCAATCAGGATCCCGCAGGGAACTCCGCGGCCAGACCGCCCGTCCCCGGGAGGGGGCGCTCAGTCCCCGCCAAGGACCCCGCCCCGGGTATCGAGGTCCGGTACTCTGACACTCCCGGGGCCCGCAGAAACCACTTTCCGAGCCCGAGAAGAGGAAGAGAAGGGCGGGCCACTCTTTTCGCTTCCACGCCGCCCCTCTCCACACCTGGACGCGGCGCCCTCTCCCCAGACCTCGCAGGTTGTAGGCCGCGTCAATTCAGCTACCGTACGCACCTGGAGCTAAGACCCGCCTCCCCGGGCTGCGCAGGGTCACAGTACGCAGGCGCACAGAAATGGCGCGGGAGGCTCCGCTCCAGTCAAGGCTACTTGAAGAGGAAAGCGAGGGAAGGCTTGCACATGCGCGGGTAGGCGCGCAGGCTTCAGCCCATAGTAAAGATGGCCACCGGGGCGGCGCATGCGCATATCACACACACAAAAAAGGTTCTGCAGGAAGAGAGGCAGCACCGCCTCGCCGGCGGGACAAACACAGAAACCAACCGAGACTGGAGGCGAGTCTCATGCAGTCTCCGTTTATTGGTGTTTCAGACTCATGCAACATCCGGCATACAAAAAGGGATAAATCGATTTGATATATTCTTTTTTTTTTTTTTTTTAAAGAATTTTAGTTTCTTTTTCCCCCAGACTTTTTTTTTTAGGAAAAAAAAAAAAAACCCCGCCAAATCTGAACCATGCTGTAGCTCGGTCCCCGCCTCCTCAGCGGGCTGTCTCGTGCAACAAACCTCCCCCATCATCTTAGAAAATAATTATAGAGCTCCCCGCCCCGCCCCCCGCTCCTGCCAGTAGGAGCTTTGGTCCTATTTTTTTGGGTTCTTTCGTTACGAAACACGTGAAGGAATCTAGCCCGACACCTTCAAGAAAAACTCGCAGACTGGGGTTGAAAAGCCCAGGTGGGCGAGTCAACTCCAGCTGACCTGGGAAGGGTCAGTGCCTTGTCCCCTCCCTTCTCCCCTGCGCGCGTTCGGAACCAGTGCTCGCCACCCTCGCCGAAGTCCCCACACGAGGCCCGGCTTGCCAGCTCTGCGACCTGCAAGGCACCCTTGGGTGTCTGAGCCTGGGCGGTCCCAGCGGAGAACAGTCGGAGCCCGGGTGGGGAGCCCTCTCCCAGCACTGCTCCCCACCCCCCAGCCTGATCTAAGTGCCGTCATTTTTGCAGAGGAAACGGTGCCGGGAGGGTGGAAAGAGGATGCCTTAGGCGAGATAAGGAGGCAGGAAGAGGAAGGGGGTGGGAAGTGGAGAGGGAAGGGGAGATGATCAAGAAGGGAAGGAAGAGAGGACTTGGGGGTGGAGAGGATGCCAAGACAATGAAAGTTGGGAGGAGGCGGCCAGGGTGGAGGTCCAGAGAATTTGAGAGGCTGGAAGTGCAGGGAGGCCAGCCGGGAGAGATGCAGGGAGGCTGAGAGCGAAGAGTTGGGGGAGGTGTTCAGGGAGGTTTCCAGAGTGCAGGGAGGTTTCCGGAAGTGCAGGGATAGGGGCCAGGAGGCTGGAGGGGATGCAGGCAGAAGTGCAGGCAGGTTGGAACCAGTGCAGGGATGAGGGGAGGCCTACAGTTGGCAGAAGAGCCTGGCAAGATGCAGGAGCAGGACAGAAGCTGTAAACAAGGCCGCTCAGGCTCCCTTGGTCCTTAGGGGTGGGGGCCAGGGCCATCAGTTGGGCCCCCCCCAGGGGGAGGGGATGGGCCCAAGGCAGCTCCCAACAGGAAGAAAAGTCTTGGGATTCGGGGCAGAGCCCCTCACTTATACACTGTGGGGAGAGGAGAGGGAAGGACAGATTGGGGGGGGGGGGGACAAGGAGCGACAAAGGAGAGGTAAGGAGGACAACAGGAGAGAGCAGGGGCAGGGGTTAGTAAAGCTGCCCTTGCCAACCCTTCCACTCCTCCCCTGCCTGTCCCAAGCCCCCACTCACCGCCTAAGTTGATGACGCAGGAAGCGATGATGATGAGGATTCCCCCCCACCAGCGCCACGATGCTTAAGAGCTTGGCCACACGGCCCAGACGCTGGGCCCCATCCACGTCCCCCTGCTGCAGGCTGTTCCGGGACTGGGGATAGGGTGAGGGGTGGAGGCACATGGCCAGGGTCAGGAGAAGCCAGCCCAGAAGGGATCAGGTGGAAAAGTCATCCAGAAGAGAGAGGCCAGCCCCATGGACGGAGAATAAGGGAGGAAGGGGGAGTGGAGAGGCAGAGGAAGGGGGGCACAGGTCAGCAAGGCTATGTGACATGTGTGTCTCCATATCCCTCCCACCTAAAGGGGCAGGGCAGTGGTGGCTCAGAGGGTTAGGTCCTAGGGAGAGGCAAACAAAGGCTCTAGAATTGGGGAGGTAGGATCCATGCAGAGAGGAGAGGGGAGGAAAGGCATGGTTACTCCTGGGCCTCTGTCCCAGCACTGGCGGGGAAGCCGGGAGCCACAGCGGGCTTGGGCCAGGGTCCCATGGGGCTCACCATGACAGCATAAGCGAAGGCCACAATGTTGACAGGCCACATAGGGCAGAAGCAGGACAGGATGGCAAGGATGATGTAGTCCCGAGGTTTCTGGGTGCCTTCACCCCCCTCCACCCAGGACCTGCCAGCTGGGAGCTGGGGTGGCGGCTCAGGCTACCTCGGGGAGATCCTGGATGCCCACTATGTGCCCTTCCCAGTCGATCCTCCTCAACCAGCTGCTGCAGTACTCGGGGGGGAGCCCCATTGGCTGGGGGGGGGATTTTTTTGAGGGTGGTGAGTGAGGCTCAGGAGCTGGGCCCTCTTCCCCCATCGCCAGCCTGCAGGGGCACCACTGCCCCATTCTCTTGCTTTTCCCCTACACTCTCAGACAGAATTTCAGGGGTGGGGTCTTCCTCAGTAGGGAGCTCTGGTTGAAGGTCTGGCTTGGGGGTAGGCTGGGAATCTGGCTGGGGGTCTGGCTGGGGGAGCAGGCTCTGGGGCTGGCTCAGGTGGGGCTGCAGACTTAAGCCTGGACCCCTGGTCTTCAGTGGCCTCTTTGCTCACTTCTGGTTTGGACACTGTTTCTTGACATGGCTCTTCGGGGCTGCAGTTGGCTTTTGATTCCCCCTCCTGGGCTTAAGCTGAGGTCTGTGCCCTGGGCTGTTTCTGGGGCCCCAGCTGGGGTCTCTGTGGTTTCTGGAGCCAGCCCAGCCTTGGGCCCTGAGTCCACAGGAGCTGCAGTGGTGTCTGGGCCTGGCTTCGGGGCCTCTGGCTGGTCTGGGACCCCTGCTAGGACCTGGGGAGGGCCAGTTTCAGCTTCAGAACGGCTAGGCCCTTCGCCTGGAACCTGGGGACTCTCCTCAACCCCCTTCATTTCAGAGACCTCAGAGCTGCTGGTTGCCATCTTGAAATGGGAGAGGGGGAGAGAACCCCTATGGGGAGGATGGAATAGCAGAGACAGCCGCGAACCCTGGAAGAGGAGAAGACAGGCTTGGGGTGAGGAGAGAAGAGGGCGCTCAGCACTGCAGGCCCAATTGGGCCACATTCCTGTCTCAGGGCCAGGCTTGCAATGCCTCTAGGGAGAGTGAGAAAAGTTGGGGGTTTCCTTTGCTTTAGGGTGGGACATCCCTGGGGGTGGAGTGCTCTACTCTAAGTCTTCCGCTTGGAGAGCTCTGGGGAAGATTAACCCTTTTGTAAACAGGACCTTCTCCATGGTCTCTCCCTGGGTCCATCCAATAAGATCCAGACTCTCAGATCCCAGCCGATGCCCCAGCCCCCAAAATCAACGAGCTGTGCAAACACCCAACACTCCGACGGGCAGACTGGGCAGAGAACCCGACATTCGCATTCCACTCCCTCTGCATCCTCCCCCTCCTCCCGGGGAGCCCAGGCGGTGCGGGTTTTCTAGCTGCGCGTTTAGGGCGAGGACGCCCCCGCCCCTCCCTGGGGGGACTTGGTTATCTCCTCCGATCCCCTGTCAGCCCCTCTCCCGGGGCTTCACTCGCCTTCGGTGGGCTGGCGCCTCCTCCCGATGGTTCAGCCCTCCCAGCACCACCACCAGCCCTCTAGACACCCGCATTCCCGTGCAGCCCACCCGGCGTCGGCCGTCGGTCGGTCCACTCCTACCCGCAGCCTCAGTCTGCCCGGGTCTCACCTCGACGCCGGCCTCCAGACAGCTCCCGCTGCCGCTGCTGGCTTTTACAGCAGCCGCAGCCCGGGAGGGGAGCAAGTCAGTAAGGGAGGGAGGGAGGCGGCGGGTCTCCCTCCTCTGCCCTCCCTTGTGCTCATCCCCTCCTCTCCGGTCCCCTCCCCTACGCTCCGCCGCCGCCGCGCGCCGCCCCCGCCCCTCGCGAGCCTCCGGCCCCCTCCCGCCAGCCCAAGGGAGCCACGCGTTACCCAGGCAACCGGCCCGGAGACCACTCGCGCCCCCTCCTTGCCCCTTCCCACGCGCGCCTCCAGGCGGGGCGGCCTCCTTCCTAAGTCCCCGGCCCCTCCCGTCAACGGTCACCGGGATTCCTGGAAGAGTCGGGGGTTTGGGGAAAACGGAGAAGGTTCTGCGAGGAGACGGGACCAGTGAGGCAGGCAGGACCGGGTGGAGGTGCCCCTACGAGGAGGGCAAGGAAGATGGGGCAAGACGCGGGGAGGCAGCTGAAGCGGCGCAGGGTGGGGTTTCGAGAGAACGGAGCCCGCAGAAAGCAGCAGCAGAAACGGGCGCTGGAAGGCTCGAAAAAGGGGCCCTGAAAGGACGAAGCAGGGACAGAAAGGGAATTCCAAGGGGCAGGGCAGAGGCTGCAGGGCCGGCCTGGAACAGGAGGGGGCTGGGCAGAGGAGGCCGTGTAAACACGGGGTGGCCCACGCCCAGGATGAGGGACAGGTGCAGCTTTCATTCTCAACCTGGCAACAGCCACAGAGCTTGGGACTCCAGCCTTTCCCGCAGCCGCATCACCCACCATGGCCTCAGGGCTGTGACAGGAGCAGGGAAGGATGCGGCTGGGGGCTGAGTAGTGGCCATGGGTGTGGACAGAGGGCGGCATTCCAGCCTGGCAGCTGTTTGGGTTTCTAATGGGGCCTCTTCACACCTGCAGGGGCTATTCTGGGTTTGTCCCGGTTGGGAATTCCCCAGAGACCTGGAACTTGCACTCCACAGCCGCGGGAGCCTTGGCCTCACCCTAAATGTGTGCTGCCGCCACTAGGGCTGCCCCTGGGGAAGGCGGAGCCAGAACCCCACAGCCGCACAGAGCAGAGCAAAGCTGGACTGACACCAGACCGGGAAGAAACCATTGGGGGTGGGGGCAGTTGCTTGGTGAGGGCAATTCATTCAATCCAGAGCCAGAAACAGGATTTTATTTAAAATTTATTGTAATGGGGTCCGCGCAAAAGGAGAGGGTGGAGGGTGGGGTACATGCAGGGGACACAGGAACACGATGACATGGCCAGGGCCACAGCTTCTTCTGTCGTGGGAAAGAGGGATGAAAAGACAAGACCAGGGCTGGAGCTGGGGTGGAAGAGGGGAGGGGGACACTGGCTGCATTCCCCCCACCCCCAGGAAGCACCTCTAGGCCCTGGACCCCTCGCTCACCCTGGCCCCTAAAACTCCATCTCTCCTCTGCCTCTGGCCCTCCTGGTTCCTCCTTCTGCTCCCCTGAACTTTTTCCCCTGACAGATTCTCAAGTAGGACGACGTTCAGGGCCTGACCCCAAACCCCCTACCACCTTATGAAGGTACATAAGGTGGTACCTGCGGGCCCTGCTTCTGCCCCTCCTCAAACCTCACCGCTTTCCCTCTCTGGGACAGAAGCTCCGATCTCCCTCCTTCCTCTCCTCCCTCCCCCTGGAAAACAAAAAGAAAAAGGAAAAGAAAGCACCAACTCCCCAGGGAGGGGCAGCAGACAGCAGGGGGAGAGGATTGGAAGGAGAGTAAGAGAACCATTGAGGGAAGAGGCTCACAAGTCCCTGGGAGGACAGGGCACGGGCTTACAGAGAGGAGAGGGGGTACGGGCAGTGGCTGCTCCTGTCCTCTGCCACCCCTGCCCACTGTCCAGGGGGACTTCAACACAACCGAGGGGGACAGGTTTGTGTGGGGTCAGGTCTGACAGAAGAGAGGAGCAGGAGAAACAAATCGTTAAAACCTAGCGAATTCCCCTAAAACATTTCTTCCTCCTTTCCTTCTGGAGGCTCCTTGGTTGGTGGGGGAAGTAGTGAGGAGTTGGTGGGAAGAGGGGGGGGGAGAGGAGCCTGTACCAAGGGACTCTACTCCATTCTCCCCCTCTCCCCCACAACCAACTTGGAGCTCACCAGGGCTGGGAAGGAAGTGGCTGAGAGCTCACAGGCACCCCCTCTGCCCCCGAGAGCGAGCCCACAGCTGTGGGAGGAGCTGCTACTGCCGCTGCCGCAGCTGCTGCTGCCGCCGCCGCCGCCGCCGCCGCCGCCATTGGACAAACCTCACCAGTACCTGCAGAAGAGACACCACGGATCACAGCGTGATCTGAATGGCAAGAGCCATGCCCTCACCCCAGACCTTCCCAGCTTGCTTCCCCCTGGGACACAGCCGTTGCTCACTTCCTATCTGGTCCCCAAAGGCCTCAGCCTGCATTCTCACCCAGATAGAGTTCTCAAGGGTCTTCCCTGTGCCTGGAAGTCTCCCTAGCCTGAGTGGCACATGGGCATCCCTTGCCTTCCTGAGATCCCCCTATGGGCCCTTTGAGCCCCCTTGTCCCCCACACCCCCCACTCCCGCCCCCCCAGCCATGCCCCACGCCTTGCCTGGTGGGTGCGGGGTCCCCTCAGCAGGTGGGCTGTGGCTGGGGGGCGTCTCCTGGGACAGGGGGGGCGGCCCCCCCCCCAGATGGGTCTGCATGTGGCCGGCCAGCTGGGCAGGGGTCTTGCAGTGCACGCTGCACAGCTTGCACAGGATGCGGTCAGCCCGCGGGGCCTGGAGCCCATGGTCCTTCACCGCGTGGATGCGCAGGTATGCTGCCGTGGTGAAGCCTATTGGGGGGGTGGATTGGGATGGGGCGGGGGTGAGCCCAGAGACGGAGACCCCAGAGACGGGGCTGATCTCCTAGGCGGGGGATGCCCTCCTCAGATGGCCCTGTCCTCCTCCCACAGCATCCTTGGTAGCCTGGGGCCAACTGCTCTGCTGGGGCTGGTGGGTACCGCCCCTCCCTGAGCCTGGGGCCTGGCTTGCGCAGTGCCTGCTTCTCAGCCTGGGTACCTACAGAGCTCACTCTTCATGGCCGGGAGACCTCTCCCAAGATGACAGGACACTGACTCCTAGCCACTTACAAGGTTGACCCTCAGCAGAGACGGCTGTGTCCCCTTCCCTCCAGTGCCCCCCAGTCTCAACCCAGTTAGCCGGTGAGTCTGACTGAAGGCAGCTTTCTCTGCTACCCGGGCAGGATGCGTGCTGGTAAAGCCAAGCCCGTGTATTCCACCTGCCCCAGGAACTGGAGACAAGACCTTGTGGCTGCCTGGCGGAAACCTTGCCTTGTGACCCCTGGAACTGGCTTCCCTGACTACTCCTTACCCAGAGCAACCAAGTTCCACTCCCGCTCTCCCTACACATGCCCAGGAGATTCAACCTCTCCGGCAGATCGTCTTCTCCAGCCAGGACTTCTTAGAACCTAACGACGCTCATTCAGGTGTCCCCCCCCCCCCTCCGCTGCTCCCTTGACCTCTTGGAGGACTCTAGACGCCACGAGTTCTTGGCTACAGCACCCTTAATCCGTATCAGTGGCAGGGCGTCTGGCCAGGCGCCCACCCTCTGCCCCTGGCCCTCCCGGCAGCACTCAGCATGTACCTTTGTTGCAGAGCTCACAGACATGGTGAGGGCCCTGGCTGTGCACCTTCATGTGGTCCGAAATATAAGCCGAGCTCAGCATCTTGCCACACACGTGACATGGCACCTTCTCCTCGTGTCGTACTGTGTGCGCCCGCAGCCGATCCTTCGTAGCGAAAGCTGCCTCACATTTCTGGGGAGGGGGGGAGGGGCGTGGGGGGGGTGTCATAGGAGAGTTAAAGCTTCGGGGCTGGGGAGGGGGGGAGCAAGAGGTTAAAGGAATCAGAGCCTTGGGGATCTTTGATCTGTAGGAAATAGGAGTGAGATGACGAGGCCTTGAAGAAGGAATGAGAAAATGGAGTGAAAAGGCAAAAAGAAGAGAGAGAAAAAGGGGTCTGAGAGGCTGAACTCAGACAGCTACCATGAGGATCAAAATCGTGAAAACCAGGACTGGAGGCGGCGGGCTTCCTACCTCACATTTGAAGGGCCGTTCTGTTGAGTGCACTTGTCTGACGTGACTGTTGAGGTGATCCGGCCTGGGGACACGTTGGGGTTGGAGTTAGGGCAGAAGCGGTGAGCCCCAAATCCGCCAAACTGCACCACAGGCTTTTCCGAGGACCCCTGCGCCTCCTCCCGGAGCCCGGGCCGTCACAGCGCCACTTCGGCAGGAAATCCCTCCCCCTCCAGCCCGGCAGCCGTGGCCGCCGCCTCCTCCCACGAGAAGCTTCCGTCAACCCCAAGGCCCACCTCCTCGGCAAAGGACCACCCCCTGCTCCCTGGTAACCCGGAGAGGCTTCCTCCCTCCGCCCTGGGAGGGGCTCCCCTTCCCCAGCCTCAGCAGCCACCTCCCTCCCCGCCAGCCACGGCCAGGCCACCTCTGTCGCGTCCCTCCCTCCCCATGGCCTAGTGGGAGGCCGAGGCCCCGTGCACACCGGGAGAAGCTCTTGCCACAGTGGGAGCAGTTGTAGGGCTTGTGTACAGCGCCGTCATGTGAGCGCACGTGGTAGCTCATGCGGTCCTTGCGCTTGAAGCGCTGTTGGCACACCGGGCACTGGTAGGGCTTCTCGTCCGAGTGCGACAGCTTGTGTCGGTTCAGGTGGTAGAGCGTCGCGGAAGGCCTTGCCGCACATCTCGCAGGCGTGATTCTTCCGGATGCGCTTCCCCCGAGGCGGTCGTGGTCACCACGCCACCGGCGGCCACTGCGGCCGCGCCGCCGCCGGCCCCCGCTTCTCCCCCTCCCCCGCCGGCTCCGCTCAGCTGGGGCACGCTCAGGAGGCTCAGGGGCACCATGGTGGGCATCTCCATAGTACCCGAGGGGGACCCGGCCGGCCTTGGCTCCCGTGTGGATGGCTCGTGCCTCCGGAGATTGTAGCCGTTCTTGAACTCCTTGGCGCACAGAGCGCAGATGTAGGGCCCCTTGCTCTTTGTCTTCTTCTCCAAGGCAGACGAGACTGGGGCCACGGCGACCGTCGAGGTTGGGGCTACGACGGCGGTGGCCGCCGCGGCGATGGTGGCGGCGGAGGCGGGGGGCGCGGCCTCGGGTGCAGGCGCCGACACGGGTGGGGGTGGCGGAGGGGGCGCCGGGGGCTGCTTCAGGGCCGCTGTGTCCACCGTGGAGGCGGCGGCCGGAGCCGGGGGCGCGGCGGCGACGGCGGCGGCAGCGGCGGCGGCGGCCGCAGCAGCCGCGGCGGACTCCTGGGCAGCGGCGAGCACGGGGAGCAAGTCCACCTGGAGGGGCTCGGCCGCCGGAGCCTGGGGCGTGGGCGGGGGCGCCGGCGCGGCCTGCAGAAACAAGGCGCTGAGTGGGCCGCGGGTGCGGACGGGCGCCCCCCCCCCGGCCCTGGCCGCCGCGGCGGGCCCTACTCACCTGGAATGGACTCTGGGCGCAGCCCTGGGAGGCAAAGAAGCGGGACTGGAGCTCAGCCCCGACCTGCAGGGGGTTCTGGGCGTGACCCTGAGGTGGCGGGGAAGGAGTTCATGAGGCCGCCCACCCCCCCGGGAGTCCAGGCCCAGCACGGGGGAAGGGGGGGGGGGCCAGCAGCGTGCAAGGGAACACCGGGAACATGGCCTCGGCCGCAGCGGGGCCCCCGGGGCTCAGCGGGGGCCGGGGGCGCGGGCCGCGCGGGGCCCGGGCTCGGGGCGCCGCCCCCGGCCGGCCGGCCTGGGCCGCGCCGAACGCATGGCCCGCGGGCCGCCCCGCCGCCCGCGCACCCCGGCCGGCGGGAGGGAAGGAGGCGCCTTGCGGGCCGCGGAGCGCCGCGGCGACGGCGGCGGCGACGCCCCCTGGGTGGGGGCGGGAGGCCCCGCGGGGCCGGGGCCGGGGCCGGGGCCGGGGGCGGGGCCGGACGGCGGCGGCGGCGGCGGCGGCGGCGGCGGTTGGAGCCTGGCGGGGCGGGGTGGGGGGAGCGAGGGAGCAGCCTCGGCCCCCGCCGCGCGCGCCCAGCCGGCGCCTCGGGGAGGGCGGGGGAGGGCGCGAGGGAGGGAGGGGGACAGCTGCGCGCGCACCGGGCGCGCGGAGGGGGGGGGTGGGACGGGAGGGAGGGCGGGCAGGAGGGGGTGTGGGCAGGGGGGTGGGGGCGGGGGGAGGGGGTTGTTACCTGGAAGATGAAGCTGCTCCAGTTGCTGGGATCCATGGCGAAGGGAGGGAGGGAGGGAGGTGGCTCGCGCTCACCCTGGGGCGGGAGGAGGAGGAGGAGGAGGCGGTGGTGGGGGGAGGGGGAACCCGGGGAGGAGGCGCGCGGGGCGGGCGGGGGGAGGAGGAGGGTGGGGGAGCGGAGCACACTGCGCGCGGGGAGGGCGGGCGGGGGGCGCGAGGACACACAAGAGGCTGGAGCGGGCGCGAGCGCGAGCGCGAGCGCGCGCGGGGCCAGCGGGAGGGGGAGGCGCGAGAGGACTCTGGCGGGAGGAGGGGACGGGGGAGCCACCCAGCAGCCCGAGTCGCCCCGAGCGCGAGACCCCTGAGACGGCTGCTGATTGGCTGACGATGGCGCAGGTGGTGGGCGCGCGGGAGACCGGCGGCTTCTCTCCTCTTCCCCCCTCCAACGATTTCACCCCCCCTCCCTCCGCCAGCGGCCGTTATTTCGCGCGCACGCGCAAAAGGCTGCCGTCGTTGCTAAGCGGGAGAATGGAGCGCGCGTCGGGGGCACGGACGGGGCGGGGCTAATCCCTGAGCGCGCGCTCGCCTAACGGTTGCGCTCAAGCTTCGACTTTCGCTTTTTGCATCCTGCCGGCCACCGTCCTCCTGGCCCCGCTCCAGAGGTTTATTTACAATCCTGCGCTGAGTGGCTCCCGGAAGATGGCGCCCAGCGGAGCTGTCGGCCGCAGTCGCGGCCCACCCCGGGGCGGTCACACCCGGGTCCCGCCCCCCGCAGCCCCAAAAATCAGGCGGAAGCACCGGAGCAAAAACTGTATTTACACAACACGAGGTTATACAAGGATTTAAAAAGGCGGAGTGAGGAAACGGCGGTCAAGACGGGTCACAGCGCTGGCCGGCGGCGAGACCCAGGATGTTCGCCTGCAACACAGGAGGGAGGGCGGGGACAGCGATGTTAGAAGGGCGCGGGGTCCAGGACAGGCAAAGGAGGGGGCAGGGCTGTGACCTCACCTTCAGGAAGGACTCCATCTGTTTCCCAGTTATGCCCTCCACGCGTTCCAGGTCCTCCACCTGGCGGGACAGGATCGGTAGGAGATGGTGTCTCGGGGGTGCCTGGTCTCCCCCATCCCCCGCCCTCCCCCAGTCCTCAGGGGGCTGTTACCTGACTGAAGGGGCCGTGGAGCTCCCGCCAGCCCACGATGAGCTGGGCCTTCTTGGGCCAATGCGCTGAAGACTGCGGAGATCCCGGGCTGAGCCTTCGTTCAGCAGATCCAGTATTTTTTGGCGCCCATGAGCCAAAAGCTCCGGGCTGATCTGTAGCTCCCAGCAGTCCTCTGCCTTCTCCTCCGGCTCTAAGGCATCCAGGGACTCCAGCTGGGAGGCAAAGGGAGGTGAGTGACATGCACGGCAGCCAAGTGCTTTGGGCTCCTCCGCCAAGACTAGCCCAGCACCAGCTACCTCCCGCACTCCAGCCTCTTCCTCTCAAGTTTGTCCAAAATCCTGCCCTCAGGTCACTCTGGGTTAATTCTCATTATGCTACTAGTGAAAGAGAGGTACTACTTAGTATCCAGTGGTAATACTAGCACCTTTCTCATGGAGTTACTGTGGCGATCAAGTGAGTTAATGAATGTAAAGCACAAAATAAGCTCTTAAATCTGGTCTCTCATCTTTAAAAAGGAAAGAATAAGCTCTTTCAGAAGTACATGGGAGAAAGTAATATGAATAAATGATACCTCCCTCAACCATCTCAGTTTTTCGGTACTTGTAGTGGTGCTCAATTCCGGCCATGCCGGTGCACGCATGTGTGTGGTTTCATTCTTGAGTGTCTAGGTCATAGTTCCCTAAGTTTTCCCTCTTAAGCTTGTAGATGGCAGAAGTCAGGCTACACAGTGGACCTAGTTAAGTAGCTGTTGACAGTAGCTATCAGGAAGGGAACACCTGCTCTGCTAGGTACATCCACATCACTGCCTTTCACCCTAAATGCCCCGCAAGGAGCCATCCATCGCCACATTCCAGGGGTAAGCAAGTTGAGGCCTGTAAAGAGCTGGCGGCCATCGCCCAGTGGGTTAACCCCAAGGCCAATGCTCCTCCCCCTAGAGCCTTCTCCCCCTTACTTCTGGGGTCCAGGTGTAGCCTAAGCCCCAGCTACTTTCACCTTTCTCTTCCGGCCGTTATTCTTCAGGATATGGATCTCGGCATTTGGGGATGCTGTCTGCTCCTGAACTGAAAGCAAGAATTGATCATTGGAGTCAGGGCAGAGGCTACTTTTCATCCTCCCTGGTAGCCCCTCAGTTCTTCCACTTCTGATTCCCCAGTTCCCCTCCACTGTGAGTTAACCTGTTGTGTCTCCACAGGACCTTTTTTATGCCTGTATTTGAAGTATCTCAGTCATTGCATTGTCATCAATCCTCTACTTGTCTGTCCATCCCACTGTACTAAACACCTGAGGGCAGAGCACCCCCAATGCTGCCTCAGAGCCTCCTCAGCCCTCCCTCAGACTGGCCTATGGTGGGAGAACATGAATGACATGAAGACAGCTGCTCCTAACACCTCCTCCCTTATGGGATCTCAGCTGCCTTGGCCCCCCTAGCCCCTGGAGTCAAACTTACTTAGCTGTAGGGGCATCACCACAGCCTTTTTCAGGGGCTTTGCCACTGTGACTGTGCGATGTGAAAGGGGCCGGAGCATTGTGGGATAATGGTTCTCCTTTTCCTTTGAGTCTTCAGCCTTTTGGGCCAACACCTTGGCCTCCAGTTCTTTTTGCTTCATCTTAAGCCTCTGTTGGAAAGGATTGGGGGAGATGTTTATAACCCAGACCCAACTCCAGGGCAGCCTAAAGGGCAGTGGGTTACCAGGGTGTATATGCAAGGGCCTGAGGCCCCAGGGGGGCAGAGCTAGGACCAATGGGAGAAGTTACCAGGAGACAGGTGAAGCCTAACATAATTAAGGGCTTTCTGTGATGAGGGGGCTACTCAGAAGTGGAACAAGGCTCTTGCAAATATTGAAGGCAAAGGCTCTTCAAGCAGAGTCCTCAATTAATTGAGCTGGGGTTTAGGAAATGTAATGTTTAACATTTGTTGCTTTTACTTTGAACTTTTTCTTCTCACCCCCTCACATCTGATCTCAATTGTTTTTCAAAAGTTCAGCCACGTTAAGGACATTCAAGCAGAAGCTGGAGAACTTCCAGTGTTCGGAGAAAACTGAACTCTCTCAGTCCAGCCTGAGTGTCCTTCCCTGTCTGAAAATCCAAGGATTGCTTCTCAAGACCAGTAGGAATCCAGCTCCCACCTCCCTCCAACACCTACCTCAATCTCCAAGTCCTTCTCTTCCACTGTCTTCATGAGCACCATCCGCTCTCGCTTTGGGGTACTCAACAGAGGGGCCCCCTGGCTCCCTTGGGAGGCCAGCAGACGGTCCAAGCTCAGGAGGCGCTCCAGCATGGCCGGGTCCATGCTGCTTAGCTTCTGTAGGGGGCTGAGCAGACAAAAAAATTGCTCTTCACCTACCTCCTCCCTCATCACCTTCTACAGCAGGACTCCCCTCACACCTTAACTTGGTATATCCTGTAGTTCCAGAACCTAATGTTAACTTGCTAGGTATCCAGTTTCTTTAGATGCAATGTCTTTATCAGGTGAAGTGACTTCTCAGGGATGTCAGGAAATCAGGCACACATTTGAGTGCCAGGTAGTAGAGATCTAAGACACTGCCCTGCCCTGGAAGCACTCTATCTACTGAGGAAATCAAGAGACCGTGATAAGGTGACAGGACAGTGCCTGTCCATTTGGAGTAGTTGGGGAAAACATTACAGAGCATGCCATCTTCAGCAGGGCTTTGAAAGCCACTGAAGACCTCAGCTGCCAAGCCTGTATCCTGTGGGCAGCAGCAAGTCCTGTTCAAGCCGAGTCCTGACTGACTCTGAGCATGGTGAGTCTTTTTTTTTTTTTGAGATGGAGTCTCACTCTGTCACCCAGCCTGGAGTGCAATGGTGAGATCTCAGCTCACTGCAACCTCCCCCTCCCGGGTTCAAGCTACTCTCATGTCTCAGCCTCCCAAGTAGCTAGGATTACAGGCACCCGCCACCATGCCTGGCTAATTTTTGTATTTTTAGTAGAGACGGGGTTTCGCCATGTTGGTTAGGTTGGACTCTAACTCCTGACCTCAGGTGATCCACCCGCCTCAGCCTCCCAAAGTGCTGGGATTACAGGCATGGGCCACCACACCCAGCTGTATAGTCTTTTTTTTTTCCACCTGCTTTGGCCTCCCAAAGTGCTGGGATTACAGGCATGAGCCACCGCCAGCCCACGTGGTAAATCTTAATTTTTTTTTCCTGAGACAGGGTGTTGCTCTGTCACCCAGGATGTATTGCACTGTTGAGATCACAGCTCACTATAGCCTCAATCTCCCGTAGCTTAAGCAATCCCCCCTGCCTCAGCCTCTTGAGTAGCTGAGTCCAAAGGTGCATGCCACCATGACCATTTTTTTGTAGAATGGGGTCTGTGTTACTCAGGCTGGTCTTGAACTGGCTCAAGTGATCCACCTGCCTTGGCCTCCCAAAGTGCTGGGATTACAGGTGTGAGCCATTGTGCCCAGGCAGCAATGTCTAACATTCATTTCCTTTGCCTGGAATCTCGCTCCACACCCTCCTCACATCTGTATCAGTGATCTTTCCAGGTCAGTTTGATGCCGCCTTTCCCATGACCCCCAGCTTGACAGTGCTTCTTCCTCCCTACACTGTGAACTGGCTCCTGGAGGACAGGGACGCTCCCATGCTTTCCGTACCAGTGCCTTGGAAAAACAGGACCAGAACATATGTGGGCAAACCCTAGAAGCCATCTCTTCTTCTTGGCTCACAGCAGTAGCAGCTACTCTGTCCCGATTCTGCATTTTCCACCTGGCCTCACATACTGATGTTCCCCCTCTGACTTCCTCTCCTGTGAGCCCCCCAAGCTCTGGGTCTGCTGGGTTTGATGTACCCATCTCTGAGCTTCCCCTTTCTCAGAGTGCCCATCTGGCAGAGAGCTTACCTGTGCACATTTCTGGGTCTGTGCACACAGGAGAGGGGACTGCTGACAGATAGTTTGGGAAAGACAAGACTGAGAGATGGGGTCAGGAGTGCACAAGCATCTTTTTGTGTGGCATCTTCCTTAACTACAGAAGCCCCCTGGGACAGAGTAGGCACTAACCCTTGGCCTCCTCAAGTCACCTCTGTTCAGTAGTTCACGGCCTTTATTTGGGCTAGGGGCAGAAACAGAGCCAAGTTAAAACTGCACCTGGCTCCTGGGTGGTGGAAGGGACAGCACAGGGGCTAAATAGCCAGACACAGAAAGCAAGACCCCTGACCTGAGATGATCTGAGGATTAGTACACACTGGGCCATGAGGTGGGGCGATTGGAGTTGGGGAAGGAGGCCACATATACAAAGGACTTAGTTAAGAGGTTCTGTCTGGGGCCAGGCGCGGTGGCTCAAGCCTGTAATCCCAGCACTTTGGGAGGCTGAGGTGGGCGGATCACAAGGTCAAGAGATTGAGACCGTCCTGGCCAACATGGTGAAACCCCGTCTCTACTAAAAATACAAAAATTAGCTGGGTACGGTGGCGTGTGCCTGTAGTCCCAGCTATTTGGGAGGCTGAGGCAGGAGAATTGCTTGAACCCGGGAGGTGGAGGTTTCAGTAAGCCGAGATTGTGTCACTGCACTCCAGCCTGGCGCCTGGCGATAGACTGAGATTCTGTCTCAAAAAAAAAAAAAAAAAAAAAAGAGGTTCTGTCTGGATTGAGGGCAGAAGCACAGAAGCAGTTAGGACAGCACTTCCAAGTCTCCTTTGCTTTGCTTTCATCCTCTGGACCTGAAAGATCTGATCCAGATCACTCCTTGAACCAGAAGCAAAAATGCTCATCCTTGAAACAGCTGTCCCAAAGTGAGAAGTTTTGCTGAGGGCTAAAGAGGTTGGAAAATTGAAAGGATCCTCAGCAGGAGGCCTCCTTAGGTCCCCAAGGCATCAGCACTGAGGAGACACTGATCTTAGCACTTTAGTGATTCAATGGAGTAGAATTTGGGGTGAATTAATTTATTTATTTGAGACGGACTTTCGCTCTGTCACCCAGGCTGGAGTGCAGTGGCCGCAATCTCAGTTCACTGCAACCTCCGCTTCCCAGGTTCAAGAGGTTCTCCTGCCTCAGCCTCCTGAGTAGCTGGAATTACAGGCACATGCCACCACACCTGGCTAACTTTGGAATTTTTTTTTTTTTGGTAGAGATGGGGTTTCGCCATGTTGACCAGGCTGTTCTCAAACTCCTGACCTCAGGTGATCCACCTGCCTTGGCCTCCCAAAGTGCTGGCATTACAGGCATGAGCCACCATGCTCGGCCTAGGGTGATTTTAATGGGAGAGGAACAAGGTCACAGCTGTCTCTGCTCAAGAATCTGACAGGCTAAAACCGCTGCAGCTCTGCTGCTAAGCCACACATCAGGAAGGGAATTCACCCAAGGCCCCACTGCTCACCTGAGTTTCTGTGAGGCAGAGGCTGGAGCTGCCATGGGCTCAGGGCTCCCGATCTCCTCTTCCTCAGGGCCTCGGGCTCTCTTTGCCTCTGATGGACCGAGCAATTCTTTCTGAGACAGCTTAACAGGTGCCAAGACTAGATGATTGGAGGATGGGGTGGAAAGAGGGATGGGGGTGGTCATCCTCTGTGCTGATGCTTGGTGGCTTCAACAAACTCCCTAATTTCCAGACCCAGCCTTTCCACTCCTGCCTCCCCCTAGTCCTCACCGGGAGGCTGCAGGCTCTCATTGGTAAAAGGCCGGTTGATCACCTCCTTAGACCTGGCAGCGAAGTTGAGTGCGGAGACTGTGTCTAGGTAGAAGCGTCTCTCAGGGGCAATGTTGGCAATAAGGATGCTGTGAGCTGAGCCACCCAGAGAGTCCTGAAGGTGGGACCAGGCAGTGGGTGGGTCAGAAGCCCAGCCTTCCTTGCCTTGACTGCTACTCCCCACCCACCAGCAGACCTGAGAACCTCCTTCTGCAGCCCCTTCTTCCCTGAGACAGGTGGGCCTAACCTGCAGTAGGCGAGTGAGCTTGCTATCTCGGTAAGGTACACGAGGAAGGCCCTGATTCAGCGCATCCACCACCTTGCCCAGGACAAACAGGGAGGTGTTGATGGCTCCGCTCTCTTTAGCCGAAGGCCCTTGTTGCCTGTGCGACGGTTGTCCTCTGACCCAGCCAAGTCAATCAGATAGAGTTTTCCCCTCTCGCTGGCGAAATGGGGCCAAACGTCCCCGCTGGTCCACCTGGGGGGTAAGAACAAAGGTCTCGTGCTTAGCTCAGGCTCCTGGGCCTTCCCAGGTCCTCACCCCAGTTTGCAGCTTCACCTTGACCAGGAGCACAGCATGACTGCGGGAGGAGCGCTGGTTGAGCCGGGTGGCACCTACAGTCCGGTTTCGACTGGCTGGCAGGAAGTGCCGCTCAAAATCAGCAAAGCTAGTGATGGGCTTCTGCGTGAGGCCCGGAATCAGGATGTTCCCCCCGGCAGTCTTCTCGGATCACCAGGTCTCCTGATGCAGGGTCCAGGAGGTCTAATACCTGTGTAAGCAGTGAGGGGGAAGAGCAATTCTCCATACAGAGGCTGCTGCTTCCTAGGAATCAGTTTTCTTCTCTGCTCTATTCTCGGAGTTGTACTTTCTGCTACCCCAGCCTCTGTCTTTCTAGGTCTCCACCTTACCTCTCTGCTAGAGTAGAGCTTCACATTCTAGAACCAGGTCTTTCTTTGACCCTTTGTTGCTCCTCTCCCAACCAGCATGGGGGCCTCACCTTCTCCTGGTAGATCTCTAAGTAGGACATGGTGACAGAGAGGGCCCATGGCCGGCCCTCGGTGCCCTCCTCCCTTGTGAGCTGCAGGAGGTCCATGAGAGCCCGTGGGATCACCCCAGGTTGCTCTGGGCTGCCCAGCATTGTGTGTGTCTTCCCTGGGGGAGAGAGAAGAGAAAGCTGTGAGGTTTTCCTCCCCCGTTTCCCCAACCCTTTCTGACCCATAGCTGTTCCTTCTCTGGCTCCCTCACCAGCTCCTGTGGGTCCATAGGCAAGCACACTGGCATTCTGCCCTTCTAGCAAGTGCCTTAGGATGGGCTGCACTGAACCTGTATAGATGTCCTGCTGAGTACTCCTCTCCCCATAGAAGGCATCAAACCTGCAGGAAGAAAGAAAGAAATTAGCGTGTGTGTGTGTGTGTGTGTGTGTGTGTGTGTGTGTGTGTGTGTGTGTGTGTGTGTGTGTGTGTGTGTGGAAGGGGTGGTGTGGGATGGGGTGGGCAAGGAATTCTACTCTCATCCGAACCTTGGATTTAAGAGAATATCTCTGTCCCCTTCCTTGTACAAAGACCTTAAAAAGCATCTACCTAACACCTGTTCCATCCTCATCTCTCTATTGGTGTTAGGAATAGAGATAGATCCCATATCTCTGCTCTTGGAGTTTTACAGTCTGGTAGGATACACAGATACACACACTTTGCTGTGACTTAGGAAAAGAAAATGAGAACACACTCTCGAAGGAGTAACTGATTCTGCTCAAGGAAGATAGATTTTGACCAAAGAGAAAGAAAGAAATTCTAAGAATCAGGAATAGTACAAAAGCAAGACTTCCCAATCTTTTTCACATGGTCACATGTATTTTACACCATAATGAGGAAAATAAAGGATGCTGCTTACAACTGGACTAGACTCCACATACCAATCACACATTCATGCGTTCTGGTGGAGGAGCTGCAGCTTAGGCCACAGCAGGGAGTGTAGTATATGTTCAGGGAATGAAGCTGGAAAGAAACTGAAGCCAGATTGTGAAGGGCCTAGTATGGGAGCTAGCGAACTTCTGGAAAAAGGCAGATTGTACATATTTTAGGCTTTGTGGGCCATGTTTTCCTTTTGCAACTACTCAACTCTGCCACTGTAGTCAGAAAGCAGCTATAGACAATATGTAAGTAAACGATAAAACTTTATGTACTATAAAAAAATCTTATTCCTGATCAGATTTGACCTGCAGGCCATGGTTTACCACCCCCGGCCTAGAAAAACAGGCCAAATAGTTTGAACTTTAAATCCCCAGTGGGATTATAAAGTAGCTGCCCTTCTGAGTTCTGTCCCCAAATCTGGGTGATCTTCTCTGACACTACCCAGCTGTAGCTTGGGTAGGTTGGCTGGCTGGTGTTTCCCCAACTCTCCCCATATGTCCCCCAGCCTCTACTTGGGGCTCACCTGCTCACCCTCGATACTCCACCCTCTCTGCACAGTAACTATGTCTGATTCAGCCTCTCCTCTTTCCCTACAGTATCCTAGAGAAGGCCCATCACAGGGAGTACCTGTGAACATTTCCTCAGTGAACAGTGAAGGCTCAGGGAACAAAGCGGTGCCAAGGAGGGAGCAAGGATCCTAGGGAGGCAGGTCAGAGAAACTCTCTGGGGAAGTGATAACGTGAGCAGGCCTAGGAGAAGGAGGTAATGGCATGAGGGAAGAGGAGTGGCCTTACTGGTATTTGAGAGTCTCCTGGTGGTTCCTCCAGTTAGCAATCTCTAGAGAGCAGCTGTCCATGCCCCGCACACAGGGGGGATCGCTTGTTCCAGCTGTTCTATCCACAAATGGCCGCAGTCGCACAGCCACCCTTACGCGAGCTGGAGGTGGGCGACGACTAGCTCCTATCTTGCTTAGCCGACAGCGACCAGCTCCTGGAGGAGAGAAGATCACTTTCAGGCATGAAGCATGGTGGTAGCAGAAGAAGCAGGGACCAACTTTGCTGGGAGGGGGTGGGGACCACAGCTCATGTTGAAGAAGCTCTTTCTGCCCTGGTCATGTTGTGGACATCCCTAAGCTTGGCCTCAGTGCTTTCCCTGCTCTACAAGCAGGTCCAGTGGGGTGGACAGCAGGCTTCTCAGACTGTAATGTATATACAAATAAACTGGAGGATCTTATGAAAATGCAAATTTGGTCTCAGTCTCCCTGGGGTGATGCCTAAGGTTTTGCATTTCTAACAAGCTCCCAGGTGATGCTGGGCACTTTAAAAAAAAAAAAAGAGAGAGAGAGTGTCCCAGGCTTGTCTTCAACTCCTGGGCTCCAGCAATCCTCCCCCCGTCAGCTTCCCAAAGTACAGGGATTACAGGCAGAAGCCACCATGCCTGGCCCAGGACATGTTTTGAATTGCCAAGGCTGAAGTAGACCAGCACCTCACAGGGTTGTTCTAAGGATTAAAAGGGTTGACATCTGACCGAAACCTAAACCAGACAGCGAACTACCAGACTTCTCTGTGCCTTTGTTTTTTTTTTGGCAGGGGGGTGGTGGGGAGTCTTGCTCTGTCACCCCAGGCTGGAGTGCAGTGGCATGATCTCAGCTCACTGCAACCTCCGCCTCCCAGGTTCAAGCAATCCTCCCACCTCTGACTCCCAAGTAGAGCTGGGATTATAGGCGCCCATCACCATGCCTGGCTAGTTTTTGTATTTTTAGTAGAAACAGGTTTCACTATGTTGGCCAGGCTGGTCTCGAATTCCTGACCTCAAGTGATCTGCCAACCTCTGCCTCCGAAGTCCGGGGATTACAGGCATGAACCACCACAGCCAGCCCGTGCCTCCATTTCTTAACTGGGGTTTCTAATATGTACTGAGATGTATGTATACCCACAGACCACCCCCCACCCGCCCCGCAAACTGTTAATGATGATCTTCTCTTGATGGGGAATTATGTGGGTTCTGTCAAAACCACTGACAGACCTGGGCGTGGTGGCTCACGCCTGTAATCCTAGCACTTAGGGAGGCCGAGGTGGGTGGATCACCTGAGGTCAGGAGTTCATGACCAGCCTGGCCATCATGGTGAAACCCCATCTTTTTTTAAAAAAATACAAAAAAAAAAAAAAAGAAAAAGAAACAACCACTGACATACAATTCTTCTCTCATGTAAACTTACCCCCTGAATTTCCTTCATATGATTAAATCAAGTCTTTTTTTTTAAATCAAGTCTTTTTTAAGAATTGGCAACTGAATTATTTTTATCATCAGAAAACACAATGAAGATAAAACTTAAAAAGAAAAGGCCTCTATTTTTGTGAGGATTAAATAAGCTGAAAACATCTAAGGAGAGCATTACTCTATTTTACGTTGGAGGATAACATACTGTAGCTAACAGTGGAATTCAAACCTAGATCTCTTCCCCCTCTAAAAATCTGCTTTTGGTAGGATGCCGTATTGCTTCCCTATTATGTAACAACTGGGAAAGCTCCTGGCAGCTCTCTCTCTTCCTTGCTGGTGGTAGCAGCTGGTTGCTGAGAGCCACAGGCCTCAAAGAAGGCAAAAGACTGGCTGGCATACATAACCAACACAGAAACAGCAAGAAAAAAGGCAGACAGATGACCCCTAGAAAAAATCTTACATCTAAGTAAGGCGTGCCCATAAGCAGATGGCCTGTTTCAAAAATTGAACCTCCATTCCTTCATCTGATAAATGGGGCTACCAATACCATTTCTCACATTATGGTTGTAAAGTGCTTGCACATCTAGTTCTCATCTGTTCCTCATGGCAATCCTGAAAGGAGCAAGCAGGTAAAAACTTGCAGGTGCCTGTGTGCATATAGAAAATTGAGGTGCACTGACTTGCCAAAAATGTGTGCAGGACCCTCCTCTGCCTGCTTTCACAGGATGTTCTGGGAGAACACAGAAAGATGGCAGATGTAGAAGCACAGTGATCAATCTAAGGGGAAGGAAGTCAGTGCTGAGCTGGAGTGTAGACTCTGGTGAGACAGAACTGGACAATTCCAGCTCTGACATTTATTAGCTTGTGACCTTGGATCTTGGTTTCCTTGTCTGTAAAATAAGGCTGGGAGTGGGCCTTAGAGGGGCTTAGAAAATTTGGCCGGGCGCGGTGGTTCACACCTGTAACCCTAGCACTTTGGAAGGCCAAGGCGGGCAGATCACCTGAGGTCAGGAGTTCGAGATCAGCCTGGCCAACATGGTGAAATCCTGCCTCTACTAAAAATACAAAAATAAGTCAGGTGTAGTGGCATGTGCCCGTAATCCCAGCTAGTTGGGAGGCTGAGGCAGGAAAATTGCTTGAATGCAGGAGATGGAGGTTGCAGTGAGCCGAGATTGCGCCATTGCACTCCAGCCTGGGTGACAGAGCAAAACTTTGTCTCAAAAAAAAAAAAAAAAGAATTAAAATAAGTAACAGGTAAAGTGGCAGCACAGTGACTAGCACATAGTAGGTAGGTTCATTATTCAAGGTAAATTAGCCTGAGTTCAAATCCCAGCTCTGCCACTTACAGCTAAGGAACCTACGGAAATCATTTTCCACCCCAGTACCCAATTTCCTTACCTACAAAATGGGAATAAATAAAAATAGCTCCTTGTTAGGAGAGTAATTAAGGTGATTCATGTAAAAGTGCTTAGAACATTGGTAAAAGGCCAGTAAGTACCTTTTTTTTGAGATGGTGTTTCTGTTCTTGTTGCCCAGACTGGAGTGCAATGGCACGATCTCGGCTCACTGCAATCTCCACCTCCCGGGTTAAAGTCATTCTCATGCCTCAGCCTCCCAAGCAGCTGGGATTAGAGGTGCCCGCCACCACGCCCAGCTAATTTTTTGTATTTTTAGTAGAAACAGGGTTTCACCATGTTAGCCAGGCTGGTCTCGAACTCCTGTCCTCAGAGATCTGCCTGCCTCGGCCTCCCAAAGTGCTGGGATTACAGGCGCGAGCCACCATGCCCAGCTTAGAAAGTGCTTTTTAATGTCCATCTCCCATTTTCCAGATGAGGAAACCTCAGTATAGAGGGTTTAGCTGACTTGCACAGGGTCATCAGCTAGTGAGTGACAGCTTCAAAAGAAGATCTAACTCCAAAGTGCCCCAGAGGCCCTCAGAGTCTTCCTCAGCCCCTTCATCTTTGCATCCCCCAGGGGACCTGGAGTCAGAGCCAAATTCTACCGACTAGCCTGTGTGACTTTAGGAAGCTTATTTAACCACTACAAGCCTCCATTTCTCTTTAATTACAGTGTCTACCCCCATTAAGAATGTGAGGATTCAAAGTAATCATGAACATACAATCTTTAGCACAGTGCCTGGCAGCAAGTGCTCAGTCCTTAGCTGTTGTTATTATTATACCCTTTCTCTTGCTCCCCCACTCCTCAATCCTGCAACTTGCTTCTGCCCTCACTATTCAGCAGGGTCACCCATGACCTCCCTACTGCTAGATCCAGTAGGCACACTCAGCCTCAATCCTGTTGGACCTCCCAGAAGTATGTGGTGCTCTTGGGAAACATCCTTTTCCCTTCATTTCCACGCCCCCTACTTTCCTGGTTGTCTTACTGTTCTAGCTCTGTTCACTCCTCAGTTCTGCCAGGCTTCAGGGCTTTTCCTAGGCTTTGTCTATCCTTTCTCTAGACCAGTGTTTCTCAGCTTCAGCACTATTGACATTTCAGGCTGGCTAATTCCTGTTATGGGGCTGTCCCGTGCATTTAGACTGTTAGCACACACCTACTAGATGCCAGTGGCATTCTCCACCCTCATCCTCAAGTTGTAACAACTAAAAATGTCTCCAGACATATCCAAATGTTCTGTGAGGGACAAGAGTTGTCCCCAGCTGAGACCACTCAGACTCATTTCATGGGCGGGTCACCCACCCTCTTGGCTTCAGTACCATCTTACAGCTGATGAGTCCTATTCAGGCTCTGCACAAGAGCTCTCAACTGCAGACCCACGTTCGCAGCAACTGCCCTGGCAGCTCCTTTTAAACTCTACTTGTCCTAAACTGAACCCTCCTTCCCCCATCTCTCTGCAACCTCCCCATCGTTTTATCTCTGATGCAAATGAATGGCACCAACCCCAAAAGGGGGAGTCTTTAACTCCAACGTCTCTTACCTCCCACAATGGTTCATCATTAACATCTGTCAAGTCTGTCTCTTTAAATCTCTCTTGAACAAGTTCAGTTCTCTCCATTCCCACTGCACTACCTCTGCTCAAGGTCATGGTCTTTACAGCCTTCCTTGCTGGTGGTAGCAAGGTGTCTCCCTGCCCAAGTCATTCCCTCCGTTTCCTTACTTGCAGTCTAAGTTACCAGTCATGATGAATATCCTTCAGTTCCTACAAAACACCAAGTTCTCTCGCACCTTTGGGTTTTGCCCACATTAATCTCTCTCCCTAGAATATCTGCATTGCTCCCCACCCCGCCCTACCCTGGAGTGACTGAGGTAAACACATCTTAATTCCTCTTAAAAAAACAAAACCAAAACTCTCCCTGGTAGACACTAAGGCTTTATCAGGTGCGCCCACAGCTCCTTAGCTCCTCCATAAGCACTTGTCATACCCCATTATCGCGTGTTTGTCACTTTCTCCACCTGACTGCTCTGAGAACAATCACCTATCCCGCTCACCTTTCTATCACCAATACTGGCGCAGAGTAGGCCCTCAGCAAATCTTTATTTGCTGAACAAATTAAGATTTGCTGAATAGACTACTAATCACTGGCTTTCATTTCCATCATGAAAGTGGCTCACTGCCTTTCCTGCCCCAGAGCTCACAGTCCAGGGGAGGAGGGAAGAGAGGAGGGCCACAGGTAAACAATTGTTTACAGCACAAGAGTCTAGTCCTTTCATGATAAAAGCAACCTTTTTGGACCAGGCTAGCGCTTATTTCTAATTTTCCCTTCTTCCACAATTCCTAAATTTCATTCACTCCTCTCCTTTTTAATGATGAGGAAATTGAGCTGAGAGAGCATCTTTGGCCTCTTGTACATCATTAAATAAGAAAACACTTGCTGTTCTTGTCTTCTTAGTCAAGGCCTGGCAAACTCCTATCCAACCTTTGAAACCCATCTCAAGTATCACTCCCTTAATGAAGCCCTCCCAGAATACCCAAGGGTTTACTTCAGATTCCACACTCAGTTTATACACATCTCTCATTGTTTCGTATTACATCTGGTTATGTGACACTCCATTGAAATAGATTGTAAGTTCCTCTAGGAAGGGACATTATTCATTCAGGCATTTTCATATCTACCATGCTCCAGACACAGTGCATCTTGAAAGGGTAAGGGGAGAGTGTGCTCAGCCAGCAGGGATGGCATGTACTTGGGCATAATGGTCAAGAGCAGAGGCTCTAGACTTAGACTCCTTGAGAGCGAATTCAGGCCCCAATATTTACTAGTTGTGTTAACTCTAACATCAGTTTCCTCATGTGTAAAACAAAGACAATAATAGTAACAACCTTATATAGCATGGTGCGGATAATAAATGGTTCATCACCATAAAATGCCTACAGCTATGCCTGGTACACAGCACGGGCTTTACAGGTGTAAGGCATTCTCCTAAATGTGTTTCCTCACGAGGCTAACAAGGGCTCCAATGAATTACTATGGCGCCCACCATCATCACTGACCAGGCGCATGTAAACAAATACTCACATACAAGATTTTGGGTGTCCTAACAGCCTTTAAATAGCATTCACTTCCACGCTAGAGTGAAAGGAAACTTTAGTCCCTTATTTCCCTTTCCTGTGATCGCAGAGCGTCTTACGCTGTCAACTCAAACCCAGCTGCAGTCGGTCTACCCTCAGCGCGCCCTCCGGCATCTCTCAGGGAAGTCTCTGCACCCAAACACCATGTCCCATACAGAACCCTTCCCAAAACACGCCTCCAGCTCCCTTCTCGTTCTCGTGGTTAGAGCGTCCGCCACTCTTCTCTTGCTTATTCAGGTATCTCCAGGGATGAGGCCACGACCCCCATTTCACAGATGAAGAAACCGAAGCTCACAAAGGAAAAGTGCGTGGGGTTCAAGCCAAGAGCCTGGGCTGGAGACCAGGGTCTACTGACCCGAGGAGAGAGCAGGAAACAGGGAGAAGGCAGGAGGCGGGTGGGCCGACCGGCTCGCGACTCCAAACTCCACCGTCTCCCTCTCCCCTCCACCCCCCCCCCGCCATGGCGGCCTCTCCGCGACAACCCGCGGAGCCTGGACCACACTCCGACGCATGACTCCCACTAAGGTCCAGACGTCGGTGCCCGCCTTGCCCAGGCCGGCCTCAAATACCTGAGGAAGCCGTCGCTGCCGCCATCTCGCGTCGCCTCTGAAGCGTCGAGACGCCTGTGGCCATTCCACGCCCTTCTTGGGCCCGCTTCTCCCGTTCGAATTTCCCGGTGCCCCGCCCCCTCCCCAGGCTCCACCAATCATGGCTATGCACCACCGGAAGCTCCTGCGTGTGGCTTGCCATTATCCCGCCCCCCCAGCGCTGGCCTCCAGGTCCCCAAGGAAAGGTTACCCTGGTCAGGACGCATGCGCGCGCGTGGGCCGCGCAGCCGTTGACGGCTGGACGCGCGCTGCGGTACAAACCCCGACGCGGAGACGTTGGCGACGGTGGCCGTTGGGGGAGCTGCTGAGCGCCGCCCGGCACTGGGCTCCCTTTCCCTTCACTTTCTGCAGTTTCTTGCCTCCGTGGGTGCTTGGCTTGTCTGCGGAGCCAGGGTCGTTGTGTGGATCGTGGGACTGCAGCCCCAGCTAAGGGGCTGTCACCTCTGGTCGGTTCCGTAGATGTCGGCCACAGGGGCTGGATTGGGGGCAGTCACGCTGCGCTTGCTGCCTGCTGGGCCCAAGGCCACTGTAGGTCCCCCTCAACGTATATGTCAGCCCAGGAGCGCAGCTTGGATCCTGCCTTTATAACTTGGCACTCAGCACGTCGGCGAAGTGTGGAAAACACTTGGTCTGTGACTCAGTCCCCCTCACCCACGGTTCCAGTTCCCAGTACTTAAGGATACAGCGGTCCGTTGAGTAGCTCCTGTCCCTTCTGGAAGGTTGACCAGGGACGATCATTCTATCTTTGAGCCCCAGGAGGTAGGGCCCTTGTTTAGACATTGTGTTCCACGCTACTGAACAACAAAGCAAAACGCAGGCCGGGCGTGGTGGCTCAGTCCTGTAATCCCAGGCACCTGTAATCCCAGCTACTCCGGAGGCTGAGGCAGGAGAATCGCTTGAACCTGGGAAGTGAAGGTTGCAGTGCGCCAAGATTGCACCATTTGCACCCCAGCCTGGCGACAGAGTGAGACTCTGTTTCTGAAGTGTTTCGCTTGGGATACCACTACAGTCTTTAAAAATGAGGCCTCCAAAGATGTTTTGTGTATATGGGGGTTTTTGTTTTGTTTTTTTGTTTGTTTTTGAGACAGAGTTTCACTTCCATCTCCCAGGCTAGCGTGCAGTGGCACGATCTCGGTTCACTGAAACCTCTGCCTCCCGGGTTCAAGTGATTCTCCTGCCTCCCAAGTAGCTGGGATTACAGGTGCACACCACTATGCCTGGTTAACTTTTTTGTATTTTTAGTAGAGACGAGGTTTCACCATGTTGGCCAGGCTGGTCTTGAACCCCTGACCTCAGGTAATCCTCACGCCTCAGCTTCCCAAAGTGCTGGGATTATAGGCGTGAGCCACCATACCCAGCTGCCGGTGTACACTTTTAAAATGGTAATTTTTTTTCTTATTAGAGACAAGCTCTCACTCTGTCACCCAGGTCAGAGTGTGATGGTACCATCATAATTCATGACAGCCTCAAACTCCAAGTTTCAAGTGATTCCCCTGCCCTGGCCTTCGGAAATGTTGGAATTGCCGACGTGAGCCACCATGCCCAGATAATTTTTTTGTAGAGACAGGGTCTTAAGCTTTGTTGTCCAGGCTGGTCTTGAACTCCTGGCCTCAAGTAATCTTCCTGCCCCAGCCTTTCAAAATGCTGGGATTATATGCATCAACCATTATGCACCACCTAAAATGGTACATTTTATGTTATGTAAATTATATCTCAGTTTAAAAACTGCCAAAAATTACAGTAACCAATTTCATGTAAGTAACATTTAAAACTATTTTCCAAAACAAAAAGTTAGTGAAAAAAGTGGCACAATTTTACATTTTTACAAATCTAATGTCTAGCTTAAGAGAAAATATAACAGCTGGGTGCAGTGGCTCATGCCTGTAACCCCAATACTTTGGGAGGCTGAGCTGGGAGGATTGCTTGAGCCCAGGAATTTGAGACCTGGGCAACACAGTGAGACCTTCATCTCTCTCTTTCTCTCTCGCTCTCTTTTTCTGAAATGGAGTTTCGCTCTTGTTGCCCAGGCTGGATTGCAATAGCGTGAGCTCAGCTCACCTCAACCTCTGCCTCCCGGGTACAGGCACATGCCACCATGCAGGGCTAATTTTTGTATTTTTAGTAGAGATGGGGTTTCTCCATGTTGGCCAGGCTGGTCTCAACCTCCCAACCTCAGGTGATCTGCCCGCCTCAGCCTCCCAAAGTGCTGAGATTATAGGTGTGAACCACCACGCCCAGCCTAGACCTCCATCTCCTAAAAAAAAGAATTAGCCAGGCATGGTGGCACACACGTCATAGTCCCAGCTACTTGGGAGGCTGAGCGGGGAGGACTGCTTAAGCCCAGGAGGTACAGGCTGCAGTGAGCCGTGATGATGCCAGTGCACTCCAGCTTGGGTGACAGAGGGAGACCTTGTCTCAAAGGCAAACAAACAAAAAACTAGATTCTCATATCTGCTTCTGCATTCATGCTGTTGTGATGTCACATATAGTATTTTGAAAACTCCACTATATAATTGAGAAAGAATGCAAGAGAAGTCAAATGGTATCTTAGTTTTATTATGAAAATAGTTTTGAACTTACAGACCCACCAAAGGTGTATCAGGGACTCCCAGAAGTCCCTGAATCATACTTTGAGAACCTCTGACATTGGCAATTGGCAGTTTGGTCTTCCTTGCCTGTCAAAAAAGTCTGTTCAAGTTTTCACATTTGTTGCCAACTCCAGATATTTGGTAAGAAACCTGCCAGAAATAGTGGAAAGAGCATAGATCAAAGAGATAGGGCTTCTACGTTTGAATAAATCATTTAGGTACAGGGCCTTGGTGCCACGCCACCAAGGGCAGAGATTTAACCTCTTTGTGCCTCCATTTCCTCAGATATTAAAAGGGAATGATGGTTGAAATACCTCCTAGGGTTGTTTTAAGGATCTGCATCTGGCTGGTAGAAATTAGAGTGGTTTGGCCAAACCTGGTGACTCATGCCTGTAATCCCAGCACTTTGGGAGGCTGAGGCGGGCAGATCACTTGAGGTCAGGAGTTCAAGACCAGCCTGGCCAACCTGGGGAAACCGCATCTCCACTAAAAATACAAAAATTAGGGCTGGGTGTGGTGGCTCACACCTGTAATCCCAGTACTTTGGGAGGCAGAAGTGGGTGCATCACCTAAGGTCAGGAGTTCAAGACCAACCTGGTCAACATGGTGAAACCCATCTCTAGTAAAAATATGGAAATTAGCCAGGCATGGTGGTGTGCACCTGTAATCCCAGCTACTCAAGAGGCTGAGGCAAGAGAATGGCTTGAACCCAGGAGGTGGAGTTTGCAGTGAGCCTAGTTGGTGCTGCTGCACTCCAGCCTGGGCAACTGAGTGAGACTCTGTCTCAAAATAAAATAAAAAATAATTAATTGCCAGGTGATTTATATTGATTCCTAGAAGGGAGACAGCGTTTGCTGGCATGGTGGCTCATGCCTGTATTCCCAGCACTTTGGGAGGCTGAGACGGGCAGACAGCCTTACCTGAAGAGTTCCAGACCAGCCTGACCAAGATGGCGAAACCCCGACTCTAATAAAAATACAAAAAACAAGCCAGGTGCTGTGGTGGGCACATGTAATCCCAGCTACTCAGATGGCTGAGGCAGAAGAATGTCTTGAACCTGGGAGGCAGAGGTTGTAGTGAGCTGAGATTGCACCACTGCACTCCAGCCCAAGGGCTGGGCAAGGTGGTTCATACCTGTAATCGCAGCACTTTGGGAGGCCAAGGTACACAGATCACCTGAGGTCAGAAGACTGAGACCAGCCTGACCAATGTGGTGAAACCCTATCTCTGCTAAAAATACAAAAATTAGCTGGGCACTATTCAGGAGGCTGAGGCAGGAGAATTGCTTGAACCCAGGAGGCAGAGGTTGCAATGAGTTGAGATCACACCACTGCACTCCAGCCTGGGGGACAGAGAGAGAGACTCTTATCTCAAAAAAAAAAAAAAAAAAAAAAAAAAATTAGCCAGGCATGGTGGCACATGCCTATAGTCCCAGCTACTTGGGAGGCTGAGGCAGGAGAATTGCTTGAACCTAGGAAGTGGAGGTTGCAGTGAGCCAAGATCATGCCTGTGCACTCCAGCTTGGGTGACAGAGAAACGAATATTTTTTTTAATTAACTTCCAAACTATGTCTTTAAAAGAAGGAGGCTGGATGTGGTGGCTCATTCCTGTAATCCCAGCACTTTGGGAGTCTAAGGTGGGAGGATGGCTTGGGCCTAGGAGTCCAGGAGCAGCCTGGGCAACCTAGTGAGACCCATTCTCTACAAAACATTTTTAAATTAGCCAAGTGTGGTGGCGCATGCCTGTACTCCCAGCTACTTGAGAGGTTGAAGTGGGAGAATCGCTTGATCCCAGGAGGCTAGGTTGTGGTCAGCAGAGATCACGCTACTACTGTACTCCTGCCTGGGCAAAAGTAGAGCAGAGTTTGTGCCATGAAAAATAATTAGTGGGTGAGGCTGATGATTCTGTCCTTCAAGAATATGAAGATTAAATCTGGGACACAGCAGCAGTGATGGAGAAGAGAATGGGGGCTGGATGATATGGGGTCAGCATGGGGTCCAGCTTCCCAGTCCCCAGGTAGCTCTCTGTAGAAGGTCCTTCCCTGCAGGAACTGAGCTCAGCGTTGTAGCTGCTGTGCCTGGATTAATTGATGTCTTCATTGGAATGGTGAGGCTGGCTCTGCGGAAAACGAAAAAGTAAAACTGTCAACTAAAGAAAAACTCAGGGTTTTTTTTTTTTTTTTTTTGAGACGGAGTTTCACTCTCGTCCACCCCAGGCTGGAGTGCAGTAGCATGATCTCGGCTCACCGCAACCTCCGCCTCCCAGGTTCAAGAGATTCTCCTACCTCAGCCTCCCGAGTAGCTGGGATTACAGGCGCGTGCTACCATGCTCGGCTAATTTTTGTATTACTAAGTAGAGACGGGGTTTCACCACGTTGTTCAGGCTCGTCTTGAGCTCCTGCCTCAGGTGATCCGCCCGCCTCAGGTGATCCGCCCGCCTCAGCCTCCCAAAGTGCTGGGATTACAAGCGTGAACCACCACGCCTGGCTAACTCAGGCTTTTAAAGAATTAGTTTTATTCAGAAATCTTACCGAGAATGGCAACCTGGGAGCGACTTTGAGTTTCTGTTAGACTGCTCCAGCCCGTAGTTTGCGTGCCGGTGCTGGTGGATCTGCCCTGCAGAGAGCTGCGTTAACAACCATCCCCGCCCTCCAGCGCTCGCCTCCGGGTCCCCAAGGAAAGGTTACTCTGATTAGGACGCAAGAGCGCGCGTGGGCCGCGCAGCCGTTGACTACTGAACGCGCGCTGCGGTACAAACCCCGACGCGGAGACGTTGGCGACTATGGCCGCTGGGGGAGCTGCTGAGCGCCGCCCAGCACTGGTCTCCCTTTCCCTTCACTCTCAGCAGTTTCTGCCTCCTTGGGTGCTTGGAGCGTCTGCGGAGCCAGGATCATTGTGTGGATCGTGGGACTGCAGCCCCAACGAAGAGGCCGTCACGTCTGGTCGGTTCCATCACTCACGGTTCCGGTTCCCAGTACTTACCGGTCCTGCGGTCTGTTAAGTAGCTCCCTGTCCCTTCTGGAAGGTTGGCCAAGGAAGATCATTCCATCTTTGAGTTCCAGGTAGGTAGGGCCCTGTTTAGACATTATTATGTTCCACCTGATTGAACAACAAAACAAAGCACAAATCTTAGATCAGTGATTCTCAAACGTTTAGCCTTGGGAGGATCCCATTACAGTCCTAAAAAATGAGGCTTCTTGGCCGGCGCGGTGGCTCACGCCTGTAATCCCAGCACTTCAGGAGGCCAAGGTGGGTGGATCAGGCGTTGGAGACCAGCCTGGCCAGCATGGTGAAACCCCGTCTCTACTAAAAATACAACAAATTAGCCCGGCGCGATGGTGGGCGCCTGTAATCCCAGCTACTCAGGAGAATTGCTTCAAACCGGGAGGTGGAGGTTGCAGTGAACCGAGATCGCAGCCACTGCACTCCAGTATGGGCAACAGTGTACGACTCCATCTTAAAAAATAAAATAAATAAAAATGAGGCCTCTAAAGATGCTGTCTGTATATATGGATTTTTATCCATATTTACTGTATTCAAAATGAAACAAAATTAAAGTAACATTAATGAACTTTCAAGTTACAATAACAAACCCACAGACACAGAAACTACACCTGAGCAGTGGTTGCCAGGGGATACTGAGGAGCTGAGGAATTGGCTCTACAGAGAACAGATATAACCGCTTTCTTTTGGGAGTTGTGGAAATGTTCTGGAATGAGGTGGTGGTGGTGGTTGTACAACACAGTGAATATAATACCATGAAAGTGTACACTTGTAAAATGGCATTTTTTTTTTCTTATTAGAGACAAAGTTTCACTGTGTCACTCAGCCGGAGCATACGGGTACAATCATAGCTTATGGCAACCTCAAACTCCAAGGTTCAAGTGATCCTCCTGCCTTGGCCTCTGGTAGTATTGGGATTACAGGTGTGAGCCACAGCGCTGGGCCACCATATCTGTTTATTGAACCAATTGGATGGAGATTTGCGGTAAGAGAATCCTCCCTCCTCACCACAGTGCCCCTGCCAAAGAAGAGGCTAGGGCTCTGCACCTGCTGAAGTCACTGGATAGACTGGGATAGATGGTCCTAGCACAAGCCAGTGGCATTGATTAGGGAATCACTGATGAATCAGAGCGTGATGCTATGTTGGGAGACACCAGCATTGACATTCATGCCTCTATGTCTTTCCCAAAAGGAGGCAGTGGCCCTTGTCCCTCAAAAAGACCAGCTTCTCAGGTGAGACCTGAACTTTTCAGAAACGACACACTGAGACCTTCAAACTGGTGACAGGGATAACAGATTTCTTGCCGATCCCACTGCACATGAAGGTTGGGTGAGCCCTAGAAGATCTTACAGGAAACTTCAACTCCTCATTTTGTCTACAAACGTTGCTGTGTTGCCCAGGCCGGCCTTGAACTCCTGGGCTCAAGCGACCCTCCCGACTTGAGTCCCAAAGTGCTGGGATTACAGGCGTAAGCCCCCTTGCCCAGCCACCAGATCCTTTTCTTGAGCCAACGGCATGGAGGTTAGTGATAGAGAAGTCTTCATTCCCCACCACAGTCCCCTGCCAGAGAGGAGGCTGGGGTGCCGCAGCTGCTGCAGTCACTGGGGCAGACGTATTGCCAGCAGCATACTGGCAGTGGTGAGGGATCCAGCACTGTAACTGATGAGTTAAAGCACAGTATTGGGGTGCAAGAGGATGGCACTAAAGTCATGCCCGCCGGGCGTGGTGGCTCACACCTGTAATCCCAGCATTCTGGGAGGCCAAGGCAGGCAGATCACCTGAGGTCGGGAGTTCGAGACCACCCTGACCAACATGGAGAAACCTAATCTCTACTAAAAATACAAAATTAGCCGTGCATGGTGGTGCATGCATGTAATCCCAGCTACTCGGGAGGCTGAGGCAGAAGAATCACCTGAACCCAGGAGGCAGAGGTTGTGGTGAGCTGAGATCATGCCATTGCACTCCAGCCTCGGGGACAGAGAAAGACTCTGTTTCAAAAAAAATAAAAATAAAATTGGTGCCTGTGTTTCCCAAGAGGCAGGTAGCAGCTCTTGTCTGTCACAAAGACCAGCATCCTCAGGTAGTGTATGAACCTGCCTGACGGTTGATCCTTTTACCTGACCTTGGTCAGCAGACTGCTACTCCCTGCCATTGTCTGCTGATTCTCCACCCAGTCCTCCTAGGTGTTATCAGGTGCGACAATTTAGGTGTCAGTTTGGTTCCATTTTGTTAGAATATGACATATGTGACTCCATTTTGATACTGATAACATTCTTTTTTTAAAAAAAAATTTTAATTTTAATTTTTTGAGATGGAGTCTCGCTCTGTCATCCAGGCTGGAGTGCAGCGGTGCTATCTCAACTCATCTCTGCCGCCAGCATTCAAGCGATTCTTGTACCTCAGCCTCGCAAATAGCTGGGATTACAAGTGCCTGCCACCACACCTGGCTAATTTTTGTATTTTTAGTAGAGTCCGGATTTTGGGAGACTGGTCTCCAACTCCTGCCTCGGTCTCCCAAAGTGCTGGGATTACAGGTGTGAGCCACTGCCCGGCCAGATACTGATAACTTTCACAAAACTAACGTATACCTTCACTCATTTTAATTTTCTTCCCTTCCTAAAATTTCTTGCCCCAACTACGTAAATCATCCTCATCCATCTCTTTTGAGACCTTATCACTGTTTCCAGAATCTTCAGCCTCTTTCTCTTTGTTCCTCTTTATCATGTGAACATGCTCATGACTCTCCTGTCTAGGATTTTAAAAAGACACAAAACCCTTTTGCCTTACACCACCCCCCATAACTGACTTGCCTATTTTCTGGCAGCCCAGAGCCAAACTTCTTGAAAGACTGGATTCTTGCTGTCTGTGTTTTCTCACCTTCCATTCATTCCTTAACGAGTTCAGCCCGGTGTCAGCCTGCCCCAGTCCACTGTAACCTTCTGATGGCTAAAACCTAAGAGTGTGGTGTGGGCAGGGTTTCCACTGTGGAAAAGGTGGTGGCTTCCTGAGGAGGGAGGAATCCCAGATCTGAGAGGGCTTAGCAGGACACTGGGGCTCATGGGTAGACGGGGGAGGAACTGGGCCTGGCGGGCACAGACTTCGGTTAAGTTTCAGGAGTTAGGTGGGTTTTGGGAAAGAACAAAGGGGAATGGTCCCAGCCACCCACACACAGCATGTGAGTTCAGCACTTTCTCAAGGGAAGGACCAGGGCTGAAGAGAGCTGGAGGGTGGGACATCTGGGGTTTATAAGCCACAACTAGGCCTTCCTCTAGGTCGAGAGTTCGAGACCAGCCTGACCAACATGGAGAAACCCCAGGAGATTCAGGACTCCAGTTTGGATTAACATTCTGAGGAGCTGTCCTTGAAGAGTGCTGATGCAAGCCAGAATCTCATCTCCTCTTGATAAATCATAGCACAAAGTCCAGGATTCTTACATACCTCTCCCTCATCTTCCCACTCTTCCCAGACTGATGTCCAAAGCCAGCCAGAAGTGAGATTCGCACGTCCCTGGCTGAGTCAGGAGGGAGATCCCAGCTGCAGACGCCCCCCACACACACACCAACCTTAGCCATGTTTTTTATTGAGCCATTTGGATGGGGGTTAGTGATAAGTGAGTTCTTACTCCTTATCACAGTGCCCCTGCCAAGGGGAGGGGGCTCAGCAGCTGCTGCAGGTACTTGGGTAGACATCCCAGTGCAGGCCAATGGCATCGATGACGGAACCAGACCGGCCACTGATGAATCGGAGCACGGTGTTGGGATGCAAGGGGACGGCATTGAAACTTGTGCCGGTGTCTTTCCCAAAAGGCAGATAACGGCCCTTGTCTGTCACAAAGACCAGCTTCCTCAGGTAGCGCTTGTACTTCCCAGAAACCTGGATCACGGATTCCCCAGGGTGCAGAAAGATCTCCTCCAGGTCTCCTGAGGAGCCACCCACATAGTTGCTCCACACCGTGCCATAACGCACCTGGAGACTGGGGGAGAAGGGAGGAGGGAAGGAGAAAGGTGATGACAGGGATGACAGATCTGCTCGTCCTACAGACTATGAAGCCTGAGTGAGCCCTGCAAGGTCCTACAGGGAACTTCAACTCATTTTGCCAACTAAGAGACTCTGTCACCCAGGCTGGAGTGCAGTGGTGCAATCTTGGCTCACTGCAGCCTCAGCATCCTGGGCTCAGGCGATCCTTCTGCCTCTCCCTCCTGAGTAGTTGAGGCTACAGGTGCTCCCCACCATGCCTGGCTAATTTTTGTTTTTGTTTTTCTTTGGTAGAGATGGGGTCTTGCTATCTTGCCCAGGCTGAGCTAGAACTCCTGGCCTCAAGCGATCTGCCTCTGCCTCCCAAAGCATTGTAATGGCAGGTGTGAGCCACTGTACCCAGCCAGGATCTCAAAGAATCTTACCCTACGATGTAGTATCTGCTGACTCGGACCCGGAAGGCGGTGATGGGGCCGTCCAGCTGGTTGCCAGAATGAGAGAATCGCTCTCCACCACCCCCTCCATACTCTCCGCTATAGGAGGAAGACCTCGCCTGAACTGGAGGGGCAAGCAGGAGTTAGAGGGAGAAGTCTTCCAGGAGTTCAGTTTCTCTGCACCACCCCTGTCTCCTCCCACAACTCAGCTCCCACACCCCAAGCCAGCCTCCAAAAAGCCTCGGCCAACAGCAGTGCCCAAGGCTGCCTTCCCATGTCCCCATTACCAGGCTCCTGGTATCTCACTTACTGGCATTGGCAGAGGCTGAGGCACAGAGAAGAGCTAGGAGAGCGACTGTCAACGTCAACATTCTGGGGCTGCAATGGAAAGAAAAGAGCAAATGAAGATTCACCTTTTTCTTTGTGGACTTCATTAACCCAGGCACTCCTGACCTGCAGCTCAGACCAAGGCTTCATCCTTCAACTCAGACCTAGCAGACCCAGTCTTGAGCTTAGAAATGGCTGTCCATCTCCTGTAGTCCTTTTGCTCTCCGATTCTACCTTCTATGTCCCTGACCCCTCCAGCTCTTCCTGGTCTGGCTGTAGCCAAGCCCTCCTCTTTTCTCTCAAGCCTGAAGATGAACGCTAACTATCTGGATTAAACCTTATTCCATCCTGGCACAGAACAGAAACATTTTCTGAAATCAGCCAAGCTCAGGCACATTTGGGTTGGTATGGCCATAGCCAGGAAAGGAGTTTTCTAAGGAGAGAGCGGAGGACGCCTCCCAAGCAGAGATGGCTGAGTTTACGGAGCCTGGAGTCTGAGCAAAGCCTCACCATCTGTGGTGGATTGGCCTGGCTTATGGGACACCTGGAGCATGGTTTAAATCCCTAGCATCCACCTGTCTCAAGGAAATAAGCATTTTAGAGGTGCCTCTGTCTCACCTGGGGAGCAAAGTTGGTGACAGAGGGACTGTGCCAGCACCGGTATCCAAGCAGCGCTGGCGGAACTGGGACAGACAGAGAAGTTGCAGAAGGAGTCGGGACCAGCTCAGAATATTAGACCCTAGGTGCCTGGTCTATGTGTCACCATTCTTTTCTGCACTAACACACATCTAGCCGTTTCCATTCCCCTGAACATCCCAGGTGTCCCCAGTCCTTCAACAGAGACCTAGACAGCTTTGCACCTAAGATTAGTGCAGATCCAGGAGCCCAATTCACTCAAGTCTTCCCTGCCACTCCGTCCAGGCATCCTCTTCTCCAGATCAGATTAGAATTCCCCCCCCTCAACTCAGATTCAGGAATCTTTGTCACCCCTTACCTGGCAGTTTCAGATGCAAAGCCCCCTGGAAACTTCCAGATGTTTTATACCAGGTCCAAGCCCTCTCCCTGCCCTTTATCGTGTGAACCTCACCTCCTGAGCAAACACGAGCAACCTCTTCGGATCAGGTGTCAGGCAGGGTCCAGAACACCTTATCCTGCCTCTCCCCCATAGTCAATAGATACTACATCGTAGGGTAAGATTATTTGAGATCCTGGCTGGGCACGGTGGCCCACACCTGTCATTACAATGCTTTGGGAGGCAGAGGCAGATTGCTTGAGGCCAGGAGTTCTAGCTCAGCCTGGGCAAGATATGGAGACCTCATCTCTATCAAAACAAAAAACAAAACCAAAAATTAACTGGGCATGGTGGGAGCACCTGTAGCCTCAACTACTCAGGAGGGAGAGGCGGGAGGATCGCCTGAGCCCAGGATGTTGAGGCTGCAGGGAGCCAAGATTGCACCACTGCACTCCAGCCTGGGTGACGGGTGGTAGGGTGGAGTCCACTCTGGGCCAGGTGCCATATATCAGGAGGAGCATGGTAAACTTGAGGCTGCCAATCGAAGGGCCAGCAGCTCTGGATGGGCAAAGTAGCTTATCACCTCTGGGTTTGGTAGGTGCTCTCACCAGAAATCTGCCATCTGTCAGGACAAACAGAGCCCTTCCCAGGCATTCAAAATGTGGATTCTCCAAGAAAGGAATATACTCCCCAAACCTTATACTTAGGAGTGCCGAGTATTTGTCAGACACTGTTTTCTTTACCTTTCCTAATATTATGAAAAGTCCAAACACATATAAAAGTTTAAAAAATTGTATAGTGGCCAGGCACGGTGACTCACACCTGTAATCCATTTTGGGAGACCAAGGTGGGTGGATCACCTGAGGTCAGGAGTTCAAGACCATCCTGGCCAACATGACGAAACTCCGTCTCTACTAAAAAAAACAAAAAAATTAGCCAGGCATGGTGGCTAATGTGCCTGTAATCCCAGCTACTCAGGAGGCTGAGGCAGGAGAATCGCTTGAACCTGGGGGGCAGAGGTTGCAGTGAGCTTAGATCGTGCCACTGCACTCCAGCCTGGTCAACAGAGCAAGACTCCATCTCCAAAACAAAAAATGAATTGTGTAGTGAGGCTGGGTGTGGTGGCTCATGCCTGTAATCCCAGCACTTGAGAGGTCGAAGTAGGAGGATTGCTTGAGCTTAGGAGTTCAAGACCAACCTGAACAACATAGGGAGATCTCATCTCTACAAAAAATAAAACAATTAGCCAGGCATGGTGGTGCACACCTGTGGTCCCAGTTACTCAGGAGGCTGAGGCAGGAGGATCACTTTAGCCCAGGAGGTCGAAGTTGCAGTGAGCCATGATGGAAAGAGCGTGTCTCAAAAAAAAGAAAAGAAAAAAAAAAAAAGAATTGTAGGGATATCCCCCTCCGGATTCCCTTCTCACAACAGTGTGGGAGCCCTAAAAAACAAAATAATAAAAAAAGAATTGTATAGTGAGCACTCATATAACCACCATGTAGATTCTACCATGGTTAATATTTTGCTGTCCTTGCTTTTTTTCTCATCCACCCATCTATCCTCAATATGGCAAACCCTTCCCAAACCATTTCTCTCTAAGAAGGATGACTTGGGCTGCAGGTTCACAGTGAACACGTACTGATCCCCCCTCCCAGAAACAGAGTCAGTCCAGTGGGAAATGGAAAGCTGAGGAACTGGAGGTCTACAGGTGCTCCTCTGGGGGTAATTCTGGGCTTTGGGCCCTCAGGTCTCCCTGCGCCATGGCTGAATCTTCCTGGGCTGTAGGCCACCCAGGGCCATTGCCTCTTCTTAGGTCTGTAACCTCCTCAGAGGTGATGTCATAGATTTGTTTTTCTCTGTAGGCCGTTCACTTTCAGGATTTTCACCAGGGATTCCAGGCTGATTCCTCTCAGCCTAAAACCCCTAGGACCGACTGCTGGGACCTAGTTCCTGACCCCTCTTGGACTGGCCCTCTGACCTCTCTGAATCAGCAGGTCCAAGAAGGGGAAGGATGAAGGCCCAGAAGAGGCTGGAATAAGTACTCTCAGTTATGAATGACTAGTCAGGCCTTCAAAGCACCCCACCCCTCACAGGCTCACCATCTGGGCCCAAGAACCCATCCCAGATAGCAAAGGCAGTCCTGCCCTGAGTATCCGGAAATAGCGGGGTCCCCCGGGTGGTGAGTTCTAGGAGTGAAACAGAACAGCAGCCAAAGATGCCATGTTCACTCCTCCCTTCCCCTCTCTTTCACTCCAAGGTCAAGGTCAGCACCTCCTGCTCTTATAACTTTCACCTCATTCCAGCCGTTTTATTTTGTGTCTGTTACCCTCTCTCTTTCCCGATGACCCTCCTTCCCTTTATGTCTTGATCTTTCCCTGCACTGAGGATTTTTTTTTTTTTTAAGACAGAGTCTTGCTCTGTCGCCAGGCTGGACTGCAGTAGCATGATCTGGGCTCACTGCAACCTCTGCCTCCTGGGTTCAAGCAATTCCCCCTGCCTCACCTTCCTGAGTAGCTGGGACTGCAGGTGAACGCCACCACACCCGGCTAATTTTTCGTATTTTAGTAGACATGGGGTTTCACGATGTTGGCCAGGATGGTCTCGATCTCCTGGCCTCATGATCTGCCCACAGTGTCTTCCCAAAGTGCCAGAACTACAGGTGTAAGCTGCTGTGCCAGGCCTTCTTTTTTTTTTAGACGGAGTCTCGCTCTGTTGCCTAGGCTGGAGTGCAGTGGCGCAATCTCAGCTCATTGCAACCTCTCCCTCTAGGGTTCAAGCGATTCTCCTGCCTCAGCCTCCCGAGTAACTGGGATTACAGTCACCCATCACCATGAACAGCTAATTTTTGTATTTTTAGTAGAGATGGGGTTCACCATGTTGGTCAGGCTGGTCTTGAACTCCTGACCTCAGGTGATCCACCCACCTTGGTCTCCCAAAATGCAAGAATTACAGGTGTGAGCTGCCGTTCCTGGCCTGAGTTTTTTTTATATTCCTTCTCTCTAGGCTGTTTTCCTTCTGCCTCTTCTTTCCTTGTCCCTACGTCTCTCCCAAGCTCTCTCTCTAGCTCTTTCCTCTCCGCTGTGTAATCCTTGTCTGTCTTCTTCTCTTTAGGGATAGACCACCTCTAGTCTGTGACCAAACACAGGAAGTCAAAGATGGCAGCTCAAAGAGGCCGAGGTGGGCACCTTGGAAGGACGCCCTCATGTTTCCAGACATGACACATCCAGGACCCTCAGGACAGAGGGGCCCACATTTACCCCAGCTCCACTCCGTTGCACCTACCCTGCCTGTCTGGAGATCCAGCGTCTCCATTGCCAGAGAGTGTTCCTTGTTCCTCTACAGCAAGTCTTCAATCTCTAGAGTGCAAGTGATGCCTTCCTGTGGTGGGAGGAATCTCAAGGCCCATTTTCTGCCCATCCCAGAAACAAGGAAAGCTGCCCTATCACTAATGCCGGCACCGCTAGGGTGCGCTCTGATGTGAAGACTGAGGCAGAAGGAAGAATGTGAAGGCAGTGAGACACCAGGCCCCATCTCTGCTTCTGCCTCATCAGATCCTGTTTGAGCTACGTTACATTTAACCCATATACCAGCCGAGGGCCTACCTGCCCCTTAAACTCTAGATGAAGTTGCCTTAAACCTCATTTCATTCCCGGGCCTGCACACATGAATGTCCAAAGCCCTTCCAGAGCCTTCTACCACTCAAATGAAAGCAACTCAACACATGTTTTTTGTTTGTTTTTGTCTTTTTAATTCTCTTTTTTTGCAAGATGATGGAGTCTTGCTCTGCTGCCCTTTCTCAGCTCACTGCAACTTCCGCCTCTCGGGTTCAGGCAATTCTCCTGCCTCAGCCTCCCAAGTAACTGGGATTACAGGTGTCCACCACCACACCTGGCTAATTTTTGTTTTTTAGCAGAGATGGGGTTTCACCATGTTGGCCAGGCTGGTCTGAACTCTTGACCTCGTGATCCACACTCAGCCTCCCAAAGTGTTGGGGTTACAGGTGTGAGCCACCGCACCTGGCTGAACACATGTTTATTAAGCATTGGAGGCACCATTCTAGATGCTGGAGAGACAGCAAGGAGAAGAGTCAGCAGCTAACTTCAAGGAGCTGTAGGGCCAAGGGAAAGCTTCTTCTCTGCTCTCTAGCCCTATAAGGGCTCCCCCGAAAAGGAACTGACCGTTGACAAATTAACAGAAGAAAAAGGTGTACAAAATTTATGTCACATGTGCAAGCACGAGGGAACCACAGAAGAACAATGATCTAATAACCCAATGCGGTCCAGACGCTTATGTAGCCTCCTCCTTCACAGGGGAGGGGAAACGGGTGGAGCGATGGTGAGAGGTAGTATGTGATTTAGTGGGGAAATGAATGGGGCCGGCCACGGTGGCTCACACCTGTAATCCCAGCACTTTGGGAGGCCGAGGCAGGTGGATCACTTGAGATCAGGAGTTTGGACCAGCCTGACCAATACGGTGAAACCCCATTTCTACTAAAAAAATACAAAATTAGCCAGGTGCAGTGGCTCACGCCTGTAATCCCAGCACTTTGGGAGGCTGAGGCGGGTGGATTACCTGAGCTCAGGGGTTCGAGACCAGCCTGGGCAACATGGTGAAACCCTGTTTCTACTAAAATACAAAAAATTAGCCGGACATGGCAGTGTGTGCCTGTAGTCTCAGCTACTGGGGAGGCTGAGGCAGGAGAATCACTTGAACCAGGGAGGCAGAGGTTGAAAGCAGCCGAAATCGCGCCACTGCACTCCAGCCTGGGCGGCAGAGATAGACTCTGTCTCCAAAAATATATATAAATACAAAATTAGCTGGGCATGGTGACACACACGTAATCCCAGCTACTTGGAAGACTGAGGCAGGAGAATTGCTTGAACCCAGGAGGCAGAGGTTTCAGTGAGCTGAGATCATGTCACTGCACTCCAGCCTCAGTGACATGCAAGCCTCTGTCTCAAAAAAATTAAAAAATTAAAGAAAAAAAAAAAAGAAATGAATGAACCCGAGATACAGGAATTAACTTGTAAATTATTCTCTTTGGAATTTGAATGAGCCCAAGAGACAGACGGTCTTGTGAAAAAGTCTGTCTACATTTGGTTGCATTCTTCAGTCTTTTTTTTTTTTAAAGACAGGGTTTCACCATGTTGGCCAGGCTGGTCTTGAACTCCTGACCTCGGCCTCCCAAAGTGCTGAGATTACAGGCGTGAACCACCACGCCCAGCTGCATTCTTCAGTCTTATTTTCTGCCATAGATAACGAGGTTTCGGTGGGGCAGGGGAAGTAGAAGGCAACGATGTTCTCTTCGACAGGTCCAGTCTTAAGGTAGATGAGGGAATATCAGAGAAAGCCTCATTCTGTGCTTTGGGAGAGACAGAGGGCTGAGAGACAGAAGCAGGGCGGGGAAGGTCAGAGAGAGCTTGAGGCTGCTGCTTTAGTTCAAAATGTCAAAGTGCTGTGTTTTCAGGTGCCATTTTTGAGCCCCAACAGAGCTTTCACTTCAGTGGGGGCAGTCAGGCAAATTAATAAATAAGTTACTGCACAGTATGTCAGCGAGCAGTGAGCGGTACAAAATAAATAGAACAGAGTGAGAGTTTGAAGAGAAAGGGGAAGCTGCTTTTCTTCTTTTCTTTTTTTGAGGCAGAGTTTCACTCTTGTTGCCCAGGCCGGAGTGCAATGACGTGATCTCGGCTCACCACAACCTCCACCTCTTGGGTTCAAGCGATTCTCCTACCTCAGACTCCTGAGTAGCTGGGATTACAGGCATTCACCACCACACCCGGCTAATTTTTATATTTTTAGTAGAGACAGGGTTTCTCCATGTTGGTCAGGCTGGTCTGGAACTCCCGACCTCAGGTGATCCGCCCACCTCTGACTCCCAAAGTGCTGGGATTACAGGCGTGAGCCACCATGCCCAGCGGAAGCTGTTTTTTTTAGCTGGAAGGTGTCTCTGCTCAGGTATCATTTGGGAAGAGGCCAGACTAAAGTGATGGAGAGAGCTATGGATGAAGAGCAGTCCAGGCAGAGCAACAATACCTTCCAAAGCCCCGTGCTGGAAGTGTGAATGTGATGAATTTGGAAATCATGAAGAGAGGAAGGGGCTGGAGGGAAGTGAGGGAAGCCGACCCATGAAGCCTGGGCAACAGCCAGTGGGCAGAGGGTGCAGGGCCTGGGAAGTGTGGTCAGGAGTTTGGCTTCTTTTCTCACAGTGAGGGGGAGTCATGGAAGGGTTTTGAACAGAGAGGTACATGCTCATAATTGCATTTTAGAAGGATTGCTCTCTCATGATTTTGATGAATTGGAGGAGGGACTTGGGCAGGGTAAGAATGGAGATGGGGGCCATGGCAGGTGTGGTGTGACCCTCTCCCCTCCCCCTCTAGAATTGCCCTGAAAGCTCCTCCCTGTCTCAGGTGAAACAGCTTTGCCCTCTTTCAAAGTCTTGTTGCAATTTCAGACCTATGGTGAGATCTACCTCTCCAGCTCCATCGAGAAGGTTTCGACCACCTGTGGTTCATGCCTGTAATCCCAGCACTTTGGGAGTCCAAGGCAGGAGGATCATTGAGGTCAGGATTTCAAGACCAGCCTGGCCAACATGGTGAAACCCCATGTCTACTAAAAATACAAAAATTAGCTGGGTGTGGTGATGGACGCCTGTAATCCGCTGCAGCTACTTGGGAGGCTGAGGCAGGAGAATCGCTTGAACCCAGGAGTCAGAGGTTGCAGTTAGCAGAGATTGCACCATTACACTCCACCCTGGGCAACAGAGCGAGACTCCATCTCAAAAAAAAAAAAAAAAAAAAAAAAAAATTATCTGGGCATAGCGGTGCACACCCATAGTCTCAGATACTTGGAGGACTGAGGTGGAAGATTGTTTAAGCCCATGAATTTGAGGCTGCAGAGAGTTACAGTCATGCCACTGCACTCCAGCCTGGGCGACAGGTAAGACCCTGTCTCACAAGAAAAAAAAAAAGAGAGAGAAAATGTTTCAAGCCTGGGCACAGTGGCTCACAGGAGGATTGCTTGAGGCCAACAGTTCAAGTCCAGCTTGGGCAACATAGTGAGACCCCTGTCCCTGTCTCTATTAAAAAATAAAATAATAAAAAAGACCAGGCATGGTGGGTCATGCCTGTAATCCCAGCACTTTGGGAGGCCAAGGCAGGTGGATCACCTGAGGTTAAGAGTTCAAGACCAACCTGGCCAACATGGTAAAATCCCATCTCTACTAAAAATGCAAAAATTAGCCAGGTGTAGTGGTGCATGCCTGTAATCCCAGCTACTCAGGAGGCTGAGGCAGGAGAATCGCGTCAACCCAGGAGGCGGATGTTGCATTGAGCCAAGATTGTGCCATGGCACTCCAGCCTGGGTGACAAGAGTGAAACTCCATCTCAAAAAAAAAAAGAATATTTCAAAATATATTTCCAAACAGTGGGAGATCTGTTTTCTGATAAGGAAAAAAATCTTCTCTACTTCCTATTTACACATTGGCCTTGGTGCGTGTTGCGCATGTTTTCACTTGGACGAAGTGTCCGATGGCAAAAACGAGCTTGAGCACTGCTTTTCTGTTCACTCTTAGCTGCTCTAACAAATCAACCAAAGTGTAGTGGGCAGAAGTGACTTTACCAGGTTGCCAAGGGGAGTTCTGCACTCCCCTGCCCGCTACCTCTGTGCCCCACACGCCAGGCCCACAGTGGCCTGCACTGGCTGATCTTCAACTCTGCTCATGCTTTCCCCCTTCTACCCACCTGGCAGCCTCCAGGTTATTCAGAGGGTACCACCACCACCCTGCACCACCACCCAGCCTTCTCACAGGAAGGCCTCAGCATTTTTTCCTCCCAGCTCCTCCTCTTCAAATACAATTTATCATTCCTTTCTTTGGCTTCTGTGTGCTTCCTACATTACTTTATTATGGTTCTAATTACCCTGCACTGTAATTTATCTGTTTACATGCAATCCTCCTCCACTAAACCAAGAACTCATTCTAAGGCAGGGCCCATGGCTGAGTCATCTTTGTATTCCCGGCGCCTGGCATCACACCTGGCACACAGTAAATATCCATGGATGATTGTCCAGTGAATACAGCACCTTGGGTCCAGGCTACAGCGAGACTTCTACTAACTGTTCCTCCTTTATCTTTCCACACCTCTGTCTCTCTTCCTGCAGGGTTTGTATTCGGGTTTTCTTTAATTTCTTATTCACTTTTATTTATTTTTTTCTTTTTTGAGACAGAATCCGACTGTCGCCCAGGCTGGAGTGCAGTGGCACTATTACAGCTCAATGTAACCTCCACCTCCCGGGCTCTATTGATCCTCCCACCTCAGCCTCCCAAGTAGCTGGGACCACACCCAGCTAATTTTTGTACTTTTATTTTTTGTAGAGATGAGGTCTCACTATGTTGCTCAGGCTGGTCTTGAACTCCTGGCTCAAGCAATCCTCCCACCTCGGCCTCCCAAAGTGCTGGGATTACAGATGTGAGCCACCTCACTGGGACACCTCAGGGCAGCTTGGGCGGCCACAGTAGTACAAGAGAGGCTGCAGGGGCCCAGATTCAGGGTAGGTAAGTGTACCTTGTTAATAATTTTTTAATCCAGAAACCTATAGTCATGTACCAAGCATTGGTGGACAGAATGTTGCATTATAAAAAGATGGTTTTTTCTTATTTTTTTTCTTATTTCCTTTTTCAATAATAAAGAGGTGTTAAATAAAGTTATGGGAGGCTGTTTTTCTGGCCTGAGCTCCTCAACTAGACCCCCAATAGACCAAACCAAAATGGAGTCACCCATGCTGCATGCTACATAATCAAACTGAAACTTTAAAGAAAGCAGAGAGACCTCAAAATAGATCAGTGTGTTCCTCCTGAAAACAAGAAATTCCAGCATGATAAGGAACTCCCCTCTGATCCAACCCTTCCCAAAAAAGTAACCTGAAATAACCAGGTTTTTCCTTACTGTTCTGTTTCCTTACTCCCACCTTACAAAACGCTCTGCTCTGTTTCCCAGTGGGATTTTAGACCAAAAAAGTCCATTCATGATGGTGACAGAGTGATGTCAATGCCTAAAGTTTTGCTCAATCTCTCAAAATTGAAAGTTGGCCAAAAGGAGATAACTGGTTTTCTTTGTTTTGCTTTTTTGAGACTGAGCTTAGCTCTATCTCCCAGACGGGAGTGCAGTGGCAGCATTTCAGCTCACTGCAACCTCCGCTTCCTGGGTTCAAGCAGTTCTTGTGCCTCAGCCTCCTAAGTAGCTGGGGTTACAGGCTGCCACCACCATGCCCGGCTAATTTTTGTATTTTTAGTAGAGACGAGGTTTCACCATGTTGACCAGGCTGGTCTCAAACTCCTGACCTCAGGTGCTCCCCCCGCCATGGCCTCCCAAAGTACTGAGATTACAGGCGTGAGCCACCTCACCCAGCCAATATAATTGTTAAATTAAGTTTAGCCTAAAGCTGCCTCCTTACATATTTTAATTTAGGCCTAAAGGTTTCTCCTCATCTAGTGACCTAACTGGATGTGTAAATAGACTATAACCTTCTCTTACACCAATCACAGAATTTTGGCCAATCACAAGTGGCCAACTGTTCGAACTATGTTCAAAAAAAGGCAAGTGCCGCACCTTAACCAGTCTATTGCTATATCTCATTTCCATTTTCCGTATGTCACTTTCCTTTTTCCGTCTGTGATTTGTATCCAACCATGTGGCAGCTCCGTAGTTTCTCTGAACCTATGCTGGTTCAAGGAGCTGCCTAATTCCTGCATTGTTCTTTGCTCAATTAAACTCTGTTAAATTTAATTTGTCTGAAGTGTTTCTTTTTTTTTTTAAGGCTAGTCAAGTGAAGCAGTGGGAGTGGAGAAGGAACAAAGAAATCTGTAACTGGTTGTGATCAATTAGTTGTAAACACCACTGCACTTGGACCAGCCAAGTGTTTCTTTCAACAGATACATAGGTTTAACCCCTAGCTCCAGCCCTTCCCTACCATGTAACCCACTAAGCTTCAGTTTTTTCATCTGTAAATTGGAGATCATAAGACCTACCAATTTTGGTCAATCCCCTGGTATAGGCCTGGCACGTGGCAGGTAGTGAGTGAAATGTTTGTTCTCCCTTTAGATTTTCACAAAACACTGTGGTGATTTTTTTCCGGCCTCTTTCAGATAAAGATCTGGACAGGCTTTATCGTACTCATCTACTATTTCATGGGTTAGCTTGAGTAGATACTAGAGATCTTGTCAAATGCATCGTAAGACCAGAAGAAGAATTTTGTGTATGTTTAATTTGCCTGGGCAACAGAGCAAGACTTTGTGTCAAAAACATTTTTTTTGATTAAAGGGCCGTAGTCCCTGGGCTCAGCCCCTGCTGGGAACCCAAATCCTTTCTCACGAGAGAGTAAAACGGTCGGGGAGTAGAAAATAAAAGTTCCTAAAACTAAAATATAGAGGTTGATGGGATTAAGAAAGTTGAAATGTTTAAACAGGCTTCACATAAAGTAGTTGTGTCTCTTTTGCCTAAATGTTTTATGGGAATGAACATTGGATCTGACTGGGGAATGTTACCCCTACCTATTCCTGCAAAACAGAAGGCATGTAAATCTACTCTTCTACAGGGTGCCTGTAATCCCAATATGTAAAAGCAATATTGATGGGACCTGCTAAATGAGAACCAGTAAGACTGCCCAAGCCCACAGGACGTGGAGTAGCCGCTGGAGTGTGGGTAGGAGGAAACCTCTCTAGGCAGCTGTTTGTGGAGGATTTACTGCAGCTTACGGCAAAAGCATGTAAGCATCTCCCCCGCAATGACGACTGGAACTTTGGAATAATTTCCATTTGAGAGGCATTTATTGCCTTGCTATGGGACATGAACAGAATTCACCCTTATGCTAACAGGGGTATCAGTGCCCAAAAGAGTTGCACCATAACACCAAATGGGGCCAGGCTCGGTGGCTCACGCCTGTAATCCCAGCACTTTGGAAGGCCAAGGTGGGTGGATCACCTGAGGTCAGGAGTTTCAGACCAGCCTGGCCAAAATAGTGAAACCCTGTCTCTACTAAAAATACAAAAATTAGCCAGATGTGGTGGTGGGTGCCTATAATCCCAGCTACTTGGGAGGCTGAGGCAGGAGAAGCTTGAACTTGGGAGGTGGGGGGTTGCAGTGAGCCAAGATCACACCACTGCACTCCAGCCTGGGTGATGCAGAGAGGCTCCATCTTGGGGGAAAAAAAAAAAAAGCCAAAACATTGAAATGGTTTATATAGGGTTCCGCTACCTGGGGGAGTGCAAGCCTCTTTTTCCCCTAGAACTGGCTCTGGAACTGTGTGAGGAGCTGCTGGATTCTACAGTGCCCAGTAAGCAGCTCTCACCTGACAAGCAGCAACTTGGTTTGTGGACGGCAGTTCCAAGCTGAATGGACCTGTTTGGAAGGCTTTACTCTGGTTCAAGAAGAGTCAAGAAAATATTTTTACCCCTTTGAGCTATTTATAGCTTACAATGATTGAGTAACAGATATTTTTGTGAGCCAAATTTGCCTTTCTCTTTACTTGAATTCTCCAAAACTTGGAAACTATTCATGAGTATTCTTATTTTATGGCAATATGGTTATTTGCATAAGTTCAGTAAGAATCTGTTTCTTTTTGTAGAAGGACCCAATTGGAGACACTGATTATTTTTCCAAGGCTTTGACTGGAATGACTTATTTTCAGATATGACTGTACTGCTTTGAGGAATTGAAGTTGACTTTTTTTTTTTTGACAGAGTCTCGCTCTGTCGCCCAGCCTGGAGTGCAGTGGCACAATCTCGGCTCACTGCAACCTCCACTTTCCAGGTTCAAGTGATTCTCCTGCCTCAGCCTCCCGAGTAGCTGGGATTACAGGTGTGGGCCACCATGCCCAGCTAATTTTTGTATTTGTAGTAGATACAGGGTTTCACCATGTTGGTCAGGATGGTCTTGAACTCCTGACTTTGTGATTCACCTGCCTCGGCCTCCCAAAGTGCTGGGATTACACACGTGAGCCACCACACCGGGCCTGAAGTTGACTTTATAGAGCTGATCAAAAGCCCTGTGGAATGACTGGCCTCGTACCTTGTCTAAATAGTTCCCTTACAAGGTTCCTGACCTGTAATAAATAAAGAATGTCACTTTCTAACAGGCCCAGGAAGCTCAAGATATTCTGGGACCTTCAGAAGATAGGAATCTGTACAGGTATTGCAAGCACGGTCTGAAGGCTGTGCTTCTGGCCTTGAGATTACAGACTACGCAACATAGCAAGACTCCTGCCTCTATAAAAATTTAAAAAATCAGCCAGGCATGCTGGCACATGCCTGCAGTACTACCTACTCGGGAGGCTGAGGCTGGAGGATTGCTTGAGCCCACGACATCAAGGCTGCAGTGAGCCAAGACTGTGCCACTGCATTCCAGCCTGGGTGACAGAGCAAGACCCTGTCTCAAAAATAAAAAAAGAAAGAAAGAAAAAAAGCCAAATCCAAAATTCCTTATAAAAGTTCCAGCAAGTCGGGCGTGGAGGCTCACGCCTGTAATCCCAATACTTTGTGAGGCTGAGGTGGGCAGATCACCTGAAGTCAGAAGTTCGAGACCAGCCTGGCCAACATGGTAAACCCCCGTCTCTACTAAAAATCCAAAAATTAGCTGGGTATGGTGGCACATGCCTGTAATTCCAGCTACTTGGGAGGCTGAGGTGGGAGAATCACTGGAACCCGGGAGGCGGAGGTTGCAGTGAGCCAAGATCTCGCCACTGCACTCCAGTCTGGGCGACAGAGTTGAGACTCCATCTCAAAAAAAAAAAGAAAAGAAAAAAGTTTCAGCAAAGTCAACTTAAAAATCTTACATATCTGATATCTATTCTTGCCACAATGTATGTAGCTAACCAGGCCAAATATAATAAGACTAAGATTTTTCTTGCAAGCAAATTGGTTCTGCTATTACTTACACTTGGTAGAAATGGAGAAATTGGAGAGAGAAGAACTTAGATTCTAGACCTGACCATTGTTTTTGAGTTTTTATTATTTGAATACAATTTGGACTAATCCTGAATTATTATTTCCTGGCTGTAACAAGTCTCTAAAGAAGATCTGGGCTTTAATTTTCTTCATGATGCTTTTAGTTGGCTCCCTAATAGGACGAGTTCTTATTTGGAGGTGGTGTTTGGCATTAAAATTCTCTTTTGATTGTAATTCTTGTGTGCACTCTATTTCTGCTATTTAAATTATTAATGTTATGTATCTCTTGTTGTTTTACTTTTGAGTGATATTTCAAAGACTAGAGATGATTCAACAGAGCCTGTGAATTTGCCTCATTTGGGTTCAATTCCACTGGGCCCAGTCTGCTTTCCATCACCAGCTCACTGCTGCTAAAACTATACTATATCATGCGCCCTTTCCAAAGGCTCAGGGATCATCATGGAAGAGGAGGGCCCTGAGATTGTAAGAGCTGGATTGCAGGGTGGAGTGTGGAGGTAAAAGCAACTCCATCTTGGATGCTAATCTGCCATGTTAGTTTCTTTTTTTTCTTTCCTTCTTTTTTTTTTTTTTTTTTTTGAGGCAGAGTCTCACTCCGTTGCCCAGGCTAGAGTGCAGCGGCGCAATCTCAACTCACTGCAACCTCCATCTCCCGGGTTCAAGCAAGTCTACTGCCTCAGCCTCCTGAGTAGCTGGGATTACAGGCACACACCACCACACCTGGCTAATTTTTGTATTTTTAGTAGAGACAGGGTTTTACCATGTTAGCCAAGCTGGTCTTTTTTGTTTTGTTTTGTTTTTGAGATGGAGTTTCATTCTTGTTGGCCAGGCTGGAGTGCAGTGGTGCAATCTTGGCTCACTGCAACCTCCGCCTCCCAGGTTCAAGAGATTCTCCTGCCTCAGCCTCCCAAGTAGCTGGAATTACAGGTGCCTGCCACCACGCCCAGCTAATTTTTTGTATTTTTAATAGAGACAGGGTTTCACCATGTTAGCCAGGCTGGTCTCGAACTCCTGACCTCAGGTAATCTGCCTGACTCAGCCTCTCAAAGAGCTGGGGTTACAGGTGTGAGCCACCGGGCCCAGCCTGCCATGTTAGTTTTTGATCAACCTGTTTCATGAAGGCCTCTAAGATTTCAGGTTTATCCTTCATTCCCTGTGTAAGAGCAGGTCCTTGCTGTAAATCCTGCCCTTGGGTCAAATGACCTTCATGTTGCCCTACTTTAACCAGCCTGCACATCCCTTCCAAACACCCCTACCCTGCAGTCACTAAGCCCTGAGTTTGCAGGGGTCCACCGTCTTGTCTCCATGCTGCCCAAGGCATAGACAGTTTATAAATTCCTATTAAATGTTTCTAAGAAACCAGGTTTGTCAATCTCTTTCTGCAGCATCTCAGGTTCTCTGGACTTAAGGAGTAGGTTTGCATAAAGCCTAGGAGTGTGTGACTTAACTCTTCCTGGCATGGCCTTAAGTCTGGTTTATAATTTGGCGTCTTATTGCCACATAGAATTCATGCCATCAGTCTTATGATCTGTGCTTTTTTATTTTTATTTTTATTTTTTTGAGACAGAGTCCTACTCTGTTGCCCAGGCTGGAGTACAGTGGCACAATCTCAGCTCACTGCAGCCTCCACCTGTCAGGTTCAAGTGATTCTTGTGCCTCAGCCTTCCTGATAGCTGGGATTACAGGCATGTGCCACCATGCCTGGCTAATTTTTTATGTTTTAGTAGAGACAGGATTTCACCTTGTTGCCCAGGCTGGTCTTGAACTCCTGATCTCAGACAACTCTCCCACCTCCGCCTCTCAAAGTGCTGGGATTACAGGCATGATGATCTGTATTTTAACAAAGGGATGAATTCCCCAGCTATCCAAGCGTTTAGAATCAGCCATATCTAGTGCACAACTACGCTGGGTACGCTGCTGTCAAAGTGGGAAGGAGGTGAGGTCCTTCCACCAGGATGCACCTATTCTTGCTTTGTATCAGGAAGAATTCGTCTAAAAATATGAGCGGATTTGGTTTCCTTCCTAAAGCACACAGGTTCAGGCAGTCATCTGCTCTCACACATGAGGTGTTTTGCAAATGCGTCAAGACAGAGGCGGTGTGGCGTGCCGGTGAAGAGCACAGACTCTGGAGCCAGTCTAGTACCTTGGTCACATTATTTTACTCCTCTGTGCTTCTGTAAAGCAGGTGATAGCTGTAATGACCCCTCCGTGTGGCTGTGGAGAACCAAACGGCAGTGCACGGCACGTGCCTGGGGAGTGTTCTCTGGGCATCCAGAGCACACAGGTGAAACAGCACAGCCTAGTACGCTAGGAAGTGGCGCCAGCCGTGGAGCTGGGAAGATCACCAAAGTCGTCATTACTCCTCATATTTTAGTTAATGATGTATTCCTGGCCTTCCATATGTCGACTTCCATTTTGTTCTTTTCCTTCCCAGTTGAATGCTCTACGGGGCAACCGAAGCTCCCAGGATACGTCCTGCTAAAGCCAGAATCACTGATTTCAGCATCCACTGTGCTTCTCAAGTTTGCCCCAATTGTACCAAGTTTGGGAGATTTATATCTTTTCTATTACCACTTTGTTCATGTCCAGTCTTTTTTTTTTTTTTTGAGATGGAGTCTCACTCTTGTTGCCCAGGCTGGAGTGCAATGGCACGATCTCAGCTCACTGCAACCCCTGTCTCCTGGGTTCCATCGATTCTCCTGCCTCAGCCTCCCAGGTAGCTGAGATTACAGGCATGCGCCACCACCCCTGGCTAATTTTTGTATTTTTAGTAGAGATGTGGTTTCTCTATGTTGGCCAGGCTGGTCTCCTGAGCTCAGGTGATCTGCCCGCCTCAGCCTCACAAAGTGCTACGATTACAGATGTGAGCCACTGTGCCAGCAGGTCCAGTCATTTTTTAAAGGAATCAGTGGTGGCTCCCACCCCCACCTTCTGTGTGGGAGGAGCTGTCCCTGCCAGCTCACAGGTTGGGTTCCCAGTGGTGGAGGGAGGTTTGTCTCTCTGGCCCAGTAAAGGAAGCAAGACAAACCTTCTTGCTGTCGCTCATTTTATAAAGAATAAGGACGCAGGCAAAGACAGCTTCAGCTTTGTGCCATCAAAAGCTCTTGCTGAGGGCACTAGGAAGATGGAAATGAAGTAAATGTTTTCTGCCCTGGAGGGGCTCACAGCCTCTGAGGGACAAGCATCAAGGAACACTTCTTTGCAGTTCAGTAAGAACGACAGGGCCATTCCCACACAGTCAAGCAGAGAGGAGGGATGAGGACCCTGCCTGTGGCCAGAGAAGTGGGGTCTCCAATGCCAGAATTGCAGGGTGAAAAGATTTCAGCCTTCGAGATAAGAGTGTAGTGAGTTCTTATAATTTTATGTTGCCTCGGCAACTATCTTGAATATAACTTAAGCTTTTTCATAACGGAAGCAGTCTGTTATGGACTGGGATCTGGTTACCCTTGCCAGTTTCTTTCTTTCTTTTTTTTTTTTTTTTTTGAGATGGAGTCTCACTCTGTAGCCCAGGCTGGAGAGCAGTGGAGCGATCTCAGCTCACTGCAACCTCTTCCTCCCAGGTCCCAGTTCAAGCAATTCTCCTACCTCAGCCTCCCAAGTAGCCGGGATTACAGGCACGAGCCACCATGCCCAGCTAATTTTTGTATTTTTAAATAGAGATGGGGTTTCACCATGTTGGCCAGTCTGGTCTTGAACTCCTGACCTTGTGATCCGTCCGCCTCGGCCTCCCAAAGTGCTGGAATTACAGGCATGAGCCACCACGCCCGGCCACCCTTGCCAGTTTCAAGCTCTCCAGCTCCTCCCCATGCCTCATGGTGATCCATCCAATAGCTATCTACCTATCTCCCTTCTATAACTACCTTCTGGTAACCACCTGCCTACGGGACAGACGCAACGTGTTTGCCTCCCCCCCCACTGACCACCCCCTGCCTCTGCATGGCTGCATGTGTGCCACAGTGCCCACCTCTCCATCCCAGTGTGTCTCCTGGAACTCATGTCTGCTTTTATTTATTTATTTATTTATTTATTTTAGAGATGGAGTCTCACTATGTTGCCCAGACTGGTCCGGAACTCGTGGGCTGAAGTGATCTTTCCACCTCAACCTCCCAAAGCGCTGGGATTACAGGTGTGAGTCACTGCTCTTAGCCCCTGCTTGTTTTAATCCACCAGCCAGAACCTCCTGCAGGGCTGGGCACCATGGCTCATGCCTATAATCCCACCACTTTGGGAGGCTGAGGTGGGAGGATTGCTTGAGCCCAGGAGTTCCAGCATTTTGGGAGGCTGAGGTGGGAGGATTGTTTAAGCCCAGGAGTTCTAGCATTCTGGGAGCTGAGGTGGCTGGATTGCTGGAGACTAGGGGTTCCAGACCACCCTGGGAAACATAGTGAGACCTCATCTCTACAAAAAGTAAAAAAATTAGCTGGGCCTGGTGGTACACACTGTAGTCTCTGCCATTTGAGGGCTAAGATGGGAGGATCGCTGGAGCCTGGGAGTTTGAGGCTGCAGTGAGCTATGATCACACCACTGTGCTCCAGGCTGGGTGACAGAGGGAGACCCTGTCTCAAAATAAAAACAATAATAATAATAATAATAAAGTAGAACTCTCTGTGGGAAACCTGCCTGGGGAATGTCCTGGACTCAGTAAAGGCTTTGGCCCTTGGCCAGGTGTGGTGGCTCACGCCTGTAATCCCAGCATTTTGGGAGGTGGAGGACGTTGGATCATCTGAGGTTGACAATTCAACCAACATGGAGAAATCCTGTCTCTATTAAAAATACAAAATTAGCGGGGCGTGGTGGCGCATGCCTGTAATCCCAGCTACTCAGGAGACTGAGGCAGGAGAATCACTTGAACTTGGGAGGCAGAGGTTGCAGTGAGCCAAGATCATGCCACTACACTCCAGCCTGAGCCACAGAGTGAGACCCTGTCTCACAAAAACAACAACAGTAACAACAACAACAAAAAAAAAGAAACAATTATGGCCAGGGCAGTAGCACAGGACTGGAGATGTTTGGACAGAGGAGCGAGATCGGCAGTGGGAACAAAATGAATACATCTTCCTTTGCTTCAGGAGGAAAGGATCAGGGCAGCTGGGGCTGCAGACCCTGGAGGCTAACCACCCTGGAGACAGGACAAAAGGGAGGCGGTTGCATAGATCCAAGGTAGAAGATGGATGGGTAGGGCGTGGCAGACAGACCAGGCTGGCAAAAGTGGCGGACCAAGTCAATATCACAGAGGAAGCCAAGTAAGGTCGGGGCAGGTGAGGAGTCCAAGACGGACTCCAGGGTGCAGGCTCCAGTGCCATCAGATGGGCCAGCAGGTGGAGTGGGAGAAGGAGAGGCCTGGTGCCTAGGGAACGTGACGGCCAGGGTAGAGCAAGCCTGCATGGACCAGGTTTCAAGTGGGTCCGTGAAGTGGAGGGCAGGTCTCTTGGTGGTCTTTCAGAGATGACGAGCAATGCTGGGTCAACGTGGGCTGGAACAAAGAGTTGCGTGCCCACTTCATGAAGCGATTTATCTAAACTAGTATTATTCGGGCTGGGTGCAGTGGTACATGCCTGTAGTCCCAGCACTTTGGGAGGCCAAGGTGGGTGGATCACTTGAGGTCAGGAGTTTGAGACCAGCCTGGCCAACACAGTGAAACCTGGCCTCTATTAAAAATACAAAAAAATCGGCCAGGCATGGTGGCACATGCCTGTAATCCCAGCTACTTGGGAGGCTGAGGCAGGAGAATCACTGGAACCCAGGAGGCAGAGGTTGTGGTGAGCCAAGATTATGCCATGGCACTCCAGCCTGGGCCACAGAGGGAGACTCTGTCTCAAAATTAAATAAATAAATAAATAAACTATTATTATCCCCCCCAACAGCCATTCACACTAGGAATTAGTGAAAAATAGAAATTCAGACACAAGTAGGTTGCTAAGAGTCTCACAGTAAACAGGGAAGCTCAGATTTAATCTTAGGGCTAACTGGCTGTAAAGCCCAGCTTGTTCCACCGTGGATTTCCTCCAGAGAGGCAGCACTTGGGACCGTTCTAACTCATTCCCATCATTTTTCTCAGCTCTCAAGTTTGGAATCTTGACAGCCAAGGACAGAAGACACCTGGCCAGCCCAGGGCGGTAACAGAACTCTCCTGAGCTCAGCTCTGATTTTGTTCCCTGTTGGCAGAAAGAAGGCTCTGAGTGAGACTGGAACTTTTAGCTGAGGGGTGAGGGTGATGGGAAGAACAGCAGGAAGCCCTGGACCCTCTTCTTGAGGATTTAAACGTCTCATGGGGCTGGGCGCGGTGGCTCAAGTCTGTAATCCCAGCACTTCAGGAGGCCCAGGTGGGTGGATCACCTGACATCAGGAGTTCAAGACCAGCCTGACCAACACAGTGAAACCCGTCTCTACTACAAATACAAAAAATTAGCCGGGCGTGGTGGTGGGTGTAATCCCAGCTACTTAGAACACTGAAGCAGGAGAATCACTTGAACCCAGGAATCAGAGGTTGCAGTGAGCCTAGATCATGCCATTGCACTCCAGCCTGGGCAACAGAGTAAGACTCTGTCTCAAAAAAAAAAAAAAAAAGTCTCATGGGATTGACACGCTTAATAAGTAATTCATTCAGTGGATGGAGGACTCTGGAGATGGTTGGATCTGGGTTCAGATTCTGTTCTGGCCAGGCACAGTGGCTCATGCCTGCAATCCCAGCACTTTGGGAGGCTGAGGTGGCAGGATCACTTGAGCCTAGGAGGTCGAGGCTGCAGTAACCTGAGATCATGCCACTGCACTCTGGCCTGGGTGACAGAGCAAGACCTTGTCCCTAAAAAGTAAAACAAAAAAGTGGTCTAGTGTGGTAGCTCACACCTGTAATCTCAGTACTTTGAGAGGCTGAGGTGGGAGGACCACTTGAGCCCAGGAGGACAAGGCTTCAGTGAGCTGCGATCATGCCACTGCACTCTGGTCTGGGTGGCAGAGCAAGACCTTGTCCCTAAAAAATAAAGACAAAACAAAAAAAAAGGTCTAGTGTGGTGGCTCACGCCTGTAATCCCAGCACTTTGGGAGGCTGAGGCCGGAGACTCGCTTGAACCAGGGAGTTTGAGACCAGCCTGGGCAACATAGGAAGATCACATCTCTAAAAAAATTTTTTCCTTTTAATTTACAAAAAAAAAAGAAAGAAAGCAACACATGATCCAGAATTCTGGTCACATAGGAGGAGATGTTTTGGCTTCGGCGGCATGGGTGGCATGAGTGTGGCAGGAAGAGAGCCACACACAGTCTCCTGGAGGACCTGCGGGACCTGTGCCTCCCCCATGCCTGTTGTTGGTGCTTTTCCTTTGTTTTTTTTTTGAGATGGAGTCTCACCCTGTTGCTCAGGCTGGAGTGCAGTGGCGCAATGCAACCTCTGCCTCCTGGGTTCAAGTGATTCTCCTGCCACAGCCTCCCAAGTAGCTGGGACTACAGGTGTGCGCCACTATGCCCAGCTGATTTTTTGTATTTTTAGTAGAGATGGGGTTTCACCATGTTAGCCAAGATGGTCTTGATCTCCTGTCCTCGTGATCTGCCCGCCTCACCCTCTCAAAGTACTGGGATTACAGGCGTGAGCCACTGAGCCCGGTCCCTGCTTTTTATTTTTTTTGAGATGGAGTCTTGCTCTGTCACCCAGGCTGGAGTGTAATGGCGAGCTCTCAGCTCACTGCAACCTCTGCCTCTTGGGTTCAAGCGATTCTCCTGCCTCAGCCTCCCAAGTAGCTGGGATTACAGGCATATGCCACCATGCCCAGCTGTTTGTATTTTTAATAGAGACAGAGTTTCACCATATTGGCCAGGCTAGTCTCAAACTCCTGACCTCAGGTGATCTGCCCACCTCGTCCTCCCAAAGTGCTGGGATTACAGGTATGAGCCACGGCACCCAGCCTGTTGGTGCTTTTCTTGCAGGAGGCTGGTGATCTCCAGGCTTTGCCCAGTGGCCCAGTTTGTGGTGGTGCTTAACAGTGTGGACGAGGGAGGTGTGAAAGCTGTCACTGCTGTAGAAGTGTGAGTTCCGAGGAGAAAGTAAGAAGTGGATGAACTTAGCAGTTGTAAATTGGATGAACTTAGCAGTTCCTCAAAAAGTTAAACATAGACTTACCATATGACCCAGCATTCTACTCCTGGGTATATACCCAAGATAAACTGAAAATACATGTCCACACAAAAAGTACATGAATTTAGTAGCAGCATTACTCATAACAGCCAAAGAGTGGAAACAACCCATATATCCATCAGCTGATGAATAAACAAAACGCAATCCTTCCACGCCATGAAGAAGAGCCGTGCAGTGGCATGGGTGAACCTTGAAGCATCAGGCCACCTGAACCGAGCCAGGCACAAAGGATTACAGGCACAATTCCACTCACGTGAAATGTCTAGAATAGATACATCCACAGACACAGAAAGTAGATGGGTATTTGCCAGGAGCCAGGGGTAGGAGATCCTGATGTAGTGGCTGATTCCTTTTTTTTTTTTTTTTTTTTTTTGACGCGGAGTTTCTCTTTGTCGCCCTGGCTGGGGTGCAGTGGTGTGATCTTGGCTTCCTGCTACCTCTGTCTCCCAGGTTCGAGCGATTCTCCTGCCTCAGCCTCTCAAATAACTGAGATTACAGGGACCAGCCACCACACCCAGACAATTTTTTCTGTGTTTTTAGTAGAGACGGGATTTCACCATGTTGACCAGGCTGGTCTCAAACTTCTGACCTCAGGTGATCCACCCACCCGGGCCTCCCAAAGTTCTAGGATTACAGGCGTGAGCCAGTGCGCCTGGCTTTGATGTTGCTGGTTCTAAGACCACACTCTGGGTAGTGCCCAAGTTTCTACCTACCAGCAATGTCCAACAGAACTTTCTGGAATAAATGCAGGCAGGCAAGCAAGCCCCACAACTGGGGCTTAGCCCAAGAGGATTCTTGGCTTTGCCCAGGAAAGAATTCAGGGGTGAAATTTTCAGCAATCTTTTACTTAACTGGAGCTGCTCCTTGCTGAGGAAGGCTAACTCATAGGCAGGGTGCCCAGAGACAGGCTTGTGGGTTGGTGGCAGCTGTATTTATATCCACTTTCAATCACATGCAAATTAAGTGGTAGGTTAATGCAAATCAAGGGGCAGTTTATTCAGAACTTTCTAGGAAAGGGGTGGTAACTTCTGGGTCATTGTATGGAAAACGGCAATAGCCTCCGGGTCATTGCCATGGCATTTGTAAACTATCATGGCGTTGATGAGTGTCTTACTATAATAAGCAATGAGGGCAGCTAGGGATGGCTTTTTTGGCCATCTGCTGGTTCCTGCTGGTTTTTTCACCTTACCCTTTTGTACCCAGAAATAACTCCTGCCGGTTTCCTAGTTTCTTTTTTTTTTTCTAATTTTTGAGACAGAGTATGGCTCTGTCAGCCAAGCTGAAGTGCAGTGGTGCTATCTCGGCTCACTGCAAACTCCATCTCCTGGGTTCAAGCAATTCTCCTGCCTCAGCCTCTGAGCAGCTGGGATTACAGGTGAGTACCACCACACCTGGCCAAGTTTTATATTTTTAGTAGAGATGGGGTTTCACTGTGTTGGCCAGGCTAGTCTCAAACTCCTGACCTCAAGGGATCCACCCGCCTCGGCCTCCCAAAGTGCTGGGATTATAAACATGAGCCACTGAATCCAGCTTCTTTTTTTTTTTTTGAGACAGAGTTTTTCTCTTTGCCCAGGCTGGAGCGCAGTGGTGCAATCTCGGCTCACTGCAACCTCTGCCCCCCATGTTCAAGCTGTTCTCCTGCCTCAGCCTCCCAAGTAGCTGGGATTATAGGTGCCCACCACCATGCCTGGCTAATTTTTTTGTATTTTTAGTACAGACGGGGTTTGGCCATGTTGGCCAGACTGGTCTCAAACTCCCGACCTCAGGTGATCCACCTACCTCTATCTCCCAGAGTGCTGGGATTACAGGCATGAGCCACTGCACCCAGCCTCCTGTGGAATTTCTCAGTCAACTCCATGCCTTTGCTCTGCTACACTCCCCCTCCCACTCCTCAGTCCAGGCCCTCATCCGTGTAAGAATCTGGCAGAGTGGGTTAGGGGAAGCCTAAGGATGAAATATGAGCAGCCCCCCACAGGCCACTCTGCAGGGCCACCACCAGTGAGAACCCTTGAAGTGGAATGCTCCAATTGCTGATTTCTATGCCACAAACTACCACCAAACTTAATGACCTCAGATAGCAATAGTTATCTTTCTCACAATTTGCACTGGGCAGAGCTCTGTAGGAATAGCTCATCCCTACTCTACTTGGCACCAGCTGAGTGGCCTGAAGGTTGGAACTGGAATCGTCTGAAGATTGGCTCCTTTATATGTTATAGTTGATGCTGGCTGTCACTTGGGACCATAGCTAGGATTTTAACCAGGGCACCTGGATGTGTGTTGGGCTCCCTCACAACATGGCAGCTGGGTTCCAAGGGTGTGTACAGGGAGGAAAGGGAAAAGGATGGGGGGATAGAGAAAGAGAAAGAGAGAGAGACAGAGAGAAGAGCACTTTATCACTTGTATATTTTCAACCTAGCCTTGGAAGTCATGGTGTGACACTCCTGATGCATTCCACTTGTGAGGATTCAGTCACTAAGGCCAGCTCATATTCAAAAGGAGGGGGAATGAGACTTAATCTTTTCTCTTCTTTTTCTTTTGTTTGAGACGGAGTCTTGCTCTGTCGCTAGACTGGAGTGCAATGGTGTGATCTCCGCTCACTGCAACCTTCACCTCCTGGGTTCAAGAGATTCTCCTGCCTCAGCCTCACGAGTAGCTGGGACTACAGGCCCCCACCACCATACCCGGCTAATTTTTGTATTTTTAGTAGAGATGGGGTTTCACCATATTGGCCAGGCTGGTCTCAAACTCCTGATCTTGTGATCCTCCCACCTGGGCCTCCCAAAGTGCCAGGATTACAGGCATGAGCCACTGTGCCTGGCCGACTTAATCTTTTCAATAGGAGTATTGTTACAAATTTTGCAAACATGCTTTAAAACCACCATATAGACTTAGGAAACAAGAGAGCCAAGAACAGAACTCCAAAACTATTTTGTTTTGTTTTTTTGAGAAAGGGTCTTGCTCTGTTGCCCAGGCTGGAGTACACTGGTATTATCATAGCTCCCTGCAGCCTCAAACTCCTAGGCTCAAGTGATCCTCCCATCTCAGCCTCCAACATAGCTGGGACTACAGGTGTGTGCCACTACATCTGGCTAATTTAAAAAAATGTTTTGTAGGGTCTTGCTATGTTGTTCAGGCTGGTCTTTAACAACTGGACTCAAGCAATCCTCCCATCCTGGCCTCCTGAGTAGCTGGGACTACAGGTACATGCCACCATGCCCAGTTAATATTTTCTTTCTCTCTCTCTCTTTTCTTTCTTTTCCTTCCTTCATTTTCTTTCTCTTCCTTCCTTTTCTCTTTCTTTTTCTCTTTCCTTCTTTTCCTTCCTTCGTTCCTTTTCCTTCCTTCCTTCCTTCTTCTTTTCTTTTCTTCTTTTCTTCCCTTCCTCCCTCTTTCCTTCCTTCTTCCCTCCTTTCTTTCAAGAGAGTCTCATGTTCATGCCCAGGCTGGAGTACAGTGGCATGATCATAGCTCACTGTAGCCTCAAACTCCTGAGCCCAAGGGACTCTCCCACTCTCAAGGGATTCCCTGAGTAGCTGGGACTATAGGCACACACCACCATACTCAGGTAATTTTTTTTTAGACAGAGTCTTGCTCTGTTGCCCAGGCTGAAGTACCATGCCACGATCTTGGCTCACTGCAACCTCTGCCTCCTGGGTTCAAGTGATTCTCCTGCCTCAGCCTTCTGAGTAACTGGGATTGCAGGTGCACTCCACCACACCCGGCTAATTTTTGTATTTTTGGTAGAGATGGGGTTTCACCATGTTGGTCAGGCTGGTCTCAAACTCCTGGCCTCAAGTGATCCACCTGCCTCAGCCTCCCAAAGTGCTGGGATTACAGGCGTGAGCTACCACACCCAGCAATTAAAAAAAAATTATTTTGGTAGAGATGGGGTCTCACTGTGTTGCCCAGGCTGGTCTCAAACTCCTGACCTCAAGTGATCCTCCTACCTCAGCTTCCCAAACTGCTGGGATTACGGGTGTGGGCCACTGCACCTGGCATTGTTGATCTTTGTTCCTTTACCTCCCCGAATACACACATTGTTTACTATGGCATATGTATTCCCATTGCACTATTCCCAAATAAACATCATTTCCTTTTAAAGAGCCTCTGTTATTAGGTAGACATACATGATACATCTATATATAGAAATGGTACCTGAAAAGATCACTAATAAAAGGAATCAATGATTCTTGGAACTGTCATGGAAGCACTCACTGAAGGCTGTGAGCTCTCTGATTCCACCGCTGACCTGTTCCACCCTGCTAAGTCTTCTCTCAGGCCAAGCCTCCTTCTTTTTGAGAGGAGCTCTTACTTTTACGTGGGATCTGATTTGGATAAGGCTGCCTTAATAAGAGAATATATGCTGAGAGCAAATTCTGATGTGCGTGATGAATTATATTGTTTGCTGAGAGCAGTGGCAAGGAAAACCGAGCCCCCCCCCAAAAGTGGAAAACTGCTCAAGGCGTTCTAAAACAGTAAACAATATGTGTACATCTCACACCAGATGACCTAGTTCTTTGAACACAGGGTATGTGACTCTGCCTCCATTGTTCCCTCGTAAAATATGCTTTCTAGTTTATCTTTAACCTATGGTGAACAGACACTAGCTGCCTGATTAGTTTAGCTTTAACCTATGAAAGAACACAGAGTATCCGCTTGTTAAACTTGTCACTGGAATGTAAAGAATAAATATGTGGATCAGAGTCTGCTCTGGGCTCTCAGCTGGGAATGCTGTGAGCCCTCTGAGCCCACCTTTGCTTTCTATCTCTGTGTCTGTTTCTTAATTCCTTCAGCACCACCTGGGTTGGGGTCTCCACGACCAAGCTGGTCTCAGCAAATAGACATCTCTCTTGGGATGATAAAAGACTTTTTTTTTTTTGGAGACAGAGCCTCACTCTGTTGCCCAGGCCCAAATGCAGTGAGGTGATTGCAGCTCACTGCAGCCTCAAACTCCTGGGCTCAAGTGATCCTCCTGCCTCAGCCTCCCACGTAGGTGGGACTATGTGTGTGTGCCACCACACTTGGACAATATTTTTTATTATTTTTGTGGAGATGGGATATTGCTATGTTGCCCAGGCTGGTCTTGAACTCATAAGGTCAAATAATTCTCCTGCCTCAGCCTCCCAAAGTGTTGGGACTACAGGCATAAGCCACGCCACCCAGCTGATAAATGACTTTTTGTCTTTTCTGATAAATCCTTTCTCATGTACAGACAAGTGTCCTTTGGGTTGAGTACTCTGATCTTTACAGAATTTACATTCTGGGCTGGGCACCATGGCTTGAACCTGTAATCCCAGCACTTTGGGAGGCCAAGGTGTGTGGATCACCTGAGGTCAGGAGTTCAAGACCAACCTGGTCAACATGGTGAAACCCTGTCTCTACTAAAAATTGCAAAAATTAGCTGGGCATGGTGGCACATACCGGTAGTCCCAGCTACTTGGGTGGCTGAGGCAGGAGAATCGCTTGAACCCAGGAGGTGGAGGTTGCAGTGAGCCAAGATCACGCCACTATATTACAGCCTGGATGACAGAACGAGACTCTGTCTTCAAAAAAAAAAAAAAAGAAAAAAAGAATTTACACTGTGTTTGTGAGGTGTCTTCTAGTAAATTTAGGTTTGCTTTGGTCTACCTGCCCAGTTTGGGTTAAAATTTTTGGGAATACTGTTACCTTGGTTTCTTTGGATTTCATTTGACTCTTTTCTCGTTTCTAAAAATCTCCCAAGAGCAAAATAAACATTCCAACCAGTGGGTGCAGAATGGCTAACATAAGCCACCGGGATGGTTGCTGCCATCTAAAACACCAGACTAAACTCCTAACATCCCTTTACAGCATTTATAGGGTTGTCTTTGCTCTCAAGAGATTAATACAAAATGGAATGGGGCTGGCGCGGTTGCTCACACCTGTAATCCCAGCACTTTGGGAGGCCAAGACAGGTAGATCACATGAGGACAGGATTTCAAGACCAGCCTAGCCAACATGGTGAAAACCCATCTCTATTAAAAAATACCAAAAAATTTTTAGCTGGGTGTGGTGACAGGCACCTGTAATCTCAGCTGCTCGGGAGGCTGAGGCAGAAGAATCACTTGAATCCTGGGAGGCAGAGGTTGCAGTGAGCTGAGATCACACCACTCATTGCACTCTAGCTGGGCGACAGAGCGAGACACTGTCTCAAAAAAAAAAAAAAAAGAAAAAAAAAGATAAAGAAAGAAATGGAATGGGGATTCTCAAACATGAAGACATGCCAGAGTTTCCTTTTTTTTTTTTTGAGACAGAGTTTCATTGTTGTTCCCCATGCTGAAGTGCAGTGCAATTTCGGCTCACTGCAACCTCCGCCTCCTGGGTTCAAGTGATTCTGCTGCCTCAGCCTCCTGAGTAGCCGGGATTACAAGCACGCACTACCATGCCCAGCTATTTTTTGTATTTTTTAGTAGAGACAGGGTTTCACCATGTCAGCCAGGCTGCTCTTGAACTCCTGACCTCAGGTGATCAACCCGCCTCAGCCTCCCAAAGTGCTGGGATTACAGGCGTGCACCGCCACGCCTGCCCAATGCCAGGATTTCTAGGACTCCAGCTGGCTACACATTATGGCTCGTTCTTGTGCACATTTTAAAACTGATGAGCAAAATTACATCAAGGAAAATTCGGAGCTCAAATGGTCATTATTCATAAAACCTGCAACTGTAGAGTTAACACAGAGAGCCTTCTAAGTTCTCTATCTCACTCTTCTTTTTTTTTTTTTTTTGTCTGCCTGCTTTGAATCTGCTAGCTTTCCCCCAGTCTTGAGATAAAGCTACCTACTTATGGCATTCAAGCCAAGATTAAATAAAAGTCTTAAAGGGCTTTCAAATTACAACTCCATGGTAACCAACAACCTAGAGAAGTTTCTTTTTTTTGTTTTTTTAAAGATGTTATCTTGCTATGTTGCACAGGCTGGAGTGCAGTGGCGTGGTCTGTAGCTCACTGTGACCTCAAACTCCTGGGCTCAAGCGATCCTGTTTCCTCAGCCTCCTGAGTAGCTAGTACTAACAGGAGAACAATATTCAGACCAGCTAGCCCTTTTTAAAAACACAAATCTAGGTTCGCCTAACAATTGCTTACAGTGATGAAACAATTGAAAAATTAATAATCTAAAGAAAAAGGCTGGGCACAGCAGCTCACGCCTGTAATGCCAGCACTTTGGGAGGCTGAGGTGGGCACATCACTTGAGGTCCGAAGTTGAAGACCAGCCTGGCCAACAGGGGTTTTAGTAGAAACCCCATCTCTACTAAAAATACAAAAGTTAGCCAGTGTGGTGGTGCATGCCTGTAATCCCAGCTACTCAGGAGGCAGAGGTGGGAGGATCCCTTGAACCCAGGAGGTGGAGGTTACAGTGAGCTGAGATTGCACCATTGCATCCCAGGCTGGGCGACAGAGCGAGACTCTATCTCAAAAAAAAAAAAAAAGAAAGAGAAAGAGAGAACAGGGCCGGGCACGGTGGCTCACACATGTAATCCCAACACTTTGGGAGGTAGAGGTGGGTGGATCACCTGAGGTCAGGAGTTCGAGGCCAGCCTGGCCAACATGGTGGAACTCTGTCTCTACTAAAAATAAAAAATTAAGGCCAGGTGCGGTGGCTCACACCTGTAATCCCAGCAGTTTGGGAGGCTGAGGCGGGTGGATTATCTGAGGTCAGGAGTTTGAGACCAGCCTCACTAACAAGGAGAAACCCCGTCTCTTCTAAAGACAAAAAATTAGCGGGACATGGTGGAGCATGCCTGTGATCCCAGGTACTCGGGAGGCTGAGGCAGGAGAATTGCTTGAACCCGGGAGGTGGAGTTTGCAGTGAGCCAAGATCGCACCATTGCACTCCATTATGGGCAACAAGAGCAAAACTCCGTCTCAAAAAAAATTAGCCAGGTGTAGTGGCATGCGCCTGTAGTCCCAGCTACTTAGGAGGCTGAGGCAGGAGAACTGCTTGAACCCAGGAGGCAGAGGTTGTGGTGAGCCAAGATCATGCCACTGCACTCCAGCCTGGGCGACAGAGTGAGACTCCATCTCAAAAAAAAAAAGAGAGAGAGAGAGAGAAAGGAAGAAAAAAAATAACTAGATAAACATTTATAAAAGTTAGGCTCTCTCAGATAAAACAGGTCCTGAGCCAGGGCAATGATGTAAGATATCTCCGTCCACCATAAAAATGTTGCTTTTTCTGCCACACAGAGGCCAAAAAGCAAAAACAAAAACAAAATAAAACAAAACACCTGCTAAAATTCTTTCTTGCCCACATTTGCTAATCAAACCAGACCAGTAAACAAAAGGTAGATGTGTTACTAGTTCCAGGGCACTTAGAGATTTTGTTTTTCTTATACAATTTGGCCAATCCTTGCTAAAATGTAAACAATGGAAAATGTAACCCTAGACTCATTTGAAACTAAGAAAAAAAAATTTTTTTTGAAACAATCTCACTCTCATGCCCAGGCTGGAGTGCACAGGCAAGAACACAGCTCATTGTAGCCTCAACCTCCTGGGTTCAAGCAATTCTCTTGCCTCAACCTCCCCAGTTGAGTCCTGAGTTGGGACTACAGGCATGTGCCACTACGCCCAGGTGATTTTTCTTGTTTCTTTTTCTTTTTCCTTTTTTTTTTTTTTTTTTTTTTTTTTGAGCTGGAGTTTAGCTCTTGTCCCCAGGCTGGAGTGCAATGGGGTGATCTCGGCTCACTGCAACCTCCGCGTCCTGGGTTCAAGTGATTCTCTTGCCTCAGCCTCCTGAGTAGCTGAGATTACAGGTGCCCGCCAACACGCCCAGCTAATTGTTGTATTTTTAGTAGAGACGGAGTTTCACCACGTTGGCCAGGCTGGCCTAGAACTCCTGACCTCAGGAGATCCACCTGCCTCTGCCTCCCAAAGTGCTGGGATTACAGGTGTGAGCCACCGTGCCCAGCAATTTTTTAATTTTTTGCCCAGGTGAGGTCTCACTTTGTTACCCAGAATTGTCTTGAGCTTATGGGTTTAAGCAATCCTTCCACATTGGCCTCCCAAAGTGCTGGCATTACAGGCACGAGCCACCACACTCAACCGAAAGGGAAAAAAAAAGTTTTAATGTGTAAAAGAGTTTGTGTTTTTTGGTTTTTTAAAAAATCAAACTGCCACGAAACTGCTTTACCCAAAATTTTGGTCCACAGCCTTAATCGGATTACTTATCGGGGGAAATAAAACTTAGCCATGTGAACAGGTTCGGCTTTATCAGAAATATAATTTGGATCCAACTGTCTTTTATAAACTGGTGAGCTTGTGGGGCGCGGTGACTCATGTCTGTAATCCCAGCACTTTGGGAGGCCAAGGCGGGTGAATCACCTGAGGCCAGGAGTTCAAGGCCAGTCTGGCCAACATGGCAAAACCCTGTCTCTACTAAAAAACACAAAAATTAGCCGGGCGTGGTGGCCTATGTCTGTAATCCGAGCGTGCTGGCCTACGTCTGGTGGCTACTGGGGAGGAGAGGCAGGAGAATTGCTTGATCCCAGGAGGCAGAGGTTGTAGTGAGCTGAGATTGCACCACTGCACTCCGACCTGGGCGACAGAGCAAGACTGTCTCAAAAAAATAAAAATAGGCCGGGCACCATGGCTCACCCCTGTAATCCAAGCACTTTGGGAGGCCGAGGCGGGTGGATCATGAGGTCAAGAGATTGAGACCATCCTGGCCAACATGGTGAAACTAAAAATACAAAAATTAGTTGGGCATGGTGGCGCACGCCTATAGTCCCAGCTACTCGGGAGGCTGAAGCAGGAGAATCACTCGAACACAGGAGGTGGAGGTTGCAGTGAGCTGAGATCGCACCATCGCACTCCATTCAGGGTGACAGAGTGAGACTCTGTCTTAAAAAAATAATAATAATAAATAATAAATAAATAAAATAATAATAATAAAATAAAATAAACTGGTGAGCTTGTGTTACTATCTCATGACTTACATTCTAAAGTGAAAGTTACAAGACTTTTATGTGTGTGTAAATGTGTTTTTGGTTTGTTTTTTTTTTGCCTTTTGTGTGTTTTTATTTTATTTTTATTTTTTAAGTAGAGATGGGGGTCTCACTATGTTTTGTTTTTTTATTTTTGTTTTTGTTTTGTTCTGTTTTGTTCTGAGACAGTCTCACTCTTTTGCCCAGGCTGGAGTGCAGTGGCGTAATCTTGGCTCACTGCAACCTCCCCCTCCCAGGTTCAAGGGATTCTCCTGCCTCAGCATCCCGAGTAGCTGGGATTACAGATGCCTGCAACCATGGCTGGCTAGTTTTCGTATTTTTAGTAGAGATGGGTTTCATCCTGTTGGCCATGTTGGCCAGGCTGGTCTCAAACTCCTGACCTCAGGTGATCTGCCCACCTCAGCCTCCAAAGGGCTGGGATTACAGGCATGAGCTACTGCTCCTGGCTGGGGTTTCACTATGTTTACCCAGGCTGGTCTCAAACTCCTGGGCTCAAGCAGTCCTCCCGCCCTGACCTCCCAAAGTGCTAGGATTTCAGACATGAGCCACCATGCCACGCCTGTATGTGTGTTTAAATGTGTTTATGCATATGTACATGTATTATGCAAAAAATCTGGCATAGTTGGCCAGAAATCCCTTAAGAAATTATATTTACATATTTGAGTGCTCGTATTGTTGCAAATATAGCTGGGTGCAGTGGTTCACACCTATAATCTCAGAATTTTGTGAGGCCAAGGTGGAAGGATGACTAGAAACCAGGAGTTCAAGACCAGCCTGGGCAACATAGCAAGACCCCATCTCTACAAGAAATTTAAAAATTAGCTGGGCATAGTGGCCTGTGCCTGTAGTCCCGGTGACTCAAGAGGCTGAGGTGAGATGATCACTTGAGCCCAGGAGTTTGAGGGTACAGTGAGCTATGATTGTGCCACAGCACTCTAGCCTGGGTGACAGAGTAAGATGCCCTCTGTCTGTTAAAAAAGAAAAAATATACAAATATAAATTACTCTGTGTGTGTGCGTGTGTGTGCGTATAGAGAAAGAGAGAAAGTAATTAATCCAAATGTCTTTTACTTCCTCTGACTTCAGTAAATCTTTAATCTTTAATAAATAAGCTGGTTTAAAAAGTATTGGTAAAATAGGCTGGGCACTGTGGCTCACACCTGTAATCCCATCACTTTGGAAGGCTCTGGTGGGTGGATCACCTGAGGTCAGGAGTTTGAGATCAGCCTGGCCAACATGACAAAACCCTGTCTCTGCTAAAAATACAAAGAAATTAGCCGAGTGTGGGGGCAAGTGCCTGTAATCTCAGCTACTTGGGAGGGTGAGGCAGGAGAACTGTTTGAACCTGGGATGCAGAGGTTGCAGTGAGCTGAGATCGGGCCACTGCACTCCAGACTGGACAACAGAGCAAAACTCTGTCTCAAAAAAAAAAAAAAGAAGTATTGTAAAATAAAAATAGAAATGTCTTTAGAATTGGCAGCATACATTTTTGCTTAGGTTTACTGGTCAGACAGTTTTATATTTATCTCTAGCATATGTTTTAAGGTAGTAGGGTCTGACACAAGGGTTATAAGACTATAAATCCAGTTTCAAACAAAATGATCTGTGTTTGTGTAATTTTTTGTTGTCAGAGACAGGGTATTGTTCTGTGTCCAGGTAGCGTGATATAGCTCACTGCAACCTTGAACGTCTCGGCTCAAGTGCTCCTCCTGCCTCAGCCTCTTGAGTAGCTAGAACGACAGGAACCACACCCGGCTAATTTTTGTATTTTTAGTAGAGACAAGGTCTCACCATATTGGCCAGGCTGGTCTCTAACTCCTGACTTCGTGATCCGCCTGCCTCAGCCTCCCAAAGTGCTGGGATTACAGGCATGAGCCACCACGTCTTGCCCCCCCATCCTCTTTTTTTTTTTGAGATGGTTTCACTCTTGTTGCCCAGGCTGGAGTGCAATGGCTCCATCTCAGCTCACCACAACCTCTGCCTCCCGGATTTACAAGCAATTCTCTTGCCTCAGCCTCTGGAGTAGCTGGGATTACAGGGATGCGCCACCATGCCTGGCTAATTTTTGTGTTTTTAGTAGAGACAGGGTTTCTTTGTGTTGGTCAGGCTGGTCTTGAACTCCTGACCTCAAGTGATCCGCCTACCTCGGCCTCCCAAACTGCTGGGATTACAGGCGTGAGCCACCGTGCCCGGCTACTACTTTCATTTGAAATTAACACGTATCTGTAGGGAGATACAAGACTATGTCAATAATTTTTTTTTTTTTTTTTTTAGATGGAGTCTTGCTCTGTCTCCCAGGCTGAGCCATCACACTCGGCAATAATTTCTTATAAATAAACTTTTCATGTAATTTTTAATCTTCAAGTATGTTTTATTAAATTAACTATTAGATATTCATTAGGTACGTGGATTATTTCCAAGTAAGAAGAAATAACTGAAACAAATTGCTGAACATAAATATGTTTTTGCCTGTGCCTGTCTTCTTAAATTTTATGGAATAATTAAGTATAGTTGGTCTTTTTTGTTGTTGAGACAGTGTCTTGCTCTGTTGCCCAGGCTGGAGTGTAGTGGTACACTCATAGCTCACTGCAGCCTTCAACTCCTGGGCTCAAATGATCCTCCCTCTCAGCCTCCCAAGTAGCTGAGACTACAGGCACATGCCATTATGCCTGGCTACATTTTTTATTGTTTTGTAGGGATGGGAATCTTGTTATGTTACCCAGGCTGGTCTCAAACTCTTGCCTTCAAGCAATCCTCCTTCTTCAGCCTCCCAAAGTTCTGGGATTACAGACATGATCCACCTTGCCTGGCCTTAAACTTTTTTTTTTTTAGACTGAGTCTCACTCTGTAGCCCTGGCTGGAATGTGGAGCCACGATCACTGCTCACCGCAGCCTCCGCCTCCTGAGTTCAAGCGATTCTCCTGCCTCAGCCTCCTGAGTAGCTGGGATAACAGGCATGTGCCACCATACCCGGCTAATTTTTTTTTTTTTTTTTTTTGGTATTTTCAGTAGAGATGGGGTTTTGCCATATTGGCCAGGCTGGTCTCAAACTCCTGACCTTAGGCGATCCACTCGCCTCAGCTTCCAAAGTGCTGGGATTGCAGGCATGAGCCGCTGCACCTGGACAAAACTTTTTTTGTGGACACCGGGTTTAATCATGGTGTCCAGGCTGGTATTGAACTCCTGAGCTCAAATGATCCTCCCATTTGAGGATTACAGGCATGAGCCACTGCGTCCGGACATCTTTTGAAAGACACTGTGTGTCAATGTGTTATCACAGGCGTTCACGTTAAGTGACTGTCGCTTTGCAAAAGAAAATATGGACAGCTATTAAGAGCTGTGTAGTGTGCTGGGAATGTGCCAGCCCAGGGATTTGTCTCTCTCTCTCTCTTTTTTTTTTTTTTTGAGACAGAGTCTTACTCTGTTGCCCATGCTGAAGTTCAATGGCACGATCTCGGCTCACCTCAACCTCTGCCTCCCAGGTTCAAGTGATTCTCCTGCCTCAGCCTCCCTAGCAGCTGGGACTACAGGTCCCTGCTATTACACCCAGCTAATTTTTGTATTTTTAGTAGAATGGGCTTTCACCGTGTTGGCCAGGCTGGTCTCAAACTCCTGACGTCAGGTGATCCACCCACCTTGGCCTCCCAAAGTGCTGGGATTACTGGTATGAGCCACCATGCTCGGTCAAGCCCAGGCACGTCACCTCCTTCCTTTAGACCTTACTTTTGTCATCTGAGGATGAGTGAGTCAAACTAGAGAATCTCAGAACGTCTCCCGGACTCCAGAGCCTGATGACATCTCGTCACACTGCTCCAGGCTCCTCCCACCCTCAGCCCCAGGAGAGAGGGACAGACGTGGGGAGCAGGTAGGATGGTCGCGGTTTTTATACCCGGGACTCCTCCCAGAGGCCTGACGTTTTTGTCCCCCCAAGCTCACCTCACTGATATTTCCAACCAAAATGGAGGCTAAATGGTCTGAAGAGAGAGACTTATGTTAATTAAAAGTCTGAGGCAACAGCCTTCGTGGTGACTCACACCTATAATCTCAGTACTTTGGGAGGCTGAGGCAGGAGGATCTCTTGAGGCCAGGAGCTCGAGACCAGCCTGGGCAGCATAGCAAGACCCCATCTCTACCCAACAAAAATTAAATTAAAAAAAAGTGTGAAGCAGGCTGGCCAAGCAGGGGGTGTCTGAGGAGGCTGGATGGCAAGAGCAGATCTGGGAGGCACTGTGGATAGGACAAGGCAGGATGGGGCGGGGCAGCCTCCCAGGAGGAGCAGCAGGGGAGGTACCATGGTTCTCTAGAATGTACAGGCCAGAGTCTCTGTGTCCTTTTTTTTTTTTTTTTTTTTTGAGATGCAGTCTTGCTCTGTCGCCCAGGCTAGAGAGTGGTGGCTGGATCTTGGCTCACTGTAACCTCCATGTCCCGGGTTCAAGTGATTCTCCTGTCTCAGCTTCCCGAGTAGCTGGGATTACAGGCGCCCACCACCATACCCAGCTAATTTTTGTATTTTTTAGTAGAGATGGAGTTTCACCGTGTTGGCCAGACTGGTCTCGAACTCCTGACCTCAGGTGATCCTCCTGCCTTGCTCTCCCAAAATGCTGGGATTACAGAGATGAGCCACCATGCCTGGCTCCTGCGTCCTCTTTCTCAGCTTCTGTGTGAATGTTCTGGGGCCCGGGCCTGGCTATGGGGTGACACTAAGTTCAACAGAGCCACTGCCCATTCCAGCCCCACCCTACCCCAGGAAACGCCTCCTCACCGCAGTGACCACATCCCCTTGGGTTGCTTTGGAAACAAACACTCCGCAGGGGCAGGCGAGTTGGGGCACAGTCGCCCAGCAACAAGCGGTGCCCTCCCTTCCGCCCTCATCGGAAGCCGGGCCTCTACGTCTGAAAGGCGACCGTCCTGCACCCTCCGAACCTGCACCTTCCAGTCTGGCACCAGGAAGAGTGGCTCTAGGAGGGAGAGGAGCCCAGGGACTGATCCAAGGTAAGCTGAGGGGGTGCAGGAGGCCCCTGCAGATGGAGGATGTGGGGGACAGAGGGAGGTGTGCAGAGACAAGCAAGAGAGATAGAGATTGGGCTGAGCCTGGGCAAAGCTGGAGAGCCTGGGAGGGTGCAAAGGCGCCTCCGGAGGCCCAGCCACCCAGCAGCAGATTCCACGGAGCCTATAAGAGCAAGATCAAGTCCGAGGAGAGTGGTGAGGGGCGAAGGAGCCCCAAGGGGCCAGCAGAGCTGCTGGTGGGGAGGTGGTGGGGGTGTGGGATGGGGGAGCACACACCCAGAGGAGCCAGTGGGAGGGGAGGTTCTCATTTCTTTACCCACCACTTCCTCTGTAGGTCTGAGCAAGACTTGAGGGGGCCAAGTGGGGAGGAAAGAGGCCCGAAGTCCTTTCTTGTCTGTGGCACTCTGGGGTCCGGGCAGGAAATGGGGCTTGTGGAAAGGCTGGAGGGACTGGCTGCACCCCGACGTAGGCTGCCTGTCCTCCGGCCCCACGTGGCTCACGCTTACCCTTTCTGGTCCCCCCTTGCTCCTCTGTCTCTCTAGAACGTTCTTGTTCTTTTTTTGAGAAAGAGTCTTGCTCTGTCACCCAGGCTGGACGACAGTGGCGCAATCTGGACTCACCACAGCCTCGATCCCCTGGGCTCAAGTGATCCTCCCACCTCGGCTTCCTGTGTAGCTGGGATAAGTGGAGCCACCACACCCAGCTAGTTTTTAAATTATTTGTAGAGATGGGGTTTCACTGTGTTGTCCAGGCTAGTCTTGAACTCCTGGGCTCAAGCGATCCTCCTGCCTCGGCCTCTCAAAGTGCTGGGATTCCAGGCTTGAGCCTCCCTGCCCGGCCCCTCCCCCAGGCTTTCCTGGACACCTGCTGGCTCTGTCTCATCTTGGTTGTGCCCCCTCTGCCTCATTTGCTTCCTCTTCTCACCCCTGTGTCTCCCAGATGCTGTTGACTCCAGAGCCACCCTCTGGGCATGCGGAGGGGGACCCCCACGTGGGAGGCAGCCCCGTGGCCCTCGCTGCCCTGTGGGCCCTGCATCCCTATCATGCTGGCCCTGGCCGCCCTGGCCGCGCTCTTCATCCTCACCACCGCTGTGTTGGCCGAACGCCTGTTCCGCCGCACTCTCCACCCAGACCCCAGCCACCGTGCACCCACCCTGGTGTGGCGCCCAGGAGGAGAGCTGTGGATTGAGCCCATGGGCACCCCCCGAGAGCGCTCTGAGGACTGGTACGGCTCTGCAGTCCCCCCTGCTGACGGACCGGGCCCCTGAGCCTCCCACCCAGATGGGCGCCTTGGAGGCCCAAGCGACCGCCCCACCTGCCCCCTCAGCCCCGCACTCCGCTCCCAGCTCCTTGAGCCCCCAGACCCCGCCAGAGGTCCCAGCCCGGAGCACCTTCTGGGGGCCCCAGCCCTGGGAGGGGGAGGCCCCCTGCCACAGGCCTGGTGAGCTGGGCTGAACCCGAGCAGAGGCCAGAGGCCAGTGCCCAGTTTGGGAGCCCCCAGGCCAGGAGACAGCGGCCAGGGAGCCCGGATCCTGAGTGGGGCCTCCAACCACGGGTCACCTTGGAGCAGATCTCAGCTTTTTGGAAGCGTGAAGGCCGGACCAGTGTGGGGTTCTGAATCTCCAGGGTCCCCCAGAGACCCTCGAGGAAGGTGCTGCCTCAGTGGGACCGGGGGACCCCAGGATCTGGCATTAGGGTTCAGCCTGAGGCTACTCCAGGGAAGATGCTCCTCCCAGGCCCCTTCCATCTGGATTCCTTGTCCCTGGGTCCAGGTGGTGGCCAGGCTGTGTGGACCAGGGGAAGCCCAGCAGTGCCTCTGCTCAGCTGCCTGGGCTGTGGCTCAGAGACCTGGGGGGTGGGGCCAACTCCAGGCCAGAAGCCTTCAGGATGGCATCCGGATGAAGCACTGAAGGTACCAGACAGGCAGGAAATGGCATCGACCAGCGACCTCCACCTTCCCTCAGTGTTTACCGAAGCCCCAATACCAGAGCGAAAGGGTCCCACGGTGCTGAACAGCCTTGGCATGGCGATGAAAGCTGTCAGTTGTGCTGGCAGGAGATGGCAGGAATCCAGCTTCCCAGAGCCACAGATCCTGTTCTCCTTGGCCACTCACCCCCTGTGAGGTCCTCCAGGAAAATACACAAAGAGAGGACCAGACCAGGCAGAGGAGCATTTTATTACAGATGAACTGTGACTTTGACCCCCAAACTGCAAGGGGGAACTTGCTGAGCCAAGCTGGAGCAGCACTGTCTTGCTGGAGTGGGGACCTGGAGTCAGAAAACCCACAAGCTCCTCTGCCCATCCTCCTGCACACACCTCAGCTTTGGACTCTCACCACTCCATCACGAGCAAGACCTCGGCCAGGGAGAACTGAGTTTCATCCAATGTGGAGAGGAACGTTGTCCCAGAGCAGGGCAGCTCCCAACTGTGCCCTCTGGTCATCGCCCCTCCCAGCTTGCTGGAGTATCCGGAGAAACAGATTTGCCACAGCTAGGCTTACTTATAATGGTCCACCCCATAGAAATGGGGCCCCAAGTACCCTGATCTCCCCTTTAGGAGAAACGGGCAGGTGAGCAGCAGATGGAATTTCCATTTCTCTGGGGATCTAATTTCCCAAACATCATCCTTTTTCTTTTATTTTATTTTCTTTCTTTCTTTTTTTTTTTGAGACAGAGTCTCACTCTGTCACCCAGGCTGTAGTGCAGTGACAAATCTCAGTTCACTGCAGCCTCGAACTCCTAGGCTCAAGCGATCCTCCCATTTCAACCTCTAGAGTAGCTAGGACTACAGACACACACCACCACACTCAGCTAATTTTTGTATTTTTTTGTAGAGATAGGGTCTCACTATACTGCCCAGGCAGATTTCCAACTCTTGGGCTCAGGTGATCCAGCAGCCTTAGCCTTCCAAAATGCTGGGACTACCGGCATGAGCACTGCACCTGGCCAATTTTTTTTCTTTGAAACAGGGTCTCACTCTGTTGCCCAGGCTGGAGTGCAGTGGCACAATCAGCTCACAGCAGCCTTGAACTCCTGGGCGTAAGCGATCTTCCTAGCTCAATCTCCCCAATAACTGTAACTACAGGTGTGTGCCACCATACCTGGCTTTTTTTTTTTTTTTTTAGAGAGATGGGGTCTTGCTATGTTGCCCAGGCTGGTCTTGAACTCCTGGGCTCAAGAGAGCCACTCATCCCCCACCTCCCAAAGTGTTGGGATTACAGGCATGAGCCACCATGCTTGGCCAAACTTCAGCCTTGAGTATTAGTAATTTTGCCATATTGGTTTACCACCTGTACTCTTATTTGCTTTATGTTTTCCTTTAAAACGGCTCATTATTCACTTAATAAAATTATTTAATAGGAATGTTTTTTGGTATCACTTCTGTAAATGGAAAACCAGTCTCGTTTGCCATCAGTAGAAGGTAAAACATGAAAATAAATGTAATGTAAACAAAAATCTTGAGATCTAAATTCTGTTCCCTGCTGGAAGCATTGGCCTAAAACTCTGCTCTTGGTTAACAAGGAAAGGGAGTGATGATCCGCAAGTCAGAAAGTGTTAGCTACTCTAGCACCACACTGAGACCTTCTTCCGGAAGTGCCGAGGCAGGCAGGCAGCCCCGCACAGGGGGCAGGATGCTGTGTTGTTTAATGCTGGCCAGGAAGTTCACCCACAGCCAGGAAACATGCACTTCTTCCTGCACAGAGGGCTGAGGAACACTTGAGCCTCCCATCCAATCCCTTGACCTCCCTTCTGATTGCTGAGATGTTGGAAGTTGAAGGAGCAGCTAGAAGCACCAGGCAGAGGGACCGAGAGCCTAGTCCAGCCTCTTCCCCCAGGTGTACTCACTGGCCAGCAGCCTAAGCACCGTCTCTTGAGCTGGGCAGTGGGAGGGGGAGGAATCAGACGTGGGGCCTGCCCTCAAGGAGCTCACAGTCTCTCTAGTGACAGGATGGAGGATAGAGGTAGAGGTGAGCTAAGATATGGACACAAAACTGACACCAGAGACCAGGGCCCTGTTCCATCTCTGTCACTCATGAGCTGGGAAACGACATCCTTATCATCAGCAGCATCAGCTGACAGCACTGGGTTGTGGGGACTCTGCCCACGAGGAGTGAACAGACTTCAGAGAAACAGAAGATAGAGGCAGGTGTTCAGAACTTAGATGCTTCCATGCCATGGGCTCAGGAGAGGCACTGCAGTGTGGAAGGAACACAGGAACAAGGGCCCAGTTCATGATCTGGCTCCCTCACCGTACTCACTTAGAGACTTCAGAAAAGGGGGTGTTGTATTATGGGGCCTCATGTACGCTTTTCATGTACAAAAAGAGAGCTGAAAATTGAACAAGATGTTCTATTGGGACTTTTCTAGCTGTGACATTTGAGGATGCTATAAAATGAAAGATGGTCAGATAGAGGGATGGATGGATGGATGGATGGATGGATAAATGGATGGATGGATGAACAGATGGATGAACAGATGGATTATGAATAAATGGATGGATGAATGGATGGATGGATGGGAGAATGGATAGGTGAAGGGATTGGATGTGTGGATAAGTGCACGGATAGATAAACGGATGCACTGATACATGGATTTGTACATGCAATCTTCCTGAGGCAGAGTCTCACTTGCTATCTGCAGAGTCATCTTTATATTCCCAGACCACCTGGGAATATAAAGCTGGAGTACAGTGGCACGATCTCAGCTCACTGCAAACTCTGCCTCCCAGGTTTGAGCAATTCTCCTGCCTCAGCCTCCTGAGTAGCTGGGATTAAAGGCATCCACCACCATGCTTGGCTAATTCTTGTATTTTTAGTAGAGACAGAGTTTCACCATGTTGGCCAGACGGGTCTTGAACTCTGGACCTCAGGTGATCCGCCTGCCTTGGCCTCCCAAAGTGCTGGGATTTCAGGCATGAGCCACCGCACCCGGCCTAATTTTGTTTTTGTTTTTTTTTTTTAACACACATTTGTATTTTATTATGGAAAAGGTGGAAATGCCACCTTCTCCACAACAGCAACCAGTAAAATTTATCCCAAAAATAACTAGGTACAAAACAGGTCTGTTTCAGAACTAAAAAATAAGAAAGAAAAAAAAAAAACCTTTACATGAGTTTTTAAATCCTATTTTAAAACATAAAAGAAACGAATCCATTATTGGCCACACAGCCCCAGCCACCGCTCCCCCAACCAGGGAGCAAGAGGAGATGCCTGGGTCCTGTCCACACGGATTTGCCAGTCTGTTTAACTGGTGTCCATTCTCGCATTATAGGCGTCCAGCTTCTCTGCCGAAAGCTGCTGCTTTGAATTCCTGCCGGCGCCTCCGCCTCTTCCCCGGGCGCCTCCACAGGTGCCTCTCGGGGTGCCTCTCGGGGTGCCTCCGCCACCACCAAAGCCTCCAGCGCCACGGTTTCTAGTCATGCCGCCTCTGTTTACGCTCTGTGCAGGTCTCTGCTGTGTATCTATCTGTGATGTGACAAGCTGAACGTTTAGGGGGCGGCCATCCAGAGGGACACCGTTATACTGCTTCATGGCTTTCAGGGCGTCTGCCTTACGCTCAGAGTGTACATCTGCTATTCCTAAGCTGCGGCCACAGCGATCGTAGTGCACATCTGCCTTCTTCAGTGTTCCAAATTCAGCAAAGAGTTCCTGAATATCGGCGGCGTCTGACACTCCAAAATCCAGATTGGACACCAGCAGTTTCCCACCCTTCTCCACGCCAGCACCACCCCGAAGCCACAGTCGAAAGATCGTGCTGCCACTTGTCGGGAAACTGTTTTGGCCTGCTGTAGGGCGCCCGCCGGTCGGTTCCTGCCGCCTCCGCCGGCCGCGCCGCGGGCGATGACCGGCCGGTTCCGGATGGGCCAGCCGCCTTGATTGACTGGCGCGGCCGCCCTGGGAGCCGACCCGGCCGCGGCCCCGGCCCCCGCCACGGCCTCCTCGCTGGTTCAGTTTAATGATGTCGTCCAGAGACATGTCTATTTTGTCGGCCATGGCGGGCGCGGAATTGGGCATCCTGTATTTTTGTTTTTAACTAGAGACGGGGTTTCACTATGTTGATCAGGCTGGTCTCGAACTCCTAACCTTAAGTGATCCACCCGCCTCAGCCTCCCAAAGTGCTGAGATTACAGGCGTGAGCCACCGCGCCAGACCCCAATTGCTATCTCATACCCTAATGATCCCCCGCGTCTCCATCTCCAACAGTGGCAGATGCGGTCCTCCTAGATCTATTCTCCCATTATTCTTTTTTTTTTTTTTTTAAAGATGGGGTTTCACCATGTTAGTCAGGCTGGTCTTGAACTCCCGACCTCAGGTGATCCGCCCGCCTTGGCCTCCCAAAGTGCTAGGATTACAGGCGTGAGCCACCACGCCCGGCCTATTCTCCCATTATTCTAAAGGAACAGCACTAACTCTGATATGGTTTGGCTGTGTCCCCAACCAAATCTCATCCTGAATTGTAATTCCCATAATCCCCATGTGTCGCGGAAGCCAACTGAATCATGGGCACCGTTACCTCCATGCTGTTCTCATGATAGTGAGTAAATTCTCACAAGATCTGACGGTTTTATAAGGGGATTTTCCCCCTTTCGCTTGGCACTTCTCCTTGCTGCCACCATGTGAAGAAGGACGTGTTTGTTTCCCGTTCTGCCAAGACTGTATAAGTTTCCTGACGTCTCCCCAGCCATACCGAATTGTGAGTCAATTAAATATTTTTCCTTTATAAATTACCCAGTCTCAGGTATGTCTTTATTAGTAGCATGAGAATGGACTATTTTTTTTTAAATGGAGTCTCACTCTGTTGCCCAAGCTGGAGTGCAGTAGCATAATCTCAGCTCACTGCAACCTCTACCTCCCAGCTTCAAGCAATTCTCTGCCTCAGCCTCCCGAGTAGCTGGGATTACAGGCACCCACCACTGCACCTGGCTAACTTTTGTATTTTTAGTGGAGACGGGGTTTCACCATCTTGGCCAGGCTGGTCTTGAACTCCTGACCTCGTGATTCACCTGCCTCGGCCTCCCAAAGTGCTGCGATTACAGGCGTGAGCCACCGCACCCGGCCTTTTTTTCCTTTTTTGAGACAGAGTCTTGCTCTGTTGCTGAGACTGGAGTGCACTGGTGCAATCACAGCTCACTGCAGCCTTGACCTCCTCAGGTTTGGGTAATCCTCCCATGTCAGCCTTCCAAGTAGCTGGGACTACAGGTGTGCACCACCACACCAGGCTAATTTTTGTATTTTTTGTAGAGATGGGGCCCCACTATGTTGGCCAGGCTGGTCTTGAACTCCTGGGCTCAAGTGATCCACCTGCCTCAGCTTCCCAAAGTGCTGAGATTCCAGCCGTGTGCCATGCACTTGGCCAGCACCATTCTTTTTAACTGGACTTGTGGCCACAGAGAGGAAAGGCTGCATTTCCCAGACCCCCTTGAGGCTAAGGGCGACCGCGCGACTGGTTCTGGCCCCTCTTGCCCACTCCCCTTCTCTCTCCTGCTGTTTAGATTCCAGACATGATGGTGAGACAACGTGGACAAGGGCAACATCCCAGGGTTGGCTGAGCCAGGAGATGGAAGGAGCCTGAATCTCTGTGGCCAGCACAGCAGCCCTGAACTGCCTGCTTTGGTGTAATTACATGACAGAGAACCAACGCTTTCTTTTGTATAAACCACTGTCGTCCTGGGTCTCTGTAACATGAACCCAAGCCTATCTCTTAACCTACGTCTCTCTCCTGACTTCAAACCCTATCTAACAGTCATCTTGATATCCCCCTATGAAGACCTCAACATTATCTTAGAATGTGTGACCACCCCCACCAAGCCTGATCCTCTCCCCACTTTCTCCTCGGCTCCTTTCTGTCTCTCACGCCCCTGACTTCTGCCCACTTTTTCTATGCTTACTTCTTCCATCCTGGTTCTGCTCCACTCATTGCTCCTAAACTGCACCTAAATGGTCTCCCTGTCTCCCATTTCCCATATTGTAATGGGAGTGAACCTGCAAACAAACAAAAAAAATGCTTAAAAGTATCAAATATGGTGGCTCACGCCTGCAATCCCGGCTACTCAGGAGGCTGAGGTGGGAGGACTGCTTGAGGTCGGGAGTTCGAGACCAGCCTAGGCAACCTAGTGAGACCCATTCTCTACAAAAAGAATTGTATTTATTTATTTATTTTATTTTTATTTTTTGAGACAGAGTCTTGCTCTGTCACCCAGGCTGGAGTGCAGTGTTGCACTCTCAGCTCCCTGCAGCCTCCACATCCCAAGTTTAAGCGATTTTCCTGCCTCAGCCTCCCAAGTAGCTGAAATTACAGATGTGCACCACCACACCTGGCAAATTTTTGTATTTTTAGTAGAGACGGGGTTTCTCCATGTTGGCCAGGCTGGTCTCCAACTCCTGACCTCAGGTGATCCACCCATCTAGGTCTCCCAAAGTGCCGGGATTACAGGCATGAGCCCCCGCACCTGGCCAGGTTTGTACAAAAACTTTAAAAATAAATAAACCAAGCACGATGGCTCATGCCTTTAATTCCGAGAGGCTGAAGCAGGAGGATCCCTTGAGGTCAGGAGTTCAAGGCTGCACTGAGCTATGATCGCACCACTAAACTCCAGTGTGGGTGACAGACAGAGAATCCAACTCTAAAGAAAAAAAAATGCTTAAGATTGTCCAACTCCTGATCATTTCAACAAACACTCCCTTCCTTTTGGAACATCTGTAGTCCTCCCCTCCCGTGACTTGGTGTTGGCTAATTCTTCCTCTTTAGGTCTCAACCTAGCTGTCACTTTCTAGGGCTGTCTTCCTCACAGGCAAACCTCGTAGAAAATGAGGCCATCTGTAAAGTCTAACATGGACCCTGAGTCCTTAGGAATGCCTGAGGCTGCACGTAACAGAATAATGATTAAAGCAATGAAGTCATAAAGCGTGGAGAGCGGATACATGGAGCATGGTGGAATGGTGGGTTGGAAAGTTTAGGGACCGGGCGCAGAGGTTCACAACCTATAATCCAAGCACTTTGGGAGGCTGAGGCCGGAGGATCACTTGAGCCCAGGAGTTCAAGACCAACCTGGACAACGTGGCAAAACCCCATTTCTACAAAAAAAAAAAAAAAAAAAACATTAGCTGGGCGGATGGTGTGCATCTGTAGTCCCAGCCACTTGGGGGGCTGAGGTGGGAGGAATACCTGAGCCTGGGGGTCAAGGATGCAGTGAGCTGTGATCATTGCACTGCAGCCTGGGCAACAGAAGGAGATCCTGTCTGGAAAAAAAAAAAAAAAAACAAAAACAAAACAAAAAAAAAGGCAGGGCATGGTGGCTCATGCCTATAATCCCAGCACTTGGGGAGTCCTCCTGGAAGCTGAGCAGATGCTTCCTTTACAACCTGCAGAACTGCGAGCCAATTAAACCTCTTTTCTTTATAAATTACCCAGTTTCCGGTATTTCTTTACAGCAGGGTGAGAATGGGCTAATGCAGCGTGCAACCCACACACATTTGACGTCAGAGGCAGGCTGTGAGAGTTTCAGGAGAAACTGAGCTTGTTGTTTGTACTCATTTACTTTAGAAACCAAACTTGAAACTGAAAAATCTAAAACATAACTTAGTAATATAATAAATGATGAAAATAGTCTATCATAAAAACAAACGTGGGGCCGGGTGTGGTGGCTCACGCCTATAATCCCAGTACTTTGGGAGGCTTAGGCAAGTAGGTGAGGGGTTCAAGACCAAACGGGCCAACATGGTAAAATCCCATCTCTACTAAAAGTACAAAAAATTAGCAGGGCGTGGTGGCACATGCCTGTAATTCCAGCTACACTGGAGGCTGGGCAACGAGACTGAAACTCCGTTTCAAAACAAAACAAAACCAAAAACGAATGTGGACATTTTAAGTAAAATGAGAATACTCTTTTTGACTTGATGTTAGCCAAATCTTTGGTGGTTTTATAACTTCCCTTTCTTTGCCCACCTCCAACCCAGCTATTGTGTTTCTCTGTTGAACAATGTCAGTACTTCACTGAAGACTGTTGCCTGGATGTGAGGGCGATCTGGCTGCAACATCTGTCACCCCATCGATCACCAGGGTTGATTCAGCTGATCTGGCTGGCTAGCTGGGTTTCCCCTTCCTCCTCACTGCTCTATGTACGTCCTCCCAAAGCTGTGCGCTCAGTCGTAGAGGACGACCATCCCCGACAGACGAGGACCAGTCTTCAGTCAAGGGCATACGAGTAGCTGCACTCCCGTGTTACACCCTCCCAACGAGCTCTCAAGACTGCTGTCTGCCAATCTGTATCCAGAGTTGGAAAAAAGCAAGAAAAAAAAACTACTTGTCCCAGTTCCCTACCAAGTTATAAATTAGTTTTCATTTGGAAAGGGAACATTCTGTGGTAGATCGTGATGAAAAATTCAAAAACCAAAATAATAAAGGATGTATTTTCTGAGAAAGCTTGCACTCACATTGCAGTTTGATTTCTGTTTTTGTTTTGAGACAGGATCTTGCTCTGTTGCCCAGGCTGCAGTGCAGTGGTGCAATCTTGGCTCACTGCAGCCTTGATCTCCTGGGCTCAAGCAATCCTCCCACGTCAGCCTTCTTAATAGCTGGGACCACAGATACACGCCACCATGCCCCGCTAATCTTTAATTTTTGTAGAGATGAGGGTCTCATTACATCACCCAGGTTGGCCTTGAACTCCTGGGCTCAAGCAATCCACTCATCTCAGCTACACAAACTGCTGGGATTACATGCCTGGCCTAGAACAAATTAAAAAAAAATTTCTGTGTGTTTTTCAATATCTCATGATGCAACAGTACAGAACAAAAGGGAAGGGAAGGGGAAAGGAGAGGAGGGGGAGGGTAGGGAAGGGGAGGGGGGAGGACACCATGCTATATATATACGTATATATATACACGTATATATATACGTATATATACACGTATATATACACGTATATATATACGTGTGTATATATATATATATATGTATATATGTGTATATATATGTGTATATATATATATACACACACATGTTGTTCCTATATATGTATTTCTTTATAGGGAGATATATATCTCTCTATAAAAGCAAACCAGACAAGCCTGGGCCACATGTGGCTCATGATCTGTCAGTTGGAGGTGTCTTCTAAACACAAGTGAGACCAGGCACAGTGGCTCACACCTGTAATCCCAGCACTTTGGGAGGCCAAGGCAGGTGAATCACCTGAGGTCAGGAGTTCAAGACCAGCCTGGCCAATGTTATGAAACCCCTTCTCTACAAAAAAATACAAAAGTTAGCTGGGTATGGTGGCAGTCGCCTGTAATCCCAGCCACTTGGGAGGCTGAGGCAGAAGAATCATTTGAACCTGGGAAGCAAAAGTTGTAATGAGCCGAGATCGTGCCATTGCACTCCAGCCTGGGCGACAGAGCAAGACTCCACCTCAAAATAAATAAACAAATAAATAAAATAAACAGTTGAACAAGCTCCCTTGGAAAGTTCCTGGAGTGTGAAGGGACCCTCCTTATCTTGGCCTTTGGTGGTGAGAGCTGGGGGAGCCCGCTCTCAGATGGCCTTAAATCAGGGTGTCTCAGGCCGGGCGTGGTGGCTCACGCCTGTAATCCCAACACTTTGGGAGGCCGAGGCAGGCAGATCGCCTGAAATCAGGAGTTCAAGACCAGCCTGGCCAACATGATGAAACCCATCTCTACGAAAAATACAAAAATTAGCCAGGTGTGGTGGCAGGCACCTGTAATCTCAGCTATTCAGGCAGGAGAATCGCTTGAACCTGGGAGGCAGAGGTTGCAGTGAGCCGAGATTGTGCCATTGCACTCCAGTCTGGGCGACAAGAGCAAGACGTCATAAAAAAAAAAATCAGGGTGTTTCTGACCTACTTGCCTTTGACATGTTGGAACAGCTGATTGTTAATTGTGAGCAGCTCTCCGGCATGTCCTATGATACTTAGTGGCATTTCTGGCCTCCGCCCACTAGGTGTCAGTAGGAAACCTGTAGCTGCCATAACCAAAAATATCTCCCAACATTCCCAAATGTCCCCTGGGTGGGGAGAAGGGAACAAAAACCACTTATCTGAATGAAGCATTTTAACCAATTAACAGACCTGCCCACAGAGCTAGTAGCCAGTTCAGGAACAGGCCTCCTGGGGAACCAGACCACCCAGCTGCCAAGGAGATCCACTTGGGCCTCCTCTTAATTTCAGTGGCACCAGAGAGGAGTAAGATGAATAGCAGATGGCCGGGCACAGTGGCTCATGCCTGTAATGCCCGAACTTTGGGAGGCCAAGGCAGGAGGATCACCTGAGGTCAGGAGTTCAAGACCAGCCTGGCCAACATGGTGAAACCCCATCTCTACTAAAAATCCAAAATTAGCCGGGCGTGATGGCGAATCCCTGTAGTCCCATCCACTCGGGAGGCTGAGGCACAAGAATTGCTTGAACCCAGGAGGCGGAGGTTGCAGTGAGCCAAGATCTCGACATTGCACTCCAGTCTGGGCAACAAGAGCGAAACTCCATCTAAAAAGAGAGAAAGGAAAAGAGAAAGAGAGAGAGAGAAAGCAAAACAGAACACTAGCCCTGGAGGAAAGGAATTAATAAAATAATGCATGACGAACCAAGAAGAGGTTTCCAGGAAGATGCTGCAATTGGAGAACAAGACAGAGTTCTGGAAATTACAAATATGACTGACCAAATTGAAAAATCAGTCACAGCCTAGGCAACATGGCAAAACCCCATTTCTACAAAAAAATTAAGTAGCCGGGTGTGGTGGCATGCATCTGTACTCCCAGCTACCCAGGAGGCTGAGGTAGGAAGATCACTTGAGCCCAGGAGGTTGAGGCTGCAGTGAGCTGAGATTACACTGCTGTACTCCAGCCTGGGTGACAGAGCGAGATCCTGTCTCAAAAATTAGTTAATTAAGTTAAATAAAAATCAATCAAAGGAAAGTATGGGTGGAAAAGTTTTGAAACACCTCTCAGGATGTATAGCAAAATGACAAAAAAAAAAAGAAAGAAGAAAGAAAAGAAAGAAAGAAGAAAGAAAGAGAAAGAAAAGAACAGAAAGAAAAATATGAAAGAAAAGAGATGGAGGATCAATTCAATCCATATTTGTTTAACAGAAGTTCCAGAAAGAGAATGTAGCTGGATGTGGTGGCACATGCCTGTGGTCCCAGCTACTCAGGAGGCTGAGGCAGGAGGATTGCTTGAGCCCAGGAGGTCAAGGCTGCAGTGAGCCAAGACTGCATCGATGCATTCCAGCCTGGGTGACAGAGTGAGACCCTGTCTCAAAAATTAATTAATTAAGTTAAATAAATTAATTGGCCAGGCGCGGTGGTTGACACCTGTAATCCCAGCACTTTGGGAGGCAGAGGCAAGTGAATCATCAGGTCAGGAGTTCAAGACCAGCCTGGTCAAGATGGTGAAACCCCATCTCTACTGAAAATACAAAAATTAGCCAGGCGTGGTGGCGGTCACCTGTAATTCCAGCTACTCGGGAGGCTGAGGCAGATAATTGCTTGAACCCGGTAGGTGGAGGTTGCAGTGAGCCGAGATCATGCATCTCACTCCAGCCTGGGTGACAGAGTGCGACTCCATCTTAAAAAAAAAAATTAATCAAAATGAGATATGGGTAGAAACGTTTTGAAACACCTCTCAGGTTGTAGAGCAAAATGCCAAAAAAAAAAAAAAAAAAAAAAAAAAAGTGAAAGAAAAGAGATGGCGGATCAATTCAATCCATATTTGTTTAACAGAAGTTCCAGAAAGAGAGAACATAAGAACATAGCCAGACGAGGTGGCATGTGCCTGTGGTCCCAGCTACTCGGGAGTCTGGGGCAGGAGATTCGTTTGAGCCCAGGAGGTTGAGGCTACAGTGAGCCCTGAGTGATGGCACCACGGCACTCCATCCTGGGCAACAGAGCACAACCTTGTCTCAAAAAATAAAGAGAAAGCCCAGAAAGAGAGAACAGAGAAAATGAAGGGGAGGGAATCACCAAAGAAGATTCCATTTGATTGAGAGAGAATTTCAAGCAGAGGAGTCTCTGCAAGTGGTCCTCACCTCGGCGGCCCCCGGAATCATCTGAGGAGCTTTGAAACACTGATGCCGAGATTCCTGCTTCCAGCCAAGATGGAGTCACAGGGGCTGGGTCTGCCCTCCCGTCTGAAACCATCACCATCACCACAGCGACAAGAACATACCCAATACGTGCGTCTTCACTCCAGCGTTTGAACACAGCGGTGTTCAAAACGCTGAGCGTCAAGCAGGGAGAGAAAGTAACGAAAGCAGTGAAATCCCAGAGAGAAAGGACGTCAACAATCCTTTCAGGACTGTGCAGCTTACTGCTTCCAGAGCGTTTCAAAGTGTGGGGCAGGGCAAGGGGAATGTGGGTTGGTGCCCAGAGGATTCTCGGAGTTGAGGAAATGGGGCGGCTGAGTCCACGGAGACCACCGCAGCTGGAGCTTAGAGGATGGAATTCTTGACAAGACAAAACTGCACAGAGAGAGAAGAACTTCAGAGGATTCAGCAAAGAACGAATCAGCACATGTGTGTGAAGAAACTCCCCCAAGGCCAGGGAAAGAACCAGCTGGAAGGATTTCAGGAAACAACGCTCAGGACTCACACGAGGCAGGCCCAGGGCCTTTTCCCACCCACCAGCTGGAAAAACTGATCATTCACTAGGCTCAGGGTCGAGCGCTCAGGAAGGTCTTGGCTCAGTAGTGAGGAATAATTAAACCTAGACTTCCAGGCACAGCGGCTCATGCCTGGAATCCCAGCACTGTGGGAGGCTGAGATGGCTGGATCACTTGAGGTCAGGAGTTTGAGATGCGCCCAGGCAACACAGCAAGACCCCATCTTTTAAAAAGGCTGGTGGGCACAGTGGCTCACGCCTGTAATCCCAGTATGTGGGAGGCCGAGGCGGGCTGATCACTTGAGGCCAGGAATTAGAGAGCAACCTGGCCAATATGGTGAAACCCCCCTCTCTACTAAAAATACAAAAATTAGCCGGGCATGGTGGCGCATGCCTGTAGTCTCAGCTACTCAGGAGGCTGAAGCAGGAGAATCACTTGAACTCCAGAGGTGGAGCCTGCAGTGAGCCGAGATTGTACTACTGCACTCCAGCCTGGACAACAGAGCGAGACTCCATCTCAAAAAAAAAAAAAAATTTAAACCTACAATAAGCATTGCTCTGGACCTGTCTAACAAATCATAAAGATTACACAAATATTTGGTGTTCTACAAGGTAAAATTTACAATGTTTGATAAGCCATCAAAGATTACCAGGCATAAGGAAAAAATTAACAGAATGAAGTGATAACTTACAGATTGGGAGAAAAAAATTGTAAGCAATCCATCCAGTAAGGTGTTACTATCCAAAATATGTAAGAAATTCAAAAAACTCAGCAAAAACCCAAGCTGATTTAAAAATGGGCAAAGGACCTCAACAGATATTTAAAAAAAAAAAAAAAAAGGGCCAGGCGCAGTGGCTCACACCTGTAATCCCAGCACTTTGAGAGGCTGAAGCAGGTGGATCACAAGGTCAGGAGTTCAAGACCAGCCTGGCCAACATGGCGAAACCCCGTGTCTACTAAAAATACAATATCTAGCTGGGTGTGGTGGTAGGCATCTGTAGTCCCAGCTACTCGGGAGGCTGAGGCAGGGGAATCGCTTGAACCCGGGAGGTGAAGGTTGCAGTGAGCCAAGATCGCCCTACTGCACTCCAGCCTGGGCAACAGAATGAGACTCTGTCTCAAAAAAAGAAAGACACAGAAATGTCTAACAAGTATATGAAAAGATGCTCAACAGCACTAACCACTAGGAAAATGCAAATTAAAAGCACGATGAGATGTCACCTGATAGCTGTTGGTGTTGGTAAGGATATGGAGAAAAGGGAACTCTTACCCACTGTTAGTGGGAATGTAAATTAGTACAGTCATGCTGGAAAATTATATGGAAGTACCTCAAAAAACAGGCTGGGCGTGGTGGCTTGAGTTTGTAATCCCAGCACTTTGGGAGGCTGAAGCAGGAGGATCACTTGAGCCCAGGAGTTTGAGACCAGCCTGGGCAACATGGTAAAACCTCATCTCTACAAAAAATACAAAAATTAGCCAGGCATGGTGGCAGGCACCATAGTCCCAGCTACTCGGGAGGCTGAGGTGGGAAGATTGCTTGAGCAGGGGAGGTAGAGGTTTCAGTGAGCCCAGATAGTGCCACTGCATTCCAGACTGGGCGATAGAACCAGACCCGTTTAAAAAAAAAAAAAAAACCGGCAAAACAAAGAAACTAAAAGCTAAAAATAGAATTACCAAATGATCCAGCAATCCCACTTCTGGATATATATCTAAAGGAATTGAAATCAGTGTGTCAGAGATACCTGCACTTCCAGGTTTACTGCAGTGTTATTTATGACAGGCAAATCATGAAATCAACCTAAGAATCCTTCAACAGATGAAAGGATAAAGAAAATGCGGCCAGGCGCGGTGGCTCACGCCTGTAATCCCAACACTTTGGGAGGCCAAAGCAGGCGGATCACTTGAGGTCAAGAGTTCGAGACCAGCCTGACCAACATGGTGAAACCCCGTCTCTATTAAAAATACAAAAATTAGCTGGGCATGGTGGCAGGGGCCTGTAATCCCAGTTACTCTGGAGGATGAGGCACGAGAATAGTCTGAACCTGGGAGGCAAAGGCTGCAGTGAGCCGAGATTGTGCCACTGCACCCCAGTCTGGCTGACAGAGTGAGACTCCATCTCAAAAACAAAAACAAAAAAGGCAGGATGTGGTAGCTCGTGCCTGTAATCTCAGCACTTTGGGAGTCTGAGGCAGGCAGATCACTCGAGGTCAGGAATTTGAGACCAGTCTGGCCAACAGGGTGAAAACCCCTGTCTGTACTAAAAATACAAAAATTAGCCAGGCATGGTGGTGCACACCTGTAATCCCAACTACTCGGGAGGTCGAGGCAGGAGAATCACTTGAACCTGGGACGTGAAGGTTGCAGTGAGTCAAGATTGCACCACTGCACTCCAGCCTGGGTGACAGAGCAAGACTCCATCTCAAAAAAAAAAAAAAAAAAAGGGAGAAGGGCTGGGCGCAGTAGCTCACGCCTATAATCCCAGCACTTTGGGAGGCCGAGGCGGGTGAATCACCTGAGGTCAGGAGTTTGAGAGCAGCCTGGCCAACATGGTGAAACACTGTCTTTACTAAAAATACAAAAAATTAGCTGGGCGTGGTGGCATGCACCTGTAATCCCAGCTCCTTGGGACGCTGAGGCAGGAGAATTGCTTGAACCAGGGAGGCGAAGGTTGCAGTGAGCCGAGATCGCGCCATTGCACTCCAGCCTGGGTGACAGTGCGAGATTCCATCTCAAAAATAAAGGAGATGAAAAGATAAAGAAAATGTGTATATGTACACAATGGAATATCTTTCAACTTTCAAAAAGAAACAAATCCTGTGATTTGCAACTACATGGATGAGCCTGGAGGACATTAAGCTGAGTGAAATAAACCAGGCACAGAAAGACAAATACTGCATTCCAGTATGTTCTTACTTACATGTGGAATCTGAAAAAATTGAACTTATAGAAGCAGAGCGTAGAATGGTAGTTAGCAGAAACTGGAGGTGGGGAGGAAGTGGAGTGACTTCGGTCAAAGAGTACAAAGTTGCAGCTAGACAGGAAAAAAATGAGTATTTCAGGTAATAAACATGTTAATTAGCTTGATTCAATTACTCCAGGTTGTATCTATATATCAAAACAGCATGGTGTACCCCGTAATTATACAGGATTGTAATTTGTAAAATGCTTTTTAAAAATTAGAAGAGAAAGATGAACTTCAACGGTAAAAATAATCTTTCTAACCCAAAAGATGAGATTGGTTTAAAAGCTCCCCACTCCCAAGAAAGATTACCAGCCAGGAAAAGAGGCAGAAAACATGACCATATTAAGAAGAATAATCAGTTAATGGAAACCAACCTAGAACTGACACAAATGTTACAATGAGCAGAGGACATTAAAATAGTTATAACTATATGCCATATGTTTCAAATTAAGTAGAGATAAGGAAATACAAAACAAAGGCCCAAGTCAAGCATCTAAAAATAAAGATTACAATGTCAGAGATGAAAAGTATACTAAAAGGGATTGATAGTAGATCAACTGCAGAAGAAAGCCTTAGTGAAGTTGAAGTCATAGCAAAAGAAATCCAAAATGAAACACAAAGAAAAAACAATTTTTTTTTTTTTTTTGAGACAGGGTCTCACTCTGTGACCCAGCCTGGAATGCAGTGGTGCCATCTTGGCTCACTGCAACCTTGACCTGCTGGTTTCAAACGATCCTCACAGAAAAAAACAATTTTAAAGAATGAAAAACGTGTCTAGGCACAGTAGCTCATGCCTATAATCCCAGCACTTTGGGAGGTCAAGGCATGAAGATCATTTGAGGCCAGAAGTTTGAGACCAACCTGGGCAATATAGCTAGACCCCATCTCTACATAAAAGAAAAAATTAGGCAGGCGTGGTGGTGTGCACCTGCAGTCCCAGCTACTCAGGAGGCTGAGATGGGAGCATTTCATGAGTCTATGAGGTAAAGGTTGCAGTGAGCTCTGATTGTGCCATTGCACTACAGCCTGGGTGACAGAGTAAGACCCTGTCTGAAAAGTAAAAACAAAAACACATCAGTGAGCTATGGAACAACTTTAAGCAGCCTCATACGTGAGTAATTGGAGTGGAAAGAAAGAAGAGATAGAGGGGCATAGAAAAAAATCTTTAAGGACTAATGGCTTGTTTTCAAATTAAATGAAAATCATAAATCTACACATCCAAGAAGCTCAGCAATTCTCCAACACAAGAAACTACACCAAGGCACACCATAATCAAATTGCTCAAAACCAGTGATAAAGTGAAAATCTTAAAAGTAGCCAGCATCTGCCAGGCGCGGTGGCTCACGCCTATAATCCCAGCACTTTGGGAGGCTGAGGCGGGAGATTCACAAGGTCAAGAGATCGAGACCATCCTAGCCAACATGGTGAAACCCTGTCTTTACTAAAAATACAAAAATTAGCTGGGCGTGGTGGCACGCGCCTGTGATCCCAACTACTCGGGAGGCTGAGGCGGAAGAATCACTTGAACCCAGGAGGCGGAGGCTGCAGTGAGCTGAGATGGTGCCACTGCACTCCATTCAGCCTGGGCGACAGAGCAAGACTCTGTCTCAAAAAAAAAAAAAAAAAAAATGGAGCGGAGAGTTTAATAGGCAAGAAAGAAGGGGAGAAGAAGGAAGGAAGAAGCTCCCCTGTACAGAGACAGAGGGAGGGGGGCTCCAAAGCCTCTGTGGTGGATACCAATCAATTACATGGGTAGGCTGGACAAGGTGGTGTCTGATTTGCATAGGTCTTAGGGGATTGGTTGACCAGACATGTTATTCATGTAGCCCATGAAAAACCTGGTCCTCCCACCCTAGCCTTTTAATATGCAAACGCAGGGCACCATGATGTTTTACATACATGGGGCTATTTGGGGGCAGCCATGTTGCCAGGCACATGTCAGGGCGTGTCCATGGGTGGTTCAGTTTGCAGCACCATTTGGAGTTTGATGGCTTCTAGGCAAGAAGAAACAATTCGAGTTATAATACTGAATATACAGGGTTCAAATATTAATACAAAACATATAAACACGAGAGGGCTTAATAAAGGGGTTAACCAGTTCCATGAAGAAGACTGGAATTTATTGAAGAGGGATTTAGCTAACCAGGGCTGAAGCCGGCATTTTCCCTGAGCCTGTCAATGATTTTGATTTGATTTTGAATTACCTGTCGCTTTCCTCTACTTTAGTAGAGGTGTTAATCCAGAAGCAGCATATTTCATTTAAAAATGCATCACTAAAGCCAATAAAAAGTCCTAGCAGATTCATGATAGTAAAACATTTTTTTTTTTTTTTTTGAGACGGAGTTTTGCTCTGTTGCCCAGGCTGGAGTGCAATGGCACTACCTTGGCTCACCACAACCTCCACATCCTGGGTTCAAGCGATTCTCCTGCCTCAACCTCCCGAGTAGCTGGGATCACAGGCATTCACCACCACATCCAGCTAATTTTGTATTTTTAGTAGAGATGGGGTTTCTCCACGTTGTTCAGGCTGGTCTTGAACTGCCGACCTCAGGTGATGCACTGGCCTTGGCCTTCCAAAGTGTGGGCATTATAGGTGTAAGCCACCGTGCCTGAGTAAAACTTTCATGCTTCCTTTTTGTTAGTAACTATTATCCCTGCTAAAGGATAATAATTAAGCAGAATACTACAGCAATGAAAACTCTTTGTCCAGTATTTCAGTTAGAAGGTGCTATCGTGTATAACCCTACTGAAAATAGTAGAATATAGCAATTCCCACAAGTGCGGTGTCATAGATAATTCCCATTTAAAATTGTACTAGCCAAGATACAGAATTTCCCTTTGGAGTTAAGTTCTTTGGTTTTATTTTCCCAAACAAACAAACCTCCAAGCTGTGGGCACCCTACTCACTTTTATTACCTGGGAGAATTTGCAAGATAATTGCCCAGAACTAGTATATGGATTCAGATTTTTACATTACCCACCCCTTTTTTTTTCTTCCAAGCTGTGGGAGATCCTCCGTTGATTTACAGGAATGAGCAGGGTTAGTCTAAAGTGTAGGCAAAAAGTTTAAACACAATTAATGAGACTAGGATTTATGACAAATATATGAGAAGTTTTGGAGCACAATTTTTCTCTCCAGTTTTCATTTTTGGTAAAAACAAATTATGATAGGACTGTGTGTGTTGTTTGTAGACTAAACTTTAGTTTTATACTTGGTCTGATTACTTGCATAAAGTGCAGCAAGAATGGTTATTTCTACATAGGCCTTTTGGATTGGCTTTGATGAAACTTTGTTCCACAAGGAATTTCAGATAAGACCTTTAAAGCCAAGCCCAGCCATGGGTTTGTATCCCCAGATACCTATAGTTGGATGATCCTCTCCTCTTGAGTTTCCAAGATAAATTTGGAGTTTCTGGACCTGTTAAAAAGTGACAATCTTTACTGACCACAGGTTAGGACCCTGTGCGGGGACTGTGTAGACAAGGTATGAGGCCAGTTCTCCCCAGGGGGCTTATATTGGCTCTGCCTGTCAAGCTTAATTCCTTAAAAGGAAACACACCCTGTCAGTGAAAGCCTTGGTAAAATAACCAGTTTTTCCAATTTTGTCCTATTGACGAAGAAAAATAGATTCCTATTGCACTGATGCAAACAACCATATTGCCATAAATTAAGACTGCTCACAGATAGTCTCCAAATTCTAGAGGAACCAGGCAGAGAAAAGCAAATATGCTCCAAATTTTGTCCCACAGGACTATACCTTACTTAATTATTAAAGCCTGTAAATAATTCAAAATAAATTTTGTTAACTCTGAAAAACAAAACAAGTATCAGCAATATTCCAAGCAAAAGTTAAAAAAGTTGCTTTGGCCAGGTGTGGTGGCTCACACCTGTTATCACAAACTTTGGGAGGCCAAGGCAGATGGATCATGAGGTCAGGAGTTCAAGATAAGCCTGACCAACATGGTGAAACCCTGTCTCTACTAAAAATACAAAAATTAGCTGGGCATGGAGGCAGGTGCCTGTAATTCCAGCTACTCAGGAGGCTGAGGCAGGAGAATCACTTGAACCCAGGAGGTGGAGGTTGCAGTGAGCCAAGATTGTGCCATTGCACTCTAGCCTGGGTGACACAGCAAAACTCTGTCTCAAAAACAAAAAGGGCCAGGTGCAGTGGTTCACGCCTGCAATCTCAGCACGTTAGGAGGCCGAGGCAAGCAGATCACCTGAGGTCAGGAATTCAAGACCAGCCTAACCAACATGGAGAAACCCCATCTCTATCTTAAAAAAAAAGGTTGCTTTAACTTTTTGAGTGCAGTCCATTTAGTTAACTTTTGTTTTACTTGATATCTGTGAATATGTCAGTTCTTTATGAGTCCCGTACTTTTTTTATTCCAATGTTACAGTCGTCTAAGTCCTTAATATAGCTTGATTATAAACCATTTTTTTAAAAGAAACAAAGTAAAACAACAATTGTTTGTCAATGACAAAAGTCCAGGATAGTTACAGTTAAATCTTTACAAACCTTTTATAACCCTTTTACTAAAGGGGCAGATTAGTGTTTTAAGACGTCCTTGCTATGCTTTTATTTCAATGCTCAATTTACGAAAAGACCATGTAGATACTATGGGAGAAGATAGTGGGGTGCTTCTACCACGAATTTCATTGCAAGGCAACCCAAAGCCAATTGGCTTATTTTGAAATTCGCCCATTCCCCACAGTAGTTCATGTCTTAGTGGGGGGTGGGGATGTTTTCATATTTTTTAGATGGCCAAGAGCATGCTTTTTTTTTATTTATAACTGCTATTAGGCATCCTTTACGGTGTATTTTCTACCTAGTTATTACACACCAAAGCTCTATTATAAAGCAAAGTAATTTGATACCCACAAAACTCAAAATGATAGGTAACACAATACATGGTGGAACAGAGCCTTTGATTTTGTGAGGGAACGATCTGCTTTTAATTTTGGGGGTTTATGGCTGGGCACGATGGCTCACGCCTGTAATCCCAACACTTTGGGAGGCCGAGGCGGGTGGATCATGAGGTCAAGTGATCAAGACCATCCTGGCCAACATGGAGAAACCCAATCTCTACTAAAAAGCACAAAAATGAGCTGGGCGTGGTGGCGTGCCCCTGTAGTCCCAGCTACTTGGGAGGCTGAGGCACAAGAATCACTTCAACCCGGGAGGTGGAGGTTGCAGTGAGCCGAGATCGCATCGCTGCACTACAGTCTGGCAACAGAGCAAGACTGTCTCAAAAAAAAAAAAAAAAAAAAGATAGAGAGAAGCCATTTTAAACTGTGAAAGAATAAAAAATACCACAGAAAGGAGTTCCAGTTAGGGTTGTCAAAGGTATTGCCTCTTTTCCGATTGGAAATGGTGTTTCCCCTATTTCTTTGCCTTCCCTGTTTTTAATTTTCCCTTTTGGCCTGGTATAGGAGATGTTGCTCATCTCCAAAATTTTCTTCTGCTTGCAGAGCTGCCTGTTGTAGCTGCAGTTAGGGTGTGGCTTAGGAGCAGTATAACATTCCTCCATGAGAAGTTAAATACCTGAGTTAAATTTTGGAAAGCTTCTACATTCCTATCAGGGTCATTAGAAAATTGGCCGGGTGCAGTGGCTCACGCTTGTAATCCCAGCACTTTGGGAGACTGAGGTGGGTGGAACACCTGCGGTCAGGAGTTCAAGACCAGCCTGGCCAACATGGTGAAACCCCGTCTCTACTAAAGGAAAATACAAAATTAGCTGAGCATGGTGTGCACGCCTGTAATTCCAGCTACTTGGGGGGGCTGAGGCAAGATAATTGCTTGAACTCAGAAGGTGGAAGTTGCAGTGAGTCAAGATCACGCCATTGCACCCTAACCTAGGCAATAAGAGCAAAACTCCTTCTCAAAAAAAAAAAAGAAAAGAAAAAGAAAATTGGCCTGAATCTCCCTTTACTTGCCTAAGGTCCTGCAATGAGAAGGGAACTTGAAGGGATTCCAAATAAGGGAATCCTCAGATGGTTCCCCTGGAACTTGTTTCTCTAATTTTGGGTAGTTATTCTCTTTAGGGCTGCCTGATACGATTGCAAAAAGAGCTGGGTTGATTTTGAAACACTTGCAAAGGTTTAGTAAAAAGGCTATGCCCTTGTGCAAAGAAAATAAGCCACTTTTTCTTCAAAGTTGAAGGAGTCCCAGTGCTTTAAAATATACTTGAGGGGAGCCAGTAGCAGTGGCTCACGCCTGTAATCCCAGCACTTTGGGAGGCTGAGGTAGGCGGATCACCTGAGGTCGGGAGTTCAAGACCAGCCTGACCAACATGGAGAAATCCCGTCTCTACTAAAAATACAAAATTAGCTGGGCGTGGTGGTTCGCGCCTGTAATCCCAGCTGCTCGGGAGGCTGAGGCAGGAGAATCACTTGAACCCGGGAGGCAGAGGTTGTCGTGAGCTGAGATTGCACCATTGCACTCCAGCCTTGGCAACAAGAGTGAAACTCTGTCTCAAAAAAAATAAATAAAATAAAAATAAAACATACTCGAGGAGAGTGCACGTTATAGACGATCTATTTCTCATCTAGAAAGAGAAGTGAGAAAAAAAGCGTTCTTTTGGTCTTCTTTCTTTTGGTGTGTGATCCAGGATGGAGACAAAAGCAGTAGTGGGCATCCCGCAATGATATTCTTTCCATGGTTCCTGGATTCCTGGCACCCATGACTGCAGGCATGACCCTCCAAAGCCATGGCACCAGAGGAACGAAACTTTTGGGCCTTAGTCACGCTTTCCCCAAGAAGGCGTCTTACTCTGTTTCCCAGGTTGGAGTGCAGTGGTTACAAGTATCAGCCACTGCCTCCAGCCTTTTCTCTCTCTCTTTCTTGCTTTTTCTTTCTTTCTTTTCTTCTTTCTTTCTCTCTCTGTCTCTGTCTCTTCTCTCTCTCTGTCTCTCTTTTTTTTTTTTTGATGGAGTCTTGCTCTGTCACCTAGGCTAGAGTGCAGTGGCTCAATCTCAGGTCACTGCAATCTCTGCCTCCTAGGTTCAAGCAGTTCTCCTGCCTCAGCCTCCCAAGTAGCTGGGATTACAGGTGCCCACCACTGCCCCCAACTAATTTTTGTATTTTTAGTAGAGACGGGGTTTCTCCATCTTGGTGAGGCTGGCCTCGAACTCCTGACCTCGTGATCCACCTGCCTCAGCTTCCCAAAGTGCGGGTATTACAGGCGTGAGCCACCACACCTGGCTTTTTCTTTCTTTCGTTTAATGTGGAAAGTATGATCTGTATCCAGCCTTTAAGAAGTCAGTATTGTCTGATTGGTATTGTCTGATTATCAGTATATATTGATACATTATTCCAATAAAGACGCTTGCTTTTCCTCTGGTTAAAAAGCATCCAGGCAGGCACGGTGGCTCACACCTGTAATCCCAGCACTTTGGTAGGCCAAGGTGGGCGGATCACCTGAGGTCAGGAGTTCGAGACCAGCCTGGCCAACATAGTGAAATCCCGTATCTATTAAAAATACAAAAATTAGCCATATATAGTGGAGCATGCCTGTAATTCCAGCTAGTCGGGAGGCTGAGGCAGGAGAATCATTTGAACCAGGAGGCAGAGGTTGCAGTAAGCCAAGATCACACCACTGCTCTCCAGTCTGGGCAACGAAAGACAGACTCTGTCTCAAAAAAAGAAAAAAAAGAAAAAAGAGCATCCAGAAGCCTGGCACAGTGGCTCATGACTGTAATCCCAGTTATTTGGGAGGCCAAGGCAAGAGAATCACTTAAGGATAGGAGGTCAGGACCAGCCTGTGCAACATAGCAAGACCCCCGTCTCTCTCAAAAAAAAAATCCAAGTATCTAGAATAATGCAGCTTGTGGGATAGCTCTTTCTTGCTGCTGTCTAAGGCCTCTAAAACTTTTAGCTGAAGAACTAACAGAGGGGAAAGAGGTTATTCAAGGACCCACTAAACTAGAGGTATGCATGATGCTTTCTTTGCCCTTGATCATTTTCTGAGGGTGCTGAGCTAGAGTCCCATGATCTGAAGCGCAAGGCATACCTGAATAAATAAAGCCTGTGTTGTGCTGTCTGGCGTAAATCTGATGTGTACAGTGATGGATGGAGATGTTATTCACAGCCACACAGGCAGATTTTCTTCAGCACTTTGATCTCACAATGCTGAGCTATTAGGGCCTCCGGAAGCAGGTCTTAAATATTGCTGAGTAATTGGCAAAACAATCTATTACTCAGAGAATCACTGGAACAAAGTATAGAGGCACTGAACATTTATATCATTTCACCCACCCCGGTGTCTTGAAGGACTCGCCATAAATTAATGTATATGTCCACAGCATAATGCCACAGCGGGATTTTTTAAAGATCCGACATTGAATTGTTTGCAGATACAGTTGGTTTGCTGAGAATGTCTCACTGTTGTGTTTTTTGTTTGTTTGGTTTGGTTTTTGGGGGAGACAGAGTCTCACTCTGTCACCCAGGCTGCAGTGCAATGGCGTGATCTCGGCTCACTGCAACCTCCACCTCCGGGGTTCAAGCGATTCTCGTGCCTCGGCCTCCCGAGTAGCTGGGATTACAGGTACCTGCCACCACACCTGGCTGGCTAATTTTTGTGGGTTTTTTTGTTTTTATTTTTGTTTTTTTGAGACGGAATTTCAATCTTGTTGCTTAGGCTGGAGTGCAATGAAGTGATCTCAGCTCACTGCAGCCTCTGCCTCCTGGGTTCAAGTCATTCTCCTCCCTCAGCCTCCCAAGTAGCTGGGATTACAGACATGTGCCACCATCCCGGCTAATTTTGTATTTTTAGTAAAGACGAGGTTTTACCAGGTTGGTCAGGCTGGTCTCGAACTCCTGACCTCAGCCCCCAAAGTGCTGGGATTACCGGCATAAGCCACCGCACCCTACCAATTTTTGTATTTTTAGTAGAGACAGGGTTTCACCATGTTGGCCAGGCCGATCTCGAACTCCTGACCACACCTGCCTCAGCCTCCCAAAGTGCAGGATTACAGGCGTGAGCCACAGCACCTGGCCGGCCTTGCTGTTTTTCAATGCTTTTACCATTCACAGCCTCAGCACGCTAAAACTCATATCCACTGAGGCAACTCAATGATTGTCAATCTGCTTTGACTTCTTGCCATCTTTGACCTCTAGACGGAGTGCCCCAGCTCTGGGCTTCTGTAACATCCATTGGTGGGTGGGTGGACAGGTGGGAAGAGGGATGGGTGGATGGAAGCACAAGGCGGTGGACAGGATGGGTGGGGGTGGACAGGATGTGTGGGTGTGTTTCCAAAATGCCAGGGGTTCAGGGTAGGTCCTGTTGCTCACCGCACAGAAAGCAGATCTGGGATCCTGGGACAATGAGTATTGCCAGGGAAGAAGGCTTATTCGAGTGACATCAGCCAAGGTGACAGGAGATAAGTCTCAACTCCATCTCTCCAACAAACTACAATTGGGGGTTTATATAGCAGGGAGCAAATGTAGCTGCGTGCTGGAAAACAGGAATTACAGCTGGGTAAAGGAAACAAGTTTCAGTTCCTTGATGCTGTCTGGGAGGCCTGAGGGTCAGTTTCCTGAAGAAAGAACTCAGATAAGACAAATTTAAGTTTCAAGCTTTAAGAACAGGAGGTCAATTTTTGTGTTTATCAACAAAAAACCATCTATGGGACAATTTGGCCAGTTTCAGGTGGGCAGGAGAGCAGGTGGAAGGGGCGTGGGTGGGTGGGTGAGGAGGAGGAGGCCTTATTCGCCACTCAGACATCAGCTGAGTGGATGGATGGGGCTGGTGGGTAACCCAGAGAGTATCTGGGAGGGGATGGGTGGCTGGGGAGTGAATGTGAGTCACCGGTGAATTTGGAGTACACGGGGATTTGAAGTCACTGGGGTACCCTGGGCAGTTGGATGGGGGGGATCTGATGGGGGGATTAGGCTAGAAAGTGGGTGGAGAAGAAAACTGCTGCCAAGGCCTCCCCGTGTTCATTCTTGAGCAGGTGTATTAACAGCCTCCTTGGCTATTGTCTTCGGAATCCAGAAAGGGAGCTGGAATCAGAGGGGAATGGAGGGCCACGTGGTGGCAGTGCCCTCTGGTGGCTATGAGGGGAGTTGACAATTGGTGTCTACATATTTTCCTTATTTTTTCATTGTCTATTCTTCCCGCCCTCGCCCCCCACACCAAAATACAGACTCCCCCAAGGACAGCGATTTTTATCTGTTTACTCGTTGTATGTCCACTGTCTACAATAGTGCCTGACACATAGTAGATGCTCAGTTAAATACTGAATGAGTGACACAGATTTCAAGCAAACTGCTCCACCACTAATATATGTATTTAATTATATATATATATTTATTTATTTATTTACTTTTTTGAGACAGGGCCTCTGTCGCCCAGGCTGGAGTGAGTGGTACAATCACAGCTCACTGCAGCCTCAGCTGCCCAGGCTTAAGCAATCCTCACACCTCAGCCTCCTGAGTAGCTGGAACTACTGGTGTGCACCACTACAGCTGGATAATTTTTTCTAATAGAAATGAAGTCTCACTATGTTGGTCAGACTGGTCTTGAACTCCTGGGCTCAAGTGATCCTCTTGCCTCAGCCTCCCAAAGTGCTGGGATTAGAGTGTGAGCCGCCATGCCCAGCCTCCACCACTTTATTGATGAGTGACCCTAAGCAGCCCTCTTAACTTCATAAAGCCTTAGTTTCCTCTTGGGTAAGTGGGAGACGCTAACGCCCATCCCCGCGCAAGCATTAACTGAGGGAAGGGGACATGCACAGCCTGAATGAAGGCGCTCAGTCCCTGCCAGCTCCCGTCTCCTGCAGTAGCCAGTATTGACAGAGCCATCAAGTACTCACAACAGCACATCATTTTCATTCCACAAACTGCTTTGATGGGCACATTTGCCACTGAGTGTGGGGCATCCTGGGGAAATGATCCAGCCCGGTCCCAAGCTGGCCAGGCCAAGAGGAAGTGTAGCCGGATGAGCAAGGGACTGAGAGGTGATGTATGGGAGTCCTCCCCTGCCATGCACACCCCATTTCCTCACCCCCTCGGTCATACCCAACTCTTTCAACTGCCTGTGAGCCATCAGACTCCTTCGCCTTCTGAGGCTTTGAAGACGCTGTGTCACTTTTCTCCAAACCCCTGGCCACAACCCACGCTCAAGTCCTCTTCAACAGCTTCTCCTAGGCTGGGCTCAGTGGCTCATGCCTGTAATCCCAGCACTTTGGGAGGCTGAGGCGGGCGGATCACAAGGTCAGGAGTTCAAGACCAGCCTGGCCAACATGGTGAAACCCCATCTCTACTAAAAATACAAAAATTAGCCGGGTGTGGTGGTGGATGCCTATAATCCCAGCTACTTGGGAGGCTGAGGCAGGAGAATCGCTTGAACCCGGGAGGCGGAGGTTGCAGTGAGCCAAGCTTGCGCCACTGCAATCCAGCCTAGGCGACAACTAGACTCTGTCTCGAAATGAAACAAAACAAAACAACAACAAAAAAAAAAAAACAGCTCCTCTGGCCTCCCCACAGCCAGTCTGGCCTCCTCAAATGCATCCTTCTGCAGCAGGCTGGATTGAAACTGCAAATAGGGTTATCTGATTTTCCAGCCTGATTTCCAGCTTGCTCCTGGGACAGAGTCCAAATCCTCCGACCTAGCATTTTGTGGTCTGGACCCAGCCCATCTCCTAGCCACCTCCTGATCACAGCTTGAAATCTTACAGCAAACAACCCAAGCCGCTTCCTACCTCTGGGCCTCTGCCCATGCCGTCTCCCCCTACCTTGAAATCCATTTCCCTGCAAGGAGGGCATGTCTTGCCCTCGCCTGCCCAGGATCATTTCCTGTTCTCCCGGTGATGGAGTGCCCTCCCCAGCTCTCAGATCTGCAGGTTCCTGGAGGGCTAACCCAACTCTGGGTTCAGGGGAACTTAAGACTCAGCCAGGCAGTTTCCTTTTACTTTTTTAATGGAGCGCTGTGGTTGCAATGAGCATTTTCCAGTCGGCCACAGCTTACCACCCCCTTTGTCTTATTCCAGCTCCACCCATTTATTTTATCCAAATGGGTCCTGGAAGCGCTAGAGTTTGCAGCTCCTGGTACCCACTCCTCGCTTCTGTCTCTATCGGACCCCGTCTGCCTGGATCCACGCGTTTTCCCTTCCAGTTCCCAGATCACCTCTGGGGCCCAACTTCCTGCCTTGATGTCCACGGCGCCCCCTGGTCCCATGGGGCTTGAGTTCCCCGGTTCAGGCATGAGAAGCTGGGGTTCACCTGGGCGTGTCCAGTGTTCCCCTGGAGGAAGGACGGATGCAGACAGGGTGGAGGTGGGATTAGAGGAGATGGGGCAGCCGCAGGTGGCACCTCTGGGCTGTGTCCTGTGGGACTGGCCCCTTTTGTTTAGGGCATCACCAAAGGCAGCGTCCAGATCAGCCCAGGGTCTCTGCCCAGTGAACCTACCTCCGCTGTGCGCTCAGAGCCAGGCTATCCATGCTGGTGTTCAGTACAGGATGAAGGTCTTGGCCTGTCTGGGGTTTTTGCCTTTTTTTTTTTTTTTTGAGATGGAGTCCACTCTGTCACCCAGACTGGAGTCTAGTGGCGCGATCTCAGCTCACTGCAAACTCTGCCTACTGGGTTCAAGTGATTCTCCTGCCTCAGTCTCCCCAGTAGCTGGGATTACAGGCACCCGCCACCATGCCCAGCTAATTTTTTTGTATTTTTAGTAGAGACAGAGTTTTGCCTTGTTGGCCAGCCTGGTCTCGAACTCCTGACCTCAGGTGATCCTCCCACCTCAACCTCCCAAAGTGCTGGGATTACAGGCATGAGCCATCATGCCAGCTGCCTGCCTTTTTCCTTCTCTCTTTCTTTCTTTCTCTCTCTCTTCTCCTTCCTTTTTCTTTCCTTCTCTTTTTTCTTCCTTCTCTTTCTTTTCTCCCTTCTTTCTTTTCTTCCTTCCTTCTTTCCTTCCTTCCTACCTTCCTGCCTTCCTGCCTTCTTGCCTTCCTGCCTTCCTGCCTTCCTGCCTTCTTGCCTTCCTGCCTTCCTGCCTTCCTGCCTTCCTGCCTTCCTGCGTTCCTCTCTCTCTTTCTTTCCTTTCTTTCTTTCTTTTTTGGAGACAGTCTCCCTCTGTTCCCCAGGCTGGAGTGCACGATCAGCTCACTGCAACCTCCACCTCCTGGGTTCAAATGATTCTCATCCCTCAGCTCCTGAGTAGCTGTGATTACAGGTGCCCACCACCACACCTGGCTAATTTTTGTATTTTTAGTAGAGACAGAGTTTCACCATGTTGGCCAGGCTGGTCTTGAATTCCTGACCTCAGGTGATCCGCCCGCCTCAGCCTCCCAAAGCACTGGGATTATAGGCGTGAGCCACCGCAACCAGCCATCCCAGGTAACTTCCGACGTTTGCTGATACCTCACTGTGTGCTCATTATCACCTCAAAACCCCATGTAGTTGATCCTTTATTAGACCCATTTTGCAGGTTAGGAAACTGAGGTGAGCAGAGGCGACGTCGGCCCTGCCAGGTCACAGGAGCAGCAGGTGGCAGAGCTGGAGTTGGGCTCAAGCTAGTGCCAAGTGTGCCCTGTTGGCCACTGACCCTAAAAATGTGTGACCCAGAGGGTCCCAAAGAGCCACATTAACCCATGGCTGGTGTCATCCTCTTTGGGTTTAGGACCAGCGGGGTTTGGGCACTGGAGCCACCTCTTCGGCAAACAGCTTGAGGGAGAAATCAAGGGCGGGGGCCGCCTGGGTCAGCATCCCCATGGAGATGACGTCTATATGCAGCCCGCAGAACTGGGGGAGGTTATCCAGGGTGATGCCCCCACTGGCTTCCACGGCCACACTCGGGAACTGGGTCTTCAGCGCGGCAGCCGTGGGGTGCAGCTCCTGCGGGACACAAGCCGAGGAGAGGTGAGAGCCCACCACAGACCCCCTCCCCAGAGGCAGAGCCCACCTCACCTCCGGCTTGAAGTTGTCCAGCAGGACGAGGTCAGCGCCCGCCTCGGCTGCCTGCACGGCCTCCTGCAGGCTGCTGCATTCCACCTCCACCTTCAGGGCAAAGTCGGCCGCCTGCCGGGCCGCCCCGCACTGCCTGCCAGGCAGCCAGGAGGAGGAGAGTGAGGACTGGGCCCAGAACCTGGCACTGGGGCTCAGGGAGCCGGGGAGGGGCGAGGGTGAGGGTGGGGCCCAGGGCTGGCACTGGGGCATGGGGGAGCCAGGATTGGCATTTCAAAGGCCCTGGATGGACCATGAGCTTGGGGTTAATAAGGAAACCAGACGTTGGGGTTTTTTTGTTTTGTTTTGTTTTGTTTTTGAGACACGGTCTCGCTCAGTCACCCAGGCTGGAGTGCAGTGGTGCAATCATAGCTCACTGCAGCCTCCGCCTCCTGGGATCAAGTGATCCTCCCACCTTAGCCTCCCGAGTAGCTCGGACTACAGGTGCTTGCCCACAAGCATGGCTAATTTTTTCATTTTTTGTAGAGACTGGATCTTGCTATGTGGCCCAGACTGGTCTGAACTCCTGGCCTCAAATAATCCCCTACCTGGGCCTCCCAAATTGCTGGATTACAGGCATGAGCCACCGCGCCCAACTGGGATGTTTTGTTTTATTGTAGTTTAAAATGACCACTTTTGTGGGTCAAAAAGTGGCTAAATACCAGTAATGCATTTGGACCTGAGTTCAATTTGACTCAGAATATTAACATTAAAAGGGGTCTTCAGGGACATTTCACAGATGGGAAATTAGGTGCAGAGGGTTAGAGGGACGGGCTCGAGGCTGCGGTGCCCGCGACACTGGCTTCCCGCCGGTTGTCCTTTACACTTGAACATCACACCACACAGCAGCAGAACAAAGATAAAGAAGCAACCCCAAGCCAGGCGCGGTGGCTCACGCCTGTGATCTCAGCACTTTGGGAGGCCAAGGTGGGAGGATCACTTGAGGCCAGGAGTTTGAGACCAGCCTGAGCAATGTAGTGAGACCCCAACTCTAAAATAAATAAATAAACGGCTGAGCAAAGTGGCTCACGCCTGTGATACTAGCACTTTGGGAGGCTGAGGCAGGTGAATCACCTGAGATCAGGAGTTTGAGACCAGTCTGGCCAACATGGCGAAACTCTGTCTCTACTAAAAAATACAAAAATTAGCCGGGCATGGTGGCGGGCACCTGTAATCCCAGCTACTTGGGAGACTGAGGCAGGAGAATCGCTTGAATCCGGGGGTTGGAGGTTGCAGTGAGCCAAGATCGCGACACTTCACTCCAGTCTGCATAAAACAGTGAGACTCCATCTCAAAAAAAAAAAAAAGAAAAGAAAAATTGGCCAGTGGGGTGGCGCATGCCTTAGATCCAGCTACTCGAGAGACTGAGGCCACGTCTCCAGAAAAACAAAGCAAGCCCAGCTCCCCTTTAATTTAGCTTAACTGGATGAGCTCTACTGAGCCCAGCTTAGATGGAGGAGCGGAGGCGGAAGACTCTTGCATTGCTAACTCCAGGCCATGGCTGTTCACCAGGTCCTGGCTGGGGGCTCTGCAGAGGGGAGGGGTGTGCTGAGGGCGAGGTTGGACCAGGGACAAGCAGGACCAGCACCTTCTCCACGCCACCAGCGGCCACCACATGGTTGTCCTTCACCATCACCAGCCCTCCCAGGTCGTAGCGGTGCGAGGCAGCCCCGCCCACCAGCAGCCCGTACTTCTCCACCAGCCGGAAGCCTGGTGTGGTCTTCCTTGTGCCGGCCACGTGCCCGGTCCAGCCGGCTCCCCTGGCGGCCTCCACGGCAGCAGCCGCAGCACTGGCAATGCCACTGCAGCGGGCCAGCATGTTGAGGGCCACCCGTTCCCCCAGCAGCAGGCAGTGGGCAGGGCCCCGGACCTCGGCCACCCTGGCCACTGGCACCAGCTTCGATCCCTCAGGGAGGAACCAGGAAACTTGGCAGTTGAGTTGGGTAAAGATGGCATCAAAGAAAGGCCGCCCTGCCAGTACCCCAGGAGATTTGGCCCACAGCACCGCCTGCGAGGGGCCTGCTCCACTGACCAAGGCTGCATAATTGAGCCCTGGGCAGTCCTCTCGGAGCCAGCTGTCCACCAGGGCTGCCAGGGTGACGGGCGGCAACAGAAGCGCCAGGCCTGGGGGGGAAAGAGAACAGCTGTTGAGTTTGGCTGCCTCTCCTGCTGTCAGGGGTCATTGTCAAAATATTTAACAACCAGTGAAACTGGGCACTGGCCCAGCAGCGTCAAGATCTAGGGGCCCCAGGGGAGAGGCTGCAGTGAGGAAGGAGGGTGTGGGAGGAAAGGCAGTTGTGGGGGCGAGGGTGGGAGAATGCTGTGGGCTGGATGAGGTCACTGAGCACCTAGTATAATTTAAACCTCTGGCCGGACACGGTGACTCATGCCTGTAATCCCAGCACTCTGGGAGGCAGGCAGATCACTTGAGGTCAGGAGTTCGAGACCAGCCTGGCCAACATGGTCTCCACTAAAAATACAAAAATTAGCCAGGCGTGGTGGTGAGCACCTGTAATCCCAGCTGCTCAAGAGGCTGAGGCAAGAGAGTTTCTTGAACCTGAGAGGCGGAGGTTGCAGTGAGCTGAGGTCACACCACTGCATTCCAGCCTGGGTGACAAAGCAAGACTCCATCTAAAAAAATATCAATAAATAAATAATAAATAAATAAAATGAGGATGATGGGGCTGGGCATAGTGGCTCATGCCTGTAATCCCAGCACTTTGGGAGACTGAGGCGGGTGGATCACCTGAGGTCAGGAGTTCAAGACCAGCCTGGCCAACATGGTGAAACCCCGAAAAAATATTAGTTGGGTGTGGTGGTGCCTGCCTGTAACCCCAGTCACTCGGGAGGTTGAGGCAGGAGACTCACTTGAACCCAGGAAGTGGAGGTTGAAGGGAGCCAAGATCGAGCCACTGCACACCAGCCTGGGCCGAAGAGCAAAACTTCGTATCAAAAAAAAATGAGGATGATGGGGATGTGGGGAAGGTTAATGGTTACAAAAAAAAAAAAATGAAGAATGAATAAGACCTACTATTTGCGAGCACACCAGGGTGACTACAGTCAATAAAAACGGTACATTTCAAAATAACTAAAATAATGCAATTGGATTGTAACACAAAGGATAAATGCTTGAGGGGATGGACACCCCATTCTCCATGATGTAATTTTTCTTTGTTCTTTTTTTGAGACGGAGTCTCACTCTTGTTGCCCAGGCTGGAGTGCAGTGCCGCCATCTCCACTCACTTCAACCTGCGCCTTCCGGATTCAAGCGATTCTCCTACCTCAGCCTTCCTAGTGGCTGGGGTTACAGGCACCTGCCACCATGCCAGGCTAATTTTGTATTTTTAGTAGAGACAGGGTTTCCCCATGTTGGCCAGGCTGGTCCTGAACTCGTGATCTCAAGTAATCCGCCCGCCTTGGCCTCCCAAAGTGTTGGGATTATAGGCTTGAGCCACCTCGCCAGGCTACAGACATTTTTTAAAAAATAAGGATGGTGGACATGGTGAAGGTCCCTCGCACCCTGAGCAGAGCCCGTGATGCCCCCAGCTCCGGGCTGAGGCAAACCCAGGCGCGGTGCAACGGCGCCATCTGTCGGCAGGGAGAAGACCTGCAGCCTCATGAGCACCCCCCACCATCGTGGACTTTGCTTCCCCTTGAACGGGACACAGAGCTCGCGAGGGTGTTTGATTTAGCGCACACACATGTGCACGCACACGCATATGCACACGCACACAGCACACTTCTGCTCCAAGTGGAAGTGAAGGCCAGACATCCTGGCTTGCTCAGCTCTCAGAAACAGGCCCTCTGTTGTCTCCTTCCCCCAAAGCCAAGCTGCTCAGTCTCCACCCACTCACCACCGCACTTCCCCTCCGAGCCAAAGCCCCCTGGACTGGACCGGGCTGTCCTTCCCCACATTCTCTTCCACTTCTGCCCCAGATGGTTCCTGTGCCTCCACTAAGTCTCCATTGGTCACATCCAGCTACGGAAAAGGCCTGGGAGCAAATGGGGAGGCAGAGCCTAACCCCCCACCCCCCACTGAATTCAAACTAGGTGCAGTGCAGTGGAGCAATAACTGCAGCCTCAACTGCCCAGGCTTAAGCAATCCGCTCGCCTCAGCTTCCCGAGGAGCTGGGGCTACTGGCGCACACCACCATGCCCGGCTAATTTTTGTACATTTTTTCTTCTTTTTTTTTTCCTTTTTATTTATTTATTTATTTATTTATTATTATTATTATTATTTTTAAGAGAGAAAAAGAGAAAGAAGGAAGAAAAAAGAATGAGATAAAGAGAAAAAGAAGAAAAAAAAGGGAGAGAGAACGGGAATCTTGCTCTATTGCCCAGGCTAGAATGCAGTCTACAAATCGATATTAAAAGCTCTTTTATACTAATAATTGTGTTATACAATGGAGAAAGGAAGGAATAAGGGAGGAAAATAACAAACAGCCAACCAATATTTCATTTAAACCTATGAAATGCTATGCAATTGCTAGGGAGTGATTTACTCCCAACCATGTGGTCACTTTTAAAATAAATGTGATGTGTTACTGAAAAAAAAATGTATGTTTTGTGGATTTGGAGTAGAGAGTTCTGTAAATGTTTATTGAGTTTACTTGTTTGAGGTTTAAGTTCAGGTCCCGGGTATCCTTCTTAACCTTCTGTCTCATTAATTTGTCCAATATTGACAATGTAATGTTAAAGTCTCCCACTATTATTGTGTGGGAGTCCAAGTCTCTTTGTAAGTCACCAAGAAGTTGCCCTATGTATCTGGGTGCTCCTATATTGGGTGCGCATAGACTTAGGGTCGTTACCTCTTCCCGTTACATTGATCCCTCTACCATTATACAATATCCTTCTTAGCTCTTTCGGTTTCTATTACTTTAAAGTCTATTTTATCAGAGATGAGAATTGCAACTACTGCTTTTTTTTTTGTTGTTCTCCATTTGGTTGGCAAATCTTCCTCCATCCCTTTGTTTTGAGTCTCTGTATATCCCTGCATGTGAGATGGGTCTGGATGCAGCTTACTGATGGGTTTTTTTGAAGTGGCTGATACTGGTTGTTCCTTTCTATATATAGTGCCTCTTTCAGAAGCTCTTGTAAAGCAGGCCTGGTGGTAATGAAATCTCCAAGTACTTGCTTGTTTGTAAAAAATTTTGTTTTTCCTTCACTTATGAAACTTAGTTTGGCTGGATATGAAATTCTGGGTTGAAAGTTCTTTTCTTTAAGGATGTTGAATATTGGCCCCCCACTCTCTTCTGGCTTGTAGGGTTTCTGCTGAGAGATCAGCTGTGAGTCTGATAGGCTTCCCCTTGTGGGTAACCTGACCTTTCTCTCTGGCCGCCCGTAGTATTTTCTCCTTTGTTTCAACCCTGATGAATCTAATGATTATGTGCCTTGGGGTTGCTCTTTTTGAGGACTATCTTTGTGGTGTTCTCTGTATCACCTGGAGTTGGGTATTGTCTTGCCTTGCTAGGTTAGGAAAGTTTTCCCGGATAATATCCTCAAAAATATTTTCCAACTTGGATTCATTCTCTTCGTCACATTCAGGTACACCTATCAAAGGTAGATTAGGTCTTTTCACATAGTCCCATATTTCTTGGAGATTTTGCTCATTCCTTTTTACCCTTTTTTCTCTAATCTTGTCTTCTTGTTTTATTTCGTTAAGTTGGTCTTCGACCTCTGAGATCCTTTCTTCTGCTTGATCAATTCGACTGTTAAAACTTGTGCATACTTCGCGAAGTTCTCGTATTGTTTTTCAGCTCCATTAATTCACTTATATTCCTCTTTAAATTGTCCATTCTCATGAACATTTCGTGAAACATTTTTTCAAGGTTCTTAGTTTCCTTGCATTGGGCTAGAACATGTTCTTTTAGCTCACAGAAGTTTCTCATTATCCACCTTCTGAAGCCTGATTCAGTTGATTGCTCACATTCATTTTCTATCAGGTCTTGTTCAATTGGTGATGAGGCACTGCAATCCTCTGTAGGAGGAAAAGCATTCTGATTTCGGGTGTTTTCAGCCTTTTTGCGCTGGTTTCTTCCCATCTTTGTGGATTTATCCACCTGTCGTCTGTGTAATTGCTGACTTTCAGATTAGGTCTCTGAGTGGACGTCCAGCTTGTTGGTGATAAAGTTTTTTTCTATTTCTTAATTTTCCTTCGGCGGACGCCCTCCCCCACAGAGCTGGACCTTCCCGGGTTCAGCTGTACTTGCTGTGAAACTCAATCCTCAGCAGTTCCAACTGCTGGTTTTATTTTTATTTTTTTTGTGGGAGGGGGGTACCAGCCTTCCCCTGCGGCAACCCACTACGCCGGCTGAAACAGCAGCGTTAAGATTCGTGGCGCTTTTCTGCCCGGGAGTCTCCCCGGTCTGGTTCCCCGCTTCAGTCCGCTTTTCAATCAGCTGAATGGGAGACTCTGCCTTCCCGGAGCTCCAAATGCCAACCAAAAGGGCACTCAGTCCTGTATACGCCGGACTGAGACCGCCGCGCCAGGGCGCCTGCAAAACGGCCGCGCTGGCCAAAAGAGTCGCGCTGGCGACCTGTGGGGCTCCTCCGCCGGGAATCTCCTGGTCCGTGGGCTATGAAAATTCGTCTGAGAATGTGGCGTCCACTCACTCTCTGCGCTTTCAGTGGGAGCTACAATCCTGAGCTACTGCTAATCGGCCATCTTGGATCTCTCTCCTTTTTGTACATTTTTTGTTGTAGAGTCGGTGGGGGTGGTCTCACTATATTCCCAGGCTGGTCTCGAACTCCCAGGCTCAAGCAATTCTTGTACCTTCGCCTCCCAAAGTCCTGGGATTACAGGAGTGAACCACTGTGCCCAGCCTGATTTTTTTTTTTTTTTTTTTTTTTTTTTTTTTTGAGACAGAGTTTCACTCTTTTGCCCAGTCTGGAGTGCAATGGTGCACTGGGCTCACTGCAACCTCCATCCCCCGAGGTTCAAGCGATTCTCCTGCCTCAGCCTCCCTAGTAGATGGGATTACAGCCGCCGGCCACCATGCCCCGCTAATTTTTGTATTTTTAGTAGAGACAGGGTTTCACCATGTTGGCCAAACCAGTCTCAAACTCCTGACTTCAGGCAATCTGCCCACCTTGGCCTCCCAAGGTGCTGGGATTACAGGTGCCAGCCACCATGCCCAGCTTCTAAAGAAGCTATACATACAGCCAACAATCACATGAAAAAAACTCAACATCACTGATCATTAGAGAAATGCAAATCAAAACCACAGTGAGATACCATCTCAAGCCAGTCAGGATGCCTATTATTATTTTTTTTTTTGGAGATGGAGACTTGCTCTGTCGCCCAGGCTGGAGTCCAGTGGCACGATCTTGACTCACTGCAATCTCCACCTCCTGGGTTCAAGCCATTCTCCTGCCTCAGCCTCCCGAGTAGCTGGGACTACAGGCGCATGCCAGCACGCCCGAATGATTTTTTGTATTTTTAATAGAGACAAGGTTTCACCATGTTAGCCAGGATGGTTTCGATCTCCTGACCTTGTGATCCTCCTGCCTCTGCCTCCCAAAGTGCTGGGATTCCAGGTGTGAGCCACCTCGCCCGGCCAGGATGGCTATTATTAAAAAGTAACAAAGCAAAATGAAACGAAACATGCTGGGGAGGTTGCAGAGAAAAAGGAACACTTATACACTGTTGGTGGGAGCGTAAATTAGTTAAACCATTGTGGAGGACAGTACAGCAATTTCTCAAAGACCAAAACCAGAAATACCATTCAACCCATCAATCCCATTACAGGGTATATACGCAAAGGAATGTAAACCATTCTGTTATAAAGACACATCACAGCACTATTCATGATAGGAAAGACATGATTCAACCTAAATGCCCATCAATGGTAGACTGGATAAAGAAATTGTGGTACATATACACCATGGAATACTATGCAGCCATGAAAAATGAGATCACGTTCTTTGCAGGGACATGGACAGAGCTGAAGGCCATTATCCTCAGCAAATGAACTCAGGAACAGAAAACCAAATACCGCATGTTCTCACTTATAAGTGGGAGCTAAATAGTGAGAACACATGGACACATAGAGGGGAACAACACACACTGGGGCCTTTCAGAGCGGGGGAAAGGTGGGAGGAGGGAGAGGATCAGGAGAAATAACTAATGGGTACTAGGCTTAAGACCTGGATGACTAAATAATCTGTCCAACCCCCATGACACAAGTTTACCCATGTAACAAACCTGAACATGTACCCCTGAACTTAAAAAATTTAAGGTTGGGCATGGTGGCTCATGCCCGTAATTCCAGCACTTTGGAAGGCGAAGGTGGTTGATCACCTGAGGTCAAGACCAGCCTGTCCAAGATGGCAAAACCCCATCCCTACTAAAAACACAAAAAGTAGCCAGGTGTGGTGGCAGGCACCTGTAATCCCAGCTACTTGGGAGGCTGAGGCAGGAGAATCGCTTGAACCCAGGAAGTAGAGGTTGCAGTGAGCTGAGATTGTGCCATTGCAATCCATCCTGGGTGACAGAACAAGATTTGGTCTCAAAAAAAAAAAGTTAAATTTAAAAACAAAAAATGAGCCTGAAGTCAGGAGTTCAAAACCAGCCTGCCCAACATGACAAAGCCCCGCCCCTACTAAAAACACAAAAATTAGCCAGGTGTGGTGTCAGGCACCTGTAATCCCAGCTACTCCGAAGGCTGAAGTATGAGAATCGCTTGAACCCGGGAGGTGGAGCTTGCAGTGAGCCGAGATTGCACCACTGCCCTCCAGCCTGGGCAACAGAGTGTCTCTAAATAAATAAATAAAGTTAACTTTTATTGGCTCGCTGAGACAGGTCCTGTCTATAGCCAAACCCCACTCAGCCTCGCTCAGCTCTTTTCCAATGAGGCCTTGGACTTCCGTGTTCACCTCTGCATCGTCCAGTTTTAGCAAGAATCCTGCTAAGTCAAAGTCAGCTTAGCCAGTTCCCCCATCCTCCGCATCTGATCCCTCCCCATCCCTGATGCGGGTCCTCATCCTCCACCCTCCCCCAGGTGCTGTCTGACCACCTCAGCCTGCCTTCAGCAAGAATCCTGTTAGGTTGGTCTTGTCAGAATCCCCCCCAGCCCCCAGTGCTTCCTCGCGGTAATGTTCCATCCACCGCCCTCCACTCTGCTCATTGGCTATAACCCCCATGCTGTACTCAGAGTTCAGCCCAGTTCTAATCTAAGGTCTCTCCTCCTCTACAGCAATAGTCTTGAGTACAATATGTTTTTGCTGTTTTAACTGTTGTCTAGTTCTGGCTCGTTTTTTTTGTTGTTGTTGTTTTTTAAGACGGAGTCTTGCTCTGTCGCCAGGTTGGAGTGCAGTGGTGCAATCTCGGCTCACTACAACTTCCGCCTCCCAGGTTCAAGTGATTCTCCTGCCTCAGCCTCCCGAGTAGCTGGGATTACAGGCGCGCACCACCAGCTAATTTTCATATTTTTAGTAAAGACAGGGTTTCACCATGTTGGCCAGGATATCTCCATCTCCTGACCTCGTGATCTGCCTGCCTCGGCCTCCCAAAGTGCTGAGATCACAGGTGTGAGCCACCACGCCCAGCCTAGTTCTGGCTTTCTTTGATCACTCTCTTGCTGAAAACTGAACTTTCATGGTTTCAGCTGTGGTTCTCTTGACTGTTTTGTTTCTTTCTTTTCCGAAAGAGTGGAGTGCAGTGGTGCAATCATGGCTCACTGCAGCCTTGAACTCCTGGGCTCATGTGATTCTCTCACCTCAGCCTCCCGAGTAGCTGCACCACCATGCCAAGGTAATTTTTAAAATTTTTTTGTAGAGGCAAGGTCTCAAACTCCTGGTGTTTTAAAAGTTTATTTATTTTTATTTTTTTTTTTTTTTTGAGACAGAGTCTCGCTCTGTTGCCCAGACTGGAGTGCAGTGGCACACAACGGAAAAGGGATGGAGCGCTGAGCTCTGGCAATGGCTGTACACTCACTGCAGCCTCTGTCTCCTGGATCCTCCCGCCTCAGCCTCCCAAGTAGCTGGGATTACAGAAGCATACACCACGCCTGGTTCATTTTTGTATTTTTAGTACAGATGGGGTTTCACCATATTGGCCAGGCTTGTCTTGAACTGGCCTCAAGTGATCCGCCCGCCTCGGCCTCCCAAATTGCTGAGATTACAGGCATGAGCCACCGCACCTGGCCTCCAACTCCTGGCCTTGTCATCCTCCCACCTGGGCCTCCCAGAGTGCTGGGATTAACAGACGTGAGCCACCACACCTGGCAACTTCTTTCCATTTCTCACTGATTCTCTGACACTTTCTCATTGAGTGCCTGCACTGTGCCAGGTGCTAATAATTGTGCACAGCTCTTTCTTTTACCCGTCAGGCCTCATCCTATGCTGTTGCAGGACTGTGCCTCCACCTGGAAGCCATTTCCCTTATCCTCATCCCCAGTCTCCCCCCTTCAGCTCTTATTCCTCTTGCAGGTCTTCCCTTAAACATCACTTCCTGGCTGGGTGCAGTAGTTCACGCCTGTAATCCCAGCACTTGGGAGGCCGAGGCAGGTGGATCACTTGAGGTCAGAAGTTCGAGACCAGCCTGACCAACATGGTGAAACCCCATCTCTACTAAAAACACAAAATTAGCCGGGTGGGGGTGGCGCATGCCTGTAATCCCAGCAATTTGGGAGGCCAAAGGCGGGAGGATCACCAGGTCAGGAGTTCGAGACCAGCCTGACCAACATATGTGGTCGACATGGTGCAACCCTGTCTCTACTAAAAATACAAAAATCAGCCTGGCGTAGTGGCGCGCATCCGTAATCCTAGCTACTCAGGAGACTAAGGCAGGAGAATAGCTTGAACCTGGGAGGTGGAGGTTGCAGTGTGCCGAGATCACTCCACTGCACTCCAGCCTGGGTGACAGAGAGAGACTCCATCTCAAAAAACAAAAAAAGAAATAACTGAAGCGTTTCTCAAGTGTGGTGAATGCACGGAAGAAATGACTAAGTGTCCCCGAGGATGGGTGAGTGACGTTTGCCAGGCAGAGGTGTGGAGTGGAGGCTGACATTTGGGGCTGAGAAAACTGATATGTGTACAGGCAGACAGTGGTGGGGTGGGGGCAGTGTGGGAGTCACAGGTGACATGGCAGGAGGGGGAGGCCACAGGGAGAAAGAACTAAACTATTTAGCTGAAGAATTTGGCCAGATCCCAGGAGCCATCACAGAATTTCATTTCTCGGCAGGGCACAGTGGCTCACACCGGTAATCCCAGCACTTTGGGAGGCCCAGGCGGACGGATCACGTGAGATCACGAGCTTGAGACCAACCTGACCAACATGGTGAAATCCCATCTCTACTAAAAAATACAAAATTAGCCCGGTGAGGTGGCGCATGCCTGTAATCCCAGCTACTCAGGAGGCTGAGGCAGGAGAATCGGTTGAACCCGGGAAGTGGAGGTTGCAGTGAGCTAAGATCCTACCACTACATCCTAGGCAACAAAGGCAAAACTCCATCTCAAAAAGAAATCATTTTACTTTATTATTTTTTTATTTTCAAGTAGAGGTGGTGGGCGGGGGGGGGCAGTCTCGCTATATTGCCCAGGCTGGTCTTGAACTCCTGGGCTCAAGCAGTCCCTCCCACCTCAGCCTCCCAAAGTGCTGGGATTACAAGTGAAAGCCACCATGCCTGGCCCATCACAGAAATTTAAAAGAGGGACTGATATGATTAAGTTTTGCTCCAGAAGGGCCACTCTGTCAGCCACCAACTGGAGACAAATTAGGAGGTAAAAGAAGGCTGAGGTAGCTTTGGTCAGACAAAAAGTAAGCTGGGTGCAGTGGTTCAGGCCTGTAATCCCAGGGCTTCGGGAGGCCAAGGCAGGAGGGCCACTTGAGGCCTGGGCAACGTAGTGGGACCCTGTCTCCACAAATGATTTTTTTTTTTTTTGAGACAGAGTCTCACTCTGTCACCTGAGCTGGAGTGCAATGGCATGAGCTTGGCTCACCGCAACCTCTGCCTCCCAGGTTCAAGAGCTTCTCCTGCCTCAGCCTTCCGAGTAGCTGGGATTACAGGCATGCACCATCATGCCCGGATAATTTTTGTATTTCTTTAGAGACAGGGTTTTACCATATTGGCCAGGCTGGTTCTTGAACTCTTGACCTCAAGTGATCTACCCGCCTCGGCCTCCCAAAATGCTGGGATTACAGGTGCAGTGGCTCACGCCTGTAACCAAAAAAACCAAAAGAGATGTAGCCCTGAACTTCAGCAGTAGATCTAGGGTAGACTTGAGAGCTGTTTCCCAGAGGGAATCTCCCAGAATTTGCAGCTAGGGAGATGTGGAAGCCTTGGGCATCTGTCCTGGGTAGCTGAGAGCTGCCAGGAGTCATTCCAGGAGAAGAGCAGGCGGGGTGGAGGTGGGGTCATCAGGAGGGGCAGTGACTGTGCTGAGTGCCATGGCGTGCCAGCCGTAGCATGCCAGCCGAGGGCACCCCAGTTCCCCTCTGTGATCTCATCTGGAACTCACCACAGGTATTCTTCCCATTTCACAAGAACAGAAGCTGAATCCCAAAGCGTTTCCTGAACCATGCCCTGGTGAAACAGCTTAGCATCAGCAGAGCTTGGGCGAAAGAATGGCTTTAGTTTTGCAGAGGTTAAGGCTGAGGCGGCAGCAGGAGATGTGGATGGTGGTGCCCAGAGGGTGGTAGGGGATGGCTCTGGGGGTCAGAAGGGTTGCCGCGGTGAGGAGTGGGGATTGGGGAGCCGCCAGTACAGGCAGATGGTGACTGTACATACCAGCAGATGTGATCACCCAGAGCAGGGAAGAAGAGGGGGAGGGGATTTGGGAAACATTAGTTGTTAAAGGGCAGGACGAGTGCAGGGGCTCATGCCTGTAATCCTGGCACTTTGGGAGGCTGAGGCAGGAGGATTGCTTGAGCTCCGGAGTTTGAGACCAACCTGGGCAACAGAGTGAGATCCTTGTCTCTACAAAATATAAAAGATGAAAAAGTTTGGCCGGGCACGGTGGCTCACACCTCTAATCCCAGCACTTTTAAGAGGCTGAGGTGGGTGGATCACCCGAGGTCAGGAGTTCAAGACCAGCCTGGCCAGTATGGTAAAACCCTGTCTCTACTAAAAATACAAAAATTAGCCAGGCATGGTGGCGGGCGCCTCTAATCCCAGCTCCTCGGGAGGCTGAGACAGGAGAACTGCTTGAACCTGGGAGCGATTGCAGTGAGCCAACGTCCCAGCTGTAATCCCAGCTACTCCAGAGGCTGACGCAGGCGAATAGCTTGAACACGGATGTTGCAGTGAGCCAAGATCGTGCCATTGCACTCCAGCCTGGGCAACAAGAGCAAAACTCCATCTCAAAAAAATAAAAGAAAAAGTTAGCTGGGTGTGGGAGTGCATACCTGTAGTCCCAGCTACTCGCCAGCTACTCAAGAGGCTGAGGCTTGAGTCCAGGAGTTGGAGGCTGCAGTGAGCCCATGTCACACCCCTGCACTCCAGCCTGGGTGACAGAGCAAGCCGCAGTCTCTAAAATAAAGTATTAAGATGAAGAACCCACAAGGGCATGTCCCACAAAAGAGAAGCAGCGTCAGGAGTGGGTGCCTGGGAAGGAGAAGGGGTTTCAGGAAGTGGGAGGTGAGCAGAAGTAAGTAGAAGAAGACTGAGGACGGGCTCTGCATTTAGCAACGTGAGGCCTGTGCCAGAGTGGTTTCAGTGCCACATGCGGGGGCAGAAGCCACACCACTATGCTTGAGTGCAGGGAGGCGGGGACGTGTCGGTGTGGGTGTGAACCACTCCCTTCAAGAGAAGTGGACACAGCAGGGCCTCCGCCTGGGCTGTACACCAGAATCATGAAGAGCTTTTCTTTTTTTTTTCTTTTTTTGAGACAGAGTCTCACTCTGTCACCCAGGCTGCAGTGCAGTGGCGTGATTTCAGCTCACTGCAACATCTGCCTCCCGAGTTCAAGGGATTCTCCTGCCTCAGCCTCCCGAGTAGCTGAGACTACAGGTGCACGCCACCACACCCAGCTAATTTCTTATTTTTAGTAGAGACAGGGTTTCACCATGTTGGCCAGGCTGGTCTCGAACTCCTGACCTCAGGTGATCCGCCTGCTTCAGCCTCCCAAAGTGCTGGGATTACAGGTGTGAGCCACTGCGCCTGGCCCCAAAAAAGTTTTTTTAATTAAAAAAATAATTCTCCAACAGTAGCTGGGTGTCCTACAATTCACTTCAATTGTGACCATAACCAGGGTTAGTGCAGACCTCGCAGCAAAAGGGCTCAGTCCCACCAGACTGTCCCCCACTTCAAACGTCATTCTCCAGTAGTTTGAGATTCCCAGGCTACCCGCAACTTCTGTGTGACTTGGCTACAGATCAGAGGTTCTCATGACTCCTGCTTGGATTCGATCATTGCTAAAGCAGCGATCCCAGGAAAACAGTTTACTACTGCTGGTGTATTATAACACTTTTTTTGGTTTGTTTTGTATTGTTTTGTTTTCTATTTTTTATTTTTTTGAGACATAGTCTCACTCTGTTGCCCAAGCTGGGGTGTAGTGGCACAATCTTGGCTCACTGCAACCTCTGCCTCCCGGGTTCAAGCAATTCTCCTGCCTCAACCTCCCGAGTAGCTGGGATTACAGGCACAGGCAATCACGCTTGGCTAATTTTTATATTTTTAGTAGAGATGGGGTTTCACCATGTTGGCCAGGCTGGTCTCGAATTCCTGACCTCAAGTGATCCACTCACCTCCGCCCCCCAAAGTGTTGGGATTGCAGGCGTGAGCCACTGAGCCCAGCTTGTTTTGTTTTTTAGATAGGGTCTTTCTATGTTGCCCAACTGGAGTGCAGTGGATATTCACAGGTTCGAGGATTGCACACGAGGCTGAGGTGGGAAGATTCCTTGAGCCCAGGAGTTCGAGACTGCAGAGAGCCGTGATCACACCACTGCACCCCAGCCTGGATAGCAAAGTCTTGGGCTCAAGCGATCCTCCTGCCTCAGCCTCTTGAGTAAGGGACTACAGGTGCACCACCACACCTGGCTTACAAAGGCTTTGTCAAATGACACAAATGAACAGCCAGCTGGAAGAAAGGCATAGGGCAGGGTATGGGGAAGGGGCTTCCATGCCTCTCCTGGGTACCACCCTCCTCCTGGCACCTTTATCTGTCCTATAACACAGAGCTCTCCTAACTTCTTATTTCAGAGATTCCTAGGGAGACATCACCACACAGTCATGAGAGTTGAATCAATCTCTGGCCCCTCTCCCCTTCCCAGAAGATGGAGGGTAGTGCTGACTGTTCCAAGCTTCTAATCATTACAGGATCTCTCTAGTGACTAGCCCCCTTCCAGAAGCCCACCAAGAGTCGCCTCATTAGAACAAAAGACCCTCTGATCACCTAGAAATTCAAAAGGAGTAGGAGCTCTGTCAGGAACTTGGGTCAAAGATCAAATATTAGGCCTAGCGTGGTGGCTCACATCTGTATCCCAGCACTTTAGGAGGCCATGGAGGGAGAATCGCTTGAGACCAGGAGTTCGAGACCAGCCTGGCAACATAGCAAGACTCCATCATTACATATTTTAAAAATTAGCCGTCATGGTGGCTGACGCCAGTAAACCCAACACTTTGGGAGGCTGAGGCAGGCAGAACACTTGAGCACAGTAATTCAAGACCGGCCTGAGCAACATAACGAAACCCCATCTCTACAGAAAAATTAGCCCGGTGTGGTGGTGCACACCTATAGTCCCAGCTACTAGGGAGGCTGAAGTGGGTGGATTCCTTGAGCCCAGGCGTTCGAGACGACAGAGAGCCATGATCGCACCACTGCACCCCAGCCTGGACGGCAAAGTGAGATCCTGTCTCAACTTGAAAAACCAACAACGAAGATCAAATATTAGAACAAGGGATTCTCCTTGCACCTCTACTGCTCAGGAAATTCCAAAGATTCTAGGTGCTCTACGCCAGGAACCAGGGGTGAAGAGGAAAATACATATTTCTTATTATAAATCACAACACCAGTGGGTAGGGCAGTGGTTCTGAACTCTGCCGCACAATGAAATCATATGGCGAGCTCCAGTCCCTCCCCCCTAGAGATTCTGATATGATTGGTCTGAAATATGGCAAAATAATTCTATCTTTAGAAGAACTGAGAGCTCCTGAGCCACAGGAAGACGATAATAGCTACCATGCATTGGTGCCTACTGCCTGCCTGGCGCTTCTCATATCTTGTTCCAAACCTCACCTGCAGGGCCTCAAAGTGGATGTTTTTGTATTTATAGGTGGAAAACCGAGGCCAGGCGTGGTGGCTCACGCCTGTAATCCCAACACTTTCGGAGGCCGAGGAGGGAGGATCACTTGAGGTCAGGAGTTTGAGACCAGCCTGGCCAACCTGGTGAAACCCTGCCTCTACTAAAATACAAAAAAATAAAAAATAAAGAATTGGCCAGGCTTGGCGGTGGGCGCTTGTAATCTCAGCTACTAGGGAGGCTGAGGTAGGAGAATTGCTTGAACCCGGGAGGTGGAGGTTGCAGTGAACCAAGATCGCCACATTGCACTCCCGCATGGGTGACAGAGCGAGACTCCATCACAAAAAATAAAATAAAATATAAAAATATAGGTGGAGAACCGAGTCTCGGAAGCATAAAGAGGAATTATCTAAAGAGCAGAGTTAAAAAATGACACAGCTAGACAATGATAAGCATGGGCCCAGGTCTTCCCTTTCCATAGCTGGTTACTTTAGAACTTCATAGCTGCTGGCCGGGCATGGTGGCGCATGCCTGTAATCCCAGCACTTTGGGAGGGCAAGGTGGGAGGATCACTTGAGGTCAGGAGTTCGAGACCAGCTTGGCCAACATGGTAAAACCCCGTCTCTACAAAAAAATACAAAAATTAGCCAGGCGTGGTGGTACATGCAGCCTAAGTGACAGAGTGAGACTCCATCTCAAAAAAACCCAACATCATAGCTGCAGAGGCCAGGCACGGGGGCACATGCCTGAAGTCCTCAAACTTGGGGAGGCTGAGGTAGGAGGATCACCTAAGCCCAGGAGTTGGAAACCAGCCTGACAAACATGACAAAATCCTCATCTCAAAAAAAAAAAATATTTAGGCGGGGACAGTGGCACGCACCTCCAGCTACTCGGGAGGCTGAGGTAGGAGGATCGCTGGAGCCCAAAAGGTTGAGGCTGCAGCAAACCAAGACCGTGCCACTGCACTCCAGCCTGGGCAACAGAGGGAGACGCAGTCTAAAAAATAATAGTAAAATAAGTAAAATTAAAATTTAAAAGTTTAGCCAGGAGTGATGGCATGCAGTTGTAGTCCCAGCTACTCTCGGGAGGCTGAGGCAGAAGGATCACTTGAGTCTAGGAGGTTGAGGCTACAGTGAGTCCTGATCGCACCACCGCACTCTATCCTGAGCAACAGAGTGAGACTCTGTCTCAAGAAAAAAAAAAGAACATCAAAGCTGCTTCCATGTGCAGGGCTCCCCTCTTGCCCCCTTCTTGGAGCTCAGTCATTCTGATGTCTAATAGAGAGGGGACGGTTATACATTCCATGTTCTCTTTGTGAAAAATAAATGAATACATCTGGGTGTTCCTTTTTTTAGCCTCCGACTCTCTCATGCATTTCCAACAAAAGGGATTCCTGTGGGTAGCTTTGAAAATACGGGGCTCTGCTAATTAGCAGCTGTTACTGAATGGCACTTCATAGAGGGGGAAGCCGCTTTTGCGGCTGGCAAGGGAAGAGTTGGCCCATCAAAGAAATGCCAGGCAGGCTGCCACATGCGAGGAGGAGGGCGACTGTGCCCGCCCATCCCACAGCCTCCTAGCCTCGTGGCTGGACATGCAAAAGGTCTCCCAAGGAGCCTGGATTTCAGAGATTAGAGTTTCATCCTGTGGAATATAACCTTGATCCCTCAAGGTGATCCCTTCTTAATTGGTTTCCAGAGTTAATAATACGCTAATAAAATTGGCATCTTTAAGGCTGGGCACAGTGGATCACTTCTGTAATCCCACCATTTTGGGAGGACGAGGTGGGTGGATCACTTGAGGTCAGGAGTTTGAGACCAGCCTGGCCAACACGGTGAAACACAGTCTCTACTAAAAATACAAAAATTAGCCAGGTGTTATGGCAGATACCTGTAATCACAGCTACTTGGGAGGCTGAGGCAGGAGAATCACTTGAACCCAGGAGGCGGAGGATGCAGTGAGCTGAGCCTAAGTAACAGATCAAGACTCCATCTCAAAGAAAAAGAAAAAGAAAATGGCAACTCTGCTCGGAGGGGATCAGGGCATCTTGGGATATTATTTGTACATCTTTTCTCTTTTCAAATCGTGAAGATACAGATTACTGACAACTCTGGCAGAATAGATGGAGATTTTCCCCCCCTCTGGTACTGCTGCTGTTCTATTCTGGATTGTTTACTGATGTGTTGTTGTTGCTGTTTACCGCTTTTTGTTTTTGTTTTGTTTTTAGAGACAAGGTCTCGCTCTGTCGCCCAGACTAGGAACGCAGTGGTGCAATCACGGCTCACTGCAGTCTCAACCTCTTGAATTCAAACAATCCTCTTGCATCAGCCTCGGAGAAGCTGGGACCACAGGCACACGCAACCACGCTCAGCTTTTTACCGTGTTTCTGTTACACCTAACCTACGGGCTGGGTGACCTCCGGCAAGGTGGCAACCTCCCCTGAGTATCAGTTTCACGTGGAAATTCCAGGGCTGCTGGGAGGACCAAATGAGGCAATTCACATAAAGTGCCTGAGCCAATGCCTGGCCAGGAGCCTCAACCCAGGGGTCTGATTCTGGCAGCTCTGTTCTTCCATCTGTTCATTTGTTGACTCGTTTGGCAAACACCAGGTGGAGACAGAAACTGGTCAACACCGCAGGTCCTGGATAAATGTCCCTTTCCCCTCCGTTCACTCCCTGGAGAAGAGAAGTGACCTGCAAATAGGGCCAAATGTGACCACCCTGCACACCCATGGTGGAAGGAGCCACAGAATCTGAGTGTGGATAGAAGCCAGAAAGCTTGGCTCTGAGAATGGGCTGGAATTGACGGGAAAGGAAGTCTCGCCAGGCAGAGAGAATGGAGAGAGCGCAGGCCAGGCAGTGGAGACACAGAGCACGTGCAGGTGACCGTGCCCAGTCTTGGGCATGGGGAAAGAAGGTGGCAGTCAGGACTGAAATCCAGGTTGGTGTTGTTTCAAAGAGAAAGACACAATGGAGACTGGAAGGTGCCTGCGTGCCATCCTGCATGGGACCCCCCGAGAGCTGGTTCCACAGCAGAGCCAGAGGGGCCAGGTGTGTGGGGCCAGTAGGCACCCCAAATGTGGAGGAGGGTCCAGGCACCCATGCCTCCCATCCTCTGTTCTCCCAACAACCTTGTGAGCAGGAAACTATTTTTTTTTCTTTTTTTTTGAGACAGAGTCTAGTTCTGTCACCCAGGCTGGAATGCAGTGGCCCAATCTCAGCTCACTGCAACCTCTGCCACTGGGGTTCAAGCAATTCTCCAGGCTCAGCCTCCAGAGTAGCTGGGATTACAGGCATGCACCACCACACTCAGCTAATTTTTGTATGTTTAGTAGAGATGGGGTTTCACCGTGTTGGCCAGGCTGGTCTCAAACTCCTGACCTCAGGTGATCCACCCGCCTTGGCCTCCCAAAGTGCTGGAATTACAGGCGTGAGCCACTGTGCCCGGCCAGAACAGGGAACTATTATTGTCATTTTACATATGGAAGAAAACGAGGCTCTGAGAAGCCGCAACCCACCCACGGTCACACAGCCCGGTCCCCTGGTGGAGCCTCTGACCACAGAGCAGTCCCTGGGTCTGTGCGAAGTCCCCTTCCAGGCAGCGCATAGGCAGGAAATCACGGGACTCAAGCCCCCTCCCCCACCCAGCTGCAGATGAGACAGGACTTTGTCTCTGCTTCTCCCGAGCTACCAGGGAGAGCCGAAGTCCAAGCTGTTCCCCTACCCAGCCTCCCACTACCGGCCCCCTCAGCCCCTAGGAGACACCACCTACTCCAGGCCACCCGGCCCCTTTCTAGGGCTCAAGCCCCTTCCTTCCCCAGAGCTCCTTGGGGACCCAACACAAAAGGAGAAAGAAGAGTGAAAAGGGGCCTCTGGGGGTTGGGCCAGGCTGCAGGGACATGGGGTAGGTTAGGGAGTCGGTAAGGGAGATGGCTCCAGAGGAGGCTTGAGGGGCTGAGATGAGTCAGGATGGGGGTAGGGGCATGCAGTTGGGGGATGGGTGCAGGGACACAGCGGAGAGTGTCCCTTTACCTTCAGCGTCCATGGTGACTTGCAGCTGGCTGGGCTGGTGTGTTGGCTGCTCGGGCTCAGGGCTCCCAGAGGCCCCAGGCCGGGGGGTGGGGCTGTGGACGGAGGAAGCAGCCAGCCAGTCCTTCCCAGGCTCTCTGGGCCTCCCTCCTGTCCTCTGCCAGGCCTGCACATTCCTCAGGGTGCCCTCCATTGTCAGAGGAGGGGCTCCAATGGGGAACTCAGAAGCCCTGCCCCAGCCAGTGGAGGAGCTGGAGGTCCTGTTCTCATCCCACACCGAGTCCTCCTGGCCCTAACCCAGGGTGCAAGGCTGTGAATGTAAAACCGTGCTGCCTGGTGAGTTCGGACAGGCATTTTGGATGGTGTGCTGGGAAGATCATGGGCCTTGGACCTGGGTTCAAATCTTAACTCCATCCTTTTTGATCTCAAGAACTTTTTTACCTTTTTCTGTGCCTCAGTTTCCTTAGCTTTAAAATGGCATAACAGGGTGGTGGCCCATGCCTGTAATCCCAGCACTTTGGGAGGCCTAGGTGGGTGGATCACCTGACGTCTGGAGTTCGAGACCAGCCTGGCCAACATGGTGAAACCCTGCCTCTACTAAAAATATAAAAATTAGCCAGGCATGGTGGCGAGCACCTGTAATCCCAGCTGCTTGGGAGGCTGAGGCATGAGACTCACTTGAACCCAGGAGGTGGAGGTTGCAGTGAGCCCCGATCATGCCACTGCACTCCAGCCTGGGTAACAGAGTGAGATTCCGTCTCTAAATAAATAAATAAATAAAATAGCATAACAGGCCAGGTGCAGTGACTCATGCCTGTAATCCCAATGCTTTAGGAGGCCAAGGCAGGAGGATTGCTTGAGGCCAGGTGTTTGAGAAGTTTGAGACCAGCCTGGGCATCATAGAGACATAGAGATCCCATCTCTCCGAAAAAGAAAAAAAGGAAAAGAAATTCACTAAGTACAGTGGTGCACACCTGTAGGCTGAGATGGGAGGATGGCTTGAGTCCAGGAGTTCAAAGCAGCAGTGAGCCACGATCCTGCCACCACAGTCCAGCCTGGGTGACAGCGAAGACCCTGTCTCTAAAGAAAAAAAAATTCATGGCATAACATCTACCTCATGGGTTCAATGGAGAATGAAGTGAGAAAACTGCAAATGAAACAGAGTAGGAACTTGTTGGAAACAGATGGTCAGTACCGCAAAGAAAAATCAGCATTGAGGCAGAGGATCTCTCAGCAAGCAATTTTTACTTCCTGGACTGCAGGAAGGGTACTCTCACTAGCCATCTTGCCATGAGAGTGTAACGAACAAAGGAAAAGCAGACATATTTATCCCTTATGCATTTGGAGTCGTCCTTACTGCTGTGTCTGATCTTGGTTGGCTAGAGCCAGACCTCACAATTTAAACTAAAACCCGATTGGCTACCAACTTAAAACTTTTCTAAACAGGTAAAAGCAATGGAGAGCTGGGACATGCCTGTGAGCACATCCAGCACAGATATCTTGGTTAAAGTAGAAGGACATAGAACGTACTACATGTCTGTAAGCATGGCATGTCTAACAGCTACATAGGATAGGGCTTAACAGAGAGTTATTAGCACACTTATGATTTATTCTTTAACAAGAAAGGCAACTTTGAAGAGGAAGCTTTTACTTCCCACAGAACTCAACTAACATCCACTTCACTTCCCTTCCCTTCCCTTCGTTCTTCCAAAGTAACTTTAAGGGCACAGACAGCTTAGAGCCTGGCTTCTGAACCAGAAAATTGGGAAATCGAAGTCACTGGGACTGGACTTCAGGCAAGTTCCTGTCCAAGAGCTGCCAGGGCCTTCCTTCTTGTTAAGGTCGTTCACAGGGACTGCTGGTCGCTAAATTCACTGGCATCTTCCCAGCCTTCTCCCTTTTCTTTCTCTGCCACACCTGACCACTGGGACTGGGGCTGGGTAAAGAATTGAGGCACCCAAGGCACAACATTTAGGGAGGCCTCACCCTCAGGCTCATTTTTTTTTTTTTTTTTTTTTTTGAGACAGGGTCTTGCTCTGTCGCCCAGACTGGAGAATAGTGGCATGATCTCAGCTCACTACAACCTCTGAGCCCCCGGCTCAAGTGATCCTCCCACCTCAGCCTCCTGAGTAGCTGGGACTACAGGTGCCTACCACTATGGCCAGCTAATTTTTGTGCTTTTAGTAGAGACAGGGTTTCACCATGTTGGCCAGGCTGGAGTCAGGTTTGCTTTTCACACCAGCACCTTGCTGGCCTCGCTTCAGTCCTGGGCTTGCTTCTGAGGCTCCAGTGAGATGCAGTGAGCTTTTTTTCTCTTTAGAGACAGGATGTCCAAATGCCATTTTTCTCCTGGTTCATCTTTTTTTTTTCTTTTTTTTTTTTTTTATGAGACAGGTGCTGCTTTTTCTGGTGCTTCTTCCTACATCCAGCCCTCATATTTTGGTGTTGCCTCAGTGTGGCATGGACTGTCTCTCTTTTCCTTCTGGGCACCCTACTAAACTACATTTCCCAGCTTCCTTTGTACTGAGGCGGTCTTGTTCTGGGCAATGTAGTGTGAGCAAAAAATATTTCCAGACCTGACCCATAGAAATCTTCATCACAGGATCCTACCCTGCCTCTCCCGTCCCATCAGCTGCTCAAAAGCAGAGCACTCCAAGGCTCTAGGAGGACAGAGCCACAAGGTGGAAAGAGACTGGGTCCCAAAATGACCTTGTGGAAGGTCACGCTCCAAATGTCAGCAATGAGCTGTTACTGTCATAAGCAAGGAAAAAACTTCTCTTGAGTTATACCACTGAAATGTGGGGGCTGTTTGTTACAGCAGATAGCCTGCCCTGACTATTACACTCAGATTCTCTCTACAGCTCTCTTCTCAACCTACCCAGTGAATGATATAATTTATGTATCTATCCATCTGTACCACTATTTATTTTTATTTATTTTATTTATTTATTTATTTTGAGATGGAGTCTCACTCTATTGCCCAGGCTGAAGTCCAGTAGCATGATCTTGGCTCACTGCAACCTCCACCTCTAGAGTTCAAGCAATTATTCTTCTGCCTCAGCCTCCCAAGTAGCTGATATTACAGGCACATGCCACCACGCCGGGCTAATTTTTATACTTTTGGTAGAGACAGGGTTTCGCCATGTTGCTCAGGCTGGTCTGGAACTCCTGACCTCAAGTGATCCACGCACCTCAGCCTCCCAAAGTGCTGGGATTACAGGCGTGAGCCACTATGCTCAGCTGACTCTTTTTTGAGACAAAGTCTCATTCTGTCACCCAGGCTGGAGTATAGTGGCACAGTCTCGGCTCACTGCAACCTCCGCCTCCCAGGTTCAAGCAATTGTTCACCTCAGCCTCCCAAGTAGGGTGTGTGCCACCATGCCCGGCTAATTTTTGTAATTATGTCACCTAGGCTGGTCTCGAACTCCTGGGCTCAAGTGACCTTAGGCCTCTATTTCTGACTGTCTCCCAAACATTCCTCCTAACATTTCTAACAATGAGCTCACTATGTTTCCTCCAAAACTGCTCAACCCCTGCATTTCCAGACAATGATATCAGCATCTCCTCAATCTCTAGATAGAAACCTTGAAGTCTAGCCTCATTCTTCCCTCTATCAGCTCAATAGCCAATTAGTTCTAAAATCTTGTTTTCTGAATAAATCTTTTCTTTTTTTTTTTTTTTTGTGAGAGAGAGAGACAGTCTCGCTCCATCCCCCAGGCTGGAGTGCAGTGGTGCAATCTTAGCTCACTGCAACCTCCACCTTCCAGGTCAAAGCGATTTCCCGCCTCAGCCTCCTGAGCAGCGGGACTATAAGAGTACGCCACCACGCCCAGCTAATTTTTGTAATTTTAGTAGGGACCAGGTTTCGTCATGTTTAAAGGCTCAAGCAATCCTCCTGCCTTGGCCTGCCAAAGTGCTGGGATTACAGGTGTGAGCCACCGCACTTGGCCAATAAATCTATTTCAAACCCAAACCCAACCTCTTTTACCCTCCAAACTGCCGCTGTATCTAGAGTGGGCTAGAAATAATATTATCATTTTGCACTTGTTCACAACGTCCTCCTGGATGACAAGTTCAACTCAAAAGACAGAACTGGGCCAGGTGCCGTGACTTGTGCCTATAATCCCAACAGTTTAGCAGGCTGAGGCAAGAGGATCACTTGAGGCCAGGAGATTGAGACCAGCCTGGGTAACAGAGTGAGACCTCCCATCAGTACCAAAATAAACAAATAAGGCCAGGTGCGGTGGCTCACACCTGTAATCCCAGCACTTTGGGAGGCCAAGGCAGGCAGATCACCTGAGGTCGGGAGTTCAAAACTAGCCTGGTCAACATGTTGAAACCCCATCTCTACTAAAATTACAAAAATTAGCCAGGCATGGTGGCGGGTGAAACCCCGTCTCTACTAAAATTACAAAAATTAGCCAGGCATGGTAGCAGGCGCCTGTAATCCCAGCTACTTGGGAAGCTGAGACAGGAGAATCGCTTGAACCCAAGAAGTGGAGGTTGCAGTGAGCCGAGACCGCAGACTGGGCAACAGAGAGAGTCTTCGTCTCAAAAACAATAATAAATACATAAATAAATAAAACTATTGTTTGTACCTGAATTTATTCATCCCTCCATTCAGTAAATACGTACAGCTACTGCATGCTGGGCCCTGGGCTCTGGAGCCACGAAGAGGACACGTGGCCTTGGAGGGACTCACAGGCTGGTGATGAGTGACACCCTCACATCTGGACAGCTGGGTTATTCACACTGTCGCTTGGGGCGCTGCACAGGGTGGGGCAGCGAGGGCAGCTGCACAGAGCCAGTGGCATCTGTGCTGAATCTTGACGGTTGAGGAAGGGTTGGCGGGAAGTCAAGGCATTTGTTGTGGGCCACCTCGGGGAAGGCTGGCTTCAGGCAGAGCTCAGGCAACGTAGGGGGAGTCCGTGGTCCTCTCCAAGGCCAGCGCAGAGCCCACGTGGCTTGACTGGGACCCTCGTTCAGACAGGCTGGTGATGGCGCAGTGGGGCAGCCAGGCTCCGAGCTCCAGACTGGGCTGAGCACACAGGCACCTGCTTGTGGCTCGTTTTGGGGGAGCAAGTTGATTGTTTCCAAAATAAACTGGGTTTCCATTGTCTAATGGCCCTGTCCCAAACCTCCCAGAACTAGCCAGTCACCACTGGGTGGGCTCCTCCGCCTAAATCTCCTCTTAGGGTTGAAAGGTTTTCTCTCTGCTTTTGTTTGGGCCTGCTTTTGTTATTACTTTGGGAATTTAGAAACTTTTGATTATATTCTTCTTTTTTTCTTTGGAAGACAAGGTCTTGCTCTATTGCCCAGACCAGAGTGCAGTGGCGCAATCATAGCTCATCGCAGCCTCGACCTCCTAGATTCAAGCAAGCCTCCCACCTCAGCCTCCCAAGTAGCTGGGACTACAGGTGTGCATCACCAGGCTCAGCTAATTTTTTTTGTTTGTAGAGATGGGGTCTCGTTATGTTAGTCAGGGTGGTCTCGAACTCCTGGGGTCAAGCAATCCTCTCACCTCAGCCTCCTAACGTGCTGGGATTACAGGTGTGAGCCACTGCGCCCTGTGTTGTTTTGTTAATAGTGCTGTGTGATCTGTCTCCTGCCACACGAGTCTGAGCTTGGTGGCTCAGAAATGGGGTCTGCTTCTGTTCTGTTCCCCTCTGCCCAAGGGCTGAGTGCTCCGAACTCACAGGAGTCACCTCTGCCTGCAGCCCTCAGGTAGCCCGTCCTCCCTTCCCCGGCTTCCTTCGCCCACTCAAACGTGGACAAGGGTCAGAAATGGGGATACAGGCTGGGCGCAGTGGCTCATGCCTGTAATCCCAGCACTTTGGGAGGCTGAGGCGGGTGGATCACTTGAGGTCAGGAGTTCAAGACCAGCCGGGCCAACATGGCGAAACCATGTCTCTACTAAAAATACAAAAATTGGCCAGGCATGGTTGCAGGTGCTTATAGTCCCAGCTACTTGGGAGGCTGAAGCAGGATCATTACTTGAACCTGGGAGATGGAGGTTGCAGTGAGCTGAGACTGACTACACTCCAGCTTGGGGACAGAGCAAGACTTCGACTCAAAAAAATAAAAACAAAAAACTGCAATGTGCTGATAATTAACTTTTGCAAAACAGGATAAAGTGTTGTTTTACTGTCTGGAAAAAATAAATATTTTCAACATTTTAAACTGCCCTTCTTCACCCCTCACCTCCAAAAAAAGTGCATGGCATATTTAGGGAGTGACAGGAGTTTGATGGGACTGGATAGCATAGACTGTCTGTACCGATGGCTGACCGGGCAGGGGCGGTCAGAGGAGAGATATGGTCAGGTCCCAAGGGTCTTATAAGCCATGCTAAGGAAGGAGGGCTCCACCCTGACAGTCTTGGGGGTACAGGAATAGTACCTAGACAGAGCAGGCTTTTATTTTATTTTTTAATTTTATTATGATTATATTTTGAGACGGGGTGCCACACAGGCTGGAGTGTAGTGGTGCAATCATGGCTCACTGCAGCCTGGACCACCTGGGCTCAAGTGATGCTCCTACCTAATCCTCCTTAGTAGCTGGAACTACAGGTGCGTGCCACCAAGCCCACCTTTTTTTTTTTTTTTTGAGAAGGAATCTTGCTCTTTCGCCCAGGCTGGAGTGCAATGGCGTGATCTCAGCTCACTGCACCTTCCACCTCCAGGGTTCAAGTGATTCTCCTGCCTCACCTCCCAAGTAGCTGGGACCCCAGATGCACACCACCATGCCTGGCTAATTTTTGTATTTTCAGTAGAGGTGGGGTTTCACCATGTTGGCCAGGCTGCTCTTGAACTTCTGACCACAGGTGATCTGCCCACAGCCTCCCAAAGTGCTGGGATTACAGGCATGAGCCACTGCACCTGCCCCATAGTGACCTTTCAGAAGGGTCCCTGGGACAATCACTAGCAGAGAGTGGAAGGGATCGGGGTCAGAAAATCAAAAGGGAAGTGTCAATAGGATGCCAGTGAGGTGTGATGAGGCCTGAAGAGAAGGAAGGGATACAAGGGCCGGTGGAAGAAGAGTTAGCTGGACTTGGCACCTGGGGAGCAGGAATGGGGAGAGAATGAGGCTGCAGCATGGCCCTAAGGAGTCTTGCCTGGCCCACCAGAAAGAACAATGCTACTCACTGCTGCTGGGGAACAGGAGAGCAGAGGAGTAGACTTAGGAGCATTGACTTCACCACTACTTCCTGAACTCAGTTCGAACTCTCAGCCGAGCCTGGTGGCTCACACCTGTAATCCCAGCACTCTGGGAGGCCGAGGCAGGTGGATCACTTGAAATTAGTAGTTGGAGACCAGCCTGGCCAACATGGTGAAACCCCACCTCTACTAAAATATAAGCCAGGCGTGGTGGCTCACGCCTGTAATCCCAACTACTTGGGTGGCTAAGGCAGGAGAATTGCTTAAACCCAAGAAGCAGAGGCTGCAGTGAGCCGAGATCGTGCCGATGCACTCCAGCCTGGGCAACAGAGAAAGACTTCATCTTAAAAAAAAAAAAAAGAACTTGCCGGGCGCAGTGGCTCACGCCTGTAATCCTAGAACTTTGGGAGGCCGAGGTGGGTTTATCACCTGAAGTCAGGAGTTCAAGACCAGCCTGGCCATCATGGTGAAACCCCATCTTAAAAAAAAAAAAAAAAAAAAAGAACTCAATTCAAACTCTTTTTTTTTTTTTTGAGACAGACTCTCGCTCTGTCACCCAGGCTGGAGTGCAGTGGCACAATATTGGCTCACTACAACCTCTGCTTCCGGGGTTCAAGCGATTCTCCTGCCTCAGCCTCCCAAGCAGCTGGGATTACAGGCACATGCCACCATGCCCTGCTAATTTTTTGTGTTTTTAGTAGGGACAGAGTTTCACCATGTTTGCCAGGCTGGTCTTGAACTCCTGACCTTGTGATCTGCCTGCCTCGGCCTCCCAAAGTGCTGGGATTACAGGTATAAACCACCGCACCCAGCAATTTTTTTTTTTTTTGAGACAAAGTCTTGCTCTGTCACCCTGGCTAGAGTACAGTAGTATAATCTCAGCTCACTGCAACCTCCTCTTCCTGGGTTCAAGCAATTCTCCTGCCTCAGCCTCCTGAGTAGCTGGGATTACAGACGTGAGCCACCAAAAAAATAATTTTTGAATTTTTAGTACAGACAGGGTTTCACCACGTTGGTCAGGCTGGTCTCAAACTCCTGACCTCATGATCCGCCCACTTTGGCCTCCCAAAGTGCTGGCATTACAGGCGTGAGGAGCACAGCTCCAACCTCCACTTGTAGCCTCATCCCCCACCGCTCTCCTCAAACCAGACACCCCCAGTCACTCCCTTGAACACCTTTTTGACCACTATTTTTTCGTATTGTAAAAGTAACATATTTATTGTATGAAATTTGGAAAATACAGGAGAGCATAAACAAAACAAAAATCACACATAAAGTCATCACTTTAGAGATAAGCATGGTAAACATCGCGATGGGTTCTTTTTTTCCCTACAAGTGCATATATGTTTGGGGATTTTTATCACAAAACTGGAAATCATATGCATTTACAGAGGAGTAGCTTGCTTAACGTTATATTGCTGGTATTTTCCAAAATCATTACATAATTTTCAAAAACATGATTTTTAGTGACTATAAGTTTAATAAGCCGTTTACAATTATTTTCATAACTGATATATTTAATCTTATACCATACTTTATATTTTCTTTTCTTTTTTTCCAAGACGGAGTCTTGCTCTGTTGCCCAGGCTGGAGTGCAGTGACACAATCTTGGCTCACTGCAACCTCTGCTTCCAGGGTTCAAGCAATTCTCTTGCCTCAGTTTCCCAAGTAGCTGGGATTAAAGGTGCGTGCCACCATGCCCGGCTAATTTTTGTATTTTTAGAAGAGACAGGATTTCACCATGTTGACCAAGCTGGTCTCGAACTCCTGACCCCATGATCCGTCCACCTTGGCCTCCCAAAGTGCTGGGATTACAGGCATGACCTACACATCACCACGCCTGGCTAATCTTTTATGATTTTGTAGAGACAGTCTCGCTATGTTACCCAGGCTGGTCTTGAACTCCTAGCCTCAAGCAATCCTCCCTCCTCGGCCTCCCAAAGTATTGGGATTACAGGCCTGAGCCACAGTGCTGGATCTGCTCTACTTTCTTTTTTTTTTTTTTTTTTTTAAATCATGAATTTCCACCTGCTATCCCCTCTGCTGGGAATGCCTTTCCCATTTCCCTTTTCCCAGCTTGGTAAAATCCTTCCCAGCCTTAAATCTCTGAGGGAAGGCTGGGCACAGTGGCTCACACCTATAATCCCAGCACTTAAGGAGGCTTAGGTGGGAGGATCACTTCAGTCCAAGAGTTCAAGACCAGCCTGGGCAACAGAGCAAGACCCTGTCTCTATAAACTATAATTTGTTAAAAAACTTAGGTCGGTATGGTGGCACACACCTGTGATCCCAGCTGCTCGGGAGGCCCAGGAGGCTGAGGCTGCAGTGAGCTATGATTGCACCACTGCACTCCAGCCTGAGTGACAGAATGAAACCTCATCTCAAAAAAAAAAAAAAATCTGGGAGGCGTCGTCTCATTCATTCATTCATTCATTTAAATGCATATTCATCGTAGAGATAAGATCTCACTATGTTCCCCAGGCTGGTCTCAAACTCCTGGACTCAACTGATCCTCCTGCCCTGGCATCCCAAAGTGCTGGAATTACAGGCATTGAGTTGCTGTGCCTGGCCTCACGATATTTTTTAAAATCTGTGGTTTCAGATTTCAAAAAATCTTTGATTTCTTGATATTAGAAATCAAATTTAAGATGTTCCAAGCCAACCTCCACATGGTTCTCACCAACATCCAGGCTTTTGCCCATGCTTTTCTTCTCCCTAGAGCCTTTTCCCCCAACTTTCTCCTCTCCACTTGGCTAATTCCTATTGTTCCCCTCAAGAGTGGGTGCTGTGGCACCCCTGCCAGCACCCTGCAGTGCCCTGCAACTTTGCACAGCACTATGATTGCCTAAGGGCAGGGACAGTGGGGCAGGTGCAATGGGAGACACTGGGTATAGGACACAGGTCAACATATAATGTTTTCACAAAATCTCTCAGTTAAAACTGACAGATATTTGTAAGCTAAAATATCAATACTTATCTACTCAGTGTGCCACAGATTCACAATTCACCACCTAAACCAGTCTAAGAATCTACACTGTACCTTAGGGATAGGTTTCACAATAAGTCTATTAAAGGAGCTCCATCATCTGTCCAGCTGTACAGATTCCAAAAAAAAAAAAAAAAAAAAAAAAAAAGAAAAATAAATGCATATTCATGAAGTATCTGCAACATACCAGGCGCAGCAGCCACCAGGAATAAAGCAGTGGTTGGATGCAGTGGCTCATGCCTATAATCCCAGCATTTTGGGAGGCTGAGGTGGGTGGATCTCTTGTGCCCAGGAGTTTGAGACCAGCCAGGGCAATATGGTGAAACCCCATCTCTACAAAAAACACAAAAATTAGCCAGGTGTGGTGGTGCTCATCTGTAGAAAAAAAATAAAAATAATTTTTTTAAAAAGGAATCAAACAGTAAATATGACAAAGGCCATGACACACTTTCAGGTGAAGCCTTCCAACCTTTCCCCAGGGCAATGCAAGTCCTTCTGCTAGGCCACTGGAATCTCTTCCTCAAAGTCTCCCTTACCGCAGTACACATGCATGTATGAACACACACGCACACACGCATGCATGCATGCACGCACACACACATACACACAGATGCACAAACATACATGCACACACACACGCATGGCTTGGAAGGCTTCCCCCTGAGAGTTATGAACACATGGTTTTCCTCGGAGCATTCACAACACTGTGCCTCTCTTTAATTTTTTATTTTCATTTTTGTATTTTGAGACAGAGTCTTGCTTTGTCACCCGGGCTGGAGTGCAGTGGCATGATCTTGGCTCACTGCAACCTCCGCCTCCCAAGTTCAAGCGATTCTCCTGCCTCAGCCTCCTAAGTAGCTGGGATCGCAGGCAATGCACCACCACACCTGGCTAATTTTTGTATTTTTAGTAGAGACAGGGTTTCACCATGTTGGTCAAGCTGGTCTCAAACTTCTGACCTCATGATCAGCCTGCCTTGGCCTCCCAAAGCGCTGGGTTTACAGGGGTGAGCCACCACGCCCAGCCTGTATCTCTCTTTTTAACACTTACATTTTGATATTTTTGGACTGTGAACGCCCTGTTGGGTACCTTCCCGACCCCTACCTCTTTTTTCAGGATTCTCCCAGGACCCAGCTGAAACCAGTCCTGGCTCAGAAAACAACCACATCTGTCAAAGGAAAGGAAGGTAGAGCTGAGGACAGTGGCATTCGGTGACAGTATTTTTGAAACCTGATATGGGAGCACTTATTTTGACAATTCTAAGACAACAGTGTCTCTAAAGGATTTTTGGACATGGCCTCTGTCATTCTGCAGCTGCAGTGAGTCCAAACAGCAATAGGAAAAAGCCACCAGGGCAGGTGCCTATAATCAGCCACTCGGGAGGCTGAGGCAGAATCGCTTGAACCCGGGAGGTGGAGGTTGCAGTGAGCAGAGATCACACCACTGCACTCCAGCCTGGGAGACAGAGCAAGACTGTCTCAAAAAAGAAAAGGCCACCAGATGCAGTTCAGTGGGTGCCCAGCCTGGCTGGTAGAAGGCCAGTTCCAACCCAGCTCACCCCTTCCCACCCACCAAGCAAGCCCCTTCACCACCCCTTCCCTCCCTGTCCTCTCCCACTGCACGAGCCCATTGGCCACCTGACCCTTTCCCCCGATCGCCTGTTCCAGCCACAGAGCAGGACTGTCACGCTCACATGCTTCCCCCTGTCTTTTTTTGCAGGTCAACCTGTCTGCTCTCAGCCACCGCACTCTCTGACTCAACAACTTCCTCTTTGCAAATTTCCTCTTTGCCCTCGGGAAACACCAACTGCCCTGGCCCATGTGTGCTCCTGGACTGCAGCCTGGGCTGGTCTCAGAGGCAGCACCGTTGGGTCCTCTCCTCTCCACCCAGGCCCCACAGGGGAAGTCCCTGGCTCCGGCCGGTTTCCTCCCCTCCCTTCACTCACTCTCACTGGTTCCTCTTGGAGAAGGGAAGGGGCTCAGCCCCTGGGATGGAAGAGGAGACACAGACAAACTAAACCTGGAACTGTGCAGAGGGGAAGTTGCAGCAAGACCAGTCTCTGCTACCAGCGCAGATCCCTCTGTTTGCGCACCTCTGTTCGCGCACGGACCCTCTGCCTATTTTCGAGCGCCTGCACGTGTGTGCAGTAAAGACCTCGAGGAAGGGATTACCGTGACTGAGTTGAAGAACTCACATTTGGGTCACGCATATGATCTTTCTATGAAGCCTGGCTTTCTTCTTCTTTTCTTTTTTCAGACAGGGTCTTGCTCTGTCGCCCAGGCTGGAGTGCAGTGGTGCAATCACAGCTCACTGCAGGCTCAAACTCCTGGCCTCAAGCGATCCTCCTGCATCAACCTTCCAAAGTGCTGGGATTAAAGGCACCAGCCCCTGCGCCCACCCTGGCATTCTGTATCGGGATACAGACTGTCAGATTTTCTGCTAAGTCTACCCCATCAGAGCAAAGATGGCACACATGTGCTCAGCTGTCCCTGCATTCCCCCGAGCTCAGGTTGACTCTCCAGTCTCTGCACCACTTCCCACCCCCCACACCATCTGTACTCACCACTACCCCTCCCAAACATCGCCAAATCCTCAGCTCTTGCACACCAACCACACCCATGAGTGGACTCACGCAGGCACTGGGGCTTCTGAGAACTACACCCAGCCAGAAACTCCGAGGAGAAACCACGAGGCCTCCACCTGCCTCCGTCCATGGGTGGGGAGAGTGTGATGGCATGGGCCAGGGCCAGCCTAGAGTCCAGGTGCCCTGGGAAAGATGAGAGGCCACAGGCCAGGGGCCCCACCCAGTCATGCTCCAGGCTGTCCCTGGGACCCAGAGCTAAAGGCAGTTTTGGGCTGCCAGATTTCCATAGCCCTTGCAGATACGGGGCAAGGGTGCTTTACAAAGTTAATCCCAGGAGGGAGTTTACCGGGTTCTCCTGTCCTACTTCTTCCCAGACTCTGGTCAACCCAGGGGTGGGGGATGGAGGGTAGGGAAGGGAGGATCCTTGAAGAAATCACAGGTCAGGTAAGCTTGGTGGATGGAGACTCAGCAGCCGATTCCAAGAACAAGAAAGAGCGGGGAAACGGCGATGGGGAGAAGTGGGGTGGATGAGGAGGATTTATTCATTCATTCCACAGATGTGAGCATGTGCCACCCTGCCCCGCCCAGGTGCTGGTTGTGGGCACTGGGTGAGGACTCCAGCAGGAAATCCTGGGCTGAGAAGCCTGATGAGAATTCGGAGGGAAGATGCGGGTGAGGAGGCCAGGCATGGTGGCTCATGCCTGTAATCTCAGCACTTTGGGAGGCGAAGGCGGGTGGATCACCTGAGTTCAGGAGCTCGAGACCAGCCTGTCTAACATGGTGAAACCCCCATCTCTAATACAAAAAAGTAGCCGGGTGTGGTGGTGGGAACGTGTAATCCCAGCCACTCTGAAGGCTGAAGCAAGAGGATCGTTTGAACCTGGGAGGTGGAGGTTGCAGTGAGCTGAGGTCATGCCATTGCACTCAAGCCTGAGCAACAAGAGCGAAACTCCATCTCAAAAAAAAAAAAAAAGATCTGGGTGAGGATGGGGTGCCGGGTGGAAACATGGGGGTGAGGTGGCAGAGTGATGGTGAGAGGGAAGGTGCTGGAGGCTGGCTGGGATTCCGGCCTCCAGCCTCACTATTCGCCAGCACTAAGGGACAGCCCCGTCTCCAGCTTCCGGCTCATCAGGAGCGGGGGCGTCCACAACTCCATCCTCACCGCCCACCAGTGGCTCCTCTTCCCCCTTGAGGCTGGCGCCTGACCCAGACTTCAGTTCCCTCCATCGCCAGGGAGCCCTGGCGAGACTTCCGTCTGCCAAAGAAAGTGGTGAGTGTCGGTCGCTGGCCAGATCCCCCCGCATCGGGGACCCCAGAGCCCTTGTTGCCCCCAGACCCTCCCACGGTCACTGTCATGGCCCCCTCCTCAGGGACCTGGGCTGGCCCAGCCCAGGCATCCACCACCCCATTGCGCTTGCCACCTCCGCTCAGCACCAGGGCCCCTGTCCGCCGCTTCTGACGCCGGCGCCACAGCAGGAGGAGAGCCACGAGGACCACGACCACCAGTAGCGCCACAAGCACCACCACCAGCAGCATGCCTCTCGAGTCCTCATCCGGGTGCAGGAAGGACCCAGTGCTTGCGTTGCTGGGGATCGTTGGAGTCATCATCGTGAATAGCTTTACACTAGAGACCTGGGGTTCACTGGCCCCGCTGGAGGGCTCCAGCGAGCCAGCTGCCGTGGTAACAGGGGGTCGAATGGTCCCAGAGGAAGTCTCCAGAGAGCCAGCTGCCGTGGTAACAGGGGGTCGAATGGTCCCAGAGGAGGTCTCCAGAGAGCCAGCTGCCGTGGTAACAGGGGGTCGAATGGTCCCAGAGGAGGTCTCCAGAGAGCCAGCTGCCGTGGTAACAGGGGGTCGAGCGGTCCCAGCGGTGGTCTTCAGAGAGCTAGCTGCCGTGGTGACAAGAAATCCAAAGGTATCACTGGAGCTCTCCAGAGATCCAGTTGGCTGGGTAACAAGGGATCCAGTGGCTCCATTGGAGGTCTCCAGAGATCCAGTTGCCATGGTAAGAGAGGATCTCCTGGTCCCACTGGCGGTTTCCGGAAAGTTTGCTGTCAAGGTTTCATCCATCACGGTGTGCGATCCTAGAGAGCTTGCTGTTGTGGGAGCAGGAGGGTGACTGTTTGCACTAGTGGTTTCCAGGGGCACTAATGAATTATTGAAGGAAACTTTCCCCCAAGGTCATTGGCTCCGGTACCGTGAAACCAGTGCTGGCACCAATGGAAGTCCCAAGAGGGGGATTCCTTATTGACGGATGTTGCAGGAGGTGGGGCTGAGGTCTGGTCCCCGGTGCCGTCGTCTTTAGGGTAACTTATCGAACTGATGTCGATGGTTGAGTGGAGGCTCAGGCCCTCTCTAGTAGGGACCAAAGGAGCAGAAGACCCTCCGGGGGTGGGTGTCTGCACAGTTATCGTGTTCCCCAGAACCTCTGGGCTCACCACCAGCAACCCGAGGAGGAGGAGAAGCGCAGCCATATCCAGGCAAACAGGCACGAGCAGGAACTGGACCTGCAGGTGGGCAGCCGGAGAAGCAGAAGACACGGGAGTTGCCGGAGGACGTCGCCAGACCTCCCCTCTGCCCACGTCCCCTCCAACGGCCAGGCCCAACCTGCGGTTTAACGGCTTTTTCCATTCTGGCTTTTAGTGTTATCAGTAATGACAGAGGAACAGATGCGGGCAGTTCCCCCATCAACCCCATCCCAAGGCTTCCTCCAGCCTCGGCAGCTCAGACTCCAGCAGTGACCACCCCCTCCTGGCTTTCCCTGACCCCGAGCAACCCATTGTCTCCCATTCTCTTCCCATCGTCACCATCATCACCTGTCCGAGTCTTTTCAAGCCTCAGGCATATTCCCAGGCCCACTGAGGCCCCTGCCCCACCAAGTCTCACCCTCTTACCGGCTCCACTGATAAGGATTCAGCGCTGGGGCCAGGTCCCTCCACCACCTCCTAAGGCTGGGGCAAGACTGGGGCGGACAGGGCCCCAAGGGGAAAGGAAGTGGGCCCTGGCTCCACCCACCCACCCCTCCATCCTGCCCCACCCGCCCTGCTCCCACAGCTGCTGGGCGAAGACAGCACTCTTCAGGGGCCCTCGTGGTGCCTGGGGGTCTGGGGCTCACCTGAGGCAGGCAGGGAAGTGTGGGATCTGGAATCGGGACTCCTGGCTCTTGGCTGAGGAGTGGGGTGGAAGGGGTGATGCTGGGGGAGGGCGGGGCTCAGAGGCGGGGTGGCGGGAATGTGCGCCTGAGAACTAGAGGGTGCAGAGGAGGAGGTGGGAGGGGAGGGTGGTTTCCTTTGCATTTGTGGTCCCCAAGCTGTTAGGCCAGGAACTGAGTGGTGCCATTTCCTGCCCTCAGAACTCCCAGGAAGTAGCAGGGCAAGAGGAAGCCCCCCGTCTGGCTAGGGGCCGTGAAAACCTTTGCAAGTTGGTGAGCTCCTGACTCTGTCACTGGGAGCTGGGAGTCACCACCGTGGCCCCCAGTGGGTGAGGCTTGGCTAAACCAAGGTGGTTTCTACATACTGCATATGCTAGATCTTATTTCTGCAGACTAGCAAAGATGTGGGAATCTATATGGAAAACCACCTGGAAGGATATCCACTAAGGGATTAACCTAATTGTCTTTGGATCGGTGAGAGTAGGAGGTGGGGTATTTTCTTCTTTGAACGGTTTCCATTTCCTGACTTTCCTCTAATGAGCAAGCTTCGACTCTTGGTTTGTGGATGTTTTTGGTTTTCGTTCTTTAAAAACGAAATTCAGTGCCCGGCGTGGTGCTGCAAGCCGGTAGTCCCAGCCGAGATGGGAGGATCCTTTGAGCCTAGGAGTTCGAGACCAGCCTGGGCAACATAGCAAAACTCCTGTTACTAAAAAAATAAATAAATAAGTTGTTTTTTTTTAATCAAAACTGATTTGTAGGGGTCGGAGAGGAAAAACTTAAAAAAAAAGGAAGAAAAAAATGATTTGTATATTGTAAGAGCAATGTGTGCACAATAGAAGATTCTAACAGGCCCATGGGACTGTGTGCTGTCTATAAGCTGATGAGTTTGTCTGACCCAAACACGAGACTCCTGGGTGAGAGCTGCAGGAATTCATTGCTCACGGCAAGCAACAGCAGCATGATGTTTGCGTCAGTTCCCTTTACCCCAAGGCCCGCGGGGGCAGCATGGAAGGGCCCAGACTGACACCACAGCTGCAGAGCACTGAACGTGGGAGATTCCCCTCCTCTAGGGCCCCTGGTGAGCCCAGTGTCCCGCAGGGGAGCTTGCTGCAAGCACAGCACTGGGAAATGGCTTGAATACCAAGTGCTCAGAGACCGGGCATGGTGACTCACACCTGTAAGCCCAACAATTTGGGAGGCTGAGGCGAGTGGATCACCTGAGGTCAGGAGTTCTAGACCAGCCTGGCCAACATGGTGAAACCCCATCTCTACTAAAAATACAAAAATTAGCTGGGCATGGTGGCGGGCATCTGTAGTCCCAGCTACTCAGGAGGCTGAGGCACAAAAATCGCTTGAACCTGGGAGATGGAGGTTGCAGTGAGTTGAGATGGTGCCACTGCACTCCAGTCTGGGTGACAGAGTGAGACTCCATCTCAAAAAATTTTTGTAAAGTGCTCAGGACCTGACGTTCTTTTTTTTTTTTTTTAAGTAAATAGAGACGGGGTTTCATTATGTTGGTCAGGCTGGTCTCAAACCCCTGACCTCATGATCCTCCAGCCTTGGCCTCCCAAAGTGCTGGGATTACAGGTGTGAGCCACCACACCTGGCCAACCTGGCATTCTTGATACACCCTAGACAACAGACAGAAAGGCTCCATACCCACCACCTCCAGATAAATATTCCTGACAATGCCTGTGTCTACACAAGCAGGTATTCATCAATTTTCGTGTTTTGCACTTTTCCTTTATTACTGAACAATGCTTGGGAACACACACTCACACACTCACACACACACACACACATATAACAGTTGCATAATATTCCAAGTAATACACTATAATTTTTTTTTTTTTTTTGAGACAGAGTCTCGCTCTGTCGCCCAGGCTAAAGTCAGTGGCGTGATCTCAGCTCACTGCAACCTCCAACTCCCGGGTTCAAGCGATTCTCCTGCCTCAGCCTCCCAAATAGCTGAGACTACAGGTGTGTGCCACCATGCCCTGCTAATTTTTTGTATTTTTAGTAGAGATGGGATTTCACCATGTTAGCCAGGATGGTCTTAATCTCCTGGCCTCATGATCCACCCCCATCGGCCTCCCAAAGTGCTGGGATTGCAGGTGTGAACCACCGTGCCCGGCCAGAAATACTATCATTTAAGTATTCCCTAGTGATGAGCATCAGATTGTTTTCCAACATTTCATTATTACTAACAGTGCTGCAGGAAATATCCTAGTTTATTTTACTATAATTATTATGCATTTCTGTTTTAACAAGACAGAAAAAAGAAGAAAAGAAAGAGGTAGACTGAAAGGGAAGGAGAGAAGGAAGGAAGGAAGGGAGGGAGGGAGGGAAAGAGGGAAGGAGGGAGGAAAACCAGACGCATGCAGTGGTTCACTTCTGTAATCCCAGTGCTTTGAGTCTGGGACTATACCTCCTGCCTCCAGAGGCGGGAGGATCACTTGAGGCCAGGAGTTCAAGGCTTGCCTGGACACACAGTGAGACCCTCATCTCTACCAAAAAAGAAAAAGAAAAGAAACCATTCCACTGTCAGACATCTAGGAAGTTGTTTCAATCTTCTGCTATTGCAAATAGAAGAGCAAGAATAATTGGATGCAAAGTAATTGGAAATTACATTTGTTTTTTTTTGTTTGGTTTTTTTTTTTTTTTTTTTTTTTGAGACAGTTGCCTAGGCTGGAGTGCAGTGGCATGATCTCAGCTTACTATAACCTCCACCTCCTGGGTTCAAGTGATTCTCCTGCCTCAACCTTCCAAGTAGCTACCACACCCGGCTAATATTTTGCTATGTTGCCCAGCGGGTCTTGAATTCCTGGGCTCAAGCGATCCACCCACCTTGGCCTCCCAAAGTGCTGGGATTACAGGCATGAGCCACCGCGCCTAGCCTACATTTTTTTCATTCTAGAAAATAGACAGAAATGGGCCAGGCGCGGTGGCTCATGCCTGTAATCCCAGCACTTCAGGAGGCCAAGGTGGGTGTTCACCTGAGGTCAGGAGTTCAGGACCAGGCTGACCAACATGGCGAAACCCCATCTCTACTAAAAATACAAAAATTAGCTGGGCATGTGACGGGTGCCTGTAATCCCAGCTACTTGGGAGACTGAGGCAGGAAAATTTCTTGAACCCAGGAGGCAGAGGTTGCAGTGAGCCAAGATCACACCACTGCACTCCAGCCTGGGCGACAAGAGTGAAACTCCAGCCAAAAAAAAAAAAAGGCAACACTTAGAAGACTTTGATTGCAGCAGTCATGGACTGATTCTCACCATCTTCCAGGTACAGCACCAAAGGATCTCTGTGTTTGACCCCAGTGGCTCCCCCAGAGCAAGGCTATTTTATGAGTGAGGAAGCCAAGGTGTAGAAAGGCTAAGCCACCTGCCCAAGACATTTTGAATGGGCCAGCCTCAGGACCAAGCACTTTCCGTTCACAGAGCATCTATTCCTCTGGACAGCGCTGTGAAACACGTATCACTACCCTTATTTTGCAGGTGAAGAAACTGAGAACCGAATCTGAAAAATAAAACGATTGAGAGATTTGGCCAGACTCATACAACCCGTTAGTGCTAGAGACGAGGTGCAAAGCCAAGTCTGTCTAAGGGCCAAAGGCCAAGGCTGAAGACCTCTTAGGCTGGCCAGACACAGTGGCTCACGCCTGTAATACCCCAGCACTTTGGGAGGCCGAGATAGGCAGATGATTTGAGGTCAGATGTTCGAGAACAGCCTGGCCAACATGGTAAAACCCCGTCTCTACTAAAAATTCAAAACTTAGCTGGGCGTGGTGGCACATGACTGTAATCCCAGCTACTCAGGAGGCTGAGCCACGAGAATCATTTGTGCCCGGGAGGTGGAAGCTGCAGTGAGCCGAGATCCTGCCACTGCACTCCAGCCTGGACAACAAATCGAGACCCTGTCCCAAAAATAAATAGATAGATAGATAGATAGATAGCTATGCTGGGTGTAGTGGCTCACACCTATAATCCTAGCATTTTGAGAGGCCAAGGCAGGTAGATTGCTTGAGCTCAGGAGTTTGAAACCAGCTTGAGCAACATAGCAAAACTCTGTCTTTATACTTAAAATAAAAAGCTAAAGGGAATAGGGACTGCTCTCCTTCTCTTATACCCCATATCCAATCTATCTGCAAATTCTGAAATTTCTACCTTCAAAATGGACTCAGCCATCTGACATCCAGATCTTGGCTTCTAAATACCACTCAGCCTGGTGCGGTGGCTCACACTTGTAATGCCAAAACTTTGGGAGGCTGAGGCAGGTGGATCACTTGAGGTCAGGAATTTGAGACCAGACTGACCAACATAGTGAAACCCCGTCTCTACTTTAAAAATACAAAAATTAGCCGAGTGTGGTGGCAGGCACCTGTAATCCCAGCTACTTGGGAGGCTGAGGCAGAAGAATCACTTGAATTCAGGAGGTAGAAGTTGCAGTGAGCCGAGATCACACCATTGCACTCCAGCATGGGCAACAGAGCAAGATTCTGTCTTGATAAATAAATAAATAAATAAATATCACTCCCCCTCGAAGGAACAAGGGTTCCTTGGGAAGTGGCTCATTCCACGGCTGGGCCAGGGAAAGTAAGAGACCAGCCTGGTAATTCTTTTTTTTTTTTTTTTTTTTTTTTTTTTGAGAGGGGAGTCTCACTCTGTCTCCCAGACTGGAGTGCAGTGGCACAATCTCGGCTCACTGCAACCTCCTCCTCCTGGGTTCCAGCGATTCTCCTGCCTCAGTCTCCTGAGTAGCAGGGATTACAGGCACGTACCACCACGCCGGGCTAATTTTTTGTATTTTTAATTGAGACAGGGTTTCACCATGTTGGCCAGACTGGTCTCAAACTCCTGAGCTCAAGTGATCCATCCTCCTCGACCTCCCAAAATGCTGGGATTACAGGCGTGAGCCACCATGCCCGGCCTAATTTTAAAATTTTTTATACAGATGGGGTCTTGCTTTGTTACCCAGGCTGATTTCAAACTCCTAAGTTCAACTGAGCCTCCCACTAGGCTCAAGTGAACCTCCCACCTGGGCCTCCCACAGTGCTGGGATTACAGGTGTGAGCCATCAAGCCCAGCTGGCCACCCTATTTAAATCGCACCCCCTCCCTCTGGACTGTAACCCCTCTCCTTGCTTTCTCCCCATGGCACTTCTCGTCTTCTAACTCACCATTGTAATGGACCTTCTTATTTTGCTTCTGTCGCTCTCCCCCACGCTGGAATGCCAGCCCCGTGGCCTCGTGGCTATGCGTGTGTGCTTGCACAGGGCTCCAGCACCCAGGAAGTGCTTGGTACACAGTAGGCATGATGTTTACTAACTGCAAGACTTCTCTGGTTCAGAGAAGGAAGAGGGTGTCAGGCTGCAGAACTGTGGACAAAGGCAAGGAGGCCAAAGGGTGGAGAGCAGAGAGGGGCGTGGTGAGGCCAGGGACAGGGAGGCTGGGTGTGCCTGGAGCTGATGTGAAGGCCCTGCCTACCCAGCCTTGAGGTCATCAGCGGTCACCAGAGCTTTGCCTGCTTCTCCTGAGATAATAGTTCTGCCCACCCCAGGCCCCAGTTCCCCCTACAGGTCTCTCTTTTTTTTTTTTGAGATGGAATCTCTGTTGCCCAGGCTGGAGTGCCGTGTCTCGATCTTGGCTCACTGCAACCTCCACCTCTGGGGTTCTCAAGCGATTCTCCTGCCTCAGCCCCCTTAGTAGCTGGGATTACAGGTGCCCACCATCATGCCTGGCTAATTTCTATATTTTTAGTAGAGACGGGGTTTCTCCATGTTGGTCAGGCTGGTCTTGAATTCCTGACCTCAGGTGATCCACTCACCCCAGCCTCCCAAAGTGCTGGGATTACAGGTGTGAGTCACGGTGCCCAGCTCCCTGCAGGTCTTTGAGGGGGTATTCCTGCACCAACATAGACAGGGGCCGGCAGAAGCCTGGGGGCAGGGAGGCCACAGAGGCAGGATCGGGGGTAGGGGGATACCTGAGTTTGACTCCCACCTGAGTCGCCTGCCATCTAGATGGCCCTGGGGTCAGGCATTTAATCTCTCTGTTTTAGTTTCTTCATTTGTGAAATAGTAATAATAATAGTATTCTTCAAAGTTCCTGGGAGGGTTAAGTTAGACAGTGTGAGGGGCCCACAGTCAAAGCCTAATAAGGACTACCTGATAAGAGAGAGGCCCCAGTGCGGTGGCTCAGGCCTGTAATCTATAAAAAATTTAAAAATTAGCCAGGCCAGTCTGGTGGCTCATGCCTGTAATCCCAGCATTTTGGGAGGCCAAGGCAGGAGGATCACCTGAGGTCAGGAGTTCAAGACCAGCCTGGCCAACATGGTGAAACCCCATCTCTATTCATTTAAAAAAAAAACAAGCTGGGCCTGGTGGCTTGAGCCTGTAGTCCCAGCTACTCGGGAGACTGAGGTAGGAGAATCGTGTGAACCTGGGAGGTAGAGGTTGCTGTGAGCCAAGATCGTGCCACTGCCCAGCCTGGGCAACAGAGTGAGACTCTGTCTTGAAAAATTTTAAAAATTAGCCAGGCATGGTGGCACATGCCTGTGGTCCCAGCTAACTCAGGAGGCAAAGGGAGGAGGACTGCTTGAGCCTGGAGTTCAAGGCTACAGCAAGCTGTGATTGTGCCACTGCTCCATCTGAGCAACAGACACAATCACAAGCCTGGGCAACAGATCGAGACCCTGTCCCAAAAAACTGATTAATTAATTAAATCCCCCAATCACCTCTGCACAAATCAGAATGGAGCTCAGCTGTTTCCCCTACTGCAAGTAGTTACTGAATAAAATCTGTTTTCACCACTGTAACTAATGTCTGGCTGTGTTTTTCTTTGACACGTAATTACCCCTTCTCATCCTCCAGGGCCACAGAATTGGGGCTTGCTTGGGGCCAGGGGCCCCTTTCTTCCCATCCACAGTGCTGTCAACGAAAAGGACTGACAAGTCACACCACCCTCTTCTGGGTAATTTCCATCTGGTCAGAAAAAGAGAAGTTTACATACTTATTTATTCATTGAGAAGCACCAGGCCAGGCACGGTGGCCCACGCCTGTAATCCCAGCACCTTGGGGGGGCCAAGGTGGAAGGATCACTTAAGCCCAGGAGGCAGAGGTTGCAGTGAGCCGAGATCGAGACACTGCATTCCAGCCTGGGTGACAGAGCAAGACCTTGTCTCCAAAAAAAGAAAAAATGAAAAGTGCTGTTTCCTTAGCTAACACATATTATAAGCACAGACGTGTTTGTCATGAACAATGAGAAGTCTTCCCTCTCCCCACCGAGTCACGGTCTCAGAAAGAGACCACTTCTAATGCTTTTAACTTTTTCTACTCTGAATTCTACCAGAGGGTCCACATTCCTAAAGAGTGTGCTAATTCTGTTATTCCTTTTTTTTATTACTACATGGAGATGCTATAATTCCATTTCTTCATGTATCCATTTTGCCTGGCATAATCATAGGCGAGTGTTTGACGCGCTAGCCCTGCTCTAGCCCCATCCCACCTTGCAGGTCAGTTAAACCCCTGTCTTCCGGGTCTTTGTAACAAACTAAAGTTGCTTTATTTATAGATGTATGTTTGCGTTTGGTTTGCTTGTGGTTTTTTTGTTTGCTCATTTGTCTGTTTGTTTTTGAGACAGGGTCTCACTCTGTCGCCCAGACTAGAATGCTAGAGTGCAGTGGCCTGATCTCAGCTGGCTTCTGGGCTCAAGCGATCCTCCCGCCTCAGCCTCTTGAGTTGTTGGGACTACAGGTGTGCACCACCATATCCAGCTAATTTTTTAATTTTTTTGTAGAGACAGGGATCTCATTATGTTGCCTAGGCTGGTCTTGAACTCCTGGGCTCAAGCAGTCCTCCTTGCCTCAGCCTCCAAAAATACTGGAATTACAGGCATGAGCCACAGCTTCCGGCCTAGATTGATAGTGACTTTCCTTTATCTCTCTTCTGCTCGTTTCTGTTACCTGTACATTTACTTTTACGTGGTTAAATGTAGATAATATTGGCATTCTCTTGTTCCCACTGCTTAGAGCTGCACTGCTTAATATAGAAGCCACTGGCCACAGGAGGCTACTTTAACTTAAATTAATGAAAATTAATGAGATTTAAAACGTAGTTCCCCCAGTTGCATCTAGCTAGTCACATTTCAAATGCTCAGAAACCACATGTGGCTAGTAGCTATGAAATCAAGTAACACAGATAAAGGCTATTTCTATCATCTCAGATAATCAAGATCAGCACTATCTGGTCCAGAGTTTGAGTCTAAAATGGAAAACTATTAATTTTCTTTCTAAGATTATGGGGTTGGATGTGGTGGCTCATGTCTGTAATCCCAGCACTTTGAGAGGCCGAGGTAGGAGGATCACTTGAGGTCAGGAGTTCGAGATCAGCCTGGGCAACATAGCAAGGCCCATCTGTATGGAAAAAAAAAATGTTTTTAAATAGCCAGGCCCGGCGTGGTGGCTCACGCCTGTAATCCAAGCAATTTGGAGGCCAAGGTGGGCGGATCACCTGAGGTCGAGAGTTCAAGACCAGCCTGACCAACATAGTGAAACTCCGTCTTAAAAATAATAATAAAAATTAAAATAAATAAATAAATAGCCAGGCACGGTGGCACATGCCTATAGTTCCAGCTACTCAGGAGGCTGAGACAGGACAATCACTGGAACACAGGAGCTCAAGACTGCAGTGAGCTATGGTGATGCCCCTGTACCACTGCAGCTGGTGACAGAGAGAGACCCTCTCTCTAAAAAAAAAAAAAAAGCATTATATAACTACTGCTCAGCGCACAGCCAAGCATTTACTATGATTACCTACACTTCGTCATACATCTTTTAATTTTACCTAGCTGATTGCTTCTCTAATTCCTCACTGCAGTGTGACCCACCTCCTCTCCTCCACTCCCTGCTGCTACACAGCTACATCTTGGGGCCACAGATTATTTCTCTCTTGGGTTGGATCCCCTATTTCCTGTACTCTGCACCCTCCTCTTTCATGGTTTACCCCCTTAATTTTGCAGGAGCACATTCTCAAGTCAAATCCAAAGAAAATGAGCTCCCTAAGAAAAATGTAAACTTTCTTTTTTTTTCTTTTGAGACAGGTTCTCACTCTGTCACTCAGGCTGGGGTGCAATGGGGCAATCTCAGCTCACTGCAACCTCCACTTCCCGGGTTCAAGTGATTCTCCTGCCTCAACCTCCCGAGTAGCTGGGATTATGGGTGTGTTTTGTACTCAGCTAATTTTGTATTTTTAGTAGAGACAGGATTTCACCATGTTGGATAGGCTGGTCTCAAACTACTGACCTCAGGTGATCTGCCCCCATCGGCCTCCCAAAGTGCTGGGATTACAGTCGTGAGCCACTGTGCCCGAAGCAATCTTGCAACTAAACAGGTCTTTAGTTTATTCTCACGCTTGATATGAAAGACAGCCCTCAAGTTGGAAAGCCATACTCCAGCACCAAAAGCCCCAGTCAGCCTTTTATTGGCTCACTCTGAAGTATCATCAGACTTGAAAGAAATACCAACTTTTTTTTTCTCTTTTTTAAACAGAGCTTCACTCTGTCACCCAGGCCGGAATGCAGTGGCAAGATCATAGCTCACTACAGCCTCAACTCAACTTTCCAGACTCAAGTAATCCTCCTAGCAAAGCTGGGACTACAGGTGCACACCACTACGCCTGGCTAATTTTTGCGGAGACGGGGGTCTCCCTATGTTGCCCAGGCTGGTCTGGAACTCCTGAGCACAAGAGATTCCACCCACTTCTGCCTCCCAAACTGCTGGAATTACAGCCAGAGCCACCGCGCCCGGAAAATATCAACAACATTCAAAGGAACCCTGCAGCATGAAAGGAAAGCTCCAAGTTAAAACAATCTCATCGTCCATTCTGCCTCCTTCTTTCCTAAAAGTACCCCAATTTGTTCAGGTGCCCATCCCCCACACACATCCTGGGCACTGACCTTTTCCTTCTGCAGCTCCAGAAAAGTCTGACTAACCTAAAGTAACCACTCAGGAGAGTGGCTCCTGCCCACGATTGCATCGCCTCAGGAAAGGGCACATGCCCCAATTCTAGCCACTGAGATAAAAGGAAGAGAGGCTTCTTAGAAAGGCTCCTTCCTTTTAAAAGAGAACCCAGGGGGCAGTGACTTCTGCCTCCCACTAGTCATGATTAAGGACACATCCTAGAACTCTGAGAAGAACTGGCCCCCGATGAAAACATTGTAGGATTAGCCGGGCACAGTGGCTCACGCCTATAATCCTAGCACTTTGGGAGGCCGAGGTGGGTGGATCACCTGAGGTCAGGAGTTCAAGACCAGCCTGGCCAACATGGTGAAATCCCATCTTTAAAAAAAAAAAAACAACACTGTAGGATTGCAGAGGAGGAGGAGGAGAGCACAGGATTCCAAGGCCTCCCAAATGCCTGATCAACGGACCCTGAATCCCAGATACTCGTTTCTGTGAGTTTCCTCTAAGTCGGATGCTTAGTTATTTGTAGCCAAACGCATCCTAAGTACATGTTTTTAAAAAAGAAAAGTAATCCTGAAGGAAACAAAATTTATGTAAGGAAAAAAAGAAAAAAAAGCTGGGCGAGGTGGCGCGTGCCTGTAGTCCCAGCTACTCGGGAGGCTGAGGCTGGAGGATCGCTTGAGCCCAGGAGTTCTGGACTGTAGTGCGCTATGCCGATGGGTGTCCACACTAAGTTCGGCATCATTATGGTGACCTCTCTGGAGCAAGGGACCACCACGTTGCCTAAGGAGGGGGTAAACCGGCCCAGGTCAGAAACAGAGCAGGTCAAAACTCCCATGCTGATCAGAAGTGGGATCGCGCCTGTGAATAGCCACTGCACTCCAGCCTGGGCAACATAGCAAGACCCCATCTCTAAAAATAAATAAATAATAAAATATAAAGAAAAAAAAAATCTAGTATTCTTAGAGACATTTGAGAAATACTGCTTCAGGCCAGGCATGAGGCTCACCCCTATAATCCCAGCACTTTGGGAGGCCAAAGCGGGAGGATCACTTGAGACCAAGAGTTTGAGACCAGCCCTGGCAACATAGTGAGACCCTGTCTCTACAGAAAATTTAAAAATTAGCTGGGTGGCAGTGGCCGGGCCTTGGCAAGTACATGCTGGACCACAGCTCCAAGCTCTTCTTCCAGCACCTCTGACCCTGGCGTTGCCTTTCCCCACTGCCACCAAAGCCCCTAATAAATGAAGCTGCTGCCTCCAAAAAAGAAAAAAGAAAAAAATTAGCTGGGCAGGGCGTGGTGGCATGTGCCTGTAATCCCAGTGCTCTGGGAGGCTAAGGTGGGAGGATCGCTTGAGCCTGGGAATGTGAGGCTGCAATGAGCTGTGCTCATGCCACCGCATTCTGGCCTGGACGACAGAGCAAGACCCCATATAAAAAAAAAAAAAAAAAAGATATTGCTGGCAGGGCACAGTGGCTCACACCTGTAATCCCAGCATTTTGGGAGGCTGAGGCGGGCAGATCACCTGGGGTCAGGAGTTCAAGAGCCGCCTGGCCAGCATGGTGAATCCCTGTATCTACTAAAAATACAAAAAGTAGCTGGGCGTGGTGGCAGGCTCCTGTAATCCCAGCTACTTGGAAGACTGAGGCAGGAGAATCATTTGAGCCCAGCAGACAGAGGCTGCAGTGAGTGGAGATCACAACACTGTACTCCAGCCTGGGTGACAGAGCGAGACTCGTCTCAAACAAACAAAAAAAGATATTGCTATGCTATATTACAATAAAAACAGGGTGCTATAAAAAAGAAATAGAGCACAACACTGAATTCTAGAAATTAAAACCATGATACTGAATTACTAAAAGCATTGGAATAAAGAAGCTGGGTGGGGGAGGGGGAGGAGGCGAGAAAAAAAAAAAGGCTGGACACAGTGGCTCACTCCTATAACCCCTGCAGTTTGGGAGGCCAAGGAGGATGGCTTAAGGCCGGAAGTTGAAGAGCAGCCTGGGTAACACAGCAGGGCCTCATCTGTACAAACACAAAGTGTTGGAATAAAATGTTAATAAATTATATTAACATTTATATGTCCCCAGAAAACTGCCAGGCGAGGTAGCTGATGCCTGTAATCCCAGCACTTTGGGAGACTGAGGCAGGAAGATCACCTGAGGTCAGGAGTTCGAGACCAGCCTGGCTAACATGGCGAAACCCCATCTTTACTAAAAGTACGAAAATTAGCCAGGTGTGGTGGTGGGCACCTGTAATCCCAGCTACTTGGGAGGCTGTGGCAGGAGAATCACTTGAATCCAGGGGTGGAAGTTGCAGTGAGCCAAGATCCTGCCATTTCACTCCAGCCTGGGTGACAGAGCGAGACTCTGTCTCAAGAATAAAAAATTTAAAAAAATAAATAAATTATCCCACAAAATAGAACTCCCAAAAAGTGTAGGGGTGGAGAAGAATGAGAGAAAACGTATGAGACTGCCGCTGTAACATAGAGATCCAGTAGGTGGTGGCATAAAGAAGAGATGTGTCCGCCGGGTGCGGTGGCTCACACCTGTAATCCCAGCCCTTTGGTAGGCCGAGGCGAGTGGATCACGAGGTCAGGAGTTCGAGACCAGCCTGGCCAAGATGGTGAAACCCCATCTGTACTAAAAATACAATTAGCTGGGCGTGGTGGCACATGCCTGTAATCCCAGCACTTCCTTACATTCTATTGGTGGAAACTTAGTCACATGACCACGCCTACTGCAAGAGAGGCTGGGACATGCAGTTCGGCCATGTTCCTGGGGAAGAAGACATCATTGGATTTTGGATAATGAGTAGTCTTCCACAGAGACCCAGCGGAGCAATCCAAGAGGCCCAAAACCAACCAGCAGGAGTGCCAGGAAGAGAGAACCAAGAAATGGAAGGAGGAGAATGATCAGAGACATATCATAAGACAGCCTCACTCTGATGAAAAACATGCATCTTCAGGCTGAAAAGCCACCTAGTGCCTGCCCAATGAAAGAAAACCCATGCCAGGCACGCCGGAAACCCAAAAAGGTCATGTATGACTTACCTCTTTCCTAAGGAACAGTAAGCAGCTGGTGATTAGGTTAACATAAATGAAAGGAAAAAAAAAATCCCAGCCTAAGAAAGAATTAATAGAGTGACCAACCCCACATTAGGCTCTGAACTTCCTGGGGCTGGCCCCAAAAGGGTAAATTTTCATAAATTGTTACAGTCAAAAAGGAAGAAACATAGTAGTTCCTCACAGAAGGCCAATATTTCCTAGCACTCACTTGTAAAATTAATTTTCATGTGAGAATATATCTCATGCCAGTTGACGTCATGGATAAAACAGCTCATGGGCAAAATGCCAGTCCTGAGTAACGGCTTGGGCATTGCAGTCAGACAGACCCACCTGAAGGCAGCCACCACTCACTGTGTGCCTTTGGGAACATTTCTGAGTCTCAGTTTTCCTCATCTTTAAAATGGGCATAGTAAGAGAAAAAAAAAAGAGCCAGGCAGGGTGACGTAGTCCCAGTAATCCCAGCTACTCAGGAGGTGGAGGTGGGAGGATTGCTTGAGCTCAGGAGTTTGAGGCCATCCTGGGAAACATAGCGAGACCCTGTCTCTAGATTTAAGAAATATACTAAAAAGTAAAAATAAAGAAAAATGGGAATAGAGTATCTACCTCACAACACTATTAATTTGTTCTTTAATTCCACAAATATTTGTTGAACACTAACCATGTGTCTGGCATTGGATTGCGACAATGAGTGAAATCAAGGCCAGTCGCCTTTCCTCTTGGGGACAGCCTTCTCTGGAGTGAGACAGAATCTACGTAGGTAGGAAGCAGGCATCATGGAGAAACGCCACGCAGGAAAGTGCCGGGAGTGAGTGCTCATTTCTGCAGGCTGGTGTCCAGGGAACATCTGAGCACAGACATGAGGAAAGAGAAGGCATCAACCATGCGATGTTCCTAGGGAATTCTAGAGACAAACAAAGCCAGTTCAAAGGCCCTAAACTGGGTCCTGCTTGGCGTGTTCTGGGAAGCCCAAGGAAGCCGGTGTGGCTGGAGCAGAGGGCATGAAAGGTTAGGTCAGAGAGGAAAGGGGCCATAGAGCATGGCTTTAGGTCATTGTTAGCACTTTCACTCTGAGTCAGTGTGAAGAGTTTAGAGAGCTTCAACTTTGTTTTGCTCTGTTTTTTAGAGACAGAGTTTCATTCTGTGGCCCAGGCTGGAGTGCACTGGTGCAATCATGGCTCACTGCAGCCTCCAGATTCCGGGCTCAAGCAATCCTCCCACCTCAGCCTTCTGAGTAGCTGGGACCACAGGTGTGTGCCACCATATTCAGCTAATTTTTGCATTTTTTTTTTTTTTTTTTTTTTGGTAGAGACAGGGTCTTGCTATGTTGCCCGGGTTGGTCTCAAACCCCTGGGCTCAAGTGATCACCAGGGTTTCTTGACAGATTGGATTTGGGGATGTGTGAGAGAGGACTGAGAACAACACCAGGGTTTTCAGTCACACCTACTGTAAGAATAAAACTGTTGTATTCTGATATGGGAAGGCTGCAGGAGGAGCAGGTTTGGGGGGAGAAGATAAAGAGTTCATTTTGGGGCTGGGCGTGGTGGTTCACGCCTGCAATCCCCAGCACTTTGGGAGGAGGAGGAGGGCAGATCGCTTGAGCCCAGGAGTTTGAGACCAGCCTGGCCAACATGGTGAAACCCCGTCTCTACTAAAAATACAGAAAATTAGTCGGGCATGGTAGTGCGCCTGTAATCCCAGCTACTCGGGAGACAGACAGGAGAATCACTTGAACCTGGGAGGCGGCAGTTGCAGTGAGCCAAGATCATGCCACTGCACTTCAGCCTGGCGACAGAGCAAGATTCCATCTCAAAAAAAAAACAAAAAAAAGGAGAGAGAGAGAGTTCATTTTGGGAAATGTTAAGTTTGTGTTGCCTGTCAGACACTCACAAGGACGTTTCAAGTGAGCAGTTCTGGAGCTCATAGAAGAGGTCTGCAGTGAAGATGAAAACTTGGGGGACATCAACATTTGGATGATATTTAAAGCCAGGGGTCCGTGTGAGCTCACCTTAAGAGTGAGTGTCACCAGGCACTGTGGCTCACTCCTGTGATCCCAGCAATTTGGGAGGCCAAGGTAGGAGGATCACACTTGAGTTCAGGAGTTTGAGACCAGCCTGGGCAACACAGTGAGACCCTATCTCTACTCATAAATTTAAAAATTAGCCAGGCACGGGGGCACGTGCCTGTGGTCCCAGCCGCTCAGGAGGCTGATGTAGGGGGATCGCTTGAGCCCAGGAGTTTGAGCTTGCAGTGAGCTAGGATCACACCACTGGACTCCAGCCTGGGCAACAGAACAAGACCCTGTCTCAAAATTGAAAAAAAGAGTGGTGTCAATTAGGAGAAGACAACCAACACGGACATATGAGATGGGTGCCACTTCACCTACAGAGAGGGCAATGACAGCTCAGAGAGGTTTCCTGTCTTGCCCAAGGTCACACAGCTGGTAATGGAGGATCAGAATTCACAACAAAGTCCTAGTTCAGATCTTTTTGCACTCCATCAGAGTAATCCATATAGGTTTCTGTTGATCTAAGGCGACCCATGGCTATAATTGGAAATAGAGGATTTAAGGAGTGTTCACTCAGCTCTCAAGCCCTAGGCTATTTCTCAGCTCCGCTTTTTTTTTTTTTTTTTTGAAATGGAGTCTCACTCTGCCTCAGTGGCGTGATCTCAGGTCACTGCAACCTCCGCCTCCGGGTTCAAGCGATTCTCCTGCCTCAGCCTCCCGAGTAGCTGGGATTACAGGTGCTCTCCACCATGCCCAGCTAATTTTTGTATTTTTAGTAGAGATGGCGTTTTAGCCACGTTGGCCACACTGGTCTCGAAGTCCTGGCCTCAAGTGATCCGCCCGCCTCAGCCTCCCAAAGTGCTGGGATTGCAGGTGTAAGCCACCACGCCTGGCCAGCAGCTGGGCTTTTGAGAAGATGTGAAGAATCAAATGTCCACGATTCTTGATTCTCAGTGTGGGCCTGGAAGTTGCATGGGATTGCAACACATTGAGTATGGGATGTGTGCGCCTAGCAAAGCCAGAGGTGGTAGCAGCCATCACAGGTTTCCAAAGCTGGAGGCCCCGGCCACCTAAGTATCAGCCAGCACAGATGCAACTTTAAATCTGCCCTAGACCCTGAAAAATTGCTGGGGTACTCAGTACCACACCTCAGTGGGCCCCCTCCATTCATTGGAAGACTGACTCCCATCCTCAATGTCAAGATAGGTGTCACCAACTGTCCCTGTCCCAGCTCTAAATTAAAGGTAACGGTGCTGCCCTCTCCAGGACAGTCATAAAGTTCAACAAGAAAATAGTGAAATTACCCAGCTCACAACAAAGCTTGGCACAGAGTTTATTGTTTTTCTTTTCCTGTCTCAGCCTTTTCTTTTCCTGTCTCAGCCTTTTCTTTTCCTGTCTCAGCTGGGTGTGGTGGCTCACGCCTGTAATCTCAGCACTTTGGGAGGCCAGGGTGGGCGGATCACCTGAGGTCGGGAGTTCCAAATTAGCCTGGCCAACTTGGCGAAACCCTGCCTCTACTAAAAATACAAAAATTAGCCAGGCATGGTGGCAGGCACCTGTAATCTCAGCTACTCGGGAGGCTGAAGCAGGAGAATCACTTGAACCTGGGAGACGGAGGTTGCAGTGAGCCAAGAACATGCCACTGCACTCTCCAGCCTGGGTGACAGAGTGAGACTCTGTCTCTAAAAAAAGAGAAAGAACTCAGCAAAGATTCCTCAGAAGGGACCTCCAGGGGTCCCCCCCGCCCCTCTATCTGTTCAGTTCATTTTCTGTTCAGTTGCGTGTCCCACCTAGGAAGTGGTTTCAAACAGGGTTCCTCAGAGCACTGGGGTTCAGAGGTGATGTTTTGGGGTTTGTGGCTCTGGGCTGGTTGTCCACCACTCCCAGACCCATTCTCAGCCCTACCCTCTGCCCTGGAGTTTCCCCAACCCTCTGGACTGTTTTTTTTTTTTTAGATGGAGTTTCTCTGTCGCTAGGCTGGAGTGCAGTGGCGCAATCTCGGCTCACTGTAAGCTCCACCTCCCCGGTATTGAAGCAGGAGTGGCCACAAGAAACAGACCTCTCGAACACGGAACTGGGAAGGAAGAGGTGTTTATTATTATTACGGCCGGCCAGGAGCCAGGCGACAACTTGTCTAAATGACCAAGTTAGCCTAACAAAGAGAAGCTCTGCCTTTATATAGGCTTACACTCTAGATACTGTACATGAAAGAATCTTAGGTTCACAGCCTTCGAATTTACAAGTGAAAGGGTCTGGGTTTACAGCTTTAGAAATCACATATGAAAGGGTCTTGGTTGATGGAGGAGTGGGACGGGGTTTTGATCTTGTTTAAGTAAAAACGATGTCTTCCGGAGAGATTCCTCATACCATGCCTGCTACTTACAGGAAGGTGATTTAGGAGGCGCCAGTCAGCCTGGCTTTTCTTCTGTTGGAATGCAGTGTGGAAGGGAAGGGGAGGTGATCCTAGATGCCTGGGTCTCCTTCCTCAGTACCAGCAATTCTTCTGCCTCAGCCTCTCAAGTACCTGGGATTACAGGGACCCACCACCACGCCCCATTAATTTTTTATATTTTTTAATAGAGACGGGGTTTTGCCATGTTGGCCAGGCTGGTCTTGAACTCCCTTGCCTTGGCCTCCCAAAGTGCTGGGATTACAGGTGTGAGCCACCACGCCCGGCCTGGATTTCACTTAAGTTCAGTCAGCTAAAGGGAGGAGGGGCTGGAGCTCTGAGGGAGAGGACAATCAGGACATTTCTGCCCTGCTGTCTTCCTGCTGTGCCTCACATCTCTGGCAGTGGCTTTGTGGGAAGAGATGGCCAGGGGCAGACCTGTGTTACTTACAGTTAAATGATTACAGAATTATTTTGCTTTTTATACACTGAGATTTGTGTGACATGGTAATCGCCCCATAAACTGCATACCTCAACCATACCTCGGCTTTCCGTTGAAACTGCTCTCTGTAACCCTAATGTGGCAGGCAAGCAGTCCAAACCCACGCCATCTTGGCCCCTGCGACTTGTGATAAGTAACTCAGGTCTGTAAATTCCACCCTACCCAGACAATGTGTAAACTAACGCTTATCTTGACTTCTGTGAACCACTTAAGTAACAATCGGAATGTCCAAAGCCCCTCACCCTCACCCTCGCCCAGGAGGTGGTTTAAGGAATGTCCAAAGTCCACTGGCCCATGGAATGTCCGAAGCCCTTCTCCCTCACTCCCGCCCAGGAGGTGGTTTACAGGCATAAAAGGTCTTGACACCCTCCTTTCGGGGCCACGGGTTAGAGAGACGCGAGTCCTCGGTGGCCGCCAGCAATAAAGACCCTGTAATTTGGCCTAGTCTTTGTCTCAGTGGTGATTTTGTGCTTGCTCAGTTACATTTGTGCCAAGGATTATATCCAAACTACGGTGCAGTAAAATAAAGCAGAGATCAAGAGGTAACAGGAGGCCTACGGTGAGGACCATCTGAGAGCGCCCTATAACCGAGGAATGCTGCGGTGTGGCTGCAGAGCAGAAAAAACTGCTTTGGTCCCACAACTCTTCCCAGCATAGAGTTTGTGTGAGGATCTCGTAAAGGGAGCTTATGCAAAAGACTCTGGGAAGTAATGCAACCTCTGCTCACAAGACTCAGGAGGGTCTTCGAAGATACGTGCTGGTAAGGTCGGAAAGCCTTGCAGGGCAGACACACTGGAACGCCACAGGCTCTGCCTATGTTCTCAGAATATGGAGCAGTTCTGATTGCTCTGTGTCCACAATGCTAGGGAGATAAAAGCCCCTCGATGCATTGTGTGTGGTCGGACCTTATGTCAGCATATCCGCTGCACCTCTTTCACCAAAACACCTGGATAGACAATGGGAGGTAAAAGCTCAGTGTCCTTAGTTAGCATTTCTTAGAGACCAAGTTTGCTATTGAATGCTGCAGACACATGTTCTTCCTCCGGCTATCTTCCTCCTCAACCCCCCTCCCCACAGCCTGCAAGATTAACAAGATATGCATCCAATAAAGCGCATGAAGCCCAGTGCTCAATGCCAACGCGAATCACCCTGTGAGAGTGCGTTGGACCCCTGGACCCATGCTGTAAAATTCTATTCTTGTGTCTCTTTCTTTATTTCTTTTTCACTCCCTCGTCACTGCCGGGACACGGGGCACCCACATACAGGGTTGGGCTGGTTCCCAATAGGCTTCATTTCCCCACCCACATCTGCAGTGCCTATCAGGTAGCCCCTTCTTCTACATTCCCAGGTTTATTGTTTATTTTTTATTTTTATTTACTTTTTGATAAAGACGGGGTTTCACCATGTTGGTCAGGCTGGTCTTGAACTCCCGACCTCAGGTGATTCGCCCACCTTGGCCTCCAAAGTGCTTGGATTGCAGGCGTAAGCCACCACACCTGGCCCATTCCCAGGTTTTAATGAGTTTCAGTTACACAATTGCTCACTGTTACCTCGTCAGTCCTAGAAGTAGTAACAGGGCCCCGCAGTTGCTAGCCTCTTTCCCCTACGGCTTCAGCATTCCTTGTTGCCTCCTTTAACCAGACCCATTTCTCCACAAGGGGTCTCTGTATAAAGCCTCTAGAATTGCATGTTCCAATAGGTAACCACTAGCCACATGTGGATATTTAAACTTAAGTTAGATCCAGATGTGGTAGCTCACATCTGTAATCACAGCTACTCAGGAGGCAGGAGGATTTCGTTTCTTTTTCCTTCTTTTTTTGGGTGGGGGGACGGAGTCTCACTCTGTTGCCAGGCTGGAATGCAGTGGCATGATCTTGGCTCACAGCAACCTCCAACTCCCTGGTTCAAGCAATTCTCCTGCCTCAGCCTCCCAAGTAGCTGGGATTACAGGCACGCGCCACCACACTCAGCTAATTTTTGTATCTTTAGTAGAAGACAGGATAGTCTCGAAATCCTGACCTCAAGTGATCCACCCGCCTTGGCCTCCCACAGTGCTGGAATTACAGGTGTGAGCCACCACACCCAGCCTCTTTATTTTTTTGACACAGGATCAAACTCCAGACTGGAGTGCAGTGGTGTGGTCTTGGTTCACTGCCATCTCTGCCTCCCGGACTCAAGTGATCCTTCCACTTCAGCCTCGGGTAGCTGGGACTACAGGCACATGTCACCACGCCTGGGAAGTTTTTGTATTTTTTGTAGAGATAGGGTTTCACCACGTTGCTCAGGCTTGTCTTGAACTCCTGGTTTCAAGCGATCCAGCCACCTTGGAGTGCTAAAGTCCTGGGATTACAGGTGTAAGCCACCAAACCTGGCAATAATTTTTTTAATTAGCTGTACGTGGTGGCTTGCACTTGTAGTCCCAACTACGTGGGAGGCTGCGGCGGGAGGATCACTTGAGTCCAGGAGGTTCAGGCTACAGTGAGCTAGGATCACACCACTATACTCCATTCTGGGCAACAAAGCAAGACCCTATCTCAAAAAAATATACAATAGCCGGGTGTGGTGGCTCATACCTATAATCCAAGCACTTTGGAGGCCAAGGCGGGCGGATCACCTGAGGTTGGGAGTTCAAGACCAGCCTGACCAACATGGTGAAACCCCGTCTTAAAAAAAATAAAATAATATAAAATAATTGATCCTGAACTATTCTAACAAGTATTTGAGACATAATATCTAACCCTCATACACTGCTAGTGGGAATGTGTAACGGTGTGGCCACTTTGGAAAACAGTTCAGCAGTTCCTCAAAATGCTACACATAGAGTTACCATATAACCCAGAAATTCCACTTCTAGGTAGATACCCAAGGGAATTGAAAACATAAAAATGTGTTTGGCCAGGCGCGGTGGCTCACGCCTGTAATCCCAGCACTCTGGGAGGCCGAGGCGGGAGGATCATGAGGTCAGGAGATCAAGACCATCCTAACCAATACGGTGAAACCCCGTCTCTACTAAAAATACAAAAAAAATGGCCGGGCGCTGTGGCTCACGCCTGTAATCCCAGCACTTTGGGAGGCCAAGGCGGGTGGATCACGAGGTCAAGAGATCGAGACCATCTTGGCCAACATGGTGAAACCCATCTCTATAAAAAAATAAAAATAAATAAAAATAAAAATTAGCTGAGCATGGTGGCAGGCGCCTGTAATCCCAGCTACTCAGGAGGCTGAGGCAGGAGAATTGCTTGAACCTCGGGGACGGAGGTTGCAGTGAGCTGAGATTGCATCACTGCACTCCAGCCTGGTGACAGAGTGAGACTCTGTCTCAATCGATCAATCAATCGATAATGTGTACACATATACAATCGTACACAAGTATTCATAGAATTCTTTATAATTGCCAAAAAGCAGAAACAACCGAAGTGTCTATCAACTGATGAATGGATAAAGTGATACATCTGGCTGAGTGTGGTGGTGTACCCTAGTAATCCCAGCCTTTGGGAGGTCAAGGCGGGAGAATCACTTGAGCCGAGTTTGAGACCAGCCTGGGTGACATGGCAAAACCCCGTCTCTACAAAAAATGCAAAAATTAGCTGGGTGCGATGGTGCATGTTTGTGGTCCCAGCTACTCGGGAAGCTGAGGTGGGAAGGATCACTTGAGCCCAAGAGGTTGAGGCTGCAGTGAGCCGTCACCACACCACTCCAGCCTAGGCAACAGAAAAAGACCCTGTTTCAAAAAAAAAAAGAAAGAAAGAAATTCAGTCACAAATGATCACGTCTATTTATATAAAATGTCCAGCAAAGCTCTGGGCGCAGTGGCTCACGCCTGTAATTCCAGCACTTTGGGAGGCTGAGGAGGGTGAATCGCCTGAGGTCAGGAGTTCGAGACTACCCTGGCCAACATGGCAAAAGCCCATCTCTACTAAAAATACAAAAATTGACCGGATGTAGTGGCCTGTGCCTGTAATGCCAGCTACCTGAGAGGCTGAGGCAGGAGAACTGAGTTGGAGGTTGTGGTGAGCCAGGATGGCTCCACTGTATTCCAGCCTGGTGACAGAACAGGATTCCATTTCAAAAAAAAAGAATCCGGTCACAAAGGATCACGTCTACTTATATGAAATGTCCAGAGAAGGACCAGGTGCGGTGGCTCATGCCTGTAATCCCAACACTTTGGGAGGTGGAGGTGTATGGGGATCGCTCCAGCATCGAGGCCCTCTGACTGTGCCTCCGCCATAATGTGAGCTTGAACCCAAACATATTCCCCCTCCTGGAGGCAGTCGAGCTAAGGGAAAACAGGAACTAAAAGATGGATGATTTTGTAGAGGTTATCTCAGACTCCCTGACATTGACACAATGGCTCGGTGATGGCTGTGTGGTTTTACTAAGACATCGTGTTTTATCTTGGTACCTGTTTTGGGCTAGTCTTATGACTCTGTTTTGGGCTAGTTTCATGACTCTGTTTACTAAACATTATCTAAGCCCTGTAACTACTCACATGTCTCTTGGAGATTGTTACCTTTAAGATCTATGTGTTTTGCCTGACCTTAAAGAATGTTACCTTCTCAAATGTAAATCCCTACACAATAGGTAAAGAAAAATCTCCACCCTCGTGCTTACTTTTATGGCCCCTAGTTATGTACTTCCCTTTTATTGGTATTTTATCTTCTCCTCCAGACTTGCAGTATTGTAACTTTTGTTCCTCTTTATTGTATAGAATTAACAATGTGGGTTGACGTCAGCTACTGAAAACTGACAGTATATATTGGGACCCTTTGCACAAATAAAATTGCTGTTTAGGCATTGCTGTATGGGCCCTGTCTATTCAGACCTCCAGACCCTACTTTCTGTCTCCTATTTTTCTGCGCACTCTCTCTTCCAGGTATTGGGACCCTCTTGCTGGCTGAGAGCTCCCCGGCAGACGTGCCGTTCCCGACAGAGGTGGGCAGATCACCTGAGGTTAGGGGTTCAAGACCAGTCTGGCCAACATGGTGAAACCCCTTCTCTACTAAAATTACGAAAATTAGCCAGCTGGGGTAGCACGTATTTGTAATCCCAGCTGGTTGGGGAGGCTGAGGCAGGAGAATTCCTTGAACCCGGAAGGCGGAGGTTGCAGTGAGCCGAGAAAGCACCACTGCACTCCAGCCTGGGTGACAGAGCGAAACTCTGTCTCAATAAAAACAACAACAACAACAACAAAATTAGCTGGGTGTAGTGGCGGGCGCCTGTAATCCCAGCTAACTGGGAGGCTGAGGCAGGAGAATCACTTGAACCCAGGAGGTGGAGGTTGCAGTGAGCTGAGATCCCACCATTACATTACAGCCTGGGCGACAGAGCAAGAAAGACCATGTCTCAAAAAAAAAAAAAAAAAAAAAAAAAAGTCCAGAAAAGGCAGAAAATAAGTAGATTGGTTGTTGCCAGGGGCTGGGGAGGTTAGAGGAGAAACGGGGTATAAGATTTCTTTTACCTTAGGTCTGATTGTTCCTGAAGTTGCCTTTTGGATAATAACAGCATCTAACATTTATTAAACATGAATAATGTGAACTAGGCTAGGTTTCATATATACTAGTCCTTGTGATATGATTGTTGTGCAGGTGTAGACCCTTTGGTAGCTGGAATGCAGGGCCTTCTGGGGTTTCCTGAAGGAGTGGCTCACGCCTGTAATCTTGGGAGGCCGAGGCGGGCGGATCACAAGGTCAAGAGATCGAGACCATCCTGGCCAACATGGTGAAACCCCGTCTCTACTAAAAATACAAAAATTGGCTGGGCATGCTGGTCCACGCCTGTAGTCCCAGCTACTCGGGAGGCTGAGGCAGGAGAATTGCTTGAACCCAGGAGGCAAAGATTGCAGTGAGCTGAGATTGCACCACTGCACTCCAGCCTGGCTCCAGGCGACAGAGCAAGACTCTGCTCAAAAAAAAAAAAAAGATTTCTTTTAAAGGTGATGAAAATGTTCTAAAATTGATTGTAGTAATGGTCACACAACTCTGTGAATATACGAAAAAAGTATTGAACTGTACACTTTAAATGTGTGAATTATATGGTTTGTAAATTATAACTCAATAAAGACATAACGTGTAAAACTGATTAATTTTCTTAAGATGGTCTTTGCCGGGCGCAGTGGCTCACACCTGTAACCCCAGCACTTCGGGAGGCCACTGCATTCCAGCCTAGGCAACAGAGTGAGACCATCTTTTTTTTTTTTTTTTTTTTTTTGAGACGAGACTCTCACTCTGTTGCCCAGGCTGGAGTGCAGTGGAGTGATCTCAGCTCACTACAACCTGTGCCTTCCAGGTTTAAGTGATTCTCCTACCTCAGCCTCCCAAGTTGCTGGGATTACAAGTGCCTGCCACCATGCCCAGCTAATTTTTGTATTTTTAGTAGAGACAGGATTTCACTATGTTGGCCAGGCTGGTCTTGAACTGACCTTAGGTGATCCACCCACCTCGGCCTCCCAAAGTGTTGGGATTACAGGCGTGAGCCACTGCGCCCAGCCAAAATAAACACTTTCAAAAAGGCGCTTCGTGAAAAAAAAAAAGCCTCAATACAACTGCTCCAAGAAGGTATTTCTTTATTTATTTATTTACTTATTTTTAGAGACAGGGTCTTACTACATTGCCCAGGCTGAAGTGAAGTGGTGCAATCACCACTCACTGCAGCCTCAAACTCCTGGGCTCAATTAATTCTCCTGCGTCAGCCTCCAGAGTAGCTGGGACTACAGGTGTTTGCCACTTTTTGAAATTTCTTGCATAGATAGGGGTCTCACTACATTACCTAAGCTGGTCTCAAACTCCTGGGCTCAAGTGATCCTTCCCACCTTAGCCTCCTCCCAAAGTGCTGGGATTACAGGCATGAGCCACCTGGCCGAGCCTCCCAGTTGCTAACATACTGAAATCTTTCTGTGCCTCTTGGTAATTAGCCAGCGGCCCAAGCAATTCCCCCAAGCCCTCCCACCCTGGTTACTCTGGCCACTCCTTCAGGAAACCCCAGAAGGCCCTGCATTCCAGCTACCAAAGGGTCTACACCTGCACAACAATCATATCACAAGGACTAGTATATATGAAACCTAGCCTAGTTCACATTATTCATGTTTAATAAATGTTAGATGCTGTTATCCAAAAGGCAAGTTCAGGAACAATCAAACCAAAGCCTCAAATGACAAACATTCCAGGGGACCCAGGTAGCTGTCACATGTCCTGCCTCCTTGTGGATACCAGACAAGTTGGTGGCAGTAGGGTCACAGGAAGCCCATGACAATGACATTCAAGGCCAGGCTCCATCCCTGCCCTCTCCCTCACACCTGCCGCTAGTCCGTATTGCACACATGTGCTTGAGCATAGAGAATGGTGCCCCTTACTGACCTCCCTGAAGAATTTCAGTGAGATTTATGGAAAACCAGAAGCTGGGGCTGGGCGCGGTGGCTCACATCTGTAATCCTAGCACTTTGGGAGGCTGAGGCGGGCGGATCATGAGGTCAAGAGATCGAGACCATCCTGGCCAACATGGTGAAACCCCGTCTCTACTAAAAATACAAAAAAATTAGCTGGGCTTGGTGGCACATGCCTGTAGTCCCAGCTATTGGGGAGGCTGAGGCAGGAGAATTGCTTGAACCCAGGAGGCGGAGGTTGCAGTGAGCCGAGGTCGCCCCACTGCACTCCAGCCTGGCGCCTGGTGACGGAGTGAGACTCTATCTCAAAAAAAAAAAAAAAAAAAAAGGAAAACCAGAAGCTTCCCCATCAACTTTCTCTGCTGACAGGGATGCTGGGACACCAGGGGAAGTTGGGTTGGGACACAGCATAGTGTAACTGAAGTCTAGGCCGGGCTCGGTGGCTTACACCTGTAATCCCAGCACTTTGGGAGGCCAAGGCAGGCAGATCACTTGAGGTCAGGAGTTCAAGACCAGCCTGGCCAACATAATGAAACCCAATGTCTACTAAAAATACAAAAATTAGCCAGGCATGGTGGTGGGCACCTGTAATTCCAGCTACTTGGGAGGCTGAGGCAGGAGAATTGCTTGAACCTGGGAGTTGGAAGTTGCAGTGAGCCCAGATTGTGCCACTGCACTCCAGCCTGGGCGACAGAGTAACACTTTGTCTAAAAAAACAAAACCAAAATTAGCTGAGCGTGGTGGTGGACACCTGTGATCCCATCTACTTAGGAGGCTGAGGCAGGAGAATCCCTTGAACCCGGGAGGCGGAGGTTGCAGTGAGCCGACATAGCGCCACTGCACTCCAGTCTGGCAACAGAGCGAGACTCCATCTCAAAAAAAAAAAAAAAAAAAGGCCAAATGGGGCCTTCCAGCCAGAAAGGAGTAACACAGGCCAGGCCAGATATACCTACCTATCTTAAACAAGTAAAAACTCACCCAAAATCTCAGCCTTTCAGACACTGCACAGCAGCAGACAAAGTGTCACTCTGTAGCCCAGGCTTGACAGTAAGCACTGAGAAATGAGAAACAAAGGAGATGGATCCTAGGACTGCCCAGCCTCCTGTCTGGAGAGAATTTCCAGGCCGTAGCACAGGAGAGGAACTCACAGGTTGCAGCAGAGGAAATAGAGGCTGGATTTCAGAGAGGCCGAGGTCAGATTCGCAGGGCAGAGTAATAAGGAAGCTGTGATTTCAGACATTTCATGGTAATGCATTTTCCCCTTCTCTTGGCCAGGCGCAGTGGCTCATGTCTGTAATTCCAACACTTTGGGAGGCTGAGGCGGGCCATCATAAGGTCAGGAGTTCAAGAACAGCCTGGTCAAAGTGGCAAAATCCGGTCTCTACCAAAAATACAAAAAAAAAATTAGCCAGGTATGGTGGCACACACCTATAGTCCCAGCTACTTAGGAGGCTGAGGCAGGAGGTTTGCTTGAGGCCAGGAGTTTGAGACCAGCCTGGGAAACATAGTGAGACCCTGTCTACACACACACACACACACACACACACACACACACACACAAAGGTAAATACATTATAAAAAAAAAAAAAAAGAAAGAAAGGCTGGGCGTGTTGGCTCACACGTGTAATCCCTCCTTTGGGAGGCCTAGGCGGGCAGATCACAAGGTCAGGAGTTCAAGACCAGCCCGACCAACATGATGAAACTCCATCTCTACTAAAAATACAAAAAAATTAGCCAGGCGTGGTGGCACGCGCCTGTAATCCCAGCCACTCAGGAGGCTGAGGGAGGAGAATCACTTGTACTAGGGAGACAGAGGTTGCAGTGAGCCAAGATCATGCCATTGCACTCCAGCCTGGGCAACAAAGCTAGACTCTGTCAAAAAAAAAAAAAAAAAAGAAGGACTTATAGCAATCTGAAAGGCATATATATGTGCTTGAAAACCGCTCACCTCTGAGTGAGAACAGTGGGGGTCTGTGGTGTTCTTGCCAGGACAGCTCCCCCCTCTCCCCCATGCCCAGCTGAGTAGCTGCAGAGGTTCTGGCAAGGCGGGTCCACCTTAAGGGCTGGCAGCTTCGCTGCTGAAGAGAACTCATTTGATCGGGAGAAGCGAACGATACCAATGCCCATCAACATCAATGCAAGTAACAATCTTCGTGGCAAGTGAGTTGGAACCTGATATATTTGCAATTGGGGCACACATATTCCTAACGGGCACCATGTCCATTTGCAGCAGAAAGCAGAAACAGCCCAACCTACCCATAGGCCCTAGGCTGACCCTAAGGCTGCAAGCACGGAAGATTCCAAAGCGCCAGGCCTGGCAGGCTGAGAAACAGCCTCAACTTTGTGCTCTCCACCCACACCCAGATCCGCCGGCAGAGGGCAGAACTCTCCTTGGCTCAAGGGGACTGAGCCCAGCCTCTAGCCAGCTGACCTAAGGCTACACAGACACAGGGGTATTCCTAGGAATTCAAGCTTGGAAACAAAAACAAGAATTTTTTAAAAACGAGGCAGAGACATCAGTGGCCACACACCATGGCACATTATAAAACAAACACAAAGCAATGACAACAACCGCCTTTGGGCAGCATCAGAATCCAGTTCAAACGCAAGGGGAAAAAGTAAGCAGTGGAAATGGTCTCTGATCATCCCCAGATGTTACATATAGCAAGACCAAGACTGAGCAGCTGTTAAAAACACATTCACAGCCAGATGCAGTGGCTCACACCTATAATCCCAGCACTTTGGGAGACCAAGGCAGCCGATCACGTGAAGTCAGGAGTTCGAGACCATCCTGGCCAACATGATGAAACCCTGTCACTACTAAAAACACAAAAATTAGCTGGGCGTGGTAGCGCAAGCCTCTAATCCCAGCTACTTGGGAGGCTGAGGCATGAAAATCGCTTGAACTGGGAGGCGAAGTTTGGAGTGAGCCGAGCTTGCACCACTGCCCTCCAGCCTGGGTGACAGATGGAGACTTTGTCTCCAAAAAAATACACAAATAAAATGAAAATAAATAAAATTTTTTTAAAAAAAAATAAAAACACGTTCACGGAACTAAAATAAACCATGTTTAAAGACTCAAAGGAAAGTGTGATGACAGAGAGTCAAAAAAACAAAAAAAAGAGAGAAAAGAAAGGAAAAAACCTTCCTACAAGATTAATTTGAGGCTGGTGCCTAAAGAAAAAGGTTTATCTTTGGAACTAGCACAACCCTCTAGGCATCAAGGGCAAAGTTTTTCTTTTCAGTCCCAGAAGTGCTCTCTTTTTTCATTTTACTTATTTTTTTTTTAATTTTTTAAACACATCAACTTTGTTCTTATTTTTTTTTATAGAGATGGGGTGTCACCATGTTGGCCAGGCTGGTCTCGAACGCCTGACCTCTATGATCCACCCATCTCGGCTTCCCAAAGTGCTGGGATTACAGGCGTGAGCCACCGAGCCCGGCCATTTTACTTATTTATTTATTTATTTATTTTTGAAATGAAGTCTTGCTCTGTTGCCCAGGCTGGAGTGTAGTGGCCCAATCGTGGCTCACTGCAACCTCCACCTCTCCCAGTTGAAGCAATTCTTTTGCCTCAGCCTCCCAAGTAGCTGGGATTATAGGCACGTGCCACCACACCCAGCTAATTTTTGTATTTTTTGTAGAGACGGGGTTTTACCACGTTGGCCAGGCTGGTCTCGAACTCCTGACCTCAGGTGATCTGCCCGCCTCAGCCTCCCAAAGTGCTGGGATTGCAGGCATGAGCCACCGTGCCTGGCTCTTTTTTTAATTTTTAAAATGTATTTTATTATGTTTATTTTATTTCATTTTATTTAGAGACAAAGTCTCACTCTCTCGCCCAGAATGGAATGCAGTGGTACAATTACAGCTCACTGCAGCCTCAAACTCCTGGGCTCAAGGGATCTGCCTGCCTCAGCCTCTCAAGTAGCTGGTACTACATGCTCGAGCCACCATGCCTGGATAATTTTTTAAATTTTTGTAGAAACAGAGCCTTGCTATGTTGTCAAGACTGGTCTTGAACTCCTGGACTCAATCGAGTCTACCACCTCAGCCTCCCAAAATGCTGAAAATTACAGGCATGAGACACTCTATCTGGCCCAAAAATTCCTTAAATAGGACACAAAAAGCACAAATGATTTTTTTTTTTTTGAGACGGAGTCTTGCTCTGTCACCAGGCTGGAGTGCAGTGGTGCAATCTCGGCTCACTGCAACCTCCGCCCCCTGGGTTCAAGCGATTCTCCACCTCAGCCTCCTGAGTAGCTGGGACCACAGGCGCGTGCCACCATGCCCGGCTAATTTTTTTGTATTTTTAGTAGAGACAGGGTTTCACCGTGTTGGCCAGGATGGTCTCAATCTCTTGATCTCGTGATCCGTCCGTCTCAGCCTTCCAAAGTGCTGGGATTACAGGCGTGAGCCGCCGCGCCCGGCCGATTTTTTTAAATCAACAAATTAAGCCAGGTGAGGTGACTCACGCCTGTAATCCTACCACTTTGGGAAGCCAAGGCGGGCAGATCACTTGAGGTCAGGAGTTCAAGACCAGCCTGGCCAACATGGTGAAACCTCATCTCTACTAAAAATACAAAACTTAGCTGGGTGTGGCAGTGTCTGCCTGTAGTCCCAGCTACTCGGGAGGCTGAGGCAGTAGAATTGTTTGAACCTGGAAGTTGGAGGTTGAAGTGAGCTGAGATTGCACCACTGCACTCCAGCCTGGCAACAGAGCAAGACTGTTTCTTTAAAAAAAAAAAAAAAGGCTGGGCACGGTGGCTCACGCCTGTAATCCTAGCACTTTGGGAGGCCGAGGTGGGTGGATCACCTGAGGTCAGGAGTTCAAGACCAGCCTGGCCATCATGGTGAAACCTCATCCTTAAAAAAAAATAATAAATAATAAAAAAAATTAAAAAATTAAATTTTAACCAGATTTAAAACTTTGCTCTTCAAAAAATGAAGAAAAAAAAAAGACAAGCCATGGATTGAGAAAATATTTGCAAAACAGAATCTGACAAATGACTCATATGTGGAATACATAAAGATAAAGGTCTCTTACAAGTCAATCAGAAGACAAACAACATAATTTTTAAAACGGGCAAAAAATATGAGCAGACACTTCACCAAAATTTCTGACTGGACTTTAGAGTCCCACAGACCTGGGTTAAAATCCTGGCTTTACCACTCTCAGGCTGTCACTTTACCACCCTCGGGCCATGTGACATTGGGTGGGTCACTTTACGTCACCTCTCTAAGCCTCGTTTTTCTCATCAGCAAAGTGGGAGCGACATGTAACTAAGTAGGTAATCAAGGAGATTAAACACAATATTCTGAACTTCTTTAGGTACCTAATAAACGCCGACATCTTCCTCTTCCCCTGTCAAATAGAGGGTGGGTATGTGTATATATAGATATACTTTTTGGGTGTGTACAAATGGAGTCTCGCTATGCTGCCTAGCTGGTCTGAAACTCCTGGGCTCAAGCCATCCACCCACCTCAGTCTCCCAAAGTGCTGGAAATACAAGCCTGGCAGAGAATAGGCTTAAGAGTGGAAGCCCGGGAAGGCTGGGCCAGGTAAGAGGCCTCGATGTCTGAGGCCAGAGCGCAGATGCCCATATTGTATCCAAGGGAATGTGAAGTGTTCATGAGAGAGAAATGTGTCCCAAACAGTGCCCTGGACCTAAAAGGCCTGAAGCCAGCGAGAGCTGTAGGGCAGATATATGGAAAGGGGATAGGGGAGGGGTGGGGAATCAGGAAGGTAAGTATGATGTCATCAGAATGTAGAAACCGGGTTGGGCACGGCAGCTCATGCCTGCAATCCCAACACTTTGGGAGGCCCAGGCAGGAGGATCATTTGAAGCCAGGAGTTTGAGATTAGCCTGGTCAACATAGTGAGACCCCATGTCTACAAAAAATAAAAATAAAGGGGCTGGTGGGAGGATCACTTGAGCACGGGAGGTCCAGCCTGCAGTGAGCTAGGAGGATCCGCTGCACTCCAGCCTGGGCGACACAGTAAGACCCTGACACTAGAGTGTGGTGGCTCATGCCTGTAATCCCAGCACTTTGGGAGGCCAAGGCAGGCAAATCATCTAAGGTCAGGAGCTCGAGACCACCCTGGTCAACATGGTGAAAACCTGTCTCTACTAAAACTATAAAACTTAGCTTGGGGTGGTGGCAGGAACCTGTAATCCCAGCTACTAGGGAGAATGAGGCAGGAGAATCGCTTGAACCTCGGAGGTGGAGGTTGCAGTGAGCCAAGGTCACACCACTGCACTCCAGCCTACAACAGAGCGAGACTGTGTCTCAAAGAAATGTAAAACTAAAAATAAAAGGGCCAGGCATGGTGGCTCACACCTATAATCCCAGCACTTTGGGAGGCCCAGGCGGGTGGATCCCTGAGGTCAGGAGTTCAAGACCAACCTGGCCAACATGGTGAAACACCGTCTCTACTAAAAACACAAAAAATTAGGCCGAGCACAGTGGCTCATGCCTGTAATCCCAGCACTTTGGGAGGCCAAGGCAGGCAGATCACGAGTCAGGAGTTCGAGACCAGTCTGGGCCAACATGGTAAAACCCTGTCTCTACTAAAAATACAAAAATTAGCCAGGCATAGTGGCGTGCACCTGTAGTCCCAGCTACTCAGGAAGCTGAGGCAGGAGAATTGCTTGAACATGGAAGGTGGAGGTTGCAGTGATCCAAGATCACGCCATTGTGAAACTCCGTCTCAAATAAATAAATAAATAAATAACAGGGAAACCAGAGGCTACCAGTGCCTGACTTTTATAGACAGGTCGTGCGCCACGTCTGCACAGGCAACTGAGAAGCTGGGATCTTACATAAAAGGCAGTCTAGGCCAGAGAAGGCTCCTGGAGGACAGGGGCCTAGGGGGACATGGTCGCAGCCACCCGCAGTGGCCAACTGAAGATGGCAGGGGCAGTCTGCTGCAGGGGTTGTGAAATCTCCCCTGCAGAGCACATCCCCGACAGTGCCTGGAGGCTGGGGACGGGGCTCCACAGGAAGCTGAGCGTGGCTGTTGACTCCACGGAGGCCACACACAAAACATCTGCCTCAAAATCCACCCTTGAGAGAAACTCCTCTCAGGTCTCGGCATCAGGATGAGCTGGGCATGTCCAGGTCTCTGGCTTGGTTCCTGCTGGGAGCAGAACGGAAGGCAAGTAGTTCGGGCCGCTCACCTGCCTGGGAGCCTGGGAGCCTGGTGCAGCGACTAGCAGCAGGTGATCAAGCCGGCCCCACCGTGGCTCTGGGTCTGGGTAACAAGCCACTCCTCATGGGAAGGGGTGGCAGGTGTGGCAGAGGCATGAAAAGCCCTCACTCCTCGGGTGTGGGGATCCAGAACTTTTGCTTATTTTAACCCCCCCTGGACACTTGTGTAGTCCTTGTCTCCTGCAGGGCCCCAGCAGGTGCCCAGGACAGAGTCTGACACTCCAGGCCTCTGCCAGGAGTGCCGGGACTTACTTCCTTTCCCAACTCCTGCAGCTTCTCTGAAGAATAACCTGTCAAGGCAAGAGGCTGCATTCAGGCTGGGGCGCTGTGGCTCACGCCTATAATCCCAGCACTTTGGGAGGCTGAGGTGGGTAGATCACCTGAGGTCAGGAGTTCAAGCCCAGCCTGGTGCAACATGGTGAAACCCCATTTCTACAAAATAATTAGAAAAAATTAGCCAGAAGTGGTGCCGTCCGTCTTTTGCTGCAGCTACTAGGGAGGCTGAGGCAGGATTACTTAAGCCCAGAAGCTCAAGGCTGTACTGAGCCATGATTGCACCACTGCACTCTACCCGGCTCGACAGAGCAAGACCCGGTTTCAAAAAAAAAAGGTAAAACATTTTTAATACAAGTTTTAAGTGAAAAGCAAAGAACTTCACCACTGTAGTCTTCCTCCCTAAACTCCATAACCCAAGCCTATTTATGAGAAAAAGTATCAGACAAGCCCAAATCTTAAGAATGTTCAACTGGGTGTGGAGACTCACAGCTATAATCGCAAGATTGTGGGAGGCTGAGGCAAGAGGATTGCTTGAGCCTGGGAGTTCAAGACCAGCCTGGGTAACATAATGAGACCTCATCTTTAGAAAAAAAAATTTTTTTAAAGAATATTCTGAGGCCGGGCGTGGTGGCACATGCCTGTAATCCCAGCACTTTGGGAGGCCAAGGCAGGAGGATCACCTGAGGTCAGTAGTTTGAGGCCAGCTGGACCAACATGGTGAAACACCATCTCTACTAAAAATATAAAAATTAGCAGGGCGTAGGGGCAGGCGACTGTAATCCCAGCTACTTGGGAGGTTGAGGAAGGAGAATCACTAGAACCCAGGAGGCAGAGGTTGCAGTCAGCAGAGATCGCACTATTGCACTCCAGCCTGGGTGACAGAGAAAGACTCCGTCTCAAAAAAAAAAAAAAAAAAAAAAATTATAGTCCGGGCACAGTGGCTCACACCCATAATCCCAGCACTTTGGGAGGCTGAGGCAGGTGGATCATCCAAGGCGGTCAGGAGTTCGAGACCAGCCTGGCCAACATGGTGAAACCCTGTCTCTACTAAAAATATAAAAATTAGCCGGGCTTGGTGTTGCATGCCTGTAATCCCAGCTACTCAGGAGGCTGAGGAAGGAGAATCGCTTGAACCCAGGAGTCGGAGGCTGCAGTGAGCCAAGACTGCACCACTGTACTCCAGCCTGGGCAATTAAAGTGAAACTCAAAAAGAAAATATCAAAAAAAAAAAAAGAATATTCTACAAAATACCTAACCAGCATTCCTTGAAACTGTCTTTTTTTTTTTTTTAAAGACGGGGTTTCACCATGTTGGTCAGGCTGGTCTTGAACTCCCAACCTCAGGTGATCCGCCCGCCTTGGCCTCCAAAGTGCTTGGATTACAGGCGTGAGCCACCGCGCCCGGCCGAAACTGTCAAAGTCAACAAAGACGTGAAGTCTGAGAAGCTGTCAGATTGAGGAAGCTAAGGAGATGTGGCAACTCAATGTAATGTGGTGTCCTAGGACCCTAAAGCAGAAAGGGACATTATGGGAAAAATAGAAAAAATTTTAAAAAGTGTGAAGTTGAATTAGTAGTAATGTACCATACATCCACACAATACAGTTATTCAACCGTAAACACAAGGACTGGGCACAGTGGTTCACACCTGTAATCCCAGCACTTTGGGAAGCCGAGGCGAGCCAATCACCTAGGTGAGGGGTTCGAGACCAGCCTGGCCAATATGGTGAGATCCAGTCTCTACTAAAAATATAAAAATTAGCTGGGCGTGGTGGCACAGGCCTATAAGCTAAGCTACTTAGGAGGTTGAGGCAGGAGAACCGCTTGAACCCAGGAGGTGGAGGTTGCCGTGAGCTGAGATCACACCACTGCACTCCAGCCTGGGTGACAGAGTGAGACTCCACCTCAAAAAAATTAAAAAAACAAAAAAATACGGATGACAATATGTACAACATGGGTGGACCTGAAAGCGTGGTGCCAAATAGAAGCCAGACCCAGGAGACCACATGTGTGATTGCATTTATCTGCAATGCCCAGAAGAGGCAAATCTAGAGGCAAGTAGATGGGTGGCTGCCCGGGCTGGGGTGTGAGGAAGGGTGGGGGAGCAGTGGGGAGGGACTACTTATGGGTCAGGTTTCTTTTATGGTAGGAAAAAAAGGTTTTAAAATTAGACTGTGGTAATGGTTGCACCACCCTGTGAATATACAAAAAAACACTGAAGTGTACTGAAGCGTGGTGGCAGATGCCTGTAGTCCCAGCTACTCGGGAGACTGAGGCATGAGAATCCCTTGAACCCAGGAGGCGGAGGTTGCAGTGAGCTGAGACTGTGCCATTTGCACTCCAGCCTGGGTGACAAGAGTGGAAACTCCTTCTCAAAAAAAAAAAAGCTTACTCAAATAAAAAGTTTATATATATATATTACTTATAAACTACATACAAATAAACTGCATGTATACATATATACAATTAAAAAAAATAGCAGGCTGGGCCCAGTGGACCACACCTGTAACCTCAGCACTTTGGGAGGCTGAGCTGGGAGGATCGCTTGAGCTCAGGAGTTTGACGCTAGCCAGGGCAACACAGCAAGACCCTATCACTACCAAAAAAAAAAAAATTCTTTTTTTTTTTTTGAGACAGAGTTTCTCTCGTTACCCAGGCTGGAGTGCAATGGCGCGATCTCGGCTCACTGCAACCTCCACCTCCTGGGTTCAAGCAATTCTCCTGCCTCAGCCTCCCGAGTAGCTAGGACTACAGGCGTGTGCCACCATGCCCAGCTAATTTTTGTATTTTTAGTAGAGACAGGGTTTCACCATGTTGACCAGGATGGTCTCGATCTCTTGACCTCGTGATCCACCCGCCTCGGCCTCCCAAAGTGCTGGGATTACAAGCGTGAGCCACCACACCCGGCCAAAAATTTCTTCTTAATTAGCCAGACAAAGTGGCTCACTCCTGTAGTCCCAGCTACTTAGGAGGCTGAGGCAGGAGGAGCACAGCACTTGAACCCAGGAGTTCAAGGCTGCAGTGAGCTGTGATCACACCACCGTACTCCAGCCTGGGTGACAGTGAGGCCCTGTCCCTAAAAACAAAACAAAAAGCCAAGGTGTGCTGTTTCAGATGTGCTATAAAGGCCACCCTGGCAAGAGGCAGCCATATTTGTAAGTGCAGACAGAGACCTGAAATAGCAATGTGGTCACAGGAAGAGAGAATTTGGTGGTGATTGGGTGGTTCGTGAGGTGTCCTCTGGATGGATGAGTAGTTATTTCCTATTGGGGCTAACAAATTACCACAAACTTAGAGGCTGAAAACCACACCAATTTATTATCTTACAGTTCTAGAGGTCAGGAGTCCAAAACGGTTTTCACTGGGCTGAAGTCATGTGAGGGCGGCTGTGTTTCGACACCAAGGCTTTGGGGCAGAATCCGATGCCTCTTCCAGCTCCTCCAGAGGCCACCTGATCGCCTGGCCCAGGGCCTCCCTGCCATCTTCAGAGCCAGCAGCTTCCTTGCCTCACTTGCAGGCCCTCCTGACTCCCTTTCCCTTATAAAGGCCCCCATGATTACTCGGGGCCCACCTCAACCACCCAGGGTCATCTCACCACCACGAAATCCTAGGGAGCCATGGTGGCTCGGGCCAGTTGTCCTGGCGCTTGAGGAGGCAAGGGTATGCGTCCAAGGCCAGCTTGGGCAACATAAGAACCTCTCATTCATTCATTCAAAAAAAAAAGGCCAGGCGTGGTGTCTCATGCCTGTAATCCCAGCACTTTGGGAGGCTGAGGCGTGTGGCACAAGGTCGGGAGTTCGAGACCAGCCTGACCAACATGGTGAAACCCCATCTCTGCAAAAACAAAAACAAAAAAATACAAAAATTAGGTGGGCGTGGTGGTGCGTGCCTGTAATCCTAGCTACTCGGGAGGCTGAGGCAGGAGAATAGCTTGGACCCAAGGAGGTGGAGGTTGCAGTGAGCTGAGATTGCGCCACTGCACTCCAGCCCGGACAGAGCAAGACTCCCATCTCAAAAAAAAAAAAAAATTGAGACCAGCCTGGCCAACACGGTGAAAACCCATCTCTACCAAAAATACAAAAAATGAGCAAGCCGGTGTGGTGGTGCATGCCTGTAATCCCAGCTACTCGGGAGGCTGAGGCAGGAGAATTGCTTGCACCCAGGAGGTGGTGGTTGTAGTGATTATGCCACTGCACTCCAGCCTGGACGACACAGCAAGACTCCGTCTCAAAAAAACGAAATTCTGAACTGAAGCACTGGGCACTGGGTCCCTTTTGTTACTACGCAAGGGAACATATTCTAGGTTCTGTGGTTCAGAACCTAGACATCTTTGGAGGCTGTTATTCAGCCCACCACCATCATCAGTGAGGCCGCCTCAGAGGAACTGTGAGGTCAGGGGGACGTCAGCTTCGGAAGGGCTACATTTGAGCGCTTGGAAGACACCCATAGGAGGCGCCCTTGGGCTCCATCCATTTACCACGCACTCACCCAGCACCCCCAAGAGACTATCCCTGGGGCCTACAGGCGAACCCTGTACTCAGCAGCCCTGGCACCTGCTTTCCACTTCCGGACCTCTCTGAAATCAAGACACATCGTTACATCAATGGCATCTTCCTGTGTCACTGGCAGGCCTCTTCTTCTTAGTGATGGTTAAAGGAAGGTATCTCACCCCCTGATGGCTTCTCGGAGGCAATGAAATTCCAGCGTGGCCAAGCACTAGAGAGGGCCTCACAAGAGCGTCAGGTACTCCCACTCCACCCTGGCCCCAGGTCTTTCCTAGTTGTTCATCTGGCCCCTTCTGCCTGGGCTCCCATGCATCCTACAGCTCTGGTGCCCAGACCCCCATAACTAATGAACCTCATCAGAGTCATACACACACAGCTCTGCAACCATAGTGGGGTCCAGGAGCCACCCCCTCCCCCCAGGTGTGCCTCAACCATGTGGGTTAGGCCCAGGGGCTCTTGGCCTGGCTGTGTGATGGAAACACCTGGGGGCTTCTGAAAGACCCAATGCCTGGGCCACAACCTAGACCAACTCAATCTGAATCTCCGAGGAGACATTACAGCTCCCCGGGAGACTCCAAGGGGCAGCCAGAGTGGAAAAGTGGAAGAAACCATCTAGCATGGTGCAAGGGAGCTGTAAGGCAGTGCTGGTGGGGGGCGGGGAGTGCCAGGCCCAGGCTATAGAATTACACCTATCTGTCTTCCATTCCCCCACCACCAGACTCTGAATTCCTAGAAGGGGGACCAGCCCAGCTACCTCAGTTTCCTCAAGGCACTAGCCCTCTGCCAGGCACACAGTGGGGCCCAAGAGAATGTAGGCCGCAGGGCCGCAAAGGCTGTGTGCCAAGAAAGGTCTGGGGAACGGGGCCACTGGGTCTGGGCCAGCCCTTCAATTCCTGTGACCTCCAGTGAGTCACTGCCCCTCTCTGTGCCAGTACAATGCATACTTGGTCCATGCTTGGCCACTGAGTTTGCACTTCACTGAAGGGCTGTGGGAACAACTGCAGGAAAGAGGAAAGCCAGGTTAGAGAAGATACTGGCTCTCAGAACCTCAGGGACGGACCTCGGTCTTGGGCCACTCATCTCACTTCTGCCCAACGTCTAAGGAGCTTGAGAGGGTGGAGCGAGAGTCAGAGGATTCCTGCTCTCCCCCAACAGGGTCCCAATGTCTTCTGGATGCCCAGGTCCTTCTGGTCCTAAAAGCTCCCCTTCTGGGGCTCTATTCCCTGGTGGCTGCAAGGACAAAGGATCTGAAATTCTGAAAGCCACAGACCTAAGGAGAATCACACAAGAAACCTCAGAGAGAACCAGAGAGTGGCACAGTTGGGGGGTGTTTACACAGCAAGCAGAGTCCAGGCAGGGAGGCCACGGGACGCCTGACAGGCCCTTCCACGGAGGATCTTCATGGGAGCAAACACTCAGGGACCAAGGTGAGTCCAAAGGGGCTGTGGAGAAGACCCCTGGCTTCTGGCCATCAGCACAGCCAAGGCCCTAATACACAACTAAAGGCTTTTATTGGAAAAGGGAAATTGACTGAAAAATGGCCTCCAATTTCCTCACTGCCTGAGACACTTGGGGGTCTCCTCCACAAAGTCCAAGAAAGAAGGGCCCACCAAACTGGGCCCCCAGCAGGCTCAGGTGTAGAGGTCAAAGTCAATGCGTTTGGAGTTGTAGAACTGACCACCAGGGGGGTCCAACTTCCGGCAATAAACACCGTCCGGGAAGTAGCCTTCGCTTACCCAGGTCTGCAAGAAGAGGGCAGAGCTGGGGAAGGACTGACAGGAGTTGGGGAAGCAGGGACAAGGCAGAAGGAGGAACAAAGCGGCTCACCTGCATCTGGGCGCTGGTGAAGGGCCCATACAGCTCGGCATCCCCTGTGTTCTCCCACTTATATTCCCACATCACATCCACCAGACCATCTCCCGCCGACTCTGCTTCTAAAATAACAGGCAAAGCCATTTGGCCTCCAGTGTCTCCACCTCCTGCCCAGTGCCCCCTCCCGTGTCCTCCAAGCTCACCTCCTTTCTGGGTCAGGGTTGGGGTCTCCCAGTTCCCCCTCTGCCACTTCCTCAGCAAACATGTCCAGGGAGGGTGGGGGTGTGGGATTGTGGGGTCCCAGGGTCTGGCACCCCAAACCCTTCAGCCTCATAGCCAACCGTTCCCTCGTTTCCTGGTACACGCCAAGGTTGCCCCGGGCCACCATCTGGTCCGCCAACCCAGAGAGCCGGTCCAGGCGCTGTGGGGGAACTGGGTCGTCCAGGCCCCTTGCTGCTCCCTTTGCCTCCTCCTCGGGCCCCCAGACGCCTCAGTGCCCCAGCCACCGTTTCTCTAGGCAACAGAAGCTCCAAAAGTCCCTCCAAGAGAGCCTGAGCACTCATTGGGGTCTGGCCCAAGCCATCCTCCTCCTCCGAGTCTGAGGCCTGGCGCTGGCCAGGCGGCCGCTCCCGGATCTTCACCTGTAATGGGAAGAGGGGGAGTGATTTCCCACAAACTGCCACGGGAGCAGGACCAGCAGCTCTGCCACTCCCTGGACCCAGCCACGCCAGCCCCTGGGCCACACCCAGTCAATGTTGTCCAGCCAGCTGTCTCGGATCTGAGCATCCCGGTTCAGGAAGTAGTTGCCATCAGCATCGAAGTGGCCTTCCTCCATCTCCTCCTGCAGGTTAAAGGGTGTGATCCGCACACCCCCCTCGCTGGGGGAGTGTAGCTGCCTCCTGACCTGCACCAAAGACAGGGGTGTCCTTTGCTAGGGATGAAAAAAAGAGACCGGGGCCTCCCTCACTTCACACCACCAGAGGCCTCTACTTGTTCCTCCAGTAGAGTGTATTTTTGGGTACAGCTCACCTTCTACATCCTCTGAGGCCAAGATGTCATATTTGCTGGACCCCCCATCATCATCATCCTCCTCATCGCTGTCCAAAGAGTGTTTGCCTTTGAAGCGGCTCCCAGGACCCCCTGACCCAGCCACAGGGTCCACCAGCTGTGAGCAGAAGCCAGGAAGTCACGAAATGCAGGTTACTGGCTACCTCCCCAAATACTTCTGGAGCTGGACCCAAATACTCCCCAAATATTTCAGGATCTCGACTGCTTCCCCAAATATTTCTTTTTTTTTTCTTTGAGACAGAGTTCACTCTTGTTGCCAGAGCTGGAGTGCGATGGCTGATCTCAGCTCACTGCAACCTCCCCCTCCTGTGTTCAAGTGATTCTCCCACATCAGCCTCCAGAGTAATTGGGACAGGCGCCCGCCACCACCCGGCTAATTTTTTGTATTTTTAGTAGAAACGGGATTTTACCATATTAGCCAGGCTGGTCTTCAACTCCTGACCTCAGGTGATACGCCTGCCTCGGCCTTCCAAAGTGCTGGGACTACAAGCGTGGGCCACCGCGCCCAGCCCTACTTGCCCAACTATTTCAGGACCCACATTGAAGATACTCCCAATCCATTCCTCAGAGAACCTGGAAAAACTAGGCTTTTCTCTGCCAGCCCGCCCTGCCCCGCCCAGCTTTCTTCCTCAGGCTTCTAGCTCCTCTCTTTCCCCCACACAAGGAAGTTTGGTCCCCTCACCTTTTTCTTGGGGACACTGATATCATCCTCGTCCTCTTCATCTCCCCACGCCTTGGAAAGTCACTTTCCTCTTTGGCATGACAGGGCAGAGGAGGTGTTCCTCAAGCTGAAGAAAGGATGCAGAGGAAGAGAACAGGGTGAGGAGGGGGACTCGCCGCCAGAGGATCCCCGGCACAGCAAACATTTTTCTTGGTGACAAGTACAGTTTGAGAGGGAAGGGAGCACAGAAGCAGGGGCCGAAAGGGAGCTGGAAGCCAGGAGGCCCCTGGTACTTGGTCTGGCATGCTCGAATTAAATGGGGCGGGGACGGATGGGCGATCCCTCTGGATCCCCGACCCCGGCCAAAAGGAGACAGGCTCCACCACGTGACCACCCCCAAACCCAGCCCCCGCAGTCTGGGTACCACCGGGCTCGACGGGCTGACCCCCACCTCCTACCCAAGCTCTCTCGGAGCTCGCGGGGCCCGAGCGGACCCAGGACCTGGCGCCCTCTCCGCCCCGTTCCTCCCTGCTTCGAACTCCCAATTCCGTGTGGTGAGCTCCAACTGTCCCGGGCTGTGTACAAATTAGAGGGCCACGGGGATTCGGACAGTCCCACCCTCTCGCGCTCACCTGGGGATCTGCGGGAGGTGAGGTGGAAAAGAAGAGAAGCTTGCGCCAGGGCTACATCCGGGGCACCCGGCCGCCATCACCCGGAAGAGGACTGCGGAAGGCGCCCGGGAGGCCGGAAGTGGCTTCACTCCGGTTAGAGGACCAACTGGAAGAGCGGGCGGAAGTACGCGATGAGAGAGGGAAGACACCTCCACCGTCTCTCACGCCAGAAGTGACGTCAGTCGCGTGGGAGGACAATGGCGAGAAGAGGGGACTTAAAATTCCTAGACTCTGACCCGGCGTGTGAAATGGCCGGAAGTAGTTTCGATTACCTCATTGAGCAGTAGAGGCTCTGGAGAAAAAGTGGAGCGCATGTACTTAAAGAGTCGCCCAGGGTCAGGATGGAGGAGCAAAGTCTGAGCAGGGCCAGTGGGTTGCTTCCCTGTCTTGTCCTGAGTTCGAGTCACTCTTCCCCCAGGGCTAACGGCTCTGCGCCCCTACCGTCTCGTTAGAAATCGGCCCGGCGCGGTGGCTCACGCCTGTAATCTCAACACTTTGGGAGGCCGAGGCGGGCGGAGTGCCTGAGCGCAGGGGTTCAAGACCAGCCTGGGCAACACAGTGAAACCCCGTCTCTCCTAAACTACAAAAAATTAGCCGGGCGTGGCGGCATACGCCTGCTAGACCCAGTTACTCGGGAGGCTGAGGCAGGAGAATTGCAAGAACCCGGGAGGCGGAGGTTGCAGTGAGCCGAGATTGCGCCACTGCACTCCAGCCTGGGCAACAGTACGAGACTCGGTCTCAAAAAAAAAAAAAAAGAAATCCTGCCTTTGGGCCGGGCGCGGTGGCTCACGCCTGTAATCCTAGCGCTTTGGGAGGCCGAGGCGGGTGGATTGCCTGAGCTCAGGAGTTCGAGACCAGCCTGGGGAACACGGTGAAACCCCGTCTCTACTAAAAATACAAAAAATTAGCCGGACATGGCGGCATGCGCCTGTAATCCCAGCTACTCGGGAGAATCGCTTGAATCCGGGAAGCAGAGGTTGCAGTGAGCTGAGATCGCGTCATTGCACTCCAGCCTGGGCGACAGAGTGAGACTCGTCTCAAAAAAAAAAAAAAGAAATCATGCCTTCCCACTCCTTTGGTCCAGTGGTCAACCCTCCTAGCCTGAGAGGTGCAGCCTTGCCCTCCCCCGAGGGGGAAGCCTGACTCTCATGATGGCCAACCTGGGGCCCCTGGATGGCTCTCGGGGCACTTTCTGAACACAGCACCCTTTAGGACACAGGGGAAGTCACGTGTCCCACCTGGGCGAGTTCCTGGTTTGAGGTGGGAGAGCCATCACTGGAGAGGTGGCACTGGCGCCAGAAGCCCCTTGTGCCCAGCTCTCAGGTAGGCCTGGAAAAGGGCAACAGTGCCACTCTGCAGCATGAAGTCCCCCTGAGCAAAAGGGCCTAGCAACTCCTGCCCAGGTAACAGAATGTGGCCCAAGCAGAGGTGGGACTGGGGGAAGTGGGGGAGTCAGCCCCCGTGCTGGGACCTTTAGCTCTCGATGACACTGAGACTGCATCCCCCTAAGCCAAGACCGTGCCCAGGCAGCACCTGCTGGAGCCAGACAAGGACAGCATGGGAGTCCCCCCTACTATTCCCCAAGACAACTAGATGGACCACTTCTCTCTCCCTAGGCATTTCCTCCCATATTGGATCATGATGAAACTGCACAGAAAGTCCATGCTCAGTTTCTTTCATGGTTACAGAACACAGGTCCCAGACCAGGAAAGTATCTTGCTGAAGAAGGGGACCTGAAACCCTAGCTACCAGCGCCGATGGTTCATCTTCCGGGGAAACCTATTTTACCTAGAACACCACACCGACCACATACCGGTGGGCCTCATCCTGTTGGAGAACTGCCAGGCGGAGCCACGCCTTCAGGCCACAGAACCCTATGCCTTTACCATCCTGACCCCTGAGGTGGAGGGCACAGGTGGGCGGGCCTACAAGCTGGCTGCAGAAACCCAGGAGGAGCTGGAGACTTGGCTGTAGGCACTGGCTGGCGTGAGCTGGAGGCGGCTAGCTGGACTGCTGCCCCCCTTCAAGGCCCAATACCGGGAGCTGTGCCAGGCAGCTGGCCAACAGCCCAGCTCACTCCCAGAGGACTGTGGCCCTCTAGCCACTGTGAGTACCCCCTCCAGCTTCCAGGAGTTGCATGAGCACTTTGGGAAGGAGATCCGGGTGCTGCAGGTGGTACATAGAGGGCTCCAGGCACCCAGTGATAACGGAGAAAGCAAATCCCAGGCAAAGGGCAGCAGAAGCTCAACCAGTGTTTGATGAGTGACTGAGAGATGAACCCAAAGCCAAGAGGTACCTACTTGCCAAGATAGCAGACTGCTTCAACAGAGACCCAGGTCCTGGCTCTGTCCCTCCCTCCCTTGTCCTTCCCCCATCCCCCCATCAAATAACAAGGCAGGAGACAGGCCCAGGTACAACAGCAGGTTCTTCCGATTCCTCAAAGCGCTGCATGGGGTGGGGGCAGAGAGAAGAGAATGTAAACATTGGGTTCCACCCCCTGGAGCTCAAGGGAAGACCCTTACCCGGATAGGGAGTAACTGGAGGGGGAGAAGGGAACAAGGTGAAAGGTAGGGATCCTTATGAGACAAAGCAGGAGGGCCTGAGTACAGAGCAAGGTGGGTTTGGAGGGGAGCACACAGCAGGGTGCAGGAGAGGGAGATGGGGGACATTTCCTATTCCAGTGCATGTCCCCTTAAATAAACTGGGTATAGGAGCATTATGGAAGGAGAACAAAGGACAGAAGACAAAGCGGAGACCCCCCACCCCCCACCCCGGGCCAACCCCATCCTCTGTACATAATTACAACACAGAGAGGTCCAGAAGGAGAGCCCTGGCCAGGAAGTGGGGGAAGACAGGCAGGGCTGAAGACGGGGAAAGGAAGCCAGCTCCACCTCATCATAAGGGGAGCCATGGAGTGTAAGAATCTGAAACTGCTGACTCCCATCACCACGAGTCACCCCTGGGATGACAACGGGCCAATCAGGACAGCACCTAGGAGGGGGACCAGGAGGAGACTGGGGCAGGAGCGACAGAGACCCCAGCTGAGTCTCATGGGAGGTGGAGAAGCTCCAGACTCGTTTGCAGCTGCCCATCTGTCCTGCTTGTGTAGGGACCAACAGCTGGTGAGGAGTCGGGAAACCAAGCTACTTTCCCCAGTGAGGGACAGCCTGCCGAGGGGCTAGGGGGTGGCACCTCAGGCCAGGCCTGCTCTTGGCTGAGGGAAGAGGGGGGCCATGCAGTCCAGCCCCAGGGCAGAGGTCAGAAGTAAGCGTCCTGCCGGGCCTCAGCTGCTGAGGGCCTGTCCTCGCTATCGTGGGGGGCCTGGGGGGCCCATCTGCCTTCGACGCAGTGAAAGCTTCCGGCCCTGAGCCTTCTTCTCCTGCTTCTGCCGCTCCTTCTCCTGCTTCTCCCGTTCCTTCTCCTGCTTCTCTCGTTCTTTCTCCTGCTTCTCCCGCTCTTTCTCCTGCTTCTCCCGCTCTTTCTCCTGTTTCTGCCGCTCCTTCTCTCGCTCCTTCTCCTGTTTCTGCCGCTCCTTCTCCCGCTCTTTCTCCTGTTTCTGCCGCTCCTTCTCCTGCTTCCGGGTCTCCTTGCTGGAACCCAAGAGGGTGCTGTTGCCAGTGGGTGAGGGAAGGGATGGATGCAGTCCCTCAGCAGTGACCACAGGCCCTGGGGCAGGCCCAGCGCTGGCCCTGCGGGTGAGGGGCGGCGAAGAGGGGGGCCCTCCAGCTGCCCCGGGAGCCTCGGCTCTTGAGGCCAGGGAGGCTGAGGAGGCTGGAGGAGGGGCCCAGGGGTGGCTGTTGCCGCCGGCGCTCCTCATGGATGGCCCGGGAGCCATGAAGTCGCCGTGAGGGCCGATACTGCAGCTCCCCCGTGTTCCCGCCACTTCTTGAGCTGGGCTGCATTCTCCCGTTCGATCAGTGCTTCTGTCACCGGCAGATTGGTCACCTGGACAGAGAGGAAGTGCATAACAGAATGGAGCTGAGGGTGGGAGCAGGCTGAGGCAGGCAGGGGGTGTGCTGAGGCCGCAGGCCTACCTCGTGCACCAGGAAGTCCTCCTGCATGCACTGCTGGGGCAGGTTGCGCAGCTGCTCCATGGTCTCATACATGCCTTGGCAGGAGCGCAGCTTCTCCACTGAGCCCAGCGTGTGGCGCAGCAGCACCAGGGCCACCCGGAAGATGATCTTGACACCTGCAGGGGTGGAGAATAGAGGGCATGGGGTGGTCAGACACAGCATCTCAGCCTGTCCTGATCAGGACAGACTCACAGCCCCCATCCCCATCTACTGCCAATCTCAGATGAGGAAACCGATGCCCTAAGAAAGGAAATGAGCTGCCATGAGTCTCAGGCTCCTAGCAGGAAGAGCAGGCCCTAGGTTGGTGGCAGAACCAAAATCAGGAGTTTCTCCAGCCCCAAGCTGCTTATGATGAAACCTCCACTCAACAAGTACCTTTAGTCCTTGGACCACCAGAAACATGACAGGACCCCTGGTAGCCACCATAGCAACCCTAGCCCCTCATGGCCTGGCGGGCCACAGAAGTACCTTCACAGAAAAACATGTCCCAGACGCGCAGCACCGATGCCCAGGGCAGGGTGCGGGCGAAGATGCACATAAACCACTCCGTCATATAGAGCACGGGGTCAATCCGCTGCCGCCGAAGGTGCCGATGTGCCAGCGGGGGAGGCCCGGCGCAGGAGCGCAAAAAAGATCTCTCCATCCAGCTGAATGGCCTCCTGCAGGTGGGACGAGTCATGAAAAGAGGGCCAAGTCACCTGTGTCCCTCTCAGGAGAACTGGCCCTGTGGGCAGAGGCCCAGAAGGCTAGGGTGGGGCAAGGCAGGGACCTCCCTGCAGCCTGGAGGAAATGCCACAGCCCTGGATGCACCCAGCCTCCAAACACTCACCAGCCCTGCACTGTAGTAACCTGGGAGGTACTTGTCGCAGATCTGCACCAGGCACCAAAAGGCTTGCTGAGAAGAGCAAGAACAAGAGGAGAGGTGGGGCCTGAGAAGCAGGGGAGCAGGGAGCTCCCCATCACGACTGCAAGCCAAGATCCTCCCACCCCTCCCAGCCCAGGACTACAATGCTGACCTCAGCAGGCATGTGCATGAGCAGGACCGCAGCCACGGGGGCCTGGGCCTGGCAGTAGCCCTCGTCAGGCCGGTAGATGGTGTAGGCCTTCAGGATTCGGTACAGGTCCTGTTGCCTGTGAGGGTTGGGAAAGACGGTGAGGGCAGTCACAGGGGCTGAGAGCTCTGTCCCCAAACCCTGTTCCAGATTCATCCCAGAGCTTTACCACCATGCTCCTCCATCCACCTGCCCAGGCTTGCTGAGTGAGCTTCAGCCAAAGGCTCAGCCCACAGAAGAGCACTCCATGCCCCGGGGCTCCGCCTTTGGCTGCACATTCCACACGCTCCCTGCCATCCCAGCACGGCTGCGCCCTCACCCTCCTTCCTCTGCCACATCCCAGAAACCTTCAAGGTCATTTTCTCCAGGAAGCTTTCCACAGCCACAGCATCAGCCCTCCTCTAGCACTGAATGTCTTTATCACCCCAAAGCAGGAGCTCCCCAGGGCAGAGCCTGCGTTATTGGTTTCACTGAATTTCACAGTTCTTGGGGGGAAAGGAAAGGCTTGAAAGCCAGCTGTGCCTCAGCCCTTTCTCTTATCACTGCATCCAAAATAATAAAATCTGTACCCTAGACCTGCTCCTCTTCCTTGAGGGTGTCCCACTGCCATGTCTAGGACCTCTATTCACTCAGCCCCACATCAGAAAACAGCCCTTTCCTCCAAGCCTAAGCAGTGCTGCACCCTGAATTCCATTCCTGCCTGCTCCCCTCTCCACAGCCACTCGCAGCTCAGACCTCCATTTCTTGCCCCAGAAAACAATGACCTCCCAGATCCTCTCCCTGCCTCTAGTCTCACATATCCTCCTCCTGACCACTGCCCAGAATAGCTTTTCCCAAAACTCCAGGCATTCAAGTGTGATCTTTATCTGCATTTTATCTGCATATCACCCTACTATTATTTACTTGACATTTTTTCTCCACTTTGCAAAAGCATGCACGAAATGACAGGTTTGATATGGTTATTTTACCTAATGCATATTAAAATAAATACGTAACTTCCACAAGCGCCCACGCCCATCGCCCACCTGCCTGCTTCTGTGTCCCTGCCTTCTCCCTGTTACTGTAAGTGAAGAGTCTGTGATCCTGGCAAGTACTTCCTTTCCAACTGGGCCCAGGATCCCATCCCCCTCTCGCCTGTACAGGCCACCACTCCAACAACCCTCCCCTTGCTCCTGCACCATCAATCCCTCCTCTACTACGCCATTCACAAGCAAACCCACATGCTGTTATCTCTTCGAGTCTCTTGGCCAGGCACAGTGGCTCATGCCTGTAATCCTAGCACTTTGGGAGGCCGAGACGGGCAGATCACCCAAGGTCAGGAGTTTGAGACCAGCCTGGCCAACATGACGAAACCCCATCTTTGATAAAAATACAAAAATTAGCCAGGTGTGGTGGTGGGTACTTGTGATCCCAGGTACTCAAGAGGCTGAGGCAGGAAAATAGCTTGAATCCAGGAGGCGGAGGTTGCAGTGAGCCAAGATTGCGTCACTGCACTCCAGCCTGGGCAACACAGTGAGACTGTCTTAAAAAAAAAAGTCTCTTTACCCCTCTCTTCCCTCCAAATACCACACTGTTTCTTTCCTTACCTACAGACTCACTGTCTTCAATTTCCTTCCTCCAATTCTCCAGTTGGGGTTTCACCCACTGCTCCACACAAAACTGTTTTTAACATGGTCACTAATCCAGAGGTCAATTTTCAGGCTGGACTTTATTGGACACTTCAGCAGCATTTCACACAGCTGACCCTTGAAACCCCGTTTCACTCTGCTCCCGATCACATGCTCCTGGTCCTCCTCCTCCTACCTCTAGCTTCTCATTACGAGCCCTTTCTCATCTTCCCTTTCTCAAAATATTGGCGCCACAGGGCTCAATCCTTGAACATTTAGCATCAATTCCTTTTGTATCTACACTTGTTGCCTTGGTGACTTCATCCAGTCTCATGGGTAAGATTCAGTCCCTCTATAAGTTGACGACTCTTAATTTCCAATTTATCTCCAGTTTAAACTTCTCCCCTGAAATCCAGGTTTGTGGATATTTTACACTGAACTTTCGTCTCCATCTAGAGGTTCAATAAGCATTTTAAACTTAACGTTCCTGGCAGGCGTGGTGGCTCATGCCTGTAATCCCAGCACTTTGGGAGGCTGAGGTGGGCATATCACTTGAGGTCAGGAGCACGAGACCAGCTTGGCCAACATGGCAAAACCCGATCTCTACTAAAAATACAAAAATTAGCTAGGTGTGGTGGCAGGTGCCTGTAAGTCCAGCTACTCGGGAGGCTGATGCAGGAGAATTGCTTGAACCCGGGAGGCAGAAGCCGAGATGGTGCTACTGCATTTCAGCCTGGGCAAGGAGCAAAACTCCACCTCAAAAAATAATAAATAATAGTCTTCCAGGCGCAGTGGCTCACGCCTGTAATCTCAGCACTTGGGGAGGCCAAGACGACTGGATCACGAGGGTCAGGAGTTCAAGACCAGCCTGGCAAAGATGGTGAAACTCCGTCTCTACTAAAAATACAAAAATTACCTGGGTGTGGTGGCGGGCACCTGTAATCCCAGCTACTCAAGAGGCTGAGGCAGAGAATTGCTTGAACCGAGGAGGCAGAGACTGCAGTGAGCTGAGATCACGCCACTGCACTCCAGCCTGGGCGAGAGAGTGAGACTCCATCTCAAAAAATAATAATAATAATAAACTTAGCGTTCCAAAACTGAGCTCGTGAGATGTCTACCACAGCTACTTTTACCCCATCTATATTAGTAAACAGCAACTCCATTCTTCTTGTTTCTCAGGCCAAAAACCTTACTCCTCTCTCTCCTCTCACACTGCATGTCTAATCCATTACCCAACCACTTCTCCCCATACTCCCGCTGCTACCATGCTGGTCTCTCATCCCCTCCTTGATTACAGAAAGTCTCCTAAACGGTCCATTTCTGTCCTTGTCTCCCTATAGTCTATTCTCCTCATGGTAGCCAGAATGACCCTTTTAAAACATAAGTAGGATCAAGTCATTCGTAACCCCATCCCCACTCACATTCTCTATTCCCCCTCTTGCTTTAAACTCCTCTTTAGGGCTGGGCACAGTGACTCACACCTATAATCCCAGCACTTAAGGAGGCTGAGGCAGGTGGATCGCTTGAGCCCAGGAGTTCAAGACCAGCCTGGGCAACATGATGAAAACCCATCTCTATCAAAAAAATAAATAAATAAAAAGTAAAAATAAAAATAACCTCTTTAATGCTTACCATCATTTCACATACAACATACTTTCCTTTCCCTGATTTATTGTTTGTCCCCCACTAAAATACAAACACCATGAGAGGAGTTTTTGTTTTTTTTGTTCACTGCAATTTTTGAGACTAGACAGTGCCTGGCAGATAGCAGATGCTCAATAAGTATTTGCTAAAGGATGAATTATTGATTAAAAAAATGTCCGGCCAGGCGTGGTGGCTCATGCCTGTAATCCCAGCACTTTGGGAGGCTGAGACAGGTGGATTACCTGAGGTCAGGAGTTCGAGATCAGCCCAACCAACAAGGTGAAACCCCATCTCTCTACTAAAAATACAAAAATTAGCTGGGCATGGGGGTACATGCCTAGAATCACAGCTACTTGGGAGGCTGAGGCAGGAGAATCACCTGAACCCAGCAGGCAGAGGTTGCAGTGAGCCAAGATCGCGCCACTGCATTCCAGCCTGGGCAACAAGAGTAAAATTCCATCTCAAAAAAAAAAAAAAAAAAAAGCCATCTGGCCAGGTACAGTGGCTCACACCTGTAATCCCAGCACTTTGGGAGGTCTAGGCGGGCGCATCACTTGAGGTCAGGGGTTTAAGATCAGCCTGGCCAACATAGTGAAACCCTGTCTCTATGAAAAATACAAAAATGAACTGAGCATAGTGGTGTGCGCTTGTAATCCCAGCTACTCGGGAGGCTAAGGCATAAGAATCCCTTAAACCCTGGAGGTGGAGGCTGCAGTGAGCAGAGATTGCGCCACTGCACTCCAGCCTGAGCAACAGAGTGAGACTCCATCTCAAAAAAAAAAAAAAAAAAAGTCCATCTGAGAACCCCCTAAGATCATCTTGCATACTACTAGGGAACAGTATATATTGACATCTGGAGGAAGCTTGGTCTATAGAACAAAATTCCAAATAACTTGGCACAACATTTAAGGGTCCCTGGTGATCTTTCCATTACCCCGGGGCAGGAAAACCCTGCCCACAACCCTGCTCTAGCTCCCATCTCTCCAAAACCCAGCCCGAATGCAAGCTGTTCAAGGAGCCTGTGATGTGCCCCCACACACAACCCAAGTCAAGTCTCCTTCCCGAGACAGTTCCTTTGACATGGCTTGACACTCAGTCCATTACAGATCGCTCTTCTACAAGTCCTGGAGGGCAAAAACCGCTTTCAGCTCAGTCTTGTATCCACCTAGATAAAAGGTGGATCCTCCAGCCAATGTTTGCTGACTGATCCCCATGGTCCAGCCACCTTACCCATGCCCCCCTCGAGCAGCAAACATCTCGTGGAAGGGGAACTGGCGGTGCAGGTCCTTCTCAATCACATCCAGCCACTTGGGGTCCCCAGGAGCCCGTTCCAGCTCCTGCAGTGGGACAGCAGGGATTATACCTCAGGATCTGGGGGAACTGATACCCCTCGCACAGACAGGGCCACATGTCCCCACACCCTGGAGCTGCACGCACCTCAAACTTTCCTGGGTTCTGCTCCAGAAGTTCCTTGCTATTAGACAGGTACTGCCAGGCCTTGGCTCTGAGAGAGGAGGGGATCCCCTTCCGGCAGCGCAGCTTCACCTAAGGCAAAGTGGCAGGCGGGGTACAGCTTCGAGGGCCGGCACAGCCTCCAAGCTTTCCCCAGCAGTCCACAGGCTCCCTGGATACTCCCCCCCACATCCCATAAGCTTGGTTCCACTGGACCTGGCCTGGCCTTCTATTTTTAAAGCCACTCCCCAACAAGGCCTAAGTACCATCTATTCCCAGTGTGGTCCAGAGGGCAGATATTATCGGCTTCCAGGGCTTCCCTGGAGCACATGCCACCCCCTCCCAACTTGTACATCACCCTGCCCACCATTCAGCCCTCAAACCTTCTGGAATCGCCGTGACAGCCACTTATCCCAGTTACTGAACATCTCCAGCCATTTGAGCTCCCCGCTGCCGAGCCACATCCACAGGAATGGAGCTCTCTCTGCAGGGTGGGGGGAGCATGGAAGGGGTCAGTAGCAGTAGCGTAAAACCTGCATTGCAGGGGGAACTGAGGCAAGCCACCTCCCCAGGCTCAAATGAGAAACTGGATAGTCTGTGAGCTACCAAACATCAGGATGTCTGGCCACTTGGCCATCCCAGGGCACACTGAAAGGGTTTCCTTCCCTGATGGATCTCTATTCAGAAGTCATATTTAAATCTCACTCCCGACACATCCAAATCTGAGGAGAGAGTATGGAGTATTTTAAAGCCACATTTTGCATTGGATCTGGATCCAAGTCCTAGCTTTCCCATTTATTCATTGTGTGATCTTGGGCAAATTACTTAATTTTGCTAAGCCTCAATTTCCTCATCTACAAGGTGGAGAGGGTAACAATATCTACCCAAAGAGGTTTGTTTGGAGTTTATACAAAATAACACGCAGCAAGGTGCCCATTAAGTAATACCTTACTATCCTTAAAATAAAATACAGAGGGCTCATGCCTGCAATCCAGCACTTTGGGAGGCAGAGGTAGGAGGATCACTTGAGGCCAGGAGTTCAAGGCCAGCCTGGGTAACATAACGAGATTCTGTCTCTACAAAAATAAAAATAAAATAATAAAATATGCTGGGTGTGATGGCTCACCCTTGTAATTCCAGCACTTTCGGAGGCCGAGGCAGGCAGATCACTTGAGGTCAGGAGTTCAAGACCAGCCTGGACAACATGGTAAAACCTGTCTCTACTAAAAATACAAAAATTAACCAGGCATGGTGGCACACGCTTGTAATCTCAGTTACTTGGAGGCTGAGGCAGGAGGATCACTTGAACCCAGGAGGCGGAGGGTACAGTGAGTCAAGATCGTACCACTGCACTCCGGCCTGGGCAAGAGAGGAAGACTCTGTCTCAAAAAATAATAAAATAAAATACAGAACAAATATACTTCTCTGTCTCCTTAGACGCAACCATCTGAGTTTTATTGTATCAAACTTTTACGATCCCTTGGATCACCTGCAATTTACCTCTTCCTCCCTGAAATCACCCCAAGCAAATAAAGGTCTCCCTGCCCTGTTTACTCACTGTTCTGTCAGAGCTTCACACTCATAGGGCCCCATCATTCTTCAAACAGTTACTTTAGGAGCCAGTACTAGCAGGTGAGTGGAACGGAAGAAAGCTTGGGTCTTAGGAATCAAACGCACCTAAGTTCAAATTCCAGTTCTGTCTGAGACCCTGGGGAGCCTTGACAAGGGATGACCTGAGTCCCTTCTTCAGCTATAAAAAGACACCATCACCCACATCACAAAGTTATGAGAAGACTATTGAGAAACTGCATATAAGCAACTGTTCAATAGAAAGGGGCTCATTAAATGTTAGTTTCCTTTGTCCTAGAAGCTCCTTAAACAGAGAGACCATCTCATTAATTTCTATCACAAGTCAGTTCCAAACTCTAGCAAGGGCTGGGAAGAGTGAGATACCTTCTGGCCCTGGAGAAGGTCAGGGCCTAGAGGAGAGATAACTCTAATACGGTATGGGAAATGCAATGACAAAGATGCACCAAAGAGGCATCTAATTGGAGTGGGGGGCAGTGGAAATCAGAGAAGGCTTCCTGGAGGAGGGCACATCTGAGGTAAGCCATAAAGAACTGAGTAGAACTCAGCAGGCAAAGGAAGGGGAGAAGAGCACTCCTGGCAGGTGCACGGTGTGAATGTGAAGGGAAAAGGACTACAACTAGTTTAAGGGCCACAGTGCAAAGCATCCGGTGAGGAGTGGTGGCAAAGGTGAACAGAGAGGCTGTGCGCAGGCTGAAAAGCCTGGACTGCACCCTGTGGACAGCAGCGAGCCGCTGAATGCTGCAAAAGTAACATGGGTTACAGTCAATCTGGCCCCAGAAGTAGAGTTTTCCAGCATGGAAGCTGATCTTAGAGGGACAAAGCTACAAAGCAGAGACACAGCACCTGGCACAGTGCCTGGCACACAAGAGGGACTCCCTCAAACTCAATCAGCCCAAGTTCTTTAGGACAGTTTGCTATTGAGGAAAGAGCCACTGGTCACATCGATCCAGATTATTTGAGGGAACAATTCACTCAATTGCGCTAATTCTGTTTCTTCATCTGTAAACCAAGTACTCGTGCCTAGAAAGCACCAGGGTCAAACTTCAGTTGCTTTCCCACGTAAGACCCTGAATGTTGCTACCCAATCAAAGGCTTTCTGATTTTGGTTGGCTTATGAACCCTGCCTGGAAAACCCTCCCACAGGACTTCCCCCCCCATCCCAGCACACACAGCCATGACTAAACCCTACTTACTCTTTGTGATTCAGAGCAGCTTCAGCTGATACCCTGCTCTAGGTGCTCAGGAAACTCTCTGGGGATGTCTAGGCTAAACCTGATGTCTTCTATTGAAACCAACTGTTAAGTATTTGTTTTTCTCTCCAGATGATTAGCTCTTTGAAAGGACTATTTTATCCTTAGTACCTGGGGCCTGACGTGGGGGGGGGGGGCCAGGGGATGCTGAAGGCAGAGTGGACCAGCAGGTCAAAGGGACACAGGAACAAGGAGCAGGATCCAAGAGAGGGGGAAGGAAGAAGTCAGAGGCAATCACCCCCTACCTCGGGAGTGACTCAGGCCCCGGAGGGAACTAGGAAAGAGTAAGCCCAGCTGAGGAGATGAGGAAATGGGGAAGAGGCCTCTCCCACCCCCTTTCCTTCAGTGCAAATACAAGACTGCCCTGTTTCATAGAGGGGTCCTGACTGCACGGTCTCCCTTACATCAGCCAAACGTCCCCCACCTCTATTCCATCCCAGGGACACAGGGTGATGCGGGAAGGGAGGTGCCTGCACCCCCTCCCAGACTCTCCCCTTAAGAGACCAAGGGTCTCTACCAGAACCCTCACCCAACCAACCCTCCAAAATATCCTGCCTGTAGCGGGAGTTCCCCATCAAAGAGCTGGGACGACCTCAGGTATCATCTTATTCAACCCACTTTACAGAGGAGGAAAACTGAGGCACGGAAATGGAGAAGCCACTAGCTGAAGGGTACACAACCTATCAAAGGCAAGGCTTAAACCCAGACTTCCTGACCCTTGGTCTGAAACTCAGTAACATGCCAATGTCACAGACACCTCAGGATGCTCAAGGCACGGCAGCTCGTGCTGATCACTCCTTGGATCCTCAGAGGAGGCTGGGCTGCCAGAGTCCGGGCAAAGTGTATCGTTCCGCCCTCCCCCAACCTCTGCTTCCCCCGAGGCGGTCCCGCTGGGTGCCCACTGGTACTCACAGGCTGCCCGAGTACTGGCTGCCCCCAAGGAAGCCATATTTGTCCGTCTTGCGCAGGGCCAGCCCGTTTATCTCAGAGTCTGAGCCCATGGAGCTCACATCATCCGCCAAGGACTCCAACGTCCCAGACATGAGGCTCACGGAGTCCAAGTAGCTCAGCGTATCCGGGGCCTGCCCTCGAGGCCCAGAGATGCCAGGTCCCAAGCTGGACGTGGAGCCCAGGTCTTGAGAGTTTTCAGCAGGCTCCGGAGCTGGGTCACGGTCACGACAGCTACCGGAGCCTCACAAGTCCCCGAGGGGCCTGTGCCAGGGCCTGAGGGGTCCTCAGGAGCCTGTCCTGCTGATGTTGATGTTGCTGCAGCAGCTCCATGCCCACCTGTCACTTGTCCTGATGCACTCCGTGCAGTCACTCCTGAGACCACTGTGATTCCCGGCTTAGGGGCAAGCGGGGGTTTGGCGGTCAGGGCCCCAGGAGCCGTTCTGGAAGGGGTCCTGGTGGGGGTCCCTGGTCCTGGGGCGGGGGAGGGTCTAGCCTCCTCTGTCTTCGGAGAGTCTGCCCCCTGCGGCCAGAGCCCTCAACGCCTCAGCTCCTGCCACCGCCGCCGGCTCTAGGGGTTCAGGGCCGGAGGGAACTTGCGTCTTCAGGGCTTCGGGTGAGGCCTCCAGGGTCAGCACCACCACTGTGCTGCCCGTGACGGCCGGGGCTGGGGCCGGGGCCGGAGCAGAGGTCTGGGCCGACCCCGGGACCCAGGCGGGCCGCGCCTCCCCCGGGGCCACCAGGGTGACGGGGGCCGAAGTGGCCGTAGTCACTGGAGGTCCCGGAGCCACCACCATGACGGGCCCGGCCGGGAACCCCGGGGCGGCGGCGAGGGAGCCGCGGGGGCGCCGTGACGGCGCGGCGGGGCCACCAGGGGCGCCGGGCCCGTCTCCATGGCCGCGGGCCGCCCCTCACATCCCCCAGCCGGGGAGGCCGCGAAAGGCGCCGCCCCTCAGGCCTCCCGGCGAGGCTAGCTGAGAAAGGGGAGAGGGCGAAGGGGCGCAGGTCTGCCCGCGCCGGGGGCGGGGCGGCCGCAGGGCAAGCAGAGGCGGGGCAGAGGTCGTGGGGCGCTATGCACCGGGGTCTCGCTCGTGCCCTCTCACCCCCCTCGCGCGCTCTCGCCGCCGCCCCCTCCCTCCCTCCCGCTTAGGGCGAGTCGCCGATCTCGCGCCTGCGCACACGCTGCAGAGCCGGCTCCGCGGCCAGCGTCTCGACGTTCCACGCCTGCGCGCGGACTGTCCCATCGCGCTCCTTTTTTCTCCCGCCTCGTCAGAGGATTTGGACGAATAGTGGGAGAGAGGGAACTGGCCTTCTGCCAATCGTTGGAATCGTGGGCGGGGCTGGAGGCGAAAAGGGGCTGGATCATCTGAAAAGAGGAAACGGAGAAGGCGGAGGGTTTTAAGACCAGTCAGAGGGTGAGGAAAGCCAGGAGGTGGTGGAGGGAGGTGGGACGAAGAAAATAACCAATGGAAATGCAAGCGCCTCAACCTCTTGGCCAATGAATATGACTGAAGAGTGAATGACGGCGGAAGGGCGGAGGAAGAGGCAGGGGCTGTACGAGTAAGAGGCGGGGCCTGGAAGCTTTTTGACCAATAGGGACGGTAAAAAGGAAGCCAATGAAAAGGGGGAGTAGGTGGAGGTCAAATTGACAGGCAGGGATCTCTAGTTGGGCGTTGACAGACAGCATCTGCAGTCAATAGAAGGAGCTGAGGACTTCCTTGGGTCTCCCAAAATGGTCAGGAAGGAATGACAGCTGGGGGAGGCGGGGCAAACTAGAGATTAATTCGCCTTCTCAGCCAATGATTGCGTCTTCCACATTACCCACAGGACAGGAAGATAGGTATCTGTCTCAGCCAATGGGAGCATCCAAAGGGCAAAGATGCTGTCAGCAGGCGGTGCCAGCCCAGGGATAGTCAGTGACAACCGGAGACAACCCCTAGAGGAGGGTGACAGCTGGGGACAGCACGGAGAAGGGGGCGGGGGCATAGTGCAGCCCTCAGCCAATGAGTGCCGCGCTGCCCTTCTCGAGTTCTTTCCGGGTCCCTATTTTCCGTTCAATTCCTGAGCCCCCTACTCTGATGATCCTGAACCCCAACACAGATCCAGTGCCCTGACCCAGTACTCTCATCCTTCACTCTGTAATTTTCCAATCCCGGTCCCCAACTAACTCCAACACTCCAGGTCCAGCTGGCAATAGCCTGAACCCCCCAAATCCTATAAGCAACTCATCTCTCTGCTTCACCCATTTCCTGCGGGAATCCCAACCTCCAAGTCCCTCTCCTCAGTTCCCAACTATCTGAGCTCCTCCGCAGAACACAGCTCCAATTCCTCAGACCTTATCCCTCTCAGTCCGCCCCCCACCCCATTACTTTTAGTGGAGATCTCAAACCCCAAATCCACGAATCCTCAATACCATGAATTCCCCGTGTGTGTTACTATTCTTTTGGGGATTCAAGACCCCAGTCCCATCAACCCCTGTCCCCTCATTGCCACATCCCTCTGTGCTCTTAATTTTACACTGAGAACCCCGACCTCAATCTCATGAGTGCTCCAGCTCGTCTTTAGATCACAAGCGTAAAGACCTGACATTATGAGCTCCAACTTTCCAGCTTCTTTTTTTTTTTTTTTTTTTTTGAGACAGTCTCACCGTCACCCAGGCTGGAGTGCAGTGGCGCGATCTTAGCTCACTGCAACCTCCCACTCCTGGGTTCAAGCGATTCTCCTGCCTCAGCTTCCTAGTGGCTGGTATTGCAGGCATGCACCACCACGTCCAGCTAATTTTTGTATTTTTAGTAGAGACGGGGTTTTACCATGTTGGCCAGGATGGTCTCGACCTCCTGACCTCCTGATCCGCCTGCCTCGGCCTCCCAAAGTGCTGGGATTACAGGCATGAGCCACCGCGCCTGGCCCAACTTTCCAACTTCTAAAACATCCTCTCCTCTCTCTGACCTCCATAGTCCAATTTCCATATAGCATCCACCATCCTGGAATTCCAGTGAGACCTAGCTCCCAACTACCCAGCCCCTCCTTGATTTCTGAGTTCTCTAAGGTCCCTCACTCCCAACTCAGCCCCAAGTCCTGTCAATTCCCATTCAGTGTCTCATCTCCTTCTCACCTTCCTCATCTTCCATTTGACCCAAGCTTCCTGAACACTCCTCCCATTCCCCTTTTTGGAGTCTTCCTCCTCTCCCAGAACCCAGTAATAAGTGAACTCCCCCCCTGCCTGGACCCCCATGGTAACCCTATAAGGCGAGGCAGCTGCCATCTGAGGTAGGGAGGGGCTGGTGTGGGAGGCTAAGGCCAGCTGCTAAGTTTAGGGTGGCTCCTTCTCTTCTTAGAGACAACAGGTGGCTGGGTCTCAGTGCCCAGAAAAGAAAATGTCTTAGAGGCATTGGCATGGGACTGGGGGAGGGCAAAGGAGGGAGGCATCTTCCTCAGGACATCAGGTCATAGAGGGAGCAGGAGGAGAAGGAGATGGTTGTCCTTGCCAACCTGGGGCTTCCTCAGCCACTATTTTCCCAGACTTCTGCTGCATGGAAAGGACTGGGTTACTGAGGGAAAAGAGAGGGTACATCAAAGTCACACAATCAGCCAAGCTGGCTCTTGGCCAAAATGAAGCAAGCTGCCACTGGCCATCAAGCAACCTCACAGAAGGTGGTCAGCTGGCTGTCCAATTAGGGTCTTTGCCTCCCTCCTGAGTTCCAGCCTCCACACCAGTACCCAGAGAAAAGATTCTAGACTCATACTAGACCATGTCCTTCTTGTGCATGAAACCTTTCCAAGGTTCCCCAGGGTCTCCGCCCTGTGCCTGGCCTTCAAGGGCCCTCAGGGGCTGGTCCCCAGTCCCATCGCAATTCTGGCAACCTGAACACCTCTGATCTTCCACTGTCCAGGCCTCTGCCTAGACCATGCCCTCTATTGAGCACACCTGCTCCTCCACCTGCACCTGACTCCCTGGCCCTCATTAAGCCACTCCCATACTCCTAGACAGGGCCGCCATGCCCTCCACTTCTGGGCTCCTGACCAGCTGGTGTGTCCATTTCTGCATTCATTCCTATCTCTATGGCTAGACTGTAAGTTCCACCAAGGCAGGGATAATTATTAGTTATAATGCAAGTTCTGAGGGATGGGAACTACATCTCCCTTTTACAGAAGGGAAACCAGGTTTTGTGGTCTCAGCACAAAACCTGAGACCACAGAGCATCTCTCCTCAAAAAATCCCCCTCTCGGCCAGGCATGGTGGCTTACACCTGTAATCGCAGCACTTTGGGAGGCCGAGGTGGGTGGATCACCTGAGGTCTGGAGTTCAAGACCAGCCTGGCCAACATGGTGAAACTTTGTCTGTACTAAAAATACAAAAAATTAGCCGGGTGTGGTGGCATGTGCCTGTAATCCCAGCTACTTGGGAGTCTGAGACAGAAGAATCACTTGAACCCGGGAGGCGGAGGTTGCAGTGGGCCGAGATCACGCCACTGCACTCCAGCCTGGGCGATGAGCAAGACTGCATCTCAAAAAGAAAAAAAAAAAGTCCCCTGTCTTTGAAGGGAGGTAGCTGATCCCTCAGCTTCCACATATGGCTCTTTCCCACCACCTCCACATTTACATACACTTGACTATGAAGTCCACCATGTGGAGGTGGAGGGATTGTGTCTGCCAAAGTGCACCCCACAAAGCCTGGCCTAGCACGTGGCACACTGTGTGAATACAATACATGTTTACTGGGTTTATTTTATTAATTTGAAATAGAGGACCAGGCGCAGTGGCTCATGCCTGTAATCCCAGCACTTTGGGAGGCTGAGGTGGGCAGATCACCAGAGGTCAGGAGTTCGAGACCAGCCTGGGCAACATGGTGAAACCCCATTTCTACCAAAAATACAAAATTAGCTCCGTGTGGTGGCACATGCCTGTGATCCCAGCTACTCTGGAGACTGAGGCAGGAGAATCGCTTGAACCCAGGAGGCAGAGGTTGTGGTGAGCCGAGATCGCGCCATTGCACTCCAGCCTGGGCAACAAGAGTGAAACTCCGTCTCAAATAAATAAATAAATAAAATAGAGACAGGGGAACAGGCATGGTGGCTCACGCCTGTAATCCCAGCACTTTGGGAGGCCAAAGTGGGTGAATCATGAGGTCAGAAGATCGAGACCACCCCAGTCAACACAGTGAAACCTGGTCTCTACTAAAAATACAAAAAAAATTGGCCGAGCATGATGGTGCACACCTGTAATCCCAGCTACTTGGGAGGCTGAGGCAAGAGAATGTTTGAACCTGGGAGGCAAAGGTTGCAGTGAGCTGAGATCGCACCACTGCACTCCAGCCTGGGTGACAGAGCGAGACTATTTCTCAAAAAAAAAAAAAAAGAAAAAAATATAGAGACAGGGGTCTCACTATGCTGGCCAGGCTCGTCCTGAACTTCTGGCCTCAAGCAATCCTCTCGCCTCAGCCTCCCAAAGTGGTGGAATTACAGGTGTGAACCACTGCACCCGGAAGTTTACTGGGTTTAAATCTGAGCCCCCCCCCCCCGGCCCCACACAGGAGTATAGGATCTGGTTCATTTCTCTCCCAGAACACTGCCTTGGGTTGGGTCCACCCTAAACTCTGGCACATTCCAGCCCCTCTTTGGGGAGAAAGAATATCCCTTCTTGCCCAGGCCCTAGTGAAGTATGCATCCCAAGACCTGCTTCCCCCGCCCCCGCTCCCCCTGGGCTCCAGCTGTTGCAGGCCCTCCAAGAAAGGAGAGGGCCTGAGCTGGGCTATTTTGGTATCTGGGGTGGGCACCCACAGGGCTAAGGTTACCTTGGTATGTTAAGGGCTCCCTGGGGCAGGACTATATAACCCCAGAGGGACTGCCCCATGCTGACTCCCCCACTTCTTTCCCGCCGGAGCCGCTGCCTTGCCCCCCCGGAGACTGAAGACATGGTGAGTGAGAATCCTACAAACCCTGCCCAAATCCCGTAGACCTCAGGGCAGCCTCACCCTTTGAAAGAAAGTAGCCGGTTCCCACTCCAACAAAAAGTTAAAAGGAGGCTCATCTCTTTCTCGGCATCACTGATGGAAAGTAGAATGTGTAATAGCCTAAAGGATCCGATCAATGATAATCCACCCAGACATTTGACTCACAGGGGCCCAGTCCCTTTCAAAATCTGTTCCATTGTCTCTGCACTCCATCATCCTAAAGCCCTCTGGCACCACGCAGGCAATAACTCCTATCCCATTTTACAAATGAGAAAGTAGAACTTCAGGCCAGGTGCTGTGGCTCATGCCTGTAATACCAGCACTTTGGGAGGCCGACGTGGGCAGATCATTTGAAGCCAGGAGTTCAAGACCAGCCTGGCCAACATGGCAAAACCCCGTCTCTACTAAAAATATAAAAATTAGCCAGGTGTGGTGATGCATGCCTGTAATCCCAGCTACTCTAGAGGCTGAGGCATTAGAATTGCTTGAACCCGGGAGGCAGAGGTTGCAATGAGCTGAGATCGAAGCACTGCACTCCAGCCTGGGCGACAGAGCGAGACTCTCAAAAAAAAAAAAAAAAACAAAAAAAAGACGAGAAAGGAAAGAAAGAGAGAGAGAAGAGAGAGAGGGAGGGAGGGAGAGAAAGAGAGAAAGAGAAAGAAAGAAAAGAGAAGAAATAAAGAAAGAAAGAAAGAAAAGAGGGGAAAGGAAAGGAAAAGAAAAGAAAAAAGAAAGTAGAGGCTCAAACAGGGCAAATAAGTGGTTGGGGTCACACAGCAAGTCTGGGGCTCAGAGGAACCTGGCTCAGGCCATGAGAAGAGAAGGAAGCTTCCATTCATTGTAGGGGATGAAGAGATAGAGGCCCAGGAGCCACAGATGGGAATTTGGGGAATGCAATCAAAGCAAGTCCCCTCAGCAAAGAGGTCCCAAGGAAGGGGAGACTCAGGTCAAAGAGTTGCTTTAGGAACCGGGACTCAAATAATTCTCAATCTAATCCACTGCCCCCAGAGAGGTGGAGGGACTGGTCCATGGGCCGCTTTGTTCAACCCTCACCCTCCAGGCACCCAAGAAAGCCAAGAGAAGGGCAGTAGAGGGCGGAGCCTCCAGTGCTTCTCCATGTTTGACCAGACTCAGATCCAGGAGTTCAAGGAGGTGAGGAGACAGGGGAAACTGAAAAGCTGACCAAATGCAGCCCTCTCCCCTGGCCCTCTCCCCTGGAATGTGCACCTGTTCGAAGGAGGGGAAAGGTTTACAATCCTCTTCCTCCCCCTCCCTGCTTGGGGTAGAGGAGGACAGCTGGCTGGGAGCCAGCATCTGATCCGCCTGGGGGTAGGGATGCTGAGGTTGGGCCGTGGGGGACCTAACCCTTCCCATCCCGGCCCTGCCCAGGCCTTCACCGTGATTGACCAGAACCGTGATGGCATTATCGACAAGGAGGACCTTCGGGACACCTTCGCGGCCATGGGTGAGCCCCCTACCCCCCAGGTGGGAATATTCAAGGCTGCAGAGTCCAGGAAATTCAGTGGCCTTGGGTTCCGGCCCTGTCAGCTCCACCTTGGGCCTCACTATCCAGCTGAAAAAAATTGATGGGATCATCTGAATTAGTGGGAAGCGCAGCCCCAGCCTCAGAAGCCCACTCCAGCCTATGCTTCTCCCACCAGGCCGCCTCAATGTGAAGAATGAGGAGTTAGATGCCATGATGAAGGAAGCCAGCGGTCCCATCAACTTCACCGTCTTCCTGACCATGTTCGGCGAGAAGCTCAAGGGTGAGTGGAGTGTTCTGTGTCTAAGGCCCCAGCTGCCTTTTCCCCAGACCCTTCAGGGACACATCAGTTTCATGTGCCCTCTGACCCCCACAGGTGCTGACCCTGAGGATGTGATCACTGGAGCCTTCAAGGTCCTGGACCCTGAGGGAAAAGGCACCATCAAGAAGAAGTTGTAAGCATTGGTCCCCCAACCCTTCCCCTCCTCCCCCCACTCCACCAGCTGCTCCCACACTGAAAGCCTCCTTTAAATTCCTACCAAGGCTGGGCGCTGTGGCTCAGTATTTTGGAAGGCAGAGGCAGGAGGATTGGCTTACATAATCTCAGCGTTTTGGAAGGCAGAGGCAGGAGGACTGGCTTGAGGCCAGGAGTTTGAGACCAGCCTGGGCAACATAGCATGACCCTGTATCTAAAAAATTAATTAAAAAAATTCGCGGGCTGGCCAGGCGCAGTGACTCGTGCCTGTAATCCCAGCACTTTGGGAGGCCAAGGCAGGCGGATCACGTGAGGTCAGGAGTTCAAGACCAGCGTGGCCAACATGGTGAAACCTCGTCTCTATTAAAAATATAAAAATTAGCTGGGCATGGTGCCAGGTGCCTGTAGTCCCAGCTACTCCAGAGGCTGAGACATGAGAAATGCTTGAACCCTGGAGGCAGAGGTTGCAGTGAGCCGAAATCAAGTCACTGCCCTCTAGTCTGGGAGACAATAGTGAAACTCTGTATTAAAAAAAATCGCGAGCGTGGTGGCAAACACCTGTAGTCCCAGCTACTCTGGAGGCTGAAGCAGTTAGATCCCTTGAGCCCAGGAGTTCCAGGTTGCAGTGAGCTATGATCAAACCACTGCACTCCAGCCTGGGCGACAGGGCAAGACCCTGTCTCAAAACAAACAAAAAAACAAAAATTCCTACGAAGGGTTAGGCACTGTCAGAGGTAACGGAGTAGTTAGGATTGTGGTAAGGGGGCGGTAAGATTGCTTTTCCACAGCAAATGTGGGCGGAGAGGACAAAAGCGAGCCTTTGGGAGGCCAATGAAGGAAGTAGAGTGACCGGGTTTTGGGGAGGCTGGGGCTGGCAACGGGGGATAAGGTGCGAGGGCGTGGAAAGGAACCAGGAACCGAATCGCAACTCCCCGTGTGTCACCTCTCTCCAGCCTGGAGGAGCTGCTGACCACGCAGTGTGACCGCTTCTCCCAGGAGGAGGTGAGTAGGGGCGGGTCGGGCTGGAGAAGTGAAAGAGCAGGGGCCGGGGAGCCTAAAGGCCGCTGCGAGACGAGACGCCCCTGCGTCTTTCCGCAGATCAAGAACATGTGGGGCGGCCTTCCCGCCCGACGTGGGCGGCAACGTTGACTACAAGAACATCTGCTACGTCATCACGCACGGCGACGCCAAGGACCAGGAGTAGGGGCCCCGCGGGCCTCCCTGGCCGACGCTTCCGGCCGGCCCGACCCCCATCCGGCTCCCAATAAAATTCAACTGGTCTTTCTTTCTTATCGGCAGCGCCTTCAGTGTGTTTGCGCGAGGGCCTCAGGTGGGAGGCTGGGCCCTGACGCGGCCCACCCCTAAGGGAGCAGCCCACAAATGGAGGGATGCAGCCTGGAGGCCTGCGGGGCGGCCCTACAATCTACGGCTGCCGCCTGTTTCCGCAAGGAAGGAGAAGTCTCGCGTGGCCGCGGGAAGCTCAGTTTTTATTGAAGACAGAGCCTGGGAGAAGAGGGGAGACCCTGGAAGACAGTGTGGCAGTCCGGGACTGGGTCGCAGGATCTGGCCGGGAAGTGGGCGGGGTCTGGATGGGCGGGGCGGGGCGGGGCTTCTGACCCGGGCTGGGAGAACCTCCCCCGAGCCAGCGCGCGGGCGGCACCCGTGGGGTCCGGGATTAGGCGCTGGGCAGTGTGGGGCGCGGGGATTGGACAAGAGGCCGACTGAAGGCGGAACCGAGGTAAGGCCGGGCGGGGCGTGGCCTCAGAGGGCGTCTGACTGCTCGCCCTGGGCTTGGCTCTGCTGCATCTGGGCCTGCATCTTCTCCAGCATCTCTTGCATGCGGCGCAGCTGTGCGGGGCAAGATTGCAGGCGGTGACCCGGCGAGGCCAGAGAGGGACCTGGGGCCTCAGTCGGGGGAAGCGAGGTGCGTGCTCACCTCTTCGCTCTTCTCGCGGATCAGCTTCTCGGTGTCCGCCAGAGGCATCATGGGCAGCGGAATCTCCGTGGCGCTCTGGCGGGAAAGCTTACTGCGGGGCAGTGGGAAGGGGACAGGAATCAGGAGCCGGGCCTGAGGTTGTGAGTGAGACCCAGGAGGCAGGGACTGGGGTGAGGTTGGGGTCTAGGAGGTGGAGCCAGGTCCCTAGGTTAAGGCCGAAGGCAAAGTGGGTGGAGAGTGAGAGGTCTAAGTGGTGAAGGCGGGGTCACGGGTGGTGAGGACGGGGTCATGAGTGAGGCAGGACCTTGTTCCGAGACTGTCGGCCCCGGCAATCACCTGCGGCTGGCTCGATCGCCAGCCCCAGGCCGGGCCAGGCTCTGTAGGCAGCGGGCCCGGTAGCCCTCGTAAAGCAGATCGTGCGTCACCTCTTTCAGGTCCTGCAGGTGTGTCTGTACCAGCATTCTTCGCAGGTTCAGGAAATCGCAGTGATGTGGGTTCTCCACTGGGAGGTTGGAGGGGGGAAGGGGGCGGCGGAGCAGCGAACATCAGGGAGTTTCAAGTCCAACCCACCCCGCAGGGGTCGGGTCTACAGGGAAGTCCTGCTGCCACTCTATCGGAGGGCCTGCAACCTGCAGCCCAATGACCCCCCCTTTCCTCCTAGGATCCGCTGAGATCCTAGGACACCCTCTTTCCTCCTTGGATCCACCCCAATCTCACATGTTGAGTGCGGCTCACCCAGAAGCCCCGAGCTCCCTCCTGCCACAGGACCCCTGCTTGTCCTCACTCACCCTCCCACGGCCCCCCCAAGAGTATCGGCGTCCCCCTCACTGGTCGGTTCCCATCATCCCTCACCACCTCGCAGGAACCCACAACTGCAAAAGGGATGCTTTCCTGGAGGGCAGGGGGCAGTGGTCACTGCTGGCCCGAATGGCAGAAACTCTCTTTCCCAGCTTCAACCTCCACACCCGCCTCCTCTGCTTCTCACTCCTTCTTCTTTTTTTTTTTTACTTTTTCTTTTTCTTTTTTTTTTTTTTTGAGACAGGGTCTTGATCCATTGCCCAGGCTGGAGTGTTCAAGTGATTCTCCTGCCTCAGCCTCCCGAGTAGCTGGAATTATAGGCGCCCACCATTATGCCTCGATAATATCTGTATTTTTAGTAGAGGCAGGGGTCTCAACATGTTGCCCAGGCTGGTCTAGAACTCCTGACCTCAGGGGATCCACCCGCCTCGGCCTCCAAACTGCCGGGATTACAGGCATGAGCCACCACGCCCCACACCCCCTTCCTTCCTGTCTCCCATACCTTCATCTCCGCATCCTGCTTCTTGAAGTCTTCATCTTCGTCAGAGTCACATTCAGGGGAACTGGTAGATGTGGATCTCCCTCCCTCCTTCAGCTGATCTCGGATCTCGAGAAACATACAGAGACAGTGTGAAACAGGCCACAATGACAAACATTGCACGGCCAGAGACAGTGAGACAGAGATAATGGGTGGTCAGAGATAGAGAGAAAGACATGAAAGACACAGATGGGGAGAGGTGGACATACAGGAAGACCAAAATAAAAACCTCAGAGACAGATGGTGAGAAAGAAGATTCTAAGATGGGGCAGACATTAAGAGATCAGGAGAAGCCAGGGAAATATAGCTAGATCCCATCTCTTAAAAAAAAAAAATGTATGTTTTTTGAAACAAGGTTTCACTCTGTCATGCAGGCTGGAGTGCAGTGGCTCCATCTTGGTTCATTGCAGCCTCAATCTCCCAGGCTCAAGTGATCCTCCCATCTCAGCCTCCTGAGTAGCTGGGACTACAGGTACACATCACCACACCTGACTAATTTTTGTACTTTTTGTAGAAATGGGGTCTTGCCATGTTGCCCAGGCTGATCTTGAACTCTTCAGCTCAAGCAATCCTCCAACCTCAGCCTCCCAAAGTGCTGAGATTACAGGTGTGTGCCACCATGCCCAGCCCAAAAATATTTTTTAAGTTAGCCAGGCATGGTGGCGCACATCTGTAGTCCCTGCTACTCAAGAGGCTGAGGCAGGAGGATCACTTGAGCCTACAAGTTTGAGGCTGCAGCGAGCTACGATCTTGCCACCATACTCCAGCCTGGGCCACAGAGTGAGACTCTATCTCCAAAAAACAAATGAAAAAGAGAGAGGCCAAGAGAGACATAAGCAGAAACAGGAAAGGGTGCTGAAGACACAAAGTAGGGGCCAGAGGGAAGTCACCATGTCCTCATGTCTATGCTCCTGCCCTCAAATAGGCCTTAGCCAAGCATCTAGCCCAGAGGCTGCGTATCTAGCCTATTTTGAGCCTTCAGAGACATGGCTACGCTGGCACCTTACCACCCGCCTTCCTCAGAAGCTTCTACAGTCTAGCCTGACACACCATGCTCCAAAAAGGCCACTCCAAGATCAAAGACGTCTAAGCTGAAATCATGTTATGTTTGGTGGTGACTTTTGGCCTCACTTGGGGTTAAAGGTCAGAGGTCATTACTCACACCTTCTGCTTGAGGGCCTGGGTTTCCTGGGGCAGCAGGGCATCCGCTTTGCCAATGACTGGGATGATGTTGACTTTCTCGTGTACTGCCCGGAGGAAGGCCACGTCTAGGGGCCGGAGCCTGCACCCAGGGATTGGTCAGTGCCCAGCCTCAGGGCACAAAGACCCCCCCAGCCCCAAGCCCTCCCTAAATGCCCCAACCCCCAGGATTCCCCCACCAGACCCCCGGCCGAAGGGTGAGATGAAGTAGAGGCAGCAGTGCACTCTGGGAGTCCTGGATGTTCTTCCTGTTCAGGCCACTCTCATCCCTAAGGTACTGCTCAAATTGCTCCTCGATGAATTTCACCACAGGAAGCCAGCTGGGTGTGGGGAGAGGATATGAAGTCAGAGATCAAAGGCCAGAGGGCAGGGGGTGAGGCTAGCCAGGACTGTGAGAGTAAAACATTTCTTTGGCTTCATCCAAAGACATTAAGGGGAACTGGTGAGGCCTATGTGAGTCCTCAAGAAGCACAGGGACCCAGTGGCCCTCCAAAACAGATAACACCTTTTGGGGGTAGGGAACCAGCACAAACCAGCCCTATAACTCACCCCTTGGTCTCCAGGGAGTCACCACTGTCAAAGGCTGAGCCTCTGTCCCCTCCCCTCCTCACCAGTCAGAGCAGTCCACCGAGTCCCCAAAGCCAGGCGTGTCCACCAGGGTCAGCTTCACCTTCACACCCCTCTCCTCGATCTCCACACCCCGGCGCTCAATGGTCAGAGTCTGTGACAAGCGAGCTTTGGGATGGGAGAGAGGTCAGGGATCCAGGGAGGCTCTGAGGGCAGGATTAATTTCCTTTGTCAATATCACAGCTGCCTGCGCCCATTTTCCCGAGGAGGAAGGTCTCAGAAAAAAAGTCAGCTACCCGAGTCCGCAGATGAAAAAGACTAAGATGTAACCCAGGGACAGGGGATGGGGACGGGGGCTACTGCCTGGAGAGGGTGGTGAGGGTCTTACCACTGGCATCTGGCACCTGGCGATCCTCATAGAGGTTGGTGAGGAACAGGCTGTTGATGAGGGTGGATTTCCCCTAGGCCTGACTCCCCCTGTGGACAGAACAGGCCCAATTGGTCAGGGGAGAGGACAAGCAGGGTCTCCTAAGGACATCCCCCTCCACAGTTCCCTCTCCAAAACTCCCAGACCTGCCACCATGAGTGTGAAGTCAAACCCCTTCTTGACAGACTTGCGGTGCAGCTGGTTGGGGAGGGCAGCAAAACCCACGTACTCCTTGTCCTGTGGATGGGGGTGGACAATATGAAGCTGTTGGCAATGGCAGGAAGGGTCCCCCAGGATCACTTGAGCTTTTGGGCTAGGAAGAGTCAGCAGGGTCTATGACCCTGGGCATAGGAGGTTGGGGGCCAAGATGCCCAGGTTTCTGGGCTTAAGGACTCACCATGGCTCCGCCAGCCGTCACTGCACCTGCCGTCTCGCCTCACTTCCTCTGGTGGGGCAGGAAGTTGACTGTGGCTAACAAAGGGGCGGGCAGAAGAGGCAGCTGAGATGCTCAAGCTGGCCCAGTCCCAGAGAGGTGGGGAAGGCCAAGGCCAAGAAACCTGGGGTTACCACCTCCTGGACCCCTTGGGCCATCACCCCTCCATGCACCTTCAACCCCTCCATTCTTCACACATCTGGATTCCAAGTCCCACTGCAGCCGCATCACTGCGGTGAGACATGGGGTATGTGCAGAGAGGAAGAAGGCAGACTGCCTTTGTTAGCAGGTGAGATGAAGGTTTTTTTTTTTTTTTTTTGAGACGGAGTCTCACTCTGTTGCCCAGGCTGGAGTGCAGTAGTGTGATCTTGGCTCACTGCAACCTCTACCTCCCGGGTTCAAGTGCTTCTCCTGCCTCAGCCTCCTGAGTAGCTGGGATTACAGGTACTCACCACCACATACGGCGAATTGTTGTGTTTTTAGTAGAGACGGGGTTTTGCCATGTTGGCCAGGCTGGTCTCAAACTCCTGACCTCAAGTGATCTGCCCACCTCAGCCTCCCAAAGGGCTGGGATTACAGGCCTGAGCCACTGTGCCCAGTGAGGATGAAGGTTTGGATGAGCTGGTTAAAAAGCAGTTCTCAGGCTGGGCAAGGTGGCTCACACCTGTAATCTCAGCACTTCAGGAGGCAGAGGTGGGAGGATTGCTTGAGCCAAGGAGCTCAGACCAGCCTGGGCAACAGAGGGACATGCCCCCAACCATCTCTACAAAAAATAAAAAAAAATTAGCCAGGCATGCCGGGCGTGGTGGCTCACGCCTGTAATCCCAGAATTTTGGGAGGCCAAGGTGGGTGGATAACTTGAGGTCGAGAGTTCAGGAGTTCAAGACAGCCTGATCAACATGGAGAAACCCCATCTCTACTGAAAATACAAAATCAGCTGGATGTGGTGGCACATGCCTATAATCCCAGCTACTCTGGAGACAGAGGCAGGAAAATCCCTTGAACCCAGGAGGCAGAGGTTGTGGTGAGCCGAGATCGCACCATTGCACTCCAGCCTGGGCAACAAGAGTGAAACTCCATCTCAAAAGAAAAAAAAAAAAATTAGCCAGGTATGATGGTGCAATCCTGTAGTCCCAGCTACTCGGGAGGCTGAGGTGGGAGGATTGCATGACCCCAGGAGATCAAGGCTGCAGTGGGCTGTGATCGCACCACTACACTTCAGTCTGGGCAACACAGCAAGACCCTATTTCAAAAAAAGAAAAAGTTCTCATGGTTTAAGTGGACCAGAAGCCATGATGAGATTGGGGGTGGGTGAGGCCATCCATTTTCCAGCTCAGGGAATGGATTCATCAGAGGACTCTACCACGTCTTTGGACACTGCTGGAGAGATTTTCCTTCAGAATCCTGGCCAAGGAACTCCTCTGCTCAGAATCCTTCAGGGACGCCCCAATGACTGAGTCAAGTCTGAATTCTGGCCTGACCGCCGAAGCCTCCTCAGCTGGCCTCATCAACCCATCTCTCATTCATCCAAACATCCTCGGCTGTCTACTCACATTGAGCTTTTCCTTTTTCCAAATGAGGTGAACTCTTACTCATCCTTCACGTTTTTTGTTCAAAGGGCTCTGCCTCTATGCAATCTCCCCACCTACCCTAGGCAGGGTCATTGTCCCTTAAATCCCCTGCGCCTGGCTGGGTGCAGTGGCTCATTCTTGAAATCCCAACACTTTTGGAGACTGAGGCGGGTGGATCACTTGAGGCCAGGAGTTCAAGACCAGCCTGACCAACATGGGAAGACCCTGTCTCTACTAAAAATACAAAAATTAGCCAGGCATGGTGGCGCATGCCTGTAATCTTAGCTACTTGAGAGTCTGAGGCAGGAGAATTGCTTGAACCCAGGAGGCGGAGGTTGCAGTGAGCTGAGATTGTGCCATTGCACTCTAGCCTGGGCAACAGAGCAAGACCCTGTCTCAGATAAACAAATCTACCTCAGACCAGGTGCAGTGGCTCACGCCTATAATCCCAGCACTTTGGGAGGCCGAGGCGGGTGGATCACTGGAGATCCGGAGTTTAAGAACAGCATGGCCAACATGGTGAAACCCCGTCTCTACTAAAAATACAAAAATCAGCCAGGTGCAGTGGCGTGCCTGTAATCCCAGCTACTTGGGAGACTGAGGCAGGAGAATTGCTTAAACCTGGGAAGTGGAAGTTGCAGTGAGACAAAATTGTGCCACTGCACTCCAGCCTGGGCCACAGAGTGAGACTCCATCTCAAAAAAAAAATTTTTTTTAATCTACCTCATAGGGACCGGGTGCAGTGGCTGAGGCCTGTAATCCCAGCACTTTGGGAGGCCGAGGAGGGTGGATCACGAGGTCAGGAGTTCAAGACCAGCCTGGCCAAGATAGTGAAACCCTGTCTCTATTAAAAAAAAAAAATCTACCTCTATATGGGTTAATGTACATAAAGCTCTTAGTACAGCACCTAGCATAGGAGATGAGCTCATACAAAATGCTACTTAATACCATCACATGACCTGAGGAGCGTGGTGATGCCATAGCTCAGATCTAAGGACTGCTAAGAATCTGGACACAGTGAATCAAGTGACCCTCTCAGGAGAGAGACAGCCACAAGCAAGTGTAACACACAGCACTTGTGCTAAAAGTGCAGGGAGCAGACTACTTAGACATGAGCAAAGGGGGCTGGGCACGGTGGCTCATGCCTGTAATCGCAGCACTTTGGGAGGCTGAGGCAGGCAGATCACCTGAGGTCAGGAGTCCAAGACTAGCCTGGCCAAGATGATGAAACCCCATCTATATTAAATATGCAAAAATTAGTTGGGTGTGGTGGCATGTACCTGTAATCCCAGCTACTTGGGAGGCTGAGGCAGGAGAATCCCTTGAACCCAGGAGGCAGAGGTTGCAGTGAACAGAGATCTTGCCATTGCACTCCAACCTAGGCAACAAGACTTAAACTCCGTCTCAAAACAAAAAATGCAGGACGAAGTAGCTCATACCTACAATCCCAGCATTTTGGGAGGCTGAGGCGTGCAGATCACCTGAGGTCAGGAGTTCAGGACAAGCCTGGCCAACGTGGTGAAACCCCGTCTCTACTAAAAATACAAAAAAATAGCCTGGCATGGTGGCACGTGCCTGTGGTCCCAGCTACTCAGGAGGCTGAGGCGGAAGAATCGCTTGAACCCAGGAGGCGGAGGTTGCAGTGAGCCGAGATTGTGCCACTGCACTCCAGCCTGGCGACAGAGCAAGATTCTGTCTCAAAAAATAAAAATAAAAAATAAAAATGCTAAAAATTAGCTGGGTGTGGTAGCAGTCCTCTGTAATCTCAACTACTCGGGAGGCTGAGATAAGAGAATCCCTTTAACCCTGGAGGCGGAGGTTGTAGTGAGCTGAGATTGCACCATCGCACTCCAGCCTGGGCAACAAGAGCGAAACTCCATCTCAAAAACAAAAGAAAGAGAAAGAAAAAGAAAGAAATAAGCAAAGGGAGGCCGGGTGAGGTGGCTCCCACCTGTAATCCCAGCACTTTGGGAGGCCGGGGTGGGCAGATCACTTGAGGTCAGGAGTTCGAGACCAGCCTGGCTAACATGGCGAAACCCCATCTCTACTAAAAATACAAAAATTAGCTGGGTGTGGTGGGACATGCCTGTAATCCCAAGTACTCTGGAGGCTGAGGCAGGAGAATTGCTTGAATTCAGGGGGCAGAAGTTGCAGTGAGCTGAGATTGTGCTACTGCACTTCAGCCTAGGTAACAGAGTAAAACTCCATCTCAAAAATAAATAAATAAAATAAAATAAGCAAAGGGCAGGGATCATGGTACCCCTGAGCACTCCACCACTGCCTTCCTCCTGCATCTCTCCCCAGGCTAAGCATCTCTATGGTCTTAGTTAAAATTCTGAACTGCTCTGACCCTCCTCCCCACGAGTGTTTCCAGTGAGTTTCCAAGTCCCGCCTATCCATCAGACAAATTGGTCCTCTTTCTTCACACCCTCCATGTCATTAACCCACTTTGGGTTCAAGACCCTGATCAACTGTTCTCTGAGTTGTTCAAAAGCCTTTGAAAGAATAACATGTTTCAAGAAAAAAAGGCTGGGCATGGTGGCTCACGCCTGCAATCCCAGTGCTGTGGGAGGATTGCTTGAGGCCAGGAGTTCAAGACCAACCTGGTCAACATAGTGAGACCCCATTTCTATAAAAAAATAAAAATAATAATAACATGTAGGCCTGGCAGTGGCTCACATCTGTAATCTCTGCACTTTGGGAGGCCAAGGTGGGAGGATCACTTGAGGCCTGGAGTTTGAGACCAGACTGAGCAACACAGTGAGACTCTGTCTCTACAAAAAAAAAAATTAGCTGGGCGTTGTGACACACACCTGTTGTCCCAGATAGTTGGGAGGCTTAGGCAGGAGGATCACTTGAGCCCAGGAGTTTGAAGCTGCAGTGAGTCATTATGGCATCACTGCACTTTAGCATGGGTGACACAGCGAGATCCTGTCTAAAAAAGAAATAAATAATTTATCTATTTATTATACAACCAACACATGCCCTCATAGAAAAATTATAAAATGTGGCTGGGGCAGTGGCTCACAACTGTAATCCCAGCAGATCACGTGAACCAGTGGATCACGAGGTCAGGAGTTCGAGACCAGCCTGACCAACATGGTGAAACCCAGTCTCTACCAAAAATACAAAAATTAGCTGGGCATCGCAGCACGTGCCTGTAATCCCAGTTACTCAGGAGGCTGAGGTAGCGGGAGGCAGAGGTTGCAGTGAGCAGAGATCGTGCCTTTTGCACTCCAGCCTGGGCAACAAGAGTAAAACTCCATCTCAAAAAACCCAAAAACAGAACTATTCTCTATTTTCCTCTCTGAGAATAGGTCATAATCCATAGTCATCTTTGGATCTAAAGCTTCTAGCACACATTAGGTTTTCTTTTTTTTCTTTTCTTTTTGTTTTTTTTTTTGAGACACAATTTCGTTCTGTTGCCCGGGCTGGAGTGCAGTACTGTGATCCTGGCTCACTGCAACCTCTGGCTCCTGTGTTAAAGAGATTCTCTGCCTCAGCCTCCTGAGTAGCTGGGATTACAGGTGCGTGCCACCACACCTAGCTAATTTTTATATTTTTTAGTAGAGATGGGTTTTTGCCATGTTGGCCAGGCTAGTCTCGAACTCCTGACCTCAGGTGATCTGCCCACCTCAGCCTCCCAAAGTGCTGGGATTACAGGCGTGAGCCATTGAGCCTGGCCTTAGGTTTTCTTTTCTTTCTTTCTTTCTTTTTTCTTTTTTTTTTTTTTTTTGATAGGATCTCGCTCTGTCACCCAGGCTGGAGTGCAGTGGCATGATCTCAGCTCCCCGGCAACTTTTACCTCCCGGGCTCAAGCGATCCTGTCACCTCAGCCTCCCCAGTAGCTGCGACTACAGGTGTGAGCCACCACTCCCAGCTAACTTTTCTATATCTTTTGTGGAGATGGGGTTCCACCATGTTGGCCAAGCTGGTCTCAAACTCCTAGACTCAAGAGACCTGCCCACCTCACCCTCCCAAAGTGTTGGGATTACAGGCGTCAGCCACCATGCCTGGCCCATATTAGGCTTTCAATTAGTGTGGCCCACTGTTCATTTCATTCCCTCTGCCTGGAGTTGTTCATCCAGCCCCCTCTCCAGGCAGACTCTGAACTTAACTAAAATGAAACCAATTAGAGTAATAGCTGATATTTTTTTGCTAAGTGCTTTACACATATTCATCCTCAACCATTCAAATTAGCTGTTATCATCCCTATTTTACAGTTTGGGAAACAGAAGCTTAAGTAACTTTCCTAAAGTTAAATAGCAGTTGAGTGACAAGGCCAAGAACCAAACTGCATGAATGGTTTTATAAAGACGGTATCTGCAGCCACTGAACTCTACAGAAGGTATCTCTCTCTGCACAACACTTCTGTAACATACAGTCAATATAGAACCTGTCACACCATCTGTACAACTCCATATCCTATTGGGCCAAGAGCTCCCCTGAGGAGTTTCTTTGTATTTCCAGGGCCCAGGACGGTGTCTAGATATTAGCTAGTGATCAGTAGGTGTTGATTTGTGGTCCCTGTTTCTGTCAGTGTTAACATCCATGCATGCCAGGCACACAGAGACTTATTTCTACAAAGTAGAACCCTTCCTGTTTTCCCATACTATCTTGAATTAGTCCATATAACTTTTTTTTTTTGAGACGAAGTCTCTGTCACCCAGGCTGCAGGGCAGTGGCACGATTTCGGCTCTTTGCAACCTCCATCTCCCGGGTTTAAGCGATTTTCCTGCCTCAGCCTCCTGAGTAGCTGGGATTATAGGCCCGTGCCACCACACCCGGCTAATTTTTGTATTTTTAGTCAAGATAGGGTTTTGCCATGTTGGCCAGGCTGGTCTCAAACTCCTGACCTCAGGTGATTTGCCTGCCTCAGCCTCCCAAAGTGCTGAGATTACAGACATCAGCCACTGCACCTGGCTGGGCCCAGTGGCTCTTTAATACCCTTAACAGTCTCTCTCTCTCTTTTTTTTAATACCCTTAACAGTCTCTTTTTTTTTTAGATGGGGTCTCACTCTATTGCCCAGGCTGGAGTGCAGTATCAAGAACGTGGTTCACTGCAGCCTCAACCTCCTGGGCTCAGGTGATCCTCCTGCCTCAGTCTCCGGTGTAGCCAGGACCACAGACACGCGCCACGATGTGCAGCTAATTTTTTGGTTTTTTGCAGAGACAAGGTCTCACTTTTTTGCCCAGGCTGGTTTCGAACTACTGTCCTCAAGTGATCCTCTCGCCTTGGCCTCCCAAAGTTCTGGGATTACAGGCATGAGCCACTGGGCCCAGCCCAGTTTGCCCAGGATGGAGTACAGTGGTATGATCATGGCTCACTGCATCCTTGAACTCTCAGGTTCAGGGAATCCTCCTAGTTGGGATTACAGGGGCAGGCCACTAGGCCTGGCTAAATTCTCTAATTTCAGTGATTTGTGTACTTGCTCCTTTAAACTAGGAGCTCTCCAAGGGCAAATCTTGCAGGTGTTTCAACTCTTTATCCCCAACTCTTGGCTTAGCACTAAGATTCTAATAAGTGTAAATTAATACACAAACCACAGTTACCCCCACCATCATTGGCAGAGGGGCTGAAGACACCTCCAGACACTCCACCCCAAAACCAAACCCTTCCAGAGTGCGGATACTAGCATCTTGCTCCTGGGGCCAGGGAACCTGGGAACACAGCTCCAACCAGGCCCCACCAGGATGGGAACAGGGCTTTTTCTTTAGCCTCTCCCCTGAGCCTGGACTTTGTAGGGCTGTCGACCTGTCCGGAGTCTTTCTGGCCGCCTCATTCTTTGTGTGTCTGTCTCTTTGTCTCTGCCTGTTTCGCTGACTGCCGTCTTTTGTTCCACTGTTCCTGGGCCTGTTTGTCTCCAGGCTCCCAGCCTCTTCTTACTGCTCCTCCGACTCTGCTTCAATGACTTTATCTCTTATCCGTTTCGACACCTTTTTGTCTGTAGCGGCCAGTCTTTGGCTGGCCGTATCTTTGGTCAGCCGCTGTCCCTCGGTCTCTCTGCCCTAGCGTCCTCTGTGATTCAGGGCTCTGATGTGAGTCTCTGGCTCAGGGTCTCTGTTCCGGGTCCCCGGTCTGAGTCCATCTCCCCAGCAGCATTTACCTGGCGTCCGCCTCTAGCCTCTGCTTCTGCCTCGATCTCCCCAGCCCAGCCCCCATTCCACACCCACCCCGGGCCCTAGGCCTCTCGGGCCAGCCCCCGCTTTGTTTCCCCAGTCTCCGCGCCCCGCCCCGCCCCGTCTGGGGTCTCCGCCGCCCTTTGTCTGCCTTGGTCTCTCCCCCCACCCCTTTCCCTGGGTCCGTCTTTGGATCCCTCTTTTCTTTGTCTCTCCCAGGCCGGGGTGGCTGGCGCTGTCGGCCAGCCCAGGAGGTCGGCGCGGGTGGCCGGAGACACACAGCCACAATTACGAAGAGCCTCGGGCCTCATCACCCAGCTGCAGCCCAGGAGGCACACGGTTAATACCACCGAGTTCGGGCCGCTAGCCTCGGCTTAGAGTAGCCCCTGGACCGCACGCTGCCGCCCGCCGGCCACCGAGCTCCCGTCGACGCGGGCGACCCCCCACAGGCGCGCAGCTCCTCCAAGGTCCTAGAGCGGCTCCGTGCGGCCCCGCGCTTCCGCTTCCCGTCCCCGCCCCCGGCGGCCGCCCCCGGGACGCCCCGGTCCGAGCCCCCTCCCGGCTTGGCGCGGAGCCCGCATCCCGGAGCCGCCGGCGGCTTGGGCGCCCGCACCCCGCTGAGGAGCTTCGGAGGGCGCCGGGGTGGCGGAGCCGGAGGCGGCCGGCAAGGTGAGGGCGGCGGCTGCGCGCGGGGAGGAGCAGCAGGTGCAGGGTGGCCGGCTGCGCGGGCGGGGGCACCGGGAGCCGCGCCCGGATCTGAGACCCGACGCCGCCGGGTGCCCGCGCCGGCCCGCAGAGGGCAGCGGCCGGGCGCCGCGGGGCACACATGGCTGTGTGACTGCGGGATGCTGTCTGTCCCCTTGCTCAGGGCGGCGTGCCGGCGATGGAGCGCGCGGTAGAGCCCTGGGGCCCGGATCTCCACGGCCGGGAGGAGAGGGAGCCGCTGAGGGGCGCCCGCACAGGTGAGGGCCTCGGCCGTGAGCCGCCACGGACAGGTAACGGCTGGTGGGGACTTCGATGCTGGGCTGTGGCCGGCCGAGACCCAGGAAGATCGAACGTGAGCTGTACCTCCGGGGAGATAGGGGAGGGGAGCAAACCCCTAGGGAGGAAGCAGAGCTTTCGGAGCACCTACTGTGCGCCAGGCCGCAAGGGGCTCCTCATGGACTCCGTCCCCTCCCCTACGGCCTTCCCTGGCCCCACTGCCTCTGCCCTACTTCAGACTTCATTCGGTTTCATCCTGGCAATTGCAGTAGCCTCCTCTCTGCCCTTTTCTCTCCACTGATGCATTCTGCCGCCAGATTGATCTAAGTCCAGATCTAATCGTATGCCTCTTCTGAGCCTGGCCTTTGTAGGGCTGTCCCTAGCGTCCCCCCTGTCTCCTAATTAAAAGCCTTAGCTAGTGTCCAATCCAAACCTTGCGTGCTCAGGCTAGTCCCAACATGCTTTCACGCCTTATCTTCCATTCCACTCCATTATTTTCTCTTCGCTCTGCCCTGATGCCGGTTCCTATTTCCTTATCTCTTTTCTCTCTTGTGGCAACGTAGTTATTCTGAACCCACAATTATAACCATTGATGCTTTATCTTATCTCTCCTACCACCCTAAGCTTCTTGAGGAAGGGATGTGTGCCTGGGTCGTCTCAGGTACACACAGGATAACTGATGTAAGAAATTACCAAATGGGCTAATATAATAAGATACAATAATAACAGTAAATACCAGGTTTTCCAATAGACAATATAATATAGGGATTGACATGGGGCTTGAGTGTTAGACAAACTTGAGTTAGACACCTGGCTTTGTTGCTTTCTCTTTTTTCTTTTTTTTTTTTTTTTTTTTTTTTGAGACAGGGTCTCACTCTGTGACCCAGGCTAGAGTGGCACAGTCACAGCTCACTGCAGCCTCTACCTCTGGGGCTCAGGTGATCCTTCCACCTCAGCCTCCCAGTAGCTGGGACCAGAGGTGTACACCACCATGCCCAGCTTTTTGTCTTTTTTTAATAGAGATGGGGGTCTCACCATGTTGCCCAGGCTGGTCTTCAACTACTAGGCTTCAAGGGATCCACCCACCTTGGGCTCCCAAAAGTGCTGGAATTACAGGCATGAGCCACCTTGCTGGCCTGGCTTTGCAACTTTATAACCTTTCTAACCTCCAGCAAAGTGACTTAAATTCTTTGAGTCGATTTCCATGCCTGCAAAATGGGGATAGTCATAGTGTTAGAGTAATGCTCAGTTCAGCAAATGGCATACATTAAGAGCACAGTAAAAGAAGTTTTTATTGAGAGGCACAGACAGTAAATGTAGCAGAAGTTGAGAGGAGAGAGACTGGGGTTACTGCCACCACAGATTGTCAAGGGAGTCTTCCCTGGAGAGTTTGCTGTCAAAGATAAGGACTGAGCCACCATCCCAGCATACAACTTCCTTTTCTTTCCTCAGGTCTAGGGAGTGAGAATGTGGAGATATCTCAGCCAAATGAGTTTGAACATACTGCACAGGAAGATGACTTGGGGTTCAAGGAAGAAGAAGATATGGCCCCAGGTCATGAAGTGGAAAATGCCTCTCTCAAACCCGAAGGCATCCAGACCTGGGATGACTTATGGGTCCAGGGAGAGGGTCTAGGAAAGCCTCAGCCTCGGGACAGAGGCCCCCGGCTCCTGGGTGAACCACGCTGGGGCCAGGCTAGTAGTGATCGGGGCCGCTGTGTGTGGTGAGTGTGGCAAGAGCTTCAGGCAGATGTCAGATCTGGTGAAACACCAGCGGACCCACACAGGGGAGAAACCCTACAAGTGTGGGGTCTGCGGCAAGGGCTTTGGGGGATAGCTCTGCCCGGATCAAACACCAGCGGACTCATAGTGGGGAGAAGCCCTATAGAGCCCGGCCACCAGCCCAGGGTCCCCCAAAGATTCCTCGGTCCCGGACCCCTGCTGGTGAGCGCCCCACTATCTGCGGTGAATGTGGCAAAAGCTTCCGGCAGAGTTCTGACCTGGTGAACACCAGCGGACACACACCGGTGAGAAGCCCTACAAGTGTGGCATCTGTGGCAAGGGCTTCGGCGACAGTTCCGCCCGCATCAAGCACCAGCGGACACACCGGGGGAGCAGCCCCCCCCGGCCAGTGGTGCCCAGACGGCAGCCATCTCGGGCAGCCACGGCAGCTACCCAGGGACCGAAGGGCCAGGACAAGCCATATATCTGCACTGATTGCGGCAAGAGGTTTGTGCTCAGCTGCAGCCTCCTTAGTCACCAGCGCAGTCACTTGGGGCCCAAGCCCTTTAGCTGTGATGTGTGTGGAAAGGAGTTTGCCCGGGGCTCTGACCTGGTGAAGCACCTGAGGGTGCACACGGGCGAGAAGCCCTACCTCTGCCCGGAGTGTGGCAAGGGTTTTGCCGACAGCTCTGCCCGAGTCAAGCACCTCCGCACCCACAGCGGCGAGAGGCCCCATGCCTGTCCAGAATGTGACCGAACCTTTCAGCCTCAGCTCCACCCTTCTTCGCCACCGCCTCACTCACATGGAGCCCCAGGACTTCAGCTTCCCAGGCTATCCCCTACCTGCCCTGATCCCAAGCCCACCCCCACCTCCTCTGGGCACTAGCCCCCCGCTGACACCTCGAAGCCCCTCACACTCAGGTGAGCCTTTTGGCCTACCTGGCTTGGAGCCGGAGCCTGGGGGCCCACAGGCTGGGGAGCCACCCCCACCACTGGCGGGCGACAAGCCCCACAAGTGCCCTGAGTGTGGCAAAGGCTTCCGCCGAAGCTCTGACCTGGTGAAACACCATCGAGTGCACACAGGGAGAAACCCTACCTCTGTCCTGAATGCGGCAAGGGTTTTGCTGACAGCTCGGCCCGAGTCAAGCACCTCCGCACCCACCGTGGTGAACGGGCCCGGCCACCACCACCATCCACTCTCCTGCGGCCACATAACCCGCCTGGCCCAGCACCCACGGCCCCTCGACCCCGAGTCCGGGCCCAGCCTTCTGGACCCAGCCAGCCCCACGTGTGTGGCTTCTGTGGGAAGAGTTCCCCCGGAGCTCAGATCTGGTCAAACACAGGCGCACACACACGGGTGAGAAGCCATACAAGTGTGCAGAGTGTGGCAAGGGTTTTGGTGACAGTTCTGCCCGCATCAAACACCAGCGGGGGCACCTGGTCCTGAGGCCCTTTGGAATAGGGGGTGGTAGGGCAAGGCCCCTCAAGGAGGAGCCACCAACAGGACTGGAATGATGGGTCCAGGGAGGGTGGAGGCCCAGGAGACCAAAGGGAGGGGCTCTGCTGCTTAGCGGAGAAGAAAGGGCCTGGGAGGTGGTGGGAGGGAGGAGGAAGGGAAGAAAGGGGAGGAAGGAGAATAGATAGAAATAGGGATTGGAGACAGTAACCTTGAAGCTCAGGAAACTGTCCTGGATGGGCTCAGGACCTTGCCCCGGACGGGCTGTACCCCCCGGCTTCTAGAAGACTGCCTAGCACACAGTAAGCATTCAATACTTGTTGAATAAATAAACTGGCTTTCACCTGAGGACTCAACCCTAAATCCCTGCTGCCTCCTCTTTTAAGAACTGACACTTTCCCCTTGCTGAGCAGGTAGTACACACCTGTAATCCCAGCACTTTGGGAGGCTGAGGTGGGAGAATCACTTCAGCCCAGAAGTTTGAGGCTGCAGTGAGCTCACTGCACCACTGACGCCTGCCAAGCAAACACCTGAACCAGGGTTTGTTTAACCTGAGCTGCAGTGATGGGGCTTCTGGAATTTAAGGTGATGAAGTGAGGTGGGATGGGGGCAAATATTGCTGTGTGGCAGGCAGTACCCACCCCTATGGAGGGGCACTCTTGGACAGAGCCCAGACTTTTGTGCCCTAGAGGGAGCCAACCCACCCTGACACGGAGACACTGGCAGAACAGACCAGAGACAGAAGGTGCACTCATGGCATCCAAGCCCAAGTCCTGGTGGATAGCAGAGGCCAGCTGGCTGGGAGAAGGGCAGGACTGGAGTGAGGAAAAGTCAGGTTGCTCCGGAGCCTGGCAGCCACATTTCCATGTGTCTCCTTGCCAATAAGCGGCTTGTCGTCTTATACTTGGACTGTGTGTGTACACGCAGGCATGAAAAAGGTGGAGAGGGGTCTCTGCGGACAAAAACTGTAAATTTTGTGTGGTTCTCTTGCTCTCTGAGCTCATTAAATAAAGAGGTTGTCTTGGCGTAGTCAGCGGCTTTCTAGCTCCGACGCCTGGTTCAAAAACGGCCGCCAGCTCCATCAGCCGATGCCCAGGCTTGACGCCTGGCTGCCCGCCGGCACCACCTACGCCACAGCATCCAGCACGACCCTTAAAAGGAAAACCGCGCGGCGCGGCTGAGGGAGGGCAGCGAGGAGAAGGAGGGGGCGTGCGGGGGGCGCTGTTGCTATGGCGACGGATGCGGGCGGGAGGCAGTCCACAGGTCTGGAATCCGCGTGGAAAGCCCGGACGCCGGCGCGCCGCCCACCGGGACCTGGGAAACCCCGCATCCGAGACCTCTTTTTATGCGTCGGGAAACGAGTCATTTGGCTGCACGGCCTAAAGGGAGGGGCAAACAGGATGCTCCTTCTCCCCTGGAAAAGCCCGCCGGATTTCCCAGCGCCCCGCGGGGCCTCAGGAGCAGGTCTGCAATTCCTAGTGTTTTGACAGCCACAGAGATTTAAAAATAAAGTCCAGGCCGGTTCTCCTCACTGAGCAATGAAGGCAACGAAGCACAGAGTCGCAAGTTCCCAGCCTCGGCTCGCCCGATCGCTGTGTGGGAAGAGTCCCCGAACAGGTTCTCGCGAGATAGGAAGCACCGACCTGGCTTCCCTAGAAACCGACCAGGGCTGGCTGCAATGGGGCTCCTCCCGCTCTGCCCGCCCCTTCCAAATTGATGCGCTCTCGAAACCCTAGAACCCTGCGTTCAGGGCTGCGGCTCTTGATGGCTTCTGGACTTAAATGCAAACGCACCCACTGGCCTGAGCTCAGCCCTTTGGGGCTTCTGGAAGTTCCTTCTCGCTGGTTTCCCTGTCTCCTGTTCCCTACCAGTGTGCCCTCCAAGCCGGCCTGCAGTGAACTTCCTTTTCTTTCTTTTTTTTTTCTGAGACAGGGTCTCACTCTGTCGCCCAAGCTGGAGTGCATCGGCGCAATCTCAGCCAACCTCCGCCTCCTGGGTCCAAGCGATTCTCCTGCCTCAGCCTCCCGAGTAGCTGGCATTACAGACGCCCGCCACCGCGCCCCTGCTAATTTTTGTATTTTTAGTAGAGACGGGGTTTCACTATGTTGGCCAGGCTGATCTCGAACTCCTGACCTTAGGTGATCTGCCTGCCTCGGCCTCCCAAAGTGCTGGGACTACAGGCAGGAGCCACTGCGCCCGGCCTGCTTTCTAAAATTACATCTGGCCATGTTAGTCTCATCAAACCCCACTGGATCTCCACAGGCTGTCTGTAAAGCCTAACTTTAATTGGCACTCAAGCCCTTCCACTTGTGTAGTTTCAGCCCTGGGCCCTTAAACGTTGTTTCCTTTACTTGGAATGCTCCTCCACCCCTAATCACCCTCTTTAACCTCCTGTCAAAACACCTCAAGCACTACTTCCTCCAAGAAGCCTTCCCTGACCCTCCAGCCTGGGTTAGTTAGAATCCCCCTTCTCTGAGCAACCCCTCTCTGAGCACCTAATACAGGAGCTTCTTGAGGATAATTAGTCACTCACTCAACAGCAGCACCTACTGTGTGCTGTGTATTGGGGATAGAACGATAAACAAGACGAAGTCCCTGACCTATTTTTATGCAGGAGATAGACATTGAACAAATAATTACAAGTGAGGTGAGAACTGTCCAGCAAACCTACAAGCAGGAGAGAATCCTGTGTGATCCAAAGGCCCCTCCAGGCCAGGTGAGGTGGCGCAGGCCTGTCATCTCAGCATTTTGGGAGTCGGAGGCAGGCAGATCACAAGCTCAGGAGTTCAAGACCAGCCTGACCAACATGGTGAGAATCATCTCTACAAAAAATACAAAAATGAGGCCCGGCGCCATGGCTCATGCCTGTAATCCAGCACTTTGGCAGGCCGAGGCGGGCAGATCACGATGTCAGCAGTTCAAGACCAGCCTGACCAACATGGTGAAACCCCATCTCTACTAAAAATACAAAAATTAGCTGGGTGTGGTTGCACGCGCCTGTAATCCCAGCTACTCAGGAGGCTGAGGCAGGAGAATAGCTTGAACCCGGGAAATGGAGGTTGCAGTGAGCTGAGATCACGCCACTGCACTCTACCCTGGACGACAGAGCAAGACTCTGCCTCAAAAAAAAAAAAAAAAGAAAAAAATTTGGTGGAATTCACCTGTAGTCCCAGCAGCTCAGGAGGCTAAGGTGGGAGGATCGCTTGGGCCCAGGAAGTTGAGGCTGCAGTGAGCCATGATCACACCACTGCCCTCCATCCTGGGCAAAAGAGTGAGATCCTGTCTCTAAAAAACAAAAACAAACAGCCCCACCACCACCAAAAAAACACTGTAATCCCAGCTACTCGGGAGGCTGAGGCAGGAGGATCGCTTGAGCCTGGGAGGTTGAGGTTGCAGTGAGCCATGACTGCACCACTGCACTCTAGCCTGGGGAACAGAGTAAGACCCTGTCTCAAAAAAGTAAGTTTATATTTCCACAAACTACTGCCTCCAGATTGGCAAGGAGGCAGTAGTTTGTCGAAATATAAACTTATCTTTTTTGAGACAGGGTCTTGCTCTTGTCTCATCTTCAGTTTTTGTTTGTTTTTTTAGAGATGGGGTCTCACTATGCTGCCCCGGCTGGAATACAGTAACTATTCAGAGGCACAATCATAGTGCACTAGAGCCTTGAACCCCTGGGCTCCAGCAGTCCTCCTGCCTCAGTCGCCTAAGTAGCTGGGACCATAGATGTACATCACCACACCTGACACCCACTCATCTTTCAAGATCCCTTGCAGTTATCTCCTCATTGAGACCTGCACCAGATACCTAATGCCCCAAAGGAGTTGTTCACTTACCCCACCCTTCTTCTGCCAAAACACCCTCTTGTCCTTTTCATATATCACTCATACTGCATATATATATATATATATATATTTTTTTTTTTTTTTTTTGAGATGGAGTGTCACGATTGTTGCCCAGGCTGGAGTACAATGGCACGATCTCAGCTCACTGCAACCTCCACCTCCTGGGTTCAAGCAATTCTCCTGCCTCAGCCTCCCAAGTAGCTGGAATTACAGGCGGGTGCCACCACGCCTGGCTAGTTTTTGTATTTGAAGTAGAAACGGGTTTTCACCATGTTGGCCAAGCTAGTCTCACACTCCTGACCTCAGGCGATCCACGCACCTCAGCCTCCCAAAGTGCTGGGATCATAGGCGTGAGCCACCGCACCCAGCTAATATTTTTAAATCATAAACTTTTTTTTTTTTTTGAGACAGGGCCTCACTTTGTCACCCAGTCTGGAGTGAAGCATGCAACATTGGCTCACTGCAGCCTCAACCTCCCAAGTTCAAGCGATCCTCCTGCCTCAGCCCCACAAGTATCTGGGACTACAGGCACGTGCACCATTATGCTCAGCAAATTTTCTTTCATAATTTTTGTAGAGAAAAAAACGTGGGTTTCACCACGTTTTCCAGGCTGGTCTCCAACTTTTGAGCTCAAGCAATTCGCCTGCCTCAACCACCCAAAGTGCTAGGATTACAGGTGAGAGCCACCACACCTGGTCCACAAGCATCTTCTTTATTTATTATTATTATTTTTAAGACAGAGTCTTGCTCTGTTGCCCAGGCTGGAGAACAGTGGCACGATCTCAGCTCACTCTAACCTCCACCTACTGAGTTCCAGCAATTCCCGTGCCTCAGCCTCCCGAGTAGCTGGGACTACAGGTGTATGCCACCATGCCTGGCTAATTTTTGTATTTTCAGTAGAGACAGGATTTTGCCATGTTGGCCAGGCTGGTCTTAAATTCCTGACCTCAGGTGATCCACCTGCTTCGGACTCCCAAAGTGCTGGGATTACAGGTGTTAGGCCACCGTGCGTGGCCCAGAAACTGCTTCACTAGATTATGAGATCCTCGACAACATGAACTAGTTCCTATTGCAAGTAGATACCTGTACATGGTTGTGAGCAAATTGATGGAGCCTTTTCCCTTCTTTTTGCAAGTTCCCGTTTAAAACAGCAGGAGGCCCCTTCCAGTAAGGATTCTCGCTGCCAGAGGCAGGCTCATGGCTGAGTCTCCTCACTGATTCTCTTAATCAGGGCGAGATGCCTTGCTTTCGCTAGAGGTTGGGTTCTGGTAAAGTTTAGCTCCTGCCTACCTGCCTACCTCTCCTTCACCTCCCCTGCTACATTTCCCTTTGCTCACTCCCTTGGACGCTCAGATTCAGCCACACGAACCTTCTTCCTAGTCCTCAAACACACCAAGCTTCTGCCTCAAGGCAGAAGACTCCCAAAAAGAATCTCAAACACTCTTCTTCCAGATTTTCAAATGGCTAACCCTTTCTATCGTTCAAGGTTCATCTCAAATATTGTATCCAAACTGGGTGCAGTGGCTGATGCCTGTAATCCCAGAACTCTGGGAGGCCAAGGTGGGTGAATCACTTGAGGTCAGGAGTTAGAGACCAGCAGGGCCAACATAGTGAAACCCTGTCTCTACTAAAAATACAAAAAATTAGCCAGGCATAGTGGCAGGCACTTGTAATCCTAGCTACTCGGGAGGCTGGAGCAAGAGAATTGCTTGAACTCAGGAGATGGAGGTTGCAATGAGCTGAGATCATGCCACTGCACACCAGCCTGAGCAACAGTGCGAGACTCTGTCTCAAAAAAAAAAAAAAATTTTTATACATCTTGGGCGTGGTGGCTCATGCCTGTAATTCCAGCACTTTGGGAGGCAAAGGCAGACGGATCACTTGAGGTCAGGAGTTCAAGACCAGCCTGGCCAACATGGTGAAACCCTGTTTGTCTCTACCAAAACTATTTAAAAATTAGCTGAGTGTGTTGGCGTGCACCTGTAATCTCAGGTACTCGGGAGGCTGAGGCAGGATATTCCCTTGAACCTGGGAGGCAGAGGTTGCAGTAAGCTGAGATCGTGCCACTGCACTCCAGCCTGGGTGACAGAGCGAGACTCCATCTAAAAAAAGAAAGTAAATATTGTATCCTGAGACCCATTCCCTGCCCTCATTAAAGAAGCCCCTGCTGGGCTGGGCTTGGTGGCTCACGCCTGTAATCTCAGCACTTTGGGATGCCAAAGTGGGTGGATCATGAGGTCAGGAGTTCGAGACCAGTCTGGCCAGCATAGTGAAACTGCGTCTCTACTAAAAATACAAAATATTAGCTGGATGTGGTGATGTGCTTCTGTAATCCCAGCTACTTGGGAGGCTGAGGCAGGAGAATCACGTAAACCCAGGAGGTGGAGGTTGCAGTAAGCTGAGATTGCACTCCAGCCTGGGTGACAGTTCGAGACTCTGTCTCAATAAATAAATAAATAAGCCCCTGCCACCACAGCCACTCCCTGTCGGATCATCTTGTCTGACTTCCCTCGTTGCACCTGTCATTATCTGATATTATCTCCCTTATTTACATGTTTACATTTTTGCACCCTGAGTAGTGCTAGAAGAGCCAAGATTTGTATGTTTTGTTCACAACTACATCTCCCATACCTAGAATGGTGACAGGTGCATAGTAGGACTCAATAAATACTCCGAGAATGAACGCAACCAAAGTGGTTTCTGGGGATCTTGTGTGTGAGTAACCAGGCATTTGACCCCTTCTTCCAGCTCTGGGAAAGAGCCAATTTTATAACTTCATTCCTGAGAGATAATTTGGTGCAATAGAAGAGCACAAGCTTTGAATCTGCCGCTTGCCAGCTGTGTGTCTTTGAGCAAATCACTCAACTTTTCTAAGCTTCAGTTTCCCCTTTGTCCAGTGGCAGTATTATTGATCCCAACCGGGCTGTTATAAAGGACAACATAGGACTTGTAAGCATTTGCTGAATGTTATTTCTCTTTTCCTTCATGATTTCTGAATCTTAGTTGCCCCATTCATAAAATGGGAGAAATAGATATCTGTTTTTGCAAGGGAAGTGGCTATTTTCAAAGGAAGTGGAATTTGTGTATTTTCATATAAAAATACAGATTTTCATATGAAATATTCCAATTAAAATTTTTTTTTCTAGAGACGGAGTTTTGCTCGTTGCCCAAGGCTGCAGGTCAAGGGTGAGATCTCGGCTCACTGCAACCTCTGCCTCCCGGGTTCAAGCGATTCTCGTGTCTCAGCCTCTCCCAGTAGCTGGGATTACAGGTGTGCACCACCACATCAGGCTAATTTTTGTATTTTTAGTGGAGACGTGGTTTCACCATGTTGATCAGGCCGGTCTCGAACTCCTGACCTTACATGATCCACCGGCCTCGGCCTCCCAAAGTGCTGGGATTACAGCCATGAGCCACAGCGCCCGGCCTTGAAACGATTTTTTTAAAGTAAAAATATTCTAAGGGCCAAACAAGGTATCCTTGTGGACTGGATTTAGCTCTGAGCTATTTTCCACCTAGGATACTAGACGCTGTGACATCCTTACTGTGTAACTTAGGGAAATTCCTTTACCTTCTTGAACTTCAATGAGCTCATCTGCAAAATGGATCAGGATCCATCGCTGCGCGGCTCAAATGAGACCAGGTGTGTAAGATGCTGAACAGCGGTGGCGCATGGTAAGCACCCCCCGCATGACGCGACAGCGGTAGCTTGGGTGGATGTTGATTTGGTTAGGATGTATTCAAGGAGCAAGCTATCCCAGAGGCCAGCGGGATAGGCGACGCCGAGAAAGAAGGAGATAAGACGGCAGAGGACGTAGAAAGAGGGAAGGGAAGAAGTGAGGAGGCAACAGGGTCCGCCCTCCAGGCGGGGCGCCAGCGAGAGGCCCAGGCCAGGGCGGGAGCGCACGTGGCCTATTTCGGGCGGAGCGGAGGCGCTGGGCGCAGCGGAGACCTCCAAGCCGGCCGCCCGAGACGGGCCGCGAGGGTAGGTTGGAACTTGGCTGCGAGGACCTTGAACGCCGCGCTGGGGCGGCTCCAGGTGCCTGGGAGTCGAGGGACTGCGGAGAACGCCAGGTTTGAGCTCGCCGCCCTTCCCGAGCCGTTTTGGCCGGACGCCCGGGTCCTTCGGGCTCCGCCCCAGGGGGTGGGGCTATATGTTCGGACCCATGGCCGGCCGTCTCTGGGGCCCCGCCCCTGCCCCGCCCCCGGAGCCGCGGCCTCGCTGAGTGCCCAACCGCCCGGCGCCCAGGCCTGGGGCACCGCGAGCGCCGAACCTTCGGCTGGTGAGTGCGCACCTCCTCCCCAGGGTTTCCGCCCCGATTCCGCCTCTAGCCCGTGCCCCAGAGCTCCAGGTCGCTGACCCAGGCGCTGAGGAGTGACTCAGCGCAAGGAGGGTGGCGACTTGCGGGGGCTGGAGATTCGAACTGTTCAGGGCCTTGAATGCCGGGATGAGTGGGGGTGAACGTGAGCCCCCAGAGCTGGTCCCCGGGCTGTGCCAGAGCGTGGGGCCGGGCTGGGATGGACGGGAGAGGACCAGATTCGGAGACCAGGCAGGGCGGGAGAAGCCACGGCTGCACCGCCTTGCTGGGCCAGGGCCACGGTGGGGGGGGCGGGTCCTGAGCTTCTGATCCAGCTCCCTGCCTCAGGACACCAAGATGCCTGGCGAACAGCAGGCAGAGGAGGAGGAGGAGGAAGAGATGCAGGAGGAGATGGTGCTGCTGGTGAAGGGTGAGGAGGATGAGGGTGAGGAGAAGTATGAGGTGGTGAAACTCAAGATCCCCATGGACAACAAGGAGGTATGTGTCACATACACCCTGGGGCCCACTGTCCCCAAACCTGGTCCAGGCCCAGCCTCCCTCAGATGGCAGCCAGGGATCTTGCCCCTACTTTTCCCTGAATCTCAGATCTAGAACCTCAGGGTTGGCCCATCCTTCTGCCCCACTACCTGGGCTTCCATCATACAGAAGTCACGCCTACTGTGCCAGGCTTCCCGCTGGGTGCAGGAGATTAACCCTGTCCTTGGATCTCCCATGGAGCTTGGTGTTGGATGGAAGGGTTAGACTGAAGAGTAACCACACAGTCAGAATCCTGTGTGATGGCTGCAAGTACAGGGGGCTGATGAAGCCTAGAAGTGGGAACTTAACTCAGATTTGGAGGTGGGGGGAAAGGTCAGGTTAGTTCAACAGCCACAGTAACAATAGCTAACCCTTGCCTAGCATTTTCTATGTGCAGGCACTGTTCTAAGCACCTCAATTCTATGATGTCGGTAGCATTTATTCCATTTTACAAATGAGGAGACTGAGGCCCAGGGCAGTTTGGTGACTGGCCCCAGGTCTCAAAGTTAGTAAAAGGATGGCTTTGGTGAGACCAGTAGGAGTCTGGGAGAGGAAGTGGGTTGATGGCCCCAGGCAGAGGAAATGGCCCTTTTATTATTATTGTTGTTGTTGCTGTTATTATCGTTTGAGACAGGGTCTCATTCAGTCACCCAGGCTGCAGTGCAGTGGCACTATCACAGCTCACTGTAGCCTTGACTTCCCTGGGCTCAGGTGATCCTCCCACCTCAGTCTCCCAAGTACCTGGGACTACAGGCATGCACTACTACACCTGGCTAATTTTTTTGTTTTGTTTTGAGACAGAGTCTCGGCTCTGTTGCCCAGGCTGGAGTGCAGTGGCGCGATCTTGGCTCTCACTGCAACCTCCACCTCCCGGGTTCAAGTGATTCTCCCGCTCAGCCTCCTGAGTAGCTGGGGATTATAGGCTTGTGCCACCACGCCCGGCTAATTTTTTTGTATTTTTAGTAGAGATGGGGTTTTGCCACATTGGCCAGGCTGGTCTCAAACTCCTGAGCTCAGGTGATCCTCCCACCTCAGCCTCCCAAAGTGCTGGGATTATAGGTGTGAGTCACTACATCCCGCCAGAAGTAGCCCTTGTAGAGGCTCAGATGAGCACTGCAGAGAGGGTGGGTGGTTAGGTCATGCTGTAGTGTGGATGAGGGCGGGTGGTTGGCAGGCCACACAGGGAGTCAGGATTTTATTCTGAGGGTATTTGAAAGTTTTGAGATTAGAATATGAATTAAATTTCCCCACTGGAGACCCTAACTGCCAGCAGATACGTTTCCATTTCCCAGAACCCCAGAGGACTCTGTCCCCAGCCGGAGCAGCCTTGAGTCCCAGCAGAGGGCTTGGCTCCAGGGGGCCCAGCTTGTAGGGGGCCCAGGTTCTGATTCTTCCTGCCCAGGAGCCAGTTCCCAGGGAAGGGACGTTCTGCTGCCCCCTAGTGGGCGTGGTGGGTGCTAGTGGGCGGTCACTAGCTCCTCAGGCCTCCTCTTCTAGTCTAGTAATTATCTGGTTCTGTTCGTTGCGGCACCCCCCTGGCCCATTACCCAGCTCTGCCTGCCTCTTCTGGCCCTGCGATTGCATGATCTCCACTTTTGGCCTCTAAGTTACAAACACAGGCTCCAGAGCTTAGGGTGGACTTCCAGCTCCATCACTTACCCATTGTGTGACCTTGGGCAAGCTTCTTGATCACTATATGCCTGTTTCCTTATTTGTAAAAGGAAAATTATAACAGCACCTACATCTTGGAGTTGTGAGGAATGAATAAGTCAATACATGCACAGAGTTACAACTGTGTCTGGCACATAATAAACATGGAAATAGTTGCTGTTATTGTTTATTTTTCTGCCCAAAGCTTGGGACCTTGGACAAGGTCATCCTTCTGGAGATTTTTCAATTTTTTTTTGAGATGAAGTCTCGCTCTGTCGCCCAGGCTGGAGTGCAATGGAGTGATCTCGGCTCACTGCAACCTCCGGCTCCCGGCTTCAAGCAATTCTCCTGCCTCAGCCTCCTGAGTAGCTGGGATTACAGGTGCATACCACCGCGCCTGGCTAATTTTTGTATTTTTAATAGAGACCAGATTTTAACATATTGGTCAGGCTGGTCTCAAACTCCTGACATCATGATCCGCCCACCTTGGCCTCCCAAAGTGCTGAGATTACAGGCATGAGCCACCGCGCCCCAGCTAAAGTCATTTTTATCAAAGGCCTTGCTAGGCTGAACTGTGAGAACTGGGGTTGATCAGGGAAGTGAACATGGAGGCACAGAGGATTGAAGGCAAACAACTCAAGGCATTGGGGGAAGGCTTCCCAAAGGAGATGATTTTTGACTTGGGCCTTGAAGGCTTTCTGGGGGGTTGGCACATGGAGGAGGAGGAAGGGTATTCCAGGAGGAGGAAACATCAGAAGTAAAGACTCAGAGGAAATGAGATTGGAAAGGCAGTCGGGGGCAGAGGGCCCTTGCAAGCTAGGGCAGGACATACTGTGTTAGGTTCTGTGGCACCATCAGAAGCCTTAAATCATGGGAAGGACCCCACGTGGTGGCTCACGCCTATAATCCCAACACTTTGAGAAGCCAGAGCGGGAGGATCACTTGAGCCCAGGAGTTCAAGACCTCCCTGGGCAACATAGGGAGACCTCATCTCTACAAACCTTTTTTTTTTTTAATTAGCTGGGCATGGTAGCATTCCTATAGTCCTAGCTACTCTGGAGGCTGAATGAACCCAGGAGTTCCAGGCTGCAGTGAGCGGTGATTACACCACTGTACTTTAGCCTGGGTGACAGAGAGAGACCCTGTCTCAAAAAACAAAAACATGCCAGGCGAGGTGGCTAACGCCTGTAATCCCAGTACTTTGGGAGGCTGAGGCAGGCAGATCACCTGAGGTCAGGAGTTCGAGACCAGCCTGACTAACATGGTGAAACCCCATCTCTACTAAAAATACAAAAATTAGCCAGCCGTGGTGGTGGGCGCCTGTATTCCCAGCTACTGGGGGTGCTGAGGCAGGAGAATCGCTTGAACCCATGAGGCAAAGGTTGCGGTGAGCTGATATTGCACCACTGCACTCCAGCCTGGGCAACAAGAGCGAGACTCCATCTCCAAAACAACAACAACAACAAAAACCCAAAAAATCAGAGGAGGGTCATGATTGGATTTTCTGTTTAGAAGAATTATTGGCTGCTACAGGGAGACCAGGCCAGGTAGGGTCTGCTCTAAGGTGGTAGCGGCAGTGATGAGGAGAAGGGGCCATTTAGGAACCTGGCTGGAGTCAAGGGGTGTGTGCGGTGAAGGTCTGGCATGACTAGTCATGAAAGGTACGTAGGGCCAGATTGTAAATGGTATCACGCAGTCCTGACTCCACCATTTACCAGCTTTTCTTTGGCTTTCTCATCTGTAAAATAGGGTAATAGAGTAACACCCTTGAATGCCAGTCTGCAAAGTGTCATCAGGGTGACTGGATTTGGAGGAGGTGGGTGGAATCGAGGATTAGATACATATATCCCAGGGACTGTTAGCACCGTGCCCACGAAGGTGATCATTAGCTTGCTGTGGGCCTTCCTGAGCCTCATTTCTCCATCTATGAAACGGTGATCTCAAAAGCGTCTTCCATTGCTGACATTCAGTGAGTCCTAGATAATGCCCAGCCCTGTGGCCACTGTCCAGAAGGGTCTTAATTATGCTGCACGCAGGGACTGGAGTATTTTCCCTCTGCCATCAAAACCCAATCTATCTTTTAGAAACATTTTCTCAGAGGGCTCCATGCACATCCAAATCTGTCTGTCCCTGGCTTGAACTCTTGGGTGGTTTTCTCCTTCCCTCAGGGCGAGATCTCAGCTTCTAAACTTGGCATTCAAAGCCCTTTACCATCTGACCTCATGCCATTCTGGCTTCATCCCCTTGATACCTAACCCATGCCCCGCTGTGGTCTCAGCCCGCAAAGCCCTCGTCACCTTTGCTCCCTGCTTTCTCCAGGAGTAGCTCTTTCTCTTCTAGATCAGTTTCTTAATTTTTAATATGCACACAGATCACCCAGTTCAGTAAAATCTGGTGTGAGACTTGAGATTCTTCATTTCTAAAAGTTCCCAGTGATATTGATGTTGCTGATCTGTGGCCCATACTTCCTCTAGCAAGGAACTAGAGGACAGGGGTTGTGTTAATAGTTTGTACCAAAAAGAAGGAAGATTCTGACCACAAAAAGGGGAAAGGGGGAGGGATACAAGCTGTGTAATGGCCTCAAACTCTAGTCAGTGAGATTAGAATTGCATGATGGAGGCTGGGGACGATGGCTCTTGCCTGTAATACCAGCACTTTTGGAGGCCGAGGCAGGAGGATTGATTGAGCTCAGGAATCCGAGACCAGCCTGGGCAACGTGGCAAAACCCTGTCTCTATTAAAATATAAAAATTAGCCAGTGTGCAGGCACAACCCTGTAGCCCCAGCTACTTGTGGGGCTGAGTCAGGAGAATTGCTTGAGCCTGGGAGGTCAAGGCTGCAGTGAGCCGTGATCATGCCACTCCATCCAGCATGAGTGACACAGTGAGACCCATTCTCAAAGACAGAGAGAAAAAAAAGAACTGCATCTTGATTAAGAGAATAGGTGTTCTGGAAAATGAATAACTTCACTTCAAACCCTGGTTCTGCCATTTATTAGCTGTATAGCCTGTGTAGTCACTTAACTTCTGAGTCTTATTTCCTTATGTATAAAACAGGGCCAAGGTACCTAACCAAAGCCATTTGAGAATTTAGAAAAAGTATTGGTAAAAAGCACTTAGCACAGTTCCTGGCACATGATGAGTGCCCAACAAGTGGGAGTTATTTTATTAATTAGAGAAGTAATGGCTAAGGAGGAAACTGGGATGTTTGCCCTGGTTAAAAAAACATTTAAGGCCTGGCGCGGTGGCTCACACCTGTAATCCCAGCACTTTGGGAGGCTGAGGAGGGTGGATCACAAGGTCAAGAGATCGAGACCATCCTGGCCAACATGGTGAAACCCTGTCTCTACTAAAAATACAAAAACAATTAGCTGGGCGTGGTGGCGCGTGCCTGCCTATAATCCCAGCTACTCAGGAGGCTGAGGTTGCAGTGAGCCGAGATCAAGCCGCTGCACTCCAGCCTGGCGACACAGGGAAACTCTGTCTCAAAAGAAAAAAAAACATTTAAGCTGGAAGATAAAAATCACTAAGTTCTAATACCTGGATTATTAGATTATTACACTACATTGTATGTCCACAGTAGCCTCTTGTTACACTGCACATACCACCTATTCTGATTTTTAAATCTAATAGTCATAGAATTTAAGACATGCTTGGGCTATTAATGATCACCTAGTCTGGTATTTGCCAAGTTTCAGTCACATGTGTATTGCTCATATGTTGTACTCCCATCATTTATTAATGCTTTTCTTCAAATAGATTCACATTGTTTTGTTAAATAAATGTACCTTCATCTAAACAATAGTCCTGATGAAATTGTGGGTTTCATGTGATCTCTTGTTTTTTTAATATTCATGAAAATAAATACGTAACAATTATAGTAAGACTTTTTAAAAGTTGGCCCACATACCACCTCATATCTCATGCTGAGAAATTTTTGTTTGTTTGTTTGTTTTCTTTTTTTAGAGACATGGTCTCGCTTTGTCACCCAGGCTGGAGTGCAGTGGCACGTGATGATAGCTCACGGCAGCCTTGAACTCTTGGGCTCCAGTGATCCTCCTGCCTCAGCCTACCCAGTAGTTGGGACTACAAGTGCCCTTCACCACACCTGGCTAATTTTTTACTTTTTGTAGCGACAAGGTCTAACTATGTTGCCCAGGCTGGTGTCCAACTCCTGGCCTCAAGTAATCCTCCTTCCTTGGTCTCCTGAAGTGCTGAGATTACAGATGTGAGTCACTGCACCTGGCCTTATACCGGGAATTTGATCTTCCTTAGCCTACCTGGCCTTTCTTGGGACACTGAGGCAGGGGAGGTCTTAATGAGCTGGATTCAGCTTCTCTTACCAAGATTTTTCCTAGGGCACCCAAGGCCCCTTCTCCTGGGCTGGAGACATCAACAACACTTGTGTGGAGAATTTCTTTTTCAGAATTCAATGAACCTAGCATGAGGAAGGCCTCAGGCTGTCCAAAGTCACCTTAAAGAAGGGTGCCATGGAAAAACGGGCCAGAAAAATGTAGATATGATAAGACAAGTGCTCTCCACAGTGGCTGATGTATTGAAATAAACCAGCAGATTTCAAAACCAGAGCAAGAATTCAGATGTGACCTTGAATTCAGATGGTGCCAAACGTGCTGTGGGGTTTCTCCATTTAAAGTATCAAGTTGTATTTTAACCTTGAATCCTTCTTGGAGTGTGCCAGGGGACTTGGAGTCCAGCCTCTGTCACGTCTTGGCCGCGTGAGTTCAGGACAGTGTAGCCTGAATGACGGCATAGTCTCATGGGCACCCCAAGTCCATCCTGGCTCCCCCACAGGCCATGTGAATTTCATCACCCTCAACCTCAGCTTTCTCAGCTATCAAAAGAGACAACACCGAACTCAAGGCAGGTGACAGGAGGATTTAATACAATAACATACATAAAGTAATGTTGTCAAAGCTTAATACTTTGCTGTCGGTTATTGCTGCTATTGTTATCAGTATCGATAGTATTTAAACCAGATCTCCCTTGGTTGGTCACTAATTTCCCAAATTGCCCTAGTTTCTAATTTCCTTTTCTTTTTTTTTTTTTTTGAGACAGAGTTTTGCTCTTGTGGCCTAGGCTGGAGTGCAATGACACGCTCGCAGCTCATCGCAACCTCCACTTCCAGGGTTCAAGCCATTCTCCTGCCTCAGCCTCCCGAGTAGCTGGGATTACAGGCATGCGCCACCATGCCAGGCTAATTTTTTTGTATTTTTAGTAGAGACAGGGTTTCTCCATGTTGGTCAGGCTGGTCTTGAACTCCTGACCTCAGGTGATCTGCCCACCTCAGCCTTCCAAAGTGTTGGGATCACAGGCGTGAGCCACCGCGTTTGGCCTTTTTTTTTTTGAGATGGAGTCTCAGTCGGTCACCCAGGCTGGAGTGCAGTGGCGCAACTGCAGCTCACTGCAACTTCCACCTCCCGGGTTCAAGTGATTCTCCTGCCTCAAACTCCAGAGTAGCTGGGACTACAGGTACATGCCACCATGCCTGGCTAATTTTTTGTATTTTTAGTAAAGACAGGGTTTCACCGTGTTAGCCAGGATGGTCTTGATCTCCTGACCTCATGATCCACCCACCTTGGTCTCCCAAAGTGCTGGGATTACAGATGTGAGCCACTGCGCCCAACACCCGCCTTTTTTTTTTCACTTTTGAGAGTAAAGAGAGTTACTTTTGAGAGTTTCACTCTTGCTGTCCAGGCTGGAGTGCAGTGGTGCGATCTTGGCTCAGTTGCAACCTCTGCCTCCCAGGTTCAAGTGATTCTCCTGCCTCAGCCTCCTGAGTAGCTGGGATTACAGGCATGAGCCAACACACCTGGCTGATTTTTGTATTTCCTTTTTTTTTTTTGAGACATAGTCTCACACCATCGCCCAGGCTGGAGTGCATTGGCTCACTGCAACCTCCACCTCCCGGCTTCAAACAATTTTCCTACCTCAGCCTCCCAAGTAGCTGGGATTACAGGTGCCCCTCTACCACGCCCAGCTAATTTTTGTATTTTTAGTAGAAATGAGGTTTCACCATGTTGGCCAGGCTGGTCTCTAACTCCTGACCTCGTGATCCACCTGCCTCAGCCGCCCAAAGTGCTGGGATTACAGGCGTGAGCCACCATGCCCGGCCGGATTTTTCTATTTTTAGTAGAGACCGGGTTTCTCCATGTTGGCCAGGCTGCTCTCCAACTCCTGACCTCAGGTGATCCACCTACCTCAGTCTCCCAAAGTGCTGGGATTGCAGGCATGAGCCACCATGCCTGGGTTGTTTTCCAGTTTCTGAGTTGGTTACCACAAAGCCACTACCTTTTGACAAACGATCTTGAAGGCCTTGAAGTTGCCCTCCTGCAGCTTCAGAAAGAGAAGGCCCTATTAATCTCTGCTATCACCCTCCTTTAACCTGTCTTCCCATCTGTAAAACGGGGATGATGATAATCACCTTGTGGAGATAGAATATGGGAGAAGCTGACACTGTCTTGTCCTTAATAGTCCCAGCTATTTCATTTGGTCATGAATTAATTTCGTGGCCACAGTAGATACTTGACATCAGTTTTGCTGGAGTTTTGAGTGTTCTTTTTTTTTTTTTTTTTTTAAAGACAGGGTTTCACCATGTTGGTCAGGCTGGTCTTGAACTCCCGATCTCAGGTGATCCGCCCGCCTTGGCCTCCAAAGTGCTTGGATTACAGGCGTGAGCCACCACGCCCGGCCTAAGCATTCTCTTTTTTAAGAAGGGAGCAGTGTGCCCTCAGTACTCCTCTTCACTCAGTCCAGAATGTTTTCCTTTTCATGTGCCTCTTACAAGGCATTTCTTTCCTTTTTCTGATTTTTATCTCTAGAAGGCCAGAACTTGTGAAACTGGCTCATTTTCAGATTTTTTTTTCGTTTCAGACCTCAGAGTAGCTTTTGGCTTTTACCCTTGCCTTTTTTCTTCACAGCTTAAAAAATGATAGGTGTGGCCGGTCGCAGTGGCTCACCCCTGTAATCCTAGCACTTTGGGAGGCCGAGGTGGGTGGATCACCTGAGGTCAGGAGTTCAAGACCAGCCTGGCCATCATGGTGAAACCCCATCTTTAAAAAAATAAAATAAAATAAATAAATAAATAAAATGATAGGTGTTTGTTATTCAAAGCTTATTGAAGAGCCTGGACTTGGTCTTCCCCTGGCTTCCAGGATGCCCCTCTCCGGCTTTTCTCCCTCCCTGGCTTCTTTCCATCTTGCTGCTCTAGGTGCTCTCTGCGCATCCCCTGGCTGATCTCATCTACTCATTCTCAAGGCTTTATAAACCATCTATAGGCTGACAGCTTCTCAATTAACATCTTCAGTCCAGGCCTCGCTTCTGAGCTCCAGATATGTCAAGAAGCCTCGACACCATCCAAAACAGATCTCCCCCTCTCAACTTCTTCCCCCACCGTCCTCATCTCTGTAAATGCAACTGCACCTTTATAGTTGCTAAGCTCAAAAACCTTGAAGTCATTTTGACTCCTCTTTTTCTTTACACCTCACATCTATTCTCTTATTAAATCTATTGTCACTGCAAATAGATCTGGAAGCGTGTCACTTCTCACCACATCCACTGTCCACTTCTGTTGCCTGGGTCTGAGCCACTATCTTCTCTTGCCAGGTGGCTGCAGTGGCCTCCTCACTGGGCTTCTGCTTTCTCCAACTCCATCTGGTTTTCAAACCCAGGAGCCTGAGGGAGCCTTTTAAAATGTGTAGGATATGGTCACTTCCCTGCTCATAGCCCTCTGATATCTCCTCTTACTATTCTGTCTCCTTTGTATTAAAAGCCAGAGCAAGCACAGTGGTATGTGCCTGTAACCCCAGCTACTGAGAAGGCTGAGTCAGGCGCACTGCTTCAGCTAGGAGTTTGGGACCAGCCTGGGCCACAGCAAGACCCTGTCAAAAAAAAAAAAAAAAAAATGAAAAGAAAGAAAGAAGCCAAATATAGCAAATACAAGGCCCTATAAGCTAAGAGATCCCCCTCCACCACCACATCTGTGACTTGCCCCATCATACATTCTGCTTTAACCAATTTTCCTTGCCATTTCTGGAACTCAGCAGGCAACTCCAGCCTCTCGCTCTTGCCGTTCCCTCTGCAGTGTTCCTCTGAGGGCTATCCACATAGCCTGCTCTGTCACCTCCTTTAAGTCTTTGCTCATGTTATTATATCAGTAAGGTGTCTTAACAACCCTGTTTAAATCTGTAGCATCCCCAGTACCAGCACTCCTTATCCATTATTCCCAAAAGCAGAAATTTTCTTTTTAATGCTTTTTAATGAATGCGCAATCCCCGTGCCTAGAACAGTCTAGCACCCTGCACGCGCTCAGTAAATATTGGTTGAATTAATAAAAATAGCTAGAACGCCACTGGGCTTTGTGATGTGTGCGTTACGCGCATTATCTCACTGGATGCGCACAGCCATCCTGCGACGCAGCACCGTGGCCTTTCTTATTTCAGAGATGGGGAACTGAGGTTCACAGAGGGGGCAGCCTGCGGAGACCCAGGTCTCTGGCTCTGGGGACTGCCGCTAAGGGCTGACCTGTCCCCCCCTCTCCCTGCAGGTCCCGGGCGAGGCGCCCGCGCCGTCAGCCGACCCGGCGCGCCCCCACGCGTGCCCCGACTGCGGGCGCGCCTTCGCGCGCCGCTCCACGCTCGCCAAGCACGCGCGCACGCATACGGGCGAACGGCCCTTCGCGTGCACCGAGTGCGGCCGGCGCTTCTCGCAAAAGTCGGCGCTGACCAAACACGGCCGCACGCACACGGGCGAACGGCCCTACGAGTGCCCTGAGTGCGACAAGCGCTTCTCCGCCGCCTCGAACCTGCGGCAGCACCGGCGGCGCCACACGGGCGAGAAGCCTTACGCATGCGCGCACTGCGGCCGCCGCTTCGCGCAGAGCTCCAACTACGCACAGCACCTGCGCGTGCACACGGGTGAGAAGCCGTACGCGTGCCCGGACTGCGGACGCGCCTTCGGCGGCAGCTCGTGCCTGGCGCGCCACCGACGCACGCACACCGGCGAGCGGCCCTACGCATGCGCCGATTGCGGCACGCGCTTCGCCCAGAGCTCCGCGCTGGCCAAGCACCGGCGCGTGCACACAGGCGAAAAGCCGCACCGCTGCGCTGTGTGTGGCCGCCGCTTCGGCCACCGCTCCAATCTAGCGGAGCATGCGCGCACGCACACAGGCGAGCGGCCCTACCCCTGCGCCGAATGCGGCCGCCGCTTCCGCCTAAGCTCGCACTTCATCCGTCACCGGCGCGCGCACATGCGGCGCCGCCTGTACATCTGCGCCGGCTGCGGTCGGGACTTCAAGCTGCCCCCCGGCGCCACAGCCGCTACTGCTACCGAGCGCTGCCCGGAGTGCGAGGGCAGCTGAGCCCCGCGGGGCTGCGGAGGGGCGCGCTGGGGCTTTGACCTGGCTGCACTAATCCTGGCTCCTCCTGCGCCCCGGCCTCCGGGTCTGGGAAATTGAGGGGACGGCAGGCCCGGCTGTCCTGGAACTGGGAGACAGAACCCCCTGCCGGGGTGCCTGGAAACCGTGCTCACCACCCCCCCCGTCACTACATTCCCTCGGCCCTTGTTAGTGAATAAAGTATTATATCCACACCCCACTCGTGCCTGTGAGGTGGGTGGGGGAGAGGAGAGTCGGGGTTCTCCAGGCTCAGGTGCTAAGTGAGTTGTCATGGAACCAAATGGGGAGGTAAACCTAAAAGGGGTTCCTGGCACCTGGGTTTGTACTGGGGGTAGAGGATGATGGCATACTTGGCCCTTGGTTACGTCCTTATAACCTTGGATCTGAAAGGGCCCATAAATATACTATGTTCAAGATCAGACACGCACTGCATTTGGCAGAGCTCCACTGAGCAAGGCAAGACCCTCACATCTCTGTCTAGAGGAGAGGAAACTGTTAACACTACGTTAAAGGTTTTAACTGCTTTATTTATGTAAACTTAATAGCTTATTTTCATCCTCAAAACATCTCAGGCAGGGCGCGGTGACTCACGCCTGTAACCCCAGCCCTTTAGGAGGGCGAGACTAGCAGATCACTTGAGGTCAGGAGTTCGAGACAAGCCTGGCCAACATGGTGAAACCCCGTCTCTACTAAATATACAAAAATTAATTGGTGTGGCGGGCACCTGTAATCCCAGCTACTAGGGGGGCTGAGGCATGAGTATCACTTAAATTCGGGAGGCAGAGGTTACACTGAACTGAGATAGTGCCACTGCACCCCAGCCTGGGCAACAGAGGGAGCCTGAGACTGCCTCAAAAAAACAAAACAAAACAAAACCCAAACCAAAAAAAATCTCAAATCGAATGGACCTAGCAGCTCATGGCTGTAATCGCCAGCACTTTGGGAGGCGAAGGCAGGAGGATCCTTTGAAATCAGGAGTTTGAGATGAGCCTGCGGAACGAAGCGAGACCCCCATCTATTTAAAAAAAAAAAAAAAGAAAAAAGAAAACTGGGCATGGTGATGCACACTTGTAGTCACAGCTAATGACAAGGCTGCAGTAAGCTATTATTGTGGCACTGGACTCCAGCCTGTGTGACAGAGCAAGGGTATCTAAAAAATAACTAAATAAAAGTTTTAAATCCCAAAGTTAGATGAATCTTTTTAACATTTATTTTTTCTTGTTTTCTATTGTGCAGCCTGCTTCAGTGCCAGCAGCCTACGGGCACAGAGGCCAGGCAATGGTTCGGGGCTACAGTTTGATCTGGCATGGGGTACTATGAGAGGCCCAGGGGGACTGACCCATCATAAATCCAAACCCATGCACTGTTTTAAATTTACTTATTTTGGACCAGACATGGTGGCTCACGCCTGTAATCCCAACACTCTGGGAGGCGGATCATCTGAGGTCAGGAGTTTGAGATCAACCTGGCCAACATGGTGAAACCCCATCCCTACTAAAAATACAAAAATTAGCCGGGCGTGGTGGCAGGTGCCTGTAATCCCAGCTACTTGAGAGGCTGAGGCAGAATTCTTTGAACCTGGGAGGCAGAGGTTGCAGTGAGCTGAGATCACACCATTGCACTCCAGCCTGGGTGACAAGAGTCTGTCTTAAAAATAATAAATTTATTTATTTTGTAGAGACAGGGTCTCGCTATGGTGCCCAGGCTGGACTCCTAGCCTCAAGCAATCCTTTCACCTCCCTCTAGATTTACCTAGCCAGGCATGGTGGCTCGTGCTGGGATTAGGTATGAGCCACCATGCCTGGCTAGGTAAATCTTTTCTGTCCATTTTTGCCACAGCCAATGAATGGCAGGGCCAAGAGACAAGTAAACAGGGGCCTGCAGTCCAGTGTCAACTGGTGCTATGATGGGGAAGAGAGGCTCTCTCAGAAAGGATGTTTAAGTTGGGTCTTGAAGGTAAGAAAGTTGGGGTTGGGGAAGTGTGGAGGCTCTTCTCAGAGGTGATGTTTCAAGTTTGGTCTTGAAGGTAGAGTTCTGGTTGGGGAAATGTGGAGAGAGCCCCTGAAGCTGCATTCCAGGGTCATTAGAGCTTGCAGGTGTTCCCTAGGGTAGAATGGGGGCGGGGGGAGACAAAAAGCAAGAGAGTTTTGGAAGTGAGGTTAAAGGACCAAGGTAGCAAAGCCTTGAGGGCTTAGAGGGGAAAGATGGATCTGACAGCCTTACGGAGCTGGAACTCACAGCAGTGGACCTGGGGTTGAGGGAAAGGAGATGGGACTGACTTCATTTCTTAGCTTGGGTGACTGCAGGACAGTGTCACTAAGATGGGGGTGCAGGGTGAAGAGCAAGACAGGAGCTGAAGTGGGGGCAACTGTTACACCCGTCTGGACATGCTGAATGTTAGGTCAGCATGAGAAAGGTGATTGGAGGCCGGGCATGGTGGCTCACACCTATAATCCAAGCACTTTGGAGGCCAAGGCGGGCGGATCACCTGAGGTCGGGAGTTCAAGACCAGCTTGACCAACATGGTGAAACCCCGTCTTTAAAAATAAATAAATAAAATAAAATAAATAAATAAAAATAAAAATAAAAAAAGAGAAAGGTGATTGGAAATAACAGAGACATCAGGTCTGGAGTTCATGACATCATGTCCAGAAGAACGCACACAAGATTCTTGAAAGTGGCCGGTGCCGGGCATGGTGGCTCATACCTGTAATCCCAGCACTTTGGGAGATGAAGGTGGGTGGATCACCTGAGGCAAGGAGCTCCAGACCAGCCTGGTCAACATGGCGAAACCCCTCCTCTCTACTAAAAATACAAAAAAACTAGCTGGGTGTGCTGGCACACGCCTGTAAGCCCAGCTACTCAGGAGGCTGAGGCAGGAGAATTGCTTGAACCAGGAGACGGAGGTTGCAGTGAGCAGAGATCGCCCCAGTGCACTCCAGCCTCGGCAATAGTGAGACTCTGTCTCAAAAAAGAAAAAAAAAAAGGCCAGGCGTGTGGCTCACGTGGTGATCGGCACTTTGGGAGGCTGAGGCAGGAGATCGCTTGAGACCAGGAGTTCAAGACCAACTTGGGCAACATGGTGAGACCCCCATCTCCACTAAAAATAAGGAAAAATAGCCAGAGGTAGGAAGAAAACCAGCTAAGCATCTTATCTGGGAAATCTAGAGGAAGGTGTTTCAGGGAGCAGGGAGGGTCAGCTGCTGCTCTGGTGCCCGCTGCATTTGTCATGAGGGTGGAGAAAAGTGGTGATAGTCATTTTAGTGGAGGGGAATCGTGAAAGCCAGCCAGGAGGCAAGGTTGTAAATGGGACAGTGGGGAAAGCAGAGTCGGGGAGTATAGACAACCCTTTGAAGAGGCTGCTGGAGGTTTGATGGTTTCGCTTTTGTTAACAGGGAAGGCACTCACATGTCCTTTCTGCATGGGTAGGAAGGGCTAATGAAGAGAAGCTGCTCATATAGAAGGGAAAGCAGACACCCAATCAAGGAGAGGAAGGAAACCAGGGCTTCGTAAGGATGCTGATCCCATTATCACTGGAGAGCTAGACAAAAGGCAGGTTTGGGCACATAATCTGATGCATTGTTTTACCTGGGGAAGAAGAATGGGGGTCACTAGCTAAGAAACGTAAGAGAGCAAGGCCAGGAAAGGAGAATGCCTCAGTTTACTAATGTGGAGACTGGCTCACAGAGGCAGCAAGTCAGCAACCATTGTAGATTCAGAGAATGTAGATGTCCCTTGGTGTACACGGGGGACAGTTTCCAGGACGCACCCCGCCCCCACCACATACCCAAATCCACACATACTAAACCCGCAGTCAGCCCTGCAGAACCCACATATAGGAAAAGCTGGTCCTTCACATACATGGGTTTTGCATCCCACAAATACTGTATTATAGATCCATGTTTGATTGAAAAAAAATTCAGCCAATGAAATGTGGACTGAACGCAGCTCAAACCCGTGTTGTTCAAGAATCAACTATAGTTTAAAGGTCCTTTCCCCAGCATTAGCCTACCCTGTGATGGAGGCAGCCAGAGGTATCTCAGGAAAAGTGATGTGCCCAAAGTCTCTACAACAGGCAAATCTGATGCACTCACACTATCTTTTTTTTTTTGAGACAGAGTCTCGCTCTGTTGCCCAGGCTGGAGTGCAGTGGCGCAATCTCAGCTCACTGCAACCTCTGCCTCCCGGGTTCAAGCAATTCTTCCTGCCTCAGCCTCCCAAGTAGCTGGGATTACAGGTCCCTGCTACCACACCCAGCTACTTTTTGTATTTTTTAGTAGAGATGGGTTTTCACCATGTTGGCCAGGCTGGTCTTGAACTCCTGACCTCAGATGATCCGCCCGCCTCGGCCTCCCAAAGTGCTGGGATTACAGGTGTGACACACCACGCCCTGAAACACTATCTTTTTTTTTTTTTGAGACAGGGTCTGGCAATATTGCCCAGGCTGGAGTGCAGGGCATTATCTCAACTCATTGTAACCTCCACCTCCTGGGTTCAAGTGATCTTCCTGCCTCAGCGTCCCTAGTAGCTGCGATTATAGGCCTGTACCACCATGCCCAGCTAATTTATATATTTTTAGTAGAGATGGGGTTTAACCATGTTGGCTGGATTAGTCTTCAACTTCTGACATCAGGTGATCCACCTGCCTTGGCCTCCCAAAGTGCTGGGATTACAGGCGTGAGCCACCATGCCCAGCCCTCAACACTATCTTTAGGTGGAGAGGAAAAACAATAAATTGGCCTTGGTGTGGCAGGGTGGGTAGCCTTTACTTTTACCAAGGAGGAAGCCCTATTTCACCCCAAATCAGAGACCGGACCCTGATTTCCTGCTGTAGGCCCCTGATAGTTGAGAATAAAAGGCAAACAAGGCCTGGTGTAGTGACTCATGCCTGTAATCCAAGCACTTTGGGAGGCCAAGGCAGGTGGATCACAAGGTCAGGAGTTCGAGACCAGCCTGGCCAACAGAGTGAAACACTCTCTACTAAAATTACAAAAATTAGTTGGGTATGGTGGCACATACGTATAGTCGCAGCTACTCGGGAGGCTGAGGCAGGAAAATCACTGGAACCTGGGAGGTGGAGGTTGCAGTGAGCCGAGATCATACCACTGCACTCCAGCCTGGGCGACAGAGTAAGACTCAGTCTCAAAAAAATATATAAAATAAATAAAAAGGCAAACCAGCCAGGCTCAGTGGCTCACGCCTGCGGCAGATCACCTGAGGTCAGGAGTTCAAGACCATCCTGGCCAACATGGTGAAATCCCATCTCTAATAAAAATACAAAACTTAGCCAAGTGTGATGGCGGGTGCCTGTAATCCCAGCTACTCAGGAGGCTGAGGCACGAGAATCGCTTGAACCTGGGAGGCAGAGGTTGCAGTGAGCCAAGATTGTGCCACTGCATTCCAGCCTGACCTACAAGAGTGGGACTCTGTCTCAAAAATAAATAAATAAATAATAAATAAAATAAAGAATTTTAAAAAAGGCAAATAGGTAATAACAATGACCGCAAACTTACCAGGTATACTTCACCACGTGCCAGGCCTGCCCTGAACACTCACATAACTCACTGAAACCTCACAACCCTACTGGGCAGGCACTATTCTTTTTATTTTACAGAGGAGGAAGCTGAAGTGCAGAAAGATTAAGTAATTTGAGTAACGTCATCCAGCTTGCAAGTGTCAAAGATGGCATTTGAACCCAGACAGCCTGGCTCCGGCATCTGGACTCTTACAGTCTCCAATCACTAAAAGGAGAGGAAGGAACTTATATGACATCCTACTGGGAATTTTCTAGAAACCAGATCTCTCTGCCCTACAGGCAGAAGGTACAATAGGGAAACACGAGAATGGGGCTCAGAGGCACCCCTGGTCCCCTCGCCATCACCTGCTGAGACAGAGAGCCTCCCTGGCCATCCAGGAAGAATCCAGAAGTTATTGCCCAAAACCACTTTACCGGGAGAGCAAACATCAGGAGGCAACAACCTTCTAGAGGCTGCTGGGCTTCGGACCTCAGGAAGTGGCGGCCTCAGGCCCATGATCTATTCAGAAAAGACTAGAAAAAGGCTCCAGGGCCAGGCCGCCCTTTGCTCTTCAGACCCTACCCTGAGTTGCAAGTCCTGTGGCCATCTTTCTAGGTTGAGGCCTGGCCCGTGGAGTCACAGGGAAGGTCCGCGGGCCCCATAGCCTGGTCTTCAGAGATGGTCCCATGGAGCAATTCTGTATACTTGCGGGAGGAGCTGCGGGCCAGATGGGCTGGGTAGCGTCGCCGGTTGATGTCCATTTTGGAGAGCACTGCTTGGGGCAGATCCACACGGCAGCGGGCAGCTAATGCCACCAGGTAGATGAGGACATCACTAAGCTCCTCTTGAAGGGCAGCCCGTTCCCCTGGGGGGACCAGCCTTGGGGGCCAGGCTCCCCCATCGGTTTTCCACTGACTAGGGGCAGAACACAAACAGACACACACTCAGATGTAACCTGGGGCTATGGGCTTTGCCAGTCCTTGCAGTAATAACACCCACCTCCAAGGATGACCCAACCCATCTGGGCCCTGGGAAGAGTCATGTGGGGGAAAGACCCCAACAGATGATACCAAGATGTGTGTGTCTCTTCCTGGGCCAAGGAGTGGCCAAAAGAACATTTCATTTGTTAAGACAAAGCTTTGAGACAATTCTAATTCTCCCCAGCCCTAGACATCACCACCCCAGATCAAACCTCAGACCAGGACCACTGCAGAAGCCTCCCCCACTCTCCCTGCTAACTCATCTTCCTTTCCCACACAAACCATCTTTTTTTTTTTTTTGAGATGGAGTCTTGCTCTGTCGCCAGGCTGGAGTGGAGTGCAATGCTGTAATCTCGCCTCACTGCAACCTCCACTTCCCGGGTTCAAGCAATTCTCCGCCTCAATTCTCCCTTCCGCAGTAGCTGGGATTACAGGCATGTGGCACCACACCCAGCTAATTTTTGTATTTTTAGTAGAGACGGGGTTTTGCCATGTTGGCCAGGCTGGTCTCGAACTCCTAACCTCAGGTCATCTGCTTGCCTCAGCCTCCCAAAGTACTGGCATTACAGGTGTGAGCCAAGGCACCCGGCCCAGACCATCTTTTAAAAGCACAAATTAGGCCGGGTGTGGTAGCTCACACCTGTAATCCCAGCACTTTGGGAGGCTGAGGTGGGTGGATCACAAGGTCAGGTGTTCAAGACCAGCCTGGCCAAGATGGTAAAACCCTATCTCTACTAAAAATACAAAAAAAATTAGCTGAGCGTGGTGGCGGGCACCTGTAATCTCAGCTACTCAGAAGGCTGACGCAGAGAATTGCTTGAACCTGGGAGGTGGAGGTTGCAGTAAGCCGAGATCGCGCCACTGCACTCCAGCCTGGGCGACAGAGACTCCATCTCAAAAAAAAAAAGCACAAATTACATTTTGCTCCTTCCCTGCTAAAATCCAAACTGTGCTTGGAATACAGTCTAAACTCCTGACCAAGCTCTCCTGTCCTTCATGGGCTGCCCCTGCCCTTTCCAAGGCCAGTCTAGCTTGCTCTGCCTTGCACACAAGCCAGACTGTCACAGGGCCTTTGCACTCACAGCTCCCTCTGCCTTGAACGCTTCCCCCCTCCCCCATCAGTCCCAGGGCTAGGTCCTTCCTGTTATTCAGGTCTCAGCCTAGATGTCACCACCTGGCTCATCACCTTGTGGTTTTTGGGGCTTTTTTTGAGATGGAGTCTCACTGTCACCCAGGCTGGAGTGCAATGGCACAATCTCAGCTTACTGCAACCTCTGCCTCCCGGTTCAAGTGATTCTCCTGACTCAGCCTCCTGAGTAGCTGGGATTAAAGGCACCTGTGACCACACCCAGCTAATTTCTGTATTTTTAGTAGAGATGGGGTTTCACCATGTTGGCCAGGCTGGCCTTTTGTTTGTTTGAGGTAGAGTCTTGCTCTATCGCCGTGACTGGAGTACAGTGGCACAATCTCGGTTTACTGCAATCTCCGCCTCCCAAGTTCAAGCGATTCTCCTGCCTCAGCCTCCCAAGTAGCTGGGACTACAGGCACTGCCACCATGCCCAGAAAATTTTTGTATTTTTTAGTAGAGATGGGGTTTTACCATGTTGGCCAGGCTGGTCTCGAACTCCTGACCTCAGGTGATCTGCCCCCTCACCCCAGCCTCCCAAAGTGCTGGGATTATAGGGGTGAGCCACTGTGCTCGACCCTTTTTTGCTTTTTTAATAGAGTCTCAGTCGGTTGACTAGGCTGGAGTGCAGTGGCACGATCTTGGCTCACTACAATCTCCACCTCCTAGGTCAAGCTATTCTTGTGCCTCAGCCTCCTGAGTAGCTACAATTACAGGCATCCACCACCATGCCTGGCTAATATCTGTATTTGTAGTAGAAACATGGTTTTACCATGTTGGCCAGGCTGGGTCATCACCTTGTATTCTTTCCTCATAGAATTTGTCATAATTCCAGATCTTCTAAAATGAAATTACTGATTTATTGTCAATCTCCTTCCACCGTGAAGGCAGAAACCTTTCTGCCTTGTTCCAGGCCATATCTTTTGATTCTAGAAGACCCAGCACATAGCTGATGTTCATAAATTTGTCATCAGGCCATACGCAGCGGTTGAACCTGTAACCCCAGTGCTGTGGGAGGCTGAGGCAGGTGAATCACTTGAGACCAGGAGTTTGAGACCAGCCTGGGCAACAACAGCAAGACTCCATCTCTACAAAAAATAAAAATAAACTAGCCATGCTTGGTGGTGGTACACATCTGTAGTCCCAGCTACTCGGGAGGCTGAGGTGGGAGGATCGCTTGAGCTCCTGAGGCTGCAGTGAGCTATGATCACTCCACTACACTCCAGCCTTGGCAACAGAGTAAGACACTTACTCTTAAAAGCAAACAAAAAACATCTGGCCTGGTGCAGTGGCTCACACCTGTAATCCCAGCACTTTGGGAGGCCGAGGCAGGTGGATCACCTGAAGTCAGGAGATGGAGACTAGCCTGGCCAACATGGTGAAACCCTGTCTCTACTAAAAATACAAAAAAATTAGGCAGGCGTGGTAGCACGTGCCTGTAGTCCCAGCTACTAAGGAGGCTGAGGCAGGGGAATCACTTGAACCTGGGAGTCGAAGGTTGCAGTGAGCCGTGATGGCTCCACTGCACTCCAGCCTAGCGACAGAGCAAGACTCCCTCTAAAAAAAAAGCCAGGCACGATGGCTCACGGCACCTGTAATCTCAGCACTTTGGGAGGCTGAGGCGGGCGGATCACCCGAGGTCAGGAGTTCAAGATCAGCCCGGCCAACATGGTGAAATCACATCTCTACTAAAAATACAAAAATTAGCCAGGTGTGTTGGCGGGTGTCTGTAATCCCAGCTACCCGGGAGGCTGAGGCAGGAGAATCGCTTCAACCTGGGAGGCAGAGGTTGCAGTGGGCTGAGATCGCACCACTGCACTCCAGCCTGGGCAAGAGAGTGAGACTCCATCTCAAAAAAAAAAAAAAAAAAAAATCTGTAATAAATAAATAACTTGCCCTCACACATATCTGTGTCCTTTTTCCTTTATCCCCAGTGACTGTCCTGGTCTAGGCCTCATCGCGTCTTGCCTGGTCTACACCAGTCAACTCTCTGGTGTCCCCCCGCCCCATTCTCTCAGTGATCCATCCAATCCACCCTGTAGATACCTGGTCCAGTATCTACAGTATCCAAACTCTCTATCACGCTCTAGCCCTAATCCTATCTTTGTGGGTTCATCTCCCAGCCCTCTCCTCCACAGCCCTATCGCTCATCCAATACATGTCTACTGAGTGCCTACAATACGCTGGGCACTTGGGACATATCAGGGAAAACACATCCCAAATCCCTGATTTTTCCCGAGATGCTTACACTGAAGGAGTGTCAGATTATCCCTGAATTGAACTTGCCCTTTCTTGCCTCAGTGCCTCTGCAAATGTATTCCCCATGTCTGGAATACCACTGGTAGTTCCTCTACAGAATACCTTCCTTTCGGCCCCAGAGGCAGAGGAAAAGGGTTGTTGGGCCCGGCTGTAATCCAACACTTTGGGAGGCCAAGGCAGGTGGATCACCTGAGGTCAGGAACTCGAGACCAGCCTGACCAATATGGCGAAACCCCGTCTCCACTAAAAAATACAAAAATTAGCCAGGTGTGGTGGTGGGCGCCTACACTCCCAGCTACTTGGGAGGCTGAGGCAGGAGAATTGCTCGAACCCGGGAGGCGGATGTTGCAGTGAACCGAGATTGCGCCACTGCACTCCAGCCTGGGCAACAGAGCGAGTCTCCAAAAAAACAAGGAAAAGGGTTGTTGCCGCTACTTGTTCCTAGATAGAAAACGGGACCTGCCCGCTGCTCTCACACCTTTCTCTTCCAAGAGGTTGGGCGTCCCTAGAGGGCAGGACCCGTGAGTTCTCTCTGCATCCTCGGCACCAGCAAAGAGCCTTGCAATGAGGAGGGGAAATTGAACCCATGAATGTCTCAAGACCAAATAAATGTTCCCCTCCCCCTCTCCCCACAACATAGACACTTCCAGGAAGCTTTCCATCAACTCACAAGAGTTCTGCCAGCTCCCCCCACTTCCCCGACCAAGGCCAGGAGGAGGTTCCGAGGCTGATGGAACTGTTCCCAGTCTCGTTCAGCAGCAAACTCAGCATGGAGGCGGCGGCTGAAATAGGAAAAAGGGATGTAAGCCCAAGTCTCAGGGTTAGAGGGTGATGCAGGGGCCAGGAGCAGGTACCCCAGTGGTATGTAATGGGGGCCTAGGACTAGGAGATTCTGAAACTGATTGGATTAGGCAGGTCGTGTCCACTTTCCGGAACTTGGTTCCCTCATCTATAAAATGGGCGTGCCCCTGAGCCGCCCTTAACATCTCGCTAAATCTAACAAAACCCTCTTCATTTTTCCATTTCCTGCTGCTACTTCCGCAGTTTCCTCCACCTGGAAACGCCGCACATCAAAATCCAATTTCTCTTATAGAATGTAGTTCCACAGGCACTTCCTCTAAGAAGCCTTCCTTGACTTCCTCCAGCAAGAAATAACGTCTTCACCTCTCAGCACTTCGTTTCATCCTCTCGTACCCGCGGCGCCTGGAGACCAGGGGGCGGTATCGGGTGCCGGTATCTTCCCAGGGTAGGCTGAAGGGCGTTCCTAGTACCGCTCGGGGGCATCATCCAATTTCCCTTGCCCCAGGTGTGCACCGCTACGCCCATTTTGCAGATGAGGTAAGAAGGCTCGCCTGGGGACAGTCCGCAGAGCCAGGACCGGAGCCCCGCTGCCAGCCCGCTTCCCAACCACGTGGAGGAACCCTCCCCAAAACGCGGGAGAAAAGGACGACCTCCCCCACCCCGAGCTGGGCCAGGCCTGCTTACATGTCCTCGAGCGTGGGCTCCGGGCTGAAGCTGAACCGACCCGCAGCAGCAGTGCCCTCTCCCCGCGTGTCCCCAGCAGCCTCCCCCACCGGCGGCAGACATACCGCCCACCCACTGCAGCCGCTACTGCACCGAAAACCCACGCGCCACGCTCGAAGCCCCGCCTCCAGAGCTCCTGCCAATCACGGCCGTTCTCTATTGCCTTAACGGGGGGAGCCTGAGAAAAGAAACCAATGACTTCTCTGGAGTTTGCTACAGCCCGCCCCTTCCCTCACTGGGCCAATCTGAGGGAGCTTCAAGCGCGCGCTTCTGGTCTCAGGCCCTGGAATTTTTCCGCTAGACCCTGCTTAAGATCTTAAAGGTATAGGTACCAATTCGACCTGGGGAAAGAGACCAACGGCAGAGGGCGGGGGGAGCGCAGGCGCGTCACTTCCTTTATGGGCGCCAGAGGGCGCCAAAGCGAATATAGCGGCGGAAGAGGGTCCGCCAGGTGGAAAACCCTATATAAATGAAGGGCCCTTTGCATAGATATTAAATATCTCAGGGCTTAAGGACGTTGAGAACCCTCTAGGCTGACCCCAACACTATTTGGATGAGATTGAAGAGAAACAGATTGAAGATCAGACCGGATTAGGACTTGAGTCCGGGGTCGCACTTCAGCTCCCCGCCACCGCTGTGTCCTGTGGTTGAAACGATGGAGGTCGCTCCATCCCTGTCCTAAGGAAGGCAGTAGGCCCCAGCGCAGCATGCATTGCCCTAAACACGTGGCCCGTTTATGGTCTGGCCTGTGCCGGCCTCTCCAGCCTCATGGGTCCCCAGCAGGACTCCTCCACCCCACACACCCGAGAACTCCAGGCTCACTCATACCAGAGAATACGCTAGGTGGCGACACACAGAGTTGCTGCTTTCAAATCAGAACCACTGAGTTACTGGCCATGGGAGGAGCAGAGATCTTTATGAAATTCTAGAATAGATGTAGTCTTACAAAAAATGATTTATAATTGTCCCCTTATTAGGGCTACTATCTCTGATTTCCCGATGTTTAAAGAGGCATCCAGCTTGGTGGAAGTAAAAGAGTAAGAAAATGCAGGAAAAGGCAGAGTCAGGTTTTGGAAATTAAAATCCCAAGGCTGTGACAACTGCAGTTCTAGGTATAAGCCCTAGATAAACGAATGAATATATGCAGAGAGACATATACAAGAAGTTCATTACAGTTTTGTTTGTAAGAATGAAAAACAATTGAAAATAAAATGACTATCGATGGAAGAATGGGTACATGGTGGTATATTTATACAAATGATATTATCCAACAGTTAAAATTGAATACTTGCAACAGAAACAAGTTTAAACTGGTTTTAGCAAGAAAAAAGAAATCTATTAATTTTTTTTATAGAGTTTCACCATGTTGCCCAGGCTGGTCTTGAACTAGAGTAGCTGTTTTAAGCACTTTACATATTTAATCCTCACAGCAACTCATTTAATCCTCACAACAACCTATATGGTAGGTTGTTGGGTACCAGCCCCAACCCTGTACATGTGTGCTGTTAGTTCCGGTGGTGACGAGGGATTAAGAAAAGGAAATAGAGACACAGCCGGGTGAGGTGGCTCACGTTTGTAATCCCAGCACTTTGGGAGGCCAAGGCGGGCGGATCACCTGGGGTCAGCACTTCGAGACCAACCTGGCCAACATGGTGAAACCCCATCTCTCAAAAAAAAAAAAAAAAAGAAAGAGAGAGAGAGAGAGACAAGAGTAGAATTTACAGCATGGGTCCAGAGGAACCACATTAGCCTGAGCTCTGGGCTCCAAACACTTTTATTATGTGCATAATCTCATTGATCTTATGCACATAATAAAGGTGTGGAAGGGGAGGGTGAACGGGTAGGTAAGATGGGGGAGAGCACTTGAGATCCTTCTAAGACATGCTAAACTAGTGCTCTGAGCATTTAACAGCACTTGAGATCCTTCTAAGACATGTTAAACTAGTACTCTGAGTTTATCACCGCTTGTTATCAGGGTGCGGCTACATCAGAAGTATAGCAGATGACGAGCCACCCAGTCTGACCACACGCAATGCATCAAGGAGCTTCTATCTCCCGCGCATTGAGGACGTAGAGCAATTAAAATCACTCCATATTCCGAGAACCTAGGCAGAGCCTGAGGAGTTCCGTGATCTCTGCCTTGCAAGGCTTTTCTCCTCCTTGCTAGCTCCCATCTGCAAAGACCCTCCTGGATCTTGTGAGCAGAGGTCGCCTCCCTTCTCAGAGATCTTTGCATAAGCCCTCTTTACAAGACCCTCATGCAGTCTCCATGTTGAGAAGGCATTTATGGGACCAGAGCAGTATTGCCTGTTCTGCAACCACCCCCGCGGTGTTCCCAGTGTTACTGCGCTCTCGGATGGTCTTTACCTTAGGCCTCCTGTTGCCGCTTGATTTCTAATTAACTGCACCAATAATATAGTTTAGTTCGGTGTGTAAACTTGAGCGTACTGTGCGCCAAGCAAGCTTATAATTATTTAGCTAGAATTAACATAGGTCTCCCACGGGCCATCTTGACCCACAGTAGGTAATATTATTCTTATCCTCATTTTATTTTATTTATTTATTATTATTTTTTAAGACAGGGTTTCACCATGTTGGTCAGGCTGGTCTTGAACTCCCGACCTCAGGTGATCCGCCTGCCTTGGCCTCCCAAAGTGCTTGGATTACAGGCGTGAGCCACCACACCCGGCCGACCCTGTCTCAAAAAAAAAAAAAAAGAAAGAAAATCCCAAAAGACACAGGATGTTTCTACCTCTAGATATTGGTATGTGAAGAGAGGATTGAGATGAAACCTAGTCCGCAGGCTGAAATCGGCAAGTCAGCCAGATAGACAGGAACTTGATCCTTCCTAACACTGCTGAGCCACTTATCGTGCAAGTTCCGGAAATACCCAAATTTAGGACTGTAGCTATATAAGAAAATAAATCCCTTTAAAGGTCAAACGACTTTTAGTTCGGTTTTTCTATTACTTGCCTTAAAGAAAGTGACATTTAAGCTGAGGACAAATCAAGGAGAACAGCATTCTAGGCAGAGGGGACAACCAATGTATAACGCAGAAAAGGCTTGGCATATCGCAATGTGGCAGGAAGGTAGTGAGCAAAAGGGAGAGTGGCTGGATGTGTATGGTGTAGAAGTAAAAAGAGGTCAGATCAAACCAATTCACCACGGGTTTCATTTTATTTATTTTTTTTTTAATTTTTTTTTTTGGTGGACAGAGCCTCCCACTGTTGCCCAGGCTGAAGTGCAGTGGTAGGATCTCGGCTCACTGCAACCTCCACCTCCCAGGTTCAAGTGATTCTCCTGCCTCAGCCTCCCCAGTAGCTGGGATTACAGGCATCCACCACCACGCCTGGCTAATTTTCATATTTTTAGTAGAGACGGAGTTTCACCATGTTAGCCAGGCTGATTTCAAACTCCTGACCTCAGGTGATCTGCCTGCCTTGGCCTTCCAAAGTGCAGAGATTACAAGTGTGGGCCACTGTGCTTGGCCACATTTTAGATTTTCATTTGGATTTTAAGTATTATGGAAACCCTTCAGGGGTTTTTTTTGTTTTTGTTTTTGTTTTGTTTGTTTGTTTGTTTTAATATAAAGACGGGGTTGTTTGTTTGTTTGTTTTAATATAAAGACGGGGTTTCACCATGTTGGTCAGGCTGGTCTTGAACTCCCGACCTCAGGTGATCCACCCGCCTTGGCCTCCAAAGTGCTTGGATTACAGGCGTGAGCCACCACGCCCGGCCTGTTTTTGTTTTTTGAGACGAAGTCTCATTCTGTCGCCCAGGCTAGAATGCAATAGGGCAATCTCAGCTCACTGCAACCTCTGCCTCCTGGATTCAAGTGATTCTCCTGCCTCAGCCTCCCCCCTCAGTAGCTGGGATTACAGGTGCATACCACCACACCCTGCTAATTTTTGTATTTTTAGTAGAGACGGGGTTTCACCATGTTGGTCAGGCTGGTCTCAAATTCCTGATCTCGTGATCCACCCTCCTCAGCCTCCCAAAGTGTTGGGATTAGAAGTGCGAACCACCACGCCCAACCTCAGAGGGTTTTAAGCAGGAGAATGATCATATCTTGGGCAGATCACTTGAACGCAGGAGTTTGAGGTTGCAGGGAGCTATGATTGCACCACTACACTCCAGCCTGGGCTACAGAGCAAGACTCCATCTCCAAAAAAAAAAAATCAAAGGAGGCAGGAGTAGAAGCAGCAGAGGGATGAGTTACCACTGTTGTCCAGGCAAGAGATGATGGTGACTTGAGACAGGTGATGGTGAATGAAGATGGAGAGAAGTGGATGTCCTGGGGACGATTTTTGAAGGTAGATTTGGAGGTTTTTGTTGGTTTTGAATGGGGGATGGAAGAAAGGGTAGAATGGCTTACAGATTCTGAGGGTTTGGCAACTGGGTGGGTGGATAGTGACTGATTTGGGGCTGGGGAAGAAGAGGTGCAGGGCTGAACATGTGTGGCCTCAGGCATGTGGTTTAGGGCAAGGCAAGTTGAAGAGGCGTGGTGAGTTGGCAGTGAAGTTTTTAATCTAAGGTTTAGAGGAGAGACCGGGGCTAGACATTCAGATGTGGCAGTCTCATCATTTAGACAGTACTTAAAGTCAAGGAACTGGAAATGAATAAGTAACACAAGAATCTAGGCAGAAAAGACCAAGATTTGGAACCAGACATGGTGGCTCACGTGTGTAATCCTAGCACTTTGGGGAGCTGAGGTGGGAGGATTGCTTGAGCCCAGGAGTCTGATACCAGCCTGGGCAACATGGTGAAATGCTTTCTGTATTATTAATTTTATTTATTTATTTATATTTTATTACTATTATCTTTTCGAGATGGAGTCTCCTCTGTCACCCAGGCTGGAGTGCAGTGGCGTGATCTTGGCTCACCGCAACCTCTGCCTCCCAGGTTCAAGTGATTCTTCTGCTTTAGCCTCCAGAGTAGCTGGGACTACAGGCACATGCCACCATGCCTGGCTAATTTTTGTATTTTTAGCAGAGACAGGGTCTCGCCATGTTGACCAGGCTGGAGTACAGTGGTGTAATTACAGCTCACTGTGGCCTCGAAATTCTGAGCTCAAGTGATCCCCGCTGCCTCAGCCTCCCAAAGTGCTGGGGTTACAGGAGTCAGCCACAGTGCCCCGGTGAACCTGTTCTCCCAGGAGACGGGATGCCCGAGTCTCTTCACATCAAAGGTGTTTTTCCAGTGCCGACCAATAAAGGTTTAACAACAGGACGGATGATTGGGCCAGGCGAGCATGCACATGCTGCAGCACATCCTTCCTCTACTGGGAGAAAAGGTGCTGCTATAATTTGTTAGATATAATTTGTTCTTAAATTTAGAATATTTGTTCTTAAATTTTTCAGGGGGAGTCATGACAGAGGCTTTTAGGAATCTCCAGCCTAGCTCATTCAGACCAGAGAGTCCTTGACACCCATGAAGTCTTCTTCCAACCTGCTTTTCCAGCTTGTCCCCGTACACACTTGCTGAAGTCCAGACAGATGTTCTGGACTCTTCCCTCCCCTCCTTTGCTCCCTCAGTTCCCTCCATCTGGAGTGCCCAGCCCCTTCTATGCACATCCAGATCCAAATGCCACCCATCCTGCAGAGCCCTGTTTCAAGGCCACTTCCTCTGAGAAGCCTTCCTAAACTTCCTCCTAAAAGGAAATAGGTTCAGGCACAGTGGCTCATGCCTGTAATCCCAGCACTTTGGGAGGCCAAGGCAGGAGGATCACTTGAAGCCAGGAGGTCTTTTTTTTTTTTTTTTGACAGAGTCTTGCTCTGTCTCCCAGGCTGGAGTGCAGTGGTGCGATCTTGGCTCACTGCAACCTCCGCCTCCCAGGTTCAAGGGATGCTCCCAAGTAGCTGGGATTACAGGCATATGCCACCATGCCCAGCTAATTTTTTTTTGTATTTTTAGTAGAGACGGAGTTTCACCATGTTGTTCAGGCTGGTCTTGAACTCCTGACCTCAAATGATCCGCCCGCCTCGGCCTCCCAAGTGTAGGGGGGAGATCCCATAAGTGCTGGGGCAGCAACCAAAAGCCTCAGCCTATTTCCATATAAATAATGAAGAAGAACATAATTAGAAATATAACCATAGTAGTTATTAGTTATTCTTAGTTATTCATAGGTGATCTTAGTTATTCATAGGTGATCTTAATTCTTTTACTAATGCCTCTCAGGTCGGAAGTGTGAACCTGGGGCGACATTGTGAAATGAAGGACCCTAAGGCAAGACGTTTTAAGCCCTCTGTCACGCCTGCATAGGGGCTGCTGGAGGGCGCCTTGGCTGTGCAGCAGCGCCAGCGCCGGGATAGCGCCCGCTGTTTAGCCAGCTAGGGAAGAAGACATCCAAAGTAGCTGAGACGTCTCCTTCCTTGGAGGAGTTAGGAGAAAACTCTGCTTCTCCAACCTCTTGTAGTAAGGCCTGACAGGTGTCAGGTAGACCCACAGACATCCGGGGGGGCTTAGTTGTCTCTATATGATGCCGTGCTTCAGTGGTCACGTTCCATGTCAATCTCGTGATCCGCTTCTGCACCTGGTTCCTTTTTTCTTGTAAGAATTAATCAGTAAAAGTAACGTAAATCTTTTTTTTTTTTTTGAGACAGAGTCTCACTTTGTCACCCAGGCTGGAGTGCAATGGCTCGATCTCGGCTCACTGCAACCTCCGCCTCCTGAGTTCAAGCGATTCTCCTGCCTGAGCCTCCTGAGTAGCTGGGACTACAGGCGCGTGCCACCATGCCCAGCTAATTTTGGTATTTTTTTAGTAGAGACAGGGTTTCACCATGTTGGCCAGGATGATCTCAATCTCTTGACCTCCTGATCCGCCCGCCTCGGCCTCCCAAAGTGCTGGGATTACAGGCATGAGCCACAACGCCCGGCCATCATTTGCTATTTTTCTATATGAGTATCACTAATTCTTTTTGTTGGTGGTAGAGACAGGGTTTCATTATGTTGCTCAGGCTGGTCTTGAACTCCTGGCCTCAAGCAGTCCTGCCTCAGCGTCCCAAAGTGCTGACATTAGAGGCATAAGCCACCATGGCTGGCCACTAATCTTTTCACATCTTCAATTATCCTGCCAATACAATTTTTCACACAACTAAATGTATCATTATTATATCAGTTCATATTTTTCTTTTCTGGAAGGCCTTTCTGGAAGCCTTCCAGGCTCCCTGTCCAGTGTGAGCCGGTTGCTCTGTAAGCCTGCTATATAGCTATTACCTTCATCTCTCTCCTGTGCTGGGTTGCATTTCCTGAGTCTCATGTTTTTCTCTTTCTCAGTTTGCTTTCTTGTTTGTTTGTTTTGAGATGGAGTTTCGCTTTGTCACCCAGGCTAGAGTGCAGTGGTGCAAGCTCAGCTCACTACAACCTCTGCCTCCCGGGTTCAAGTGATTCTCCTGTCTCAGCCTCTGGAGTAGCTGGGATTGCAGGCACCCACCACCACGCCTGGCTAATTTTTGTATTTTTAGTAGAGATGTGGTTTCACCATGTTGGCCAGGCTGGTCTCGAACTCCTGACCTCAGGTGATCCGTCCACCTTGGCTTCCCAAAGTGTTGGGATTACAGGCGTGAGCCACTGCGCCTGGCCTGCTTCCTTGTTTTTTTGGAGCATTATCTTCTGATAGTTTCTTGAGAAAAATTATGTGGGATGATGCCATTTTGATACCCTGCCTGCCCCAAGTAACTTTATTCTACTTATTTGAAAAATGTGGCTTGCTATAGACTTCTATATAGATTATTGTTTACCCTCAGAATCTTGAAGGCATTGCTTTATTTTTGCGTGTGTTTTTAAATTTTTTTCTTTTTTTTTTTTTAAATGGAGTCTTGCTCTGTTGGGGGTGCAGTGGTGCGATCTCAGCTCCACCTCCCGGGTTGAAGTGATTCTCCTGCCTCAGCCTCCTGAGTAGCTGGGATTACAGGAGCGCGCTACCATGCCTTGCTAATTTTTGTATTTTAGTAGAGATGGGGTTTCACCATATTGGTCAGGCTGGTCTTGGACTCCTGACCTCATGATCTGCCTGCTTCAGCCTCCCAAAGTGCTATGATTACAGGCATGAGTCACCACGCCCGGCCATGTTTTATTAATTTTTTGTTTTTTTCTAAGACAGGGTCTTACTCTGTTGCTCAAACAATCCTCGTGCTTGGCCTCAGGCACATGCCACCACGCCTTGCTAAACTTAATTTTCTAAGTTTTTGTAGCGGTAGGATCTCACAGCATTGCCCAGGATGGTCACAAACTCCTAGGCTCAAGTGATCCTCCCCGCTTGGTTTCCCAAAGTGCTGGAATTACAGGTGTGAGCCATCGCACCTGGTGTTCTATTGTTTTTTAGCTTCTAATTTGAGGTTGTGAAGTCTGATGTCATTCTTTTTTTTTTTTTTTTTTAAAGACGGGGTTTCACCATGTTGGTCAGGCTGGTCTTGAACTCCCGACCTCAAGTGATCCGCCCGCCTTGGCCTCCAAAGTGCTTGGATTACAGGTGTGAGCCACCACACCCGGCCAGTCTGATGTCATTCTTATTTCCACATCTTTGTGTGTGATCATAGTGATCAGAAGCGTGGGCTCTGGAGTCAGACTGCCTGCAAGACTGCCTATGCAACCTTGGACAGATTTCTTAAACTCCCTGTACCTCAGCTTCCTCATTTGCAAAATGGGGTTTTTGGAAGACTGGGTTAATACATATAAAGCACTTACTTCCTGGCGCAGAGCATGCACTATATAAACACCTGCTATCATTATTTCAGGATCTCTTCTTCATACCTGGCATTTTGAAATTTAATAAAATTAGCATGAGTCCTTTAAAATGCTGTATGCTAGGAATTCAAGAGGTATGTGGTTTACAACTTTTAAGTTCTAGAAAACTTTGACAATATCTTTTTCTCCATCTGCTTTACTGCCTTATTCTAGAACTCCACTTAGATGTTGAACCTCCTGCCTCATTTGATCTTTGTAGGTTTTCTTTTATTATACATCTTTTTGGGCTACCTTTTTTTTTTTTTTTTTTTTAAGTTCTGGGATACATGTGCAGAACACGCAGGCCTGTTACATAGGTATACTGTGCCATGGTGGTTTGCTGCACCTATCAACCTGTCATCTAGGTTTTAAGCCCCGCATGCATTAGGTATTTGTCCTAATGCTCTCCCTCCCCTATCCCCCACCCCGGATAGGCCCTGGCGTGTGACATTCCCCTCCCTGTGTCCGTGTGTTCTCATTGTTTAACTCCCACTTATGAGTGAGAACATGCAGTGTTTGGTTTTCTGTTCCTGTGTTAGTTTGCTGAGAATGATAAATAAAGCTTTATCCATGTCCCCGCAAAGGACATGATCTCATCTTTTTATGACTATATGGGCTATTTTCTTATTTATTTTTTGAGAAAGTGTCTCACTGTGTCACCCAGGCTAGAGTGCAGTGATGCAATCTCAGCTCATTGCAGCCTCCACTTCCCAGGCTCAGGCGATCCTCCCACCTCAGCCTCCAGACAAGCTGGACTACAAGTCCACACCACCATGCCCTGCTAATTTTTGTATTTTTTGTAGAGACAGGGTTTCACCGTGTTGCCCAGGTTGGTCTTGAACTCATGGGCTCAAGCCTGCCTGGGCCTCCCAAAGTGCTGGGATTACAGGTGTGAGTTACTGCGCCCGGTCTTTTGGAGCCCCTTTATAAATTTCTGCAACTTTGTCTCGTACTAAAAATTTTTCTTTTTTTTTGGAGATGAAGTTTTGCTCTTGTCATCCAGGCTAGAGTACAATGGTGTGATCTCGGCTCACTGAAACCTCCGCCTCCCGGGTTCAAGTGGTTTTCCTGCCTCAGCCTCCTGAGTAGCTGGGATTACAGGTGCGTGCCACCAAGCCTATTTTTTTTTTTAAACATGGAGTTTCACTCTTGTTGCCCAGGCTGGAGTGCAATGGTGCGATCTCGGTTCACCACAACCTCTGCCTCCTGGGTTCAAGTGATTCTCCTGCCTCAGCCTCCTGAGTAGATGGGATTACAGGGATGCTCCACCATGTCTGGCTAATTTTGTATCTTTAGTAGAGATTGCGTTTCTTCATGTTGGTCAGGCTAATCTCGAACTCCTGACCTCAGGTGATCCACCTGCCTTGGCCTCCCAAAGTGCTAGGATTACAGGCGTTCCCTACTAAAAACTTTTTTTTTTTTTTTTGAGACAGAGTCTCACTCAGTCACCAGGCGCCAGGCTGGAGTGCAGTGGCGCGACCTTGGCTCACTGCAACCTCCGCTGCCCGGGTTCAAGCATTCTCCTGCCTCAGCCTCCCGAGTAGCTGGGACTACAGGCGCGCGCCACCACGGCCAGCTAATTTTTTTGTATTTTTAGTAGAGACGGGGTTTCACCTTGTTGATCAGGACGGTCTCGATCTCTTGACCTCGTGATCCGCCCGCCTCGGCCTCCCAAAGTGCTGGGATTACAGGCGTGAGCCACCGCGCCCGGCCCGTCCCTACTAAAAACTTTCAAATTTTCATTTTATCTTTATATTCTAAGTGGCCGGTTCTTTTATTTATTGCTTGTGGATGTTTTTAAATCTGTTTTCCTACTCCCTACATTGTCCCTCTGTGTTTCCTTTTTGTTTGCTTTAAGTTGGAGGCTCTCCTCACATATCTGGTGACCCTTCACTGCTCATATTTAAGAATGAGGCATGGGGGAGGAAGGCAGCAAATCACACTGCCATGTGTGTACCTATGCAACAATCTTGCATGTTCTTCACATGTACCCCAAAACCTAAAATGCAATAAAAAAATAAAAAAAGAATGAGGCATTAAAAAGCTTAACATCAGCTGGGCATAGTGGCTCACGCCTGTAATCCCAGCACTTCGGGAGGCTGAGGCGGGCAGATTGCTTGACATCAGGAGTTCAAGACCAGCCTGACCTACATGGTGAAACCTCGTCTGTACTGAAAACACAAAATTCTCCGGGCATGGTGGCACCCAATGTAATCTCATCTACTCAGGAGGCTGAGGCAGGAGAATCGCTTGAACCCGGGACGTGGAGGTTGCAATGAGCCGAGATCGCACCACTGTACTCCAGCCTGAGCGACAAAGCGAGACTCTGTCTCAAAAAAAAAATAAAAAGCTTAACTTCATTCAATAAAGCCTTTCACCTGGGAGGCCTTTCGGTAGTGACTTTGGGCTTATTTTTTTGAGACAGCGCCTTGCTCTGTCACCCAGGCTGGAGTGAAGTGGTGCTATCTTGGCTCACTGCAACCTCCACTTCCCGGGTTCAAGCAATTCTCTGCCTCAGCCTCCCGAGTAGCTGGGAATTACAGAGGCCCACCACTATCCCGGCTAATTTTATATATATATATATTTTTAGTAGAGACGGTGTTTTACCATGTTGGCCAGGCTGGTCGTGAACTCCTGACCTTGTGGTCCATTCACCTCAGCTTCCCAAAGTGCTGGGATGACAGGCATGAGCCACTGCCGCCAGCCGTTGTTTTTGTTTTGAGACAGGGTTTCACTCCCATCACCCAGGCTGGACTGCAATGTTTGCTTGCTGCAACCTCTGCCTTTCGGGTTCAATGTTCTTCCACCTCGGCCTCCCAAGTAGCTGGGACTACAGGTGCCGGCCATCACACCTGGGTATTTTTGTATTTTTTTTTTTTTTTTTTTTAGCAGAGACAGGGTTTTGTCACGTTGGCCAGGCTGGTCTCAAACTCCTGAGCTTGAGATCTGCCCACCTCGGCCTCCCAAAGTGCTAGGATTATAGGCGCGAGCCACCAGGCCAGGGTTTCTAATAGCTAATTGAGGAAGTGGTTGGGCAATCTCATTTTAAATTTTCCTTCTTTTCAATTAGGATCCCTATCCTCTGCTGTGTGTGGTGCTCCCAACTTTACCTGCATAGGTGAGAGGCAGTCACTTGGCTGTGTGGTGAGAAAGGTTTGGAGAATGCTAGAGATCTAATTACTGTGTTAAACTTTCAACCTGTATCTGTTTTTATCCCCAGCCCTTAACCCCATCTTCCCAGCACATCTTCTTGTTTGTCTCCCCCTACTGTGAAGGATTCCTCTAAGTCAGTTACCCCTCTTCCACCTCCTTTCCATCTTTCAAGAATTGTTGACACTTTTGCTACTTCCTGCCCCACCCACTAACCCTTGGGGCTTATGCCTGTTTTGAGTCCTTTTCTGTCATCTCAGGGGGAAGGTGCAACCCTAAATCTGGGTGTTAAATCCCCCAATCCACCAGGATCAGGGAAAACACTCTCTCTGCTATGCCAGACTCAATGTATCAGCTGGTTCGTTTTATAAGACTGTGTAGAATTTCAAATAGCCAAACATAGGCCAGAAGAGTTTTATTTATTTAGGAAGAAATTACTCGTTATTGATCAGATCACCAGAAATTTGCAGCAAACAACTTAACATCTTAATAACCACCAAAGCCTGGGCTCTGAGGCTTGCTCTGCCTCTCCCAGTCCTTAATGGGGTTTGGAGGGAGAGACATCATTAACAGAGACCAAGCCAGATGGTTGCAGGTCCTCCTTTCCCAGTCATGACAAGCTGCTCAATTCTTGTCCAGAGCGGGAAAGAGCCAGTACTCAGTAAAGTCTAATAAAGAATTTGAGGTTGCATTATAAGATCTCTCTTAACAATTTAGATTTATCAACAGTATTGGCCCAAAACTCATTTGCTTCTAAATTTTTTCATTTTGCAATTTGTGTGTGGTTTTAATAAATCATCTCAAGCCCTGTGCAGAAATTAATCGACTAAGTGCAAAGAAAAATCCCTCAACCTGGAATAGCCTCATCTTACTTTGGAAAGAGAAAACAGAGGTATTTCTGCTCCTCCTCTACCCAAGCGATGAACAAACATCTCCACAAAGTTCAAAATGTTACTCTGGCCTCGGAATGTACATAAAGGCTACTTTCGATGTGCTGATTCCAATCACCTAGAAAGGGCAGCTGGAGCCACTATGCAGGCAGCCGCCTTTGGAAATTTCTTAAAATCAACTCTTGAGAACCACCCGTAATTGTGTATAACAGCTCTACGGTCCAAACAGCTTCTGTTCTTTCATCTCACGAGCAAGGCTCAGAGGCGGCATTTGAATTGTCAGGAGCAAGAGCAGCGGCTGTGGCCCCACGAGGTAGGACTTCAATAACTCGCGGCTTGTCAATGATCCGGGCCGTTCGGTTTCCCTTTTCCACAATACCAACGATCCACGCTTGGTGACCCTCTCCGTACTTGGAGGATTTGATTTCAGAACAAAAGCGAGCCGCCTGTTCTCTAGGCAGACAAATCAGTAATCCCCCAGAGGTTTCAGCTGAAGTTCCTTGAAGAAGCCCAAACCGTCCACTGGCCTTGCTGACGGCAGCCATCTTGGCAATTATTGGCAGATTATGAATAACAAAGGACACTTCGTTTCTTTGTTGTTTCGCAAGGTTCTGGGAGTGTCCTAGAATGCCAAAGCCTGTGATATCTGTGGCCGCATGTGCATTAAATGTGTGCATTAAACCTGCAGCAGTTCTGTTGAGGGTAGCCATATTGAACATGGCTTCCTGATACGCCAGCTCCACCTCTTCTCTGGAGACCACCATCTTTACTTTATTCCATCTTTCAGGGTTATCCAGCCATTGGTGGGCATTGACAGCAACCTGGGTTCCTAACGGTTTGGTTAACACCAGCACATCCCCCAACCACCGCGCTGTCGGGCATTATGAATTCATTTGGCTGGCATACCACAGTGGCAACTCCACCGATTATAATCCAAGGGTTGACCACCGTTTGCCCACCGGTCACTGCAGTCCCCCCTTCCTCAGCCGCATCCCGAAAGCCTTTGACCATGAGAGGCGTTACCTTTTCGCGTTCCTCCTCACTCATACTCTGGCTGACGCTGAGTAACATCAACATGTTGTCACACTCAGTAATGCCCATGGCGTAGAGGTCACTCAGCACGTTGGCACAAGCTATGCGCCCCATCATGTAGGGATCTTCCACCAAGGGGTAAAAGAAGTCCGTGGTCTGCACCAGCGACAGGCCCCCATGCCTCAGGGGGATGACGCAGGAGTCCATCCCAATGCCCAGGGCTGGAAAAGTGGGGCTGGGGCCCGCTCCGGATTCCTGGGACGCCTCTTCCTGACCGCCCACCAGGCCCCGGCCCAGTGGGGGCCGCACGTCCGGCCGCGTCAGTCCCGCCAGGAGTTTGAGCAGCGCCTCCTGCGGGACCTTGCAGCCTCAGCCCTTCATGCCGGAGAAGCCCGTCAGCCGCCAGCTCGGGCTGAGGCCCAACGCCTGGGGCTCGAAGGGCCGGTAGTTGGAGAAGCTCCGGCCCAGAGTCAAGCCCGCCGGGCCCGAGAAGCCTTCCGCAGCTGCCGTCGCCGCCATCGCCTCTCCGCAGGCGCTCGTGGCCGAGGCTTCTGCCATCGCGCCTGCCCGACAGGGAAGGGAGGGGGAGAAGAGGAAAGGGCCCTCTTATTTTCCACTCAGGTTAATATGAAGTAAAAGTCAAATATTACCCGCAGGGATTCTTCCCGTCACTACTCACACGGTCAGACTCACGCCATACACAGCCTTCCAGCTCTTCCTGATAAGAGGAGCCGCCGGGCTCCCGTATTTATACCCCTGGTGACTGACAGCCACAACAACCAATGAAACTCCGCCACCGAGAGGCGGGCTTCCTAGACTCTAAAAGGCGCAACAACCCGGGGCTTGCAAAACTGCTTGCCGCGGGGTTGCTGAACGTCACGTGCTTTCGTTTGCTTCACCTTGATATGTAAGTAGTTTCTTCGCAGTGGCTGGTGGAACTCTGCTCCCTTCGAGTCACTTTACTAAGTCCAGCAAATTGTAGACGAAGGAAGATCAGTCACTCGGCAAACCTCAGACCGGCAGGATTGTCCCAAGGGGCACTTGGCAGCACCTGATCCATCTAGGGTGGCCAAATAGCCCAAGGGAAAAAACAGAAAGGATAAGAAATCAGAAATTAAACTGCTACCATTAAGTAAGCAAACTGCAGGCAGCATTAATATAATGAAATGTTTACATGGACTTTAAGAACTCTAGGACTCAGGAGGTTGAGGGTGCAGTGAGCTGTGACCATGCCACTGCACTCCAGTCTGGGGGGACAGAGTGAGACCTTGTCTCTAAAAAAGCAAACAACAATAACAAACACCCCACACACAAAGAAAGGAAGGAAGGGAGGGAGGGAGGGAGGGAAGGAAGGAAGGAGGGAAGGAGGGAAAAAAGGAGAGAGAGATTGATTTAGGACCGAAAGTCCAGACACCCGCATGGATTCTAATGGTGTTTCCCACCAGCTGTCTGTGGGAGTCACTTTCCCTTGAGTCATCCATCTGTGGAACAGAGTGGGTTACATAGGACTGGTCTATTCTAACATTTCTATATGTCTGTAAGTTTATATATATATATATATATATATATATATATATATATATATCAATTTTATATAGCCATGGAGAGCAGTTTCCCAATATCTATTAAAACCTCTGCCTCCCAGGTTCAATCGATTCTCCTGCCTTAGTCTCCCAAGAAGCTGGGATTACAGGCACTTGCCACCACTCTCGGCTAATTTTTGTGTTTTGTTTTTTTTTCTTTTTTCTTTTTAAAAAACGCAGGGTTTCACCATGTTGGTCAGGCTGGTCTTGAACTCCCGACCTCAGGTGATGCGCCCGCCTTGGCCTCCAAAGTGCTTGGATTACAGGCGTGAGCCACCACGCCTGGCCAATTTTTGTGTTTTTAGTAGAGATGGGGTTTCACCATGTTGGCCAGCCTGGTCTTGAACTCCTGACCTCAGGTGATCCGTCAGCCTCAGCCTCCCAAAGTGCTGAGATTACAGGCGTGAGCCACCATGCCCAGCTGATAAAAACTTTTTTAAAAGACAAGAGAATGAACGCAACACTTAGCATAGGGGCTATTTCTGGGGAGGGCTACATAGGGAGCTTCTGGGCTATGTTTAATTCTGTTCCTTGGGCTGGTGGTGGGTACATGGTACATGGTTGTTCTTTAAACTGTACATAGATATTTTCCCACACTCTTTTTGTAAGTAGGCTATATTTCAGAATTTAAAAAACAAAAAGAAAACATGATAGAGTGGAAAAATAGATGTGGAAGCAATAGACTGTCTGACTGATGTCTGCATTGCTATCGGTGAGCTGGCTGACCTTGAGGAAGTGATATAGCCTCTCTGCACCTTAGTCTCCACTTCTGTTAAACCAACGTCACAATCTCTTCTTAGGATCTAGAGGAAGGGCCACAGGAAACCTCAGCTGAGAAGTGTTTTGCAAAATGTTCAGCCTATTGTACAGGAAAAGATCCTCATATCTCTAAGGGAAAGAGGAAAACATTGTATTACGTCTGTACTCACCTCACCTGAGTTAAAAAGTGACTCGGTCAGGTACTGCTGGTTATACATTCTCTTAGTTCTTTGGACTTCTCCCTCTTGGCACTTAGCACAATTTGTTCTTTAATCATTTGACAATGCCATGCCTATCTGTCTGGCCCCCTCGTTTGTAAGCTCCGCAGATCACGGGCTGCTTTGTTTTTTTGTTTGCCTGTTTCGTTTTGTTTTCCTGAGACGGAGTTTCGCTTTTGTTGGCCAGGCTGGAGTGCAATGGCTCCATCTCGGCTCACTGCAACCTCTGCCTCCAAGGTTCAAGCGACTCTCCTGCCTCAGCCTCCTGAGTAGCTGGGATTACAGCCGCCCGCCACTAAACCCGGCTAATTTTTGTATTTTTAGTAGGGACGGGATATCACCATGTTGGCCAGGCTGGTCTCAAACTCCTGACCTCAAGTGATCCGCCCGCCTTGGCCTCCCAAAGTGCTGGGATTACAGGCATGAGCCACTGCGCCTGGCTGAGGGGCCTCCTTGATAATACTTCTCTACACCATGCCCCTCTAGGAAACAGTCTTTGGGTGAAGGTTTTCATCCATACAGTTCCCCTGTTGCTTCTACTTGAAGCAATATTCACTTGGCCCAGTGCAAAGAAAGTCATGAATTGGCCTTGGCCAGTGACCAAACTGCTGTGCTCAGAATGACACATGCATGTGCCTCTGTGCAGGTGACCCGGGGCCTCTCAAGGGTGACCCTGAGGGCTGAAGCCTCAGCACCTGGAAGCATTGAGCTATATTTACTATTTGTGACCGGGCACAGTGACTCATGCCTATAATCCCAGAACTTTGAGAGGCCAATTCAGGCAGATCACCTGAGTTCAGGAGTTCGAGATCAGCCTAGCCAACATGGCAAAACCCCATTTCTACAAAAAATACAAAAATTAGCTGGCCATGGTGGTGTGTGCGTGTAATCCCAGCTACTCAGGAGGCTGAGGCAGGAGAATAACTTGAACTTGGGAGGCGGAGGTTGCAGTGAGCCGAGATTGCACCATTGCACTCCAGCTTGGGCAACAGAGCAAGACTCCATCTCAAAAAAAAAAAAAAAAAAGAATAAGAGGAACTCGCTTGAGCACAGGAGTTCAAGGTGACAGTGAGCTATGATTGCGCCACTCCACTCCAGGCTGGGAAGAGATGAACAGGATTGGAGTTCCAGCCCCTGGTTTGCTTTTCACATACAACAAAGGCATTTGGGCCAGGTATGTGGTTTTTTTTCCCATTATGATAATCATTTGGGATTATAACACTACACTTGAAGGATCAGTACACCTAAAAAATTCTTATTTTTTACTGTGGTAAAATATACATACCTTTAGTACACTATTCCCTTTTTCCCCTTTTTCTCTTTTCTTTTTCTTTTTTTTTTTTGAGACAGGGCCTTGCTGGGCTGGCGTGCAATGGTTTAATTATAGCTCACAGCAGCCTTGACCTCCTGGGCTCAAGCAATCATCCTACCCCAGCCTCCCAAGTAGCTGGGACTACAGGTGCACACCACCACACCTGCTACATTTTTGTAGAGATGGGGTCTTGCTATGTTTTCCAGGCTGATCTTTAACTCCTGGGCTCAAGTGATCCACTCACCTGGGCTTCTCAAAATGCTGAGATTACAGGCGTAAACCACCACACCCGACCCCATTTTTTTTCTTATTGCAAAATCATTCTGTTGTCATTGTAGAAAATAACAAAATACAACTTCATGAAAAGGAGGACTATTAAAACAACTGGAAATCCCATTTCCCAGAGAGAAATCCTATTAATACCTTAACGGATGGTCTTTTAAACATTTTCCACCTACACGTGTCACCACCTCACACTGAACTCCAGGGGGCGCCCTGTCACCCTCCATGCTGTGGGGGAACCTTGCCCTGTGTGCTGTGTATATATAAAATAAGTTATTTATTTTATTATTTTGTGTGTGTGTGTGTGAGACAAAGTCTCACTCTGTCGCCCAGGCTGGAGTGCAGTGGTATGATCTTGACTCACTGCAACCTCTGCCCCCTAGGTTCAACTGATTCTCCGTCTCCACCTCCTAGTTGCTGGGACTACAGGCGCCTGCCACCACACCTGGCTAATTTTTGGTATTTTTAGTAGAGGCCGGGTTTCCTCATCTTGGCCAGGCTGATCTCAAACTCCTGACCTCAGGTAATCCACTGGCCTTGTCCACCTAAAGTGCTGGGATTACAGGCATGAGCCACCACGGCCAGCCTCAATTATTTCTAGTAAGAAATAAAATAATGGCTAAAAATTACCTGGCATACCAGGTTATAGATATTCAACACTCCCCAGGTTCATTCCCAAATATTTACTGAAGACTTCCTCTGTGCCAGCCACTGTGCTAGACCCGGGGGTACAGCAATGAACACAACAGATAAAATTGTCTCACAGCAGTGAGCCAAGATCGCGCCACTGCATGGCAACAAGAGCAAAACTCTGTCTCAAAAAAAAATTTTTTTAATTAAAAAAAAAAATTCGAGAGGTCCGGAACCTCTGAAGCGTCTTTCCTACAGTCTGAGCCTGCACTACCTTGGCCCAGCATCCAAATGAGTGCCCCAGTTGCCGTTCCCTGACCTGGGCCTGCTGACCCAGGCCCGGCACAGCCTCAGTTCCCAAGCCCCACTTCCCCTGGACTTGCCTGTGGGACTTACAGTAACAGGCTCTGCCACAGAAGACTTGAGAGATAAAAAAAAAAAAAAAGACTTGAGAGATGACACCTACGGCCACCACCCTCACACCTTCATCAGCTGCCACCATCCCAAGTGACAGAAACCTTCAGCTTTGTATGTGGGGCAAATGTGAGAAGCCCTAGTGCATCAGCTCTTGCCATAAGAGCAAGAGAGCCACACATGGTGGGTCAAGCCTGTAGCCTCAGCTAGTTGGGAGGCTGAGGCAGGAGGATCACTGGAGTCCAGGGGTTCACTATTATCTCCAAGAGGAAGTCCCTTCTCTGTGATCCCATACCCTGGTCTTTCCTCTGTTCTATCATTTACCATGCTGAATTTTCTCTGACACTTGTGAACTCCTATAGCTGGAACCTTGCTTCACTGGTCTCCATGTGCCCAAGGCTCAGCGCGGGGTCTGGTACAAAGAAAGCCCTGGAGAGTGTTGGTTGAATGAATAAATGCAAAGAACATGAAGAAGGAAAGAATGCAGCACCCTGACATTCAGAGCTCACCAAAGCGTTGCAAATCCTTTTCATCTCCTCCGGGTCCAGCTTCAGCGCGAGGCCCTCAATCCAGAACGTCGGCGCTCTGACTTAGCAACCTTAAGCTGCCTCGCTCTGCTCTTCCCAAAATTAATTAAGTTTTAAAAGAGATTATGTCTCTCACTCAGGCTGCACTCACTGGGCTAGAGTGCAATGGTGCAATCATAGTTCACTGCAGCCTGGAACTCCTGGGCTGAAGCGATCCTCCTGCCTCATCTTCCCACCATGCCAAGCTTATCTCAAATCCATTATTAATTTTTTTATTTTAAAAGTAATATGTGCTATTTATTTTAAAATAAATATTATGGAGATATATACACAGCCAGCCCTTTGTATCTGTGAGTTTCATGTCTGTGGATTCAACCAATCATGCACTGAAAATAATTATAAAAGAAAGAATGAATGGTTACCTCTGCACTGAACATGTACAGACTTTTTTTCTTGTGATTATTTCCTAAACAATACAGTGTACCAATGATTTACATACCGTTTACATTGTATTAAATATTGTAAGTAATCTAGAAATGATTTGTGTAGGTTACATACAAATACTATGCCATTTTATATAAGGGACGTGAGCATCCGTGGAATCTGTTATTTGCAGGGATTCCTGAAATCAATCCCCCATGGATACGGAGGGATGATGATCATTCAAGCGATTCTCCTCCCAGAGCCTCCGGAGTAGCTGGCCCTACAGGTGCCCGTCACCACGCCTGGCTAATTTTTTATCAATATCAGTATCACTGCACATGGACGGTTCTCAAATCCTCATCTCTTCTGTGCTCTGTAAAAAGGACGTCTCTAGTGGCTCACGCCTGTAATCCTAGCACTTTGGGAGGCCAAGGTGGGTGGATCACCTGAGGTCAGGAGTTCAAGACCAGCCTGGCCATCATGGTGAAACCCCATCTTAAAAAAAAAAAAAAAAATTGCCGGGCACGGTGGCTCAAGCCTGTAATCCCAGCACTTTGGGAGGCCGAGGCGGGCGGATCACGAGGTCAAGAGATCGAGACCATCCTGGTCAACATGGTGAAACCCCGTCTCTACTAAAAAATACAAAAAAACAATTAGCTGGGCATGGTGGCGTGTGCCTGTAGTCCCAGCTACCCGGGAGGCTGAGGCAGGAGGATTGCTTGAACCCGGGAGGCGGAAGTTACAGTGAGCCGAGATTGCGCCACTGCACTCCAGCCTGGCGCCTGGCAACAGAGCAAGACTCTTATCTCAAAAAAAAAAAAAAAAAAAAAAAAAAAAAAATTGTACAAATGTCCAATGTGAAAATAAAAAGAAAAACAAAAAAACAACAACAACAAAAAAGACATCTCTAAAATCTAAAAATAACTGCACAGAGTTCCTCCCAACAATTTATTTTAAAGTATGCCTAACAAATGTTTACTAGGCAGAGATAGGGATGTGGGAGGCTGAAAAAAACAGACTTCCTGCCTAACAGATAAATAAGATGTAACACACACTGTTTTGTAACTTGCTTTTTTTCTGTTTACATTATGATCATAATCTTTTCTATGCTAGCACATGTAAATCTACCTTTTTATTTTTAAGACAGGGTCTGGTTCTGTTGCCCAGGCTGGAGTGCAATGGCGTGACCTCTGCTCACTGCATCCTCACCTCCTGGGCTCAAGCGATCCTCCCACCTCAGCCTCCCGAGTAGCTGGGACCACAGGTAGGCACCACCATATCCGGCTAATTTTTGTATCTTTTGTAGAGATGGAGTTTCGTCATGTTGCTGAAGCTGGTTTCAAACTCCTGGGCTCAGGCAATCTGCCTGCCTTGGCCTCCCAAAGTGTCGGGATTACAGGCGTGAACCACAGCGCCCGGCCAACATTTTGTTAAAGGTTGGATAGTATTCTATGAAATTGATGTATTTAATTGATTTAACCAATTTATTATTGCTGGATATTTCATTTGTCTTGTCTTCTTCTTCTTTTTTTTTTTTTTTTTTTTTATATAAAAAAAAAGATGGGGTTTCACCATGATGGCCAGGCTGGTCTCGAACTCCTGACCTCAGGTGATCCACCCACCTCGGCCTCCCAAAGTGCTGTGATTACAGGCATGAGCCACCGTGCCTGACCATGGTCTTTCAATTAAGCAAGTGCAAAGTTGGGAACTGACGTTGCCACTGAAGGGCAGTTATATTCACGGTTTGTTGAAAAAAAGAAGGTGGCCTGCAGAGAGAGGGAGAATGCAGGGATATGGTGGCCTCCTCCAGCCGCCCAGGAGACTTGATATATTTGGGTTCCTCTAAGGGTTTTTTGGTAGCCCTTAAATTATTGGGGTATTGTTTGTTTGTTTGTTATTTGAGACAGTGTCTGGCTGTGTTACCCAGGCTGGAGTGCAATGGTATGATCATAGTTCCCTGCAGCCTCAGCCTCCTAGACTCAAGTGATCCTCCTGCCTCAGCCTCCTCAGTAGCTGGGACTGCAGGCAAATGCCACCATGTGCAGCTACAGATTATTCTTTTGGTTCTAGCCAGCTCACAGGGGCTCCTCCTACTTACCACACCGTATGAGCTTTGGCCAAGAACTTCCAAAATAATAGGGAGTCATCCAGGGCTCCCCAGTGAGCTTCAGGAATATTCAGCTGGAGGAGGAGTGGCAGAAGGGGCTGAGAAGAGAGTCCAGCAGCTGTTGAGGCCAGCAGGAGCCCTTCCTAATCATTCGGCTACTAGAAGTGCTATTGGAGATTATTAGAAAGATGCTACAGGGCCGGGCATGGTGGCTCACGCCTGTAATCCCAGCACTTTGGGAGGCTGAGGCAGGCGGATCACAAGGTCAAGAGATCAAGACCATCCTGGCCAACGTGGTGAAACCCCGTCTCTACTAAAAATACAAAAATTAGCTAGGTGTGGTGGTGCACACCTGTAGTCCCAGCTACTTGGGAGGCTGAGGCAGGAGAATCACCTGAACCCGGGAGGCAGAGGTTGTAGTAAGCCGAGATTACACCACTGTACTCCAGCCTGGGGGACAGAGAGAGACTCTGTCTTAAAAGAAAGAAAAAGAAAAATGCTACAGGAATTCCCCCAAACACTTCAGCTCCTTGCACTGTGCAAAGACATCAGTCAGTAACAGGTACCCCACTTTCTGTTTTTGTTTGATTTGTCTTCTTTTTTTTCTTTTTTCTTTTTTTTTGAGGTGGGGTCTTGCTCTGCTCAGCACAGGCTGGATCACCACTCACTGCAGCCTTGAGCTCCTGGGCTCAAGGGATCCTCCCATCTCAGCCTCCTGGGTAGCTGAGACTACAGATGTGTGCCACCATGCCTGTTTGTTTTCTGTTGCTTTGTTTTTTTTGTTTTTGTTTTTTGTAGAAATGGGGACTCACTACATTGCCCAGGCTGGTCTTGAGCTCCTAACTTCAAGCCATCCTCCCACCTTGGCCTCCCAAACCCCTGGGAATACAGGTATGAGCCACTGCACCCCACCAAGGAACAAAGTCTTAGTCATCCCTGGGGGAGTAGTGACACTGCCTCTGGCATAGTGGCTATTATTCAAGTGTGTTTCTGGCTCAGCCTCCCTGAATATAAATCTGGGTTCAAGAGACAGAGGGGAGAGAGAAAGAAGAATAGGTAAAAACTGAAAGAGCTGGCTGGGCAATGTGGCTGATGCCTGTAATCCCAGCACTCTGGGAGGCCGAGGCAGGCTGATCACTTGAGGTCAGGAGTTCAAGGCCAGCCTGGCCAACATGGTGAAACCCCGTTTCTACTAAAACTACAAAAATTAGCAGGTGTGGTGTCGCACGCCTGTAGTCCCAGCTACTCAGGAGGCTGAGACAGGAGAATTGCTTGAACCCGGGAGGCAGAGCTTACAGTGAGCTGAGATTGCACCACGGCACTCCAGCCTGGGTGACAGAGCGAGACTCCATCTCAAAACAAACAAGGCTGAAAGAGCTGCTTCACTAGCCTGTACACGCCGGGGCCCAAGCTGTAGCTTTGGGACACCTTCCCCATGGTGCAATCAAAGCAGAGAGAACCCTTCTCCCCAGCTCTGCCTCAGCTCCTTCAGTCCTGGCACGTCCAGGGCTCAGGGCCAAAAGCAAGGGGAATGGCTGTGTCTAAGGTCAGACTGTGGGACAGCAGCCAAGGGGCAACGCCTGGAGCAGCTCACCCTCCAGGGAGAAGAATGGAGCACCAGTAAGATAGCGCTGGAGGCTTTCTGCAAGAACTCAGGTTTGCAGGAAGCTGGAGGGCCTGGACTGGCAGGTGGAGGCAATGAGGCCACAGCATGGGGATGTGAAAGTTAATATGATGCTATTGGAACTCACGGGTTAGTGAGTCCCGTAGAGGTGTGAGTTATATACAGAGGGAGGTCTGAGGCCCAAAGAGGGGAATACCCTCATCCACATTACTTGTTTATTTTTAGTTTTGAGACAGAACCTTACTCCACAGCCCAGGCTGGAATGCAGCCAAGCTATCTCTGCTCACTGCAACCTCCACCTCCTGGGCTCAAGCGATTCTCCTGCCTCAGGCTCCCAAGTAGGTGGGATTACAGGCACCCACTACAACACTGAGCTAATTTTTGTATTTTTAGTAGAGACAGGGTTTCACCATATTGGTCAGGCTGGTCTTGAACTTTTGGCCTAGGTGATTCGCCTGTCGCAGCCTCCCAAAGTGCTGGGATTACAGGCATGAGCCACCATGCCCGGCCCATTCATCGACATTAAAGGCAAGAGAGTGTTGGCCCTATGTGGCTCCTAGGTCTCTGGCCCTGAACTATATGGTCATTTGCAAACACTCACACACACACACAGACGAATCAACCATCCACTTAGAGTCTGGAAATGAAGCCCCCGAAGTGAGCTCACCCAGTGACAACGGACCGTATGGACTGCACGTGAACACCCCCAAGGGATGCTATCCTTCCAAAACCCTACCTGTGGTGCATGCAGCTTAGTCCTTCCTCAGAAAATCCAGATTGAGTTTCTAGAACTTTAGTTTGTATTTATTTATTTAGAGACAGAGTCACAAACACAAGAGGAAAATAAAAAAATAATTTAAAAAAAAAAGAGTCTCGTTCTGTCACCCCAGGCTGGAGTACAGTGGTACGATCTTGGCTCACTGTAACCTCTGCCTCCCAGGTTCAAGCGATTGTCCTCCCCCAGCCTCCTGAGTAGCTGAGACTATAGGCACCCGCCACCACGCTTGGCTAATTTTATTTTTTTTTGTATTTTTAGTAGAGATGGGGTTTCACCATATTGGTCAGGCTGGTCTCGAACCCTTGACCTCAAATGATTCACCCGCCTCGACCTCCAAAGTGCTGGGATTACAGGCATGAGCCGCTGCACCTGGCCTTGAGTTTTTAGAACTTTGGAATGCCCAGACCCACCTACCACGAGATCACAAGGGCCTTGGAACCTGATGGTGGCCTCCAATCTCCACCCATCATAAGCCCCTTCACCACCTTAGAAACCTCTCCCCCTGAGGCACAGCCTCCCCTAAACCTCTTGGCAGGTGAGAAGAAGAGGAAGGAGCAGTGTGGTGACCCACAAACATCTGTCAGAGTCATCTTGACCAAAGTGGCCTTTGTTGTGCACCCAGGAGGAAGTGGTGGGTGGGGAACCAGGCTGGTGGGACAGAGCGGCAGCCAAGAGTGAGGCAGCGCCTGCCCAGCAAGGCCTCTGTGAAGCTGCAGGCAGACCTTTAGCCCTGAGCCCTCCAGGGACTGGAGGCAGCCAGGCCTGGCAGACTGGTGTAGGGCAGGGAAGCCCCGCCTGCTTCTCCAGCCAGACCCCTGCTGCCCACTCCATGTCTGTGGCCATTTGTCTCAAGTGTGCCCAGCAGCCTCCTGCTGCCACACCCCAGCTTACTCCACTTTTTTTTTTTTTTTTTTTTTTTTTTTGAGACAGTGTCTCACTCTGTTACTCAGGGTGGAGTGCAGTGACGCTAACTCGGCTCAGCACAGCCTCGACCTCCCCAGGCTCAGGAGATTCTCCCACCTCAGCCTCCTGGGTAGCTGGGACTACAGCCACCTAATTAAATTTTTTTTTTTTGGTAGAGAAGGGGTTTTGCCATGTTGCCCAGGCTTACCCATCATTTTATTCATTTAAAAGCCGCAAGAGGCCGGGCATGGTGGCTTAAGACTTGTAATCTCAGCACTTTAGGAGGCCGAGGCAGGTGGATCACCTGTCAGGAATTTGAGACCAGCCTGGACAACGCGGTGAAACCCCATCTCTACTACAAATACAAAAAATTACCCAGGCATGGTGGTGGGTGCTTATAATCCCAGCTACTCAGGAGGCTGAGGCAGGAGAATTGCTTGGAACCAGGAGGCAGAGTTTGCAGTGACCTGAGATCATGCCGCTGCACTCCAGCCTGGGCGACAGAGCGAGACTCCATCTCAAAATTTAAATAAATAAATAAATAAAAGCCAAAAGAGAGAAAGATTCAGCAGGAAAGCGTATGGACTGGGACTAGAGGGGCCGTGAAGAATGAAGGCAGCTCTGCAAGTTATTGCTGTTTTGTTTTGTTTCTTTTCTGAGACGGAGTCTCGCTCTGTTGCCCAGGCTGGAGTGCAACGGCATGATCTTGGCTCACTGCAACCTCCACATCCCAGGTTCAGGCAATTCCCCTGCCTCAGCCTCCCGAGTAGCTGGGACTACAGGCATGAGCCACCATGCCTGGCTAATTTTTTTTTTTTGTTAGTAGAGATGAAGTTTCACTCTGTTGGCCAGGCTGGTTTTGATCTCCGATCTCCTGACCTCGTGATCTACCCACCTTGGCCTCCCGAAGTGCTGAGATTACAGGTCTGAGCCACCGCACCTCGCCCGCTGGTACTCTTAAACTGCTCCCCCTATGGTTAATGTTGACCTTGAATCAATAGCTGCTGAACCCAGGAGACCTCACAGATGTCTAGATTCAGTACCTAGAGGGCCCCACCTACCCTCTATGCTGTGTGTTCCCATGACTCCAGAAATAATTAATTGCAACTTGCATTAAGTCCACAGGCAAGTTTGAAATCTAGCTAGAAAAAGTAGCAGCAAAGGCAGAATAAGCTGGAATTTGTCAGAAAAGCAATGAGAAGATCTCATAAAATGCTTCTAGTTCAAATCACAATTAAGGTAACCATTAGGTCCCACCAGCTTTGCAGAGCTGTAGATGTTTCGCTGTTGTCTTTCAAAAAAGAATCTATAATAAGCATGTTCATTTGAGAAAAATACTGTGCTTGTTAACTTTTTTGCAGCCATCCTCAAGTTAGTTTAAACTTTGTATGTTGTTGAAGAACAGCGTATATGCTGGTTAGGATGTGTTTATAGCTGATGCATTTCCAAAACATTTTTCGTGAAGGCGGCCAGCTTCTGAACATCTTCAATCATGACAGCATTATACAGAGAGGCCCGGATGCCTCCCACAGACCTGTGCGTGTTCAAGGGCAACATATTGAATTCAAGAGCTATATCAAGAAATCTTTTTCTAAAGCATCTCCTCTGGCATTGCTGATTCGGAATGGGATATTCATCTTGCTTCTATTTTGGGGCTCCACTGGACATATGTAGAATCCTTGAATTACCAATAATCTCACAAATCATTTGGGATTTGATGGAGCTAAGCTTCTCCATGGCTGCGGCACCTCCATTGTTTTTAATCCACTCCAGGACCAAGCCCGTGACGTAGATACTGGAACATGGAGGCGTGGTGTACGAGAAGCTATTTCCAGCCTGCACCTTGTATTCCAGGACCGAGGGGCACTCTCGAGGGCAAACCCCAGCAGGTCATCACAGACAATCACCACGGTGACCCCAGCAGAGTCAGCGTTCTTCTGGGCACCAGCAAAAATCACACCAAACTTGGAAACATCCGCTGGCTTGGATAGGAAGTTTGAGGACATATCGCAAACCAGTACTGCTCCCTTGACACGGGGCATAAAGTCACACCCCATCCACGCACCATCTCATTTGTGCAGTGATACACATAGGAGGCATCCCAGTTGAGGTTCCAGGTGCTTGGATCTGGAATATCTATATCATTCACAAGTTTAGGGTGAACTATATTTATAGTCCCAAACTTCTTGGCTTCTTCTGTGGTCTTAGCAAGCTCCTGTCACCACATAGTCTGCACAGCTTCCTGCTTACTTTCTTTTTCCTTTTTTTGAAACAGAGTCTTACTTTGTCGCCCAGGCTGGAGTGCACCCGCCACCACATCCAGCTAATTTTTGTATGTTTAGTAGACATGGGGTTTCACCATGTTAGCCAGGCTGGTCTCGAACTCCTGACTTTGTGATCCACCCGCCTCAGGCTCCCACAGTGCTGGGATTACAGGTGTGAGCTACTGTCCCCAGCCACCTTCCTACTTTCAAGCCAATCAGGTTTAAGGGGACAGCACTGAACTGGCCGGACCCACCTCTTGGCACAAAAATCACCTTATAGTTGTCTGGAATGGCTAAAAATTACCGCCCAAGATTCTCTGTTTGTTAATAATCTAGGCAAAATCTGAGAACTTGTGACTTATTTCTTTTTTTATTTTATTTTATTTTTTTATTTTTATTTTTATTTTAAAGATGGGTTTCACCATGATGGCCAGGCTGGTCTTGAACTCCTGACCTCAGGTGATCCACCCACCTCAACCTCCCAAAGCCTGCGACTTATTTCAAGACACTAATGCCAACTCCTTTGTAGTCTAATAATTCCTTTTGTATCTTTAACAACACTGAGCACGGCAGCTTGGCAGGACCAGGCCCGGAGTTAACCACCTGCCTTGGGGCGTCCATGGTGTGGCGGTGAGGGCGGTGAGTGAGCCAAAGAGGACCGAACGTGTGAACAGCGAGCATTCCTGGTCGCTGCAGGGCGAGTCTTTTTTTTTCTTCTTTTTTTGCTTTAGAGCCAATTCTGTAAATTTTTTTTTTTAACTTTTTAGAGACAGAGACAGGGTCTTACTCTTTCACCCAGACTGGAGCACAGTGGTGTCATCATAGCTCACTGCAGCCTCCAACTCCTGGGTTCAAGCGATCCTCCTGCCTCAGCCTCCTGAGTAGCTGGGACTATAGGTACCCACCACCATGCCTGGCTAATTTTTGTATTTTTTCATAGAAGTGGGGTTTTGCCATGTTGCCCAGGCTGGTCTCAAACTCCTGGGTTCAACTTGTCCTCCCACCTTAGCCTTCCAAAGTGCTGGGAGTACAGGCATGGACCACCACAGCTGGCCTTATTTGGTCTTTTTTACGGGCTATCTACAACACCTGGCATTGTTAATAAATATTCGTTGAATGAATGCCTCTCTATAGAATAATTCCAGGCTCACACCTGTAATCCCACCACTTTGGGAGGCCTAGGCTGAAGGATTGCTTGAGTCCAGGAGTTTAAGAGCAGCCTGGCAACACAGCAAGAGCCTATCTCTACAAATTTTTTTTAATTTTTGAGATTGAGTCTCGCTTTGTCCCAGGCTGGAGCGCAGTGGCCTGATCTCAGCTCACTGCAGCCTCCGTCTCCCAGTTCAAGTGATTCTCTTGCCTCAGCCCCCCTCTCCCCCACCGTAGCTGGGATTACAGGCGTGTGCCACCACACCCAGCTAATTTTTGTATTTTTAGTAGAGATCGGGTTTCACCATCTTGTCCAGGCTGGTCTTTAACTCCTGACCTCATGATCCACCCACCTCGGCCTCCCAAAGTGCTGGGATTACAGGCATGAACCACCACGCCTGGCTACAAAATTATTTTTTTAAAAATAGCTAAGCATGATGGACAGATATGTGTGGTCCCAGTTACTTCGAAGGCTAAAGTGGGAAGATCACTTATAGGCGTGAACCACCATGCTCAGCCAAAAATGGCTTTAATCCACAAGACAGGCAATAACAAATGCTGGTGAGGATGTGGAGAAAAGGGGAACTGTGTACATTGTTCATGGGAATGTAAAAAGTACAACCGCTATGGAGAACAGTTTGGTGGTTCCTCAAAAACTAAAAATAGAGCTATCATACGATTCAGCAATCCCACTGCTGAGCATAAACCCAAAAGAAAGACAATCAGGGCCAGGCGTGGTGGCTCACACGTGTAATCCCAGCACTTTGGGAGGCTGAGACAGGAGAATCACTTGAACCCGGGACAGGCAGACGTTGCAGTGAGCTGAGATCGGGCCAATTGCACTCCAGCCTGGGCGACAGAGGGAGACTCCATCTCAAAAAAAAAAGACAACCAGTCTGTAAAAGAGCTACGTGCACCCACATGTTTGTTGCAGCACTGTTTCTAATAGCTAAGATTTGGAAGCAACCTGAGTGTCCATCAACAGATGAATGGATAAAGAAAATGCGGTTCATGTACACACAGTGGAGTACTATTCAGCCAGAAAAATGAATGAGATCCTGTTATTTGCAACAACATGGAACTGGACGTCATTATGTAAAGTGAAATCAGCCAGGCACAGAAAGACAAACAACAAATGTTCTCATTTATTTGTGGGATCTAAAAATAAAAACGATTAAACTCACGGACATAGAAGAAGGATGGTTACCAGAGAGTAGAAAGATGGTGAGGGGGCATGAGGGCAGAGGTGGGGATGGTTAAAAAAATAGTTAGAAAGGGGCCTGGCGCAGTGGCACATACCTGTAATACCAGCACTTTGGGAGGCCGAGGCGGACAGATCACTTGAGGTCAGGAGTTTGAGACCAGCCTGGCCAACATGATGAAACCCCATCCCTACTAAAAATATAAAAATTAGCCAGGCATGGTGGTGGGGTAATCCCAGCTATTCGGGAGGCTGAGGCAGGAGAATCACTTCAACCTGGGAGGCAGAGGTTGCAGGGAGCCGAGATCTCACCACTGTACCCCAGCCCCAGTGATAGAGCGAATCCCTATTACCCTGTCAAAAAAAAAAAAGGATGAATGAACAAGACCCACCATTTGCTACTATAACAGGGTTACTATAGTCAGCAACAATGTAACTGTATGTTTTAATATAACTAAAAGAGTGTAATTGGATTGTTTATAACACAAAGCATAAATGCTTGAGGAAGATGGGTATCCCATTCTCCATGATGGTTTTTATTTCACATTGCATGCCTGTGTCAAAATGTCTCGTGAACCCCATAAAGATAAGTATACCTACTATGTTCCCACAAAAACTAAAAATAAAACCTTTCTAAAAAAAACAAACAAAACTGCAACAACAGCCAGGCGTGGCGGCTCACGCCTATAATCCCAGTACTTTGGGAGGCCAAGGTGGGCAGATCACCTGAGGTCAGAAGTTTGAGACCAGCCTGGCCAACATGGTGAAACCCCGTCTCTACTGAAAATACAAAAATTAGCTGGGTGTGGTGGCGGGTGCCTGTAATCTCAGCCACTTGGGAGGCTGAGGCAGGGGAATCGCTTGAACCTGGGAGGCAGATGTTTCAGTGAGCTGAGATGGTGCCATTGCACTCCAGGCTGGGGAGACAGAGCAAAACTATGTCTCAAAAAAAAAAAAAAAAAATGCAACAACATGGATGAATTTCAATAGCATTATGCTAAGTGAATGCAGCCAGGTACAAAAGGCTATACACTATATGCCATGGTTTGAATGTGTCCCACAAAAGCATGCATTAAAAAGGAATCCCCAATGTACCAGTGTTGGGAGGTGGGGCCTAATGGGAGGTGTTTAGGTCTTGAGGGGTCTGCTTCCCTAAATAGATTAATGCTGATTATAAAGGGACTTGCAAGAGACTGAGGCTGAGAACTGCTTGAACCCGGGAGGCAGAGGTTGCAGTGAGCCCAGATTGCATCACTACACTCCCGCCTGGGTGACAGAGTGAGCCTCCATCTCAAAAATAAAAAAAAAGGGACCTGATGCTGTGAGTTCAGTCTTTTGTTCTTTGAATGCTGTCTCATTCAAAAGATGTGATGTGATGCCGTCTACTGTGGAATAACACAGCAAGAAGGCCCTCACCAGATGCAGGTTCTTCAGCCTTGGAGTTCCCAGCCTCCAGAACCATAAGCCGAATAATAAATCTCTGTTCTTTATAAATTACCCAGTCTCAGGTATTCTGTCAGATTAAAGGCCCTACATGAGGCCGGGTGCAGTGGCTCACTCCCGTAATCCCAGCACTTTGGGAGGTAGGCGGATCACGAGGTCAGGAGTTCAAGACCAGCCTGACCAACATAGTGAAACCCTGTCTCTACTAAAAATACAAAAATTAGCCGGGCATGGTGGCTGTAATCCCAGCTACTCAGGAGGCTGAGGAAGGAGAATTGCATGAACCCAGGAGGCAGAGGTTGCAGTGAGCTGAGATCATACCACTGCACTCCAGCCTAGGTGACAGAGCAAGACTCTGCCTCAAAAAAAAAAAAAAAGACCATACATGATTCCTTTTATAGGCTATTCTGAAAAAGCAAAGCTGTGGGGACAGAGAACAGATCAATAGTTGTCAGGGAGTTGGGGTAAATGCAAGAAATTCACTACTAAGTAGCAAAAGCGGCATTTGAGTGTGAGGGAAATATTCTCTATCTTGATTGCCATAGTGGTTAATCAACAGTATACATTTGTCAAACTCATAAACTATACACTTTTAAAGGGTGAACATTAATGAGTGTAAATGATACACAAATAAATCTGGCTTTATTTTTTAATTTTTAAAAATAGAGATGAGGTCTCATTATGTTGCCCAGAGTGGTGTCAAACTCCTGGGCTCAAGCGATCCTTCCACCTCAGCCTCCCAAAGTGCTGAGATTACAGGTGTGAGCCACCCACCCAGCCTAAATCTGGCTTTAAAGAGTCCTGGGAGGTTTATGTATTTCAAAAATTAGATGGAGGGTCTTTGGTTTTCCCTGTCTTGGTGGCTATGGAGACGCTCATTGTACAAGCTCCCTGTTTCATTCTAAAGTAGTGGTTCTACTGAAAGGATCTCGTCTCTTTATGCCCAGATCGGCCACTGGAAGCTGCCTTGCAGCCTCAAAATCCGGGGGGTTTGGGATTCTGTCTCCAGACTTCCACACATCACCCTCCAGGACTGCCCCTTCCAGCACAGAGAGTCACAGCCATCGATTGCCCTCATTTATTTATTTATTTATTTTAGGTGGAATCTTGCTCTGTCACCCAGACTGGAGTGCAGTGGCACAATATCTGTTCACTGCAACCTCTGCTTCCTGGTTTAAGCGATTCTCCTGCCCCAGCCTCCTGAGTAGCTGGAATTACAGCTGCTCACCACCATGCCTGGCTAATTTTCATATTTTTCTTTTTTTTTTTTTCAGTAGAGATGGGGTTTTGCCACCTCAGCCTCCCAAAGTGCTAGGATTACAGCCCATGAGCCACCACGCCCAGCCTAACCCTCCTCTTTCCACGCCTTCAACCCATCTGTTTTGGACAATACAGCTGTTTGCTTCTAAGAATCTAGACCTTCAAAAACAAAAGCCTCTTAACTCTCCTTGGGGGCAGTGGCAACCCCAAACATTTTCTCATTTGATAAATATTTACTGAGCATCTACTACGCTCCAGGCACTGTTTTAGGTGCTGGGGATGAGAACAGTGAAGAAAACAAATAATAATAATACTTCCTCTTCGGAGTTTACATTCTAGTAGGAAAAATGGACAATAAACTGGACAACTAAGTAAGTTACATAGTATAGGGCCAGGCGCGGTGGCTCACGCCTGTAGGCCCAGCACTTTGGGAGGCCAAGGAGAGAGGATCACCTGAGATCAAGAGTGTGAGATCATCCTGGCCAACATGGCAAAACCCCGTCTCTACTAAAAATACAAAAATTAGCCTGGCGTGGTAGCTCGAGCCTGTAATCTCAGCTACTCGGGAGGCTGATGTAGGAGAGTCGCTTGAACCTGGGAAGTGGAGGTTGCAGTGAGCTGAGATCATGCCACTGCACTCCAGCCTGGGCGAAAGATCGAGACTCCATATTAAAGAAAAATTAGATAGTATAGGAGGAGGCTATAAATGTAAGAAGAGGCCGGGCGCGGTGGCTCACGCCTGTAATCCCAGCACTTTGGAAGGCCGAGGCAGGTGGATCACGAGGTCAAGAGATCAAGACCATCCTGGTCAACATGGTGAAACCCCGTCTCTACTAAAAATACAAAAAAATTAGCTGGGCATGGTGGCACGCGCCTGTAGTCCCAAATACTTGGGAGGCTGAGGCAGGAGAATTGCTTGAACCCGGGAGGCGGAGGTTGCAGTGAGCCGAGGTTGCAGTGAGCTGAGGTCGCGCCACTGTACTCCAGCCTGGCGCCTGGTGACGGAGTGAGACTCTGTCTCAAAAAAAAAAAAAAAAAAATGTAAAGAAGAAGCTGACATTCAAGCAGAGACTGAAAGGACATGAGGGTACAAGCCATGTATGAGGCTTTCTTGGAAAAGAGCATTCAAGCAAGAGAACAGCCATGCTGGAATGATGGCAGTCCAGGGCAGCAGTGTGACTGGCGAGGAGAGGACAGAGGGCCATGAAGTCAGAGAGGGAACGAGATCTCTGATGGGTTAAGGCTCTGTGGGCCGCAGTGAGAACTTTGGCTTGTGTTTTGAGTAAAATATGGAGCCACTGGAGGTTGTTGGGTTTTTTTTTTTTTTTTAAGACAAGGTTTCACCATGTTGGTCAGGCTGGTCTTGAACTCCTGACCTCAGGTGATCCGCCCGCCTTCGCCTCCAAAGTGCTTGGATTACAGGCATAAGCCACCACGCCCGGCCTGGGTTTTTTTTTTTTAATAATTATTCTTTTCAATTGTAGAGATGGGGATCTCATTATGTTGCCCAGGCTGGTCTCAAACTCCTGGTCTCAGGTAATTCTCCCACCTTAGCCTCCCAAAGTTCTGGGGTTACACATATGAGCCACTGCCTCTGGGGTTACACATATGAGCCACTACACTGGAGGGTTCTGAGCAAGTAAGTGACATGATCTGGTGTCCCCTGCCCCACCCCTCCCCCATCCTGCCCCCACCCCACCCCCACCCCCAGTTTCCTGATCTTCCCAGCTCCTAGCACTGCCACTTTCTTTCTTTTCTTTCTTTCTTTCCTTCCTTCCTCTCTTTCTCTTTCTCCCTTCCTTCCCTCCCTCCTTTCCCCTCCCTCCATCTTTCCTTCCTTCCTTCTTCCTTTCTCTTTCTTTCTTTCCTTCTTTCTTTTTTTCTTTTCTTTCCTTTCTTTCTTTTCTTTCTTTCTTTCTTTCTGTCAGAGTCTCACTCTGTTGTCCAGACTGGAGTGCAGTGACACCATCTTGGCCTACTAAAACCTCTGCCTCCCAGGTTCAAGCAATTCTCATGCTTCAGCCTCACGAGTAGCTGGGATTACAAACATGTACCACTATGCCCAGCTAATTTTTGTATTTTTAGTAGAGACAGGGTTTTACCATGTTGTCCAGGCAAGTCTTGAACTCCTGACCTCAGGTGATCTGCCTGCCTCAGCCTCCCAAGGTGTTGGGATTGGATTACAGGCATGAGCCACCATGCCCAGCCTTGTTTTTTTTTTTTTTTTTAGACAGCATCTTGCTCTGTTGTCCAGGCTGAAGTGCAACGGCATGATCTCGGCTCACTGCAACCTCTGCCTCCCAGGTTCAAGCGATTCTCCTGCTTCAGCCTCCTGAGTAGCTGGGATTACAGGCTCGAGCCACCACGCCCAGCTAATTTTTTTTTTTGTATTTTTAGTAGAGACGGGGTTTCACTATGTTGGTCAGGCTGGTCTCAAACTCCTGAACTCTTGATCTGCCTGCCTCGGCCTCCCAAAGTGCAGGGATTACAGGCGTGAGCCACCGCACCCAGTTCAGTTTTGTTTTTTGTAAATCTGAAAACATAATACGATAAATGCATATAAGCTTGCCTGCTCAAACTTAAATCCTAATTCAAGTATCTAAATTTTGAGATGGCCTGAGGGAAAACCTTCACACAGGAGATGGCTGACTTAACCATTAATTCTCAGTTAGATGTTCTGTGGTGAGATAATTATAGTTTTACCAAACAGGTCAAACCTGTATAGTTAACAAACAAAACTATTTTGTTGAGACAGAATCTTGCTCTATCGTTCAAGCTGGGGTGCAGTGGCACGATCTTGGCTCACTGCAACCTCCACCTCCCAGGTTCACGTGATTCTCCTGCCTCAGCCTCCTGAGTAGCTGGGATTACAGGTGCCCACCACCATGCCTGGCTAATTTTTGTATTTTTAGTTAGGAGGTTTTACCATGTTGGCCAGGCTGGTCTTGAACTCCTGACCTCAGGTGATCTGCCCGCCTCGGCCTCTCAAAGTGTTGGGATTACAGGTGTGAGCCACTGCTCCTGGCCTAAATTTTTTTGTTGTTGTTCATAAAAAATATATGGCTTCAATTTTTTTTTTTTTTTAAGATGGAGTCTTGCTCTGTTGCCCAGGCTGGAGTGTAATGGTGTGGTCTTGGCTCACTGCAACCTTGTCCTCCCAGGTTCAAGCGATTCTTCTGCCTCAGCCTCCTGAGTAGCTAGGATTACAGGCGCCTGCCACCACACCCAGCTATTTTTTTGTATTTTTAGTAGAGATGGGGTTTCACCATGTTGGCCAGGCTGGTCTCGAACTCCTGACCTCGTGATCCACCCACCTCAGCCTCCCAAAGTGCTAGGATTACAGGCGTGAGCCACCTCGACCGCCCAAAAGCTTCAATTGTTAACAATGATTCCTCCTGGGATTTAGAGATGGGGGGTGGACATTAAAACAGTGTTTATCCTTCTTCTTTATACACTTCCACAGTGTTTGAATTTAAAATGTATACTCTCTTTGTAATGTCAGAACGAAAAAGAATTTGGTTGGAAGGAAGTTGGAACTGCTTAACAGAGAATCAAAGAAATCAGCCTGAATTTTCTGATCTTAACTGAATTTTCAAAAGACTATGTAATATCTTCTAATTACCACAAGCCAGCTTGTCCTGTTCCAGCTGCCTGACAGTAGAGATGATAGATAATCTGTCTGAAAATGTTTCCTTAGGCCAGTGACATCTTTGCAGGTTGAACAGGATTTCTTCACAGCGCAGAAAGAATCTGAAGAGCCTTCTCAATTTCTTATAGAAGAATACAGTTCCTTCACTCTGTTGTGTTTTAAATATTTTTATGTTTTTGTCTGTGTATAAAGACAGGGTATCACTCTGTCACCCAGGTTGCAGTGCAGTGGCATGATCAGAGCTCACTGCAGCCTCCACCTCCTGGGCTCAAGCAGTCCTCCCACCTCAGTTTCCCAAGGAGCACGGCACGCTTGGCTAATTTTTTTTTTTTAATAGACATGAATTCTTGAGAAGTTTGAGACCAGGCTGGTCTCAAACTCCTAAGCTCAAGCAATCCTCCCGCCTTGACCTCTGAAAGGGCTGGGATTACAGGCATAAGCCACCGTGCCCGGCCAATATTTTTATTTAGTTATTTAGACTCAGTCTCGCTCTTGTCCACCAGGCTGGAGTGCAATGGTGTGATCTCGGTTCACTGCAACCTCCACCTCCTGGGTTCAAGGGATTCTCCTGCCTCAGCCTCCAGAGTAGCTAGGATTACAAGTGCCCGCCACCACATCCAGCTAATTTTTTTGTATTTTCAGTAGAGACGGGGTTTCACCATGTTGACCAGACTGGTCTTGAACTCCTGACTTAAGGTGATCCACCTTCCTCAGCCTCCCAAACTCCTGGGATTACAGATGTGAGCCACCACGTCCGGCCTATGTTTTTTAATGGTAGTTTAATTTTTTTTAATGGTAAAGTTATACATCCTCATTGTGAAAAAATGCAGACTATATAGAAATGTATAAACTTCATTCTGCAGAACTAACCACTGTTTAGAGTATGGTTGTATAACCTTTCCAATTTAACAAATACATACATACATATATAATTGCACTTTTATTGTTTATTGAGATGCAATTCACATACCATAAAACTCACCATTCTGAAGTATACAATGCACCAGGCATGGTGGCTGACATCTGTAATCCCAGCACTTTGGGAGGCTAAGGAAAGAGGATCGATTGAGCCCAGGAGTTTGAGACCAGCCTAGCCAACACAGCAAAACCCTGTCTCTACAAAAAATACAAAAATTAGCTAGCTGTGTGGCACACACCTGTAGTTTCAGCTATTTGGGAGGCTGAGGTGGGAGGATTACTTGAGCCAGGGAAGTCGAGGTTGCAGTGAGCCATTATCGCACCACTGCACTCCAGCCTGGGTGACCCTGTCTCAGAAACTAAAAAATGAGACCCTGTCTCAAAAATTTAAAAAAAAGTGTAGAATTCAGTGGTTTTAAAACATATTCACGAAATTGTGCAATCATTACCACGGTCTATTTCCAGAACATTTCATCACCTGAAATAAAACCCTATGCCCATTAGTAGTGGATCCCTAGTCTCCATTTCCCCCCATCTCCCGCAAGCACCAATCTGCTTTCTGTCTCTCTAGATTTGCCTGTTCTGGATATTTCACTTAATGGAGTCAGACCATATGAGACTTTTTTTGCTGGCTTTTTTCACTAAGTGTATTTTCAAGGCTTACTCATATTGTAGCATGTACCAGTACTAGATTTTTTTTTTTTTTTTTTTTTTGAGATGGAGACTCACTTCGTCACCAGGCTGGAGTGCAGTGGCGTGATCTCCACTCACTGCAACCTCCGCCTCCAACCTCCACCTCCCAGGTTCAAGTGATTCTCCTGCCTCAGCCTCCTGAGTAGCTAGAATTACAGGCGCACACCACCACCCCCAGCTAATTTTTGTATTTTTAGTAGAGGGGGATTTTACCATGTCGGTGAAGCTGGTCTTGGACTCCTGACCTCAGCTGATTTGCCTGCCTTGGCCTCCCAAAGTGCTGGGACTACAGGCGTGCACCACCGCACCCGGTCTGATTCTCTTTTACAGGCAAATAATATTACATTGTATGGCTATATCCTATTTTGTTTATCCGTTTTTCAGTTGATGAACGTGTGGATTGCTTCCAGTTTGGGGCTAGTATGAGTCATTATTCATACTGCTATGGTCATTCATTTATAAGTTTTTGTAAGAACATAAGATTTCAATTCTTTTGGGTATATACCTAGGATAACTTCTGGGTCATATGGTAACTCTATGTTCAACTTTTTTTTTTTCTTTGAGATGGAGTCTCACTCTGTCGCCCAAGCTGGAGTACAGTGGTGTGATCTCGGCTCACTGCAACCTCTGCCTCCCAGATTCAAGCGATTCTCCCTCCTCAGCCTCTTGAGTAGCTGGACTACAGGCACGCACCACCACACCTGGCTAATTTTTGTACTTTCAGTGGAGACGGTGTTTTGCCATATTGGCCAGGCTGGTCTCGAACTCCTGATCTCTGGTGACCTCAGGTCTCAAACTCCTGACCTCAGGTGACCTCAGCCTCCCAAAGTGCTGGAATTACAAGCATGAGCCACCACGCCCAGCCTATGTATAACTTTTTTAAAGAACTGTCGGGCTGAGTCTGGTGGCTCACGCCTGCAATCCCAACAATTCGGGAGGCTGAGGTAGGCAAATCAGTTGAGCTCAGGAATTCAAGACCAGCCTGGGCAAGGTAGTGAGACCCCCATCTCTACAAAAAAAATACAAAATTAGTCAGTCGTGGTGCCCTGCACCTGTAGTCCCAGCTACTCAGGAGGCTGAGGTGGGGGAATGACTCGAGCCCATGAAGTTGAGGCTGCAGTGAGCAGAGATCACACCACTGCACTCCAGCCTGGACCAGAGTGAGACCCTGTCTCAAAAAACTTAAAAATAAAAAAGAACTGTCAAAGTGTCTGGCCCAGCAGCCACACCAACGCTTATTTCCTTTGTTTTAAACTCTAGCCATCCTAGTAGGTGTAAAGAGTAGATCACATTGTGGTTTTGATTTGCATTTCTCTAATGACTAATAATGTTAACTATCATTTCATGTGCATGTTGGCCATTTACATATCATCTTTGGAGAAATGTCTGCTCAACCCCTTTGCTCATTTAGAAACTTAGGTAGGTTGGTTTGACTGCAGTGGTGTTTAAAACTATTTTTTTTTCTTTGAGATGGAGTCTTGCTCTGTCGCCCAGGCTGGAGTGCAATGGCGAGATCTTGGCTCACTGCAATCTCTGTCTCCTGGGTTCAAGCGATTCTCCTGCCTCACACTCCCAAGTAGCTGGGATTACAGGCATGCGCCCCCACTGGTGGCTAATTTTTGTATTTTTAGTAGAGACAATTTCACCATGTTGGCCAGGCTGGTCTCGAACTCCTGACCTCAGGTGATCCACCTGCCTCTGCCTCCCAAAATGCTGGGATTACAGGCGTGAGCCACCGCGCCTGGCCATCTAAAACTAATTAAACACAATTCTAATTGAACACAACCAGTTACCAATATCTTTGTTCCTTCTCCACTCCCACTACTTCACTTGACTAGCCTAAAATAAATAAAAATAACTTGGGCACAGTGGCTCACACCTGTCATCCCAGCACTTTGGGAGGCCAAGGCAGGAGGATTACTTGAGCATAGGAGTGTGAGATCAGCCTGGGCAACACGGTGAGATACCACCTCAAAAAATAAAAACTAGCCACGCATGGTGGCACACACCTGTGGTTCCAGCGACTTAGGAGGCAGAGGTGGGAGGATTGGTTGACTCTGGGAGTTCAAGGTTGCAGTGATCTGTGATCGCACCACTGCACTCCAGCTTGGGTGACAGAACAAGACCTTGTCTCAAAAAATTTAAAACAAAACAAAACAAAATATTGGTCATTTGTCTTTTTATTGTTGAATTATAAGAGTTTTTAGGTCGGGCGCAGTGGCTCACGCCTATAATCCCAGCACTTTGGGAGGCCGAGGCGGGTGGATAACGAGGTCAAGAGATTGAGACCATCCTGGTCAACATGGTGAAACCCTGTCTCTACTAAAAACACAAAAATTAGCTGGGCATGGTGGTGCATGCCTGTAGTCCCAGCTACTCGGGAGGCTGAGACAGGAGAATTGCTTGAACCCAGGAGGCGGAGGTTGTGGTGAGCCGAGATCGCACCATTGCACTCCAGCCTGGGTAACAAGAGCAAAACTCTGTCTCAAAAAAAAAAAAAAAGTTTTTAAAAATATATTCTGGTGTCCAGGCACAGTGGCTCATGCCTGTAATCCCAGCATTTTGGGAGGCCGAGGTGGGCGGATCACAGGTCAGGAGATCAAGACCAGCCTGGTCAACATGGTGAAACCCCATATCTACTAAATATACAAAAATTAGCCAGGCATGGTGGTGCACGCCTGTAATCCCAGCTACACAGGAGGCTGAGGCAGAAGAATCGCTTGAACCCAGGAGGCAGAGTTTGCAGTGAGCCAAGATCGCACCACTGCACTCCAGCTTGGCAATAGAGTGAGACTCTGTCTTAAAAAAAATATGTGTGTATATATATATAGATATATATATATACACACATATATATTTGTGTGTTTGTATTCTGGAGACAAATCCCTTATTAGAGATATAATTTGCAAATATTTTCTCCAATTTTTTTTTTTTTTAATTTTTAAATAGGGATGGGGTTTCACCGTGTTGGCCAGGCTGGTCTGGAACTCCTGACCTCAGGTGATCCACCCACCTTGGCCTCCCAAAGTGCTGGGATTACAGGCGTGAGCCACCTCGCCCGGCCTCCAATTTTTTTTTAAGAATTAAAAAAAATTTTTTTTTTTTTTTTAAAGACCAAGTTTTGCTTTGTTGTGCAGGCTGGTCTTGATTCCTGGCTTCAAGTGATCCTCTCACCTCCACCTCCTGAAGTCCCAAAGTGCTGGGATTACGGCCTTGAGCCACTGCACCTGGCCTCCAATTCTTTAGATTTTACATTTTAGAAGCAAAATGAGTTACTAAATACACCATTCTGTAACCTGCTCTTTTCTTTAACAGTAGTTCATGTGCATCTTTTAAGGTCAAGAGAAAGCTATGTCACTTTTTCCCCCCCCCTTTTGCTTTTCCTTCCCTCATTCGTTTTCACTGCTGCATAGCATTCCATTGTAATTTTGCCACCGTTTATTGGCATGGTCCTCTGCTGAGCTTTACAGAGTCCTTCGTCGGGGTGTTAGTGAGAGACCGTGACAGCAGTGAAGACAGTCATCTCCCCAACATGCTGTCAGCTTTCAGATGATGTGAAAATGCAAGCAGGCACAGGAAATGTCTCTAACCTGCTTACACTTCCTCCCTGAAGCACTGCGGTTTCACAACCCCTACAGGCGCGCCTCCCTCCCCGCCCAAGAGTGTCACCAGCCTGGTGCTTCTGTGAGAAAGTACCACTGTAAGAGGCCAAAGGGCATGATCATTTTCCTCTTTCACCTTGTCTAGGTTGCCAGCAAATCCCAAGGGCCTCCTGAGGCTGCCCCCTGGAGCCACAGGTCCCTCCAGTGCTGGAAGAATGAAGGATTCCTGCATCGTCGTGACGGCCATGGCGCTGCTGTCTGGGTTCTTTTTCTTTGGTAGGCAAGGGAGGAGGCAGGGGATGGGACATGTGTCTGTGACCAGAGAAACTGCAGGGCTTGGTGGAGCTGGAGTTAACAAGGAGCTGCCCCCTAGAAGTGGGTTTGGTCTTAGGGGTATGGACCCTGGGATCTTGGAAGGAGAAACTGGGGAGTGGGGAAGTAAAATAAACAAATAGGCAAGGGGTGGAGGCAAAGACAGAGAAGGGGGCATAAGAAGGGGCAATGGGGTCTTTAAAAAGGCAGATGGGGCTGGGCCTGGTGGCTCACACCGGTAATCCCAGCACTTTGGGAGGCCAAGGAGGGTGGATCACCTGAGGTCAGGAGTTTGAGACCAGCCTTGCCAACATGGCAAAACTTCATCTCCACTAAAAATACAATAAAATTAGATGGGTGTAGTGGCACATGCCTGTAATCCCTGCGACTCGGGACGCTGAGGCACAAGAATCATTTAAACCCAGAAGGTGGAGGTTTCAGTGAGCCAAGATCGTGCCAATGCACTCCAGCCCAGGGACAGAGTGAGACCTTGTCTCTTAAACAACAAACAAAAAAAGGCAGATAGTTAATGAGTAGCTAGAGCTGGGAGGGGAGTGCTGGGTTCTGGGCCACCTGTGGTGCCGCCGGTGGTACCACCTCTGTGCATTTTAGGCAAGTCCTTTCCCCCTTTCCAGCCTCAGTCCCCATCTAAACAAATGAAGGCCCGGTCTCCCTGACATCCTAGGATGCTCAAGCCGGGAGAGAAAGTAGGGCGGAAAGGACAGCCTGGGTGTGCCAGGGCGCCTAGGCAGGCCGCACGAGGGGGAAGGGGGCTGGGAAATCTACTGGTGCTTGAAAGACTGGCCCGTAGGGTGGAGAGTGGGGAGGCAGCCCCCCACCAGGGATCAGGGGAGCTAGAATCCGAGAATATGGGAAGAGGCGCCTGGGCCCCATGACCGCAGAAGTGGGTGGCGGAGGCGCACCGGCCCTGGGGCATCCCCATCTTGGCCTCTGCCTGGGAACTTGGCCACCCTCTGCCTCAGGGCCCCTCGGATCTGCTCCTCTTTCTGGGGCCTCTGACTTCTCATCTTTCCTTCTTTGCAGAGAGGCCAAACGGGAAGTTGTGTTCTCAGGCCCTGGGAAGAGCTTTCAGAGCTCTGGGGGGTTGGGAGTTGCTCCTTCCATATTCCCCGAAGTCAACGCCCTGGAGGGGAAGCGCAGAGCGCGGGTGCGCTCCGCCCACCCGGTGCGGGCGGTCTGGGGAGTGAGAGCAAGGTGGGCTTGGGGTTGGCCACCTGCCGGGCACGTGCAGGGGCGGGGATCCTTGGATAGCAGCTGACCTCTCTTGCCTTCCTCAGCTCCGACCTCGAGCTACAACCTGGACGTGCGGGGCGCGCAGAGCTTCTCCCCACCGCGCGCCGGGAGGCATTTTGGATACCGCGTCTTACAGGTCGGAAACGGGTGAGCTGTGATCCCCACGTCCTCCTCCGGATGCCCGTCCTGGGGCAGACCCCGAGGCGGTGGCCGCCTCCCCGACCATCGCCTGGGCCAGTCGGTGGCACGGGGCAGCTCTCCAGGGGTTCCCGTCTGGAGGAGCCTGTCATGGGAATCCTCGGAGACAGGAATGAGGGATCAAAAAGCGGCGTAGGGGCGCTAGGGGGACCATGGACATGCCGAGCAGGGAAGGATCCCAGCCCCAGTTTGCATCGCCCAGTAGGTTCCCGTCAGCCCCTTTGTCTCTTACTGCTGCTAGTGCCTGGAAGCCAGGGACTTCGTTTTCGCCCCTAACTCTTCTTAAATATCCCAGCGCCCAGCACTCAGTAGGTAAGCCATGAATGGCTTTTGAATTAAGGACTGAATGAAAGAACCTGTCATGAGACATTCTGGCGGATCAGTCTCTGGGCCTCAGAGACTAAATGCAAAGGAACCTTAACTTTCTAGGGTTCTGGTATTTGAAATTATTTCTCCGGGATTCTGTAGGGAAGAGGTGAGGATGGAGGCATCTTCTTTTTCTTTTTCTTTTCTTTTCTTTTTTTTTTTTTTGAGACGGATTTTGCTGTCGTCGCCCAGGCTGGAGTGTAATGGCTCCATCTTGGCTCACTGGAAATCTCTACCTCCGAAGTTCAAGCTATTCTCCTGCCTCAGACTCCTGTGTAGCTGGGGTTACAGATGCCCGCCACCACACCCGGCTAATTTTTGTATTATTAGTAGAGACAGGGTTTCACCATGTTGGCCAGGCTGGTCTCGAACTCCGGATCTCAGCTGATCCACCCACACTGACCTCCCAAAGTTCTGGGATTACAGGCATGAGCCATTGCTGCCAGACCAGAGGCGCCTTCTTCTTTTTTTTTTTTTTTTTTTTTCTTCTTCTGAGATGGAGTTTCAATCTTGTTGCCCAGGCTGGAGTGCAATGGCTTGATCTCAGCTCACCACAACTTCCGCCTCCTGGGTTCAAGCAATTTTCCTGCTTCAGCCTCCCAAGTAGCTGGGATTACAGGCATGCACCACCATGCCCTGGCTAATTTTGTGTTTTTAATAGAGACAGAGTTTCTCCATGTTGGTCAGGCTGGTCTCGAACTCCTGACCTCAGGTGATCTGCACGTCTCAGTCTCCCAAACTGCTGGGATTACAGGCATGAGTCACTGCACCTGGCCTAAAGGCACCTTCCTGAAGGGGAATGGCTGCAGTGCTTGGAGAAATGCAGCAGGAGATCTGAACCTCCTTAGCGAGCAGGAGTGGGTGGGTACAGATCTAGGCCACTCCCTCTCACAGGTGAGATTTCTCACCAGGGTCTTCGTGGGGAGCTCCAGGGGGAGGGGAACAGCACAGGAAGCCTCTATCAGTGCCAGCCAGACACAGGACACTGCCTGCCAGTCAGCCTGAGAGGTGAGTAACTGGCGGGTGAGCTGGGAGGAATGGGATCTTGGGGAAACTGAGGCTGGCTCCAGCCCACCTAGATTGCTTGAGCTCCTCCAGAGCAACCTTCTGGTGCCTACAGGTTCCAACTATACCTCCAAGTACTTGGGAATGACCTTGGCAACAGACCCCACAGGTGGAAGCATTTTGGTAAGAATTTTGCGCAGTGGCGTTATCAGAGCCGGTGAAGCTCATTCAAGGAATGAGAAATGAAAACAGGAAGAATGTGGATAAATTCCCACAGAAAGTCAAAGTCAATTAGTGTTTATTGAGAACCAATAAGTCAATTATTGGTCCTCAATTATCAGAGTCAATTAGTGTTTATTGAGAACCAATGATGAGCCAGCATTTTTTTTTTTTTTTTTTTTTTTGAGACAAGGTCTGATGCTATTGCCCAGGCTGGAGTGTAGTGGCGTGATCACAGCTCATTGCAGCCTCATCCTCCCTGGGCTCAGGTAATCCTCCCACCTCAGCCTACCAATTAGCTGGGACTACAGGCGCATGCTACCACGCCCAGCTAATTTTTATATTTTTTGTAGAGATAGAGTGTCACCACGTTGCCCAGACTGGTCTCGAACTCTTGAGCTCAAGAAATCCTCCTGCCTCAGCCTCCCAAAGTGCTGGGATTACAGGTGTGACCCACCACACCCAGTAGAGTCAGCTATTTTCAAGAACTTATGTTACTTTTCTTCCAAATATGAAATATCTATGATCATTGATATGCAATATGATTTTTAGTGGTATACAAGCTTTTAATGTTTTCATAGTTATGTATTTCTTTATATGGCTTTAATGGCTTGTTAGAAAAAATACATGCCAAGCACATCAAATTTATTATATCCTAGATCATATAGGGTAGGAAGAGGCTGAAGTTAAACAAAAATTTAAAAGAAAATATTAAGAAAATAATAATATGCTCATATGGCAGATATTGTGAAGCATTATGCAAATGCCTAAAGTTTAGGAAACACTCCTTTTTTTAGGGGGGGTACAGAATTTCACTCTTGTCACCCAGGGTGGAGTGCAATGGCGTGATCTCAGCTCACTGCAACCTCCGCCCTGTGGGTTCAAGCGATTCTCCTGCCTCAGCCTCCAGAGTAGCTGAGATTACAGGCACGTGCCACCATGCCTGGCTAATTTTTGTATTTTTAGTGGAGATGGGTTTTTGCCATGTTGGTCAGGCTGGTCTTGAACTACTGACCTCAGGTGATCCACCTGCCTCGGGCTCCCAAAGTGCTGGGATTATAGGTGTGAGCCACTGTGCTCACACTTTTTATTTATTTATTTATTTATTTATTTATTTATTTTGAGATGGAGTCTCACTCTTGTTGCCCAGGCTGGAGTGCAATGGCTCGATCTCAGCTCACCACAACCTCCACTCCCTGGGTTTAAGCGATTCTCCTGCCTTAGCCTCCCAAGTAGCTGGGGCTACAGGCATGCGCCACCGTTAACCCTCAAGGCACTCAGGTGAGATAGGGATCAGGGTACACATTTCTCACACAAGGAAATAGGACCAAAGGGGTTAAGAGACTTGAGTCAGGATTTGAATAAAATTCTTGTTTGATTCCAAGTTCATGGCTCTTTCCCTTTATCCCAGCTAGCATCCTTCTGTGTGACAGACAGAAGACTGACCGAAATACTGATCCAGTATTTGAGTACAGCCTGTTTATTTAGCTACTATTATATGTCAGGCATTGGGTGAGGTTCTGATGGGGGAAGGGGAGTGAGATACAAAGTTGATGAGGCTGGGCCAGCGGCTTGCACCTGTAATTCCAGAACTTTGGGAAGCTAAAGCTGGAGGATTGCTTGAGGCCAGGGGTTCAAGACCAGCCTGAGCAACCCTGTCCCTACCAAAAAAAATATTTTTTTTATTTAGCTGGGCACGGTGGCACACAAGTGTAGTCCCAGCTACTTGGGAGGATCAATTGAGGGCAGGAGTTCAAGGCTGCAGTGAGCTATGATCACACGACTACACTCCAAGCCAGGGAGACAGAGCAAGGCCTGTGTCTAAAAAAAACAAAAACAAAACAAACAAACAAAATGATCATGATACAAGCCCAGACTCTGAAGAAATTGCAGTCTGGCAAGAAAGAGTCGTAAATGAAAGAAATGACTTTGGGAGGCTGAAGCAGGTGGATCACTTGAGCCCAGGAGCTTAAGACTGGCCTGGGCAACATGGCAAAACCCCATCTCTACAAAAAAATATTAGCCAGACATGGTGGCGTGTGTCTGTAGTCCCAGCTATTTGTGGGGCTGAGGCGAGAGAATCACCTGAGCCCAGGAAGTTGAGGCTGCAGTGAGCCCTGATTGTGCCACTGCACTCCAGCCTGGGTTATGGGAGTGAAACCAAGAGAGGAAGGAATAGAGGGAGGGGAAGGAAGGAAGGAAGGAGGGGAAGGAGGGAGGGGAAGGAGGGAAGGAAAGAGGGAATGAGGGGAGAGAAGGAGGGAATGAGGGAGGGAGGGAAGGAAGGGGGGAAGGAGGAAGGGAAAGGGAGCGAGAGAAAGGAAGGAAGGAAGGAAAGCAGAGAGAAAGGAGAGAAAGAAGAGAGGAAGAGGAGGGAAGGAAGGAAAGAAAGAAGGAAGGAAGGAAGGGGAGAGGAGGAGAGAGGAAGAGAAGAAAAAGGAAGGAAGAAGAAAAAAGAGAAAAGTGAAAGGAAGGAAGGACGGACGGACAGACAAACGGATGGACTGGGCGTGATGGCTCATGCCTGTAATCCCAGCACTTTGGGAGGCAAAGGCAGGTGGATCACAAGGTCAGGAGTTCGAGACCAGCCTGGCCAATATGGCGAAACCCCATCTGTACTAAAAATATAAAAATTAGCCGGGTGTGGTGTCAGGTACCTGTAGTCCCAGCTACTCACGAGGCTGAGGCAGGAGAATCGCTTGAACCCGGGAAGTGGAGGTTGCAGTGAGCCAAGATCACGCCAAGATGCACTCTAGCCTGGGCAACAGAGCAAGTCTCTGTCTCAAAAAAAAAAAGGAAAAGGAAACGGAAAAGGAAAGAAGGAAGGAAGGGGGAAGGGAGAAAGAAAAGAAAGAAATATCAAAAACAAAACAAAGAGAGAAAGGAAAAAAAGAAAGGCACTGTGTATTCTGGGAATCTTGATAATTTGGCTGAAACACAGAAAGAGAGGTTGGGACTAGGAGAAGATGGGCCTGGAAATGTGGGGTTGTGTGCAATGTAAGCCCAGCTAAGGAGGCTAGAGTTCATCCTCCAGGCAGTGAGCATGGCAGGACTGGCAGGATGGGAGGGGCGGACACTAATGACTGTGAAGATGGACATTCTTTCCCTTGGTAGCCAACTGGATAGAGGGAGTGAGGGAGGGACGAGGACACCGAACGTTCTTATTCTTGGTTGACAGTGCCCAAAAGACACATAACCAATGCGAGACCCAAATCTTTGGCCTTGCTTCCTTCAGGCCTGTGACCCTGGGCTGTCTCGAATATGTGACCAGAACACCTATCTGAGTGGCCTGTGTTACCTCTTCCACAAGAATCTGCAGGGTCCCGTGTTGAGGGGCGCCCTGGTTTTCAGGGTAAGGAACTGGGGGACCCAGTGGGTAAAAATACCTCCAAGTGGCTGCCCCTAGAGAGAACCGGCATGGACGGGTCAACACCAGAGGCGCTTCACTGGGTCTCTTGCGTCTGACCTCTGCAGAATGTATCAAGGGCAATGTTGACCTCGTATTTCTGTTTGATGGTTCGATGAGCTTGCAGCCAGACGAATTTCAGAAAATTCTGGACTTCATGAAGGATGTGATGAAGAAACTCAGCAACACTTCCTACCAGGTAAAAATGTTAGTTAGGGATTCTTGGTTGCAGGCAATAGATGCCTACCTGAACTGGCTTAAACCATGAAAGGAAATTTTAGTATGTGGTATCCTCAGAACCTATGGGCATGGCTACAACTGGGCCTGTAGAAGGAACAAGAATCAGGGAGCAGAAAGTTTCTAGGAGGCTCTCTAGTTCTTATTTCCTTTTTTTTTTTTAAGACAGAGTTTCACTCTTGTTGCCCAGGCTGAAGTGCAATGGCATGATCTTGACTCACTGAAACCTCCGCCTCCCAGGTTCAAGCGATTCTCCCTGCCTCAGCCTCCTGAGTAGCTGGGATTACAGGCACCCTCTACCACACCCAGCTGATTTTTGTATTTTTAGTAGAGACGGGGTTTCACCATGTTGGCCAGACTGGTCTCGCTCGAACTCCTGACTTCAGGTGATTCAGCCACCTTGGCCTCCCTAAGTGTTGGGATTACAGACATGAGCCACCGCGCCTGGCCTTTTTTTCTTTTTGAGACAAGGTCTTACTGTGTCCCCAAGGCTGGAATACAGTGGCACAATCATAGCTCACTGTAGCCTCAAACTCCTGGGCTCAAATGATTCTCTCAAGTAGCTGGGACTACACGTGTGCACCACAGTGCCCGGTTAGTTTTTAAATTTTCTGTAGAGATGGCATATCACTGTGTTGCGCAGACTGGTCTCAAACTCCTGACCTCAAGTGATCCGCCCACCTTGGCCTCCCAAAGTGCTGAGATTACAGGCATGAGCCACTGCGCCCAGCTAGTTCTCATTTCTGTTTCTTTTTGCGTCTTTGCTTCCTTCTTCTCTTTTCCCAGTCTCTGTATTGGCTCCCTTAGTGCCTTTAGACCACATGGACCTATGGAAAGCTCCTAAGTTCATGTGTTAAAATCCAAGAGGGCTTTTCACCTTCCCCTCAACCAACTCCTCCCTTTGGAAATTCCCAGTTCTCAGAGAAGAGATTCCGGCTGGCCTAGCTTCAGTCAGGTGTTCATCCCTGGCTCAGCCAACTGTATCTAGTTAAGCAGGATCGCTCAGCAGAAATATGGCTACCAAATCCCATCCTTGTCAATGACGTAGGCGGACCCAGAAAACAAGAGCTAGGTACACAGTATTACGTGAGGGAGCAGAGGTTTGTTTCATTTTATTTCTCTGCTTATTCTTATATCGCCTCATTTTCAAAAGAACTATCTGAGGGACCAATGTGGAGTTGGGTTGCCCAGGTCCTGCCTAAGAAGAGATTGAGCCAGGCACAGTGGCTCACTCCTGTAATCCCAGCACTTTGGGAGGCTGAGCTAGGAGGATCACTTGAAGCCAGGAGTTTGAGATCACCCTGGGCAACATAGCAAGACCCTGTCTCTACAAAAAATAAAAACTAGCCAAGCGTGGTGGCACGTGCCTACAGTGCCAGCTACTTCAGAGGCTGAGGTGAGAGGATGGCTTGAGCTTGGGAGGCTGAGGCTGCAGTGAGCTATGATTGCGCCCCTGCGCTCCAGCCTGGGAGGCAGAACAAGACCCAGTGGGGACTTGAAAAAGAAGTAGAGTTTAGGGCTGGGCATGGTGGCTCACACCGGTAATCCCAGCACATTGGGAGGCCGAGGCAGGTGGATCACCTGAGGTCAGGAGTTCGAGACCAGCTTAGCCAACATGGTGAAACCCTGTCTCTACTAAAAATACAAAAAAATTAGCCGGGCGTGGTGGCATATGCCTATAATCCCAGCTACTTGGGAGGCTGAAGCATGAGAATTGCTGGAACCCAGGAGGTGGAGGTTGCAGTGAGCTGAGATCATGCCACTGCACTCCAGCCTGGGCAACAAGACAAAATTCCATCTCAAAAAAAAAAAAAAAAAAAAGTAGAGTTTGGAACAGACAAATGGAAAGAGATATGTAACTGCATATCATTTCTTCCTTCCTTTTCTAGTTTGCTGCTGTTCAGTTTTCCACAAGCTACAAAACGGAATTTAATTTCTTAGATTACGTTAAACAGAAGGACCCTGATGCTCTGCTGAGGCATGTAGAGCACATGTTGCTGTTGACCAATACCTTCGGTGCCATCAACTATGTCGCGTGAGTTCCGTTTTGCAGGAGAGCGAATTCTGGGTGGCCTACCTCCTTCTAGCTTCAGGGCATGGGAACTCAGTAGGTAGGTACAGCAAGGGGCAGTTTATTGTCTGAATTAAAGTGGAACAATTTTACTGCAGGTTCTTGTGGTTGTACGTAACAGAAATCCACTTTATACTAACTAAATTCAAAAGAGAAAGTCTAAGCCAGGTGCATGATCTGTAATCCCAGTGCTTTGGGAAGCTGAGGCCAGAGGATCTCTTGGGCCCAGGAGTTTTTGTTTGCTTATTTATTTGTTTTTTGTTATTGTTGTTTTTGTTGTTTTGAGATGGAGTTTTGTTTTGCTCTGTTGCCCAGGCTGGAGTGCCATGGCACCATTTCAGCTCACTGCAACCTCCACTTCCCAGGTTCAAGCCATTCTCCTGCCTCAGCCTCCCAAGTAGCTGGGATTACAGGTCTGTGCCACCATGCCTGGCTAATTTTTTTGTATTTTTAGTAGAGACAGGGTTTTCCCATGTTGGTCGGGCTGGTGTCAAACCCTTGACCTGAGTTGATCCACCCACCTCGGCCTCCCAAAATTCTGGGATTACAGGTGTGAGTCACCACGCCTGGCCTATGACCCCAGGAGTTTGAAGCTGCAGTAAGCTATGATCACATCATTGTATTACAGCCTGGGCAACAGAGCAAGACCCTGTTTCTAAAAAAATTTTTTTTTTAATTTAAAAAGAAGAGCCAGGACACCAATGTGGCTGGACAGAAATAAGTGAGAGGAAAATAGTAGGTGATGAGGTCAGAGAGATCTTGAGGGTTGGATGGGTTAGTGACTTGGAGGCCAGAGTGAGGGCTTCGGCCTTCCTCTGAGTAAGATGAGAAGTCATTAGAGGTTTCGAGTAGAGGAGTGATGATCTGATTTATGTTTTTTAAAAGATCCCTCTGGCTGCAGGGTTGATATTAGACTGTAGAGGGGGCAAGGGCGGGTGGAAGCGATGGGACCAGTTATGAGGCTACCGAAAAGTCCAGATGAGAGATAACGGTTGTTTAAACCAGGGTGGAATCTACGAACAGGACTCGAGATAGGCCCATGTGTGTGTGGATGGAGACTGGAGAAGCATTTTGCATCCAAGAAAGAACAAGAGGTCTTGATAGCAGGTGTTCGTGGGTGAGATAGTTCACACTGTGCTGCTGTTGCAGTAAGAGCTATGCCCAACCCAACTTGCTCAAAGGGAGGCTGTGGGCAAGGCAGGGATTTTCTTTTTCCTTTTTTTTAACTCAAGACTGGAGTGCAGTGGCATGATCCTAGCTCACTGCAGTCTCAAACTCCTGGGCTCAAGCAATCCTCCTGCCTCAGCCTCCTGAGTAGTTGGAATATAATCACGCACCACCACACCTGTCTAATTGTTTTCATCTTTGTAGATTTGGGGTCTCGCTATGTTGCCCAGGCTTGTCTGGAACTCCCATGGCAGAAATTTGTAGCCTTGGCCCATCTGGTATTCAGTTCTCCCTTCTTTATTATCATTTTATTTTTATTTTTATCTTTTGGGTGGGGGGGGGATTTTCGGCAAGAAACTGAATGCCTGCTAGACAAATTCTAAAAGAGCTGTAACACTAGTTCTCCCTTCATCTCACATGCACAAGCACCCCCCTCTGTGCTGGAAGCCACAGATACAGCAACAAATCCAACATGGTCCTTTCCTTGAGGAACTCATGATTTAGTGGGGAAATTGACAGAGAAAACAGTCACGGTAATTCACTAGGTTCACTGCTATAGTAAAGATCCGTAGGCAGCCTGGGAACCATGGGAAGGCCGAGGAGGTGCGGGGAAAGCTTGCTCTGGAAGGGTGACTCCCCAGTTTTCTTCAGCTATGGGACTCTCTCTTCCCCATTGAAATCTCACCTGGATCAACATCTATAACTGATTAAAGAGCGGTGGCCATGTGGTTGCAATGGAGAGTAGGAAGGCCAGAGTGATTCCTCACAAAACCTCCTCCTCCTGACCATGGGCTCTGGCTGGGACACCCTCTGGGCTGCCCGGGCTGCAGTGTGAGGATCACTGGTCCAGAGGGAGAGGGATGGCAGCAAGGAGGTTCAGAGGTGACCGCTGCAGGCTTGGAATCCTGGCCTGGGAGAGGCGGGAAGGCCTTTTGCATAACCAGTACAGCGGTGACTTGATGAGCAGGTGGGGAAGGAGACCTCAGGCCATGGTTTGAGGGAGTCTCTCACCTCCCCCCTTCCTGGACACAGGAAGAGGTGTTCCGGGAGGAGCTGGGGGCTCGGCCAGATGCCACCAAAGTGCTCATCATCATCACAGATGGGGAAGCCACTGACAATGGCAACATCGATGCGGCCAGAGACATCATCCGCTACATCATTGGGGTATGGACCCCGGGCCCCGGCTTCTTTGTGCAACTCGCCTTCCCTCTCCTCTTCCCAAACCCGAGGCCCCTTTCTCCCTGGGGCCAGACTCTTGTGAACATAATAGCAAACTGGACTGAGGTTTGGGGGATGCCGGCTCCTCACTCTCCACTCCCTCACAGATTGGAAAGCATTTTCAGACCAAGGAAAGTCAGGAGACACTCCACAAATTTGCCTCAAAACCCGCGAGAGAGTTTGTGAAGATTCTGGACACATTTGAGAAGCTGAAAGATTTATTCACTGAGCTGCAGAAGAAGATCTATGTCATTGAGGGTGAGTGGCAGGCCCTGGGAGAGGGCTTGGGAGGTGCATACAGAAATTCCCCTGGGACATCAGGCCGGGGCTCGGTGGCTCACAGCTGTAATCCCAGCGCCTTGGGAAGCCGAGGCAGGTGGATTGATTGAGATCAGGAATTTGAGACCAGCCTGGGCAACAAAGCGAAATCACATCTATACTAAAAATACAAAAAATAGCCAGGCGTGGTGGTGTGTGCCTGTAATCCCAGCTACTCAGGAGGCTGAGGCACAAGAATTGCTTGAACCCAGGAGGCAGAGGCCGCAGTAAGCCGAGATCACACCACTGCACACCAGCCTGGTTGGCAGAGGGAGACTCCGTTCCAAAAACAAAAAAATGGCAGGCCGTGGTGGCTCACAGCTGTAATCCCAGCACTTTGAGAGGCCGAGGTGGGCAGATCACCTGACATCAGGAGTTTCGAGACCAGCCTGGCCAACATGGTGAAACCATCTCTACTGAAAATACAAAAATTAGCCAGACGTGGTGGTGCGTGCATGTAATCCCAGCTACTCGGAAGGCTGAGGCAGGAAAATCACTTGAACTCGGCGGGAGGTGGAGGTTGCAGTGAGCCTAGACGTGCCATTGCACTCCAGCCTGGGCGACAAAGTGAGACTTTGTCTTAAAAAAAAAAAAAAAAAAGAAGAGAAAGAAAAAACTCCCCCTGGGACATCATATTAGAAACACAAAGAATAATAAGCACTTACTGAGTATCTGACCTTGTACTAAGGGCTTGCCTAAAATAAAACAGACCTCTAGGAGGAATTTAGGAGAGGGTCATTTGGAAGCAGCCTCTGTGATCTTTCTTTCCCTCCCTCCCTTCCTCCCTCCCTCCCCTTCCTATCTTCCCCCCTCCCCTCCTCCCTCCCTCCCTTCCTATCTTCCCCCTCCCCTCCCCTTCCCTCCCCTCCTCTTCTCTTTTCTTTCTTTTCTTTTTTTTCTTTTCTTTCACAGGGTCTCACTGTCACCTAGGCTGGGGTACAGTGGAATGATCACAGCTCACTGCAGCCTTGACCTTCCAGGCTCAGGTGATCCTCCCATCTCACTCTCCCAAGTAGCTGGGACTACAGGTGTGTGATACCACACCTGGCTAATTTTTGTGTGTGCATTTTTTTGTAGAGGCAGTAGTTTCGCTGTGTTGCCCAGGCTGGTCTCGAATTCCTAGCCCCAACCAGTCTGCCCGCCTCGGCCTCCTGAAGTGCTAGAATTACTGATGTGAGCCACTGCGCCTGGCCCTCTGATATTTCTTTCTGAAATTCCATCTTCTCTTGGAGCTCGGGTTGATCCAGGCCTGACCTGTGTCTTGCTGGTGTGATCCGAGCCCTGCAGAGTGAATGTAATTCCTCCCCCTTCTTGCTCAGCTGTCGCACTGTCACTTATCTTAGGCTCCACATTACTTCGGAAGGGCAGCCTGGCAGGGGCCAGTGTGAAGAACCCACACGTCTTCTTTCCTGGCCTAGAATAAGAGAAGATTTTTATTGTGGTCACCGGATGGAGGACTGGTTATGGAGGGCATCTCCCAGGAAACTTAGTCGACTGAAAGATACGTGATTCCTATGGGAAAGTCTCCTTTGCTAGGACATGGCCTTAGTGTTCAGTACAGTTAAAGAAGCAATAGGCTGGGCGCGGTGGCTCACGCCTGTCATCCCAGCACTTTGAGAGGCCGAGGTGAGTGGATCACCTGAGGTCAGGAGTTCAAGAACAGCCTGGCCAACATGGTGAAACCCCATCTCTACTAAAAATACAAAAATTAGCTGGGTGTGGTGGCAGGTGCCTGTAATCCCAGCTACTTGGGAGGCTGTGGCAGGAGAATCACTTAAACCCGGAAGGTGGAGTTTGCAGTGAGCTGAGATCGTGCCACTGCACTCCATCCTGGGCTACAAGAGCAAAACTCTGTCTCAAAAAAAAAAAAAAGGCCGGGTATGGTGGCTGACACCTGTAATCCCAGCACTTCGGGAGGCTGAGGCAGGTGGGTCACGAGGTCAGGAGTTTGAGACCAGCCTGGCCAGTATAGTGAAACACTGTCTCCACTAAAAATGCAAAAAGTTAGCTGGGCATGGTAGCTGGTGCCTGTAATCCCAGCTACCCAGGAGGCTAAGGCAGGAGAATCGCTTGAACCCAGGAGGCAGAGGCTGCAGTGAGCCGAGATCTTGCCATTGCCCATCCCAGCCTGGGCGAAACTCCGTCTCAAAAAAAAAAAAAAAAAAGAAAGAAAAACAAATAAGCAATTGTCCAGCTTGGGCAACACAGCAAGACCCCATGTCTGAATAAACAATAAAAATGAAAAGTGATTTTTTTTTAAAAACATTTTTTAAATGTTTAAATTTTAAAAAGTTTTTTAAAAAAATTTACTCTCAGCTGGCTTTTGAGCTGAGATATGAAAGATGAGATTCAAACAGCAATGTGAGGAAGCTGGAATGAGGGCAGAGAGCATTCCAGGCAGAGAGAAGTACAGGTGCCAGGGCCAGCAGCTGGGCATGCTGGGAAAATGGAAAACGTTCAGTGTGACCGGGGCGCAGTGAGGGTCGGAGAGAGAAGGTTGGCAGGGAGGTAGGGGCCTTCCAGGCCTTCGGAAGGAGTTTGGATTTCAGTGTGAAGATTGATGAGAAATCACGAGGGAGTTTTTAGTTGTTCGCTCTGTTGCCCAGACGGAAGTGCAGTGGCGCGATCGTGGCTCACTGCAGCCCCAATCTCCTGGGCTCAAGCAATCCTCCTACCTCCACCTCCTGGGTAGCTAGAACTACAGATACACACCAACACACCTGGCTGATTTTTAAATTTTTTGTAGAGACAGAATTTCTATTATATTTCCTAGGCTGGTCTTTAACTCCTGGGCTCAAGAAATCCTCCTACCTCAGCCTCATAAAGTGCTGGGATTACAGGCATGAGCCACTGCGTCCAGCCCATGAAGAGTTCTTTTTTTTTGACAGAATTTTGCTCTGTCGGCCAGGCCAGAGTGCAGTAGCACAATCTTGGCTCACTGCAATCTCCATCTCCTCGGCTCAAGCAATTCTCCTGCTTCAGCCTCCTGAGTAGCTGGGATTACAGGCATGTGCCACCACGCCCAGCTAATTTTTGTATTTTTAGTAGAGATGGGGTTTCACCATGCTGACCAGGCTGTTCTTGAACTCCTGACCTCAGGTAATCTGCTCACCTTGGCCTCCCAAAGTGCTGGAATTACAGGCGTGAGCCACCACACCCGGCTGGTGAAAGGAGAAGGTATATGAGCTAGGAACAGTGGTACATGCCAGTAGTCCCAGCTATTTGGGTTGCTGAGATAGGAGGATCTCAAGCCTAGGAGTTTGAGGCTGCAGTGAACTATGATCACACCACTGCACTCCAGCCTGGGCAACAGAACGAGACCCTGTCTCAAAAAAAAAAGAAAGAGAGTGTATTTCAAAGGCAGGACTACCGTGATTTGGTGATGTGTTGGAGATGGGATGGAGGAAGAGAAGACTCCAGGTGGATTTGGTTTCTTAGCATGGGTTCGTTAGGTGGATGTGGGTGCCATTCATTGACGTGAGAAGCCTGAGTCAGAGCAGAAACCAACAGCTGTGTCTTGGACACACAGAGATAAGTAATCGGATATTCAAATCTGGAGGCCAGGCGCGGTGGCTCACACCTGTCATCTCCCAAAACATTGGAGGCCAAGGCAGGTGGATCACCTGAGGTCAGGAGTTCGAGACCAGCCTGGCCAACATGGTGAAATCCTGTCTCTACCAAAAATATAAAAGTTAGCTGGGCATGGTGGTGCACACCTGTAATCCCAGCTACTTGGGAGGCTGAGGCAGGAGGATCAGTTGAACCCAGGAGGCAGAGGGTGCCGTGAGCTGAGATTGCACCACTGCACTCCAGCCTGGGTGACACAGAGAGACTCCATCTCAAAAAAAAAAAAATTAGCCAGGGGTGATGGTACGCACCTGTAGTCCCAGCTATCCAGGAGGCTAAGCCAGGAGGATTGATTGAGCTTGGGAGGTTGAGGCTGTAGCGAGCTGTGATTGCTCCACTGCACTCCAACCTGGGCAACAGAGCAAGACCGTGTCTCAGAAACAAAAAACAAACAAATCTGGGGCTCTCAGGGTATTACATAAGAAAGCCAACTCGGCATTAAGCCACTTACTGGGTCTGCCTGACTCTTAGCTTGCCCAGAGGTCAATGCCTCACTTCTTCCTCCTCCTGCCGTGAGTTTGTTTCACTGAATTAACAGCTGTGGGGTCTCACCTGTTCTCTGCTTGGTCCCCAGGCACAAGCAAACAGGACCTGACCTCCTTCGACATGGAGCTGTCCTCCAGTGGCATCAGTGCTGACCTCAGCAGGGTGTGTGCTGGGCTGGAGCAGTGGGCGGGTGTCGCGGGAGTGCAGCTGGCTCTGGCGGGGTGAGTTGGTGGGTAGCTGACCCGCTCATCTCCTTCCCTGGGCAGGGCCATGCAGTCGTGGGGGCAGTAGGAGCCAAGGACTGGGCTGGGGGCTTCCTCGACCTGAAGGCAGACCTACAGGATCACACATTTATTGGGAATGAACCATTGACACCAGAAGTGAGGGCGGGCTATTTGGGTGAGTATTTCTCTTTTCTGCTGGGTTCTTCTGGTTGTAGGGGTCAGATGGTGACTCAGTCTGGCTTTCAGAAGAATAATGAAAGCAGTTAAGCAACCGGCATGAGCAAACTCAGAGTTTAAATATGGTTATAACATTCATAATTAATTGTCTGTATTTTCTGATACTTTGACATCTTGGGGCCGTGCTAATCCTGAAAGAAACTACCCCCTCCCAGACTGGCAAATTCCTAGAGACAGTGAACAACTTGCCTGCGAATATGCCTTGTAGCTAGTCGTGGTGGCTCATGGCTGTAACCCCAGCACTTTGGGAAGCTGAGGCAGGTGGATCGCCTGAGGTCAGGAGTTCGAGACCAGCCTGGCCAACATGGTAAAACGCTGTCTCTACTAAAAATACGAAAATTAGCCAGGTGTGGTGGTGCACGCCTGTAGTCCCAGCTACTCTGGAGGCTAAGGCAGGAGAATCACTTGAACCCAGGAGGCGAAGCTTGCGATGAGCCAAGGTTGCACCACTGCACTCTAGCCTGGGCGACAGAGCAAGACTCTGTCCCAAAAAACAGGGCCAGATGCAGTGGCTCTCACCTGTAATTCCAGCATTTTGGGAGGCCAAGGCGAGTGAATCACCTGAGTTCAGGAGTTCAAGACCAGACTGGCCAACGTGGGGAAACTCCATCTCTACTAAAAATACAAAAATTAGCCAGGCGTGATGGTGGGCGCCTTTAACTCCAGCTACTCAGGAGGCTGAGGCAAGAGAATTGTTTGAAACTGGGAGGTGGAGGTCGTAGTGAGCCAAGGAACATGCCACTGCCCTTCAGCCTGGGCGACAGCTACCCAGGAGGCTGAGGCAAGAGAATTTCTTGAACCTGGGAGGCGGAGGTTGCAGTGAGCCAAGGATCACACCACTGCACTCCAGCTTGGGCGACAAAGCAAGACTCCATCTCAAAAAAAAAAAAAAAAAATGCCTTTTATATGCAAACCAGCCAATTCTGAGCCCATATCCCCAGCCATCTCCTTTGTCTAATCCTTACACACACCAAGGCAATATTTTCTCTGCCCTAAATCAGCCCAGGGTCAGGCAGCAATCAACCAGAGGCCACTGCTATAGCCCCGACTGTGCAATCCTAAACTTGCTTTTTTTTTTTTTTTTAAAGACGGGGTTTCACCATGTTGGTCAGGCTGGTCTTGAACTCCAGACCTCAGGTGATCCGCCTGCCTTGGCCTCCAAAGTGCTTGGATTACACGTGTGAGCCACCACGGCCGGCCCTAAACTTGCTTGAACTTGCCAACCTAGCTTGCCACCCTTCCTTGTGGAAACCACAGGAAGAGCTCTGGGCCATGCTCTTTTCTGGCTCCTCCTGGCTCTCCACTAATCTGGTGTTTCCCCGTCCGGCCCTGCGTGGCATGCAGTGCCTCCTCCCTCCAGGAACTGTGAGTAGTAAACTTGTTTCAATGACAGTGACTCTCTATATCATCAGTCACACCTATATGTTAAATCCCAGGCACATTTTAAAACAAACTGCCTTATTAGTAAGAGGACTGGCCACCCCTTTTTGAGGCTTCCTCCTCTTGAATTGTTCAAGATCACCTGAGGTCAGGAGTTCGAGACCAGCCTGGCCAACATGGTGAAACCCCATCTCTGTTAAAAATACAAAAAATTAGCTAGGCGTGGTGGCGCACACCTGTAGCCCCAGCTACTTGGGAGGCTGAGGCAGGAGAATCACTTGAACCTGGGAGGCAGAAGTTACAGTGAGCCGAGATTGCACCATTGCACTTCAGCCTGGGTGACAGAGAAAGACTTTGTCCCCTGGAAAAAAAAATTAGCTGGGTATGGTGGTGCATGTCTGTGGTCCCAGCTACTTGGGAGGCTGAGAGGGGAGGATCACTTGAGCCTGGTAGGTTAAGGCTACAGTGAAAAAAAAAAAGAACTCGAAAGTTTCATCTCTAGCTGGGCGTGGTGGCTCACACCTGTAATCCCAGCACTTTGGGAGGTTGAGGCTGATGGATCACTTGAGGTCAGCAGTTCAAGACCAGCCTGGCCAACATGGTGAAACCCCGTCTCTGCTAAAAATGCCACAAATTAGCCAGGCATGGTGGCATGTGCCTGTAATTCCAGCTACTCAGGAGGCTGAGGCAGAAGAATCCCTTGAACCCGGGAGGCGGAGGTTGCAGTGAGCTGAGATTGTGCCACTGCACTCCAGCCTGGATGACAGAGAAAAACTTTTGTCTCAAAAAAAAAAAAAAAGTTCAATCTCTAGATACCCACCCCACTATACACACACATAAATATATACATATATGTGAGACAGACAGAATCTAGTGTTTACTCTGCTACTATCCTTCAGATCTCAGTTTAGGTATCAATAGCATAGCACTAAGCATTTTATATCCATGTCTTATTTAACTCTCAAAACACACCCCATGAGATTGGTACTGTTACTCTTTTTTCTTTTCCTTCCCCCCACCCCCCAGGCAATTATTTATAGCAGTATGAGATTTCTCTTTTTTTTTTGAGGTGGAGTCTTGCTCTGTCACCCAGGCTGAAGTGCAGTGACGTGATCTCTGCTCACTGCAACCTTCGCCTCCCAGGTTCAAGCGATTCTCCTGCCTCAGTCTCCCCAGTAGCTGGGATTACAGGTGTGTGCCACCACGCCCAGCTAATTTTTGTATTTTTAGTAGAGACGGGGTTTCACCATGTTTGCCATGCTCATCTAGAACTCCTGACTTCGTGATCCACCCACCTTGGCCTCCCAAAGTGCTAGCATTACAGGTGTGAGCCACTGCACCCAGACCTTTTTTTTTTCCTTTAGACATGAGGTCTCGCTCTGTCACCCAGGCTGGAGTGCAGTGGCTCCATCTTGGCTCACTGCCGCCTTGACCTCCAGGCTTTGAGCAATCCTCCTGCCTCAGCCTCCCAAAATGCTGAGGTTACAGGTGTTAACCACCATGTCCAGCCTCTTCCCTTTTTGTAGATGAGAAAACTGAGGCGCAGAGGCATGAAGCAATTTACTTAAGACTACACAGCTAAGAAACAGTAGCACTAGGATTTAAACCTTGTCTCACTAAGTTCAAGGAGTTGAAGTTCTTTTACATTTTTATTTTTATTTTTTGAGATGGAGTTTCATTCTTGTTGCCCAGGCTGGAGTACAATGGTGCCATCTCAGCTAACGGCAACCTCCGCCTCCTGGGTTCAAGTGATTCTCCTGCCTCAGCCTCCCCAGTAGCTGGGATTGCAGACATGAGCCACCATGCCTGGCTAATTTTTTGTATTTTTAGTAAAGACTGGGTTTCTCCATGTTGGTCAGGCTGGTCTCGAACTCCCGACCTCAGGTGATCCGCCCACTTTGACCTCCCAAAGTACTGGAATTACAAGGGTGAGCCACCACACCTGGCCAGAGTTGAAGTTCTTAACCCTTGTGCTTCCAGACTCCAAATGACAATAGGGAAAGGGGATCTGTCTCTTCACTCTTCCTCCCGTGTGCTGTTGGGCCTTGGACAGCTGTTTTCTTCACTTGCTTTCAACAGCTCTGCACGGAGACCATCAGATGGGGTCAGTGACTCATCCCAGAGCATTCCTGCTGGGTGGCTCCTGGCTTTAGCCCAATCCTGGGTCCAATTTCTTGTTTCTTCGAACATTCCATAGAGGTTGCCCTAGTATCTGAGAGGAGAGAACCTCATTACGGGAAGTGTGAGATTAAGACAGCCTGACATGATATCTTTTTTTTTCTTTCTGAGACCGAGTCTCTCTGTTGCCTAGGCTTGAGTGGCACAATCTTGGCTCACTGCAACCTCCGCCTCCTGGGTTCAAGTGATTCTCTTGCCTCAGCCTCCCGTGTAGCTGGGACTACAGACACATGCCACCGTGCCTGGCTAATTTTTTGTATTTTTAGTAGAGACGGGGTTTTACCATATTGACCAGGCTGGTCTCGAACTCCTGACCTCAGGTGATCCACCCGCCTTGGCCTCCCAAAGAGGCATGAGCCTCCGCGCCCGGCCGACATATCTATAACCATGAAATTTTTTCAAGTTTCCTGCTTTATTTTATTTTGTTAGAGACAGGGTCTCATTCTGTCACCCAGGCTAGAGTGTAGTGACACCATCGTAGTTCACTGCAGCCTTGAACTCCTGGGCTCCAGCACTCAGCCTCTCTAGTACCTGGGACCACAGGTGTCTACCATCACACTTGGCTAGTTTTTGTAAGTTTTTGTAGAGACCAGGTCTCTCTATGTTGCTCAGGCTGATCTCAAACTTCTGGTCTCCAGTGATCCTTCCGCCTTGGCTTCCCATAGTGCTGGGATTACAGGCATAAGCCACTGCGCCTGGCCCAGACATGCTTTCTTTTTAATATCCATGCCAACTTTGCATTCTTCTGACTAACATCTCCTATTTAATTTTATTATTTAAGAAAAAGAGGCCGGGCACAGTGGCTCATGCTTTTAATCCCAGCACTTTGGGAAGCTGAGGCGGGTGGATCACCTGAGATCAGGAGTTCGAGACCAGCCTGGCCAACATGAAGAAACTGTTTCTACTAAAAATACAAAAAAAATTACCTGGGCATCGTGGCTGGGCGCCTGTAATCCCAGCTACTTGGGAGACTGAGACAGAAGAATTGCTTGAACCTAGGAGGCAAAGGTTGTAGTGAGCCGAGATCACCCCATTTCACTCCAGCCTAGGCAAAAGAGAGAGACTCTGTCTCTAAAAAAAAAAAGGAGTCTTCTTTACCCGTCTCCTGGTGGGTGTTGCCTTCTTCTTCCAGCATCCTCTGTGTTCCGAACCCCACGCCCCTCACCCTCTCCTCAGGGTACACCATGACCTGGCTGCCCTCCCGGGGAAAGACTTGGCTGCTGGCCTCGGGAGCCCCTCGATACCAGCACGTGGGCCGAGTCCTGCTGTTCCAAGAGCCAGAGGGCAGAGGACGCTGGAGCCAGGTCCAGACAATCAATGGGACCCAGGTGAGCACAGCCCGAGGGCATCTGCAGACCAGAGGCTGGCGGGACACACATCACACTCTCTGCTGTCCTTTGAAAGCTCATCCACTTATCTTGTGGCAGGCCCTGTGCTAAACACAATCATATTTGTCCCTCATAACACAGAGGTAAGCCCTGTCACTTCCGTCTCTAGTTTAAGAAACTGAGGCCAGGCGTGGTGGCTCATGCCTGTAATCCCTGTACTTTGGGAGGCCGAGGCGGGTGGATCACGAGGTTAAGAGATTGAGACCATCCTGGCCAACATGGTGAAACCCCGTCTCTACTAAAAATACAAAAATTAGCTGGGCATGGTGGCACGTGCCTGTAGTGGGAGACAGAGGCAGGAAAATCGCTTGAACCCAGTAAGCAGAGGTTGCAGTGAGCTGAGATTGCGCCACTGCACTCTAGCCTGGTGACAGAATGAGACTCTGTCTCAAAAAAAAAAAGAAACTGCACCTCAAAGAGCCCACCTTGTCTTAATGCACATAGACTAGGGGTGGATCCAGGATTGGAACCTGCATTTGGGGGGAGTGGCATAAGATGAGCTGGGTACAGGTATCTCCCTGCCAGCCCCTGCTGTTCCCACAGGCGCTTCCCCAGACACCTGCCTCTCTCCACAGATTGGCTCTTATTTCGGTGGGGAGCTGTGTGGCGTGGATACGGACCAAGATGGAGAGACAGAGCTGCTGCTCATTGGCGCCCCGCTGTTCTATGGGGAGCAGAGAGGAGGCCGGGTGTTTATCTACCAGAGAAGACAGGTGGGGGCCAGGATCTGGAACTGAGGGGTAGGAGGGGAAGGCTTTCCCTGTCTGGTCATGTGGTGATTAAACTTTTAGAACAACAGACAGGCAAGAGTGAATCCTCACTGGGGAAATACTGTGTGCAGGGTCCAGTGCCAACCTTTTTTTGTTGAGATGGAGTCTCACTCTCATCACTCAGGCTAGAGTGCAGTGGTGCGATCTCGGCCCACTGCAACCTCCACTTCCTGGGCCCAAGCAATTCTCCTGCCTCAGCCTCCCAAGTAGCTGGGATTACAAGCGCCCACCACCACGCCCAGCTAATTTTTGTATTTTTAGTAGAGACGGGATTTTGTCATGTTGGCCAGGCTGGTCTTGAACTCCTGACCTCACGTGATCCACCCACCTCAGCCTCCCAAAGTGCTGGGATTACAGGCGTGAGCCACTTCGCCTGGCAGGCAGCGCCAAACTTTTTATAGATCACGACCTCACTTTCCTCATGACCACCTGCTGAGATCCCACAAGCTTTATTTTATATATAGGAATTCCTGGGGTGCAGTGGCTCACGCCTGTAATCCCAGCACTTTGAGAGCCTGAGGCAGAACAATTCCTTGAAGCCAGGAGTTCAAGACTAGCCTGGGCAACATGACAAGACCCTGTTTCTACAAAAATAAAAATAAATAAATTACAGTTAAAAAGTTAGTCAGGTGTGATGGTACTTGCCTGTAGTCCCAGCTACTTGGGAGGCTGAGGTGGGAGGATCATTTGAGCCCAGGAGTTCGAGGCTGTAGTGAGCTGTGATCATCCCACTGCACTCCAGCCTGTGCGACAGAGCAAGACTCTGTCTCAAAAAAAATTATCAAAAAAATGTATATATATATAAACGGAAACCCCAAGGGTCAGTAAGGGGATATCTGAAGCCACAAAGTCACACAGACAGTAAGAGGTTGGGCTGGTGCTTGAACCGTGGTTATCTGACAGCCCCGTTCGAATTCTGTGAGGGACCCCGTCTTACATTTCTTCTTCTTCCTTTTTTTTTTTTTTTTTATAAAGATGTGGTTTCACCATGTTGGCCAGGCTGGTCTTGAACTCCTGACCTCAGGTGATCCACCCACCTCGGCCTCCCAAAGTGCTAGGATTACAGGCGTGAGCCACCGTGCCCGGCCCGTCTTATATTGCTTTAGCATTCTTCACTCTAAAGAAATTGTTCTGTGACAGCTTGCTGAGTAACTTGGGTGTGACCTGTCTCTTGCTGCTTCCTAGTCGGGGTTTGAAGAGGTCTCAGAGCTGCAGGGGAACCCCGGCTACCCGCTTGGGCGGTTTGGAGAAGCCATCACTGCCCTGACAGACATCAATGGCGATGGGCTGGTAGATGTGGCTGTGGGGGGCCCCTCTGGAGGAGCAGGGGGCTGTGTACATCTTCAATGGAAGGCACGGGGGGCTGAGCCCTCAACCAAGTCAGGTGAGGTACCCTGCCCTGCCAATCACGCTCCAGTCTTGGGTGCCCGAAGCCCCCAAGCCCAGACCCCACTCCCCAGCCGAACCCTTCTCTCCTTCCAACCTGCCTCTCTTCAGCTTAGCGGGAATTTCTCTCTTGCTCTCAGCGGATAGAAGGGACCCAGGTGCTCTCAGGAATTCGGTGGTTTGGACGCTCCATCCATGGGGTGAAGGACCTTGAAGGGGACGGCTTGGCAGACGTGGCCGTGGGGGCCGAGGGCCAGATGATCGTGCTGAGGTGAGATGGGGCTCCCAGGTCCCACCTGATGACCCCAGCTGTTATCCTTTGTTTTGTTTATATTTTATTTATTTATTTATTTTGGGTTTTTTTTAGAGACAAGTTCTTTCTCTGTTGCTCAGGCCGGAGTGCAGTGACATGATCATAACTCACTGCAGCCTCGAGCTGCTGGGCTTAAGCGATCCTCCCACCTCAGCCTCCCAGGTAGCTGGGACTACAGGTGCTTGCCACCACACCTGGCTAATTTTTTTTTTTTTTTTGGTAGAAATGGGGACCTACTATGTTGCCCCAGGTGGTCTCAAACTCCTGGTCTCAAACTATCCTTTCTTCTCAGCCTCCCAAAGTGCTGGGATTATAGGCAGGAGACACTGTGTATGGTCTATTTATTTTTTTAATATATGGTCTTCCAGGCCGGACATGGTGGCTCACGCCTGTAATCCCAGCACTTTGGGAAGCCAGGGCAGATGTATTACTTGAGGTCAGGAGTTCGAAACCAGCCTGACCAACATGTTGAAACCCCGTCTCTACTAAAATTATAAAATTAGATGGGTGTGATGGTGAGTACCTGTAATCTCAGCTACTCAGGAGGCTGAGGCAGGAGAATGGCCTGAACCCAGGAGGCAGAGGTTGCAGTGAACCAAGATTGCACCTTTGCACTCCAGCCTGGGCAACAAGAGAGAAACTCTGAACCCCACCCCCCCCAACAAAAAAAAGATATGGTCTTCTGAGGTAGGCAGATCACTTGAGATCTGGAGTTTGAGACCAGCCTGACCATCAAGGTGAAACCCTGTGCCTACTAAAAACACAAAAAAAATATAGCCAGGCATGGCAGGCACCTGTAATCCCAGCTACTCAGGAGGCTGAGGCAGGAGAATTGCTTGAACCCAGGAGGCGGAGGTTGCAGTGAGCCGAGGTCGTGCCACTGCACTCCAGCCTGGGCAACAGAGTGAGATTGCATCTCAAAATAAAAAAGAAAAGAAAGTAGTCTTGCTACTTTGCCCATGCTGGTCTCAAACTCCTGGGCTCACAGGATTCTTCTGCCTCAACTTCCCAAGTAGCTGGGATTACAGACATGGGCACCGCACCTGGCCACATCCTCTGCACAGTTACTGTGTGCCAGGCGCCGTGCAGATGTTTCGTAGGCATGCGCTCATTGGGTCTTCACCCAACCCTGTTAGGTAGGTTTATTTTTATAGAGGCTTCATGTGTTACTCCAGGTTGAACACCTGCCATCAGTGATGGAACTGGGATGTGCGCCCAGGGCTATCTGACACTGAAACCTCATAGAGAAGGAATATCACGGGATCGGGGAAAGCATAGTTTTAGAACATGGTGACCTGGAATCAAGTTAAGGCTCTGCCATTTACTTCTGGGATGCTGTTACTCCAGTCACTTAGCTGCCTTTTCTCTTTTTTTGCAACCTTCACCTCTTGGGTTCAAGTGATTCTCCTGCCTCAGCCTCCCAAGTAGCTGGGATTACAGGCAGCTGCCACCACGCCCAGCTAATGTATGTATTTTTAGTAGAGATGGGGTTTCACCATGTTGGCCAGGCTGCTCTTGAACTCCTGACCTCAGGTGATCCACCTGCCTCGGCCTCTCAAAGTGCTGGGATTACAGGCGTGAGCCACTGCATCCTGCCCACTTAGCTTCTCGGGACCCATGTTTCCTCATCTTTGAAATGGTAGTGACATTTCCTGCCTTATCCATGTCTTAGAATTGTTGGAAGAATCATGTAATATCTGATGGTGAATAGTTATTTATTGATCACCTGCTACGTCTTAAACACTAAATCAGGCACTGGGGAGAGAGCTTATATGTTGGAAAACATATAATTAAAAATTAGCAGGGTGTGGTAGCTCACGTGAGACGACATGTGGCAGGAGGATCACTTGAGCTCAAGAGTTTGAGACCAGCCTGAGCAACATAGTGGGACACAATCTGTACATTTTTTTGTTTGGTTTGGTTTTTTTTTGGTTTTTTTGAGATATTATCTTGCTCTGTCGCCCAGACCAGAGTGCAGTGGTGCGATCTCGGTTCACTGCAACCTCCACCTCCCGAGTTCAAGTGATTCTCCTGCCTCAGCCTCCCGAGTAGCTGGGATTACAGGTGTGCACCACCACACCCACTAATTTTTTGTATTTTTAGTAGAGATGGGGTTTCACCATGTTGGCCAGGCTGGTTTTGAATTCCTGACCTCAAGTGATCTGCCCGCCTCGGCCTCCTAAAGTGGTAAGATTACAGACATGAGCCACCACGCCCAGTACTTTTTTTTTTTTTTTAATTCACCAGGTATGGTGGTACGTGACTGTAGACCCAGCTACTTGGGACGCTGAGGCAGAAGCATGACTTGAGCCTGGGAAGTCGAGGTTGCAGTGAGCTGTGATCATGCCACTGCACTGCAGCCTGAGTGACAGAGTGAGATCCCATCACAAAAAAACAATACATAGGCCGGGCGCAGTGGCTCACGCCTATAATCCCAGCACTTTGGGAGGCCAAGGCGGGCAGATCACGAGGTCAGGAGTTTGAGACGAGCCTGGCCAATATGGTAAAACTCTGTCTCTACTAAAAATAAAAAAAAAAAATAGCCAGGCATGGTGGCGTATGCCTGTAGTCCCAGCTACGTGGGAGGCTGAGGCAGGAGAATCGCTTGAACCCAGGAGGTGAAGGCTGCAGTGAGACAAGATCGCGCCACTGCACTCCAGCCTGAGCGATAGAACGAGGCTATCTCTACCAATAACAACAAAAAGCTGGAATTTTTTATTATGAAGCATAATAAAATTCATGCAAGCATCATTGAAGGCTAAAACGTAAACACGAAAGTAACTCAGTATGATTTCCCTTCCTAAGAGCTTACTCTTCGTGGAAAATGGGTCAGAGGCTACGAGATCAACTTCAAGCCCTAATTATCATCATTATTGGCCAGGCGTGGCGGCTCACACCTATAATCCCAGCACTTTGGGAGCCCAAGGCAGGAGGATTGCTTGAGCTCAGGAGTTCAAGACCAGCCTGGACCACACAGGAAGATCCCTTCTCTACAAAAATTTTTTTTAATTAGCCATGTGTGGTGGCACATGCCTGTGGTCCCAGCTCCTTGGGAGGCTGAGGTGGGGGGATCACTGAGCCTGGGAGGCTGAGGCTGCAGTGAGCTGTGATCATGTCACTGTACTCTAGCCTGGGCAAAAGAGTGAGACCCTATCTCAAAATAAGTAAATAAAAAGTATCATTATTATTTTTCTTAAGAGGAGACAGTGATGTGTTGAGGTCTGCTTTAGGGAAGGAGAGTTCTCTGGGCTCTGCTGGCAGAAGCCCATGTCTGAGGGGGGCGTGCGGTTGGGATGGAGGGAGAGACTTTGTTGCTTTCTGCCCTGCAGCTCCCGGCCCGTGGTGGATGTGGTCACCCTGATGTCCTCCTCTCCAGCTGAGATCCCAGTGCATGAAGTGGAGTGCTTCTATTCAGCCAGTAACAAGATGAAGGAAGGCGTTAATATCACAGTCTGTTTCCAGATCAAGTCTCTCATCCCCCCAGTTCCAAGGTCAGAGCTCTCCTCCTGCTCCCCCAGGGCAGCTGCCACCCCAAATCCAGGCTTACGGCCCGGGATCCCCCACCATTCAACTCCTGCCTTTTCCGCCCTGCCCAGGCCGCCTGGTTGCCAATCTCACTTACACCCTGCAGCTGGACAGCCACCGAACCAGAAGCCGGGGGTTGTTCCCAGGAGGGAGACAAGAACTCAGCAGGAACATAGCTGTCACCACCAGCATGTCCTGCAATGACTTCTCATTCCATTTCCCGGTAAGAGAGCCAGTCCCAACTGAGTTGAGGGGCAGGCTCAACTCTGTCACTATCCGCTGGGAGACACGTCACTTCCATCCCTCTGTGCTGACACTTCTTCTCCTGTGCAATGGTAGTAATAACACCTTTAGCATATTTTGTTCTAGCGGGTTTTTTTTAATGTTTTGTAGTATTTATTTATTTGAGACAGTCTACCTCTGTCGCCCAGGCTGGAGTGCAGTGGCTTGATCTTGGCTCACTACAGCCTCCACCTCTCGGGTTCAAGCAATTCTCCTGTTTCAGCCTCCTGAGTAGCTGGGATTACAGGCACCTGCCACCACACCGGCTAATTTTTTTTTTTTTTTTTTTTTGTATCTTTAGTAGAGACAGAGTTTCACCATGTTGGCCATTTTTACAGAATATTCAGTCGTTGTGGCATTTCATTATTTGCCAGGTACATATCATGCATCCCAGAAAAAGTTGCTTTTGTTTTGTTTTGTTTTTTCAAGACAGAGTTTCACTCTTGTTGCCCAGGCTGGAGTACAATGGCGCAATCTCTGCTCACCGCAACCTTCGCCACAGCTGAGTAGCAGCCTCCTGAGTAGCTGGGATTACAGGCATGTGCCACCACGCCCGGCTAATTTTGTATTTTTACAAAATTACAAAATTTCAGGCTGAACTCCCAACCTCAGGTGATCCACCTGCCTCAGTCTCCCAAAGTGCTAGGATTACAGGCATGAGCCACTGTGCCCAGCCAAATTTTTTAAGTTTTAAAATTAAGTCTCATGTATGGTACATGGAAAAAAAAGTTTTTAAAAAGGTTTAAACAGGCCAGTCACAGTGGCTCATGTCAGCACTTTGAGAGGCTGAAGTAGATGGATCGCTTGAGCTTAGGAGTTCACACCAACCTAGGCAACATAGCGAGACCCCTTCTCTACAAAAAAAATATATATATATATAAAAAAATCAGCCAAGCTTGGTGAAATACACCTGTATTCCCAGCTACCTGGGAGGCTGAAGCAGGAGGATTGCTTGAACCCAGGAGGTGCAGGTTGCAGTGAACTGTGATTGTGCCACTGCACTCTAGCCTGGGCAACAGAGTGAGGCTCTGTCTCAAAAATAAAGTTTAAACAGCTTCTGAAATACCCAGATTCAGTTGCTTATAAGCAATCCTGTGTAAAAACGGAATTGATATCAAATTATTATGTTCTCTTAAATATTTCATAAAAGGCCGGGCACAGTGGCTCACACCTGTAATCCCAGTACTTTGGGAGGCTGAGGCAGGTGGATCACTTGAGGTCAGGAGTTCAAGACCACCCTAGCCAACATGGTGAAACCCCGTCTCTGCTAAAAATACAAAAAGTTAGCCAGGTGTGGTGGCAGGCACGTGTAAGCCTAGCTACTGGGGAGGCTGAAGCAGGAGAATTACTTGAACCCAGAGGCAGGGGTTGCAGTGAGCTGAGATCGTCCCATTGCACTCCAGCCTGGGCAACAATAGCAAAACTCCATCTCAAAAAAAAATTTATAAAAGACAGTATAAGATTGGGGTATAAGAATTTGAAGTTTGTTTTAAACTTTTTGTTTTTGAGATGGATTCTCACTCTGTTCCCCAGGTTGGAGTACATTGGTATGATCTGGGCTCACTTCAGCCTCTGTCTCCTGGGTTCAAGAGATTCTCTCACCTCATCTTCCCAAATTTCTGGGATTACAGATGTGCACCACCATGCCCAGATAAGTTTTGTATTTTTAGTAGAGACGAGGTTTCACCATGTTGGCCAGGCTGGTCTCAAACTCCTGACTTCAAGTGATCCACCTGCCTCAGCTTCCCAAAGTGCTGGCATTATAGGCATGAGCCACCACACTTAGCCCATTTTAAACTTTTTTTTTTTTTTTTTTTTTTTTTTTTGAGACAGAATCTTGTTCCATCGCCAGACGCCAGGCTGGAGGGCAGTGGCGCGATCTTGGCTCACTGCAACCTCCGCCTCCCGGGTTCAAGCAATTCTCCTGCCTCAGCCTCCCAAGTAGCTGGGACTACAGGCGTGCACCACCATGCCCAGCTAATTTTTGTATTTTTAGTAGCGATGGGGTTTCACCATGTTGGACAGGATAGTCTCGATCTCTTGACCTCGTGATCCGCCCGCCTCGGCCTCCCAAAGTGCTGGGATTACAGGCGTGAGCCACCGCGCCCAGCCCATTTTAAACTTTTTATTATGGGGAATGTGAATCATACAAAACTAGAAAAAAATAGTTTAATGAATCCCCAGGTCCTCATCACCCAGTTTCAATTATTGACTCACCTCGGATTTCATTCAAACCTCCACTCAGTGCCTCTCTGCCCCCTCGAATTCCACCTCTTACAAGATTTAGACATTTTAAACATAAATTTGCCAGAAAAGAAAGCAGTGTGACATGGTGGAAAGACCCTGGACTTTGGATTTGGACAGATTTGGGTTCAAATCTTGACTCTGTCACTCCTAGTTCATAGGACAATTGTGCCATCTTTTTAGTTTTCATTTTCTTTTTCTTTTTCTTTTCTAGAGGTAGGGGAGGGAGGGAGGAAGGATGAAAGAGAAAGAGAATGGAAGGAGGGGAAGGAAGAAGAAGGAAAGGAAAGAAAGGAGAGAGAGAAGAGAGACGAAGAAAGGAAGGGAGAGGGGAGGGGAGGGTAGAAAGGAAGGAAAAGAATAAAGAAAAAAGAGAGAGAGAAAGAAGGAAGGGAAAGAAAAAAAGCAAAGGAAGGAAGGGGAGAGCTCATTTTCCTTATTATAAATGTTGGGGTAATAATACCTATCTCTTGGAATTAGTAGAAACTTTAGGTGAAAAACAATTTGAGTACCTACAGAATGCCAGTGTCAGGCATAGGTAATAACAAGTGACTAAGACTCAGCCCTGTTCTCAAGGAACAAAATTCTACAACTAGGATATTCTGGTTATTCTGGAATTTTCTTATGTAAGCTTTGATAATGACTGCCTATGTCAAAGATTCAGGGGCTTCCCTTAGGACACAGTAGAAAAAAGTGCTGGGATCGATTAGTGATGTCTGCTGGGGAACTGGAGCTGAGGGATGATACCTGTGCTGAGAAGTCCCCTGGGCAAACACCTGCTATGTAGTCAATGGATTTTCACTACTGTTAGGGTCTTAGACAAATAACTACCAGAATTTCATCATTTGTAAAATGCTGACAAGGTATACATCTAATTGGAAGTGTGGTAAATGTTAGATTCGTGACACAGGCTGTATTCTTATCACCCTCAGGTATGTGTTCAAGACCTCATCTCCCCCGTCAATGTCTCCCTGAATTTCTCGCTTTGGGAGGAGGAAGGGACACCGAGGGACCAAAGGGCGGTAAGAAGAGATGGCTAAGTCTCAGAGAAATCCATTTGGCAAGAAGTGACTATCCAACGGCCAGGCAGCTCACTCCTGTAATCCCAGCACTTTGGGCGGCTAAAGCGGGTGGATTACTTGAGGTCAGGAGTTCGAGTGACCTCAAGTCAAACAGTTGGCCAGGCTGGCCAATGTGGTGAAACCCCATCTCTACTAAAAATACAAAACTCAGCTGGGTGTGATGGTGCACTTGAGGCCAGGCATAGTCGGACTCCCTTTCTAGAAAACGTAAGAGATTAGCCAGGTGTGATGGTGTCCCCCTGTAGTCCCAGCTACCCAGGAGGCAGAGCAGGGAGGATCACTTGTGCCCAGAGAGTCGAGGCTGCAGTGAGCTATTGAGCTATGATTGCACCACTGCACTCCAGCCTGGGCAACAACAAAGTGAGACCCTGTCTCTAAACAAGAAAAAAAAAAAAGAGCTAACTCAGTCTGGTGGCTCATGACTGCAATCCCGGCAATTTGGGGAGGTTGAGGTGGGTAGATTGCTTGAGGCCAGGAGTTTGAGACCAGCATGGCCAACATGGCAAAAACCTGTCTCTATTTAAAAAAAAATTATATATATATGCACACACACACACACACACACACACACACACACACATTTTTGAGACTGAGTTTTGCTCTCATTGCCCAGGCTGGAGTGCAACGGCACAATCTTGGCAACCTCCACCTCCTGAGTTCAAGCCATTCTCCTGCCTCAGTCTCCCATGTAGCTGGGATTACAGGCATGCACCAGCATGCCCAGCTAATTTTGTATTTTTAGTAGAGACGGGGTTTCTCCATGTTGGTCAGGCTGGTCTCAAACTCCCAACCTCAAGTGATCCGCCCACCTCAGCCTCCCAAAGTGCTGGGATTACAGGCATGAGCCATTGCACCCAGCTTACTAAAAATATTTTTTAAAAATTAGCTGGTTGTGGTGGTGCATACTTGTAGTCGCAGCTACTCAGGAGGCTGAGGCAGGAGAATTGCTTGAACCCAGGAGGCAGAGGTTACAGTGAGCAGAGATCACGCCACTGCACTCCAGCCTGGGCAACACAGTGAGACTTGTCTTTAAAAAAAAAAAAAAAAAAAGAGCTGGCGCAGTGGCTCACGCCTGTAATCCCAGCACTTTGGGAGGCCGAGGCGGGCGGATCACGAGGTCAGGAGATCGAGACCATCCTGGCTAACACTGTGAAACCCCATCTCTACTAAAAAAAAAATACAAAAAAATTAGCCGGGCATGGTGACACACGCCTGTAGTCCCAGCTACTCGGGAGGCTGAGGCAGGAGAATCCCTTGAACCCAAGAGGCAGAGGTTGCAGTGAGCCTAGATCATGCCACTGCACTCCAGCCTGGGCAACAGAGAGAAACTCTGTCTCAAAAAATTAAAAATTAACAAACAATAAAGAGCTGCCACCAGAGTACAGCTGTGCAAGTGGCTGTGGGCTGAGGCAGGAGAATGAGGCAATCCTGGGAAGGGAGCTGGCTCCTGGGCAGGGCCAACCACAGCCAGTCCAGTTGAGCTAAGCTCCTGCCCCTCCATTCCTCCTTCATGAGGTCTGCTGCCTCAGCTAATCTCTCCTCTCTCCATCCTGCCCACTCCCCTTGCTCGACAGGGCAAGGACAGACCGCCCATCCTGAGACCCTCCCTGCACTTGGAGACCTGGGAGGTAAGAGGGGAGGAGGGGGCAGGCAGAGAGGCCTGGGGCCCGGTCCCTCCTGGTCTGAGCCTCTTACTCCTTTCTTCTTGGCCTTTCAGATCCCTTTTGAGAAGAACTGCGGGGGAGGACAATAAGTGCGAGGCAAACATGAGAATATCCTTCTCAACCGCAAGGTCAGTAAGGCCGCCCCACCTCCAGCCTCCCATCCAATCTGTTTTAAGACCCCTGGCTCCACTCACCAGTTATGTCATTTGGAGACACCACTTCCCTCTCTTGGGCCTTAGTTTCCTTTCCTGAGAAATTCAAGGCTGAACTCAGTGGCTCATGCCTGTAATCCCAGCACTTCAGGAGGCCAACCAAGGTGGGAAGACTGCTTGAAGCCAAGAGTTCAAGACCAGCCTGGGCAGCATAGCAAGACCCTGTCACTACAAAAAATTTAAAAATTGGCTGGGCACGATGGCTCATGTGTGTATTCCCAGCTACTCAGGAGGGTGAGGCAAGAGGATCACTTGAGCCCAGGAGTTCAAGGCTGCAGTGAGCTATGATCATACCACTGCACTCCAGCATGGGCAACAGAGCAAGACCTTGTCTCTAAAAAATAAAAATAAATAAAATAAAAAGCAAATCCTTCATGAAACTCCCATCGGTCAGCAGTAAACAAGATAGCAAGAATTGCAAAACTGAAAGGCTGGGCATAGCCAGGCGTGGTGGTTCACGCCTGTAATCCCAGCACTTTGGGAGGCTGAGGTGGGCGGATCACCTGAGGTCGGGAGTTTGAGACCAGCCTGGCCAACATGGAGAAACCCTGTCTCTACTAAAAATACAAAAATTAGCCGGACGTGGTGGCGCCTGCCCGTAATCCCAGCTCCTCAGGAGGCTGAGGCAAGAGAACCACTTGAACTCAGGAAGCGGAGGTTGTAATAAGCTAAGATTGCATCATTGCACTCCAGCCTGGGCAACAGAGCAAGACTCTATCTGAAAAAAAAAAAAAAAGGCTGAGCATAAAAGATGATTGGTTTTGATTTACTTCCTTCTGGCCCACCAGATCCCTCAGTTCTGATATTCCCTACCCTGATCCTGCCTCCTCCATCTTGGACCCTAACTTTTCCCTGATCATGCCCCACAGATCCAGAGCCCTGCGTCTGACCGCTTTTGCCAGCCTCTCTGTGGAGCTGAGCCTGAGTAACTTGGGAGAAGATGCTTACTGGGTCCAGCTGGACCTGTACTTCCCCCAGGGACTCTCCTTCCGCAAGGTGGAAATGCTGAAGGTGGGTGACAGGACAGCGCCAGGCGTCCGTTCCGCAGTCACTACTCCCTTCTTTGAACCCCAGGTGGCCAGGATAGCCTGAACACATAGACAGCTGTGGGTGGACAGGGGTCTCAGGGTCACATCTGGGTTCCCAGGCTAGAGCTGTATGATCTGATGTACAAGGTTTTACCCTCAGGCTGGGCACGGTGGCTTATGCCTGTAATCCCAACCCTTTGGGAAGCCAAGGCAGGAGGAGCACCTGAGATCAGGAGTTCAAGACCAACCTGACTAACATGGTGAAACCCTGTCGCTACTAAAAAAATACAAAAATTATCCATGTGTGGTGGTGTGTCACTATAGTCCCAACTACTAGGGAGGCTGAGGCAGGAGAATCATTCGAACCTGGGAGGCAGAGGTTACTGTGAGCCGAGATGGCACCACTGCACTCACTTCAGCCCGGTTACAGAGCAAGACTCCATCTCAAAACATAAATAAATAAATAAATAAATAGAGACAGGGTCTCACTATGTTATCCAGGCCAGTCTCAAGCTCAGGTAATCTGCCCACCTCAGCCTCCCAAAGTGCTAGGATTACAGGTGTGAACCAGTGCGCCCGGCTGAATTTCCTTCCTTTTTAAGGTTGAATAATATTCCATTTTATGTATAGACCATATTTAGTTTCTTTATCTGTTGCTGAACACTTGAATTATTCTTATACAGCAACACTGAATGCTTCCTTGCTGGCTGTGGTGGTGTGCACCTCCAATTCCAGCTACCTGGGGGGCTCAGGTGGAGAAGTGCTTGAGCCCAGGACTTTGAGGCTGCAGTGAGCTATGATTACACCATTGCCCTCCAGCTTGGGTGACAAAGTGAGACTGTCTCAGGAAAAACAAAACAAAACAAAAAACTGGGCTGGGTGTGGTGGCTCATGCCTATAATCCCAATACTTTGAAAGGCTGAGGTGGGCAGATCACCTGAGGTCACGAGTTCAAGACCAGCCTGGCCAACATAGTGAAACCCCATCTCTACTGAAAATACAAAAAAATTAGCCAGGTGTGGTGGCGGGTGCCTGTGATCCCAGCTACTCGGGAGGCTGAGGCAGGAGAATCGCTTGAACCCAGCAGATGGAGGTTGCAGTGAGCAGAGATCGAGCCACTGCACTGCAGCCTGGGTGACAGTGAGCGACTCCATCTCACAAAAAGAAAAAGGAAAAATAACTGGAGTCAAACAGTTCTGTGTTCAAGTTCTTACGGATCCCTGCTGTTACTCAGTGATGACGCCGTGGGGAAAGTCCTACTTCCTCATCTGTTTCCTTCGCAGTCTGAGACTGAAATCTGTCCTTTACAAGACTGGGATGAAGATGAATGGTTTCATAATGCTTGGCCCAGGGGCAGGCTGATTTTCAAAATGGTTACTGAATGTATAGAGGTAGTAGCATTTTAAAAACTTCACGAGTCTCCTTTTTGATTGTACTGAGCTGTTGTTATCTCTTTGAACTGTTTGAGCACTTCCAGTTTTTCAGTTATCAATAGTGTTGCAGTTAGCTCCCCACCCAACTTTGATTTTTGAGATAAGGTCTCACTCTGTCACCCAGGCTAAAGTATAGTGGCACAAGCATGGCCCACTGCAGCCTCAGTCTCCTGGGCTCAAGTGATTCTGCTGCCTAATAGCTGGGATGACAGGCATGACCCACGATGCTCAACTAATTTAAAAAAATTTTTGTAGGCCAGGTACAGAGGCTTACACTTGTAATCCCAGCACCTTGGGAGGCCGAGGCAGGCAGATCACTTGAGCCCAGGAGTTCAGGAGCAGGCTGAGTGACATAAAGAGACTTCATCTCTACTAAAATACAAAAATTAGCCAGACATGGTGGCACATCCCTGTGGTCCCAGCTACTTGGGAGGCTGAAGCAGGAGGACTGCTTGAGCCCAGGGGTCAGAGGTTACAGTGAGCTGAGATCACACCACTACACTCTAGCCTGGGCAACAGAGTAAGACCCTATATTTTTAAAAAATGTTTTTTTGTAGAGATGGGGTCTTACTGTTGCCCAGGCTGATCTTGAACTCCTGGCCTCAAGTAATCCTCCCACCTCAGCCTCCCAAAGTGCTGGGATTTCAGGTGTGAGCTACCTTACCCGAACTTGCAGTGACTATTTTGTATTAAGCCTCTGTCTGCAGCCCTGATTCTTGGGCCCTTTCCCTCTGAGGGTGCCGTGACAGGGACAGAGCCCCTGGGGGAGGTGGGCCTGGAGGGCTGGTGGCCTCTGGGGGAACCTTGGCCTTGCTCACTAACAAGCTTGTTCCCTCCTTTCACTCCCAGCCCCATAGCCAGATCCCTGTGAGCTGCGAGGAGCTTCCTGCAGAGTCCGAGCTTCTGTCCAGGGCATTCTCTTGCAACGTGAGCTCTCCCATCTTCAGAGCAGGTCGCTCGGTGAGTGCTTCACGTCTCCAGGGACCAAGCAGCCTAGGGGCTCTGAGCTGGCGGAGGGGAGGGAGCTCTTGGCTCAGGAGGAGGGAGCGGGGGGATTGTCAGGAAGGGTGCACCTTGCCCCTACTCTAAGAGAAATGTATGTGAAGCTGTTTTGTGTCATGTTTGAGAACGTGGACTTTGGAATCAGGCAAAGCTGGGATTGGGTTATTCATTTTGTGACCTTATAGACATGACTTAGCCATCTGGAGCCTCACTTGTCTCGTCTTTACAATGGGTAGAATCCTAGCTCAGTGCTTGGGGTGCAGTGAGCACTTGATAAGGGATCCCTGAGATGATGGTGATTGGATGTGGGGGCCGTGAGGTGCTCAGGCTGCCCCTCAGCCCCTTCCATTTCCATTCCCCCTCTCCTTCCCTGCCAGGTTGCTATGCAGATGATGTTTAATACGGTGGTAAACAGCTCCTGGGGGGACTCGGTCGAGTTGCGCGCCAATGTGACCTGGTGAGCAGGCCCCCCCCCCCACATCCCTGCCCTGGTCTCAGACCTCGCCAAGCCCTTCTCCTAATTCTGGCCTCTTCCTTGCCCCAATGCAGTACCAATGAGGACTCAGGCCTCCTGGAGGACAACTTGGCCAGTACCACCATCCCCATCCTGTACCCGATCAACGTCCTCATCCAGGAGTAAGTCCTTCCCTGCAGACGGCCAGTCCTCTCCTCCCACCGAAGCCTTCCCCACCTAGGGCCCCGGTTTTGCCCCCTGGGGCTCTCCTTCTGAACATCCTTCCTTTCCTAGAGCCCCCCCGGGGTCATTAGAACTGATTACAGCCTCAACCCTAACAGTTTTCAACATTCCAAAATGTGGGGGGCCCTGGAAGAGCTCGGGGAAGGATCAGCATTTACTGAGGGAAGAAAAAACTCATTGAACACTGAAAGTATATCAGACTCAGAGAAAGATAGGAGAAAAGTTATCACAATACCTCTTACCATCAGGGAGCTTACAGTCAAGTTGGAGAGACCAAACTCATGCACATACAGTCAGTGACTCTGTGCAGGAAGGACCCATGGGGATCGCTGGTTGGGTGTGTCGCTGAACCTGGGTCTGGCTGCTTATTACTTGAAAGCCAGACTCAAGGGACAGAGTTGGTGGGGAAGAAAGGCAGTTTTATCTGGAGAGCCAGGCAACTGAGAGGATAGTGAACTAGCGTTCTTTTTTTCTTTTTTTTTTTTTTTTAAAGACGGGGTTTCACCATGTTGGTCAGGCTGGTCTTGAACTCCCGACCTCAGGTGATCCGCCCGCCTTGGCCTCCAAAGTGCTTGGATTACAGGCGTGAGTCACCACGCCCGGCCGTACTAGTGTTCTAAAGTACCATCTTTAATGTTAAGGGTAGGGGGAAGAGGAAGGGGTTGAGATCAAGAGGTAACTTAGGAGCACAAACATCTGGGCACCAAAAAGGATACACGGAGGTTGGGAATGTCCTGGTCCTTGGTCAGGTCACAGTGCTCCTATAAACCTTTAACAAAACATAGTTAGTTGTTCGTATATGTCCCCTTTAATGCCACGCTTAGTTTAAAAAACTACCTGATTGCTGTTTTTGCATGTTATCTCAGTGCTCTAAAATTATGCTAGCCTAGGGGCAGGATGGGTAAAGGCCTCTTCAGCAAAAAATGGAGGGGAGTTATGTCAGTTTTTTGCTATTTCAAAAAAACCTGTTACAGGTTTTCTTGCTTTTAGAGAAGGAAAACTTGGCCAGGTGTGGTGGTTCACACCTGTAATCCCAGCACTTTGGAAAGCTGAGGCGGGTGGATCACTTGAGGTCAGGAGTTTGAGACCAGCCTGGCCAACATGGTGAAACTCCATCTCTACTAAAATACAAAGAACAGCTGCGCATTGTGGTAGCGGGTGCCTGTAATCCCAGCTACTTTGGAGGCTGAGGCAGGAGAATTGCTTGAACCCGAGAGGAGGAGGTTGTAGTAAGCTGAGATTGCACTTTCCTCTGGGTGACAGAGCGAGACCATGTCTGAAAAAAAAAAAAAGTTGGGGGGGGGACTAGAAACGTCAAGTGGCTTTTTCCAGTTGGCTCAGTGACAGAAGGACCGAGAAGGACGGAGACAGTGTCTGAGCCTAGATCTCCAGTGCTTTTTTAAATTATTTTTTATTGTTTAAGAGACAGAGTCTCACTCTGTTGCCCAGGCTGGAGTGGAGTCACACAGTCTTGGCTCACTGCAACCCCTTTGCCTCTTGGGTTCAAGTGTTCTCCTGCCTCAGGCCGCCAAGTAGCTGGGATTACAGGCGCCCGCCACCACAATGCCCGGCTAATTTTTTTATTTTTAGTAGAGACGGGATTTTACCATGTTGGCCAGGCTCGCCTCAAACTCCTGACCTCAGGTGATCTGCCTCCTGAGGCCTCCCAAAGTGCTGGGATTACAGGCGTGAGCCTCCGTGACCGGCCTCCAGTGATTTTGAAAATCAATGCCACACAGTATGATATTGACATGAAATTAGAGCCAGGAGAGATGAGTGTGCGTTGGGGGAGAAATGGAAGGGTTTGTGGAGAAAGCGTGGCTTAGACTGGGGTCTGGAGGATGAGGCCATTAGGGCAAGAGCTAAAATGGAAGCTAGGTGTCCTCATCAGAGACCATAGCCCAGACGAAGGCAAGGATGGAGGAAGCAGTGGGGCAGACCTGGGGGGGCAGGGAGAGGGCAGGAGTAGCCAAGGACAGGTGTGCAGGGGAGCAGTGGGGGAGACAGCCTGGACATGGGGGGGGCCTTACATCTGACCCTCCCTCATAGTAGGGGGCCATTGGCAGATGCTGAGCAGGTGAGTGGCAGGACCAGAGAGTGATGTGTGTTGGAAGGATGGGTGGGAGGGGCATCAGCAGCTGATACAATTATCTAGGAGATGAGCAGGGACTCCAGAGGACAGTGGAGTCACTTGCAAGGTGGCATGTAGTGAGGAGGACATAGCCTCCACGGGACATGCCTCCCTGGGTTCCCCGTCCTGTCTCTCCACTGTGGGGCTTTGGGCAAGAGGCTGGCCCTGTCCAGGAGCCTTAGTTTCTGAAGAGAAAGGGCAGGTTGTGGTAGGGGTTGAATGAGATGGTGTCTGTGTGGTTCCTAGCGCAGTGACTGGCCGCCCAGAGGCTTCCTGGAGCCAGGGTTGCTGTCACTTCGCTCCTCCATCGCTGCCCTTCTCTCTCCACAGCCAGGAAAACTCCACACTCTATGTCAGTTTCACCCCCAAAGGTCCCAAGATCCACCAAGTCAAGCACATCTACCAGGTATGAACCCCAACGTGGGAGGTCCTTGTAGGTCACACGTTTATTCCTTATCCTGGGGACTGAGGATGTGGGCACCAAGTAGACACAGTCCTCATCGTAGCCATCCACCTGTTCAATAACCCTTTCTCCAGAGTTCACGGCCTCCAGGCAGCGGCATATGCTAACTCCTTTCTGCCACTGGATACATTATTTCAAGAATCACAGGACTTGAGAGCAAAGAGGACTCTGAGAGAGAACCTACTTTTTCATTCAGACATTGAATGAGCTACTATTCTTTGCTCTGTTACGCAGGCTCGAGTGCACTGGCATGATCTTAGCTCACTGCAACCTCTGCCTCCCGAGTTCAAGCAATTCTCCTGCCTCAGCCTCCCAGGTAGCTGAGATTACAGGCATCTGCCACCACGCCCAGATAATTTTTGTATTTTTAGTAGAGATGGAGTTTCACCATGTTGGCCAGGCTGGTCTCAAACTCCTGACTTCAAGTGATCCACTCACCTTGGCCTCCCAAAGTGCTGGGACTACAGGTGTGAGCCCCCGCGCCCGGCCTATACTAAATTAGGTATTTAGCTAGGTTCTGGCACCCTGCCCAGTCGTCAAACCGAAGTTCTGTGCCGGCTGCTTTATTTTTATTTTTACCTTTTTTTTTCTTTTTTTGAGACAGGGCCTCATTTTGTCACACAGGCTGGAATACAGTGGCATGAACATGGCTCACTGCAGCCTCAACCCCCTGGGCTCAAGCAATCCTCCCACCTCAGCTTCCCAAGGAGCTGGGACTACAGGCATGTATCACCATGCCCGGCTAATTTTTGTATTTTTTTGTAGACACAGGGTTTTGCTACATTGCCCAGGCTGGCCTGGCACTTTATACATGCAGTGCCCTATAATTCTCACACCCACCTGTGAGCTCCTATAAGATAAGTACTGTTATTCTTTTTTTTTTGATGTGGACTTTCACTCTTGTTGCCTAGGCTGGAGCGCAGTGGCGCGGTCTCAGCTCACTGAAAACTCCACCTCCTGGGTTCAAGCGATTCTCCTGCCTCAGCCTCCCGAGTAGCTGGGAATACAGGCACCTGCCACCACACCTGGCTAATTTTTGTATTTTTAGTAGAGATGGGGTTTCTCCATGTTAGCCAGGCTGGTCTCAAACTCCTAACCTCAGGTGATCCACCTGCCTCCACCTCCCAAAGTGCTGGGATTACAGGCGTGAGCCGCCAGCCTGACCTGGTACTGTTATTCTTATGGACGGAGAAACCTGCAGCATAGACAGCCCACACAGCTCACAGGGGGAAGAAGTCAGCCTCCTGCAAGTACTTGAATTTTCGAAGTCCATGATTTTAATCTCTGAGTTAATGATCTGCCGTTTCTCATGCAATGTCCTGTGACGGTGATCTTTAATACAGGGGATAGGGGGACTTAGAGGAGGAAGGCTGCCCCTCGAGGCTGAGGCTTCCCTACAGGGAACCTCTGAGGGAGGAGCAGGCATTGACCAAGCCAAGAGCATTTTCCGCAGTGGTCCATGCGTGTCATCTCAGCACTTCGGGAGGCTGAGGAGGGAGGATGGCTTGAGGCCAGGAGTTGAAGACCAGCCTAGGCAACATACCAAGACCCGGTATCTACAAACAAATAAAAAATATGAAACCTTAGCTGGGCATAGTGACCTGCACCTGTAGTCCCATTTACTCAGAAGGCTGATGTGGGAGGATCACTTGAGCCCAGAGATCCAGGCTGCAGTGAGCTTTGATGGCACCACCACCTCCAACCTGGGTGACAGAGCAAGACTGTCTGCTTTTAAAAACAAAACTGTTACAACTGTCATCCCAGCACCTTGGGAGGTTGAGGTAGGAGAATCACTTGAGCCCAGGAGTTCAAGACCAGACTGGACAACATAGTGAGACCCTCTCTCAAAAAAAAAAAAAAAAAATTTAAAAATTAGCTGGGTACAGTGGTAGTCACCTGTAGTCCCAGCTACTCAGAAGGCTGAGGTGGAGGGATGGCTGGAGCCCAGGCGTTTGAGGCTGCAGTGAGCTGTGATCTGCCACTGTACTCCAGCATGGGTGACAAAGAGCAAGACCCTGTCTCAAAAAAAAAAAAAAAAAAAAAAGCATTTTCCTGTAGTCTAGTATAGCGTAGTGCATTGTAGTGTGCAGGGGTGTGGCGTAGCTTAGCATGGTATGTCAGAGTGTAACTCGGAGTACAGTTGCTCCTCTCGAAGCTTTGGTCTCATTATATTCTTTTTTCTTTGTTTGTTTGTTTGTTTGTTTGTTTGTTTTGAGGTGGAGTCTTGCTCTGTCACCCAGACTGGAGTGCAGTAGTGTGATCTCGGCTCACTGCAACCTCTGCCTCCTGGGTTCGAGGGATTCTCCTGCCTCAGCCTCCCAAGTAGCTGGGATTACAGGCACCCACCACCATGCCCAACTAATTTTTGTATTTTTAGTAGAGACGGGGTTCACCATGTTGGCCAGCCTGGTCTTGAACTCCTGACCTCAGCTGATCCACCCACCTCGACCTCCCAAAGTGCTGGGATTACAAGCGTGACCACTGAACCCAGCCTGGTCTCAACATATTCTAAACCAAATTTGCTGTCTTCCCCTAAGCCAGCATCTCCTCTGGCTTGTGTGGAATCTTTTGAAAGGCGCTATCTCTTCCTCAAGCAAAACTTACGGGTCTGCATTAATTTCTCCTTCCTCCTGCCTTGTCCCACGGCCTCCCGGCGTCTGGTTCTCTACATCTCTTTTCTGCTACTGCCCAGACCCAGTTCCTCGCCTTCTTGCAACTGGAGTGTTGAGACAGACTCCCAACATGGGCCATGACCCGCCTCTCCCAGCCTCTTTCCAGCCCATGCCTGCAGGGGATAGACCTCCCTGGAGCCACTCTCTTCCTCTGCCACCTTCTGTGACTTCCCACTGCCTCCCTGATGCTGCCCCAACTCCACTCTCAAGCCTTCTGGGACCCATAGTCTGATCCTGGGCTTCCTTTCCAGTCTCAGCTCCTGTTCTCCTTCCCAGGCACCCTCCTTCCAGCCACATCCCTCTCACCTGGTGCCGTCCTGACTCCCTGCATGTCTCTTCCTGGATGCCCTCTCCCCTCTTCATCTGTTAAAATCCTATCCATCTGGCTAGGCAGGGTGACTCACACCTGTAATCCCAGCACTTTGGGAGGCCCAGGCAGGCGGATCACCTGAGTTCAGGAGCTCAAGACCAGCCTGGCCAACATGGTGAAACCCCAACTCTACTAAGAATACAAAAATTAGCTAGGTGTGGTGGTACATGCCTGTAATCCCAGCTACTGGGGAGGCTGAGGCAGGAGAATCGCTTGAACCTGGGAGGCGGAGGTTGCAGTGAGCTGCGATCCGCCACTGCACTCCAGCCTGGGTGACAGAGTGAGACTCTGTCTCAAAAAAACAAACAAACAAAAAAATCCTGTCCATCTTTCACAGTCAAATTCAAATGCTGCCCCTGATATTTGGCCTTTTTAATTTAACTGGTATTTCAAGTGTCCATGAATGTTTGTTGAATGAATAAATGATAGAATCCTTCTAATTTGATACACATTTCTCTGCTTCCTGAGACATTGTTAGTGCCACTCCTGTGTCACTTTCTTATACATATCTGGATCTCCCAGCCTTAGCACAGATAGCTCTTTTTCTAATAAAAGGTGCTCAGAAAAAAAATTTTTTTTTTTATATGAAGTCTCGCCCTGTCGCCGCAGCTGCAGGGTAGTGGTGTGATCTCGGCTCAATGTAACCTTCTCCTGCCTCAGTGATTATCCCGCTTCAGCCTCCAGAGTAGCCAGGATTACAGGCATGCACCACCACACCCGGTAATTTTTGTATTTTTCTTAGATTCAGGATGTCACCATGTTGGCCAGGCTGGTCTCAAACTCCTGACCTCAAGTGCTCCTCCCACCTAGGCCTCCCAAAGTGGTGCGATTACAGGTGTGAGCCACCACACTAGGCACGGCGTCAAGCAGTGGGAGATTGGAGGTGGAGTAAGAATGGCTCCTGTCCTCAGGGAGCTCCTGGTCTAGGGGAGATGCAGACACCCAAGCAGATCCCTCGCCATCCTGTTGGGGGACGCAGAGTGCGCTGTGGGAGCCCAGGAGGGGGAGTTGCCCTGTCCTTGGGAAGTCAGCAAAGCCTTTGGATATAACATTGAGCAGGCCCTTACAGGGTGTGTGAGGGCGTGCGGGGTGGAGAAAGCTGGAAGAGCATGGAAGCCACACTGCAAGGCCCTGAGAACGGAAGCTGGCCGCACCTGGTCACTGCACACTGCCTAACTAACAAGGGTCCTGGGGGACTCAGCCGATGAGGACTGGAAGAGGCGTGCAAGGGCACATGGGATCTGGGTGGCAGCTGAGGTGGCTGGCATTCAGGGCTCTGCATCCCTTATCCTCTGTGCCAGGTGAGGATCCAGCCTTCCATCCATGACCGCAACCTGCCCACCCTGGAGGCCGTGATTGGGGTGCCACAGCCTCCGAGCGAGGGGCCCATCACACACCAGTGGAGCGTGCAGATGGTGAGTGCTGCCTAGAAAGGGAGGGGCTGCCCTCCCCAGGTCTGGGGGGGTGAGTACGTGCCAGGGGACAGAGGGCTCACACCTCCCAAATCCCAGCACTTTGGAAGGCCAAAGTGGGAGAATTAATTGAGGCCAGGATTTTGAAACCAGCCTGGGCAGCATAGCAAGACCCCAGTCTCTACGAACAAATTTTAAAATTAGCCAGGCATGCTTGGTGGCACATGCCTATGATCCCAGCTACTAGGGAGGCTGAGGTGGGAGGATCACTTGAGCCCAGGAGTTTGAGGCTGCAGTGAGCTATGATCACGCCACTACACTCCAGTCTCAGCAACAGAACAACAGAACGTGACTCTGTCTCTAACAACAACAAAAAAAAAAAAAAATGAAGGGGGCAAGGCTGGGTGTGTGGGGGAGTGAGGATGCATGAATCTGGATCCTGCCAGACTCAGAGATGTCTGAACTCACCCAGGGCCAGGGCCAGGGCCAGGGCCAAGGCAGGAGAAAGCTGGGATGCCAGGTCTTATCTGGGCTCGGGAGGTGCTAACTGAAGACCTGCCTCTCATTCCTAGGAACCTCCTGCACCCTGCCACTATGAGGAGCTGGAGAGGCTGCCCCATACAACTGAGGTATGGGCATGGGAGCTGAGAGACAGTGGGGCCGGGTGGCATGCGGGTGGGGAACGAGGCTTCCCTAACCCCGCTTTCCTCTTCCTCTTCAGTCTTGTCTCCCTGGAGCCCTGTTCCACTGCCCTGTTGCCTTCAAGCAGGAGATCCTCGTCCAAGTGATCGGGACCCTGGAGCTGGTGGGAGAGATCGAGGTAGCCCCTGCTCCTAATAGACATAGAGCAGCCGTCGAGGCCCCAGCGCCTAGGGCTGTGGGGGGTGGGCTCCCACCAGACAGTCTGCCTCCATTTTTCTTTTCCATCTTGATGAAAACTCCCCCGTTTACACAGTCACAGGTGAAAGAGAACTATGATTTGCGTGAAATTTGCAATGCTATTTCCATGGGCCTATTGATAGTTCCTATGTGTGTTTTTTTTGTTTGTTTGTTTGTTTTTAAAGACAGGGTTTCACCTTGTTGGTCAAGCAGGTCTTGAACTCCCGACCTCAGGTGATCCGCCTGCCTTGGCCTCCCAAAGTGCTTGGATTACAGGCGTGAGCCACCGCGCCCGGCCCCTATGTGTTTTTTATAGAAAAAGCTTTCCTTCCAACAATGGGAGTGACATATTAGAGTGCTACAGTAGAGGCTGGGGCAGGGCTCACACCTGTAATCCCAGCACTTCAGGAGACCGAGGTGGGCGGATTACTTGAGGTCGGGAGTTGGAGACCAGCCTGGCCAGCATGGTAAAACCCCGTCTCTACTAAAAATACAAAACTTTAGCTGGGCGTGGTGTTGGGCAACTGTAATCCCAGCTACCTTGGAAGCTGAGGCATGATAATCCCTTGAACCCCAGAGGCAGAGGTTGCTGTGAGCCAAGATCATACCACTGCACTCCAGCCTGGGTGACGGAGCCAGACGCCATCTCAAAAAAAGAAAACAATGCCTGGGTTTATAAGGGGTTAAAATTAAAATAAAAAACAAAAAAGAAAAGAGAAGAATGCCACAACAGAGAGATGAGTAGAGCTGGGTGCACCCCCCCTGGGACCCCTTCTCTGCTCCTCCCCATTGTGTTGTGGTGGGGGCAGAAGCCAGCGGGTTCTGTCCTCATTCTTCTGGGTTCTGATGCCTTTCCCCCACCTCCCGCAGGCCTCCTCCACGTTCAGCCTCTGCAGCTCCCTCTCCATCTCCTTCAACAGCAGCAGGCATTTCCACCTGTATGGCAGCAATGCCTCCCTGGCCCAGGTATCTCCACCTCCTCGGAAACCTCAGGAACAGGCAACAGAGGGAACCCAGGAGCCCCGGGGCAGACCCAGATGTGGGAGAGCCTCCTGGGCTCTGTGCCAGTCAGAACTTGCCCACCACCAGAGCCATCAGCCTGGGGGAAGCTTCCTCTCCCCTTGGTGGGCACACGACCCCAAAGTCACCTGTCTGAGATATGGTAGACTTACATGTGGAGTCAAGATCGATTGAGGCCAGGCACGGTGGCTCAGGCTTGTAATCTCAGCACTTTGGGAGGCTAAGGCAGGCAGATCATGTGAAGTCAGGAGTTCAAGACCAGCTTGGCCAACATGGTGAAACCCCGTCTCTACAAAAATACAAAAATTAGCTGGGCATGATGACAGGTACCTCTAATCCCAGCTACTCAGGAGGCTGAGGCAAGAGAATCACTGGAACCCAGGAGGCAGAGGCTGCAGTGAGCCGAGATCCTGCCATTGTACTCCAGCCTGGGTGACAGAGTGAGACTCCATCTAAAAAAAAAAAAAAAAAAATCAATCAGAGGCAGGCATAGTGGTTCACACTGTACTCACAGCATGTCAGGAGGCTGAGATGGGAGGATTGTTTGAGCCCAGGAGTTCAAGACTGCAGTGAGCTACGATTATCTCACTGCACTCCAGCCTGGGTGACAAGGCGAGACCCTATCTCAAAAAAATAAAAAGAATCAATCTGATGGCAACTTAGCAAAGAAACTACCAAGTCAAGGGTCAGACAGTGAAGAGAGGACAGTCTATGCAGAGGCAGCAGCAAGTGCAGAGGCCTCTGGGGTGAGCAGGGCAGCCTGAAGGTCAGTACGGCTGGCAGGCAGAGGGGGAGGAGGGAAGATGCATCTAACAGGTAAGCAGAAGCCGGATTCTGGACGGCTTTGAATGCCGAGCCACATGCGATTCCAGGGAAGCCACTGAAGGCCTAGGGCTGCCTAAGGTGTGTGTTGGTCAAGTCACAGCAGCGACTGTAACACATGACACGTTGCGGGGGAGAGGGTCTGCAGCTGGGGACTCCAGGTGGGTGATGCAGTCGGATAGGAGGGGGCAGGGAATGGGACCAGGTTCACAGGGACTTCGAAGGGTGGGAAGGGCATCTTCCAGCATTCCCTTCCCCCTGCCCGCAGGTCGTCATGAAGGTTGAAGTCGTGTATGAGAAGCAGATGCTCTACCTCTACGTGCTGAGCGGCATCGGGGGGCTGCTGCTGCTGCTGCTGATTTTCATAGTGCTGTACAAGGTGGGCGCCTCCGGGGTCACAGGCATTGCTGAGACAGCCAGGCGGGGGAAGGGGAGCTGGTGGGAGCCAGGGAGGAGAATACCAAGCCAGGGAGCATTAGAGCCAGTGGGGGCTCAGCCTACTCCCTCCTTCGACAGAGAAGGCTACTGAGGTCCAAAGAACAAGTGAGGGCCAGGCGCCGTGGCTCATACCTGTAGTCCCAGCACTTTGGAGGCTGAGGCAGGCAGATCACTGAGGCCAGGAGTTCAAGACCAGCCTGGGAAACATGGCAAGCATCTGCCTGTACAAAAAGTTTTTAAAATTAGCAGGACGTGATGCCACCCACCTGTAGACCCAGCTACTCGGGAGGCTGAGGTGGGAAGATCCTTTGAGCTCCGGAGGTCCAGGCTGCAGTTAGCCACGATGTTGCCACTGTGCTCCAGCCTGGGTGACAGAGCGAGACCCTGTCTCACAAACACACACAAAAAGAGCGAGAGACTTTTCTATGGTCATTCAGCCCATCCCTGGCAGAGCAAGGATGAGGCGTCCTGGGAGAGGAAAAGGAAGTACCCCACATATGGAGGTCCTCCTGGCTGCCGGGCACTGTTGCAGGCACTGGGACACAGAGGTGCATGCCACAAACATGCTCCCTGCAGTGTAAGGGGGGACACAGGCAGCAGCAAGCAGAATGAGGGCTGCAAAGGGCCTGTGTGCCCTGGGACCTAGAGCCCAGGCACCTCGCTTAGGCTGGGTGGAGGCCCAGCAGGCCTCCCAGGAGAGGTGGCATTTGAGGTGGGATTTGAAGCCTGAGTAGAAGTTACAGATGAAGGCTGGGTACCGTGGCTTACGCACATAATCCCAGCACTTTGGGAGGCTGAGGCGGGCGGATCACTTGAGTTCAGCAGTTCAAGATCACCCTGGCCAACAAGGTGAAACCCCATCTCTACTAAAAATACAAAAATTAGGCCAGGCGCGGTGGCTCACGCCTGTAATCGCAGCACTTTGGGAAGCCAAGGCAGGCAGATCACAAGGTCAAGAGATCCAGACCATCTTGGCCAACATGGTGAAACCCCGTCTCTACTAAAAATACAAAAATCAGCTGGGCGTGGTGGTGCATGCCTGTAGTCCCAGCTACTCGGGAGGCTGAGGCAGGAGAATTGCTTGAACCCAGGAGGCAGAGGTTGCAGGGAGGCAGAGGTTTCAGTGAGCCAAGATCACGCCACTGCACTCCAGCCTGGCACCTGGCGACAGAGCGAAACTCTGTCTCAAAAAAAAAAAAAAATACAAAAATTAGCCAGGAATGCTGGCAGGCACCTAGAATCCCAGCTACTTGGGAGGCTGAGGCAGGAGAATTTGCTTGAACCCTAGAGACAGAGGTTACTGTGAGCTGAGATCGCGCCACTGCACTCCAGCCCAGGCAATAGAGTGAGACTCCGTCTCAAAAAAAAATAGAAAAAAGATGTTACGGATGAAGGGTATTGGAGGGCAGATACTCCATCTAGAAAAACTCAAATGTAGCAGAAAGGATAACATAGCAAAGCAAAGTTTCTCTCTCTTGCACTCCCAGAGGGTTGTCTTAACAACCTTTTGTTTTTATTCCTCCAGGTTCTAATCTTGTTGTTAACATTCATGTGTAAATGTGGGCATCAGGTGGCTCACATCTATAGTCCCAGCACTTTGGGAGGCCAAGGTGGTAGGATGGCTTGAGGCCAAGAGTTCAAGACCAGCTTGGGCAACATAAGAAGAACCATCTCTGCAAAAATAAATGCATTAGCTGGGCATGGTGGTGCATGCCTGTAGTCCACGCTACTTGGGAGAAAGAGGGGGGAAGATGGTGTCAGCCCAGGAGTTCGAGGCTGCAGTGAGCTATGATTGCACCACTGCACTTCGGCCTGAGCGACAGAGATAGACCTTGTCTTTAAAAGTAAATTTAAGCCGGGCATGGTGACGCATGCCCGTAGTCCCAGCTACTCGGGAGGCTGAGGTGGGAGGATCACTTGAGCCCAGGAGTTCTGGACTATAGTGCGCTATGCCGATGGGGTGTCCACACTAAGTTCAGCATCAACATGGTGACCTCCTGGGAGCAAGGGACCACCAGGTTGCCTAAGGAGGAGTGAACCGGCCCAGATCGGAAATGGAGCAGGTCAAAACTACCATGCTGATCAGTAGTGGGATCACTCCTGTCAATAGCCACTGCACTCCAGCCTGGGGAACATAGTGAGACCCTGTCTCTTAAAAATAAATAAATAAATTTAAAACATATATTAATATATCACCAAACCAGGTATAGTGGCAATGCTGTAATCCCAGCTACTCAGGAGGCTGAGGTAGGAGGATGCTTGAGCCTTTAAGACCAGCCTGGACAACATAGTGAGACCCTATCTCAAGAAATAACAATAAGGCCGGGCACGGTGGCTCATGCCTGTAATCCCAGCACTTTGAGAGGCCGAGTTGGGTGTATCCCGAGGTCAGGAGTTCAAGACCAGCCTGGCCAATATGGTGAAACCCTGTCTCTACTAAAAATACAAAAATTAGCTGGATGTGGTGGCAAATGCCTATAGCCCCAGCTGCTCGGGAGTCTGAGGCAGGAGAATCGTTTGAACCCAGGAGGCAGAGGTTGCAGTGAGCCGAGATTATGCCACTGCACTCCAGCCTGGGCCACAGAGCGAGACTCTGTCTCAAGATAATAATAAAAATGGAAATATATATAGAGACAAAAACCAAGCATAGTAGATGCCCCCCTACCCCATCCCCGGAGCAAACACCATATGACTGTGGAACTCTTGACTTATTAACATAAAAAGTATTCTCAGCTGGGCGCAGGGACCCACGCCTGTAATCCCAGCACTTTGGGAGGCCAAGGCAGGTCGATCACTTGAGGTCAGGAGTTCAAGACAAGCCTGGCCTGGTGAAACCCTGTCTGTACTAAAAATGCAAAAATTAGCTGAGCGTGGTAGCAGATGCCTGTAGTCCCAGCTACTTGGGAGGCTGAGGCAGGAGAATTGCTTGAGCCTGGGAGGCAGAGGTTGCAGTGAGCCAAGATCACGCCACTGCACTCCAGCCTGGGCGACAGAGCAAGATTCTGTCTCAAAAAGAAAGCACACACACACACAAAAAGTGTTCTTACATTTTCCTGGGGCTGAAATGCTCAGTGAACTTTTTGCTCACTCAAATTTTGTCTTCATACAGGTTGGCTTCTTCAAACGGAACCTGAAGGAGATGATGGAGGCTGATGGAGGTGTCCCAAATAGAATCCCTGCAGAAGACTCCAGGCAGCTGGCGTCTGAAGAAGAGGCCGGGGGATCCAGGCTGCCTGAAGCATCTCCATGAAGAGGACACGGAGAGTGGCAGTGGCAAGGACTGAGGCCAGGCCTGTGATGCGCAGAGGGTCCAGGACTGGACTTAGGACGCCTAGGGCCACTCTGCCTCTGCCTGCATTCCGCTGTGTGCCCTCGGGGGGAGTCACTGCCCCTCACTGGGCCTCAGTTTCCCTATCTTGAACATGGGGCTCATGCCTGCCTGCCTCCTTTGCAGGCTCATAGGGTGGATCTGCTGAGGGACTGGCCAGGAGAGCTGCAGAAGTGAGGACTTGTCATGACCAGACGGTCCTGTCTTCCACCAGCCTCTCTTGGTTTCTCTCCCGGGAAGAGGACGTCTGATCTAAATGTGGAGATGACCTAGGGACATTCCTGACCCTCACACCTGCCCTGGGAGGTCCACAGATGCCTCCACACCCCAGAAGCTCTCCCTGCATGCTCCCCTGCACTGGAGTCCAGTCTCTTCTGCTGGCAGAGAGCAAATGTGACCCGTGTCATTACATGACTGTGGCACACGCCTTGCTCTTGGCCAAAGACCAAATTTCTTGACATGCCTTCCAGCACCTTGCAAAATGAGACCCCTGCAGCCTTCCCCCAGCCTCTTCTAGAGCTGTGCCACCTCCCTGTCAAAGCTCTGGTGACACCAGCCTTTCTCCCAGGCCAGGCTCCTTCCTGTCTTCCTGCCCTGACAGCTCCCTCTACCCAAACCTTCCACCCTGCCACCCCTCCTTTGGCCGGCAGATCCCAGCTCACACATCAGACCCCGTTGGGTCCCCATGTCTTTCACACTTCCACCAGCCTGCACTTCTCCCTCAAAGCACACGTCATGTTTTTTCCCTGTTTAATGATTTACCTACTTAGCAGCTATCTCTCAGTGAAGTCTGTAAGGGTAGAGGCCATACTCGTCTTGTTCACCTTGGGGTGCCTGCTGATATGTCAGGGCATGGGACATCTAGTAGGTGCTTGACACAGTTTCACTGAATTAATGTTGGAGGCTGTGGGAAGATATAGAAAAAGGGGGATGGGCTGGGCGTGGTGGCTCACACCTGTAATCCCAGCACCTCAGGAGCCCAAGGCAGGTGAATCACCTGAGGTCAGGAGTAGGTTTAAGACCAGCCTGGCCAACATGGCAAAACACTGTCTTTATTAAAAATACAAAAATAAGCCGGGTGCAGTGGCTAACGCCTGTAATCCCAGTACTTTGGGAGGCCAAGGCGGGCAGATCACAAGATCACGAGTTCAAGACCAGCCTGGCCAACATGGTGAAACCCCATCTCTACTAAAAATACAAAAATTAGTCAGGTGTGGTGGCGCTCACCTGTAGTCCCAGCTACTCAGGAGGCTGAGGCACAGGAGTCGCTGGAACCCAGGAGGTGGAGGTAGCAGGGAGCTGAGATTGCGTCACTGCACTCTAGCCTGGGCGACAGAGTGAGACTCTGTCTCAAAAAAAAAAAAAGCCAGACATGGTGGTATGTGCCTGTAGTCCCAGCTACTTAGGAGGCTGAGGCGGGAGAATCGCTTGAACCTGGGAGGCAGTGGTTGCAGTAAGCCAAGATTGCATCATTGCACTCCAGCCTGGGCGACAGAAGAGACTCCGTCTCAAGAAAAAAAAAAAAAAAAAAAGGCGGAGATGGGCCCATGGCCTCCCCATCTTTGGAGGCTCTGTCTTCCCAGGCTCTGCCCCTGTGCTGGCTCCATACCCTCTCCCGGGACCCATCACACCTGTGCAGTGGCCCCCACAGAAATACTGAGCTCAAGGTGGGGACCGTGTTAGTTCACTTGGAGCCTCAGTGCCAAGCACAGTGCCTGCATGTATTTATCCAATAAATGTGAAATTCTGCCCAATTTTGTGATGTTTTTGTGCTGGTGCAATATTGCAGCCCTGCTCAATTAAGTGAACATTTCTGGCTGGGCCCTGTGGCTCACACCTGTATTCCCAGCACTTTGGGAAACCAAGACGGGAGGATCCTTTGAGGCCAGGAGTTTGAGACCAACCTGGGCAACACAGCAAAACTCTGTCTCTGCAAAAAATTAAAATATAAAAACTTAGTCAAGGCTGATTGAACCCACCTGTAGTCCCAGCTACTCAGGAGACTGGGACAGAAGGATCACGTTAGCCCAAGAGGTCAAGGCTGCAGTGAGCTATGGTGGAATCACTTCACTCCAGCCTGGGCCACAAAGCAAGACACTGCCTCCAAAATTTAAAACAAAGCCTGGGCACAGTGGCTCGCACCTGTATAATCTCAGCACTTTGGGAGGCCTAGGTGGGTGGATCACCTGAGGTCAGGAGTTCAAGACCAGCTTGGACAACATGGTGAAACCCCATCTACTAAAAATGTTTTTAAAATTGGGTGTAGTGGTGGGCAGCTGTAGTCCCAGCTATTCAAGAGGCCGAGGCAGGAGAATCGCTTGAACCCAGGAGGTGGAGGTTGCAGTGAGCCGAGATCATGCCATTGCACTCCAGCGTGGGTGACAAGAGCAAGACTCTGTCTTTAAAAAAGAAAATAAAAATGACAAAGGAACACTTTTTTCCTCAACTCTCTCACTAAGTGGGACCAAAATAGCTCTTCTTCCTTTTATCTCCCTTTTTTTCTTTTTTTTGCAATGATGACCCTCAGATACTGACTTGTGCCTGACATTGTGGAATAATTCAAAAGGGAAGGAAGTAGGCTGGGCATGGTGGCTCATGCCTGTAATCTCAGCACTTTGGGAGGCCGAGGTGGGTGGATCACCTGAGATCACGAGTTCGAGACCAGCCTGGTCAACATGATGAAACCCCATCTCTACTAAAAATACAAAAATTAGCTGGGCATGATGGCAGGCACTTGTAATCCCAGTTACTTAGGAGGCTGAGGCAGGAGAATCACTTGAACCTGCGTGGGGAGTGGGCTCGGAGGTTGCAGTGAGCCAAGATTGCGCCAACGTACTCCAGACTGGGTGACAGAGTGAGACTCAGTCTCAAAAAATAAATAAAAACAAATAAAAAATTTTATTCCAATGCAAGAAAAGGAAAAAAAGTTAAGTACATAAAAGTATTGGTAGATATCAGAAACAGAAGTCAGCCTCTAGTCATTCACCCAGTGTTTCTTGAGTGCTTTATGTCAGGCCCTGTTCTGGGTTCATTTGAGGTCAGGAGTTCAAGCCCAGCCTAACCAACATGGTGAAAGCCTGTCTCTACTAAACATACAAAAATTAGCTGGGCACGGTGGCATGTGCCCGTAATCCCAGTTAGGAGGCTGAGGCAGGAGAATGGCTTGAACCCAAGAGACAGAGGTTGCAGTGAGCCGAGATATCACCACTGCACTCCAGCCTGGGTGACAAAGCAAGACCCTGTCTCTCTTTAGATATATGATTCCCAAAAACCTTTTGTTTACACGGGTTACAGCTGTCCATATCTATCAAAATAACACTAAAATGGAGACAAATGCAAAACAGGAACACCCAGGCCAGGCACTGTCACTCATGCCTGTAATCCCAGCACTTTGGGAGGCTGGGATCGCTTGAGCCCAGCTTGAACAATGTAGTGGGACCATCCTTTTTTTTTTTTTGAGACGGAGTCTTGCTCTGTTGCCCAGGCTGGAGTGCAATGGCATGGTCTCGACTCACTGCAACCTCTGCCTCCCGGTGTTCAAGAGATTTTCCTGCCTCAGCCTCCTGGGTAGCTGGGACTACAGGCACGCACCACCACACCTGGCTAATTTTTGTATTTTTAGTAGAGACGGGGTTTCACAATGTTGGCCAGGATGGTCTCGATCTCCCTACCTCATGATCCGCCTGCCTTGGCCTCCCAAAGTTCTGGGATTACAGGCATGAGACACCATGCCCGGCCATGGGACCTTGTCTCTAAAAAATAAAACAAGACAAATAACCCAGCTATATATATTTCAGAGCTGTTGTGAGCACTGAGCATTGAGTGGGCAGCACCTGTAAACTGCTGCGCACTGTCGTAGCACTAAGCACTTGATAGTGGTAGTGGAGAGAAATGGTTTATGTGTGCAGGTGGTAGAGTGGAAAGCGTCACACTGGACTCAGGTCAAGAGACGGCTGTGCAGGTGCAGCCCTCCCACTAGCTTGCCGTGTGTGCTTGGGGGAGACACATGCCCTCTTGGGGTTAGGTCCACACCACCTGGGTAGAGATGCAGGTGCCTCTGGAGCTGTCATGGCAGATGGAGTGGGTCCAAGCAGTTAAGCCCCACCCTCATTTGCCCTGGTTTTGTATACACGGGTACAGACCACATTATCAATTAAGCACCCTAGTCGCTGTGCCCAGGGCCTCCCATCTTCTGAGGGCCTACAAACATGTTTAGGAGCTGAAAAAAGTCAACTCCAAAATATGAAAATCAAATAGATTGAGTTAGGCGTGATGCTAAAAATTGACAAAAATAAATATAAAAAAAAATAGAAAGAAAATTAGGCTGGGCGTAGTGGCTCATGCCTGTAATCCCAACACTTTGGGAGGCCGAGGGGCAGATCATCTGAGGTCAGGAGCTCCAGACCAGCCTGGCCAACATGGCAAAACCCTGTCTCTACTTAAAATACAAAAATTAGCTCTACTTAAAATACAAAAATTACAGGTGCACACCTGTAGTCCCAGCTACTCCAGAGGCTGAGGCAGGAGAATCTCTTGAACCCAGGAGGCAGAGGTTGCAGTGAGCTGAGATGGCACAACTGCACTCCAGCCTAGACAAGTGCTAAACTCCATCTAAAAAAAAAAAATATATATATATATATATATATATATATGTATATATAAATAGCTGAGTGATTTCCCAGCAGCTGAGTAGCTGAGTGATTTCCCAAGTTGTGGCCGGTCCTCTTCATCTAAAGTCACAACTGGCTACACTCCAGAATCCCTCAGACTCATTGATGGCATTAACTCTCCATCCATTCTGAGGGGTTAGGAAGGCTGAAGCTTGACTGGGAAAGGAAAGCAAGATAAAGGGGATGGAAGAGGCAGGTGGTCCCACCAATAGGTACAGGGCCCTAAAAAGGTATAAGAGCCACTGCAATCAGACTGGCATGGTGGGGAGGGCCTTAGGGGCCAGAACAGTTGTCCAATCCTCACACCTTATCAACTATGTACCCCGCTGTGGGGGGTGGGGTTGGAACTGTAGACACCTGCTCTGGCTCTGCACAGGGTGGTGGCTAGAGGTTCTGGCTGCGAGGCAGGGAGAGTGGACAGCTGGGTGCCGGGAGCCAGGGAAAGATGGAAAACAGGCTCTAGGCCAGGGTCTGTTTTCTGGCGCAAGGACAGACCCTCTGTTTAGGAAGCAGGATCTCCACAAAGTTGAGGGCTTGGCTTCTGCACACCTCCCACATTGGGCCCACTCTGTGTTTGTCCAGCATTCAAAGCATAGGACATGAACTTGAGCAGATGCGAGCGAATTATGTCTTCTGAGCAACAAATTATAAGATTACAGTAAAACACTGACTACAAAAGCACTACCAGGCCAGGTGCAGTGACTCTCACCTGTAATCCTAGCACTTTGGGAGCCTGGGGGCTGGGGGGTGGGGGATTACCTGAGGTCAGGAGTTCGAGACCAGCCTGACCAACATGGTGGAACTCCATCTCTACTAAAAATACAAAATCAGCCTGGCATGGTAGTGCACCCTTGTAATCCCAGCTACTCAAGAGGCTGAGGCAGGAGAATCACTTGAACCCGGGAGGCAGAGGTTGCAGTGAACTGAGATCCCACCATTGTACTCCAGCCTGGGCAACAAGAGCAAAACTCTCTCTCAAAAAATTAAAAAAATAAAATAAAAGCACTTCCAGGTGACCACCACACCCACAGTCCCAGCTTCTCTGGAGGCTGAGGCAGGGAGATCACTTGAGCCCAGGAATTCTGGGCTGTCATGAGCCATGCCCAGTGTCTGCACTAAGTTCAGCATCAATATGGTGACCTCCTGGGAGTCAGGGGCCATTAGGTTCCCTAAGGAGGAGTGAACCATCCTCGGTGGGGAAACAGAGCAGGTCAAAACTCCCATGCAAGACTGCATCTGTGAATAGCCATTGCACTTCAGCCTGAGTGGAACAGCAAGACTTCATCCCTAAAAACTTTTTTTTTTTTTTTTTTGAGATGGAGTCTTACTGTGTTGCCCAGGCTGGAGTACAGTGGTGCAATCTTGGCTCACTGCAACCTCTGCTTCCCTGGTTCAAGTGATTCTCCAGCCTCAGCCTCCTGAGTAGCTGGAGCTACAGGCACGCACCACCACACCGGGCTAATTTTTGTGTTTTTAGTTGAGACAGTGTTTTACCATATCGGCCAGAATGGTTTCGATCTCCTGACCTCGTGGTCCACCCATCTCGACCTCCCAAAGTGCTGGGATTACAGGTGTGAGCCACTGTGCCTGGCCAAAATTTTTAAAAAGAAAAAAAACACTTCCACGCCAGGAGTGCTGGCTCACGGCTATAGTCCCAGAACTTTGGAAGACCGAGATGGGCGGATGACGTGAGGCCAGCAGTTCAAGACCAGCCTGGCAAATATAGTAAAACCTCAGCTCTACTAAAAATCCAAAATTTAGCCAGTGTGGTGGCAGGCACCTGTAATCCCAGCTACTCAGGAGGCTGAGGCAGGACAATTGCTTGACCCTGGGAGGCGGAGGTTGCTGTGAGCAGAGATCGGGCCACTGTACTCCAGCCTAGGTAACAAAGCAACACTCCCATCTGAAACAGAAGAAAAGAGAAAAAGTGGCCGGGCGCGGTGGCTCACGCCTGTAATCCCAGCACTTTGGGAGGCCAAGGTGGGCGGATCACCTGAGGTCGGGAGTTTGAGACCAGCCTGACCAACATGGAGAAACCGCATCTCTATGTTTAATTTTTATCTATAAAGAAAAAAAACTTTTTATTAAAAATAAAAAATAAAAAAAGAGACAAAGCACTTCCAGCCAGGCTCAGTGGCCCGAGCAACACAGAGAGACCCTCCTTTTTTTTTTTTTTTTTTTTTTTTTGAGAAGGAATTTCGCTCTGCTGCCCAGGCTGGAGTGCAGTGGTGCAATCTCAGCTCACCGCAACCTCTGCTTCCTGGTTTCAAGCAATTCTCCTGCCTCAGCTTCCCAAGTAGCTGGGATTACAGGCGCCCGCCACCACGCCAGGCTGATTTTTTTGTATTTTTAGTAGAGATAGGGTTTCACCATGTTGGCCAGGCCAGGCAAGACCCCCTTTCTAACAGCAGCAGCAGCAAAGCACTTCCTAGATAAGGCCCTGGCAGCTCCCGGCTACGACTGGTGTCTCTCGCTGCCCAGGGCACTGTCCACACACACATTTTAAGGACAAATCTCGTTTATCACATAAAGGTTTTTATTGAACTCAAACTCAGGGGCTCCAAAGCCTGAGGAAGACGAGGGAGGCTGGGGTTTGCAGGCAGAGGCCCAGGCCCCACACCGGGGGCCCCACTCCCCACCCTGGGGCCCCGCTCCCCACCCCACCTACCCTTTACCCGCTCCTGACTCAACGAGGGTCTCAGCAGCTACCAATCTAAGCTACCCCATTCTAATTAGGTAACCCCCGCCCTCCCCCTCCCCGTTCTAGCACGTTGCCAAGCCAGGCACCTACCGAGGAGCCGTGGCTGAAGCCAGCCCTCCGCTGACCTCTCTCCATTTCTCCCAGGGCCTCCCGCTGCTGGCCTGGCCTCCCTCCAACCCATTTCCCGCAAGTCTCCAGGGCATATCACTTCCTCCACCCTGGCCCTCTTCTTCCAGCATCCTCAGCTCCTCCATTCTACTGTGGCTTCTCCACTATCCTCCCTAAAGGTTCCTCTAGCTCCCTGGCTCCTTATCCTCTGCCCATGCCTCCCACTCCTGCTGGGGCCCCAGGTCAGCGCCGGCCCGCCGCGTGGGTCCGCTGGTGGCGGATGAGGTCAGAGCTCTGTGAGAAGGCCTTTCCGCAGTCATCGCACTTGTAGGGCCGCTCGCCGCTGTGGACCCGGTGATGCTGCAGCAGTGTGGAGGAGCGGCAGAAGCCCTTCCCGCACACGGCGCACCTGTAGGGCCGCTCGCCCGTGTGGGAACGCTGGTGCTGGATGAGCGTGGAGGAGCGATTGAAGGTCTTGCCGCAGTCGGGGCAGCTGTAGGTGCGGCCTGGCAGGTGGGTGCGGGCGTGGATGGCCAGCACCGAGCTCTGGCCAAAGCGCTTGCCGCACTCAGGGCACTTGAAGGGCTTCTCCCGGGCGTGGCTGCGGGCATGGGGGATAAGGGCCGACCGCTGGGAGAAGCTCTTGCCGCAGATGCCACAGCTGAAGGGCCTCTGCCCGGTGTGCACCCTCTGATGGCTACGCAGGGATGAGTTCTGGCTATAGCACTTGCCGCACTCAGTGCAGCTGTAGGGCCGCTCGTGGCTGTGGGTGCGCTGGTGTCGCAGGAGGTAGGAGCTATCGCCGAAGGCCTTGCCACAATGTGGGCACTTGTAGGGCTTCTGGCCAGAGTGGGTGCGCTGGTGGCGAAGCAGGTAAGAGCTGTCGGCGAAGGCCTTGCCGCAACGGGGACACTTGTAGGGCCGTTCGCCCGTGTGGGTGCGCTGGTGTTTGATGAGGTCAGAGCTCTGGGAGAAGGCCTTGCTGCAAACCTCACATTTGTAGGGCTTCTCACCCGTGTGGATGCGCTGGTGCTGGATCAGGGTGGAGCCCCGCCCGAAGCTCTTTCCGCAGATGCCACAGATGTTAGGCCGAGGGCCCTGCCCCGCCCTGGCCCGGCCACCCCCGCCGGCCTGGACCTCGAAGGGCTCCTGTGAGACCCAGGGGATTCTGAAGCATCTCAAACTGCGGTGGAGACAGCAGGGCCCCTGTGGGCATCTCAAAAGGTGGCCCTATGGGCAGGCCCCCTGTGGGCTGCTCCCCAAACCCCTGAGTGAAGGAGTCCAGGGGGTGAACTCCTAAGGAGATATTCAAGGGACTTTTTTCCTCAGGATTCAGAAGCACCTCTTCACCTTCCCGGAATTTGGAACTCTGAGCTTCAAATTCTGGGGTTTGGGTTTTAAACTCAGGGTTCTGGGGTTCATATCTAGAGCTCTCAGATTCATAGCCAGGGCTCCGGGGTTCATAGCCAGAGCTCCGGGGTTCATAGCCTGGGCTCTTGGGTTCATAGCCAGGGCTTTGGGGTTCATACCTAGGGCTCTGGGATTCAAACTCAGGGCTCTGAGAATCTGATTCAGGGCTTCTGGGTGCAAACTCAGGACTTGGGGGCACAAGCACAGGGCTTCGGGACTCAAAACCCGGGCTTTCAGGCTCAAATCCGGGGCTTTGGGGTTCAAACTCTGGGCTTTGTGGCTCAAACCCAGGGCTTTGGGGTTCAAGTCCAAAAGGTATCTCTTCGACTTCATAGTCCCCAGTGGCTTCTTGCTGAGAAATTTCCTCTTCATTCTCACTCATGTTGCCTGCAGGATCAAAGAATTACAGAAAATTCAGATGGTGTGGGACCTGGAAGGTCATTTGGTCCATTAGCAGCCACACACCTCCCCCCTCACAAGCAGGGTCGCTGGCCCCTAGACAGGTGCTGAAATTCCCTTGCCCCCCCTCAGCTGACCCAGACACCCCAGTGCCCGGCGCCCCCACCTCCGAGTCCCAGGTGTACTAGCCCCGTGCCCTCGCTCCCTCCCTGGAGCCACAGCCCCTTCTCCTGCACGCAGGTCCACTCCTCGGATGGGCGCTCCCTCCTCACCTCTAAGAGACCCTTCGGGGCTCCTCATTTCGTCAGAACTCTGAACATCCTGGGGCTCGAGGCCCCACGGCGACGCCTCCCGCTCCATCCCCGCGGGCTCCCAGTGCGGCGGCGGCGATGGTGACCGATCCCGCGACCCGGCCTGGGTTCCCTGAGCCCCTGGCCCCCGCCGCCCGCCCGCCCGCCACTCGCCCGCTCAGCACCGCCCAGGGGACGCGGCGGCCCAGCCTGGGTCCCCGAGGCCGGACGTCTTGACCCCGGGCCTCTCCCGTGCGCCGGGCCCCTCCCCTGTCCGCGGCCCCGCCCCCTCCCAAGGTCTCGGCCTCCCGGTGGCCCTCACCAGCCCCCGGGCGTCGCGGCCTCTGGGACGAGAGGCTTCGCGACTCGCCCGCCCGCCCCCACACCCCGCTCCCGCCCGGGTCCCCGCCGTCTGGCCCCCGGCCTCGGGCTGGGCAGCGCTGTCCAACGGCCGCCCGGCCCCCACTCCCCCGCACAGGAAGTGTCCGTCCGCGGCCAGGTCCCCCAGCCGGCTCGCGCCGCGGCCTCTCTAGGAGCCGCTGGAGGTGGAAACTCGTTGGCATTAACCCTGGGCTGGAGGGCCCCGGCCTGGGGGTGGGCGAGGACCCGGCGCCCTGGAGCCCGCGGGGCTGCCGGGGCAGTGTGTGTGCCTATGTTCTAGGTCTCCGTCCCTCCAGAGGCCCGTCTGTCCATCTCCCGGGCCCCGCGTCGTCGGTGCGTGTGGCCAAGGGCGAGGCGACAAGCGAGACCAAGGTCAGCGAGAAGGAGCGACGCTTCCCGGCGCCAGCGGGGGCGGTGTCTAGCTCCCTCCCGGACCGGGCCTCCGGGTCAGCTCCGGGCGCGCCTCGGGAACAGAGATGGACTCCCCTTGGCCTCGCCGAGTCCCTGGGCCTGGGACCCCCTCCTGGAACTCCGCTCCCCCCACCTGCACGCCCACTCCCGTTCCTCCGGCCCCCGCCCCACTCTGCTCCCCCGATCCCCCACCTCCCTCCGGGAGGGCTAGGATCGTTGCCAAGGAGACAGTCCCGCCCCGGCTCCCAGAGGCACCGCTTCTCCGCCCCAGGAAGCCCGGCGGTTGGCCGATAGGGCTCCTGCTCTCGCCGCCCCGCCTTTTCCAACCCCGCGGACGGCGGGGCGCTAATGGTCGCCAGGGAACGCCAGGCGCCTTCCTGATTGGCCAGGTCGCTCCGGTCGGGTCCGCCTTCCCTGTCCGCCAGAAGAGCCTGCAGGAGGTAGTGAGAGAGTGATGCCCCGGGCGTCTCCCCCTCCAGCCGGACCTGTCCCTTCAGAACTTTTCCCGCCCCCACTTACCCTCCATTATGTTTTATGAAAACCAGGAGATCCGAGGATAGACACCCTTCCTCCTTGTCTGCCCCACACCCCTTGCCTCTCGCCTCCACCCTCCCCAGCGCCTGAGTTTAACTCAATCCTTGGCAGTCTTAGTCCCTGGTTCCCGGATTTCCTCACAGGGAGGCAGGATTCCTTCCAGGTGAGGGTGATACAGAGGAGAAATGGACAGAGAGAACCATCTGGTCTTCGAGGCATCTAATAACTCTCCAGTCTTGTCTGACTCGAATGGAGGCTTGCCGAGGAAGGGAACCTGAGAAACACTGCCTCGGGTGCAGCTTTGAATTGAGGAAGTAAGCCTGGACAGACAACTTAATATCATCCAGTTCTTGTCTATTTGTTACCCTTCGTGCTGAAACAAGTTGGGCAGCGTTCTTGACAGTTAATGAGCCTGATGCCCCTGTGTGATGCAGGAGCCACGGATCGTGTTTTTCTGTCACCTACCCAGACAAACGAAGAGAAGAGACTGGGAGGAAGGATGGCCTCTTCTATTCTCTTGAAAAGGGATGACAACAAGAATCTGGAGAAGGCCAAGTGGTAAAAAGTGGAGAGCCGGCGGGGCACGCCTGTAATCCTAGCAATTTGTGAGGCCAAGGCGAGTGGATCACCTGAGGTCAGGAGTTCGAGACCAGCCTGACCAACATGCAGAAACCCGGTCTCTACTAAAAATACAAAAATTAGCCGGGTGTGGTGGCACGTGTCTGTAATCCCAGCTACTCGTGAGGCAGGAGAATCACTTGAACCCGGGAGGTGGAGGTTGTGGTGAGCTGAGATGGCACCACTGCACTCCAGCCTGGGCAACAAGAGCAAAACTCCGTCTCAAAAAAAAAAAAAAAGGAAAAAAGAAAAGAAAAAAGAAAGGCATACAAATAAAATCACAAGAGCTCATCCCACAAATGAAGTGGGATGGGGGGAGAACTTTCTGCCCTCCAGAGGAACAGCTTCCAGCTCCATAGCTCTCTCCCATCCCAATGTCTGTTTGTCCTAAAACCTTTGCTAATAATGGCTTACATGGTCCAGCACTAGAGCCCATACAGGCAGAACAGCCTACAAGAGGACCAGTTTTGGGAAGAGCTGGACATGGGGTACCCTCTGGTCATCCCCAAAGCACTCACACAGGTAGGAAACAAGTCTCCTTCACAAGACACTTTTCTCTGACATCCAACTTGCTGATCCACCAAAATTCACACAGGAGAGCAGCCACACCCTGAAAATGGGTGGCAAGGCCTCCAGCCACAGCTCTGACACTGTCCACTGCCTGCACTCTTATCATAGGCCACAAGTCCAGGTGTAGCAGAAGCTGAGCCAAGACTTCAAGCTGCTCCGGCACCAGCATCTCCACGTGCAAATTCAGCCTCACTGGCACCTGGAGTAAGAGTGGCTCACTTCCATCCAGCCTCCTTTAGCACCAGAGTGCCATCTATACACAGGGACTTCACGAGGAAGCCAGCCTCCACCTGACACACAGCCACAGCAGTGAGAGGCTCCAAGCCCAGGAAAGCCTCTGATAAGGCTGCACCTTGACCCAACACCAACTAATCCAAGGCAGGAGAAACTTGGGAGTCCACTGGCCTTGTCCTACCTCTGCATCCATGAGGATGAGGCCTACGCATGTCCTGAGTCGGGTGGTCCCTGTGTCCACAGTATTATCTCCTGGCATGCACAACACTAGGGCACAGCCATTCAGTGTGCAGCCAAGGCTTATGGTCCAGCCAATGTGGTCAATGCTGCAGGCTAGAGAGAGCCCTCACAGACATTCTTAGTGAGAGGAGCTTCCGTATGCACTGCTCCCTTCCCGCATGCAAAGGACCAGCCCTCTTAAAGGCCTTCCATCCAATGCTAGAAGAGATGCCCCAGTGTACTGAGCATCATCATAGGTACCCAGGAAGAGAGCAGATATGCCACAGGGGAAGAACAGAGAAATGGAGACCTCTCCATACTCGGAGACTTCTGGGTAATAATCATGGCACCTTTAATTGGCAAATTCAGGGCCAAGATCTGCCAGAGATCTTGTCAGTCTGGGCTGAGAACTGGTGTTGCAAGCTGGGCTTTCCCCAGGGTGTGCTGAGGGTTAGGGGGAGGGGACTGGGATGTACACTGGGAATTAAAACCTGGTACAAAGGTAGCTCCTACTGCCAAGGTGCCTATTCTCACCCCATGTGCCCCGCTGTTCTTCCTTTGGGAAGAACAGAGAAATGGACGACTCTGTGTATGCCCTGGGACCAACCGCTACTCTTGCAAAATGAAGAGCTGTTAGAAAATAATGTTTTGTTCCCAGTAGTGGTCTCTCAAACTTTCACAGGCATAAAATTCCATCCCTGGAGATTCTGATTTAATAGATAAGGAACAGAGCCCAGGCAGCAGCTACTTTTTTTTTTTTTTTTTTTTTTTTTGAGACAAAGTCTCACCCAGGCTGCAGTGCAGTGGTGCAATCTCGGCTCATTGCAACCTCTGCCTCTCGGGTCCAAGGAATTCTCCTGCCTCAGCCTCCCAAGTAGCTGGGACTACAGGCGCATGCCACCACACCCGGCTAATTTTTGTAATTTTAGTAGAGACAGGGTTTTACCATATTGGTCAGGCTGGTCTTGAACTCCCGACCTCAGGTGATCAACTTGCCTTGGCCTCCCGAAGTGCTGGGACTGCAGGCGTGAGCCACCATGCCCGGCAGGAGTAGCTACATTTTTAAAAGATACTCAGCCAGGCCCTATCTCTAGGTGGAAATATCTATGCTACGAACTGAGGAGCTGAGAATGGGGTGGGGCTGAGGCTTAAAACTTTCACGACACTAAAAAAACTGACGAAATGGTGGAAAGCTGGGTCATGAGGGCAGGAAGCAGAGGAGTCAGATCCGGCTTCTGGGCTCTAAAAAAGCTTTGCAACCTTCAAAACACTGAGACCTCTAGGTAGTAATCATGGCACCTTTAATCAGCAAACTCAGAGCCAAGATCTGGCTGTCAGTCTGGGCTGAGAACTGGTGTTGCAAGCTGGGCTTTCCCCAGGGTGTGCGAGGGTTAGGGGACTGGGATATACACTGGGAATTAAAACCTGGTACAAAGGTAGCTCCTACTGCCAAGGTGTCTCTTCCAAACCCATGTGCCCCTGTGATAAGGTGGCACACAAGTCAACCTGCCCCAGAAAAGCTCAGAGAGGGCAGACCTTGGTGGGGTCAGATTGGAGATGAGGTTGGAATGAATCAGTTCATTACTTCACTAGGCACCTGAACAGTGTCTTTTCTCCAAAACTTCTACCTCCTTTCAGGTTGGTAAATCGGGTTTCTTCCTCCCTGCGTAGGCCAGAGAGGGCTGAGCTGGGTGACAGGCCAGGGCACACAGGCCAGCAGAGGTCACAGGCCCTTGTTCCCCTTGGGCAGGTGTTGTCCTGACCAGAAGCAGGGCAGGAGCTGCCCATGGCTGGACTCTGCCCACAGAGGAATTAGTGGTAGATGGATAACGGAGTGTAGAGGTGATGGGGGGGCGGGGATTCCATACAGAGCTTGGGAATACAGATGGGTATGGTTGCTGCTGGCTACAAATCTAATACCAGGTGTTCCTGGCCTAGCCCCTTCTACCCATGATGGCACATACTTAAAAGACAGCAAAGATGGTGCATACCTAAAGACAGGAAAGAAGCAAGGCCTGTTTTGACAGAGGCATGGGTTCAAGAAATACCTCCCTTTCTTCCTTGCTGTACTTTAAGATAAACGTCAAAAACACTAAAAGCAAGCCATGATGAATGGCAAGTGTTGCTTGGTCAGGAGCTGATGGGATGAGTGGTCAGGCCACAGGAAGTTGGGAGTTCTGGCTCCGACCCAACTCCCCAACAACTGCGATTTTATGGGAGCCTCGGTGGAGTTGCTAAATCTTTGGATTTTTCAAGAGATGCCAGAAACTTGGATTTTGGTGCAATGTGTTCTTTTAAATCTTCACCATTAATTCATATCACTTAAAAACACTGCCTGGGCCCAAATCAATACAGCAACTGCAGTCCAGATCCAGTACAGGGCCACTGGTTTTTTTAACTTGTGCAGTAAAAAGACAATGGAGGCCAGTGCGATAGCTCACGCCTGTGATCCCAGCACTTTGGGAGGCCAAAGTGGGCAAATTGCTTGAACCCAGGGGTTTGAGACCAGCCTGAGCAACATAGTGGGAACCCCATCTCTGCAAAAAATTTAAAAATTAGCCGGGCGTAGTGTTGCCCACCTGTAGTCCCAGCCATCTGGGAGACCGGGGCAGGAGGATTCCTTGAGCCCAGCAGGTCTAGGCTGCAATGAGCCCAGTTCACGCCACTGCATTCCAGCCTGGGTGACAGAACAAGATGCTGTCGTAAAAATAAATAAATAGCTGGGCGCAGTAGCTCACGCCTGTAATCCCAGCACTTTGGGAGGCCGAGGCGGGTGGATCATGAGGTCAAGAGATGGAGACCATCCTGGCCAACATGGTGAAACCCCGTCTCTACTAAAAAAAAAAAAAAAAAAAAAATAGCTGAGCGTGGTGGTGCGTGCCTATAGTCCCAGCTACTTGGGAGGCTGAGGCAGGAGCATTGCTTGAACCCAGGAGGTGGAGGTTGCAGTGAGCCAAGCTTGAGCCACTGCACTCCAGCCTGGCGCCTGGAGACAGAGCAAGACTCTGTCTCAAACAAAAAATAAATTAATTAATTAAATAAACAAACAATGGGTATTGTGTTCTAGGAGGGTTAAAGAATAAGAAAAGGCCAGGAGAGTTGGCTCACGCCTGTAATCTCAGCACTTTGGGAGGCTAAGGCGGGTGAATCATCTGAGGTCAGGAGTTCAAGACCAGCCTAACCAACATGGTAAAACCCCGTCTCTACTAAAAATACAAAAAAATTACCTGGGCATAGTGGCAGGCGCCTGTAATCCCAGCTACTCGGGAAGCTGAGGCGGGGAGAATCGCTTGAACCCAGGAGGCGGAGGTTGCAGTGAGATCGCACCATTGCACTTCAGCCTGGGCAACAAGAGCGAAACTCCATCTCAAAAAATTAAAAAAGAAAAAAAAAAGACAATAGGTAAAACAAGGTTCTTCTCTACCTCAATCCTGTTAGCATCTCTGTGCTGAAAACAGCTTTTACTTCCCCTTACGGCGGTCTAGGGGGTTCTCACCTCAGCCCTGTCTCAGCAAAGGGGGTCTTCGAGAGCCCGGGGCAGCTGGGAGCAAGCCGCTGGCAGAGGAGGCTGCTGAGAGCCCAAGATGAGACTGTCCGCACCCCAGAGCCAGCCCTTGCCGGGGGATTCTAGGACCTCCTTGCAGGCTGCTGCAGAGTTTCGGGCCCCTGAGCGCATCTCAGGCCTCCCGCAACGTCTAGATCACACCTGGTCACCCACACTCCTGGAATATCTCTGGGTATAACTGGAAGCCCACAAGCGGGTCCAGGTCGCCATGGCCAGGGGTCACGGTCACAGACAGCCCCCCCAGGGCGCCGGCCCCTGCGCCCCGCCACCCCCAGGCCGATGGACCCACTGGTGCTTGGCCATGCCTGTCTTCAGGCCGAAGCAGCGGCCACAGTGCGGGCAGCTGTAGGGTTTCTCCCTGTGTGTATGCGCAGGTGTGAAGTGAGCGCCGTGCGGCGCAGGAAGGCCCGGCCACACTCGGGACAGCGGTGGGGCCGCTCCCCCGCGATGGATGGCCCGGTGTTTGCTCAGGGAGGAAGCGTGGCTGAAGCCCCTTGCCGCAGTCCGCGCAGTGGAAGGGCTTCTCGCCCCTGTGATTATAGATGTGCTCCACCAGCGTGGAGCGCCAGGCGAAGCTTCTTCCCGCACACGTAGCAGCCATGACGCTGGTCCGCTCGCGGGGACAGGGGGGTGGGCAAGAAGCGGGGGTGACTCCGGCGCCGCGCCTTGGATGGCTGCTCCAACCCGCCAAAGGGGGCTTGGGGAGCCTTCAGCCCAGGAGGCCCTGTGGCCACAGGGAGGGGCTTCTCCAGGGCTCCTGTCCCTCCCCTTTCTCTTGCCTCTTCCTTGCTTCTGGAATCTGCTGGGAGATAAGGAGGGGGAGAGGTCAGCCTCGGCTCATCCTGGTCCTTGAGTCCCATACCCCGTGTGGACAGGGACAGGCCTGCTGGATCCCCCAGCTGCCCCTGGGACCCAGTACAGGCAGGAGAGCAAGGAGTGACACCTGTTCCTCGGCTGCAGAGCCAGACAGAGCCGGGAGAGAGGAAACAGTCCATTCCGACTCGAGGCTGGGGAAATGTCACTGTAGGGAAGGGCAGAGATGACATGAACATCTGGTCCTGATCCGGAAGGAGGAGCAGACACCTGGGGATATTCCAGGCAACAGGAACAGCACCAAGAAAGGCAGAATCAGGCAGGCACGGCCAAGTTCAGTGGGGCTGGACACTCTGCAAAGGCTGAGGCAATAACTGAAGGAAGGAAATGGCGGGGGGGGCTGGATGCATCTGTGTGCTGGAAGACGGTGGGGGATGGGTCGTGATGTGGCGGCAGAGTCAGCAGAGCTTAGATGCTGAGCGCAGTGGCTCAAGCCTGGAATCCCAGTGCTTTGGGAGGCCGAGATGGAGGATTGCTAGAGTTCAACACCAGCCTGGGCAACACAGCAATACCTCTGCCCCTTTAAAAAAAATTTTTTTTAATTAAAAGAAAAAAAAACAGACGTGGTGGTGAGTGCCTTTACAGTCTTAGCTACTCTGGAGGCCCACGCAGGAGGACTGCTTGAGCCAATTCCTTGAGCCCAGGAGTTCGAGGCTGCAGTGAGCTATGATGGCGCCATTGCACTCAGCCTGGGCAACAGAGACCCTGTCTCTAAAACAAAAACACCAAAAAAGAAAGAAAAAAAAAGCCCCCAGAGTGTAGTGACTAGTGACCACCCAGAGGTGAGGACGCAGAGGCGGGTATGGCAGGGCCAGATGCCCCATCACAGCCCGCTTCTAGGCTGCAGCCAGGAGCCAGGCAGGGGCCCAGCCTCCTAGTTGCAGTTGAGAAGGCAGTTCAGAGACCAAACTGCTAAGCAGGTAGCTGGAGGTGACAGAGGGCACCAGGATAGGTCAGGAACAGAGAAGTCCCCACGGGACTGAGCACCCGATACTCCACCTGGGTTCGCTTCTGTCGGACGCTTAGCCACCTCCGGATCCTGGGCAGCCGGACACCACCGTTCGGCCTCCTCCTCCACCCAGGAGATGAGCGCCGGCTTGCCGCCTCCGACTCCTGGGGGAGAAGAACGCAAATCCCACGCTGCGGGGAGGCCGCCTGCCCGGCCGCGGGGCCCCCCACTCCACGCGCAGCTCCCTGAGGCGCGGCAGGGCCTGTGGGGGCTCAGGGCCCAGGCGAGCAGGTGGGACTCTCACCGAGCGCGCCCAGGTGGCTGTAGGTCTCCCGCATCACGTCCCGGTACAGGGCCCTCTGCGCGGGCCGCAGACAGCCCCACTCGTCCCGGGAGAAATACACGGCCACGTCGCCGAAGCTCACGGCCCCAGGCTTCCTGCACTCTGGCCCGGCCCTGTTTGGGTCCCAGGAAGGGAGCGGGGCCAGAGGCGGCGCCATGGGGACTGTCAGCGCCGGCGACGGATCGGTCGCCTCCCCTGGTCGGGCCTGGGCCTGCGTAACCTCCCGCGCCCGAGAACGCCTCCTCGGCCGGGACCCAAGGGAAGGAGGGAAGTCACTAGAGCCCCCACTAGAGGGGATGGAACTAAGGTCCGGTGGCTGCGAGTCCGTAATCAGAATTGGATGATGTCTTCAAAAAACTTCGAGCGCGGGACCGCTCCACCTTTGCCCCTGCGCAATTGTGCCCACGGCGACGCCCCCGCGTTTGTGGGCCGCGTTTCTCTCCTTGCCCTAATCCAAAATGGCCGCGGCGGCTACAAGTGCCGGCCTTAAAAACAGCCGCGCATGCTCCGGCCCCGCCCGGTGAGGCGGCACAGCCCAGAGCTCCGCCCGGGTTTGCCGGAAGAAAGGAGCGCCCCGCGGAAGGGACCCCCGGTGAACTCAAGTTAGTTTTTGTCTCTGGACCTTTTTATAATTGGGCTCCAACCCATCACTCTCTCGTTTTGTCCTCGTTGTCTCAGAACACGGCGACAGCAGTCTGTTTCCAATGTTGAGAGTAAAAAGTGTGAACCCAGAAATTCCGAGATGTATCTCAGTTAATTTAGAAAGTTTATTTTGCCAAGGTTGAGGACGCGTCGGTGACACCCTCAGGAAGTCCTCACGACATGTGCCCAAGGTGGTAGGGCAAAGCTTAGTTTTACACATTTTAGGGAGACATGAGACATCAATCAGCGTATGTAAGAAGTACATTGGTTCTGTCTAGAAAGGCGGGGCAACTTGAAGCAAAGGCTGGAGGACTGGAAGCAGGGAGGGGGCTTCCAGGTCACAGAAGATGAGGCATAAACCGTTGCATTCTTCTGAGTTTCTGATTAGCGTTTCTAAAAGAGGCAGTCAGATATACCCCTATGTCAACCAGCAAAGGGGTGACTTTGAATACAATAGGTGGCAGGTTGGCCCTAAGCAGTTCCCAGCTTGACTTTTCCCTTTAGCTTAGTGATGTGGGGACCCCAAGATTTCTTTTCATTTCACAAAAGCAATGAAGTGGGTAAAGGAGAACCTCCTGTATTGTAGGCTTGTTGGAGCCTGAAATTCTGGGAGTTTCTAGATGGAGGAGGCAGCAGGGAGAGTAGGGTAAGGTTGAGAAAGTCAGAGGGTCCTTTCTTCTAGAAGCTTCTTGCATGTGCTGTGCAGGACGCCTCCCGAATGCCAGTTTCCGTCTAGCTGCAGCCTGGTTCTCAGCTCCCCTCGTGTTCTACCCCTGCCAGGATGGCCCAAAGCTCCTCAGCTCAAACCCAACCCATCCCTTTCTTGCCCCAACCTGCTTCTCCTGGGGTCTTATCTCAGTAAATGTCATCAGCTCTCCCCGAGATCTCCCTCATACTTCCTAACGGGCTACTCTGTGCTCCACATGACTTCATACATGTCCTGTGTACAGGAGTTAGTCAACTCCAACATGCCTTTTAGCTCTTAACTGGGCTCTTTAGTTGAATTTAGGCCCAGATTGAGAATCGCCTGTAATCCTAGCTACTGGGAGGCTGAGACACGAGGGTCTCTTGAGCCCAAGAGAATGAGATCAGCCTGGGCAACTTGGGAGACTATATCTCAAAAATAAATAAGAAAATAAGAAATGAATAGATAGCAGCCAAAAGAGAAAAGAATACAAATGTTATCCATTTTATATGTAAGTGGGGATCTTCACGAGAGAGAGTCAGAAAAAGTGGGCAAAGCCAGGTGCTTTTATATTTCTTAGAGAAATATATATATATATATATATATATATTTTTTTTTTTTTTTTTTTTTGAGACAGGGTTACCCTCTTGTTGCCCAGGCTACAGTGCAATGGCATAATCTCAGCCCACTGCAACCTCCACCTCCCAGGTTCAAGCGATTCTCCTGCCTCAGCCTCCTGAGTAGCTGGGACTACAGGCGTGCACCATACTGCGCCCAGCTAATTTTGTATTTTTAGTAGAGATGGGGTTTCACCATGTTGGTCAGGCTGGTCTCAAACTCCTGCTCTCAGGTGATCCACCCACCTTGGCCTCCCAGAGTGCTAGGATTACAGGCTTGAGTCACTGCACCTGGCCAAGAATGAAAAATTTTAAAAGAAATGGCAGGACAAAGAAAGTCTGGCTAGGGCGGTAAATTTTCGAGAAGAGTCACTGGGAGATATACGGGAGGGGGCATCAGACGGGTGGAAGATATGGATTACTTTGTTGTCTGTTCTTGGTCCCTTGTGGCCTCTAAAGGCTATTTTCTCACACTGGGGAGAGGAAGCAAAAGTCTGGAAGAGAGATAAGGATTCAGTGTTGCCCAGGGAGTGTGGTCCCAGCCCTAGGTCTCCCAGGCCTCTGAGGGACACAGGAGAAAACTGAACACCTCCCTTAAAAGCAATGACATTTTGTCTCTTGCAGTGCCCACCCCTCGGCATGGTGCCCATCACCTGCAGGCTGGAAGAGCTCTGGGAGACGCTGGAAGCTCCCTTAGGGATCTGGACCCTCCTGGGAAGGAACCACTCCTGGAGGTCAGCCTCTGAGGCCCTGGTCACCAGGCCAGTGGATCCACTGATGGGTCTCTGGCTCAAGCATTGCCCACAGTGGGGACAGGTGGAGGAGCACGGGTGGGCTGGGCAGCAGGAAGCAGGGGCGGGCCTTGCTGTGGGAGAAGTGGGTGCTGTACCAGCTGTGGGCAAGGGTCACTCCCTGGGGCCTGGCTGAAGGTACTGGCGAAGTATGGCTGCACTGGGGACAGGAGTGAGGTGCTGGGTGAGTGCCAGATGTTGAGGCCAGGCAGAGACCGCAGGTTTGGGGAAGGCCTGGCTACAGGGAGCCTTGGCCAGAAGCTCAGAGACCAGGTCAGTGTTTCCGACGCCAAGGGCTTATGACAGCTCCCAAACAGACTTCTACTGGTCCCTTCCAAATGTGTCATGTTTCTGAGTGGCCACTGGGAAACTGCTGATTCAAAACTTACCTCTGGCCCTGTCAACTCCCCCAAGGCCTACTCATATTCAGGGGACAGAATCAACCTTCACAACAGCAGCATTCAGATGGGTACCCCTGGGAGCCACCCCCCTTCCCCCATCCCCAGACCATGCTGGCCAACTGAGGGGGTCACCAGGCAGTGACATTCCCACACATGTCAAGGCCAACCAGAGAAGCCACCATCAACCACAGAGGCAGCACTTCCAGGGCCTAGGGGCCTGGAGACAGAAAGGTGAACTTTCTTCATCCTAAACTTGAATTCACACCCTGCCACTGAATCGGACGATTCATAGTGTGGCCTGATTGTAGTCCCACTGCATGTCTCCAATCAAATTAAGTGCCGGGCACGATGGCTTACCCCTGTAATCCTAGCACTTTGGGAGGCAAAGGAGGGCGGATCACTTGAGATCAGGAGTTCAAGGCCATCCTGGCCAACATGGTGAAACCCTGTCCCTACTAAAAATACAAAAACTACCCAGGGGTGGTGGTGCATGCCTGTAATCCCAGCTAGCAGGAAAATCACTTGAATTCAGGAGGCGGAGGTTGCAGTGAGCCGAGATTGCGCCACTGTACCCCAGCCTGGGTGACAGAGTGAGACTCTATCTTTTAAAAAAAAAAAGAAAAGAAACCCTGTCTCGGCCAGGTGTGGTGGCTCACACCTGTAATCCTAGCACTTGTGAGGTTGAGGCAGCTTGGTCGCTTGAAGTCAGGAGTTTGTGACCAGCCTGGCTAACATGGTGAAACCCCGTCTCTATTAAAAAAAAAAAAAAATTAGCTGGGCATGGTGGTGGTGCCTGTAATCCCAGCTATGCAGGAGGCTGAGGCAGGAGAATCACTTGAACCTGGGAGGCGAAGGCTGCAGTGAGCCAAGATCATGCCAGTGCACTCCAGCCTGGGCAACAGAGTGAGACTCCGTCTCAGAAAAACAAAATTGAATTAAGTGAGAAAGAGAAGGTCAAGATCCCAGGCTCCAGGGGGTGTCATAAATTCAGGTCAGCAAAAATGAGTCACACCAGGAGCAAGGAACATATAAACAGCATTTCTTCCTCAACAAAACATTCCTCCTCCAGCTGGGACTCAGGAGTCATCTCCTCTTCTTCCCTTTCTGTTTTTGTCTGAGGCTCCTCCTTCCTGGGGATTCTAAGCAGTTTGGACCTCACAGCTGGGCCTCCTCCTACTCCCAGGAGAGGAGGGCTGGTTTGGAGTCAGGGAACCCTGGGGAAGAACACTGATCACTCAGGAAACATATCAAAAAACAGATACATATCCTAAGACTACATTCATTTCATGAAAATGTATCGGCCCCCTCTTGTGTGCCAAGCATTATTCTAAATGTTCTGGGTGGCGAAGACATTGGTGAGTCAAGATAAAGTCCTTGCAGTAAGTTTACATAAGCCGGGGGAGAAGGATACCAGGTATGAATTTGGCTGACAAAAGTTTGGGAAGACCTTCTGGGCAGATTGTGTCCAGGACAAAAACATAGAGGCGCAGTTCTGAGGCTTCTAGCATGGGACAGAGGGGCTCCTGGAGGAATTTCGTGGAGATAGCACTGAAGGGCATTGACAGGTGAATTGGATGTGCAAGTGTAGCCTACCTAGGACAGAATGGCTAGAGCAAAGGCTCATTAAGATAGAGGCATGGGCTGGGTACAGTGGCTCACGCCTGTAATCCGAGCACTTTGGGAGGCCGAGGCAGGTGGATCACGAGGTCAAGAGAACAAAACCATCCTGGCCAACATGGCGAAACCCTATCTCCACTAAAAATACAAAAATTATCTGGGCATGGTGGTGCATGTCTGTAGTCCCAGCTACTCGGGAGGCTGAGGCGGGAAAATAGCTTGAACCCAGGAGGCAAAGGTTGCAGTGAGCCGAGATTGTGCCACTGTACTCCAGCCTGGCGACACAGTAAGACTCCGTCTCAAAAACAAAACAAAACAAAACAATAGGGGCAGGCCAGGCAGTGGCTCACGCCTGTAATCTCAGCACTTTGCTGAGTGTCAGAGGAAGACCAACCCTGCCTCCAGAAAAAAACAGGCATGTCCAGAGAACAAAGATTCCATCCATTTAGCTGGAGCTAAGTGGGATCACTTGCCTGTAGGGAAAGATGGGGTTTGACTTTGAGAAGGTTGGTGTGCCATGAGCCTGGAAGGCCATGGGGGTACAGGCTATGAACACTTTTTTGAGACAGCGTCTCACTCTGTTGCCCAGGCTGGAGTGTAGTGGTGTGATCTGGTCTCACTGCAGCCTCAACCTCCTGGACTCAAGTGATCCTCCCACCTCAGCCTCCCAAGTAGCTGGGACCACAGGCACTTGCCACCACACCCAGCTAACTGTTGTAGAGATTGGGTTTTGCCATGTTGCCCAGACTGGTCTCAAACTTCTGAGGCTCAAGTGATCTGTCTCTGTTGGGCTCCTAAAGTGCTGGGATTACAGGCATGAGCCACCGAGCCCAGCAACCTACATTTTAAAAAGATACTGAGCCAGGCACAGTGGTTCACACCTATAATCTCAGCACTTTGGGAGGTGAGATGGGAGGATCACTCAAGGCCAAGAGTTTGAGACCAGCCTGGGATCCTGAGACAGGTTCAAAAAATAAAAAATAAAAACCCACAACAACAAAAGAAAGACCACACTGGGTGACTTCCTGAGACCCTTTTCTCTAAAAAAAATTTGTTAATTAAAACCTGCTACAAAATCTCATCCAGCTTTTTCACCAGGTTTTAATTCCCAGTGTACATCCCAGTCCCCTCCCCTAACCTTCAGCACAACCTGGGGGAGGCCCTGTTTGCAACACCAGTTCTTAGCCCAGGCTGACAGCCAGATCTTGGCCCTGAGTTTGCCAATTAAGGGTGCCTAGAGGTCTCTGAGTGCTTTGAAGTTTGTAAAGCTTATTTAGGGCCTAGAAACCAGACCTGACTCCTCTGCTTCCTGCCCTCATGACCCAACGTTCCAGCATTTCATCAATTTTTTTTTTTTTTTTTTTATAGACAGAGTCTTGCTCTGTCGCCAGGCGCCAGGCTGGGGTGCAGTGGCGCAAGCTCGGCTCACTGCAACCTCTGCCTTCCGGGTTCAAGCAATGCTCCTGCCTCAGCCTCCCAAGTAGCTGGGACTACAGGCGCATGCCACCACACCCAGCTAATTTTTGTATTTTTTAGTAGAGACGGGGTTTCACCATGTTGGTCAGGATGTTCTCAATCTCTTGACCTCGTGATCCACCCGCCTCAGCCTCCCAAAGTGCTGGGATTACAGGCGTAAGCCACCGAGCGTGGCCCATTTCATCAATTTTTTTAGTGTCATGAAACCCTTCAGCCTCAGCCCCGTCCCATTCTCAGCTCCTGCACAGATATTTCCACCAGAGGTAGAGCCTTCTTTTCTCTCCACTACCACAGGTCTTTGAGGGTCAGCCCCAGAAGCAACTGAAGGCAGGAAGGGGCTTTCCCAGGTTTCACTGTGTGTTGTCGGGGGAAATGTTTGTCTGCACTGACAGAATAAGCCACATCTGAGTGGCCAGAGTGAGAAGTAAAGGCCAGGGCCACATGTCCATCCCTTATCTGTCCAGATAGTTTAAGGGTAGGAGGCCAGGCATGGTGGCTCATGCCTACTATAATCTCAGCACTTTGGGTGGCCAAGGCAGGTGGATCGCTTGAGGCCCGGGGTTCAAGACCAGCCTGGCCAACATGGTGAAACCCCGTCTCTACTAAAAATACAAAAGTTAGCCAGGCGTGGTGGCAGGCACCTGTAATCCCAGCTACTTGGGAGACTGAGGCCTGAGAATCGCTTAAACCAGGAAGGTGGATGTTGCAGTGAGCCAAGATTGTGCCATTGCACTCCAGCCTGGGTGACAAGAGGGAAACTCTGTCTCAAACAATAATAATAATAAATAATAATAAGGGTAGGTATTGATCTGAGCTCCAAGACCCCTAAAATTCCTTGGAATGTTTGTATGTTTCTTTCTAGAAATAGGACACACAAAGATAGTTATGACCCAAAGAAGCTAATACTAGGCTTGTATTTTCAAAAAAGGCCTCCCTGATGCAGAATCACTAGGTTATCTTTTATTATTACTATTTTATTTTGAGACAGGGTCTTTCTGTGTCACCCAGGCTAGAATGCAATGGTGTGATCTTAGCTCACTGCAGCCTTGAATTCCTGGGCTCAAGCCATCCTCCCGACTCAGTCCTGCATAGTTGGGACTACAGGTGTACACTATTACACCTGGATTTTTTTTTTTTAAGACGGGGTTTCACCATGTTGGTCAGGCTGGTCTTGAACTCCTGACCTCAGGTGATCCGCCCGCCTTGGCCTCCAAAGTGCTTGGATTACAGGCGTGAGCCACCACGCCCAGCTGGATAATTTTTTAAAAAATGTTTTTGGCCAGGCGCGGTGGCTCACACCTGTAATTTCAGCATTTTGGGAGGCTGAGGCAGGTGGATCATGGGGTCAGGAGTTTAAGACCATCCTGGCCAACTTGGTGAAACCTGGTCTCTACTAAAAATACAAAAATTAGCCGGGCATGGTAGTGCACACCTGTACTCCTAGTTACTCAGGAGGCTGAGACAGTAGAATTACTTGAACCCAGGAGGCGGAGTTTGCAGTGAGCTGAGATCGTGCCACTGTACTCCAGCCTGGGCAAGAGAGACAGACTCCATCTCAAAAAAAAAAAAAAAAAACGTGGTACAGAGGTAGCTCCTACTGCCAAGGTGCGTTTTCCAACCCCATGTGCCCCTGTGATAAGGTGACACACAAGTCAACCCACCCCAGAAAAGCTGAGGGAGAGCAGACCTTGGTGGGGTCGGACTGGAGATGAGGTTGGAATGAATCAGTTCATTACTTCACTAGGCACCTGAACAGTGTCTTTTCTCCAAAACTTCTAACTCCTTTCAGGTTGGTAAATCGGGTTTCTTCCTCCCTGGGTAGGCCAGAGAGGGCTGAGCTGGGTGACAGGCCAGGGCACACAGGCCAGCAGAGGTCAGAGGCCCTTGCTCTACTCGGACAGGGGCTGCCCATGGCTGGACTCTGCCCACAAAGGAATTAGTGGTAGATGGATAATGGGGCAGGATTCTGTGCAGAGCCTGGGGATACAGATAGGTACAGTCATCCCTGGCTACAAATCTAACACCAGGTGTTCCTGGCCTAGTCCCCTCTGCCCATGATGGCGCAGATGCAAGGTCTGTATGTCTTGGGACTCTCCTCATTGTCTGGATTCTGAGCTGACCTGGTCTGTCACGTGGCCGCTTTGTCAGACTCATGTGGTATGTGGGTTTTGCTGATCCTGGGCTAGTCTGACCCCATCCAGGTCAGGGCTGGGTGTTATCAGAGGAAGGGGCAGATTTCTGCAGAACCTGGCTGAGACACCAGCAAAGGCCTCAGGAGTGACAGGGAAAGTCAGCCGTCAGCTGAACCCTGGGGTGTCTGTGTGACCCTGGACAGGCTGCTTAGCACCTCTCTGGCCTCAGTATCCCCAACTACAAAAGCCTGGGAAAGTAAAGAATTCTTCCAGTTCAAAGCTGGGCGTGGTGGCTCACACCTGTAACCTCAGCACTTTGGGAGGCCGAGGCGGGTGGATCACGAGGTCAGGAGGTTGAGACCAGCCTGGCCAATATGGTGAAAACCAGTCTCTACTAAAAATACAAAAATTAGCCGGGCATGGTGGTACATACCTGTAGTTCAAGTTACTCGGGAGGCTGAGGCAGAAGAATTGCTTGAATCCAGGGGGCAGGGGTTGCAGTGAGCCCAGATCGTGCCATTGCACTCCAGCCTGGGTGATGAAGCAAGGCGCCGTCTCAAAAAAAAAAAAAAAAAAAAAAAAAAAATTCTTCTTCCAGTTCAAAATTGTGATGCAGCCCTCCTGGCAGGGTCTAGGGGAGCTAAAAAGGCCTGAGCCATGGGGCTGTCTCAGGGGGTCCAAGGAAGACTGGAGGGAGCTCTCAGAATCTTCCTATTCAAAATCAGGAACTGCCTGTTGGCTGATGGTGGACACACCCCTTGGTTTGGAATGAAAGAGTGTCCTGACTGCCTCTTCCTTACCAGCCTGTCCTCTTCAAGCAAGGGGCTTGTCCCAGCACTTATGAAGGTGAAATGAGTCAATGGAGGAGACAGTACTTTGTAAACCATAAAATGCAATAGAAGCAAAGATCTAAAATAAAGCCTACTTTTACTTCTTCTCCTTCCAACATCCTTTCTCTCTAACTCCGGAAAACCTGAATGCTACAGACCACCGTTTTCAAAGTCAAATGACCACAGGAGCTCAGCAAGTCATATAAATGAGTGGGAAATGCCAGATGGAAAGGTCTGTTTTGATAGAGACATGGGTTCAAAAAACACTTCCCTTTCTTCTTTGCTTTGTACTTTAAGATAAACACCAAAAACACTAAAACCAAGCCATGATGAATAGCAAGGGACGCTGGGTAAACCAAGCCATGATGAATAGCAAGGGACGCTGAGTCAGGATCCCATGGGAGTAGCGCGGATGAGTGGCCGGGCCACGGTGAGTTGTGAGTTCTGGCTCCAGCTCAGCTCCCAACAACTGTGGTTTTGCGGGAGCCTAGGTGGAATTGCCAAATCTTTACATTTTTCAAAAGATGCCAGAAAACCTGTATTCGGGTGCAACATATTCTTTTCAATCTTCACCACTAATTCATATCACTTAAAAACACTGCCTGGGCTCAAATCAATAAATATGGCAATTGCAGGCCAGATCCAGTACAGGGCAAGGGGATTTTAATTTGCACAGTAAAAAGGCAATGGAGGTGGTGGGCGCCTCTAATCCCAGTACTTGGAAGGCTGAGGCAGGAGAATCGCTTGGAAGTGGGGGAGACGGAGGTTGCAGGTTGCAGTGAGCTGTGATCAAGCCGTTACACACCCTGGGCAACAAGAGCAAAATCCCCATCTCAAAAAAAAAAAAAAAAAGACAACGGAAGCCAGGCCTGCAATCCCAGTACTTTGGGAAGCTGAAGCAGCAGGATGGCATGCAGCCTAGGAGATCATCCTGGGCAACAGTGAGAACCTCATCTCTACATAAAATTTAAAAATTAGCTGGGTGTAGTGTTGCCCGCCTGTAGTCTCCGATATTTGGAAGGCTGACAGGAGAGGATTCTTTAAGCACAGCAGGTTGAGGCTGCAGTGAGCCCTGTTCATACCACTGCATTCCAACCTGGGCAACAGAGCAGGAAGCTGTCTCAAAAATAAATAAATAAATAAATATAAAAAGACAGTGAGTATTGTGTTCTGGAAGGGTCAAAAGAATAAAAAATAATAATAAAAGAAATAAAAAACAATGGGTAAAACAAAGTTCTCCTCCACCTCAATCCTGTTAGCATCTCTGGGCTGAGAAACAGCTTTTGCTTCCCCTTATGGAGGTCTGGGGGGTTCTCACCTCAGCCCTGCCTCAGGAAAGGGGGCCTTTGAGCGCCCAGGGCAGCTGGGAGCAAGACGCTGGCAGAGGAGGCTGCTGAGGGCCCAAGATCAGACTGTCCGCACCCCAGAGCCAGCTCTTGCCGGGGGATTCTAGGACCTCCCTGCAGGCTGCTGCAGAAGTTCGGGCCCCTGAGCCCATCTCAGGCCTCCCGCAGTGTCTAGTCAATTTTGAGGCTGTCACCCACACTCCTGGATATCTCTGGGTACAGCTGGAAGCCCACGGGCGGGTCCAGGTCCCCCGCGGCCAGGGGTCAGGGTCAGAGACAGCCCCCCAGCACCCCGGCCCCTGTGACCCCCCGCCCCAGGCCGATGGACCCACTGGTGCTTGGCCACGGCTGACTTCTGGCCAAAGCGGCGGCCGCACTGCGGGCAGGGGGTAGGGCTTCTCGCCGCTGTGGGTGCGCCTGTGGGCTGCCATCTCCGAGCTCTGGCGGAAGCAGCGTCCGCAGTCCGGGCACGGGTAGGGCTTCTCGCCGGTATGGGTGCGCACGTGGCGCCGCAGGTCCGAGGGGTAGGCAAAGGCACGGCCGCAGTCCAGGCAGGGGGAAGGGGGTCTCGCCGCTGTGCACGCGCCGGTGCTGGTACAAGGCAGAGCTCTGGCTGAAGCGGCGGCCACAGTCAGTGCAGCCATAGGGCTTCTCGCCAGTGTGGACACGCAGATGCGAAGTCAGCGCAGAGCGCTGTGTGAAGGCCCGGCCACACTCAGGACAGCGGTGGGGCCGCTCCCCGCGATGGATGGCCCGGTGTTTGCTCAGGGAGGAAGCGTGGCCGAAGCCCTTGCCGCAGTCCGCACAGTGGAAGGGCTTCTCGCCCGTGTGGCTGTAGACGTGCTCCACCAGCGTGGAGCGCCAGGCGAAGCTTTTCCCGCACACGTAGCAGCCGTGACGCTGGTCCGCTCGGGGGAACAGGGGGGGTGGGCACAGAGCGAGGGGCGTCCCCGGCACGGTGCCTTGGACTGCAGCTCCCAACCATGAGGGGGCCCGGCCGAGGGGGCTTGGGGAGCCTTCAGCCCAGGAGGCTCTGTGGCCACAGGGAGGGGCTTCTCCAGGGCTCCCATCCCTTCCCTTGGTCTTTTCTCTTCCTTGTTTCTGGAATCTGCTGGGAGGTAAGGAGGGGAGAGTTCAGCCACGGCTCATCCTGATCCTTGAATCCCACACTCTGAGTGAGCAGGGACAGGCCTGCTGGACCCACAGCTGCCCCGGGAGATGAAGGAGTGACACGTGTTCCTCGGCTGCAGAGCCAGACAGAGCTGGGAGGGAGGCAACAGTCCATTCCACCTTGGGGCTGGGGAAATGTCACCGCGGGGAAGGGCAGAGAGGACATGAACATCCAGGCCTGATCCCGAAGGAGAAGCAGACACCTGAAGATGTTCCAGGCAACAGCAACAGCACCAAGAAAGGCAGAACCAGGTGAGCACAGCCAAGTTTAGTGGGGCTGGACACTCTGCAAAGGCTGAGGGCAAAAACTGAAGGAAAAAAATCGGGGCGGGCAGGTGGTGGTGTCGGGGAGGAGAGGAACCAGTTTGCGGGAGGACCGGACTGGTGGGTCCTGATGTCGAGGTAGAGCTTAGAGGCTGGGCGTGGGGGCTCACGGTGGTAGAGAAGGTGGGTTGCTTGACCCTAGGAGTTCGAGACTAGCCTGGGCAACATACCAAAACCCAAGATCCCACTCTCTAAAATATATATGTATATATTTTTAATTTTAGTATATATAAAAAAATTTTAAAATTAGGCCTGGTGTGGTGGGTCACGCCTGTAATTCTATCACTACGGGAGGTCGAGGGGGTTGGATAGCTTGAGCCCAGGAGTTCAAGACAGGCCTGAGCAACATAGTGAAACCCCATCTCTACTAAAAATACAAAAAATTAGCCAGACATGGTGGTAGGCACCTGTAATCCCAGATACTCGGGAAGCTGAGGCAGGAGAATTGCTTGAACCTGGGAGAAGGAGGTTGTAGTGAGCTGAGATCACGTCATTTCACTCCAGCCTGAGTAACAGAGTAAAACTCTGTCAAAAAAACAACAACAACAATTACCCAGGCTTTGTGGCGAGCGCCTGTACAGTCTTAGCTACTCTGGAGGCCCAGGCAGGAGGACTGCTTGAACCCGGAGTTCGAGGTTGCAGTGAGCTATTGCACTCAGCCTGGGCAAGAGGGAGACCATCTCTAAAACAAAAACACCAAAAAAATCCCCCAGAGTGTAGTGACCACGCAGAGGTGAGGACTCAGAGGCGAGTATGGCAGGGCCAGAGCTCCCATCACAGCCCCTTTCTAGGTTGCATCCGGGAGCCAGGCAGGGCTCAGCCTCGTGGTCGCAGTTGAGAAAGCAGTTCGTTCCTGCTCCCAAGGCATGAGAAAAAAAAAAAAAGAAAGTTCAGAGATGAAACGGCTAAGCAGGTAGCTGGAGGTGGCAGAGGGTAACGGGATGGGACAGGAACAGAGACGTCCCCATGGGACTGAGCACCCGATACTCCACCTGGGTCCGCTTCTGTCGGACACTTCACCACCTTCGGATCCTGGGCAGCCGGACCCCACAGTTCGGCCTCCTCCTCCACCCAGGAGATGAGCGCCGGCTTGCTGCCTCCGACTCCTGGGGGAGAAGAACGCAAATCCCACGCTGCGGGGAGGCTGCCCGCCCGGCCGCGGGGCCCCCCACTCCACGCGCAGCTCCCTGAGGCGCGGCAGGGCCTGTGGGGGGCGCAGGGCCCAGGCGAGCAGGTGGGACTCTCACCGAGCGCGCCCAGGTGGCTGTAGGTCTCCCGCATCACGTCCCGGTACAGGGCCCTCTGCGCGGGCCGCAGACAGCCCCACTCGTCCCGGGAGAAGTACACGGCCACGTCCCCCGAAGGTCACGGCGCCGCGCTCCCTCCACTCGGGCCCGGCCCCGTTTGGGTCCCGGGAATAGAGCGTGGCCAGAGGCGGCGCCATGGGGACTGTCAGTCCGGACGACAAGTCCGCCGCCTCCCCCTGGCCCCGACTGGGCCTGTGGAACCTCCCGCGCCGGAGAATGCCTCCCCGGCCCGGGCCCAAAGGAAGGAGGGCGGTCACTAGAGCCCCCGAGGGCGCACTAGAGGGGATGGAAACTAATGGTCGCGATGGCAGCTGGTGCACAATCAGAAATGAAAGATACCCTTATAAAAAATGGCGGCAGTGCAGCCACTCGACCTTTGCCCCTACGCAATCGTGCTCGCGACAACGCCCCCGGTATCTCCGGGCCGCGCTCTCTCCGTACCCTCACCCAAAATGGCCGCGGCGGCTACAGGCGCCGGCCTTGAAAACCAGCCGCGCATGCTTCGGCCCCGGCCCAGCGCGGCGATGCACCTGAGAGCTCCGCCCCGGTTTGCACTACCGCCCGCCAGGAGGCAGCTGGCCTCTTGGCCTTAGTGAACTCAGGCATTCGTTTTGTCTCTGCACTGTTTTATAATCGGGCCCTAGCACAGCAGTCTCTTCCCAATGTTGAGTGTAAAAACCAATTAAGTGGGCCGGGCGCAGTGGCTCACGCCTGTAATCCCAGCAGTTTGGGAGGCTGAGGCTGAGGCCGGCGGATCACCTGAGCTCAGGAGTTCGAGACCAGCCTCACCAACATGGCGAAACCCCGTCTCCACTTAAAGTACAAAAAATTAGCCAGGTGTAGTGGCGCGCGCCTGTATCCCAGCTACTGAGGAGGCTGAGGCAAGAGAATCGCTTGAACGCAGAAGGCAGAGTTTGCAGTGAACGGAGATTGCGCCACTGCACTCCAGCCTGGGTGACAGAGCGAAACTCCGTCTCAAAAAAAAAAAAAAAACGAAAAAAGAAAAGAAAAAAGAAATGACAGGACAAAGAAAATCTGGCTAAGGCAGTAACATTTTCGAGGGAAGTCACTAGGCTATATATGGGGGGGGGTCAATCAGGTGGAAGATAGGCATTACTTTGTTACGTTTGTTTATTCTGGTCCCTTGTGGCCTCTCTGGGCTGTTTTCTCGCCCTGGTAAGGAAGGATACTTCCCCAGAGTATTGTTTCTGGCATGCTGCATGCAGAAGAAACAGGTCGGCTTGCTCCTTCTGAAACTACAATTTCTCTAATTTTTTTTAACTCGGAATAGTCAGTATACCAGAACGTTTTGCAGGAGGTCCTGGGAGCTCTTTGGAGGATCCTGGAGGGAACTTCAGGGAGGCTGATCTGGCGGGGTTCTCAGGGAGCGGATGAACCTGCCACATAAGTGAAGAGAGCCACTTCTTTCCCTTTTCAGGGATCCGGGTGGGGCGGGCGCAGCTGAGCGCGTCCAGGCGGCCGCAAGTCGCGGCATCCAGCCCGGATCAGGACGTGAACACCCGTATACCGCAGACACCCCCCTCTGCGCCAGGAAGCGGCAGTCGGCCGTGTCCGCGGAACTCTTGGCCCGCGGGCTCTTTCCCTGCCTCGGTCCCTTCTCGCCTTCCAGAGTTCATTGGACTGGAACTGGCTCCGCGGCTTCTGGAGGGACGCTGGGGATTCGCCCTGGGAGTGGAGTGCAGGGGTTTCCACCGACGCCTTGGCGACCGGAAGTAGCTTTGGGTGGAGCCGCTCTAGGGCGGCTAGCAACTCTGTGGTGCCGCAGTCCAGAAAAATGGAGGCGCCCTCAGAAAACATGGCGACAGTCCAGCTTCTCTTCATTTTAGAGAAAGGCACTGAACAGCTTGAATATCGACCGATGTTGGTGACCTGGTTTGTTCTTCCTGGAAACGTCTTCTCTTGCTGTTCCTCCCAGGCGGCCTCGGCAGCGTCTCTTTTCCGTAGTTAAGATGGCTGCGGCCCCTTCGACCTGGGCTCCAGCAGGTGGAAGCAAGGGCCGCAGGGGATGGGAAACCAGTCAGGATTCTCGACCGAGGGCCTGACGTCCCCTTCCCAGCCCTTTCGAGGAGGACCACTTAGTGACCGAGGCTTTTTTTTTTTTTTTTCTTTGAGACAGTGTCGCTATTGGAGTACAATGGCGAGATCTTGTCTCACTGCAACCTCCGCCTCCCGGGTTCAAGCGATAATCCTGCCTCAGCCTCCCTAGTAGCTGGGATTACAGGCGCCTGCCACCACGCGGCTAATTTTTTGTATCTTTAGTAGAGATGGGGGTTTCACCATGTTAGCCAGGCTGGTCTGGAACTTCTGACCCAGGTGATCTGCCCGCCTCGGCCTCCCAAAGTGCTAGGGTAACAGGTGTGAGCCACCGTGGTCGGCCTCTACTCTCTACTCTTGAGAGGGAGTTTCGCTCTTGTCCCCCAGTCTGGAGTGCAATGGCACGATCTCGGCTCACTGACTCCAGAACCCAGGCTGGAATCCCTCAAATTATTGAAGGCAAAACCTCAACAACCAGAGAGAGGTGGGATTTTAGGCTAGGTTACCACACTGCCATATAAATGTAAAGAGGAAAAATATGCAATTTGGGAGGCCGATGCAGGCAGATCACTTGAGGTCAGGAATTTGAGACCTGCCTGGCCAACATGGTAAACTCTGTCTCGACTAAAAATACAAAAATTAGCCGCGTCGGGTGACTCACGCCTCTAATCCCAGCACTTTGGGAGGTGGGCGGATCAACTGAGGTCGGATCACCTGAGGTCGGGAGTTTGAGACCAGCCTGACCAACATGGAGAAAACCCATCTCTACTAAAAATATAAAAGCTAGCATAGTGGTGCTTGCCTGTAGTCCCAGCTGCTCAAGAGGCTGAGAGGCAGGAGAATCGCTTGAATCCGGGAGGCAGAGGTTGCAGTGAGCCGAGATCCTGCCATTGCACTCTGTCTCAAAAATAAATAAATAAATGAAATTACAAAATAAAAATAAAAAAATTAGCTGGGCATGGTGGTGTGCGCGTGTAGTCCCAAATACTCAGGAGGCTGAGGCAAGAGAATCTCTTGAACCCGGGAGGTGGAGGTTGTGGTGAGCTGAGATCGCACCACTGCATTCCAGCCTGGGTGACAGAGTGAGACTCCATCTCAAAAAATAATAATAATAAATAAATTTAAAGAGGAAAAATATAAATGACAAACTATGATAAGTACTAAAGAGGATTGTTTAGAGGCCATGTAATGGGGGATCGTTCAGGTATCTAGGAAGTATGTAAAATTGCCCAGGATGGGTGAGAGATGCTTCACAAAGGGTCCCCTGTAGCAACTGTCACCACTGTCCCCCTCTTGCTCAGGCCCTTGCTGAGTTAGGCCTGGGGCCTCCTAGCTGGCCTCTGGGCCTCCAGCCTTTTGCCTTTGCCATCCATCTGGCACTGCAGCCTGGTCTACTGAAAACAGGAAGGGCCTGGGAAATAGAGATTTGGGATCCAGGCCTACCTCTGCCACTGACTCGGTTTCATGATCTTAATGATGTCCCCTCCTCTCTCTGGCCTCAGTATTCTCAGAGTGTATTCTGTAGAACAGCATTTCCATGGGGTAAACAAACAAACAAAAATAGATTTCTCCATTTCCCTTGAGAGTCCCCTTTGGCAAATTTAAGGTTCAGGGCAGCCTTCAATACAGAAATGATTCCGCTCATTGCAGTGAGCCGAGATCATGCCACTGCACTTCAGCCTGGGCGACAGAGTGAGACTGTCACAATAAAGAGAGGAAAAAAAAAAAAACAGAAAGAAAGAAAAGAAACAGCATCATGGGAAGTGAGAGAGCCTTGTGGCAGCTCCTCCCACTCCCCAGCCCATCTGTCAATCTTCTCCACTTGATGCCTGGAATGTCCTTTCTGCATCTCGCCGGAACTCATCCCTAGCTTGGAGCGTCTCACTTGCTGTTCCCTCTGTTTGGAAACATCTGTACCGGCTATTCCCCTGACCACAGCCCCAAGGGAACCCTACCCTTCCCCCACTCCCTGTTCCCTAACCCTGTTCCCTATGGCGCCTCCTCACCTATGGCGCAGCCTCAGCTTCCGACTGCAACAGGCTCTTTCTACACATCGCTGTTGGAGCTCCTTCATAAGCCTTATTATTTGCATTTGCAGTTCCTTGCTTCCTTCGTGTTCTGGTTTATTGCTTGTCTCTACCTCCTAGAAAGTAAGCTCCAAGAGGGTTCCTGTGTCTCTTTCTCCTGCTATGTTCTGGCATGGAGAACAACAGCTAGTGCATGGTAAACGCTTAGCAGCTATTTGTTAAATGCACCAATGAGAAAGAGAAATAGCAGAAAGCACTTGCCCTGTGCCCAGCACCAGCTCTGGGGTTGCCCGGAGCAGCTGAGTGCTTGACACACTGGTTCTGCTCCTCCCTCCCTGGCAGGGTCTCCTCCTCCAGCTGTGCCTTCTCTTTGGCCTTACCGTTTCCCAGGACGGGTCACCCTTGGCATTCACACCCTCCTACTCCTGATCGCCCCTTGCTGGGCACTGGGGCCCTGGCTCCGGCTTTCCATGCTGGATCCTCTGGGTCTTACTGGCTCATATTGTCTGTCACCAAGCTGCAGATTCTATGGCAGACGCCTCTCATGAGTGTCTTCTTCCTAATTCCAAGGTCACCACCTTGGTCCCAGCTCCTGATGACCCTCACTTGGGAAAAGATGTCCAACAGATCTCTAGTGTTTAGCCCTGTCCCCCAACCAGGTCACACCCACACTGATTTGCAAAGGGATCTTCTAATAATAGCTAGCAAACAGCACTGCGCTTGCTCAAGAACTTTCTGTGGCTCCTCCGTGCTACGGAATGGATCTCAAGCTCCTCTGCTGAGATCTCTGGCCCTCCCATATTGGATGCCACTTCTCGGCTGCATCTGTCTCCCATTCTTCCTTGTCTAGTTTTGTTGTTGTTATTGTTTTTGAGACAGAGTCTCATTCTGTTGCCCAGGCTAGAGTACAATGGCACTATGTTGGCTCACTGCAACCTCCACCTCCGGGGTTCAAGCAATTCTTCTGCCTCCGCCTCCTGAGTAGCTGGGATTACAGGGGCCCACCACCACGCCCAGCTAATTTTTGTATTTTTAGTACAGACGAGTTTCACCATGTCGGCCGGGCTGGCCTTGAACTCCTGACCTCAAGTGATCCACCCGCCTCACCCTCTCAAAGTGTCTTTTGTTCTTTCTATGAAGCAAGACTCCTTTGCTGTCTACTCTGCCTGAAAATCTCCCCCAACACCAATTCGTACTGAAGGCTATGGGAAGCACAACCATCTCCTCCAGGCAGCATTTTCTGGCATATCGCCAACCAGCCTGGGTGAGGTGGTGCCTCTGGGCTTCCTCTGTCATAGCATCAATTACCCTCTTCCCACATCAAATGTGGGCCCTGAGTCAGCTGTGTCGTTGGAGCCTAGCACAGAAACCCACAGAGGCTCAGCAGGGTGTTTGCTGAATGAATGAATGAATGAATGAGGTCAGATTTCCTCATCTTGGAATTCCCTTGTTACCTAGCACAGTCCCTTCAACAAAAGGCACTCATCACACAGTCACTAAAAGCTAATTGTACCTTCTCATTTGTTTTTCCATTTGTTTTGAGACAGAGTCTCTGTCGCCCAGGTTGGAGTGCAGTGGCGCAATCAGAGGTAACTGCAGCCTCAGTCTCCCTGGCTCAAGTGATTCTCCCACCATAGCCTCTCAAGTAGCTGAGACTACAGGCACACGCCACCACACCTGGCTGATTTTTGTTTTTGTAGACATGGGGGCCTCACTATGTTGCCCAGGCTGGTCTCAAACACCTGAGCTCAAGAGATCCTCCCATCTCAGCCTCCCAAAGTGTTGGAATTACAGGTGTGAGCCACCATGTCCAGCCTGACTATGCCTTCTAAGTAAAAACAGGCCACGCAAGGTGCCTTACGCCTGTAATCCCAGCACCGTGGAAGGCCAAGGTCAGAGGATCGCTTGAGCCCAGAAGGTAGAGGCTACAGAGAGCCATGTTCACGCCAACTGCAGTCCACCCTAGGTGCCAGAGTGATACTCTATCTCAAAAAAAAAGAAATAAACAAAAGAGAAAAGGAAAGGAAAAAGAAAAGAGGCACTTCCTAGACTCTCAGTGTTCTGCTCACACTCCCCCAGACCAGGCTGGGTGCGGCCCTACATCCTGAGTTCCCAGCTCGTGTTTTCTGTCCAGACCTGACTTCTCAGAGGAGGTGGTAGAGACATCTGGGGTGTGTGTTCATTTCCAATCATGCTGCTCTATGGCTGTGAAATCTTGAGAGCATCACGTCATCTCTCTGAGCCTCAGTGTGCTTATCTGCAAACATGGTTATTAATATCCATGCCCTGCCTCCCTGGCAGGCTTCTTTACACTTTCTAAAGTGTAGACCATCCACAGTAATTCAACAAATGATTGTTGCACATTTACTATGTCATACATCTTGTTAAAATGTCAGTCTCCCACGGTAACCCTTTTGAGATAGATATTATTCATCCTCATTTTACAGAGGAGGGCACTGAGGCTCAGGGAGGTCACATGACTTACCAGCTGTGCCTGGGGAAGTTCCAGAGCCTGGGTTGTGTTTTTTCTTTTTTTGAGACAGAGGTGTGCTCAACCACAAAGGCTGGAGTACAGTGGCACAATCTTGGCTCACTACAACCACCATCTCCTGGGTTCAAGTGATTCTCCCATCTCAGCCTCCCAGGTAGCTGGGATTACAGGCACCTGCCATCATGCCCAGCTAATTTTTGTATTTTAGTAAAGACAGGGTTTCACCATGTTGGCCAGGCTGGTCTTGAACTCGTGACCTCAAGTGATCCACCTGCCTAGGATTACAGGTGTGAGCCACAGCACCTGGCCCTTTTTTTTTTTTTTTTTTTAGAAATGGAGTCTTGGCCAGGTGCAGTGGCTCACGCCTGTAATCCCAGCACCTTGGGAGGCCAAGGCGTGTGGCTCACCTGAGGTCAGGAGTTTGAGACCAGCCTAGTTAACATGTGAAACCCTGTCTCTACTAAAAATGCAAAAATTAGCCAGGCGTGGTGGTGCATGCCTGTAATCCCAGCTACTCAGGGGGCTGAGGCAGGAGAATCGCTTGAACCTGGGAGGCAGACGTTGCAGTGAGCCAAGACGGTGCCACTGTACTCCACCCTGGGCGACAGAGTGAGACCCTGTCTCAAAAAAAAAGAAAAGAAAAGAAAAAAAAAGAAATGGAGTCTTGGTCTGTTGCCCAGGCTGTACTACAGTGGCACAATCACAGCTCACTGTAGCCTGGAACTCCTGTGCTCAAGCCCTCCTCCCGCCTCAGCCTCCCAAGTAGCTGGGACCACAGGCATGACATGCCACTATCCCCCGGTTAATTTTTTTCCTCTAGAGATAGGATTTCACTATGTTGCTCTGGCTGGTGTGGACTCCTGGCCTCAAGCAATCCTCCTGCCTTGGCCTCCCAACAGAGGCTGGATTTGTGCCATCTATTCTATTCCCATCCACTCGCGTCTGAGCCCCCTGCTGGTGACAATTAGCCAGGGTTTGACAACGCCCTCCAGGTAGGCCCAGGCCTTGGTCCCCCCTCAGCATCTGAGTCTGAAGGAATGAAGGAGTGGCTAGTTCCCGAGATGATGGAAAGGTCTCTGTTGCACCTGATCTTCAGATAACACTTCGAAATGAGTCCAGGAACTCACTCTGTTTTTTTTTTTTTTAACAAAAGACTGGGGAGAGCGGTGTCAAGTTTAATATATTTGAATCTTACAGGCACTTTTCTTTTTACAAGTTGGAAACTTGAGGGGATCCTTGAGGCATGAATTTCAGTTCCGGAGTCCTGGACTCAGGAGCCCACCTCAGGGCTCAGTCAGTCCTTCGTGCCAAGGTCAGTCTGCGGTGCCGTTCAGCCGCACTCCTCGAAGATGTCTGGGTAGTGCCGGAAGAGCACAGGCGGGTCCCGGTCACCTCGGACGGGGCCCGAGGCACAGCCCGGATCCCAGGCCTCCGGCCCCGCCGCCCCCCCAGAACAGGAGCGGTGGATCCACTGGTGCGCTTCCACAGCAAATTTCCGCTTGAAGCGCATGCCACACTCAGGGCAGGGAAAGGGCCGCTCCCCCGAGTGCATGCGCCTGTGGCTGACCAGCAGCGAGGGGTAGGTGAAGCGGCGGCCACAGTCCGTGCACACGTGGCGCCGCTGGCCGGCCTGAGTATCCACGCTGGGCACGGGCGCCGGGGACTGTGCTCCTGTGGTCTGGTCCCAGGCAGCACTTGTGGGTGGCTGTGCCCATGCCGGGGCCATGCTAATAGCCAGGTCAGGGTTGCGTCCCACCAGCACTTCAGGACTTTCCATAGGCGCCTTTCTAGGCCCTTTGGATCTTGGACCTTCCTCGGGTTCCTCTTCCTTCGTGTTAGGGGCATCTCCTGGGAAACCGGAATTAAGGTACATTTACAAACACTTTCGAACAGACTGTCTTAGGTTATAGAATGCTTTTCACTTAAGGCAGTGGCAGAGAAGTTCCATCCAGTGATTAACACACAGGCTTTGGAACAAGGTAAACAGGATTCCGACCTCCTAAGAGTGACTTTTCTGAGCCTTGGTTCCTTATGCATCAAATGGGAATAATAATGGCTTTTGACTTCACAGCTTTGCCGGATTAGCTGAGTAGAGATGTATGTTAAGCACTTACTAAGTGCTCAGGAAGCAGGGGCTATTATTATTATTTTATTTTTGAGACGGAGTCTCACTCTGTCACCCAGGCTGGAGTGCAGTGGCAGGATCTGGACTCTGCAGCCTCTGCCTCCCAGGTTCAAGGGATTCTCCTGCCTCAGCCTCGCAAGTAGCTGGGATTACAGGCGCCTGCCACCAGGCCCGGCTAATTTTTGTATTTTTAGTAGAGATGGGGTTTCACCACATAGGCCAGGCTGGTCTCAAACTCCTGACCTCAGATGATTCACCAGCCTTAGCCTCCCAAAATGCTGGAATTACAGGCATGAGCCACCGTGCCCGGCCAAGCAGGGGCTATTATTAGTGTGGTTTCTCCATTTTTTGTAAGGTAAGACTCTTGCAGATGAGGAAACATATTTGCTCAAGGTCACTCCACTGGGGGATGGTGAAGGGAGAAAAGCTAACTTGTCAATGACTGGGCTTTTCTTCTTGTACCACTTTACCTCACTTGAGGAATGTGAAAGGCACACATGAAGGCATTTTCATTCTTAAGGAGTTTTAGTTATTCCTGAGAGAGAGAGAATGAGGTGGCCAAGCACGGTGGCTCACGCCTTTCATCCCAGCCTGGCCAACATGGGGAAACCCCGTCTCTACTATAAATACAAAAATTAGGCCGGGCGTGGTGGCTCACGCCTGTAATCTTAGCACTTTGGGAGGCCAAGGTGGGTGGATCACCTGAGGTCAGGAGTTCAAGACCAGCCTGGCCATCAGGGTGAAACCCCATCTTAAAAAAAAAAAAAAAAAAAAAAAAAAATACAAAAATTAGCGGAGCATGGTGGTGTGTGCCTGTAATCCCAGCTACTCGGGAGGCTGAGGTGGGAGAATCGTTTGAACCCGGGAGGTGGAGGTTACAGTGAGCTGAGATCGCAGTACTGCACTCCAGCCTGGGTGACACAGCGAGACTCCCTATCAAAAAAAAAAAAAAAAAAAAAAAAAGGCCAGGCGAGGTGGCTCATGCCTGTAATCCCAGCACTTTGGGAGGCTCAGGCGGGTGGATCACCTGAGGTCGGGAGTTTGAGACCAGCCTGGCAAACATGGAGAAACCCTGTCTCTACTAAAAATACAAAATTAGCCGAGTGTGGTGGCACATGCCTATAATCCCAGCCACTTGGGAGGCTAGGCAGGAGAATCACTTGAACCTGAAAGGCAAGGGCTGCAGTCAGCCGAGATCACACCATTGCACTCCAGCCTCGGCAACAAGAGCAAAACTCTGTCTCAAAAAAAAAAAAAAAAAAAAAAAAGAGGGAGAATGAGAGGAACCTGGAAGCTCAAGCATGTTGGACTGGGCTCCCGGTCCCCACAGGACCGCTGTCCCATGTTCTGAAAACTTTGTACCAGTTCTGCCTTCTTTACTCTTCTAGTATTCAACAGTTGAATTTCTTTAGGGATGCTGGAAGTGGGGGCCTGAAAGGAAACTGCTAGACAGGAAGCCCTGAAAAACCAAGTTTGGGGAGGGGGGGAGCCCAGGGACCATCCCTCACCTCTCCGAGCTCCTCCCAGGCTTTCCCCCCTTCTCAGGATCCTGGGCGGCAGAGCTCCAAGCCTCACTCTCCTGTTCCATCCAAGAGATGAGAGCTGGTTTGGGGCCTGGGAATCCTGGGAGAGAACAGGGATCACAGCGCGGGCCTGAGAGGCCATCGTGGGAAGATGGCATTCCCCTCCAGGCTGAGAGCACCTCCTCGGGAGCTTATACTCAACCTGGACGGGGGTGCAGTGCTGCTGCGTGAATGAAGTGGATGCGGGTGAAAACACTCCCGAGGGGGTACCTGAAGCCCTGGGAATGGGAGATGGCTGCTGGCGCTGGTGCAAGAGTGCGGGATTAGGGCTCACAGTCCTCTCCGTCCTTCTACATCATCTCCCCCTGTGAACCCGGTGAAGGAGGAGGGGGGCTCGGACCCGGGGCTCTCACCGAGCGCGCCCAGGTGGCCGTAGGTCTCCCGCATCACGTCCCGGTACAGGGCCCTCTGCGCCGGCCGCAGACAGCCCCACTCCTCCAGGGAGAAGTACACGGCCACGTCCGCGAAGCTCACGGCCCCGGGCTTCCTGCAACCAGGCCTGGTCTCCCCCGGGCCTCGGCGCCAGGAGCGGGGCTGGGGGCGGCGCCATGGGGCCTCGCAGCCCCGATCGGCGGCCGCCAGCTCCCAGGGGCCGCCGCCTCCCCGCTCCCGGCCTCAGCTGTTGTCCACAGGAAGGGCTGCCCCGCCCAGCCGTGGCGTCCGAACGCAGCCGAGGCAACCGAAGTATCAGAAACTGGCTGCTAGGGATTCGGGATTCTGATAGGGACAAACAGAACTCCTCAGTGTTTATTCACTTGATGGCCGCTTGGACACAGACACCCGGGTTAAGGGACCCGGAAGGTGCCTTCAGAAAATATGGCGACCACCTAGGTTCAATTGTCACGGGCTGCTCTTAAGGGCGCCATTCTTTGACCGTACCAAATATGGCGCCTTTCTGACTTCTCTGGCCTCAACGTCCCACTTGCCCTTAAATAAAGCTGCTTCGGATGCTTTTCTGGTGGGAGAGGCGGGGTGACGGGGGAAGTAGAGGCGAGAGGCTTATTGCCTTCAAGAAAGATGGACGGGCCGGAAACTTCACTTATCCCTCTTTACCCGCAATACGCTACGGCCGATGATTGGCCGGGATTGGCGGGGCATTTGAAGGGACACCGCGGTCCTGAAGCTTCTATTGATGTACTGGAGCGCAGCGGGGACCTCGGCATCTACGGTGCTCGGATTGTGTCCCCGACGGTCTCTTACCGTCCCTCCCGTTGGCGGCATCTGGAATCTCGTCCCCAGACCCCTTGGGAAGACGCGCACACCCTGGCAAACCATGTGTACACCCTTGGTAGAAGCAGGTGCGTGTTTTACAGTGGGAGCTTAGCTACTGAGTCCACACGGCCCCCTGCTCGCTCAGGCTCTAGACCGAAGCTGCAGGCGAAAGAACGTGCTTGGTGAGGATGGAATCGGAATGGGGAAATTTTAAACTACATTGTAATTTTTGCCAAATTAATTAACACACATGGATTTTTTGTTTTGAGACATGGTCTTGCTCTGTGGCCCGGGCTGGAGTGCAGTAACGCGATCCTAGCTCACTGCAGACTCGACCTCGCGGGCTCAAGCGCTCTCTCGCCTCAGCCTCGAGTAGCTGGGACCACAGGCGCACACCCCATACTTGGCTAATTTTTAATTTTTTTTTTTTTGTATTTTTAGTAGAGACAGGGTTTCACCATGTTGGCCAGGATGGTCTCGATCTCTTGACCTCGTGATCCGCCCGCCTCGGCCTCCCAAAGTGCTGGGATTACAGGCGTGAGCCACCGCGCCCGGCCTAATTTTTAAATTTTTAAAACAGAGAGAGGATCTTGCTATGTTGCCCAGGCTGGTCTGGAACTCCTGGCCTCAAGCAATCCTCCTGCCTCTCAAAGTGCTGTGATCACAGGCATGAGCCACTGTTCGTGCCATTTCTACTTCTTTACGGATGTTCCAAATTACCAAAGATAGCATCAAATTTCAAATCCTGATTTTTTTCCTGGGAAACTTCCCTCCTTTAGCCTTCAGTCTTCTCTCTAAACTGGATTGGGCTCCAGCTCTTCTCATACGGGGTCTCCCTTCCTGCTGTCCTGGGTTGTATCTGCTTCCTAGATTTAACGTCTTTATTTTTCAACCAAGACGGGTCATCGTCATGGCTGGCAGCATTGGACTATAAGTACTAGTTGCCTACATCCCCAAATTTGGAATATCCCTGCAGTCACGCAAGATGCAGAATACTGTTTGCTAAGCATGGGGCTGGTCGCTGGACATAATAGGCAAGGCCTACCAGGTCCCTGCTGTCATTCTGGCCCTGGATCTACGCCTTGCTTGGCTCCCCTGCTGGCCCTAGTATATCAAGCCTTCCTTTCTATTTAGGTGTTCTTCATTGCTGCCTTGTCAGTGAAGATTTCTTTGTATTTTCTGGCCTACCCTTGCTGTTTTTCACCTGAAATATTTTTTGGCTTTTAATGTGTCTCCTGCTGATCTCATGCTTATTGATTATTAATTAATTATTAATTGTTAATAATTAAATATTATTAATATGCTTATATTATTACTTTGAGTTCTGGAACTGCCTCACTGCACTCCATGTGGTGAATGGTGTAGAAATTGAATAAGGAAAAAATATACCCTTAGAAATTAGTCTTTATTTATTTATTTATTTTTATTTTTATTTTTTTGAGATAAGAGTCTCGCTCTGTGGCCCAGGCTGGAGTGCAGTGGTGCGATCTCGGCTCACTGCAACCTCCGCCTCCTGGGTTCAAGCAATTCTCCTGCCTCGGCCTTTTGAGTAGCTGGGACTACAGGTGCCTGCCACCATGCTCAGCTAATTTTTTGTATTTTTAGTAGAGACGGGGTTTCACCATGTTAGCCAAGAGGGTCTTGATTTCCTGACTTCGTGATCCACCCACCTCAACCTCCCAAAGTTCTGGGATTACAGGCAGGAGTCACCGCGCCCAGCCTATTTTTTTAATTTTAAAAATATTTTAGGCCTGGCCCAGTTGCTCACACCTGTAATCCCAGCACTTTGGGAGGCTGAGGTGGGCAGATTGCTCGAGGCCAGAAGTTAGGACCAGCTTGGGCAACATGGTGATACCCCATCACTACTAAAAATACAAAAATTAACCAGGTTTGTTGGTGTACACTTATAGTCCCACCCTCCCTACTCAGGAGGCTGAGGCACAAGAATTTCTTGAACCCAGGAAGCAGAGGTTGCAGTGAGCAAGATAATGCCGCTGTACTCCAACCTGGGCAACACAGCAAGACTCTGTCTCAAAAAAGAAAAAAAAAAGTTGGGCTGGGCACAGTGGCTCACACCTGTAATCCCAACACTTTGGGAGGCCAAGGCAGGAGGATCACCTGAGGTCAGCTGGCCAACATGGTGAAACCCTGTCTCTACTAAAATACAAAAATTACCAAGGCGTGGGGTCGGACACCTGTAGTTCCAGCTACTCAAGAGGCTGAGGCACAAGAATGGCTTGAACCCAGGAGGCAGAGGTAGCAGTGAGCCAATATCACACCACTGCACTCCAGCCTGGTGAAAGAGCGAGACTCCATCGCAAAAAAAAAAAAAAAAAAGAAATTAATTTATTGAAACATATAATTTTTACATATTTATGGGGTTCATGTGATATTTTGCTTTGTTTCATATATAGAATGTACAATAATCAAGTCAGGATATTTGGGGCATCAATCATGTTGAGTATTTAACATTTCTATGTGTTGGGAAAATTTCAAGTCCTCTCTTATACTATGGAAATTTACAGTACCTTGTTAACTACAGTCACCCTGCTCTGCTATTGAACATTACGTTATCCCTTCTTCCTGACTGTATGTTTGTACCCATTACCCAACTTCATCCCACCTCTCCCACCCACATACACCCTTCCAACCTCTGGTATCATTCTCTCTACCTCCGTGAGATCAACTTTTCTAGCTCTCACATATAAGTGAGGACATGTGATATTTGTCTTTCTGTGTCTGGCTTATTTCATTTAACATAATGACCTCCAGTTCCATCTATGTTGCTGTAAACATTATTTCTTTTTGTTTGTTTGTTTAAGACAGAGTCTCGTTCTGTCACCAGGCTGGAGTGCATTGGTGGGATCTCGGCTCACTGCTTGACTCCCGAGTTCAAGCAATTCTCCTGCCTCAGCCTCCCAAGTAGCTGGGACTACAGGCACGCACCGCCATGCCCAGCTATTTTTGTATTTTTAGTAGAGACAGTTTCACCATGTTGGCCAGGATGGTCTCGATCTCTTAATCTCATGATCTGCCCGCTCCAGCCTCCCAAAGTGCTGGGATTACAGGCATGAGCCACTGCGTCCAGCCAACATTATTTCATTTTTTATGGCTGAATTCCACTGTGGAGATATATATACACACACATATATATATGTATATATATACATATATAAAAACATGTGTATATGTCTATATATAGACATATATATACACAAGTTTTTATATATGTGTGTATATATGTATATTTATATGTATATGTATATATCTCTCTTTCAATCACATTTTCTTTGTTCGTTCATGTGCTCATCGACACTTAGGTTGATTCCGTGTCTTTGCTGTGTACACATGGCTACAGTAAACACAGAGATGCAGGTTATCTTTTTATATACTGATTTCTTTTCCTTTGGATAAATTCCAGGTAGTGGGATTGCTGGATCACATAGCAGTTTTTTTTTTCTTTGAGATGGAGTCTTACTCTGTCACCCAGGCTGGAGTGCAGTGGCATGATCTTGGCTCACTGCAACCTCTGCCTCCCAGATTCAAGCGATTCTCCTGCCTCAGCCTCTCAAGTACCTGGGATTACAGGCACCTGCCATCATGCCCAGCTAATTTCTGTTTTTTTGTGTGTGTTTTTTTTTGTATTTTTAGTAGAGACGGGGTTTTACCATGTTGGCCAGGCTGGTCATGAACTTCCGACCTCCAGTGATTCACCAGGCTAGGCCTCCCAAAAGGCTGGGATTACAGAGGTGAGCCACCATCCAGCCCACATGGTAGTTCTATTTTTTCTCCATACTATTTTCAATAGTGGCTGTACTAACTTACATTCCTATCAACAGTGTATAAGAGTTCAATTCTCTCTTTTTTTTTTTTGAGATGGAGTTTTGCTCTTGTTGCCCAGGCTGGAGTGCAATGGCACGATCTCGGCTCACCGCAACCTCCGCCTCCCAGGTTCAGGCAATTCTCCTGCCTCAGCCTCCCGAGTAGCTGGGATTACAGGTATGTGCCACCATGCCCAGCTAATTTTGTATTTTTAGTAGAGACAGAGTTTCACCATGTTGGTCAGGCTGGTCTCGAACTCCTGACCTCAGGTGATCGTCTTGCCTTGACCTCCCAAATTGTTGGGATTACAGGCATGAGCCACCGAGCTTGGCCAAGAGTTCCCTTCTCTTAGCATCCTTGACAATATCTGTCATGTTTTGTCTTCTTAATAGCCATTCTAACTAGGGTAAGATAATATCTCATTGTGTGTTTGTTTTTGTTTGTTTATTTTGTTTTTTGTTTTTGAGACAGAGTCTTGCTCTGCAGCCTAGGTTGAAGTGCAGTGGTGTGATCTTGGCTCACTGCGACCTCTGCCTCCCGGATTCAAGCGATTCTCCTTCCTCAGCCTCCTGAGTGGCTGGGATTACATGCACACACCACCATGGCCAGCTAATTTTTGTATTTTTAGTAGAGACGGAGTTTTGCCATGTTGGGCAGGCTGGTCTCGAACTCCTGACCTCAGGTGATCCGCCCACCTCAGACTCCTAAACTGCTGGGATTACAGGTGTAGACATGAGCTATCACGCCAGCTTCATTGTGGTTTTGATTTGCATTTCCCTGAAGATTAGTGGTGTTGAACATTTTTTCATATACCTGTTGACTATTCGCATGTTTTCTTTTGATTCTCCTTTTATTTTATTATTATTATTATTAATTATCATTATTATTGAGATAGGGTCTCACTCTGTCACACAGGCTGGAGTGCAGTGGTACAATCACAGCTCACTGCAGCCTCAACCTCCCTGGGTTCATGTGTTCCTCCCACCTCAGCCTTTCAAGTAGCTGGAACTAGAGGTGTGCAACACCATGCCTGGCTAATTTTTGTTTTTTAGAGATGGGGTCTCTTCGTGATGCCCAAGCTGGTCTGGAATATCTGGGCTCAAGTGATCCTCCCACTTCGGCTTCCCAAAGTGCTAGGATTACAGGTGGGAGCCACTGTGTCCGGCCTATTGTTATTTTGAGACAGAGTCTCACTCTGTCACCTAGGCAGGGGTGCAGTAGCACAATAAAAACTCACTGCAGCCTCAAACTCTTGGGCTCAACTGATCCATACTCCCACCTGCGCCTCCTGAGTAGCTAATACTACAGGTGTGTGGCTATTTGGATTCTCCTTTTAAACAGAGTAGCAATTTGAACCAAAAATACTTTTGCTTCTTCAGATACTGGGTTGTAAATCACTTCTCTTTGAACTAAGTATCCAGAAGAAGATTTAATAAGATGGACCTAGGCTGGTTGTGGTGGCTCACACCTGTAATCCCAACACTTTGGGAGGGCGAGGTGGGCAGATCACAAGGTCAAGAGATCGAGACCATCCTGGCCAACATGGTGAAACCCTGTCTCTACTAATAATACAAAAATTAGCTGGTCGTGATGGTGCATGCCTGTAATCCCAGCTACTCAGGAGGCTGAGGTAGGAGAATCGCTTGAATCTGGGGGGGTGGGGGTTGCAGTGAGCCAAGATCACGCCACTGCACTCCAGCCTGATGACAGAGCGAGATTCCATCTCAAAAAAAAAAAAAAAAAGATGGAGCTAAACAATAAAAATGTTAACTAAACAGATAGAAAGAAACTTTTTTTTTTTTTTTTTTTGGTGAGATTACAGACACGCACCACCACGCCCAGCTAATTTTTGTATTTTTAGTAGAGATGGGGTTTCACCATGTTGGGCAGGATGTCTCGATCTCCTGATTGTGACCCACCCGCCTTGGCCTCCCAAAGTGCTAGGATTACAGACAGGGGCCACTGCGCTCGGCATTTTTTTTTTCTTTTTAGAGAGTCTCGCTCTGTGGCTGAGGCTGGAGTACAGTGGTGCAGTCTCAGCTCACTGCAACCTCTGCCTCCCAGGTTCAAGCAGTTGTCATGCCTCAGCCTCCCAAGTAGCTGACAACACCACAACCTGCTAATTTTTGTATTTTTAGTAGAGATGGGGTTTTGCCGTGTTGGCCAGGCTGGTCTCAAACTCCTGGCTTCAAGTGATCCACCCGCCTTGGCCTCCCAAACTGCTGGGATTACAGGTATGAGCTGTGGCACCAAGCCTGAAACAAACTTTCAAGTAAGACTAAAACTGTTGCATCCCAAGTAACTGATATGTTGTTTTCCTGCCATTCATTACAAAAATACAAAAATTGGCCAAGCACAGTGGCTCACACCTGTAATCCTAGCACTTTGGGAGGCTGAGGTAGACAGATCACTTGAGTCCATGAATTCAAGACCAGCCTGGGCAAAACCCATCTGTATAAAAAATACAAAAATCAGCGGAGCATGGTGGCATGTACCTGTAGTTCCAGCTACTTAAGAAGCTGAGATGACAAGGAGAAATACCCGAACCCAGGAGGCCGAGGCTGCAGTGAACTATGACTGTGCCACTGCATTCCAGCCTAGGCACAGTGAAACCTTGTCCCCCAACCCAAAAAAAATGCTCTTGCTTTCAAATTCTTTTATTGCCCATCAAATTGTAAATGTTTCTTCAAGATTCTTGATCAGATCATTATGAGAAGTCATAAAACATACAGGAAATAATTGGGCTTCAATAGACTTTACTTGTCAATAACAGAGTACAACTGAACTTTAAGTGGGAGCTGAAGTTTCTTTCTTGTTTTTTTTTTTCTTTGAGATGGAGCTCTTGTTGCCCAGGCTGGAGTGTAATGGCACAATCTTGGCTCATTGCAATCTCCGCCTCCCAAGGTCAAATGATTCTCCTGCCTCAACCTCCTGAGTAGCTGGGATTACAGGCATGTGCCACTATACCCAGCTATTTTTTTTTTTTTTCTTTAGTAGAGATGGGGTTTCACCATGTTGGTCAGGCTTGTCTAGAACTCCTGACCTCAGGTGATCCGCCCACCTTGGTATCCCAAAATGCTGGGATTACAGGGATGAGCCACCATACCTGGCTTTTTTTTTTTTTTCTTGAAATAGTGTCTTGTTCTGTTACTCAGACTGAAGCTGTGCCATCATAGCTCACTGCAGCTTGAAACTCTTGGGCTAAAGCTATCCTCCTGCTTCAGCCTCCCTCACCATGCTCGACTAATTTTTTTAAATTTTTAGTAGAAATGAGTTCTTACTGTGTTTTCCAGGCTGGTCTCAAACACCTGAGCTCATGCAATCCTCCTGCCTTCGCCTCCCAAAGTGCTGGGATTATAGGCGTGAGCCACTGCACCCAGCTGAGAGCTGAAGTTTCTTGTACAAAACTCAGCTGTATGCTGAAGTGTTTAGAAGTGAGATCTAATTATGTCTGCAACTTTGAAATACATTAATAAAATGGATAAATGAATGGATGGAGGGATGGATAGGCAGATTGACACATGTAAAGCCAATAGAGAAAAATGTTATTTGTAGAATCTAGGTGATGCTAAAGGCCACACAGCTAGTGAGGACTGAGCCAAGCCTGGAATCCAGGTCTGCCAGTTCAGGGGAGGCTGTGTGGTGAAGTCAAGATAACACCCAGTTCCCAGTTTTTGTTTTTGTTTTGTTTTGTTTTGATATGGAGTCATGCTTTGTAGCCCAGGCTAGAGTGCAGTGGCACGATCTCGGCTCACTGAAACCTCTGTCTCCCAGGCCCAAGCAATCCTCCTGCCTCAGCTTCCCGAGTAGCTGGTACTACAGGCATACACCACCATGGCCGGCTAATTTTTATTTATTTATTTTTTATTTTTATTTTTTACTAGAGATAGGGTTTCACTATATTGGCCAGACTGGTCTTGAGCTCCTGACCTCAATTGATCCACCCACCTCAGCCTTCCAAAGTGCTAGGATTACAGGTGTGAGCCACTGTGCCCAGTCTTCTTAACTGTTGACATATGCAAGCATTATAGTAAAAATTAGACTGGAAAGACTATGCCTTGATTTCAACTCTAATCAAAAGTAATTTATTCTTTCTTTAAAAAAAATGTATGCTAGTGCAGAGAAGGTTAAAAAGAAAAAATATATATAATCCCAGCACTTTGGGAGGCCGAGGTGGGTGAATCACCTGAGGTCAGGAGTTTGAGACCAGCCTGGCCAACACAGTGAAACCCCGTCTCTACTAAAAACACAAACAATTAACAGGGTTGGTGTCAGGCACCTGTAATCCCAGCTACTCCAGAGGCTAAGGCAGGAGAATCTTTTGAACTGAGGAGGTGGAGGTTGCGGTGAGCTGAGATCACACCATTGCACTCCAGCCTGGGCAACAAGAGTGAAACTCCATCTCAAAAAAATAAAAATTTAAAAATAGAAAATAAGAATCCTCCAGCATTATATTTCCAGCTACTGTGGCCCAAGAATACATCTTTATCAAAAAATACAAAATCCAGTGAACATGCAAATATCTGAGGAAGGAAAAAAACACTGCAATCACTAATTCATACAGTGAAGAACTGGCCCAGTTCCGGAGTTCATTAGGTTTGATGGTTTGTGCACTATGTGCAGAATGAGAGTGAGGCGGAGAGTTCCCACCTGAGGCCGCCGTCCTCTCTGTGGCCACCTGTAGGTCTTCAACCAAGGAACCTGCACTCCAGGTGTCTACTTGCCAGGTGTTTCACTGCATTGGTAAAAGACAGAATCTTGGGATGCGCTTCCCCCCACGAGGGACAGGCCCGAGGTATCCCCTCTATTCTACGGGATCCAGAGTGGGTCCCTTTAATAGGCACTGGAATGTAGGGGACTCCATCTCAGAGGAGTAGGAGAAATACAGGCCAAAAAGTAGACCGTTATAAGGGGAGAGAACAATCCAGAAGGAAAAGCCAGTTAAGTGAATGGTTTTCAGTGAAGGAATCCCCAAGTGGGATGGGGAACAAGGGGCCTGTGTGCAGGAGGTTCAGGAAATGGGTCAGCCCCCAGGCACCTTTTCTGACTCCTGCCTCCTCCTCCCCACAGCCCTCTGTGCCCCCACTTCTGCTCTTTCCCTAAGGCAGAACTTTGTTTCCTTAAACGCCCACTTCCTTTCCTTATCCCTCAATGCACAAACCTGGTCTCTTCCTCTCCAGAGAAAACGCTGACCAGTTTATGGGAACGCCATCACTCACACTCTTGAAATATATCTGGAAAGTGCCGGAAGTGAACTGGGGGATCCTGGCCTCCCAAAACGTGGATGGGCTCTGAAAGCCCCACCGCGGCCTGCTGCCACCCGCGCCTCCTCGCTGCAGGAGCGGTGGATTCACTGATGGGCTTCCAGGGCGGACTTGGGCTTGAAGGCTTTCCCACATTCTGCGCAGGGGAAGGGCCGGCAGTCGGAGTGAATGCGCCGGTGACTGAGGAGGAGGGAAGAGTAGGTGAAGCGGCGGCCGAAGTCTGGACAGGGGTAGGCTTCTCGCCCGTGTGTGCGCGCCTGTGGATGGCCAGCAGCGAGGTATAGGCGAAACGGAGGCTGCAGTCGGGGGCAGCTGTAGGGCTTCTCGCTGGTGTGCCTGCGCTGGTGGATGGCCAGCAGATAGGGGTAAGTGAAGCCACTCTTGCAGTCTGTGCACGCGTAGGGCTTCTCCCCAGTGTGAGCCCGCCTGTGGATAGCGAGGGAACCCCTCTGGCGGAAGCGGCGCCCCGCAGTCGGGGCAGGGGTAGGGCTTCTCGCCGGTGTGGATGAACTGATGCTGGAGCAGGTACTTGCGCTGGGAGAACGGCGCGGGCACTGGGTGCAGGGGAGGGCCGCTCCCCGGAGTGGACCCGCTGGTGGCTGGCCAGGAGGGAAGGGTAGCTAAAGTTGCGGCCACAGTCTAGGCAAGAGTAGGGCGGTCTTCGGGTCACAGTGACCTTGAGCCAGGGCTGCATGGGGCTCTGCCTGGGGCTGCTGCAGAGCTCTGGGCAGGTGGCGCTGGGCAACCACTCCTTGAGAGCCACTTCAGGCGCCACCTCTTTTTGTTTTGGACAGTTCTTCACCCTTTCCTTCTCCTCATTCCCATCCCTGGATCCTGAAACAGGGGAAGAGGTTAAAATCAGAAACCCATCCGTGGATCCTGAGACAGGGAAGATGATAAAATCAAAATCAGCATATTCCGGGACCATGTCCTGCCCTGGAAGGCGGCAGGAATGGTTCAGAATATGGCCCCCAGGGGAGCACAGCTTAATGATAGGGGCCTCATGGGGTCCTGAAAGCCAGCCTGGAGTAAAAGCAAATGCCACGGTCTGCAGGTTAACCCAAGAAGACTGAACACTGGAGATAATGAAAGAGGAGTCGGGCTGGGTGCCGTGGCTCACGCCTGTAATCCCAACACTTCAGGAGGCTGAGGTGGGAGGATCGCTTGAGGCCAGAAATTCAAGGGACAATGAGCTGGGATTGGGCCACTGCACTCCAGCCTGGGCAACTCTCTAATTTAAAAAATAATTTTTAAAAAAAGGCCAGTCGCAGTGGCTAAACCTATAATCCCAGCACTTTGGGAGGCCGAGGCAGGCGGATCACGAGGTCAAGAGATCGAGACCATCCTGGCCAACATGGTGAAACTCCGTCTCTACTAATAATATAAAAATTCATTGGGCGTGGTAGTGTAATCCCAGCTACTCGGGAGGCTGAGGCAGGAGAATCGCTTGAACCCCGGAGGCAGAGGTTGCAGTGAGCTGAGATCACGCCATTGCACTCCAACCTGGGTGACAGAGCGAGCCGATGTCTTAAAAAGAGAGAGAGCTGGGCTCAGTGGGTGGCTCACGCCTGTAATCCCAGCACTCTGGGAGGCTGAGGCGGGCAGATAACCTGAGGTCAGGAGTTCGAAACCAGCCTGGCCAACATGGGAAAACCTGGTCTGCACTAAATTACAAAAATTAGCCGGGCGAGGTGCTGGGTGCCTGTAATCCCAGCTACTGGGAAGGCTGAGGCAGGAGAATCCCTGGAACCCGGGAGGCGGAGGTTGCAGTGAGCCAACATCATGCCACTGCACTCCAGCCTAGGAGACAGCAAGACTCCATCTCAAAAAAAAAAAAAAAAAAAAAAAATTAGAAAGAGGAGTGAACAATATTGAACACCTACTCTGTGCCAGGCTTTGAGTACAGTGATGGTCCCAGTCCTCATGGCACTCACCATCCTGAACCTGTTTATGATCCCTTAACAGTCATTCAATGACCTTCTTTGGTACCAATTCAAATTCTTTTGGCACCTTTCCTCTCTGCCCTTACACACCATCACCAAAAAGTCTACACTTGGACTGACCCACTAGTTACACGGGAAGACCTTCCGGGAACAAGCATTCTGGTTTCAGAGCTGCAGGAAAAACATTTCATCTTCATTTAAAAATCTGATGAATGGTGTTATTTACACTGTGGTTAGTAAATAACACCATTCATCAGATTTTTTTTAATGAAGATGAAATGATTAGTATCCAAGAGGAACATCAGTCTTCATTTTATCCCACAACAAAATCAAATTACAGGTTTCCCCTTTCCCTTGACCTGGGAACCTCAAGCTCTATTTTGCATTAAACTGGGGTTTTCCTGTATGGTTAATGGGTTCCATAGGTCCCAATTTCGCTGTTCCATCGGGCCATTTTGCAATGAGATGAAGACCTTTCTGGGGTAATGTGCAGGGAGACAGGATGAGACTTTGAAGGGGGCAGCCTGCGCTGAGGATGTGAGCTGGGGGGAGGAGGTTGGGGCTTCTCCGCGGCCACCTACTGCGGTTTGAAATGAAGTACCTGCTTTCTGTCCCTGGCCTCTGCTGACAGTTCCAGGGCTCTCAACCTTGGGATCCTGGACCTCCGGGCTCCACGCTTCCACTTCTCCTTCCACCCAAGAGATAAAAGCGGGTTTGGGGCCTGAAAATCCTGCGAAGGAGAAACACTGGGTTCGGCTGAGCGCACGGGAGGGGAGGATGAGGCTCCTCCCTCGGCGCCTCGCTTCCAGCCCATTCGCTTTTGGGGACACCGATCCCCCGCTTCCCACTGACTACTGGAGGTCCCGGTCGGAGCGCCCGGCCTCACCCAGCGCGCCCAGGTGGCCGCAGGTCTCCCGCATCACGTCCCGGTACAGGGCCCTCTGCGCGGGCCGCAGGCAGCCCCACTCCTCGGGGGGAGAGGTACACGGCCGCGTGCGCCGAGGCCGGGTCTCCCCCGGATACGTGGCCCGGCGCGGCGCCAGGGGCGGCCCCATGGGAAACCCTTTCTGCGTGGTAAAGGGAGGCTTCCGGGGGAAGGTGGACATGCCGGCGCTTTACTGTCTTTCCTCTGACAAGTCCGTAAGGACCCTACTCCTTCCCTTAACCAAGATGGCGCCTTCCTGGCCTCAAGACCCCTTGCCTTTCCTCGCTGCCCTTGTAACACAACCTACGGATAAATGGCGTGCGTTCATTGGACACTACCGGGCCCAGGGTAGAAGGAATGCTGTGATTGGGCGTTCTTTGGAGCGGTCTGTTTGAAAAGCTGAGGGTAAAGGAACAACAGAACTGAAAGTACTCGGAGCTGAGGGGCCTCAGGGTCTCCTGGGTCTCTTTTCCCGGGCAGCCTCCTAGGAGAGGGGCTGTGGCCAACTGACGCTACTTCCTTCTGCTATTGAGGTGAGACGCCTTAGGGCAGATGCGGATGTCCAGGGCTTCGAGGTGAGTAAAGGTGAAGCGCAAAGCCTTGGGCGGCTGTGCAATGAGCGGGTTAGGGAAGGCAGATCCCAGCTCAGCTCTGCGTACTCCGGGCCGGGCCAGCCCGAGGGACTGCGGGAACAGGATCCTACCCAGATTCTAATTTGGCCTTTGCCCGGTGGTCACAGATGTCTTTCCTTTAGAGACACAGAAGGCTAGGTGACTGCTCACAGGCGCAGAGCCGGGACTAAGGGCAGCTCCTGGCCGGGCGCGGTGGCGCGCGCTGGTGGTCCCAGCTAGTTGGGGGGGCTGAGGCAGGAGGATCGCCTGAATCCCGGCGGTGGAGGCTGCAGTGAGCCGAGATCGCGCCCCGCACCCCAGGCTGGGCGACAGAGCTGGGCGCCCATCTCTATAAACAAAAAGTCATTTTCTCGCTTCCAGGTTCGGTTAAGGGCTTAGTATAGGGCCCTGCACAAAGTACTATTATAATTATGAGTTTATAGTTGTTATAGTAATTTTTAATACCATCTGTGTCCTGTCTCAATCAGAAAACCTGTGTTCAAATTACAGCTGATGGCCGGGCACTGTGGCTCACGCCTGTAATCCCAGCCGTTTGGGAGGCCAAGGCGGGCGTATCACGAGGTCAGGAGTTAGAGACCAGCCTGGCTAACATGGTGAAACCCTGTCTCTACCAAAGATATAAAAAGGTGGTGTGTGCCTGTAATCCCAGCTACTCAGGAGGCTGAGGCAGGAGAATTGTTTGAACCCGGGAGGTGGAGGTTGCAGTGAGCCGAGATTGGGCCACTGCACTCCAGCCTGGGTGACAGAAAGAGACGCTGTCTCTAAATAAATAAATAAATCAAGCAAGCAAGCAAGCAAGCAAGGAAGCTGATAAGTGAGTAATAAAACTGGGAAATGAGGGATGTGATGAGGCTGGGAGAGCTCAGCTGGGCAAGGCTGAGCGCAGGGTGCTGGCTGAACTGGTGAGCCATTTTGCTGGGCCCAGCTTTCCCTTCTGACGCTCAGGTTTTTCCTTCTCCAGACCCCTCAAGGGGAAGGAACAGAGCTAAATGTCATAATAAACTTAGTCTCTTTGACAAAAAAAAAAACAAAACTGGGAAATGAATCAGATAATCTCTTAAAACTGTTTTACTGACCTTTCCAATCCAGTATTCATAGAAACAGAGGAGGAACATTTTAGATGTATAACAAAAAGCTGCCCATCCCCCACTTTGAAGACATCACTTTAAAATTCATGTGGATTTGGCCGGGCACAGAGGCTCACGGCTGTAATCCCAGCACTTTGGGAGGCTGAGGTGGGTGTATCACTTGAGGTCAGCAATTCAAGACCAGCCTGGCCAACATGGTGAAACCCCGTCTCTACTAAAATACAAAGATTGGCCAGGCGTGGTAGCGCATGCCTGTAATTCCTGTTTCTTGGAGGCCCGAGGCACAAGAATCACTTGAACTAAGGAGGCGGAGGTTGCAGTGAGCCACGGTCACATCATTGCACTCCAGCCTGGGAGTGAGCCACGGTCACATCATTGCACTCCAGCCTGGGCGACAGAGTGAGATTCGATCTCAAAAACACACACACACATATATATTTATATATATTAAATATGTTCATTATATATAAATATATACACGTATGTATACATATATATAGATATATACACACACACACACAGATGGCCAATAAGGACATGAAAAGATGTTCAACACCATAAGTCATTAGGGAAATGCAAATTATACCCACAAAGAGCACTTAGAGCCCCTGAACTGAATTTAAAACGGCTGGGCTTGGTGACTCAGGCCTGTAATCCCAGCACTTTGGGAGGCTGAGGAGGGTGGATCGCCTGAGGTCGGGAGTTGCAGACCAGCCTAGCCAACAAGGTGAAACCCCATCTCTACTAGAAATACAAAAATTTGGCTGGGCGTGGTGGCTCATCCTGTAATCCCAGCCACTTTGAGAGGCTGAGGCAGGTGGGTCACCTGAAGTCAGGAGTGCAAGACCAGCCTGGCCAACGTGGAGAAACCCCATTTCTACTAAAAATACACAAATTAGCCAGGCATAGTGGCACATGCTTGTAATCCCAACGATTTCAAAGGCTGAGGCAGGAGAATTGCTTGAACCTGGGAGGCGGAGATTGCAGTGAGCTGAGATCATGCACTGCACTCCTGCCTGGGCAACAGAGTGAGACTCTGTCTCAAAAAAATAAATAAAATAAAAATACAAAAATTTCCTGAGCATTGTGGCTCGAGCCTGTAATTCCAACTACTCAAGAGGCTGAGGCAGGAGAATCACTTAAACCCAGGGGGCGGAGGTCGGAGGTCGCAGTGAGCCAAGATCACGTCATCGCACTTCAGCCTGGGTGACAAGCGAAACTCCATGTCATTAAAAAAAAATTTGTTAAAATGATAAATTTTATGTTATTTATATTTTATGACAATAAAAAAAACACTATGAGATATCACTTTATGTTCATGATGGTTAAGTTAACAACACCAAAAAACAGAAAAAAAAAGTGTTGGTGAGGATGTGGAAAAATTGGAACCCTTGTGCATTGCTGGTGGGAATGTAAAATGGTGCAGCCACTGTGGAAAACAGTTCCTCAGTTAAACCTAGACCTACCATGTGATCCAGCAATTCTTCTCATAGGTACCCACAAAAAAGTGGAAAACAGAGCTGGGCGCGGTGGCTCACGCCTGTAATCCTAGCACTTTGGGAGGCTGAGGTCGGTGGATCACCTGAGGGTCACGGGTTCAAGACCAGCCTGGCCATCATGGTGAAACCCCATCTTTAAAAAAAAAATGGAAAACAGAGATTCAAACAGATACTTGTATACCAGTATTCGTTGTGGCATCATTAGTAATAGTAAAAAGGAGAGAAAAACCAGTGTCCATCAACTGATGAATGAATGAACAAAATGTGTTCTATACAATGCAATCTTAATAAGCCATCAAAAAGAATGAAATTCTGCTGGGCCCGGTGGCTCACACCTGTAATCCTAGCACTTTGGGAGCCCAAGGTGGGTGGATCACTTGAGGTCAAGAGTTCGAGACCAGCCTGACCAACATGGTGAAACCTCGTCTCTACTAAAAATACAAAGATTAGCCGAGCATGGTGGCTCATGCCTGTAATCCCAGGCAGATGGATTCAATTCAAGGCAGAATCGCTTGAACCCAGGAGATGGAGGTTGAAGTGAGCTGAGATCGAGACACTGCACTCCAGTCTGGGAGACAGAGCAGGACTTCCTCTCCAAAAAAAAAAAAAAAAAAAAAAAAAAGGAATGAAATTCTTATACATGCTACACTATGGATGAATCTTGAAAACATGTTAAATCAGTGGTCCCCAACCTTTTTGGCACCAGGAACCAGTTTCATGAAAGACAGTTTTTCCACAGACCGGGATGATTTTGGGATGAAACATTTCCACTTTAGATCATAAGCATTAGTTGGATTCTCATAAGGAGCACACAACCTGGATCCCTTGCATGTGTAGTTCACGATAGGGTTCACATTCCTGTGAAAATCTAATGCTACCGCTGATCTGACTGGAGCGGGAGCTCAGATGCTAATGCTTGCTCGCCTCCTGCTGTGTGGCCCAGTATCTAACAAGCCACGGACTAGTACTCGCCTGTGACTGGGGATTGGGGGACTCCTGTGTTAAATAAGCCAGACACAAAGGGACAAATATTATGATTTCTCTTACATGAAATATCTAGAAAAGGCAAATTCATAGAGACAGAAAGTAGAATAGAGGTTATTTGTGATGAGGGGAAGGTGGATATAAAGAGTTACTGTTTAGACTGGGTGCAGTGGCTCACTCCTGTAATCCCAGCACTTTGGGAAGCTGAGGTAGGAGGATTGCTTCAGACCAGGAGTTCAAGACCAACCTGGGCAACATGGTAAGATCCTGTCTCTACAAAATTTAAAAATTTGCTGTGTATGGTGGCATGCGCCTGTGGTCCCAGGTGCTCAGGAGGCTGAGGTGGGAGGACCACTTGAGCCCATGAGGTCGAGGCTGCAGTGAGCTGTGTTCATGCCCACTGCACTCTGGCCTGGGTGACAGAGCAAGACCCTATATCAAATAATAAAAAAAAAAGTCGGGAGGGGAGAGAGCAAAAAAGTTTCTGTTTAATAGACAGAGCTTCTGTTTGAGATGATGAAAAACTTCTGGAAATAATGATGTTACACAACAGTGTGAATGTACTTAATGCTACTGATACACTTAAATATGGTGAAAAAGTTCAATTTTACATTATGTATATTTTATCACACACGCACACAAATCACAATGTTGAAATAGTAAATCTTATTTAACACCACTTGTACAAAAGATCTTGTGAGTATGTTTACATTATTTGCAAGAATGACTCATGTAATAGGAGACAGGGCTCGGCCCACAGGCTTACAAGACGCCAACAGCTGTAGGCAAAACGGCCTGATCGTTTTTGTGACGTTGTTTCTCCCAGGTGCTCCTGTCCCTTTCCCAGAGATGTTGACATTAACTTTCACCTCTGTGTGTCAGTATTTCCTGCTCTTGCTTTCAGTAATATCCTTCGAACTAGTAACTTCTCTATGTTTGTTGTTAAAATTTAATTCTCACAGGAGGCCGGGCGCAGTGGCTCACACCTGTAATCCCAGCACTTTGGGAGGCTGAGGTGGGCATACCTGAGGTCAGTTGTTTGAGACCAGCCTGGCCAACATGGCGAAACCCCATCTCTACTAAAAATACAAAGAATTAGCTGGGCGTGGTGGCACATGCCTGTAATCCCAGCTACTTGGGAGGCTAAGGCAGGAGAATTGCTTGAGCCCAGGAGGCAGAGGTTGCAGTGAGCCGAGATCGTGACAGTGCACTCCAGCCTGGGTGACAGAGTGAGACTCTGTCTGAAAATATATAATAAGTAAATGAGTAATTCTCACAGAATGAAAATACTTCTTTTGCATTTTCCCAATGTCTTTACTGATTATTTTTGGGATTTGGAAAAAACCTAAGACTGGGCGCAGTGGCCCACATCTGTAATCCCAGCACTCTGAGAGGCCAAGGTGGGAGGATTGCTTGAGCCCAGGAGTTCGAGACCAGCCTAGGCAACATGGAGAAACCTCATCTCTACAAAGAATACAAAAAAAAAAAATTAGCTAGATGTGGTGATGCATGCCTATAGTCCCAACAACTCAGGAGGCTTAGGCGGGAGGATCACTTGAGCTCAGGGAAGTTGAGGCTGCAGTGAGACGTGATTGCGCCACTGCACTCCAGCCTGGGCCACAGAGCAAGACCCTTTCTTGCTGGGAAGGAATTCTCATATGTACACACCTCAGAAGCCACAAGAGGCACTAGGAATACCAGAAGAATGTGGGGATATGAAAGCTTAATTACAAGAGAGTTTAAGCAGGAAAACTAGGGTATATAAGATGAAAACTGAAGCACTGATTTGTTAACTAGGTCATCAGTTCTCTTAAAGGACAGTTTTAGAATACTACATTGCATAGCAGCTGACTTTGGAGTCACCAAGATAGGTGATCCTGGACAAGTTATTTAATGTCACTGAGCCTCTGTTTCCTCATCTAGTCAAGGAAAACAATACCTACTGTAAGATCTGGAATTTGAGGCTGCCCCTACTTACAGGTTAATAAATATATCTGTTATTGTTTCATGGATGCTGGCAGAAAACAGACAAAAGACCTTACTGTTTGCGGCACGACAAGCAGCATGAGCATGCTTGCACTGGTTCCTCCCCCCCCCCCTGCAGGGGCAACGTTGGGATGTGCCCAGATGGATGCTAGACACACAGAGAGTTGCATCACAGGGGAGGAACAAGGAGCTCCTGCAGTTTTTTTCCCTTTTAAAGATGAATTTGGGTCAGAGATGGTGGCTCACACTTGTAATCCCAGCACTTTGGGAGGCTGACACGGGCGGATCACCTGAGGTCAGGAGTTCGAGACCAGCCTGACCAACATGGTGAAACCCCATCTCTCCAAAAGTACAAAGATTAGCTGGGCATGATGACGAGGGCCTATAATCCCAGCTACTCAGGAGGCTGAGGCAGGAAAATCACTTGAACTCAGGAGGTGGGGAGGTTGCAATGAGCCAAGATCACGCCACTGCACTCCAGCCTGGGCGACAAGAGACTCCTTCTCAAAATAAATAAATAAATAAACATAGGCATATGCCTGTAATCCCAGCACTTTGGGAGGCTGAGGCAGGTGGATCACAAGGTCAAGAGTTCAAGACTAGCCTGGCCAATATGGTAAAGCCCCGTCTCTACTAAAAATACAAAAATTAGCCAGGCAAGGTGGCGAGCCCCTGTAGTCCCAGCTACTCGGGAGGCTGAGGGAGGAGAATCGCTTGAACTGGGAAGGGAGAGGTTGCAGAGCGAGACTCCGTCTCAAAAAAAAAAAAAAAAAAAAAAAAAAAATGAGGTCTTGCTATGTTGGCCAGGGTAGTCTCAAACTCCTGGCCTCAAGCAATCCTCCTGCTTTGGCCTCCCAAAATGCTGGGATTACAGGTGTGAACCACCATGCCCAGCCACCTGCTGTTTTATAGTAAGCAGTAAGCAAGCTGCTCTTTGCCTTGGATGCAGACATTACCTCTCCCTCAAGTTTTGCTTGCTACAAACACTGTCCTGAGAAATGTTCTGGGTAAAGAGTGCCAAGGGCTTTGCTTATTTATTTTTATTGATTGGTTACACTTGCATTTATGGTTTATTAAAGCAAAAGAATACAGATTAAAATCAGCAAAGGGATAAGGTATGTGGGGCAAAATCCAGAGGCAGCCAGCCACAAACTTTCAGGTGTCTACTCACAGTGGGATAGTAGATGTGCTTTTTTTCTCCCTGCAATGATTTGTGACAACAGGTGCCGATTGTTCCCAAACAGGGAAGTTCACCTGAGCTGTAGAGTACAGGGTTTTTGTTTTTTTGTTTGCTTTTGTTTTGAGACGGAGTCTTGCTTTTGTCGCCCAGGCTGGGGTGCCATGGCGGATCTCAGCTCAGGCAATATCCGCCTCTCAGGTTTAAGCAATTCTCCTGCCTCAGCCTCCCAAGTAGCTGGGATTACAGGTGTGTGCCACCACACCTGGCTAATTTTGTATTCTTAGTAGAGACGGGATTTCACCATGTTGACCAGGCTGGTCTTGAACTCCTGACCTCAGGTGATCCACTCGCCTCACCCTCCCAAAGTGCTGGGATTACAGGCATGAGCCACCGTGCCTGGTCATGTGCAGGGCTTTTATTGGGGGGTCAGTCACATAGGCTTGGAGTGTCCACACTACTGATCTCTGCTGCTCAGACCCCAGAGCAAAAACCAGTGTTGACTATAAATCACACTTAGGATAAACTTATTTGTTCAGACTGGTACAGCATGATGGCATGGCCCAAGACCTCTGGCATAGATCAGGAGTGCACACACTCCTGATCCGCGAGTCCACTGTACCTGGTGAACTACAGTGATATTTTGAATCTCCTAATATTAAAATTAGTTTAGGTCCAATGTCCCAAATCCCTGGAAACTCTAGTTACTTCCCCTTCTCCGATGTCCACAGTAGCAGTAGCCTACGTTCACTGAACCCACTTCTTTATTCTTTGGCCCACTGCAGTATTAACAGACACTTGAGGCTGGCCACGGTGGCTCATGCCTGTAATCCCAGCACTTTGGGAGGCCGAGGCAGGCAGATCACCTGAAGTTGGGAGTTCAAGACCAGCCTGAACAACGTGGAGAAACCCTGTGTCTGCTAAAAATACAAAATTAGTCAGGCGTGGTGGCACACACCTGTAATCCCAGCTACTCAGGAGGCTGAGGCAGGAGAATCGCTTGAACCCAGTAGGCAGAAGTTGTGGTGAGCCGAGATAGCACCATTGCACTCCAGCCTGGGCAACAAGAGTGAAAATCCATCTCAAAAAAAAAAAAAAAAAAAATAGATAGCCAGGCACGGTGGCTCACTCCTGTAATCCCAGCACTTTGGGAGGCCAAAGCGGGTGGATCACGAGGTCAAGAGTTCAAGACCAGACTGGCCAACATGGTGAAACCCTGTCTTTTTTTTATATATATATTTTAAATTTAAAGATTTAAAGACTAGTCAAGTGCAGTAGTGAGAAGGGGGAAAGAGTAGAACAAGGAGTTCAATCTGTAACTGACTGTGAACAATCGAGATAACTCACTACCTTTGGACCAGCCAGAACCCTGTCTTTAAAAAAATAAAAATAAAATTAAAATAGATACTTGACTGAGCTTTCATGATGTACCTTGTAGTACATTTGGAAAAGGCTAGAAGGTCTACAGCATGTTTTTGTCAGTGTAACACGGTCCTTCATCAAGAGGACCCAGCCTCCCCTTTATTCCAGAGACTCTAGGTCTGTGAATAGGCTCAAGTCTGAGAATTTGTTGGCGGCAGAGACTTGTGGTTTTTGCCAACTCAGCAAGATGTGTGGGACTGTGAGAGACCCAAGGAGTAGTATCTGCTAACAGCTACTTTATAGAGTTCTTATAAACATTAGATTGGAATGTATATAAAGTGCTTAACACAGTATGTGCCACATCATAGAAGTTCAGTCAAGTGGCTATTAATATTGCAGTAGACCAAAGAATAAACAGAATTGGATTCAGGCCAGGTGCAGTGACTCATACCTGTAATCCTAGCAATGTGGGAGGCCGAAGCGGGCAGATGACTTGAGGTCAGGAGTTTGAGATCAGCCTGGCCAACATCGTGAAACCCCATCTTTACTAAAAATACAAAAATTAGCTGGGAGTGGTGATGTGTGCCTGTAGTCTCAGCTACTCAGGAGGCTGAAACACAAGAATCGATGGAACCCAAGAGGAGGAGGCTGCAGTGAGCTGAGATTGTGCTACTGTACTCCAGCCTAGATGACAGAGTGAGGTTCCAGAAAGAAAGAAAGAGAGAGAGAGGAAAGGAAGGAAGGAAGGGAGGGAGGGAGGGAGGGAGGGAGGGAGGGAAAGTAGATTCAGTGAATGTAGGCTACTGCTTCAAGACATTTAGCTGAAATAATAGAGATAGAGAGAAAAGTTCTTTTTTGTTTTAAAGGCAGATCAGCCAGGCGCCACGGCTCATATCTGAAATCCCAGCACTTTGAGAGGCCGAGGCAGGCAGATCATGAAATCAGGAGTTCGAGACCAGCCTGAAGAATATGGTGAAACCCCATCTCTACTGAAAATACAAAAATTAGCCAGGCATGGTGGCACGCACCTGTAATTCCAGTTACTCGGGAGGCTGAGGCAAGAGAATCACTTGAACCCAGGAGGCAGACATTGTAGTGAGCCAAGATTGAGCCACTGCACTCCAGCATGGGCGATAGAACAAGATTCTATCTAAAAAAAAAAAAAGCCAGATCTTAGCATGCTTATAGGCTGGAGTGTCTTTGGAACAAGAAAGGGACTCTGAAACCACAAAATTCGGAGAGGAGAAAGTAGGAATAATAGAGCAAAGTCTCTGAGGGGCAGAAGGGGATGAAACCCAGGCCCAGCTGTGTTGCTGCACATTCTACATGGGGAGCTTGCCCAGATGGAGTGGAAGTCAATATGAGTGGGCACGCTGGTCAATCTGGAGTCACGGCAGGGAGTGGAATGTTAAAGGAATTCCATTTGACTCTTTGTATTTTCCTAGGGAAAGAGGCAGTATTCACTGGTTAAGAATATATGGGATCACTACCTATAGGGTGCTCCTGCTCTGGACTACCAGAATATTTACATATTTATTTTATATTTATATATTTGTATATAAACTATTAGTTCATATCTAAACTAATTGTAATTCTATATGTATATGGAAGACATAATATTGTCTTGTAGTTGTTGTTGTTGTTTTAAGACAGAGTCTTGCTCTGTTCAGGCTGGAGTGAAGTGATGTGATCTCGGCTCGCTGCAACCTCCAACTCCCAGGTTCAACCAATTCTCCTGCCTCAGCCTCCCGAGTAGCTGGGATTACATGCGTGCACCACCATGCCCGCCTAATTTTTGTATTTTTAGTAGAGACAGGGTTTTTTCATATTGGCCAGGCTGGTCTGGAACTCCTGACCTCAGGTGATCTCCCTGCCTTGGCCTCCCAAAGTGCTGGAATTGCAAGCATAAGCCACCATGCCTTGTTTTTTGAGACAGGGTCTTAAGGCAGGAAAATAGAGTCTGGAGGCAGGAAACGTAAGTCCAATTCACACGTTAGCTATGACAGGAAATATCCTCTCCATAGTAAATGACTTTGTAACTTTACTTCATCCTCTCCATTTACATAGGGTGTACCCCAGGTAACCAGTGGAATCCTCTAGAGGGTATTTAAATACCCCAAAATTCTGTAACAAGGCCCTTGAGCCCTTATGCTCGACCCACTCCCACACTGGTGAGTGTACTTTCGTTTTCAATGAATCACTGTATTCCTTCCTTGCTTTGATTGTGCATTTTGTCCAATTCTTTGTTCAAGACACCAAGAACCTGGACACCCTCCACTAGTGACAAGTCTTGCTCTATTGCCTAGGCCGGAGTGCAATGGTGCCATCACAGCTTACTGCAGCCTAGACCTACCAGGCTCAAGCAATCCTTCCACTTCACCTCAGCCTCCTGAGCAGCTGGGACCACAGGCACGTGCCACCACACCGGCTAATTTATTTTTTGTAGCAGGGTTTTGCTATGTTGCCCGGGCTGGTCTCTAACTTCCAGGTTCAAACAATCCTCCCGCCTTGGCCTCCCAAAGTGCCAGGATTACAGGCATGAGCCACTGCGCCCAGGCTGGAAGACATTAATATTGAAGGTTCAACTGAGGTTGAAGGTCAGGAAAGGTATCATGGCCCCTCCTCTCAGCAGCAAGGCAGTATTTTTCTTCACAGCTCATATCTAGGCATGGAGGCAGATGGGAGATTAACCCAGACTGAGACTGTGTATTAGTACATTATTTTGATTGCAATTATCAGAAACTCAAACCACCTTAAGCAGCAAGGGACGTTATTGGAAGGATGCTAGGATCTCTCACTGAATAAAGAGCCAGGATCACAGCGGCTGCTTGGATGGAGTGAAGTGCCTCAGGGAACCTAGGAAGTTGTCTCCCGTCTTTGCTCTCCACAGACTACATCGTGGAATTTAGCCACCAGTGGCTCCCAAGTTTTATGAATTACAATCCAGTCCCAAAGAAAGTTATAAAATTCCTAGCTGATGAAATCCTTGCATCTGCCTGGTGGTAAAGGGTAGGGGAAAGAGCCAGCTCTACAGGGGTCTGGGCAGACCGGGTAATACATCTCTCCTGGGCAGGGCAGGTCTCCTGGTCTGAAGGGCTGGCTCTCCCATCAGAACAGCAAAAATTGCTACTGAGTCAAGGAGCCAGAGTGACATTTTGTAAACAGCAATTACACAAGGAACAGAATCATTCATCAGACATTTTATTTTTTGAGATGGAGTTTCGCTCTTGCTGCCCAGGCTGGAGTGCAATGGTGCAGTCTCGGCTCACTGCAACCTCCGCCTCCCGGGTTCAAGTGATTCTCCTGCCTCAGCCTCCAGAGTAGCAGGGATCACAGACATATGCCACCACGCCCGGCTAATTTTATATTTTTAGTAGAGACAGGTTTTCACTGTGTTGCCCAGGCTTGTCTTGAACTCCTGACCTCAGGTGATCCACCCGCCTCAGCCTCCCAAAGTGCTGGGATTACAGGCCTGAGCCATCATGCCCGGCCTCATTCATCAGACATTTTAATGAGACCCAATCTGATATGACTCCTTCTTTGGGGTAGCTCACCATCCAAGGAGAAACAGTTACAATGTTACAATGCAACTTGCTAAATATGTAATTACATAATGCTGTGTTCCCTAGCTACTCCCCGGCTTGGGCTGAGATCAGGAGAGCTGTAGGAAGAAGCCACAGGGGTAAAAGGATGACCCACTCCAGTTGTTGAAATATGAAATGAGTCACATCTGGAAATTCCAATTTGGTGCAGCTGCCCACGGCAAACTGGTAGGCTTTGTTCACATTTAACTTGGTAAAGCTTTACGAAGCACCTACCCGGCGGGTGCCATGGAGGCAGATCAGATTGAAACATGCTGCTGCCGCCTCTCTGGAGGGAGGCTGGCATGGATACAGCTTGATGACTACAGACTCTTCCTCTCTGTATTCAATTCCCTCTTTCTACCCTCCTTGAATGGCCTCACCTCATTTTTGTGAAAAAATGTTGACTGAGCCCTCAAGGAAGTTCTGTGCTGATTCTCCTTATTCTGATGGGAATCAGGGTCGAGTAAGGCCCAGTTCTCCAGGTTTTTCCAGCCACTGGCTGCCTGGAACCAGTCCAGGTCTGCCAGGTAAAGCGCAAGCCAGGCCCATTTGCTCTTCCTGCTGCTTAACCATAGGTCCCTGCTTCTCCTTCAGACAGACCTTCTCCCAGAGCTTACTGCGCTTGTCTCATACCCAGCTTGAACCAATTTTCCAAACACAAGATGAAGACTTAGCTTTATAGCATTTTTTTTTTAAGTTTGGGCATTTATATATCTGCAGCCCAATAAACCCCTGGTACCATGCAGCTCCCCCCCAAATTCAGTGCAACCAAAGCTGCTGAAACAAGTGCAGCCTGAGAAGGCATATTGGCACTGTGGGTGCTACCTTATTTTTATATGATCCTTCAAAAGGGACACTGAAAACCCAGTGCCTGTTTGGAGATCATGTGTGGAAACTGAAACCCTGTCTTTAAGGGATGACCAAATTAGTGCAATTTAACTGAAAACTTCAGAGCAAAGTGGTTGTAATTAAGTTATCTGAAGGGCTGCCATGTAGATGAAGTAAACATGTCGCAGGCAAGGTTTACAAAGGAGAATGTGGTACTTAACCTTCTAAAAATCCCACAATGAAATGACCTGCCTTGTGAGGTAGTGAGCTCCCCTGTCAAGGGAGAGTTTCAAGCAAGGGGTAGACCACTTGGCAGGAGTGTCGTAGAAAGTGGGCTAAACCAGATTTTTCCAACCTAGTATGGAGGAAGAGGCAAGAGTAGGGGAAGGTCCTGCCCCTATAAATGAGATTCTCCTGATTGCATGCAAGACGACAGGTAATCCCTATGTGTACAGACTGAGAAGCAGGCAGCCCCTAAAATAGATGGGGAGAACTTTTAGCCCTGATAGCCACACAAACTATTTTAGGATAGGGTAGCTGGGAAAACTTTAACCAAATGATGTCACCTCTCCTAATGGGACTGTTCCAGACACGCACAGGTAGGCAGCCAGTGCCGTGCAAGATACTGAAGTTCGGCTCTGCGCATCAGGAGACCCGGGTTTTAGTTTTGACTCTGCCCTGTATGACCTGGGGCTCCTCCTTCCGTTTTCTGGGCCCCTCCAGGAAATGAACCTAGGCAGTCCTTCCCTTCTAATGGGCATTGCCCCTCTGGCTGGAGCCCCCAATAGCAGATCTAGGGCTACAGTTTGGGGCCTTGGGGCTACACTTGTGGACGGCCAGAGACCACCTCTGGCGGAAGCACCGGCCACACTCGAGGCAGGGGAAAGGCTTCTCCCCCGTGTGCAGCAGCTGGTGCTGGGCCAGGTGGCTCCACTGAGCAAAGCGCTTGGAGCAAAGGTCGCAGGCATAGGGCCGCTCGCCCGAGTGCACGCGCCGGTGGCTGGCCAGCAGCGAGGGATAGGCGAAGCGGCGGCCACAGTCGTCGCAGGCATGCAGCTTCTCCTCGGTGTGCGTGCTGCGGTGGATGGCCAGGGAGCCGCTCCGCCGGAAGGCACGCCCACAGTCTGGGCAGGGGTAGGGCTTCTCTCCGGTGTGCAAGAGCTGGTGCTGGAGCAGCGTGCTGCGCTGGGAGAAGCGGGCCTCACAGTGCTCGCAGGCATAGGGACGCTCCCCGGAGTGCACACGCCGGTGACTAACCAGGCGAGAGGAAGAGGAAAAGCGCCGCTCGCAGTCCGGGCACGGGTAGGGCTTCTCGCCCGTGTGGATACGCTGGTGGATGACGAGGGCAGTGCGCTGGCGGAAGCGGCGGTTGCACTCGAGGCAGGTGTAAGGCTTCTCTCCCGTGTGTGTGCGCTGGTGGATGGCTAGCAGGGATGGGTAGGCGAAGCGACGCCCGCAGCTAGGGCACTGGTGGGGTTTCTCGCCTGTGTGTGTGGTCCGGTGATTGGCCAAGGACCGGCTCCTCCGGAAGCAGCGGCCACAGTCGGGGCAGTGGTAGGGCTTCTCGCCTGTGTGGATGACCTGGTGCTGGGAGAGGTTCTTTCGCTGAGAGAAACGTTTGCCACACTGGTCACAAACATAGGGGCACTCGCCGGAGTGTGCCCGCCGGTGACTGACCAGCAGGGATGGGTAGGAAAAGCGGCGCCCACAGTCTGGACAAGGGTAAGGCTTTTTTAGATTCTGGGCGCACTTGTGGCTCTCCAGGGCCGGGCGATCCGGGAAGGTACAGCCACAGTCAGGGCAGATGGGGCCCCCAGACGTCTGCCTCGGAATCAGCCGGGGTTTACTGGGCCTCCGGCCTCTCTTCCCCTTTCGGGGTGCCTCCTTAGGCGGAAATACTTCCTTCTCCCCATTCTTCTTTCTGGTTCTGCTTTCTATAGGAATACAGAAGAATTTATTTAACACATACTGGGCTCCTGCTCTTGTCAATTACATTATAGGTTACAAGACCAATAGACTAATCCTCTGGCCTCAATTCCTAGTGCCACAGACAGCTAAGTGTGACATACCATCATGGAAATATGGTGTGCATTACAGGAGTTTCTAACATAGCTTGGAGAAGTCTAGGAAGATTTCTTGGAGATCAAGCTAACTTTAAAAATTGAGGCCGGATGCAGTGGCTCACGCCTGTAATCCCAGCACTTTGGGAGGCCAAGGCAGGCGGGATCATGAGGTCAGGAGCTCAAGACCAGCCTGATCAACATGGTGAAACCCCGTCTCCACTAAAAATACAAAAATTAGCCTGGTGTGGTGGCATGTGCCTGTAATCCCAGCTACTCAGGAGGCTAAGGCAGGAGAATCACTTGAACCCAGGAGGCGGAGGTTGCAGTGAGCTGAGATTGCATCACTGCACTCCAGCCTGGGTGACAGATAAAAAAAAATAAATGTTTTTGAAGAGGTAAGAAGCTTACATCATTCAAAAGTCAAAATATCAGCCAGGCATGGTGGTTTGCGCTTGTAATCCCAGCACTGCGGGAGCCCAAGGCAGGAGGACCGCTTGAACCCAAGAGTTCAAGATCAGCCTGGGCAACATAGTGAGACCCCATCTCTATACAAAATATAAATATTAGCCTGGCATGGTGGCATGCACGCCTGCCTGTAGTCCTAGCTACTTTGAAGGCTGAGGTAGAGGATTACTTGAGCCCAGAAGTTCAAGGCTATCGTGAACCATGATGGCACCACTGTACTCCAGCCTAGGCAACAGACCAAGACCCTATCTCAAAAAAAAAAAAGAAAAAGTCAAAATATTAATAAAGGACCACAGAGAAGTCTTGCACTTTTTTCCCATCTACCTGATAGAAACCATATTAGTTTCTTTCCATTTTTTGATGCAATACAAATGTCATTTTCCCTATCTTTCTTCCATAAGAAGTGCATATACATGCTTTACTGCATACATACATTCTCTCCCCCCCCACCTTTCTTTCTTTTTTTTTTTGAGACAGAATCTTGCTCTGTTGCCCAGGCTAGAGTGTGATGGCACGATCTCGGCTCACTGAAACCTCTGTCTTCCAGGTTCAAGCAATTCTCCCTGCCTCAGCCTCCCAAGTAGCTGAATTATAGGTATGTACCACCAGGCCTGGCTAATTTTTTTTTTTTTTTTTAAGACAGAGTCTTACTCTGTCACCCGGGATGGAGTGCAGTGATGAATCTCGGCTCACTGCAACCTCTGCCTCCCAGGTTCAAGCAATTCTCCTGCCTCAGCCTCCTGAGTAGCTGGGATTACAGGTATCCGCCATCATGCCCAGCTAATTTTTGTATTTTCAGTAGAGACAGGGTTTCACCATGTTGGCCAGTCTGGTCTCGAACTCCTGACCTTGTGATCTGCCCACCTAAGGCCTCCCAAAGCGCGGGATTACAGGCATGAGCCACTGCACCCGGCCAATTTTTTGGATTTTTGGTAGAGATGGGGTTTCACCACGTTGGGCAGGTTGGTCTTGAACTCCTGACTTCAGGTGATCTGCCCACCTCAGCCCACCTTTCTTATATAAAAGACTACGTATACACACCTTATACACACTTTACTGTGCCTTCGTTTTTTCACTTAATATATTCTAGGGCCGGGCACAGTGGCTCATGCCTGTAATCCCAGCACTTTGGGAGGCCAAGGCGGGTGGATCATGAGGTCAGAAGTTCAAGACCATCCTGGCCAACATGGTGAAACCCCATCTCTACTAAAAATACCAAAAAAATTAGCTGGGCGTGGTGGCACACGCCTGTAGTCCCAGCTACTCGGGAGGCTGAGGCAGGAGAACTGCTTGAACCCAGGAGGCAGAGATTGCAGTGAGCCGAGATCTTGCAACTGCACTACAGCCTGGATGATAGAATGAGACTCCGTCTCAAAAAAAAAAAAATGCATATATATATTCTAAAGATAATTTTATGTTAGCACATGTCTTTTCTCTATTTTACAGTTGCACAGAATTCCATTGTGGATGAGCCATGGTTTATTTGACTTAGCTGATTCTTTAAAAAATGAGGCTGGGCGCTGTGGCTCACGCCTGTAATCCTAGCACTTTGGGAGGCTAAGGCAGGTGGATCACCTGAGGTCAGGAGTTCAAGACCAGCCTGGCCAACATGGTGAAACTCTGTCTCTACAAAAATTGGCCGGGCATGATGGTGGGTGCCTGTCATCTCAGCTACTTGGGAGGCTTAGGAGGGAGAATCAGTTGAACCCGGGAGGCAGAGGTTGCAGTGAGCCAAGATTGCACCATTGCACTCCAGCCTGGGAGACAGAGTGAGATTTCATCTCAAAAAAAAAAAAAAAAAGAATTAACATCATGCAGCGTTAGTCCCAAGGCTCAGTGTACAGTGTGCACAGGCCCTAAGATCTTCTTAGACACAAAGTGTAAGGCAAGACATGGAAATCCATGAGGGATGAGCTGGCAGTGATTGGGTCAAAAGGCCCTCTAAGCCAATGGTTCTCAAACTTCACTGTCATCAGAATCATTTGGAGGACTTACTGAAAGAGCCTGCCAGGCCCTACCGCCTGTTTTGGACTCAGTAGGTCTAGGGTAGGGTTCAAGAATTTGAATTTCTAACAAGTTCCCAAGTAATGCTGCTTCTGGTCTGAGACCACACTTTGAGAACCATTGCTGTTATCATTTTTAAGGACCTTGGACTGTATTTTACCCAGTGGTTTTCTTTTTTCTTTTTTTTCTTTTTTTTGAGATGGAGTCTCGGTCTTTTTTCTTTTCTTTTTTTTTTTGAGATGGAATGCAATGGTGAAATCTTGGCTCACCACAACCTCTGCCTCCGGGTTCAAGTGATTCTCCTGCCTCAGCCTCCCAAGTAGCTGAGATTACAGGCACCTGCCACCATACCCAGCTAATTACCCAATGGTTTTTGTTTTGTTTTGTTTTGTTTTGTCTTTTGGCCACAATAGGTTTTCTTTTTTTTTTTTTTCCCGAGACTGAGTCTTGCTGTGTCGCCCAGGCTGGAGTGCAGTGGCAAGATCTCAGCTCACTGCAATCTCCGCCTCCCAGGTTTAAGCAATTCTCCCTGCCTCAGCCTCCTGAGTAGCTAGGATTACAGGTGCCCACCACCACACTCGTCTAATTTTTATATTTTTTTAGTAGAGACGGGGTTTCGCCATGTTGGCCAGCTGGTCTTGAACTGTGGACCTCTAGTGATCCACCCGCCTCAGCCTCCCCAAAGTGCTGGGATTAAAGGCATGAGCCACTACGCCCAGCGGGTTTTCAAACCTAGATGCACACCTGAATCAACTGAGACTATTTTAAAAAATGCAAGTTCCTAAATATCCACACCAGTGAATGAATAGCTCTGGGATGGGGTCCTGGAACCTGCATTTTTACCAAGTTTCCCAAATGACTTAGATAAGCAATGGCCATTTGACAACCTTGGCAAAAATTAACTGAAAAGTCTTAAGCAAGGAAATATCATGGTCAGATCTGAATCTTGGGCAGCTATCCCTGGTCTTAGAGAATCTGGCACTAGAATTCCAGCTCAGACAGCTCTATCGTCTACTGTGGGTTGGATCTGGGACCCTTCTACCTGAATGGGGTTAAGCAGAGCCTGTTGGATTCTGGGGGAGACTGCAGTATGTCCTTCACTGATTAGGGTCATCCTGCCGTAAGAGCAGAAAGAGGCCCCTGCATCCCAGGCAGCTGTCCCCCCGTGAGCTCCCTTCAACCAAACCCAGAAAACTCTGAGAAGATTAGGATATCTTTGGTCCAATTCAAAGGTGGCTAGAGGCAGAGATCCCGGAAAGGAGGCAGAGGGTAGCACCTGTTAAAAGCTCACTGACTCTGGCTGGCTGCAATGGCTCACGCCAGTAACCCCTGCATTTCGGGAGGCCAAGGCAGGAGGATCGCTTGAGGCCAGAAGTTCAAGACCAAACTGGGCAACGTAGCAAGACAATGTCTCTACAAAAAAAAAAGGAAAAGAAGAACAAGCAGCAGCAGCCCACTGATTCATTCACACAATGGAAAACTGCAGCTTGCAGGCTGACATGGGAATCTGTGTGGTGGACCGGCCCCACACCACCAAAAACAAGACGCTGAGGCTGGGAAGATGAATACACTAAATACGCGGCATCCCTTAGCCAAACCAAAACTCTGGATGGAGTCGTTAGAGGTAGAACGTTATAGGACTGCAGGCTCTGCGTGGTTTATTTATCACTCACTTCTCTGGACTGTTAGCCCTCTCGGGTACTCCTGCGGATCTAGGGCAGCCGGTTCCCAATCATCGGTATTTCGTTCCAACCAGGAGATGAGGGCTGGTTTGGGACCTGCGCACCCTGGAGAAGAAGAGTAAGTCACAGGGCTAGCTCCTAGATCATGCCGGGTAATATCTCCCCGAAGGCACCTCCCGCCTAGCCCCTGCCCACCTCCCCTGACAACCTGGTCGCCAGCCAGGACCGTCGCCTTCCTGCCTCCCCCGCCCGGGCTCCTGTATCCCTTCGAGCCCCGCGGCAGCGGATGGGGCCGGCCTCACCGAGCGCGCCCAGGTGGCCGTAGGTCTCCCGCATCACGTCCCGGTACAGGGCCCTCTGCGCGGGCCGAAGGCAGCCCCACTCCTCCGAGGAGAAGTACACGGCCACGTCCACGAACTTCAGAGCCCTCGGCCTCCTGCCCCTTCTCCGACTGGGTCTGGCCTCTCCTGATCCCCGCGCGGGGAGCAGAGCCGAAGGAGGCGCCATGGGACCGGAGAAGCCGGCGCCACGGACTTCCCCGTCCAGGCCTCGGCCCTCGGGCGCTGGCGGCCCCTGGGATCGAGGAGCCCCCGCCGGACCAGGGCTGAGCGTGGCCGGGGAGGCCCGCAGGGAATCGGAATCGGCCGCCCGTGGGGTTAACGGAGACCTTTTGCTGTTATTCAGGAAACTCCTGCCCGAACTTGGGTGAAAGGCACCGGAAGATGCCTTCGGGGAAAATGGCGGCGCTGCTACTGCACCGCCTTTGCCTGGAACACAGGCAGCTTCCAGCTATCGATTTTATTGACCGGAGCGCCATGCCGGCTTCCTAACCTCTTTGCCCTCAAGTGTAATGGCGCTGCGATTGGGCTTCACGCCCTCTTTTTTGCCCCTCCCCATTACGCGCGTTCATTGGACGGCAGCCGAAGATCGAGCGTTCTGATTGGGTGCTGGCAATGGCGGCCCGTTTGAACGAAGCCAAGAGATGCATAAGGGCAGGAAGCTGGACCACTAAGGTCAGGCGAGTACAAGGAGTTAGTTGTGAAGCGACTTGCACCGACCTGTGGACAGGAACAGGCCTCTCGGGCTGTTTTCCGCTGTTCGACTCTGGCAGGCTCTGCCAGTCTCTGAAAGAGGGAACGATTTGAGCCATGGAGCCACTCTGGCCGAGCTAGAGCTGATATTATTATTCTGAGTTCCTTTTTGTGACATTCTCAGAGCATCCCTGGCTTTGGAGAACGGTTGCCTTCTTTGTTGCCCTTTAGGAGAGGGAATTAACGTTAGCATTTACTGGGCGCAGGCGCCATGCCCAGCATATCACATATTTCATCTTTATTATTTATTTATTTATTTATTATTTTTGAGACAGGGTCGTGCTCTGTGGTGCAATCTCGGCTCACTGCAACTTCTGTTTCCCAGGTTCAAGCGATTCTCCTGCCTTAGCCTCCTGAGTAACTGGGATTACAGGCCGCCCTGTCACGCCCGGCTAATTTTCGTATTGTTTAGTAGAGACGGGGTTTCACCATGTTAACCAGGCTGGTCTCGAACTTCTGACCTCAAGTGATCCACCCACCTCGGCCCCACAAAGTGCTAGGATTACAGGCGTGAGCCACCGCACTCATCCTTATTTTTTATTTTTTTGAGACAGGGTCTCACTCTGTCACCCAGACTGGATGGAATGCAGTGGTGCAATTTTAGCTTACTGCAGCCTCTAACTCCTGGGTTCAAGCAATCCTCCCGCCTCAGTCTTCACAGTAGCTGGGACTACTGCTGTGCACTACTATGCCTGACTAATTTTTTATATTATTTGTTGAGTCAGGGTCTCCCTATGTTGCCCAGGCTGGTCTCGAACCCCTGGGCTCAAGTGATCATCTTGCCTCAGCCTCCCAAAGTGCTGGGATTACAAGTACGAGCCACAGCACCAGAGCCATTAGTTTTTTTTGTTTTGTTTTGTTTTTGTTTTTTTGAGACTGGGTCTCATTCCATTGCCCGGGCTGGAATGAAGGCATACACCACATGCTCTGCTAATTTTTTATATTTTTGGTAGAGAGGGGGTTTCGCCATGTTTCCCAGGCTGGTCTTGAACTCCTGAGCTCAAGCAATCTGCCCGCCTCGGTCTCCCAAAGTACTGAGATTACTGAGATTACAGGTGTGAACCACCGCACCCAGCCCATTATTAATTCTTTTTTTTTTTTTTTTTTTAAGGATGGGGTTTCACCATATTGGTCAGGCTGGTCTCGAACTCCTGACCTCAGGTGATCCGCCCACCTCAGCCTCCCAAAGTGCTGGGATTACAGGTGTGAGCCACCACGCCCGGCTATTAATTCTTTACTATCATTTTTGTGAACTGATGGTTACCATCCTGGTTCTATTAATGAAGAAACTATCTCAGAGGGATTCCATAAGCTTCCAGCGCCATACTGCTAGTAAGGAGGAGGAACAAAGACTTAAACCTGGGGCAGACAAAGCTTTTATTCCTACCACTAATAGGCATCCTTCCTTCACAGTATCCTAATTTGCTTGCTAAACCAGGAATCCACCTGAGCTATTTTCTTCTCAAGTTCAATATTCTGCATAATCTCCCTACATTATTTTCATGTGATATTTGTCCAATGTACAAAGCATAGTGCTAGGCAATTAGGAGAGGCTACAGAAATAAGTCACAGGCCATGCTTTGAATGGAGCTTACAGTCTAGCAAAGCATATAAATTGACAACGAATCATAATACAATGATACAAGCATGTATGTGAAAGGCACCAAAAATTGCTGATGGAAAGAGCCAGCACTCACCCTGTTACCCCGCACTTCTGTGTATGTGTTATGTGCAGAGTTTCACCAGTTCAATACCACCCTCAAGAGTCCTGGGAGCAAGAGAATATACCATTTGCCACATCTCTTAGCTAGTGACATGCACATCTATCTCTCTAATCCTTTAATCAATATTGTAAAGCACGTACTATGGGCGAAACCCTAACCTCAAAGCCTTCAAGGAATAAAGACAAACAATGTGACAGGAAAAGCCACAAAAGAAGAAGGCAGTGAGGCCGGGAGCAGTGGCTCACACCTGTAATCCCAGAAGTTTGGGAGGCTGAGGCTGGTGGATCATGTGAGGCCAGGAGTTCAAGACCAGCCTGGCCAACATGTCAAAACTGTCTCTACTAAAAATACAAAAATTAGGCCAAGCATGGTGGCTCACGCCTGTAATCCCAGTACTTTGGGAGGCCAAGGTGGGCAGATCACAAGGACAAGGGATTGAGACCATCCTGGCTAACATGGTGAAACCCCATCTCTACTAAAAATACAAAAAATTAGCCAGGCATGGTGGCACATGCCTGTAGTCCAAGCTACTCAGGAGACTGAGGCAGGAGAATCACTTGAACCCGGGAGGCAGAGGTTGCAGTGAGCCGAGATCCCGCCACTGCACTCCAGCCTGGGTGACAGAGCAAGACTCCCGTCTCAATTAAAAAAAAAATTAACCGGGCATGGTGGCACATTTCTATAGTCCCTGCTACTTGGGAGGCTGAGGCACAATAATTGCTTTTTTGTTTGTTTTGTTTGAGATGGAGTTTTGCTCTTGTTGCCCAGGCTGGAGTGCAATGGCACGATCATGGCTCACTGCAACCTCCGTTTCCCCAGTTCAAGAGATTCTCCTGCCTCAGCCTCCCAAGTAGCTGGGATTACAGGCTTGTGCCACCACACCCGGCTAATTTTGTATTTTTAGTGGAGACAGGGTTTCTTTCTTTTTTTTTTCAGACGGGGTTTCACCATGTTGGTCAGGCTGGTCTTGAACTCCCGACCTCAGGTGATCTGCCCACCTTGGCCTCCCAAAGTGCTTGGATTACAGGCGTAAGCCACCACGCCCGGCCTTAGTGGAGACAGGGTTTCTCCATGTTGGTCAAGCTGGTCTGGAACTCCCAACCTCAGGTTATCTGCCCACCTTGGCCTCCCAAAGTGCTAGGATTACAGCCATGAACCATCACACCTGGCCAAGAGAATTGTTTGAACCTGAAGGCAGAGTTTGCAGTGATCCAAGATGGTGCCACTGCACTCCAGCCTGGGTGACAGAGCAAGACTATGTCTCAAAAAAAAAAAGAACAAGAAGGAGGAAGGAGAAGGAAGATGGAGGAGGAGGAGGCAGCAGTGAGATATTCAAAGGAAGGAGATGTTTGAATAGACATTGTAGAAAAAAACTACAGTTACAGACTAGGTGTAGTGGCTCACACCTGTAATCCCAGCACTTTGGGAGGCCGAGGCGGGGGGATAACTTGAGCCTAGGAGTTCAAGACCACCCTGGGCAACGTGGCAAAACCTTGTCTCTACAAAAAATACAAAAATTAGCAAGGCATGGTGTCGGGCACCTGTAGTCCCAGCTCCTCAGAAAGCTGATGTGGGAGGATCGCTTGAGACCTAGGAGGTCAAGGCTGCAGTGAGCCAAGATTGCATCACTGCACTCCAGTCTGGGCAACAGAATGAGACCCTGTCTCAAAAAAAAAAAAGAAGAAGAAGAAGGGGGAGCTTTAGCCTAATTGTGGCTGGATGTGCAGGTATGGTGGCTCATGCCTGTAGTGTCAGCCCTTTGGGAGACTAAGGCAGGAGGATGGCTTGAGCCCAGAAGTGCAAGCTTGCAGTGAACTATGATTATTACACCACTGCACTTCAGCTTGATCAACAGAGCAAGACCCTGTGTCTAAAAAAAAATGAAAACAAAAAGTAAAACAAAAACAAAAAAAAACTAGCCTGCGTGAATCTGTTAAGAAAAGTCAGGCTGGCTGGGGTGCAGTGGCTCACACCTGTAATCCCCGCAATCTGGAAGGCTGAGGCGGGTGGATCACCTGAGGTCAGGAGTTTGAGACCAGCCTGACCAACAGGGTGAAACCCCGTCTCTACGAAATACAAAAAATTAGCCCAGCATGGTGGCACATGCCTGTAATCCCAACTACTTGGGAGGCTGAGACAGGAGAATCACCTGAATCCAGGAGGCAAAGGTTGCAGTGAGCTGAGATTGTGCCATTGCACTCCAGCCTAGGCAACAAGAGTGAAACTCCATCTCCAAAAAAAAAGAAAAAAGGCCAGGCGCAGTGGCTCAAGCCTATAATCCCAGCACTTTGGGAGGCCAAGGCGGGTAGCTCACCTGAGGTCAGGAATTTGAGACCAGCCTGGCCAACATGTTGAAACTCTGTCTCTACTAAAATTTCAAAAATTAGCTGGGTGTGGCGGCTGGTGCCTGTAGTCCCAGCTACTCTGGAGGCTGAGACAGGAAAATCACCTGAACCTAGGAGGTGGAGGTTGCAGTGAGTTGAGATGGCGCCACTGTACTCCAGCCTAGGAAACAAAGCGAGACTCCATCTCAAAAAAAAAAAAAAAAAAAAAAGTCAAGTTTGGTGTTTTTTTTTTTTTTGCAGGAGAAGCAGATGCCACACTCTGGGCAGATGCTTCTGGGCAGCGTTGAGGCTTCTCACCTGTACTCATACGCCTGTGAATGGCCAAGGGAGTCTCTTTGGTGAACGTGCTGCACACAGTGAAAGCACCAGTAGGGCTTCTCTCCTGTGTGGATAAGCTGGTGCTGGAGCAAGTTTCCCAGTCAGCAGAGGGAGGGCCACACCGTAGGCAGTGCTCACTCAAGTGCATGTGCCCCGTGGTGGCCACAAGGAAGGGGAATGCAAAGTGTTTCTGTGCACACATCCACATCTGTGCATGGACAGCGCCCTCCTGAGTTGGAAGAGGTGGCTGCAGTTCGAGCACTGGCGGAGCTGTCCCCTGTGCGGGGGCAGCTGGTGCTGGACCAGGTGAGTCCTCTGGGAGAGTTAGACACTGCATGACCCAAAAACACGGTCACCAGAGTGGATTTCCTGGCATCGGACCAACAGTTAGGTGGAGGCAAAGAGCTGCCCACCACGGTCAAGACATGCCTAGGGCTTCTCCCTCGTGTGTGTGCCTGTGGGTGGCCAGAGCCCCATTGTTCAAATGCAGCAGCCGCTCTGGGGGCAACAGCAGGGTGTCTGGCCTGTGTGGACAAATGAGCGGATGCTGGAACAGATCCTTGTCCTGAGGGGGTGGTGCCCACACAGTCACAGGGGAAGGGCTGCTCCAGCAATTAGACTTGGAGGGGCTGCCCAGGAAGAGGAGGGAGCTGAAGCCGCTGGAGCCTGAGTGCACTGTCACCCTGTGGCTGAGGAGCCCCCAGGCCATGTCTGGTCCCAGGCCCTGCAGATAGGGCCCTTGGCTGCTCCAGGGGTCCTGTCACCTGTGACATGCTGACCCCTTCCTCACACAGGCCACATTCAGTTTCTTGACTTCCATTTCTTTATTTGTTTGTTTTTCTGTCTTTTCCATTGCATTTCTTTATTTTCATTTTTTAATTCTCTTTTTTTCTTGTTTGGTTTTTGACCATCATTTCTTCCTTCTGTTCTTTCTTATTCTTGCTTTTGCAGTGACAAGAGAATTGGACCTTAGAGTTATAGGGTGGTCTCGCCAGGCACGGTGGCTCACACCTGTAATTCTAGCACTTTGGGAGGGCGAGACGGGTGGATCACAAAGTCAGGAGCCAAAGACCAGCTTGACCAATATGATGAAACCCTGTTTATTTTTGTAAAAATACAAAAATTAGCTGGGCGTGGTGGTATACGCACCTATAATCCCAACTACTCAGGAGGCTGAGGCAGGAGAATCACTTGAACCTAGAAGATGGAGGTTGCAGTGAGCCAAGATGGCGCCACTGCACTCCAGCCTGGGTGACAGAGTGAGATTCCATCTCAAAAAAAAATTATAGGTTGTTCTGGGCATGGCAGCTCAACTCATTTGAGCCCTGGAGTTGGAGACCAGCCTGGCCAACATGGTGAAATCCCGTCTCTACTAAAAATACAAAAATCAACCTGGCATGGTGGTGGGGGCTTTAATTTCACTTTAATCCCAGCTACTTGAGAGGCTGAGCCAGGAGAATCACTTGAATCCAGGAGGTGGAAGTTGCAGTGAGCTGAGATCACGCCACTGCATTCCAGCCTGGGTGACAGAGCAAGACTCTGTGTCAAAAAAAAAAAATCCTAAATGTGGGCATTTCCATGGCAACAGATTTCTCAAAAAACCGACACCTCAACAGAACACCAGAAACACCTGTTTGTTTCCACTGTAAGTGCCAAGTCACCAAATTATTTACATACAGAGAGTTCTGGGAAGCTTCTAATGTCAAGTTACGTTATAAGAAACAAGGGCAGGCCCACAAAGCTGGCTTGGTGAACTCTGGCCTCTCTGAGGCCAGGCTGGAAGAGCACACAGATCTCCTAAACTTAAGGTATTCAAAGTCAAAATTCAGGCCTTTTGCAACAGTTTACACCTTAATCCCAGCACTTTGGGAGGCTGAGGCAGCGAACTGCTTGAGGCCAAGAGTTCGAGACCAGCCTGGCCAACATGATAAAATCCCATGTCTACTAAAAATACAAAAATTAGCCAGGTGTGGTGGTGCACATCTGTAATCCCAGCTACTTGGGAGGCTGAGGCAGGAGAATCATATGAGTCTGGGACACAAAGATTGCAGTGAACCGAGATGGTGCCAATATACTTCCACGCCCATTCCAGCCTGGGTGACAGAGAGAGACTCTGTCTAAAAAAAAAAAAAAAAAAGAATCAGGTCTACTTTAAGAGATACCAAGTGAAATTTAGAAGACAACAAGATCAGCTAAAACTAGGTTCTAAAAAAAAAAAAAATAGAAGACAACAAGAGGGTAAAACCGCATTACTATGCTCAGAAATACCTGGTGATAAAGGATGAAAATAAATACAACACACCCAAATACAGTACGACAGTGTGTGCAACAGAGATATCATTTGTCAGATTACTTATGCCTGTGCAGAAGGGGATATGATAGGCCGGGCACGGTGGCTCACGCCTGTAATCCCGGCACTTTGGGAGGCTGAGGCGGGCAGATCACAAGGTCAAGAGATCGAGACCATCCAGGCCAACATGGTGAAACCCTGTCTCTACCAAAAATACAAAAATTAGCTGGGCATAGTGGCATGCGCCTGTAGTCCCAGATACTTGGGAAGCAGAGACAGGCGAATCGCTTGAACCTGGGAGGTGGAGGTTACAGTGAGCCGAGATCGTGCCACTATACTCTAGCCTAGCGACAGAGCAAGACTCCATCTCAAAAAAAAAGAGAGAAAGAGAATGAAAGAAAGAAGGAAGAAAGAAAGAGAAGGAGATATGACAGTCTGCGCAGTATACACACATGAACTGTCAAAATACGATGGGAAGTTTGGCCCGACAAACTACACACCAGCGTATTGTACTGGCCTGCTGCTGGACTGCAGCCTTCTCAATAGGTTTGGCATGGACAAGATCTATGAAGGCCAAGTGGAAACGACTGGAGCTGAATACGACGTGGAAAGCATTGATGGTCAGCCGAGTGCCTTTACCTGCTCTTTGGACGCAGGCCCTGCCAGAATTACCACTGGCAATAAAGTTTCTCGCACCCTGAAGGGAGCTGTGGATGGAGGCTTGTCTATCCCTCACAGCATCAAACGATTCCCCTGATTATGATTCGGAAAGCAAAGAAGTTAAGGCAGAAGTACAGTGGAAGCACATCATGGGCCAGAACGTTACAGATTACGTGCGCTACTTTATGGGCGGAGATGAAGATGCTTACAAGAAGCAGTTCCCTCAGCCGGGCGCAATGTGGCTCAGGCCTGTTAATTCCAGCACTTTGGGAGGCCGAGGCAGGCAGATCACCTGAAGTCAGGAGTTTTAGACCAGTCTGATCAACATGGTGAAACCCCGTCTCTACTAAAAAGACAAAATTAGCCAGGCATGGTGGCCATGCCTGTAATCCCAGCTACTCAGGAGGCTGAAACAGGAGAATCACTTGAACCCGGGAGGTGGAGATTGCAATGAGCTGAGATGGAGCCACTGCATTCCAACCTGAACAACAAGAGCCAAGAGCAAGACTCTGTCTCAAAACAAACAAACAAACAAACAACAACAACAAAAAAAACCAGTTCTCTCAATACATAAAGAACAGCATAACTCCAGACATGATGGAGGAGACGTAGAAGAAAGGTGGGCCGGGAGCAATGGCTCATGCCTATAATCCCAGCACTTTGGGATGCCAAGGCAGGCTGATCACCTGAGGTCAGGAGTTAGAAATCAGCCTGACCAACATGGAGAAACCCTGTCTCTACTAAAAACACACAAAAATAAGCCATGCGTGGTGGCACATGCCTGTAATTCCAGCTACACAGGCGACTGAAGCAGGAGAATCACTTGACCCAGGAGGCAGAAGTTGCAGTGGGCCAAGATCGCGCCATTGGACTCCAGCCTGGGCAACAAGAATGAAACTCCATCTCAGAAAAAAAGAAAAGAAAGCTCATGGTGCTATACAATAGAATCCAGCCTATGAGAAGAAACCCAAGAAAAGAGTTAAAAAGAAGAGGTGCAATGTGGCTCACGCCTGTAATCCCAACACTATGGGAGGCTGAGCCAGGCGGATTACAAGGTCAGGAGTTCAAGACCGGCCTGGCCAACATGGTGAAACCCTGTCTCTAATAAAAATACAAAAATTAGCTGGACATGGTGAGATAAAGTAAAGAGATTATAAGCCTCATCTTTACTAAAAGTACAAAAATTAGCTGGGTGTGGTGGCGCACGTCTGTAGTCCCAGCTACTAGGGAGGCCGATGCAGGAGAACTGCCTGAACCAGAGAGTCGGAGGTTGCAGTGAGCCGAGATCACTGCATTCCGGCATGGTGACAGAGTGAGACTTCATCTAAAAAAAGGAAAAAGAAAAAGAAAAAAAAAAAGTGTTTGGTTTTGTTCTCAGTAGCCCATTCCTGAGGTCTGAGGAAGCTTACCTTCTTTTGAGCTACCCAATCTTTCTTCCTTCTGACCAAGGGACATTTTTTTGGGACAGTCTCACCTCTTTTTTTTTTTTTTTTTTTGGAGAGAGAATCTTGCTCTTTCACTCAGGCTGGAGTGCAGTGGCATGGTCTTGGCTCACTGCAACTTCCGTCTCCTAAGTTCAAGCGATTCTCCTGCCTCAGCCTCCTGAGTAGCTGGGACTACAGGCACCTGCCACCACGCCCAGCTGATTTTTTTACTTTTAACAGAAATAGGGTTTCTCCATGTTGGCCAGGCTGGTCTCAAACTCTTGACCTCAGGCGACCCACCTGCCTTGGCCTCCCAAAGTGCTGGAATTACAAGTGTGAGCCATGGCACCCAGCCTATATATTCTTTTTTTTTTTTTTTTGAGATGGAGTCTCACTCTGTTGCCCAGGCTGGAGTGCAGTGGTGTGATCTCAGCTCACTGCAACCTCCGCTTCCCGGGTTCAAGCAATTCTCCTGCCTCAGCCTCCTGAGTATCTGGGACTACAGGCGCCCACCAACATGCCCAGCTAATTTTTGTATTTTTAGTAGAGACAGTGTTTCACCATGTTGGCCAGGATGGTCTCGAACTCCTGACCTCAAGTGATTCACCCACTTCAGCCTTCTAAAATGCTGGGATTACAGGCATGAGCCACCGCACCCGGCCTCTGTCTCTCTCTCTTTAAGAGCCTGTAGTCCCAGCTACTCAGGAGGCTAAGACAGGAGAATCGCTTGAACCTGGGAGGTGGAGATTGCAGTGAGCTGAGATAGTGCCACTGCACTCCACCCTGGGTGACAGAGCAAGACTGGTCTCAAAAAAAAAAAAAAAAAAAGATAGAATCTTGCTCCGTTGCCCAGGCTGATTACAGTAGTGCAATCATGTCTTACTGCAGCCTCCACCTCCTGGGTCCAAGTGACCCTCCCAGCTGGCCTCCTGAGTAGCTGGGACCACAAGTACACACCATCACACTGGCTCATTTTTTTCATTATTTTGTAGAGAATGAGTCTATGTTGCCAAGGCCCAGGCTCAATATTCTCTCCCCCAGATTCATTTCCCCCACTACCTGGCTACCCTTGGCCCAAGGATCAGGCCTGGTTTTAGAAAGGAAAGGTTGGAAGACAGGGTTCTGAGGATTCTTACAAACGGGGGCCTTTAGAGAGAAGCGCTGTGTGTGGAGAGGGGGCTGCTGGCGAAAGGGCCGCCTCGGCTCACCCCCCAAGGAAGGCCGATTTCTGCCTCAGCTCCACTCTCCTCATCTATCCCAGATCCTGGGCACTTGGGCCTCTCCTCAGGATCCTCAGGATCCAGCCTCCAGGCTCCAAGACTCTTTCCTTTGCTACATCCAGTAGATGAGAGCAGGTTTGGAGCCTGCAAATCCTAGAGAAGAGGCCATCAGCGACACAGGAGGAGAGGCAGGAGCCTAGAGAAAGTGCTTCCTCTGCAGAAATGGGGTGCAGCCTCTCCAGCCCTCAGAGAAGTCCCTCCCGAATAGCGGACACTCTCCTCCCAATCACTTGAACCTGGGAGGCAGAGGTTGCAGTGAGCGCAGATCGGAGATGTCGCCATTGGACTCCGGCCTGGGCGACAGAGCAAATCTCCGTTTCAAAAAAAAAGAAATCTTCCATCATGGAAAGAAGAAGGAGAAAAAAAAAAGATATTAAAAAAAAAAAGAAAAAAGAAAACGATTGTTTTTGCTTTCCTCTCTCCCCTGTGCTTCTCATCCACCCAAACAGATTGTCTTTTTACTCCCAGAGGTGTACAGTGGACCCTCATTCCATAATTCACCCCCTTTACAGACTATGAGGCACAGGAAATGCAATGGGCTCATTCATAGTTGAGAGGGGAAGCACTCAGGCCTTGGAATCAGGGGAACCTCCTTTGAACCCTAGCTCCACCTGGCGGCAGCTGTTGGATGTAAGCAAGCGGCGGGGGGTTGGGGGGAGGTTCATCTATGAAGCTGGGATCATGCTACCTATTTCACACAAATGTCATGTGAGATTTAAATGCATTACCTGTGTAAAGTATAGAGTCTATGATAGGCAGTTATTTCCAAAAGGTTATTATCTGAGGGAAATAGAGTTTGGCCAACAAGAAGGATGCTTCCTAGTACGTTCTGCTATCTCTAAGCAATGAGACACACCACAGTATACATTCTTGGAGAAGACTTGAAGTTTGAGGGTGAGGCAGCATAGGTACTCAAGGAAATGACCATGTTGTCGGGATGCAGCGACTGTGGTGACCCCACAGCCAACACAATAAGCCTCAGCATTCGCGTTGTAATTGAGCTCCTTCAAGCAAAGCTATCTTCAGCAGGGAATGTCCCTTCTAGAGAGCATGCACATTTTCATTTTCCAGGTCCTCAAACGGCTCCTTTCCTCATTATAATAGTAAAAACACACCCCCTGGGTGGAGATTTACGATGCTGAATGACGAGGTATGAACAAGCACGTGCAGCTACTGCGCATGTGCACCTAGAGGACCACCCAGAACATGCTTACTAGGGACACCTCTTCTCATCCCCTTATGAATAATCGTGTAAGACTCCCATAAAGGAACTCTCCCTAGGGCCAGTCTTTGCTGTCTCATCCTTACTAGCAGCCCGCCCCTGAATCCTCTCTCAGGGTGTCCTGTCTATTCTGCACCTCACTTTTTTTTTCTTTGAGACAGGGTCGCCCAGGCTGGAGTGCAGAGGTGCGATTTCGCCTCACTACTATCTCTGCCTCCCGGGCTCTAGCAATCCTCCCACCTCAGCCTCCTGAGTAGCTGGGACTACAAGCGTGCACCATCATGCACAGCTAATTTTTCTATTCTTAGTAAAAACAGGTTTCATCATGTTGCTCAGACTGTATGCATCTAACTTTCAAAATATTTTTCTTTTGGAATAAATTACACTGCACTTTTTTTTGTTGTGTCTCTTGTTTAAATTCTTTTAAACTATTAGCTGGGTGTGGCGATGCATGCCTGTAATCCAAGCTACTCCGGAGGCTGAGGCAGGAGAATTGCTTGAACCCGGGAGGTGGAGGCTGCAGTAAGCCGAGATGGCACCACTGCACTCCAGCCTGGGTGACAAAGCCAGACTCTGTCTCGAAATAAATACATTCTTTTAAACCAAGAAGAACCGAGGTATCACAACAGCCATCAACAGAAGTACAGTCGGCTTCAGTGTTCCATCCCTTGGCTACTTGGGAATCTCCCATTTCCATATCCCTGGTAATCTCTTCACTCTCTCAGGCGGATTCATTTAGACTTCTGGAAGATATCACCCTCAATCTGGATAAAAGAACTGAGATCCCAACTCTTTTGCTACTGTGTGTGTGTGCCTGCGTGTGTGCGTGAGAGAGACAGAAACAGACACAGGGTTCTCATTTCATCACCCAGGCTGCAGTGTCATGATACAATCACAGTTCACTGCAACCTCGACCTCGGGCTTAAGTCATCCTCCCACCTCAGCCTACAAAGGAGCTGGGACTACAGGCATGCACCACCATGCCCGGCTAATTTTTGCATTTTTTGTACAGATCTGGTTTCACCATGTTGTCCAGGCTGGTCTTGAACCCTGGGCTTAAATGATCCTCCCACCTCGTCCTCCCAATCCCTGGGATTACAGGCATGAGCTACCATGCCTGGACCTTTCTAATCTTTTTTAATGAGTGGCACAGCAAACACTGATCTTTACCTTGGAGTGACTGCAGGCGTGGACTGACCTTCACAACTCTCCCACTCTAACCGAAAGCAACGTACCTGAAGCTTCAAACACTTAAGTCATCTTTGGGCCCCTTTCCAAACAGCTTGTTTCCTTGAGAATCCCCAGTTACAAAGCAAACTTAACCTCTCCTCCTTTCTGGCAGGAGACTTAGCCTTTCTGCTTTAATTTCCAAGGATCACAATTTCTCCCCTTAGGGTTGTCAGGAAGATTAAATGAGATAATTAAAGGGACCCTCTTTAAAAAGAACATGGTACAAGACTTGAGTTCAGTTATGTGCTAAACAAAATGTAGCTTTCCTCTGTACATTTCCTCAAAATGTAGCTTTCCTCCTGTATATTGCAGCTCTGTCTCTCCTTATCATTCACAGGGAAAGGGACAAGTGAAGAAAAGGTTTTAGTCGTGTTACTTTTTTTCATTTATTTATTTATTTATTTTGAGACAGAGTCTCACTCTGTCACCCAGGCTGGTGTGCAGTGGTGCAATCTTGGCTCACGGCAACCTCCACCCCCCAGGTTCAAGCGCTTCTCCTCCCTCAGCCCCCCAAGTAGCTGGAATTACAGGCGCCCACCACCACGCCAGGCGAATTTTTTGTATTTTTAGTAGAGATGGGTTTTGCCATGTTGGTCAGGCTGGTCTCGAACTCCTGACTTCAGGTGATCTGCCCACCTCGGCCACCACGCCTGGCCAGTCATGTTACTTTTAGAAACCCATTGATATGCAAACAAAAAAAGAAGATGAAAAAATAAACACATTGTTATATTCCTCAAGCCTGGAAGCAGCCTGATGCCACCTGGAATCTAAGAGAACGGAAATGCCTAGAGAAGGTACTGAAATTGCTCCGGACAATTTCTGTAGTGGGTGACCTTTGCAAGTGATGGGCCCTGAGAAGTCTGACTTGAGGCATACAAGGGTTCTCTTGTCTCAACAGGATCCTCAGGAACCTTCCTTCTCCTTGGGATCCCCAACTTCAGATACCACAGATCTCAGCGTTTTGGCCCATCTAAGAGACAAGGTGGTTTGGAGCTCTTGGATTCTTTGGGAGAAGAAATTAGGCAGAGGAGGTGTAGGAGTCCCAGAGGAAGTCCTTAGTGGAGAAGGGGAACAGTTCTAACAGGTCTTCAGCTAGGTGTTATCGGAACCTTTTTTTTTCCTTCTTCAGAGCCAAGGTTTCACTCTGTTGCCCAGGCTGAAGTGCAATGGCATGATCATAGCTCTCTGTAACCTCAAATTTCTGGGCTCCAGCCATTCTCCCATCTTGCCCCCACAAAGTACAAGGATTACAGGCCCGAGCCAACACACCCAGCCAAAACTCTAAAATTTAAACTTTTGTTTTATCCTCAAACAAGTATTCTGGACCCAGAGACACTGAACTGAAAGAAAACGCTCATTAGGAACTAGGCCTCATTACCTTGCCTTATGTATTATTTTTCTCTTATAACAACATTGTGAATATCATATTGTAATGTATTACTGTGTTAAAAGCATCAGTTTCTTAAATGCAAACATTAAAAAATAGATAACTATTTTTGTTTTCCTGTTTTGCTTTTGTTTTCAGATGGGGTCTGTGTCACCCAGGCTGGGGTACAGTGGTGCAATCACAGTTAACTGCAGCCTCAAACTCCTGGGCCCAAGAGATCCTCCCACCTCAGCCTCCTGAGGAGCTGGGACCACAGGCGCACACCACCATGCCCAGCTTTTGTTTTATTTTTTTTCATTTTCGTTTTGATTCGTTTTTTGAGACACAGTCTGGCTCTTGTCACTTAGGCTGGAGTGCAGTGGCCCAATATTGGTTCACTGCAACTTCCACCTCCCAGGTTCAAGCTATTCTCCTGCCTCAGGCTTCCAAGTAGCTGAGATTTCAGGCTTGCACCACCACGCCTGGCTAATTTTTGTATTTTTAGTAGAGACACCATGTTGGCCAGGCTGGTCTCCAACTCCTGACCTCAAGTGATCCACCTGCCTCAGCCTCCGAAAGTGCTGGGATTACAGGCATGAGCCTGTAATTACAAGGCCGCTAATGCCTGGCCTTGTTTGTTTTTTAAATGTTTGAGGGCTGTGTGTGTGTGTGTGTGTGTGTTGTTTGTTTGTTTTTGAGATGGAATCCGCTCTGTTGCCCAGGCTGGAGTGCAATAGCACGATCTTGGCTCACTGCAATCTCCACCTCCCAGGTTCAACAATTCTCCCATCTCAGCCTCCCAAGAATCTGGGATTACAGGTGTCCACCACCACACTGGGCTAATTTTTTGTATTTTTATTAGAGACGAGGTTTCACCATGTTGGCCAGGCTGGTTTCAAACTCCTGACCTCAAGTAATCTGCCCGCCTTGGCCTCCCAAAGTGCTGGGATTACAGGTGTGAGCCACTTCGCCCAGCAATGTTTGGGGTTTTTTTTATACTGGGCTGGGAGTCACGCATGGGTCACGCTACAAAAAATATACAAGGCCAGGCGTGGTGGCTCACACCTGTAATCCCAGCACTTTGGGAAGCCGAGGTGGGTGGATCACCTGAGGTCAGGAGTTCAAGACCAGCCTGGCCATCATGGTGAAACCCCATCTTTAAAATAAATAAATAAATTATACACACATGCACACACACACACACATACATACATAAAGAAAAAAAATTAAGCGGGCGGGGTGGTGGCGCCTGTGGTCCCAGCTACTCCAGAGGCTGAGGTGGGAGGATCACTTGAGTCAGAGAAATCGAGGCTGCAGTGAACCGAGATCGCGCCGCTGCACTCCAGCCTGGGCGACAGCGAGACCCTGTCTCAAAAACAAACAACTGTCAGCCTTAACAACAGTAACAAAAAAGGCAATGGCTAGGGCCCCTCCCAACCTTTCATGCCCACTTGGAGCCCCTGGGCAGCCCTTACTTTTTTTTTTTTCTGGAACGCGGCCCTTACATTTAAATGCCCCTTTGGGAGGTCAAAGTGAGGGGGATCACTTGAGGTCAGGAGTTCAAGACCAGCCTGGCAAACATGGTGAAACCCCGTCTCTACTAAAAATACAAAAAAAAATTACAGGCACCGGGCGATTACAGGCGCTGGGCGTGGTGGCGGGAGCCTGTAATCCCAGCTACTTGGGAGGCTGAGGCAGGAGAATTGCTTGAACCTGGGAGGCCGAGGGTGCAGTGAGCCAAGATCGTACCATTGCACTCCAGCCTGGGCAACAGAGCGGATTCCATCTCAAAAACAAACAACAACACACACACACACACACACACACACACACACACACACACACACACACACACACACACACGCTGCATTCCAGCCTGGATGACAGAATAGGACTCCGTCTCAAAGAAAAAGAGGGGGGGCGGGGCGCGGTGGCTCACACCTGTAATCCCAGCACTTTGGGAGGCCGAGGCGGGTGGATCACGAGGTCAGGGGTTCGAGTCCAGCCTGACCAACACGGTGAAACCCCGTCTCTATTAAAAATACAAAAATTTGCTGGGTGTGGTGGCACGCGCCTGTTACTCAGGAGGCTGAGGCAGGAGAATCGCTTGAACCCGGGAGGTGGAGGTTGCGGTGAGCCGAGATCGCGCTCCAGCCTGGCCGACAGAGCAAGACTCCGTCTCAAAAAAAAAAAAAGCCGCTAATGACCACTCATATGACCCCACTCATTTTTGGATCTGATCCTGAGAAAATCCCTTAGAAAACATGGCGACGCCACCTTCACCACTTGTTTCCAAAAGCAATGAGACACCCTTCGCTCGCTTAGTCAAGCTGACTTTAATAAATAAGGCACCGGACGCGCTTCCCCTGCTGGTCGCCCTTCAGCGCACTGGCACTGCCCACCCATGCCGGCGTTGCGGCTCCCGGCAGGTCTCTAGGATCGCGCTCGCTGATAGGACTCTTTAAGTCAGACGTCCAAACAAGGTGCGCGGTGATTGGGCCGCGGAGGGCAGGTACGTTTGAAGGGCGCGTGCGTGGGAGTCCCGAGGGCGGTGCCGTTAGAGCCTGGTGGGCGGTGGGACTTGGGTTCTGGGAGGACAAGACTAAGCAGGGCGACGTGTTCAGGGGCCCGCGGCTTCCGAGACTGGACCTGTGGCTCTGTCCACCTGCAATGTAGTGGTCAACGGTGCGGTGACAGAACCCTGGGGCTCTCCCCCCGCGGGACTCGGCCCTGGCCTCCGCTCCAACCGCGCTAGTGGGAGGAGGCCGAGCCTTCCCCTGTCGAAGTCGCTAAGTCCCGGCCCGACAGTGTAGCCAAGACGTCCGAAAACCGCGTGCTACCTTGGCACTCGCAAAGCATCGATAACGGTTATATTTTCTCCTGTAATGGAAGGGGGTAGACCCCAACAGATCATTATAAAAGATTCCTACAAAGAAGAATCCTCCTGGCAGTCAAGTAAAAACGTGTGAAGGTGTTTTTTTTTTTTTAACATGAAATATCCAGAATAGACAGATCTATTGAAGGACTGGGGAAAAGGGAAGTGAATGCTAATGAATATGGAGTTTCTTTTCGGAGGGATGAAAATGTGCTAGTATTGATTGTGGCCATTCTAACACAAAAATCAGTTTAATTGGCTGGACGCTGTGGCCCAGGGAAAAGGACTAGGGGGAATGGGGAGTGAATGCTAATTAATATGCAGTTTCTTTTTGCAGTCATGAAAGTGCACTAAAATTTTGATGCACAAAAACTGAATTGTAAACTCTGTACACTTCAAACAGGTGTATTTGTGATATGTGCATTCTAGCTCCATGAAACTTACAAAATGTCTGAAAGTTGTTTGCAACTTTACTAAAAAAAAATTGGGGGAACTCTATGTTTACGAAACTATCCCCATCCAGGCCGGGCATGGTGGCTCACATCTTTAATCCCAGCACTTTGGGAGGCCGAGGAGGGCAGATCACTGAGGTCAGGAGTTCAAGACCAGCCCGACCAACATGGTGAAACTCTGTCTCTACTAAAAATACAAAAATTAGCCGGGCGTGGTGGCACTCGCCTGTGGTCCCAGCTACTCGGGAGGCTGAAGCGGGAGGCTGAGGCGGAAGAATCGCTTGAATCCAGGAGGCGGAGGTTACAGTGAGCCAAGATTGCGCCACTGCAATCCAGCCTGGCGACAGGGCAAGACTCCGTCTCAAAAAAATCAATAAATAAAAAATCAGCCAGGCGTGGTGATACATGCCTGTAATCCCAGTTACTTGGAGGCTAAGGAAGGAGACTCGCTTGAACAAGGAAGATGAAGGTTGCAGTAAGCTGAGATCGAGCCATTGCACTACAGCTTAGACAAGATCGAAACTTCGTCTCAAAAAAAAAAAAAAAAAAAACTACCCCCATCCAGTCCTTTGAGGTGAACATCATTTTATATTTTATATTTTATTTATTTATTTATTTATTTCAGACAGAGTCTCACTGTGTCGCCGGGCGCCAGGCTGGAGTGCAGTGGTGCGATCTCGACTAACTGCAACCTCCACCTCCCGGGTTCAAGCAATTCTCCTGCCTCAGCCTCCCGAGTAGCTGGGACTACAGGCGTGCACCACCATGCCCAGCTAATTTTTGTATTTTAGTGGAGACGGGGTTTCACTGTGTTGGCCAGGATGGTCTCGATCTCTTGACCTCGTGATCCATCCGCCTCGGCCTCCCAAAGTGCTGGGATTACAGGCGTGAGCCACCGCACCCGGCTATTTTTTTATTTTTATTTTTGTTTTTTTGAGATGGAGTCTTGCTCTGTCGCCAGGCTGGAGCGCAGTGGCACAGTCTCGGCTCACGGCAACTTCCGCCTCCTGGGTTCGAGCGATTCTTCCACCTCAGCCTCCCGAGTAGCTGGGACTACAGGCGCGTGCCAAACACCTGGCTTATTATTAGTAGTAGTAGCAGTAGTAGCAGAGACGAGGTTTCAGCATGTTGGCCAGGATGGTCTCGATCTCTTGACCTCATGATCCACCCGCCTCGGCCTCCCAAAGTCCTGGGATTACAGGCGTGAGCCACCGCGCCCGGCCTTATTTTTTTATTTTTGAGACGAGTCTCACTCTTGTTGGCCTGGCTGGAGTGCAATGGCGTGATCTCGGCTCACTGCAACCTCTGCCTCCCGGTTCAAGCGATTTCTCCTGCCTCAGCCTCCCGAGGTAGCTGGGGTTACAGGCACCACCACCACGCTAGGCTAATTTTTGAATTTTTAGTAGAGATGGGATGTCACCATGTTGGCCAGGCTCCTCTCAAATTCCTGACCTCAGGTGATCCCTCCACCTCAGCCTCCCAAAATGCTGGGATTACAGGTGTGAGCCACCGCACCCAGCTTATTTATCTTGAGAAGGAGTTTCTGTCGCCCAGGCTAGAGTGCAGTGGCACGATTTCAGCTTACTGCAGCTTCCACTTCCCAGGGCTCAAGCAATTCTCATGCCTCAGCCTCTTGAGTAACTGGGATTACAGGCGTTTGCTACCACATCCGGCTAGTTTTTGTATTTTTAGCAGATGGTGTTTTGCCATGTTGGCCAGGCTGGAGGTGGCACAATTGGAGGGTAGAAAGGACAGTAAAAGATGCCCTGGAAGCTCCGAAGGGGGAGACCTCAGAAGTCTTGCACATATGGGTGGGGCTGCTGTTCCAGCTGGACCTTCAAAGTTGATAGAATCTAAACAAATGTAGTAGTAGTGAAAGATGGGAAACCGTAGAAAATATGCAGAGGTAATAATTAGATGCAGGCCCTACGTGGTGATTTATGCCTGAAATCTTAGAAACGATGCCTCACTGTGTTGCCCAGTCTGGTCTCGAACTTGTATCAAGCAATCTTCACACCTCAACCTCCAAAAGTGCTGGGATTACAGGCGGGAGCCACCGCACCTGGCCACCCTTCATTTTAAAAGTATATTTTCGGCCGGGCGTGGTGGCTCACGCTTGTAATCCCAGCACTTTGGGAGGCCGAGGTGGGCGGATCACGAGGTCAAGAGATCGAGACCATCCTGGCCAACGTGGTGAAACCCTGTCTCTACTAAAAAAATACAAAAATCAGCGGGGCATGGTGGCACACGCCTGTAGTCCCAGCTACTCGGGAGGCTGAGGCAGGAGAATCACTTGAACCAGGGAGTCGGAGGTTTCAGTGAGCCGAGATCACGCTACTGCACTCCAGCAGCCTGGTGACAGAATGAGACTCGGTCTCAAAAAAGAAAAAAAAAAGTATATATATATATATATATATTTCCAGCTGGGTATAGTGGCTCACACCTGTAATCTCAGCACTTTGGAAGACTGACGTCAGTGGATCTCCTGAGGTCAGGAGTTTGAGATCAGCCTGACCAACATGGCAAACACCCGCCCCCTTTTTTTTTGAGGCAGTATTTGGCTCTTGTTGCCTAGGCTGGAGTGCAATGGCACAATCTCTGCTCACCGCAACCTCTGCCTTCCAAGTTCAAGGGATTCTCCTGCCTCAGCTTCCTGAGTAGCTGGGATTACAGGCATGTGCCACCACACAGACTAATTTTTTGTATTTTTAGTAGAGACTGATTCTCCATGTTGGTTGGGCTGATCCGCCCGCCTCGGCCTCCCAAAGTGCTAGGATCACAGGCATGAGCCACTGCACCCAACCCCCTTCTCTACTAAATACAGAAAATTAGGTGGGCGTGGTGGCAGGTGTCTGTAATCCCAGCTAATTGGGAGGCTCAGGCAGGAGAATCACTTGAACCCGGGAGGAAGAGGTTGCAGTGAGCTGAGATCGCGACATTGCACCCTAGCCTGGGCAACAAGAGCAAAACTCTAAAAATTAAAATTAAAAGTACATTTCCCCAACATTCAGGCCTCCACCCTCTTTGCCTTGGTTTCAATATTCTGTAGGCCAGTGATTCTCAACTAGGGGTGACTGCCCCTAGGGGACATTTGGCAATGTCTGGAGACATTTTTGGTTGTCACAAATGGACAGAAAGAAGGGGGACGTAGGTGCTACTGACATCTAGTGGGTAGAGGGTAGGGATGCTGCTATTAACACTACATCCTACTACTCACAGGAAAAGTCCTCACAAGAATTATCTGATCCAAAATATTAATTGCTCTGAGGTTGAGTGACCCCCTTCTAGGCCAATACATCTAAAAGGCTGCTAAATATTTTCATGTGGTTGTTAAGTCATGAGCTTATTTTTCCTAGAAACTTTCATTGAGTATTCAACTAGACTTCCTCCTGTTACTAACAATATTAGTCCCAAACATGGGTATTATCTGAGTCCTTCCTTTTCTTGGCTTTTCCCCACCAGTCCTGAGTGTCCCTTTTGTACTGGTAGATTAGGATAAATCAGTTATTTTTTTTTTTTTTTAATGTTCATTCTGAGGCCAGGCTCGGTGGCTCACACCTATAATCCCAGCACTTTAGGAGGCTGAGGCAGGCAGATCATCTGAGGTCAGGAGTTCAAGACCAACCTGGCCAACATGGTGAAACCCCCCATCTTTACTAAAAATACAAAAATTAGCTGGCATGGTGGCGGGTGCCTGTAATCCCAGCTATTGGGGAGGCTGACGCAGGAGAATCATTTGAACCCAGGAGGTGGAGATTGCAGAGAGCTAAGATTGCACCATTGCACACCAGCTTGGGCCACAATGGCAAAACTCTAGTCTTAATTTTTTTTTTTTTTTTAAGATGGGGTTTCACCATGTTGGTCAGGCTGGTCTTGAACTCCCAACCTCAGGTGATCCGCCCGCCTTGGCCTCGAAAGTGCTTGGATTACAGGCGTGAGCCACCATGCCCAGCCTAAATTTTTTTTAATGTAAAAATTGTCCTAGTGGCCCAGTGCGGTGGCTCATTCCTGTAATCCCAGCACTTTGGGAGGCCAAGGCAGGTGGATCACCTGAGATCAGGAGTTCCAGACCAGCCTGGCCAACATGGTAAAACGTTCTGTCTCTACTAAAAATGCAAAAATTAGCTGGGCGTGATGTCAGGCGCCTGTAATCCCAGCTACTTGGGAGGCTGAGGTAGGAGAATTGCTTGAACCCAGGAGATGGAGGTTGCAGTGAACTGAGATCGCACCACTGCACTCCAGCCTGGGCGACAGAGTGAGACTCCATCTCAAAAAAAAAAAAAAAAAAAAGAAAAGAAAAAGAAAAAATTGTCCTAGCATGGTGGTGTGTGCCTCTAGTCCCAGTTACTTGGGAGACAAGAGGTGGGAGGATCCCTTGAGCCTGGGAAACAGAGATTGCAATGAGGTGAGATTGTGCCACTGCACTCCAGCCTGGGCAACAGAGTGACATCCTGTCTCAAAAAAAAAAAAAAAAAAAAACGAAAAAACAAAAACGAAGAAAACAAGGGTCAGATGCTCATGCCTGTAATACCAGCACTTAGGGAGGCCGAGGTGGTAAGACTGCTGGGTCCAGCAGATCAAGAAGCCTGGGCAACAGGACAAGACCATCTCTACAAAAAATTAAAACGTAAAAACTTAGCCAAGTATGGTAGTGCCTGCCTGTAGTCCCAGTTACTCAGGATGCTGAGGTGGGAGGATTGCTTGAGCCCAGGAGCTCAAGTCTTCAGTGAACCATGAATGCACCGTTGCACTCCAGCCTGGGCAACAGAGCAAGACCCTGTCTCTGTTTTTTTTTTTTAATTAAAGCTATCCAAGACTTTGTCTCTTAAAATAAGGATTACAGTGGCCCACACCTGTAATCCTAGCACTTTGGGAGGCTGAGGTGGGTGGACCACCTGAGGAGGCCATCATGGTGAAACTCCATCACTTGGGAGGACATTATGGTGAAACCCCATCTTGAAAAAGAAAAATAACCGGGTATGGTGGCTCACGCCTCTAATCCCAACACTTTGGGAGGCTGAGGCAGGCAGATCACCTGAGGTCAGGAGTTCAAGACCAACCTGGCCAACATGGCGAAACCCCGTCTCTACTAAAAATACAAAAAAATAGCTGGGCGTGGTGGCACGTGCCTGTAGCCCCAGCTACTCAGGAGGATGAGGCAGGAGAATTGCTTAACCCAGCAGGCAGAGGTTGTGCTGAGCCAAGATCATGTAACTGCCCTCCAGCCTGGGCGACAGAGCAAGACTGTGTCTCAAAAAAAAAAAAAAAAAAAAAAATTAAATTTAAAATGTAGCCAGGTGCGGTGGCTCACGCCTGTAATCCCAGCACTTTGGGAGGCCGAGGTGGGTGGATCACTATGTCAGGGTTCAAGACCAGCCTGGCCAAAGTGATGAAACCCCATCTCTACTAAAAATACAAAAAATTAGCCAGGCGTGGTGGCAAGCGCCTATAATCCCAGCTACTCGGGAGGCTGAGGCAGAGAACTGCTTGAACCCAGGAGGGAGAGGTTTCAGTGAGCTGAGATTGCGCCACTGCACTGCCTCCTGGGTGACAGAGCAAAACTCCATCTCAAAAATAAATAAAATAAAATAAAATGTGAATAGTTCCTTATTCTCTGCAGCACCCATTCACTCATTTGCTCGCTTGTTAATTCAACAAATCTTTATGGAGTCAAGCACTGCAAAGCTGGGTAGTCCCCATTCCCCCCCCCCCCCCTACCTTTTTCTTACAATTAAGCTGAGCTTCCCTGAACCCAGATAATCCTTTCACCTCCCAGTCCATGCAGATCCCTCCTCAGATGCTGAACCTTGCACTCTAAATCCGTGGCCTGAACGCAGTGGCTCTCCACAGGGGCAGTGCCACCCCTTAGGGGTTGTTTTGTGAATTTTTAGGAGGGGGTGTTTTGGTCACAGTGAGTGATGGTGGACCTCTGGCATTAATGGGTTAACCCATGGGGATCAGTTGTGTCCTACACCATGCCAGACAGTCTCACTCAGTGAAAAACTGTTGCTCGTCCACCATCATTTTCAGGATGCCCCATGGCCATCCCTGTACATGAGAACAGGTTAATAATTGAGTAGAAAATCTAAGTTCATTTTTTATATAAGCACAAACATATAAGCATGATTTTAATCCTGACTTTTCTGGGAAGGCAGACACATGTATAAACTGAGCAAAGATTGCATTTTGTTTTGTCTGGAATATTATCAAGAATTGTCGCTTCGCAAAATCATGACACAGGTGGCCGCGTTTGTAGGCTTTGAAGCGCCAACACCACTCGCCTGTGACACTCTGAATCTGCGGCTGTCATATTCATAGAAAGTCTATAAGGCAGTGCAAGCATATGACAACTTCAATATGACCACTTCAGCAGATCTCCTAGTAAAGCCCTACACAAGCATTTACATGCTGACGTATACATTACTTTAAAAAAATTTTTTTTTTCGAGAACATAGTCTTGCTCTGTTGCCTAGGCTAGAGTGCAGTGGTGCGATCTCAGTTCACTGCAACCTCTGCCTCCAGGTTCAAGAAATTCTCCTGCCTCAGCGCCTCTCGAGTAGCTGGGATTACAGGCATGCGCCACCACACCCAGCTAATTTACTTTTTAAAATTTTATTTATTTTTTGAGACGGAGTTTCTCTCTTGTTGCCCAGGCTGGAGTGTAGTGGCACGATCTCGGCTCACTGCAGCCTCTGCCTCCAGGGTTTGAGCAATTCTCCTGCCTCAGCCTCACAAACAGCTTGGACTACAGGCATGCGCCACCAAACCTGGATAATTTTGCATTTTTAGTAGAGACGGGATTTCTCTGTGTTGGTCAGACTGGTCTTGAACTCCTGACCTCAGTTGATGCGCCCGCCTCGGCCACCCAAAGTGCTAGGATTACAGGCATGAGCCACCTGGTCTGGCCAATTTTCATATTTTTAATAGAGATGGTGTTTCACCATATTGGCCCGATTGGTCTTGAACGTCTGACCTCATAATCTGCCTTCCTCGGCCTCCCAAAGTGCTGGAATTACAGGTGTGAACAATGGCACCCGGCCAAAAAATAAAATTTTTTTTGAAACAGGTTCTGGCTCTATTTCGCAGGCTGGATTACAGTGGCGCCATCTCAGCTCACTGCAACCTCTGCCTCCTCAGCTTAAGCCATCCTCCCATCTCAGCCTCTGGAGTAGCTGGGACTACAGGCTGACATCACCATGCCCAGCTAATTTTTTTTTTTTTACTTTTTTTAGAGACACGGTTATGCCACATTGCCCAGGCTGGTCTCAAACTTCTGAACTTAAGTAGTCCGCCTGCCTCAGGCAGAAAGTGTTGGGATTACAGATGCTGGGATTACTGTGCCTGGCTGTATTTAAGATTTTTTATAAAGAATAATGTAATACAGGCCGGGCACGGTGGCTCACGCCTGTAATCCCAGCACTTTGGGAGGCTGAGGTGGGCAGATCACCTGAGGTCAGAAGTTTGAGACCAGCCTGGCCAAGATGGTGAAACTCCGTCTCTACTAAAAATACAAAAATTAGCCGGTTGCAGTGGCAGCCACCAGTCATCCCAGCTACTCGGGGGAGGCTGAGGCAGGAGAATCGCTTGGATCCCAGGAGGTGGAGGTTGTAGTGAGCCCAGATCATGCCACTGCACTCTAGCCTGGGTGACAGAGCAAGACTCCGTCTCAAAAAAAAAAAAAAAAAAGAATAATGTAATATAGAAAAGTGCACAAATCCTAAGTGAAGGCTCAATGCGTTGTCACAAAGTAAGCACACCCACATAACCAGTACCCAGATCAAGAAACCAAAATATTGGCTGGGCATTGTGGCTCATGACTGTCATCCTAGCACTTTGGGAGCTGAGGCAGGGGAGGATTGGGTGAGGCCAGGAGTTCAAGACCAGCCTGGGCAACATAGTGAGACCCTCCTCTACAACAACAACAACAACAAAAAAATATATATATATATACATATCTCGCCGGACGTGGGGGTTCACACCTGTAGTCCCAGCTACTTGGGAGGCTGAGGTGGGTGGATTGCTTGAGATCAGGAGTTCAAGGCTGCAGTGAACCATTTCACAACATCACGACACTGCACTCCAGCCTGGCAACCCGAGTAAGACCCTGTCTCCATTTTTTTTTTTTACTCTACTTCCCTCTCCAGCCGAGACTCTGTCTCTATAAAACGAAACAAAACATTCGTAGCATCCTAAATGCTCCTCACATCCCTCCTAGTTACTACCCTACCACGAGGGTAACCACTAGTTAAATTTATTTTTCTTTCTTTTTTTTTTTTTTGTGACGTAGTCTCACTCTCTCACCAGGCTGAAGTGTAGTGGTGCAATCTCAGCTCACGGCAACCTTGGCCTCCTGGGTTTAAGCAATTCTCTGCCTCAGCTGGGGTTACAGGCGCTTGCCACCACACCCAGTTAATTTTTGTATTTATAGCAGAGATGGGATTTCACCATTTTGGCCAGGCTGGTCTTGAACTCCTGACCTCGTGATCCACCCGCCTCAGCCTTCCAAAATGCTGGGATTACAGGCGTGAGCCACCGCGCCCAGCCTTATTTTTCTTTATTTTCTGGTAGAGATGGGAGTCCTGAATGTCTAGCCTCAAACAATCCTCCCACCTCAGCCTCCCAAGTAGCTGGGATTATGGGTGTGAGCCACCATGCCCACCAGGTAGTTGTAATTTTTATTTTCATTTATCTTTTTTTTTTCTTTGAGACAGAGTCTCTCCCTGTCACCCAGGCTGGAGTGCAGTGGCACAATCTTGGCTCACTGCGACCTCTGCCTCCCCAGTTCAAGCGATTCTCATGCCTTAGCTTCCTGAGTAGCTGGGATTACAGGCGCCACCACCACGCCCAGCGAATTTTTTGTATTTTTAGTAGAGATGTCATTTTGCCATGTTGGCCAGGCAGGTCTCAAACTCCCAACTTCAGGTGATCTGCTTGCCTTGGCTTTCCAAAGTGCTGGGATTACAGGCATGAGCCAATGTGTCCAGCTTGTACTGACTTTTTTTTTTTTTCTTTTTCAAGATGGAGTCTCACTCCCGTCTTACAGGCTGGAGTGCACTGGCTCCATCTCAGCTCATTGCAGCTTTGTCCTCCTGGGCTCAAGCAATCCTCCCGCTTCAGCCTCCAGAGTAGCTGGGACTCCAGGTGCAAGCCACCATTCCCGGCTGGATTTGCTTTCTGAATGTTGCCTAGATCTGGCCTCCGCCTGAAAGTATAAGATGCCAGGAATTACCTTTAGACAAGCTGGCAGCTGCCCAGCCCAAATTCGTCCATTTGGTCTGAGCCATCTGTCCTCACTGGCACCATCTGTGCTCCTTTTCTATTTTTTTTCAGGTGTGACAGCAGCATTCCAAACAACTTGAAGAATTATGTCTGCAATGCAGACTTTATACCTCTCCTGCAAATGGCCCATCCTCTAAAATATCTGCGCAGTAATTGTAACTTGGGACCTTAAAAATTCAGATATTCCATTTTATTTAATGCTGAAACACTAGTACCTGCATTTGTTGGTGATGACTAAGTCTGGATCAAATCAAGACAGAAAAAACACATGGTGATTTGAACAAGAAAAGGTTTAATATTTTTTTAAAAATCAGCAATAACAGAGGATTAGAGAAATGAAGGATTTGATTGTGTATTATTTTTCTAAAACCGACATAACAAATTAGCACAAATTCATTCAAGAGGGCTCCGTCTCATCCCATCTCCCAGACTGGAATGCAGTGGTGCGATTATAGCTCACTGCAGCCTCAAACTCCTGGGCTCGAGTGATTCTCTCACCTCTGCCTCCCAAAGTGCCGGCACTACCGGCATGCACCACTATGTCCAGCTAATTTATTTTATTTTATTTTTGTAGAGGTGGGGTCTTGCTCTGTTGCCCAGGCTGGTCTCAAACTCTTCACTTCAAGTGATCCTCCCGCCTCAGCCTCCCACAGTGCTGGGATGACCAGCGTGAGCCACCGTGCCTGGCAAGAATCCTTCCTTGCCTCTTCCTAGCTTCTGGTAGCTGCCGGCAATCTTTGGCATTCTTTGGCTTGTAGACACCACACTCCAATCCCTGCCTCTGTTGCTAGACGGCATTCTCCAGTGTGTCTGTGCCTATTTTCACATGACATTCTTCTTTTTATGTATCTGTGTCCAAATTTCCCTCTTCTAATATGGACACCAGTCATTATATTAAGACCCATCCTAATCCAGTATAAGCTTGATTACATCTGCAGAGTCTATTTCCTAATAAAGTCACGGCTGGGTGTAAGGGCTCATGCCTATAATCCCAGCACTTTGGGAGGCTGAGGCAGGAGCACTGCTTGAGCTCAGGAGTTCAAGACCAGCCTGGGCCACATAGTGAGACCTCGTCTATACTAAAATAAAAATAAAAAATTAGCTGGGTGTGGAGGGTGTGCCTGTGGTCCCAGCTACTCCAGGGGCTGAGGCAGGAGAATTGCTTGAACCCAGGGGGTCGAGGCTGCAGTGAGCCAGGATCCAGCCACTGCACTGCAACCTGGGTAACAGAGCAAGATCCTGTGTCAAACAATAACAACAACAAAATAAGGTCACATTCAGAGGAAGTGAAAGGTTTAAGATTTGAAAATATCTTTGCTGGGGTGGGGGGAAGTGGGGAGACAAAATTCTACCCACTATAGATAAGTAAACAGTAAACAAAATTATATTAAAAAAAAAAAGGCTGGGTGCAGTGGTTCACGCCTATAATCCCAGCACTTTGGGAGGCTGAGGCAGGTGGATTGCCTGAGGTCAGGAGTTTGAGACAAGCCTGATCAATATGGCGAAACCCCATCTCTACTAAAAATACAAAAGTTAGCTGAGTGTAGCGGTGCATGCCTGTAATCCCAGCTACTTGAGAGGCTGAGGCAGGAGAATTGCTTGAACCCAGGAGGTGGAGGTTGCAGTGATCCAAGATCACACCACTGCACTCCATCCTGGGTGACAGAGTCAGACTCCGTCTAAAAAAACAAAACAAAACAAAACAAGAAGAGCAGATATTAGATTGGTGCAAAAGTAATCGCCGTTTTGCCATTACTTTTAATTACAAAAACTACAATTATTTTTGTACCAACCTAATACAAGGAACATCCACAACCTGTCTCAGGCTGAGACACAGCATACAGGAAAAAGCCTCCTTCCAGCTGGGCATGGTGGTTCACACCTATAATCCCAGCACTTTGGGAGGCCAAGGTGGGTGGATCATTTCAGGTCAGGAGTTCAAAACCAGCCTGGCCACATGGTAAAACCCTGTCTCTACTAAAAAATACAAAAATTAGCCAGGAATGGTGGCTGCGTGCCTGTAGTCTCAGCTACTCAGGAGGCTGAGGCAGGAGAATCGCTTGAGCCTGGGAGGCCGAGGTTGCGGTGAGCCGAGATCGCACCAGTGCACTCCAGCCTGGGTGACAGAGTGAGACCCTGTCTCAAAAACAGAAAAGAAAAAGCCTCCTCTCCTTCCTGAGATCCAGAAGTTTCTGGAGAAGGCACAGAAGTTGCTGGAGTGCCAGTCTGGTGGAACTTGCTGGAAATCTACCCTCTACGGTGCCAGGGAAAGCTGTTCACGGGCAGGTGTCTCCGCAGAGGCACTCCACAGCAGAATCGTCCAGAGGGCACCTGGGGGAGCTGCTGACCCTGGGTTGCTGCTGGCCACCCTGCCCTGCAGAAGCTGGGAGCTGGGAACCCACTTGTGCTACAGGAGCCTCCCAGGAGGGTTTGCTGAACCCGGAAGCAAAACCCTTTCTTCCTGCAATGTCTCCCCCAGCCATCTGTTGACAAAACTTAGCATGATCCTGGCTGGCAACAACAACAACAAAATTTGGGCTGTGCATAGTGATGGTGGCTCATGTCTATAATCCCAGCACTTTGGGAGGCCGAGGGGGGCGGATCATGAGGTCAGGAGTTTGAGACCAGCCTGACCAACCTGTTGAAACCCTATCTCTACTACAAATACAGAAATTAGCTGGGCATGGTGGCGCGTGCCTGTAATCCCAGCTACTCAGGAGGCTGAGACAGGAGAATCACTTGAACCCGGGAGGCGGAGGTTGCAGTGAGCCAAGATCGTGTCACTGCACTCCAGCCTGGGTGACAGAGCAAGACTGTCTCAAAATATTGTGTGTGTGTGTGTGTGTGTGTGTGTGTGTGTGTATTTATTTATATTTAAAGGGTCCAGACCCATTTTCACAGAGCAGAAAAAAATGAATTTGAAGCTGAAGATAATAAATTGATAAGTGGCACAGTGACACACCGTTTCAGATTTTAATAGGCTGCTCTCATCTTTGCCCTCTCTCCAATCCTCCCTTCTCCCCTCCCGACATCCTCACCTCAGCCCTATCATTTTACCACTCAGCTCCTCCAAACCTGACCCCTGCCAATCATTGCTCCACCAAATAAAGGGGGCAATCACAGGACTGGTGGCAGGTGGTTCTAACACTGGGAAAGAGGAAGTAGACCATGGACGGATCAGTTTTCTCAAATCAAAAAATAAATAAATAAATAAAATAAAATTTAAAAACTGGCCGGGCAGTGGTTCATGCCTGTAATTCCAGCACTTCGGGAGACTGAGGTGGAAGGATGGCTTGAGGCCAGGAGTTTGAGGCTGCAGTGAGCTCTGATCACACCACTGTACTCCAGCCAACGTCTTTATTTTTAGAGACAGAGACAAAACAAGACTCTGTCTCTAAAAATAAAAATTAAAAAAAAAAAAAAAATTAGGTCAGGAGCAGTGGCTCTCACGTGTAATCCTAGCTTGGGAGGCCGAGGTGGGCAGATCAGTTGAGGCCAGGAGTTCCAGACCAGCCTAGCCAACATGGTAAAACACAGTCTCTACTAAAAATACAAAAAATTGAGCCAGACACAGTGGCTCACGCCATAATCCAGCACTTTGGGAGACCAAGGCTGGTGGATGACGAGATCAGGAGTTCAAAACCAGCCTGGCCAAGATGATGAAACTCTGTCTCTATTAAAAATACAAAAATTAGCTGGGCATGGTGGTGGGCTCCTGTAATCCCAGCTACTCGGGAGGCTGAGGCAGAGAATTGCTTAGGAGGTAGAGGTTGCAGTGAGCTGAGATTGTGCCACTGCACTCCATCCTGGGCAACAGAGTGAGACACCATCTCAAAAAAAAAAAAAAAAGTGGCCAGGTGCAGTGGCTCACGCCTGTAATCCTAGCACTTTGGGAGGCTGAAGTGGGTGGATCATTTGAGGTCAGGAGTTGGAGACCATCCTGGCCAACATGGTGAAACCCCACCTCTACTAAAAATACAAAAATTAGCTGGGCATGGTGACACATGCCTGTAGTTCCAACTCCTCAGGAGGTTGAGGCAGGAGAATCGCTTGAACCCGGGAGGCAGAGGTTTCAGTGAGCAGAGATCATGCCACTGCACTCCAGTCTGGCGACAGAGACTCCGTCTCAAATAATAATAATAATAATAATAATTGGCTGGGTGCAGTGGCTCACACCTGCAATCCCAACACTTTGGAAGGCTGAGGCAAGTGGATCACCTGAGGTCAGGAGTTTGAGACCAGCCTGGACAACATGGTGAAACCCTCTCTCTACTATAAATACAAAAATTAGCTGGGCATAGTGGCGCGCATCTATAATCCCAGCTACTTGGGAGGCTGAGGCAGGAGAAGCACTTAAACCTGAGAGATGGAAATTGCAGTGAGCTGAGATTGCACCACTGCACTCCAGCCTGGGCGACAGAGCAAGAATCCGTCAAAAAAAAAAATACAAAAAAATTAGCTGGATGTGGAAGCGTGCGCCTGTAGTCTCAGCTACTTGGGAGGCTGATGCACGAGAATCGCTTGAACTTGAGAGGCAGAGGTTGCAATGAGCCAAGATTGTGCCACTGCACTCCAGCCTGGGTGACAGAACGACTCTGTCTCCAAAAAAAAAAAAAAAATTTAGCAACCTGAAGTAGCTGGCCAAAGTAGAAGAGCCCCTGGGGAAGTCTTGAAAGCTCCTCAATGGGAGAGTTAAACTGGGCAGGAATGTGCTGAAATGGCTGAACCAAGTACTTCAGGGTGCAGAGGGACTGAAGATGAGAAAAGCAGCAGACCCAGTGATAATCTTGCACACAGGAATATAAATGCAGTGATATAAACTCTAAACTCTCAGGAAGGCAGGCATGGTGGCACACACCTGTGATCTCAGCACTTTGGGATGCTGAACCAGGAGGATTTCTTGAGCCCAGGAGTTTGAGACCAGCCTGGGCAACATAACAAGACCTTGTGTATACTAAAATTTTTTTTTAAATTATAACATTGGCCGGGCATGGTGGCTCACGCCTATAATTCCAGCACGTTGGGAGGCCAAGGCAGGCAGGTCACCTGATGTCAGGAGTTTGAGACCAGGCTGGCCAACACATTGAAAACCCGTTTCTACTAAAAATACAAAAATTAGCTGGGCATGGTGGCCCGCGCCTGTAGTCCCAGCTACTCGGGAGGCTGAGGCAGGAGAATGGCTTGAACCCGAGAGGTGGAGGTTGCAGTATGCCACTGCACTCCAGCCTGGGTGACAGAGCGAGACTCCATCTCAAAAAAATAAAAATAGGCCAGGCGCAGTGGCTCATGCCTGTAATCTCAGCACTTTGGGAGGCCAGGGTGGGCTGATCACGAGGTCACGGGATCGAGACCATCCTGGCCAACATGGTAAAACCTCGTCTCTACTAAGAATACAAAAATTAGCTGGGCATGGTGGTGCATGCCTGTAGTCCCAGCTACTCAGGAGGCTGAGGCAGGAGAATCACTTGAACCCGGGAGGTGGAGGTTGCAGTGAGCTGAGATTGCGCCACTGCACTCCAGCCTGGTGACAGAGCGAGACTCTGTCTCAAAAAAAAAAAAAAAAAAAAATTTAAATTTAAAAATTAGCTAAGTGTGGCAGTGCACACCTGTGATCCCAGCTACTCAGGAGGCTGAGGTGGGAGGATCACTTGAGCCCAGGAGGTCAAGACTGCAGTGAGCCATGATCGCACCACTGCACTCCAGCCTGGGCGACAGAGCAAGACCCTGCTTAAGAAAAAAGAAATATGGGCCGCCCCTCATCTAAATGGACCCTGAGTTTCTGAATAAGGACACACTGAAGTGCACCACCAGCCATATCACCAGCCACACTGGAGGCTGTGTGGGACCTCTTGCTACCATTGCACACTCGGGGGGGGCATGCCCTGCAGTGTGTCCACCACCTTCGTAGGCAGTGGGCAAAGTTGAAGTTGTTGAAATGGGAAGTCACAAAAAAAGCAGAGCTGAGACCGCGAGACCACAAGGGCTCACGTTTGCTGGCCTGGGCTGAGGGCCAAGACTGCCACAGTCTACCTTAGACTTCCAATTGATGAACTCTAGCGCCTCAAGTTAGGGTCACACGGGTGGGCCCTTCCTATCAAATACTCAGGTCCAGGACTTTTCTTTGGACTACATCTTTTGACCTTGGTGTCATTGACTTCAAGAGACCTAGAGAATTAAAACACAGATTAGGGCCAGGTGTGGTGGCTCATGCCTGTAATCCCAGCACTTTGGGAGGCCAAGGCGGGCAGATCACTTGAGGCCAGGAGTTCAAGATCAGCCTAACCAACACGGTGAAATCCCGTTTCTACTAAAAATACAAAAAGTTAGCCGGTTGTGGTGATGAGCACCTCTAGTCCCAGATACTTGGGAGGCTGAGATATGAGAATCGCTTGAACCCAGGAGGCGGAAGTTGCAGTGAGCTGAGATTGTGCCACTGCAATTCAGCCTGGGTGATAGAGTGTCTCAAAAACAAAAAATAAAACAAACAAAAAAACCCCAAAACTCAGGTTAAGCCTGCTCTGATTTTGAAGGTTTTCCTGCCCTGTAGCCTGAAAAGTACCTGTGGGGTTTCACTTTTTTTTTTTTTTTTTTTTGAGACGGAGTTTCGCTCTTGTTACCCAGGCTGGAGCGCAATGGCGCGATCTAGGCTCACCGCAACCTCCGCCTCCTGGGTTCAAGCAATTCTCCTGCCTCAGCCTCCCGAGTAGCTGGGACTACAGGCGTGCGCCACCATGCCCAGCTAATTTTTATATTTTTAGTAGAGACGGGGTTTCACCATGTTGACCAGGATGGTCTCGATCACTTGACCTCGTGATCCACCCGCCTCGGCCTCCCAAAGTGCTGAGATTATAGGCGTGAGCCAGTTTCACTCTTAATTCGGCAAGGTTGGAAGACTCTCCAAGCACTCACAGCTGGGTGAAACATCGCTGTACCTCCTCAGGCACCATTACAGCCAGCCCTGAACCAGAGAGAGAGAGAGCACCACTAGGTGGAAGAACCATCACGTGCTCCCCACCAGAAGTCTGAATGGATTTCCAGAAGACCCAGCGGCCCTCCTGTTACAGAGATACTGTAGTCCTAGAAGAGCATCTCTCTGGATGAGTCCTTAGGGACGGACCTGGGGAGCCTCCATTTCCCACAGAAGCTCTTCCCGATTATGCTGTTTCCACATCATCCCTTGTTTGTTTGAGACAGGGTCTCTGTTGCCCAGGCTAGAGTGCAGTGGAGAGATCACAGCTCATTGCAGACGTGACCTCCCAGGCTCAAGAGAGCCTCCCACCTCAGCCTCCTGAGTAGCCGGGACTACAGGCCTGCGCCACCATGCTCGGCAAATTTTTTGTAGAGATGGGGTCTTGCCATGTTGGCCTGGTTGCTCTTGAACTCCTGGCCTCAAGTGATCCGCTTTCCTCTGCCTCCCAAAATGCTGGGATAACAGGTGTGAACCACCACACTGGGCCCTGTTTTATTACTTTCATCACTCAATCCCCTGAGAAAGAATTGTGACACCTGGACCGGGAGGCGCCTCTGCACCTTACCTCGGACCCAGGATTCTAGGCTTCAGGATCTCTTGTTCTGTTAAGAAAAGAAAATGAGAACTGGGGCTGGGTGCTCACGCCTGTAATCCCAGCACTTTGGGATGCCGAGGCAGGAGGACCGCTTGAGCCCAGGTGTTCAAGATCAGCCTGGGCAACATAGCGAAACCCGGCCTCAGGTTAAAAACAAAAATTAAAAGAGAAAGGACTGGTTTGGACCAGGTAATCTGAGGAAGGAGAACTAGTGCAGGCACGGGCTTTGGTTAGGCGGTCTGGGCACCTTCATAGCGCTGCAAGAAGCCACTACATGCGCACTTCCTCCACACCAATAGCCCAGCTCCGGGCAAAGGTCCACGACGCACCCCCTCCAGGCAGGAGCGTCCCCACCCTGATCCCTTACTTCTCAGGACTATTTACACCTCCCCCATCAGGCAGGCCCCTCTTAAGATTCCTGAGAGCTGGGCCCCACGAGCAAGCCAAGGTGTATGCTTGTTCTCCTGCGAGGACGCCCCCTGTCCTGAGCCCTGTGCGCGGCCCGCGGGCATCCCCCACTCCTCCGAGAAGTACGGTAGACAACACTCAGGCGTAGTCAAACTCAGCGCCCCCAGCCTCCTCCCCCACTTCGGCTCGGCCCCATCTCTCCAAGACAAGGCGCCAGCAAGGGAGCCACAGGCCGCACCAGCCCGAGCCTTTGATCGCGGGTGTTGAGACTCAGAGCCTCCACCACCCCCTCCTAAACTCGGACGCTGGGCCGTGGGAACCCCATTGAGGAACCCAGGAAGGTGTGCCGGAACCTTCCCCAAACGAGGCCACTCTAGGAAATTGGGAATTTCACATATCGTTAGCACTCAGTTAACGTTTATTGGCTTAAGAACGAAAGAACCGGAAGACGCCCTTAAAGAACGTGGCGGCACTCTAGCTTCAATCGGTTGCTCAACATTTCAAGAAACCTGGCATTGTATGTGGCCCTCAAAAGATGACGCCACCCGGTCCACCACGGTTCAACGAGGACTAAGACGTCTGCCCTCAACCATCATGGCGGCGCCGCCCAATTTGGCTTCCTGCCCCTAGGGATAATGGCCGCCAGGTGGCTTCACTTAGTTTCTCACCACCCCGGAAGACGGGGACCCGCGATTGGGCGGTGCCCGGAGGCTCCACGAAGAAGGCCCTCGGCGGTTGGGCAGCCTTGGGTAAGCCTGGTTTTAAAGGAGCCGGAGGTGGGAGCTGCGGAAGACCCGGGATCCACGGGAGGCGGCGGTGAGCGGCGCTTGCGGGAGGGCTAGGAGTGGCTGCAGAGGGCGGGAGGGGGGGGCGGGGAAGGAAACATCTGAACCTTCTGGTCCCGGGCCGGGGGAGACCGCTGGGCGGGGACGCGAGGAGGGAGGGGGCGTCTGTGGGCGGGACCTCCCGGGATTGGAGTGAAGGGGGGTATCTGCTTGACAGTGGATCCCTGGGGATCTAGGCTGAGTTCGGAGATGCTTCATCTCGGGCCGCCCCTGTCTGAGCGGAGCTTTGCGGCGCCGAAGCTCACAGGGGAAGCAGAAGCCTCGCCCGGCGTCTGATTGGCGGAACCGCGCTGTAGGATTCTTTCCGCAGGGATCCAGTCTAGGGAACCTGGTGGGAGGGAGGGTCGTCGATGTGTGGAGTATTGCTTTGGAGTCCTCGGCCACTCGCTGGGAGTGGAGGAGGATCGCAGAGGGATCCAGCGGAAATAGCCTCCCAGGACCGGGATCCCCGTGGATCCCGGGGGATTTCGGGGCATAATTTGCAGGGACAAAGGCCTCGAAAGGCTGGGGCCGTGGGAGAACTGGGGCCGCTGCAGTCCGGGTTCTGGCAGCAGGTGCCGGACAGGGCGCGAGTGATCCGCTGATCGAGGCGGTGGCAGCGGGAGGACACCCTCTCCCGGCCGCCGGCCGGGGGCGCCCTTTCGCGCCCCAGGGCTACAGTCGCTGGACTACGGGGAGCTGCGGGCGGACCATGAAGGGCGGAGCCCCGGGGAAGGGGCTAGCCCTCACCCCCCCGCTCCCCCGCTCCCCCCTTGCCCCAGGCCTCAGCCTGGGATTCCCCAGGGAACCCCCCGGAGCCGCCGCTTCTCCCATGGACTTGCCCGGGGACTCCAGGTGAGAGCGCACCCCGCCCGCCTGTCTTGAGCCTGGGAGATGGGGATCCTGGCGGCCGTGCCGGGAAACTACAGAGCCAGCGACAGGTTCGGGCGACCGTCCTCTGCTTCTTTCACCCTCCAGCCCGCCTGGCCAGCCACGTCTGTGCCGCCAGCCTCTGACTCGAGCATTATGGGGAGCCACGAGCCCGAAACGGCAGAGGCTGCAGCCCCCGGCGGCCCCTTCTCCCCTGGAAAAGGCCTCTCGGCGGGTCCTGGCCGTGGTGCTGGAAGATGTCATGGCTGTTCGAATGGTGAGCCCCCTGAACCAAGAGACCCTCTATTCCCCCCATGCCTTTCCTCACTACCAAACTCGGGCCAGATCCCTACTGAGGATAACTTAAGTCCAAATCCATCATTCTTGTACCCATCCCTCAGGCAACCTCCCTCATGCTAGAGTCCTGCTTGGCTCACACTTACTCCAACCTAGAATTGGGCAGTGCCTGTTCACCCGACCAACCTTTCTGGGCTGGAACTACATCCCTGAAACTCTGAAAAATTATTCTGCTTTTTTTTTCTATTTCTTTTTTTTTTTTTTTTTGTAGAGACAGGGTCTTGCTATGTTGCACAAGCTGGTCTCAAACTGGCATCAAGTGATCTTCCCATCTCTGCCTCCCAAAGTGCTGGGATTACAGGCGTGAGCCATGGCGCGGGGCCGAAACTCTTCTGCTTTCTTCCCAGCCCAGCCTCCTTAAGAAGCAGGCTGAGGTCTTTGACTCCACTGCACAGATAAGAAAACCGAGGCTCAAAAAAGGCAGTGACCACTCTAGCTCACCCTGTCTTTTTCATTTCTCTAAACAGTGTGGGTCAGATTACCCAGGTCCCACACCTGCAGCTTAGGACTCTTAATATCTGGCCCCTAATTCAGTCCAATTCATCTCTTTTCTGGGGATCTGAGTGAATTCTAGCCTAATCTCTGTCATGTTTGTGGCTCAGGGCACTGTTAGGCACAGGGAGACCTTACCCAGTCCAACCTCATTCCATCACCTTGCTCTTGACACCTCTTTTTCTCCCAGGTCCCCGTGGTGCCCCCCAAAGGAGACCTCCATCCCACGGCACCAGAGCTACCATCAGGATCCTGTCCACAGGCAGCCGCCTGCCTTGCCACGCCAGCAGGCCACGTGGTCCTCGCAGGCCAGGTGAGCATGGCAGGATGGGAGTAAACCAGGGACCCAACTGAGCCCTTCTAATCTTCCTGTTCCCTCACTAGGCCTCCCGACCCTCTGCATTTGTGCCGCGAGCCCTTGAGCCGAGTCCACCGGACCTCTTCCACCCTGAGGTGGCGATCAAGGACAACCCCTGGCCCAGAGGAGGGCCCTTCACAAAAGGTGGACCGGGCCCCCCAGCCCACACTGGTGGTGATGCTGGAAGACATCGCCAGTCCTAGACCCCCAGCTGAGGTATGGGAACTGAGGGTACGAATGTCAGGGGTTCTGCTGGGTTCCAGCAGGGATAGAATAAGGGTGGGGAGGCCTGAGTCTCGGTTGGATTTTTCTCGGACTGAGGAGGATGGCATTTTAGGTTGCAGACACTGCCTGAGCAAAGACATCTTTGGCCTGAACCCAAGCAGGTATCTGGGGACTGAGAGTCAGGATGTGGGGGCACTAAGGAGGCTTCCCTGCCTCCCCCAGAAACGTTCCCTATTTTTATCCAGGGCTTCATTGATGAGACCCCCAACTTCATCATCCCAGCACAAAGGTGAGAGGGCTGGAGAAGGGATTATCAAAGGATCCAGGCAACAGCCATCATCCAGGTAGCCAGAGCTAGGGGCATCGGGACTGACTGATCCAGTCCTTCTTTGTGGCATTTTTAAAAGCCTTAAGGGGCCGGGCACGCTCACGCCTGTAATGCCAGCACTTTAGGAGGCCGAGGCAGGAGAATTATTTGAGCCCAGGAGGTTGAAGCCAGCCTGGACAACATAGTGAGACCCTGTCTCTATAAAAACATTGTTTTATTATTTACTTATTTAATTGTTTATGAGACGGAGTTTTGCTCTCTTGCCCAGGCTGGAGTGCGGTGGTGCCATCTCAGTCACTGCAACCTCCGCCTCCTGGGTTCAAGTGATTCTCCTGCTTCAGCCTCCTGAGTAGCTGGGATTACAGGTGTCTGCCACCATGCCTGGCTGATTTTTGTATTTTTAGTAGAGTTGAGGTTTCACCATGTTGGTCAGACTGGTCTCGAACTCCTGACATTAGGTGATCCACCCACCTCGGGCTCCCAAAGTGCTTGGATTACAGGCATGAGTCACCACGTGCAGCCAAAATATTGTTTTAAATTAGTTGGATGTGGTGGCCCATGCCTTTGGTTCCAGGCACTTGCAAGGCTTGAGGTGGGAGGATTGCCTGAGCCCAGGAGTTCGAGGCTGCAGTGAGTCAAGATGGTGCCACTGCTCTCTAGCCTGAGCCACAGAGCAAGACTCTGTCTCAAAAAAAAAAGAAGAAGCCTTAAGGGGCAGAGGAGTTGCTGGCTCAGGTAGAATCCCTGGAAGTTCCCCCAGCCTTTACCTTGCCCTTCACCCCAGAGCTGAGCCCATGAGGATAGTTCACCAGCCAAAGCCTTCACCCGGGGGACCTAGAACCCCCATTCCAGCCATCTACTCTGCCTGCAGACTCTCCGGAGAGCCCACCATCGGGTAAGGAACTCGGGTAGAGATGGGATGAGACTTGGGGGTCTGGAACATCCTAGTTGAGCTTGTGTCAGGTACAGAGGTGGGGGTGGGGCTTAACCCCTCCCAGTGCAGGGCTTGGTATATGAAGGTGGGGTGTCAATGTCAGAGGCTTGAAGCTCAATTCCTAAATGCAGAATTTAGTGTTTTAGGGGGTGGGCTCATTCCTCTGTGCACAAAGTTGAGCATGGGGGGAGGGGCTGAGGCTACTGAGGAGGGGCTGAGGCTACTGAGGAGGGGCTGAGACACTGCAGCCAAGGAATGCCCACCTGTGACCCTCTCCTTTCCTCAGCCCCAGATCCTGCTCTGGAGCTCCCATCCACCCCACCACCGTCCAGCCTTTTACGCCCCCGCCTCAGTCCCTGGGGCTTGGCCCCGCTCTTCCGTTCTGTCCGCTCCAAGCTGGAGAGCTTTGCTGACATCTTCCTCACACCCAACAAAACCCCACAGCCCTCGCCCCCGTCCCCCCCCATGAAGCTGGAGTTGAAGATCGCCATCTCAGAGGCTGAGCAGTCTGGGGCTGCTGAGGGCACTGCATCTGTCAGCCCCCGGCCCCCCCATCCGCCAGTGGCGGGCTCAGGACCACAATATCCCAGCACCTCTCCCTAAGCCCTCTCTGGGCCGAAGCTACTCCTGCCCTGATCTGGGGCCCCCTGGCTCTGGTACCTGCACCTGGCCACCTGCTCCACCCCAACCAAGCCGGCCACGGCCACGGCGGCACACTGTGGGTGGTGGGGGAAATGGCCCGAACCCCGCCACACCCTCGGCCCTGTCTCCGGAAAGAGGTCTTCCCTTTCGGAGGAGTGGGAGCCTCCCCTTCTCTCGCCACATCTTGCTCGTCCACGGCATCCACTTCCTCCTTCTCCGAACCAGCAGAACCCAGGTAGTGCTCTCAAAAAACCTCCCTCGAAGCCCGGCCACAGCCTGGGCCCAGCGTCCTTCCCTGAGTATCCAGCGGGCAGGAGACCGGGATGATGCAGTGAATCTTGTTTGTCCCTGAGCCTTGACCTTCTTGGCAGGTTGGGTTCAACCAAAGGGAAGGAGCCAAGAGCCTCAAAGGACCAGGTGCTTTCAGACCCTGAGACCAAGGTAGGCATGAAGATCGGGGGAACAGACCACTGGGGGCCTGAGCCCATTTCACTCTTTCACCTTCTGCCCATTTTTGCAGACCATGGGAAAGGTTTCTCGACTTCAGAATACGCCGAACACCAGCCCGTCCTCAGCTAAACCTTACGCCAATGGGACTGCCTCGACCAATCAGGTGAGGGGCTCATTGGGCATTGAGCCATCTTGGCTAAACAGATGCAGGCTCATGTCCCCTGAAGTATGACTTCGTCTCCTCTCAGGGAGCACAGTCCAGCCTGGAGAAGTGTGGGCATGGTTTGCGCTCAGAATTGCCTGTCTGTCTTATGTAGCACTCCTGGCCCTGACACGTCCCAGAAACTGAAATACAGATCAAGACTTACCTGTCCCTTCAGGCCCCACTGGCTCAAGGCTTCTCAGTGGCCTCTTCTCTTTGCTCACAGGTTGAACAAGAAGGAGTTCAGCTTGGAAGAAATTTATACCAATAAGAATTACCAGTCACCCACAACCAAGAGGTGAGACACCTGAAAGGCTTGAGGGTGGCAGAGGGAAGCTGGAGCTGTGGGGCACGCTGATAACCAGCTCCCTCTCCCTGCCTCGTCCAGGACCTTTGAGACCATCTTTGAGGAACCCCCGAGAGCGCAATGGGACTCTGATTTTCACCAGCTCGAGGAAGCTCCGTCGGGCTGTGGAATTTCGAGACAGCAGCCTTCCTCGATCGCGACGGCTGTCCCGTGGGGTCCGGGCTGCAGGGGGCAGGACTGTTCATCCCAATGTGGCCCCCAGCCCTGATGTGGGGCCCCCTGCTGCAGCAGCGGCTGGAGGAGCTAGACGCCTTGCTTCTGGAGGAAGAAACTGTAGATCGGGGAGTAGCCCCATTGGACCTAGGTGCTCCATCTGTTTGTCATCCATCCTGAAGGGACGGGAAACCTCCCAGGCCGTTATATTTTTTTCTCTATATTTCTAGTAAAGGTTTCGATATGTTTCTGATTCTTTTGTATCTCTAGCTGAGTTCAAGATTGATTTGCAGTACTACCTGATGTTTCTATGTTGGCCCCCAAGGTCTGGGAACTGGGGCTGGTGCCAGGGATGGTGACAGGGGTTGGGCACAGGGTACAGGGAAGGGTGGAATGGTCATTGGCTAATTTTTGTTTGTTTTTGAGACAGAGTCTCGCTCTGTCACCAGGCGCCAGGCTGGAGTGCAGTGGCTCGATCTCGGTTCACTGCAACCTCTGCCTACTGGGTTCAAGCAGTTCTGCCTCAGCCTCCCGAGTAGCTGGGACTATGGGCGTGCGCCACCATGCCCAGCTAATTTTGTATTTTAGTAGAGATGGGGTTTCACCATGTTGGTCAGGATGGTCTTTACCTCTTGACCTCGTGATCCGCCCACCTCAGCCTCTCCAAGTGCTGGGATTACAGGCGTGAGCCACAGCGCCCGGCCCCATTGGCTAATTTTTTGGTATTTTTAGTAGAGATAGGGTCTTACCGTGTTAGCCAGGATGGTCTCGATCTCCTGACCTCGTGATCCACCCACCTCAGCCTCCCAAAGTGCTGGGATTATAGGTGTGAGCTACCATGCCCAGCCCTATTTATTTTTATTTTTTTGACAGAGTTTCACTCATCACCCAGGCTGGAGTGCAATGGCATGATCTTGGCTCACTGCAACCTCCGCCTCCCAGGTTCAAGCGATTGTCCTGCCTCAGACTCCTGAATAGCTGAGATTACAGGTGCCTGCTACCACAATGCATGGCTAATTTTTGTATTTTTAGTAAAGATGGGGTTTCACCATGTTGGCCAGGCTGGTCTCCAACTCCTGACCTCAGGTGATCTGCCCGCTTCAGTCTCCGTAAATGCTGGGATTACAGGCATGACCCACCATGCCCAGTCTACAGATACTCTTGATTAGAGAATTCTCCTCTGTGGAGGGACACTTCTGAATCAGTGCCAGATGATACTGTGAACCTAGACCCTGGTCTGGGTTCTCCCAATTCATTTATATCAAGGAGACAAAGGTCTATACTGGGCCAAGCCCTTGAGGATCAAGATGGCCCTGAATTCCTGCTAACATGCAGGCCAGGACCTGCTGCCGGATTAAAGAGCTACAGGTAGGCCAGGTGTGCTGACTCATGCCTATAATCGCAGCACTTTGGGAGGCCGAGGCCCGTGAATCATAGGAGGCTAGGAGTTCGAGACCAGCCTGGCCAACATAGTGAAACCCCATCTCCACTAAAAATACAAAAATTAGCCAGGCGTGGTGATGCACACTTGTAATCCTGGCTCCTGGGGAGGCTGAGGCAGGAAAATCACTTGAACCGGAGAGGCAGAGGTTGCAGTGAGCCAAGATCGCGGCACTGCACTCCAGCCTGGGTACAGAGCCAGATACTGTCTCAAAAAAAAATAAAAATAAAAAAAGAGCTAAGGGTAAAGGGCTATAATGTAGCACTCAGGACGACTGTCACAGGTGCTTGACCTGCACATGTCCCCGTGACAGGGAATTAGTCATTTTATGGATGAGAAAGCAAGGCAAGCATGTCATCGCACTGTCCACTTTTAAAACGGTAACCCGGGCAACTGGAGGCCAGAAATGGCTTGCTTTCTTTTTTTCAGACGGAGTCTCACTCTGTCACCCAGGCTGGAGTGCAATGGCACGATCTCGGCTCACTGCAACCTCCACCTCCCGGGTTCAAGCAATTCTCCTGTCTCAGCTTCCTGAGTAGCTGGGATTACAGGTACCTGCCACCACGCCCGGCTAATTTTTGTACTTTTAGTAGAGACAGGGCTTCACCATCTTGGCCAGGCTGGTCTTGAACTCCTGACCTCACGATCCACCTGCCTCGGCCTCCCAAAGTGCTGGGATTACAGGCGTGAGCCAAGACGCCTGGCCTTTTTTTTTAAGTCAGTCACACTAAGCACTGGGGTGCATCTTTCATAACTCAGAGGCATCACAGGGCAGTGGCTGGAACACACACGTGGCTAGGAGACTAACAGCCTGTCTGTGCGCGAATTCCCCTCCATCCCCGTAAAATGGGGCCGGCAGCATCACCTTCGTAACATTATTACCAAATGAAGTCACTAACGCGGAGAAGCGCTCAGTTCACAAGCGCAAGGCGTTTTCGAATTGCTAGCGCTCGGGACCGCTGCCAGCATCCGCACCTGGAAGGGTAGCGGGACGCGGCTGCCAGTCCGTGCGACGGGCGCTGGAACAGCACGCGGCCGCTACGGCCACCCCACGCCGCGGCGCGACCCGGGAGCCGCCAGACGGACGGTAGCCGCGCCACGCGCGTGCGCGAGACGCCAGGCGGTCTGTGGGCCGCGCCGACCGGCGGAAAGGCGGCGACGACTCAACCGGCTCTGGAACTACATCTCGCGCATTCGCGCGCCTCCCGGCGGCCAACTGCCTCCAACGCCTTGACTCCGCGTCTCCGCCCCTCCCCCTTGACGCCATCAGTAGTCGGACCAATAAGCGAACAGCAGGAAGAGGCGGGGCCCTGCGGGGACCGCCCCAAACACCTACTTCTAACCAGTCGAGTCACAAGACTGGGGGAAGGGCGGAGCCAATCTGACGTGACCCAATCCAAGATTTGAGGGCGGTTACATACACCCACTCCCTCGGGTTTGGCTCCGCCCCTCACCTTGGCGTAGCCCTCTCAGCCTATCAGCGACTGCGCCCGTGGAGGGTGAGGGGGAAGGGGGCGGAGGGTGGGAGGAGGCCGAGAGAGGAAGGAGGCGTAGGCTGAGGAGGAAGAGGGAGGAGGGGGCAGGGAAGTCCTGGCGGAGAAGCGCCCCCAAGACTCCAACGGAGACAACAGGAGTTTGCGGTGGAGCTCCCCCGCTGCCCATCGGCCGTTCCGGACCCCCTAAAGCCCAAGTCGGACAGAGACGGAGGAAAGGAGGAAGAGACTTTTATGTCGGCGGACAGAGAAGCTGTACCCGTCACCGTTGCCTCACATCCGGGGCCTTGGAGGGCTGGCCCCGCGGCCCCGCCCCTCCTCGCGCCTTTCATGGCGACCGGAGGCGGAGGCTGGAGGAGCTGGGCCCGGAGGAGGTCCATTTAAATCTCCTTAAAGGGGTGGCCACTGAACTCGGCGGACTGGAACGCCAGCCTTAAAGGGGAAGCCGCGGAACAGACGCTGACAAATTGAGAACTGTGCCGTTGGGAGAACTGGGACGAGCGGGGTTTTTCTTTACCTCCTCCTCCCCCACACGCAAGAAGTCCTTTAAATACAGCTTAAAGGGGAAGTGGCCTCTTGTGGAGGACTAGAAACTAACTCCGAGCCTTTAGAGGGACGGACTGCTGTTTGAAGGACCCTGGACTTCTTAAAGGGGTGGCCTCTTTGAGCCGGAGGACTTTGAGACACTTTTAAAGGGGAGGTCTGCGATTTGGGGCGAGCTTTCGGCCCCTTTTAAAGGGGTGGCCCTTCCTCTTCCTCGGGGAGACTTGCCTCGACCCCTGGCAGGGGGCGGCCACCGCACTAGGCCGCCGGACACTGTTGGGTCGTCTTAAAGGGGCCGGGGGCTGGACAACTTGGGGCCTCGCCTTAAAGGGACGGCCGCCCCGTTTTCGCCGTCGCGGCCCCGCCGAGCCCGCAGGGGGGGGCCCTCGGGCTTGTCGCCCCGGGGGCGGCGCCGGTTCCCCCGGGCCGTGGCCTTGGGGCTAGCTGGGGCCAACAGATCCGGCTTTAAAGGGGAAGCCGTGGCCCTCTCGTCCCTGTGCAGCCGCCAGCGTCGCGCCTGCGACCCCGGGCCTGCGGACAGGCCGCTTCGGGCCCCGCCGCCTCCGGATGCGGCGCTGAGGGCGGTCGCCATGGAGACGGCAGCGGCCGCGGCCCCGGCCCCGGGCTGGGCAACTGAGGGGGAGCGGCGGCGGCGGCGTTGCTCGCGCCGAGACCGAGACCGGGAGCAGCGGCGCCGCCGAGGTCCAGGCGGCGACGCGCCCCGGGCCCTGTTGGCCGCCCCGCGCGGCTCCTCGTCCTCGTCGTCGCCGCCGCCGCCCGCCAGGCCTTGGTCGTCAGCTTCGTCTGGAGAGCGGCCCGGGGGCCCGAGACGCCGGCGGCCCCGTCCCAGACCTCGACCCCCGCGACCTCGAGCTCGGAAGCGGCCTGCCGGCTCGGGCAGCCGCGGGGGAGGAAAGAGGAGGAGGAGGAGGAGGGGGGCGCAGACGACGGGGAAGCCGAGGAGGAGCCTGAGGAGGAGGAAGAGGAGGAGGAGGACTTGATCGATGGCTTCGCTATCGCCAGCTTCGCCAGCCTCGAGGCCTTGCAGGTGGGGCCTAATGGGGATGGGGGGCTTTGGGGGTTTCCGAGGGGCAGCGAGGAGGGTGCAGTGCCTGGAGTGGGTGGAGTTGAGGGGGAATGCTGGCACCCCAAACCAGAGCAACCGGCTCCTCTGGCCAGGCCTCTGCCCCGCCCTGGGGTGGGAGGAGGTAGAGCTCGTCTCCAGGGACCCGGTTTCCCGGCCCAAAGGGCATTTGGGCAGCCTGGTCACTCCTAGAGGAGTTGGGAGCATGCCCCTTTCCATCCACCTCAGCCCCACCTCCTCCTCCACAGAAGGATGCATCTCTTCAGCCCCCAGAGCGACTGGAACATCGGCTGAAGCATTCTGGGAAGCGGAAGAGGGGGAGGCTCCAGTGGGGCCACCGGGGAGCCAGGGGACAGTTCTGATCGGGGAGCCGGGCCGGCCCCCTGGGGATCGGGCCCGAAAATGGCCCAATAAGCGGAGAAGAAAAGAGGTGAGTTTGTTCTTTAAAACTCTTTAGGCAGAATGTATTTCCCACGGCCCCGTTTTTCATCAGTAATCCCACTACCCATTGTAAACAGTGACCCCAGTCTCTTAAGGGCAAAGAGGCAAGCAGAGCAAATTTGAGCCCTCACCCTCATCTGGGTCTGACGAAGGCCTGTCTACAGTCAGGTGCACCTACTCTTGCCTGGTTTTGTGTTTACTTCAAATGTTTTGATAATTCAGAGAAGCGTCAAAGGGACTTAGTTGGGTCATAAATTAACTGTGGTCCCTGCCCTTCCTCAAGGTGGTGGCAGTCCAGCAAGAAAGAAATAGTCAGCAAGCAAACACCTAGACCTTAACTTGAGAAGCTACCGAAGGCAAAGATGGGGAGAGATGCTACAGAAACCCACATGAGGAAGCCGTCGTGCTGCCTGGGGGATGGGAGGAGAGTTGTGGTTGGGGAAAGCCCCCTAGGATGTCTTAGTCAGGTCCTGAAGTATAGTCAGAAATTTGCTAAGAAAAGACACGGGGAAAAGTTGTTTTGGGCAAGAGCACGAAGACTTGAGGATCTGGTGTATTTAGGAAATGGCGAGAGCACTGGGACCTGGGTGGGCAGTGGCGGGAGAGGCAGCTGGAAGGACAGGCTGAGAGTAGATCCTGGAGGCCATGAGTGCCCTGCTGGGAGCTGCGACTTTCCCAGCCGCCTCAGCAGCCGCCTCCCTCACCTCTGGACTCTGGTCTTCCTCAGGCGTCCTCCCGTCACTCTCTGGAAGCTGGATACATAGTAAGTGCCATCCACCTGTCCTGGCCCCTCCCCCTCTTCACCCCGGGCCTCTTCCCTCTCGTGACGACTCTGTCTTTCCTTCTCCCCAGTGTGACGCGGAAAGTGATCTGGACGAGAGGGTGAGTGGGGCTAGAACTTGGGGTGGGCAGTGTCACTGCTTGTAAAAGGGACTACAGCATTAAGGCCTTCTACGTGCAGCAGACAGCCTTCCCTTGAGTAGGAAACATGGTTTAGGTTGAGCCTGAATTAGGTTTTTGGGAGGAAAGGGGGTGGATTGGGAAGGTAAATGGCTTTTTTTTTTTTAACGACTAGGGCTAGCTGACCGAGGAATGGAAGGTCCATGCCTTGGTGTGTGCCATCCTTTCCAAAGCTCTCAGGCTACTGCTGGTTCTCCACAGAAACCCAGAGTGGCTGTGGTGGCACTGAAATGGGCCTTCTGCCGGCCATCAGCCCTGCTCTTAGAATGAAGATCTCATAAATTCAAGTCTGACCAGAGACCACAGATAGAGTAGTGAGAACACTAAACCATTGTAATCAGTGTAGGGACTCAGGCCAGAAAGGTGTATTTGAGTTTATCCTTAGGGGCAATTTGCTTGTTGTGTGATAATGTGTCCTAGAAGTTAATGCTCTACCCAGTGGGCCCATGTAAGTAACAAACCCACGTGTGTAACCCATGTGTGTCTTGTTTTTGTTTCAAAAGTTGGCTAAACAGGACTGTGGTGAACCAGAGGGTTCTTGTCCATCTTGTTCATCCATCTATCTCCATCTAGCTAGATGGGGCTGATTGTTGCCACAAGAACAGAGGGCCCATTCTTGAGGGGAATCTGCAAGCCTAGGTTTTAATGAGGAATCTCCAGATTCTCAAATATCTGCAGTTGGTTTAAAACTTTTACTAACACTTGTGGACCAAATACATCTGTAAGCCAGGGAGGCCTGTGGGCCAGCAGCCAGTGACCTTTGGCGTTTCAGTTTGGTTTGCTTGCTTCTCTGTGCTGCCTCCATTCGGTCCTCCTGGCCTGTCAGATTCTTGGGCTCAGCTGCTCCACTCTGCTCTTTCTCCAGGCTCAGCCCCCCTCTAGAGCCCAGTCTTTGATGGATCTCAGCTAAACTGAAGGAACGGACTTACTGCTACCACCAGTTCCTGGCAGCCTCCAGAGGCTATTTGGCCTTCCTGGGTGGAGGCCTGGCCTGCCCACAGCCTAACCCTATCGCTTGCGCTTCTTCCCCAGGTCTCCGATGATGACCTCGACCCATCCTTTACTGTCTCAACCAGCAAAGGTTGGTCCCAAGGGATGGGGCTGGAAGCACGGGAGGGAAGTGGGGTAAGCATGAGCCTCAACTGAGCATGTCTGCCATCCTATCCTACAGCCTCGGGCCCCCACGGCGCCTTCAATGGGAACTGTGAAGCAAAACTCTCCGTGGTCCCTAAAGTGTCGGGCTTGGAGCGGAGCCAAGAACAGCCCCCGGGGCCCGACCCGCTGCTAGTGCCTTTCCCCCCCCAAAGGAACCACCGCCTCCACCAGTCCCTCGGCCTCCTGTCTCACCCCCCTGCACCCCTGCCGGCCACCCCCAGTCTGCCACCCCCATCCCAGCCCCAGCTGCAGCTTCGGGTCTCGCCCTTCGGCCTCCGCACTTCTCCGTATGGCAGCAGCCTGGACCTCAGCACTGGCAGGTGAGTGGTCTGAGGGTTTGATTCAGTACAGAAGGGCCTGGTCAATTTGGTGCCAACCCTTGCTTTCTGTGGTGGGGACACAGGATGGTACCTGTTGGGTGTAACTTGAAAAAGGATTCTGAGGCTGAAAACTTTGAGACACTTAAACAAATGGAAAGAGATGACCGCAGGACTTATTTGTGTCCGTTACACGTTCCCATGCAGGGGGATCCAGGCTGTGCTGTTTCCCAGTTGTATTTGCTGGTGAAAAGGTTTTGTCAGGCACATCTGCTTAGAATAATGTTCTTTGAACATACTTTGGGAAATGCTGACATGATGGTTAAGAGCGCTGGCTTTGGTGTCAGACCCAGATTCAAATTCTTGCTCTGACACTTCCTGGCTGTGTGATTTTTGACAAGTCACTTAACCTCTCTGAGCCTCGATCTCCTGTTTTTGTCAAATGGAATAACCGTAGTACTTTCATTATAAAGTTGTTGTGAGGAATAACTATGAGAAATGCAGTGTTTCCCAAAGTGTGTACATTCAGCATTAGCGATCTATGGGATGATTTCAGGTCTTACATGAGTAAACTTTAAAAAATAGTCATGAGGGCCGGGCGTGGTGGCTCACGCCTGTAATCCAAGCACTTTGGAGGCCAAGGCGGGCGGATCACCTGAGGTCGGGAGTTCAAGACCAGCCTGACCAACATGGCGAAACCTCATCTTTAAAAAAAAAAAAAAAAAAAATAGTCATGAGTTAGCTTTTGCGAGCTTTAGAAAGCTGAGCGTCATGCCTCAGCCCCTTGATTTCACACGTGATTGCTTAGGGGGAGGCCAAGTAAAAAAAAGAAAGTAACTGAGTTGAGTTCTCAAAAGAAGCCAGTGGTACAGTTCAGATACTCTGCTGGGCAGCAGTGGGGGAAGGTGGCATGGAATGTTGGAGACTTGGATTAGCTTTTAAAGCACTTGCCAGCACTTGGCCTACAGCAGGTGCTCGCCACAGGGTAAGAACTGTTGACACTTATTATTGATGCTCTCACTATTATTTTTGTCACCATCATTGTCATTGTTGTTGTTATTATTGAGAAAACTAAGGCTCAGAGAGGGGCAGTGACTTGCTCAAGGTCACCCAGGGCATTCATGGCAAGATGGGCCTAGAATTCAGGTCTCCTGACTCCCAGGCCAGGCCAGTGTGGTGCTGCTTCCACTGTTGTATGGTGGGACCCCAGGTGGCTTGTTCTAATTAAGCGTCAACATGAAGGATCTGTTCTGTGCTATGGTTGAGTCAGAAAGGGAAAGTCATCTGGCCAGAGATGGCAGAGGCAGCTATGTGGATGCAGAGACCTAGACAGGGAGAAGTGGGGGTTGCTGGGTGTGGGAGGCACCTCAGTCTGAGGACGGGTTCCCTGGGGGGGGGTTTCTGGGGCCGGGTTCTGCCACCTCCCATGTTGGAGAACCAGGGTCACGGTATCACCCAGGCGTCTGACCCCCTCCTGTCAGAGCTGGCACCTCCCAACCCCTCACTCATCTCCCCACTTCTCTCCCCAGCTCTTCACGGCCGCCCCCCAAGGCCCCGGCCCCTCCCGTGGCTCAGCCTCCCCCCCCTCATCATCCTCTTCGTCCTCCTCCTCCTCATCTGCCTCCTCCTCGTCCGCGCAGCTCACCCACCGGCCCCCGACGCCCTCACTGCCCCTGCCTTTGTCCACCCACAGCTTTCCCCCTCCCGGGCTGCGGCCCCCCCCCACCACCCCACCACCCCTCCTTGTTCTCCCCTGGCCCCACCCTGCCCCCACCCCCACCCCTGCTGCAGGTGCCAGGGCACCCTGGGGCCTCAGCCGCTAACGCCCTTTCTGGTGAGTTTGGGGTCCTGGCCGGGGGGTGGGGGGCCATGGCCCCAGGCTCGGGCCCAGTTGGCTTTGGGGCACCTGGGCCTCAGCAGACAGCAGGGCTTGAGGAGGGGAGTGGCTCGAGGCCAGAGGGAAGGCAGTCACCTGGGCCCAAGGAGGCTGATGTGGCGACAGCATTAAAGCCTTCTCCCCTCCCCTCCCACAGAGCAGGACCTGATCGGCCAGGACCTGAACTCTCGCTACCTGAATGCCCAGGGTGGCCCTGAGGTGGTGGGGGCAGGGGGCTCGGCCCGGCCCCTGGCCTTCCAGTTCCACCAGCACAACCACCAGCACCAGCACACCCACCAGCACACCCACCAGCACTTCACCCCTTATCCCCCGGGCCTGCTGCCACCCCATGGCCCCCACATGGTGAGCTCCTCATTGGGCCGGTGTTGAGGCTCGGAGGCCTCAGGGGAGGGCATGGCTTCCGGGGGAAGGCCCAGGTCTCTGGCTGGCAGCTTATTTCTTCCCTTCTCTTCCCTAGTTTGAGAAATATCCAGGAAAGATGGAAGGCCTTTTCCGGACATAATGTGAGTGTGCGTGTGTGTGTGGGGTGTGTGGTGTGGGCATGGATGCGTCCATGTGTGTGGCCCTGACTGCTGGGGTTCAGTCTTCAGCACAAAAGCAAGAGCCTTGAGCCTGGGACAGCTCCCTGGGGGGTTTAGGGTGGAGCCCCATGGACTGGAGGGGAGACGACTTGGGCTGCACCTCCACCCCCACCTGGACTAGTCCCCTTCTCTCCGCAGCCGTATGCGGCCTTCCCCTCCCGCAGTGCCCGGGCTGCCTCCAGGCCTCCCACCGGCCGTCTCCTTTGGCTCCCTGCAGGGGGCCTTCCAGCCCAAGGTGAGCTCCCAATCCAGACACTACCACTGCCTCCCACCTTGACAAACCCAGACACGCCGGGTCCACACACCCTCCTCCCATTCCCCAAAGCCATGCCCATCCTTTCGCCCTGCCCTGCTGCACCCAGGTTTCTCCAAAGCCATGCTCCCTCCCTGCTCCATGTCCCAGCTTGGTTCTGGACCCCTTTGTGCTCGGTGCCAGCTCTCCTGTCTGATCCCTCCACTCCCCCTTTCCCAGAGCACGAACCCTGAGCTGCCACCACGACTGGGGCCGGTGCCGAGCGGGCTCCCCCAGAAGGGGACACAGGTGAGGGGGCCAGGGCAGGTCCTGGGGAAGCTGGAAGGTGTGTTGTGGGGGAGAGCAGAACTGACTTGAGGAGAGTGAAGTACTGATTTCTCCCTTGAATACACAATCGAATGTTCTGGGTGTCTGATGAGAGGGAATTTCTGTAAATAACCGACTTTCCCAGGCATGAGGAATGAGTTTCATGAGCTTGTCCCAGGAATAAGATGATTAGGACAGTGATTTTTATCGGGGTTTTCAAACTTTTTAAGTCACAAAACACTTTTTTTCCAAATGACATTGTATCAGGAAGCCCTATTCGGAAAACAAAACATAAAAGCTGCCCCTTGGTGAAGTGAGGAGAGCCAGAGCCTCCCTCCCCTTAGTATTTGTAGTAGCTTAGACCCCAGGGCTGCGGGAGCACTGTGAAACCAAGGACCAGTTTCCTGCAGGGGAGACTAGGCCAGAGGTTTTCCAACTTCCTTCAAAGGCATTTTTCCTAAAGAAACCTTAAACAGACCGAGATAGTCTAAAGCTGGTAATAGGATAGCTTCTCTGAGAAACCTGTCCTGCCTGCCCCCTCACCACCCGCATCCTCCCAGCAGGGCACCTCCCTGGGGCCTGGTTCAGAAACCCTGTGCTGGAGGAGAGATGCCCAGAGTGGGAGAGATGGGGAAAGGAGCTTGGGCCTGAGCAGGAAGGGTTTGAGGGAGTTGCAGAGTCTCAGGCATGTGGGTGGGTTAAGTGGATGCTGTGGAGATGGAGGCACCTGGCCCAGGACTCGGGTCTGAGTCGCCTCCCATCTCTCCTTTGCCATCCCCCAGATCCCCGACCATTTCCGGCCACCTTTGAGGGTGAGTTGTGTGAGGACCTCAGGCTGCATGAGGCTGGGGGCTGGTGTCAGGGTATTTGGCTAAGGGGGGGTCTTGCTTGGGAACAAGTGAGAAGCCCAAAACCTGGAGGCAGCCGGGGTGTGGAACAGCAGAGAGTGAGGGCTTTCAAGTCACAGACCTGGGCTCAGATGGAACTGGCCATGGGACCTTGGGCAAGGCAGTTGATCTCTCTGAGCCTCAGTTTCCTAGGCTGTAAAAATGAACCTAGTCATCCCTCGGTTGTAGGGATGATGAGTTAGGGATGTTTTGTGGCGAGGCTGGGCCCAGAGCCAGGCCTGGAGTGGGTGATGAGTGAACGTTCTTTCCTTCCCTTTGCCTTTGGTCATCCTTCTGGGGCGGCAGAAACCAGGGAAGTGGTGTGCCATGCACGTGCGTGTGGCTTACATGATCCTGAGACACCAGGAGAAAATGAAGGTACTGGGGCCGGAGGGCTGGGGGAGAGTGGGTGTCAAGAGTCAGGGGAGGTCTGAGTTCCGGGCATCAGCCCTCAACAGCTCAGCAGAATCTTGGCAAGAAACATTTTTCCTGTCCCCCGTCACTGCTAAAGTCCCATGGCTGGCACCTTAGTTCTCTGGCTCGTTAGGGGGCTGCTCAGAGAAGGCACCGAGAGAGGCAGAAGATAGGCATCCAAGCCCCATCTGGGTGCCAGCCAGCCTTTGGAGGAGAACCAGGGGGTGAGAGAGCAAGAGGAGGACCAGACCAGCTCCTCATGTACTGCCCCTCTCCCTGTGTCCCACGCAGGGTGACTCCCCACAAGCTTGACTTTCGGAACGACCTCCTGCCCTGCCTTCCGGGGCCCTATGGGGCCCTGCCCCCTGGGCAGGAGCTCTCCCACCCGGCCTCCCTCTTCACTGCGACTGGTGAGTCTGGCCAGCCCCCTTGGGCCTGAGGTTCCCTATCTATAGCCCGAGGCCCAGCTCGTGCCCACTCAGCCTCATCAGAATCTCCCACTCTCTCTGCCCCAGGTGCCGTCCACGCTGCAGCCAACCCTTTCACGGCAGCTCCCGGGGCCCACGGACCCTTCCTGAGCCCCAGCACCCACATTGGTAAGAGCCAAGGGCGTGTTGGGCAACCCAGGCTTTGTCCCTCACTTCCAGGAGATGGAAATCAGACCCAGCAGGCAGCTGGAATGCGGGATAGACCTGGTTCCACTTGCTTAGTGACCTTGGGCAGGTTACTCTACCCCCTCTGAGCCTTGATTTCCTCATCTGTAGAATGAGTAGGGAAGGGCAGGGCAACTTCAGTCTCTGCCAGCTGCAGCCCTGTGTGGCCAGTGGCAGGGGCAGTACACCACCTGGGAGTGGAAGGTGAGGGGGCGGGGCCAGCCTAGGGGAGAGCATGGCCACTGACTCCTAGGATCTTGGCAGGCGTCTTGGGGAGGTTTCACCTGGGTTTGGGTGGACAAGGAGGAGTTGAGCCTGGTGGTTTGGAGAATGGTATTCCTGGCTGGGGACATGGTGGCGTTCCGGTGGCGGGATAGGTTGTTCTGTCTGGCTGTGTGACGCATGCACGAAGTTAGGGTCAGGTCGGGAAGGGTCCTGCATGTCAGGTGGGAGGAAGCCAACCAGGTCTTCGGGCGAGTGGCTTGCTACGGAGCAGAGATCTGCTGCGATGGGTCCAGCCGGCTGGTGTGGGGCAGTGGGTGATAAGAGCATGACATCGTGTCATGGAGGCCCTGGGTTGGTACCACTCCTTGGCTAGATGACCACTGGCAAGTCATTTCACCTCTCTGAGCCTGTTTCATCATCTTCAAGTGAGCATGATCCTAACCTTCTCTTGGGCTTTTTGTGAGGTTAACTGACAAGGTGCTTGTCAAAGCTCAACACCTTCCTGGCCCAAGGAAGTGCTCAGCACACGGCTGCTGAAAGCAGGCAGCTGAGGGCTCCGGGCGCCGGTCCTGCCTCTGCCCGGCCAGGCCTCGTGCGTGCTCAACACTGGCTGCCTAGTGCTCTGACCAACCCCCTTTCCTCCCACAGATCCCTTTGGGCGTCCACAAGCTTCGCCTCCTTGGCTGCCCTCTCCAACGGGGCCTTTGGAGGCCTGGGCAGCCCCACATTCAGTGAGTGCGGGCGTGGTGGGGTGGGGGCTGCGGCTGTGGATGACCTGGCAGGAGGCCTGAACGGGGTCTCCCACTCCTGGCCCCTGTCACTCTCTGCTTCACCCTCTGCCCAGACTCCGGCGCCGTCTTGCCCAGAAAGAAGGCCCAGGGGCCCCACCAGCCTTCGCCTCCCCTCCGGACCCATGGGGCCGCCTGCACCGCAGTCCTCTGGCCTTTCCTGCCTGGGTCCGGCCCCCTGAGGCCGCCCGGACTCCAGGCTCAGACAAGGAGCGGCCTGTGGAGCGGAGGGAGCCCTCCATCACCAAGGAGGAGAAGGACAGGTGCGCCTCCCACCTACCCCACCCCTGCCCCACCCTCAGGCCCTGCTGCCCCTGCTGCCCCTGGAGAACTTCATTCTCTCCCCACACCTGCCTTCCAGGGACCTCCCCTTCTCACGGCCCCAGCTCCGAGTTTCTCCTGCTACTCCCAAGGCCCGGGCTGGCGGAGGAGGGGCCTCGGCCAGCCAAGGAATCCGTGCGGGGTAAAGGAAGAGCGGAAGGAGGAGGCTGCTGCTGCCGCCGCTGCTGCCGCCGCTGCCGCCGCCGCTGCCGCCGCCGCAGCAGCCACCGGGCCCCAGGGCCTTCACCTGCTGTTTGAGAGGCCCCGGCCACCCCCGTTTCTGGGCCCTAGCCCATCAGAGCGCTGTACTGGCTTCCTGGAGCCAACCTGGTTGGCTGCACCCCCACGCCTGGCAAGGCCACCCCGGTTCTATGAGGCAGGTGAGGAGCTGACTGGACCCGGGGCCGTGGCTGCTGCCCGCCTCTATGGTCTGGAACCTGCTCACCCCTTGCTCTACAGCCGCCTGGCTCCTCCACCACCACCTGCTGCAGCCCCAGGAACCCCTCACCTTCTCAGCAAGACCCCACCGGGGAGCCCTTTTGGGGGGCACCACCTCCACTTGTGCCCGCCCCCCGGCCCAGTTCCCCACCTAGGGGCCCTGGCCCAGCTCGGGCTGACAGGTGAGGGGCGGGGAGGGGCTGGAGCAAAGCTCCATCTCCCCCTTCCTTTAACCAGGTCCTAGGGCTGAGGTTTTAAGCCAGGGCTGGAGGGCAAAGGTCATAACCTCACCAGCCACCTCTGAGGTCATGGAACCTGGGAACAGAAGCCTCAACCCCCATGAGACCAAGCATCACATGGAGTGTGGGGTCACTGGGAGAGCAGAGGTCACAGCCTCTAGAGAGGGAGAGGGGAGAGGGGCGTGTGCATGGGAGTGTGGCTCATCTCGGGGGCCATGAGGCCTCATGAGGTGCACCTTTGCCCCTCTAAGGGCCTCTAGGCCCTGGGCCTGCCTCTCCAAGGGCTCACTAAGCCAGAGGCCAAAGTGCCCCCTCCCCTTCACCTACACCCAAGTCCTCATGCCCTCCGAGGGCTGGGGGAGGAGGGGCTCAAGGAAGGGGGGTTCCATGTATATATTTATCACCCCTTTCACATAGCCCCCAGACCTTTTGTACATTTTTACAGGGGTGCCCCTCCCAACAGTCCCCTTCCTGGTTAATTAAATCCTCAGACTGGTGCTGTGTTCCTAGCCTCTGGCCTCTCTGTGAGGGAGGGGGGACTGCAGGCAGAAGTGCCAGGAGGGGTCAGGCAGGCTTCTCCCTGGAAAGGTGGGGCCAGCAGGAGATGACCAACATGGGGCGGGACCTAGGGACCTGTGCTAGAGGGAAGAGCAGAAGCTTCTTGCTTGGTTGACAGCCCTGGTCCCCCCTACTGTTCCCATTCACTCTGCCCCTACCCCCAAAGGCTCAGCCTCTTAAGTCTCAGACTCTACCACTTCTTAATGGCTCAGTCCCCCTCACCCCATTTCCAAGTGCCCCCAGGACTCCTGGGCCCTGCTTCCCTGAACCCTGTTCTCTAAAACCCTGCCCCAGGCTAAGGGTGGCCAGAGAGGTCACCATGTACCACACACCAAAGAAGGGGGTCGGCCCAGGGGTGGGCGACACAGGCAGCTTCTTCGGCAGCCTCACGGCAGCAGCCCCAGCCTTCCCAAAGCAGCAGGCGCCTCCAGGCTGGGGCCCAACCTAGAAGGCAGGGGTCAATCTAACAAAACCATAACGTTGACTTTTTCCCCCGGTGGGGCTTATTCTGTAACATGACTTGCGGATATTTATATAAAAATGAGTGTTACAATGAGGCCCTGGGCTCTTCTTTGAGTGTGTGTGGGGTGGGGTGGACCGGAGTGGGTTGGGTGGGTTCTGGGCTAAGGGAGGGATGAGGACAGTGCTGTCCATATCTGGCCAAGGTTTTCCTTTCTCCACCCACCTGGGCAAGTTGGTCTGCTACTTCTGGAGGGATGGGTTCGAGGGTTCAGCACTGAAGTTTTTCATATTATTTTTCTATAACCCAGGTATACATACTGTGTAAGATTCAAGCAACCTAGCAAGACACTGAGCAAAACATTAAATTTCTCCTTCACCTGCCAAGCTTCCCAAGTCCCATCCCCTTCCCCAAGGTAACTTCAGTGTGTATTCTTCAGGTCCTTTCTATGTGTATACCACACATACCTACTCAGGCAGAGTATGTTAAAAAAGATCTATAATTAAAAAAAATTTTTTGGTTTCTGTTAAGTAATACATAGTCATTATAAAATCATTCAAATACAGAGCATGAAGGGAAAGTGCCCCATCATCCCACCTCTTGAGGATAACTGCTATTAATTGTTGGGGCAATTCCTCCAGTTACTTTTTTACTACCGGCCACTGCAACAAAGCAGGGCACGTGAATTTTTTCATTTCTTGGTGCATATAAACAACGGTTCCAGCCTGGTGCAGTAGCTCGTCTATAATCCCAGCACTTTGGGAGGCCGAGGCAGGTGGATCAGCTGAGGTCAGGAGTTCAAGACCATCCTGGCCAACATGGTGAAACCCTGTCTCTACTAAAAATACAAAAATCAGCTGAGTGTAGTGTCATGCAGCTGTGGTCCCAGCTACTCAGGAGGCTGAGGCAGCAGAATCACTTGAACCTGGGAGGCAGAGGTTGTGGTGAGCTGAGATTGCACAACTGCACTCCAGCCTGGGCAACAGAGGGAGTCTCTGTCTCAAAAAAAAAAAAAAAAAAGTGCAATAGTGTTATGTCTATAAGAACAGCGTACTTTTTTTTTTTTTGAGACAGAGTCTCGCTCTGTTGCCCAGGCTGGAGTGCAGTGAAGTGATCTCAGCTCACCACAACTTCCACCTCCCGGGTTCAAGCGATTCTCCTTCCTCAGCCTCCTGAGTACCTGGGATTACAGGTGCCCCCCCCCACCCCAACAACAACCACGCCTGGCTAATTTTTGTATTTTTTTGGTGTGGTGACTTGGATAATTTTCATATTTTTAGTACAGTTGAAGTTCACCATGTTGGCCAGGCAGATCTTGAACTCCTGACCTCAGGTGATCCACTTGCCTTGGCCTCCCAAAGTGCTGGGATTACAGGCGTGAGCCACCACGCCCAGCCAATCTTGTCTTTTTTTTGAGATGGAGTCTTGCTCTGTAGCCCAAGCTGGAGTGTGGTGGCACAGTCTCGGCTCACTGCAACCTCCACCTCCCTGATCCCGGTTCAAGCAATTCTCCCACCTCAGCCTCCCAAGTAGCTGAGATTACAGGCACGAGCCACTATGCCCAGCTAATTTTTGTGTTTTTTAGTAGAGACGAGGTTTCACCATGTTGGCCAGTCTGGTCTTGAACTCCTGACCTCGTGATCCGCCCCTCCTCAGCCTCCCAAAGTGCTGGGATGACAGGCCTGAGCCACCTCGCCCAGCCCTTGTGTTTATTTTTACATATAAAAATATTTTTTCTGATTCCATTTTTTTCTTTTTTTTGAGACGGAGTCTCATTCTTGCTTGTTTCCCAGGCTGGTCTCAAACTCCTGGCTCCAGTCGCCAGGCTGGAGTATGGTGGCACAATCTCGGCTCACTGCCACCTCCGCCTCCCAGATTCAAGCAGTTCTCCTGCCTTAACCTCGAGAGTAGCTGGGACTACAGGCACGTGCCACCACACCCAGCTAATTTTTTGTATTTTTAGTAGAGATGGGGTTTCACCACGCCCAACCATGATCTTGTCTTTTTTAAAAGAAGAGGCCAGGCATGGTGGCCCATGCCTGTAATCCCAGCACTTTGGGTGGCTGAGGCGGGTGGATCACCTGAGGTCAGGCGTTCAAGACCAGCCTGGCCAACATGGCGAAACCCCATCCCTACTAAAAATACAGAAATTATTTGCGCATAATGGCGGGTGCCTGTAATCTCAGCTACTCGGGAGGCTGAGGCAGGAGAATTGCTTGAAACCAGGAGGCGGCGGAGTGAGCCGAGATTGCCCCACTGCACTCCAGCCTGGGTGAAGAGGCAAACTCCATCCAAAAAAAAAAGCACACTCTCTTTGTTTGAAGCATAATGAAATGAAGCACAATAGAATGAGCCATATACCCATATCTGTTTAAAGTATTTCAAAAAAATGGGATCCTGTGGAGTGTACTGTTTTGCAACTTTCTTTTTACGCTTAACATTCTTCTTGATGTAATCATTAAAAAGCAAGTCACACCAGGCATGGCTCATGCCTGCAATCCCAGCACTTTGGGAGGCCAAGGTGGTTGGAGCATGACGTCAGGAGACCAAGACCAGCCTGGCCAACATGGTGAAACCCCTTATCTACTAAAAATACAAAAATTAGCCGGGCTGTGGTGGTGCACACCTGTAATCCCAGCTACTCAGGAGGCTGAGGCAGGAGAAGCACTTGAACCCGGGAGGTGGAGGTTGCAGTGAGCCGAGATTGCACCACTGCACTCCAGCCTGGGCGACAGAGCAAGAGTCTATCTCAAAAAAAAAAAACAAAAAACAAGTCACTAGTAAGCTGGGCTGCCAGGGCTGGCCCCAACCTGAGCCCCTATAGAATTAATTGGATGACCTTATTCTAAGTGTGCCTGCCTTTTTTCTTTTTTTGAGACGGGGTCTCACTGTGTCACCCAGACTAGAGTGCAGTAGTGTGATTTCAGCTCACTGCAACCTCTGCCTCCTGGGCTCAAGCAGTCCTCCTGTCTCAGCCTCCTGAGTAGCTGGGACTATAGGCATGCACCACCACGCCCGGCTAATTTTGGTATTTTTTGTAGAAATGGGATTTCGCCATGTTGCCCAGGCTGGTCTCAAACTCCTGGACTCAAGCCATCTACCCCCTCAGCCTCCCAAAGTCCTGGGACTACAGGTGTCAGCCACTGCAGCCAGCCTTGTTTTACTTTTGAGGCAGTTTTGTACTGTTGCCCAGGCTAGAATGCAGTGGTAGGATCATAGATCACTTCAGCCTCAAACTCCTGTTCCCAAATGATCCTCCTGCCTCAGCCTCCTGGGTAGCTGGAACTATAAGCCTGTGTCACCACACTTGGCTAGTTTTAAATTTTTGTAGAGACAGGGTTCTTGCTCTGTTGCCCAGGCTGGTCTCGAACTCCTGGCCCCAAGCAATCCTCCCGCCTCAACCTCCCAAAGCGCTGGGATTATAGGCGTGAGCAAATGCGCCTGGCTCATAAGTGTACCTGTTGCCTTAGGAAAAATGCAGCCAACATTCCCTGCCACCACCACACATACCCAGGACGTGTGGGGAAGGCTCGAGCCTGGATTGCTCCAACAAAGTCGGAAACAGGTGACCAGAAGATGAAAGCTGGCTTGCAGAAAAGATTTCATGTGGAAATTCTTATTTTCAGCTTCTCTTGAAAAATCAAAAAATCTATGGTCACTAGACGTGCCTACCCCATGGTTTTCCTTTGCGGTGAGGCATAATCTCACCAGATTGCCACGATCCCTCCACTCTGTTGTCTTGGAGTAGACCAGCACTATTCAGGCTACCTCTCTGGCCCCTATAGGCATTTGAGAGTGAAACTCTCAGTGAAATATTTTTTTCCTTCCTTCCTTCCCTCCCTTCCTTCCCTTTCTTTTTCTTTCTTTCTTTTTTTTTTGAGATGGAGTCTCGCTCTGTTGCCCAGGGTGGAGTGCAATGGTTCGATCTCATGTCACTGCAACCTCCGCCTCCTAGGTTCAAGCAATGCCTCCCAAGTAGCTGGGACTACAAGCACCCGCCATCATGCTCGGCTAATTTTGTATTTTAATAAAAACAGAGTTTCACCATGTTAGCCGAGATGGCCTCGATCTCCTCACCTGCTGATCCACCTGCCTTGTGCTGGGATTACAGGCGTGAGCCACCATGCCCAGCCTCTTTCTGTTTTGTTTTTTTTTTTAAGACGGAGTCTCGCTCTGTTGCCTGGGCTGGAGTGCAATGACGCAATCTCAGGTCAATGCAACCTCTGCTTCCCAAGTTCAACAGATTCTTCTGTCTCAGCCTCCCAAGTAGCTGGGAATACAGGCATGCATCACCATGCCCGGCTAATTTTTTGTATTTCTAGTAGAGATGGGTGTCTCACTAAATGTTGGCCAGCCTGGTCTCGAATGCCTGACCTCGGGTGATCCTCCTGCCTCAGCCTCCCAAAATGCTGGGATTACAGGGTTGAGCCACTGGGCCCAGCACAGTTAAATATTTTCTTTTCGTTGTTGTTTGTTTTTGTTTTGGAGACAAAGTCTTGCTGTTGTTGCCCAGGCTGGAGTGCAATGGAGCAATCTCGGCTCACCACAACCTCTGCCTCCTGGGTTCTCAGCGATCACCCCGCCTTAGCCACTCTACTAGCTGGGATTACAGGCATGCGCCACCACACCTGGCTAATTTTTTGTATTCTAGTAGAGATAAAGTTTCACCATGTTGGCCAGGCTGGTCTTGGATTCCCGATCTCAGGTAATCCACCTGCCTCGGCCTCCCAAAATGCTGGAATTACAGGCGTGAGCCACGGCGCCTGGCACAAATATTTTCTAGACATGCCTGTCCCACCTCTCTAGATCTCTTCCAAGCACCTCAGATATCCCAAACTGAGTCATCTTTGAGATCTGATGCCCCCTTTCCCCCACGGTTTCCATCTCTGTGTCACCAGCACTCAAGTCAGAAACCTCCCTCTTCCCTCACTTGATGCCTTGAGCTGCCTTTGATTCTTTCAACCACTGTTGACTTCATCTACGGTGCCAGGCACTGCACTTAGTGGCTGGGGGATACAGGGGTACACAAAACAAACCCCCAGCCTTCCTGGAGCTTACATTAGACTGTGAGAGAGGACGATTACAGAAGCTAATGAAAAGAGCCAAGGGCCAGGTGTGGTGTCTCATGCCTGTAATCCCAGCACTTTGGGAGGCCAGAGTGGGCAGATCACCTGAGGTCAGGAGATCAAGACCATCCTGGCCAATATGGTGAAACCCTGTCTCTACTAAAAATACGAAAATTAGCCAGGTGTGGTAGTGCGCACCTGTAATCCCAGCTACTTGGGAGGCTAAGGCAGGAGAATCGCTGGAACCTGACAGGCAGAGGTTGCAGTGAGCCAAGATCGCACCACTGCACTCTAGTCTGGCGAACAGAGTGAAACTCTCAAAAAAAAAAATTAATAGTAGAATGATTTGTATTCCTTTGGGTATATACCTAGTATTGGGATAGACTGTGCCTTAACTTGGATGTGTATGTTGTTGTTTTCAGATTTCGACTAGAATTAAGCAGAGATCAAGTACCCTTTTCATCATGTCACATCACATCACATCAAGGTTCCAGCTCTCAAGCTGGCCTCCTCCTGCCACTGTTGCCCTTCATCACCCAAGTGAAGTCAGAGTCCACTGCTAAGTCATTACGTCATGTTTTTAAACCTTTATTTAATTCTTTTTATTTATTTATTTTATTTTATTTTCAAGACAAGAGATCTGTTGCCCAAGCTGGAGTGCAGTAGCACAGTCACAGCTCACTGCAGCCTCAACCTCCTGTGCTCAAGTGATCCTCCTGCCTCAGCCTCCCAAGTAGCTGGGACTAGAGGCATGTGCCACCACACCTGACTGATGTTTTATTTTTTGTAGAGACAGGCTCTCCCTATGTTGCCCAGGCTAGTCTGGAACTCCTGGCCTCAAGCAATCCTCCCACTTCAGCCTTCCAAAACACTGGGATTACAGGAGTGAGCCACTACACCTGGCAACAAAGTCATTTTTTTTTATCAGATATTAAACTGATAAGAACAGATACTACACTTTATCTTAGCCAACAGGCTGAGAAGCGATACAAAGTCATTCTTTTTGCCCCATCTTTCTGTACTGTACTCTTTGGAAGGAAGTCACTGTGCACAGTGCATGCTAAAGGAATTATGTTCCACCTCTTCAAAGGCAGTCTCTGTGTAGGTTATCTGGAATTCTTCCATATAGGAGATTAGTCTCTTCTGTCCCATTTATTTATTTATTTTGAGACGGAGTCTCACTCTGTCGCCCAGCCTGGAATGCAATGGTGTGATCTCAGCTCACTGCAACCTCTGCCTCCTGGGTTCAAGCGATTCTCCTGTCTCAGCTTCCCAAGCAGCTGGGATTACAGGGGCACACTGCCAGGCCCCAGCTAATTTTTGTATTTTTAGTAGAGTCGAAGTTTCACTGTGTTCCCCAGGCTGGTCTCAAACTCCTGAGCTCAGGCAATCCACATGCCTCAGCACCCCCAAAGTGCTAGGATTACAGGTGTGAGCCACCATGCCTAGCCTTCTCCCATTCATTTATTTAACTTATTGGATATTGAATTTATTTGATCGTATATTTCTATTAGTATGAGTTCATACTAACGGACTTTAGGTTATAATCTAGTACTAATTTATTTATTTATTATTTTTTGAGAGTCACCCAGGCTAGAGTGCAATGGCGTGATTTCGGTGCACTGCAGCCTCTATCTCCTGGGCTCAAACAGTTCTGCCACCTCAGCCCCCAAGTAGCTGGGACCACAGACATGTGCCACCACACCTTGCTAATTAAAAAAAAATTTTTTTTTGTAGAGATAGTCTCCCTATGTTGCCCAGGCTGGTCTGAAACTCTTGTGCTCAAGTGATCCCCCACCTTCAGGCTCCAGAAAAGCTGGGAACACAGGCCCATGCCACCATGCCCAGCTAATTTTGTGTATTTTTGGTAGAGACATGGTTTCACTATATTGCCCAGGCTGGTCTCAAACTCCGGAGCTCAAGTGATCCACCCGCCTCAGGCTTCCAAAGTGCTGGGATTACAGGCATGAGCCACTGTGCCTGGCCTAATTTATTATTTTTTAATAGAGGCAGAGTCTCATTCTGTTGCCCAGGCTGGCATGCAGTGGCCCACGCCTAGTTCACTCCAGCCTTGACCTCCTGGGCTCAAGCCGTCCTCTTGCCTCAGCCCCCCCAAGTAGCTGTGACCACAAGTGAGTACCACCATGCCTGGCTAATTTTGTTGTTTTTTGAGATGGAGTTTTGCTCTTATTGCCCAGGCTGGAGTGCAGTGGTGCGATCTTAGCTCACTGCAACCTCCGCCTCCTGGGTTCAAGCAGTTCTCCTGCCTCAGCTTCCCGAGTAGCTGGGATTACAGGCACCCACCCTCACACCCAGCTAATTTTTGTATTTTTAGTGGAGATGGGTTTTCACCATGTTGGCCAGCCTGGTCAAACTCCTGACCTCAGGTGAGCCACCTACCTTGGCCTCCCAAAGTGCTGGAATTACAGGAGTGAGCCACCGTGCCTGGTCTTTTTTTTTTTTTTTTTGAGATGGAGTTTCACTCTTGTTACTCAGGCTGGAGTGCAATGGCGAGATCTTGGCTCACTGCAACCTTCGCCTCCCAGGTTCAAATGATTCTCCTGCCTCAGCCTCCCAAGTAGTTGGGATTACAGGTGCCTGCCACCATGCCTGGCTAATTTTTTCTTTTCTTTTTTTTTTTTTTTTGAGACAGAGTCTCACTCTGTCGCCCAGGCTGAAGTGCAGTGGTGTGATCTCTGCTCACTGCAATCTCTGCCTCCTAAATTCAAGCGATTCTCCTGCCTCAGCCTCCTGAGTAGCTGGGACTACAGACATGTGCCACCATGCCTTGCTAATTTTTGTATTTTTAGTAGAGACAGGGTTTCAACATGTTGGCCAGGGTGGCCATGTTTGATCAGGAGATCAAACTCCTGATCTCAGGTGATCTACCCACCTCAGCCTCCCAAAGTGCTGGGATTACAGGCTTGAGCCACCACGTCTGGCCAGATTTTTGTATTTTTTGTGAAGAAAAGGTTTCCCTGTGTTGCCTGGGCTGGTCGGGAACAGCCAGCTGCCCGCCTCAGGTACTTTCTTTACTATGCTCAAGTTTTTCCAGTTTTCAGTTGGCTCCTATGGCCCATTGACATACTGCATCATTGTGCTTTTTGTTTGTTTCTGGCACTAAGACTTACTTTTTAAAAATTTTTTTCATTTTAAATTTTCCTGGGTACAGAGTAGGTGTATATATTTATGCGTTTCATGAGACATTTTGATACAGACATGCAATCACAAAAATATGCAAAGCTTCACAAATTTGCATGTCATCCTTGCTCAGGGGCTACGCTAATCTCTGTATAATGTTTTCGTATATGTGGCCGGGCGTGGTGGCTCATGCCTGTAATTCTAGCACTTTGGGAGGCTGAGGCGAGCGGATTGCCTGAGCTCAGGAGTTCCAGACGAGCCCGGGCAACATGGTAAAACCCCGTGTATATGAAAAATACAAAAATTAATAGGATGTGGTGGCCTGCACCTGTAGTCCCAGCTACTTGGGAGACTGAGGTGGGGGGATCACTTTAGCCCAGGAGGTTGAGGCTGCAGCGAACAATGATGGCGCCACTGCACTCCAGCCTGGGCGACAGAGCAAGAGGTTGTCCAAAAAAAAAAAAAAAAAGAAAGAAAAGCAAAGCCAGGTGAGGTGGCTCACGCCTGTAATCCCAGCACTTTAGGAGGCCAAGGCAGGCAGATGACCTGAGGTTGGGAGTTCAAGACCAGCCTGACCAACATGGAGAAACCCTGTCTCCACTAAAAATACAGAATTAGCCAGGCGTGGTGCCACATACCTGTAATCCCAGCTACTTGGGAGGTTGAGGCGGAAGAATCACTTGAACCCAGGAGGCAGAGGTTTCGGTGAGCTGAGATGGCACCATCGGACTCCAGCCTGGGCAACAAGAGCAAAACTCCATCTCAAAAAAAAAAAAAAGAAAGAAAAAAATGAAAGTTATATATATACATGTTTGTTATTTAAAAGTAGAGATGGGAGCTGGGCACAATGGCTCCTACCTGTAATCCCAGCACTTCAGGAACTGAAGAAGTAGGATCGCTTAAGCCCAGGAGTACAAGACGCGTCTTTATGTAAAAACAAAACTGGCAGGGCGGGGTGGCTCACACCTGTAATCCCAGCACTTTGGGAGGCCAAGGCAGGCAGATCACAAGGTCAGGAGTTCAAGACCAGCCTGGCCAATATCATGAAGCCTCGTTTCTACTAAAAATACAAAAATTAGCCCGATGTGGTGGTGCTCGCCTATAGTCCCAACTACTCAGGAGGCTGAGGCAGAAGAATCTCTTGAACCTGGGAGGCGGAGGTTGCAGTGAGCCAAGATTGTGCCATTGCACTCCAGCCTGGGTGACAGAGTGAGACCCTATCTCAAAAAACAAAACAAAACAAACACACGGCCAGGCTTGGTGGCTCATGCCTATAATCCCAGCACTTTGGGAGGCCGAGGGAGTCAGATCACCTGAGGTCAGGAGTTCGAGACCAGCCTGACCAACATGGTGAAACCCCATCTGTACTAAAAAAATTAGCTGGGCATGGTGGCGCATGCCTGTAATCCCAGCTACTCCAGAGGCTGCAGCAGAAGAATTGCTTGAACCCGAGAAGTGGAGGTTGCTGTGAGCCGAGATCTTGCCACTGCACTCCAGCCTGGTGACAGAGCAAGATTCCATTTCAAAACAAAACAAAACAAAACAAAACAAAAAAAACTGGCCGTCGCTGTGGGTCACACCTGTAATCCCAGCACTTTGGGATGCTGAGGCAGGAGGATCACCTGAGATCAGGAGTTTAAGACCAGGCTGGTCAACATGATGAAACCCTGTCTCTACAAGAATATAAAAATTAGCTGGGTGTGGTGTCACACATCTGTAATCCCAGCTACTTGGGAGGCTGAGGCATGAGTTGTTTGAAACTGGGAGGCAGAGGTTGCAGTAAGCTGAGATCCTGCCACTGCACTCTGGCCTGGGCAACAGAGTTCCGTCTAAAAAAAAAACAAACAAACAAGGTATCTGTGGCTAGACATTTAGGTTGTTTCTAGTGTTTGTGTTATGACAAACAGGATTTCTGGGAATATTTTTTATTATTTTATTATTATTGCTGACATAAAATTCACATACCATAAAATGCACCTTTTAAAGTGTGCTATTTGGAGGCTGGGCACGGTGGCTCACACCTGTAATCCCAGCACTTTGTGAGGCCAAGGCAGGTGGATCACAAGGTCAGGAGTTCGAGACCAGCCTGGCCAATATGATGAAACCCTGTCTCTTGAAAAAAAAAAAAAAAGGTAAAGTGTGCTATTTGGTAGTTTTAGTATATTCACAAAGTTGTACAACTGTTGCCATTATCTAATTCTGGAGCCATTCAGAAACACCCATTTTTTTATGGCTGTGTGCACACGTGTGAGCAGAAGGCACCCGTGGAGGTGCAGCTGATGGGCTTTGTGGCTGATGGGCTTTGTGGCGATGAGTCCTTCCAATGCAAAGAAAGCTGGGCCCAGAGGCTTCAGATCACCCCATTACCCCTGCTACACTGAGCAATTTGCAATGACTGCCAGTCCCTCAGGGAAAGTTAGTTCTACTTGGATTTTTGCACATTGGATTTCCTTAAAGCAGGCTAGGCCCCTAAATATTCTAGTTAGAGCACGTGAATAATAGAAAATGCCCCAGTAACATGGGAGTTGTAATATCTCAATTCACAGACCTTGCACTTATGTGGTCCTTTAAAAACCTAAGTTAGGTGATGTCATTCCTTTGCTTTCAAAACTCTCAAAAAAGAAAAGAAAAAAAGTGGCCAGGCATGGTGGCTTATGCCTGTAATCCCAGAACTTTGGGAGGTCGAGGTGGGCAGATCACAAGATCAAGAGTTCAAGACCAGCCTGGTCGATATGGCGAGACACCGTCTCTACTAAAAAAAATAAAATAAAAAACAAAAATTAGCTGGGCATGATGGCGAGCACCTGTAATCCCAGCTACTTGAGAGACTGAGGCAAGAGAATCACTTGAACCTGGGAGCCGGAGGTTGCAGTAAGCTGAGATTGTGCCACTGCACTCCAGCTTGGGCAACCAGAGTGAAACTCCATTTCCAAAAAAAGAAAAAAGAAAAAAAAAGCCTGCTGCAAATGAAAAAGGCCTCCCGCAGCACTGGGAGTATGGTCGAGGTCCACAAAACAGTAGCTATCAGGGTGATTCTTATGTAAATGTTCTGAATAATAATACCGTCAACATTTACAGAACTAGGTGTCAGGCTCTGTTAGGCACCCACATCAAGGGCAGATCTTCTAGTCCCTAACTCTTGCCCTAAAACCAGCTTCTGCTCTCCAAGTCCCACTGGGAATGAGGAGGAGGGGCTCTCGATGATGCAAATGAATGTTGACTTTTTTAATTAACAAAACAATGAGTCCTTGGAAGTATATAATGGAAATGTTTAGTACTTTGAAAGGAGAGAAATCAGTTAACAAGTGCTTACTGATACCCTCACACCCAGCTCTACCCGTCAATAAACATTTCCCAAAGCCTACAGATTGGAATCCCGGCAAGGGCCCTAAGGGGAGTGTGAACTGGGGCCTGTTACTTAAGGTCACTGTGTTTCAGGTTAATGCAGGAAAACAGGGAGGTAATGAGGCTGACCTCTTGGGGCTTTGGAGAAATGTTTATGAAGAGTTTGGCACTTACTAGAAACGAGGGCAGTTTTTCTTACCTAAGGAAATCATTTAACCCCAAACCTCCCTACCTCACTCCTACTTCAGAAGTGTAGGAGACTCCCCTAGATTTCTGAGACTTAATTCTGTCATCACAGAGCCACTGTCAGTTTCCTGGGGGAAGGCAGGAGGGAGGAATAATGTGTGAAATCAAGACTGAGGATGCCGGCCAGATGCGGTGGCTTATGCCTGTAATCCCAGCACTTTGAGAGGCTGAGGTGGGCAGATCACCTGAGATTAAGAGTTCGAGACCAGCTTGGCCAACATGGTGAAACCCAGTCTCTACTAAAACTACAAAAATTAGCTGGGCGTGGTACCGCACACCTGTAATCACAGCTACTAGGGAGGCTGAGGCAGGAGAATTGCTTGAACCCAGGAGTTCAAGAAGTGAGCCAAGATTGTGCCACTACTCTCCAGCCTGGGTAACAGAGCGAGACTCCATCTCAAAAATAAATAAATAAATAAATAATAAAAAGACTAAGGATGCCTAGAGCCACTGTGCTAGGCGCAGAACAGGCTAAACAAGCAATAGAGAGATACCTAAATGTATGTATAAGTATTTTAAAAATAGGACAGGGTCGGCTGGGCAAGGTGGCTCATGCCTATAATCCCAGCATTTTGGGGGGGCCGAGGCGGGCAGATCATTTGAGGTTAGGAGTTGAAGACCAGCTTGGCCAACATGGTGAAACCCCATCTCTACCCAAAATACAAAAAATTAGCTGGGCATGGTGGTGGGCACCTGTAGTCCCAGCTACTTAGGAGGCTGAGGCAGAATTGCTTGAACTTGGGAGGTGGAAGGTGCAGTGAGCCGTGGCACTCCAGCCTGGGCAACAGCAGTGAAACCCCGTCTAAAAAAAAACAGAGACAGGGTCTCACTATGTTGCCCAGGCTAGTCTTGAACTCCTGGCCTCAAGCAATTCTCCCACCTTGGACTCCCAAAGTGATGGGATTACAGGAGTCAGCCTCTGTGCCTCGTGGAGATATACTTTTTAATTTAATTTAATTAATTAATTTATTTATTTGACACAGAGTCTTGCTGTCACCCAGGCTGGAGTGCAGTGGCATGATCTCGGCTCACTGCAACCTCCATGTCCTGGGTTCAAGCGATTATCCTGCCTCAGCCTCCGAGGTAGCTTGGATTACAGGTGCCTGCCACCACACCTGGCTAATTTTTGTATTACTTATTTAATATTAATTAATTAATTTATTTTATTTTTGAGACAGAGTCCTGCTCTGTTGCCCAGGCTGGAGTGCAGTGGTATGATCTGGGCACTGCAGCCTCTGCTTCCTGGGTTCAAGGGATTCGCCCGCCTCGGCCTCCCAAAGTGCTGAGATTACAGGCGTGAACCACTGAGCCCAGCCATGGACAGATTTTTATTTTTATTTTTTAAATTTTTTTGAGACAGAGTCTTGTTCTGTCACCCAGGCTGGAGTGCAGTGGTGTGATCGCAGCTCACTGAAGCCTTTGCTTCCCAGGTTCAAGAGATTCTCCTGCCTCAGCCTCCTGAGTAACTGGGATTACAGGTGTACCCCTGGCCTGTAGAAATACTTAGAAAAACAAAACAAGGCTGGGCGCGGTGGCTCGCACCTGTAATCCCAGCACTTTGGGAGGCTGAGGCGGGCAGATTACCTGAGGTCAGGAGTTCAAGACCAGCCTGGGCAACATGGTGAAACCCCGTATCTACTAAAAATACAAAAATTAGTAGGGCATGGTGGTGGGCACCTGTAATCCCAGCTACTTTGGAGGCTGAGGCAAGAGGATTGCTTGATCCCGGGAAGTGGTGGTTGCAGTGAGCTGAGATCGCACCATTGCACTCCAGCCTGGCAGACAAGAGTGAGACTGAGTCTTAAAAAAAAAAAGGCAAAAAACAATCAACTCTAGATGAAGAAAACAAACAAACAAAACAGCAGAACTGTGTGGCTCACGCCTGTAATCCCAGCACTTTGGGAAGCCGAGGCGGGCGGATCACCTGAGGTCGGGAGTTTGAGAGCAGCCTGGCCAACATGGAGAAACCCCCATCTCTACTAAAAATACAAAATAGGCCAGGCGTGGTGGCTCATGCCTGTAATCCAAGCACTTTGGAGGCCAAGGCGGGCGAATCACCTGAGGTCGGGAGTTCAAGACCAGCCTGACCAACATGGTGAAACCCCGTCTTTAAAAAATAAAATAAAAAATAAATAAATAAGCCGGGCGTGATGGCTCATGCCTGTAATCCCAGCTACTTGGGAGGCTGAGGCAGAATTGCTTGAACCCAGGAGGCGGAGGTTGCGGTGAGCCGAGACTGTGCTATTGCACACCAGACTAGGTAACAAGAGCAAAAATATGTCTAAAAAAAGAAGAATAACAAAACAAAACAAAAAACCTTACAGTGTTTCCTTATGTGTGAAGACATTCACTACATGGATACCGGCTGTCATATGTACTGGTTTTCACCCATGGTTCTTGGCTCCTAACTTGCTATCCCTTATTACAGGCTTTTGTTACAATGTTGGGTGTGTTAGGCGTTAGGAAACAGTCTCTCTCCTGCCCTCCTTTCACCTTCACCTGCCCCAAGGGAAGACTCTAATGTACCTCTGCCTTTCTGATTGTGGGCTTTTTTTGTTTTGTTTTTTGTTTTTTTGTTTTTAGATTGTGGGCTTTAAAACTCTCCCAGAAAACGGTCTGAGGGCAGGAATGCTGATGCCATGAAGCTTCCATAAAAACTCAAGAAATGCATGGCTCACACCTATACTCCCAACACTTTGGCAGGCCTAGGTGGGAGGATTGCTTGAGTCCTGGAGTTTCAGATCAGCCTGGGCAACACAGGGAGATCTCATCTCTACAAAAAATTAGGCAGGCATGGTGGTGCATACCTTTAGTCCCAGCTACTCAGGAGGCTGAGGTGGGAGGATCCCCTGGCCCAAGAGGTCAAGGCTGCAGTGAGCCATGATCATGGCACTGCACTCCAGCCTGTATGACAGAGTGAGATCCTGCCTCAGAAAAAGAAAAGAAAGAAAGAAAAAAAGAAGGCCAGGTGCAGGCTCATGCCTGTAATCCTAGCACTTTGGGAGGCCAAGATGGGTGGATCACTTGAGGTTACGAGTTCTAGACCAGCCTGGCCAACATGGTGAAACCTCATGTCCACAAAAAACACAAAAATTAGCCAGGTGGGGTGGTACATACCTGTAGTTCCAGCTACCGGGGAGGCTGAGGCAGGAGAATCACTTGAACCCAGTCAGTGGAGGTTGCAGTGACCCAAGATCCCGCCACTGCACTCCAGCCTGGGCGACAGAGTAAGACTCTGTCTCAGGAAAAAAAAAAAAAGGAGGAGAGAGAGAGAAAAGAAAAAAAGAAAAGACCCATGAGGACTAGGCTCAGTGAGCTTCTGGATAGCTGAACACACTCCTTCCCCGACACATCAACCTACATGTCTCTTCATCTGTATCCTTCGCAATATCCTGTATAATAAAACAAATGTGTTTCCCTGAGTTCTGTGAGCCACTCCTGCAAATTAATTGAACCCAGAGAGGGGGCCATGGGAATCCCAACCTGGAAGCCAGCGGGTCAGAAGCCCAGAGATCCAGAGTTGCAACTGTTATGTGTAGGGGGGCAGTCTGGGACTGAGCCTCAACCTGTGGGATCTGACACTATTTCCAGATACATAGTGTCAGAGCTGAGTTAGAGGACACCCAGCTGGTGTCCCTGGCTTGTCGTGGGGAAAAATCCGGCACACATTTGGCCACAGACATCTTCTTCTGTTTTGATGACTGCTGTGGTGGGGAGAGTAGAAGAGAAACATGGTTAGAGAGAGTTTTCCCTACACAGGTATCCACTGAAATATTGTTTCTAGGTCAGACATGGTGGCTCCTGCCTGTAATCACAGCACTTTGGGAGGCCGAGGTAGGTGGATCACCTGAGGTCAGAAGTTGGAGACCAGACTGGCCAACATGGCAAAACACTGGTTCTACTAAAAATACAAAAATTAACTGGGCGTGGCAGCAGGTGCCTGTAATCCCAGCTACTCGGGAGGCTGAAGGAGGGAGAATCACTTGAACCCAGGTGGTGGAGGTTGCAGTGAGCCAAGATTGTGCCATTGCACTCTAGCCGGGGCGACAGATCCAGACTCCATCTCAAAATATACGTATAAAATAAAATTAAAAAAATGAAATATTGTTTCTAGAGGTAGAGAATGGAAACAACTCAAGTGTTCAAAGTAGGACATTGATTAAATAAATCCTATGAGGTTGATTCCAACGTGTAGATCTGAAATAATCTTCAGTATTTATTTTTAATTAGTAAATATTGATATCTTGTGTTCATGGATAGGAAGACTCAATATTGTAAAGATGTAAATTTTCTTCAAATGGTTCCATAAGAGGCAATGCAATGCTAATACAAATCACAACAGGGTTTTTCTTTTGAGACAGTTGCCCTCTCGTTGCCCAGGCTGGAGTGCAATGGCGTGATCTCGGCTCACTGCAACATCCACCTCCTGGGTTCAAGCAATTCTCATGCCTCAGCCTCCCAAGTAGCTGGGATTACAGGTCCCTGCCAGCACACGAGGGTAATTTTTGTATTTTTAGTACAGACGGGGTTTCACCATGTTGGCCAGGCTGGTCTTGAACTCCTGACCTCAGGTAATCCACCTGCCTCAGTCTCCCAAAGTACTGGAATTATAGACATGAGCCACCATGCTCGGCTCTGTTTTTTTTTGTTTTGTTGTTGTTGTTGTTTGAGACGGAGTCTCCCTCTGTCACCCAGGCTGGAGTGCAGTGGCACAATCTTGGCTCACTGCAACCTCCACCTCCCGGGTTAAAGTGATTCTCCTGCCTCAGCCTCTCAAGTAGCTGGGACTACAGGTGCCCACCACCACATCCAGCTAATTTTTTTTTTTGTACTTTTAGTAGAGATGGGGTTTCACCATGTTGGCCAGGATGGTTTCGATCTCTTGACCTCGTTATCTGCCCCCCTCGGCCTTCCAAAGTGCTGGGATTACAGGCATGAGCCACTGCACCTGGTCAACAGGGTTTTTCATGAAACTTGCCAAGCCAATTAAAAATATATATATAGGAGCTGGGCGCGGTGGTATGTGCCTGTAGTCCCAGCTACTCGGGAGGCTGAGGTGGGAGGATCACTTGAGCCCAGGACTTCTGGGCTGTAGTGCGCTATGCTGATCGGGTGTCTGCACTAAGTTCGGCATCAATATGGTGACCTCCCAGGAGCGGGGGACCACCGGGTTGCCTAAGGAGGGGTGAACTGGCCCATGTCGGAAACGGAGCAGGTTAAAACTCCTGTGCTGATCAGTAGTGGGATCGCGCCTGTGAATAGCCACTGCACTCCAGCCTGGGCAACATAGTGAGAGCCCGTCTCTAAAAAAAAAAAAAAAAAACAACAACTATATATATATATATATATATATATATATATATATATAGGAAGGGATTGGAACAGAAAGATACTCCTGAAGAAAAAGGGAGAGATTTGCTCTACCAGAATTATTATAGAGCTGTGGCAAAAAAGATGAGATAGTGTTGCTAGGGGTAGGATTTCAGCAAAATTAACTCATGAATATATGAAAGTTTGATAATGACAGGGTGGCAAGCCAGATCAAAGGAGGTGCTCATCAATAAATGTATGGAGGTGGGTCGGATGCAGTGGCTCATGCCTGTAATCCAGCACTTTGGGAGACCGAGGCGGGCAGATCACCTTAGGTCAGGAGTTTGAGACCAGCCTGGCCAACATAGTGAAAACCTACGTCTACTAAAAATACAAAAATTATCTGGGTGTGGTGGCACATGCCTGTAATCCCAGCTACTCGGGAGGCTGAGGCAGGAGAATAGCTTGAATCTGAGAGGTGGATGCTGCAGTGAGCCAAGATCGTGCCACTGAACTCCAGCCTGGGCCATAGAGTGAGACTCCATCTCAAAAAAAAAAAAAAAAAAAAAAAAAAAAAAAAATGAAATGGAGGCGGAAAAAGTCATCCATGTGGAAGAAGATGAAATTAAATCAGTGACCCATACTATACACAAAAGTCAACTCCAGATATAAGGACTTAATTATTAAAAGCAAAACTAGGCTGGGGGTGAGGTGGCTCATGCCTGTAATCCCAACACTTTCGGAGCCTGAGGAGGGCGGATCACAAGGTCAGGAGTTCTAGACCAGCCTGGCCAGCATGGTGAAACCCTGTCTCTACCAAAAATACAAAAATTACCTGGGCATGGTGGCATGTGCCTGTAATCGCAGCTACTCGGGAGGCTGAAGTAGGAGAATCGCTTGAATTCAGGAGGCAGAGGTTGCAGTGAGCTGAGATTGTGCCACTGCACGCCAGCCCAGGTGACAGAACAAGACTCCATCTCAAAAAAAAAAAAAAAAAAAGCAAAACTAAAACTTTTAGGAGGAAAATAAGGGAATTTCTTTCTGAACTTTGGAGTAACGAAAACTCAAACAAATCATAAAAGGCTAACTATGGCCGGGCGTGGTGGCTCACGCCTGTAATCCAAGCACTTTGGAGGCCAAGGCAGGCCGATCACCTGAGGTCGGGAGTTCAAGACCAGCCTGACCAACATGGTGAAACCCCGTCTTAAAAAAAAAAAAAAAAGGCTAACTATAAAAGAAAATAGTAATGAATGAAACTATACTAAAATGAAAGAATGAAATAAGCTACAAACTTGAAGAAGATATGTGTAAACACATACAGCCATTCAAAAAGATACACTGAGATAATCTAAAGGCCTTGTAAAAATCAGTAAAGCCAACCTGGGCAACATAGTAATACTCTGTCTCTACAGGAAAAAAAATTAGTCAGGTTTGGTGGTGCACACCTGTAGTCTCAGCTACTCAGAAGGCTGAGGAGGGAGGATTTCTTTAGCCCAGGAGTTAGTGCTGCAGTGAACTATGATCATGCTACTGTACTTCATTAGCCTGGGTGACAGAGCAAGACCCTGTCTCAAAAAAATAAATAAATAAATGACAGCCTGGCACGGTGGCTCACGCCTCTACCTAGCACTTTGGGAGGCCGAGGTGGGTGGATCACCTGAGGTCAGGAGTTCAAGACCAGCCTGGCCATCATGGTGAAACCCCATCTTTAAAAGAAAAAAAAAAAAGTAGGCTGGGCGCGGTGGCTCACGCCTATAATCCCAGCACTTTGGGAGGCCGAGGTGGGTGGATCATGAGGTCAAGAGATCGAGACCATCCTGGTCAACATGGTGAAACCCCGTCTCTACTAAAAATACAAAAATTAGCTGGGCGTGGTGGCGTGCGCCTGTAGTCCCAGCTACTCAGGAGGCTGAGGCAGGAGAATTGCTTTAACTCAGGAGGCAGAGATTGCGGTGAGCCGAGATCGCGCCATTACACTCCAGCCTGGGTAACAAGAGCGAAACTCCGTCTCAAAAACAAAACAAAACAAAAAAAAAACAAATAAATAAATAAATGACAATAAGCTAGTAGAAAAATGGACAAAAGACTTCAACATGCATTTCGGCAAGGAAGAAACATGGCTAAAAAGCTTATGAAGAGATGCTCAATATCATTAGTGATCAAGGAAATATAGACTGGAATCATAATTAGGTACCATTTTATACCCAGTATATGGCAAAAATTAAGAAGTCAGATAACACAAAGTATTGATCAACAGATCTTCCATACATTGCTGGGGGGGAATATGTATCCGTACCATCATTTTGAAGAAGATTATCTCTTTTTTTTTTTTTTTTTTTTTTTGAGACAGAGTCTTGCTTTGTCGCCCAAGCTGGAGTACAATGGCATGATCTCGGCTCACTGCAACCTATGCCTGAGTCTCCGGAGTAGCTGGAGACTACAGGCACTCGCTACCACACCTGGCTAACTTTTGTATTTTTTGGTGGAGGCTGGGTTTCACCATGTTGCCCAGGCTGGTCTCGAACTCTTGGCCTAAACTGATCCACCCACACCTCCGCCTCCCAAATGCTGGGATTACCGGCCTGAGCCACCGCACCCAGCCAAAAATTATCATTCTCTTGTCAAATTGAGCATTTACATACCTTAAATCCCAGCAGCTCCACTTTTGGGCAAATATCCAGGAGCAAGTCTTGCTCAAGTGTTCCAGGAGACATGTACATGAATATTCATAACTGCAGTCAACATATGGCAGAAACACCCAGAAAGAAACCAAAATGCCCTTCAACAGGAGAATGGATAAATACATTGAGGTACCTTGACAAAATAAAATATTATGAAAGAGTGAAATTTCAATGAACCACAGCCAAACATTAAGTTTGAATGATTTTTGTCAATATAATATTGAGTGTAAAAAAGAAACAGCTAGAAGATTACTTTTTTTTTATTTTTTTTGAGATGGAGTCTTACTGTGTAACCCAGGCTGGAGTGCAGTGTTGTGATCTCTGCTCACTGCAACCTCCGCCTCCCAGGTTCAAGAGATTCTCCCACCTCAGCCTTTGGAGTAGCTGGGACTACAGGCGCACACCACCACTCCTTGCTAATTTCTGGTATTTTTAGTACAGACGGGGTTTTACCATGTTGGCCAGGCTGGTCTCAAATTCCTAACCTCAGGTGCTGCCCACTTCAGCCTCCCAAAGTGCTAAGAGTACGGGCATGAGCCACTGCCCCCAGCCATAATACTGTTTTTATAAAATTGAGAAACAGGCCAGGCACAGTGGCTCATGCCTGTAATCCCAGCATTTTAAGAGGCCGAAGCAGGCAGATCACCTCAGGTCAGGAGTTCAAGACCAGCCTGGCCAACTAGGTGAAACCCCGTCTCTATTAAAAATACAAAAATTAGCCAGGCGTGGTGGCGGGCTCCTGTAATCCCAACTACTTAGGTGACTGGGGCAGGAGAATTGCTTGAACCCGGGAGGCAGAGATTGCAGTGAGCTGAGATCACACCACTGCACTCCAGCCTGGGCAACAAGAGCAACACTCCATCTCAAAAAAAAAAAAAAAAAAAAAAAAAAATTGAGGACCGGGTGCAGTGGCTTACGCCTTGGGAGGCCAAGGCGGGCAGATCATGAGGTCAGGAGTTCAAGACCAGACTGGCCAACATGGTGAAACCCCATCTCTACTAAAAAATACAAACATTAGCTGGGCATGGTGGCTTGTACCTGTAATCCCAGCTACTTGGGAGGCTGAGGTAGGAGAGTTGCTTGAACTGGGACCTGGGAGCAGAGGTTGCAGTGAGCTGAGATCGTGCCACTGCACTCCAGCCTGGGCTACAGAGCGAGACTCCATCTAAAAAAAAAAATTAAAAAATTGAGAAACACTAAAACTAAAGAAAACAGTTTTTTTTGTTTTTTTTTTTTTTTTGAGACAGAGTTGCACTCTTGTTACCCAGGCTGGAGTGCAATGGCGCAATCTCGCTCACCGCAACCTCCGCCTCCTGGGTTCAAGCAATTCTCCTGCCTCAGCCTCCCGAGTAGCTGGGACTACAGGCGTGCGCCACCATGCCCAGCTAATTTTTGTATTTTTAGTAGAGATGGGGTTTCACCATGTTGACCAGGATGGTCTCGATCTCTTCACTTCGTGATCCACCCGCCTAATGCTGTTTAATCTTCATATAGAGAACAAAAGTACAAAACTAAAGGCAAGGAAATTATAAACACAAAGTTCAAGATAGTGGTTTCCTGGCTTGGGATGGGAGGAAGCAGCTTGAATGGGAAAGAGATAGAGCCCATCAGAAAATGGAATTATTGGCCGGGTGTCATGGCTCATGCCTGTAATCCCAGCACTTTGGGAGGCCGAGGCAGGCGGATCACGAAGTCGAGAGATCAAGACAATTCTGGCCAACATGGTGAAACCCTGTCTCTACTAAAAATACATAAATTAGCCAGGTGTGGTGGCGTGCACCTTTAGTCTCAGCTGCTCGGGAGGCTGAGGCAGGAGAATTGCTTGTACCCGGAAGGCGGAGGTTGCAGTGAGCCAAGATCGCACCACTGCACTCCAGCCTGGCGCCTGGTGACAGAGAGAGACTCTGTCTCAAAACAAACAAACAAACAAACAGCACAAATGTGGTTGGGCACAGTGGGTCACGCCTGTAACCCCAGCACTTTGAGAGGCCAAGGCAGGAGGACTGCTTGAGGCCAGGAGTTCAAGGCCAGCCTGGGGAACATAGGAAGACCTCTTGTCGCCCAGGCTGGAGTGCAATGGGGCGATCTTGGCTCACTGCAACCTCTGCCTCCCAGGTTCAAGCTATTCTCCTGCCTCAGCCTCCCAAGTAGCTGGGATTACAGGCACGCACCACCATGCTGGTTAATTTTTTATATTTTTATTAGAGATGGGGTTTCACCATGTTGGCCAGGCTGGAGGTTTCCAACTCCTGACCTCAGATGATTCACCCGCCTCGACCTCCCAAAATGCTGGGATTATAGGCATGAGCCACTGTGCATGGCAAGACTTCATTTTTTTTTTTTTTTTTTTTGAGACAGAGTCTTACTCTTGTTGCTGAAGCATGATCTCGGCTCACTGCAACCTCTGCCTCCCGGGTTCAAGCAATTCTCCGCCTCAGCCTCCCAAGTAGCTGGAATTACATGCATGTGCCACCATGCCGGGCTAATTTTTTGTATTTTTAGTAGAGACAGGGTTTCTCCATGTTGGTCAAGCCAGTCTTGAACTCCTGACTTCAGATGATCCACCTGCCTCGGCCTCCCAAAGTGCTGAGATTACAGGTGTGAGCCACCGCGCCCGGCCTCTTTTTTTTTTTTTTTTTTTTGAGACAGAGTTTTGCTCTAGTTGCCCAGGCTGGAGTGCAATGGTGCAATCTCGGCTCACCTCAACCTCTGCCTCTTGGGTTCAAGGGAATTCTCCTGCCTCAGCCTCCCAAGTAGCTGGGATTACAGGCATGCGCCACCACACCTGGCTAATTTTGTGTTTTTAGTATAGACAGGGTTTCTCCAAGTTGGTGAGGCTGGTCTTGAACTCCTGACCTCAGGTGATCCACCCACCTTGACATCCTAAAGTGCTGGGATTACAGGCGTGAGCCACAACACCTGGTCAAGACCTTGTCTCTTAAGGAAAAAAAAAGTTAGCTAGCCATGGTGGCTGTCACCTATGGTCTCAGCTACTCAGGAGGCTGAGGCAGGAGGATGGTTTGAGCCCATGAATTTGAGGCTGAAGTGAGCCACGAGGCCCACCACTGCCCTCCAGCTCCAGCCTGGGCAAAGAGTGAGAGACCATCTTTTGGGGAAAAAAAAAAAAAAAAGCACAAATGTGAGTCAAGTTCCTCTGGGTTGACAGTAGTCCTTGCACTGCTCTTTTTCAGCTCTGTAGTTTGTGAGAAGTTACTTAACTGTCCTTTTTACCATCTATAAAAGGAGGATAATAATCTATTTAATAAGGTAATTGTGAGAATTGAGTTCATTCACGTAAATATACATGTTGGTTCTTAGTGCTTGTCATTATTATACTTCTTGAGTGAATTTAACACGTAGTAGTCGGGTGCAGTGGGTCACGCCTGTAATCCCAGCACTTTGAGAGGTTGAGGCGGGTGGATCACCTGAGGTCAAGAGTTCGAGACCAACCTGACCAACATGGTGAAACCCTGTCTCTACTAAAAGTACAAACAAACAAACGAAATTTAGCCTGGTATGGTGGTGCATGCCTGTAATCCCAGCTACTCTGGAGGCTGAGGCAGGAAAATTGTTTAAACCCAGGAGATGGAGGTTGTAGTGAGCTGAGATCACACCACTGCACTCCAGTCTGGGTGATAGAGCAAGACTCCGTCTCAAAAAAAAAAAAAAAAAAAGAAAAAAATAGCATACATGAGTTATTGCTGTCATGCAACACGCAGGCATCAACCAAGCCCAAGGTGTTGATATTTATGATATGTGTGGCACTCCCCCAGACAATAGATATAGACAGCATGCACCGAAGTGAACAAGACAGAGGTGAACCCAAGGAATTATTCCTAGAGTGTGGAGAAGAAGAAGAAAAAGCACAGACTGTTACAGGAGACACAGTATAGTTTGAGGGCAGGGAAGGCTTCTGGAGGTCGTGACATCGTCCTAGGACTAAGGATGTGTAGGCTGTAACTGAGTGAAAGGAAAAGAGAAGCCAGTGTGAGAAAGCCCAGAACAGAGAAAAGAGCCTGTAGAGAGACAGCAGTGGCTGGAGTGCAGGGCGCTGGGAGAGATGAGGCTGGAGAATCTGCCAAGGACTCATCATGCAGGGGGCCTCAGAAAGGGGTTTCACGGGAGCCCACCAAAGGACCTGAAGGAGGAGAGTGACTGTCCAATCTGCAGAGACAAGTTTCCTCTGGCTGGTGTGTGGAGAAGTCTTCTTCAGGTTTCCATCCAACTGCCACCTCACCAGAGACCCCCTGGTCTAAAAGGGCCCCTCCCCCTGCCCTCTCTACCTGCTTTATTATGTAATTGCCCTCGCCAGTTCCTAACATTAGGTCACACTCTCAAATGCTTGTTCCGGTTCCCCACTGTAATGGATATCACATGGGAACTGGTTTTTGGTGGGGCAGGAGAGACTGACCAAACAGCAATCAATAAGGAGGCTGGTGCAGACTGCTTTGGATCCAGAATTTTGGCTTGTCAGGGGGGGGATAGGAGCAGCTGTAGGGATGGAAAGAGCAGAGGCTGGAGGACTCAGTTCATCTGGAAGCCTCATTTGTATATCACTTTACATAAGACTGAGAAACATCAACTGTCCCTATCAAAGAATGGGGTGGGGAGCTATTGGAGACTATGGTGGTGGCACTAAGGTTTCAAACCAGCCAGTTCTTGTGATTATAAATCATCAAGGGCTTGGGATCTCCTGTGAGAGTGCAGAGAAACAGATAGAATAGAGAAATATTTAAGATGTAATCCACAAGACGTGGTGTCTGGATGCGGGGCATGACGAAAAGGTGAAGTGATGCCTTTCTAGCTTGAGCAACTGAGTGGATATTGCCATCTCCTCAGAGCAGTGGGAGGAGGAGCAAGTTTTGTTTGGATGGTGAGTTCACTGTTTTTTTTTTTTTTTTTTTTAGATGGAGTCTTGCTCTTGTCGCCCAGACAAGAGGTTGCAGTTCACTGCAACCTCCACCTCCTGGGTTCAGGCGATTCTCCTGCCTCAGCCTCCCAAGTAGCTGGGATTACAGATGTCCACCACCATACCCGGCTAATTTTGAATTTTTAGTAGAGACAGGGTTTCACTGTGTTGGCCAGGCTGGTCTCAAACTCCTGACCTCAGGTGATCTGCCCGCCTTGGCCTCCCAAAGTGCTGGGATTACAGGCATAAGCCACTGCATCCGGCCTGTTTGTGTTTTCTTTGAGAGTCTCACTCTGTCGCCCAGGCTGGAATGCAGTGGCTTCATCTCGGCTCATTGCAACCTCTGCCTCCCAGGTTCAAGAGATTCTCCTACCTCAGCCTCTCGAGTAGCTGAGACTACAGGCATAAACCACCATGCCCAGCTAATTTTTGTATTTTTAGTAGAGACAGGGTTTCACCATGTTGGCCAGACTGGTCTCGATCTCCTGACATAAATCAATCTGCCCGCCTTGGCCTCCCAGTGCTGGGATTACAGGTGTGAACCACTGTGCCTGGCTGTGAGTTCACTTTTGGATGGAGGAGTCCAAGGTTCCCAGGGGGCCTCCTGCAGGAGGATTGCAGGAGTTAGGGGGTTCTGAGCTGGGGCAGTCGTTGGCTTAAGAGATGGTAATTAGAATAAACGTGGAAATCATGAGAAATTACTGGAGCCTTAGAGATTAATACCCTTTTTCCCCTCTGACATCTCTAGGCAAATCACCAGAAATGCTTATATGTGAGTTGTTTTCTGGTTACAACCTGGCTTCTCTACCTCACCTAGACAGTTCTGTAACCCCTAGCCACTAATACCAATGGAAAGTCCATTAAAGGGAGGAGTCCTGGAAGCTGAAGCTTTATTAGTTTCACAATATCTGCCCTGGCCCTTGAGAACTTGTTGGATGAGAGAAGGCAGCTGAGGGAAGAATCCTTAGCAGCCCCACCAATTGATGGAGGGGTCCAGAAGTGTCCTCTAAGGGAGAGGCAGTGGCCAGGGAGGTAGGAAGAGCCTGGGAAAGACTGGAATCACAGAAGGAATGCTGTTTAGAGGATCATCATCACTTGCAAAAAACGGCCAAGTTCTCCTAATTTTTCCTTCTCAGTGTCTCCCCCCCATCTCCACTGCCACCTCCTGGCCAACAGCACCCATTACACCCAGGTGACTGCTGGTATCCTCCCTGTCTCCAGCCTTACAAACATCCCATGCATCTTGTTACATCGCCCTTTGTAAATTGGAGCATGGGCCATGCCAATCCCTTGCTCAACAACTTTCAATAGCTCCCTGTCACTTCCAAACGAATGTCCCATACCTAGCCTGGCATGCTGGGCCTTTAGCCACTTGGATCCAGGAGATCTCTCCAACAGTGGCTCAACCTGCTCCCTCATAAAGACCAGCTGGGGCCAGGTGTGGTGGCTCATGCCTGTAGTCCCAACACTTTGGGAGGCTGAGACAGGAGGGTTGTTTGAGACCAAGAGTTCAAGACCAACCTGGGCAACATGGCGAGACCTCCTACTTTCTCTACAAAAAAATAAAAAATAGCCAGCCCTGGTGGTGTGCACCTGTAGTCTCAGCTACTTGGAAGGCTGAGGTGGGAGAATCACCTGAGCCCAGGAGGTTGAGGCTGCAGTGAGCTATGATCGAACCACTACATGCCAGCCTGGGCCACAAGCTGATTCACTGTCTCCCCCAACCTCAGCCATCAACCTTGTGGAGGTTTGTCACTTTCCCGGAGTGCCTGTCTTCATGCCTAAATTTTCAAAGTCAGGTTCAAATGATACTTCTCTAGGAAGCCTTCCCTGATACCCCACTGGGTATCCAACCTGACCCTTGGAGAGTTTCTTGACCATCCTTCCCTTGAGACACCACAACACTGCCAGGACTTTACCAAGCTCACAGCTTATCTTGCAATGAGACTAAGTTCTTGAGAGTGGGGACTGTGACATCTTCCCTCCTGTGTCTCCCACTGCACCCAGCACAGGGCCAGATAGGAAACGGCAGACAAAATGCTGGTTAGGAGACCACAATCGCTGACATGCTTGTGTATGAACAAGACGTCACAAGTTTAACTGCCTTTAGGTGTCAGATATGACAAATGTTTAGTTGTTAAGTTGCCCAGTGCAAGATAATTGGGAATGGCACATTGGAGATGTCATTCTCTTGCCTGAAGTATTTTTTCTCTTTTTTTTTTGAGACAAGAGTTTCAGTCTTTTTGCCCAGACTGGAGTGCAATGGCATGATCTCGGCTCACCGCAACCTCCGCCTCCTGGGTTCAAGTGATTCTCCTGCCTCAGCCTCCCAAGTAGCTGGGATTACAGGCATGCACCACCATGCCCAGCTAATTTTGTATTTTTAGTACAGCTGGGTTTCTCCATGTTGGTCAGGCTGGTCTTGAACTCTCGATCTCAGGTGATCTGCCCGCCTTGGCCTCCCAAAGTGCTGGGATTACAGGCATGAGCCACTGCACCAGCTGCCTTAAGTATTAATAATATCCAGAATATTAAAACACTGTGTAAAGTGGCTGGGGGTGGTGGCTCACACCTGTAGTCCCAGCACTTTGGGAGGCTGAGGCAGGTGGATCACCTGAGGTCAGGAGTTTGAGTGTGGTAGTGCACATCTGTAATCCCAGCTACTTACTTGGGAGGCTGAGCCATGAGAATTGCTTGAGCCCAGGAGGCAGAGGCTGCAGGGAGCCAAGATTGTGCCATTGCACTCTGGCCTTGGTGACAGAGTGAGATTCCATCTCAATAAATTAATACATAAGTAAAAAAACACTAAGCAAAGCACATCAGAAGGCTAAACTTGACTTAAGATCATATGAGTGTGAGACACTGAACTATAGTGAAATACACTCTGCATTTAGGTGGTTCTTTAGAGCTTTCTCTTTTTTCCCGTAATTTTTAATTTACTGTAGAGTGGAGGTCTCACTATGTTGCCCAGACTGGTCTTGAGCTCCTGGCCTCAACTGATCCTCCTACTGCCTCAGCCTCTTAAAGTGCTGGAATTACAGGTGTCAACCACCACACCTGGCCCTTTAGATCTTTCAGTGCAATTTCACATCAGCAATTCTATCCTCACTTTACAGAGGAAAGTGAAGCTCAGAAAGGTGAAGTTAATTGCTCAAGGTCGCACAGCAACGAGTTAATGGCACAACGCTAGGTCCAACCCAGTCAGACTCTGGCCTGGGCTCCCCTCTTCTGGGGGTGATGGGAGAAGGGTCTAGAAAAGATGGGCATCATCCACTTTTTTTTCAACCCAAACTTCACCTTAAAATGGGACCAACAATTCCTTCTTCACAGGGAAGGGCTAAATTGAGTGGAGGAAGGGGAGCTTCATCAGAGCTTCCTAACCTGGCCTCTCAGGGGTAGGCTTCAGGTGGTAAAATTCTTGTGCATCATTGTGACTTAGACTGCTTGACTAGGAATCTTGACTTCAGGATCTGTCACTGTGTTTAACGCCTGAGCCTCAATTCATTTGTAAAATGGAGCATTGTTAGGATTAAAAGAGACAATCAATGCACAATGTAGCATCAGTATAAGGTAGCTGCTATTTATTGTTCTATTCTGGGGTAAAGGTATCAGATTCTCAAAGGGGGATTCTTAACCTAGAAAGTTTGCGAACAGATGGCAAATGTTTGAAAGCTATCAGGAGACCATCCTGGTGTAAAACGAAGCAGCGCTACAGAAGTGGGCTGCCATGGGAATCTGGAGGCCCAGGTTCCACTGCTAACTTGCTTCATCTCACTGGGTGATCTGTAAATAAAACAAGAGGTGGCGGTGGTCCGAGCTGGGAGCCGCAATGCAGCCCCAGGTAGCTCTAGAGAGAGACGGTAAAGGCGCTCCGAGGAAGGGCGCGCGCGCAGCCTCCGGGAGACTACACGTCCCAGCCTCCCTTGCGCGCCCTACGCTGCACGCGAGCCTCCCCCGCCTCCAACCCTCCAGTTACTGTCTCTCGCGAGAGGACGGGCCGCGCCGGCGGTAGCGATAGCGAGCTGTGGTGGTTGTGGTGGTGGTGGCGGCCGAGACGGCGGCGGCCATTTTGGTGAGGCCTCGGGAGCAGCGGCGGCGGTTCGCTGGCAGTAGCGTGTCTCCCCTTTCCCACCCACCGTCCGCATCTGTGTGCTGCGAGAAGAAGCAGTCGAGGCAAGACGGTGGCAGTAGCCGCAGTCCCCACGGGATTTTAAAGGCCTCGAAGGCGGTGGCCAAGAGGGGGCCCTCCCCCCTCCTCGGCGGGAGGGGGGGTGGTGCGCACACCCCGAGGACGCAGGTAAGGAGAGGGAGACAAGATGGCGGACGCTCTACAGTTCCCCCTCCCCTGACGGCTGACTGCGCGCGCATCTTCCTCCACCGCCTCCCCTCCCACCTTCCCGGGGTGCTGCGCGCGCACCCTCAGCCGGGGCCCCGGGGCCGGTGCGCGAGGCTGTCGGCGCGCGCCCATAGAGACAGACTGAGGGGGTCAGGCCGGCCGGCGTTGGGCCCCGGCGCGTCTCCTCTTCCCTCCCGCCTTTCTGCGCACGCGTGCCTCTGCGAGCGAGCGAGCCTTGAGAGGACGGACCCAGGTGCGCTCCTGCCCGCCCACCAACCCAGTCACCCCTCAGGGGCGCGCGGGAAGAGGAAGGGGGGCGTGGGACGGGTAGTCGGGGCGCGCGCCCACCACATCCAGCCGGGGGACCGGGACCCGGCTGCACGAACCCTCCCTTCTCTCAGCCTTTCTCGGTCTGGTGACGGGGGACGCGCTCCCCGACGGGCTCAGATGAGGGGATTCCCAGCCCCGCGACCCTTGTGTGCGTGGGCTCGGGTTCTGGCGGGAGCCCCCGGGCCGTGCGCGCAGCCGGCTCACTCCGCCTCCAGCCGCGCACGCGCGGGCCCCTCCCCCGCCCGGCGCGCACGTTGGGTGGGGTGGGAGTCCAGGGGGGCGGGGCTATCAGGGCTAGTGGCAACTTGGACAGAGGTCAGGGGTCACGCGGGGTCAGTCCGCTGAGAGGGCAGGGGGAGATGGTCACGAAGCGTGAAGTAAAGAGTTCGGGCTTGTTGGCTTTTGGTGAGCTCGAGTCCTAGGATCGTGTGGTGGAGGAGGTAGTGAATCAAAGGCGGCACCGTGGTTTAGGGATTTCCTTAAACACTGGGGAAGCAGTTCCGGTCCTTGTGCAGGTTCACCCTGCCTGTTTTTCCGGTGCGTGGTTTTTGGCAGTGCGGCCTCCCTCACTTTTGACTGCTCCGGAGGCTCTCTCTGCTGTGGTTCTTGTGTTTGGGGAAGTGTCTGATGGCGCAGGTATGGGACTTACAGCGCCCTGCCCTGAATCCTGGGCGGATTTTCCTGTGACCAGCATGTTTGTTGACTCTTCTCGGGAGGTCCAGTCTCATTTCTGCGTTCAGCCCTCATTGGAAAGGCACACAGGCAGGTAGCACATTTCTGAGGTTCTGGATGTGACAGCTTTTTTTTTTTTTTTGCTGTATTTTTTTTTGCCCCCCAATGGTTGGAGTATTTACACTTAAGATTTTTGAACTTTCTTGTTTCACTTCTTTCCTGCTCCTCCCCCCTGGGAAGGATTTTATGTCCATACAGAATTCACAAAACATGATTTGTCTTCATGAAACATGATTTGCATTTCTCTGAAATGTGAACTTTTCCTACTACTGTACATTTTCTCTAAGTCTTTGAACTGATTGGGGTATATATAAACGACTCAAAAAAACTGGAGTAAATAATACGCTTTGATGGTTGTTGGCAAACGTGGGAAGAGTTCCTCACTGTTCTCTCCTGTTTCAGGCGTGATTCCCTTCAGTACGGCGGCACCGTGGAAGTGCAGACTTTCACAGGGGGTGTGGTCTCAGCTCACACAGGTGAGGGATCTGCTACCATTTCGTGTGCTGATGCTAATGAGAGAAATGTTTGCGTTAATGAGAGCAATTATAGGTCAGTTCTTGTGGATTTTCACTCTAGAGAACCATGAGAATGTTTGCATAGGGTTTTTCTGTGGAGGGTTTTATTGTAGTAGTGAACAACAGGTGTGAGACTGTGGGTTGAGGAAAACGTGGTCACCCTGGCTCTACCAGGAAGAGTAGCAGGTTTTCCATGGTTTTGGCATCATACTATCTGAACTGAAGTCCTCCTACCACTTACTTACTCTGTGACCTGCAGATCGTTAAGGTCTTCTTAACTTACGAAACAGATTGTATTAGAATGTAAGCTGCATTTAGGTCGGGGATGTTTCCTGCCTGGCTCTATCCTTGGTGTGTAGAAGGAAGTTAATATTTGTTACGGTGTGAAAAGCACCTGGTTTTTAAGGTAGATGTGAGGATTATAGAACACATCAACAAAGTAAAGTATCTTATACATAGTAAATGCTAAAGAATGTAACCTGTAATTACTGTGTTTCTCTTTATTCAGTGCTATTTCTGTTTTTTAAAAATAATTTTTTATCCTCTTTAACCACATTTCTATCTTTTTTATCCACTTTAGGTGCTCCAGAGGCTGGTGGACCTGAGCGGAGGCTGGGACGCCCTGGTGGGCCCCGGGCCCTGGAAGGCGGGTCCCGGTGGCCGGTGGCCCAGAATGAGGCCAGCTCCCAGCATGCCCTGCAGCCGGACGCCAGCCCCTCGGCCAGCAGCAGTGGTGATAACGACCCAGTCATTCTTCAGGCATCCAAGGAGGAGCCTGGGAGTGGGACCATGCAGAGCAGCCCCTCCCCTGCTCACCCTCAGCTCCCAGTCCTACAGACACAGGTTTGAAAATGGGGAGGGTTCCTTCTCTGCTTCTGCTTTGTGGATTGTTGTGTCTGAGGCAGAAAAAATGTGGCAAGGGAATATTTGTGGAGATTTTTGGAGAATCTTTGGTGCTCAGATGGGCTGGACTGTAGTATGTCAGGTCTGTTGGATACTCACATTCTATTTACATTAGTGTAATGTTATCTCCAAGAGTGCAAAAGCTCCTCATTACCTGAAAAAGGTTGAATTAGGCTAGGTTGGAAATGGAGGTTGGGGCAACATGCTTCTAAGACCGTACACTTTGAGAAGAGTTTAACATCTATCAGAACTGAAACCAAGATAAAGCTGTGGATGGTGTGTAGTGTTTCTTCCTTTCTCATACCAAGGAACTGTGGGATAGGAAAAAAAGCATGACTTTGAAACTACACGCGTCTAGATTTGTGTACAGTTAGCTTTCTTTTTTCTATTTTAGTTTTTTAACTTTTTTATAAAAAAATTTCATTATGTCAACCTCACATGGGGGCCATGCTAATTTTCTCTGTACCTTCCCAGGTTTAGTATATGTGTTGTCGAAGTGAGAAGTATAGCAAGTTTTTGATGTTTATAAATTTGGTATTTATTTATTTTTTTGCTTACCTTCAACTGTCTTGATCGAGTTAATTTGATGTTTATAATTTTCCTGAGAAATGGGAAATTTGGGATATACAGCCTTCTGTCATTTAGCTGAGGTAGGAATTTGAGTGGCACAGTGTAAGGCTTATATCCTGGAGAGAATTTGTGAATTCCCTGAGGATCCACATTTCAGTAGGAGTTTGTTTTCCTTTTCTTTTGAGATGGAGTCTAGCACTGTTGCCCAGGCTGTAGTACAGTGGTGCGATCTTGGCTCACTGCAGTCTCTGCTTCCTGGGTTCAAGGAATTCTCCTGCCTCAGCCTCCTGAGTAGCTGGGACTACAGGCACACACCCCATGCCCAGCTCATTTTTTTGTATCTTTAGTAGAGACGGGGTTTCACCATGTTGGCCAGGATGGTCTTGATCTCCTGACCTTGGGATCCGCCTGCCTCAGCCTCCCAAAGTGCTGGGATTACAGGCATGAGCCACTGCACCCGGCCTTCTTTTCTTTTCTTAACTTTTTTTTTCTTCTTGTTGAGACGGAGTCTCTCTCTGTTGCCCAGTCTGGAGTGCAATGGCGTGATCTCAGCTCACTGCAACCTCTGCCTCCCGGTTCAAGCGATTCTCCTGTCTCAGCTTCCTGAGTAGCTGGGATTACAGGCGTCCCTCACCATGCCCAGCTAATTTTTTGAATTTTTAGTAGAGATGGGGTTTCACCATGTAGGCCAGGCTGGTCTTGAACTCCTGACCTCATGATCCACCTGCCTCAGCCTCCTAAAGTGCTGATATTATAGTTGTGATCCACTGCACCCAGCCCTGTTTTCCATTTCTTAATGCTTTTGCAGTATGTTGTAAAGTGACATGTTGGGTGTTTGAGGACAGTAGCCATTCCCTCAGCCCCTCCCTGTCCAGTGAAGAGGTTAAGGTGGCTTGGGATTTATTGGTGTCTTTTGAATTTAATGGTAGTTCACATTTATTACGTAGGTGAATTTGCTATACTTGCTATGAAATGGGAAAATAGGGAGTTGTTTATGTGAATGAAATCACTGAAGCTCTGAAAGGATCAGAATTTGAAATCATATGCTATAGATAGATAGATTTGTGTTTTGTTTTGTTCGAGATGGAGTTTTGTTCTCATCACCCAGGCTGGAGTGCAACGGCACGATCTCAGCTCACTGCAACCTCCGCTTCCTGGGTTCAAGTGATTCTCTTGCCTCAGCCTCCTGAGGAGCTGGGATTACAGGAGCCCACCACCATGCCTGGTCAATTTTTTGTATTTTTAGTAGAGACAGTGTTTCACCATGTAGGCCAGGCTAGTCTCCAACTCTTGATCTCAGGTGATCCACCCACCTCAGCCTCCCAAAGTGCTGGGATTATAGGCGTGAGCCACCGTGCTCAGCCCCTCCTCCCCACCAGGGAGTCTCACTCTGTCATCCAAGCTGGAGTGCAGTGGTGCAATCTTGGTGCACTGCAACTTCCACCTCCCAGGTTCAAGCGATTCTTATGACTCAGCCTCCTGAGTAGCTGGGATTACAGGAACCTGCCACCGTGCCCAGGTAATTTTTGTATTTTTACTAGAGATGGGGTTTCACCAGGTTGTTGGCCAGGCTGGTCTCGAAATCAGGTGATATACCTACCTCGGCCTCCCATAGTGCTGGGATCATAGGCGTGAGCCACTGCGCCTGGTCTGTTTGTCTATCTATCTATATATGTTCTTTTTTTTTTTTCTTTTTAATTAAAAAACTTTTTTAAGATGGGGTTTCACCATATTGGTCAGGCTAGTCTTGAACTCGTGACTTCAGGTGATCTGCCCACCTCAGCCTCCCAAAGTGTTAGGATTATAGGCGTGAGCCACCGCGCCAGGCTCTATATGTGTTCTTAAGTTTGGAAACTGTGTAAATGTCAGAACATAATTTTTGCATGTCAAGCATGTATAAATTTGGCTCTGGAAATCCCTTATTAAAACTTTATCCCAAACGTTTGTGTTTATGAAACTAAGATTTACACCTTACTTTCCAGTATTTTTTCTTGTGAAGATGGAATGAAATAATATACCAAAAATATTTAACATAGTGCTAAGCATTCATTTTCTCCATCATTTTCCTCTTTTCTAGATGGTGTCGGACGGCATGACAGGCAGCAATCCTGTGTCCCCTGCCTCATCCAGTTCCCCAGCCTCTAGTGGGGCAGGCGGCATCTCCCCCCAGCACATAGGTCAAGATTCTTCTCTGGATGGACCTCCAGGCCCCCCAGATGGTGCAACAGTGCCCCTGGAGGGGTTCAGCTTACCCCAGGCTGCTGACCTGGCTAACAAGGGCCCAAAGTGGGAGAAAAGCCATGCCGAAATCGCAGAACAGGCCAAGCATGTATGTATTAGAAAGGCTCATGAGGATTCTTGGGCATCATCTTTCTTAAACTCCCATGTCCTCTGGGTATTTTATGTTTCTTTTCTTTTTTGTTTGGATTTAGGGTATAGGCTTTGCCTTAACCTGTATGATCTTGAGCAAACTGCTTGTATACTCAGCCTTTTTTTTTTTTTTGCTGTAAATAAAACAGGAATGATATAATAGTTTATAGGCTATTATGAGGTTTAAATTATAGGAGCAAGGCTGGGTGTGGTGGCTCGCACCGGTAATCCCAGCACTTTGGGAGGCTGAGACAGGCAGATCTCTTGAGCCTGGGGTGTTCAAGACCAGCCTGGGCAACATAGTGAAACCCCATCTTAATAACAAGTAAAAAAAATTAGCAGGGGGTAGTGGCACATGCCTGTAGTAGTCCCAGCCACCCAGGAAGCTGAGTTGGGAGGATCACCTAAGCCCATGAGGTCATGGCTGCAGTGAGCCATGATTATTACGCCACTGCACTCCAGCCTGGGCAACAGAGTGAGATCCTGTCTCCGAAGAAGAAAAGGAGAAAAGAGACACGAAAGCACTTTGTAAACGGTGATGCTCTGAAGATTTACTGGTTTCTACTGCTTTTTTTTTTTTTTCTTTGAGATGGAGTCTCACACTGCTGCCTGGGCTGGAGTGCAATGGTGCGATCAGCTCACTGCAACTTCCTCCTCCCGGGTTCAAGCGATTCTCCTGCCTCAGCCTCCTGAGTAGCTGGGATTACAGGCACCTACTACCATGCCTGGCTAATTTTTTGTGTTTTTAGTAGAGACGAGGTTTCACTATGTTGACCAGGCTGGTGTCAAACTCCTGACCTCGTGATCTGCCCACCTCAGCCTCCTAAAGTGCTGGGATTATAGGCGTGAACCACCGTGCCTGCGGTTTTCTACTTATTTCTATCCTGCGGTCTGTGTTACGTTTGTCCAGTGGTAAGTGTGGTCTCTGGGCCAGCATAAGCATCACCTTGGAACTTGTTAGAAATGTAAATTCTCTGCCAGGCTGGTGGCTCATGCCTGTAATCCCAGCACTTTGGGAGGCCGAGAAGGGTGGATCACCTGAGGTCAGGAGTTCTTAGGTCTGGCCAATATGGCAAAACGCTGTCTCTACTAAAAATACAAAAAGTAGCTAGGCGTGGTGGCACACGCCTGTATTGCTAGCTACTCAGGCAGCTGAGGCAGGAGAATTCCTTGAACCTGGGAGGTAGAGGTTGTAGTGAGCTGAGATCATGCCACCGCACTCCAGCCTGGGTGACAGATTGAGACTCTGTCTCAACAAAAACCAAAGAAATGCAAATTCTTGGTACCCCTCACCTACCCATTTGAAACTATGGGGGTAGAGCCCAGCAGTCTGGTTTTTGTGTGTTTGTATGTTTGTTTTTTGAGACGGAGTTTTGCTCTTATTGCCCAGGCTGGAGTGCAATGGCGTGATCTATGCTCATCGCAACCTCTGTCTCCCAGATTCAAGTGATTATCCTGCCTCAGCCTCCTGAGTAGCTGGGATTACAGGCATATGTCACCACCCCTGGCTAAGTTTTGTATTTTTAGTAGAGACAAGGTTCTTCTATGTTGGTCAGGCTGGTCTCGAGCTCCCAACCTCAGGTGATCTGCCTATCTCAGCCTCCCAAAGTGCTGAGATTACAGGTGTGAGCCTCTGCATCTGGCCAGCGATCTGTTTTTAAAAGCCTTCCAGATGATTGTCGTGCCTGCTCAAGTTTGAGGGCAGCTAGTCTAATATCCATGTCTTTCTTGATGTTTCCTTCACAATCAAGCCATTTAGTTCTGTCTCATCTATCTGGTTGTCATTTTCCTCTGATGCAGTGTTTATAAGGAGAGGAAAGAAATAACAAAGGCAGATCCTGGGTGCAGTGGTTTACGCTTATAATCTGAGCATTTTGGGAATCCCAGGCAGGCGGATTCCTTGAGCCCCAGGAGTTACAGACAAGCCTGGACGTGGTGAAACCCTGTCCCTACAAAAAAAAAATTAGCTGGGCATGGTTGCATGTGCTTATAGTCTCAGCTACTTGGGAGGCTGAGTTGGGAAGATAACCTGAGCCCAAGATGTTGAGGCTGCACTGAGCTGTGATTGTGCTGTACTCCAGCCTGGACAACAGAGTGAGACCCAGAAAAATTTCACTTAGATTTCTGAGTGACATTCAGAAAAAAGAAATAACAAAGGCAGTTGTCCTGAATTTTTTGAGTCATCTGTCAAAAAAATTTAAATGCTTTTTTTTTTTAAACGAAACATAATCAGGCCAGGCGTGGTAGTGCCTCACTTTGGGAGGCGGGTGTGGGAAGATGACAAGGTCAGGAGTTTGAGACCAGCCTGGCCTATATGGTGAGACCTCGTCTCTACTAAAAATACAAATATTAGCTGGGCGTGGTGGCCAGCACGTGTAGTCCCAGCTACTCAGGAGACTGAGGCAGGAGAATCACTTGAACCCAAGAGGCAAAGGCTGCAGTGAGCCAAGATTGCACCACTGTGCTCCAGCCTGGGGGACAGAGTGAGACTCTGTCTCAAGACAAACAAAAAAATGACCATCAGTGTATAAACTTTAGTAAAGATGACCACTCTTTTTTACATGTAACCAGTGTGAAACATTTTAATGTATTACTTTTTAGTATTTTTTGCATAATTACATACATTTTTACAAAAGCAGTATTTTTAAAAACAACATTGTGTAAATTAGGCATTATAGCATATTTCTAACTTTTATGCATCATGAATGTACTCTGAGTATGTAGAATTCTACAGTGATGATGACGCCTTATTTCTATAGTCAAGAAGGAAGTATGTATTACCTACTCCTCTGGGAAGCTGCCCGTGGCGTGTGTTTTCCCAAGTCTTTCCTATATCCATGGGGTGTGGAGATTGCGTTAAATAATGGAAAGAGCATAAAATTTAGTGTCCGGAGTTCTCAGACCTATTTTTGACTCCCATCTTCTAATACTTCCTAACTGTGTGATCTTGGGCAAATCACTTAATCTTCCTGATCTTTTTTCCTCCTCTGAAGAGAGTATGATACCTGCCTGTAGGTTTGGTATGTGGACTAAACATACGCATAACACACTCAGCCCAGTATAGTCTTCAGGGATTCAGCCGTGGCAATGAGCGGCGTATGCATTTAGAACTGTTGATTGACCTGGCTCTCCCTCATTAGGAGGCCGAGATCGAGACTCGGATTGCTGAGCTGCGGAAGGAGGGTTTCTGGTCACTGAAGAGGCTGCCTAAGGTGCCAGAGCCCCCCTCGCCCCAAAGGTCACTGGGACTATTTGTGTGAAGAAATGCAGTGGCTCTCTGCTGACTTTGCTCAGGAGCGCCGTTGGAAACGGGGTGTGGCACGTAAGGTAGGTCTTCCACTGGGACTACTTTCATTTGTCTTTTCAGGTCTATGCTTTCCCTTGAAGGGTGGATTAGTTGGAAGGGGGTACCAAACAGAACGGTGTAGGCGTTAAGAGGCAAACTCTTGACTTTCCAAATTTCTTGGCTGTGATTATTTTCTTTGCCTTTGGGTTGGTGGGGAAATTTGGCCCTGAGTGTTTTCACTCTGGGTCTTCATTCCCACAGGTGGTACGCATGGTGATCCGGCACCACGAAGAGCAGCGGCAGAAGAGGAACGGGCCCGGAGGGAGGAGCAGGCCAAGCTGCGTCGAATCGCTTCCACCATGGCCAAGGATGTCAGGCAGTTCTGGAGCAATGTGGAGAAGGTAGACGCTAGGGATCAGGATAGGGAAAAAACCATGGATTAGATTGGTAGATGGCATGGTAGTAGGAATGATCAAAACTTCTCCTTGAGAGAGTAAATGTAATTTCAGGCAACTCTAATGACATTTATGTTGTGTAGATAAAGTATAGTGGCAAAGTACGGGTCCTGACATTGGGGATTAATAGTTCTCCTTGACACCTCTAGGCCATCTGTCCCTTGCAGGGCATGTAGCATGTGTTTTCTTCAGTCTTGCCTCCTGCCTTGTCCTTTTTTTCTCCCTTCCATTCCACACCCACGTTTCTTTTGTATATCTCTGGCCATTTACACATGGACTTTATTTGGCTGGGAATGCCTTTCTCATGTGCACTTAAGGGACAGTTATCTATGTTTTAGTTGTCTTGGACAGTCTTGCTGTGTTGCCTAGGCTGGAGTGGAGTGCAGTGGTATGATCATGGCTCACTGCGGCCTCAACCTCCTGGGCCCTCGTGATCTTCCTGCCTCAGCCTCCCAAGTATCTGGGACTACAGGCGCGTGCTACCACGTCTTGCTAATTTAAAAAAAATTTTTTTTTAAGATGGATTTTCACCATTTTGGTCAAGCTGTTCTTGAGCTCCTGACCTCAGGTGATCCACCCACCTTGGCCTCCCAAAGTGCTGGGATTACAGGTGTGAGCCACCGTGCCTAGCCAAAAAGTTTTTTTTTTTTTGAGTTGGCATTTCACTCTTGTTGCCCAGGCTGGAGTGCAATGGCATGATCTTGACTTACTGCAACCTCCGGCTTCTGGGTCCAAGTGATTCCCCCTGCCTCAGCCTCCCCAGTAGCTGGGATTACAGGCATGGGCAAACATGCCTGGCTAACTTTGTATTTTTAGTAGAGACGGGGTTTCTCCATGTTGGTCAGGCTGGTCTCCAAGTCCCAACCTCCATGTTGGTCAGGCTGATCCGCCCTCCTTGGCCTCCCAAAGTGCTGGGATGACAAGCATGAGCCACGGTGCCTGGCCAAAACAATTTTATTTATTTATTTATTTATTTTTTCACTTTTTTTTGAGACAGAGTCTTGCTCCCTCACCCAGGCTGGAGGGCAATGGTGCAATCTTGGCTCACTGCAGCCTCCGCCCCCTGGACTCAAGTGATTCCCCTGCCTCAGGCTCTGGAGTAGCTGGGATTACAGGCATGCGCCACCCAAGCCCAGCTAATTTTGTATTTTTAGTAGAGACAGGGATTTGCCGTGTTGGCCTAGCTGGTCTCGAACTCTTGACCTCAGATGATCCACCGGCCCTAGCCTTCCCAGTGTTGGGATTACAGGCATGAGCCACTGTGCCTGCCTTAAAAGTATTTCTTGTGGAGACAAGGTCTTGCAGTTACCCAAGCTGATCTTGAATTCCTAGGCTCAAGTGGTTCTTTCACTTTGGCCTCGCAAAGTGCTGGGATTATAGGTGTGAGCCCCATGCCTGGCTTCATCTACCTGTTCTTTTTTTTTTTTTCTTTGAGATGAAATCTTGCTTTGTCCCGCAGGCTGGAGTACAGTGGTGCAATCTGGGCTCACTGCAACCTCTGCCTCCTGGGTTCAAGCGATTCTCCTGCTTTAGCCTCCCCAGTAGCTGGGATTAAAGGCACCCGCCACCAGGCCTGGCTAATTTTTGTACTTTTCGTAGAGACTGAGTTTCGCCATGTTGGTCCGTCTGGTCTCAAATTCCTGACCTCAGGTGATCCTCCTGCCTTGGCCTTCCCAAAGTGCTGAGAATACAGGCACGAGCCACTGTGCCAGGCCGACCTACCTATTTTTTAGATCCAACTCCAGCCAGGTGTGGTTATGCATGCCTGTAGTTCCAGCTACTTGGGAGGCTAAGGCAGGAGATCGTTTGAGCCCAGGAGTTTGATGCCAGCCTGGCCAACCTATAGTGAGACCTCATCTCTATAAAAAAAAAAAAAAAAAAAAAAAAAGGGCCAGGCATGGTGGCTCATGCCTGTAATCCCAGCACTTTGAGAGGCTGAGGCGGGTGGATAACCTGAGGTTGGGAGTTCAAGACCAGCCTGACCAAAATGGAGAAACCCCGTCTCTACTAAAAATACAAAAAATTAGCCGGGCGTGGTGGTGCATGCCTGTAATCCCAACTACTCCAGAGGCTGAGGCAGGAGAATCACTTGAACCCAGGAGGTGGAGGTTGCGGTGAGCCAAGATCGCGCCACTGCACTCCAGTCTGTGCAACAGGAGTGAAACTCTGTGCTAAAAAAATAATTAATTAAAAGAAAAATCCAGATTGCAAACCTTTTCTCCACCTGAAGCTAAACTGGCTCTTCTTCCTGCATAAGCCCCTGAAGGTTATTTAGCTTTACTGTCCTGAGAGGCCAGCCCATGATCTAGCATAAAGAAGGTTTCCCTAAAGGTTGGGTAGGAGTACATAAATGTTATCTTGTGAGCATGATCCCTTTCACTACTGTGGCAGGTGGTGCAATTCAAACAACAGTCCCGGCTTGAGGAAAAGCGCAAAAAAGCCCTGGACCTGCATTTGGACTTCATTGTGGGACAAACTGAAAAGTACTCGGACCTTCTGTCTCAGAGCCTCAACCAGCCATTATCCTCCAGCAAAGCAGGCTCTTCCCCCTTGCCTCGGCTCTTCCTCAGCTGCCTCCAGTCCTCCACCTCCTGCTTCCCGCCTGGATGATGAAGGTGTGTGTTCTCTTTGGCCTTGTTACTCTTCCCCATGTACCCTTTCCAGAGCTGAAAAACCCACCCTGTGGCTTACAGGGCCCGTGGACTTTGTGACCTTGTTCTCCTGCTATAGATGGGGACTTTCAACCCCAAGAGGAGGAGGAAGAGGATGATGAGGAAACGATTGAGGTTGAAGAACAACAGGAAGGCAATGATGCAGAGGCCCAGAGGCGTGAGATTGAGCTGCTTCGCCATGAGGGAGAACTGCCACTGGAAGAGCTGCTCCGTTCCCTTCCCCCCTCAGCTGCTGGGAGGGCCTTCCAGCCCCTCTCGAACCCCCTCATCTCATGATAGTGACACCCGAGATGGGCCGGAAGAAGGTGCTGAAGAAGAGCCCCTCTCAGGTGTTGGAGGTATAGGCAGAAGGGACGGAGGGAGGGTTCAGAGGGGGGAGTAGTTCTTAGTTCTGGGCTATGAGATTGGTTGCAGGTTTTGGGAGTTCCACCTAGTTACAGACATTTGAGCTCTTTGGAGATGGCCGTGGAAGAATTTGTTTAGGGCAAGTTGCATTTTGTGATTGGCAATTTTTGGTGCTATAGTAGAAGAGCATATTGCACTTTACTCTTTAAATTGCTTTGTGGTCTTGAAAAGACCACAGTTTACTCTTTAAATTGTTCTATGGCTGACCCTTACTTGCCATTTCTCTGAACGTGCCTTCATATTCCCTTACTGCTGTATAGGTTGGAAGCTGGCATGGTACCCTTAAGTCTTTTCTGTTTCTCCATATGTCTTGAGTGCATGGGGATGTGTTGGGTGCCTTTATTTCTTACCTGGCACTTTCACAGGTCCTTCCCCAGGCAGTGGGGGCCAGGATTTGGTAGCTGGTGCTGAGAGAAAACCCTTGATTGTATCCTTGCCCTGGGATTGTACCAGTGGCAGCTGTCACTCAATGGGACAGAGATCCTCCTGTGACATCTTTTTCAAGTTTGTGTGCCATTCTTCTGCTACTCTAACCTTAGGCCCTTCCCTAATCTTTTGCCGTACAGGTAAAGCCTCCACCCTCTGCTGTCACACAGCACAACAAACGGCCTTGGCATCCAGAGGAAGATGATGAAGAGTTTACTGCCAATGAGGATGAAGGTCAGGCCTTTTCTCTCTCCTGTTGCCCCTTACCCCTTGAATGAATTGTCTGATCTAACCTTTCAGGCTTTCTCATATCTTTGGACTATGTCCTGTGCCTCTATCCCTATTGATCCTGCTTCTGTCTCTTTTCTAGCGGAGGATGAAGAGGACACAATAGCAGCTGAGGAACAGTTGGAAGGGGAAGTGGATCATGCCATGGAACTGAGCGAGTTGGCTCGAGAAGGTGACATTTCACCAGACATTGTACTAAGCATCCACTTGGTGTCTTCCCTGTGCAGTACCAAGGATAAAGAGATAAATAAGGCACTTTTTATCCACCCTGGAGGAATTCCATGTCTAGCGACAAAGACAGACTTGTAAACGAGTAATAATAAGTAGAAAGTGATGAGTGCTTATGATAGAAGTTTAAATGGTGATGTGGAAGTGAAGTGGAGGGGAAGAGCTAGTGTAAGAAGATACGAACAATATTTGACTTGAAGTTTGAGAGGTTCACCATGTCAATAATGTCCTTCCCAGCAAGTGTCATTCCCAGCAAGTGTCCTTCCCATCCCTCATGGTACTTGCCCAGATTGTGGGGCTTGGCTTTGCTAGCTAATGCTGAAAGTAAGCTCTTTTGTCTCCCCTCGGACTAGCAGTATCTACAAAGACATAGGTAAAATGAACTGTTACCACTCAGACCTCCCCATCTCCCTCCCCTCAGAGCAACCAAAAACTTCCCTTTTCCTTTTCTTCCAGGTGAGCTTTCCATGGAGGAACTATTACAGCAGTATGCAGGAGCCTATGCCCCAGGCTCTGGGAGCAGTGATGATGAGGATGAAGATGAAGTTGATGCTAATAGCTCTGACTGTGAACCAGAGGGGGCCGTGGAAGCAGAAGAGGCTCCTCAAGAGGATAGCAGCAGTCAGTCAGGTGAATATGTGGTCATGAAGCAGGAGCTGGATAGGGTAGCCATTGGAGGAGCAAGTATGGTGAGCAGTAAGCCTTGGTCTTGTGCTTTAGACTCTGCAGAGGACCAGAGTGAGGATGAGGAAGATGAGCATTCAGAGGAGGAAGAAGAAAGTGGAAGTTCAGCATCAGAGGAATCTGAATCTGAAGAGTCTGAGGATGCCCAGTCACAGAGCCAAGCAGATGAAGAGGAGGAAGATGATGATTTTGGGGTAGAGTACTTGCTTGCCAGGGATGAAGAGCGGAGTGAGGCAGATGCAGGCAGTGGGCCACCCACTCCAGGGCCCACCACTACTCTAGGTCCAAAGAAAGAAATTACTGACATTGCTGCAGCAGCGGAAAGTCTCCAGCCCAAGGGTTACACCCTGGCCACTACCCAGGTATCCCTAGGTTCTGGCCTCTGCTTTCTCATGTCTTGACTTTTGTGTCCCCATGACAAATGCCTCATTTCTATTGTGTTGCTTCTTTTTCCTGTCTGCCAGGTAAAGACGCCCATCCCCCTGCTTTTGCGGGGCCAACTCCGGGAGTACCAGCACATTGGGCTAGACTGGCTGGTTACCATGTATGAGAAGAAGCTTAATGGCATTCTTGCTGATGAGATGGGGCTTGGGAAGACCATCCAGACTATCTCCCTGCTTGCCCACTTGGCTTGTGAGAAAGGTAAGTAGGCAAGGCTCCTTTGTGCCCCCTAGTCTAGCTCCTTGTGGAGCTTGTTCAGTGGTGACTCCAGCTTCATTGACTCTGGTCATTAACTGTATAGAGAGGACAGTGTAGGTGCTAGGATTCCTAGGAAGGACCAAAGGGTGGTCAGGGTTATAACTGTGGAATCAGAGCCACAAAATTTACATTTCCTTACCATCTCTCATTTTTTTTGCCAAACAGGTAACTGGGGTCCCCATTTAATCATTGTTCCCACCAGCGTGATGTTGAACTGGGAGATGGAGTTGAAACGTTGGTGCCCCAGCTTTAAAATCCTCACTTACTATGGAGCCCAGAAAGAGAGGAAGCTCAAGCGGCAGGTTCGATCTTTCATGTGGTCACTTCCCCCCATTGATGCCTCCTTAATTTTTAAGCCCTTTTCTCAGAAGAGTTCCTTTCCCTCCTCTTTTAAAAAAAAAAAATTTTTAATTTTTTGTAAAAATAGAGATGGGGTCTCACTACGTTACCTAAGTTGACTTTGAACACCTGGGCTCAAGAGATCTCTCGCCTCAGCCTCCAGTACTGAGATTACAGGCTGCCTCAGCCTCCAGTACTGAGATTACAGGCGTGAGCCACCGTGCCCAGGCCCCTCCTCTTTCTGTCGCTCCATTCTTTTGCTGGGACTGTCTCTTCTAACCTCATTTCTGTCCTTTGAGGAGCTTAGCATGTCTTCCTTTTGTTCTCTTTCTTCTCATCCCTCTATCTGCTGTCTGTCTTTGATTCCTCAGGGCTGGACCAAGCCCAATGCCTTCCATGTGTGTATCACGTCTTACAAGCTGGTGCTGCAGGACCACCAGGCCTTCCGCCGTAAGAACTGGCGCTATCTTATTCTGGATGAGGCTCAGAACATCAAGAACTTCAAGTCACAGCGCTGGCAGTCACTCCTCAACTTCAACAGGTGGAGATGGAGATGGGGATTCATGGAAGGGTTGACTTGGCTTGAAGGGTGGGCTGCCTGTGTTGAGGAATGTATCAGAATGCTCAGAAGGTTGGGGAGCTTGCTGACCATGCTCCCTCTGATTCTCTGTCTCTTTGCAGCCAGAGGCGCCTGCTCCTGACGGGAACTCCCTTGCAGAACAGCCTCATGGAGCTCTGGTCCTTGATGCACTTTTTGATGCCCCATGTCTTCCAGTCTCATCGAGAGTTCAAGGAGTGGTTCTCTAATCCCCTAACTGGCATGATTGAGGGCAGCCAAGAATATAATGAAGGTCTAGTCAAGCGCCTCCACAAGGTAGGGCCTGTAATAGTTTGTCAGGATATCCAATATGATGAGGAACTAAGGGCAGTGCCCAGGAAACCCTTGCGGAGAGGGAAGTCTGTGCCAGGCTGAACTCATTCAGTTGTCAAGCTGCAGTGTTCTAGTGACTAACCCATTGCCAGATTGAGTGACCTCATCTTAGTCATAAATTCTGTTATTTATTTTTATTTTTTTTTTGAAACAGAGTTTAGCTGTGTCGCCCAGGCTGGAGTGCAGTGGTGTGATCTGGCTCACTGCAACCTCTGCCTCCTGGGTTCAAGCAATTCTCCTGCCTCAGCCTCCCGAATAGATGGGGTTACAGGTCTGTGCCACCATGCCCAGCTAATGTTTGTTATTTTTAGTAGAGACGGGTTTCGCCATGTTGGCCAGACTGGTCTCAAACTCCTGACCTCAAGTAATTGGCCCCACCCACCTTAGCCTCCCAAAGTGTTGGGATTACAGACATGAGCCACCGAGCCCAGCCTGTTTGTTTTTGTTGTTGTTTGTTTTTTCTTTTTTTTTTTTGAGATGGAGTCTCACTCTGTTTCCCAGGCTTGAGTGCAATGGTGCGATCTCAGCTCACTGCAACCTCTGCCTGCTGGGTTCAAGCAATTCTCCTGCCTCAGCCTCCCGAGTAGCTGGAACTACAGGTGCACGCCACCATGCCAGCCTAATTTTTTGTATTTTTAGCAGAGACCAGGTTTCACCATGCTGGTCAGGCTGGTCTCAAGCTCCTGACCTCATGATCTGCCTGCCTCGATCTCCCAAAGTGTTGGAATTATAGGTGTGAGCCACTGTGCCTTCCCTATCTTCACCCCACCCCCAACGGAGTCTCGCTCTGTCACCAGGCTGTAGTGCAATGGCGATCTTGGCTCACTGCAGCCTCCGCCTCCCAGGTTCAAGTGATTCTCTAGTGTCTGGGATTACAGGCGTGCACCACCACGCCCAGCTAATTTTTGTATTTGTAGTAGAGATGGGGTTTCACCATGTTGGCTAAGATGGTCTCGATCTTCTGACCTTGTGATCTGCCTGCCTTGGCCTCCCAAAGTGCTGGGATTACAGGAGTGAGCCACCGTACCTGGCTCAGCTGTTTTTGTTTGTTTGTTTGTTTAATGGTGATGTTTTTGTTCTTTTTTTTTTTTTTTTTTTTTTTTGAGTAGATTGATACTGGTGATTGGTTTGTGCTTGGATTTCTCTTTATCTGGATTTTTTCAACTTTATGTTTTCAGTGTTTGCTCTCTCTCTGATCTTTGGCTCCCTCCTCTTTGCCCAGCTTTTAAATAACATCTTTCAGCATTCTGCTCTTCACTTTTTTGTGTTTTCATTCTATGTATCTCACAGGTCTACTCATTCCTAAGGCTTTGACTGTTTCTTTTTTTGAGATGGAGTCTTGCTTTGTCTCCCAGGCTGGAGTGTAGCAGTGCAAATCTCAGCTCACTGCAACCTCCGCCTCCCAGATTCAAGCGATTATTCTGTCTCACCGTCTTGAGTAGCTGGGACTACAGGCGCATGCCACCACCCTCGGCTAATTTTTGTCTTTTTACCAGAGATAGGGTTTTTCACCATATTGGCCAGGCTGTTTTCAAACTCCTGACCTCGTGGTCTGCCTGCCTTGGCCTCCCAAAGTACTGGGATTACAGGTGTGAGCCACTGTGCCCGGCGGCTTTGACTATTTCTTATGTGATAAAGACTTCAATGTCTACTAAAATCCCTTGACTTTGTAGATCACTCGACTCATATTTAAATTTCTGATTTGATACCTTTAATTGAAAGCTCCTCTTGAACTCACACTGTTCTTTTTTTTTTTAAAATAGAGAAAGGGTTTTTCCGTGTTGGTTTGGCTGGTCTCGAACTCCCTAAGTTCTGGGATTACAGGCATGAGCCACTGTGCCTGCCCCAAACTCACACTGTTCTAAGCCAGACATCTCTAGCCTATAGCCTATTATTTCTATTTCATCTTGTTCAATCACTATCATTTATAAACTAAGCTAGAAAACAGGAAGTCTTCCGTAACTATTACTTTTCCTTCATTTACCTCCCTTCCTTCACTTTTTCCATGTCACTGTAGAAATTGATGACTGTCTCCTATCAGATTTAATCTTCTGAGATTACAGATTTGCTTTTTATCTCCTGTCAAGTCCACAATTTTTGTTCTTCTAGATTTATTTTGATCATCTTGTAAACTTAAAATCACTCCTCAAAACGTAGTTTGAGTTCTCTCTCCTGCGTAGTTGGTCTGCTCACGGTGCTTCCTTATATCACTTCCTGTGTCGTGGTGTCATTTTCTTTGTGTCTGTCTCCTTCAGCAGACAGTAAATCTCTTGAAGGCTTTCAGTTGACTCATCTTTGTGTCGTTGGTGTCTGACATAGTATGCCGTATGGCTCCATTAGTGTTTGCTGAGGGACTTAGGCTGGGGCTCAGTGCCTGAGTTCTCCTATTAGCCTCCCACTTATTTGCTTTTAGGTTTTGAGGCCTTTTTTACTGCGCCGAGTTAAGGTGGATGTTGAGAAGCAGATGCCCAAAAGTATGAGCATGTTATCCGCTGCAGGCTCTCCAAGCGTCAACGCTGTCTCTATGATGACTTCATGGCACAGACCACGTAAGGGAGGAGGAGGGTGGGCCCTGAGACTTGAGCTTGGAGTGTTACTGGCTGTCAGGATGTCGTATTTATTTTTCCTCTTTCCCCAGAACTAAGGAGACACTAGCCACAGGCCATTTCATGAGTGTCATCAACATTTTGATGCAGCTGAGAAAAGTTTGCAATCATCCAAATCTGTTTGACCCTCGACCCGTTACCTCCCTTTCATCACCCCAGGCATCTGCTTCAGCACCGCCTCTCTGGTGCTAAGGGCCACTGATGTCCATCCCCTCCAGGTAAGTATGATTCCGTTAATGTAAAATGTAAAGGTTATTGGAATTACCCCAACCATGTACCTCTTTTCGTTAGACTAGGGTCTGACTTTTGCATCGTTGTTACTCCTCTAAGTATCATACATTCCCTTATTTTTATTTGTACTCTAGGCATGTGACTTAACGATGGTTTGACTTAATATTTTTTGACTTTACCATGAATTAATCAGGATGTAACCCATCGTAAATTGAGGAGCATCTGGACTTCAAATGGCTCAACTTAAAATTTTTTACTTTTTGATGGGCTTATCGAGGGTATTAAAGGGTATTAAATTCTCAACTTGCTGAGGGTTTATTGGGATGTAACCTCATTGTAAGTCCAGGAGCATCTGTACCACATTTTGTTTATTCATCTGTCAGTGGGAACTTGGATTGTTTTCACCTTTTGGCTATTGTCAATAAGGCAATGAACATGGGTGTACAAATATTTCTGCTTTCTTTTTTGGGTATTTACTTAAAAGTGAAATTGCTGTAACATATGGTAATTACATTTCTACATATTGGAAAAACCTCCACATGTGTACCATAGTAGCTGCACAGTTTACATTTCCACCCCAGCAGGACACGAAGGTTCTAATTTCTCCACATCCTTGCCATTACCTGTTACTCTTTTTTGTTTGTTTGTTTGTTTTTTGTTACACCCATATTAATGAGTATGAATTGGTATTTCATTGTGGTTTTGGTTTGCATTTCCTTAGTGTTGAGTGCTGTCAAGAATCTTTTCATGTGCTCATTGGCCATTTGTATATATCTTTGGAGAAATGTCTATTGAAGACTTTGCTAATTTGGGGGCTTTGTGTGGTGGTTGTTGAGTTGTAGGACATTATATACTTTGGAAATTAACTCATTATCAGTTGTATAACTTGGAAATATTTTGTTACATTCCATGAGTTGCCTTTTCACTCTGTTGATAGTGTCTTTTGATGCACACTTTTTTTTTCTTGGAGGTTTTTTTCCAGAGACAAGGTCTGTCTCCAGTGGTGCAATCATGGCTTACTGCAGCCTTGAACTCCTGGGCTCAAGTACTCTTTCCGCATCAGCCTCCCAACTAGCTGGGACCACAGGCATGCATTACTACGACTGGCTAAATTTTTTTTTTTTTTGAGACAGAGTCACCTTGTTGCCAGGCTGGAGTGCAGTGGCCCAGTCTTGGCTCATTGCAGCCTCCACCTCCTGGGTTCAAGTGATTCTCCTGCCTCAGCCTCCTGAGTAGCTGGGAGTACAGGCATGTGCCACCATGCCCAGCTAATTTTTGTATATTTTGTAGAGACGGGGTTTCACTGTGTTGGCCAAGATGGTCTCAATCTCTTGACCTCATGATTCACCTGCCTTCGTCTCCCAAAGTGCTGGGATTACAGGCTTGAGCCACTGCAGCTGACCCCGCTAATTTTTTTCTTTTCATTTTCTTCTAGAGATGGTGTGTCACCATGTTGCTCAGGCTGGTTTCAAACTCCTGGGCTGAGTAGCTGGAACTATATGCATGTACCACTATGCTTGACTGACTTTTTTTTTTTTTTTTTTTTGAGACAGAGTCTTGCTCTATCATCAGGTGCCAGGCTGGAGTGCAGTGGCGCAATCTCGGCTTGCTGCACTCTCCACCTCCTGGGTTCAAGCAGTCCTTCTGCCTCAGCCTCCCGAGTAGCTGAGACTACAGGCGCGCGCCACCACGCCCAGCTAATTTTTGTATTTTTTAGTAGAGACGGGATTTCACCATGTTGGCCAGGATGGTGTTGATCTCTTGACCTCGTGATCCGCCTGCCTCAGCCTCCCAAAGTGCTGGGATTACAGGCGTGAGCCACTGCGCCCAGCCGATTTTTTTATTTTAATTTTTTTTGTAGAGATGGAGTGTTGATGTGTTGCCTAGACTGGTCTTGAACACCTGGCCTCAAGTGGTCCTTCTGCCTTGGCCTCCAAAAGCTCTGGGATTATAGGCATGAGCTACCACACCTAATTCTAAATTTTTTTTTTTTTAGACAGGGTCTCGCTCTGTTGCCAGGCTGGAGTGCAATGGTGCAGTCTCAACTCACTGCAGTCTCTACCTCCTGGGTTCAAGTGATTCTTCTGCCTCAGCCTCCCGGAGTAGCTGGGACTACAGGCGCGCACCACCACGCCCAGCTAATTTTTTGTATTTTTAGTAGAGACGGGGTTTCACCATGTTGGCCAGGATGGTCTTGATCACTTGACCTCATGATCCACCTGCCTCAGCCTCTTAAAGTGCTGGGATTACAGGCATGAACCACTGTGCCTGGCCTTTTTTGTTGTTGTTGTTGTTGTGGTGACAGAGTCTTAATTCTGTTGTCCAAGCTGGAGTGCAGTGATGCAATGTGAGCTCACTGTAACCTCCATTCAAATGATTCTCCTGGGTTCTAGTGATTCTTCTGCCTCAGCCTCCTAAGTAGCTGGGACTACAGGTGTGTGCCACTATGCCCGGCTAATTTTTGCATTTTTAGTAGAGATGGGGTTTCACCATGTTGGCCAGGCTGGTCTCCAACTCCTGGCCTCAAGTGATCTGCCTGCCTCGGCCTTCCAAAGTAATAGGATTACGGGCATGGGCCATGGTGCCCGGCCTGTTATTTATTTTTTTACTTTTTTTTTTTGAGACAAGGTGTTGTTCAGTGGTGCAGGCTGGGTACGGTGCCATGATCATAGCTCACTACAGCCTCAACCTCCTGGGCTCAAATCCACCTGCCTCACTCAGCCTCCTGAGTAGCTGGGACTACAGGTGCACGCTACCATGCCCAGCTAATTTTTGTATTTTCTGTAGAGACAGTGGTCTCACCATGTTGCCTAGGCTGATCTCGAATTCCTAGGGTCAAGCAGTCCCCCAGCTATGGCCTCCCAAAGTGCTGGGATTCCAGGTTTAAGCCACCATGCCCAGCCTTTTATTTTAGAGTAAGGGTATACATGTACAGGTTTTCTTACATGGGGTATATTGCATGATGCTGAGGTTTGGGTTACAGTTGAGCCTGTCACCCAGGTTGTGAGCATGGCACCCAATAGGTAGTTTTTCAGCCCTTTTCCCACCATCCCCCCAATGGTAGTTTCTGGTGTGTATTGTTCTCATCTTTATGTCCATGTGTACCCAATGTTTAGCTCCCACTTGTGAGTGAGAACATGTGGTATTAGGGTTTTCTGTTTCGATGTTAATAATTCGCTAAGGATAATGGCTTCCAGCTGCATAGATGTTGCAAAGGATGTGAATTTGTTCTTTTTTGTGACTGTGTTTTGTGTTTTTCTTGTGGCAGCGGATAGACATGGGTCGATTTGACCTTATTGGCCTGGAAGGTCGTGTCTCTCGATATGAGGCAGACATATTTCTGCCCCGGCACCGCCTCTCTCGCCGGGTACTGCTAGAGGTGGCTACTGCTCCTGACCCCCCACCCCGGCCCAAGCCAGTCAAGATGAAGGTCAACAGGTATAAATAGGACTAAGGAATGAGGGGGTGGTTCCTAGAGTAAATGACCGAAAGTTGGCTGGAGGGGATCTGGGATGGGAAGAAAAGAGTTGGATGCATGACTGGAATGGGTGCACACATGTGGAGGGAATCAGGGAGAGAATAACTGGGAAGAGGGTACTGGGATGGGCTTTTGTGTTTGTCACTTTTTCTCCCTTTCTCTCTGCTGGGGTGCTTTCTGATTATCTCAAATTCCTATTCCTCTTTTTCCTTTGGGTCTCTTTCCTTTCCTTTGCTTTTATAATGTTTCTTGGCTTCATTTTCTTCCTTTTTTGATTTTGCTACCCTTATTCTCCTCTCTCTACCCACTCCCTTAATTTTTCCTCTTAGGATGTTGCAGCCAGTACCTAAGCAAGAAGGCCGGACAGTGGTGGTGGTGAACAACCCACGGACACCCCCTGGGCCCTGTCCCCGTTCGACCCCCTCCAGGCCCTGAGCTCTCAGCCCAGCCCACCCCCTGGCCCACACCCCCCAGTGCTGCCAGCACCACTGATGGTTTCAGCCTCACCTACTGGGCCCCCGCTTATTCCTGCATCTCGGCCTCCTGGCCCTGTCCTCTTGCCTCCACTGCAGCCCAACAGTGGTTCTCTCCCTCAGGGTGAGTTAAAAGGGAGCTAAGGATGACGCATGGTGCTTCAGAAATGTTGTTCAGAATGGGGGAAGAAATAGTAAAATTAAAGGGTTTGAGGAGCTGGGTTGGGGACGGGTGTAGTATTTGATGGGTTGGAAGGGAGTATGCAGGCTTCTGGGACCAGGCTAAGGCTTTAGTCAGGGTATATCTGACAGGTATTTGCTTTGTGTCTACAGTGTTGCCATCCCCCCTGGGGGTTCTGAGTGGGACCTCACGGCCTCCCACACCAACCTTGTCCCTAAAGCCAACACCACCTGCACCAGTTCGCCTGAGCCCAGCCCCACCTCCAGGCTCCTCTAGCCTGTTGAAGCCCCTGACAGTGCCACCAGGCTACACCTTCCCTCCTGCTGCTGCCACCACCACCTCTACCACTACGGCAACTGCTACCACCACAGCAGTGCCAGCTCCGACTCCTGCACCACAGCGCCTCATTCTATCTCCCGATATGCAGGCTCGCCTGCCCTGTAAGTTCCCAGGGCTCTGTGGTGAGGGACTTGAGATGGGAGGAAAGCTCAGGACCATGAGAGCATCAGATTTTAGGCAGCTGGGTCAGGCATGATGGCTCATGCCTATAATCTGAGTGTTTTGGGAGGCCAAGGTGGGAGGATTGCTTGAGACAGGAGTTTGTTTGGAGGCTGCAGTGAGCCATGCCTGCGCCACTGTAATGATGAGCAAGATCCTGTCTCAAAAAAATTCAAGCAGCTAACACATGTTAGCTGTTATGCCAGACATTGTTAAATCATAATTAAGAACCCTTAAGGAATTGACATAGGGAGATTACACATAGATGAATAAATAGTGGTAAGCCTAGCAGTAGAAAAATATTTGGGATAAAAGGGCAGTGTAGAGCAGAGGGTGGTGATTAGCTCAGTCTGGTGGCAGGCTGTGGTAGAGGACATAAAGGAGATTGGAAGGAGTAGGTGGAGGCTGAGTTTGTTGGGGCATGGTAAATTGTGAGAAAGGCTTGGTTGTTTGAACTGGACACTTGGGGGAGAGGTGTGCTACATGGGGTCTATGAAGTGGTATTGAGCAGGATGAGCTTTGTGTACAATAAGGTCTTCTCTGTTTTTAGCAGGTGAAGTGGTCAGCATCGGGCAGTTAGCCTCACTGGCACAACGTCCAGTGGCTAATGCAGGGGGAAGCAAACCTCTCACCTTCCAAATCCAGGGCAACAAGCTGACTTTGACTGGTGCCCAGGTGCGCCAGCTTGCTGTGGGGCAGCCCCGCCCGCTGCAAAGTAGGTAAAACCCACCCCCTGTCCTGCCTTTTTCCTCCTCTTCCCTGTCTCTCTGTTTTTGTGACTTTTTTAGATGTCAGCCTTTATGTTTCTTTTCCCAAGCTTTTGGTGGGTGGGGCCAAAGGGCATGGTTGGAGGGATCTTTCATAAAGATAGGGAAGAGGTCATTCTAGAGAATTTATTCCGTCTCTGTTCTTTCCCTCTCTTCTTGCCTTGCCTCTGCCTTCCTCAGGCTGATAGCTGCTTCTCTCTCTCTTTCTCTCTTCCCTTAACCCAGGGAATGTGGTGCATCTCGTGTCAGCAGGGGGGCAGCACCACCTCATCAGCCAGCCTGCCCATGTGGCCCTCATCCAGGCCGTGGCCCCGACCCCTGGCCCTACCCCTGTCTCTGTGCTGCCTTCTTCGACCCCCAGCACCACCCCTGCCCCCACTGGCCTCAGCCTTCCGCTTGCTGCTAACCAGGGTGAGGCTCCTGGCCTTCCTACTTACTTAGCCCTTGTTGGCCTTGGTCCTTCCAGGCATGCTCTGGGCTACTGTCTGTCCAGCCTTCCCACAGTGTTGTTTTCCCTTGCAAATATCTCTGATATCTGTCTGCCACCTTCTCCTGCCCCTGGACTTCTTCCATCCTTTGGGTCTCTTGTTTCTTTTCTGCCTTCCTCTCAGTGTAGCTTCCTCTTGCAGTGCCACCAACCATGGTGAATAATACAGGCGTGGTGAAGATTGTAGTGAGACAAGCCCCTCGGGATGGACTGACTCCTGTTCCTCCGTTGGCCCCAGCACCCCGGCCTCCGAGCTCTGGGCTTCCAGCTGTGTTGACTCCACGCCCCACGTTAACCCCTGGCCGGCTACCCACACCTAGTCTGGGTACTGCCCGAACCCCCATGCCCACACCTACTCTGGTGAGGCCTCTTCTCAAGCTGGTCCACAATCCTTCACCTGAAGTCAGTGGTGAGTCCAGGTGGCTGAGGCCAGAAATATTTGCCTGGAATGGAGATGAGATGGCATAGCCTGAAGGTTTCTTAGTTAGTACAGGTCTCTTCATATTAGCATACTGCCTTGATTTGCAGTGGGCCCCAGAACTGGGCTGCCTGAGCCCTGACCTAATTTCAAGATACGTTTGTTGGAATCTTGGAGGGGGAAGAAAATCTAAAATTGTCAGATTACTTGGATGTTTGACTTCATGTTGTAGGAGTGAATGCTTGCTGGGAAATGGGAAGCTTAGGGGTCAGGAAAGCGGGGGACAGGGTAGTAGACAGGGTCAGGAAAATAATTCTGGGGCTAACTCATCTTCTCTCTCCACAGCTTCAACCCCGGAGCTGCCCCCTTGACCATCTCTTCTCCTCTCCATGTGCCATCCTCACTCCCTGGGCCAGCCTCTTCTCCAATGCCAATTCCCAACTCTTCTCCTCTTGCTAGTCCTGTGTCCTCTACGGCTCTCAGTTCCAGTGTCGTCTTCACTCCCCATCTCTGTCCCCACCACGCATCCTGCCCCAGCCTCAGCTCCACTCACCATCCCCATGTCAGCCCCCTTGCCTGTTTCGGCTTCGGGCCCAGCTCTGTTGACCAATGTGACTCCACCACTGGCACCTGTTGTCCCGGCAGCTCCTGGACCTCCCTCCTTGGCACCAGCTGGGGCTTCCCCATCAGCATCAGCGTTGACTCTAGGTTTGGCCACAGCTCCGTCCCTGTCTTCATCTCAGACACCTGGTCACTCTCTGTTGTTGGCTCCCGCCTCTTCACATGTTCCAGGGTTGAACTCAGCCATGGCCCCAGCATGCTCACCGGTCCTGGTGCCAGCTTCAGCTCTGGCCAGTCCTTTTCCGGCAGCACCAAATCCAGCTCCAGCTCAGGCTTCCCTTCTGGCTCCAGCATCTTCTGCATCTCAGGCTCTAGCCACCCCTTTGGCTCCTATGGCGGCTCCACAGACAGCAATTCTGGCTCCTTCTCCAGCTCCTCCTCTGGCTCCTCTTCCAGTCCTGGCACCATCGCCAGGTCCTGCTCCTGTCCTGGCTTCATCGCAGACTCCAGTTCCAGTTATGGCTCCATCATCTACTCCAGGAAACTCTTTAGCCTCAGCTTCACCAGTACCAGCTCCAACCCCTGTGTTGGCTCCATCATCAACTCAAACTATGCTACCAGCCCCAGTTCCATCACCTCTCCCGAGCCCGGCTTCTACGCAGACACTGGCCCTAGCCCCAGCTTTAGCACCCACTCTTGGAGGCTCGTCTCCGTCTCAGACACTCTCTGTGGGGACGGGGGAACTCCCAGGGACCCTTTCCAACTCAGACATTGTCATTGACCCCAGCATCATCCCTGGTACCAACTCCAGCCCAGACACTGTCTTTGGCAGCAGGACCACCACTGGGTCCAACTCAGCCGCTGTCTCTGGCTCCAGCTTCTCCGATGGGCCCAGCCCCGGCTCACACGCTGACTTTGGCTCCAGCATCGTCATCTGCTTCACTCCTGGCCCCGGCTTCAGTGCAGACACTGACCTTGAGCCCTGCCCCCATTCCTACCCTGGGCCCGGCTGCAGCTCAGACCTTGGCGCTGGCCCCAGCCTCTACACAGTCCCCAGCTTCCCAGGCATCTTCCCTTGTGGTTTCGGCATCTGGTGCCGCTCCCTTGCCTGTCACCATGGTATCCCCGGCTGCCTGTTTCAAAGGATGAGCCTGACACACTGACATTGCACTCTGGTCCCCCCAGCCCTCCCCTCTACTGCTACCTCGTTTGGTGGCCCCCGGCCTCGACGCCAACCCCCCCCCACCACCTCGTTCCCCTTTCTATCTGGTAAGTTTTACTTCCTTGAAGAAGGAACAGGAAGTTGAGTTTCTTAGGTGTGTTGGTAGGGTGGATGGAACAAATGATGTCACATTTAACCTGGTGAATTACAAAGCTTAATGTTATGGACCAAGTACTTGAGTGACATTTGGACAAGTCCCTTCTTTTCCCTGGGTGTGTACCCTTACCTGTAAAGTGGGAGTAATGATCCATGGGATTTCTCAGTGGGGTCATTGAGGACAAAATGTGCTTTTGCAGGTATTAATCACAAGACCTTTTTGTTAACCAGTGGTCTCTTTAGTTCTTGCTTGCTTTATGAGTTAGTGTTGGCATGCAACTGCTCCATTTTACAGATGAGGAAACTAGCCTACTAAATGATGTTCTAGAGGTGACACAGTTCACAGGAACACAGATGTGCTGACTCCATTGCTTTCTCCTCTTCTCTACAAGAGGCGGTCCTCAGAGACAGGAAGACTTCTCAGTTGCTAAAACCATCACCGCCATTAAGTATTTGAACTTCTAAGGGGGTAGATGACACTGTAGAATATAATTCACTAAAGATCATGAGCCTCTGACGCTGACAGTCATCTTTTCCAAAATTTTTTATTTTTTAAGATCTTGTTGCAGTCTTTTCCCATTTTTTAACTTGCATGGTAATAAATGGGCAGTAAAAGGAACTCTTCTTTGTCCCTTTTATGATTTCTGGTATCTTTTTTTCCTGTACTCTATATATAGGCCCATGTCTGTGTGTTTGAATTAAACTCACAGTTTATCTTAACCCAGAACTAAGGAGAAGGAAGGTCCAGTAGGTCCCTCCAGGCCCTCTGGCTTTTCCTCACTGTCATCAGAGCTGCTGCTTACTCTTTGCTTCATGCCTACTCCCCCCACCCTCCACCAGTGTCATTGACTCCACCTTTGGTCTTTACCTGATACTGCCAGGTTGGTCCTGGCCAGTTGGAAGTAGAGAGGAGAGGGAGAAAAGCCAAGGATGGCAACCTATAGTCTGCTGAATTTTCCCACCCCCCATGTTGGACGATAACGTTGAATTTTGATTGCTCTGCAAGTAGAGAATAGTTTTTTCCACTTATTTTTAAACAGTTTGAGCTATAAATCATATACCATGCAATCTACCCATTTAAACTGTACAATAGCTTTTTTTTTTTTTTTAAGAGATGAGGGTCTCACAGTGTTGACCAGGCTGGTTTCGAACTCCTGGCCTCAAGCGATCCCCCCGTCTTCGCCTCCCAAAGTGGTGGGATTATAGGTGTGAGCCACCACGCCTGGCCATAAACTGTACAGTAGCTTTTTAATATATTTGTAGAGTTACATAATCATCAACACAATCAACTTAGAATCCTTCCATGCCCCAAAAGAAACGCTGCCCCCTGTTGGCCAGCATTCCCCAACCCCTCCATCCCTCCTAGTCCTGAATGACTACTGTTGTACTCGTTTCTCTAGTTTTGCCTATGGAGTCATAACGTATAACGTATGGTCCGTTGTGACCGGCATTTTCCACTTAGAGTAATGTTCTTTGAAGTTTACTGTGTTATAGCATATATCGGTACCTGATTTCTTTTCATGTTGAATATTGTATGGATACCATATGAGGCTCTGATCTTCCTTCCTTGAGTTGATGGAAACGTGTGTGTTACTTCTGCTTTATGGCTATTGTGAACAATGCTGCTGTGAACATTTCATGTACAAGTTTTTGTATGGACAGGTGTTTTCAGTTTCTGTTAACTGAGGAGAATAATTGCTGAGTTATATTGTAACTAAGTTTTAACTGTTTAAGGAACTGCCAGACTTTTCCAAAGTGGCTGCAGCATTTGACATTACCACCAGCAGTCTGTGAGGATTCCAGTTTCTCTACATTTGAGCCAATACTTTTTTTTTTTTTTTTGAGGAGTCTCTGTCTGTCACCCAGGCTGGAATGCGTTGGCATGATCTTGGCTCACTGCAACCTCTGCCTCCCAGGTTCAAGTGACCCTACGTCAGCCTCCCCTCGTAGCTGGGATTACAGGTTTGCACCACTGTGCCCAGCTAATTTTTTCGTATTTTTATTTTATTTTCTTTTTGAGATAGAGTCTTGCTCTGTTACCCAGGCTGGAGAACAGTGATACCATCTTGGCTCACTGCAACCTCTGTCTCACAGGCTCAAATGATTTTCCTGTGTTAGTCTCTGGAGTAGCTGGGACTACAGGCATGCATTAGCATGCCCAGCCAGATTTTTTTGTATGTTTAGTAGAAATGGGGTTTCACCATCTCTACTAAAAATGTTAGTAGCTGGTTAGCCAGGCTGGTCTCAAACTCCTGACCTTAGGTGATCCACTTGCCTTGGCCTCCCAGAGTGCTGGGATTATAGACATGAGCCACCGCACCCGGCCAGATTTTTTTGTATTCTTAGTAGAGATGGGGTTTCACCATCTTTGTCATGCTGATCTCGAACTCCTGACCTCAAGTGATCTGTCTGCTTCAGCCTCCCAAAGTGCTGGGATTACAGGTGTGAGCCACCATGCCTGGCACGTCAACACTTACTTTGATTATAGTCATCCTGCTGGGTGTGTAGTAGTATTTCATTATGGTTTTCATTTGAATTTTTCTGTTGGCTAATGTTGAGATTTATTTCATGTGGTTGAAATACCATGTTGGCCATTTGTGTATCTTCGAAGAAATAATCTGTTCAGTTCTTCTGCCCTTTTAAAATGGGTTGTCTTTATCATTATTGAGTTGTAAGAGTTCTTTATATATTCTGGTTATAGATCCTTTCTCATATGTATGGTTTACAAATACTATTTTTTTTTTTTTTTTTTGAGACAGTGTCTCACTTTGTCACCCAGACTGGAGTACAGTAGCACTATCTCCGCTCACTGCTGCTCCTGGGCTTAAGTGATCTTCCCATCTCGGCCCTCCAAGTAGGTGGGACTGCAGGCGCATGCCACCATGCCAGGCTGCTTGTTTTTTGTTTTTATTTTTATTTTTTGAGACAAAGTCTTGCTCTGTCGCCAGGCTGGACTGCAGGGGCACGATCTCAGCTCACTGCAACCTCCACCTTTGGGGTTCAAGTGATTCTTCTCCCTCAGCTTCCTGAGTAGCTGAGACTACAGGCGTGCGCCACCACACCCAGTTAATTTTTTTGTATTTTTTAGTAGAGACAGGGTTTCACCATGTTCGCCAGGATGGTCTTGATCTCTTGACCTCATGATCCACCCGCCTCAACCTCTTAAAGTACTAGGATTACAGGCGTGAGCCACTGCACCAGGCACTTGTTTGTGTATTTTGTAGAGATGGGTTTTGCCATGTTGCCCAAACTGGTCTTGAACAGGAGCTTAAGCAATCCGCCTAGGTCTCCCGAAGTGCTGGAATTATAGGCTAGAGCCACTGCGCCTGGCCAGATTTTCTCTTGTGCTACTATTGAGAGCTAGCCTCAAAAGGAACTAGCTCTTTGAGTCTGTTGGTTTTTCCCTCTCCTAGGATACATTTTTTCACTCACTTAGAGCACTTCAAGCCAAGAGGTGAAACTTGGTAGCAGTTAGGAAGGGAGATTTGAGATACTACTCTTCACAGTTATCTCCTGGGGTCTAGTCTCCCTCGTTTTGTTCATTTCATTACCCGATAAATGTATTGAGAGCTTAATTGTGCTACTTACTGGGTCATTATAGTGAGCAAGACACAATTCATGTTATAATGGGGCCTACCATTTTGTAGATAGATGTTAGTCAGATAATCATGCAAATGTGTAACTACAGGCATAATAAGTGATAGAAAGGAGAGTTGGTTTTATATACTGTGAAGCTGGAAGCACAGAGATGGAAAAGGATTGGGTCGGAGTCATTCATCCAGGTCTCTTCACTGCCGGATTGCCCATTTTCTCTCTCAGAATGATGAGACCCGGATATCTGGTTAGCTGTTCCCATTCCACTCCATTCTAGTCTGGCCCTTAGCAGAAACCTGCTCTGGATTTGATTGGCCTCTGTTTATCCTGGCCAGTGATTTGAAGAAGGCTTCTAATAATTACGGAATCATCACAAGAAGATAAGTTAGTCCTGGAGTTGAGTGTTACAGAGGAAATGCCCACAAATTGTCCATTCTATAAACCAGTTGGAATTGTAGATCTTAATTTTGAATATTCAGTCATTCTGCTCTGATAGCATGAAAGGAAAGATCAATTTTCTCTTGCAGAGAAGTTATTTAACATTGTGAAAGGAATAGTTCTCATTGATAACTTGGAAAACTACAAAAAGCATAGTGTATTTTTGGATCTCATGGTTCCTGTATATTTATTTCTGTCTGGGAACTGTCAGGCTTTGATGTGGATTCTGAGGGCACTGATTGCTTTCTCTGTTTTTCTCTCATCCCCAGGACTCCCTGGAGGAAAAGCGGAAGCGGCAGCGATCTGAACGCCTGGAACGGATTTTCCAACTTAGTGAGGCTCATGGGGCCCTGGCACCTGTGTATGGGGCTGAAGTCCTGGATTTCTGTACCCTGCCCCAACCTGTTGCCAGCCCCATCGGCCCTCGTTCTCCTGGCCCCAGCCACCCCACCTTTTGGACTTATACCGAGGCTGCCCACCGGGCTGTACTGTTTCCCCAGCAGCGACTAGACCAGCTGTCAGAAATCATTGAGAGGTTGGCAGGGCTAAGTGTAAATGGGGGAGCGGGTCTTGGGGCTTCAGAGTGGATGTAGTGCTTAGGACTGGTGAAGGTGTTAACTTCTCGGGCATTTCAGAGTCCCATGTTTTACACTGCCTGCCTTCTTCTTTCACAGGTTCATCTTTGTCATGCCTCCTGTGGAGGCACCTCCCCCTTCCCTGCATGCCTGCCACCCACCTCCTTGGCTGGCCCCACGTCAGGCAGCCTTCCGTGAGCAATTGGCCTCTGAGCTCTGGCCCCGGGCTCGTCCTCTGCACCGTATTGTGTGTAACATGCGCACCCAGTTCCCCGACTTGAGACTCATCCAGTATGATTGTGGTGAGTTAATTGGCCAGTACAGGACTGTTGACTTCTCTTTCTTAGTGGTAAGACTGGTATATCAGAGTGATGCTGCACTTAAGGTCTCTAGAGATTTCTGTAAAGCTTTAGATGGTTTTTTAGGTTGTACTTATGGGCAAGATGGAGAAATGTAGGCCTCATGTTAGATTCTTGACATTCATGAATTTGACTTTCTTTTTATGAGACAAAGTCTTCACTCTGTGGCTGGCCCAGGCTAGAGTGTAGTGGTGCAGTCTTGGCTCACTGCAGCCTCCCATGTTCAAGCGATTGTCCCACCTCAGCTTCTGGAGTAGCTGGGGTTACAGACATGTGCCACCATGCCTAGCTAATTTTTGTATTTTTAGTCGAGATGGGGTTTCGCCATGTTGGCCAGGCTGGTCTGAACTCCTGACCTCAAGCCATCCTCCTGCCTCGGCTTCCCAAAGTGCTGGGATCACAGGTGTGAGCCACCTCGCCCGGCCATGAATTTGACTTTCATGAAAATTGAAAATGTGCTGCTAACTCATTCATTCAGTGATCATTTTGTGAACATCTGTTACATTTTGCTAATTATTTGGGATACAACAGGAAGTAAGACAGTGCAGCATAGAGTTTTTATTTAGATGTATGGGAAAAGAGGTCTGGTGGCACAAGGCTGCACAGTAAGTAAATAATAAGTTTTGGTCTTGGGAAAGACCTTTTTGCGTTGGCTAGAATTACTTGGCAATAACAGAAAACAAAATAACAGTTGCTTAAATTACAAGAGCATTTATTGTTTACCTAATGAGCAAATCTGAGAATAGTGTTGTGTAGCCGTTATCTTTTTATCTTTTCTCATACTTTCATTTCTTCATGGTGTTAGGATGGCTGCCATAACCCCAGGGTATACACCAGTTTTCTGAAGAAGAAGAAACAATGGGTTGAGTGAGACACAACACTCTGACAAAGCTTTCTGGGAGCAAAAGACCTCCCAGCTGACTTTGCTACATAACTCATTGGCTCAAACTGAGCTATATGCCAGTACATAGAACTATCACTGACAAAGGGGAATAGCAAAGAAGACATCTGACTTATTTAGATCAATCTTGATTTGTTTTCTGGGGTTGAGTTGGGTCCTGCTTCACCTGGCAGCAAGGACTCTCTGCCAGCTGTCCAGTGTTAATCAGGTTCTGTTACCCAAGAATGGCTATTGGATAAGTGACTAGTTTCTGTCACAGCCCTGCACAGACTTTTTTTTTTTTTATGAGACAGAGTCTCTCTCTATCACCAGGCTGGAGTGCAGTGGTGCAATCTCAGCTTATTGCAATCTCCGCTCTGCCTCCCAGGTTCAAGCGATTCTCTTGCCTTTGCCTCCCGAGTAGCTGGGACTGTAGGTGCATGCCACCATGCCCAGCTAATTTTTGTATTTTTAGTAGAGACGAGTTTCACCATGTTGACCAGGCTGGTATCAATCTCTTGACCTCCTGATCCGCTCGCCTTGGCCTCCCAAAGTGCTGGGATCACAGGCGTGAGCCACCGCACCCAGACTGAGATTTCTTAAATATCCTAGAATATAAGAAAATCAACATTTTTATTCATATTTGTTCAATAAATGTTTTAGTTAAAAAAATGTTTTTGTTACATTTAAAATTGTTGAAAGTCTTGGTTAAAAGTGTTCAAGGTGGGGTGTGGTGGTTCATACTTGTATCCCAGCACTTGGGTAGACTGAGGTGGACAGATCACTTAAGGCAAGTAGTTAAAGACCAGCCTGGTCAACATGACAACCTGTCTCTTCAAAAATGGAAAAATTAGTTGGATGTGGTGGTGTACATCTATAGTGCCAGCTACTCAGGTGGCTGAGGTGGGAGGACTGCAGGAGCCTGGGAGGTTGAGGCTGCAGTCAGCTATGATCATGCCACTGCACTCTAGCCTGGGCAACAGGATGAGACCTTGTCTGAAAAAAAAAAATAAGGTCTTCCCTGGTGGCTCATGTCTGTAATCCCAGCGCTCTAAGAGGCCGAGGTGGGTTCACAAGTTGGAGACCAGCGTGAGCAACATGGCGAGACCCTGTCTCTACAAAAAATACAAAAATTAGCCAGGCATGGTGGCATGTGCCTATAGTCCAAGCTACTGGGGAGGCTGGGGTAGGAGGATGGCTTGAGCCGGAGGCAGAGGTTTCAGTGAGCGGAGATGGCACCACTGCACTCCAGCCTGGGTGATAACTGACTTACCAGAAATGTTGAAGTTATTTCTGTGTTTGATGGAAGGTTGAACTAGATAACAGGCGTGAGCCTATCTAACTTTACGGTTCTGATCTGTGACCTTAAATCCTGGCCTGTAAGCTGTGACCATGGAATATGTGAATCTGTTCAGGATTTCAGCTGGTATGACTATTGTAATACTTAAGGATCTCTTGCACATAACCATTGAAGATTCTGATTTTCCCTCGATGTTATGTATTCCCCTACTCTTTTAGTTAGACTCAAAGAAGTTAGATTCCAGGCAGAAGATGGAAGAGGTGAAACCCTTAAAGGAAGAACCTGTATGGCATTAAATATAGATACATTTTTTTTGTGACAGGGCCTCACTTTGTCGTCTAGGCTGGAGGGCAGTGGTATGATCTCAGCTCACTGCAACCTCTGCCTCCTAGGTTCAAGCGCTTCTCATGCTTCAGCCTTCTGAATAGCTGGGATTATAGGCACCTGCCACCATGCCCAGCTAATTTTTGTATTTTTAGTAGAAACAGGATCTCATCACGTTGGCCAGGCTGGTCTCGAACTCCCGACTTCAAGTGATCTGCCTGCCTTGGCCTTCCATTGGCCAGTGCGGGGATTACAGGCGTGAGCCACCATGCCCCACCGTAGTTAAATATTTTTGATCTGCCAGGCTAATTGAAACCTTGGCCTAAACGACTGATTACCTTTCAACCCCAGCCTTGTGTTGCTAAGCATTCTACCTATTACAGCTTGTAGCTAACTCCCTTGTACTCCTTCATATCTCTTCAGGAAAGTTGCAGATGTTGGCAGTGCTCTTACGGCAGCTCAAGGCAGAAGGCCACCGAGTGCTCATCTTCACCCAGATGACCCGAATGCTGGATGTATTGGAGCAATTTCTCACCTACCATGGCCATCTCTACCTGCGTCTGGATGGGTCTACTAGAGTTGAGCAGAGACAGGTAACCCAGGCTTCTGCAGCCCTTAGAGGCTCACCTCTGCTTCTCTCTTCTTTTCCTAGGATTTGGGCTTCCAGAGAGGGTGCCACTAAGCCTTAGACCTGTTTTGGGGGATAAGTCTCCCAATATCAACTTGTTTTTCCCTTTCCTTCTAGGCCTTGATGGAACGGTTCAATGCAGACAAACGCATATTCTGCTTCATCCTTTCAACTCGGAGTGGGGGTGTGGGCGTGAACCTGACAGGAGCAGACACTGTTGTTTTTTATGACAGCGACTGGAATCCCACCATGGATGCTCAGGCCCAGGACCGCTGTCACCGAATTGGCCAGACCCGGGATGTCCACATATATAGGTATTGCCTAGTCTTCCCTCACCTTACTTTGCCTTTACTGATGAGGTTTCTTTATATATTTGGCTGCTTACACATGGCCTTTATCACTCACTAGGCTTATCAGTGAACGGACAGTGGAGGAGAACATCCTTAAAAAGGCAAATCAGAAGAGAATGTTGGGAGACATGGCCATTGAGGGAGGCAACTTCACCACAGCCTATTTTAAACAGGTACTAAGTAAGATCTTTTAGCCTATGCAGAAGAAAACTGCTGTGCCTTTAAGACTTCTTCCTGTTTATTAAAGAGAATTGCTTAGCACTTTGGGAGGTCTAGGCGGTCAGATCACTTGAAGCCAGGAGTTGGACACCAGCCCGGCCAACATGGTAAAACCATCTCTGCTAAAAATAGAAAAATTAGCCAGGTGTGGTGGTGGGGACCTGTAATCCCCACTGCTTGGGAGGCTGAAGCAGGGAAATCGCTTGAACCTGGGAAGCAGAGGTTGCAGTGAGCTGAGGTGGCACCATTGCACTCTAGCTTAGGCAACAAGAGCAAAAACTCCGTCTCAAAGGAAAAAAAAAAAGGACTGCTTTGGTCTTCACAGACCTGTGTCTTCAACCAGTGGCACCCCTGATACTTCCAAGAACCATCAGCCTTACAGCTTAGACCTAAGACTAGCATTCTGTTGACTCTGACACTTCCCTCTTTTCTATCCAATAGCAAACCATCCGAGAGCTGTTTGATATGCCCTTGGAGGAACCTTCTAGCTCATCTGTGCCCTCTGCCCCTGAAGAGGAGGAAGAGACTGTGGCCAGCAAGCAGACTCATATTCTGGAGCAGGTGAAAAAAGAGTGGGCACTGCCTAAAGTTGAGCTAATGCTTACAGCATATCCTGTTCTTTGTTAGTCTGTTGAGCTTTTCCAGGGGAAAGATGTTTCTTCTGCTTCCCAGTCAGCCTTTGATAGTTGTCAGTACATTGCTTATTGGTTCACATGATTTAGTAGGAAAAAAAAGAGGATTTTGAAGTCCTCAGTTTTAGGTTGAATTCTAGTAGTGCTTCTTAATTGTGTTTGTTAAGACAAGTTACAAGCCTCACTCTTTTGAACCTCACTCTCTGTTAAAAGTAATGTCCATCGGGTGCAGTGGCTCATGCCTGTAATCCCAGCATTTTGGGAGGGTGAGGCAGGTGGATCACCTGAGGCCGGGGTTTGAGACCAGCCTGACCAACATGGAGAAACCCTGTCTCTACTAAAAATACAGAATTAACTAGGTGTGGTGACACATGCCTGTAATCCCAGCTACTCAAGAGGCTGAAACAGGAGAATCGCTTGAACCTGGGAGGCAGAGGTTGCAGTGAGCTGAGATTGCGCCATTGTACTCCAGCCTGGGCAACAAGATTGAAAATCTGTCTCAAAAAAAAAAAAAAAAGTAATGTTAAAAACTGCAATTATTTTTGCACCAACCTAAATACTTCTCCGAAATGGAAACGCTAATGAGAAGGAAGTAATTTTGAAGATTAAATGGTGAGGTGGATATAAGAAATGATTTGTATTTGATGTGAAATACTGTTTCAAACACTTATACATAATAAAATCACATTTAGAAAGGTTTTAAAAAGATTTATTCCTTCAATAACAGCCTGGCCAACATAGTGAAACCCCATCTCTACTAACAATACAAAAATTTAGCTGGGCTTGGTAGGCACCTGCAATCCCAACTACTTGGGAGGCTGAGGCAGGAAAATAATTTGAACACAGGAGGTGGAGGTTGCAGTGAGCCGAGATCATGCTACTGCACTCTAGCCTGGGCCACAGAGTGACTCTGTCTCAAAAAAAAAAATCACTCCTTGGCCTGCTCTCTAAATCTAAATCGTAATTTTGAGGTGTTGGGTCTGAGCATTTGTGTGTTTTCAAAGCTCTCCAGCTGTAGACAGGCGTTTAGGAACCCCCAGGCCAGAGCACACTCTGGAGATGTTTTCCCCACTGAGTACTGTAGGCTCCTTTCCTCGGTGGCTTTCATGTGAGCTTTCTGGAAAGAGCAGATGTGGTCAGTATGTTGTCTTGAGCCATCTCAGTGCAAAAAAGAATTGTGTGTTTTTATTCACATCTTTCTGTGATGGCTTTTTTTTTTTTTTTTTTTTTTTTTTTTTGAGAGAGCTGAAGCTGACATTAAAGGAAGTTGAGCAAGTCATCTCCAAAATAGTTATTTTCCCCTAGTGGGAGTCCTGGTAAAATCCAGTCCATCCTGTGTGGACCACTGAGTTGTGGTAACTCTGCAGGCCTAGGAGGTTGTTAAGTTCTGTTGCAAACCTAGTTTGTGTATGCTTCGTCTCAAGTTTTTGCCTGAATCAAATCACAGGATGTAAAGTACTTGAAGTCTCATGTTTTCTTTTCCTTTTATACACCCTGGTAGGCATTGTGTCGGGCAGAAGATGAGGAGGATATCCGTGCAGCCACCCAGGCCAAGGCTGAACAGGTGGCTGAGCTTGCAGAATTTAATGAGAACGATGGGTTTCCTGCTGGTGAGGGAGAGGAAGCTGGCCGGCCTGGGGCTGAGGATGAGGAGATGTCCCGGGCTGAGCAGGAAATTGCTGCCCTTGTAGAACAGGTCAGTGCGGGACCCACTAGTTCTTGTTGAGTCTGAGCATTTGTGTGTTTCCCCCTGGACTTGTGACCATCCTTCTGTCTTCCCTGGTGGGAATAAACAAGGGTGTTGGGACCCTGCATATGGGGTACCAGGTTCCTACGTTTATCACCACTGCTCCTCTTGCAGCTCACCCCCATTGAGCGCTATGCCATGAAATTCCTGGAGGCCTCACTGGAGGAGGTGAGCCGAGAGGAGCTCAAACAGGCAGAAGTGAGTATTTGCAGGGGTGGGTCTGGCAGTGGGGAACTGTTAATTTCTTTCTTTCTTTTTTTTTTTTTTTTTTTTTTTGAGACAAAGTCTCACTCTGTTACCCAGGCTGGAGTGCAGTGGTGTGATCTCAGCTCACTGCAACCTCTACCTCCCTGGTTCAAGCACTCTCTGCCTCAGCCTCCCAAGTAGCTGGGACTACAGGTGTGCACCACCAAGCCTGGCTAATTTTTGTATTATTAGTAGAGATGGGTTTTCACCATGTTCAAGACACCAGGCTGGTCTTGAGCTCCTGACCTTGGGTGATCCACCAGCCTCAACTTCCCCAAGTACTGGAATTACAGGCATGAGTCACCACGCCCAGCCTGGAAGCTGCTAATTTCTACTCATTCTCTACCCTCCTTGCCTCCTCCTGACCACTTGTGGGCCCTGTTGTTGTAGGAGCAAGTGGAAGCTGCCCGAAAGACCTGGACCAAGCCAAGGAGGAAGTGTTCCGCCTACCCCAAGAGGAAGAGGAGGGACTGGGGGCTGGGGATGAGAGTTCCTGTGGGACTGGTGGAGGCAGCCACCGGCGCAGTAAAAAGGCCAAAGCCCCTGAGAGGCCAGGCACTCGTGTCAGTGAGCGTCTTCGTGGAGCCCGGGCTGAGACTCAAGGGGCAAACCACACTCCTGTCATATCTGCCCATCAAACTCGCAGCACCACCACGCCGCCCCGCTGCAGTCCTGCCAGGGAGCGAGTTCCCAGGCCAGCACCTAGGCCTCGACCCACTCCAGCTTCAACTCTGGTGCAATTCCTGCCCCTGTCCCTGTCCCAGTCTCTGTCCCGTTACCCATTTCAGCCCCAAATCCAGTAACCATTCTTCCTGTCCATATCTTGCCTTCTCCTCCCCCTCCTCCTTCACAGATTCCTCCTTCTACTCCTGCCTGTACCCCTCCTCCCACCTGTACCCCTCCACCAGCTCATACTCCTCCTCCAGCCCAAACCTCTCTTTTAACTCCTTCCTTTCCTCTCTTGGTTGGTCCGCCTTCTGTGCCCATCTCTCCCCCCCCCAGTCACCAACCTCCCCTTGGGCTTGAGGCCTGAGACAGAACTGTGTGTCCAGGCATTGGCATCTCCAGAGTCCCTGGAACTGGCTACTGTGGCCAGTTCAGAGACCTCCTCACTTACTCTTGTGCCTCCTAAAGATCTGTTGCCAGTTGCTGTGGAGATCTTGCCTGTGTCAGAGAAGAACCTTTCTCTCACCCCTTCTGCATCCAGCCCAACCTTGGAGGCTGGCAGCGTCCCCAACGGTCAAGAGCAGGAGGCACCAGATTCTGCTGAGGGGACCACCCTTGCAGTGCTGCCTGAAGGTGAGGAGTTGCCCCTGTGTGTGAATGAGAGCAATGGCCTGGAGCTCCCACCCTCAGTAGCATCTGATGAGCCACTTCAGGAGCCATTGGAGGCTGACAGGAACTTAGAAGAGCTGGCAGAAGCCCAGACCCCAACCTCCAGCCCAGAGAAGCCACAGGAACTCGTTACAGCTGAGGTCGCAGCTCCATCCACCTCATCTTCAGCCACTTCCTCACCTGAGGGTCCTTCACCTGCCCGACCTCCTCGTCGTCGCACCAGTGCTGATGTGGAAATTAGGGGTCAAGGGACTGGTCGGCCAGGGCAACCGCCAGGCCCCAAAGTACTTCGAAAGCTGCCAGGACGACTAGTAACTGTGGTAGAGGAAAAGGAACTGGTGCGGCGGCGGCGGCAGCAGCGGGGAGCTGCCAGCACCTTAGTGTCTGGCGTCTCTGAGACTAGTGCCAGCCCAGGAAGTCAGTCTGTCCGCAGTATGTCAGGGCCAGAATCCTCCCCTCCCACTAGTGGGCCCTGTGAAGCTGCTCCTTCATCCTCACTGCCCAGTCCACCGCAGCAGCCCTTCATTGCTCGCCGTCACATTGAGCTGGGGGTGACTGGTGGTGGCACCCCAGAGAATGGAGACGGAGCACTGCTCGCCATCACCCCACCTGCTGTGAAACGTCGGAGGGGGAGGCCTCCCAAGAAGAACAGGTCTCCAGCAGATGCTGGGAGAGGTGTGGATGAGACACTCTCATTCACCTCGAAGGGAAAAACCAATGGGGCTGACCCAGTCACTGGGGCTGAGACCCTAATTGTTGCAGAGCCTGTCCTGGAACCACAGCTTATTCCTGGGCCCCAGCCTCTTGGACCCGGGCCTTTGGACCCCAGCCAGTTCACAGACCGAATCCCATCCTGTCACCTGTGGAGAAAAGAAGGCGAGGGCGGCCCCCAAAGGCACGAGATTTGCCCATCCCTGGGACCATTTCCTCTCCAGGGGATGGCAACTCCGAAAGTCGGACACAGCCACCCCCACTCCCACTCCCCCTAACCCCACTCCCACCACTGCTAGCTTGTCCCTCCGCTACTGTTGCCAACACTGTCACCACTGTCAACATTTCAACGTCCCCACCCAAACGGAAGAGAGGCCGACCTCCCAAGAATCCTCCGTCACCTCGGCCCAGCCAGCTCCCTGTGTTGGACCGTGACAGCACTTCTGTCCTTGAAAGCTGTGGATTGGGGGAGGCGACGGCAACCCCAGGGCCAGGGGGAGAGTGAGGGCAGTTCTTCTGATGAGGATGGAAGCCGCCCCCTTACCCGCCTGGCCCGCCTTCGGCTTGAAGCAGAGGGAATGCGAGGACGGAAGAGCGGAGGGTCCATGGTGGTGGCCGTAATTCAGGATGACCTGGACTTAGCAGATAGTGGGCCAGGCGGGTTGGAATTGACACCTCCTGTGGTCTCGGCCCCAAAACTGCGCTCGACCCGGCTTCGTCCAGGGTCTCTAGTCACCCCACTAGAGACTGAGAAGGTGCCTCGCAAACGAGCAGGGGCCCCAGTTGGTGGGGGTCCTGGGCTGGCGAAGCGGGGCCGCGTACAGCCTCCAAGTCCCCTGGGGCCTGAGGGTTCAGTAGAGGAGTCTGAGGCTGAAGCCTCAGGTGAGGAGGAGGAAGGGGATGGGACCCCACACCGACGGCCTGGCCCCCGCAGGCTTGTTGGGACCACCAACCAAGGGGACCAGCGCATCCTGCGCAGCAGCGCCCCTCCCTCCCTGGCTGGCCCTGCTGTTAGTCACAGAGGCCGCAAGGCCAAGACGTGAGTGGGCTGCCCCTCCACCTAGGCTTTCCACCGTGGCCGCTCCCCTCCATGACCAGGCCTGACTCTGTTAACCACTACTTGAAGTCTTGAGGGGGGAAAGCCTCCAGGGAGACAAAGGGGCCTTCTCCTTTCTTCCCACCAAAGTAGGGGGTAGGCAACTGGTTGTCATGGAAACGGGGATCATCACAGTCCCCCTCCCCTTCACCCCACATGGCTGGGCAGTGTTAAGGGTGGCAAGATAGTCTCTGTCCCCACCCCCTTGTACTTGATTCCCCCAACGCTCTTTCACAGCCCCCCCACCCTTAGGGGAAAGGGGAGGGGCTTCTCTACAATGAGGTTTTTTTCTTTTTTTTTTTTTTAAGAAGAAAAAATAATAAACTTAGTTTCTGTACGAGCATCCGCGTAAGGAGGCTTCTGATTTTCTGGTCTGGTGGAGGGTTGGGTGGGAACTTGGGCATCGTTATTCTCCTCTCTTGCTCTTGCAAAGACCCTAGCACCTGATCTCTAGCCCAGGATTGTATATTTGAGGCAGAAATCTACCCAAGAAGAGGAAAGATTGGCGAATCTGATGTGGTAGGGTGCCTTTCCCTAGTCAGTTTGAAGTCGCAGACGTCCTTTTCATCTCCTTTTTGTTCCCTTTGTTCCTGGACTTTTCCTTGGAGCTCTCTGATGCTTCAGACCTTTCCCTTGTATCCCTCTTGCTCAGGTGCTTCCTTTCACTCCTTTTCCAGAGGGCAGGCATCCTAGCTCCAGTTGCTCCATGCCTTGGCCCTCCCCCTGCTTTTCATCTAGCCAAACTGGTTTTAGTCAGCCACACCCCTTCCCAGCTCCCTGGGCTCTTCAGGGGGTGGCTGGCCAACCAACCCCACCCCTGGGCTTGGCTTGGAGCCCTGAGTCAGCTCCATCACCACCCAAGCCAAACCAAAGCTGAGGCGGGAGCCGAAACTCAGAGTCCCTCAAGGCCTATAGCCAGGTAAGATCCCTGTTCATTTTTACGTTCTCTGTCCACTCCCTGGGCCCTCCTTATGTCCTCCTGTTGGCTCTGTGTTTGCCTCATCCGAGTTATTTCTTCATATCTACTTCCCTGCAGCTTTTTGGCACACATCATTCTTTGCTCTCTGCTTGTCTCACCTCTTTCACTCTTCCTGTGCTTTGTTACTTGGGTTCGGGAGGCCACAGATGTTCATTTTGTCTGGGTTGTAGGGGAATGGTTGGAGATAAGGGTAGAAAGGTGGTTTGATGCCAGGGCTAGAGGACCTGAGAAGTAGGGAGACAGGAAATGATTAACTAGGGCATCATGCAGGTTTCTGTGTGGTAATGAGGTCATTTGGACTCAGTGGACTAGTATAATTGTGTGGCCTGGGTTAAAGTGAAGAGGAGGTGGCAGGGAGGCAGCATAGCAGAGGAAGCCCTTACTTTAGGGAAGGTCTTTCTGGTGTTTGGTTTCAGTGGTAAAAAAGGGCTTACTTGGGTACATTATCCTTACTTTTCTCCATTCCCATAACTGTTTTCATGTAAAATGGCTGCTTTGCTTGAAGTGGGGTGCAGTACCTAGGGTCCTGTTCTGTGACATCTGTAATATTCAAGGGGCAGCCTCTAAGGAATTTAGGGCCCTTTGAAATACAGATTAAAATAACAGATTCATAGCTTTCAAGAGTCTGTCTTTCTCCTGCTTCTCAGTGTCTGCCTGTCATTTGGCTTCTTCCCACTTGTCGAAACACTAAATAATACAGATAATGCCAGGTCCACACTGGTTTGCTTTCAAACACTCAGAACCTCAAGCTCAGGTAAAAGGATTCCAGCCACACATTTCCTCTCCTGCTCTGTGAGTCACTAGAGGAATTCCCCAGTAAGGTAGCATTCCTGACTGCCAGGCTAGGCCATGAGAACAGAATGCTCTGAGGGGTGGAGTCTGAGCAAGCAAGGCCAAGGGCTCAGTTGTTGGGCTCACAAGTACCTTGACTATCGCCCACAGGTGATGGAGGACGAGGAGAAGGCAGTGGAGATCTTGATGAGCAACACGGAAGCTGCTTATCCTCCATCCCCCATCCGCTGCTGCTGGCTCCGCCTCCGCTGCTTGGCAGCTACTAGCGTTATCTGTGGCTGCTCTTGCCTGGGAGTCATGGCTCTGGTGTTTGCCATCAAGGTGAGGAGTGCAATTCCCATGGGAACGGGGTGGGTATAAGGCAATGGGTTCATGTATCTGATCTATCTACATTGACCAAATGGTTACTGAATACCTATCAATGCTTGGTTCTGGGCCTAGTGCCAGAAATAAGAATAAGACAGTGCTCCTTGTTGTCAGAGGGCCCATAGTCTAATGAAAGAGATGGCAGTGAAAATGGGTAATTAATAGAATGCAGTTCATCAGTACTGTAATACAAGAAGCACAGGACACTCTGGGAGCTGGGGAGGATATATATATATATGTGATTATATGTGTGTATGTGGTAGAATAGGTGACTGGAAAGGCATCCTAGGAGAGGTGACAGGAATTAAGCTTAAAGGGTGAGTGAATAAGGGTGGAAGGGCATTCTGGGTCAAGGGAGTAGCGTGTACAAAGGCCTGTGGAGCATGACTGGACCAGTGAGGAATACTGAGAGATGAAGCCAGAGGACCCAGATTCCCAAGGCCCTCCAATTCTATGCTTAAGAGTTTCGACTTTGTCTTAAAAGTGCTGGGGAACCATTGAATGGTCCCTGCAGGGGAAGGTGACTTGGTCAGATAAGAGTTTTAGAAAGATCCACTCTCAAGGCCTACATGGAAGGTGACTTAGAGGGTGCAAGGCTGGAGGCAGCTGAATGGTGATGAACACAATCTCAAGGAGTCTGGAAGACACTATTGGGTTTTTGAGAGGGCTTCACCATTTCAAAAAGCCTATTAAAAACAGCACATATCCTTTTGGAAAGACTGCACAGGCTAACTTAAACTTCATCCTGGAATGTTCTCAACCCTAGACATTTTAACAGAAAGTTACTGTAAGAACTTCGGGGTTCCATTAGGGCAAAATCCTAAAAAGAGTCCTTAATGATGACAGAGAGGCTGGGTGCAGTGGCTCATGCCTGTAATCCCAGCACTTTGGAAGGCTGAGGTGGGCAGATCACTCGAGGTCAGGAGTTCGAGACCAGCTTGGCCAACATGGTAAAACCACATCTCTACTAAAAATACACAAAATTAACCAGGCATGGTGGCACGCGCCTGTAATCCCAGCTACTCGGGAGGCTGAGGTAGGAGAATTGCTTGAACCTGGGAGGTGGAGGTTACAGTGAGCGCACCATTGCACTACAGCCTGGGTGATAAGAGTGAAACTCTGTCTCAAAAAAAACATGATGAAAAAGATGAGGCCCGATGGACTATGAGAATGAGGTAGTGTTTGGGCATGAGTGAAATACTCTAGGCTCACTGTTTCTTGCCAGTAGTTACAAATTTTGAATCAATCTGGGATGGTTGGAAAGAATGGGAATAAAAGAATTGGAAAGTACTTTCCCCTGTGCCATCTTGTGAGCTAACTGTGGCCACCCTGAGAAGTAGGCAGGGCCCAGAGATGGGTACCATATTTTGCAGATCAGAGGTGAGAATCAGAAACTGGAAAGGGAGGTAGAGGGTTTGGATGTGAGGTTTTGATCTGTGACAGAGAAGGAGGAGTGGAGTGGGGGAAATGGGCACGTTGGGGCAGAAACAGCAGGAGAACCTAACCAAGAGCCTGCCCCCACAGGCGGAAGAGCGGCATAAGGCAGGCCGGTCCGAGGAGGCAGTGCGCTGGGGGGCCCGGGCCCGGAAACTCATCCTGGCCAGCTTTGCTGTCTGGTGTGCTGTCCTCGTTCTGGGCCCCCTGCTGCTGTGGTTGCTCTCCTACGCCATCGCTCAGGCTGAGTGACCCTGGGTGGCCTCTGCTGAGAGCCAGCCAAGACCACCTGGATCCTGCAGTGCGGCATTGCTAAGGTCCTGTGACAGCAGTGTTCCTGGTTGGAAGGATGGGGACTCTCTCAAGGGGCTTTGGAAGAGCTCTTCTAGCCCTTTATGAAAGGAGGGCAGCGGCTGAGACTGATGAGAGAAAGGCAGCCTGCTCGGTTCTTTCAGGGTCCACCACCCCCATCTCCCCTACCCCAGCCCACCCTAGGGCCTCTACCCAGCGAGGGGCGGTGGGAGGGGGGTTGAAGACCAGGTCTGGTTTTATTAAGAGTTCGTTTTGTAATAAAAGCCTTTTTAGTGGTGAAATGTTCCTGTCTAATTGTTCTCCCCCTGCTTTCTCTTGGGCCCTTGGTGAGAGCCAGACTGGACATCTGACTGATAGCAGAAGCCAGCATCCACCTCATCCAAGAGCTCCAAGAGAAGGAAATAATTTTAATTTTTTTCTGGAAGTTTCCCATCTTGGAAAGACCCCAGCTTCTCCCTTGTACATCCACAGAGACTCTGAGGCCAAGAGTAGTAGCAGCTGCTACTATTTATTACTTTCTATATTCCAGGCTGTGTTCTAAGCACTTTATATTTCTTCCTCCAGTTTTCAGTCACTTAGATAGTAGGTATCTATACTATCATATCCATCTTATGAATATATCGCATATGATAGGTACCTACTATCAGTGAAGACTGGAGGAAGTGTTCTAAAATGACAGTGTTCTCATTTTATACTTGAGGAAACAGACACAGATTTGCACAAGGTCCTCAGCTAGTAAATGGTAGAACTGAGACTGAACCCAAACACTTTGGTTCCAGAGCTGAGAGAGGAGTGAAAGAGTTGGGTAACAGCAACAACCATTCTGTACATGGTGATTTGAATGATTCAAATGGATTTTCATATCTTTTATCTTGGGCCTCATAGTAACATTTATATCATACGTATAGGAAAATACCCAAAACAAGTATGCAGTTCATTAAATTAACACAAAGCAAATGTGAATAACCACATTCAGTAAAGAAATTAGAACATGGCCAACACTTCAAAGCCTCGTTTATACTCCCAATCATTGCTGCTTCCTTTCTTCCCACAGGTAACCACCATTCTGACTTCTAGCAATGTTGTTTAATTTTGTCTGCATTTGAACTTTATATAAATGGAATCATGTATTCTTTTCATGTTGATTTCTTAACATTGTGAGATTGTCAATATTTGGAGTAGGTGTAGTTTTTATTGCTGTGTAGTATTCAGTCATAGGGATATATCACAATTTGTCCATTTTCTGTTGGTGGACTTTGGGATGTTTGCAGTTTGAAGATATTATGAGTCATGTCTTTTGGAGTAGATGTGCCCTGGCAAGTACCTTACCATAATTCAGAGTCCGGAAGAGCACCTAAAGGAATTAGAGATATTGCACACTGAGGAGAGATCGGAAGGGAAGGAGAGGCACACGATGGCTGTCCTCAGTGTTCCCACGTGCTCCAGGAAGAAGAAGAAATCGATTGGTGGTCCCAGAAGTTAGAATTACAACAGTGGGTAGAAACTATATACAGGGCAGTGTTTTCAACATAGCTTCACGGTAGAACCACCTGAGCCTTAAAAAGTACTTAGGCCTGGGCTTTACCCAGGCTACATTCTGACTTAATTGGTGTGAGGTGCAGCCTGGCCATCAGGATTTCTCAGTTTCCCAATTGATTCAGTGCACATAGTTTGAGAACTATTGCTTTTTAGAGAAGATTGTTATTGGGTTCACTCTGCAATTTCTTAGGAGGAAAAAAGGGTAACACATTTTAGAAAGTTTTGTTTTTTTACCCTAAGTTCTGGGATACAAGTACAGAACGTACAGGTGTGTTACATAGGTATACATGTGCCATGGTGGTTTGCTTCACCCAGCAATCCATCATCTAGGTTTTAAGCCCTGAATGTATTAGCTATTTGTCCTAATGCTCCCCCTCCTCCCCTTAGCCCCCCGTCCCCCACCCCCCCACAACTGGCCCCGTTGTGTGGTGTTCCCCTGCCTGTGTCCATGTGTTCTCATTGTTCAACTCCTACTTACGAGTGAGAACATGTGGTGTTTGGTTTTCTGTTCCTTTGTTAGTTTGCTGAGGATGATGGCTTCCAGTTTCATTCATGTCCCTGCAAAAGACATGAGCTCATTCCTTTTTATGGCTACAAGAAAGATTTTTATGGAAACTTTTTGAGCCAATGGATTAAGCAGCAGCTTTAGTTTACTAGAGGAGAATATCCCATTACTCTACACTGATTAAATGAGGTCTTACTGGTTTTTAAATTATTTTGAAAACATTTCAAAACAATGAAATAATTGTACAACAAACTCATGTATGCCTTTCACCGGGATTTATGATTTTTAACATTCATCACATTTGCTTTATTGCTAAACTATTTGGGGGGGTGTCCTTCATCCCTAAATAATGTCATCATTATCTCCTAAGAACAAGTACATTAGCTTACCTAACTAGTACAATTATGTAATTCAGAGAAGGTAGCATCGATACCATATTGTCTTCTGATATATAGTCCATATTCAAGTTTGCTGGGTGTCCCAATATTGTCTTTTGTAGCCATTTCTTTTCTGTTTTAAGGTCCAAGTGACAACACTCATTGTATTCAGTTGTCATGTCTCAGCCGGGCACAGTGGCTCATACCTGTGATCCCAGCACTTTGGGACACTGAAGAGGGCAGATCGCTCGAGTTCAGGAGTTTGAGACCAGCTTGGGCAACATGGTGAAACCCCTGTGTCTACAAAAAATACCAAAAATGTGGGCATGGTGGCACGCACCTGTAGTCCCAGCTATTCAGGAGGCTGCAGTGGAAGGATCGCTTAAGCCTGGGAGGCAGAGGTTGCAGTGAGCTTTGATCGCGTCACTATACTGCAGTCTAGGTGACACAGTGAAACCCTGTCTCCAAAACAAAAAAACTTGAATTGCTGTTTATCCTTATTATTTATTATTGATTTTTTTAGATGGAGTCTTGCTTTGTCATCCAAGTTGGAGTACAGTAGGGTGATTTCAGCTCACTGCAACTTCCACTTCCTGGGTGCAAACAATTCTCCAGCCTCAGCCTCCTGAGTAGCTGGGATTACAGGCACACGCCACCACACCCAGTTAAATTTTTTTTTTTTTTTGAGATGGAGTCTCACTCTGTCGCCCAGGCTGGAGTGCAGTGGCACGATCTCAACTCACTGCAACTTTCGCTTCCTGGTTTCAAGTGATTCTCCTGCCACAGCCTCCCAGGTAGCTGGGACTATAGGCATACACCATCATGCCCGGCCAATTTTTGTATTTTTAGTAGAGACAGGGTTTTGCCATGTTGGCCAGGCTGATCTTGAACTCCTGACCTCACATGATCCGCCTGCCTTGGCCACCCAAAGTGCTGGAATTACAGGCATGAGCCACCATGACCGGCCTATCCTTCACTTTTGCATAGCTCTTCATCTTGTTTTTTTCTTTTATGACAAACAATTTTTTAAAATTTTTATTTATTTCAGAGACACTGTCTCACGATGTTAACCTAGTCTGGAGTGCAGTGGTTATTCACAGGTACTATCATAGCTCACTGCAGCCTCTAACTGGCCTCAAGTGATCCTCCTGCCTCAGTCTCTCAAGTAGCTGGGGTTATAGGTGTGTGTCACTGCCCCAGCTTTTATGACATTTTGTTTGTTTGTTTTGGAGACAGGGCCTCACTGTGTCACCCAGACTGCATTTATGTACTTACAACTTTTAGCTTCAGTATGATCTCAGATTTTTCCATTTGTTATATCTATTGCTGTCAGTATTCTTTTTTTGTTTGTTTGTTTGAGACAGGGTCTCACTTTATTGCCCAGGCTGGAGTGCAGTAACACAATCTTAGCTTACTGCAACCTCCACCTCCCTGGTTCAAGCGATTCTCCTGCCTCAGCCTCCCGAGTAGCTGGGACTACAGGCGCTTACCACCATGTCTGGCTAATTTTTATATTTTTAGTAGAGACAGGGTTTTACCATATTGGCCAGGCTGTTCTCAAACTCCTGACCTTGTGGTCTGCCTGCCTTGGCCTCCCAAAGTGCTGGGATTACAGACATGAGCCACCGCGCCCGGCTACTGTCAGTATTCTTAAAGCGTTTGGTTGAGACATAATTTACATACAGTAAAACACACAGATCTTTCACTCTCCACCTAGAGGAATATAACACTTGCAGCACATCAGCAAGCTTTTTCATGCCCCTCGTTATTATTTTTATTCCTGATTTTGATCAGTGGAAACCCCTTCAATCTGGTTCCTGTGTCCTTGTGACAAGCCCCCTTCATTAGTAATTTTCTGGCACAAATTGCTCCAGACTCACCTTGTACTTTACCTGCTGAAGCCTAGAAATTGGCCATTTCTCCCGAACAGCCTTAGTTCCTTTTTTGGGGGACTGTTACTGAGAAATCAGTATCTAGACACTAAGTGTTCTACTGGGATGTTACTGCTTCGGGGGCATTCTGAAAGCAGAGGTAAGAGCCTGTAAATACCTAATTTTATCTATTTTAAATCTTTAAAAAATTGTTTAGGGTCAGGTGCAGTGGCTCATGTCTGTAATCCCAACACTTTGGGAGGCTGAAGTGGGTGGATCACCTGAGGTCGGGAATTGGAAACCATTGCACTCCAATATGGGCAACAAGAGTGAAACTCTGTCTCAAAAAAAAAAAAACATTGTTTAAAAAATTCCAGTCAAGCCGGGTGCAGTGGCTTACGCCTGTCCCAGCACTTTGGGAGGCTGAGGCAGGTAGATCACGAGGTCAGGAGTTTGAGACCAGTCTGGCCAACATGGTGAAACCCTGTCTCAACTAAAAATACAAAAAATTAGCTGGGTGTGGTGGTATGCGCCTGTAATCCCAGCTACTCAGGAGGCTGAAGCAGGAGAATCACATGAACCCGGGAGGCAGAGGTTGCAGTGAGCCGAGATTGCGCCATTGCACTTCAGCCTGGGTGTCAGTGCAAGACTTCATCTAAAAAAAAAAAATGCCAGCCAGTCATAGGGTTCTTCCTCCACTTTACCCATTCCAGATTCCCACAGTAAGAACCTTGACTTCCAGTCACATCAATATGTTGATCACTCAGCTTCAGAATAATTATCCCATTATATTACCAAACAATAAATCTAAAATTCAAGATTTCCTTGCAATTATTTTGCCTTTCCATTTTTTTTTTTTTTTTTTTTGAGACGGAGTTTCGCTCTTGTTGCCCAGGCTGGAGTGCAAATGACACGATCTTGGCTCACCTCAACCTCCGCCTCCCAGGTCCAGGCAATTCTCCTGCCTCAGCCTCCCGAGTAGCTGAGATTACAGGCCTGTGCCACCATGCCTGACTAATTTTGTAATTTTAGTAGAGACGGGGTTTGTTTGTTTATTTATTTATTTTAAAGATGGGGTTTCATCATGTTGGTCATGCTAGTCTTGAACTCCCGACCTCAGGTGATCCGCCCGCCTTGGCCTCCAAAGTGCTTGGATTACAGACGTGAGCCACCACGCCCGGCCTAGAGATGGGGTTTCTCCATGTTGGTGAGGCTGGTTTCCAACTCCCGACCTCAGGTGATCCACCCGCCTGTGCCTCCCAAAGTGCTGGGATTACAGGTGTGAGGCACCGAGCTTGGGCTGCCTTTTGATTGATGGTATAAAGTCAAAGTACTCTATTAAAAGTTACCTAAGGCTGGGCGCAGTGGCTTACGCTTGTAATCCCAGCACTTTAGGAGGCCAAGGCGGGCAGATCACAAGGTCAGGAGTTTGAGACCAGCCTGATCAAGATGGTGAAACCCTGTCTCTGCTAAAGATACCAAAAAAAAAAAAAAAAAAAAAAAAAAAAATTAGCGGGGTGTGGTGACACATGACTGTAGTCCCAGCTACTTGGGAGGCTGAGGCAGAAGAATCGCTAGAACCCAGGAGGCAGAGGTTGCAGTGAGCCGAGATTGCGCTACTGCACTCCAGCCTGGGCAACAGAGACTCCATCTAAAAAAAAAAAAAAAGTTAACTGAGTTCATGTTTCTTCCTTCTATAATTGCAATCCCAAAGTGTCATTTCTAAGACAGCTGTTGGAAGATAAATTCGTTCCTTTCATCTTTGGCTGGAACATAACCTCCACAAGGGGTGTGTGTGTGTGTGTGTCATTGCTCTCAGCCTAGTCCGTAGGTCTTAGATGGTCATCAAAAATTTGTAAGTGAATGCCAGGTCTGAGCTATGCACTGAGTCACTCCTGACAAAATCTTGCAACCTGGTGGGTTTAGAACAGAGCATGATACAAGGCTTTTGGGAAAGGGTGGAGATTGAGAAAGTGTATAAACAATCCCAGATAGTAAACACTAGGGCTTTGGATGTATTCAGGAGGAGCTGAAGTGGCCGTAGAACGGGGAGGCTTCTGACCTTCTAAGTTCAAACGAAGGCCAAGCTGGGGTCCAAGCTGCGTGTGTCCAAATGTCTTAAGGGCTGGAGTGTACTCAAGACAGGCGCTTTGGGGCTAGGCTGCTAATATTGAAAAGAGCTTGCTGGGCGCTGTGGCTCAAGCCTGTAATCCCAGCATTTTGGAGGCCGAGGGGTTGGATTGCTTGAGCCCGGGAGTTCAAGGCTGCAATGAGCTATGATCGCGCCACTACAACAGGAGCCCCAGCGTGGGCTACAGAGCGAGATACTCTCTCAAAAAAAAAAAAATGCTGAATTCAGTTAGGGATGTTTGGAGGAGACCGAAGGAACCCTGCTCAAGTCTGGGAACTGCAGGCGCAGGAAGTCCCTGCTTCGCGGCTACCCAGAGCTCACGTTTCCCAGTAAACCCAACTTCCGGGTCCCATTCCAGGCCTCCAAGCCAAATTGACAAGCTCCGCCCCCTGCTGGCCCGCAGATGCCACGCGGTGATTGGCGGTGTCTGAAGCCGCACCCTGGCTTCGCGGCCTTAGGTCAACGCAGAGCTCCGACGCCTGTCCCAGCCCCTATTGGGCGGCCGGTTTCCAATCTGAAGGGCTTCTGAGCCTCAGTCTTCGGGCGGCGCTGGCCATTGGCCGACAGGATAGAGGAGGAGCCTCGGGCCGTCGCCCGCCGCCGGGGGTTAAGGTGAGGGACTGCAGGCGAACCCGGCGACAGCGCGCCTCGCGTCGACCCTGGCCCCTCTGCCTGCCCCAGTGGGTGAGCCTGCGCGAGACCCCCATCCCCTCCCTGCGCCCGCCCGAGTACGCCTGCGCGACAACAGCCGGCTGCCCTTGCGCCTCTTCCCCCTGCTTCCTGGGCACCCTCCCCCCCCCCCACCCCCTCCCTGCCCTGCCCTGCCCTGCCCTGCCCCTGCCACCTTTCCACCCTTCCACCCCCCAGGCCCTCTGCGGGGTCTCCCCAGTCCCGGTCCTTCCCTCGCCCCTCCCCCAACCCCCAGGACCCTGGCGCCCCAGCCGCAAGGGCTGCGCCCCCCGGGAGCCGCGATGCGCGTCGTCTCAGAGCCTGTGGGCCTCCCTGCCCTCACTGCCTTCCTCCTCCGCTCAGGCACCCGCCTCCTTCAGGATGACGCTGGACGTGGGGGCCGGAGGATGAGCTGCCCGACTGGGCCGCCGCCAAGGAGTTTTATCAGAAGTACGACCCCAAGGACGTCATCGGCAGGTGAGGCCGCGGCCAGCGAAACGGAGGTCCAGAGAGGTCAGGCCCCAGCCAGTATTCATTCCCTTTTCCATTTGAGGGCTGGAGAGTTCTGGGATTGTGTGTGTGTGGGTGTGTTTTCTTTCAAATTCAGGTTTTCTCAGGAGAGGACTAGATGTGGCTTGTTTTGTTTTTTAGTATACAGAATCTTGCTCTGTCGCCCAGGCTGGAGGGCAGTGGCGCGATCTCAGGCTCACTGCAACCTCCGCCTCCCGGGTTCAAGTGATTCTCCTGCCTCAGCCTCCCGGGTAGCTGGGACTACAGGCGTGCACCACCATGTCCGGCTAATTTTTGTGTTTTTAGTAGAGATGGGGTTTCATCATATTGGCCAGGCTGGTCTTGAACTCCTGACTTCGTGATCCGTCCGCCTCTGCCTCCCAAAGTGCTGGGATTACAGGTGTGAGCCGCCACCGCACCCGGCCAATAGTTCTAAATGGGAAGAATCAGTGATCTGTGGAGAACATCTGGTGACTAGACTCTTACCTTGGGTCAACCCTGTGTTTTCACGGATTCATTTATTTATGCCTTCAACACACACCGATGGTTTGAAGCGCACCTGCTGTGCCAGACACAAAGCTCAACACAGGGAGGTTAAAAAAGATGCTTATGCCTGGAGGTGCAACATGTGAAGTGGCTGAAATTGGCACCTGAATATTAAAAAGGCATCAGGCTAGATTGGTAGAGGTCTGTATCATGTGCTATGGGATTCCAGAAAAGCACAGCTTCCCAGGAGGAGTCATCTTTGGGCTAGGTCTTGAGGTATGAGTAGGAGTTCAGGGGAGTCTTTAAAATCTTAAAAATATATGCTTGTGGTAGATGTCTCCAGCTTTCATCAGATTCTCAGAGGCTCATTGAAGCTGGGTCATAATTAGAACATGGCCTCAAACTCAGATTTGCACAGGAAATTAAAACTGTGAAGTGGCCAAGAGTAAGAGAGTAGGAAGTGAGTATTTGGAAGGTGGAGGGTTCTTATCCCACCTATGATGTGTGAATTCAGATTTGTAAAAAAAAAAAAAAAAAAAAAAAATTGTACTGGCCAAAATGTAACATATCTGAGGGCTATTCTTGGCTTGTGGATCAGTAGTTTACACCCCTTGATTTAACTAGATGTGGGTGACTGAATTCCCAAGTGAGTTAGATGATGACAAGGAGGCCCCAGAGAGCATAGCAGTAAGGCTCTGTGAAGGGCAGCCAGGGAACCAGCAGGAGAAATGGGGTTCAAGGCCAGATCCTGGACGGATTTGCTCCTTAGTCTGAGGAATGTGTAGGGTCATATGGAGTTGGTGATAGTCTGAGCAAGGAAATCCTTGTCTAGGACTTTGTGTGTACCTCATGGATGCCCTTCAACATTCCTTCGGGATACTTTGGCCACATTTTACAGCTGCAGGAGCTAAAAGCCCAAGGACCTTATGTCAGTGGACCACTTAGGTTAATTGGCAGCAAATCTGGGGTCTACACTAAGGTCTAATTCTCAGTTTTGGTCTTCCAGTCAATGGCTTCATATTTATTTGGAGCTTCCTACACTTGAGGGAACTTTGGGATTTGGATGGGGTAATCAGGGGAAGTGCGAGTGGTATATGGAGAGAGAGTTAGATCTTTCTTCTTCCTTCCTGGAAGGAGTAGGTGCTGGGGCTCAGGGTGGGAGTGACTTGCGTAGGCTATCCCATGGAGGAAGTGGCAGAGCCTGGATTTGAACCCAGGCCCTACCTGCCTTCCCCTGTGGGCTTTGTGTTGCGCCTTGCTGGGTACCCAGCTTCCTGAGGCTGCTGTGAAGCCAGGGTGAGCTCCTGAGCTTGTCGCCGCATGGTCCAGATGGGTCTTTAGAGTCTGGCACAGTGAGCATGAGGATGCTGAGGCCCCAGCCTATGCTGAAAATGGGAGTACAGAGGCCCTGACTTGTGCTGTTGTCTGGCTCTGACAGAGGAGTGAGCTCTGTGGTCCGCCGTTGTGTTCATCGAGCTACTGGCCACGAGTTTGCTGTGAAGATTATGGAAGTAACAGCTGAGCGGCTGAGTCCTGAGCAGCTGGAGGAGGTGCGGGGAGCCACACGGCGAGAGACACACATCCTTCGCCAGGTCGCCGGCCACCCCCCACATCAGTGAGGCTGTCTTCCTTGCTCCTGTTAGCAGATGATCCCCCAACCTCCTGCTGGCCCTGCCCACAGCCCACGTCCCCCAACATTGCCTCCATGCCTCTCCTCCCTTCCTTCTGGCTTCATTCCACTAAAGAGTGGCTAGCCGTTGGGCCCCCACTGTCTCCTCTGGTTCTCCTTCCTTCCCAGTAACAGGCTGCTGTCCCAGGGTGGCCTAGCACCATTAATATGCATCCATTCCTTTCCATCTCTGTCTCTCTGCCTCTCTTCCTCTCTCCCCAGTCACCCTCATCGATTCCTACGAGTCTTCTAGCTTCATGTTCCTGGTGTTTGACCTGTGAGTATCTCCCTGCCACCATATGAGAAGCCTCCTCCCCCACCTCCATGTGCTGGGCCTCCATGTATAGCCCAGCATTTGCTGCTCAGTGGCACCCTGCTCACACCTTCCTGCTCCACCTGGGGCTCTGTCTGTCACCTGGGCCTGCCTGCTAGCCTCTGGCTCTGGCCTTCTTCCTTGGTGCCATGATTGAGGCAAATTCTTTAAAAGTAATAGTGACCAGCCAGGTGTGGTAGCTCATGCCTGTAATCCCAGCATTTTGGGAAACTGAGGTGGGTGGATTACCTGAGGTCGGGAGTTCAAGACAAGCCTGGCCAACACGGCGAAACCCTGTCTCTACTAAAATTACAAAAAATTAGCTGGATGTGGTGGTGCACACCTGTAGTCCCAGCTACTGGGGAGGCTGAGGTGGGAAATGCTTGAACCTGGGAAGCAGAGGTTGCAGTGAGCCAAGATCATGCCATTGCACTCCAGCCTGGGCAACAGAGTGAGACTTCATCTCAAAAGAAAGAAAGAAAGAAAGTAGTATGGGCCGGGCGCGGTGGCTCACGCCTGTAATCCCAAGCACTTTGGAGGCCAAGGCGGGCGGATCACCTGAGGTCAGGAGTTCAAGACCAGCCTGACCAACATGGTGAAACCCCGTCTTTATAAAAAAAAAAATTAAAAAAAAAAAAATAAAATAAATAAATAAAAAGAAAGTAGTATGGACTAGTCAAATACAAAGAGTTCTCATGACCGAAGGGGTCACTTTCCCAGTGTTCCCCATGGTGATAAGGTGAGCAGGGGAAAAGCTGTTTGAGAGTGTTCAGCAGTGGGCTGACCACTTAGAAAATAGATCCTCGCTCACCAGCCTCTCGCGCTGTTTAACACACTAACTACTCTGGTGTCTGTCTGCCCATCAGTTCTTTTTCTGGTCAGAATCTGAATGTCAGATGTTACACAGTATAATGCAAACCAATTACAAAGGTATTTCAAAAGACAGTGATTTGAATTCCAAAGATTTAAGAGAGGCCCTCGGAAAAAGTTCATGAAGGCTTCCATGTATTTACAGAAATAACCCTCTGCAGAAGTCAGAGGGGAAGTAGGGATGTCTGTTATGCCATCCTGCAGCCCTGCAGAGTGACGGCACTCCCCAGAACAGCACTTGATAAATTACTTTGAGGACTGATGCAGAGTTGCAACTATAACCTCAATTTTGAAAGTATTATTTTTAACGGACACATGATTATAACCTCAGGTTTTAGACAGAATTTCAAAATAAGGTCCAAATCAACCTTTGTGCCACAAAAGACTGAAATTTTGGTCTGTTTTCTTTTCTTTTTTTTTTTGAGATGGAGTCTTGCTCTGTCACCCAGGCTGGAGTACAGTGGTGCAATCTTGGCTCACTGCAACCTCCACCTTCTGGGTTCAAGTAATTCTCCTGCCTCAGCCTCCTGAGTAGCTGGGATTACAGGTGCCCACTGCTACGTGCGGCTAATTTTTGTATTTTTTTTTTTTTTTTTTTTTTAGTAGAGACGGGGTTTCACCATGTTGGCCAGGCTGTTGTCGAGCTCCTGACGTCAGGTGATCCGCCTGCCTTGTCCTCCCAAAGTGCTGGGATTACAGGCATGAGCCACTATGCCTGGCCGGTTCATTTTCTTTATAAATTCACTTTGAGAGGGCTTTTTCAGGCATAGTTATTCTCAGACAACAAGAACCTCCTATAAATTATTGTCAGAGAAGTCTCTTATTTTTGCTACAATTGTCCCATCATGGCATAATACAGATAGTTCAGCTGCGAACATACCAGGCCAAACTGCCTTGTTGGAGTGCTGTGTCTCTAGACCCTTTGGTTTGTCTGCAGAGGAATCTTTCTTTAGTGGCCTCTTCCACGATATTTTACGTGAGCACTTGTCTGTTTTCTCAGCCCCCACTGTGGGGTGCAGCTGCTTCCTATGCCCCTCCTTCCCTTAGGATGCGGAGGGAGAGCTGTTTGACTATCTCACAGAGAAGGTGGCCCTCTCAGAAAAGGAAACCAGGTAAGAGTTGAGCCTGTAGCCCCTGGGGTGAGCAGGGGGTGGGGCGGGGCAGGGCAGGGAGGAGCAGAGGAGGAGACTGCACCCCACCCCCACCCAAGGTCCATCATGCGGTCTCTGCTGGAAGCAGTGAGCTTTCTCCATGCCAACAACATTGTGCATCGAGATTTGAAGCCCGAGAATATTCTCCTAGATGACAATATGCAGATCCGACTTTCAGATTTCGGGTTCTCCTGTCACTTGGAACCTGGCGAGAAGCTACGAGGTGAGGGGATCTGGTGTCCTAATAGGCTTGGGAGGGGGAGACCCAGGCCTGATGACATTGGTTGGCTGGGTCTGAGTACCAAGTCCCTGGTGCCAAGAAAAAGGGAGAAGTCGGTGAGCACTTGCCAAGTACCCTCTGGGCGCAAGGCTGTGTTTACCTCAGAGTGGGCTTCCTGACCTGGGGAGGATGGAGACATAAGTGGGCAGAGGGCCATGCCAGGGGAGCCTGGAGGAAGGAATGCTGATTCAGCCTGAGCCCCACAGAGGTAAAAAAGGGAGCAGGGCTGGGCGCGGTGGCGCATGCCTGTAGTCCCAGCTACTTGGGAGGCTGAGGTGGGAGGATCACTTGAGCCCAGGAGTTCTGGGCTATAGTGCGCTATGCCGATCGGGTGTCTGCACTAAGTTCGGTATCAATATGGTGACCTCCTAGAAGTGGGGGACCACCAGGTTGCCTAAGGAAGGGTGAACCAGCCCAGGTCGGAAATGGAACAGGTTAAAACTCCCGTGCTGATGAGTAGTGGGATCATGCCTGTGAATAGCCACTGCACTCCAGCCTGGACAACAGGCGAGACCCCGTCTCTAAAAAAAAAAAAGAGGAGCAGGGCAGAGCCGTGCTCAGCCACGTTTGGGGTCTGGAGTGCAGGACCACAGGAACCTGATGTGATGTGTCCAGACTGCACTTCCCACCGGGGCCCTGGGCCTCAGGCTCACCTGATGTGAATACATTTGTCATGACAGGAACATTTCTAGTGCAAATGGGAAACTTCAAATACAATTCACCTGTGGGATTCTTCAGAGCCTTCAGTCTGCCACTGACTTTCTCCCTCAGTGGTTTTGCACTGGACTTACGAAAAGCTACTCTTTACTGGGCATTCACTATGAGGCAGGCACCAGTCTTTTTTTTTTTTTTTTTTTTTTTTTTTGAGATGGAGGCTTGCTCTCTCACCCAGGCTCTAGTGCAGTGGCATGATCTTGGCTCACTGCAATCTCCACCTACTGGATTCAAGCTATTCCTCTGCCTCAGCCTCCTGAGTAGCTGGGATTACAGGTGCCCACTGCTACACCCAGCTAATTCTTGTATTTTAGTAGAGTTGGAGTTTCACCATGTTGGCCGGGCTGGTCTCGAACTCCTGACCTCAGGTGATCTCCTGCCTCGGCCTCCCACAGTGCTGGCATTATAGGTGTGAGCCACTGTGCCTGGCCGGCATCAGTCTTTACATGGCTTATTCCCCTAAATCCTCTCCACAGCCCTGTGTAACAGATAGTATTTGTGTTTCCTTTTTAATAGATGGGCTCAAAGAGGTGAGATAACTTCTCCAGAGTCCTAATGCCAGGATTTGAACTTGGGCAGTCTGATTCCAGAGTTTATACTCTCAACCTGTGGACTTACATGTCTGGTGGATACTGTGCTTTAAAACCCTTTGGGCTTACACATGTACGTTTCCCCTTTCTGGAATCATCTTTGCCTCTGCCCACTCCATCCTCTCCCTTGGCTTGGATAATTCAGGCTTCATTTTAAACCTCCAGGGAAGCTTAGGTCCCCTTGCTTTTTGTTGTCTTATTTTCTTCATTCACAGCACGTCTTACTGTATTGTTATTTCTTTTTCTTTTTTTGAGACGGAGTCTCACTCTGTTGCCCTGGCTGGAGTGCAAGGGCATGATCTAAGCTCACCACAATCTCCACTTCTGGATTCAAGTGATTCTCCTGTCTCAGCCTCCTGAATAGCTGAGACTACAGGCACATGCCAACATGCCCGGCTAATTTTTGTAGTTTTAGTAGAGAAGGGGTTTCGCCATGTTGGCCAGGATGGTCTATCTCCTGACCTTGTGATCCACCCACCTTGGCCTCCCAAACTGCTGGGATTACAGGCGTGAGTTACTGGGCCAAGCCCTATTGTTATTTCTTGCTTGCCTTCAGGTGGACAGTGAGCTTGGTAAGGGTACATCTGATTTGCCACTGGTGAATCAATGCCATGTTATTCAATAAATACTTGGCATAGGAATGAATTTCCCAAGAAAGTCAGTTGTAATTTGGGGCTGTTAAAATTTACTGGAAGTGTGCCATGGAACACAGTTCAGAAATTACTGGAAGAATTGGTGCCCGAGTGGTAGAACAAACTAAAAATACAGACTTGAGCCTGGCATGATGGCACACATCTGTCATCCCAGCTACTCGGGAAGCTGAAGGAGGAGGATCACTTGAGCCTAGGAGCCCAAGGCTGCAATGAGCTGTGATAGTGCCACTGTACTCCAGCCTGGGTGACACAGTGACCCTCTCTGTAAAAATAAATAAATTATAAAAATACAGACTTCCAAGTTTTGGAGGGCTCTGAGCTTTAGAACTGTAGATTGATCATGTGTCATGATACGGAATCAGGGGAAGGGTTTTTAAAAATTTTTTTGAGACAGACTCTTACTCTGTCACCAGGCTGGAGTGCAGTGATGCAATCTGGGCTCATTGCAACCTCCAACTCCTTGGTTCAAGTAATTCTCCTGCCTCAGCCTCCCAGGTAGCGTGACCATTCCTAGCTAATTTTTGTATTTTTAGTAGAGATGGGGTTTCACCATGTTGGCCAGGATGGTCTCCATCTCCTGACCTCGTGATCCGCCCGCCTCAGCCTCCCAGAGTGCTAAGATTACAGGTGTGAGCCACCACACCCGGCCCAGGGAAGGGTTTTAAATAAGGGACTTACCCATTATGTAATTTAATATAAATTCCCTATCCCCCACTTGTTCCCCTTGGGTTGAGTGATGGTTGGAGATTATAGGATGAGGAAGAGGTTTGGGCAGATAGGAATGCAGAAAATTTTTTCTTTCATATGTATTGTGATGTATGTAAAAATGTATAATCTTTCCATAATGCATTATAATATGTGTAAAACTAAGGTCACAAAGTTGTGTGAGGAGTGGGTACGTTGGCTTGGATAGTAGGTAGGGTTGGAGGAGGCAAATTATATAGTTGGACAGGACCTTGGAATCAATCCAAAAACTCAGGTTTTTCTAAGAAGGCCACCAGGATCATGGTGGGTACTTGAGTTGTTGAGCAGAGATACTGCCTTGGCGGGAGACTTGGCAGAAGGCAGGCAGGAGGATAGGAACAATGGTGGTCCTGGCGGCACTGAGGAGGCTCCAGCAGAGATCCAGTGCTAAGGGCCCTGGAGGGGCTGGTGGCATCCTCTCAATCTTGGTCCTCTCTCCCCAGAGTTGTGTGGGACCCCAGGGTATCTAGCACCAGAGATCCTTAAATGCTCCATGGATGAAACCCACCCAGGCTACAGCAAGGAGGTCGACCTGTGAGTTCCTGGTCTCCCCCTCCCTCCTGTGCTTGCTGTCTTTTGCCATGTCTGCCCATCACCCAGTCTGTCTGACTCTGGTCTTTTTCCCAGCTGGGCCTGTGGGGTGATCTTGTTCACACTCCTGGCTGGCTCACCACCCTTCTGGCACCGGCGACAGATCCTGATGTTACGCATGATCATGGAGGGCCAGTACCAGTTCAGTTCCCCCGAGTGGGACGACCGTTCCAGCACTGTCAAAGACCTGGTGAGCTGGGGCTGAGAGGACATGGGGGAAGCCCAAGAGCTGCCCCTCATGCTCTGGGTCTCTCTTAGATCTCCAGGCTGCTGCAGGTGGATCCTGAGGCACGCCTGACAGCTGAGCAGGCCCTACAGCACCCCTTCTTTGAGCGTTGTAAAGGCAGCCAAGCCTGGAACCTCACCCCCGCCAGCGGTTCCGGGTAAGCCTGAGAGTGTCAGGGTGTGGGCCCGTGCCTCTGTTCTGTGATCTTTCCCCTGTGCTGGAGCTCACCCTGATTCCCTTCCCAGGTGGCAGTGTGGACAGTGCTGGCTGCTGGACGAGTGGCCCTAAGCACCCATCGCATACGGCCGCTGACCAAGAATGCACTGTTGAGGGACCCTTATGCGCTGCGGTGAGTGCGGCGCCTCATTGACAACTGTGCCTTCCGGCTCTACGGGCACTGGGTGAAGAAAGGCGAGCAGCAGAACCGGGCGGCTCTCTTTCAGCACCGGCCCCCTGGGCCTTTCCCTGTCATGGGCCCTGAAGAGGAGGGAGATTCCACTGCTATAACTGAGGATGAGGCTGCACTGGTGCTGGGCTAGGACCTCAACGCCAGGGATTCCCAGGAAGCAGAACTCTCTAGAAGAAGGGTTTCATCATTCCAGCCCCTCTGGGCTTTGGCCTCAGGCCCACCACTAATCCCGCTACCCTGTTAAAGACCAGCCCGGTACTTCTCTCCCCACTGGCCAGGCCTCTGAGATCAGAGCTGGGGTGGAAGGGAGCCACTCAACGCCATGCCTGGCCCAGTCAGTGCTGCCTGCGCTGCATATGAAATAAAATCCGCTACATGCCAGGGAGAGTGGGACCCCTGTGTCTGCTGTCTGGCTTGGGCAGGAAAGCCCAGAAGATATTCAGCAAGGCGCAGGGATGGGGCCATTCTAGCCCAGACCTTTATTGGAGAAAATGCTGGGGATCACTTAGTCTTGCTCTTGCCTTTACTGGGAGGTAGCTGGAAGGGCCGCTCTAGTGCAGTCAACTTGCTGTTGAGCTTCTCCTCGCTGGCCTTGAGCCGCTCCTCCACCAGCCGCTGGAGCTGCTCCAGCTCCTTGTTCACTTGGGTCTTGATGTAGGCTCGGAGGACTTGGATGTTGGCTGCACAGGCAGGGAAGAAGAGATGGGTCAAGAGGAGATGCTGTTTGGGAATGGGGGATGGTCCCTAGCTGGGCAAACATAGCCCCCAAAGTTCCCCTGGGGGATATACAGGTGGGAATGTTGCCTCCCTTTAGGAAATGTCAGCCAGCCCTTATGTGGAGAGGCAGTTGGGTAGGGTAGCTATGCTGGACTTTGCAGATTCAAATTCTGGTCCCTACTCAGTAGGTGTATGACGTTAGGCAGATTATTTAACCTATCTGTGCCTCAGTTTCCTCGCGTGAAATGTGGATAGTAATGATACCTAGCACATAGGCTTAAGGGAGGATTAAATCAGTTAGTATGTAAAATGCTTAGAGCAGGGCATGCACAGCACACCTATTGCTAAGTATGTGCTGGCTGTTACTGGCTTTCTAATTATAATTTCTCTGGAGCCACCTCTTCTGCCCCACCCTAAATAGCTGTTTGTATGGTTTTTTTTTTTTTGAGACCGAGTCTTGTTCTGTCGCCCAGGCTGGAGTGCAGTGGCACGATCTCCGCTCACTGCAACCTCTGCCTAACGAGTTCAAGCAATTCTCCTGCCTCAGCCTCCCAAGTAGCTAGGACTACAGGCGCACACCGCCATGCCTGGCTAATTTTTTTGTATTTTTAGTAGAGATGGGGGTTCACCACGTTGCCCAGGCTGGTCGCAAACTCCTGAGCTCAGGCAATCCGCCCACCTTGACCTCTCAAAGTGCTGGGATTACAGGCATGAGCCACCATGCCTGGCCTGCAGCTGTGCTTTTATCTGTCATCTTGGACTTCTGCATAATGGATCATTTGGAGAAAGGACTGTATGACTAAAAACAAAAAGTCTGAAGCCCTGATGTGATCTAAACCCTTCATTTTACACCTGCTCAGAGGGATAGGGCAGCCTGCCCCCTCCAGATCCTCACTTGGCTTTGGCTCTGGCTCTGGCTCTGGCTCTGGAGGGGCCGCTGTCTCCAGTTCCTCTTCCTGGGGGATAACTGCCTGCTCCTCCACCTCCTTGCTTTCTTCTTTCTCTGCAAACCGGAAGCAGGAAGAGACTGTGGCCCCAGGCCCGGCCCGGCCCTGCCCGGCCCTGCCCTGGCACTCTCCCTTACCCATCTCACTCTCTGGCCATAGTATAGGTGGCTGTAGCCCCATGTAAGTCAAAGATAGATCCAGCCGCACCTGGGAAGCAAGGAAGAGGTAGTCTGAGAGGAGGGCACCTGTGTTGAGGGGAAAGGGGAGGTTGAGGGTTGCCTCTCATGGTCCACTACCCCCTACCTGGGATGTGAAGACGTATTTATAGAGCTTGAAGTGGCGGAAGTAAGTGTTGACCACGTAGTCTTCCAGGGCCAGCAGTTGTTCCTCCTTGAAGAGGTCGATGCTGAAAGGAGGCCGCTGTGGTGGTGACTGGGAGTTAGACCCTAACTACCTCCCAGAGCCCTGGCTTTGCCTCCAAAAGCCCAGCAATCTAGGAGCAGGAAGCACCTGCTGGGGTCTTCAGAGGAAGATAAAGGTGATAAACATGAGAGAGACTGGGCTAGATCTTGTGTGGGGACGGGTAAAGGTTTCAGAATGTTCCAGGGGAACTGACCCTGACTCCATGGCAAAAAAGGACACTGGTGAAGTAGCGGTAGCACTCCTCCACGTTGCCCAAGGGGGTTGCTGGTAGGGAAAGCAAGATGTGACAGTGAGGCCCCTCTCTGATATCCATTCATTCACCTCACTCAATAGCTGTTTATGGCCATAAGCTTCAGAGGCAGACAGATCTGGGTTTCAGCCCTGGCTTGTTTCCTTAACTCAAGTAACAAATACTGAATACCCACTATATGCCCACTGTATGCTGTTTTAGGTACTGAACAAGACAAGTTCCTGCTCTTATGAAGTTTATATTCTAGTGGAAGTGCCATACAATAAACCAAGAAACAGATCATTTCAACTATTAAACATTCTGAAGCAGCAGCTATTAAACATTCTGAAGCAGGTTTTATTGTGCATTATGCATATATTATTTCTCAGAACAGTCCTGTAAAATGTGTGCTGTATCCTTAATTTCCAGATAAGGAAGTAGTGAATTGGAAAGGTGATGGCTTGTGTGTGATAATGCTACTAGTAATGACAGAATCCAGGCAGAAGTCTGCTTCTACTTCCCATGGTCACTTGTGCCAGCTCTGCTTCCTCTTCTCCCTGGGGCTCAAACTTCCTGGTAGCTGCCCCCTCTCACCAATACAAGCCTTGTGAAGATCCTGGAGCATGGCACAAGCTGCTGACGTCTGCTCCAGTGAGAAGCCCTGCTGGCGGCAGAAGATGAGCATATGGCAGAAGAGGTCCAGGGTGATGGCATCTCGTAGGCTCTGCTCAGGACGCCCTAGCTCCAACAGCTCAGCCAGCACCCTCGGGAGGGATAGAAGGGTGAGTGACAACCGGAAACTCCTTTCATCACCCCACACCCACCACATGCTTTGGAGTCAGCCATTCCTTATGTCTTCCCAACCCGACCCCCTCAGCCTTTCCCAAGAGCTCTTCCCACCCGATTCAGTCCCTACTCCCTCATCTCCTCAGCATTGGTGGTCTTCTCCAGCTGGTGCATGGAGTGGATGTCCAGGTACTTCCTGTTATAGGAAAAGAAAAAGTATTGGTGGCATTACATATCATGACAGGGCTGTGACAGCTAGAGCATGGGACAGGGAGTCAGGCCACTGGCAGGAAGCTGGGCTCTTTTGCCAACTTGCTGTGTAACTATGCAAATCGTTACCTCTTTGGACCTAAATGAACTCTTACGAGTCTCTCCGTTTCTAAAGCCTAGGGTTAGGAGTCTTTGAGAGTTCTTTTTCTGCTCTGCCACTACTTTGTATGACCTTGGTCAGAGTCCCCCTGTGGCCCTCAGTGTCCGCCTCTGTACAATATACCATAGCGGCTATAAGACTCCATTTACATCCCGTCTTTGGCTCTTTTTTTCTCACACTGCCTCTTTGGACTGGGGGAGGCTGGAAAGCTGGCTTCCAGTCACCTGGAATAATTGCATCTCCAGGCCTGTCTCCTCATCTGTAAAATGGGGGATGCCCTGGCCACAAGACAGGACTGTTGGGGGAGGCAATGAAGGAAAAACCCAAGTGTTCAGTGTAACTTTTCCCCAAGTCTTCACACTCACCACATGCAAATCCGGGGCCGGGGCAGCGGCGGCTGCGGAAAGAAAGCGAATTGGGGAGGCAGAGCTATGGTGTCCTGGCCCATGGCGAATCTCCAGCGGGCACGAAAATGCGCTGTATGTAACTTGCCATCTCATCTCAAGGACTTAGAAGGAGAGGCGCGGGCAAGGGCGGGCTTCAGCAGGCCCCAAGTGCTCTTCGCGAGCACAGTAAACACCAGGGTCACACATCCCTGCCTCTCCTCGCCCAGGCAGCTCGGGAGACGTCCCGAACGTTAGTAAACATAATGACGGGTGGCGCCTGTTGGGGGGGCCTGTTTATAAATATTTACGAGCGGACCAGACTGTCCTGCCCTCACCGGGAACAAGTTGGCTCCAGGCTCTTCATCCGCTTTCGCCGCCGTCGCTGTCGACTGGTTCCGCATATTTGCTGGTGTCCGCGCGGCCGAACCACGCACTGGGTTGCGATCCTTCCCCGCTTCTCGCCGCAGCTCGTAGAGGTGTTCAAGCTCCGACTGCACCCTCATTCCCAGGAAGTGGCTGGCCTTGCGGTTGAGCATCTCGCCGCTCTTACTGTGCTGCAGGGCGCCCCGGGCTCCCGCCGCCTCGGTTCCAGGACAGCCAGCGCTCGGTCTGCGGCTGCCAAGGCCGGGCGCTCGCCTCGCTCTGGCCAGTCTGCGCGCGGAGAGGCGCGACGGGGCCAATCCGTTGCGGCGTCTCCCTCTGTCTCAACGGCGACGGTTGTCAAGGGTGCTTGCGAGGGGAAGGAGGGCGGAAAATGCAGGCTCACGCCAGTGTGTGCGGAGAGAAAGCGCAGACACGTAAGAAGTTGCGAGTGCCCACCTGGGCGCCTTCTCTTCTAAGTTGCCAATAATAGGAGGGCCGGAACTCTTCTCCAGGCTGGGAAGTGGGAGCGCAGTGTCAGTTACCATGGGAACTGCCTCTCGGCCAATCACCGAGAGAAAGAGGAGGTGTTTGGGAAGAAGCCAAAGCACCCGAGAGGCGGGACCAAGCGTAACCAATAGAATCAGAAGATAAAGAAGTTTCCTCACATCCGGTGCTGCCTCTGGCGCCTGCGTTTTGCGCACCGGGGGAGGCCAGTGACGTCCGGTGAAATCCAAGATGGCTGCGCTAGACTGACCCTACTGCCGGTGAGGGCCCTGGCGCCGGCGGGGGCGGGATCCAGCAGGTGTGTGCGGAGTGGAGGTTGTTTAGGGCTGCGGAGCACCAGCAGTTTCCACATCTCTGCTCTCTGTCTTCTGCAGGTGACGGAAGTACTGCCTTCTCCCGCCTGACGCCCCTCAGGGGACCCTGCGCCTCTCCTGCCGCTGCGGCCATGTCTGGGCCAGGCAACAAACGCGCCGCCGGCGACGGGGGCTCAGGGCCGCCGGAGAAGAAGCTGAGTCGTGAGGAGAAGACCACCACCACTCTTATCGAGCCCATTCGTCTTGGAGGCATCTCTTCCACGGTTCGTGGGCTCTTGCTTAACACTCCGAACTTGTCAGAGTTCTCTTTCTGTTCTCTGCCTAAACTGTCCAGAGTCTTACACCCACTTCCCCACGTTTAGCAAGGTACGCGTTACAGGATACTCTCTTGAAAGAATCTGAGAACACGACGCCTGTCTTCCCTTTACAGATAGGAAAACAGGTTCCCAGAGGGCGTGTGAGTTGTCAAAGACTAAGGAGTTAGAAGGGGCCAGGCAGAAACAACGAGAGCCTCCTCACAACCAAGACACTTTCGCTGTGGGTTGTCTGAACCTCCTTAGATTCTGTTAGCGGTTAGTCTGGGAAATCCCCCCATCTCCCATGCATTCCAGGTGCTCTGCCCTTCTGTCTCTGTGATTGGTTTCTTGGCGCTACTTGACCCTCTCCTACTTGACCCCTTTGTTTCCTTTGGTAGGAGGAGATGGACCTGAAGGTACTACAGTTCAAGAACAAGAAACTGGCGGAGCGGTTGGAACAGCGACAGGCTTGTGAAGATGAACTCCGAGAACGAATTGAGAAGCTGGAGAAGCGGCAGGCCACAGATGATGCCACACTCCTCATTGTCAATCGCTACTGGGCCCAGGTGGATGCCTTCTGCTTTCCAAGACCAGGCCTTGATTCAGCTGCCAATCTTCAGATTCCCCTGCTGGGAAAGCAGTATCATGTTGGAAAGCACTGAGGCATTCATAACATTTTTGATTCTTTCTCCTTTCAGCTGGATGAAACTGTGGAAGCCCTTCTCCGATGCCATGAGAGTCAGGGGGAGCTGTCTTCAGTGCCTGAGGCACCTGGGACCCAGGAGGGGCTAACATGTGATGGGACTCCTCTTCCAGAGCCGGGGGACATCAGAGTTGAGGGGTAGGACCAGAGTCCTGGGTTCTGGGGAGCTTAAGTTCTGGGAAAAGTCCTGGGGAGGAGGGGACTTCGGTGTTGAGCCTCTGAATTGCCTGCCTTACTACTCCCCACGAAATGGATTTCATGTTTGGACAGTAAAGTGCAGTGCACACAAACACAGGCTTTGGGCTCTAACTTGGTTTGTAGAGCAATTCATGTTTTGACACCCATTTGTTTCAAAACAATATTACTGTTGAGTGTTAAGTATGTATTTGATGCTGCCTTAGAAATGAGTATTGCACTTGCTATGAGGGAGGAAATTATCATAAACATAGTAAACAAAAAGTACTGGGGCTCCCAAAAGGGAATAACTGTGTGCATGCATGTGTGTGTGTGTGAGATCGTAATTTACAATGGAAAGTACAGGAGGCTTCCCTGAGGACATGATACACAACTCTGTAGCTCTGGTGGTAGCTGTCCCTGAGGAGGCTTCCCTGAGTACATGGTACAGGAGGCTTTCCTGAAGAAAGCCTCAGGAAAGTCTCATGATATGCAACTCTAGCTTTGGTGGTGATTGTCCCTCAGGACGAAGGACAGACATCCACCTCCGAGGCCCTTCCTGGTCCTGGTAATTTTGAGGAAATTATTTATGTCCCTGAACCTCATTTGTCTCACTTTTAAGATGGAGATAATAGTTGTGTTGATGAAGTGAGTCATGAGTATTGAAGGGCTCAGTCTGGAACTTGGTACAGAGTGGTGATAACTGCTGCTGTTATCCTCATGAGGGTCTGTCCCTTCCTCCCAGAGCCCTTGCCAATGCAGCTGCGGCCCCCTCTCAGTGAGCCAGCCTTGGCTTTTGTGGTGGCACTGGGTGCCAGCAGCAGTGAGGAGGTGGAGCTGGAGCTGCAAGGCCGAATGGAGTTCTCCAAGGCAGCTGTGTCCCGTGTGGTAGAGGCCTCAGACCGCCTGCAGCGCCGGGTAGAGGAACTCTGTCAGCGAGTGTACAGCCGAGGTGGGTTCTTTGTACCCATACCCAAGAGGTGTCCATCTCCACCTGCATCTTAATAGCATTCCTTCCCAATTCCCCTAAGGCCTCAGTCCAAGGACAGCTAGAATTTCCCAAGGAATAAATCAGCCATGTTTTTGGGAGGGTAGGTTAGGCTGTAAATGGAGGTTCCAACTTTGATTCCTGGATTGAATGCTAGAGAAATGGGTTGGAGGAGTTGTTGATGCTGGTAGAGCCTCTCTAGAGTACTTTGTGCGGGTTGTGGATCCACAAGGCATAGTATCAAAGGCTCAGGCCTTTCAGGTTGACAGGCTTCTCCCACTTGAGTTCTGCCACCCTCACCTGGACATGCTGGGAAAGTGGCTCCCCTCTCTGAGCTGGTTTCCTCCGCTGTGCAGTGGGGGATAAAGACTCTTGACTTTGTCATGAGAAATTGGCAAGACAGCTGAGAGATCACACTGGGCACATAGCAGACTCCAGAATAAATTAGTACTTTGCCCCATTGCCCTGAGCTGGGCTCTTACCTGGGCCCTGCCTTCCCAGGGGACAGTGAGCCCCTCAGTGAGGCAGCTCGGGCACGCACCCGAGAGCTGGGCCGTGAGAACCGGCGGCTGCAGGATTTGGCCACCCAGCTGCAGGAGAAGCATCACCGCATCTCATTGGAGGTGAGGAGTCAGGGGCTTTGGGGGTGGGATTAGAATCAGGCAGGAATTGGGTTAGATGGGCACCAAGGACCTCAGGAACCACGTCCCCCATCCAAGCATCTGCTTCCTCATTGTTCCCAGTACTCCGAGCTTCAGGATAAAGTGACATCGGCAGAGACCAAGGTGCTGGAGATGGAGACGACAGTGGAGGACTTGCAGTGGGACATCGAGAAGCTGCGGAAGCGAGAGCAAAAGCTCAATAAGCACCTGGCCGAGGCCTTAGAGCAGGTGGAGCTGGGGCACTGGGGCAGGTGAGACAGGGCTGGGTGCTGGGGTCCCAGCTCCTCCCCCTCCACATTCATCGCCTGTCTTCTCTCCCTAGCTTAACTCTGGCTACTATGTGTCTGGGAGCTCCTCAGGCTTCCAGGGGGGTCAGATCACACTCAGCATGCAGAAGGTGAGTGTCATCTTCTTCCCAGCCCCTCCCATGACCTCTTCTCTGTTGCACCCTTGAAATTCCCCTCAGGACGAAGGGCAAACATCCACCACTGAGGCCCTTCCTGGTCCCTCCTGCTGCTCTTTCTTTCATGCATTCATATACTTGTTGAGTAAATTTTTGAACACTTTGTGCTAGGCAGTGGGCATATTGGCAAGAACAAAATAGACGTCAAAACTTCATGGACCAGACAGGAAATAAATAAAATGATATGTCTTTAGATTCTACTTGTGGTAACAGATAAGAAATCAGTGAAATAATATATCAGTTTGTTATGAGTACCACAAAGATAAAGTACAGAAGAGAGAGATGGAAATGAGTTGGAGTCAGTTGGCATCCGGTGGTCACTGTGCCCTTTTTCCCTTTACCGTCCCTTTAGGGCTTCTTGAAATGCTTCCCTGACTCCCTGTCAGTTAAGAGCCTTAGTTCCCAGCACTGACCATGCAGTATTGAATTTTCTCCAATTTGTCTGGGAGCCCTTAGGAAAGTCCTTTGTTTGGGGCATCAGAATCAATCACTGCCCTGCACAGGGGCAGTTGGGGTAGAGTGTATGGTGGGGGATGTAAGGGAGGCCTACCGCCACACCTGGCCCCACCTCCCTGCCTCCCACTCTGTAGTTTGAGATGCTGAATGCAGAATTGGAGGAGAACCAAGAATTGGCCAACAGCCGCATGGCAGAGCTGGAAAAACTGCAGGCCGAACTTCAGGGGGCTGTGCGGACCAATGAGCGCCTCAAGGTGGGCTGCCATAGGGGCTGAGAAGGTCTGCGCCTGGAAGGGGGGCGCTGAGCCCTGAATCTTGCTGATCCCATTTGGGCATCCCTGCCCCTAGGTGGCCCTGCGGAGCCTTCCTGAAGAGGTGGTGCGGGAGACGACAGAGTACCGTGTGCTACAGTCCCAGTTCTCACTGCTGTACAATGAATCTCTGCAAGTGAAGACCCAGCTGGACGAGGCTCGGGGCCTGCTGCTGGCTACCAAGAACTCCCATCTGCGACACATCGAGCACATGGAGGTATGGCCCTGGAACAGGCATAGGGGCTGGGCTAAGGGCCAGACCCTAGTGTTGAGGTGTTTCTGGCTTTAGAGGCCCTGTGTGCCAGCCAGCGGTTCCTGGAGAATAGATTTCTTCCTAAACCACTGAGTCCTGAGGTGGGACCAAGGGGCTGTGTGGGTCCTTAACACGTCAACCCACAGAGCGACGAGCTGGGGCTGCAGAAGAAGCTGCGCACGGAGGTCATCCAGCTGGAGGACACGCTGGCCCAGGTACGCAAGGAATACGAGATGCTGCGCATCGAGTTTGAGCAGAATCTGGCGGCCAACGAGCAGGCGGGTATGTGGTGAGGATAGGGCAGAGGTGGGGCTTTATCTGGGAGTGCTAGGCCCTGATGTGGGGCTGCTTATCCAGTTGCAAGAGGCTAAGCCCCTTTCTTTCACAGAACCTCAGCTTCTTATGCAAAACAGGGCCTGCACTGCTTGGCTCCCAGGCACAGTGAGGGTGACATCAACTGGGGTGGCTGATGGAGCAGGCACATGCAGAATTTGAGCTGTCAGCCCTGTCCACAGTCCTCTGGTCTGATGGTGTCTCTCTCTCTCTCAGATACTTGTGTTAGAAAGATTTGTCGAATGCCACCTATGAGCCAGGCTCTGTTCTGGGGTTTGGGGTTATGCCAGTGAACAAAACAAGGAATTCCTGCCATGTGGAGCAACATTCTAATAGGAGAAGACAGACTAGAGGAAGACGGACTAGGAGAAGAATAATGAAAAATGTGTTAGCTACTGACAAATAAACTAAGGAAAGTAAAGCAGAAAAGGAAGATGGGAAGTATCAGGAGAAAGGTGTTGCAATTTTGGATGGGAGGCCAGGGAAATGTAACTGGGATGGTGATGTTTAAGAATCTAGAAGTTGATTAACTTTTGTGAATGTTACAGTTACCTTTTCTATTAAAGGAAATTGGATATATTAAAAAACAAATAAAAACCTAGCCCAGGCATGGTGGCTCATACCTGTAATCCCAGCACTTTGGGAGGCCAAGGTAGGAGGATCACTTGGGGCCAGGAATTTGAGACCAACCTGGGCAACAAAGTGAGACAGTTTCTATTTAAAAAAACAAATGCTCTACATTAGCAAAAGTCATACGAATAGGCAGTGTCCAGTTACCTTTGGGTGAGTTTCCTTGAAGTCAGCATTATTTACTTTGATGAGGTCATGCTCAATCGAGGCCGTAATGTTCCCTCCTGCTCAGTGGGAGTGGGTGGCACAGCCTCTTCCTCCACTGAGGGGTTGGAGCCCTAACCTAGGAACTGGTTGTGACACCCTTCCTGATGCTCCCCCAGGGCCCATCAACCGTGAGATGCGCCACCTGATTAGTAGTCTTCAAAACCACAACCACCAGCTAAAAGGGGATGCCCAGCGATACAAGCGGAAACTTCGAGAAGTACAAGCTGAGATTGGCAAGGTGAGGAGGGGGCTGCCTGGGAAAAGCTTTGGCTAGACTCCACTGAACACCATCTTACTTCATGCCTCTTCCTCTCTGCCTTTGCAGCTCCGGGCCCAGCCCAGTGGCTCTACCCACTCCACCCCCAACCTGGGCCACTCAGAGGACTCTGGCCTCAATGCCCCAGCCCCAGGGAAAGAGGAGGGTGGGCCAGGCCTTGTCAGTACCCCCGACAACAGAAAGGAGATGGCTCCAGTGCCTGGCACCACCACTACTACCTCCTCAGTGAAGAAGGAGGAGCCGGTCCCCTCTGAAGAGGATGTCCAGGCCTTAACCCCTGGGGCCCAGGGCCCTTCCTTCCGGGGCAGAGAACCTGAGGCCAGGCCCAAGCGGGAGCTTCGGGAACGGGAGGGTCCCGGCCTGGGACCTCTACCTGTAGCTTCACCTCTCTCAAGGGCCGAACGGGAGAAGGCCAAGGTGGAAGAGGCCAAGCGGAAGGAATCAGAACTCCTCAAGGGTCTCCGAGCGGAGCTCAAGTGAGCCTCTGTTCCTGTCTTCTTCCTGACCCTGCTAGGTGGCCCCCAGTCCCACTCACCAAGACTTCCTCCTGTACCTTCTTGCCAGGAAGGCCCAGGAGAGCCAGAAGGAGATGAAATTGCTGCTGGATATGTACAAGTCGGCACCCAAGGAGCAGCGGGGATAAGGTGCAGCTCATGGCAGCGGAACGCAAGGCCAAGGCTGAGGTGAGGGCAGCTGGGGCTTGTGGGGCATTCAAAGAGGCCAGAGCAGAGTCCTAGGTTGGCAGGAAGAAGTGCCAAGAGAGCTTCTTTTTCCCTGTGTTGTAGGTGGATGAGCTGCGGAGCCGCATCCGGGAACTGGAGGAGAGAGATCGAAGGGAGAGCAAGAAGATCGCGGACGAGGATGCCCTGCGGCGCATTCGGCAGGCAGAGGAGCAGATAGAACACCTGCAGCGCAAGCTGGGTGCCACCAAGCAGGTACAGCCCCTGTGGTGCCCTCGAGTCTGAATGCGGAGAGATTCCCTCATACCCCATTGGGTGCCTCTAGCACCTGTAGCATGTTGATAGTCTGAGTCCCCTATGAGGTTCTTGCTTCGCTGCGTTTTGCCATGGTTCTTCACAGCCAACCTGTCCATATCCCATGTTCCATCTTGTTCCCTCCCACTTGCTGCAGGAGGAGGAGGCTCTGCTGTCAGAGATGGATGTGACAGGTCAGGCTTTTGAGGACATGCAGGAACAGAACGGGCGGCTGCTACAGCAGTTGCGGGAGAAGGACGACGCCAACTTTAAGCTGATGTCAGAGCGGATCAAGGCCAATCAGATTCACAAGCTGCTGCGGGAAGAGAAGGATGAGCTGGGCGAGCAGGTCCTTGGCCTCAAGTCCCAGGTATGGCCACCTCTGGCTTGCAGGGTCGAGCTGGAGAGGCAGGGGTTGTGGCCCTGAGTCGTCCTCTGGTCCTCAGGTGGATGCCCAGCTGCTGACTGTGCAGAAGCTGGAGGAGAAGGAGAGGGCCTTGCAGGGCAGCCTCGGTGGTGTGGAGAAGGAGCTGACACTGCGCAGCCAAGCCCTAGAGCTCAACAAGCGGAAGGTGAGGCCCGGCCTGGGGGACGCACAGCTTGGGCTGCTGACTCACCTCCTTACCTTCCGGTTCTGTTCAGAGCACCTGACGCGATGGCCTGGGATGAAGCCAGGCTCTCACAGAACAGTTCACACATATTGAACATTTATTTACATGCTCCGGACCACATGCTGAGTACTTGACATGCATGGTCACGTTTCAGTCTCGCTAATTCTGTCAAGATGGGGTTTAGAGCTGGGCGTGGTGGCTCACGCCTATAATCCCAGCGCTTTGGGAGACTGAGGCAGGAAGTTTTGAGGCCAGGAGTTAAGAGACCAGCCTGGGCAACATAGACTCCATCTCTACCAGACAATTTAAAAATTAGCTGGGTGTGGTGGTGCACATCTGTAATCCCAGCTTTTCAGGTGACAGGCTGACAGGTGAGAGGATCACTTGAACCCAGGAGGTTGAGACTGAAGTGAGCTATGATCGCACCACTGCTCTGCAGTCTGGGTGACAAGAGCAAGACTCTGTCCCTAGGGGGAAAAAAAGATGGATTTTGTTTTTAGCCTCATTTTATAAATAAGGAAACTGAGGCTCAGGGAGGTGGACTGATCTGCTCAGGAAAGCGGGACCCTGGTATTTGGGTCCAAGCCTCCTTAGCTCCAGGCTCTCCCTTCTAACCACTCACTGGTTAGCTGTAAAGTGGGGGATGATGTTCCCTGTCACATAGTTTTATTAAATATAAAAAATGTCTAGCTTAGGCTAAAGGCTTAAAATTAACATTGATTGTCATCTCTTCTGAAGCTGTTTTCTTCACTAGTGAGTTCATTCATTTAAGCAGTATGTGTGTGGGTTTTTTTTTTTTTTTTTGAGAAGAGTCTCACCCTGTCGCCCAGGCTGGAGTGCAGTGGTGCAATCTCAGCTCACTGCAACCTGCACCTCCCAGGCTCAAACTATTCTCCTGCCTCAGCCTCCTGAGTAGCTAGGATTACAGGCTTCCACCACCACGCCCAACTAATTTTTGTATTTTTAGTAGGGACAGGATTTTACTGTGTTGGCCAGGGTGGTCTTAAACTCCTGACCTCATGATCCACCCACCTCAGCCTCCCAAAGTGCTGGGATTACAAGCATGAGCCACTGTGCTCAGCCCATTTAAGCAGTATGTTTTACACCCCTGCTATGTACTAGGAGTTGTGCTGATTGCTGTGGAGACAGTGGGAACAAGAAGGTGCTTGCCTTCCAGTCAAAGCTGGAACTTCAGGTCTTGGCAGGCAGAGTAGGCCAGTAATCCCCCCAAATAAAATAGTGCAGGTCATAGTAAATGTTGTTCAGGAATCCAAGGTGTTGTCAAGGAAAAGTAGGGGAGCTTCTCAGAAGGTGACACTTGAGCTGAGTCCTAGGGGAGCTGCGTGTATGTTGGGGGAGTTGAGGGCAGCAGAGAGGAGAGCCCTATGAAATCTCAAAAACCAGACAGCATCATACAGGGGAGGAACTTGAGTGGGAGAACAGGAGGGGAGGGCTCAGAGCTCAGAAAGCAGGACCAGCTCCAGGGCTGGCATCACTGGGGCACTGGACACAAGCATTGGTGGGCCATGGCTCCACAATCCTGAGTCCGCAGGGTCAGACCAGTGGTACCTCCTTCCTGTCCCACACTCTTCAGGCTGTGGAAGCCGCCCAGCTGGCTGAGGACCTGAAGGTGCAGCTGGAGCACGTGCAGACTCGGCTGCGGGAGATCCAGCCCTGCCTGGCAGAGAGCCGAGCTGCTCGTGAGAAAGAGAGCTTCAACCTCAAGAGAGCTCAGGTGGGTGCAGGGGTGAGGGGCTGGGCCAGGGTGGTCCAGGCTCTTGGACCTAGCCTGGGGTCAAGTGGCTTAAGGGTGAGGACCTTTGCCCTTAGCCAGGCTTCTCCTGCCCCAGGAGGACATCTCACGGCTGCGGCGCAAGCTAGAGAAGCAGAGGAAGGTGGAGGTCTATGCGGATGCCGACGAAATCCTCCAGGAGGAGATCAAGGAATACAAGGTGGGGTTATGGGCCAAGCTGTGCCCTGTCCACCTGGGAATTGTAGATGTGGGATTGGTGAGACTGTAGTGGAGAGTCAGGGGACCTCGGAAGTAGCATAGCATAGGGCAGCAGAAAGTGGCAGCACAACACAGTGGTTGCAGAGTCCAATGCTAACCAAGTGTATGCTGCACACAGACCAGGTACGAGGCACGGTGCCTGGCCGGGTGTGCGCTGGGAGGCTGGGGACTGGTCCTGGTCTCTAACCTTTTGAAACTGACAGTCAGTTGTGGGAGGAGGCAGCCAAGTAATTCTCTCATCCCAGATGTATGATGTGATGGCAGAGCCCAGAGGGACTGAGGGGACTCGAGGGAGCCCTTTCCCCTGGGCCTGGGGTCAGCAGGCTTCCTGGAGGGAATGTCACCACAGCGGACCTGAAGAAAGGGCCAGATGTGGCCATGAGGAATGGGGTGAGGGGCTTTAGGCAAGGGGAACAGCAGATGTGGAGGCCTGAGTAGGGGGTTGTTGGCGAGACAACGCTGGAGGCTGTAGTCAGAGGAGCCAGTGTGGAGAGGCGGTGTCACCTCCTGAAGGGTGCAGTAGGCCAGGTTGAGACGTCAAAAGGTTTTTTTTGTTTTTGTTTTTTTGAGACGGAGTCTCGCTCTTATTGCCCAGGCTGGAGTGCAATGGCATGATCTTGGCTCACCGCAACGTCTGCCTCCTGGGTTCAAGTGATTCTCCTGTCTCAGCCTCCTGAGGAGTAGCTAGGATTACAGGCATGTGCCTGTAATTTTGTATTTTTATCAGAGACGGGGTTTCTCCATGTTGGTCAGGCTGGTCTCGAACTCACAACCTCAGGTGATCCACCCGCCTCAGCCTCCCAGAGTTCTGGGATTACAGACGTGAGCCACTGTGCCCAGCCAAAGGGTTTTAAACAGGAGAGTGATGTGCTTAGACTGGCTGTTGGATTTGGGCTGGAAGAGGTAGACTGGAGGCAGGGAAATTGTTACGGTGTTGCCGTCACTGAGGCAGAAACCAAAGTAAATGGATTCAGGAGACATTTTGGAGGCAGAATTGCTTGGACTCGGGATGTATTAAATGAATGGAGTGAGGGAAAGGGAACACTTGGAGGACTCCTGGGTTCCTGCTTTGAGAAACTGGGTGGATGGCCAGACTATTTAGGAGGTTAGGAGGCCTGTAGAGGAGAGGTTCTGTGAAGTGGTGTCAAAGGATGCTGAAAAAGTGCCTGTGGGACCTCGGGAGGCCGGGAATTTCGCTCAAGGCAGAAGGGCTGGGCTGAAGAATGGTGTTGGGGAATGTCAGTAGAGGCAGAGGTGGAAGCCACGTGTGGCTTGGTCACCCCTTGGAAGCAGTTGAGCCTTAAAGGGCAGAGGCAGCCTTGGGAGCCTGTTCAGTGCTGGTGTGTAGGGTCCTGGGAGACAGGAGTGATGGCAGGGAGGCTGCTAAGGCAGTGGGCTGGGCTGGGGTTTTAGCAGGCCAGAGGAGGACTGTTGGGGGATGCCAAGTTGAGTCAATTCATGTTTGGAGTTGGAGGTGAGACCCTTCTGGTGGCAGAAGAGAGGTCTCGGGCTAAGAAGGGACCTACAGCAGGGTCTCTGGCCAGTGCCAGGACTGAGCCCAGTTGAGTGTAGAGAGAACAGATTTCTAGTGGCATTGCCATTCCAGCTGTGACTTAGCAAGTGCAGGTGAAGAAGAGGTAGACAAGATTGGGATTTCACCAGAAAAGGCCAGTGGGGCAGGAAATGAAACCCCAAGGCAGAGTCCAGGCTGGGCCTGTGGGTCCTTGTCCTTTTGAGGGGAGACATGACTGCCCAGGTTAGAATCCAGACTCTGCTACTTTCTAGTTTTGAGACCTTGGCCTCTGTGCCTCAGTTTGCTCATTCATAGAGTGCTCGTCCCTACCTCCAGGGTTACAGGAGGATGAGGTGCAGTCTGCTGTGTGGTGGGCTTGGCCTGGACTCCTCCTGCTGTCAGCTTGGGGTCTGGGCACTGTCAGAGTTGTTCCCAAGCTGATGCCTTTGCCTGGCCCAGGCGCGGTTGACCTGCCCCTGCTGTAACACCCGCAAGAAGGATGCGGTCCTTACCAAGTGCTTCCACGTTTTCTGCTTCGAGTGCGTGCGGGGCCGCTATGAGGCCCGCCAGAGGAAGTGCCCCAAGTGCAACGCGGCCTTTGGTGCCCACGACTTCCATCGTATCTACATCAGCTGAACCTGAAACTCAGGGGACTCTGGAACACCATGGACCCTGGGGGCTGTGCCCCTAGCCCCTCTCCACCCCAGGTCTAGTGGTCCCACCCTCCATTCCGGACCCATGGGCCCAGCCCCTGCCCACCTAGTTGGTTTGGGGACCCTGGTGCATGCTAGTGGGCGTAGCATCAGCCAAGCTCTGTTGCATCTTCCTAAAGGTCAGAGCTGCAGCCTAGGGGCACTGTCCTACAGGCAAGGTCTGCCTGAGAGGCTTGAGGAGCCCAGAGCACTCAACTGAGCTTCCCAGAAACTGGACCTAACCTGTCTCCATGGATGCATCCTAGCCCTAAGGGAAATTCCCCAGGCTGTGCTCTCCTACCCTAGAGAAGGCTTGCTCCTTGCCTACCAGCTCACAAGCGAGGACCGGTGGGCCATGTCCATGTTCCCTTGTTTAAGACTGGGCCACAGGCCCCAGGGAGACTCCTTCACCCATCATCCCCCCTGACCTCGGCAGGGCTTCTGTCCTGTGGAGTTCCCTGGACATCTTGGTCTGGCTCTTGTGCCAAGGGCTGAAGGGAGGTACCCTCCTGGCAGACGGCAGCATCACTCTCTTCCTCTGTGAAGCTCTAAGGTTGCTGCAGTCACTGTCCTCATCTTGCGGGTGCTGAACCAACATCATTAGTTTCTATTCTAGTCAGGCCCCTTCCCAATCTCCACTTCTCTCCAAGCCCATTTATTCCCACCTCATGCATCCCAAGGCTCTACTGGGTCCCTGGACCTAACTCTGCTTTCATCCTGGTGGCCTTAACTACAGTGGAGGTGGAACTTCCCAGGAGGGGGAAGACAGACCAGCCCCAGCCGCTGGGCCAACTTCCAATCATTCCAGGTAGAAGAGCTTCCCCCCGACACCCTGTGACTGAGCCTGTGTCCTGTCTGCCTGCTCAGGCATACTCCATGGGCTGCGAGGGCAGCACCCACAGAGGCCTGAGGGTTGGAGCTGCAGGGGGCCCGTTTGGACCCACAGCCTCTGCTGTATAGATTCTTGTATAGGCTGTTAATTGTGATGAATAAACGTTCAACCCTCGGCCTGCACCCATAGTAGCCGGGCCTTGCACCCCGAATGTAGTCCCCCGATTTTAGCTGCAGCAGCTGCCCGGCACTTTCCTGGCTTGGTGTGAGCCTGGGGGAGGGGCCTGTGCCAATATGAAACCCCACTTTCGTCCACCTCAACAGCAAGGCTTGCTGAGACTTAACGGCCGGCAGGGATCCCGGACTGGGCCCAAAGCGGAGAGAGTGGTGGTTGCAGCTGAGCCGCCTGTCCTCTTACACACCCCCGGGCTGGCCACGCCCCCGGCTGTCATTGGCCTGGGGATGCCGGGACGCCTCGGGTTGCGTCCTGGGAAGTGTAGTTCCTGGTCCGCACAAGGCAAAGTGGTTCTCCGAGGGAGAGCTGGTTTCCCGGTTGCCCTGGCCAAAGGCAGGCCTGAACCAGATCCTGCGGGCCACTTCTGAGCAGCTTCACCCCCACACCCCTTGAATGCACAGATCGGGACACCTTAGCAGGATGACTTCCTTAATTGCAACCGCCTTCGGGAGCAGTACGCAGTGTGCCGAGCGGCACCCCTGGGCTCAGCGGGCTGCGGGCCCCCCGCGCGAATCCTTCACTGAGGCGGGACTAGGGCTGGGGCCAGAACCGGTGCACAGTGGGGTTGGTTCCGGCGCGGGCGACGGGGCCATGGCCATGGCAGGGGCTGCGTGCTTCTTAGTGGTGGTGCCTTCGCGAGGACTAGCGGCTGTGTCCACTTTCGGACCCCCCTTGGCACCCGGGGCTTCAGCGGGGCTGCTGCTGCTGGACCACAGCGGACTGGAGACGGAGATGCGGGCCATGGTGACTTCGGGCGCAGGGCTGGCGGTGGCGGGCAAGCTGGCGGAAGCGCGGGCCGCGGCGGGGGAGGACATCGGGCCGCCGAGGAAGTGCCGATGGCCAGAAGCAGCGGTGCGAGGGTGGGAGAAACACAGGATATTACATCATAGACACGCGGCCACTTGGGCCCCTTGAGAGCGTCAGTCTCAGGAGCGCCGCACTGGTTGTGGGTGGTCAGCTAGGCCTCAGTGAGCACAGTCCTCTTCCAGGAGTCACCTTCGCCTGGGTTCTTGAGTAAAGGCCAAGTAACCACGCATCGTCTCCCTAAATATCTGCTCTAAAGGCCTGTCAGTCTCCTTATCAGAGGGGCAAAACGCTCCTCGTGGCTCTTCATACGTAATAAAAGTTGGCATCAAACCAATTACTCAAGGTCAAGTCCAAGGGAACGGGATGAAATCCCAGAATGTCAGTGAACCAGCAAACACTGATGCGAGGGCAGGAACCGAACTTTTTTTTGAGACGGAGTCTCACTCTATTGCCCAGTCTGGAGTGCAGTAGCGTAATCTTGGCTCACTGCAACATCTGCTTCCCGGGTTCAGGTGATTCTCCTGCCTCAGCCTCCCGAGTAGCTGGGATTACAGGCATGCACCACCATGTCTGGCTAATTTTTGTGTTTTTAGAGACGGGGTTTCACCACAGCCAGGCTAGTCTCAAACTCCTGACCTTGTGATCTCCCACCTTGGCCTCCCAAAATGCTGGGATTACAGGCGTGAACCACCAGGCACTGCCAGGAACCAGACTCTTAATAAACATTTCCCATGAGCCTGCGGTGCCTGGAGGATTTACCTTAATGGTTTGACTGCTTACCACCCCTAGTGGTCCCAGTGGCAGTGGTACACTGGGCCACTGCCCAGGGACGGACAGACTGAAACTCCTGGGCCCACCCTGACCTTGGCTGTCCTCTTGGGGGTGAACAGATGTTGGCATCAGTGGTGAACATGCCCGTTTCAGCCAGACCTTGGGCACTGCCTGTGATTGGCCAGTGGGGTGCCTGAGATTGACCACTCTCTTCTCAAAACTTCCCTTGCATCTGGCTGTCCTTCACTGTCCTGTGCTGGTTTTTCTTATACTGTCTTCTGCTTGTCCTCTGCCTCCACTCCTAAACTAGACCTACTTTGCCACTCTGGGTGTGTTTATTCATGGTCATGGCTATAGCTAAGCTGATAAGACATAACTGCTCCAGCCACTTCTCTTTCCTGAGCTCCAGACCTGGAGAATCACCACTGTTCTTGTGGTGAGAGATCATGTCACTCTCAAATATCCCCATGTGGTGCCTTCCCTGAGCTGCTCCAGGGGGTCCACACTGTGGGCTCTGCTTTCTGCCTTTATCTTCCCTCAGTCCGCTCTGCTGTAAGCCCATACCCAGTTGTTATGCACCCCTGTCCCCTGTCTCACCCCCAGCCCATACACCTACTCATGGGTCTTCTTGCAACCCTCATCCTTCAGGTCACTTCCCCAGGGAAGCTTCCTGGCCCTCCGCTGTGGCAGGCACCATCTTTGGGTCCACAGCTCTTCTGCTAAATCTGAAGCAGTCACTGCCCTGTGCCTGCTCTTCCTCTGTGGTCACTTTCCTGCAGATTTCTCCAGTGCTGGGACTCCTTCTGATGGACTTCAGTGTCCCCCAGGGCTTGGCACACAGAGAATGTGGAGTAGCCTTCATTACTTGCTTTTCCCTACCCACCCCCCTTTCCAGGGGTGGAAGGGAAGGAGACACTGAACCTGGTCAGGGGTACAGGAAAGGTGGGGGAGACACTTCCTGGCTGGGGTAGGACCCCTCCCAACCCCCCATGGTCAGGCCTAGGCCCAGGAGACTAAGCACTGAGGCAGGCCTGGCATTAGGATGGAGTGGGCACAGAGCATGCTTGAGTTCCTGGCCATTCTGGTTTCCTTCATGGACTTGCTGTGGATCTTGCACAAGTGGCTGCTCTTCTCTGAGCCTCAGTCTCTCCACACAGTGAGGGTGCAGGGGTTGACATCCTGGGAGTGAGATGACAAGCCAGATCTCCACTCACCTCTCCCCAGGGTCCCCCAAGTGAACCAGGACTGGTGGATGCCAGCTTCTGAAACTAGATCCTCAGAGCTTCCCTGTGGCAGGGTGCCGACATGATGGCCGGAGAGGCCTCCCTGGGGCTGCACAGCTGGGCCTGAGCCGGCCAGTCCCAGAGTCACCAGGCGGCCGCTCTGCAGTCCTGCTGGTGGGGGAGGCCAGGCACCAATGAGAGCAGCTTGGCTCTGCCGTCATCTCATCAGATTTATCCCTCTGTTCACCAAGGGTGTGCAGCTTAAAACTTCATAAACCCCTCAGTCTCCCACAAGCCAGCACTGGATGGAGATTTTAGGGCCCCTGGGTGAAATGTGGGCCTGGGGCTGGGCTGAGCTTTTCAGTCACTCCTGGGCCCTGGTTCAAGGCGAGGCCTCCCTCTTTCAGCTCTCTCTAGGCTGAAAGAGAAAACAGGAAACACCCAGGAAATCTTATTCCCTTTATTCTCTTCAACTAAGCAACATGACCACTGGTGACACAACACTGTTTTTGACACACAACACTCAAAAGTGGGGCCTCTCTTCACTCCATGGGGACGAGTCAGGTGACTGGAGCTTTCCTAGTGGGGGGCAAAGGAGTCTGGGAGCTGCTGACCTCAGGGCCGGTCACAGAACCCCACCTCTTGGCTGTGATGGCTTCAAGTTTCCCCACGATTCAGGATTCATGCCCAGTTCCAAGTTCCCATCTGACCTCCATATCCACAACAGTTTCGAGTTTCACTCTAAGCTCTTCCCTTTGCTTTCCCCACTGACTCCCTGACCCTATCTGTTGGACTCCTCCCTCCACCAGGGCGTTTCTGAGGGGCCTGTGGCCTGCATGCGGTTGGACAAGTGCCTTCCAGACTCAGTTCTGGTGGGCAAATGCCTTGACCCCAGGCCTTCATCTGAGCCAATCTGAGCAACTCTAGCTGCTGCCACCTCCCTGCTTTGATCGTCCCAAGACATAGCTCACTCTGAGGGGGAGCCCCTGGTGAAAGGAGCTTGGGGGAGATGGGCAAGAGAGAACAGGCCACACCCCAGAGGTCTCTGACCCTGCGTCTTTCCTATTCCAAAATGTCTCACCCCACAAACTGTGCTCACATCATCCATCCCGTACCAGAGCCAAGCCCCTTAGCCCTCACCCATCCCTACAACATGCGAGCATCCTACTACATATGCTACACCCTAGTCCGAAAGAGGCCTGCACCGCCCTTCAGCCACACTGCCTGCCTCCCCCCGGACTGGCCTCTGAGCCCCAAAAGCTGCTCCCCAGGCCTCTTCTGGGGACAGATTCCTGAAGCCCATTTGTGAGGGCATCTGCTTCTGGCTTTGTGAGGGGTTTGTCTCTACAACTTCAGTTTCTGCTACCATCCTGGGGCAGGGGGGGGAATCTGCCTAGACTTGGAGGACTTCTTTCCTCAGTCTTACAAGGACACCCCCTTCTTCGGCATTCTTTCAGGAAGAGACCCGCAGGCAGCCCCTCCCTCAGTAGTGCTTCCCTTCCTGGCACTTAGGTGGGCTGGGGAATTATGTGGTTGGCAGCAAGATTCTCCCCCACAATCCTGAGGCCTGCCTTCTCCCTCTACCCAGCAGGCCTGGCGTTTCCCTCCCGCAATGTTCTAGATTTTGATCCTTTTAAATATGAGGGTCATCCACTGGGGGCAGGATAGATGAAGGGCAAAGGATTTGCATCGTGTGAACCTTTAGGTCATGGAATTAAGAGGTCTCCTTCGCAGCTTTGCAGAAATCCAGGTCACCCCTCTCTCAGACGCAACTCCCGACGCGACTCCCCGCATCCGGCATCTCAGTCCTCTTACTCTAGGACAGCTCACTGCCGGGGTCGGCGAACACTTCCTTTCCAACCCAGCGCCAGCAGAGTCCTCTCCTTCTGAAGGGGTCTCCAGGGTTAGGGAGTGGGATTCTTGTTGCGGATGTTTCACTCAAGAGTTCTCTCTCTTCCATCATCTCATAGGGCAACTGCCTTTCCCCAGCCACATATGCCCAGGCCTGTGAGCAGGCTTGGCTGAGTTTATGAACGTGTAACTGTGTGGTGTGGGAGGTGAGATGGGCCTGGCAGGAGAGCCTTTCTCATCCTTCTGTTTCCCTCTGAAGGTTTCTTGCTAAGGAGGAGAGAGGAGCCAAGTGGGTGGAATCCATCCCATCCATCCCAAGGCTGAGATCAGGCTGGATCATCACAACCCTGGAGGGCTCCAGGTACCAGGGTAAGGAGGGTGGTATGGCCTCTGTGGCCTTCAGGTACCTGTGGTTCAGTCTGTGGGGTGTCTGGACCCCCACCAGGGGGGCTGCCTTGCTACCAACAAAGATGATTGAATGGCTGAAATTTAAAATCAGGTTGCTGGCTAATCAAAGCTTTCTAAGAAATTCTGTGGCCCTGCTGACTTAGAGAAGGCTAGGGAGGCCCACACTCAGGCCCTAAGTCTCTGAAGGACTTTATTCTTTGGAGGTCGACTAGCAGCAGTTCTCTCTCTCCACTGAGGACAGAATTCGAGGAAATGAGCTGCCACTGGTGGCAGTTAGATTTCAGGAAAAACCTCCTGACGATGAGACCTGAGAACATGGTGGGAGGCAACCGCCATCCCTGGAGGCCTTGCAGAGTAGAAATCCCTGGCTGGGCAGGGACAAAGGGTGGTCCTGCCTGTTGCGAGGAGAACCCTCGCAGCCTGAGAGCTGGGACCTACCTGTAACTTGCAGTTTCACAAGCTCCCAGAAGCAAGAAGGGGCTGGAGTTAGCTGGATTCCATGTTATCAGTTTCTCCACCTTGGTTTGCTCCCCTCAAAGCAATCTAACAGAAACTGCCCCCTGCCTCCCCCTAATTTTTGTGGTGGTTTCTCAGTATTCTTACACTGACCATGTTTCTGCACCCCAAACTTCAGTCTTTAAAAAGGCTTGCCTATTTGTTTTTCTTCCTCATTTTGGGGTTCTTTTTGATAAGGAATTCCACAGGCCTCTTCCCCTAATGTACACAATTCATCTAAAATTGGCCTCAAACCCCAAGGAACCCCGGTGCAGTGAGTGGGACCTTCTCTTCCTAGTCTCTGTCTTATCTCCTCTGGGGGCTCCAGAGCTCCTGGTCACTTACTTTTCTCCTTTCTTCCTTTTCAGTTCCACCCAGTTCCCACACCACTCCCCCAGCTGGGCTTCTTCCTCCATGGAACTGTCCGGGGCCGCTAGGAGAGAACACTGTGGAACAGTGAAGGGGAGGTGTTTCCTGCACCTTCTGAGGGTCGCTCCTCCCGGGTCAATGCCATCGTGGCACTTCCCGACCCTATAGGATTTTCCTAAGGATTTTGATACAGTTTTATAGGGTTGTTTAGAGACATATTGGGACCTCTTCCTACAATTAATAGGGCTTTTATCCACTATGGTTTATAGGGTTTTTCTGCTACAGACTTAAAGGGCTTTTTTTTTTCCTACATATTTATAGGGTTTCTAACCCAACAGTTTTTCTCTACTGCCTTATAAGTGCTTCCCCACCAACAATTTTATAGGGTTTCTCATCACTGATGTAAAAGCACTGTTTTTTCCCAGGGTTCTTTCTCCTCCACTCCACTACCATCTGACAGGATTATCCTCCTTTCCGTGTAATTTTTTTTGGGGGGGGTAAAATCCAGTGTTCCTCTCTGGAGAGAGAGGCCCCTGGTCTCCAGACCCATTTCACAGGGAGATCCCTGGGTGGCAGCTCCTATGGAGCAGGAGGGCTGCGACTTCTGTGAAGCCGTCTCCACACTCGGGGCACAGATAGGGCTTTTCTTGGGTTTTGGGGCTTTCCCCTTCTTCCCCTTCCCCGTGGCTGCTGCTCCCTGTGGGGGTAGTGGCCTCCCCCTCACCTTCCTGGCCTGTGGACAGGGTGGCTGCCTCTGGAGGGGGGTCCTCAGGACTGGGGGACTTTTCCTGGGTGTGTGTTTCTTGGTGCCGGGTGAGGGCTACGCGGTCGAGGAAGGAGGCCCCGCAATCTGAGCAGCTGTAGGGTCTGGCCCCCAGGGGGCTCCTGAGGTGTTCCAGGAGGACGGAAGAGCTCTTCCCCAGCTCTGGACTCTTCTGAGAGCTCTTCCCACCTGCATGGACTTTCTGGTGCTGTAGCAGCTCAGAGCTGAGGCCAAAGCTTTTTTTGCATTCAGGGCATTTAAAGGGCTTCCCACTTAGGAAGGGGCTGGGCCCTGCGCCTTCCCCTAGGCCAATCCTATAATCGGGAAAGAGAAAGGGCTTTTCGTTGCCGTGGGTGAGCTGATGCTGGAGGAGTACAGAGCGATCCAGGAAGCTCTCTCCACAGTGGGAGCAGATGTAGGACTTGGAGGACAGCAGCCCCAGCCTCTGGCTGAAGCCCTCCTGACCCTCCGGTGGCTTAAGGGGCTGTCCAGGGGCCTCGGCTCTGCCCTCCGCAGCCCCGGGGTAGGAATTCCTCCAAAAGGGAGCCTCGGGGGTCGTAACTGAGGAGGTTTGGGGGCTGGGTGTGCGATGAGGCCGTCCGCATTTTTGTAGGGGTTTTCTCCGATATGGATCCTCTGATGTTGCATGAAGATGCCCTCGTCGTTGAAGCCCTTTCCGCACACTAGACACTTGTGTGGCTTGGCTCCCGGCGGCGGGGTCAGGAGGGAGGGGTCCCCGAGCCCTAGCAGGGCTTCACCCTGAGCCCTCCGCGCCGGGGTCTTCCCCCTCTCATGGATCACCCGGTGCTGCTCCAGCTCGTGCGCCTCCAGGAAGGCCTTCCCCGCAGTCGGAGCACACGAAGAGGTTCTCGTCCATGTGTGTCCGGACATGGGTGATGAGGTTGGAGCTCTGGCTGAAGCTCTTGCCGCACTCGGGGCACTTATAGGGCTTCTCGCCTGTGTGCGTGCGGCGGTGCTGAATGAGGTGGGGAGCTGCGGATGAAGCTCTTGCCGCAGTCAGAGCATTTATAGGGTTTCTCGCCGGTGTGGATGCGCTGGTGGCGGATGAGGGTGGAGCTCATGATGAAGCTCTTGCCGCAGTCGGCACAGATGTAGGGCCGCTCGCCGCGGTGGATACGCTGGTGGTTGATGAGGTTGGAGCTGACGCTGAAGCTCTTGCCGCACTCGGGGCACTTGTAGGGCCGCTCGCCTGTGTGCGTGCGCTGGTGCCGCAGCAGCGTGGCGCTCAGGGTGAAGGTCTTGCCGCACACCGGGCACTTGAACGGGTCCTCGCGCAGGTGAGTCCGCTGGTGTTTGATGAGGGTGGAGCTGTGGCCGAAGCTCTTGCCGCACTCTAGGCACTCGTAGGGCTTCTCGCCCGTGTGCGTGCGCTGGTGCTGGGTCAGCTCCGAGCTCTGGATGAAGCTCTTCCGCACTCGGTGCAGCGGTATGGCTTCTCGCCCGCGTGGATCTCTGGTGCTTGAGGAGGTTGTGGTTCTGGCCGAAGCGCTTCCCGCACTCGGGGCACTTGTAGGGTTTCTCACCCGTGTGCGTAGCCTGGTGCTGGATGAGGTCCGAGCTGCGGTGAGAAAGCCCGGCGGCACTCGCCGCACTTGTAGGGCTTCTCGCCGGTGTGGGATCGCTGGTGCTTGATGAGGTTGGTGCTCTGGGTGAAGGCCTTCTCGCACTCCGTGCACTTGTAGGGTTTCTCTCCCGTGTGCGTGCGCTGGTGCTGCACCAGGTTGGAGCTCCAGCTGAAGCACTTGCCGCAGTCGGGGCACTTGTAGGGCTTCTCGCCCGTGTGCGTGCGCTGGTGCTGCACCAGGTGCGAACTCTGCGTGAAGCTCTTGCCGCACTCGGAGCAGGTGTTGGGTCGCTCGCCCGTGTGGATGCGCTGGTGCCGCAGCAGCTTGGACCACTGGCTGAAGCTCTTGCCACACTCGTTGCAGATGTAGGGCTTCTCTGCCCCCGCCGGGCGGCCCTGCACCAGCTCCCGTAGGCTGGGCTCATTGGCGGGCACCACCGAGGGGCTGTTCCATGTGGTGAGAGTGCCCCACTGCCAGCTGGCCTCGCAGGCCTTGGTCCAGTCAGATGGGGTAGGGACTACCTCGGGGGCTGGGGGGTCTAGGGGAGTCTGGTGGTCCAAGGGGTTGGAGTGACCCAGTGGGGTTGGGGGCTTCTGGGGGGCAGAAGGGTCCTGGGAGGATCTCTCCAGGGACATCTCTGTTGAGTCCTTGGATTCTGGACTCTGAGCCGGGTCTCCCATGATGATCTCCTCCCCAGAACTTTCCTGATGAGGGCTCTCCTCTTCGTTCCCACTCTCAGCACCTACAGAGAGAAAGGGAGTCTCCAGCCCCCAGCCCCTTGCAGAACACGGGGTCTGGTCTCTCTTCCCTCCCCTGCGTGTCCCCCAGAGTCTAGGCCCCTCCCTGAACCGGGGCCACAGTCTTGCTGGGACTGAGGCCCCTTCTTGTGTCCCTCACCTCTGTGAGCATCGTTGGGGCTCTGTTCCGGACCCTGCAGATCCGGGCCCCACAGCGCAGTCTCCGGCTCCATCCCAGAGCTCAGGACTGCAGTGTTCCAGGGACCCTGCGGGGGAAGAGAGCAATGAGCACACGCTGGGAGCTGATTTTGCACTTTGCTTTACTCCCCCTGAACCTCACTCCTGTCTTGCCCTGCCCCATTCCTCCTTGTGTGAGCTTCAGTGTCCTCCCACCCCATTTTTCTGGGCACAGGTTCTTGCTGTGGCCCCCTTCCCCTGCAGGTCTGATTCCTGCTCCAGATCTTAAGATCACAACTAAGCAAACAGGTGAATTTAAGAGTGTAATTAAAAACTCATCACTCATAAGCCTTTGAACCCAGACTGGGGGCTGGAGCTGTCTCTGACATCCACAAGGGAAGGTTTTCACCCCACACCTCTGATGCCCAGAGGCTGGGAAACCTGTTATTTTGCTAATCAGAGGAAGCTCATTAAGACTCTAATTTTCCTTCTTAATAGGGCTGCTAATTGAGACCAATAAACTTTTCCCTTCTGTGCTCCAGAGAGAACCAAGGCTGCCTGAGACACTTAAAGGGTTAAAAAAAAACGAGTTTCCCAGAGGGGATAGGGCCCTCTAAAAGGACTGGGGCACTTTCCCGTTATCCAAGCACAGAAAGAGTCAGGCCAGAGGTGGGGGGGAGGGGAAGTTTAAAGCTGCCAGGAGCATCTGCAGGAACCACCCAGAGGGAGAGAAAAAGGAAGGAGAAGGGGGAGAGTGGACGCTGTGTGAACACTGCAGGGGACACAGCACCTGCCATGGTATCATTTCTCTCACCCAGTTCTCCCACAGCCTGGTGAGGAGACCCAGGAATCAGGCTGTCCATTTTACAGATTAGTATATCAATGCCTGGGGAGACCTCTCCAAGGTCAAGGCTGAGAAGTGGCAGAGCTAAGATCACAAAAGCAGGGCTCCGTGTCTGGCTCACCCCTGTCTCTGAGAGCATGAGGTGACCTTGGGAGTCATGTGAAACTCTCATGCTTGTGGGAGGCTGGCAGGAGACAGGTGATGAGGACAGCTCACAGGGAGCCTGCTGGCAGTGAGAATAGGCTGGAGAAATTCCTGGAGACCAGAGGTTTCCCAGGCTAGAAAGGAGTTGGACCCAGTGACTAGGCCTGTGGGTCTGCGCCCATGAGCTGGAACTGTACTCCCTACCGAAGCCCTCCTATCCCCCACTCCCACCCGAACCCTCCTTCCAGTCCTTTTGTTCTGCTTTGTTGAGACTATTTCCCAAGCCTAGGATGGTGGCTGACAGGGAATAGGTGCTCCAGAAACTTTGTTGAATGAATGAAAGATGAATGAGTGAAATGTTCCTAGCCCCTGAAACACCTGTTTGGTCTAATGCCTTTAAAGATGAGTTTGCAAGGGGATGGCAGCAAAGGAGCAGGAGCTCTAAGTGGCCCCGTGGTAAAAAAACAGGCGGCTGTCACTCCAAAAATAGGGAGATGAGTCCAGGATGAGGGAATGGGGCCACAGGAACAAAGCACTAGGAGGAGGACGTCCCACACCATTTACACCCTTGGGAGAATTCTGGGGTGGGGCCTGGAAACTTTGGATGGCTGTGTGGGGTGGGCGCTGTGTGCACAGGGGCATTGCGGCAAGGGAGACATGGCAGGAGGCAGCCGAGAGGTGACCAAGGTGAAGCAAGATGGGCTACACCCTGCCAAAGAGCAGTAGGAGAGACAGAAGTTAGCATTTAGGAAGTAAATTAATTTCTTCATCTCTGCAGCTACTTAAGCTTTGAGAATCCCCCCTCCCCAGCCTGTAAGTGTCTTTGGGATGGTGAAAGTGGAGACCTCTGCCACACTGGGGGCTGGTGGCTGCCTGATGTCCCATCTGGGAAGGATGCCCTGCTGTGTTTGCTGGGGACAGGTAAGAGCTTGTGGACATCGATGACCTCCAGAAAGTCCCACCCAGTGGTAGGAGGGGAAAGGGTTAATGACAGGGCCGGCACAGAGCATGGAGGTGGGAAGACGGAGGGAGGCCAAGGCGCTGGGAGCCCAGGCGCCAGGCACGCCAGCCTGAGACCTCGCGATGGCCTCGCTGCAGAGGGAGGGGAAGGAGAAGCCGCCTCCCGAGAGGTGTGGGGAGCGGCCCAGGGTGACCCTGACATGGAGGCGGTGGGAATGCGGCCGCCCGGCTCGGGCACCCCCGCTGCCTGCACCACCCGGACTTCTGTTCCCCGGAGCCACGACCCCGTCCCGCTGCTGATCCAGAGCCTGGGCATCTCTGCCCCCACCCCGGCCCCCGGGTCCTGGCTCCTTCCAGCACCGCTGGTCTCCTCCAGGGCTGCGCTGGCAGCGCCGGCCCCCGGCCCCAGCCGATCCCTCTTCCCAGAATCCCCAGGCTCCTCTCCCCCGCCGCCGACCCCCGCGCTTCCCAGAATCCTCGGCCCTCCGCGCCCCCGCCCGCCCCCACCCCGGCCACGGCCCCGGGCGGGGGTGGGGGGCTCGGGCCCAGGCTCCCGGCCCCCGCCTGCCAGGCCCCATTGTTCCCCGGCGGCCGTCCCGGGCCCTCCAGGCTACCCCCCCGGGAACCCAGGCGTCCCCAACTCACGGCTCTGGGGTCTGGGAAAAGCTGGAAGGCGGAATCCAGCCCCAGGGGACTTAACCCCTTCAGTGCCCTGCCTCGGGGGACGGGCTGGGCGCCGAGGACCCTGGGGTCCTTCTCAAGGGGTGATTCCAGGCTGAGGACCCGGGGACCAGTTCAGGGTGACTGGGACGGAGCAGGAAGTGACCCCAGCTTCCCGGGCCCCTCTAGCCTGGAGTCAGAGCATCAGCTCTATGGGATTTAACCCTTTGCCTCCCGCAGCCTGGGGAAAAAGGGGACAGCCGTGGGAGCAGGGAAGAGACTGGGAAGCCGCCCCTGTCCCTGTCTCCAGTGGGAGCAGGCAGCTTAGGCATCTGGGGCAGCCCCAATGCCCGCGAGGGTCCCTGGGCTTCTGGCCGCTCTCCATCTCGCCAGGGCTCTGCTGGCCACGCCCAGAAAGCCCTATCTCAGATTTGGCGGCTGCTGGTCCCCTGAGGTCAGCCTTTGTTTGGACTAACCCTGGGATGGGGCTGGGGTGGGAGCAGGGTCTGGCGGGGTAGACCTGAGAGGGAACACCCTACCGACTAAACATGGCCCCAGTGCTTGATAGAAGTCATGGCTGCACAAGTTGGGGCTGCAGGGACAAACACAGCCGGGAAGGATTTGTGACAGCCTGTGTTCCAGCCCCTCTTCCCTAAACACCTCCCCTCAAAGGAGGAAACTGAGGCTGATGGTGGCAGGAAAGAAGCAAGTGGGGGTTCTCTGGCCCAGGAGGGAGAACCTCTTTCCCCATAGCTCAGATGGCACCTGGCTCACAGCAGAAGCAGCTTTAAAAACCCAGGAACACTGGTGGCCTGGCAAGGGCCAAGTTATCTATGTCGGCAATTTTTATAGCTTTTCTCTCTTGTCTTCCTTATCACAATCCCATGGGGTGAGGTTGCCCATCATCCCTATTTCACAGGTGAGGAAATGAAGGTATAAGAAGCAAGTGATGTACTTAAGGCCACCTTATTCTTTCAGTTGAACACATTGTATTATTATTCCTGGGGACTGTGGTCCACACTGAGGTGGGCATACCTCAGAGATGCATGGGAGTCAGGCTTTCTAGCCTTCAGAAGTTTGGTATTGTGTATGTGTTACAGACACAGAGGAATCCTGGGAGTGTGCAAAGGGCTCTGTCCAGAGACTGAGGGGTCTGGGGAAGAGCAAACCAAAGTCAGAAATTACTAAAGGCGGCCAGGTGCAGTGGCTCACTCACGCCTGTAATCCCAGCTGAGGTGGGTGGATAATCTGAGGTCAGGAGCTCAAGACCAGCCTGAACAACATGGTGAAACCCCATCTCTAATAAAAATACAAAAAGTTAGCCAGGTGTGGTGGCACATGCCTGTAATCCCAGCTACTTGGGAGGCTGAGGCAGGAGAATCGCCTAAACCTGGTAGGCGGAGGTTGCAGTGAGCCAAGATCGTGCCATTGCACTCCAGCCTGGGCAACAAGAGTGAAACTTTGTCTCAAAAAAAAAAAAAAAAAAAAAAAGGAAAAGAAAGCAAAAGAAAATACTAAAGGCAGCTGGGTGCAATGGCTTACACCTGTAATCCTAGCACTTTGGGAGGCCCAGACAAGTGGATCACTTGAAGTGACGAGTTCGAGACCAGAATGGCCAACATGGTGAAACCCTGTCTCTACTAAAAATATAAAAATTAGCTGGGTGCAGTGGCTCATGCCTTTGTGAGGCCAAGGCAGGCAGATCACTTGAGCCCGGGAGGCAGAGGTTGCAGTGAGCCGAGATTGAGCCACTGCACTCCAGCCTGGACAACAGAGTGAGACCCTGTCTCAAAAAAAAAAAAAAAGGAGGGAGGGAGAGAGAGAGAAAAGAAGGGAGGGAAAGAGAGAAAAGAAATTGCTAAAAGCCAGGTCTGGTGGCTCATGCCTCTAATCCCAGAACTTTCGGAGGCAGAGGCAGAAAAGTCGCTTGAGCCCAGGAGTTTGAAGGCTGGGCAACATAGTTAAACCTCATCTCTATGAAAAACTTCAAAACAATTAGCCAGGCAGGGTGGTGGTGGATGCCTGCAGTCCCAATTACTTGAGGGGCTGAGGCAGGAAGATCGCTTACTTCTGGTAGGTGGAGGCTACAGTGAGCCATGATCACACCACTGCACTCCAGCCTAGGGGACAGAGTGAGACCCTGTCTCAAAAAAAAAAAGAGTGGCCGGGCGGGCAAAGTGGGTCATACTTGTAATCCTAGCACTTTGGGAGGCTGAGGTGGGCAGATCACTTGAGGGCAGGAGTTCAAGACCAGCCTGGCCAACATGGTGAAACTCCATCTCTACTAAAAATACAAAAAAAATTAGCTGGGCATGGTGGCATGCACCTGTAATCCCAGTCACTCAGGAGGCTGAGGCAGGAGCACTTAAAACCCAGGAGGCAGAGGTTGCAGTGAGTTGAGACCGCGCCACTGCACTCCAGCCTGGGCAACAGAGTGAGAATCCATCTCAAAAAAAAAAAAAAAAAGAATTAAATTAAAAAAATTAAAAATTGCTGGGCATGGTGGCTCATTCCTGTAATCCCAGCACTTTGGGAGGCTGAGGCGGGAGAATTACCTGAGGTTGGGAGTTTGAGACCAGCCTGGCCAACATGGTGAAACCCTGTTTCTACTAAAAGTACAAAAATAGCTGGGCATGGCGGCATGCACCTGTAACCCCAGCGACTCAGGAGGCTTGGGCAGGAGAATTGCTTGAACCTGGGAGGCAGAGGTTGCAGTGAGCTGAAATAGTGCCCCTGCACTCCAGCCTGGGCAACAGAGCAAGACTCTGTCTCAAGAAACGAAAAAAAAAATTAAAATAGAATTTCCTGCTTCTTTGGAAAATCAAAGATGTGACAACATTATCCTCATTTTCACGTCAGTAACTGGCTGTGGCTGGGCAGCTTCCGTCTTTACCCGGCACTGACCTGCCAGCTGGTCACCATCCCTGTCACTCCTCTGTGTCCTCTCCCCTGAGGCTGAGGTGGCTTCATTATATAAACGGTTCTTCACTGCTAATGTTCTAACCCCTGTTTAGCTGTAGGTATAGATTCTGGACCCGTTAGTCTATGTCTCCCAGGTTCAGAGTAATTTTTAATTTTTAGAGTCTGTGTCTTCCTGTCACCCAGGCTGGAGTGCAGTGACATGATCATAGCTCACTGCAGCCTTGAATTCCTAGGCTTAAGCAATCCTCTCACCTTAGCCTCTCAAGTAGCTGAAAGTACAGTGCATGCCACCATGCCTGGCTAAATGAATTAAAAAAATTTTTTTTCCTTACAAAACTTCTTCCTGAATAATTATTTATTTATTTATTTTTGAGATGGAGTCTCACTCTGCCACCCATGCTGGAGTGCAGTGGAGCAGTCTCGGCTCACTGCAACCTCCGCCCCGCCCCACCCCCCCCCCGCCCCGGGTTCAAGCAATTCTCCTGCCTCTGCCTCCTGAGTAGCTGGGATTACAGGCGCCTGCCACCACACCTGGCTAATTTTTGTATTTTTAGTAGAGAAAGATTTTCATCAGATTGGCCAGACTGTTCTTGAACTCCTGATCTCGTGATCCACCTGCCTCGGCCTCCCAAAGTGCTGGGATTACAGATGTGACCCACCGCACCTGGCCAAGTTTTAAATTTTTTGTAGAGAGGATCTCACTGTATCGCCCAGGCTGGTCTCAAACTTCTGGATTCAAGCTGTCCTCCGACCTTGGCCTCCCACAGTGCTGGGATTACGGGCATATGCCACCATGCCCAGCCCCAGAGTAACACATGAGGATGGTGCCTACTGACATAGTTACATTTATTGATCACTTATTGTGCACTAGATGCTGTTCCAAGCGTTTGCATGTAGCAGCTCCTTAAACCTCCATGAATCATGGCACTAACATTATTATCAGCCCAGGGACAGAAAGGATAAGTCACTTGCACACAGGTCACCATTGGCAGGGCTGGATTTAAACTCAATTATGCTGGCTTCAGAGCCACTGTGGACCCTAAACATGCCTCTCCTGCTCAGATGGGCCCAAGCATGTCTGGGACCCAAGGGTGAGCTTCTCAGTCCCTCTGTCCTCTCCCTCAGAGTTGGAGAGAGGAGCTGGGGAAGGACAGGGCACCCTCATCTGGGCCGATACATCCTCCAGGAACAGTCTGGGTGTCCTGCTCCCAGGGACATAAAGGCTGCCATGTCTTCTTGCCCACAGTCAGCTGGCATCGCAGCCATGGCGGTGATCCATCTGGCAGGGGAGCTCTTGCAGGGATGAAGAGGGTCCCACTCCCACACCTGTCACGAACAACTTGCCCAATGTTCTTCTTAGTTAATGGGCCTTGTGCCCAGAGGGGCTGCAAGAACAGTGAGTTCCTGGCCAGGCGTGGTGGCTCACGCCTGTAACCCCAGCACTTTGGGAGGCCAAAGCAGGCAGATCAGTTGTGGTCAGGAGTTCAAGACCAGCCTGACTAACATGGAGAAACCCTGTCTCTACTAAAAATACTAAATTAGTCGGGCATGGTGACATATGCCTGTAATCCCAGCTTCTCGGGAGGCTGAGGCAAGAGAATTGCTTGAACGCAGGAGGCAGAGGTTGTGGTGAGCCAAGATCATACCATTGCACTCCAGCCTGGATAACAAGAGTGAAACGCCATCTCAAAAAAAAAAAAAAAAAAATTTAGCTGAGCGTGATGGTGGGCGCCTGTAATCCCAGCTACTTGGGAGGTTGAGGCAGGAGAATCACTTGAACCCAGGAGCTGGAGGTTGGAGTGAGCTGAGATCGCGCCACTGCATTCCAGCCTGAGCAACAGAGCAAAACTCCATCTCAAAACAAAAAAACTCCAGTGAGGTCCTGGAGGTAGACCCGGGTCTAAATCCTGCACCACCTCACTGGCTGGTGTGGTCTTGGGCAACTCTTGAAGATTCAGCTTCCTCTTCCTTGGGAAGATGAGCCTTGGTACCCAAGGGACAGAGGGGTAAATGAGGTAATGCATGTCCAAGCATTTGGGAAGAATGTGTTTCCTCTCCCGAAGGAGGCGACCAGTGGAGCTGGGTTGGCCTCACTCTTCCTCGTCTGAGCCCATAGCCTCCTCCTGGTAGGCAGGAGACAGAGGATTCTCAAAGCCACTTCCTGAGATGACACAGGGAGTGTTTAACCTGCGAGGACTCACCATCATAAGCTCCAACCTCTGCGTTCTGGCCAGGGACACTCTAGAGGGCAGGATGGTGATGCTGGAGGGATCCATGCTGTTCTGCACCTGAGGCGCCCTCTCACCTGGAGAGAGTCTCACTGCACTCAGGGGATGCTGAGGGTAGTCCTCCTTCCTGAAGACATGTGAGCCACAGGTGTGCTGGCAGCTGCTTTTCAGAACTGCAGTCTTTAAATGTGGGGTGAGAGCTGAGGCTGAGGAACTGGCAGGTCCCTCCCACCTTGGGATTTCATGATCAGTCATTCCTCTGCCCAAAAACCTACCGTGTCTCCGTAATGCTTCACACATCAGACCTCCTGCCCTCCTGGTACCTGCTAACAGCTGCATTTCCCACAGCTTAGACCTGAGCCCTTCCCTTATGTTCTCTTCCTGAGAAATCTCAGTGTGGCCAGTTCCCAAATCCCTAGATGTCTGCTGCCCAGCCCCTAGCCCTCTCCCCCACCCCTGCCCTCCCTGCTTTTTTTTGAGACAGTCTTGTTCTGCCACCCAGGCTGTAGTGCAGGGACACCATTTTGGCTCACTGAAACCTCCACCTCCTGGGTTCAAGCGATTTTCTTGCCTCAGCCTCCTGAGTAGCTGGGATTACAGGCACCCACCACCACACCAAGATAATTATTGTAATTTTAGTAGAGATGGGGTTTCACCATCTTGGCCAAACTGGTCTTCAACTCCTGACCTCATGATCCACCCACCTCAGCCTCCCAGAGTGCTGGGATTACAGGCATGAGCCACCACTCCTGGTGTACCCCTGTTTTTAAGACACAGGGTGTGACTGTCACCCAGGCTGGAGTGCAGTAGCACAATCACAGCTCACTTTAGCCCTGACCTCCAGGGCTCAAGTGGTCCTCCTGCCTCAGCCTTCTGAAGCTGGGACTATAGGCATGTACCACTGCACCCACTTAATTTTTGTATTTTTTGTAGAGATAGGGTCTTGCTCTGTTGCCCAGGCTGATCTCAAACTCCTAGTCTTGAACTCCTGGTCTATAACTCCTGACCTCAAGTGATCCTCCCACCTCAGCTTCCCAAAGCACTAGGATTACAGGCATGAGCCACCGCCTCCTCGTCTTGTTCTTTCTCTCCATTTGCCTAACAGATCTTTCCACTAGGCCGTCACCAGATTCACCAGCTCCATTGCTCTACACTACACCTGATCATTCTGCTCCCCCAAGGCCAGAGGGATCCACCCCCTTCATCAGTAGGTCCTGAGGCCTGTGGCGCTCCTGCTACTCTCACCTCCCTACCCCAGGCCACTGGAGTCCTCAGGTCCTCATTCCTGAATCACCATAGTGACTTTCAAATGGGTTGTCCCACTCCAGCACCCTTTACTTCTCCCTGCCCATCTGGTGCCCCATGGATCTTCCTAAAAGCACCACTGTGTTCCCCTTCAGAACGCTCCATGGTCCTTACTATCAGTAGAGGACTTAAACACAGGTTTGTTTTTTGAAATCATGGAATTTTTACATTTTTAAAGTCAACATAACTTTAAGCTATTAAAAAATATATAATTGGGTAAATAAATGTATAGGCCAGGTGAGGTGGCTCACACCTGTAATCCCAGCACTTTGGGAGGCCTAGGCAGACGGACAACCTGAGGTCAGGAGTTTGACACCAGCCTGGCCAACATGGTGAAACCCAGTCTCTACTAAAATTTAGAATTAGCCAGGCGTGGTGATACCTGCCTGTAATCCGAGCTACTCGGGAAGATGAAGCTAGAGAATCTTGTGAACTCAGGAGGCAGAGGTTGCAGTGAGCTGAGATTGTGCTCACGGCAATGCACCAGAGAGTCACCCAGGCCGGAGTGCAGTGGTGCCATTTTGGTTCACTGCAACCTGTGCCTCCTGGGTTCAAGTGATTCTCCTACCTCAGCCTCCTGAGTAGCTGGGATTACAGGTGCATGCCACCACACCTGGCTTTAATTTTTGTATTTTTAGTAGAGACAGGGTTTCACCATGTTGGTCAGGATGGTCTCGAACTCCTGACCTCAAGTGATTTGCCCGCCTCGGCCTCCCAAAGTGATAGGATTACAGCCGTGAGCCACCACGCCCAGCTGGTTTATTTTCAGACACACAGTTATAAGGTTACCTATGAAGTCGAAGTTGTGCAGCCTTTCTCTAGTTATATAAGGCTTCAGATATTTAAAGAACACCTTCAAGTGGGTCCCATAAAGGAGAGGAGGGAATTTTACAGTTTTGTTTGTTTGTTTCTTTGTTTATATCTTGCTTGGTTTCGAAAAGGACATGAAGCATTTACAGAGCCACATATTACCCGACAGGTGCCTGGCATCTGATCCTTACTGACTCACGGTTGCTGAATCTTGGCCATTGTCATTACTGACAGTAGCAGTAGTAATGGAGTAAGTAGTATGATTAAGACAACTGAAATGGCAAGGGGAAATTAAAGGGGGAATTGTAACACCAAGCTAGTGTTGGTACACAAAACATATGCTAGATGCAGATTGGCTGATCTTTCTAGAGACCTGTGCAAGTAAATACTGGGTCCACAATTCATGTGGCACATCCAGGAAAGTTCTCCTGTGGGTCTTCAGCAAATGAATTTTTGTGATGCACAGGGTCACATCTTCAACCCCATCCCCTATTTCTGGATCCCGTCTAACATGGACACGGATGGACGAACAAAGCCCCAGTGATGTATGATACTGAGTATGGCTGCCATGAATTTGATAGTCATGCTTTTAAAGCCGCCATTACTGGCCAGGCGAGGTGGCTCACACCTGTAATGCCAGCACTTTGGGGGCGTCAAGGCAAGAGGATCACTTGAGGCCAGGAGTTCAAGACCAGCCTGGGCAACATAACAAGACCCTAGACTTCTAAGAAAAAAAGGAGGGGGCCTGACAGATCACCTGCAGCTAGACCAGCTTGACACCAGCACAGCTTGACTGCCCTTATAGGCAGGCTTGCTCTAAACCTAGTGGGCAGCTCTATGAGTACAAAAGCAGGCTGGGTGCCGTGGCTCACGCCTATAATCTCAACACCTGGGGAGGCTGAGGTGGGAGAATTGCTCGAGCTCAGGAATTGGAGGCTGCAGTGAGCTATGACTGCACCACCGTACTCCAGCTGGGGTGACACAGTGAGGCCCTGTCTCTACAAAAGAGAAAAAAAAGGAAAAGAGCAAACAAACAGCAAAACCTCCAAATATTATCCTCTTAGAGTATAAAACAGAAATCATCATCTTACTGGTTGGATATTTCCAGGGCCACTGTGTTTCATTCTCTCTGGCCCCTGGAGCTGAGCAGAGAGGAGATACTGTGTATCTGTGGAGTAACCCCATAGGGCCAAAAGTTACAGTTTGTCCTGGTTTTTCTTAGACTTCACCAGTGCTTAAAAAATTTTCTTTTGAGATGGAGTCTCACTCTGTTACCCAGGCTGGACTGCAGTGGCACAGTCTCGGCTCACTGCAGTCTCCACCTCCTGGATTCAAGTGATTCTCCTGCCTCAGCCTCCTGGGTAGCTGGGATTATAGGTACGTGCCACCACACCTGGCTAATTTTTTTTTTTTTTTTTTTTGAGATGGAGTGCAGTGGCGAGATCTCGGCTTACTTCAAGCACTGCCTTCCAGGTCCAGGTGATTCTCCTGCCTAAGCCTCCCAAGTAGCTAGGACTACAGGCGGGCACCACCATACCCAGCTAATTTTTGTATTTTTAGTATAGATGTGGTTTCACAATGCTGGCCAGGCTGGTCTTGGAACTCCTGCCTCAGCCTCCCAAAGTACTGGGATTACAGCATCTCATGATCTGCCTGCCTCAGCCTCCCAAAGTGCTGGGATTACAGGCATAAGCCACCACGCCTGTCTAATTTTTATATTTTTAGTAGAGATGGGGTTTTACCATGTTGGCCAGGCTGGCCTTGAACTCCTGACCACTGGTGATCTACCTGCCTTGGCCTCCCGAAGTGCTGGGATTACAGGCATGAGCCACCATGCCTGGCCTAACCAGTGCTTAAAATTTGACGTTCTCTAGATCATCTACTGGGATTAAGGCTGGAACATATGATTTGTAATAGTGGCTTTATTTATTCGTTTTTTTTTTCTCCTGAGACGGAGTCTCGCTCTGTCGCCCAGGCTGGAGTGCAGTGGTGAATCTCGGGTTTAGGCATTTCTCTGCCTCAGCCTCCCGAGTATCTGGGGTTACAGGTGCGTGCCACCACACCTGGCTAATTTTTTTGTATTTTTAGTAGAGATGGGGTTTCACCATCTTGGCCAGGCTGGTCTTGAACTCCTGACCTCGTGATCCACCCACCTTGGCCTCCCAAAGTGCTTACAGGTGTGAGCCACTGCGCCCAGCCCTATTTATTCATTTTTTGAGACAGGTCTCCTCTGTTCCCCGGGCTGGAGTGCAGTGGTACAATCCTAGCTCACTGCAACCTCGACCTCCCAAGGGTCAAGCAGTCCTCCCATCTCAGCCTCCTGAGTAGCTGAGACTACAGGTGAGCACCGCCACAACCAGATAAATTTTACACTCACAGACTCACTACTCACTTTTTTTTTTTTTTTTTGAGACAGTCTTGCTCTGTCGCCCAGGTTGGAGTGCAGTGGCACGATCTCGGCTTACTGCAACCTCCGCCTCCTGGGTTCAAGTGATTCTTCTGCCTTGGCCTCTTGAGTAGCTGGGACTACAGGCATGTGCCACGGCACCCGGCTAATATTCGTATTTTTAGTAGAGACAGGGTGTCGCCATGTTAGCCAGGCTGGTCTCGAACTCCTGGCCTCAGGTGATCCACCCGCCTCGGTCTTCCAAAGTGCTGGGATTAGAGGCGTGAGCCACCACACCTGGCCTGAAATACTATTTTTAACCTAAGACGTTATTAAATATAATTATCTGCTATGTGGAGAAAGAGGCACTCAAACATTAGTAAGGGTATACATTTGCACTTCTTCTTTGGAGAAAGATTTGGCTATACTGATGGAAGTTCAAAATGTCCACACCCTTTGATGCAGCAGTTCCACTTCTAGATCCTACAGGCATGGTCACACATGCACACGGAGATTTATTTACATACTACAGTTTCCACTGAAATGTTTTTATAGCAAAAGACTGAAAATAACCTATGTCCACTGTAGAGTTGATTAAATAAATCATAGCATATCCACATAATGGAATAATTGGCTTTGAAAATAAAAGCAGCTATGTAGAAACTGACATGAAACATTCTCCAAAATAGGTTCTGATGTGAAAAAGGCAAGGGGAAAAGCAAGCATTACTGTGTGCCATCCATTCTGTGCTTTCTAAAAGGAGATGCTTGCATATGCATGGACTAGCTCAGAAAGACACAAGAAATTGGTAACAGAGCTCAGCTCAGGAGAGGGAACGGGAAGCGGGTGGGCAGAAGCAGGAGGGAATCTTGCTTTTTTATACATCTACCTTTTTGTACAGTTTGAATTTCTTTTAATCATGTGAATTCTTTTTTTTTTTTTTTTTTTTTTGAGATGGCGTTCCATTCTATTGCCCAGGCTGGAGTGCAGTGGCTTGATCTCGGCTCACTGCAATCTCTGCTTCCCAGGTTCAAGTGATTCTCCTGCCTCAGCCTCCTCAGTAGCTGGGACTACAGGTGCACGCCACCATGCCCAGCTAATTTTTGTATTTTTTTTAGTAGAGATGGGGTTTCATCATGGTGGCCAGGATGGTCTTGATCTCCTGACCTCCTGATCCACCTGCCTCAGCTTCCAAAGTGCTGGGATTACAGGCATGAGCCACTGTGCCCAGCCATGAATTCTTTCTCAAAATATAAAAAGTGAAAAAGAGCTGAGGCGGGAGAATCTCCTGAGGCCAGGAGTTCAAGACCAGCCTGGGCAACATAGTGAGACCCCCCCCTCCATCTCTACAGAAAAATTTAAAAGTGAAAAAGAGTGGCCGGGCACGGTGCCTCACGCCTGTAATCCCAGCACTTTGGGAGGCCAAGGTGAGCGGATCACTTGAGGCTAGAGTTCAAGACCAGCCTGGCCAACGTGGTGAGACCCTGTCTCCACTAAAAAAAAAAAAAAAAAATGCAAAAATTAGCCAGGTGCGGTGGCATGTGCCTGTAGTCCCACATACTCAGGAGGCTGAGGCAGGAGAATCGCTGGAACCAGGAGGCATAGGTTGTAGTGAGCCTAGAGCAAGCCACTGCACTCCAGCCTGGGTGACAGAGCAGGACTCTGTCTCAAAAAAAAAAAAAAAAAAAAAAAGTTGGGGAACTTCAGGTTGCATTGAATTATCTCTGGTGTAAACGGCCAGGGCACTGAGTGTCTCACAGAAGGTACACTAGGGCACCAAGAGGAGTATGGCACAACCCTGGATTCAAAGACCATGCACACTTTTCTTTTTTTAGCGTCTTGCTCCATCACCCAGGCTGGAGTGCAGTGGCTTGCTCTCAGCTCACTGCAACCTCTGCATCTTGGTTCAAGCGATTCTCCTGCCTCAGCCTCCCAAGTAGTTGGGACTACACGCCTGAACCACCACGCCCAGGTAATTTTTTTTTTTTTTGTATTTTTAGTAGACACGGGGTTTCACCATGTTGACCAGGCTTATCTCAAACTTCTGACCTCAAGTCATCCACCCTGCTCAGCCTCCCAAAGTGCTGGGATTATAGGCGTGAGCCATCATGCCCGGCTGAGAATTTTTTTTTTTTTTTTTTTTTGAGATGGAGTCTTGCTCTGTCTTCTAGGTTGGAGTGCAGTGGCACGATCTTGGCTCACTACAACCTCCGCCTCCCGGGTTCAAGCGATTCTCCTACCTCATCCTCCTGAGTAGCTGGGACTACAAGTGCGTGCCACTACGCCCAGCTAATTTTTTGTACTTTTAGTAGAGATGGAGTTTCGCCGTGTTGGCCAGAATGGTCTCGATCTCCGGACCTCATGATCTGCCTGCCTCGGCCTCCCAAAGTGCTGAGATTACAGGCCTGAGCCACCACACCTGGCCACCAGAGAGAATCTGATGCAACGTGAAGCCCTCAGCCAGCAGGTAAGGAATCTGGGTTGTAGTCCTGACTAAACCACAACCTGTGGAGTCCTCCTGAAAAAGCCCCACACTGTTCTCAGGGTTAGGATGTGGAGATGGCGAGATGGACAGTGCCCTGTTCCTCAAAGCTTACACCAGGCAGAGCCAGCAACATGGCCAAGGGCATGGCTGTGAGCAAGTCCTCACCCCAGGCCCTCCCTACTCCTTGGCCTGCTCTCTTCCATGACTGTCTAGCTGCTAAGTCCCTAGGGTTCCAGCTCCACAGGGAGTGAAAGGAAGACAAGACAGGCCATGTCGTCCAGGCCTCCACAAACTCTACGAGCCTTTAGTACTAACCACTGGAGCTGAGTGGAGACTGCACAGAGGGCCCTTGAGCAGTGGAAGCAGAAAGGCAGCACAGAAGGTCTGTTCGTCAAGACTCCACAGGCTGTGTGAACAGGGGGCCGGATGGTAATTGTTCTTGCACATAAGAGCATGGTTTTATTTTATCCTTAAAACACAATCCCTGCCTGCTTTCTTTGTCTAAAACTTGCTTCTTTTCAAGGTCACAAGGTTCTCTTTTTTTTTTAGACGGAGTCTTGCTCTGTCACCTAGGCTGGAGTGCAGTGGTGTGATCTCGGCTCACTGCAACCTCCACCTCCTGGGTTCAAGCAATTCTCTGCCTCAGCCTCTCGAGTAGCTGGGATTACAGGCGCCCACCACCATGCCTAGCCCGGCTAGTTTTTGTATTTTTAGTAGAAATGGGGTGTCACCATCTTGGCCAGGCTGGTCTTGAACTCCTGACCTCATGATCCACCCTCCTTGGCCTCGAAAAGTCCTGGCATGAGCCACCTCACCTGGCCTCTTTTTTTCCTTTTTAAATTTAAGACGGGGTTTTACTCTGTTACCAAGGCTGGAGTTTGGTGGCATGACTACAGCTCACTGCAGCCTCGACATCCTGGGCTCAGGTGATCCTCCCACCTCAGCCTCCTCAGTAGTTGGGACCACAGGTACAGGCCACAACACGTGGCTTTTTATTTTATTTTTCCTTTGTAGAGTCTGGGTCTCCTTATGTTGCCTAGGCTAGTCTGGAACTCCTGGGCTGAAGCAGTCCTCCCTCCTTGGCCTCTCAAAGTGCTGGGATTACAGGCGTGAGCTCTTTAAATGAAGTTGGTGGCTGTTGTGGGCCAGCACCGTTCATGATTGATTTTCATCCTGTTGTAGGAATTAGGTGATTTAGCACAGCTCTGAACTCACTAGACATCCAAGTTTGATGCTTTAGATTGGAATTCCCAGGAAGATTTCCCAAATGGAGATTCAGTGCAGAGGAGAGGGAAAATCGTGCACTCTGGAATCAGGCGGTTTTGAGTTCAAATCAGACTCTGACATATACTCAGTTATTAACCCGTTAATCCATAAAATGGGAATAATATTAACATTCCCTTCACACAGTTGCCCTGAGGTTATAGAGATAAGGTGTCTAAGGAACCTAGCACACAGAAGGCCCTCAGTAAATAGCAGTTATTACTATCATTTTTATCATGTTTCTTATTCTCATGTCTCAAACCTGACCCTCTACCAACAGTCCTTTCGTAGCAGAGTAAAAATAATGAAAATGACATCTAGCTTTTTTCTCCCACTCCAGTGTCTCACTGTCACCCAGGCTGCAGTGCAGTGGTGTGATCATAGCTCACTGCAGCGCCTCAAGCCCCTGGGCTCAGGCTATCCTCCCGCTTCCGCCTCCCAGTGCTGGGATCACAGGCGCGCACCACCACGCCGGGTCCAGCCGCTCTTCTGAGTTGGTGCATTAATTAATGGAATCCTTACAGCAACCGCTTGCGAGGAAGAAAGCTGAGATTCAGAGCGGTTGAATAACTTGTCCGACGGGCTAAGCCATGAGGCGGATCGGGGCCCTGCGCTGTTACAGGCACTCAGTCTTCCAAATGTCCCCAGAGTGACTAGCGGCGACCACTCGGCCCTTCTCAGGAAGAAAGCGAGCGAACCCGTGGCGCTGGCTTCCCGGAGCGGAAGGGGTTATTCCCACTGAGACGCCGGCGCCCCCCGTTCCTAGAGAGGCCCGCGGATGGCGCCGCACTTCCGGCCTGGGTCCCGCTCCGGCTCCGGCTCCTGACCTGCGGCTCCCGGGCTGGCGCTCGGACCGTAGGTGGGGAAGGGGTCCCCCAAAGGCATCCCTGACCCCTGAATTCCAGCAAGCGGGGACCAGGCGCTGGGGAGGCAAGGAGAGGGCCGTGGCTCTACACGGGGGCTGAGGGGCGCGAGTCTCCCAGGACCTCGGCTGCTCGTCCCCGCGGAGCTCAGACCACCTGAGGCTGGCCGAGGGAGCGTCACTCTCCTGCCTCTTCTGAAAGGGCCCCCTCCCCGCCTCGCTGTAGACCCTGAACCCCCCGGGGGGGAGGACCCGTGCTCTCCATCCTCCATCCTCCACCCTCCCGTGCGCCAGCCTGGGAAGGAGGGGGATCACAGCTCCTCCTTAGAGGCGGCTCGTTTATCAACACGGGTTCGTCCCAGGTCGCTCAGCAGCGAGTAGCGGAGCTGGGGCTGCACCGAGGAGCTCAGGCCCCACTTCATGTTGCTGTCAAGACCAGATTTTTGGGCCAGCTTCTCAAACTCAGCACGCCCGGCACCAAACTGCTTGGCCCCTCCTCCCAAGAGAGTGGGTTCATTCTTAGTAAACTCGCAGGCTCAGTTTTTCTCTCCTGCTTCACACCTGCTCCCCTCGTCCTCCCCTGACCATACTTGTAGGCTTCATCTTTTTCATCCAACCCGTCCTTCCACTCCTCCCCTCGGCAGCCGCAAACCTGTGTCGTTGCAACACCCTGCAACCCTGCCTGCCTCTCCCTTTATTTCACGTGGAACTCCACTACAAGGAGTCCCCAAATCCTTGCCTCAGGCCACACTCCTGTTCCAAAAATACCTTTTAGTGATTACTCAGAGCCTGTGAATTCAAGTCAGAATTTCTTAGCTTGCCATTCAAGGCGATTTGAAACCTGGCTCAAGCCCGCCTCTCTAACCTGATCTCTCTTGGTTCCCTAAGTAGAGGTCACAGACTGGCAGATGCAAGCGGGAAATGTGTTTCAACTGGCCAGGGGAGTTTCTTTTTTGTTTTTTTAATTGAAGCAAATGACTAGATGTGGTGGCTCAATCCTGTAATCCCAGCACTTTGGTAGGCGGAGGTGGGCGGATCACTTGAGGTCAAAAGTTCGAGACCAACGTGGCCAACAACATCGTCTCTACTAAAAAAATATAAAAATTAGCTGGGTGGGCATGGTGGTGCACGCCTGTAGTCCCAGCTACTTGGGAGACTGAGGCAGGAGAATAGCTTGAACCCGGGAGGCGGAGGTTGCAGTGAGCCGAGATCAAGCCACTGCACTCCAGCCTGGGTGACAGAGTGAGACTCTATCAGAAAAATTAAATAAATAAATAAATAAATAAATAAATAATTTGGGTTGGATCCGAGGCCTCACGCCTGTAATCCCAGCACTTTGGGAGGCCTAGGTGGGCGGATCACCTGAGGTCGGGAGTTTGAGACGGGTGTGACCAACATGGAGAAATACTAAAAATACAAAATTCTACTAAAAATACAGAATTCTACTAAAAATACAAAATTAGCCGGGCGTGGTGGTGCGTGCGTGTAATCCCAGCCACAGGGGAAGCTGAGGCAGGAGAATCACTTGAACCTGGGAGGTTGTGGTGAGTCAAGGTCACGCTATTGCACTCCAGCCTGGGCAGCAAGAGCAAAACTCTAAATAAATAGGATCCATTATTTATTTTAAAATTGAGAGATTTCATTTAGAAAACCTCAGATTTCCAGCTTTTTTAAAAAAATAAAAGAGCTGGAAGCACTTCACTCATGTTCATGCACTCAGCAACTGGCTTGATCTGAGGAGTGGCTGCCCCCTTTATTTCTTATTTATTTATTCGTTTAGGAGACAGGGTCTTGCTCTGTTGCCCTGGCTGGAGTGCAGTGGTGTGATCTTGGCTCACTGCATCCTCAATCTCCCAGGCTGAAGCAATCCTCCCGCCTCAGCCTCTCAAGTATCTGGTGTGTGCAAACACACACCACCACACCCAGATAATTTTAAATTATCTTTTGTAGAGATGGGGTCTCTTTGTGTTGCCTAGGCTGGTCTTGAACTCCTGGGCTCAGGCGACCCTCTCACCTCAGCTTTCCAAAGTGCTGGGATTACAAGAATGAGCCACTGTGCCTGGCCCAGCTGCTCCCTTTAGACCAGGCTGCATCACAAAGTTTGCCAGAGTCCCCCACTACTCCCCAGTACGTCCCTGACTCAGAGCCTGAGGATCAACTTGTACTGATGTTTTTCTTTCTCTTTTTTTTTTTTTTTTTTTTTTTTGAGATGGAGTCTTGCTCTGTCGCCCAGGCTGGAGTGCAGTGGCGCCATCTCGGCTCATTGCAACCTCCGCCTCCCTGGTTCAAGCGATTATCCTGCCTCAGCCTCCCAAGTAGCTGGGATTACAGGTGCCTGCCACCACACCCAGCTAATTTTTTGTATTTTTAATAGAGGTGGGGTTTCACCATGGTGGTCAGGCTGGTAAAAAATTCCTGACCTCGTGATCCACCTGCCTCAGCCTCCCAAAGTGTTGGGATTACAGGCGTGAGCCACCGAGCCTGGCCACATAGATGTTTTTCATAGAACAGAGAAATAGATTTTTGGAACCTGTGTCAATCAAAAGCATACTAGTGGAAGGTAGACCAAGAGGTGCATGTGTGTAAAAGACAAATTTCAGGGAGTATGCACTCAGCCTCCTTAAGAGCTTCTCAGATATTTTTTGGAAAGGGTCTCACTCTGTCACCCACCCAGGCTGGAGCACAGTGGTGGGATCATAGCTCACCACAGCCTCAACCTCTCAGGCTCAAACGATCCTCCCACCTCAGCCTTCTGAGTACCTGGGACTACAGACATGTGCCACCATGCCTGGCTGTTTTTTTTTTTTTGTAGATACAGGGTTTTGCCATGGTGCCCAGGCTGGTCTTAAACTCCTGGACTCCGGGGACAAGGGGAAGGAGAGCATCAGGACAAATGCCTAATGCATGCGGGGCTTAAAACCTAGATGATGAGCAGGAGATGGAGACCATCCTGGCTAACACAGTGAAACCCCATCTCTACTAAAAATAGAAAAAAAAAAAAAATTAGCCAGGTGTGGTGGCACGCACCTGTAGTCCCAGCTACTCGGGAGGCTGAGGCAGGAGAATCACTTGAACTTGGGAGGTGGAGGTTGCAGTGAGCGGAGATCACGCCACTGCACTCCAGCCTGGGCAACAGAATGAGACTCTGTCTAAACAAACAAACGAACAAACCCTAGAAGACAGGTTGATGGGTGCAGCAAACCACCATGGCACATGTATACCTATGTAAGAAACCTGCACGTTCTGCACATGTATCCCAGAACTTAAAGTTTAATATAAAAAGGCTGGGTAGAGTGGCTCACGCCTGTAATCCTGGCACTTTGGGAGGCCGAGGTGGGTGGATCACAAGGTCAGGAGTTCAAGACTGGCCTGGCCAAGATAGTGAAACCCCATCTCTACTAAAAACACAAAAATAAGCTGGGTGAGGTGGCAGGCACCTGTAATCCCAGCTACTCAGGAGGCTGAGGCAGGAGAATCACTTGAATCTGGGGCACGGAGGTTGCAGTGAGCTGAGATCATGCCACTGCACTCCAGCCTGAGTGACAGAGTGAGACTCCATCTCAAAAATAAAAATAAATAAGTTTAATAAAAAAAAAAAATTCTGGACTCAAGCAGTCCTCCTGCCTTGGCCTCCCAAAGTGATGGGATTACAGGCATGAGCCACCTCACCCAGCCCTGAGGACCATATCTTTGCACCATCTCTTCTAGTGAGTAAATTCAGTTCAGCAAGGTCCAGGCCTAGTTCTCCCACCCTGCAAGGCTTCCCTGAGAGCCATCCAGCCATCCATCCCTCCATCTATCTCATCAACCTTTTTGGAGGCTGAGCACTGCATTAGGAGGACATGACCACACCACTGCCATCTCTCTCTGGATTTCTATGGCTTTGCCTAAATCAGTGTCTTATATCTTGCAGATGGCAGGTGATCAACAAATAATTATCAGTTGGGTAATACACACACGTCTTATTCCCCCAAGTTAGATTGTAAGGTCCTTGCATTTACCTTTGTCCTGCCCTAGCAACTAGCACAGCACTTAGCATGTAGTTGACATTCAGTAATGTCTGAGGAAACGTGCCCTAAGGAGGTGCCCCAGAGATGCAATACAATACGTACTGACTTTCAGTCCTGGCCTGTGGCTGGAAGCAGCTCCCCCGATTCCTGGCCGAGCATTAGTGGTACAGAGGAAGGGACAGGCAGTCCCCAGAGCAGAAAGCAGAGGCTTAGTCTTGAAGGCTGGGAGTGCTTCACAGTCCCCCTGACCTGGAGGCCCTGCTCAGGATTCAGCCAAAGCTACATCTGGCACTCAGCCGTCTCCATGCAACCTTGTGAGCCAAACACCCAACATGATTCTGATTCTGAATTCCAAACTCTAGAGGCGTCCTGGGAGCCCAGCACCTGCTGAGTGCTTCCTGCCCATGGCCTCCTCTAGCCTCACCACTGCCATAGGGTCAGCACTGGGAGGATCTCCATTTTGCAAATGAGAAGGCCAAGGTCAGCTGGGAGCCGTGTTTCAACGCCTGTAATCCCAGCATTTTGGGAGGCTGAAGCAGGCAGATCACTTGAGGTCAGGAGCTCAAGACCAGCCTGGCCAACATGACGAAACCCTGTCTCTGCTAAAAATACAAAAATTAGTTGGGCGTGGTGGTGCATGCCTGTAATCCCAGCTACGAGGGAGGCTGAGACAGGAGGATCACTTGAACACAGGAGGCAGAGGTTGCAGTGAGCTGAGATCGCACCACTGCACTCCAGCCTGACGGCAGAGCAGAGACTCTGTCTCAAAAAAAAAAAAAAAAAAAGGTCCATGCCTGAGGCCACAAAGTAACAGGCAGACCCAGGATTTCAAACCGATGGGGGCTGATTCCAGGACTCCTGTGCTTGGCACTGTGCTTTTTGAAACATCTGGGGCTGAAGAGGGGCATGGTCAGGACCCAGAGCCTCCGCTGGCAGCTCCTTCAGGTTCTGGGTTCTGTGCCCAAGAGTAAACCTAAAGCAGATGTCAGCCCCAACTCCTTCTCACTGGTTATCTCTAAAATTCTTTAACTCTCTACCTAAGGGATTAAAATACTTACCGTCAGAACCAATGAAACCTTAGAAAGTTCAACAAGAAACTTCCTTTTTTTTGTTTTTGGACACGAAGTCTCCCTCTGTCACCCAGGCTGGAGTGCAGTGCTGTGATCTCAGCTCACTGTAACCTCCACCTGCTGAGTTCAAACGATTATCCTGCCTTAGCCTCCTGAGTAGCTGGGACTACAGGCGCATGCCACCACACCTAACTTTTGTTTTTAGTAGAGATGGGGTTTCATCATGTGGTCCAGGCTGGTCTCGAACTCCTGACCACAAGTGATCCACCCACTTTGGCCTCCCAAAGTGCTGGGATTACAGGCATGAGCCACCGTGCCTGGCTGAAATTTCCCATTTTTTAAAAGATCAAACCAACAGACAATATAGCTTCAAACTCTTGAGTAACAAGGCTGTTACAAGAGAGAGAAGTAGATTCCCAAAGAAAGGACAGAGATGGCAGGGCGTGGTGGCTCACGCCTGTAATCCTAGCACTTTGAGAGGCCGAGGTGGGCGGATCACCTGAGGTCACGAGTTCAAGACCAGCCTGACCAATATGGTGAAAACCCGTCTTTAAAAAAAAAAAAAAAGAAAGGACAGAGGTGATAAGTATCGAACACCTAGTGTGCGCCAGGGAATGACAGATGCTTTCACATTTTTTTCTTTTTCTTTCTTTTTTTTTTTTTTTTTAGAGATGGGGCCTCATTCTTTTCCCCAGGCTTTAATGCAGTGGTATAATCATAGCTCACTGCAGCCTCAAATTCCTGGGCTCAAGTAATCTTCTGCCTCAGCCTCCCAAGTAGCTGGGACCATGGGCACATGCTACCACATCTGGTTATTTTTTTAATTTATATTTTTTGGCCAGGCGCACATGGTGGCTCACCCCTGTAATCCCAGCACTTTAAGAGGCTGAGGTGGGCAGATCACTTGAGGTCAGGAGTTTCAGACCAGCCTGGCCAACATGGTGAAACCCCATCTCTAATAAAAATACAAAAAAAATTAGTCAGGCATGGTGGTGCATGCCTGTAATCCCAGCTACTTGGGAGGCTAAGGCAGGAGAATTGCTTGAACCCAGGAGGCAGAGGTTGCAGTGAGCTGGGATTGCACCACTGCACTCCAACCTGGGTGACAGAGCAAGACTTCGTCTCAAAAAAGAGAAAATTAATTTTTTGTAGAGACAGGGTCTTGCTGTGTTGCCCAGGCTGGTCTTAAACTCCTGGCCTTAAGTGATCCTCCTACCTTAGCCTCCCAAAGTGCTGGGATTACAGGCGTAAACTACGATTCCGAGCCATTTTCACAGTCTGTCTCACTGAATCCTTACACATAGGAAGATGTTATCATCGTAATTTACAGAAGAGGGAAGTGAAGCTTAAAATGCTATGTAATTCTGCAAAATTTAGACTGACACTGAGCTTGGATGAGAAGGCAATCCTGGTAGTGAGAGTTGTCTAGCATTCACTCTGTCTGCTGTGTCTCCATATGAAATGATTCAGTCACGGAAACTGTTAACGTATAAGATGTGGGTCCATGGCCCTAACCCCTCGCTTTCCAAGCATCATTCTAGATGTTCTCTCCTTGTACCCCAGAGTTCTTTTAGATGGGTCTGCACGAGGGAAGACAAATTGGCCTGTTTATCTCCCTTGCCTCCTAGCCGTAAATCTGTTAGGTTTACAAAATTCTTTTTTTTTTTGAGTCTTGCTCTTTTGCCCAAGCTGGAGTGCAATGGCATGATCTCGGCTTACTGCAACCTCCGCCTCCCAGGTGCAAGCGATTGTCCTGCCTCAGCCTCCCGAATAGTTGGTATTACAGGTGTATGCCACCATGCCCGGCTAATTTTTGTATTTTTAATAGAGAAGGGGTTTTACCATGTTGGCTAGGCTGGTCTTGAACTCCTGACCTCAGGTGATCTGCCCACTTCAGTGTCCCAAAGTTCTGGGATTATAGGTGTGAGCCACCACCCCTGGCCACAAAATTCTTTGAAGACTTTCCAGGCTGGGCGAGGTGGGTCATGTCTGTAATCCCAGCACTTTGGGAGGCCAAGGCAGGTGGATTGCTTGAGCCCAGGAGTTCAAGACTAGCCTGGGCAACATAGTGAGACCTGTCACTACAAAAATTAGCTGGGCATGGTGACACATGCCTGTAGTCCTAGCTACTCTGGAAGGCGAGGTGGGAGGATCACTTGAACCCAGGAGTTTGAGGCTGCAGTGAGCTGTAATTGTGCCATTGTACTCAACCCGGGGGGACAGAGCAGGATCTTGTCAAAACAACAAGATTTTTCTTCTTTATCACAAAAGTGCTCAGTACGTAGTGGGTTCATTCATTCATTCAATAAGTAAATACTTAATGGAGCACTTACTCTGGGCTCTCGTAACCATTGTAGTTGTGAACAAAACAGATGAAAATTAAAAAACGGGCCGGGTGCGGTGGCTCACGCCTGTAATCCCAGCACTTTGGGAGGCCGAGGCGGGTGGATCACGAGGTCAAGAGATCGAGACCATCCTGGCCAACATGGTGAAACCTTGTCTCTACTAAAAGTACAAAAAGTTAGCCAGGCATGGTGGTGCGTGCCTGTAGTCCCAGCTACTCCGGAGGCTGAGGCAGGAGAATTGCTTGAAACCAGAAAATGGAAGTTGCAGTGAACCAAGATCGCACCACTGCACTCCAGCCCGGCGATAGAGCGAGACTCTGTCTCAAAAAAAAAAAAAAAAAATTAAAAAACGAAAATTCCAACCCATACCAGAGTTTAAATTCTACTAAGAAAGATAAAAAAAATATTGAGAAAAATAAAGTAGGGTCAGGAAGATGTTGAAATTTTGGATAGGTTGGCCAGCAGAGACCTCTCTGAGAAGGTGGACTTTTTTTTTTTTTTTTTTGAGACAGAGTCTTGCTGTCTCACCCAAGCTGGATCTCGGCTCACTGCAACCTCTGCCTCCTGTGTTCCAGCAATCCTCCTCCCTCAGCCTCCTGAGTAGCTGGAATTGCAGGCTACTGAGGGCCACCAATTACTGAGCGCCAATTACTGAGTTCCAATTACTGAGCGCCACCACGCTCAGCTAATTTTTGTATTTTTAGTAGAGATGGGGTTTCACCATGTTGGCCAAGCTGGTCTTGAACTCCTGACCTCAGGTGATCCGCCTACCTTGGCCTTCCAAGTTTTGGGATTACAGACTTAAGCCACCACGCCTGGCCTTATTTTATTTTTTTAAGACAGAGTCTTGCTCTGTCGCCTAGGCTGGGATGCAGTGGCATGATCTTGGCTCATTGCAACCTCCATCTCCTGTGTTCAAGCAATTCTTCTGCCTCTTCCTCTCAAGTAGCTGGGATTAAGGTGTGTGCCACCACACCCAGGCTAATTTTTTGTAGAGATGGGGGTTTCACCATGTTGGTCAGGCCGGTCTCCTGACCTCAGGTGATCCACCCACCTCGGCCTCCCAAAATGCTGGGATTACAGGTGCAAGCCACTGAGCCTGGCCAAAGGTGAACTTTTAATAAAGTCATAAAGAAAGTAGATGTGTGCCGGGCATGGTGGCTCATACCTGTAACCCCGACACTTTGGGAGGCTGAGGCAGGCAGATCACCTGAGGTCAGGAGTTTGAGACTGGCCTGGCCAACATGGTGAAACCCCATCTCTACTAAAATACAAGAATTAGGCTGGGCACAGTGGCTCACACCTGAAATCCCAGCACTTTGGAGGCCAAGGTGGGCGAATTATGAGGTCAGGAGTTTGAGACCAGCCTGACTAATGTGGTGAAATCCCGCCTCTACTAAAAATACAAAAATTAGCTGGGCATGGTGGCATGCACCTGTAGTCCCAACTACTGAGAAGGCTGAGGCAGGAGAATTGCTTGAACCCTGGAGACAGAGGTTGTAGTGATCCAAGATTGTGCCTCTGTAGTCCAGCCTGGGCAACAGAATGAGACTCTGTCTCAGAAAAAAAAAAGAAAATAGATGTTTAGGTCGGGCGCAGTGGCTCATGCCTGTAATCCTAGCACTTCGGGAGACCAAGGCAGGTGGATCGCTTGAGCTCAGGAGTTTGAGATCAGCCTGGGCAACATAGTGAGAACACTGTCTCAACTAAAAATACACACACACACACACACACACACACACACACACCAAAAACCAAAAGAAAAATGAAAAAAAATACAAAAAATACAAAAGGTACAAAAAAATAGCCAGGCATGGTGGTATGCTCTCGTGGCCCCAGCTACTTGGGAGTCTGAGGTGGGAGGATCGCTTAAGCCCAGGAGGCAGAGGTTGCAGTGAGCCGAGATTGTGCCATTGCACTCCAGCCTGGGTGACACAGAGAGAGAGACACTGTTTCAAAAACAAAACAAAAAGAAAGTAGATGTTTAATTAACAGCTGTGTAAATAAACTATTAAAATGATGCTCCCTCCAGAATCACTTCCAGAAAGAAGATAGCCATGAAAAAAAGTACTTAAACACTCATAGTCCACAAGGGAAAAATATCACAAAAGATTAAAGTACCTTTTCCTTTTGGAGTTTGTTGAAATGTTTTGTTCTTTCCAAGTTTGCTCTAGGAAGTTTATCCCTTTTCTAGTATCCAGCGGACTCACATGTCTTCTGCCTGTTCTGTTCTCCCCTTCTCTATCCTAACTCCATCCTGGGTAACCAAGAAATGAGGTGGCAGCCGAGGCAGGCGAGCAGATCGGGGGAGCTGGCATGCTTCCTTCCACCACGTGGAGATGGGCAGAGTGTAAAGTGGTGGCTGATGGGAGATGGGGACCCTGGGGTGGACACATTTGGAGATGCAGGAAACTTCTGCAGGAGTGGATAGCCGAGAACAGCACCCAGATATCCCCCAGAGCGAGAGGATGTAGCCACACAGAACCTAGGGAAGAAACACAGGCACATGTTGGTTGGTTTTGTTTCGCTTTTTGGTGTGCCTCTTTTGATGTAACAGCTTTACTGAGATATAATTCACATAACATACACTTCATCTACTTTTTTTTTTTTTTTTTTTTTGAGATAGAGTCTCACTCTGTCACCCATGCTAGAGTGCAGTGGTGTGATCACGGCTCACTGCAACTTCCACCTCCCGGTTCAAGCAATTCTCCTGCCTCAGCCTCCCAAATAACTGGGATTACAGGCACTACTAGAACCGGTTAAATTTTTTTTTTTTTTTTTGAGACGAAGTCTTACTCTGTTGCCCAGGCTGGAGTACAGTGGCACGATCTCAGCTCACTGCCACCTCCGCCTTCTGAGTAGCTGGGATTACAGGCTCCTGCCACCACGCCGGGCTAATTTTTGTATTTTTAGGTAGAGACAGGGTTTCACCATGTTTACCAAGCTGGTCTCAAACTCCTAACCTCAGGTGATCCACCTGCCTCAGCCTCCCAAAGTCCTGGGATTACAGGTGTGAGCCACCGCACCCGGCTAATTTTTTTGTATTTTTAGTAGAGACAGGGTTTCACCATGTTAGCCAGTCTGGTCTTGAACTCCTGGCCTCAAGTGATCCACTTTGGAGTGCTGGGATTACAGGCGTGAGCTACGGTGCCCAGCCAACTTCATCTACTTAAAAAAAAAAAAAGATGGAGTCTTGCGTGTTGGCCAAGCTTGTCTCAAACTCCTGGGCTCAAGCACTTTTCCCCCCCTCAGCATCCTGATTGGCTGGGATTACACTTGTTAACTACCACACCTGGCACTTCATCTACTTAAACTGTACAATTCAATTAATTTTAGTGTATTCACAAAATTGTGCAACCATAACCAGACATTTTCATCAACCCCAAATAAACTTTGTATCTATTGCAGTTACTTGTTTCCCCTAAATATCCCACCCTAGGCAACCACTAAAGGACTTTCTGTCTCTGGATTTGCCTTGTCCGAACAGTTCACATAAATGGCACATGTTTTGGGGGTTAGGTGGCTTTTTCTTTTCTTTTTTTTTGGAAGGTGGACATGTGACCACTGAAAAAAGATTACAAAGGTGGGGCCAGGCGCAGTGGCTCACGCCTATAATCCCAGCACTTTGGGAGGCTGAGGCGGGCAGATCTCACTTGAGTCCAGGAGTTAGAGACCAGCCTGACCAACATGGTGAAGCCCCCGTCTCTACTGAAAATACAAAAATTAGCTGGGTATGGTGGCAGACGCCTATAATTCCAGCTACTCTGGAGCCTGAGGCGGGAGAATCGCTTGAATCCGGGAGGCGGAGGTTGCAGTGAACCGAGATCACACTACTGCACAGAGCAACAGAGTGAGACTCTGTCTCCAAAAAAAAAAAAAAAAAGATTAACGAAGGTAGGTTTGGAACATTAGGGTAGGGGTTAGAAGCTCTTCTGGAGGGGACAATGGTGATAAATGGAAAAGCAGAAGAGAGAGAGAACTCACTTCTGTTTTATTTTTTATTGCTCTATTTTTGCTTTGTAAGTCACCGTGAATGTAGGCAGGATAGAAATCATAAGTACACCAAAGTGGGAAGTGCTGCAAATTGTTTGCTTTTATTCCTGTGGATAATTTTCTGTCCTTTTTTTTTTTTAACATATTTATGCCTTCTATTTGCTAAAACTGTGTAAAGGAACTGATTATGAAATCAGAAAACCTGGGTTCTTCCTCCTAATGTGACTTAGCTGCTGTCAAAGTTTCCTTGTCTGCAAAATGAGGGGGTTAGAGTACAGTGGACACTCCATTATCCTCTCCAGCGTCATCCCCTGAGTGCAGGCAGTCACTTTTTCAGGAATCTGTTGACAGTCCCTATTTTATTTTTAGGTGCCAAGCCAGCCTTTCTCCTCCTTTTCTGGAACTTTTGTGTACAGAAAGTGAAGGTGGGGTTGGGCACCATAGTGAGACGCCATCTCTCCAAATAAAAAAAAAAGGAAAAAAGGCAGGGTGCAGTGGCTCTCGCCTGTAATCCCAGCACTTTGGGAGGCCGAAGTGGGCAGATAACCTGAGGGCGGGAATTCAAAACCAGCCTGACCAACATGGAGAAACCCTGTCTCTACTAAAAATACAAAATTAGCCGGGTGTGGCGGCACATGCCTGTAATCTCAGCTACTCTGGAGACTGAGGCAGGAGAATCGCTTGAACCCGGGAGGCGGAGATTGCAGTGAGCCGAGATCTTGCTATTGCAATCCAGCCTGGGCAACGAGTGAAACCCCATCTCAAAAAAAATAAGAAAAGAAAGAAAGCCGCGCATGGTGGTGTGTGCCTTTGGTTCCAGCTACTCGGGAAGCTGAGGCAGGAAGATTGCTTGAACCCAGGAGTTGGAGGCTGCAATAAGCTAGGACTGTGCCACTGCACTCCAGCCTGGGTGACAGAGTGACACCCTGTATTGAAAAGAAAAGAAAGTGAAGGTGGCTAAATAGCAATGTGAATTGTATAAACAAGAGATTAACAAAGAATCTTTCCACATGTTATCAAGTCTGTTTCAAGGCTAAGAATTGGAAAAGACCTTTGAGGACATCTAGTCCGCATAGGACTTAACAATAGGGTGAAGAAACAAGCCCAGAAATAGGCTATGACTGCCCAAGGCCACTCATCGAGTGAATGTCAGAGCCAGGGCCATCTGTTGGCTTTAGGCCAGATAAGCCTGGTGACTGCTGTCAGAAATGGGGCCTGTCAGATGGGACAGGCTCCTTGGAGGTGGTCCGGTGAGTCCAATCCCTTTTTTTGCAGCGGCTTAGACGAGGGTCCACGGAGGATTCTCAGAATTCGCTGGATCTGGGAGGGAGCAGTGGCTCATGCCTGTAATCCCAGAACTTTGGGAGGCTGAGGCGGGTGGATCGCCTGAGGTCAAGAGTTCCAGACCAGCCTGACCAACATAGTGAATCCCCGTCTCTACTAAAAATGCAAAAAAATTAGCCGGGCGTGGTGGCGGTCGCTTGTAATCCTAGCTACTCGGGAGGCTGAGGCAGGAGAATCACTTGAATCTGGGAGACGGAGGTTGCGGTGAGCCGAGTTGCGCCATTGCACTCCAGCCTGGGCAACAAGAGCGAGACTCCGTCTCCAAAAAAAAAAAAAAAAAAAAAAAAAAATTCGCTGGATCTGCCTTCCGGGTCTGCAGTGCAGCCTGAATGATCAACCGGGGAATGTGCGTTTCCCAGCGTCCCCCAGGGGCAGAGGCATCTCTCCCTGCGCAGGGCCAGGGAGATTACTCGAGGCAGGTCTCAGTTGTCCGGGCTGCTGGGGTCGCCCCGCGAGGCAGGAGCCGCGGACAGGACATGCAGGCCGCCCCCTGCTGGTCCGTCACGGAACCGCCCTGCTGGCCGCGGCTTTTCCCGCGTTGGGGGCGTGGTCTTACAACGCCAAGCCAATCCTAGGCCGCACAGTTATAGGGGCGGGGCTCCCCGCCCCTTGGTTTTCTTCGTGGTGGAAGCTGCGCGGCGACCTAGCAACCATTCTTGCCGATCTTCCCCGCCGGTGACTTGGCTGCGACCCGCCCTTCTTGCCTCAGCCCTTCGGAAAGCGAAGGTCCCTTCAGGGGCTAAAGGACAGGGATTTTTTTTTTCTTTTTCTTTTCTTTTTTTTTTTTTTTTTTGACACCGAGTCTAACTCAGTCGCCCAGCCTGGAGTGCAGTGGGGCGATCGGCTCACTGAAGCCTCTGCCTCCCGGATTCAAGCGATTCTCCCACCTCAGCCTCCCGAGTAGCTGGGATTCCAGGTGTGCACCACTACACCTAGCTACATTTTGCATTTTTAGTAGATACGGAGTTTCATCATGTTGGCCAGGATGGTCTAGAACTCCTGGGTTCAAGTGATCCTCCCGCCTCGCCCTCCCAAAGTGCTGGGATTATAGGCGGGAGCCACCACGCCCGGCCGCGACGGGGATTTTGGTTGTTTGGTTGGACGTGGTGAGCATGAAACGCACACGTTCAAGAAGCTAAGCCAATGAAGGGCTTACTTAGGTGAAACGAAAATTTGGTGTTTCTAATTCAAAGCAGCTGCTCTCCAAGGCGTGGGTGAAGGTATGGGGGTCCAAAACGCCCGGGTCCCACCACCCGATGTTGTTAGTGACACTTTTTTTTTTTTTTTTTTTTTAAGACGGAGTCTCCATATGTCGCCCAGGCTGGAGTGCAGTGGCACCGTCTCAGCTCACTGCAACCTCTGCCTCCCAGCTTCAAGCAATTCTCCTGCCTCAGCCTCCCCAGTAGCTGGGATTACAGGTGCTAATTTTTGTATTTTTAGTAGAAATGGGGTTTCGCCATGTTGGCCAGGCTGGTCTTGAACTCCTGACCACAGTTGATCCTCCCACCTTGGACTCCCAAAGTGCTGGGATTACAGGTGTGACCCACTGCACCAAGCCTTAGTTACATCTTTTTTTTTTTTTTTTTTTTTTTTTTGAGATGGAGTCTCATTCTGTCGCCCAGTATGAAGTGCAGTGGCGTGATCTCAGCTCACTGTAACCTCCACCTCCCGAGTTCAAGTGATTCTCCTGCCTCAGCCTCCTGAGTAGCTGGGATTACAGCCGCCCGCCACGATGCCCGGCTAATTTTTTGTATTTTTAGTAGAAACGGGGTTTCACCACGTTGGTCAGGCTGGTCTTGAACTCGACCTCAGGTGATCCACCAACCTCGGCCTCCTAAAGTGCTAGGATTACAGGTGTGAGCCATTGCACCTGGCCTAGTTTTTAAAAAAATGTATATTTTCTATCAGATAAAGTTTCATTCTATTGTTTTTAATTTGTTAATATATATTTTAATTTCTTTTTTTAAATTTTTTATTTTTGTAGATAGAGATGGGGTCTTGCTCTGTTGACCTAGTTGGTCTTGAACTCCTGGCCTCAAGTGATCTCCTGTCTTGGCCTCCCAAAGTGCTGGAATTACAGGCATGAGCCACCTAGATTTTATATCCACTGGAAGTTTTATTTCTTTAGGGTTCTATCCCAACCAGTCACTTACAAACCAAGTAAACAACAACAACAACAACAAAAAAAAAACAAGTAAAAATTAACAGAGACCCGAGGGGTGGGACCTGGGGACTGTACTCCCTCCTACTCATGGTAGACAGCAGTGGATAAGAGGGAGGGGCAGGAGATCCTGGTGGCTGACAACAGGCAGCAGCAGCAGTGATGGGGCCATGATGTCACAGAGCCAGCTCTGTCCTCCCCCAGATACTGGGTGGAGCCCCTGTGGCTTGGGGTGGGGGAGTGGTGAGAACCCAACCCAGGTCCTCCCCCCTCCCTTCCCCAGACAGCCTCTTTGCTGTCTCAACCCATGTCTTCCAGCAGGAACCTGAGGCCCATGGAGAGGAGGAAGTGGGAGAGGAGGATGTGGGAGAGGCAGCATGATGGCAAGAATGAAGGCAGAGGTGGGAGGCTGGGCATGGCCACTCCACCCCATGCCCACCCCGGAGAGGGGTGAGGAAGCCACCATCATGCAGCGAGTCATGGGGACCAGGTGGAGTTTAAGGCTGAGGGGCTGGGGCAGGCAGAGCCTTGGCCTCAGTCAAAACTGTGCCAGTGCTGTACTGTGAGTTGTATTCCAGTGCGGCTCCTGTGCCCTTGACAGCATCCAGCAGCTGGGTGCATCATGGAGTTGGCCCCTGGCTCCAGCACACACAGGTGCTGGGGCAACCTTCACAGGCTAGCAGCATCTCCACTTTGAGGACGCCCTCTTTGTGCGCCGAGTACTCGCACTTGAAACAGTAACCTTTAGGGACAGGTATGACGCTGAGGAGCTTGACCAGGCTGGGGACTGGTGCCTCGGGGACGTCCTTACTCAGCCTGTGCAGGGTGGGAGGTGGGGGGTGCAGAGCGAAGGTAATCTCTTACCTGTGCAGGATCTTTGGGAAGCCAACCTTGACCAGAAAGCTAATGTCGCTGTGGGTGTCCATGACCACCAAGTCATAGTCATGCAGCTTCTCATCAAAGCAGATGTGGCTCTGGGAGCCCTCTGCATTGTGGCCTGCTGTCGGGGACGGCACGTCTGCCAGGGAGCTCTTGGCCAGCGAAAGGATCCCAATACCTGGAAGAGAGAGTGCGCAGAAAACATAGAAGACAGAAAAGCGGGGTCTGGAGGTCTGAATAGGCAATGCCTAAACAGCAATGCCTAAACAGCAATTTTATTTGTGCATAGGGTCCCAATATATACTGTCAGCTTTCAGACACAGAAGTCAGTCCACATTGTTTTAGCTTAAACATTAAAGGGAACAGAAAGTTACAAAGTGTGGCAAAGTAGATAAGATACAAGTTAAAAGGGAACAGTACTGAATTCATAAAATAACCACAAAAAGATGCAAAACAAGCAGATGCTCTTCTTATTATCTATTGTGAAAGAGTTTTATATTTAACAAAGTAACATTCTTTAAAGGTCAGGCCCACCATAAATTCCAGGAACAGTAATCTTAAAGAATTACATGAATAATAACAGGGTTCAAGCAGTACTTGATAAACAGAGTCACAAAACTAGTCCAAAGCGAGAACCGAGACAAAACACAATGTCTTAGTAAAACCACACAGCCATCACCAGGCCACTGTGTAAGCACCTGGGAGATCAAAATAGCCCTTTACACGATTCCTCATCCTTAGTTCCTGCTTTCCCATAGCTCGACTGCCTCCAGGAGGGGGAAAATGCTTCTGGGCTCAAGCTCACATTATGGCGGAGGCACTCTTGGGGGTCTCTACGCTGGAGCGAAACCCACAGCCTGCCACAAAGCAAATATTCCTCTGGACTCTGGGCTTGTTGCCCTTGTTGACTCCAGCTCCTGCTGGACACCGACACTCATGCTCAGCAGCTTCCCATGCTCCAGGGACACAAGCAGGAGCCTTGCAGGATGCACAGGGGGCAGGCAGGGCAGGGATGACCCAGGCGTGGCTGCAAGGGCTCAATGCCTAGCACGAGGAAGAACCAGCCTATATTTTTATTATTTATTTATTTATTTTGAGACGGAGTTTCGCTCTTGTTGCCCAGGCTGGAGTGTAATGGCATAATCCTCTGCCTCCTGGTTCAAATGATTCTCCTGCCTCAGTTTTCCAAGTAGCTTGGATTACAGGCATGCACCACCAAGTCGGGCTAATTTTTGTATTTTTAATAGAGATGGGGTTTCACCATGTTGGTCAGGCTGGTCTTGAACTCCTGACCTCAGTTGTTCCACCCACCTCAGCCTCCCAAAAGGCTGAGATTACAGGCGTGAAACACCACCGCCAGCCTTTTTTTTCCTTTATTAATTTTTTTGCTTTTTATTTTTTGAGATGGAGTGTCACTCTTGTTGCCCAGGCTGGAGTGCAATGGAGTGATCTCAGCTCACTGCAACTTCCACCTCCCGGGTTCAAGCAATTCTCCTGCCTCAGCCTCCCAAGTAGCTGGGACCACAGGCATGCACCACCCGGCCCAGCTCACTTTTGTATTTTTAGTAGGGATGGGGTATCGCCATGTTGGCGAGGCTGGTCTCAAACCCCTGACCTCAGGTGATCCTCCTGCCTCAGCCTCCCAAAGTGCTGGGACAGGTTTAATTTCTTTTTTTTCCTTATGTTAAATAACAAAGAACTGTGAAATAAAATATATAGCAATACAAGGAAAAACATGAAAAACAGTTTTATTGGAAATATTCTAACACATTTTCTGAACAAGTAATCAAAAAATAAATAAGAGATAGAGGATATGAACATATAAATTTCTTACCCTGAAAACAAACAGTACACCTTCTTTTCAAGTTTCATGGACAGTGGACAAAATTCAATAAATATTAAGCTACAAAGAATATTTGGGTAAATTTTGAAAAGTAGAAATTCTAGAAACCATTCTTGGATCAAAATGCAATACAACTAACAGTAATATAAAACATACCACTTAGAAATTTTGAGACATAAGTATCATCTCAAATTGTCCTTAGGACAAGATGTAAATCAAGAACAAAAAAATTTAAAAACAGACTATTTAGAAAATAAAAAAGTAGGATTAACAGTCAAAGCTATATGCAGAGGTAAAACCAGCATTAAATGCTTTTAGTGTCAAAACGATAAAATAATAAAATTAAGCATGCAAGTTGAGATTTTGGGAAGTAGTATAAAAACAGTCCCCCCCCGCCCCACCTCAAATGGGAGAAAGGGAATATTTGAAATAGAAAACAGAAAAAACAAACACCCAGAGGCCTGAGAGGCAGTGGGATGAGCTTCCTGCCTGTGGACAGAGATGCTTGGCGGCATCCCCGTGGGCTTGGTCCCCTGGTGTGTGTCGTCAGACCTGTCCCTCTCACTCCTCCAGCTCTGCCTGGTGTCCTCTCCTGCTCTCAGGGGTGAAGCTGTGTCTGTGTCATCACATCTTGAACGTCCTGTGCCTCGATTGTGGTAGGTACTCTACAGGTTGCTCTACAACTAATTCTTTTCACTTATGACTCACTAGCAGACTTGACAGGGCAGGAACCATGTCCTGATACTCATTGGATGTGCAGAGCCTGGTAGGCATTGAGTTCTTAATGTATGTTTGCTGAGTGGCAGAATGAGTGGATGGGCTTGAGCACCGATTCCTGAATTGCATCTGGCCCCATTGCCCAGCCACAGGCCCGAAGCCCACGTCCTGAGGCCTGGAATTAGTCCAACAATAAGAGGACTAACTATGCAGAATGAACCCCAGGATGTTCATTCAGACTTGAACCCACCCTCCATGGTCCATGCGGGGTGGGAGGGGGACAACATAAACATTTGAATGAGTGGTGGCCTGAATGACAGAGACCACGCTGAACTAAAAGCATGCCAGGGCGGAGGATCATGGTCCCCAAACAAACTCCAGCAAGCCTTGGGGACCAGCCCGTACACACTCACACCTGCTGGGAAAAGGTACCTGAAGCAGGTTGTGTGGCTCTAGCCGCAGTGAGGCAGGGAGACACGGGTTTGCTGTCACGTCACCGGGGGCTGGTAAGTGCAGTTGAGACAGCCATTTTAATCGTTGTCTATGCTCCCAGATGAACAAGGAGAGGGCATTTCAGGCCTGGTGACCCACCTGAGCCACCTCCAGGGGCAAGAGATGAGCAGATTTACTTTAGCAAGGACCATGGCAACAGCCACTGCCACGGCCCCCCAGTTGGTTTGTACTTGGCTGTCAAAACAGTCTTCCTGAAACGCCAATCACACCTGTCACTCACTGCCCTGCTCAGCACTCGTCAGTGGGCTCCCCAGCGCTCAGTGTTCGGCCTGACATTCCAGGTGCCATGTGCCCTGGTCCTCACCTATCTCTCCATTGCAAATTCTGGCCACACACCCCTGCACCCCAAAACAGTGTACTCCCTCAGGAGTCCTATCTCAGTTCACATTCTCCCCTTACAACATTTCATCCAAGATCATGGATTCATGGCCTTAAGATGACTCCTGGTCTGGACTTCTCTGTCAGCTCCAGAGTCCAGTTGTTTAGCTGACCCTTCACCTGGGGTGCCAGAGAACACCAGATGTTCCAGACCCTGCGAACTCGACACATCGAACACAGCCACCCCACCCAACCCTCCCTCGGTTTGTCTTCCCCCGTATCAGTCAGCATCTCCACCTTTCCCCTGGCTGCTCTGGTGGCTCTCAACTCTGCCCCTCTGTGCATTCAATCCACCACTAAGTCCTGCTGATCCTGCCTCCAATGTTTCTCTTTTAGAGACAGGGTCTCACTCTGTTACCCAGGCTGGAGTGCAGTGGCACAATCATGGCTCACTGGAGCCTCAAATTCCTGGGCTCAAGAGATCCTCCCACCCCAGCCTCCCAAGTAGCTAGGACTACAGGTGCACAGAACCATGCCTGGCTAATTCTTACTTTTTTTTTTTTTTTTTTTAAGAGATAGGGTATTGCCGTGTTGCCCAGGCTGGTCTCAAACTCCTGGTCTCAGAGCAATCCTCCTTCCTTCCTTGGCCTCCCAAAGTGCTGGGATTACAGGCATGAGCCACTGCACCTGGCTTCCAGTGTTTCTCTTACATCCATCCATTCCCTCCCCCTGTATGTCACAACCCTAATCTAAGCCACATCTCCCACCTGGACTACACAAGGGTCCCCCTGCTTCCTCATCTGTGCCCCTCTAAGTACATTCTCATGCAGCAGTCAGGGTGATCTTATCTGTAAAGCGAATCACGCCACTCCACTGAAGTTGGGATGAATTCCAGGCTTCTAGTTTTAAGGAGCTTCCAGAGGCCAAATCTGGGATAATCTGAGCACCAAAATAATTAAGATTAGTAACTAATTATAAAATTTATTGGAAAATAAAATCTAAGAGTTCCTACAAATAGTGAATCTATAAGTAGGCAGAAGAATGCCAATTGTTGACTAATAAATGTGGAGAGTCCTGGGTTGAGTTACATTCTGTAACCATCGTGATTCTTATTCAGGCAAGAATCATCAATAGGTATTAAATCTCATCTATTGGCCAGGCGAGGTGGCTCATGCCTGTAATTCCAGCACTTTGGGAGGCCGAGGCGGGCGAATCATGAGGTCGGGAGATCCAGACCATCCTGGCTAACACGGTGAAACCCCGTCTCTAATAAAAACACAAAAAAATTAGCCGGGCGTGGTGCATGCGCCTATAGTCCCAGCTACTCAAGAGGCTGAGGCAGGAGAATTGCTTGAACCCAGGAGGTGGAGGTTGTAATGAGCTGAGATTGCACCACTGGACTCAAGCCTGGGCAACAGAGTGAGACTCTGTCTCAAAAAAAAAGAAAAAAAAAGACTCATCTATTTAACTTTTGATGTGGAATAGGATATAGTCACGGTTATAAAATATCTCCTCACAGATTACTTGTTACAAGAAAAAATAGTAACTCTAGATTGGAAAAATCAGATAACCTTGACTTGATGATCAAAATTAAAATCACCAAAGAGGGCCCAGGTGTGGTGGCTCACACCTGTAATCCCAGCATTTTGGGAGACCGAGGCAGGCAGATCACCTGAGGTCAGGAGTTCAAGGCCAGCCTGGCCAACATGGCGAAACCCTGTCTCTACTAAAAAATACAATAATTAACCAGGCGTGGTGGTAGCACCTGTAATCCCAGCTACTCAGGAGACTGAGGCAAGGAGAATTGCTTGATCCTGGGAGGAGGAGGTTGCACTGAGCTGAGAGTGCACCATTGCACTCTGGGTGACAAAGCAAGACTCCATCTAAAAAAAAAAAAAGAAAATTACCAAGAAAGAACAGACAGACGTGTGGCTTTAGCTGTTATGCTGAGAAGGACACAGTATCACTTACACAGTCTTCCGGCCAGGAATGCATAGCCCATATATTGTAATGAAGAAATAGCAGACAAACCCCAAATGAAGAATGTTCTATTACAATAAAGGGGAAGATTTAATTATTCCACGATATCAACACTATACAAGACAAAGAAAGGCTAACCATTCGAGATTAAGGGTTACTAGAGAGAAATGACAACTGAATGCAATTTATCATTCCTAGACTGGATCCTGTGCTAGAGGGGAAATGCCATCTAAAGGGTATTACTGAGACAAGTGACAAGCTGGGAGGTAAATTAGATACCACACTGCATCAGTGTGAAATTTAATGCAGTGGATAACTGCACTGTGGGAGGAAACACACACTATTTAGGGATAGAGGAACATGAGGGCTGCAACTTATTCTCAACTAGAACAGAATCGAAGTCATCTGCATGTACCTTAAATAGAGAGACAGGCAGTGACAGAGAAACGGGGTAAAATGTGAACACCAGGTGAATCTGGGACAAAGGCTATATGATGTACGTTGTACTATTCTTGAGACTTTTCTGTAACTTTGAAATTATTTCCTAATAAAAAGTTAAACCAGGCAGGGCATAGTGGCTCATGCCTGTAATCTCTTTAGGGATTTGTAAGCACTTTGGGAGACAGAGGAGGGTTGATCACTTGAGGTGAGGGGTTCAAGACCAGCCTGGTCAACATGATGAAACCCTGTCTCTACTAAAAATACAAAAATTAGCTAGGTGTGGTGGTGGGCGCCTGTAATCCCAGCTACTCAAGAGGCTGAGGTGGGAGAATCACTTGACTCAGGAGGTGGAGGTTGCAGTGAGCCAAGATCACGCCACTGCACTCTAGCCTAAGGACAGAGTGAGACCATGTTTCCAAAAAAAAAAGAAAACAGTTAACCCCCAAACCTCCAGGCTCCTTACTGTGGCCCACAAGGCTCTGCCACCACCCCGCCCATGCCACCCAGCCTTATCTCAGTCCATCCACCTGCATGCTCAGCTCCCACTATACTGATTGCCTTTCAGTTTCCCCAACATACCAAGCTCTTTCCCACCCTGGGCCTTTTGTGCCTACTCTTGCCTGTCTATGGCATTCTCCTCCCCCAACTCAGGTCTTAGGGAGATAGTAATTGTCACTTTCTCACAATGGCCTTCTTTGACCACCTTAACCTAATTTAGATCTACAATATTCTTGTATGGCACCAAGAACTTTTCCTTCATGACCCCATCACAGTTTACAAGAGTATATTTTGGGGGGGATTGCATAACATCTGTCTTCTCCAACAGCTTGGATGCTTCCCGAAGCCAGGAATCCTGTTTGTTCTACTCATGAATGCATCTTTCCACCCCAGCCACTGGAACTGGCATGCAGCTGGGCATTCTGTATCCAGCTGACTGATTAAACAGTGAATTCCACTCTCCAAGTTCACCCCCAGACTGTTGGCAGCTCTCAGAGAACACACTCTGTGGTCATCTCTAGCCCTGAGAACTCATTCAAGAGGCTTCATCTTCGAAGGCTTTCTGGATTCCCTACCACTACGCCGCAATTTGGAACTAAGAGGCCATGGCAAGGAGGAGGTGGCACTCAGGAGGCGAGCTGTGTTAGGGGAGCAATCATGAATGAGCCCCAGAGAGAGGATGTCAAGGAGGCAGCTGGCTGCTCAGGCTGGCACTCAGAAGGTCAGTCTGGGTTAGAATGAGAGGACCAACAGCTGGAGCTGTGTGCATAGAGGAGATCTTCCACAGACCCATGCAGAGAGAGTCCAAGGACAGGGCCCAAAGGAGGCTGACTTAGGGCTACGAAAAGCACCCTTGGATGCAAAGAAGCAGTATCCAGAGAAGTAGGAGTGATATTCAGAGATAGAAAATGGGTTACCAAAAGCTAGAAAGGAGGACATTTAGGCACTGAAACCTCATACATGTGGATTTTCTTCTTCCTTGCTCAAGATCAGCAGTCTGGCACCTGGTGATGAGGCAGGCTGGTGGGGTTGAGCTTGGACTGTAAACTAGCCAGGCGTGGTGCCACACATCTGTAATCCCAGCTACTCAGGAGGCTGAGGGACGAGAATTGCTTGAACCTGGGAGGTGGAGGCTGCAGTGAGCCAAGATTGTCCTACAGCACTCCAGCCTGAGTGATACAGCGAGAATCTGGCTTGAAAAAAACAAACAAACAAAAAACTTGGGACTGTGTCTGAATCCTGACTTCATAATATATTAATGTCAGTTGTGTGATCTTGTGTAGTAGACTTGACTTTCCCAGACTCCAAGCCCTCATCTGTATGTCCTTGAGGGGGCTGCTGTCAGGATGACATGCGATCCTCTCTGGAAGGCTCTTTGAGCCATGTTTGGTCTAAGGTCCAGGTAATGAATGACATCGTGGTGCACGCACAGCGGGAGAGGGTGCACTGGTTCCAGGTCACAGGACTGTGTCCTAAGTTCAGCCTTTCACCAATAACAGTTTGAGACAAAAGTTAAAGAGCCCTCCAACCACCTTCTATTACATGTCCCCGTCCTCTGATGCAACCTCTAGTTAAAAACGAAAAAACATATAGTGGGCAGGTTCCATTTAACATGATCCTTCCTCCAAAGCCTCCTTCTGAAAATCAGTTTTCTCCCTGTCCCCAAGGATGCCCCAGTCATATATGCCAGAGTGCCCACATGACTGCAATTAACCCTCAGCTAAGAGTATTTTGCACCCTGTTTTCCAGCTACCCATGGTGACACCCACCTCAACATAGCTACCTTCTGTGGATATAGGTAAGTATTCTCAGGTCCCTTACTTGGGGATACCATGTCTGCCCATAGCTTCTGACCATCCCATCTCTGAAGGCAAGAGAAGTGTGTGGTACCATTTCACAGCTTAGAAAGCACTTCCCAACACAGCCTCCCTTTCATCCTCACGACTGCCCGGTGAGGTAGATACAGCAGGTAACAGCTATAGTGGTTTGCACTGATCAAGCACTTACAATGTACCATGCTCTGTGTGAAGCATTTTCATATGTGATCCTCATGAAAACTGAAACTCGTGAAAACTCTATGAACATGATGTCTGCCACAATCATCAACCAGTGCCTCCACTTCACGAAGAGAGAAATGGAGTGGTTTGTAACATGCCTCAAATCAAAGAGGTAGTAAGTAATGGAACCAGAATTCAAACCTCAGACTGTCTGACTCCAGAGCCACACTCTTACCCTCCTACAATATTGCCTCACAAAGCAAGCATTTACTCTCCAGACATTATTCTACCCATTAAATAGAAGCTCAGAGAGGTAAGGTGACTTGCCCAAGGTCTCGCCACCAGGAACTAGTAGAGCTAAATCCATACTTAGATTCTCTGGCTCAGAGGTCCCTGAAACCAAAAAGGCAAGATTCAATGTTCTAGGTAAAATTTCAGCAGACTTGACTTGCCAACGCTGCTCAGCCCAGAGTAGTGTTCCTTTTTCTTTTTTGAGATGGAGTCTCACTCTGTCAACCAGGTTGGAGTGCAGTGGCGCAACCTCTGCTCACTGCAACTTCCACTCCCTAGGTTTAAATGATTCTCCTGTCTCAGCCTCCTGAGTAGCTGGGACTACAGGTGTGAGCCACCATGCCTGGCAATTTTTTTTTTTTTTTTTTTTTGTATTTTTAGTAGAGATGGGGTTTCACCTTGTTGGTGAGACTGGTCCCGAACTCCTGAACTCAAGTGACCCGACCGCCTCAGCTTCCCAAAGTGCTGGGATTATAGGCACGAGCCACTGCACCCAGACCCAAAGTAGTGTTTCTATGCAGGAAATCCCTCCTGGCATTTATCAGGAAATGTGTATGTTTTTCTGAATCCCAAAAACAATCAGTGAAGAAATTGGGAAAACGGGGAAAAGCATTATAATTCTCCTGTGAGAATGAATGCTTAGCAATCAACATAGAGGCATTTCTGGTTTTTTGTTTTGGTTTGGTTTGGTTATTGAGACAGAGTCTCACTCTGTTGCCCAGGCTAGAGTGCAGTGGCAAGATCTCAGATCACTACAACCTCTGTCTCCTGGGTTCAAGCAATTCTCCAACTTCAGCCTCCGGAGTAGCTGGGATTACAGGCACCCCCACCACGCCCAGCTAATTTTTGCGTTTTTAGTAGAGACGGGGTTTCACCTTGGCCAGGCTGATCTTGAATTCCTGACCTCAAGTGATCTGCCTGCCTCGGCCTCCCAAACTGCTGGGATAACAGGTGTAAGCCACCGCACCCGGCCAGCATTCCTGGTTTAAAGAAATCCACTGATGTTAAATTGAAAGCAAGAGAAGGCCACACTGACAAACAGAGTCTAAGTTAAGATACTGTAATCCCAGCACTTTGGGAGGCTGAGGTGGTTGGATTATTTGAGGTCAGGAGTTTGAGACCAGCCTGGCCAATATGGCAAAACTCTCTCTCTAGAAAATATACAAAATTCTGTGGCTGTGGCGGCACATGCCTGTAATCCCAACTACTTGGGAGGCTCCGAGAGGCAGAGGTTGCAGTGAGCCGAGATCATGCCACTGTACTCCAGCCTGGGAGATGGAGCAACACGGTCTCAAAATAATAATAATAATAATAATAAAGTTAAGGTAGACATTTCCAGAATATGGGACGAGTACACAGGAGATAAGTAGTCACAATCCTTTCTGTAGCTGTTGACACACTAAAAGTGTATTTGTGGCTCTATCCGCTGAGTCATTCTCACAAATATTAATGTTTACGTGCAGTGTATTTTATACAAATCCTATGAATGATGTTCTAATAACAAATTTGGAAACAAATAAGTCCTGAAATTGGCAATTTCTCTCCCTCTTTTTTTTAAGAGGCAGGGTCTTATTGTGTTGCCCAAGCTGGAGTGCAGTGGTGCAATCATAGCTCACTATAGCCTCAAACTCCTGGGCTCAAGCGACCTTCCTGCCTTGGCCTACCAAAGTGCTGGGATTACATGCATGTGCCACCACACTCAGCCTAAGCTGGCAATTTCAACTCATGATTCTGTGTAGTGCTGCTAATCTTGTCAAATATTTGAACATTTTGTTATTTAAATACTACCCAATAATGTTCTTTGGCATTTTCCAGTTACTGAATATTGCTATGGCCTACAATTCTTTGTAACTACTACTAAATGTGTATTTCTTATTAAAAAATACAGAAGTTATGAAAAATACGGAATAACATGTTTTCAGGAATTCCCCCAAGTTCCAATTTTTCATTCCCAATTTCTGAAAATTAGTATCCTTTTTGGAAATTTGGAAATCTCAGCCCAGAGGAACTGGATGAACTTCCCAGACAATCCAGTGGGATGGCAAATGGAGAGACGTCATCCTCGTTGACCTCCAGGAAGGCTCTACACAGGAGCTCGTCCTGGAGTGGAGCTTCCTTCTCCAACGTCACCCTGGAGATGTCTGAGAAAAGGTCACTCCAGAATTTCATGGGCTGGGCCTAAAACATTGGCTTGAAGCATGAAATTTCTGCGTCATCTCAGTCATGCAACTGTTAACTTTCATCCCAAGGAGTATCTGCTCACTTCAGTGTAAAAAGCTTTTTCTATAATTCACCAGAGAAAAATGAATGCTCTCCATAAATGGAGGCCCTGTTAACCCATGGCCTTAACCCTGCTGTGCCCCAGCACGAGAAGCCGCACAGCAATGGTGGCTGTGGAGTCAGGCAAGCAGACAGGCAGGCCTGCGTCTGAATCCTGGTTCTGCCACATACTGGCTGTGTGACTTTGGGCAGGTTCCTTAACCTCTCAGAGACTCAATTTCTCCATCTGCAAAATGCGAATGATGATATCCATGCCACAGGGATGCAGTGAGAACTAAATGACATCGGTCACAATGCCTGATACAGAGAAGCCTTCAATAAATGGGAGGCGTTATTATTTTCTAGTACAACAGACCCAAAGGTGAAGTCAAGAAGTGTAGAGCTTGGTGAAGGGCCTGGGAACCACCCAAAAGGCTCACTCGCGCTGCTTCTCTCCAGGTAGGTTAGGCCACCGGCTCTCAGCGCCAGAAGTCTCCGCGCCTCCTCACGGTTCCGTAGCGAGAGGCGGGCGCCTGGGCTGAAAGGCCACTGGTCCACGTGGGTTCCCAGGTTGGCCTGTGAGGCTGGCGCTCTGGTGGAAGCGCCTTGATGCATGTCCTCAGGCGCAGGAGGTCACCCAGCTCTGGCGTCCCTAAGCCCTGGAAGGCAGGGCGGCTACCGCGCCGGGGTCTCTGCGCGTGCGCAGGCTTCGACGCATGCGTGGACGTCTGAGCGCCACGTCGGCGTCGCGCGGTGCAGCGGAAGGTGCGAGGCCAGCGGGTTCCGCGTGCCTGTCCCCGCCACGGTCCCTGTCTCCTGTGGACCCGGAGGCTCAGCACCGGCGGACTCCGGACCCGGCGCCTCTCCCGGGGTGGAAGGCGCCTCGCATGGCACACTGAGGCCGCTGCGCGGGTGGCCGTGCGGGTGCGTGAGGAGGTGGGAGAGGCAGCCGGTGCACCCCTCCCCGGTACTCGCGGGCGGCTGGGCCTCTTGCAAGGCGGCCTCGGGCGCTGGGTGTGGTCCGAGTTCTGCCCCAAGCCCTTCCCACGCATTCGGGTGCCGGTGGCGAGCCAGTTGGTGCTGTGGCCTTAGGTTTGGGCAGGTGTAGGGCCGCTCACCCCGATGTTACCGCGGTGGGTGAGCTAGGAAGCTCTTTCCGCCCTTAGGGCACAGGTAGTGGCTGGATCTTGGGGCAACCAAGGGAGGCTTTAGGGGCCTTGGCTTGCTCGGAGAGCCCACTCACCTCCCCTTACCCTGGGGGATCGTCCTGGGTGCCCTCGGGGACTTGCTGCCTCCCCCAGGAGCTCTGGTGTCCGGCACCACGGTGGAAGTTGGCCGAGCATTTGTCCGGAGGCCCCTCCTGGGCAGGAGCCTCCTGAGGGGCTCTGTCTTCAGCCCCTTTCGTGGAGGGCTCTCCTCGTCATTCTCACTCCCGAATCCTGTAAAAAGAAAAGAAGAATCTGAGTAGTGTTTCCTCCTCTTCTCACCCCGCTGACTTTCCACCAGCCTGCCCCATTTAGGCTTTAATTGCTTTTGCAAGCGATTAAGTTCTGTATATTTGACAGCAGGCAGAGGGTGAGGCAAGGCCTTGTAGGAAACCTATAGAACCTCAGTTTTTGAAATTAGTGCTGGGTTTGGACCCCAGTTCCAACCATTACTTGTAGTGTAATCTTGGGCAAGCTACATAACTTCTTGTTGAGCTGTAAGACGGAGACAGCGGTAACGGCAGCCTCAAAGGTTCTGTCAGTGTGGTCGGTGTATCCACAGGCCATCAGGGATATGTTAAATTGGAAAGATAAATATAAACCTTTACCTTTAAGAAAATTTTTGGCCGGGCCCGATGGTTATCCCTGGAATACTAGCACTTTGGGAGGCTGAGGCGGGTGGATCACCTGAGGTCAGGAGTTCAAGACCAGCCTGACCAATATGGTGAAACCCTGTCTCTACTAAAAATACAAAAATTAGTCAGGCGTGGTGGCACGTGCCTGTAATCCCAGCTACTTGAGGAGGCTGAGACAGGAGAATCGTTTGAACCCGGGAGGTGGAAGTGGCAGTGAGCCGAGATTGCACCACTGCACTCCATCCTGGACAACAGAGCAAGACTCTGGAAAAAAAAAAAAAATGTAGAAGAACATGGTGGTTTAGCCTGTTATCCCAGCACTTTGGGAGGGGAGGCCAAAGAAGGATGATTGCTTGGGTTCAAGGTTAGCCTGGGGCCAGGCTTGGTGGCTCATGCCTCTAATCCCAGTACTTTGGGAGGCCGAGGTGGGCAGATCATTTGAGGTGAGAAGTTCGAGACCAGCCTGGCCAACATGGTGAAACCCCGTCTCTACTAAAAGTATAAAAATCAGCTGGGCATGGTGGTGTGGAACCTGTGATCCCAGCTACTATGCTGAGGCACGAGAATTGCTTGAGCCTAGGAGGCAGAGGTTGCAGTGAGCTGAGATTGCACCACTGCACTCCAGCCTGCGTGACAGAGTGAGACTCCATCTCAAAAAAAAAAAAAAAAAAAAAAAAAAAGGACCAGCCTGGGTAACATAGCGAGGTTCCATCTTTATAAAATATTAAAAAATTAGCCCAGCATGATGGCATGTGCCTGTAGTCCCAGCTATTGGGGTGGGGGATGGGGTGGCAAGGTGAGAGGATCACTTTAGCCTGAGAGGTCCAAGCTGCAGAGAGCTATGATCACGCTACTGCACTCCAGCCTGGGCAACAAAGCAAGAACCTGTCTCTCTCTCTCTCTTTTTTTTTTTTTTTTTTTTAAGACAGAGTCTTGCTCTGTTGCTCAGGCTGGAGTGCAGTGGTGCAATCATAGCTCACTGCAGCCTCAAACTCCATATCTCAAGCGGTCCTCCCACCTTAGCCTCCCAAGTAGCAGGGACTTACAGGTGCACATCACCATGCCTGGTTAATTTTTGTATTTTTTGTAGAGATGGGGTTTTGCCCTGTTGGCCAGGCTGGTCTTGAACTTTTGGGCTCAAGTAATCTGCCCACTTCAGCCTCCCAAAGTGCTGGGATTAGACGTGTGAGCCACTTGCCTGGCCAAGACTCTATCTCTTTTAAAAATTCTTTTTTAACTGTTGTCACTGAGTGAAACTTTGCCACCCTACTAACACTTATGTATATCCTTAATACCCAGTTAGTTGTTGGTGCCTAATAGCGTTTATCATTAAAATAACCGGGAGTTCTTGGAGGGTAGCTGATTACATTTTTTTTTTTTTTTTTTGAGATGGATTCTTGCTCTGTTGTCCATGCTGGATGGAGTACAGTGGCTCCATCTCAGCTCACTGCAAGCTCTGTCTCCCAGGATCAAGCAATTCTTCCACCTCAGCCTCCCATGGTGGCACCTGCCACCATGCCCCCCCAAATTTTTTGTATTTTTTTTTAGTAGAGACGGACTTTCAACATGTTGGCCAGGCTGGTCTTGAACTCCTGACCTCAGGTGATCCACCTGCCTTGGCCTCCCAAAGTGCTGGGATTACAGGGGTGAGCCACCGCACCCTGCCTGATTACATTTCTTGAGACAAGGAAAATCAGGATGGGTTTATAGCATCCTGTTAATACCAGAAAATAAGGATATATGTAGAGAGAGGGGTGGGGGGGGGAGAGAGAGAGAGATGGAGTTTTGCTCTTGTTGCCCAGGCTGGAGTGCAATGGCGCAATCTTGGCTCACCTCAACCTCAACCTCTGCCTCCAGGGTTCAAGCGATTCTTCTGCGTCAGCCTCCCATGTAGCTGGGATTACAGGCATGTGCCACCACACCTGGCTAATTTTTGTATTTTTTTAGTAGAAGTGGGGTTTCTCCATGTTGATCAGTCTGGTCTTGAACTCCCGACCTCAGGTGATTCACCCGCCTTGGCCTCCCAAAGTGCTGGGATTACAGGCATGAGCCACCGTGCCAGGCTGATAAGGATATTTTCTTTCTTCTTCTTTTTTTTTTTTTTGAGACTGGAGTGCAGTGGTGCAATCTCAGCTCACCGCAACCTCCATTTCTCGGGTTCAAGTGATTCTCCTGCCTCAGCCTCCTGAGTAGCTAGGAGTATAGGCGCCCACCACCACGCCCAGCTGATTTTTGTATCTTTAGTAGAGATGGGGTTTCACCATGTTGGCCAGGCCGGTCTCGAAGTCCTGACCTCAGGTGATCCACCCGCCTCAGCCTCCCAAAGTGTTGGGATTACAGGCCTGAGCCACTGTGGCTGCCGAAGATGACCGCTACTAGCTGTAACAATTTTAATCATGCTTAAGTAAAATGTCTGGGAAATGATGTCTTTAACTCCTTAAAAGTAGAAAGTTCTGATAGAGTCCTCAAAAAGGTAATTGTACTCTCTAATAAAGGTAATAATAAAATATAATTTGATAACTGTTGTCAGTAGGAGTGTTAATATATGGGCATTTTGTTTCTTCTGTTTTTCTTCTCTAAGGAATAAATGTAAATTTTTATCTGTGCAAAAAGGAAAGAATAGAACCATAGAACTGTGTCCGGTAACCCTGGGAAAAGCAAACCTCCACCATGACTGGACAACACTTATGAACCCGTAAAGTGACCAGGTAGGAGATTTCAGTAGTTTGTTCTGAATAGTAGTTTGATGATGGATTACTCATGTGCCCTAATGAGAACTAACTTAAACACGCCTCCTTCTCGCCTCAGATAATAGTTCTCAACCTAGGAAACTTTAAAGAAATACTGATCTTTAGGTCCCTTCACAAAAGATACCCAGATTTCTTGAAAAGGGGTTAGTATCCAGAGTGTATAAAGAACTCCTGCAACTCAACAACAAGAAAAAAACCCAACTAAAAAAATGGCAAATAGCTGGGTGCAGTGGCTCACGCCTGTGATCCCAGCAGTTTGGGAGGCCTAGGTGGGCAGATCACTTGAGGTCAGGAGTTTGAGACCAGCCTGGCACTTTGGGAGGCCTAGGTGGGTGGATCGCTTGAGGTCAGGAGTTTGAGACCAGCCTGGCCAACATGGTGAAACCCCATCTCTACTGAAAATACAAAGTTAGCTGGGCCTGGTGTTGCATGCCTATAATCCCAGCTACCTGGTGTTGCACGCCTATAACCCCAGGCTGAGGGAGGAGAAGAATCCCTGGAATCTGGGAGGTGGAGGTTGCAGTGAGCTGAGATTGCGCCACTGCACTCCAGCCTAGGCAACAGAGCAAGACTTCATCTCAAAAAAAAGAGAAAAAAGGCCAGACGAGGTGGCTCATGCCTGTAATCCAAGCACTTTGGAAGCCGAGGCAGGTGGATCACGAGGTCAGGAGATGGAGACCATCCTGGCCAACATGGTGAAATCCTGTTTCTAATAAAAAATATAAAAATTAGCCGGGCGTAGTGGCGTGTGCCTGTAATCCCAGCTACTCAGGAGGCTGAGGCAGGAGAGTTGTGTGAACCAGGGTGTTGGAGGTTGCAGTGAGCTGAGATAGTGCCACTGCGCTCCAGCCTGGGTGAGAGTGAGACTCCATCTCCAAAAAAAAAAAAAAAAGCAAAGGACTAGACACTTATCCAAATAAGATATACAATGGTCAACAAGCACATGAGAAAATGCTCATCACTAATCATTAGGGAGATGCAAATCAAAGCCACAGTGATACCACCTGACACCCATCAGGGATGGCTACTGTCAACAGAAAATAAGTGTTTGGTGAGAATGTAGAGAAATGGAAACCCTTGTACACTGTTGGTAGAAATGTAAAATGGTGCAGGTACTATGGGAAACAGGCAAGTTCTCAGAAACAATCTAGCAATTCCAACTGCTGGGTATATACCAAAAATAATTGAAAGCAAGGTCTCAAAGATATTGAAACACCCATAGCAGCAGTATTCACAGTAGTAAAAGGAGGGGACGTGCTAATCGACAGATGGGTGGATAAACAAAACGTGGTATTAACAGACAGCCTTGAAAAGGACGCGAGTTCTGACTCATGCCATAACATGGATGAACCCAGAGGACATCATGTTAAGTGAAATAATCTAGCCACAAAAGGGTAAATACTGTATGATTCCACTTATATGAAATACCTAGAGCTGTCAAATTCATAGAAACAGAAAGTGGAATGGTGGTTGCCAAGGCATGGGGGGGAGGGGGAGAATGGAGAGTTACTTTTTAATTACAGTTTTCAGTTTTGCAATATGAAAAGAGAGTCCTGGGCCGGGCGTGGTGGCTCACACCTGTAATTCCAGCAGTTTGGGAGGCTAAGGTAGGCTGGTTGCTTGAGCCCAGGAGTTTGAGACCAGTCTGGGCAACATGGTGAAACTCCATCTCTACAAAATACAAAAATTAGCCAGGTGTGATGGTGCATGTCTGTAGTCCCAACTGCTTGAGAGGCTGAGTTGGGAGGATCACCTGAGCCTGGGGAGGTCAGGCTACAGAGAGCTGTGATCATGCCACTGCACTGCATTCCAGCCTGGGCGATGGGCTGTTATCTGTTGGAAATCTGTTGCACTAACTATACAAATCTCTGTTTACCTGTTGTTGTTGTTGTTGTTGTTGTTTTAAAAAAATGGTGCTAGGGCTAATGATCAGTGGCTCAGGTTTGAAGTCATAGAACTATGCAACCTGATTCCATGTCTCTGTGTAGATCCTGCCACCTCAGCTTTTTCTGAGACAGTTTCCTTTTTCTTTGGGGTAGAGTAGGATTACAAATTCTCTAGGAAGGTATAAAGATAATAACTGCAGCACTTCGGAGACCAGGAGTTTGAGACCAGCCTGGCTAACATGGTGAAACTTCATTTCTACTAAAAATACAAAAAATTAGCCGGGCACCTGTAATCCCAGCTACTCGGGAGGCTGAAACAGGAGAATCACTTGAAATTCGGAGGGAGGGAGTGCAGTGAGCCGAGATCAAGCCATTACACTCCAGCCTGGGCAGCAAGAGTGAGACTCCATCTCAATATTAATAATAATAATAACTGGTAGAATTACTGAAACTCTCTAAAGGTATACAAATTGGAACTCAAAAAGATGTCAGAATAAGAGTAAGAATAATTTGGGAGACTGAAATGGAAAGATCTCTTGAGACCAGGAGTTTGAGATCAGCCCGGGCAACGTAGTGAGATGCTGTATCTACAAGCAATTTAAACAGGTTTTCTAGGGGTATTCCCAGTTACCCAGGAGGCTGAGGTAGGAGGCAGGGGGTGGGGAGAAGATCAATTGAGACCAGGAGTTAGAGGCTACAGTGAACCATAATTGCACCAGTACACTCCAACCTGGGTGACAGAGTGAGACCCTGTCTCAAAGAAAAAAAAACAATGGTCTTTAGAACTTTATAACCAGTTTTGATGGCAGAGTTTTAGTAAATTCTATAATCATTGTATTTTTGCTTAAAATGGATGAAGTAGTTGAAAGAACCAGCCATATTGAATTTGTATTTGCAGTTTAAATTATTTAAGATACATTAGTTGGTCAAATTTGTGATCAAAACCAAAATCACCTATGGGAAAAATGGCTTTTAATTTTTTTTTGTTAAATGGAGTCTAATAAATTAAGCAATTAAATGGTATAGCAGGGAGTGGCTATTTCTTTCCATCCCAGAAGCATCTCAGATATTAAATAGTCTATCAGTGTGTTCTTGTGAGGACTTTAAGAAGATGCAGATAAAGCACTTGGCACTGGGCCTGCAACACAGGACATGTGCAAATCCAATTTAAATGAGTTAGTTTATTGAAGAGGGCAGAGGGTGGTAGCAGGGGCAGACATCAGAGAGGCATAGTGCAGAGAGGAGCTCTCCCAGGCATGCTGTCTGGCTGATCAGGTGGCCAGTCGTTTGGCACATGCTAACTGAGCCGCAGCAAGGTGCCAGCCACTGGAGACATGATGCTGAATAATTCAGGGACCTACCATTTTTCCTCCTCCATGGACTTCTCTCAAGTCCTACTGGCTATCTTAGCCACAAACAATTCCCTGCCACACTTTTCCCTTCAGGATTTTCATGAATAGAACCAGGACGTTGCAGGCTTGGCTTCTTTCCTGTCCCAGGTTGGGCCACTGGCTTCACCACAGAACAGCCCAACGGTCTCAATTCAGGGCACAGGCACTCGGCTAATCTCCACCAACGTGGTTAGGAGCATGGGCTTTGGATTGGATGACAGAGGTTTGGACCCTGACTCAGTTTCTTCTTATCTGTGACATTGGGCAAATAATATAACATTACAAAGCCTCAGTTTTCTTATCTGTGTAGTAGGGGTAATGATCCCTACCCAAAAGGAATGTGATGATTAAATGAGATTATGTGAGTGTATCTGTATGTAGTATACAGATATAGATCAGAGATAGATGGTAGGTAGCCAGGTAGGTAGGTAGATAGACTATAGATAGATAGATAGATAGATAGATAGATAGATAGATTAGATAGATAGTGGCACTGAGTAACATTAGTTGCTGCTATTATTGCCTTAATATTCCAGTTTCTTCAGGGTTTGCTCCTTGGAGGATTTTTGTTTGTTTTTGAGATGGAATCTTGCTCTGTCACCCAGGCTGGACTGCAATGGTGCAGTCTCGGTACACTGCAATCTCCATCTCCTGGGTTCAAGCGATTCTCCTGCTTCAGCCTCCCAAGTAGCTGGGATTACAGGCATGCGCCACCACACCTGGCTAATTTGTGTATTTTTAGTAGAGACGGGGTTTCTCCATGTTGGCCAGGCTGGTCTTGAACCTCGCCCAGAGGATTTTGGATATTTGTGAATATAAACAAACAGATTAGGCCGGGTGCAGGGGCTCACACCTGTAGTCCCAGCACTTTGGGAGGCCGAGGCAGGTGGATCACTTGAAGTCAGGAGTTTGAGACCACCCTGGCCAACAGGGCGAAACCCCGTCTCTGCTAAAAAAATACAAAAAATTAGCCAGGCTTGGTGGCACTCACCTGTAGTCCTAGCCACTCGGGAAGCTGAGGCAAGAATTACTTGAACCCAGGAGGCGGAGATTGTAGTGAGCAAGATCACGACACTGCACTCCACCCTCAGCGACAGAGGGAGACTCTCTCAAAAAAAAAACACAAAAAACCAAAAAACCCAAACAGATTAGATCAGACCAGTGGCAGAATGTTTTTTTCTGGGTATTAATTAATTATAGCATTTTCAGGAAGTTTTAGCCATTTTATTTCACATTTCCCCCAAATCACAGACAAATCAATGAAGAATGTCAGAAAGATTCTGGGAAAAAATGTCTCTATAGACAATAGCCAGGGTGGGTAAGTGGTTGCAATGCACAGGGTGTATCTGAGCCCACAGGATCTACTAAGATCAGGGCCACTCACAACTCCCAGAGTTGGGTGCCATTCACTGCCTGGTAAACAGAGATCTGTATAGTTAGTGCAACAGATTTCCAACAGATAACAGTATATTGTTTTAAGGAAAGGGCACCTTTTTTCCATTTAACACAAAGTTGCTAAGAATTTATGAACGAGCTGAAGAGCTGACTGTGGTTTCTCTAGAGGATAGAGTGTGTACCACACTTACTTGTCTATTGGGCTAGATTAGGATCTAAGAAACCTGTGGTAGAGAGGGACTGTCTTCTAAGTTTGGGGCAATGAATGGGATTCCCTGGTGTGATAGACAGGATTCTAAAGATGCTCCCTCAAGATTCCTGTCCCCTGGTTATTCAGTCGAGCACTGATCTAGGTCCTACCTTTTAGAAACACTCTTTGTGTAGGATCTAAAAGAAAGGATTTGGCAGATGTAATTAAAATTCCAAGTCAGTTGATATTAGGATGCTGAGATTATCACCCAATCAGGTAGCCATTTAAAAGCAAGGTTTTTGGCTGGGTGCAGTGGCTCATGCCTATAATCCCAACACTTTGGGAGGCTGAGGCGGGCAGATGACAAGGTCAGGAGATTGAGACCATCCTGGCCGACGTGGTGAAACCCCGTCTCTACTAAAAATACAAAAATTAGCCGGGCGTGGTGGTGCGCACCTGTAATCCCAGCTACTCCGGAGACTGAAGCAGGAGAATCTCCTGAACCTGGGAGTCAGAGGTTGCAGATCGAGCCATTGCACTCCAGCCTGGCTGCAGAGCGCGACTCCATCTCAAAAAAAAAAAAAAAAAAAAAAAAAAGACAAAGTTTTCTCTAGCTGGTAGTAGAACAGGAAGTTATGAGAGGCATTTGAGGCATTGCTGACTTGAAGACAGAGGAAGCCATGTGCTGAAGAATGCAGAGGCCTCCAGAGAGCTGCCTCTAGCCAGCATCCAGCAAGGAGCTGAATTTGGCTAACAACCTAAATGAGCTTGGAAGTGGATTCTTCCTCAAAGCATCTGGATAAGAGCTCAGCTCAGCCAACACCTAGACTTTGCCCTTGCAAGACTGAGCTGAGAACCCAGTCAAGCCCATACAATGGGACTTAGGGAACTGTGAGATAATAAATGGTTGTGGCTTTAGACTGCTAAATGTATAATGATTTGTTATGCAGCAATAGGAAACAAATATATTTGTCTCATGAAAGAGCTCAGCTGGAGGGACCTTGGGAATCCCTCCAGGGGAGGGTTCTGTCAGCTGTCTTGCATTATGTTGGTGGCGAGAACACATTTTCCCACTCCTGATGTTTACTTTTATGTAGATGAGATCTGTTGGTGTGACACTACCGACCTTTCCCCCACCTCCTGACTGACTTAGGAAGGAATGGAGTTATTAGGAAGGAGAAATGGTGTATCTATGTACTTCTTCCTTCCTCTGTTTTTCCCCTTGAGAGTGAACCTGTTGCCTAAGAATTTAGGTTCTGTTCTACACCGTCAAATTCCAAGTTGTTTTTCTTTTCTTTCTTTCTTTTTTTTTTTTTTTTTTTTTTTTGAGACAGAGTCTCACTCTGTTGCTCAGGCTGGAGTGCAGTGGCACGATCTCAGCTCATTGCAACCTCCGCCTCCCAGGTTCAAGCGATTCTCCTGCCTCAGCCTCCTGAGAACTGCGATTACAGGCGCATGCCACCATGCCTGGCTAATTTTTGTATTTTTAGTAGAGACAGGATTTCACCATGTTGGCCAGGATGGTCTCAATCTCCTGACCTCGTGATCTGCCTGCCTCAGCCTCCCAAAGTGCTGGGATTACAGGTGTGAGCCACTGCGCCTTGCCGTCAAATCCAAGTCTTACAAGGGCCTGTCAAGATCTAGTACTGCCTGTGACCATGAATGGGTAAACATGGTCCGGAACTCAGAAAGAAGAGAGATGTATTAGTTCTGTTCTCAGGCTGCTAAAGACATACCCGAGACTGGGTAATTTATAAAGGAAAGAGGTTTAATTGACTCACAGTTCAACATGGCTGGGGAGGCCTCAGAAAACGTACAAGCATGGTGGAAGGGGAAGCAAACACATCCTTCTTCACATGGCAGCAGGAATAAGAAGTGCCGAGAAAAGTGGGAAAAGCCCCTTATAAAACTATCGGATCGCATGAGAACTCAGGCACAGTCCCAAGAACAGCATGGAGGTAATTGCCCCCATGATTCAATTACCTCCCACCGGGTTCCTCCCACAAAACATGGGGATTATGGGGACAACAATTCAAGATGAGATTTGGGTGGGAACGCAGCCAAACCATATCAAAGGATATAATTAATGGTCTCCCTCATCTCTCCCACCCCGGCCAGAAACCACATATAAACATGCAGCCCTGGAAGAATTGACCTAATCTGGTCACCTTTGAAAACTTAGAAGAGAGCTGCCCAGGTAGACTGACTTGAGGAAAGATGCCTGCCTGCACTTGAAAAGCCCTGTAGGTAAGGCTTCCCATTCATGACTTAATAGTTGGATAGTGGTCTGCAAATTTGTTTAATACTGGGTGTTGTGGACTGAATGGTATTTCCTGCTGCCCACCCCCAATTCTTAATAAGAAGTCCTGATACCTCAGAATGTGACTGTATTTGGAGAGGGCTTTAAAGTGGTAATTGAATTACAGTGAAGTCGTTAGGGTGGGCTCTAATGCAATATGACTGGTACACTTAAGAGGAAATTTAGACACAGATGTGTGCAAAGTAAAGACCATGTAGAGACACAAGGAGAAGACGGCCATCTACTGACAATGAGAGATGCCTCAGAAGAAACCAACCCTGCTGAAACCTTGATCTTGGACTTCCAGCTTCCAGAACTATGAGAAAATAAATTTCTGTTGTTTAAGCCACCCAATCTGTGGTGCTTCGTTATGTTATACCTAACCAGCGAACACACTGGCCACTCAAGAGGAAACTTGTCTTACACTACTTGCCTCTGTTTGATAGAACCTAATATACTATTCTGACTGCTAATTGTAAATAAAATAATGAATAAAGAAAAGTTACAGCCCATCTAAGGGACTCAGAAACCGAGGGAGAGAAGATCAAGCCAGTCCCTGGATGAAATGGCCTTAACCAAAGTAAAATTGATTGAGGTCTGTTTTTTTATTTAAAAAAGTTACAAGAGCTCAGACTTCCTTGTCACCAATCCTGTTCCTTCCAAATCCCTGACCATCCAGCCAAACCATGAGCAACTGCCCATGCGTTAGTATATGTCTCTACTTCTGGCCATTTATCATGCCAGACAGCAAACCAATGTACTGCTCAAAATCCCATCCATCGCAAGGCCATGACAGCAGATTGTGCAGACTCCTCTGTAATGAAGAACACTCCAGGAGGTCATGGGGTCTGATGGAGGGAGAGAAAGGCAATGTAGCAGGAGTTGGTGTTGGGCAGGCTGCCATGGCTCATGCCAGTAATCCCAGCACTTTGGGAGGCTGAAGCAGTAGGATTGCTTGAGACCAGGAGTTTGAGACCAGCCTGGGCAATATAGTGAGACCTTGTCTCTACTTTAAAAAGTTAGCTAGGCATGGTGGCCCGTGCCTGTAGTCCTAGCTACTTGGGAGGCCAAGAGGGAGGATGACTTGGGCCTGGGAGGTTGAGGCTGCAGTGAGCTGTGATCGTGCCACTGTACTCCAGCCTGAGTGACAGAGTGAGACCCTGGCTCAAAAAAAAAGTTCGTGTTGAAGAAGTCGTGATTCTTCTATGTGTGCTTGCTAGAGTATGCTTCTAGTGTGCTTGCTAGAGGCTCCATGTAGCATCCCTGCTTGCCATGGACACTGAGTGTTACCAGATCTGCGGGATCTTAAGCACCATACAGTAGAGCAGCATGTGATGTAAAGCATCCTGGATTTCCTGCAGAGCCTTTTCTCACTCCAGTCCCTGCTCAAAACTAGCAGCATAGACTGGGCACCGTGGGTCACGCCCGTAATCCCAGAACTTTGGGAGGCTGAGGTGGGTGGATCACTTGAGGTCAGGAGTTCAAGACCAGCCTGGCCAACATGGTGGAACCCCATCTCTACCAAAAATACAAAGAATGGCCAGGCATTGTGGCACATGCCTGTAATCCCAGCTACTTGGGATGCTGAGGCAGGAGAATCTCGAACCTAGGAGGCGTAGGTTGCAGTGAGCTGAGACTGTGTCATTGCACTCCAGCCTTGGCGACAAAATGAGGCTCTCCTTCAAAGAAAGAAGGAGGTAAGGAGGGAGGGAAGGAGGGAAGGAAGGAAGGAGGGAGGGAAGGAGGGGAAGGAAGGAAGGAGGGGAGGGAAGGAGGGAGGGAAGGGAGGGAGGGAGGAAGGAAGGAAGGAAACAAACTAGCAGCTTTACAGGTAACCCCATTAAAGAAATATGTTGCCTCCAAAATCCAAATAAGCCTGCTAAGCACTGTGCCTGTTTTAGAGTGGAGTAGGTTGTAGGAGGTACAGCTTGTCTTTCACCTTAGAGGAGATATCTGTACGTACTTGAGACCACTGAATCCCCAGAAACTTCACGTAGGTGGTGAGTTCTGAAGTCTTGTGGGGTTTGTCTCCCGCCTTCTAATTTGCATATGTCTTACTAAGCAGTAAAAGTGTTACTTGTTATTTGCTGTTCATCAGATCCAATAACATCAATATAGTGACAAGATGATCAAGATCTCTGAAGACTGCATTATGGCAGAGCAGAACTGACAGGTTTGAAGCAACCTGAAGATATATGGTGGCTTTGCCAGCTGAAAGCAAACTGCTTCTGGGGGGATGCTACATTTGGTATGGAGGAAAAGCCAGGTTGATAGCTGCATGCCACATGCCAGGGGCATACTGATTTGCTCCAAGAAAGATACTGTATCTGGGAACAGCAGCTACGGTTGGAGTCACCATCTGATAAAGTTTATGATAGTCCACAGTCATTCTCTGAGATGCATCTGACTTCTGCACAGGCCAAACTGGTGGGTTAAATGGGTATGTGATAGGTGGCATCACTCTTGCTGCTTTTAATTTTTTGGTGGCAGCATTAATCTCTGTGCTTCCCTCAGGAATGTGGTATTTCTACTAGTTTATATTCTCTGTATGGAGCGAAGTTCCAGGGGCTTTCACTTTGCTTTTCCTGTCATACTGGACTTCAGTTTATCATTCAGAGAGCCTATGGGGATTCTGACACTATGTCAGTTTTCACTTTTTTTTTTTTTTAATTTGACGTGTCATCCTTGCGCTGGGGCCATGCTAATCTTCTCTGTATCGTTCCAATTTTAGTATATGTGCTGCTGAAGCGAGCACACTATGTCAGTTTTAAATCAGTTGTCTCAACTCTAAATGTCACCCTCCGATACCTGCTCTAAGATTAACGGGCTGGACTTTTCATGCGTTTCTCCTTGCAAATAACATGATGTTATGCTTTGTTTGTCAGTAGAGGGCGCTGGAGGGGACACTGGAAGAAGAAGGGATGCTCTTCCTGGTTCTGGTCCTGTTATGTTTCATTTTTCTTGCTCTTGCCGCACAGTTTTCAGGGGCAGATCCCAGTGGTTCTCTGCCCTAGATTCATGTCCAGAGTGAAAGTCCTTGGGAGTCTCAGAGACCCCAGTTTGCAACCACTTTGCCACATTCCCTCCCCCATTGTGGACACCACAAATCCCATACCACATGCTGCCTTTGCGGTGTGACTCCTGGCACTTGGACTGTTTTTGCACACCCACCACTGGTCCTGACCCTCACGTGGCTTTCTCTAGCACTGAAGTCTGGCAGAGCAAGCTTCTCCAGTACTTGACTTATGTAGCAGTCTAGTTTTCTCCAGCACTGTGCTCTCACCAAGCGCACTTTCACTAACAGGTAGACAGCATGGCTTTCTCCAGCACTTGCTTCCTGTATGGGTACAGCTTCCTCAGGCACTGGGCTCTTGCTGAGCCTACATGCTCTTGTGCTTGACTCCTCTAACGGCCTGCCTCTCTTATAGTTACTTTTGCATGGTATATCTTGTTACTCCTTTTACTTACAAACTATTTGTCTTTGACTAGAAAGATGGCAATACAGTCATGTGTTGGTTAACAGTGGGGGATACATTCTGAGAAACGTGTCATGGGCGATTTTGTCATTGTGCAGACATCATGGAATGTAGTTACACAAACCTAGATGGTATAACCTGCCAGTACAAGTCTAGACTATACGATACAGATTATTGCTCCTAGGCTGCATGTGTACAGCATGTTACTGTCCTGAATACGGTTGGTGATACACACATACATATATGTATAATACTGTAACATGATAGTAAGTATTTGTGTATTTAAACACAGAAAAGGTACAGTAAAAATACAGCATAAAAGATAAAATGGTATGCCACACTGGTATGCCATGGTGAGTACCTAGGGCACTTAACAGGAATGGAGCCTGCAGGCCTGGAAGTTGCCCTAGATGAGTTAGTTAGTCAGTAGTGAGTGAATGTGAAGGTCTAGGACATTATGGTACACCACTGTAGGCTTTATGAATGCTGTATAGATAGGCTACACTAAATTTACAAAAAAAATATTTTTTCTTCAGTAATAAATTAATTTTAGCTAACTGTAACTTTTGGTGCAAAAGTTTCAGACCATGAATTTTAAGTCATTATAACTAGGCTCAAAGACATCTTTATTAATCAAAATAGCAACCATTACAATCAACACATTTTTTTTCCAATGAGAAATAAGTATGTTTATTCCTGTAGCGTAAAAATCTGTGCTTTGGGATTCAGCAAATTCTTGGAAAGCATTTTCTGCACCCTGCTGGTTGTGGAAGCATTTTTCCTGCAAAAAGCTGTCGGGATGCTTGAGGAAGTGACAGTCAGTTGGCAAGAGGTCAGGTGAATATGGCAGATGAGGTAAAACTTCATAGCCCAATTCGTTCAACTCTTTTCCTTTTTTTTTTTTTAAGAGACAGGGTCTTGCTGTGTTCCTCAGGCTGGAGTGCAGTGGCTATTCACAGGTGCGATCCCACTACTGACCAGCACGGGAGTTTTGACCTGCTCTGTTTCCGACCTGGGCTGGTTCACCCCTTCTTAGGCAACCTGGTGGTCCCCCGCTCCCGGGAGGTCACCATAATGAAGCCGAACTTAGTGCAGACACCTGATCGGCATAGCACACTACAGCTCAGAACTCCTGGACTCAAGCGATCCTCCAGCCTCAGCCTCCCGAGTAGCTGGGACTATAAGCACTGCACCCAGCTGGTCTCGAACTCCTAACCTCAGGTGATCCACCCACCTCCTACTCCCAAAGTGCTGGGATTATAGGCGTGAGCCACCGTACCCGGCCTCAACTTTCAAAGCATTGGTTATGTGTTGGTTGTGCAATGTGCAGTTGTTGTCGTGGAGAACAGGCCCTTTCTGTTGACCAGTGCCGCTGCAGGCCTTGCAGTTTTCGGTGCATCTCATCAGTTTGCTGAGCATACCTCTCTGATGTAATGGTCTCACTGGGATTCAGAAAGCTGCAGTGGATCAGACCAGCAGCAGACCACCCAACAGTGACCATGACCTTTTTTTGGTGCAAGGTTGGGTTTGGGAAGTGCTTTGGAGATTCTTCTCAGTCCAGCCACAGAGCTGGTTGTTGCCGATTGTCATATAAAATCCATTTTTTGTCTTATGTCACAGTCTGATCAAGAAATGGTTCATTGTCGTTGCGTAGAGTAAGATGACACTTCAATACGACAATTTTTTTGATTTTTGGTCAGCTCATGAGGCACCTGCTTATCGAGTTTTTCACCTTTCCAGTTTGCTTCAAGTGCCAAATGGCCATAGAATGGTTAAGTTCCTCGGCAACTTCTCGTGTAGTTTTAAGAGGGCTGGCTTCAGTGATTGCTTTCAATTGGTCATTGTCAACTTCCGATGGCCAGACACTAGGCTCATCTTCAAGGCCCTCCTCTTCTTTGCAAAACTTCTTGAGCCACCACTGTACTGTCCATTCATTAGCAGCTCCTTCGCCAAATGTGTTGTTGATGTTGCGAGTTGTTTCCACTGCTTTATGACCCATTTTGAACTTGAATAAGAAAATCACTCGAATTTGCTTTTTGTCTAACATCATTTCCATAGTCTAAAATAAACGTAAAATAAACAGCAGTAATAAGTCATTAAAAAAATGAAGTGAGAAATGCCCTTTAAAATGATGTATAACATGACCATATTTATTTAAGAATGTATTCCAGGTCAGGCACAGTGGCTCATGCCTGTAATCCCAGCACTTTGGGAGGCCAAGGCAGGCGGATCACGAGGTCAGGAGTTTGAGACCAGCCTGGCCAATATAGTGAAACCCCTTCTGTACTAAAACTACAAAAGTTAGCCAGGCATGATGGCACTCACCTGTAGTCCCAGCTACTTGGGAGGCTGAGGCAGGAGAATTGCTTGAACCTGGGAGGCAGAGGTTGCAGTGAGCCGAGATCACACCACTGCACTCCAGCCTGGGCAACAGAGCGAGACTCCATCTCAAAAAAAAAAAAAAGAGAAAAGAAAAAAAAAGAATATTCCAGAAACAAACAGCAAATTCCAACAATTACTTTTGCAGTCACCTAATAACTTTATTACTTTTTTTTTTTTGAGACAGAGTCTCAATTTGTCACCCAGGCTGGAGTGCAGTGGTATGATATTGGTTCACTGCAACCTCTGCCTCCCCAGTTGGCAATTCTCCTGCCTCAGCCTCCCGAGTAGCTGGGATTACAGGTACATGCCACCACGCCTGGCTAGTTTTTGTATTTTTAGTAGAAATGGGGTTTCACCATATTGGTCAGGCTGGTCTCAAACTCCTAACCTCAGGTGATGCACCCGCCTCGGCCTCCCAAAGTGCTCGGATTACAGGTGTAAACCACCTCGCCCAGCCAAACTTTTCAGTTTTTTAAAGTTACTGGCTCTTTTGTCAGGAAGCTTATTAATAAGTGTTACTACACTTAGCTTACAGTACACGTTGTACAGCTGTAAAAAATATTTCCTTTCTTTATATCCTTATTCTAGAAGCTTTTTCTATTTTATTTTATTAATTAATTAATTATTTATTTTTTGAGGTGGAGTTTCCCTCTTGTTAGCCAGGCTGGAGTGCAATGGCACAATCTCGGCTCACCACAACCTCCGCCTCCAAAGTTCAAGCGATTCTCCTGCCTCAGCCTCCTGAGTAGCTGGGATTACAGGCACGCACCACCATGCCCGGTGAATTTTGTATGTTTTTTAAGTAGAGACAGGTTTCTCCATGTTGGTGAGGCTGGTCTTGAACTCCTGATCTCAGGTGATTCCCCCCGCCTAGGCCTCCCAAAGTGCTGGTATTACAGGCCACTGCACCCAGCCAACTTTTTCTATTTTAAAAAGCGTATTTTTCAATATTTTAAACTTTTTGTTAAAAACTAAGACACATACACACACACACATTAGCCTACACAAGGTCAAGATCATCAACATCACTGTCTTCCACCGCTACGTCTTGCCCCACTGGAAGTTCTTCAGAGGCAGTAACACGCATGGAGCTGTCATCTCCTATGAGAACACATTCTTCTGGAATCCCTCCTGTAGGACCTGCCTGAGGCTCTTCCTGAGGGACTATCACTCTTTCAGAAAATGTTCAGGGTGGTTTGCTTGGTTTCTTTCTTTCTTTTTTAAATCATACATTTGCTTGTAAACAGATAATGCACCATGAACATATCTTTCTATTAATGAAAACCTTTCAGTGTTGGGGTCCATGTTTTCAGCATTTTAAGGAGTTTGTTGAGGTCTGCAGTGGTTTCCGCTAAACCTTTCACTGTGAATTTTCTTCTGGGTTTTTCTTCTCCTGAAGTTTCTTTTTTCTCTTGCCTCTTCAGCTGTGTGTTCCCGTTCCAGTTCCAACATCTCCTCGTTAGTCAATTCCTCAGGAATTACCTCTAGGCGCTCTACCATGTCCTCTTCCACACTCAGGTTAAAATTATTTGCCACCTCAACCAAAAGTTTATTGATTTTTGACACCTCCTCATCCTTGACAAATACTTTGAAGTCATGGACCAACCTTTTGAGTGTCTTCTTCTGGATGGCATTCATACTGCATGGTGACATCACCCCAAGTCTAAGCAGGCTTCTTGATGCAGTCATAGATGTGTTGTAATCCTTCCAGAATTGTCTCAGTGTCTTCTTCAGTTGCAGCAATCACCTGGGCAAAGGTCCTCTTCAGGTAATAGGCCTTAAAAGCTGCTACACCTCCTTGATCCATTAGTTGAAACAAAGAGGGGGTGTTTGGAGGGGGAAAGCAGCACTTAGATATAGTATCACCAGCAAAAGGAAGATGCACAGGAGCCTTATCAACAATAAGCAAAATCTTGACAAATATATTATTCTCCAAATAGTATTTCTGCATTTCTCTGGCAAAACAATTCAGGATTGCATCTTGGAAGAGGAGCTAGGTCATCCATGACTTTTTTTTTTTTTTTTTGCCCAGGCTGGAGTGCAATGGCACCATCTTGACTCCCTGCAACCTCCACCTCCGGAGTTCAAGCGATTCTCCTGCCTCAGCTCCTCAAGTAGCTGGGATTGCAGGCGCCTGCCACCACACCTGGCTAAGTTTTGTATTTTTAGTAGAGATGGGGTTTCTCCATGTTGGTCAGGGTAGTCTTGGACTCCTGACCTCAGGTGATCCACCTGCCTCGGCCTCCCAAAGTGCTGGGATTACAGGCGTGAGCCACCGTGCCAGGCCATCTGTGACTTCTTATTGCTCCCATAGTACACTGGCCATGTATGCTTCCTGATATGCTTAAAGGCCCTGTGGTTCTCACTGTCAGATCACAAAGGGTTTCAATTTGTAGCCTACAACATTGTCCTCAAGAAGACTGTTATCCTGTTCTTCAAAGCATTGAGACCTGGCATTGACTTGGCCTCCTTATGGTGAAAGTCCTCTTAGGCATCCATTTTCAGAATAGGGAAGTTTCATCCACATTGAAGATTTTCTCTGCCAAGTAATTTCCCCGCACAGTTTATCTACTACACTTTTCAAAAATTCTTCAGCTGGCTTCACATCAGCACTCACAGACTCACCACTCACTTTTTTTTTTTTTTTGAGACGGAGTCTTGCTCTGTCACCCAGGCTGACGTGCAGTGGCGTGTTCTCAGCTCACTGTAACCTTCGCCTCCTAGATTCAAGCAGTTCTCCTGCCTCAGCCTCCTGAGTGGCTGAGATTACAGGCGCGTGCCAATAAACCTAATTTTTTTATTTTTATTTTTAGTAGAGATGGGGTTTCACTATGTTGGTTAGGCCGGTCATGAGTTCCTGATCTCAAGTGATCCGCCCACCTCAGCCTCCCAAAGTGCTGGGATTACAAACGTGAGCCACCACACCCAACCTCACCACTCATTTTTACATTATGTAATTAATAACATAATCATTTAAACCACTCAGATCTAGCAATAATTCAGCATAATAATTGGGTCTAGCCTTTTAATTGCAAGCAGACTTTTGCTTTGGCTGAGATCATCATGGTGCTAAGAAAGCTGTGCTTCTGTGTCTAGGACCTAATCCAGGTCATTAAAGTTTCTCCACATCTGATATAGGCTGCCCGTTCTAAAAAAAAATTTTTTTTTTTTTGAGATGGTGTCTCACTCTGTTGCCCAGACTGGAATGCAGTGGCACGATCTCGGCTCACTGCAGGCTTTGCCTCCTGGGTTCAAGTGATTCATCTGCTTCAGCATCCTGCGTAGCTGGGATTACAGAGATGTGCCCACCACTACACTTGGCTAATTTTTGTATTTTTAGTAGACACGGGGTTTTACCATGTTGGCCAGGGTGGTCTTGAACTCCTGACTTCAAGTGATTCATCCACCTCAGCCTCCCAAAGTGCTAGGATTACAGGCGTGAGCCACTGTACCTGGCCCCGCCCTCTTAAATTTTTCTGAGTCTCATTGCCTTCAATGAAGCAGATCCTTTAACAGCTTCTGTTCACTTTGTTCTTGTTAAGATCATTGCTATGGGCCGGACGTGGTGGCTCACACCTGTAATCCCAACACTTTAGGGGGGTGAAATGGGAGGATTGCTTGAGCCCAGGAGTTTGAGACCAGCCTGAGCAACACAGCAAGACCCCATCTCTATTTAAAAAGAAAAGAAAGAAAAGAAAAAGATCATTGTTCTGGTGGAATGGGACAAGCAGTCACCATCACTGATTTTCTATCTTTGTAGTCCTTTGTCATTTTAAATTTTGTTTCTAGGTCAGTTACTTGACCTGGCTTCTTACTGGCAACATTAGCCGTGGATTTGGTATGCTTAGGGGCCACGATGAACAAAACAACACAAGATTAAATCAAGGACAAGAGAAAATGATGCAGTCAAGAGACTCGGAAAACATGAGATGTATCAGGCTACTGTTGGTGTAACACAGCATACCGTTTTATAGTAAACTTTTTTTATAAGCAGAAAGAGTACCCTCTAAAATAATACTAAAAAGTGTACTATAAATAAACACATAAACCAGGACAGGTGCAGTGGTTCATGCCTGTAATCCCAGCACTTTGAGAGGCCGAGGCGGGCAGATCACCTGAGGTCAGGAGTTTGAGACCAGCCTGGCCAACAACCTCACCTCTACTAAAAATACAAAAATTAGCTGGGCGTGGTGGTACACACCTGTAATCCCAGTTACTCGGGAGGCTGAGGCAGGAGAATCACCTGAACCTGGGAGGTGGAGACTGCAGTGAGCCAAGATTGCACCGTTGCACTCCAGCTTGGTCAACAGAGCAAGACTCTGTCTCAAAATAATAATAATAGTATCAATATGGATAACATCATGTAAAAAACAGTAAAAAAAAGTATTAAAAAAAATATATATATATAAACCAGTAACATAGTCATTTATTATTATCAAGTATAATGTCCTTACCTAATTGTATGTGCTTTATTTTTTGTACAACTAGCAGTGCAGTAAGTTTGTTTACACCAGCATCACCACAATCAGGTGAGTAATGCATTGTGCTATGCCATTACCACAGGTCCAGTGTCACTAGGGGACAGGAAATTTTCAGCTCCATTATAATCTTATGGGACTACCATTATATATGTGGTCTGTCATTGAAACAATGTTAATGCAGCACATGACTGTAGTTGGATCAAGTTTTTAAAAATCCATTATGCCAATCTCTTTTGATCCGAAGTGTTTAGTTCATTTACATTTAGTGTAATTACTAATAAGATATTCACTAATACGATTTATTTTTTTGAGATGCAGTCCTGTTCTGTCACACAGGCTGGAGTGCAGTAGGGAGATCTCTGCTCACTGAAACCTCCGCATCCCCGGTTTAAGCGATTCTCTTGCCTCAGCCTACTGAGTGGCTGGGATTACAGGTGTGCACCCTCACGCCCGGTTAATTTGTTGTACTTTTTGTAGAGACAGGGTTTCACCATGTTGGCCAGGCTGGACTCCCAACTCCTGACCTCAGATGATCACCCACCTTGTCCTCCCAAAGTGCTAGGATTACAGGCGTGAGCCACTGCTCCCAGTTTAATAAGATTTATGTCTGTCATTTTGCTATCTACATGTGTTCCATTTTTTGTTCCTCTGTTCCTCCATTGCTTCCTTCTTTTATGTTATTTTCTAGTATTCTCCTTTAATTCCCTGTTGTTTCTTTCATTTTGTTCTTTTGAATTATTTTCTTAATTATTCACTGGGGGATGGCACTTAACACCTTAACTTAAAACAATCTAGGCTAGACGCTGTGGCTCATGCCTGTAATCCCAGCACTTTGGGAGGCCGAGTCAGGTGGATTACAAGGTCAGGAGATCGAGACCATCCTGGCTAACAGGGTGAAACCCTGTCTCTACTAAAAATGCAAAAAATGAGCCGGGCGTGGTGGTGCACGCCTGTAGTCCCTGCACTCCAGCCTCGACAACAGAGCGAGACTCTGTCTCAAAAAAAAAAAAAAAATCTAGTTCATGTTAATGCAGCTTCATTTCAGTAGCATGCAGAAGCTTTGCTCCTGTGTAGTTCTGTTCCTTCTCTCCTCCTTTGTGCTGTTATTGTCATACAAGTTACATCTTTACATGTTAGAAGTCCATCAACACAGTTTTACAATTATTGCTTTTTGCAGTTGTCTTTTAAAACATATAAGAGGAAAAAGTTATGGCCAGGCGCAGTGGCTAACGCCTGTAATCCCAACACTTTGGGAGGCTGAGGCAGGCAGATCACTTGAGGTAAGGAGTTTGAGACCAGCCTGATCGACATGGCGAAACCCTGTCTCTACTAAAAATACAAAAGTTAGCTGGGCATGGTGGTGCAGGCTCCTGCAATCCCAGCTACTTGGGAGGCGGAGGCAGGAGAATTGCTGGAACCCAGGAGACAGAGGTTGCAGTGAGCCAAGATTGCGTCATTGCACTCCAGCCTGGGTGAGAAAGTGAGACTCCATGTCAAAAAAAAAAGAAAAGTTATAAACAAAACTTTGTATCTTTTTGCATGTCTCATCATTTTTGGTTGAAAGTGACATTTTAAAACCAAAGTGTGGCAGCTCTGAAAATCAAATTCCGCCGCTCCCCAGGCTCGCTCTGTTATTGTTGCTGTGTGTTGCTGCTGCTGCTGCTTGTTAAGTGACTACCTAGACTAATTCAGTCGCATCTGTGTTCTATGTTGTGTGACCACTGAAGTCTACTCCGTTAGAGCAGTTAGCCCAGTTAGCCTAGTTGTCAGCTCACGATTTGACAGAGATTTTCTTAAATGCCTTTCATGAATGAGTCTCCCAGCTTCTCCAGGGGTTCTGTGTGACTCAGTGTTCTAGCAGGCAGTTTGCAGCATTGCTCTAACCTTAACTTTCTGCTGCCACCGAGCCACCAGGTCAGCTAGATGTGAGAGTGTAGGGTCTTCTCAGGTCTTTCCTTGGTATGTTCACAGCCCTAGATATGCTGGTGACCTAGGAATTCCTGGTTTTCTTTCCCTTTAAGTTTTTTCGTCAGCCTGCTGTATCCTCAGCTGGTATTACCACCCCAGGCACTTGTGATGTTAAACAGTTGTCACTGCCTGTTTTTGTTTTAAACAAATGCCCTAGGGATATGGCTGTTAGTAAAGGGAAAGTTCTGAATCAGGTAAAATAAAGACAAACCCCGAGAATAGAGCTTTTCAGGGAGTCACAGGATAACTCAAATAATGACACTTCTCTGGGAAGGGAACTTTTGTTGAGGTTAAACCTGTTCTGCTCTCCAGTGGCTGCCAGGCTATCGGTTCTCACAGGTCTCTAGTTGTGAGGCTCTTAGTTTTCAAGATTGCTGTGAACTGAGGGAGAGGAGAATGGGAGCAGGCAACTTAAAACACCACAAAGCTCACTCTCCTTACTAGGATTCAGCTGTTTTTTTCTTGAAAAACCATGCCTTAGAGGCCAGGCATGGTGGCTTCTACCTGTGATCCACTTTGGGAGGCCGAGGCAGGTGGATCACCTGAGGTCAGGAGTTTGAGACCAGCCTGGCCAACACAGTGAAACCCCATCTCTACTAATAATACAAAAATTAGCTGGGCATGGTGGCCCACGCCTGTAATCCCAGCTACTTGGGAGGCTGAGGCAGGAGAATTGCTTGAACCAGAAGGAGGAGGTTGCAGTGAGTCAAGATTACACTCCAGCATGGACAACAAGAGCAAAACTCCATCTCCCAAAAAAAAAAAAGCAAGCAAGAGGAAAAGCCATGGCTTGGATTATGTAATAGCTAGCCTTTGGTTAATTTCTAGAGTTCTGAAAAAGCTGATCTGGGCAATTTTTGCCAGTGTTTTCATTACTTTTATGAGTGAAGGGATTTTTGGAAGTCTTTGCCATTGCAAAGTATTTCTCTCCTGCTTGCTTTATACACGAGGAGAAACCCTAGGTCTGGTAGCCAGGATCCTGACTCAGTTGCCACAGTGGAAAGTCCCAGCCTCTCATGCCTTTCCAGACCTAAGTCATTAGTGGACCCAGAGCTCCTTGATCGAAGGAGATAACCAGTCCCCTGGAGGAAGGTCCTTGCAGCATAAATCTTCCTCCAAGCCTTTCCCAAGTGACCTATGGCAATTTACTAGGGTGCCTGTGCCCGAAGGAGAGGGAATATCCAGATTCCTTAGGGATTACTAGACATGGGCTCTCAGTTTATACTTATTCCTAGGGATCCAAAATGCCAGTGTTCTCCACCAATTAAAATAAGGGTTTAAGGGGGTCAGGTGATAGATGGCATCTTAATTCCAGGCCTCCTCAGTGGGCCCCATTGGTTCACAGACCCATCCTGTGGTTACTTCCTCAATGCCAGGAAAAACCTAGAATCAACATATTTGGTAGTTGGCATAGTCACTAATGAGACACTCAGAGATAGTGGAAGAAATCCTATGACATGTCAGAAATGCATGAGGAGGAACCCTGCAGTTACATGTGAAACTCAAGGGCTGATCCAGAAGACCAACATGCAAACAACAGGAGTCCCAAGAAAAAGAACAGGAACAGTGGGAGAGGGAAATTTGAGTCTGAAGAGTGAAAGGACTCATATGAATAAAGATAAGCATCTATACATACCCTGATGAAATTCCAGAAACAGAGAAAAACATCTTACAAGCTTCCAGACAAAAAGATTGGGTTACTTATAAAGGAATGAGAATCCTCTAAGGGTGCCCGTCTACAATACTACAAGTCAGGAGATAGTAGAATACAGATTGCTAAGAGAAAAGGAACATGACCAAAGCATCAAAACCAACCAGTGTCATTGCCTAACCAAGGCAAAAGAAAGACATTCTCTGGCTTACAAAGATTCAGTGCATATATCACCTACATGCCTCTGAGGGATTTTCTTAAGAAAATTCTCTCAGTGGTGGTTACGAGTTCATGATAATGACAGATGAAGAGGTAAGGTAGCAGAGTTAGCAATGAATTATGCAATATAGAAAGAGAGTTCAGCTTAAATGGTGGAGGATAGAATGGGAATTTGTGAATCAGGTGTTTAGAGACTGTTTTGCAGAAGTGATTAATGAAAATCCTGATAGTCCCAGCATGGTGGTTTACACCTGAAATCTCAGCGCTTTGGGATGCTGAGCTAGGAGGATCACTTGAGGCCAGCAGTTCAAGACCAGGCTGGGCAACACATCGAGACCCTGTATCTACCAAAAAAAAAAAAGTTGAAAATTGGCCTGAACTGGTGGTGTGCTCTTGTAGTCCTAGCTACTTGGGCGGCTGAGGCAGGAGGATCCCTTAAGCTCAGGAGTTAGAGGTTGCAGTGAACTATGATTATGTCGCTGCACTCCAGCCCAGGTGACAGAATGAGACCTTGTATCGTTAAAAAATAAATGAATAAAAATAAAAGAAAAGGCCGGGCGTGGTGGCTCACGCCTGTAATCCCAAGCACTTTGGAGGCCAAGATGGGCGGATCACCTGAGGTCGGGAGTTCAAGACCAGCCTGACCAACATGGTGAAACCCCGTCTTTAAAAAAAAAAAAAAATAAATAAATAAATAAAGAAAAGACCAATTCAAGATACTGGCAGTAGGACTCTAGGTGGCAGGAATAGTGTTAGTCTCCTTTTTGCTCATCTGTATTTCCTGACTTTCTACTGTGCACATACATATGGCTTTTATAACAACAACAACAACAAAGTCCTAATAAGAGACTAGAGCAAAAAAATTATAAACTATCTCATAAAACTCCAAGACTGGGGAGAGTGGGAGAGTCAGAAGCATGCTAAGGGCAGTGACTTTCAGGGAATGATAAGGAGTGGGCAGGCATAACGTTTTGATGGAGGAGGATTATTTACCACATATCAATAGACAAATTAAGCATATGATTGTTAGGAAGAAGATAAACACTAGCAGGTTAGCAAAGGGAAGGCTGGGGACGGCGGTTCACGTCTGTAATTCCAACACTTTGGGAGGCTGAGGTGGGTGGATCACTTGAGGTCAGGAGTTTGAGACTAGCCTGGCCAACATGGTGAAACTCTGTTTCTACTAAAAGTACAAAAATTAGCCGGGCATGGTGGCACACACTTGTAGTGGCAGCTACTTGGGAGGCTGAGGCATGATAATCGCCTGAACCTGGGTGGCAGAGGTTGCAGTGAACCAAGATCGTGCCACTGCACTCCAGCTTGGCCAACAGAGTGAGACTCTGGAAAAAAAAAAAAAAAGGAAAAGGGAATGAACAGGAACTAGATGAAACCCACAAAAGTTAAAAGAAAAAAAAAAGATACAGAGGAAAACATTAATGAAATGTAAATAGTAAATATAAAATAAAGCAGAAAGAAAAAAAGGATATTGCTTATTGAAATAAATATGAACAGGCTGAATTGACCTATTATAAGTCAGAGCTTGGCTGGGTGTGCTGTCTCATACCTGCAATGGCAGCAGTTTGGGAGGCTGAGGTGGGAGGATCACTTGAGGCCAAGAGTTTGCAACTAGTCTGAGCAACATAGTGAGATACCTTCTCTAGAAAAAATTTAAAAATCAGCTGGGCATGGTGGTGCACACTTGTAGTCCCAGTTGTTCAGCAGGCTGAGGCTGGAGGATCACTTGAGCCCAGGAGTTTTTGAGGCTACCATGAGCTATGATTGTGCTACTGCCTGGCCAACATGGCAAAACCCATCTCTACTAAAAATACAAAAATTAGGCCAGGCGCAGTGGCTCATGCCTGTAATCCCCAGCACTTTGGGAGGCTGAGGCAGGCGGATCACCTGAGGTCAGGGGCGTGAGACCAGCCTGACCAACAAAACCCTGTCTCTACTAAAAATACAAAAATTAGCTGGGCGTGGTGGCAGGTGCCTGTAATCCCAGCTACTCAGGAGGCTCAGGCAGGAGAATCGCTTTAACCCGGGAAGTGGAGGTTGCAGTGAGCCGAGATTGCATGACTGCACTCCAGCCTGAGTGACACAGTGAAACTCCGTCTCAAAAATAAAAATAAAAATAAATTAGCCAGGCATAGTGGTGCACTTGTAATCCCAGCTACTCAAGAGACTGAGGAATGAGAATCACTTGAACCTGGGAGACGGAAGTTGCAGTGAGCTAAGATCATGCCACTGCATTCCAGCCTGGGTGACAGAACGAGACTCCATCCTCAAAAAACAAAAACAAAAAAATTAGAGAAAGCGTACTGTACAAGTAGAAGCATACTTAGAGGGCAGAGAACTGCTTTTTATTTTGTTATAAAGCCATATATGTGCATGGTAGAAAGTTAGGAAATACAGATTAGCGGAAATGAGAGTAACTTTATTCCTACACCTAGAGAGTCCCACTGCCAACACCTTGAATGGGTCTTTTCTAACTTTTCTTTTTTCTTTTTCTTTTTATTTATTTATTTATTTATTTAGAGATGGGGATCTCGCTCTGTTGACCAGGCTGGTGTCAAACTCCTGGCCTAAAGCAGTCCTTTCACCTCGGCCTCCCAAAGTGCTGGGATTACAGATGTGAGCCACTATGCCCAGCTCTTTTTTTTTTTTTTTTTTTTGAGATGGAGTCTTGCTCTGTCACCCAGGCTGGAGTGCAGTGGTGCCATCTCAGCTCACTGCAACCTCCGCCTCCTGGGTTCAAGTGATTCTCCTGCCTCAGCCTTCCGAGTAGCTGGGATTACAGGCATGTGCCACCAGGCCCGGCTAATTTTTCTATTTTTAGTAGAGACGGGTTTCACCATGTTGGCCAGGCAGGCCTTGAACTCCTGACCTCGTGATTTGCCTGCCTTGGCCTCCCAAAGTGCTGGGATTATAGGCGTAAACCACCACACCCAGCAGCTCTTTTTTTTTTTTTTTTAAAGAGACAGGGTCTCGCTCCATTGCCGAGGCTGGAGTGCAGCGTCACAATCATAGCTACTGCAGCCTTGAAACTCCTGGGCTCAAGGCATCCTCCCACCTTAGCCTGCTGTGTAGCTGGGACTACAGGTGAGGACAACCACTCCAGGCTACTTTTTTTACTTTTTGTAGAGACGGGGTCTCACTGTGGTGTCCAACCTGGTCTCCAACTCTTGGCCTCAAGCTGTCCTCCCACACTGGCCTCCCAAAGTGCTGGGGTTACACAGTACCTGGCCTTTTTCTGTCTGAGAGTTCAGCATGGACCTAGCATAGAATGGCACCTTCATGATTGTTAAATGAATAAACAAATTATTCCTTGCCCTTCAATTAAAAGATAGAATTGGGTGATCTCTAAGAAAACTCCTGTCTGAAATTCTAGAAAAATAGCGTAGGGCATTGGCTAAAAGCCTAGAATACATACGTGTATAAATACCTGTACCTATCCATCTATCTCATATATCTATATATCTCACTTGTATCTCGATCCCTTAGCCCAGGGCCTGCCACCTTAGGAAGACCCAGTAAATGGGAGCCATTGTTACCGTCACATTCCTGTTCCCCAGGGGAGGCTCAAGGATTCTCATCTCCTTTTCCAAACTCCAAGCCTCTCAGCCCAGTTGCTGCTCTAAAGCCTAGGCAGAAAATGGTTCCTTAGGCCAGGCCTATGACTCCTGCCCTGCCAAAGGAGTGAGACTCCATTTTTATACGAACACCCTTTTAATAGTGGTCTTTATGTTTTATTCTGAGTTGCAAAAAAAAAAAAGCCTGCATTCATTAGAAAATTGAGAAAAGAGGCCAGGTGCCGTAGCCCATACCTGTAATCCCAGCACACCTGTCCTCCCAGCCAAGGTGGGAGGATCACTTGAGCCCAGGAGTTTGAGATGAGTGTGGCCAACATAGTGAGATCCCATCTTTACAAAAAAAATTTAAAAATTGGCCGCACATAGTGGCTCACCCCTGTAATCCTAGCACTTTGGGAGGCCGAAGTGGGCAGATCACGAGGTCAGGAGATCCAGACATCCTGGCCAACATGGTGAAATCCCATCTCTACTAAAAATACAAAAATTAGCCAGTTGTGGTGGCACACGCCTGTAATCATAGCTACTCAGGAGGCTGAAGCAGGAGAATCGCTTGAACCCAGGAGGCAGAGGTTTCAGTGAGCTGAGCCTGGGAGGTCAAGGCTGCAGTGAGCTGTGATCATGCCACTGCACTCCAGCCTGGGCGACAGAGTGATACTCCATCTTAATCAATCAATCAGTTAACTACAATAAAATAAAATAAAAATTAGCCGAGCAGGCAGGGCATAGTAGCTTATGCTTGTAATTGCAGCACTTTGGGAAGCCAAGGCTGGTGGATGGGAGTTCAAGACCAGCCTGACCAACATGGATAAACTCCGTCCCTACTAAAAATACAAAATTAGTCAGGCATGGTGGCACATGCCTGTAATCCCAGCTACTTAGGAGGCTGAGTCAGGAGAATTGCTTGAACCCAGGAGGTGGAGGTTGTGGTGAGCCGAGATTGCACCATTGCACTCCAGCCTGGGCAACAAGAGTGAAACTTTGTCTCAAAAAAAAAAAAAAAAAAAAAAAAAAAAAATTAGCGGGTCACAGTGGCGCATGCCTGTAGTCCCAGCTACTCAGGAGGATCAAGCAGGAGGATTGCTTGAGCCCAGGAGTTGGAGGCTGCAGTGAGCTATCATTGTGTCACTGCACTCCAGCCAGGGTGACAGAGCAAGATCTTGTCCCCCACCCCCCCCCAAAAAAAAAACTGGGGAAAGAGATTTTACAGATAAGGAAGTAGAGTCAGAGAGGGTAAGAGACTTGCTGGGGTACCACAGCCAAGTATCACCCCCCCTCCTTTACACGGCTCTCAACTCCAGATGGTCACGAAGGAGTGAAAAGAGCAGTGGACTCAGGGATGGGCATCTGGGTTCCAGTCCTGCTGCTCCATTCACTAGCTGTGTGCCCCTGGGCAAGTCACATCACTGTCCTATATCTCAGTTTACTTGTCTATAAAATTGGGAGAACAGCGCCTTGCTGGGAATTAGCGAGGACCAGAGGAATTATAAATGTACCCAGCCCAGTGCTGACACATAGTAATTCGGTGGCAGTTGCAGGCCAGGGGAATTGTCATTGCCAGAGGGGCCGGAACCGGGCAGGGGGAAGGGTGTCCTGAGTGGGACATCCAGGTCTCGCGGTGCTCAGACTCTGGATTTCTGGGAAGGGAAATCCCCAGCTCTGCTTCCCAAGCAGCTAGAGACTGACTTAGGAGGGGCCAGCATATAGGGAACACTGAAATGTTGTTGTAAACGATGGCTAGAGTTAGCCTCATCTGAACTCTGAGAGTGCACACTCTGAAGTCAGACGATGTGGATTGAAATCTGCCTCTACTATATACTATGGCACAAGCGACTTCACTTCTCTGTGCCTTGGTTTTCTCATCTGCCAAACTGAAATAATAAGAGCACTTACAAAGTTGTTTAAATGATTTATAAGATTATGCATGTGGTGCTCTGAGAATATTCACCTAGCTCAGGCTAAGTGTTAGCTTTTTTTTTTCTTTTTTGAGACTGAGTCTCAACTGTGTCACCCAGGCTGGAATGCAGTGGAGTGATCTCCGCTCACTGCAACTTCCACCTCCCAGGTTCAAGTGATTCTCCTGCCCCAGCCTCCTGATTAGCTGGGACTACAGGCATGTACCACCATGCCCAGCTAGTTTTTGTATGTTTAGTAGAGACAGAGTTTCACCATGTTAGCCAGGCTAGTCTTGAACTCCTGAATTCAGGTCATCCGCCCACCTCAGCCTCCCAAAGTGCTGAGTTTACAGGCGTGAGCCAGTGAACCTGGCTGCTATTTTGTTTTATATGGTCCAAAATTATTCAGATAGTTGCTTGGAATTAGGGTTGAGATTCTCACTCAAGTTGAGTGAGGCCGGATGAACCCTAATCACCCTGCCTGGAAGTGCTTAGCTTCAAGTTTGGGTTGAGTTGAATTGCACAGCTGTGAGAGAGGTGGACTGAGTTAAATCAGTGTTGAACAAGAGCATGGCAGGACCTGGTTGTTTTGCTACAGTTTCAAAAATTAAGGTGTAAAATTAAGCTCTCTCTGGAAAAAGATATTAGTGTTATCAAAAATGGGCTCTGAATTTAATAGAGTTAAAGCCCACAGGGAAAGAATAAGATGAGGAATAGGGTCTGAGGGAGGAGGCAGAGTTCTGATGAAGGTGACGGCAAGGGATAAGAAAGTCCTTGGCCAGGAAGGGGAGAGAGGAAGTCCTGACGAATGCCCTGTGGTTGTGCTTCAGAAAAGTGGCCAGTCCTGAGAGCAGGCAGCGGCCTGACATTCCTGAAACATGGGACTCTCTATATATATATATCCAGGGAGTCTCAGGCAGCCTAGAGGTTCTGGTGCCCACAGGTGGAACAGGGCAGAAGTCATGTAAGGGTTCCCTGTGGGCTTGGAAAGTGATGCCAGCAGCAACCATAATGAACTAGAGATCAGACTCTCCTCACCACCAGCATATGTGTGCCCACACACCCTCATTCTCCAGGCAGGCAGCACTTCCTGAACTGCGGTGTGCCCTTGAGAGAGGGAGAAAGCCCCAACGGCGAATGAGATGGGATTTCTGTTTAGAGTCATAGATTGTTTCATAGAAATATTTGAATATTTGTTAGAAGAGGTACCCAAAACAACTCAGCCAGCCTGGTGCCCGTTTTGGGTAGTGGCCAGAGTCCCTCTCAAGGTTGCCAGGCCATTCTCCAACCCCCATCCTACTTCCAGACTTGGTAAGTAGGTAGTTTTGCCAATCAGACCGACCTTTGGTTAAGCCTAGCTTCCGTCACTAGCTGTGTGACCCTGGACAAGTTACGGTACCTGACTTCTCTGAACCTGTTTCTTCATCAGTAAAATCATGCACTTCCTCACAGGAGTGGTCAGGAAAATGCAGTGAAAGAATAGAGTGAGGGTGGTTTTCAAACGATGACCTGGAGAACCTTAAATCAGACAATCCAGTGTTTGCCAAACTTCATTCACATCCCATCTTCCCAACCTCTGACAAATTTGTGGACCACCTCTACTACTGTTTACTTAATGTTGTCCTTTAAAAATTAACAACTCACATTTTGATGGAAATAGGTGTATTCAAAAAGGAAACTTTAATCACTGCCATAAATGAGAAATTCCTATCATTTACCCTACAGTGGTAAAAATACATACAACAAAACCAAAACAACGCTGTTCATTTCTAGCTGGCTGTGATTACAGGCCAGAGCTCTTTGCTCAAGAGGTTGATTTTATTAACAACAATGAAAAGGTTATCTAAGTCAAAAAAAGGCCACATAAAGCCTTATATGACATGTCCAAAATAAGCAACTCTTTAGAGATAGAAAATAGATTCATAGTAGGATAGAGCTGTAGGAGGAGGAAGGCACGGGAGTTACTGTTAATGGGTATTGTTTCTTTTAGGGGTAATGAAAATGTTCAAAAATTGACTGTGGTGATAGTTGCAAAACTGTGAAAATATGAAGAACCATTGAATTGTACACTTTAAATGGGTGAGTTTTATGGTATGTGAATCAAATCTCTCAATAAAGGTGTTATTTAAAAATATTTATATATGGGCCAGGCGTGGCGGCTCACACCTGTAATCCCAGCACTTTGAGAGGCTGGGACGGGCAGATCACTTTATGCTCAGGAGTTCCAGACCAGCCTGGGCAACATGGCGAAACCCCGTCTCTACTAAAATTACAAAATTAGCCAGGCATGGTAGCAGGCACCTGCAATCCCAGCTACTCAGGAGGTTGAGGCAGGAGAATCACTTGAACCCGGGAGGCGAAAGTTGCAGTGAGCCAAGATTGAGCCACTGCACTCCATCCTGGGAGATAGAGCAAGACTGTCTCAAAAAAAAAAAAAAAAAAAAAAAATTATATATAGCTAGATAGATACACACACACACATAGAGAAAGGAATGTGTCAAATTCATTTTTTTTAATGGAGTCTTGCTCTGTCACCCAGGGTGGAGTGCAGTGGCGTGATCTTGGCTCACTGCAACCTCCACCTCCCGGGTTCAAGCGATTCTCCTGCCTCAGCCTCCCAAGTAGCTGGCATTACAGGCTCGGGCCATCACACCCGGCTAATTTTTGTTTTTTTAGTAGAGACGGGGTTTCACCATGTTGACCAGGCTGCTTGAACTCCTGACCTCAAGTGATCTGCCTGCCTCTGCCCTCCTCAGCCTCCCAAAGTGCTGGGATAACAGGCAGAGCCACCAGGCCCACCTAAATTCAATTCTTAATCTCCTTTTAAAGGGTAGACGGGCGCAGTGGCTCATGCCTGTAATCCTAGCACTTTGAGAGGCTGAGGCAGGAGGATCGCTTGAGCTCAGGAGTTCCAGACCAGCCTGGACAACATACCGAGGCCCTGACTCTACAAAAAATAGAAAAATTAGCTAGGCGTGTGGCGCGTGTCTGTAGTCCCACCACTCGTGAGGATGAGGTGGGAGGATCACCTGAGCCCTTGGGAGGCCGAGGCTGCAGTAAGCCGAGATCGCACCGGTGCACTCCAGCCTGGGGACAGTGAGGCAGTCTCAAAACAAAACAAACAAAAAAAAAAAACAAAAGCAAAAAAAAGGAGGGCGGGGAGAATACTTAAGGACCCCTAAGCCAGGGCCATTATTATTTAACTTGACCGGGTCTCTGAACTAGTGAGAGGAAGCCTGGGTTTCTATCCTTTCCTACTGAGCCACAGACCTGAGTCTTGACTCTGGAGAAATCACCCAGCCAGTTTTTCTGTCTGTGACACGGGAACAGCAGCTCCTGCCTCCAGAGGTGCAGTGAGAATGGGAAGCGCCGTGCGTGGCGCGCCTGACACGGGCAGCTCGCGGGTGGAGGCCCCCATCGGAACGTCCTCGGGCGGCGCCGAAGCAGCCGCCCTGGAGACCGAGGATGGCTCTGGCCACGTTTCTGCCGACTGCAGCAGCGTAGCGCACCCCTCCCAGGTCTCAGCTTCCCCTAACTGCATAACGGGCATGCAGTGGGTTCCACGGCGCAGGGGAACTGAAGAAGCCGCCTGCCTCTAGCTCACCCGGGATCCTCACGCCCCTAGGACAGCCGGGGAAACCAAGGCCCAGAGGGGCCACGATGCTGCCCACGGCCCAGCTCGCGAATGCGGACCCTGCAGGAGGGCCTGGCCTAGATGCAGGTCTCCCGCCGCGCCGCAGGAGAGGCCGAGCGACACATCCCCCACCCGCGCACTGCCGGCCGCAGCCGGAGACAGCGCGGCCCAGCGCACCACTGGGTCGCAAGAGGGCTCGGCCGCGGCGGGTAAGGAACACGCGGCGCGCGCCCGCGCCCCAACCGGAAGTCCTCCACCGGCCGCTCTAGCACGCGCCAGGGCTGCGTCTGTGGCCTTAACCCTTCTCACCGCCACGGCCGCGCCGCCTGTCTTTGTCTCCTCCGAGCGCCACAAAGGCTGGAAGGGCAGCGAGGCCTGCGGGTGCCGCGCTGCAAACGCCGCCACTTGCGAGCATAGCCCTGAGCCAGAGCCCAGGCGCCTCACTGGGCTGGTTTCACCCATGCCCTCACCAGATTTTAAGATACAGACATTAAAACCTCCACCGGGCCGCGGCACCAGGACAGCAGAGTTTTACTTTCTGTTTTGGCACTGCATTTCCTCCATTTCCTAGAGTCCACGTAAGAAATACCGCCGGTGATTCCAAAATATAAAGGTTGAAAATGTTTACTTCACAAAAATTTGGTTCCCATACGGCTTTTAAGGGCTTTTAAGGCCATCCGTCCTCAGCACTTGGTTCCCGCTGCTCTTGATGTGGTTCAAAGACGGATGACCCCAAAGATGAGGAAAAGATTATTGGCTCCATTTTTCAGATGAGGTGACTAAGGTCTGAACAGGGGAAGGGACTTGCCCCAAATCACAGTTAGGGCAAATTAGTCTGAATCAGTAAGTAGCTCCGTTCCTATCCTGCATCCTGCCCTTTCACTACGCCACAGCTGCCTGGGTGCCAGGAAGAACAAAGGAGGGCCGGGCAAGAACGCCATTACCAACTGCAAATGCACAGGCAAATCCAAGAGGATGGAAAGTAAGTTCTTGTGCTCTGCCCTTGTGCTGTCCCCGGTGGGGTACTGGGGTCACCAACCAGGTGTATCCCTGCCTTCACAGCTATGCACAATGACACCGAGTTAACCGATGGGGGGGATTCTGCCACTTGCTGGGTATGCCTATGCCACCAGTGCACTCACTCTGGGCCTGGGAAATAACTACAGGATGAATCTGGGGAACCACTGGGCCCACTGTGAGATGGACCTGAGCTAAAACGCCATTGATCACAAGACCTCAGAGATCTTTTGGGTCTCAAGAACAGAAGTGGATGCTGTAAGAGAAATGTAACCAGAAAAGGAGTAGGATTTTGCCAGTAGAGAAAGGGAGATGTGCTTGCTTTCATTCATTTGTCATTAATGGGCACCTACTGTACGCCAGGCACCACACTAGGCCCTAGGAAGACAGAGATTATGAGACAGATGCAGCCTTATTGTCACAGGGGAAGTGAGATGAAGGAAGTGAGAAAGAGGAAGTACAGTGACTAACCAGGGACCTGACCTGGTGTGAAGGTCAGGGAACCTTGGAGGAGGTGAGATCAAACCCAAAGCCTGAGATAGGAAAGAGAAGGGGAGGGTGGAGGGAGAGGAAAGGGCTTCCCAGACAGAGGGAGCAAGAGTGCTAACAGCCTGACCAGCTTCCTTGTGGTTGAAGTTCTGTGCATGAGTTGGAAGAGAGCTTGGGGGAGAGCGCAGGAGAGGTGGGCAGGGGCCAAATCCAGCAAGGGCTTATCTGCGTAAGGAACTTGGTGGGCAAAAACAGGTGTGGAAGGGACCAAGCAGCCCATGTGGCTGGAAGGCAGGACATGAGATGAAGATGCCTAGAGCAGGGAGTGAGGAGGTGGAGAAGGTAAGCAGAGGCCAAGGCTGGAAAGCCTGGCTATAAAACTCAGCCATGAGCCTGGAGGTCATGCAAATGAACAACAAGGAGGAGACTGGGACACCAGGGAGCGTAGGGATGGTGGGACTGGAGGGCACAGGCTCTGCCCCCAGGGCAGTCAGTGTTCTGCACCCCCCAGCCCCCCACCTCCTGCCCCATGACCACTCCAGGAGGCAAACTCAATATCTCACAACGTCTGCTTTCCAGGGTAGCTGGAGTCCAGATTTCTTTTTCATTTTTGGCAGATCTTGCTCTGCCGCCCAGGTTGAAGGGTAGCAACACATAGCTCACTGCAGCCTCAACTCCTGGGCTCAAGCTGTCTTCCTGCCTCAGCCTCCCAAAGTGCTCGGATTACAGTGTGAGCCACTGCTCCCAGCCTGAGTCCAGATTTTTATATGAAATCACTTGATTTTAATGTTGCCAACATATTCAACACCATGTAAGCCAAACAAATCACATTCACAGGCTGGTGGCTCCAAGCTTTGCAGCATGTGAGCATCACCTGAGGAGCTTTTAAAAATCCCAAGGCCTTGGGAGGCGGAGGTGGGTGGATCACCTGAGTTTGGGAGTTTGAGACCAGCCTGACCAACAGGGAGAAACCTGGTATCCACTGAAAATACAAAATTAGCCGGGTGTGGTGGCGCATGCCTGTAATCCCAGCTAGTCAGCAGGCTGAGGCAGGAGAATCGCTTGAACCCGGGAGGCGGAGGTTGTGGTGAGCTGAGATGGCACCACTGCACTCTAGCCTAGGCAACAAGAGCGAAACTCCATCTCAAAAAAAAAATCCCAGAGCCCGGGTCGCACAAGATACCAATTAAAAATGTCTTGGCCTGGGCTGGGGCCGGTCTCGGTGGCTCATGCCTATAGTCCCAGCACTTGGGGAGGCCAAGGTGGTGGGTCATGAGGTCAAGAGATCGAGACCATCCTGGCCAACATGGTGAAAACCCATCTCTACTAAAATACAAAAAATTAGCCAGGTGTGGTGGTGTGTGCCTGTAGTGCTAGCTACTCAGGAGGCTGAGGCAGGGGAACCACTTGAACCTGGGAGGCGGAGGTTGCTGTGAGCTGAGATTGCGCCACTGCACTTTAGCCTGGGTGATAGAGCGAGACTCCATCTCAAAAAAAAAAAAAAAAAAATGACTTGGCCAGACGCGGTGGCTCACGCCTGTAATCCCAGCACTTTGGGAGGCCAAGGCAGGCGGATCGCCTGAGGTCAGGAATTTGAGACCTGCCTGGCCAGCATGGTAAAACCCTGTCTCTCCTAAAAATACAAAAATTAGCTGGGAGTGGTGGCAGGTGCCTGTAATCCCAGCTACTCAGAAAGCTGAGGCAGGAGAATTGTTTGAACCCGAGAGGCGGAGGTTGCAGTGAGCTGAGATCGCACCATTGCACTCCAACCTGGGCAACAGAGCGAGACTCTGCCTTAAAAAAAAAAAAAAAAATTCTCGGGTGGAAGGCAGCCATTAGAATATTTATATGATTCCCCAGTGACTCCAATATGCAGCAGTTTGAGAACCAGTACCAGAGACTTATGTCCTTTGAGTTGCCAGGCACAGCCATGGGGAGCCATGGGAAGTTTTAGAGCAGAGGAGAAGCCCAGTTTAGAATTTAAAGAAAATCAGTCCTTAGGAACAGAATGTAATCTTATGTGAGAAGGGTCCTGAGGCCCCACGGGCAGTGGCAGGATGCTGCTAGGGTGACGGTGACCCACCATCCCAGTTTGCTCAAGACTGGAGGGTCTCCTGGGACACGGAACTTGCAGTGCTAAAACCAGGAAAGTCCTGGGCAAACAGGGATGGTGGATGGTGGAACCTTGGTCATGCTAGATTCTCCTGATGTAGTTCTGTTTTCCCAGATTTCTGAGGAGACGGATGCCACAGACTCCCCATTCTAGAAATTCCTAAGAAAAGCCTGTCCATCTCCCTGAGGTGCGTTCACCCGAGTCTCTGAGCCCTGGGCTCCACAGGGTGCAGGGGAGCTGGAGGCAGGGCCCATTTCTTCTCCACCCAGCGAGAGGTCCTGGCCTATGGAATACAATTTAGCAGTAAAAAGGAACAAACTACTGATCCACACAAGAATCTGGATGACCCTCAAGAATATTAGCCTGAGTAAAAGAAAACAGATGCTAAAGAGTTACACACTGCTTAATTCCATTTACATGAAGTTCTGGAACAGGTTCACCTAATCTGTTATTTTAAAACAATCAGGCCAGGTGTGGTGGGTCACACCTACAATCCCAGTACTTTATGAGGCTGAGGCAGGAGAATCCCTTGAGGCCAGGAGTTCCAGACCAGCCTAGGCAACACAGAATGAACCCCGTCTCTACAAAAAAAAAAAAAAAAAAAAAAAAAAATTAAAGTAGCTGGGTGCAGTAGCACATGCCTGTGGTCCCAGCTACTCAGGAAGCTTAGGTGGGAGGATCACTTGGGCCCAGCAGTTCAAGGCTGCAGTGAGCTATGATCTAAAAAAAAAAAAAAAAGAAAAGAAAAAAACACTTTACCCAGTTACTTGGGGGAGGACAGACACTGGCATCATTAAAGTCATTTGAACAACAACAGCAAGAACAAAAAGGCTGTGTGCAGTGGCTCACACCTGTAATCCCAGCACTTTGGGAGGCAGAGGCAGGTGGATCACTTGAGCCCAGGAGTTCAAGACCAGCCTGGGCAATATGGTGAGACCACATCTCTGCAAAAAATACAGAAAAAAATTATTGAGCTGTGAACATGCCACTGCACTTCATACTGGGCAACAGATCAAGACCCTGTCTAATAAAAAACAGAACAGTGGTTGACTCTGGGGAGCTGGGAATGAGAAGGGGGCAGTAGGAACTTTCTGGCCAGTGACAGTGATGTTCTGTATTTGAGAACAGTTTCCTTATGCAGAGGTATGCATTTGTTTTGTTTGTTTTTTTTAAAGATGGGGTCTCACTATGTTGCTCAGGCTGGAGTGCAGTGGCTTTTCACAGGCGCGATCCCACTACTGACCAGCATGGGAGTTTTGACCTGCTCCGTTTCTGACCTGGCCCAGTTTACCCCTCCTTAGGCAACCTGGTGGTTCCCCGCTCCCAGGAGGTCACCATATTGATGACGAACTTAGTGTGAACACCCGATCGGCATAGCGCACTACAGCCCAGAACTCCTGGGCTCAAGTGATCCTCCCACCTCAGCCTCCCAAGTAGCTGAGATTACAGGCATGCGCCACCATGCCCAGCTTTTTTTTTGTTAGACAGGGTCTTGCTCTGTTGCCCAGGCTGGAGTGCAGTGGTACAATTATAGCTCACTGCAACATTGAACTTCTGGGCTAAAGCGATCCTCTCACCTCAGCCTCCCAAGTAGCTGTGACTAGAGGTGTGCACCACCATGCCCACCTAACTTTTTTTTAAAGTTTTTGTAAAGATGAGGTCTCACTATGTTGCCCAGACTGGTCTCAAACTTCTGGACTCAAAGGATCTTTCTGCCTTGGCCTCCCAGTGAGCTACCACACCTGGCAGTATGCATTTGTTAAAATTCACTAAATCGTGCAGTTAACACCAATGCATTTTACTATATGAGTATTTTACATCAAAGAGCAGGGAATAACCTGTAAATGAATACCAGGCTCTAGTTAACAATGTGCATGCAGGCCGAGCCCGCACGGTGACTCATGCCTGTCATCCCAGCACTTTGCGAGGCCGACACGGACAGATCACCTGAGGTCAGGAGTTGGAGACCAGCCTGGCCAACATGGTGAAACCCCAACGCTACTAAAAATACAAAATTAGCTGGGCATGGTGGCAGGTGCCTGTAATTCCAGCTACTTGGGAGGCTGAGGCAGGAGAATCCCTTGAACCCAGGAGGTGGAGGTTGCAGTGAGCCGAGATTCCTACACTGCACTCCAGGCTGGGTGACAGAGTGAGACTCTGTTTCAAAAAAAAAAAAAAAAAAAACGGCTGTGCAGGGTGGCTTATGTCTGTAATCCCAGCACGTTGAGGCCAAGGCAGGCGGATCACAAGGTCAAGAGATCGAGACCATCCTGGCCAACATGGTGAAACCCTGTCTCTACTAAAAATCCAAAAATTAGCTGGATGTGGTGGCGCTCACCTGTGGTCCCAGCTACTTGGGAGACTGAGGCAGGAGAATCACTTGAACCTGGGAGGTGGAGGTTGCAGTGAGCTGAGTTTGCGTCACTGCACTCCAGCCTGGTGACAGAGCGAGACTCCGTCTCAAAAACAAACAAACAAAAACAAGTTACGAACAAAACCTAAGTCTGATTATGCTTTTCTGCTCAGAAGCCTCCCTGGTACCCAGAGGAAAAGCCAAGTCCTGTCACTGGCCTCTAAGCAGGACGATCATAAGTTCATCTGGCCCAGCGTCCGCCTGCCTTCCGGGCATGAGGAGTACTGCCCTGGTTTTCATTCCCCCAGCGTGAAGGATAGATTAAGTGCTTGCCCTGCCTGCGAGGCCCACTGGACCTGAACTCACTCCCCGACTCCTCCCTCCCTCCCCTCCAGCCACACTGGCTCTCCTTCCCACTGGCCATTCCCTCTGCCTGAAATGCTCTTCCCCAGATACTTGCAAGGCTCTCTCCCTCAGCTCCTTCCAGCTTTTCTCCAACCATTTCCTCAGCGAGAACCGTCCAATCCCCGCTGCCCACTTAAAGTCGCACCCTGGCCGGGCGCGGTGGCTCACGCCTGTAATCCCAGCACTTTGGGAGGCTGAGGCGGGCGGATCACGAGGTCAAGAGATCCAGACCATCCTGGCCAACATGGTAAAACCCCGTCTCTACTAAAAATACAAAAAAAAATTAGCTGGGCGTGGTGGCGCGCGCCTGTAGTCCCAGCTACTCGGGAGGCTGAGGCAGGAGAATTGCTTGAACCCGGGAGGCGGAGGTTGCAGTGAGCCGAGGTCGCGCCACTGCACTCCAGCCTGGCGCCTGGTGACGGAGTAAGACTCTGTCTCAAAAAAAAAAAAAAAAAAAAAAAAGTCGCACCCTGCTCTCTCCCCATCTCTCAAGTTCTCTGCTTTCTTTTTCCAGAGCACTTCTAACTTCCTGCTTAGGATATAATTGCCTGAAGGCAGTTGCCACGAGGGCAGGGATTTGTGTGTGTGTGTGTTCTGGCTAATTTTTTTTGTATTTTTAGCAGAGATGGCCAGGCTGGTTTTGAACTCCCAATCTCAGGTGATCCGCCCGCCTCAGGCTCCCAAAGTGCTAGGATTACAGGCAGGAGCTACCACGCCCAGCCATTTCTTCTGTGTTCTTTATGCTGCATACTCAGGTCCTAGAACAGTGCCCCGCAAATAGGAAGTGCACATAAGTACCTATTGCTATGAATAAAGGGAATCTCTGCCCTCCTGGGATTCCTAGGCTGGTGCAAAAGACCCAAGCAGACATGGACCATTACAAAGCAACAGCCACCACTCCACAACACAGCAGAGGAGGGGTGAGGGGCTGAGGGAAGGCAGAGGAGACACCCCAGAAGCTGAGGCTTGAAAACTGCATTGGCATCTGCCAGGCAAAGTGGGAGGGGCTTTCCCGGTGGAGCAGCCAGTATTAGCAAAACCCAAGGCGTGAGAGATGAGCAGTTGAGACAGTGGCTGCCGGTGTGGGTACACGGCAGTGTGTGGGCGCCATCCTGCAGGTAGTGAGGACAGGATGGTTCTAACTGGGGGGCAATGGCATGGACAGATTTGGGTTTCTGGAAGATTGCCCAGCCAGTGGGTGGAGCATGGATTGGAGGTGGGCGAGAGGGGAGGCAGGGAACCCCACCAGGAGGCTGTTAGTTTTGTTGGCACCTAGTAAAGCAGCATTGCCCTGAAGAAAGGGGCCAACTGGAGAATTACTTAAGACTTAACAGGACATGGTGGTTCCTGGAAGGTGACTCTGACTCCTGGTGTCACCATCTTGGCTGGCTCCTGGGATGGTAGGAATAGGTTGGGGGGGAGGATGAGGCTGGGTCTCTGGGACATCCCAGTGGAGATGTGATGCAGCCATTTGGCTCTCGGGGTCTGGAGGTGGGGACAGAACTTAAGCAGAGAATGAGGAACTGTTGATTCAAAGGGCAGGTGGGACCCTGTAGGGAAAGTGTGCACAAAGAGAAGCAAGGCCAGGGCAAGAGACAGTTCCCGGACCAGGAAGAGGGGGAGAGGCCAAGGATGGATGGATGAGGGCACAGATGAGAGAAGTTGGTGAGCCCTGGAGGTGGGGCCGAGAGCCAGGGGTAGAAGGATTTTCACGAAGACAGTGTGGACTTGGGAGGAGGTGGAAAGGGGACAGCAAGGTGATAAATAAGGGCTGTGGCTCTGGGAGAGAGCTTTTTAAATTTGCCATGTTTACTTTTCTTTTTTTTTTTGAGATGGAGTCTCGCTCTATCGCCCAGGCTGCACGATCTCGGCTCACTGCAACCTCTGCCTCCTGGGTTCAAGCAATTCTCCTGCCTCAGCCTCCCGAGTAGCTGGGATTAAGGGCACCCACCACCATGCCTGGCTAATTTTTGTATTTTTAGTAGAGATGGGGTTTCACCATCTTGGCCAGGTTGGTCTTGAACTCCTGACCTCATGATCCACCTGCCTCAGCCTCCCAAAGTGCTGGGATTACAGACCTGAGCCACCACATCTGGCCTCCTATTATTTTTTAAGATACAGGGTCTTGCTGTGTCACGCTGGCACAATCATAGCTTACTGCAGCCTTGACCTACTGGGCTCAAGCGAGCCTCCTACCTCAGCCTCCCAAAGTGCTGTGATTACAGGTGTGAACCACCATATCCAGCCAAATTGTTGTTGTTGTTGTTTTTTGAGATGGAATCTTGCTCTGTTGCCCAGGCAACCTCTACCTCCCAGTTTCAAGTGGTTCTCCTCTCTTAACCCCCTGAGTAGCTGGGACTGCAGGCACACACTACCACGCCTGGCTAATTTTTGTATTTTTAGTAGAGATGGGGTTTCACCATGTTGGCCAGGCTGGTCTTGAACTCCTAACCTAAAGTGATCCACCTGCCTTGGCCTCCCAAAGTGCTGGGATTACAGGCACGAGCCACCACACCTGGCCCAAACTGGCTTTTAAACCAGGTCAAAGAATGGGTCACAGAGAGGGTGGGGGGATGCCTGGGCCCAGTTTACTGGGCCCTGTGACCAGGACAGGGACAAGAATGGGGGAGACTCAAACTTTAGCTTCTCAAGGCTGCTTAGAAATGGACACCCGGTCAGGGGCCAGGCTTCCGTCCCCAGCCTCAGTAACAGGAAAGTCTCTGGTCTCTATCCCCCTAGTATCCTCATCTGTAAAATGGGGCAATAGAACAAAACCTGCCTTTATTGAGCACTTATTACATCCCAGACCAAGGGCTGTCTCTCTATGTGTTGCCTCATTTAACGCTCAGAATACTCTCACCAGGCTGATGTCACTATTATCTCCATTTTATAAAGATGAGAAAACTGAGGCACAGAAAGGTTCAGTCACTTGCTCGAGGTCATACAACAAATGAATGCAGATGCTGAGATTCAAACTTGGAACCTGGATTCGGAGCTTTAACCCTACACCACTAACCCATACGAGGCACTCTCCTCCCTCGGGAGTGGTTAGGGGAGTCATGAGGTGGCCAAAACACCCAGCAGACCGACATTCCCACAAAGAACGGCCCTCCAAGGATGTCCACATCTGAATCCCCAGAATCAGCACACGCGTTGCTTTATATGGCGCATGGGCTTTTGCAGTGTAATGAAATTGAGGATCTTGAGAGAGGAAGAGTGACCTGGATTATTCAAGTGGGTCCAGTATCATCACAGGATCCTTGAAGGAGGGAGGCAGGAGAGTCAGAGAAGATGTGCCAATGGAGAGACAGACTGGAAGACGGTGCAGTGATTTGAAGATGAGGGAGGGGCCACAATCCAAGGAATACAGGCTGCCTCTAGAAGCTGGAAAAGGCAAAGAAAGATCCTCCCCTGCCTCCTCTGGAGGGAACTACTGCTGAGATCTTGATTTTAGCCCAGTAAGTCTAACTCTGGACTTCTCCAGAACTGTAAAAGAATCAATGTCTGTGGTTTTTTGTTTGTTTTTTGAGACAGAGTCTTGCTCTCTCACCCAGGCTGGAGTGTAGTGGCGCAATCTCGGCTCACTGCAACCTCTGCCTCCCGGGTTTAGGCAATTCTCCTGTCTCAGCCTCCTGAATAGCTGGAACTATAGGCACCTGCCACCATGCCCAGCTAATTTTTTTATTTTTAGTACAGACAGGGTTTCATCTTGTTTAGGCTGGTCTCGAACTCCTGACCTCAGGTGATCCACCCACCTTGGCCTCTTAAAGTGCTGGGATTACAGGTGTGAGCCACTGTGCCCGGCTAATGTCTGTGGCTGTAAGCCCCTGTAAGTGTGGCAATTTGTTACAGCAGCGATAGGAGACAGTTACACTACATTCAGCAAGCCTGGCTTCCCTGCACGGCGCGGGCTCCACCATTACCACTGCAGCGCTACGGGAAGCATCCTTACATTTCCTTTGTCTGTTTAGACACAGGGTCTTGCTCCGTTGCCCAGAGTGAAGTCCAGTGGTGCAATCACCACTCACTGCAGCCTCGACTTCCTGGGCTCAAGCAGTCTTCCCACCTCTGCCTCCCAGCTAGCTTGGACTGCAGGCACGCACCAGTATGCCTGGCTAATTTTTTCATTTTTTATTTTGCCATGTTGCCCAAACTGGTCTCAAACTCCTGGTCCCGCCTGTGCCTCCCAAAGGCCTGGGATTACAGGTGTGAGCCACCACACCTGGCCTACCATTTTTGTTTGTTTGTTTGTTTTGAGATGGAGTTTCACTCTTGTCGCCCAGGCTAGAGTGCAGTGGCGCGATCTCGGCTCACTGCAACCTCCACCTTCCAGTTTCAAGCTATTCTCCTGCCTCAGCCTCCTGAGCAGCTGGGATTACAGACGCCCACCACCACGTCTGACTAATTTTGGTATTTTTAGTAGAGATGGGGTTTCACCATGTTGGCCAGGCTGGTCTCAAACTCCTGACCTTGTGATCCGCCCGCCTTGGCCTCCCAAAGTGCTGGGATTACAGGCGTGAGTCACGGCGTCCAGCCTGGACTACCTTTTTTAAATGCTTCTTTAAAGTTCTAATTTGGTTCTCTCTGAACCTCAGTGTCTTTCTTTATTAAAAGTGAAAATAGGGCCAATATACATGACTCTACAGGCAGAGTGAGAGGGCCTTGTTACTTGAAGTTTCCACAAACCCCTGGGGCAGATGAGACCTAGTTATTGTTCCCATTGCTCAGATGAACAAACTGAGGCTGAGAGTAGAAACGGCCTGCCTAGAGCCACGCAGGGAGTAACAGAGCCAGGTCTTGAACCAGGGCTGCTGACTTGAGTTCTAGCACAGAGGTTCGTGTCTCAGAGCCCAGCTCACATGCCACCTCCTCAGAGAAGCCAGCCTGGAAAACCCCAGCACATTCATGTATTCATTCATTCCTGAAGCCGCTGTTGGGACTGCCCTGTTTCCAGTGTTGTGTGGGGGACCCCCTCAGGAGCCCACAGGCTCATAGACAAGACAGACACACAAACCACGGATCCCAGAACAGCCTTATAAATGCTGAAACCAGGAGAACGAAGCCCAAGGGGTTGCTGGAGCTCAAAAAAAGGGGAAACTGACTGAGCCTCGAGTCAGGGAAGGCTTCTCGGAGGAGATGCTGATTGAGCTGGGGGATAAGTCAGACTCCACAGAAGGGTGGCCAGGCATCCCCTGTGGAGGAGTGGCTTCCTCAGGGGGAGGGAATGGGTTGGTCATCCCAGGCCCCCAAGGCCTTCTAGGCCTCTGTGTTATTATGTATGAAATATGAATAGGCCATGTGTGGTGGCTCATGCCTGTAATCTCAACACTTTAGGAGGCCAAGGCAAGAGGAACACTTGAGCCCAGGAGTTCAAGACCAGCCTGGGCGATATAGTGAGACCCCATGTCTACAAAAAATGTAGCAGGCTGGGCATGGTGGCTCACGCCTGTAATCCCAGCACTTTGGGAGGCCGAGGCAGGTGAATCACCTGAAGTCAGGAGTTTGAGACCAGCCTGGCCAACATGGTGAAACCCTGTCTCTACTAAAAATACAAAAATTAGCTGGGCATACTGGCAGGCACCTGTAGTCCCAGCTACTCAGGAGGCTGAGGCAGGAGAATTGCTTGAACCCTGGAGGTGGAGGTTGCAGTGAGCTGAGATTGTGCCACTGCAGTCCAGCCTGGGCTACGAGAGCAAGGCTCCATCTCAAATAAATAAATAATAAAATTAGCTGGGCATGGTGGCACGTACCTGTGGGGACGTCAAGGCTGAGGTGAGACGTCAAGGCTGCAGTGAGCCATGATCACACCACTGCACTCCTGCCTGGGCAACAGAGCAAGTCTCTGTCTCAAAAAAAAGAAAAAATCATGGCCTCGCTACTCAGAGCTCTGATACTTGTTAAGCCCAGGCGAGGGCTGAGCAGGAAGAAGAGAGGTCCTGGGACTTCCCAAGGAGGAGGTGAAGGTCAGGGAATAGGGCAGGCCCGGGAAGTGAGGGAGAGGCAGGGTCCTGGCTCAAGCCCCACCCCACTCTGCCTTTCGGTGTGACTACAGGAAGGCCTTCTCAGAGCCTCAGTGACCCCATCTGAGCGATGGAGCATGAATCAAAACTGTCTCCAAAGATCCTCCCCAGCCCTGACGGGGAAATGACATGACACAAAATTACAAAAGGGTCTTTATTCGTAAAAAGCCAAAGGGGCCCCTGGGGCAACAGGACAGGCAGGCCGGCTTCTCAGGGGTCGGGGGTATTTGGGCAGATGCGCTTGAGTGGGGGGGGCGCCCTCCGAGTCCTCTGTGTCACCCTGGGCTGCCTCAGGGACAGGTGGCACTGGCTCAAAGACGGGGTAAGCTTCGGGGGCCTGGAGAGGAAGGGTGGAGCAGGCGTGAGCTCCACCCAACCCAGGCGTCCAGCCTCCGAGCCTCTGCCTTCTCCAAAGCCTCCACTCCCCTCCCCTCCCGAGCGGGGGGAGGCAAGCCCAGGGCCAGGTGCCCAGGACGCAGAGGAAGCAGGCACCGAAAACAACAACGACAGCGACACTGTGTAGGGGAACAAACCTGATATTTGATATTTCTGAAAATGCATCAAGGTCGCCTCGTGAGAAATGTCAGAGGTGTCTGAGGGATTTTCTTACGCTAATTTTACAGTTAAGATATTTTTTGAAAATGCATAGAGGAGCACCGTGATATTGTCGGGCTTTTTATTTAATTTTATTTTATTTTTGAGACAGAGTCTTGCTTTGTTGCCCAGGCTGGAGTGCAGTGGCATGACCTTGGTTCACTGCAACCTCCGCCTCCCAGGTTCAAGCGATTCTCCTGCCTCAGCCTCCCGAATAGCTGGCACTACAGGCACGTGCCATCACGCCTGGCTAATTTTTTGTATTTTTAGTAGAGACGCGTTTCACTATGTTAGCCAAGATGGTCCTGAACTCCTGACTTCATGATCCACCCGCCTCAGCCTCCCAAAGTGCTGGGATTACAGGCGTGAGCCACCGCGCCTGGCCTTTCAGGCTTTTAATGGTCTCAAATCAGCCCTGAGCCAGCCCTCAGCACTTTGTCTCTGAAACACCCTTTCTGTTTCAGTCCCAAGAACCCAGCCCCTAAACCTTCAGCTTGGTCCCAGGTCTGCCTCTCCTCCGGGGTCTCAAGATGCAGGCTCCAAGCCTTCACTGCCCAGATCCCCCATTCCCTCCAAGACCCAGGATTCCAGCCTTCTGGCCTCTCTCACCTCAGCCTCCAGCAGTTCTGGAACAGGCTCCTCCTTGGTCAGCATCGGGGGTTCATCGGTGCTGCCTGCAGTTATGCCCCCGGGATCTGGAACGTCAAGGTAACAAACATCCCCTGAACAGCCACTCTGCGCCAGCAGCACAGACAGTGGGGGGAAACAGACAGTCACAGGCCCTGGTCACAGAAGGCAGAGGCCCAGGGGAGCAGAGAGGACGGAGCAGGAACCTGGCTGTGCCCCAGGAAGCAGAGGAGGGGAACACTGAGGTGGGAGCTCGAGGGTGAGTAGGGCTTGACGGGGTGGACAGACAGTTTCCTGCCTCTCCAAGGCAGAGGGCTCAAATCCTGACCTTGGGCCAGCTACTTAATTTCCGTGGGCCTCAGTTTCCCCCTCGGTAAAATGGGGGTAATGATAGTAATTACCTCATGCAGCTGTTGTGAGGGTTAGATGAGCGGATTCAGGTAAAGCACAGTGGCTGGCACACAGTAAGTGCTCAATAAATCCTTGCTACCGTTTTTATATTAGCAAAGGTATACAAGTGCTTGGCACTAGCTAGACCAAGACCCAGCCTACAGACCCACAGGTGTTTTTTTTTTCCAAGACAGAGTCTCACTCTGTCACCTAGGCTGGCATGCAGTGGCGCGATCTCCACTCACTGCAACCTCTGCCTCCTGGGTTCAAGCGATTCTCCTGCCTCAGCCTCCAGAGTAGCTAGGACTACAGGTGCGCTACCATCCTGGCTAATTTTTGTATTTTTAGTAGAGATGGGGTTTCACCACGTTAACCAGGATGGTCTCGAACTCCTGACCTCATGATCCACCTGCGTTGGCCTCCCAAAGTGGTGGGATTACAGGCGTGAGCCACCGCGCCCGGCCCCACATCAGGGTGTTCTTAGCAGGGAACCATGAGGTCAGCGGAAAACAGTTCACAAAAGCCCCACGTGTCAGGCCAAGGAGTCAAAGACCACGAGGATCCACCTGAAGGATCTGAAACAGAAAAATGACTCCGTCAAAATGTGCTTCAGAAAACATGGCTCACGCCTGTAATCCCAGCATTCTGGGAGGCCAAGGCAGGAAGATTGCTTGAGCCCAGGAGTTAGAGACCAGCCTGGGCAACATAGTAAGACCCTATCTCTATAAAAAATAATAACACTAATTAGCTGAGCGTGGTGATGCATGCCTGTAGTTCCAGCTACTCAGGAGGCTGACTGAGCCCAGGAATCCAAGGGTGAGCTGTGATCACATCCCTACACTCCAGCCTGGGCGACAGAGCAAGGCCTTATCTTGAAAAAAAAAAAAAAAAAAAGCAAAGCTTAAAAAATATTAAGGAAAAGGTTGTTCTGGCAGCTGTGTGGAGGTGACTTGAAGAGACCAGCTGGAACCAAGAACCAGTGAGAGATGGGAAGGCCAGGGCCAGGTTAGGGCCTGGGAGGAAGTGGTGCCAACTGATGGGTTTGACTGCATGGAAGAAAGCAGAGCTTGACCAGGCATGGTGGCTCAGGCCCGTAATCCCAACGCTTGGGGAGGCTGAGGCGGGCAGATCATGAGATCAGGAGTTCAAGACCAGCCTGGTCAACATGGTTAAACCCTGTCTCTACTGAAAACTACAAAAATTAGCCAGGTATGGTGGCAGGCGCCTGTAATTCCAGCTACTCAGAAGGCTGAGGCAGAAGAATTGCTTGAACCCAGGCGGCAGAGGCTGCAGTGAGCCAAGATCATGCCACTGCATTCCAGCCTGGGCAACAGTGAGACTCCATCTCAAAAAGAAAGAAAGAAACAAAAGCAGAGCTGGCTGGGTACAGTGGCTCACACCTGTAACCCCAGCTCTTTGGGAGGCCGAGGTGTGCGGATCATGAGGTCAGGAGTTCGAGACCAGCCTGACCAACATGGTGAAACCCCATTTCTACTAAAAATACAAAAATTAGCTGGGCATGGTGGTGCGCACCTGTAATCCCAGCTACTCGGGAGGCTGAGGCAGGAGAATTGCTTGAACTGGGGAGGTGGAGGTTGCAGTGAGCCAAGATTGTACCACTGCACTCCAGCTTGGGCCACAGAGTGAGACTCTGTAGCAAAAAAAAAAAAAAAAAAAAAAGAAGAAAGCAGAGCTGAGGAGGACCCCAGGCCCAAGATGCTGGCTTACTGGCTGAGTTACTTCTCTGGGTCTCAGCTTCCTCATCTATAATAGTGAAAATTAAATGAGAAAAAAAACATGTAAAGTGTTGGCTGGGTGCCATGGCTCATGCCTGTAATCCCAGCACTTTGGGAAGCCGAGACGAGCAGATCACCTGAGGTCAGGAGTTCAAGACCAGCCAGGCCAACATGGTGAAACCTCATCTCTACTAAAAATACAAAAGTTAGCCAGGCGTGGTAGCACATGCCTGTAATCCCAACTACTTGGGAGGCTGAGGCAGAAGAATCACTTGAACCTGGGAGGCAGAGGTTGCAGCGAGCCAAGATCGCACCGCTGCCCTCCAATCTGAGCACCAGAGCAAGGCTTCATTCCAAAAAAAAAAAAAAAAAAAAAAAGGCTGGGCTCGGTGGCTCAAGCCTGTAATCCCAGCACTTTGGGAGCCGGAGGTGGGCAGATTACCTAAGGTCAGGAGTTTGATACCAGACTGGCCAACATGGCAAAACCCCGTCTCTACTAAAAATACAAAATTAGCCAAGCATCGTGGTGCATGCCTGTATTCCCAGCTACTCGGGAGACTGAGGCAGGAGAATTGCCTGAACCTGGGAGGTGGAGGTTGCAGTGAGCCAAGACTGTGTGATTGCACTCTAGCCTGGGCAAGAGTGAAGCTCTGTCTCAAAAAAAAAAAAAAAAAACACAACAACAACTACATAAAGTGTGGCACACAGTAAGAGCTCAATAAATACTAGCTGTTGTTATTCCTATTAATCCACCCCTATGACTATCACTATTATTTATTCACTTAACAAATAAATATTTACTGAGCACTTCTATGTGTCCCACATTATTCTGAGGATACAGTAGTGAACAAGATCAACATAGGGCCAGGCACAGTGGCTCACATCTATAATCCCAGCACCTTGGGAGGCTGAGACAGGAGGATCATTTCAGGCTAGGAGTTCGAAACCAACCTTGGCAACATAGCAAGACCCTATCTCTACAAAAAATGTAAGAATTAGCTGGGCATGGTGGCACATACCTGTAGTCCCAGCTACTTGGGAGGCTGCGGCCAGAGGATCCCTTGAGCTCAGGAGTTTGAGGCTGCAGTGAGTTAGATTGCACCAGGACACTCCAGCCTGGGTGACAGAGACCTTGTCCCCTGCCCCCCCACAAAAAGGAGGCCAGGTGCAGGTATGGTGGCTCACAGCTGTAATCCCAGCACTTTGGGAAGCTGAAGCTAGAGGATTGCTTGAGCACAGGAGTTTGAGACCACTCTGGGCAACATGGCGAAACCCTGTCTCTACAAAAAATACAAAAATTAGCCTGGTGCGGTGGCATATGCCTGTGGTCCCAGCTACCTGGGAGGCTGAGGCAGGAGGATCGCTTGAGCCCGGGAGTTCAAGGCTGCAGTGAGCTATGATCACACCACTGCACTACTCCAGCCTGGGTGACAGAGTGAGACATTGTCTCAAAGAAAAAAAAAAAAAGGGGATCAATATGGATCCACCATTCAGGAAACTGACATGAGAGAGGAGAAAGACAAACTAGTAAAACATTAATTTACATGAAAATCTCAGACAGTGTTATGTCATCTATAGATCCTCAGAGGCCAGAGGAATGAGACAGCAGCTACAGGGAGATTCTGCAGGAGTCGGAAGGCTCCTTAAGGAGGGCACACAGGGCGGGGAGCAGGTATAGGGATAAGCTGGTCAGTTAGACTGTAGAGAAGACAGGACTTAGAGGAGAGGGCTACTGGGAGGTACCTGGTCCTACCTCTCTCTTGGCCCAGCCGTGGGGGCTGAACCTCCTCAGGGACCCCTTCTGGGGGGTCCGGCAGGTGACACGGGGCGGCTGGGCTGAGGGGTGCCCCCAGGACTAGGCTCTGTGCCCTTTTGCAGGGAACCTTCCGAATGGAAACTCTGGTTGCTGCTCTCATCTGCGGGAGCAAGAGCCGAGATGGTTGGCCTGAGGTCCCCAGTACTCTCCTTCAGTCCCCACAGCCCCCTACGTTCCAGGATCCCTACCTACCGTTGAGATCCAGCAGGATGAGAGGGCCACCCCCTCGAGGACTGGCGCCCCTGCCTCGACGTTCCCGGCCACGGGATCTCTCTGCCCCGCCGCCTGCCCGCCTTCGCTCCTGAGGGTTAGAGGATTAGGGTCAGAGCCCCACCATACACATAAGGAAACTGAGGCACTCAGAAGCAAAAGGGCTCGAACTCGGTCGGGGTGTGGAGCAGAAAACAGGGAAAACGGGGAGGAGCTGCTAATGATGGTTCCCAGGTCTCAGGGGGAGCTGGAGGTAGAGGCCAGGGTGGGAAGGGGCTCGCCTGAGGTTGCACAGATGCAGGGCCTTGCGGGAACAGCGGTTGCTCACCTCCTCCTGGGGGTCCACCACTGGCACCCACTTGAAGATACGAAGGGAAGTGTCACCCACAGTCACCCAACGCTTCTCCCTGTGGGAGGGTGGGGGACTGGGTCAGAGAGGCCTGAGGGGGAGACCCACCCCCCCCAGGAGCAAGGCACATCTGGGGGTACCTGCAGAGGTAGGGGGAGGCACAGGAGGGTAGCAAGAGTTTTGCTAATGGGGCATAGTTACATGGAGAAAGAGAGCCCTGCAAACCCCAAAGCAGAGGCGGTGGGTGCCTGTAGATAGAGAATACGATTTGGGGCCCTGGCTCTGCGGACCCCTGGGGCATACATGGGGGGCGTGGCTATGGGCCTGGGCCAGGATCACAGCCCTGAAGATCCTGGGGCGCACTTGCAGAAGGAGTGTCAAAGCTTTAGGGGGCGGGGCACAAACGGGGGCTTCTGCTCTAGGAGGGCACGGCTGGGGACCACGCTTTGTAGACCCCCAGGAGTAGCCAGGGGAACAGAGACAGAGCCCTGTGGATCCAGGGCAAAGCTAGTGGGCGGGGGTACACCGAACACCCGGGGCCCAGAGCTGGCCAGGGCAGCGTAGACGCCTTTGGTGGCGGTAGTCCCGCCGTGTCCCATCCTTGGCCCCCGGGCAGTGCTCACCATCTCCGGACCTTCTCGATGGTCGCCATCACCTTCTTGATGTCATCCTTGGCCCGGCTCCGGGTTTCGGCCCGTACGGTCCGGCCGGCCATGCTGGCGGGGCTAGGGCCGGGGCCGAGCCCGCGGCGGGGCCGCCTCCCGTCCGGCGGGCTCAGGCTCGGCGCCAGGCCCGGGCGCCGCGCTCTCGGCCTGCCGTCCCCCCCCCGGGAGTTGGGCGCGCCCTCTGTCGTCCCCAACGCCTCCGCGAGTCCCCGCCTGTTTCCTGCCGCCGCGCCCCGCCCCGGCCCGTCCCCGGAGCAGCCCGGTGGCGCGGGCGGCCAGAGCCCAGGCCTGGTAGCCCGGCCGGCCCCGCCCCGACCCGGGCCCGCCCCCTCGGAGCGCCTGGACGCGCAGCGCCCCCTGCCCGCGGCCAAGAGCCGGAGTTGGGGACGGCTCGGCGACCGGACGCGCGCGGCAGGACCGAGGCCGTGCGTTCAGACCACGTGGGCGCGGGGTGCGCGAGAGGGTCTGTGTCCTGGGCTGGGGGCGCCGCGGTGGGTGTCCGCGAAACGCTGTGTGTGGAGTGCGTGCGTGTGTCGGCCCTCGCCAGCTTCTCGGTCTACACAGCCCAACTTACTCATTCATCCATTCATTCAACAGTCTTGTTAACTGAGTGCCAATTACGCGTCAGGCGCTGCGAATGGCTAAAGTGAAAAAGATCGTCACACCATGTGGAGGCGAGAAACTAGAGCAAATGGACCTCTCTTGTATTTCTGGGGGAGTGTAAATTGGTAGAGACATTTTGGAAACTGGCAGTTTTCTAATGAAACCGAACATATGCCACCCGTGTGATCCAGCAATTCCACTCCTAGGCTGTCAACACCCAGCAGAAATGCGTAGGTGTGAGCACCAAGAGGGTGCATGGGAACGTTCAGAGTCCTTTCATAACAGCCCCAAACTGGAAATAACCCATCAACAGAATGGAAAATCAATGACGTCTTACTCATTACCATGCACATAGACACAGCAACGGGAGTGACATGCCCGCTACACCCAGCAACATAGACAAGTCGCATGACGAAATCTTGAGTGAGAGAAGCCAAATACAACAGCACATACTAGATGGTTCCATGTGTATGGTATTCTGAACCAGAGAAAACTAATATAAAACGCACCAAAGTCAAGATAGTGGTCACCCTTAGGACTGGGAGGGGACGAGGGGGGCTTCTGGGAGCTGATCCGGTTCAGTTTTGTAATCTGGTGCTGGTTCCCTGGGCATATGTACTGAAAGTCCATCACATTACTTAAATAAAATGTACATTACTTAAAGACAGTTAGTGTGTCTTGGTTGACTTTATTTGAGGCTGGCTTGTCAGCAGATAAGACCACGTTAAAATTTGTGGCTCTGTGTGTGTGTGTTTGTGTGTGTGTGTGTTTCAAGGTGTGGCTGTTTTGTCTGTGAGTTTTGGTTTGACCATGTCCAGAGGTTAAGGGCATAAAGAGTTAGGAGCATGGTTAGGACAGCATTTTTTGAGCCAAGTTGCTTAGGTAAAATCACAGCTGTGCCACACCCAACTGTGTTACCCTGGACAAGTCACTTATCTCTGTTCCTCATCTATAACACAGGAGTAAGTTAATGTGTGTATAGCTCTTAGGACAGTGCCCGGCACATTATAAATGCCCAGTAAATATTTACGGTGAATACACATGTGATTGTGGGCCCTACCAATCGTCTGGCTTAATTGCACCTGCTGTGTCCTCTCCAGTTAAACTCTTCCTTTATTCCAGCAATTGTCTGCTCACAGCAACACACCCACCCTCGCACAGAAGCACACACACGCACGCGAACACGCACACCATCGCACACTTGCACGCACGCACACACGCACGCGCGCGCGCACACACGGGCCTCCTCCCAGTCCTTCACTCACAAACCCCATTAACTGCTGTTGTCTATGGGCTTCCCCGACAGACCGCAAGCCGCTCAGGGGTCCAGAAACCAAGTACGGATCATCCCTAAGTGCTTTCCTTTCAGTTTACACCAGTTAATGGGGTTGATGCGCGGATGTGACCTCCTGTCCAGGTCTCTGAAGCTTGTTCTCCTAGGAGTGTGTGTGAATCTCCACGATTCTGTTACCAGGCCTGACAAGGGGAGGTAAGCCGTGTATCTGCCTCCCTCCTGGTGGGTGTGACAGTGAGATTAGAAGCCATCTAAGACAGACCAGAAGATGTATGTCTGGACGAGCGCGCTCCAAGCCTGAGGGCCCCTATAGTGGCCTCTCTGGCAAGCTCGCGCCCCAGACTAGAGAGAGAGGGCCTGCGCATTCCTGTCCTGCCAGCCCCGCAGTTCTCTCTCCTGTCTCCTCAGCTTTCCCCCCAAAGCAGCCCCTGCCTCAGGTCCTAGCCTGAGCCAGCGGCAGGACACTGGGCTGCCTCCCAGGCCCCGACACCCCCAGCCCCGAGGTCCTGTCCACTAGGCGGACAACTTGCCTCCCACTTCGGGTCCCTTCCCCCACTAGGCCCCACGGGCGAGGAGCTGAGCTCAGGGCCAAGGAATCCTGTCTGAAAAGGGGCGGGGTAGGGCGAAATGTTTGGGGTCTGGGCTCTGATTGGTTGCGGCCGGGCCACGCCCCCAACCCTTTCCCCTTTCTCCCCCCGTCGAAAGGGGGGCGTGGAGGGAGCCGGGATCAGCCAGGGGCCAGCATGAGCCGGAGGGAGGGAAGTCTGGGTAAGGGGCTGAGGGAACGGATGCCGGGTCGCTGAGGGGCACAGGAGTCAGAGGGGTTGGAAGCTTGGGGTCTGGGTCTCGGCCACCCCAGGGTCCGGGAGGGGGAGCGGCCTGGGCGGGGGAATAGCAGGGCTCCGGTATCAGGTAACGAGCGAGCGGGTGAGTTATGAGAAGCGGCAGGCGCTAGGGTTTAAAGGAGGCCTGGGGCTGAGGCTTTAGGGACCTGGGCTCAGGATTTAGATCACCAGTTCGAGTACACCCAGGGGGAGGACTGGGGTCGGGGCTGGGGCAGGACCCCTGCGTCCACTGAGTCTCGGGAAAGAATCAGAGCTGGGGGACTGGAGGAAGGGGTAGTGTAAGGGAAGGCAGTCTTGGAGTCACAGGAAGTAGTGAGTGACAAGAGGAGACGAAAGTCTGGATTGCTGAGGATCGCGACTGGTGCTAGGAAACTCCGGAGGGGGCGGCGGGGCGGGGCGCCGGGTCAGGACTACATTCCCCAGCATGCATCAGGTGCGCGCTGTGCGTATCGGGAACTGGAGTCCCTCCCGGGGTGCCAGACTGGCTCTTGCGGACCTTGATTCGCTGACTGCCCACCTCAGCTTCTTGTTTAGAAGGGGCATCAGAGAGAGAAGTGGAAATAGACATCAGTCTCCCTATCTGTCAAACGGGCCTTCAAGGCACATTCCGAGGTGAAGTTCTGTGCTTCGATGATGTTGAAGTCCATTAACAGTCACTGAGGTAGAAATATGTAAGCCTTGTCCCCAAAGAGCTCCCAGGCTAAGGCAAATACACACAGAAAAGAACCATTAAAAGAGCTACTCTGGAGCTCATTTAAATGGCCTTAAGTCGAAGGAAGGGAGTTCATTTATAAAGGAGTGGTGATTCTGGAGGCTGCACTGAGGAGGCAGTACAGTCATGCACTGCATAACAACATTTGCTCAACAGATGGACCGCACAGACAATGGCGGTCCCATAAGATTATATGCAATTTTAGCCTTGGAAACATGGAGAAACCTCATCTCTACAGAAAATACAAAAATTAACTGGGCGTGGTGGCGCATGCCTGTTGTCCTAGCTACACAGGAGACTGAGGAGGGAGGATCACTTGAGACCAGGAGGTTGAGGCTGCAGTGAGCCGAGATCGCACCACTGCACCCCAGCCTGGGCGACAGAGCGAGACCCCGGCCATCCCCCCCGCCCCCGCTCTCTCTATATATATAAATATATAATTTTATATATTATATATTTCTCTCATTCTATATATATATTTGTTTGTTGTTTTTTTGTGTGTGTGTGTATGTGTGGTTTTTTTTTTTTTTTTGAGACAGAGTCTTGCTCTGTCGCCCAGGCTGGAGTACAGTGGCGCGATCTCTGCTCACTGCAACCTCTGCCTCCCAGGTTCAATCGATCCTCCTGCCTCAGCCTCCCAAGTAGCTGGGATTCCATGCTCCCGCCACCATGCCTGGTTAATTTTTGTGTGTATATATATATATATATATATATGTTGTTTTTTTTTTTTTTAATAGAGATGGGGTTTCGCCATGTTGAGCAGGCTGGTCTTGAACTCCTGACCTCAGGTGATCCGCCTGCCTTGGCCTCCCAAAGTGCTGGGATTACAGGTGTGAGCCACCGCACTCAGCCTGTTTGTTTGTTTTGAGACAAGTCTGGCTCTGTTGCCCAGGCTGGAGTGCAGTAGTGCACCCGTGGCTCACTGCAACCTCTACCTCCCTGGTTCAAGTGATTCTCCTGCCTCAGCCTCCCGAGTACCTGGAATTACAGGTGCATGCCACCATGCCCAGCTAATTTTTTTTTCTTTTTTCTTTTTTTGTTTCTGAAACAGAGTCCCGCTCTGTTGCCAGGATGGAGTGCAGTGGCTCCATCTCGGCTCACTGCAACCTTTCTCTCCTGGGTTCAAGCGATTCTCCTGCCTCAGCCTCTTGAGTAGCTGGAACTACAGGCACAGGCCACCACACCCAGCTAATTTTTTTGTATTTTTAGTAGAGACCGGTTTTCACTGTGTTGGCCAGGATGGTCTGAATCTCGAGCTCATGATCTGCCCATCTAGACCTCCCAAAGCGCTGGGATTACAGGTGTGAGCCATGGTGCCCAGCCACTTTTTTTTTTTTTTTTTTTTTTTGAGATGAAGTTTCACTGTCTCACCTGATCTCAGCTCACTGCAATCTCCGTCTTTCAGGTTCAAGTGATTTTCATGCCTCAGCCTCCCAAGTAGCTGGGATTACAGGCACGTGCCACCACGCCTGGCTAATTTTTGTATTTTTAGTAGAGACAAGATTTCACCAGGCTGATCTCGAACTCCTGACCTCAAGTGATCTGCCTGCCTCAGTCTCCCAAAGTGCTGGAATTACAGGCGTGAGCCACCACATCCAATGGCTGGCTATTATTTGTACAGATAGGGTTTCACCATATTGGCCAGGCTGGTCTTAAACTCCTGACCTCAAGTGATCTGCCCACCTCAGCCTCTCAAAGTGCTGGGATTACAGGCGTGAGCCACCAGGCCCAATCGATATATATTGTATCTAATAAAATACATAGATATATGTATTTTAACTATAGCTTTTGTATGTTTTTATTTATTCATTTATTTAGAGATAGGGTCTCACTCTGTTGCCCAGGCTGGAGTGCAGTGACATGCTTACAGCTCACTGCAGCCTTGACCTCCCTGGGCTCAAGTGATCCTCTCACTTCAGTGTGTCAAGTAGTTAGGACTACAGGCATCTGCCATCATGCCCAACTTGTTTTTGTATTTTTTGTAAAGACAGGGTTTCACCATGTCGCCCAGGCTGGTCTAAAACTCCTGGGCTCAGACAATCAGCCTGACTTGGCCTCCCAAAGTGCTGGGATTACAGATGTCAGCCTCCTCACTCAGCCCTTTTCTGTGTTTGGATACACAAATACCACTGTGTTCCAGCTGCCTGCTGTACAGTAACATGCTGTCCAGGTTTGCCCCCTAGGAACCATTGACTGTACACCACATGGCGTGGGCATGGAGCAGGCTGTACCATCTAGGTTGGCATAAGTGCACTCTATGATGTCCGCAACACGATGAAATCACCTAAGGATGCATTTCTCAGAATGTATCCCCGTTGTTAAGCAAGGCATGACTGTCTTTGAATTTGGTTTTACTAGGATTTCAACAGTGATTTGGGGGATAGGCAATACATTTCAGGTAGACCACCCACTTGACAAAGGTCTGGTGCCTCATTTTCCCTCAGTTGGAATGGGACAGACCGTGATGGGGTCAGGAGGAAAGAGACGGCCTGGGAGAGGTGATCAAGGAGCAGGGGCTTGGGCCATCCTCATTCCTCCCCACTTTCCCACCAGAAGCCCCCCAGGCTGACTCCTCAGTCTCACTCCTTCCCCACTTGGAGGCCAAGATCCGTCAGACACACAGCCTTGCGCACCTCCTCACCAAATATGCTGAGCAGCTGCTCCAGGAATATGTGAGTGCGAATGGGGGGTGGGGTGCCAGGGGCCTGGGGGAATGGGAGCAGACATCACAGAGGTCCTCAATCACCCATTCTCTCAACCTCATTTTCCAGCTGTGGAAATCAGGGCTCCTGAGAGGGACAGCAACTTGCCCTTGGCCACACAGCAAACTGGAAGAGGCCTGTCTGTGACCCAGATGCCATAATGTCCTCTCCAGCTTGGAGGCACCCTCGTCGGTGCTTTGTTTTTGAGACAAGGCCTTGCTCTGTCACCCAGGCTGGAGTGCAGTGGTGCCGTCGTGGCTCACTGCAGCCTCAAACTCCTGGGCTCAAGCCATCCTCCTGCCTTAGCCTCTCAACTAGGTGGGACCACAGGCATGCACCACCACGCCTGGGTAATTTTTTTGATTATTTTGTAGACACAGGGTCTTGCTATATGGCCCAGGCTGGTCTTGAACTCCTGGGCTCAAGCGACCTTGGTGCTTTAAGTCAGAGGTAGCCTGGAGCAGTGAAGAGAACTCTGGTCTGTGTCTCAGGAAACCAAGGTTCTAGGCTCTGTGTGATCTTGGGCCTTGGTCTCTCCCCTAACAGTAAAATGAGGCAGCTAAACAAGATGAACTGTGAACTCTTCCAACTGGGATATTCAGGGAGGCCAAGAAGAGATTCCAATGTGGAGCAACAATTCTATCCCAAGAGGGCACTTTTACAGAAGACAGGGATCAGCTGACATCTTTGGTTAGGCAGAGGGCCCTGCCCATGGAAAGAAGACTGTAGGCCTGCCAACTTGTTAACTGTGAGCTTGGGCAGTAACAATAACATCAAAATAATGTAACAATATGGCAGCGAGTGGTGGCATAATAGAACTAGCTTTGGGCCGAGTGCGTTGGCTCATGCCTGTAATCCCAGTGCTTCAGGAGGCTCAGGCAGGAGGATCGCTTGAGCCCAGGAATTCAAGACCAGCCTGGGTAACATAGTGCCCTCATGAAAGAAAGAAAGAAGAAAGAAAGAGAGAGAGAGAGAGAGAAAGAGAAGGAAGGAAGGGAGGAAGGAAAGAAAGGGAAAGAAAGAAAGAGAGAAAGAAGGAAGGAAGGAAAGAAAGAGAAAGAAAGGAGAGAGAGAAAGAAGGAAGGAAGGAAAGAAAGAAAAAGGAAAGAAAGAAAGGAGGGGAAGAAAGAAAGGAAGGAAGGAAGGAGAAAGAAGGAAAGAAAGGAAGGAAGGAGGAAGGAAGGAAAGAAAGAAAAAGAAAGAAAGAAAGAAAAGAAAGAAAATTAGCCAGGCACGGTGGTGCATGCCTGTGGTTTCAGCTACTCAGGAGGCTGAGCGGGGGAGGATTGCTTGAGCCCTGGAGGCTGTGTGATCAAACCATTGCTCTCCACCCTTGGTGACAGTGTGAGACCCTGTCTACTTAAAACAAACAAAGAAAACTAGCTTTGTAGTCCTATGAACTTTGGTTCAAATTCCAGCTCTGCCACTTCCTAGGGTAAGTCCCTGTATCTCCAGCCCGACTTTTCTTTTTTTTTTGAAACAGAGTTTGTAGCTCAGGTTGGAGTGCAATGGTGCATCTCAGTTTACTGCAACCTCCGCCTCTGGGGTTTAAGAGATTCTTCTGCCTCAGCCTCCCAAGTAGCTGGGATTACATGCACCCGCCACCACATCGGGCTAATTTTTGTATTTTTAGTAGAGACGGGGTTTTGCCATGTTGGCCAGGCTGGTCTCGAACTCCTGATCTCAGGTGATCTGCCCGCCTCAGCCTCCCAAAGTGCTGGGATTATAGGGGTGAGCTACCGTGCCCAGCCCCCACCTTTATCTTTCATTTGTTCATTCATATGATATTGATCCATTAAACCCGTGCTCAATGCAGGTACAGAGGTTGGGGAGGATAGGGAATGGAATGAAGCCCCCTTGGCCACTGGACTATCTTATATGATTCCGGTGAAAACAGGAAAGGAAGCTTCCCCATTCATTGTGCAGATAAGAAGACTGAGGCTGCAGAGAAGGGAAGTGGTTTTGCCCCAAACCGCACAGCTAGTAAGTGGTGGAGACAGGATTTGAATTCCGGTCTGTAAGGTAATATTAATAAAAAGAGCCGACATTTTTTATTGAACTCTTCCTGGGGCCAGTTCCTGTCTTGAACACTTAACATGGTCCTAACTGCCTTATGAAGTTGCTGCTGTTAATAGGTCCTATTTATTTATTTATTGAGACAGGGTGTGAATGTCACGCAGGCTGGAGGGCAGTGACGCTATTATAGCTCACTGAAGCCTTGACCTCCTGGGCTCAAGCAATCCTCCCACCTCAGCCTCAATCTCCGGAATAGCTGGGACTACAGGCATGCGCCACCACGCCGCTTTTTTTTTTTTTTTTTGGCAGCGCTGGGGCGGGGGGAGGGTCTTGCTATCTTGCCCAGGCTGGTCTCGAACCCCTGGGCTCTAGTGATCCTCCCACCTTGGCTCCCGAAGTGCTGGCCTAAACTGGCATAGCCTGGGTCCAGTTTAGGGAGGAAGAAACATGCATTGGTGTCAACAGCATGCCACTTTGTTTTGCCCTAAACAGAGCAGCTCTGTTAAGAGGGGTTATCATCTGCAAGATAAGGAAACTGAGGCCCCCAGAGAGCGGGTGGGGAGCCCAGTTAACAGCCCCTCGACTGTGCTCCGGGGGCCCGCTGACCCGCCGGCTGTGTCTCCGCAGGTGCAGCTCCAGGGAGACCCCTTCGGGCTGCCCGGCTTCTCCCCGCCGCGGCTGCCCATAGCCGGCCTGAGCGCCCCGGCTCCGAGCCACGCGGGGCTGCCGGTGCACGAGCGGCTGCGGCTGGACGCGGCGGCGCTGGCCGCGCTGCCCCCGCTGCTGGATGTCGTGCGCCGCCGCCAGGCCGAGCTGAACCCGCGCGCGCCGCGCCTGTTGCGCCGCCTGGAGGACGCGGCGCGCCAGGCCCGGGCCCTGAGCGCCGCCGTGGAGGCCGTGCTGGCCGCGCTGGGCGCCGCCTACCGCGGACCCGGGCCGAGCCCCCGCAGCCGCCGCCGCCGCCGCCGCCTCTGCCGCCTCCGGGGTCTTCCCCGCCAAGGTGCTGGGGCTCCGCGTGTGCGGCCTCTACCGCGAGTGGCTGAGCCGCACCGAGGGCGACCTGGGCCAGCTGCTACCCGGGGGCCCGGCCTAAGCGCGGCCGCCGCCTCCTCCTCCCGGGCTCCGTCTCTGTCTCCGCTTCTTTGTCTCTCTCTGCTGCTGTCGATGTCTGTCTGCTCTCGGCTGTCTCCCATTGCTCGGCCTCCTTTGCTTTTTTGGGGAGAGGGTGGGAGGGGACGGGCAGGGTCTCAGTCTGTCGCCGAGGCTGGAGTGCGGTGGTGCGATCCCAGCACTGCAGCCTCAACCTCCTAGGCTCAAGCCATCCTCCCGCCTCAGCCTCCCCAGCAGCTGGGACTACAGACACGCAACCACAGCCGGCTTTTTTATTTTAAGTTTTGTAGAGCTGAGGTCTCGCCATGTTCCCAGGCTGGTCTTGAACTCCTGGGCTCAAGCGATCCTCCTGCTCCAGCCTCCCCAAGTGCTGGGATTGCAGGCGTGAGCCACCGCCGCGGCTTCTTTATGCTTGGCCTCTTTATGCTTTGCCTCGCCCATTCTCTTAACTCTGGAGCCCTCCTCGTCTCTATGGTAACTCCGTCTGGGTCTACAGTTTTCTCCCTCTCCTTTCTCTGCATCCTTGGTCCTACCTCCGTCTCCTTTGGCCTCCCCCTTTACCCAGCTCTGGGGGGTCTCTGTCTTTCTCCATCCCCCACCTCCTCTCTCCCCCGTGGCTCCATGTGAGTGCCTGTGAACATCTCAGCCTCATCTCAAGGAGGCGACACCTTGTCTCCTGTTCCCCTCTGGCCGTCTCTGTGCTTTCCTGGCCACGGGTGTGCCTGCTGGTCCTGTGGGGGGGAAGCCTACTCCGCATCTCAGCCGCCTTCCGTGGGCTCACTCCACCCATATCCTCAGTCTCCCACACCCCATCCCTTTGGGCCTCAGCCCCGTCCCTTTGATGTCTTCCCTTCCTTCAGCCCCTCTGCCCTATCCCTGCACACCTCCACCTTCTCCCACCAGATCTGTGGAGACAAAACAGCACCTTAAAAGAGTTTTATTTCTGAAAAATAAATTAATTTTTTGTAAATAAAATGTTTAAAAATAAAAAGGAAACTAAAGTTACCTGCATATATAAGTGTTGGAAATGGGGGAGACAGCTTTAGAGAGAAAAGAACCCTTGGAGTGCAGCCTGGTCCCCCAGACATGCCCAAGAAGCCCAGTATAAATAGGAGGTTGACAGCCCCAGGGCAGCGGTGCCCTCTGCCAGCCCAGAACAGGAAGTGAATGTGTCCCAACAGGAAACAGATGTGATGCAGTCCTTAGTTCTTCAAGAATTGGGCTTCCACGGATCAGGAAGTGGAGCCCCTGAGGACAGGAAGTGAAATAGTAGCTCCAGACAGAGGCCAACGAGGGGAGCCGATGAACTTCAGCAGGAAGAAGGGAGGCCTATCTGCTCAGAAAGGCGGGATCTTCATAGAGGAAATGAGGTAGACGGAGACAGGAAGGCAGTCCCGACCTCCCCAAAATTACCAAAAGGGGAAGGTCTCAGGGAGAGCCTAGGAAGGGAACCAACTGTCCTCTCCCTGTAGGGTGACAGGTGAATTCTCTTTGGAGAGGCAGGTCTTTCCAACCAGGAAGTGGACCCCAGTACCACTGGATGGATAGCCCATGGAATGATATCCACGGAGATTGACCCAGACCTGGAAGGCAGGCCAGAGGACCTGGGCAGGAAGGCCCCCGAAATAAGGAATTGAGGCCTGGCTTCCAGGAAATATTCCCAGACATGGCACCCAAGCCCCGTCTGCTAGACAAGCTGTATCTCCTTCTCTAGCCCCCAAGCAAGGCAGAAGAGAGGGCATTATGAAACAGGAAGTGCTGCAGCCTCTGACAGGAAGTCCTGCCCCTCTACCCTGGGTACTTGGCCTTGAGCAGAGCCAAGTCCCTTACAGCACGGTCTGTCCAGTGGCCATATTCCCCGGGTCACCACGTAGCCTCGACATTTCCTCTCGAAGGCCGAGGCCCCAAAGGCGACAAGCCCGATAGTATCCTCTTCTGGGGGGGATTGGCAGCCCCAGGGCAGTCATGATGGCGGCCATGTTGCCCAGCAGGCCTTGGGCACTGAGTCTTGCAGCCCCGAGCTGAGCCAGCAGGATGGGACTGCCAGGGTTCAGGTCGCTCTGGTCGTCCCCACGAGCTGGAGGTGCTGGGTCAAGGCCAGGAAGGCCCCCTGGGCAAGGCTCAGCCGTTCCCCGTCATCCAGGGCATGCCAGGTCTTGAAGAAGGCCGTGGCAGGAGGCAGGCTGCTGAGCTGGAGCTCAGGGGCTGAGAAGCCAGGGTCACTAAAAGGGCTCCCCTGGTACTGGAGCTGCAGGAGGGACAGAGACAGACAGGAGTAAGGAGACCGGAGCGGTGCCTGGGGCTCTGACTTCACACCTGCGTGCCGAGACTGGCTTCTTCCCAGGAGTCACCACTTGCTGCGTCTCAGGGAGCTGCTGGGATGTCCTGACACAGGGCAAGGGCCCTAGGAGACTCAGGTGTGTCATCCTGCGCATGCTAGCTTTGCAACGTGGAGTCTATAGATAATAGGCAATCATATATATAAAGGACTTAGTAGGCTGGGCATGGTGGCTCACGCCTGTAATCCCAGCACTTTGGGAGGCTGAGGGGGCAGATCACTTGAGGTCAGGAGTTCAAGACCAGCCTGGATAACATGGCAAGAACCTGTCTCTACTTAAAATAAAAAAATTAGCCAAGTGTGGTGGTGCATGCCTGTTATCCCAGCTACTTGGGAGGCTGAGGCACGAGAATTGCTTGAACCCAGGAGCAGAGGTTACAATGAGCTGAGATTACATTACTGCACTCCAGCCTGGGTGACAGAGTAAAACTGTCTTAAAAAAGAAAAAAGCACTTAGCACAGAGTCTAATATACAATATGACATCTGATAAACAGTAAGGGTGTGATAAGCCATCATTAATTAATAATATATTTATATTAATATCAATCAATGAACACAATTATTACATTACTGTAGTATTTCATTATTTATTTATTTATTTTGAGACAGAGTTTTGCTCTTGTGCCCAGGCTGGAGTGCAATCGCGCGATCTTGGCTCACTGCACCCTCTGCCTCCCAAGTTCAAGCAATTCTGCCTCAGCCTCCCAAGTAGCTGGGATTACAGGCACATGCCACCACACCTGGCTAATTTTGTATTTTCAGTAGAGACAGGGTTTGACCATGTTGATCAGGCTGGTCTTGAACTCCTGCCTCAGGCGATCCACCTGCCTCAGCCTCTCAAAGTGCTGGGATTACAGGCATGAGCCACCACACCCAGTCTACTGTAATATTTTAAACCAAGTATATTATTGTCGATGTAGTTATAGCCTGGTATCTTTTTTTAAATCTATGGCATTTAGTTATATTTGCTTATTTTATTTCGTTTTATTTATTTATTTGTTTGTTTGTTTGTTTTGAGATAGAGTTTCACTCTTGTTGCCCAGGCTGGAGTGCAATGGCGTGATCTCCGCTCACTGCAACCTCCACCTCCTAGGTTCAAGCGATTCTCTCTCCTGCCTCAGCCTCCTGAGTAGCTGGCATTACAGGCATGTGCCACCATGCCTGGCTAATTTTTTGTATTTTCAGTAGAGATGGGGTTTCTCCATCTTGGTCAGGTTGGTCTCAAACTCCTGACCTCAGGTGATCGGCTCGCCTCACCCTCCCAAAGTGCTAGGATTACAGGTGGAAGCCACTGCGCCTGGCTTTTTTTGTTTTTGTTTTTTTCTCCTGAGACAGAGTCTTGCTCTGTCACCCAGGCTGGAGTGCAGTGGCACTATCTCGGCTCACTGCAACCTCCACCTCCCAGGTTCAAGCAATTCTCCTGTTCAGCCTCCCAAATAGCTAGGATTAGCTCAGCTAATTTTTGTATTTTTAGAGAGACAGGGTTTCATCATGTTGGCCAGGCTGGTCTCAAACTCCTGACCTGTGATCTGCCCACCTAAGCCTTCCAAAGTACTGGGATTACAGACATAAGCCACCACACCTGGCCTGTTAATTTTATTACAATCATTAATAAATGCTTGTTAATATTTTTACATTTAATCAAAAACCTTCTCCATCAAAGTTCTTTCACAATATAAGATCACCAGAATCTTTTTTTTCCCCTCTGGGACAGGGTCTTAGTCTGTCACCCTGGCTGGAATGCACTGATGCAATCTCTCACTGCAACCTCCACCTCCCAGGTTCAAGAGATTCTTTTGCCTCAGCGTCCTGAGTAGCTGGGAGTAAAGCGTGCACCACCACACCCAGCTAATTTTTGTATTTTTAGAAGAGATGGGGGTTTGGGCCATGTTGGCCAGGCTGGTCTTGAACTACTGACCTCAGGTGATCTGCCCACCTCAGCCTACCAAAATGCTGGGATTACAGGTGTTAGCCATGGTGCTTGGCCCCTGGGACCTTAGTGCACACTGATAGATGTCCTAACTGGCAGATTGCCTGGTCCCACATCCCGATTTACGAGCGGAAAAACTGAGGCTCAGGGTGCCCAAGGCTATCCAGGGAATAGTGACAGCTATGGGACTAGAAACTGGGTTGAAAGGTTCAGTAACTTCACACTGACCAGAAATCTAGCCCAGAGAAAGAGCTGCAAATGCCAGGGCTCCAGGGCCAGGCAGATAGTGTCAGTTGTGAAGAAGGAGGACTGTGATGCCGGGTGGGAGCACTGAGCAATGGCATCCCCCGTACCTGCTACAGACAGCCATTCATATTCACACTTTGAACAGGAGCTGTATGGACCAAACAAAAAACAGCTGTGGGTCAGACTCAGCCAGCAGGCTGCCAGCTTTAACTTTGAGAGGGTGTGGGGGCCCTGGAGGGGGGGAAGAAATTCCACAGACCTGGCTTCAGATCCTTGCATTGGCAGTTATTAGCTCTGTGACCTGGGGCAAATTATTCAGCCCCCCAAGACTCGGTTTCTTCATCTGTAAAATGGATTATAATTCCACCTCTTAGAATTGTTTGGGGAGTCAGTAAGATAATGGGGGTAGGGGATAGGCACAGTGGCTCACGCCTGTAATCCCAGCCCATTAGGAGGCTGAGGCAGGTGGATCAATTGAGACCAGGGGTTCAAGACCATCCTGGCCAACATCGTGAAATCCCGTCTCTACTAAAAATACAAAAATTAGCTGGGTGTGGTGACGTGCACTTGGGAGGCTGAGGCACAAGAATCACTTGAACCCAGGAGGTGGAGGTTGCAGTGAGCAGAGATCACATTACTGCACTCCAGCCCGGACGACAGACGATGTGGGTAGAGTACCAAGCAGGCATGGGCCCAGGTAATCAGGCAGCATGAGTGGTGGGGAAGTAATCGTGGCTGTGTAAAGCCCTTCTCTCTCAGTGTGTCCTTGGAACCCTGTCACAGTCCTGGGAAGTCAGCAAAGTCACACTCAGCATCCCATTTTGCAGATGAGGAAGCTGAGACCAGGAGAGGAAGAATGACTTGCCCAAGGTCACCTAGGCACCAGTGACAGCCTTCGAGTGAGTGTGGCTCTAGTGAACACTGGAGTGTTACAGGCATCCCTGTCCCCTTGGGCCACAGAGGAGTCTTCTCTTGGGCTTGCTCTGCTCGTCCTACCCATGGCAGGGCCAGGGAGGCAGTGTCCCTCTCCCCCTCATCCCTGCTCATGCCCCTTGTCACTCACGTAAGTCTGCAGCAGCGTTGATGTGTTCTTCTGCATGTAGAGGGCCAGGCTGTAGGCTTGACTAATGGGCTGAGCCGGGGGAGATGGGGGCTGCCGAGCTGAGGGGTTGTGACAGCAGGGTCAACAGGCAGAGGTGGGCTGGCAGAGGAAGCCGGAGGTCAGCACAATGACCCCGACCCTGCCTCCAATTCATTCATTCATCTTCACAACTCCTGAAAAGGGCCCGGCCCTTGTGGGCTACTGCGACCTTGTGTATCCAAGTCAGTGACAAACCCTCCTGCAGGTAGATTATCCCGGCCCGGAACACTCTGAACTCCAGGGTCATTGATTCAGCTAGTTGACATTTACTTTCTTTTTTTTTTTTTTGAGATGGAGTCTCGCTCTTTTTGCCCAGGCTAGAGTGTGGTGGTGCTATCTCAGTACATGGCAACCTCCGCCTCCCAGGCTCAAGTGATTCTCCTGTGTCAACCTCACAAGTAGCTGGGATTACAGGCATGCGCCACCATGCCTGACTAATTTTGTATTTTTAGTAGAGACAGGGTTTCTCCATGTTGGTCAGGCTGGTCTTGAACTCCCCACCTCAGGTGATCCACTTGCCTCGGCCTCCCAAAGTGCTGGGATTACAGGCAAGAGCCACCGCGCCCGGCCAGCTACCGGACATTTTCACTTGAGTATTAGTAAGCATCTCAAACTCAAAATATCCAGGCTTTAATTCTGCAATATCCCCCCAAGCCCCTTCTCTCCCAAGCTCCCCTGTCTCAGGTAAAGGCACTTCTGTTCTTCTAGTTGCTCAGGCCATAGCCATGGTGTGCAATTTGACGCTCCATTTTTTTCTTACGCTACACATCCAATCCCACAGTAAATCCTGTTAGTTCTATCCTTTAAAGGCAGCTAGCACAAGTGTGACTTTTTTCCTCCTTTAGAGATGGGGAGTTGGCCAGGCGTGGCGGCTCACGCCAGTAATCCTTGCACTTTGGGAGGTCAAGGCAAGCGGATCACCTGAGTTCAGGAGTTCGAGACCAGCCTGACCAACATGGAGAAAACCTGTCTCTATTAAAAACAAAATTAGCAGGCTGCAGTGGCAGACGCCTGTAATCCCAGCTACTTGAGAGGCTGAGGCAGGAGAATCGCTTGAACCCAGGAGGCAGAGGTTGCAGTGAGCTGAGATTGTACCACTGCACTCCAGCCTGGGCAACAAGAGTGAAACTCCATCTCAAAAAAAAAAAAAAAAAAATAGAGATGGGGTTTTGCTCTATCACTCAGGCTGGAATACAGGGGTGTGATCATAACTCACTGCAGCCTCGAATTCCTGGGGGCAGGGGATCCTCCCACCTCAGCCTCCCAAGTAGCTGGGACTACAGGCCCAGGCCACCACACTCAATTTTCTTTTTTTTTTTTTTTGAGACAGAGTCTCACTTAGCCACCCAGGCTGGATGGAGTGCAGCAGTGTGATCTCGGCTCACTGCAGCCACCATCTTCCAGGTTCAAGTGATCCCCCCGTCTCGGCCTCTCAAGTAGCTGGGACTACAGGCACCTGCTTTCATGCCCAGCTAATTTTTCTATAGTAGTAGAGACGGGGTTTCACCATTTTGGCCAGGCTGGTCTTGAACTCCTGACCTCAGGTGATCCGCCCGCCTCAGTCTCCCAAAGTGCTGGGATTACGGATGTGAGCCACTGCGCTTGGCCAATTTTTTAAATTTTATGTAGAGACAGGGTTTCACTATGTTGTCCACGCTGGTCTCCCTCTCTTGGCCTCAAGTAATCCTCCTGCCTCAGCCTTCCAAAGTGCTGGGATTATAGGCATGAGCACATGCCTGCATGCTTATCTTAAATGTGAGTAGATGTTGCCAAATTGTCCTCTCAAAGATCTGGTCCAGTTTATGTTCCCGCCAACAGTGTGAGGCTCAGAGAGGAGGAGAATGACCTAAGGTCACCAGCCAGGAGCAATGGAGAAGGGAGGCAAACCCAGGGCAGCCTCCTTCATTCCCCTTTCCACATTCCTGAGTTCCCAGAGTTCAGAAGCAACTCAGAGAAGCCTGGGAGGGGAAGACCATTTCATTGCTTCATTTGACAAACTTTGGGCTTGCAGTGGTTCACACCTGTAATCCCAACATTTTGGGAGGATCGCTTGGGCCCCAGAGTTCAAGACCAGCCTGGACAACATAGAGAGATCACATCCCTACACAAAGTTTTTTTAAGAAAATTCTGGGTGCGGTGGCTCATGCCTGTAATCCCACCACTTTGGGAGGTCAAGGTGGGCGGATCACTTGAGGTCAGGAGTTCGAGACCAGCCTGGCCAATGTGGTGAAACCCTGTCTCTACTAAAAATATAAAAATTAGCCAGGCGTGGTAGCAGGCACCTGTAATCTCAGCTACTCAGGAGGCTGAGGCAAGATAATCGCTTGAACCCAGGAGGTGGAGGTTACAGTGAGCTGAGATTGTGCTACCACACACCAGCCTAGGCAACAGAGCAAAAACTCCGTCTCAAACAACAACAAAAAAAAATTAGCGTGACCTGGTGGCATACACCTGTAGTCTCAGCTACTCGGCAAGCTGAGACAGGAGGACTGCTTGAGCCCTGGAGTTCAAGGCTGCAGTGAGCAAAGATTCTGCCACTGCGCTCCAGCCTGGGCCACAGAGCAAGACCCTGTCTCAAAAAAACAAACAAACCACCACCACCAACAAAAGCCACAGTTGGCTCACTGCACCACTGTCTGTCACAACTAGCTTTACAATTACTTATTAGTACATGTATTATGTGTCTGCAGAAAGAAATTTCCACGAGGCCATGATTTTGTCTGTTTGTTCACTGCTGTCTCCCCAGATGCTTCGAACAGTACCTAGCACATGATAGGTACTCAGAAATATTTGTCGAATGAATGATGAACGAAGCCTTGATGTGGGAGGATTTCCAGCAGGTGCAAAGACAGCTGAGCACCTGAGTCATAGAGAGGAGGGGCTGTCTGGGTCCCCCCCCCCCCCCCCTCCTGTGTGTCTGAGGCCTGGCACCCCTGCCCTTCACTCACCCAGTGGACAGCTCATGCTCTCCTTGGCTCCTTCCTCTCCGCAGCCTCTGGGTCTTTCAGGACACCTGACCTCCTGCCCCTCAGGTGTCTTTATACCTGGGGCTGAGCCCTGGGGCCGCCCAAGAGAGAGGGAGTCACACCCTGGCGAGGGGGGCAGGAGCGGGCAGGGCCCTGGCAAAGAATGAGAGAAAGACCTGGCCACTAGACAGGACAGGGGAGCCGGTGGGAGGACCCGGATCGGGGAGGCACATTTTCCACATGGGACGTCTGGGACTGGGGAAGCGGAAGCCCCAGAGGCAGGAAATAGGTAGGGAAGGGGGCACAGAAGGGACGCCCAGGCCCCTCCGGCTCCCAAACTCAACCCTAAACCCTGGTGGCTGGGAGGGCGGGGGCAAGGGGCGGGATGGGGATTATCTGGGGACAAGGGGCCGCCCTGCTCCCTCTGTTCCGCACGTCCTGGGATCCAGTTTCCCAGAGGAGGCCGTCCCCTGCTCCGCCCCACAGGGACCCAGGCACTTGGCCCAGGCTCCCGAGTTTGGAAAAGGGACAGGAGGGTGGAGTGTGAGCAACATTGTCCACACACAGGTGCACCCTTAGGCACAGCAACATTCGCACGTCTACACATGCATTCGCACGAGGGCACACACAGGCATGAGCACACACTTTCATGCGCTCATTCATTCAGGGGTTAGGGGCCCTAAACTGTGCCCCAGTCCCTGTTTTAAGTGTGGGGGACAAAGCATGGAACAAGACAGACAAAAATCCATGCCCTCGTGGAGTTGAAATTTTAGCAGGCATGGCTACATGCATGTGGGATTCTGCCAGGCTTACACACGTCACACAGAGTCCCAGACGCATGCATGCACACAGACAGGGGAACACATATTGCACCCCTGGGGGCCCAGCCAGAAGCACCTGCACAGAACAGACATGGGACACACACCTCATGCCCACCCATGGGCACAGACGCACACGGAGCTGGGGGCCAGCAGTCCTGGGATCTGGCCACGTCTTAGCCTCTGATATACTGGGAGATCTCATCCCTCTGCCCAGGCACAACACACTCGGATACACACACACCTGAGGCACTGTCCCTCAGGAAATCCTTGCAGCAGAGGAGCAGGGTCAGAGACACGCTGGGTTCTGGTCTCACTCCAGTGCTTCTCCAAACCTTCCATCATGGAACAAATATTCAGTTCTCATCCCCTGCCTACTCCCTGGATCAGACAGTGATCAGTCAGACTCTGACCCTAGCGGGCTGGAATCCTGCTCCACCCTAGCTCCCCTGGTCAGGTGGTGACCTGGAGGCAGAGGGGCCTGAACGGTCACTCAACAGGTGTTTTTTTGTTTGTTTTGAGATGGAGTCTTACTCTGTCGCCCGGGTTGGAGTGCAGTGGCGCCATCTCAGCTCACTGCAACCTCCACCTCCTGGGTTCAAGTGATTCTCTGCCTCAGCCTCCTGAGTTGCTGGGATTACAGGTGCCCGCCACCACGCCTGGCTAATTTTTGTATTTTTAGTATAGATGGGGTTTCACTATCTTGGCCAGGCTGGTCTTGAACTCCCGACCCAGGTGATCAGCCTGCCTCGGCTTCTCAAAGTGCTGGGATTACAGGCGTGAGCCACTGTGCCAGGCCCAACAGATGTTTTTTTGAGATACAGGGTCTTGCTCTGTTGCCCAGGCTGGAGTGCAGTAGCACCATCATAGCTCACTGCAGCCTCCACCTCCCAGGCTCAAGTGATCCTCCCACTTTAACCTTTCAAGGTGTTGGGATTACAGGTGTGAGCCACTGCACCTGGCCCCAGTATGTATTAAGAGAACACCTACTGTGTGCCAGCACCAGGGTGGATAATAAGGCAGGTAAAGTCCTTGTCTCACAGGCACACAGTCCAGTGGGGAGAACAGCAAGAAACATATGAATGAACAAACACCAAGGTTTCCTAAAATGACATGGTGCTGAAAAGAAGCCCAGACAGGTTGATGTGATGAGCTGGGGGTTGGGAAGACTTGGATAAGGAGCCTGAGGCCCAGAAAGGGGCAGCTACTTACCTGGTGTCACACAGCAGAGCCAGGGCAGATGCTAGACTCCTGTCTCCAGGTTGGGGCTGGCTGTGGGCTTCCAGATCTGAATGTGAGCTGAAGGAGGGTGGGGAGGAGGTTGAGGGGAAAAGGTGGTTTCTCAGGTGAGGGGTCCTAAACAGGCTCTCCAAGTCTGGGGGCTGCCAGGGCTGGCAGGCAGTGATGTAGGGGATTATAGGAGGCCCATTGAGTCGGTGCACGGAGGCATGGGCCAGGCCATGGCAGTGGAGTAGGGGGAAGAGGAGGGGCAGGAGGGGGGAGAGCGAGGCAGATACTTGATCTGGAGCTATTCACAGGTGGACGGCATACGTGGGGCAGCCCATCACCACCCGCCTTTCTCTGGCGCTTCCCTTTCTCTCTCCCCATCAAGGTGTTTTTTGTTTTGTTTTGTTTTGATATGGAGCCTCTGTCACCCAAGCTAGAATGCAGTGGTGCAATCTTGGCTCACTACAACCTCCGCCTCATGGGTTTAAGCAAGTCTCCTGCCTCAGACTCCTGAGTAGCTGGGATTACAGGCGTGTGCCATCATACCCGGCTAATTTTTGTATTTTTAATAGAGACGGGGTTTCACCATGTTGTCCAGGCTGATCACAAACTCCTGACCTCAAATGATTTCCCCCGCTTCAGCCTCCCAAAGTGCTGGGATTACAGGTGTGAGCCACCACGCCCAGCCCCCCAGGTGTTCTTCACAGCTGGAGTAATTAGCCTCAACTCAGGCCCAGCTTTGTTGTTCAAGGCATCTGTCTCAGCAGAGTTCTGCAGCTCTGCCCCCTCTATCCCCATTGTGTCCCACCCTGCAGGTCAACTTGTCTCCATCTCTGTTTTGATCACACCAGAAGCTGATACCTTGGGAATCCAGCAATTTAGGAGGCAGCGGGCTTCCGTTCAAGTCCTGCCTTTGTTCATCTTTTTTTTTTTTTTTTTTTTTTTTGAGATGGAGTCTTGCCCGATTGCCAGGCTTGAGTGCAGTGGACTGATCTTGGCTCACTGCAACCTCCACTTCCTGGTTCAAGTGATTCTCCTGCCTCAGCCTCCCGAGTAGCTGGTATTACAGGCACATGCCATTATGCCTGGCTAATTTTTGTATTTTTAGTTAGAGACCAGGTTTCACCATGTTGGCCAGGATGGTCTCGATCTTCTGACCTCGTAATCTGCCCGCCTTGGCCTCCCAAAGTGCTAGGATTACATGCGTGAGCCACTGTGCCCGGCCTTTTTTTTTTTTTTTGAGAGGGAGTTTCACTCTTATTGCCCAGGCTGGAGTGCCATGGCACGATCTTGGCTCATCACAACCTCTGCCTCCTGGGTTCAAGTGATTCTCCTGCCTCAGCCTCTTGAGTAGCTGGGATTACAGGCATGCGCCACCCATGCCCAGCTAATTTTGTATTTTTAGTAGAGATGAGGTTTCTCCATGTTGGCCAGGCTGGTCTTGAACTCCTGACCTCAGGTGATCCGCCCACCTTGGCCTCCCAAAGTTCTGGGATTACAGGCTTGAGCCACCATGCCTGGCTTTTTTTTTTTTTTTTTTTTTTTTTTTTTTGAGAGGTAGTTTCACTCTTGTTGCCCAGCCTGGAGTGCAATGGCATGATCTCGGCTCATTGAAACCTCCACTTCCTGAGTTCAAGTGATTCTCCTGCCTCAGCCTCTTGAGTAGCTGGGATTACAGACATGCGCCACCACACCTGGCTAATTTTGTATTTTTAGTGGAGACAGGGTTTCTCCATGTTGGCCAGGCTGGTCTCAAACTCCCAACCTCAGATGATCTGCTCATGTTGGCCTCCCAAAGTGCTGGGATTACAGGCTTAAGTCACCATGTCCAGCCTCATCTTTTTTTTTTTTTTTTTTTTTTTTTTTTTTTAAGACAGCGTCTCACTCTGTTGCCCAGGCTGGAGTGCAGTGGCGTCATCTTGGCTCACTGCAACCTCTGCCTCCTGAGTTTAAGGGATTCTTGTGCCTCAGCCTCCCAAGTAGCTCAGATTACAGGTATGTGCCACCATGCCCAGTTAATTTTTTGTATTTTTAGTAGAGACAGGATTTTGCCGTGTTGCTCAGGCTGGTCTTGAACTCCTGGCCTCAAGCAATCTGCCTGCCTCAGCCTCCCAAAGTGCTGGGATTACAAGCATGAGCCACTGTGCCCAGACCCTGCCTTTGTTCTTCGCTAGCTTGGACACGTTCCTTAACCTCTCTGAGCCTTAGCTGGCCTCCTTGTCTGGAAACTGGGATAATAATTCCCATGCACAGGTTTTCACTGATTCCACCCACCAAGTGTCCTGACTCCTACTATGAGGGCCCTCCTGGGCCTGTCAAGGGTTGCACCAGTAACACATAATGCCCCCAACCAATGGCAAAGGCTCAATGTCCCATGAGCCTATGCCTGGAGCCCAACCCCATGCCCCAGTCGCACATGTGCTTCCAAAGAGATCTGATGCCTTTGCTCAAGCACGACCCAGTGCCATCCAGAAAACCACACAGTGGGGCCCATTTAAAACAGAGGCAAGTATGCTGGGCGCAACGGCTCACACCTGTAATCTCAGCACTTTGGGAGGCTAAGGCAAGGGGATTGCTTGAGGCCAGGAGTTCAAGACCAGCCTGGGCAACATAGTGAGACCCCTGTCTCTACAAAAAATACAAAAATTAGCCAGGCAAGGTGGTGTGCACCTGCAGCCCCAGCTACTCAGGAGGCTGAGATGGGATAATTGCTTGAGCCTGGGAGGTCAAGGCTGCAGTGAGCTGTGATTGTGCCACTGCACTCCAGCCTGGGTGACAGAGTGAGATCCTGTATTTCTTTTTTTTAAAGACCAAGCAGGGTGGCTCACGCCTGTAATCCCAGCACTTTGGAAGGCCAAGGTGGGCAGATCACGAGGTTAGGACTTCAAAACCAGCCTGGCCAACACGGTGAAACTCCGTCTCCACTAAAAATACAAAAATTATCTGGGCGTGGTGGCGCATGCCTGTAATCCCAGCTACTCCGGAGGCTGAGGCAAGAGAATTGCTTGAACCCAGGAGGCGGAGGTTGCAGTGAGCTGAGATCAAACCATTACACTCCAGCCTGAGAGGCAGAGTGAGACTCCATCTCAAAAAACAAAAGGCGGCCGGGTGTGGTGGCTCACGCCTGTAATCCAAGCACTTTGGAGGCCAAGGTGGGTGGATCACCTGAGGTTGGGAGTTCAAGACCAGCCTGACCAACATAGTGAAACCCCTTCTTAACAACAACAACAAAAAAAAGGCAGGTCACAGTGGCTCACGCCTGTAATCCCAGTACTTTGGGAGGTCAAGGCGGGCAGATCACAAGGTCAGGAGTTCGAGACAAGCCTGGCCAACATGGTGAAACCCCGTCTCTACAAAAAAAAAAATACAAAAATTAGCTGGGCATGGTGGCGTGTGCCTGTAATCCCAGCTACTCGGGAGGCTGAGGCAGGAGAATTGCTTCAACTTGGGAGGCAGAGGTTGCAGTGAGCCGAGATCGTGCCACTACACTCCAGCCTGGGTGACAGAGCAAGACTCCTTCAAAAAAAAAAAAAAGGTATTTAGGAAAAAGATTAATAACTTTATCATTATTTTTTAAATACCTGTTCATTAGAAAAATTGAAGCAAATCATAAATGAACAAAGAAGAAACCAGCAACACACCCTATTTCACCACCCAGAAATAACTATGACTGTGTTAACATTTAGTGAGCGTCATTCCAGACATTTGATCAGATACATAGATTTTGTGACAATCAATTAATACTAGATATCCTATTTTTTAAATTACGTTTATTTTTTTTGAAAAATATTATTTTTTAAATATATTTTTAAATTTTTATTGCATTTTACGTTTTGGAACTTTAATTTAACAAAAAGAAGACAAATAGAAATTTAACTGAAAGAACTGTGGAACTTCAGATAAATGTCTCTTTACTATCAATATTTCCGGTAAGATTCTTCCAAGTTTAAGAAAAAGGAATTGAAAACCATGGGGGATGAACTCATTTTTTATTTATTTATTTTTTAAAATTTTTACTTATTTGTTTTTGAGACAGAGTCTTATTTTGTCGCCCAGGCTGGAGTGCGGTGGTATGATCTCATCTCACCGCAACCTCTGCCTCCTGGGTTGAAGTGATTCTCCTGCCTCAGCCTCCCGAGTCGCTGGAACCACAGGCGCTCACCACCACACCCGACTAAGTTTTGTATTTTTTTAGTAGAGATGGGGTTTTGCCGTGTTGGCCAGGCTTGTCTCCTTTCTTTTCTTTTTAGACAAAATCTTGCTCTGTCACCCAGGCTGGAGTGCAGTGGCGCAATCTCAGCTTACCGCAACCTACGCCTACCAGGTTCAAGAGATTCTCCTGCGTCAGCCTCCTGAGTAGCTGGGACTACAGCCACGTGCCACCAGGCGTGGCTAATTTTTTTGTATTTTTAGTAGAGACAGAGTTTTACCGTATTAGCCAGGATGGTCTCCATCTCCTGACATCATGATCCACCCGCCTTGGCCTCCCAAAGTGCTGGGATTACAGTCGTAAGACACCATGCCCAGCCATGGCCAGGCTGGTCTCAAACTCCTGACCTCAGGTGATCCATCCACCTCAGCCTTCCAAACTGCTGGAATTAAAGGCATGAGCCACTGCGCCTGGTCAATTTATTTATTTTTATTTTATTTTATTTATGTTTTTCTGAGACAGAGTCTCGCTCTGTCGCCCAGGCTGGAGTGCAGTGGCACAATCTTGGCTTACTACAACTTCTGCCTCCCGCGTTCAATTTTCCTGCCTTGGCCTCCAGAGTAGCTAGAATTACAGGCGCCTGCCACCACACCCGACTAATTTTTGTATTTTTAGTAGAGGCTTTCACCATGTTGGCCAGGCTGGTCACAAACTTCTGACCTCAGGTGATCTGCCCACCTCAGCCTCCCAAAGTGCTGGGATTACAGGGTTAGGGTTAGGGGTGAGCCTTGCCCCCATGGTGATCTTCACATCTGGAGGAATTAGCCTCACTCCAGGCCCAGCTCTGTTGTCCCAGGCATCTGTCTCCGCAGAGGTCAGAGGTCTATAGCCCTCCTCCCTTTACCCCCACCGTGCCCCACCCTGCAGGTCAATTTGTCTGCATCTCTGTTTTGGTCACACCAGAAGCTGATATCTTGGGAATCCCAGGAATTTAGGAGGCAGTGGGCTTTGGTTCAAGTCTTGCCTTTGTTCATCTTTTTTTTTTTTTTTTTTTTGAGACGGAGTCTCACTCTGTCACTCAGGCTGGAGTGCAGTGGCTCGATCTCAGCTCACTGCAACCTCTGCCTCCCAGGTTCAAGCAATTCTCGTGCCTCAGCCTCTGGAGTAGCTGGAATTACAGGCGTACGACACCACGCCCATCTGATTTTTATATTTTAATAGAGACGAGGTTTCACCATGTTCGCCAGGCTGGTCTAGAACTCCTGGGCTTAAGTGATCCACCTGTGTTGGCCTCCCAAAGTGCTGAGATCACAGGTATGAACCACCATGCCCAGCCCAGTTGCTATTCATTTTTAATATTTTTTTCTTTTCCCCTACACCCAGATATTTCTTCATTATATTACCACTTTTAATTTACTAATATTCATAACATGTATAGTATATTCCATTCTGCACCCCTGACTTTAATCTTAGATTGATATTTAAATATTTTCAATGTTAGCCAACTATGTATTTATTTACATTTTTTTGTTTTTATTTTTGAGATGGAGTCTTGCTCTGTGGCCAGGCTGGAGTACAGTGGTGCGATCTTCTCGGCTCACTGCAGCCTCTGCCTCCTGGGTTCAAGCAATTCCCCTGCCTCAGCTTTCCGAGCAGCTGGGACCACAGGCACGCTACTACCACGCCCGGCTATTTTTTTTTTGCATTTTAGTAGAGACTGGGTTTCACCATGTTGGCCAGGATGGTCTCCATCTCCTGACCTCGTGATCTGCCTGCCTCGGCCTCCCAAAGTGCTGGGATTATGGGCGTGAGCCACCACGCCCTGCCTTTATTTTTTATTTTTAGAGATGAGGTCTCCTTCTGTTGCCGAGGCTGGAAATGCAGTGGCCCAATCACGGCTCGCTGCAGCCTTGATCTCCCAGGCTCAAGTGATTCTCCCACCCCAGCCTCCAGAGTAGCTGGGTCTACAGGCAAGCACCACCATACCGATTGATTTTTGAAAAATTTTGCCAGTAGAAACCCAGCTATTGGCCTAGTGTGGTAGCTCATGCCTATAATCCCAGCCCTTCCAGAGGCTGCAGATCACTTGAGCCCAGGAGGTCAAGGCTGCATTGAACTACGACTGCACCACTTCACTCCAGCCTGGGCAACAGAGCAACACCTTGTCTGAAAAAGAAACTAAACCCAAACCCAGCTATTGATGCCATCCATTCCCCCGGGATCACTGGCCAGTGAGGTCTACTAACATGCTCCTCAGCCATCTGAAGCCATACACACTGCTGGGACCTTCACTTCTGGGGTTTTCAGTAACCAGATCCATGCAGCTTGGGGAGCTTGGCTTTTTGGTGATGGCTGATCCCAAGGCTGACCCTAAGCTTCTCACAGAGGCATTTTCTGTTCACTCGCCTACCTTGGTCAGTGTCAATCAGACTCCTCTCTGTTCTATATGGATGTTGCCATCCCATGTAACAAGAGTTCAATTATCGGGTGTCTTGCAGTGGGTGGTATCCCAGAAAAAGCCTCTGTCAGGTGGCACTAACTTCCCCTGGGACCCAGAGGATGCTGTGCTTGTCATAAGGGCTGTCCACAAGTTTTCTAGTTCTTCTCCTGCCAAGCATGTGTCAAGAGTCGGCTTCTCTTACCCCTTTAATTAGCTATCTTGGCTCACTGTAACCTCCACCTCCCAGGTTCAAGCAATTTTCCTGTCTCAGCCTCCTAAGTAGCTGGGACTACAGGCGTGCGCCACCATGCCCGACTAATTTTTGTATTTTTTTTAGTAGAGATGGGGTTTCACCATATTGGCCAGGCTGGTCTGGAACTCCTGACCTCGTGATCCACCTACCTTGGCCTCCCAAAGTGCTGTGACAACAGGCGTGAGCCATCGCGCCCAGCCTTTTAAAAAATGTTTTGTTGTTGTTTTGAGATGGAGTCTCCCTCTGTCGTCCAGGCTGAAGTTCAGTGGCGCGATCGTAGCTCACTGCAACCTCCACCTCCTGGGTTCAAGCAATTCTCTGCCTCAACCTCCCCAGTAGTTGGGATTACAGGCATCCACCACCATGCCCAGCTAATTTTTTTTGGCATTTTTAGTAGGGGATTTCACCATCTTGACCAGGCTGGTCTTGAACTCCTGACCTCTTGATCCACCCTCCTTGGCCTCCCAAAGTGCTGGGATTACAGGCATGAGCCACCAGGCCTGGCCTCCACCTCCCAAGTTCAAGCAATTCTCCTGCCTCAGCCTCCTAAGTAGCTAGGATTACAGGCACATGCCACCATGACTGGCTAATTTTTGCACTTTTAGTAGAAACGGGGTTTCACCATACTGGCCATGGCTGGTCTCGAACTCCTGACTCATGATCTGACCGCCTAGGTCTCCCAAAGTGCGGGGATTACAGGCGTGAGCCACCACACCCGGCTGACAGTGGCATTTAAATAGAGACCTCTGGGCTGGGTGCAGTAACTCACGCCTGTAATCCCAGCACTTTGGGAGACGAGGAGGACGGATCACCTGAGGTCAGGAGTTTGAGATCAGCCTGACCAATATGATGAAACCCTGTCTCTACTAAAAATACAAAAATTAGCCTGGCATGGTGACATGCACCTGTAATCCCAGATACTTGGGAGGCTGAGACAGGAGAATCACTTGAACCCGGGAGGTGGAGGTTGCAGTTAGCCGAGATTGTGCCATTGCACTCCAGCCTAAGCAACAAGAGTGAAACTTCAACTCAAAAAAAAAAAAAAAAAAAAAAAAAAAAATAGAGACCTTTTAGAAAGGTGGGAGAGTAGGGCCGGTCGAAGTGGCTCACGCCTGTAATCCCAGCACTTTAAGAGACCAAGGCGGACGGGTCACCTGAGGTCGGGAGTTTGAGACCAGCCCGACCAACATGGAGAAACCTGTCTCTACTAAAAATACAAAAAAATCTCTGGACTTGGTAGCGTATGCCTGTAATCCCAGCTACTCAGGAGGCCGACGCAAGAGAATTGCTTACACCTGGGAGGCAGAGATTGGGGTGAGCCGAGATCTTGCCCTTGCACTCCAGACTGGGCAACAAGAGGGAAACTCCGTCTCAAAAAAAAAAAAAAAAAAAAAAAGTGGAAGAGTAGAAAAATAAAAAATAAATACGTAAATAGAGACCTGAAGGATGAATAGAGACCTGAAGGATGAATAGTGAACTAGGTGGAGAAGTGAGATGAGGGTGGGAAGGGGTATGTGAAGCAGAAGGAACAGGGTAGAAAGCAATCATGCAAGCCCCAATTAAAGCAGTGAGGATAGAGGAGACAGCCAATCCTCTAGGGAGGGCTAGGGATTTCCTGACTGATAAAGCCTGAGCAGCAAGGAGCCTCCTGTCCCACCTTGGGCAAGTCTCTGCCAAGCTGGAACTTCACACTACACTGGCCAGCCATTGACTTTCCTGATAGAAAAACTACACCCACTAAGTCCTCGCTGGGGCTGGTGCGCCAAACACAGAAGCCGAGAGAAGGGGAGGGGGCTGTCTCGGGGATAGAAGTGAGCAGGTTTTCCAGGGGAGGAGGAAGATTGAGAAGGGGGGTATGGCTGCTGGCTCACGCCTGTAATCCCAACACTTAGGTAGGCCAAGGTGGAAGGAACACTTGAGTCCGGGAGTTCAAGACCAGCGGGGGAACATAGTGAGACCTCATCTGAACAAAAAATAATTATAGTTTAAAAATTAGCTGGGTGTCGTGGCGCATGCCTGAAGTCCCAGGTATTCGCAAGACTGAGGCAGGAGGATCGCTTGAGCCCAGGAGATCGAGGCTGCAGCGAACTACGATCCTGCTATGAACTATCATCACTCCAGCCCGGACGACAGAGCAAGACCTTAAAACACACATAAAAAAGAAAAAACGGCAGAGAGATGAGAAGCAGTCCCGTTTGCATAGGCAGTTGTGTTTAGGCAGAGGCCTCCAAGGCTGACTGGAACTCAGGTAGGCGATGAGCCTGGACAGCGGTGCAGCGCCTGCAACTCCACGTTGCGGAATTCGTGTTTGCAGGACTTCAGTCGAATGGAGATTGAGCGCCCCCTGGGAGCAGTGCTGGGTAATAAGACCCCTATGAGAAGGGACGGGGCGGGCGGCAGGGGGGGGGGGGGCGGCTCAAGCTGGGAGGAGCCTGCCCGTCAATTTTCCTCTCACGGGAGCTAACTGCGTCCTGCATTATGGATTCCTGGGCTCCCAGAACTGCTGGGCAGGAAGGGACCTTGGAAAGGGATCTACCACCAAGTGCCCCGTGCCAGAGTTGGGCAGTTTGGTGGCAAGAACACTGTCTTGTGTTTTGTTTTGTTTTTTTTTTTTAAAGAAGGGGTTTCACCATGTTGGTCAGGCTGGTCTTGAACTCCCGACCTCAGGAGGCCCGCCTTGGCCTCCAAAATGCTTGGATTACAGGCGTGAGCGACCACGCCCGGCCAAGAACACTGTCTTGTTTAACGCTCCCAACCATGCTTCGAGGTGGGGTTCATTATCCCTATTGTCCCCATTTTACAGATGAGAAAAAGCAGTTTGGTGGCTTCCTGGCGCGGAGCGGGGCGGGAATTCTCTCTGACCCCAGGTCCTTGTCCCCGGAGCTCACACGCTTTGTAAGACACTGATTCCGGGAGGTCTGGGGGAGCAGGCACCGAGCGGGAGGCGCTCAGGCTTTCTAGAGGACAAGAGCATGAATGTATCTCCGCGAGAACCACGCCCCCCTGGTCGCAAGGAGATTGATGGATTCCTGCTGCCTTCCTTTAAGGGCCCTCCCCTGAAACACGAAGTCTTCGCTGCCTTCCTTTAAGAGCCCTTCCCTGAAACACGAAGTCCTCGTCCCATGGGGAGGCGGACATTCTTTATTCCCGGATCGCCCGACGTCTTTCTCCCCCACCCGCACTGATACCCACTGGTGACATAAATCCTCCTCCTCCACTCGCGAGTGAAAGCTTGGGACTACATTTCCCGCCAGGCTGTTCAGAAGCGGGCGGCGGGGAGAGGAGGAAAGAGTCTTTCCGTTTCCGTCGGCTAGCAATTTGGCGTGTCCGCCGAGACTCACATTTCAACAGCAACGTCCTTTCTCTGGTGAGCTCGGCAGGGAACTACATTTCCTAGCAGGTACCGGCGCAGAGGTCGAAGGGCGAGGCCACCATCTTTACCGTAGTCCTCTCCCCCATTTCCGCAGGGAAGAGGCTAGGCGCCTGGACTACACATCCCGTGCCGCCGTCGCCCGACCCCTGCGGCCGCCATCTTTGCCGGTGGCCCCGCCCCATCCCCGTCCATTGTCTCGACTGGAGATAATAGACAGGAGCCGGGGAGACTGCAACTCCCGTCAGGCCGTGCGCCGCCGGTAGGGGGATTTCAAGACCACAAGCGGGCGAGGTGCCCAAGGTGGTGGAAAGCGGACACCGGGAGAGGCTAGGTGGCCTGCCATCTTTACCGTAGTCTCTTCGTCCTCCTGGTTCCGCCATCCTTAAGGAACACTAGAAGGCTAGAAAACTACTAATCCCATCGCACCTCGTAAGATCGACTACTAGTCAGGTGTATGGCTCTCTTCCGCCATCTTGCTTGTAGTCCTCGTTCCTTTCACCTTTCCATTGTTCCTGACGAGTAGAAATGGCAGCGGGAAGGCAGCAGATGGACTGCGACTCCCGTCAGGTACCACACACGCGAAGGGTTGTGGACAGGAGGGCGTGTGAGTGCCTGGGAAGGAGGTCGGGTCTGGGGGAGAAGGCCATCTTGTTTGTAGTCATCGTTCCCGCTCCTTCTCGATGTTCTTCAACTCGGAGCCTCGGGGCAGCGGGACTCTAACTCCCGGCAACCTCAGCTCCCGGCTGGGCACGCCCTCCGCCATCTTGTTTGTAGTTCCCGCTGCCCTCAGCGTCCCATTATTCCCCCGTAGCAACAGTGGCCGCAGGACTACAACTCCCGTCGAGCCCTGTGCGCGTTCGTCCTGGAAAGTGGAGGTGGTGGAGGAAGGAGGGAGCAGGGGGCGGGGTTCCTTTGGGAGAAGGAGGGAGTGAGGAGGAGGAGGAGGGAAGGAGGAGGGAGGGGAGGGGGATAGAGAGGAGGAAGGAGGAAGGAGCTGAGGAGGGATGAGAGAGGCGGCCAGGGCCCTGGGCCGTAGCAGCGCGGGGCTGGGGGACCAGGGGGGCTGAGACACCCCAGCTGCCCCCTTCCCCTTTACCTCTCCCCCCTCTATCCTTTCCTTCCACCCTCCCGCTAGAGGAGGGGGATTTATTCAAATTTTATTTAAATCCCTATCTCCAGAGGGTCGCGCGCTGGGGGGGAGGGGGAGAGGGCGGGGGTGCGCGCGGGCTGGGGGGGCGGGGCCGGAGCAGCTCCTCCCCCCCCCGCGCTCGCCCCGTAGCCGTAGGGCAGGGGGTCGCAGTCCAGAGGCGGGCCCAGGGGAGGGGGGCAGGTTACAGTGACCCCCCCCCTCCCCGGGAACCGGCGGTGGGCGGGGCTTGAACCCCGGAAACGGTGGGGGGCCCAGGCCTGGCCCTGGACCCCTGGGCAGTGGGGTTCGGGAAGGGGCCAGTTAAAGGGCCGGGGGCGCTGGGGGAGAGGCGGGGCGGGGTGGGGGGAGGGGAGCTGGGACTCGGACCCGGGACTGAGTGGGCCCCGGGCAGAAGCTGAGCACCCTGCGCCCAAGGAGCCCCCGTTGGCCTGGGGGGGGCTGAGGGACTGAGCCCCCCAGAGCAGGACCTCCCCCTGGAAGGGCCGCGCCGCAGCCCGTGGGGAGGGCCTCGCCCCCGGCGCCCCCCATCTCCACTCGCCGCCGTCCCGGCCTCCGCCGGAGGGAGGGGCCGAGCGCCCTCGGGGGGCCGTGGACCCCGGCGTTCTGAGCGTTCCGCGCCCCGCGCCGCCCGGCCCCCCCGCCGCCGATGGCCGCCGACCCGCCGGGAGCTGCCGAGAAGGGAGAGATGGCTCCCGGGACACGTGTGAGGTGGGTTCATGCGGCTCCTCCTCACCCCCAGACCTGGGCAGCGCCCACTCCCATTCATCCTCAGCCCGGCCTCTCTGTACCTTCCCCGCCCCCAGCCTCACCCTCTCTCTGCTCCAAACTCATCTCCAGCCCTCCTTCCTGTGACCTCTCCACCCTGGGGGAACTGGCCCTCCTTCCTAGACCCTGCTTCCCCTTGAAAGCCCCCACCCCCGCCTGCAGTCGCCGCCCTACGGGCCCCTCCCCTGGAGCGCTGGAGGGCCCCTTACCCCCATGGATGGGTCTGGAATTCCCTGGAAAGGGGGAATCTGGGGTAAGACTCTGAGTGGGAAGAGACCCTCCAGGCTTCCAATTCCACATGGGATCTTGGAGGATCTGGTTTTCATGGGAGGGGGGAACGCAAAGGATTCTAAATGATTAGGGATGAAAGCAGCCCGGGAAGCTGGGGGCGCCTAGGACTGAGCCCATCCTGAGTTCTGGGGGAGATGGCAGGCTGGATTCTAGAATCCCAAGGAATCTGGGAGATTGCCCAGGTGGACCTGAGGGACCCAAGAGGAGGAGGAGGAGGATGTCCTGGAGGAGGAGCCCTGTAGGGAACAAGAGGAGCTGAGATCTTGGGCTGAGAAAGGTCTCATCTGAAGACGCATCTCCGGAGCTGTCAGAGCTCCGGGGAGTTAGGGGGAAGAGGAGATCGTTAGGGACTGGGGGGCAAGGATCTCGCTTGATCTGGTGAGGATAACTGGGTTGAGGGCAAGAGAGATTGGTTGACTGCTATGGATGAAAAGGCGGTGGGGGGTTGGGGGAGAAAGTATGGAGCTTCCGTCTAGGAATCTGTGTATCTGGGAGGTGAATCTGGGCAGTTTACCCCGTTGAGGTTGGGGAGAGCCTGGGGCATTTTACACTTGGATAACAAGGGGAAGAGTTGGGACTTCTCCAAGCTAACACCACGGACAAGGAGCGCCTGGCCTTTCCAAGGAGCTCCAGTGTGGGGATGGCAGAGGACAGAGCCTTGGTGTCCCTTCCTGCTCCCGGGGCTGGGGAAGGGACCCTGAGGAGGCGGTAGAGGAGCGAGGCCAGGAAGCAGTTCTTGGGCTCCTCTTGAGCTGCTGCAGGGGAGACAGGTCTTGAGTAGAGAATTGGCCCCCAGATACAAAGGAGGGGGTGACCTCCTTGTCCCCCTGGGGGAGAGGGCAGGCCCTAGTTGCCTATCAGTGGAGGGAGCTGCCAGGAGTCTTCCAGGCCAGGGCCCCAGTGGGCCCATCTGACCCTGCCACCATCCACCCACAGCCCTCGGCGTTGCTGACGCCCCCAATGTCGTCGAGCAGCCGGGGGCCGGGGGCCGGAGCGCGCCGACGCCGGACCCGCTGCCGCCGCTGCCGGGCCTGTGTGCGAACTGAGTGCGGGGGATTGCCCACTTCTGCCGAGACATGAAGAAGTTCGGGGGGCCCGGGCGCATGAAGCAGTCGTGCCTGCTCCGCCAGTGCACTGCCGTGAGTTCTGCCCCCACCTCTGGGCTCTGCCCACCCTTCCTGATGCGTCCCAGCCTGTGCTGTGGAGTGACTGGCTGGTTATTCATGTCCTCCCTTCATTCACTAGTTTGTGTTAATGTCCCTTTTGTCCTCAGCTCCAAGCTAGGGGCAGTGTCCAGGTGCGCAGAAGGATCTGACCCAGTCCCCCACTTTCAGGCTTTTCCCAGCTCTCAGAGTCACACCCCCACAGATGCCCAGCCCCTCCTCTACCGCTCCCCAAAGGTCTCTGTGCAGGAGGGGACCCATCCCCAGAGCCGGCCGCCTTCGACAGGTCTTGCCCCTCTCTGGCCTCTTCCTCACCCAGGGTGGTCTTGGATTTGAGACCACACTCACCCTTTACGTGACCTTGAGTAAATCACATTGAATGAACTTCAGGTTTCTTCTCTCTACGATGTTTCCTTTGCTGAGTTGTAAAGAGTAAACAATGTCATGGACGCGAGTGTGTCTACCACAAGGCCCAGCACACAGTAGGGACCAGGGGAAGCATGGGTTTCCGCCCTGCCTTCCTCATCCTTTGAGCGTCCCTGGGCTCCAGCACAGCCCCTCCCCAGCAGCCACGAGGAGCCAGCTGCATCCTGCGTCCCCCTCCCCACTCCGCCACCTCCCTCTCTTCCTCCTGCTGCTCTTTCCTGGTTGGTCTCTTCACCCCTTAGCCCCTCACTTATTTTCCTTTATCCCCCAACTCCTTGCCTCACTTTTCCTTCCTTGATCCCGCCTCATCCCTGAGACGACTCAGTGTTACCGCTGTCCTCCCCAAAGTTGCACTGTCTCAGGCTGCCCCCGCTTCCCCAGGACTGGTGGCTTCCCTAGTGTTCCCAGGGGGTCTTGCCAAAACCAGGTTCATTGTGGGATTCAGAGCAACCCTTGGGCTGCCCATGGAGCGACCTCAGTGTCACCCCAAGCTGTTGCGTGTCTTCTCCATCCTGATTGTTACTGTCCCCCTCCCCAAATCCAGCTGCAGTTTCAGGGTCACACTGGCCCTGGGTCCAGCTGTAACAGTCACAGGTGGTAACAGCTACATATCAGTGCCTCTCATGTATTATCTTGCTCTCCCAAGAGTCCTTCGAGGGAAAGATTCTAGCCCCATTCTGTAGATGCAGAAATGGAGATTTAAGGAGGTTAAATCGGTTGCTCGAGGTCACACTCCCAAAAGGAGCAGACTCAGGATCAGACCCAGCTTGGCCTGTGGGTGCTGCACCTCGTCCAGTAGCTGGCCAGGGTCCCTAGAAGGAAGGGTCTTTCCCCTGTTGCTAGCTTTCAGGGTCCCTGATGTCCCCCTCTCCCCCAACAGCCCGTGCTCCCACACACAGCTGTGTGCCTCTTGTGTGGGGAGGCTGGGGAAAGAGGACACGGTGGAGGGGAGAGGAAGAGAAATTTGGTTTGAGCCTCATGGAGTGTACAATCTGCAACGAGATCGTCCACCCCGGCTGCCTGAAGGTGATGGATGGCCCCGGGACTCCGGTGTCTGGGGTGGGGCAGATTGTCAGGGAGCAGGGAGTGGGGGCACCCTGGCTATGGGCTTCCTGGCGCCCCCCACCTCCCGACTCGCTGCCCTCTTGCCTACAGATGGGAAAGGCTGAGGGTGTCATCAATGCAGAGATCCCGAACTGCTGGGAGTGCCCTCGCTGCACCCAGGAAGGCCGCACCAGCAAGGTAGGGGCTGGGCTGGGCTTGGGCTGAGCTCCAGGCAGGCGAGGTGGGGGTGGGTGGGTAGTGGTATCAGGGAGCTGTGCAGGTCCTCATCCCCAGCTTCCGTCCCTCAGGATTCAGGTGAGGGGCCAGGCCGCCGCAGGGCCGACAACGGCGAGGAAGGCGCCAGCCTGGGGAGCGGATGGAAGCTGACGGAGGAGCCGCCGCTTCCACCGCCCCGCCCAGGCGCAAGGGCCCCCTGCCTGCCGGGCCCCCAGCAGAGGACGTGCCTGGGCCCCCCCCAACGAAAGGAAAGGGAGGCAGGGAATGAGCCCCCCACCCCAAGGAAAAAGGTGAGCCACAGAGCACGCTCACTAGGCCTGGCCTGAGGGATTCTGGGAGCTGTAGTCCTGGCCGTTTCTGGGGTGGGGGAGTGCGTGGGCCTAGGAGCGCGTTCCGTGGGTTCCCCAAGGGCTGTTGGGAAATGTAGTTCAGGAATTGGGTGGGGGAGGATAGAGCATGCTCAGTGTGGAGGAGTGGGACAGGTGAGGGGGAGCTGGCACCGCAGGAAGCTTTGGGAGCCCTGGGTGGGTTAGGCAGGCAGGAGAGAGCATGCTCAGATCATCGCTGCATGGGAGGAGGGGAGGGGCTCGAGAGGGCCTGAGGGGAGGAAAGAGAGATGGAGCATGCTCAGTGGGCCAGGACGCTGGGTGCAAGGTGAGCATGCTCGGAGTTATCCCTGGGATGGGGCTTCTGGGATTTGTAGTCTAAGAGGAGAGCATGGACCTTAGATTTCTGGGCCCTGAGGGCCTAATGGGGTCTCTCCCTTCCCCCATATTTCCCTCTCACCCTGGTAGGTGAAAGGAGGCCGAGAGAGGCACCTGAAGAAGGTGGGTGGAGACGCCTGCCTCCTCCGAGGATCGGACCCAGGCGGCCCGGGCCTGCTGCCCCCCAGGGTTCTGAATCCAAGCCAGGCTTTCTCGTCCTGCCACCCTGGGCTCCCTCCCGAGAACTGGGAGGTGTGCCGGGGACCTCCTCCCTCCCCTTTCCACCTTCCTTTGCCCCACCCTCCATCCTGCAGCCTGAGACCTGTCCCTTCCTGCTCACCTTATTCTGCCCCAGCCCCACTTGGCCACGGTGGGTGTCCGGACCCGTGGGATGAGTTGGCGGGAGGGGAGGGTTGGATCCAGGCCACAAGAGCCCCTAACTTCCCAAAAACCCTTAGGGCCCATCTGACCTACTTGTCTCATCTTTCCAAGCCTTATAGGGGGAGAGAACTGAGTTCAAATTTCTGTTCCACCATTTACTCTTTGTATGGTCCTGCCACCCCTGAGCCTCAGTTTCCTCATCCATGAAGTGGACATGCTGCTGTCTGCTTTGCCCCCTTATCCCACAGAGCTGTATAAGTCTAATGAGGTTCTGAAAGGCAGTGAGCTTTGTAAGCCATAAAATTTACCTAGATTCAAGGGAAATAAGGCCCAGACAGGTTTGAAGACTTGTCCAAGGTCACATAGTAAAGCCAGAATTGAGATATTACTTGGCACGGACACTCAACACAGGAGTCTGCCCGACTGGGTCGAAATCCTGCCCGTGCTATTTGTGAGTTTGTAACCTTGGACAAGTCATTTTGTGCCTTTAAGCCTTGGTTTCCTCATATCTGAAAAGAGTGATCCAGGCCACCACTGCGTTAGAATACTGTGAGGACGGAATGGGTCGGCCGGTGTGGGGTGCTGCACGTGGGGCCAGACAGTCAGTTACCCTCAGTTGTTGGGCAGACGCCTGGTCCAGCTGGGCTGCATCGTAGATGATGAACCCAGGGGCTCCCCCACAGCCATCTAGAGTTAAGGGCGAGCCAAGACTCAAAGCAGGGTGTCTCACTTCTCCATTCCCTACTGCTTTTGGAACTGCCTAAGCCATGCAAATCCATAAGGGCTGGAAAGTACTTGAATTAGCACCCTTCTGTTACAGATAAGGAAACTGAGGTCCAGGGCCTGGCTGTGACTTTAGCAAGGTCTCCCACGGTCCGGAGCAGAGCCAGGGCTGGAACTCAGGACTGTCCCTTGGGCCTTTCATCCCCTGGTGACTCTGTGGGGTAGGGGGGGTGGGAAAAATGTCCCAGGCCCTAGAATAGCATCAACCCTCTCTCCTTGCAGAAACCAAAGCCGCCTTTGGCCTCTGCAGAGGGCCCAGCGGTGCCATCCCCATCCCCCGCAGAGGGAGAAACTAGAGCGTTTCAAGCGCATGTGCCAGCTGCTGGAACGGGTGCCTGACACGTCCTCTTCCTCCTCGGACTCAGACTCCGACTCCGACTCTTCGGGCACATCGCTGAGTGAGGACGAAGCCCCTGGCGAGGCCCGGAATGGGCGACGGCCAGCCCGGGGGCAGCTCTGGCGAGAAGGAGAACCGCGGGGGGCGGCGGGCTGTGCGTCCTGGCAGCGGGGGGCCCCTGCTCAGCTGGCCCTTGGGCCCCGCCCCACCACCCCGGCCTCCACAGCTGGAGCGGCACGTGGTGCGGCCCCCACCTCGAAGCCCTGAGCCTGACACACTCCCCTTGGCTGCTGGATCCGACCACCCCCTGCCCCGGGCTGCCTGGCTTCGCGTCTTCCAGCACCTCGGGCCCCGGGAGCTGTGCGTCTGCATGCGAGTCTGCCGGACTTGGAGCCGCTGGTGAGTGTTCGGACAGGCCCGAGTTCCGTGGCCAGCAGGCTTCCTGCTTGCTGCGTGACCTGCGGTAGGTCTCTGGACCTCTCTGGGCCTGGCTTTTGTATTGAGGATACTTCTCCAGTGTGCACAGATTACAGGCCTCCTCCCGTGTTTACTGAGCGCAGGCTGCTCTGCACTTACAGGCTCATTTAACCCTCCAGACAACTTTGAGGTAGAGACTGTGGTCCCCTTTTTCAAATGAAGCTGAGGGCTGAGGTCATGTGGAAAGGAAGTGGTGGTAGAACCAGGCTTTTGAACCTAGACCCTCTGGCTCCGGTGCCTTTCCTCCTAATAATGGTGATTATTTACTGAGTGTCTAGTGCGTGCCAGCCACAGCACTGAGTGCCATAAGGCATTGTCGCTTCTCATACTGCCGCTGTCTGAAGACAGCCTCACGATTGGTTCCATTCACACAGGAGAGCGCCATGTATTGGGCCAACCCTGCTGTCCAAAGCCAGGCGTGAACCTCCTGACTCTGCTCCTGGTGTCCTTCTGCCCTGGAGCCACCACTAATGCTCTGCCCATCCCCCAGCCCCCAGCCTCGTTCAGAAATGTCGGTCATCCTCCCTAGCCTCTTGTCTTCCTCTGATCTCGCCCCCAAGAAAATTCCTTCTCCTCTCTATCAAACTCCCACAGTGCTCTGTTCCCCTCATAGAGTTCGCAGAGGCCTTCAGAGTGTTGACAAGCCTTCATTCATTTACTTATTTCATGTTCCCATCAGTTGCTGGGGTGGGAGCAGATAACTGTGTCTATTTTCTCTTCATGTCCCTAGCATAGGACAAAGGGCAGTGTAAGTGCCCAAGAAATGTTGCAGTAAACGGGGATATCAGGCTCTTTCCCAGGGACTCGCTGTGGCGGGGACCAGGTGTCCTGTTGAGCACTGCACCAAGGTTAGCTGATTTGACCCTCATAATGGCAGCCCTGTGAGGAAAAGGGGACACCTGAAGTTACGGTACAAGTTCATGGCTGAACTCAAGCTCCAGTCTTCTTTTGGGACAAGGTCTGGGCCACTGGTGCCTTCCGGTCCCTGCAGAGATTGTGCAGCCAAAAGTACCAGAGTGTAGGCTCTGGAGGGCAAATTGCCTGCGATACAATCTTTTTTTTTTTTTTTTTTTTTTTTTTTTTTTGATGGCGTCTCACTCTGTGGCCCAGGCTGGGGTGCAGTGGCGTGATCTTGGCTCACTGCAACCTGTGCCTCTTAGGTTCAAGCAGGTCCCCTGTCTCAGCCTCCTGAGTAACTGATCAAAACACCTGGCTTTTTTTTGTTTTGTATTTTTAGTAGAGACAGGATATCACCATGTTGGCCAGGCTGGTCTTGAACTCCTGACCTCAAGTGATCTGCCCACCTCAGCCTTCCAAAGTACTGGGCTTATAGGCATGAGCCACCGACATGGTTACAGCTGATGAGCTGTAAACCATGAGGCCAGTCACTTAACGTCCTGTGCCTCAGTTTCTTCAGCTGTAAAACCAGAGAATCAATGCTCCTGCATAGTGTTTTCTTAAGCTAATATACACAAAGAACTCAAAGAACTAAGCAGAATACCTGGGAAATAGGAACTACTCTGAGAGAGAACCTTCACTGTAGCCAGTATTTACTTAGTTGCAAGTAGTTACTGAAAGCACAGCCTGTTAGGCCTCAGAAAACAGATCTGTGCCCTTGAAGAGCTCACAGTTAAGCGGCAACATAGAAGCAGATAGTTACAGAAGTTGCAGGGGATGACACCGACTCATGTATTAATCAAAGAAATGTTTCCTGTACTAATCAAAGAAACGTTTGCTGAGGCCCCTTCAAGGCCAGCTCTGTGCTTGGAGCGTGGGAGCCAAAACTGAAAGAGACCTGATTTCTGCTTGAAGGGGAGATGCATGGCCTGAAGCAAAGTGAGAGGCGGTGGCTCCCAGTGTGGGCCCTGGAGTCTGCATCCTCGGGTTTCACTGACTGCGTGGTGGTGTAAGGAGAGCGATACCTCTCGAGACCCGAGTTCTCTCATCTGTAGTTATGAATACTCACCTTGTGTAGATTAAGTGAAGTGATTCCTGCAAAGCCCACAGCACAGTGCCTGGAGAGTACTGGACACTCAGTCAGATGACACCTCTCAATGAAAAGGACGAGAGTGGGACAGAGCAGGGGCCTGGAGAACTTTTTTTTTTTTTGACAGGGTCCAGCTCTGTTGCCCAGGCTGGAGTGCAGTGGCACGACCTCGGCTCACTGCAAGCCGTGCCTCCCAGGTTCAAGCGATTCTCCTCTCTCAGCCTCCCAAGTAGCTGGGACTACAGGCATTGCCACCACACCCAGCTAATTTTTATATTTTTAGTAGAGACGGGGTTTCATCTGGTCTCGAACTCCTGACCCCCGGTTATTCACCTGCCTCGGCCTCCCAAAGTGCTCTGATTACAGGCGTGAGCCACCTTGCCAAGACTTTTTTTTTTTTTTTTTTTTTTTTGAGACAGAGTCTCTCTCTTGCCCAGGTTGGAGTACAGTGGTGCAATCATAGCTCATTGCAACCTCAACCTCCTGGACTCAAGCAATCCTCCTGCCTCAGCCTCCCGAGTAGCTGGGATTGCAGGCACATGCCACTGCCTGGCCAATTTTTAAAACTTTTTTTGCAGAAAAGGGGTTTCGCTGTTACCCAGGCTGGTCTTGAACTTCTGGCCTCAAGTGATCCTTCCACCTTGGCCTCCTAAAGTGTTGGGATTACAGGTGTGAGCCCCTGTGCCCGGCCGAGAACTTTTTAAGAAGTGGAATGGCTCGGGTCAGGTGTGATGGCTTACCCCTCGTAATCCCAGCACTTTGGGAGGCCAAGGCGGGTGGATCACTAGAGGTCAGGAGTTTGACACCAGCCTGGCTAACATGGTAAGACCCCGTCTCTACTGAAATACAAAAAAATTAGTTGGGCATGGTGGCACACATCTATAGTTCCAGCTACTCAGGAGGCTGAGGCAGGAGAATGACTTGAACCCGGGAGGAGGAGGTTGCAGTGAGCTGAGATTGCACCACTGCACTCCAGCCTGGGCAACAAGAGCAAAACTACGTCTCAAAACAAAACAAAAATGTGGAATGGCTTGGACTTGGTGACTAACTGGCAGTGGAACAGCAGGGCAACTCTCAGGTGAGTTTCTGGCCCAGGAGCCTGGATGGGCAACAGTATCATTCCCCAGGCTCAGGAGGAGCAGGTTCTGGGAAGGTCAAGAGCTCAGATGACTGACGTGTGTGGTGTGCTCAGTACGTGCTGGTCTGATGCTCAAGAGAAAGATACAAGATCGGGAGTTTTCAGCCTGTAGTTAGCAGCTTTGACGAAGAAGGCAAAAGGTCAAACATCAGTACTTGTGAGTTAGAGCAAGAGCCTGGCCAGAGGTGTGCCCACCCCAGGAGAGAGCGAGGCAGGAGGGAATGTGGTAAGCAGAGGAGGATGCTGGCGAGAGGCCGCTGGAGATCAAGGACCAGGAAGTGGTGGTTGGATTTTGCTACCAGGAGGCCTCGGGGTCCTTGGCTGTGCTCTGGGGGTGGGGGGTGGGGGGTCCAAAGCCAGATTGAATGGAGTCGAGGAAATGGTTTCCCAGGGAGGGACTTGATTTGTTTGTTCCTGCTGTGTCCCTGGTGTCTAGAACGGGCACCTGGTGAACTGTGGGCAGTGAGATCATCTTCGCTGAATAAGTGGAGAGGGGAGCAGGATGCAGTGTGGAAGGATGTACAGAGGGGGGCGCTGGAGAGGCGTGTGTAGCGGAGAGCAGGAGGCTGCGGGCTTTTCTGTCTGGTGGCTGCCGTCTCAGAACTGGGAAGTGAAAGGAAGAGTGAACAGTGGAGAGAGGGCAGCAGGGAAGGCATGGAGGAGTTGTTGAGTTGCAGGGAAGAGGTTTGGGGCTTTTGAGGATATGGACAGAGAGAGGGCAGCAAGGAAGAGGACTGGAACACAGGGTCATCATGGTCAGGTAGAGCCTGGAGGTGGACAGATTGGAGGATGGTGGCGGCTTCAGGGGACTACAGGTGGGTTCTTTCTAAGCTTGGAGAATGACACTGAGGCAAGAGGCAGGGAAAGCTCTAAGAGCCAAGGCGTGCCATCGTCCCAGAGAGGTGGGGCTTGACACCAAAGTCCCCTAACCCATTCACTCCTCCTGAACTCCAGCCACCCCGCAATGAGTCCTCTCCCACTAAGCCCACCTGCGAACCCTGAATTCCAATCCTCAACCTCCCTCTTGCAGACACCCCCCATCCCCACCCCGTCGCAGTCCTGTCGGACATTTGGACATGAACCGGGACCAGTGACTGTGCCAAGCACTCCCCTAAACTCTGTCCTTTCCTTGTCACAGCAAACTCTGAAGGAAGTACTGTCCTTCACCCCCACTGCCCTGTTTGTGCCACACAGGGCGAGTGACTTGCCTAAGGCCCCTAAAGCCTGGAGGTGGCAGAGCCGGGATTTAGAGCCACATGGCTCACATGCTCAGCTCTGGGCTCTGTGACCATGGCAGTCCATGGACTGGCACTCCAGCCCTCCTTGACGTGACACCCCACCCCGTGGCTCCTCTGCAGCCCCACCCGTGCCTCTCCCTCCTCAGAATTCAGGCGCTCCACCCAGGCTAGCTTGGTGGAACTCCGCTTCTGCTACCCACCACTTGGTAGTTGTGGGGCTTTGAATACGTTTCTCAACCTCTCTGGGCCTCATTTTCTTTTCTTTTCTTTTTTTTTTTTTTTGAGACCCAGTGTCACTCTGTCACCCAGGCTGGAGTGCAATGGTGTAGTCTTGGCTCACTGCAATCTCTGCCTCCTGGGTTCAAGTAATTCTTCCGCCTCAGCCTCCTGAGTAGCTGGGACTGCAGGCGCCTGCCACCACATCCGGCTAATTATTGTATTTTGGGTAGAGACGGGGTTACACTATGTTGGCCAGGCCGGTCTCAAACTCCTGACCTCGTTATCTGCCTGCCTCAGCCTCCCAAAGTGCTGGGATTACAAGCATGAGCCACCGCACCTGACCTGCCTCATTTTCTTTAACTGTAAAAAGGAGATGATGATAGTAATATTGACCTCCTGCGCTGCCTGAGGTTCAGTGCTTAATGCATGGAACAGTGCCTGGCACACAGTGAGCCCTGGATAATAGCTGGTTAGTAGTGCTGAGGTCACCGCGATCAGCGTGACTCTGGTTATGATGATGAGTTCCTGTGGCCTGGGGTTCCCAGAGCTCCGTTTTGTCTCTCCTGGGCCTGGACGCAGGTTCTTCCCCATGTGGAGCACACATCCTCCTCCCCTTCCTCTTGTTGAAGTAACTGCTGCTTTCCTCAGAGTCTTAGGTCAGGCACTGTCTCCCCTGGAGGCCCCCCCAGCCAGTCCTTGGGGTGACTATTACCATGCGCCTTGTCTCCTCAGTTACTGCAGACTGTCCATGTCTCCCTGACTCTATAGCAGAAACCTGTCATCTTTGCCTTCTCTGTGCCGAGTGGTAGCCGGATGTTTCAGATCAGTAGGGTCCTCAGTGACTGTTAGTTGCCCCTCTGAGGTTTAGCCCCAGTCCGGGTTGTACAAGAGCAGGGGAACTGATGAGCTCTTGTACAAGGAAGGGCGTGGGAGACTTCCTGGAATAGGAGGCACCAGAACTGAGCCGCAGAGCATCTGGGTTGGCATTTCTGGCAGAGGCACAGCGTGTGCCACAGTGTGTCGGCATCAGACAGCACTGTGTCTGTAGGTGGGCAGGGGTGTGGCCTGGCTCTGTGACGTATGATACGGAAACACAGTTGGAGCCTGCGGGTGCCCCCAGGGAAAGGGGCTCCCTTCCAGCTGTGAACTGTAGAAGGGAAGTGGCTTCAAGGAAGTGGTGACAGTTAAGCTGGGAGGCAGTTGTGGCTGGGTCACAGTGGGCAAGAGAGGTTTGGATGGAGCAGATGTCACCAATTTTTTTGCTCAATGAAAGAGAGCAAAGAGGCTGGACCTAGGGGCAGAAGCTGGGTTGGGTGTTAGCTGTTTTTTTTCCATGTTTTGAATTGGAGAGATTTACAGATGTTTATTACTTGAGAGGAAGAAATCAGGAGAGGGAGAGGCTAGAATGCCAGAAAAGCAGGATGAGGGTAGGAAGGAACAGGAGGGCGGGTGGCAGAGGGATAAAGGTGTTCGGACTGAAGCCTTGATGTCTGTCCCCCTCAGCCTTCTCTAAAACGTCACACCAGGGCTGGGCCCAGTGGCTCATGCCTGTAATCCCAGCACTTTGGGAGGCTGAGGCAGGAGAAATCCTTGAGCCCAGGAGTTCAAGACCAGCTTGGGCAACATAGTGAGTCCTCCATCTCTATTAAAGAAAAAAAAAAGAGCTCAGCATACCTGTAGTCTCAGCTACATGGGAGGCTGAGGCAGGAGAATCACTTGAGCCCAGGAGTGTGAGGCTGCAGTGAGCTATGATTGCACCACTGCACTCCAGCCTGGGCGACAGAGTGAGACCCTGTCTCAAAAAAATAACAGAACGACTCACTGGGCCTCTGGAGTAGGCCTGGCAGTTTTCAGTGACACAAAAACATGGCTTAATCCCTCTGTGAGTTTTGGAAAGGCAGTCTCTCCATTGGGTGCTTTTTCTAATGCTTCTCTGATACTTGCTCATCTCTCTGTTTAACAGAAGTCGTCTTCAGATAGTAGCCTAAAGCCACAGCAACACCTGGCGAGGATTTTAGAACTCTGATCTAAGGATTTAATAACTCTGGTCTGTTTTATTGTGTTTATTTTTAAGATTAACATATTTATGTGAAACAACACTGGTTTTGAGTGCAAAGAGGAGATGATTCAAAGACAAATTCATGTTGTGCAGATAAGTGAACAGCAAATAGTGGAGCTTGGGAATCACTGCACCAGCCCAGGGCTTCTGCAAAGGAAAGCCTTTCAGAGTCCTGAGGGATGGGAGGGAGGCAAAGCAGCTTCCCTTGGGAGGCCAAGGGAAGGATCGCTTGAGTTCAGGAGTTCGAGACCAGCCTGGGCAACATAGGAGACCTTGTCTCTACTAAAAATAAATAAAATAGCCAGGTGTGGGGTCATGCACCTGTAGTCCCAGCTACTCGGGAGGCTGAGGTGGGAGGACGACTTGAGCCCAGGAGGTTGAGGCTGCAGTGAGTTATGATCGCACCATCGCACCCCAGCCTGGGCGACTGCACAAGACCCTGTCTCAAAAAAAAAAAAAAAAAAAAAATGCTTCCTGGGCCTGCTCCTCTCTGCTGCTTCTGACACAGCCCATTGACTCTCAGAGGTATTTCCAGACATGCCTTTGAGAACTACTGAACAAGAAGAGAGTTCTCAAACTGAGTCCAAAGGAACTTCAGTGCACTACAAAGTGTTAACAGATTACCTTGGGCGAGGTGAGAAAGGGTTCCTGGGGAAGTAAGTTTGAGAAGCCCTTCTCCAGTTCACTGCATGTTAGGTAGTCTGTCAAGGCCCTTGGAGTGCTGGGGTCAGGTCAGGAAACCTGTTTAATGTTCAGGCCTCATCCATCTTTGTAGCTTCAATACTTGGGACCTATAAGGCCTTGCATAATCAGAGTGAATAAATGAAATGCTGTAGATGAGGTCAGGGAGAGTGGTCAGTGGAATCTTTAAGCCATTAGTAGCTTGATTCATTCATTCAGCAAATGAGTGGCTTGGTACAGTAGCTCATGTCTGTAATCTCAGTGTTTTGGGAGGCCAAGGCGGGAGGATCCCTTGAGGCCAAGAGTTCAAGACCAGCCTGGGTAACATAATGAGACCCTGTCTCTACAAAAAGAATTGTTAAAAAATTAGCCAGGCATGGTGACACGTGCCTGTGGTCCCAGCTACTCAGGAGGCTGAGGTGGGAGGATTGCTTGAGCCCAGGAGGTTGAGGCTGCAGTGAGCTGTGATCAATCATGTCCAGCCTGGATGACAGAGTGAGACCCTGTCTCAAAAAAAATTTTTTTTCAAACTGTGGAAAAGACAAATCTGCCCTTGTGGAATTTACATTCTAGTTGGAGGAACACGGTGATCTAAAGGGAAGATATTGGGGCTGTAAGTCCAGCTGCAGGCAGGTGTGCATCAGAGGGTAACGCTAGCCCCCTGGCATGACATCAGGCAGCATGTGTGGCATTTGTGTATGTGTTGGGCAGCACACTTTCTATGCCGGGAGACCCACAAGCTGGAATGAGCCCGTGTGACCTGACAGCTGTTCTGTGGGCAGGGAGAGTGGGGACCACTGTCTTTAATCATAAACGAGGCTTCTGAGGCTCGGGGGAGAGGAAGGGACTTGCCCAGGGCCTCACTTCCAGCAAGTGATGGAGTTGGGTCCCAATCCCAGTGTTCTTGGCCAAGACCAGGTGCTCTTACCACCTGGTTGTCTGTGTGGCCAGGAGAAAGCTGGGGTACACCCGTGAGCTGGGGGAGCCTGGGAAGCGTGGGCTGCTGAGAGCTGAGGGCTGAGGTCTCTGTCTCCCCACTGTGGCCGGCAGGTGCTATGACAAGCGTCTGTGGCCTCGAATGGACCTGAGCCGGCGGAAGTCACTGACCCCGCCCATGCTCAGCGGTGTGGTTCGCCGCCAGCCCCGTGCCCTGGACCTCAGCTGGACAGGTGTCTCCAAGAAGCAGCTCATGTGGCTTCTGAACCGACTACAAGGTATGGTGGATGATGCGGAGGACAGGGTGGGGGACAGGCCTCGAATGGAGTCCTTACAGCACCTGCCCCTGACCGCCCCCTCTCCCCCACAGGCCTGCAGGAGCTGGTGCTCTCCGGCTGCTCCTGGCTGTCCGTCTCTGCCCTGGGCTCAGCCCCACTGCCAGCTTTGCGGCTCCTGGACCTCCGCTGGATCGAGGATGTTAAAGACTCCCAGCTCCGGGGAGCTGCTGCTGCCTCCACCAGACACCAAACCAGGTGCAGCCTCTGTTTGCTTTTCTGGAGAATGGGCTGGGCAAGCACAGGTTAGGAAGCCTCTTGGGTTTCTTCTGACTCATGCTGGATGGTAAAGTTTGAAGAAAGGAAAGAACTCATGAGTTTGAATAGGAGGGCCCTGGGTGGGCATTATTCATTCATTCACCCACCTGCTGTGTGCTTTGAACTGAGCCGCCTTGAAAGGGACAGGGTTTTCCCAGGGAGCCTGAGACGCAGCAGTTTGGTGGGGCAGGAGGCCCATATTGGCAGAGGGGGGATGCTGGGAGCAGAGGCCATCTCTTTGCATCTACTTAAATCTCATCATCCTTCAGGCCTGGATATAAATGCCACTTCCTCCAAGAAGCTCTCCCTAATCCAACCCCACGTTGAGCTCAGAGTCCCTCTCAGCGTTGACAGCAGCCCACCAGCATAATACTGAGCAATTGCAGAGCACCTTGATGCACACCTGTGCCCTTCTGCCGGGGTCTCCCTGAGGGCAGGTGTTGGCTGCTCCCTGAGCACCTTCTCAGTGGCTGCTCAGCAGATAGCTTTTGAATGAATAACTTGAATGAGCAGGCAATCAGGATGGGAGAGGTCCAGTTTGAGGGAAGATTTCCAAAAGGAGCTTTGGAGTGCAGTGGCGTGATCTTGGCTCACGGCAACTTATGCCTCCTGGGTTCAAGTGATCCTCCCACCTCAGCCTCCTGAGTGTCGAGGACTACAGGTGTGTGCCACCATGCCTGGGTAATTTTTTTGTAGTTATTGTAGAAACAGTTTCACCAAGTTGTCCAGGTTGATCTCGAACTCCTGGTCTCAAGTGGTCTGCTCACCTCTGCCTTCCAAAGTGCTGGGATTATAGGCATGAGCCACTGGACCCAGCCAAAAGATCTTTTCTTTTTTTTGGAGTTCGTTCACCACTCTCTTTCTTAGTTCCCTTCTTCCCCACCCTGCCCCCTCCACAGCAGCCCTAGAAGGGGGAGTAGAGAAGAGAGAAGCAACAGGATTCTTCCTGTATTGTAGATGAGGCACTGGAGGCCCAGAGGATAGAGTGACTGCTGCAGGCAGAGCACTCAGTCAGGCCAGAGCACTCAGCCATTGTCCACCTTTACTGGAACTGGACTGAGCTGGAGAGCTATGGTTGGGGGAGTGAGGTGGGCATTGGGAATGGTGCATCCTAGGAGGTGGGGAAAGTGCTGGCTGGCCCATCTCCTCGTGCCAGAATTCAGTTCAGCCCTTTATCAGCTCACAAAGGCGGGCCTTTTTTTTTTTTTTTGAGACGGAGTCTTGCTCTGTTGCCCAGGCTGGAGTGCAGTGGCACCATCTTGGCTCACTGCAGTGTCTGCCTCCTGGATCAAGCGATTCTCCTGTCTCAGGCTCCTGAGTAGCTGGGAATTACAGGTGCCCGCCACTGTGTCTGGCTAATTTTTGTAGTTTTAGTAGAGACGGGATTTCACTGTGTTGGCCAGGCTGGTCTTGAACTCCTGACCTCAAGTGATCCATCCACCTCGGCCTCCCAAAGTGCTAGGATTACAGGTGTGAGCCACTGCGCCTGGCTATTTTTCTAACTTTTAAGTTCAGGGGTATATGTGCAGATTTGTTGCATGGGTAAACTTGTGTCATGGAGGTTTATTGTGCAGATGATTTGGTCACCCAGGTATTAAGCCTATTACCCACTGGTTATTTCTCCTGATCCTCTCCCTCTTCCCACTCTTCTATGAAAGGCCCCAGGGTATGTTGTTACCATCTATGTATTGATGTGTTTTCATCATTTAGCTCCCACCTCTAAGTGAGAACATGCAGTATTTGGTTTTCTGTTCCTGCATTAGTTTGCTAAAGTTACGGCCTCCAGCTCCATCCATGTCCCTGTAAAGGACATGATCTTGTTCTTTTTTATGGCTGCATAGTATTCCATGGTGTATATGTACCACATTTTCTTTATTCATTCTGTCATTGATGGCCATTTAGGTTGATTCCACGGCTTTTGCTATTGTGAATAGTGACGTACATCTTCAAACTCTTAAAGGCCTGGCTTAAATGGCACCACCTCATTGAAATCCTCACTGATGGCTGGGCTTGGTGGCTCATGCCTGTAATCCAAGCACTTTGGGAGGCCAAGGCGGGCGGATCACCTGAGGTCGAGAGTTCAAGACCAGCCTGACCAACATGGTGAAACCCCCGTCTTAAAAAAAAAAAAGAAAGAAAGAAAGAAATCCTCACTGATGCCCATTCCTCTCTGCACAGGCCAGAAGTGACTTCTCTTTCCTCCACTTTCTTCCTTGGGTCTTTTCTCCTTGGGCCTTTAGCTGTGGCCCAAGGTTGAGGGCATCTGTAAAGCTATCCCCCTCTCCAGGCCCTTGGCTCCTCAAAGACAGGAGGAGGAGGGATTAAGATGCAGGGCTTGCAAAGTCAAGTGCCCATAGAGGTGGCCTGGGAGGTAACAAGTGATGCATGGGTGCAGGACATCAGGGAGTGGCACCTAGCCACCCAGCGCCACCCACTCATCATCTGGTGGGGGAGTGCCTAGTGAGGCCAGATCTTAGGATTTTTCAAGGAAAAGCTCAGTATATAAATTTATTTATAAAAATGTCTTATTTGTATCATTAGTCATTAAGGACATTTTTAGCGTTCTGCGGACTCCATAAACATGTTTGGAGGGCAGCCTCATGGTTTGTGCCATGTGATCTATTAATAGTTTATCTCAGGGCTAGGCTGGTGCCTGGGAGGCAGACAGCACTGTGGTAAGAGTTCAGACTCAGCGTCACCAGGCCTGGGTTTCCTGGCTGTAAACAGGAATGATGATCAGAGATCTTGTCTCACAAGCCTGTGGTGCTGGGGACCAGCAGCATCCACATAACTGGAGAACTTGCTAAAAAAGTAAATTCTGGGCCGGGTGCAGTGGGTCACGCCTGTAATCCCAGCACTTTGGGAGGCCAAAGTGGGCGGATCACTTGAGGTCAGGAGTCTGAGACCAGCCTGGCCAACATGGTGGAACTCTGTCTCTACTAAAAAAAATTAAAAAAATTAGCAGGGCATGGTGGCGTATGCCTGTAATCCCAGCTATTCGGGAGGCCGAGGCAGGAGAATCGCTTGAACCCAGGAGGTGGAAGTTGCAGTGAGCCGAGATTGCACCATTGCACTCCAGCCTGGGTGACAGAACAAGACTCCATCTCAAAAAAAAAAAAAAAAAAAAAGTAAACTCTGGTCAGGTGCAGTGGCTCAGGTCTGTAACCCCAGCAGTTTGGGGAGGGCGCTGCAGGAGGATCAAGGCTGCAGTGAGCTACAGGGATGTCGAGGCTGTAGTGAGCTATGATTGCTCCACTGCACTCCAGCCTGGGCGACAGAGCAAGATCCTGTCTCAAAAACAAACAAACCTGTAGACCTGCCTAAACTCTGGGGGATGGGACCAGCAGTCCCTTTTAACCAGCCCTTCCAGGGACTTTGAAGCTTCTCTAGTTTGAGAGCCGTTGCCATAAAAGAAATGTAGACCATATTCTTTGGATGCCAAGATGAGACTTTGATCCTGCAGATGGGGGAGCAGGGAGCCTCTGAGCTCAGACCTAAAAACCAGGGATGGGGGACACAGGGCAGGCAGAGTCTCTTGGGCACGGCCGCTTGTGGAATGTGAACCGGGTGTTTAGGGGTGAGGGGAGAGGAGTTATCAGCTGAGGCCTTATAGGAACTGGGATGTTTTACCAAGAAGGCTGGACCTCTTTGAGGCGCCCTCAGAGAGTTTTTAGCAGAGGAGGGATGCTCTCCCATTTGTATTTGAGATCGGCTTTCTGGATGCCAGGAAGAAGAGCGGAGAAGTGGGGCAGGTGAGGAGGCTAGACCAGGAGTTCAGGCATGAGTGGTGTTGACCCCGAGTGGTAACCAGGGGAGAAAGAGAGGCTCCTGGTGGGGACTTACTGACCATGGAGGGGAGGGAAGTGGGGAGAGGGACCTGGATGGTAGGCCCTTCAGGGATGTCATGTGTCTGATGAATGAATGAACAAAAATAAACTGAATACCTCCTGTGTCTCAGTTGCTGGGACTGCAGCAATGAACACAGACAAAAATTCCTACCTTTGCAGTACTGACAGTTTTGTGGCTGGAGAGAAAGATTAAAAAGAAAAACATATATATGGCTGGATGCATTGGCTCACGCCTGTAATCCCAGCACTTTGGGAGGCCGAGGTGGGTGGATCACGAGGTCAGGAGTTCGGGACCAGCCTGGCCAACGTGTTGAAACCCTGTCTCTGCTAAAAATACAAAAATTAGCCAGGCATGGTGGTGTGCACCTGTAATCCTAGCTACTCGGGAGGCTGAGGCAGGAGAATTGCTTGAACCCAGGAGGTGGAGGTTGCAATGAGCCAAGATTGCACCATGGCATTCCAGCCCGGGTGACAGAGCAAGACTCCATCTCGGGGGGGAAAAAAAAAAAAAGAAAAGTAAAGAAAACGTATATATGTCAGAAAAATGCATATAATATGTCAGATGGTGAGAAAAGAGGAAAAGATGCAAGGAAGTGGTAGGAGTGTGGTGAATTACATTCGTTTTTACATTGCTATAAAGAAATACCTGAGGGTGGGTAATTTATAAAGAAAAGAGGTTGAATTGGCTCAGAGTTCTGCAGGCTGTAGAGGAAGTGTGGTGCCTGCATCTGCTCAGCTTCTGGGGAGGCCTCAGGGAGCTTTTACTCTTGATGGAAGGTGAAGCAGGAGTCGGCATGTCACATGGCGAGACAGCTAGCAAGAGAGAGGAGGGGGAAGTCCCCCACTCTTTTTTTTTTTTTTTCTTGAGATGGAGTCTCCCTGGGTTGCCAGGCTGGAGTGCAATGGCACGATCTCGGTTCACTGCAACCTCTGCCTCCTAGGTTCAAGTGATTTTCCTGCCTTAGCCTCCTGAGTAGCTGGAATTATTACAGGCATGTGCCTCACAACACCCAGTTAATTTTGTATTTTTAGTAGCAACGGGGTTTCACCATGTTGGCCAGGCTGGTCTTGAACTCTTGACCTCCTGATCCGCCTGCCTTCGTCTCCCAAAGTGCTGGGATTACAGGTGTGAGCCACCGTGCCCAGCCCTCTTTTCTTTCTTTTTTTTTTTTTTTGAGATGGAGTCTCACTCTGTTGCCTGGACTGGAGTGCAATGACTCGATCTCAGCTCACTGCAACCTCCGCCTCCCGGATTCAAGCGATTCTCCTGCCTCAGCCTCCCAATTAACTGGGACTACAGGCGTGAGCCACCATGCCTGGCTAATTTTTTTTTTTTCTGTATTTTTGTATTTTTAGTAGAGACAGCGTTTTTACCATGTTGGCCAAGCTGGTCTCGAACTCCTGACCTTTTGATCTGCCTGCCTCGGCCTCCCAAAGTGCTGGGATTACAGGCATGAGCCACCGTGCCTGGCCAGCTCTCTTTTTTTTTTTTTGAGATGGAGTTTCGCTCTTGTTGCCCAGGCTGGAGTGCAATGGCGTGATCTCGGCTCACCGCAACCTCTGCCTCCTGGGTTCAAGCAATTCTCCTGTCTCAGCCTCCCGAGTAGCTGGGACTACAGGCATGTGCCACCATGCCCAGCTAATTTTTGTATTTTTAGTAGATACGGGGTTTCACCATGTTGACCAGGATGATCTCGATCTCTTGACCTCGTGATCCACCCACCTTGGCCTCCCAAAGTGCTGGGATTATAGGCGTGAGCCACCGTGCCCGGCCTTCTTTTTTTTTTTTTTTTTTTTGAGATGGATTCTCACTCTGTTGCCCAGGCTGGAGTGCAGTGGCGCAATCTCAGCTCCCTGCAACCTCCATCTCCCAGGTTCAGGGGATTCTTCTGCCTCAGCCTCCTGAGGAGCTGGTACTACAGGCACCCGCCACCACACCCAGCTAATTTTTGTATATTTAGTAGAGACGAGGTTTTGCCATGTTAGGCCTGGGTAGTCTTGAACTCCTGACCTCAAGTGATCTGCCTGACTCGGCTTTCCAAAGTGCTAGGATTACAGGGGTGAGCCATGCCTGGCCGAATGAATGTTATAGTTTCAAATACAACAATCATGGAAGGCCTCCCTGAGGAGGTGATAAGAGTAATGGACAGATGAGGTCAGGTCATAAGGGTGTTTTGGAGAAGAGCAAGTCACAGAGTGCAGAAGGTCACTCACTTATGTGGGGGAGCAGGTGGAGGGGGAGATGGTCTGGATACCTGGGCGCAGGGATGGGAATGGCCAGGAGTGCTCAACTTTCATCTGCCTGCCCAGGGCAAACAGAGAGCCGTGGGCGGCTGCAGGGGGTGGCAGAACTGCGCCTGGCAGGCCTAGAACTGACAGATGCCTCCCTGCGGCTCCTGCTGCGCCACGCACCCCAGCTAAGCGCCCTGGATCTGAGCCACTGCGCCCACGTCGGGGACCCCAGTGTTCACCTCCTCACGGCCCCCACATCCCCCACTCCGCGAGACCCTGGTGCACCTCAATCTTGCTGGTAAGCATGGTCCCCTGTCTGTCCTGCTGGCCTGTGGGTCCCCACGACCAGTGCTCACCCCTTGCTTACCTGCCTGGTCTCAGCTGCCACCACCACTTCCCCAGGTTGCCACCGCCTAACGGACCACTGCCTCCCGCTGTTCCGCCGCTGCCCACGTCTACGCCGCCTAGACTTGCGCTCCTGCCGCCAGCTCTCACCTGAAGCTTGTGCCCGGCTGGCGGCCGCCGGGCCCCCTGGCCCTTTCCGCTGCCCTGAGGAGAAGCTGCTTCTCAAGGACAGCTAGTTGGGCGCCCCCACCCTCCCCCCGGACTCGGCCGGAGCCTGGACCTCCGTCTTCATTTCACCCCTGCTGGGAGGCCAGGTTCCCCACCTCATGACCCCCCCGGGATTCCTGAGTGATTCCTGCCCAGGGACTCAAGCCAGCCACCCCCTTCTCCCCGCCCCCCTGCACTGATATCTCTGGGGGTTTCTCCTTCCCATGTCCTCCCCTGCTACCTGCTTCATTGTCCATCCCCTGGGGGGGAGTGGGTCAGAGGTACTGGAGGGTGCTGAGCCGAAGGGACGGTGGGAGGGGGGTTATGGTGCAAGTATTTGGGGGGGGGGAAAATGGGGAAAGGACGCACACAGGATATGGGAGCCAGGGGCTGGGGGAGGTGGAAGGGGCGGGGGGCAGGGCAGACAGCAGACCACCAAGGGTTCAGGGAACAAAGACCAGTTACGTGGAGTGGGGGGGGTGGGGGTGGGGGCCACAAAGGGAAACCGGAGGAGCAATTGGAGATCCAGGTGTCAGAGGTAGGGGAGCCAGGGGCAAGCTGGGACTGAGTGGGCGGTGGGGACGAGAGCAGGTGTGGGGACAGCAGTACCCCCTTGGGGGGTCACCTCTCTCCTTCCCCCTCCCTAGGCTTCAGTTCCTTCCCCCTGACCCTGACTCCTTGAACGTCACTGAAAACGGCAGCTATTGCAAGGAGTGGGGGCCGCGGGCAGCCGCTCTTCAGCTCGTGGCCCAGGGGGAGTGGCGAGGGGCGCCCCAACCCCCAGCCTGCCTCTCCGCACAATACTTGAACATTCATCTGTACTGAAGTGTTACTTGAACCGGGGGGAACCTCGGACCTGGGGGAGCCGGAGTGTGAGGGGACTGGACCAGCTTGGACTGAGACCTGAGACCGGGCCGGTGGGCGCCCAGCTGGGACTGCGTCACCCCCAGGCTCGCTCTTGTTTTACTGTATTGAGTGGCGGCACCCGCCAGACCCGCATTATGGCGGGGGCGCGGCCCAATGATGGGGACGATGGGACTCCTCCAGCTTGGCTCTTCCCACTCTTTCATCGTCATGGAAACTTGTATCCCATTTGTCCAGGGAACTGCCACTCCTGGTTGCCATGGAAATAGCAGCCAACGGACACCTCCCGAAGCCCTTGCTAAGGCTGGAAATGGCCCCTCTTAGTTGCCATGGGAATCTAGTAACAGACTCTCCTGGCCCTCCTCCCCGCCCCTTCCTCCAGTGCGGGGTGGGGCTTCGGGACCCGGGGGAGGAGCCGGGCCAGGCCCCGCCCCTCCGCACAGGCCTCCGGGTTGGGGGCCGGGGCTTACCAAGTAGGGGAGGGGGGGATCTATCCACATACCTCAGGTAACAGGGAGGTGCGCGGGTGGGGGGGAGGGCTGGGCGGACCAAAGGCCGGAGGGGGAGGGGCCTGGGGATCGCGAGAGGCTTGAGGATGGGGCCGCTTGGGGGAGGGAGGAGGCAGCCCGGCGAGAGGCAAGCGGGGGGACCCAGCCGGGCTGGGCCCCCGGGCCCCGGATCTGTACAATACGGTTTGCTATAAAACTCAAAATCTTCCAGCTGGGGCAGCTGAGTTCGTGTGTGTGTCTGCGTCGTCGGGGTGTGGGGGGTGGGGGGGGGGGAGGGGCCCCTGCGTTTCCTACAGGTGAGTGGGCTCACCTCTCCTGGGTTAATTTTGGGAGGGATTTGGAAGTGGACACCTGGGGTGAACAGGTGTACCTTGGAGTGGGTTGGGGCTGCCAGGCAGCTCGGTGGGGTCCGGGCGCTTGGATGATTGATGTTCTTGGTGGGTAGGGGTCGCGGGGATCTCTGCAGGCCCGGGACTACGGGGCTCCGTCCCCGGCTCCACCCCATCATGTGGCCGGCCCGGCTCCGCCTCTGTTCTAGTTCCTGTTTCGGCCTCCGCTGTCCTGCTCCGGCCCCTGGGACTCCCCGCAGACGCTGCTCTTCCTGCTCCGCTGGGGCCGCCTCTTCCTGGGCGCCCTCCTCCTGCATCCTGCTCGCCCTGCTGGGGGATGGGGATGGGGCCGCCCCCGGGCTTGGGCCGGCCCGACTGGGGTCCCCGAAGCGCCTCGACCCCGCAGTGACTGCACGGCCCGCCTGGTGCCACCGTCCCCAGGATGAAGGGCGGCGAGGGGGGACGCAGGCGAGCAGGCCCCGCTGAACCCGGAGGCCGAGAGCCCTGCGGGCTCGGCCACGTACCGGGAGTTCGTGCACCGCGGCTACCTGGACCTCATGGGGGCCAGTCAGCACTCGCTGCGGGCGCTCAGCTGGCGCCGTCTCTACCTCAGCCGGGCCAAGCTCAAAGCCTCCAGCCGCACGTCTGCCCTGCTCTCGGGCTTCGCCATGGTGAGGGGCGGGGAGGGGCCACACAGGGTGGGGCGAGCACGTGGGGGGGGCACAGGTCGGGGGCTGAAATAAATAGGTCCCGAGGGAGACGGGGCAGAGGAGAGGGAGAAATGGGCTTTCGGGGGTCAAGGGGAAAGGAACAAGGTCGCAAGAGACTGAGCAAGTCTCTTCTTAGGGATGTGTGTGTACAGGGGACCCCAGGAGATGGGGTCACCGGAGGACACAAAGGTCCCAAAGGTGTCATGGGGGGGAGTGGAGTAAAAAATCACCAGTGGGGTTGACTGCAACGATGAGGCAGAGTGGTCCAGACAGAGCCTGTTCCTAGCAGAAGTGGTTCCTAAGTACCAGTGCCACCTTCAAAGGCAAGTCAGCTGGGTGGGGGGCTGCATCAATCGTCGGGGGGCTCGGGCGGATCAGCTAGGTGGAAGGGTCACCCAGCTGAAGGTGGGCCCGTCCCAGGGAAGGTGGCCACTCTCCAGCAGGCCCGAAGGGATGCTAATGTCAACCAGGAAAACTTTGACAAAAGATGACGCCCGGGAGGCAGCCGCTGGGGAAGGAGGCCGATGCAAAAAAAACAAAACTGATAAGCGATTCTCAAGTTGATAAACCGCAGGTGCGGGAGAACCATGTCAGCTAACGGTCTGTCCCAGTGGTGGCCTCACAGGAAGTGGGACGGAGGAAGGTCCCAGGGTAAGGATCAGCACAGTCCTGGCTCCTGCCTGCTTATGGACAGCTGTGTGACCCTGGACAGGCTTCCTCCCCCTTGCAGGCCAGTGGGAAACTGTGAGATCATGGAGGGTGCGCCCTTTGTAGCCGCCAAGTACCCACCCCAGGGTGAGCCAAGCATGTCAGAGCAGGCCATGCACCAGGGATGGCTCAGACTAGCCTGCTAATTGGATAGGTGTGGAAAGAAAAGGTCTCGCCTCTGGGCAGAAGCCCTGCGAAGGGCACTACAGATGGAGGCTGGCAAATGAACTGGCACCCAGGGTTGCTGCTCTGTTAGTCTGGGGTTTCCCCACCATCACCCCAGGAAAAAGGAGAAAGCGGGCTGCAGGAGGTACTTTGAGGAACGCATTCCTGTGGAGGTGGATATCAGAGGCAGCGGGGGTGGGGACCATGGCGCTAAGGGATCTGGGCTAGTCCCTGCCCCATCTGTGCCACAGCCTCTGTATTTGAATGATGGCAGGGAAACTCTCTAACCATAAGGGTCATCATAGGCCTATGGTCTTCTATGTGGGGTCCCAGAATCCACAGACTAGCTTACCTTTGCTGATGGGGGCATCACCTGGGGACAGGGCATTGGCTTCCCTTCATCTGCACAGCCTGCAGAGGGAAGGGAGCAAGCACCCAAGCTGAGGGAGGTCAATCCCATGGTCCAGCCTGTTCCCAAGGAGACAATCTGGCTGCAGCAAGATGTGCAGTTGCTGGGGTGACTGCTTAAGGGCCCAGGCATTCTCCACAGGAGTAAGGGGCTGGAGGTTTAGGTTCTGGGAGCAAGACTGGCCACATTCCTAGCAGGGGAGACCAAGGCTGGGCCGGGCTCTGGGAGAAACCAGGACTAAGCCTGGCCCAGATCCCTGTGTGTGGAAAACACCTCTTGACACCTGCCATGGCCCAATTTCCCAAAATACTCAGCCTTGTTTTCCTACCTCCACCCGCCAGCCTCTGCACCTACCTTCTCCTTCCTTCAGGCCCAGAGCAATTGAACAGACCCAAATGAACCAAGGATAGGGAGAGAGCGGGATTCCAAAACTCAGGTGGCCTGCGTTAGAATAATATTATACAAATTGTGCCAGGCGCAGTGGCGCGTGCCTGTAGTCCCAGCTACTCGGGAGGCTGAGGTGGGAGGATCGCTTTAGCCCAGGAGTCCTGGGCTGTACTGCGCTATGCCGATCGAGTGTCCAAACTAAGTTCAGCATCAATATGGTGACCTCCTGGGAGCAGCGGAGCACCAGGTTGCCTAAGGAGGGGTGAACTGGCCCAAGTTGGATAGCCACTGCACTCCAGCCTAGGCAACATAGTGAGACCCTGTCTCTGAAAAAACAAACAAATTGTACCCAGCTGTCACTAAGCACCAGGCACTGGTCTCAGTGCTTTTATGTACATCTGTTATCCTATGAAGTGGGTGCTGATACTTTGACCATTTTACAGATGAGGAAACGGAGGATCAGAGATATTAAGACACCTGCCCAAGGTCGCACAGCAAATAAGTGGCAGGATTTGAGCCTAAGCAGTCTGGTTCCAGACTCCGAATTTATTCATTACTAGAATAGGGTCATCAACTCAAATGTTTGCAAAGGCACAGGCAGGTAATATGGATGCCAAGTTGACTGGATAGGGACTAGCAAAGAACAGACCCCATGACATTGGGGGTGATGCCTTATGCCTGCCATCCCAGCACTTTGGGAGACCAAGGCAAGAGGATCACTTGAGCCCAGGAGTTCAAGCCTGGGCAACATAGCAAGACTTAGTGTCTACCAAAAAAAAGAGAGACCCTGTGACCTTTCCAAGGGGAGAGCCATGACTGATTCGAGCTGATAGTTGCTGTGCAGGAACATGGGCTGAGTGTGGCCAGATCTTCCAAGTTTTCAAGGAGATCTGGAAATAGGGATATGAGAACTCTCTGGAGTTTTAAAAGCTGGCAACTTCTTCCATTTTTAAAAAAACACACCGTGTGAGCCAAGCAAAACATGTCTGTCTGCAAGCTGGCGGTGGTCCACAGTGTGCCGATTTGTAAACTCTGTCCTCAGACTTTAGCATTCAGTATAGCAAGAACAGCAAACATGTACCTAGTGCTTCCTTTGTGCCTGGCACTGTTCTTAGCATTTCATGTATGTTTCTCTTTTTTTTTGAGACAGTTCCACTCTGTCATCCAGGCTGGAGTGCAGTGTCGTGATCTTGGCTCACTGCAACCTCCGCCTCCTGAGTTTAAGCAATTCTCCCGCCTCAGCCTCCTGAGCTTCTGAGTATTTGGGATTACAGGCATGCCACCATGCCCTGCTAATTTTTGTCTTCTTAGTAGAGACAGGGTTTTGCCATGTTGGTCAGGTTGGTCTTGAACTCCTGATCTCAGGTGATCCACCGGCCTCGGCCTCCCAAAGTACTGGGATTACAGACATGAGCCATCACGCCCAGCCCATTTCATGTATTTTTCATTTAATGTTGGCACCAACCTTATAAGGCAGGGAGGTGCTGTTATTAATCTCCATTTCCAGATAGTAAATTGAGGCACACAGAGAACTTGACTTGCTCAAGATTATACACCTAGAATTGAGAATGAGCCCAGGCAGCCCAGCTCCAGATTCTGCTGTTTGATCCCTATGACAAGTAAACATGTCAGAAGCATGTCATCCAGCCCTCTTTTTTTTTGAGACAGAGTCTCTGTTGCCCAGGCTGGAGTGCAATGGCTTGATTCGACTCACTGAAACTTCTGCCTCTCAGGTTCAAGCAATTCGCCTGCCTCAGCCTCCTGAGTAGCTCAGATTGCAGACACGTGCCATGACTCCCAGCTAATTTTTTTTTTTTTTTTTTTTTGAGATAGAGTTTTGTTCCTGTTGCCCAGGCTGGAGTACAATGGCTCGATCTTGGCTTACTGCAACCTCCGCCTCCCCGGTTCAAGCGATTCTCTTGTGTCAGCCTCCCAAGTAGCTGAGATTACAGGCATGAGCCACCATGGCCAGCTATTTTTTTTTTTTTTGTATTTTTATTAGAGATGGGGTTTCTCCATGTTGGTCAGGCTGGTGCTGAGATTACAGGCATGAGCCACCATGGCCAGCTATTTGTGTGTGTGTGTGTGTGTGTGTTTGTGTTTATTAGAGACGGGGTTTCTCCATGTTGGTCAGGCTGGTGCTGAGATTATAGGTGTGAGCCACCATGCCCGGCCATCCAGCTCTCTTGATAGGCAGGTGGGGAAACCAGAACAGAACAGCGCCTTTGCAAAGCTGTTCATTCATTTACTCAACAGAGACTGAATGTCTCTGCTTTCTGCCAGGCACAGTTCTAGGTCCTAGGGATATGTATCAGTGATGTATCCCAATAGGCGGGAAAAACCTCTACAGTTGAGGAGGTTATGGGCACTCAGTCCATCCCCTCTTGTCCCCGCAGGTGGCCATGGTGGAGGTGCAGCTGGAGAGCGACCACGAGTACCCGCCAGGCCTGCTGGTGGCCTTCAGTGCCTGCACCACCGTGCTGGTAGCTGTGCACCTCTTTGCACTTATGGTCTCCACATGTCTGCTGCCCCACATTGAAGCCGTGAGCAACATCCACAACCTCAACTCTGTCCATCAGTCACCACACCAGAGACTGCACCGCTACGTGGAGCTGGCCTGGGGTTTCTCCACTGCCCTGGGCACCTTTCTCTTCCTCGCTGAGGTTGTCCTGGTTGGTTGGGTCAAGTTTGTGCCCATTGGGGCTCCCTTGGACACACCGACCCCCATGGTACCCACATCCCGGGTGCCTGGGACTCTGGCACCAGTGGCCACCTCTCTTAGTCCAGCTTCCAATCTCCCACCATCCTCTGCATCCGTAGCACCATCCCAGGCTGAGTCAGTCTGCCCACCCCGGCAAGCCTGTGGTGGTGGGGGGGGGCCATGGGCCAGGCTGGCAAGCAGCCATGGCCTCCACGGCCATCATGGTACCTGTGGGGCTCGTGTTTGTGGCCTTTGCCCTGCATTTCTACCGCTCCTTAGTGGCACACAAGACCGACCGCTACAAGCAGGAGCTGGAAGAGCTGAATCGCCTGCAGGGGGAGCTGCAGGCTGTGTGAGGCTGGTGTTAGCCACCGCTGCAAGACTGCCTCCCTCCAGGGTCTGCAAGAGGCCCCAGGGGCATACAGACCTCATTCTTCCCATCCCCTGGCTGGAGCCACTTCCAGTGTGGCCACTCTCAGGTAGAGGTCAGATTCCCGCCTGCAGGGTCCTTTGGGCCTTGGGGCAGCTCCCACATTCCCAGGGATTTTCCCCATCAGTCTGTCCCTTGGGTTTTGCAAGCTACTCTGCGCCTGTGCTGGCCTCAGTTGAAGGGTCATGCAATAGATAGAGGGGAGGCAGGGAGACCTTGTGGGACCTTCGGTTGTGACCTCAGCCACCATTTCCATTCCTATACAGGACGTGAAGGTCAGAAGGCAGCCAGCCCATGCTTTAATTTTTTTTTTTTTTTTTTTTTTTTTTTTAGACAGTCTCCCTCTGTTGCCCAGGCTGGAGTGCAGTGACACAGTCACAGCTAACTGTAGCCTCAACCTTCCAGGCTCAAGAGATCCTCCCACCCCAGCCTCCCAGGTAGCAAGAAGCTGGTACTACAGATGCACGCTGCCACACCTGACTAATTTGTTTTGTATTTTTTTTTTTTTGTAGAGACGGGGTTTTGCCATGTTCCCAGGCTGGTCTCAAATTCTTGGGCTCAAGTGAACCTCCTTCCTCAGCCTCCCAAAGTGCTAGGATTCCTTGCTTTATTTTTGTAGAATCTATTTTATCATTGGCATTTTTGGGGAAGATCTTCTCCATCCCTAGATTCTGATGGGTTCCACGTTCCACATTCTTGCTTTAGCTGTAGAGGGATTTGGGTGTTTCTATCCCAAGCATTGGTCTAGATTTTCCTACGATGAGCCTCCCTATCTTTGGAGGTTCAAGCTCCCCACATCCCCCACCATGGTGACCTGCGGCCACTCACAGGAGGGATAGTGCCTGACCCACTGCCCTAGCCCCATGCTATGCACCAAACTTGTTCTCCCCCCTCCTGGGCCAGGACTGGGGTCTTTAGAGACTGATAGCCTGTGCACCAGGCCTGACTCCTTAGCAAGAGTTGGGTGAGGAGGTTTTAAGGGAGAAGGTCCAGTCCTTAGGTGTTGGAATACAGAGCTCATCTGACACTGAATTTGGATGCACCTTGTTTTGTATAATAAATTGTGTTTCACAGATGTCCCTGTTGCTGTGAACGGGAGGCAGGGCAGGACTTCTTAGGATAACTTGACTTGTTCCTAAAAGCTGGGTGGTGGCAAGTTTGGGTGGGCAAGACCTGAGAGGGGAGTGGGTTCCAGGTGTGACCCCACTAACAGGGGCCAGATGATAACAGGGGACAACAGCTTCTGAATGGGGAGAATTATTCCAAGGCACAGGCTTTGAACTCTTGTCCCTGAGTTCATGGTCTCTATCGCTTCCACTGAGTATTTATTTTCTTTCTTTCTTTCTTTTTTTTTTTTTTTTGAGAGAGTCTCACTCTGTCACCCAGGCTGGAGTGCAGTGATGTGATCTTGGCTCACTGCAACCTCTGTCTCCTGGATTCAAGCAATTCTCCTGCCTCAGCCTCCCAAGTAGCTGGGATTACAGGTGTGTGCTACCACACCCGGCTAATTTTCACATTTTTAGTAGATTTTTAGTAAACATGGAATTTCATCATGTTGGCCAGGCTGGTCTCTCTCAAACTCCTGATCTCAGGTGATCCACACGCCTTGGCCTCCTAAAGTGCTGAGATTACAGGCATGAGCCACTGCACTCAGCCCTCCACTGAGTATTTAAGTTTTTCTTTCTTTTTGAGACAGAGTCTCACTTTTTTGCCCAGGCTGGAGTGCAGTTGTGCAATCTTGGCTCACTGCAGCCTTGACCTCCCAGGCTTATGAGCCTCCCGCCTCAGCCTCCCAAATAGCTGGTACCACAGGCACATGCCACCACACTCAGCTAATATCTTTTTTTGTAAAGAGGAGGGTCTCACTAGTCTCACTATGCTGTCCAGGCTGGTCTTGAATTCCTGGGCTCAAGCAATCCTGTCGCCTTGGCCTCCGAAAGTGCTGAGATTACAAGTGTGAGCCACTGCACCTGGCCTCAAATTTCTTTCTTGGGCAACTACCACATACTAGGGGCCCTTCATAGGTTATCTTTTTATTATTATTTTTTAAGATGGGGTTTCACCAAGATGGCCAGGCTGGTCTTGAACTCCTGACCTCAGGTGATCCACCCACCTCAGCCTCCCAAAGTGCTAGGATTACAGGCATGAGCCACGGCCAGGTTATCTTATTTAACTCCCACAACACCTCAAGCAATAAGTCTTTATCATTTTCATTTCAGAGATAAGGAAACAGGCCCAACAAGGCTGAAGGTCTTACCCCAAACCACACAGCTAGTCCATGAACCTGAACTTGGACTATCTTTTTTTTTTTTTTTTTTTTGAGATGGAGTCTTGATCTGTCGCCCAGGCCCAGGCTGGAGTGCAATGGCTGGATCTTGGCTCACTGTAACCTGTGCCTCCCGGGTTCAAGCGATTCGCCTACCTCCGCTTCCTGAGTAGCTGGGACTACAGGCGCCCACCACTGCACCGGCTAATTTTTGTATTTTTAGTAGAGACGGTGTTTCGCCACGTTGGCCAGGCTGGTTTCGAACTCCTGACCTCAAGTAACCTCGGCCTCCCAACCTACTGGAATTACAGGCGTTAGCCAACGCCCCCAGCCTGAACTTGGACTATCTTTACCCCTCACATGGGAATCTCTCTTTGAGAAAAGGAACCAGTGCCTTTAAACTAGAACAGAAAAGAATCTGATCTCAACACCTATGCCTCCACATCAATTAATTTTTTCAGCCTCATTTCCCTCAAAATTTTAGAGTCCTAATCTTACGTCTTGTGGTGTGAGACCTTGGATAAGTCTCCTTTCACCTTTTGCTATTACTTAAAATGGTGAATCTGCATAAACCCGGCTCTAAGGGCCTTTTCTGCGCTGTTCGGATGTCTACAAATTGACATCCAAGTTTAGAGGAAGACTCTGACAGAGACGCCAGTGACTTGCCCAAGGTCATATAGTGAGGGCCTAATGTACACATATATGGAGCCTGGGGCATCCTCAGCTCAGGAAGAGGGTCCTCCTGAGAGTGTCTGCGTCCACCCCGGGATAAAAAGAATGCCCAGCCTTAAGGCGACCTCAGCCCGAGTTCCAGGTGTAGGCCTGGGCCGGTGCTGCCCTCGTGCGGAGGGATTCCGTGAGCTTAGGTGCCATAGCCGAAGAAGCGGGCACTGGGACCATGACGTCAGGACTCACCAGCCCAGTCTCGTTCCTCTAGGACCTCACTTATTACTTATTACAAGGCCCACTTAAGGGCACTTAAATCCACTAGGCTCATCAGAAAACCTTGAGGCAGTCCCTGGATTTAACCACAAATGGCGGGTTGAGTATGGCAAAGCAGGGCACCGTCTACAGGCCTCAGTCTCCCCCATCTGGCAAATGGGCATCCTAAGCAGCCAGAGGCCCAAACGGGATAACGGGAATGAAAGGCTCCCGGCATTTATGTGCGAGGCCGGGTAAACCGCCTGAGTCACCGCTCGCGGTTGTGTTTTTCCACCTCTCGGCCGCCCCCTCCCACCCGGGTGGGTCCTGGTGGGCCCTCCCGGAGGCGCCCCCCGCGCCCCGGGTTGCGCACGCCCTGGCCACGCCCCCCGCCTCGGCTCCGCCCACAGCAGAATCCGCAGATTCGCCAGACCGAATCCTCAGAATTCCTCGGGTCCCTCTGTGGTCGGCTGAAAATTCTCATCGGACTCTGAGAGGCGTTCTGGGCTGGAGGCATTTTCCCCAGGGTCAGAAGCGAGCTATCCTCTCACTGGGGCCAGTAAGAAAAATCCAGAAAAAGTTGTCGACTCTGCCAGCAGGGCTTGGCTAACCGGCCCTTATTTCTTGACTCCACCAAGGCGGATGAAGGGGAGGCTACGGCTGAGGCTGGGAACAGTGGCGAATCTGCAGCCTCTTAGACCTTTGGCCGTGCAAGGAAGGGACGGGGGAAGAAGAGCAAAGCGGCGCGCATCCTGTCCACCGATTCGCCCCGCCCGCCCGGCGAATCTGCGTCTACCGAACGCGGCATTGAAGCTTCCCCCAGTGCTGGCTGGCCTCCTCCCCTTCGCCCCGCCTCTTTTCCTCAGGGACTAGTCGCAGCGTTCGTCGCCGCCGATTCATCAAGCACCCCGGGCCGCAGCATCTGGATCGTCGTGGCGAAGCCCACTCTCCGGGGGATGCGGCCAATCTCCAGGCTCCCTGGGCCGCAAATCCCGAGCCATCTAGTGCGCCGGCCGAGACGAGGCCGCTACCCACGGCCCCGTGGGTCCCCCAGCAGCGCCCGTGGCGAAAGTGCGAATGCAGACTTTGTGCTCGCTGGGCCTCGCGCAGGTGGCGGTGGTGTTTGGTGCGCGCGCCGGGGAGGTGGTGGTGGGGGGGGGGGCGCCGCCGCCGCCACCGCTGCGGGGCCGGGTCTCGCGCTGCCGCTGCCACCGCCTCGCGCCGCTGAGGTGCCGCGCGGGGTGGGGGGAGGGGGAGCCGCTCGCCGGGAGCGGGTGAGTGGGGCCGCGCGGCGCGCGTGCGCGGAGATCTGCTGGGGGGTGCAGAACGCGCCGGGGCGGGAGGAGAGGGCAGCGGCGCGCGTTCCCCCCACCCCCTCGCCCGGATTCGGGGCCGAAGCCGGGTCTCGGTCTCGGTCTCGCGGTGTTTCCAACGCCCCGAAGAGGTGCCACCTTTCGGCCGGCGGATCGGGGCGCGGGGACGCGAGCCGGTTGTGTTGGGAGCCGTGGCCGGGCTCGGCCCGGGCCGCTGGCCGGTGAGGAGGCGGGAGGGGGCGGGGCCTGCAGGGGGCGGGGGAGGGGTCTTGCGCCGAGGCCAAGTGGGGCGCGCGCTAGGGAGAGCGGGAAGGTAAGGGGGCTCGAGACGGGCCTGGGGGCCTGACGGTGGAGTTGGGAGGTGGAGAGAGGCTGGGTTGTTGTGGTCAAGACAGAGGGTACTTAGGGCAGAATCTGGGGGAGCCCCGGGTCAGAGTGAGGATTGAAAACTTGAGTGATGAGAGAACCTGGAATCAGGCTGGCCAATGAGGAACCGCAGAGGAGTCAGGCCCAAGTCCTGACCCTTCCTGCGTATCCCCCCTTTCCCTAACAGTGTAAATGAGCAAAGATGGATCAGGAAGGTGGGGGAGATGGGCAGAAGGCCCCGAGCTTCCAGTGGCGGAACTACAAGCTCATCGTGGATCCTGCCTTGGACCCTGCTCTGCGCAGGCCTTCTCAGAAGGTGTACCGCTATGACGGAGTCCACTTCAGTGTCAGCGTGAGTGCCCGGGCCTTTCCTTGCCATCCGGGGAGCTCCAGGCACCCCTGTCCTCTTTGCCTCTGTTCAGCACCTAGAACTCCTGTACCGGTAGCCTGCCTTCTTGAAAGTGGACAGTTGAACCCAGCTCTTTTGCATGTGCGGGTCCAGATGGGCTTCTTAGACTTCCCCAGCCTGGGTTCTCCCTGAGCTCTCTTTCTGTTCCTGCTTTCCTTCCTAGGACTCAAAGTATATACCAGTCGAAGACCTCCAAGACCCCCGTTGCCATGTCAGGTCCAAAAACAGAGACTTTTCCCTCCCAGTCCCTAAGTTTAAGGTAGGTGTCTGCTGGGCTCCTGGTGTGGTAATCCTAGGAGGGTGTGGAGGATGCGTCTTGGCACTGTAGCTGAATAAAAGGGTTCCCAGTGAAAGGGTCCCAGCCAGATCTAGGACACTCTGAGGCTGTGAGACTCAGTTGTTTTGGATAGGAGGTACACTTTGTTTTCTAGAAAGGTACAGCTCAGGTGTCCTAAGTGTATTCCTGGTGGCTAGAGTGTTGACTTCTTGAATGATGAGGTAAAGACTGTTTAGCTGCTATACCTATTACTGTGTATTCCTGGACGGTGCATAGCACAGCAGTGGGATCTCCCCTTTCCTTGACAGTCAAGGGGAGTGGCAAGGCCACTGCCTACCTGGATTGCACTGTTCCGCAACTCTCATTTGGTGGTGTCATTTCCATCTTGTTTCTTTGGAGGACTCCCATTCCCTACCCTAGACAGGATACTCGACAGGCCATGAACTGGGCCTGGGACAGTGATGGTTCTTCGTTTCCCTCTCTGATTCTTTATTTGATTCTTCATTTCTAAATAAATTGTCTATGAGGTCCCCTCGGTATTCTTCTTTGTCTTCTTTTTTTTACTTTGTACACTTTTCCTGGACAATCTCTTTCACACCCACAGCTTCAACTATTACCTAAATGTTGATGACTTCCAAATATCTGTTTCCAGCCAACATCTCCTGGCTTGTATGCCTGATAGGGGGACAGTTTCATCTGGAGTCCCCACAGACATCTTAGACTTAAGAGATATGAAACAAATTATCTACCCCCTTAACCTTGCTCTTTCATTTTCCCTCTGCTCATACACGGCAGTACCATCGACTCAGCTGCACAGCCTGGCAGCCTATGATTCTCTCCTTTTCTCTTGCAGTCAGTCACCAAGTCCTGCTGGCTCTTTTTTTTCTTTTTATTCTTCATCTTTCTATTCTCATTGCCATTTAGTGGAGACCTTGGTATTCATTTCACCTGGTCTCCTTGCCATCATTCTTGCCCGTTTCTGCTCCACGCTGCTGTCGTTTGTCTGTTTGACTTCACTGCTCTTCTCTTTTCCTTTTGTTGCCAAGTCCATGTTTTGGGGCGTCGGCACTTAGGTTATTGATCTGGACAAGCCTTATCCTCTTCCTTGACGGCACACTCCTGTGTTACGTCCACACCATATGCTTTGCAGTTTTTTAAAAACACCAAGTTGTTTTTATACTTGGGGTCTTTGTCATTTGATGAACTCCTTTTAATCCCCAAATCTCAGTAAAAATGACACCATTTTTATGTATCCTCCCCAATTCTACCCCGTACGAAGGTTTTCTTCTCTGGGCTCCGGAACCCCCAGTCTCCACCTCCACTGTCACCGTGTCATGTGTTTGTGTGTGTATGTCTTGCTACTTTTCTGTATGGGAATCTCTTCCTTTCCATCTCTGTATTTCTTATGCCTTGTTTATGGTAGTGTAAAGGCTGAGCTAGGAAATCATCGCCGTGCAGTTTGTTCTCTCCACATACGTTTATTCCTCAGTTTGTACATTTCTTTTCTTTTTTTTTTTTTTGAGATGGAGTCTTGCTCTGTTGCTCAGGCTGCAGTGCAGTGGTGCGATCTCAGCTCAGTGCAACCTCCGCCTCCCGGGTTCAAGCGATTCTCCTGCCTCAGCCTCCCGAATAGCTGGGATTTCAGGTGCCCACCACCATGCCCAGCTAATTTTCTTTTTTTTTTGTATTTTTAGTAGAGACAGGGTTTTACCGTGTTGGACAGGCTGGTCTTGAACTCCTCACCTCTTGTGATCCACCCACCTCAGCCTTCCAAAGTGTTGGGATTACAGGCGTGAGTCACTGCGCCCGGCCCAGTTTGTACATTTCTGTTCCTGGTTCTCGCCGTTATTCTATGGTGAGAAGAATTCAGGGAAAAAGGGTCAAGACTGACGCATCCCTTATTGTGGCCCCCTTCCCTTGCCCCTCAGTTTCCCGGACCTCTCTCTTGACTTCATGGAGCTTGCTAAAGTTTCCCAAAGGGCAAAGGAACAGTGGTGAGTGTTGAGACCCCAGACCAACATCTGTTTTTTCCCCAGCTGGACGAGTTCTATATTGGACAGATTCCACTGAAGGAAGTAACTTTTGCAAGGCTGAATGACAACGTGCGGGGAGACCTTCCTGAAGGATATGTGCCGTAAGTACGGTGAGGTGGAAGAGGTAGAGATCCTCCTTCACCCCCGTACACGCAAGCACCTGGGCCTGGCCCGTGTGCTCTTCACCAGCACTCGGGGCGCCAAGGAAACGGTCAAAAACCTCCACCTTACCTCCGTCATGGGTAACATCATCCATGCCCAGCTTGACATCAAAGGTGAGGACTCCTCCACCTGCCACTCAGGCTTGGCCTCTAGCGGACTTGTACACGCAAATGCCTGTCAGGGTCAGGCAGGCAGCCAGGGTCATGATCTGAAACTACTGGGGCCAGGCATGTTTCTGAAATCAGATCTGATTTTAGAGTGGAATTACGGTACATGGATTTGTACGTGTGTGGTGTCTCCAGCAAGGTCAGGCAGTACGCCATAATCAACCACATAACTGTAGCAGTAAAAAAAAAAAATCATATGAAGGGTTGTACTAGGTTGGACGGATAGATTATAGCCCAGGTCATGTTGGTTGGTTGGTTGGTTTTTGAGACAGGATCCTGCTCTGTCACCCAGGCTGGAATGCAGTGGCGTGATCTTGGCTCACTGCAGCCTCTAACTCCTGGGCTCAGCCACCCCAGCCTCCTGAGTAGCTGGGATTACAGGCATGCACCACCACTCCTAGCCAATGTTTTTTTGATTCTTTGCAGAGATGAAGTCTCACTACACTGCCCAGCCTGTTTGTTTTTAATTTTTCTTTTTTTTTTTTTTTTTTTTTGAGACAGAATCTCGCTCTGTCGCCCAGGTTGGAGTGCAGTGGCATGATCTTGGCTCACTGCAACCTCCACCTCCGGGGTTCAAGCAATTCTCCTGCCTCAGCCTCCTGAGTACCTGGGATTACAGGTGTGCACCACCACACGTGGCTAATTTTTGTATTTTTAGTAGAGATGGGGTTTCACCCTGTTAGCCAGGTTGGTCTTGAACCCCTGACCTCAAGTGATCCACCCACCTCTGCCTACCAAAGTGCTGGGATTACAGGTGTGAGCCGTCGTGCTTGGCCTGTTTTTAATTTTTCTATATGCCGTTCTATAACCTGTATAGGTTTTGATGCCAGATTCTCAGAAATACTGGATTTTCTGGGGTTTTTTTGGTTTGGACATTTGAGATAGAGAGTAAGAGAACTGTGAACGCAAGTGAGGCGGTCTGGACTTCTGTGTTGAGTGATGGGGAGCAGTGGGGTCTGTGGTGAGCTGCAGATAGCAGCATGATCTGGAGGAGGCAGCTGTTGGGCATTGGCCATTTCGCATTTGGGAATGAGTTTTAACATTCCTGAACTTGATTTGTAAAAGAAAGTTGGGGCTGGGGCTCAGTAGCACACACCTGTAATCCCAACACTTTAGGAGATCAGGGTGGGCAGATCACCTGAGAACAGGAGTTCGAGACCAGCCTGGCCAACATGATGAAACCCTATCTCTATTAAAAATGCAAAAATTAGCCAGACATGGTGGTTCACGCCTAAATAATTCCAGCTACTTTGAGTCATGAGAATCACTTGAACCTGGGAGGTGGAGGTTGCATTGTGCCACTACACTCAAGCCACAAATCTGGGCTTTTGTGTGAAATCTCATAGTTTTTAGATATTATTGTTTCCCTTCCACAAGGTGTTTCTGAGGTGTCCATCCCACTGCACCTGCAGGCTCAGTTAGGCACCGGGCTGCTGTTCTGCAGGCTTTAGTTTACAGGATAAAGAGCATGGGGCGATCGAGCCTCTGGGTTTGAATTCCGGCTCTTCCACACCAATTCTGTGACTGTGTGTAGGTCACTTTTAATTCTGTGATTTTGTGTACGTCACTATAGAACAGTGGTACCGATGCTTCCTTTCTGGTGATCCAACATGATAAAATAGGTAGAAGTCTTTTTTGGTAAATCATGAAGTGTCATAAAATATGTTGTTTGTGGTAGTTCAGAGGTAGAAGGTCCCAAAGGTAGAGTTACGGTAGGAGAACTAAAATCCTAAAACCCAGCCTCCAAGAAATAGTAGGAAACTCGAGGCCTGAGAAAGAAGCAGGAATACCGGATCAGGAAGGAATTAGTTTCTCCATCTGACAGTTGGTTCCCATTTCCCTCCCTCCAGGACAACAACGAATGAAATACTATGAACTAATTGTCAATGGCTCCTACACCCCTCAGACTGTGCCCACTGGGGGCAAGGCCCTGAGTGAGAAGTTCCAAGGCTCGGGTGCAGCCACTGAGACGGTGAGAAGCTTGTGGCAGCCACAGCCCTAGCCATGTGGGCATGGCGCCCGGGTGCCCGGAGCAGGAGCAGTCTTGGGGAGGTTCCGGGCTTCCTTGTTGAATATAAGAATAGTCAAGCAAAGCTGCTGAGATGCTATCAAAAGACAGGGAACTAGGATTTCTGATTTGGGGAAGGGCAGGTTTTCAAGTGGTATTTGAGCCCATTCCTCTCTCCTTGCCCTGCTTTGTCCCTCCAGGCTGAATCCCGCCGCCGCCCTTCCTCTGACACGGCCGCCTACCCACCAGGCACTGCTGCGGTGGGCACTCCTGGCAATGGCACCCCCCTGCTCCCAGGACACAAGCTTCTCCAGCAGCCGCCAAGATACTCCATCTTCCTTTGGCCAGTTCACCCCTCAGTCCTCCCAAGGCACCCCCTACACGTCTCGGGGCAGCACCCCCTACTCTCAGGACTCCGCCTACTCCAGCAGGTACAGAGCAGACCCCATCTGGGGCCCCGCCCGCAGAGTCTGGGAGCTGCCACTGGGAAGAAGAAGCCCAGAGTCTCTCCAAGAGGGAGCTGGAAATAATTTGTCCTAGTTTCTGTGGAATCAGTCAACAAATTGCTGTCCTCGGGGAACACACTAGATAGGAACCCAACATGTAGCTCTTCTTTGGAGGGCAGCATAGAGGGGCTTTGGGCCCTGGGACCCAGGACGCTCTGGTTTGGTCGTAGAGAGCTGAGCCCAGCTAACTCCCCTACTTCTTCTCCAGCACCACTTCAACCTCCTTCAAGCCCCGGCGGTCAGAGAACAGCTACCAAGATGCCTTTTCCCCGCCGCCACTTCTCTGCGTCTTCAGCCTCCACCACCGCCTCCACGGCCATCGCCGCCACCACGGCAGCCACCGCCGCAGCCGCCTCCTCTTCCTCCTCATTGTCCTCGTCCTCCTCGTCGTCCTCTGCCTCCTCATCCTCTCAGTTTCGTAGTTCTGACTCAAACTACCCAGCGTATTATGAAAGCTGGAATCGCTACCAGCGCCATACTTCCTACCCACCCCGCTGGGCCACGCGGGAGGATCCCCCCTGGAGCCCCTTTTGCTGAAAATACAGCCGAGCGCTTCCCACCTTCCTACACCTCCTACCTGCCCCCCCGAGCCCAGCCGGCCTGCTGACCAGGACTACCGGCCTCCTGCCTCAGAGGCTCCACCCCCCGGAGCCTCCGGAACCTGGCGGAGGCGGAGGTGGAGGAGGGCCCAGCCCTGAGAGAGAAGAAGCTCGGACTTCCCCCCCCCGCCCAGCCTCACCTGCTCGCTCCGGCTCCCCAGCCCCGGAGACCACCAATGAGAGTGTGCCCTTCGCCCAGCACAGCAGCCTGGATTCCCGCATCGAGATGCTGCTGAAGGAGCAGCGCTCCAAGTTTTCTTTCCTGGCCTCCTGACACGGAGGAGGAGGAAGAGAATAGCAGCGTGGGCCCTGGGGCCAGAGATGCAGGGAGCGAGGTGCCTTCCGGGTCAGGGCATGGGCCCTGCACACCCCCTCCGGCCCCAGCTAATTTTGAAGATGTGGCACCTACAGGGAGTGGGGGAGCCAGGGGCCACCAGGGAGTCTCCCAAGGCCAACGGACAGAACCAGGTGAGGGTGGGGTCAGCCAGAGGAGGCACCTGGGCTCTGGGAGGCAGGGTTGGGCCTAGGGGAAAGGGAAGGGAACAAGATGGGAAAGTAGGGTTGGGATGGGCAGAAACCGCCTGTGACCCTCCTCTGCCCTCACAGGCTTCTCCATGCTCTTCTGGAGACGACATGGAGATCTCCGATGATGACCGGGGTGGCTCACCCCCTCCAGCCCCGACACCCCCTCAGCAGCCTCCGCCACCTCCCCCTCCCCCCACCTCCTCCCCCTCCCTACCTGGCATCCCTTCCCCTTGGTTATCCTCCCCACCAACCTGCCTACCTCCTCCCACCCCGACCTGATGGCCGCCGCCCCCTGAGTACCCCCACCTCCTCCACCACCTCCTCACATCTATGACTTTGTGAACTCCCTGGAGCTCATGGACCGACTCGGGGCTCAGTGGGGAGGGATGCCCATGTCCTTCCAGATGCAGACCCAGATGTTAACTCGGCTCCATCAGCTGCGGCAGGGCAAGGGATTGATTGCTGCCTCGGCTGGTCCCCCTGGTGGGGCCTTTGGGGAGGCCTTCCTCCCATTCCCACCCCTGCAAGAGGCAGCCTACAGCTTGCCCTATGCTCTGTATGCACAGGGGCAGGAGGGCAGAGCGGCATACTCGCGGGAGGCCTACCATCTGCCCATGCCCATGGCAGCTGAGCCCCTGCCCTCTTCCTCACTCTCGGGAGAGGAGGCCCGATTGCCACCCAGGGAAGAAGCAGAGCTGGCAGAGGGCAAGACCCTCCCAACGGCAGGCACCGTGGGCCGTGTGCTCGCCATGCTGGTCCAGGAAATGAAGAGCATCATGCAGCGAGACCTTAACCGCAAGATGGTGGAGAACGTGGCCTTCGGAGCATTCGACCAGTGGTGGGAGAGCAAGGAGGAGAAGGCCAAGGTGAGGCCAGCGCCTGGGACCGGGGGCCCTGGGCTCTGCAGGAGGAAGTGGGCCTCTGGCTCCTCCAGGCTGCACAGCTCAGAGGAGACAGGTGATGGAGGCGAGTAGAGAGAGGCCACAGGCCTTCAGGGCCACGCTGGCTAGGCAGGGGACTTGGGGGGGACAGAAAGCAAGCATGGACGGGCCTGGGAGGCAGCATAACTTTGTCCTTGGGTCCATTGCTTGCTTGCGATGGACAGGGCCCTTAGGTCTCTTTGAGCTTTAGTCTTCCATTTTGCCATTTGTGAAGTGGGAATAGTAGCTATTTTTTAAGGCTGGTGGGTGACATGAGCAGACTTTTGAGATAATGCCGTGCGGGGGCTGGGACAGGTGTGACCAAGATGTGGAGCAGCAAGTAGATGCGTTCTGTATTCCTGGGGTCCGGGAGTAGGTCTCAGGCAGGAGGGAATGCCTGGGTTCTGGGCGCTGGGGCTCAGCCCCACTGCTGCCTGCAGCCATTCCAGAACGCGGCCAAGCAGCAAGCCAAGGAGGAGGATAAAGAGAAGACGAAGCTCAAGGAGCCTGGCCTGCTGTCCCTCGTGGACTGGGCCAAGAGCGGGGGCACCACAGGCATCGAGGCCTTCGCCTTTGGGTCAGGGCTGCGAGGGGCCCTGCGGCTGCCTTCATTCAAGGTACTCAGAACTGTTGTTTTGTGGGGTCGGGTGGAGAAAGGAAGATGGGGCCCCCTTCCTTGGGGTAGGGGTGGTCAGGAACTATGGGCGTTTGTGTTTTTTTGTTTCTTTTTTTGACACAAGAGTCTTGCTGTGTCACCCAGGCTGGAGTGCAGTGGTATGATCTCGGCTTACTGCAACCTCCGCCTTCCAGGTTCACGCGATTCTCCTGCCTCAGCCTCCCTAGTAGCTGGGGCTACAGGCGCACGCCACCGCGCCCAGCTAATTTTTGTATCTTTAGCAGAGACGGGGTTTCACTATGTTGGCCAGGCTGGTCTCGAACACCTAACCTCAAGTGATCCACCCACCTTGACTTCCTAAAGTGCTGGGATTACAGGCGTGAGCCACCTCGTCCGGCCTGAGTGTTTGAGTTCTAAACAGGCCCCATCTTTTCCCCATCCCCTAGGTAAAGCGGAAAGAGCCATCAGAAATTTCCGAGGCCAGTGAGGAAAAGAGGCCGCGTCCCTCCACTCCTGCCGAGGAAGATGAAGACGGTGAGCAGGGTCAGGCATAGGGAGAGGAGGGGGGCTGTGTGGGTTCTGATGGGAACGCAAGAGATGGGGATTTAGGGGTTGGGTCATCCTGAGGGCAGAGCCGGGTAGAGGTGCAGGGTTAAGATGTGGCAGTTCTGAGAGGTGTGGGTTGCACCAGGGAGGGTTGGTTATCCCTGGATTGTAGTTGCGGGTCTTCCTCTGGTCTGGTGATTTAAGTTTTCTGTATTTTGGGTTTTTCTATCCCTGAAATTCAGTGTCTGGAATCAGAGTTCTGAGTTAAATGAGCCATTTCCCCAAGTTTCCTACCTGATGCTCATGCTCTCCTACCACTTTCCTCCCAGTTTGCCTGAATTTGTACCCTTGCTTGATAGCTACCATGGCCGGGAAACTTCCCTGTTGAGTCAGACTGCTTCCCTGGACACCCACTTGTCTTCATACTCTTTTCTTGGGCCAGGCATAACAAGTCAGCTCCCTCTTCCACCCAGCCAGAAAATATCACAAGATCAAATGGGTGGGGACATGTTTAAAACTGCGTGGCTGGGCGCAGTGGCTCCCTCCTGTAATCCCAGCGCTTGCGGAGGCTGAGGAAGGAAGATCACCTGAGGTTAGGAGTTGAAGACCAGCCTGGCCAACATGACAAAACCCTGTCTCTACTAAAAACACAAAATGTAGCCAGGCATGGTGGTGTGTGTCTGTAATCCCAGCTACTCGGGAGGCTGAGGCACAAGAATCACTTAAACCCAGGAGGTAGAGGTTACAGTGAGCCAAGATCATGCCACTGCATTCTAGCCTGGACAATAACATGAGACTGTATCTCAAAAAAAAAAAAAAAAGGTGGGTGCAGTAGCTCACACCTGTAATCCCAGCACTTTGGGAGGCCAAGGCGGGCAGATCACGGGGTCGAGATTGAGACCACCCTGGCCAACATGGTGAAACCCTGTCTCTACTAAAAATATAAAAATTAGCTGGGCATGGTGGTGCACACCTGTAGTCCCACTACTCGGGAGGCTTGAGGCAGGAGAATCACTTGAACTAGGGAGGCGGAGGTTGCACTGAGCTGAGATCGTGCCGCTGCACTCCAGCCTGGCAACAGAGCAAGACTCTATGTCAAAAAAAAAAAAATTGCATAAAGGCCAGGCATGGTGGCTCACACCTGCAGTCCCAGCACTTCAGGAGGCTGAGGCAGGAGGATCACTTGAGCCTGGAAGGTTGAGGCTGCAGTGAGCTGACACAGCAAGACCCCATCTCAGAAACAAAAATAAAACTATGAAACGAGGTAACTGTGAGGTGTTTGTATTTCTCTGCTGAGCTTCCAGATTCTCATCTGTCATACGAAGACCATCAGAAGATTGGTAATAGTGTACCTAAAGCCTCTTGCACAGGGCAGGTATCTTGTGGTTGATGGTAAATTTCCCCTACTCTCACTCTGCTGGCCTAGATCCTGAGCGAGAGAAGGAGGCTGGAGAGCCTGGACGTCCGGGGACCAAACCCCCGAAGCGGGACGAAGATCGAGGCAAGACCCAGGGCAAGCACCGCAAGTCCTTTGCTCTGGACAGTGAAGGGGAGGAAGCGTCCCAGGAGTCCTCCTCGGAGAAGGTGAGAGCCCGGGCACCAGCTCCCGGCCAAAGCCTACTTCCCCATAGCCAGCATTTCTGGCTGGAGCCCAGGCAGCTGTGCCTTGTGGAGGACCAGGTGTCTCCTTCCCGTTAGTCCCCCATTTGTCCTTTTTCTTAAGGATGAGGAGGATGACGAGGAAGATGAGGAAGATGAAGATCGAGAGGAAGCTGTGGATACCACAAAGAAGGAGACCAGGGCATCAGATGGTGAGCACAGACAGCAGAATCGACTTTGGGCTTGGAGGAGGGGTTCTGCTGCCTGGCTAGCTCTTTCTGAGCCCACATTCTTTCCTGCTGGGCTTGTGGGTCACCTTTGTCCTCTGCGAGAGCATCTCTTTGAGCCACATTCTTAGGAACCCGTGGCCCCTTGACAACAATAAGCTCAGTGCTCAAAATGCTTCCTCCTGTTCCCTCTTCTGCTGAGACATAGCTGTTCAAAAGCACAGCCTGGGGCAGAACCTTTTTTTTTTTTTTTTTGAGATGGAGTCTCATTCTGTTACCCAGGCTGGAGTGCAATGACGCAATCTTGGCTCACTGCAACCTCTGCCTGCTGGGTTCCAGCGAGTCTCCTGCTTCAGCCTCCCGGGTGGCTGGGACTACAGGCATGCGCCACCACACCTGGCTAATTTTTCTAATTTTAGTAGAGATGGTGTTTCACCATGTTGGCCAGGCTGGTCTCGAACTCCTGATCTCAAGTGATCCACCAGTCTCGGCCTCCCAAAGTGCTGGGATTGCAGGCATGAGCTACCGTGCCCAGCCTCTTGCAGCAGTCTTGACTGATTTCTGTCTCTGTTTCCTCTATTTCCTCTATTTCTTCCTCTATTCCAGTCTATTTCCCAAACTGCTTATAAAATCTCTTTCCTAAAAGGCACCCCCAACCCTGTGCTTTCCCTTCATAAGGTCCTTCCTGGCAGCCTGTTCTCTGCAGGGTGTCTCCCCAGCCTAACACCGTGGGCCGTTCTTATCTCCTGGTCCTGCTCTGTTCGGCTCCATCTCGCCTTCCTCCGGTCCCCTCCCCAGCCACCACCACGTCTGGTCTAACTTACCCAATTCTGTTCCTCAAAAACTGTGAAATTCTTCAGTTTCTTTGAGTCCTTCCTGTGCTTGAGCAGTCTCAGAGCTTAGAGCCTGTCATATTTTTTAAGCTTTTCAGCCCAGAATCCTTTTCAGCCCAGAATCCTTTTTCACCCAGTCCTTTGTCCAGACTGGGTCCCGAGACCCACTTTGGGAAGCTTCGAGTGCCAGAGCAGCCTGCTTGCCAGTCTCCAGGCCTCCACCTCCTCTTGCCTTGGACATCTCTGTGTAGCCCCCATGTCTGTGTGGTGGACTCCTTGTCCTTCTTGAGTTCAGCCTGTGCCCCGGGATGCCTTCCCTGTCCCGCCTCTTCGGGCAGTCTGGGGCTCTGTCCTGTTCCATGCTCCACGTGTTGATGTTTATCCCACAGTGAACAAATGGTTTGCTTATCCAGCTCCTTGGTCTGTTGGACTTCCCTGCCCCTAGCCCAGAACCCAGCATCCACAGCAGGGAGTGATTAAGGAACCCTCGGCTGGCCAAGTGAGGTCTGCCCACCTCTTCTGACTGCCCCTTCTGGATTTCCAGGTGAGGACGAGGAAAGCGATTCGTCTTCCAAATGTTCTCTGTATGCTGACTCAGATGGCGAAAATGACAGCACGTCGGACTCCGAGTGCAGCAGCTCTTCCAGCTCCTCCTCCTCCTCCTCCTCCTCCTCGTCCTCCTCATCCTCTTCATCCTCTGAGTCTTCCTCTGAAGATGAAGAGGAAGAAGAGCGGCCAGCAGCCCTTCCCTCAGCCTCCCCCGCCCCCCCAGGGAAGTCCCAGCACCCCTGCCAGCACCTGTGGAGGTGCCCCGCGCCGGAGAGGGTTGCAGGCTCCCCCAGTCACACCCCTGCCTGAACAGGAGGCATCTCCAGCAAGGCCGGCAGGTAGGTGCCACGAGGCCGTCGGTTGGATCTGTGTGTGTGTGTGTTTGTGTGTGTGAGAGAGGGAAAGAACAGTGCCGCCTGCATTTATTGTGTGCAAGTGTGTGACTTTATTAGAAAACATCGAAAGAAAATGTCAACATCTCTTGTCACTCCCTTCTGGAGACACCGATTGTCTGACACTCAAACTGCCCTTTCATGGTGGTTTACCGAGCCCCAGGCTAAGGTGTTTGGCTACTAAAGTAAAATGGGTTGGTCTTCTCTTAAATAAATTAAGGATAAAGTGCCCAATTGAATAAGTTCTTCCTCCTAATTTTTTTTGAAGCCCGTTCTTCAGTGAGTGGTGTATAAGTGCAGGTGATTAAATGGGCAAATTAGTAGAAAATGAGTATTAACATTAGCACAGAACTTAGTTCTAGCTGCTTTCCTTTGTGGGTTTGTACGTCTAGTTGTTGTACTCGAGCACATTCGCATAGCTTATCCTGCTGAGGGAACTGCCCTTTCAAGCAGTAGATATTTACTGAGTGTTCATTGCAGCCACACAGTAGGTGCAGGGGATGGGATGCTGAGCCTCGCAAGCAGCGTTCTTGCTCTCATCGTGCTTATGGTCTACAGGGAGAGACAGCTTCACTGAGTAAGAAATACCTAGGAGGCTGGGCACGGTGGCTTATGCCTGTAATCCCAGGCATTTTGGGAGGCTAAGGTGGGCAGATCGCTTGAGCTCAGGAGTTCGAGACTAGTCTGGGCAACATGGTGAAACCCTGTCTTTACAAAAAAATGCAAAAATTAGCTAGGTGTGGTGGTACGTGCTTGTGGTCCCAGCTGCTGGGGAGGGAGGCCAAGGTGGGAGTATCACTTGAGCCTGGGAGGCAGAGGTTTTAGTGAGCCAAGATCATGCCACTGCACTCCAGCCTGGGCAGCAGAGCAAGACCCTGTCTCAAAAAAAAAAAAAAAAAAAAAACTAGGAAAACGTGTGGTTATGAACCATGAGAAGCACCAGGAAGAAGTGCAGGGCAGCCAGCTGGAGCGCACCTGCAGGTGGAGGAGGGCTTCCTGCTGAGGCACTGCTGAAGTCTGGGCAAAGCAGGCAGCACGGCTGGCTTAGCATGTGCCAAGGCCCTCTGGCAGGGGAAGCAGCAGGTTGGAAGACCTGGAAGAAAGCTGACCCTCCGGAGGGCCCTGGGACGCTGGGGTGGCTGAAACAGGAGTGGTGAGTGAGGGCTGGCTCTGCAGACAAATAGGCCAGCCATGTCAGGAATTTGGCCCTTTATTTTGATAGCAGAAAGCCATCAGAGGGATGACATGGTCAGATGTGTGTTTCGAAAAGATGCAGCGCTGAGAAAACTTGGAAAGGGGCCACAGCGGATGCAGGGTACCTCTTAAGTGGCTATTGCAGTATGTGAGGCAAATTATGGTGGTAGCCTGGACTAGGTGTTTCGAGGAGGGATCAAATAAGTCAGCATTCAGATGGTGCTATGAACTTTAGGAGGCCGAGGCAAGCAGATCACTTGAGGTCAGGAGTTCGAGACCAGCCTGGTCAACATGGTAAAGCCCCGTCTCTACCAAAAAACACAAAAATTAGCCAGGTGTGGTGGTGCGCACCGTAGTCCCAGCTACTCGGGAAGTGGAGGCACAAGAATGGCTTGAACCCGGGAAGCAGAGATTGCACCACTGCACTCCAGCCTGGGCGACAGTGAGACTCCATCGCAAAGACAAGATGTGCTATGAAGATGTACGTGGCCTCCCAGGGGTCTCCCACTTGCATGTTTTTGAGAATCTGTGGTCTGAGATAAGCAGTGCCCACAGGAAGACGTCCTCACACTGGCATACTCTGCTAAGCTCCGGGCCCCATGAGAGGGGAGTTGAGGCTCTCATTACACTTCAAATGACTCTCCAACCTCTCCTGGGCCCATCGGGCAACAGAAGGGCCTGTGGGGTCACCGACAGGTCAGAAGGCATGGATCTTAGTCCTCTTCATTCTCATAAGAGCAAGAAGGAGAGGAGCCTGACCGTACTTGCATTTCGAAAGACCCATTCTAGCAGGAGGAGAGATCTGGAAGAGGGGAGGAGGAGGCAGGGTGACATCAGGGGTTTGAGAGGATGCCAGTGAGATTTAACAGCATGAACCAAAGCCAGGGGGTTCTGATGCGGCAGAGGAGTGGAGTGGCAACGGGGTGAGGATTGGAGGGGAATTCAGGAGGCAGGATGACTTGGTTAAACTGCCTCAGGAAAGGAAACTCGGGAAGAAAACCAGGACAAGGAAGAAAACTGATGAGTGTAGTTGGGGTTGCATTTGAGATGCCCCTGGGGCTTCCCAGTAGAAACAGTGGCAGTTGGATCCATAGATCTGGGGTCAGGAAAGAACGGTAGGCTGGATATGAGGTCGGTGCTTAGGTCTTGAAAGTGTAGGCCGGGCACGGTGGCTCACACCTATAATCCCAGCACTTTGGGAGGCTGAGGTGGGCAGATCATAGGTCAAGAGATCGAGACCATCCTGGCCAATATGGTGAAACCTCATCTCTACTAAAAATACAAAAATTAGCTGAGCGTGGTGGCACGTGCCTGTAGTCCCAGCTACTTGGGAGGCTGATGCAGGACAATCACTTGAACCCAGGAGGCGAAGGTTGCAGTGAGCCGAGATCGCGCCACTGCACTCCAGCCTGGCGGCAGATTATCCATCTCAAAAAAAAAAAAGTGTAGCAGTGAATTCACTTGTAGACCCAAGTAGGCGAGTAGAGGGAGAGAAGGGGCAGAGCCTTCGGGTCCTGTGAGAGAGGTGGGAAAGGAGGGGCCCGAGGAGGCTGAGGTGGGAAGAGAAGCCAGGAGCAGAGAGTATGAACACTAGAGGATGCTCAGGTTCTGCAAAGGAGGGAGTGGCCTTCTGTCACCAGGCCACCAGCAAGGCTGAGATAGGAAGTAGCTGTTGGATTTGACAAGAGGTGACTGGTAATCTTATCAATTTCAGTTGAGTGGTTCAGACTAAGGCCAAGTTACAGGGTGTAAAGGAATGAGGGGAGGGGAGTTTTCCAGAAGGGTGGGCCACTTTTGCTGAGACAGAAAGGAGAGTTGGGGCCGGGCACAGTGGCTCACACCTGCAATACCAGCACTTTGGGAGACCGAAGCGGCTGGCTCACTTGAGGCCAGGAGTTGAGACCACTCTGGCCAACACAGTGAAACCTCATCTCTACTAAAAATACAAGAATTAGCTGAGCGGTGGCGGGTGCCTGTAATCCCAGCTGCCTGGGAGGCTGAGGCAGGAGAATCCCCAAACCTGGGAGGCGGAGGTTTTGGTGAGCCAAGATTGCACCACTGTACTTCAGCCTGGGGGACAGAGCGAGACTTCATCTCAGAAAAAAAGAAAAAAGAATGGAGAGTTGGGGGCTCTAGGCATAGCATGTTGACAATTCATTTTCTCATTCAATCCCCACAACCTCCTTTTTTTTTTGAGACAGAGCCTCGCTCTATCACCCGGGGTGGAGTGCAGTGGCGCGATCTCGGCTTACTGCAACCTCCGCCTTCCAGGCTGAAGCCATTCTCCTGCCTCAGCCTCTGAAGCAGCTGGGACTATAGGCACACGCCACCATACCTGGCTAATTTTTGTATTTTTTAGTAGAGACAGGTTTTCACCATATTGGTCAGGCTGGTCTTGAACTCCTGACCTCGTGATCCGCCCACCTCGGCTTCCCAGAGTGCTGGGATTATAGGCATGAGCCACTGTGCCTGGCCCTTTTTTTTTTTTTTTTTTTTTTGAGACATTGTTTCACTCTTGTTGCCCAGGCTGGAGTGCAGTGGCATGATGGCTTACTGCAACCTCCATCTCCCGGTTTCAAGCGATTCTTTTGCCTCAACTTCCTAAGTAGCTGGGTATACAGATGCATGCTACCATGCCTGGCTAATTTTTGTGTTTTTAGTAGAGACAAGGTCTCACCATGTTGCCCAGGCTGGTCTCAAACTCCTGATCTCAAGTGATCGGCCCCCCCTTGGCCTCCCAAAGAACGGGGATTACAGGCATGAGCCACCGCGCCTGGGCCACAACCTCTTGTGATTCCTATTTTACAGAATGGGGCTTCAAAGCCTAGTGAGATGCAGGGACAAGCTCAAGGTTACCCAGCTGGGGCTGGAGAGACAGCAAGAAGAGCGGGCAGGGTTGAGGGAGGGGTTAGCTTTTCCAAGTAGGTGAGGCTTGGGCGCGTTCCAGCACTGAAGGGAGAGGGGCCAGGTAGATGTGCCTGGAGAGAGGACCACTCGCAGGCATGGCCCTTCTAGGGAGGCGGAGGAGTAGCCTCCAGATCTGATGCAGGTAAATCCTTCAGTGGGGAGGCAGGGAGATTGGGGTATTGTGCCTGAGGCCTCTTTTTGCCCTGAGCCTTACAAGTGTGAGGGGGAAGGGTGGAGTAAGAACCTTGGAAAGTAGGGAAGTAAGATGAAAGTTGCTCAGGTCTGGGTGAGGTGGTTCACACATGTAATCCCAGTACTTTGGGAGGCCGAGGCCGGAGGATCTCTTGAGGCCAGAAGTTGGAGACCAGTCTGGCTAACAACGAAAAAAAAAGCTGAGCAGTGTGATCCCAGCTCCTGGGGAAGCTGAGGTGGGAAGATTGCTTGAGCCTAGGACATTGAGGAGGCTGCAATAAACAGTGATTGCACCACTGCACTGTAGCCTGGAGACAGAGTGAGCCCCTTGCCTGGGCCTTCCCATGCTGGAAGGCCCTGCCAGAGCTGGGGCCTGGGGGTGAGGGGGAGAGGAGGCCTCTGGCTGGGTCCACAGGGTGGAGGTGGTGGAAGGATGAGGACCTGGGGCTGTGGAAGGTGCCGGGACAGGAGAGGGGCAAAGTGCAGGCCCTGGGGTCTGGGCAGGGTGGAGGAGGAAGTTAACTTTAGGAGGAGGGTGATGTGCTGGAGGGAAACTGGGTGGGAAATTGAAGGTGCAGTGAGGCGGACTGAACAGACTGAACAGACAGTGAGGAATGGTGGAGAGGATGGGGAATCTCCAAGGTGGAGCCATTCTGCAGGTTGACAAGGCCAGGTGTGTGGCTGCTTGAGGGGAGCTGAGAGTGATTGAAGGGCATCACTGGATATGCGAGAATCCAGGTAAACAGGTGTGATCTCGAAGTCCCCTGGGGAGGCGGCAGAGGTGGAAGAGGAGAGGAAGATGCAGGTGGCCCCTTGGTGTCTGGATACTGAGAGGGCACGACAAGGGAGTCTGAGTTACCAAGGACAAAGGAGTTGTGGCTCCAGGCAAGGGGGCCGTAATGAAGGCTCACTGAGTTTCTCTCTCCTCCCTTCCTCCCTTCCATCCCTCCTTTCCTTCCTTTTCCTTCTTTTTCTTTTTTCTTCCCTTTCTTTCTTCAGACTCTAGCTCTGTCACCCAGGCTAGAGTGCAGTGGCTCAATCTCAGCTCACTGCAGCCTCCACCTCCTGGGTTCAAGCCATTCTCCTGCCTTAGCCTCCTGAGACTACAGGCACACGCTACCATGCCCAGCTAATTTTTGTATTTTTAGTAGAGACAGGGTTTTACCATGTTGGCCAGGATGGTCTTGATCTCTTGACCTTGTGATCCACTCACTTTGGCCTCCCAAAGTGCTGGGATTACAGGCATGAACCACAGTACCTGGCCGGCTCACTGAGTTTCTAGTAACCAGAACTGGTTTCAGTTACTATCTTAGTGATGCCACCTGGGGATGTTAGTGATGGCCCTGCAGATGGGTAGGTTATGCAGTAGGAACTGGCTTCTGGGGCCTCTCCCCCATGGACCTGAGCATGGCAGGAGAACAGTTCTCAGAGAAAGACAGTGGAAGTCGTATTGACTGGGCAGATGCCCCCAAATGTTGTCTCCTAAATGAAAGGGGTGGGCAGGTTTCCTTCGGGACAGTTGCAGAGGGAAGTGTGTGTGCAGCAGCTGCGCTGGGAGAGGAGAGGAGTATGTTCTCCTTTGGGGCAGGCTTCCCAAGGTCATGCGGGCTGGATTTCGAGGTGATATGTAGGGGTCGCTGCCCCAGCATGGTGGGGGAGGAAGGTGAGAGGAGGCCCTGGTGCATCTGGGTCCTTGCTAGCTTCCTGGAGTGGGTTGCTGCCACAGGCTGAGACCCAGCGGGTGTCCAGAGCCTAAGGAGCAACTGAGGGCCTGGCTCAGGTCGCCAGGGTGGGGAGTGCGGTGGACTTGGGTGGGTCGCTGCTCCTAGGGCCAGACCTGGTGCCGGCGGCCCTGTTGGCGCTGAGTCGGGGAGCCAGCTGTGAAGCCACTGAGTCTGTGGGCTGCAGTTCAGAGCACAAGCTCGACCCACATGGCCTGGGGGCAGAGCTTGTTCTGTCATCTGGTAACTGTAACCTCATCTTAGTGCCTCAGTTTCCCTCTCTGTAAGATAGGAAACTTTGCCAGGCACAGTGGCTCACACCTATAATCCCAACACTTTGGGAGGCAGAGGCGGGGTGGATCACGAGGTCAAGAGATGGAGACCCTCCTAGCCAACATGGTGAAACCCCATCTCTACTAAAAATGCAAAAATTAGCCAGGTGTGGTGGCCTGTGCCTGTAGTCCCAGCTACTCAGGAGGCTGAGACAGGAGGATTGCTTGAACCTGGGAGGCAGAGATTGCAGTGAGCCAAGATCACACCACTGCACTCCAGCCTGGGCCACAGAGCAAGACTCCATCTCAAAAAAAAAAAGAAAAGATAGGAACGTCTTTGGGCTCTTGTGAGGATTACATGAGTTACTTTACGTAAGAGGTGTGATTGCTGTTAGGCACAAAATCCATCGGGCTGACTCTGAAAGGCTCATGCGGGCTTTCCCAGGGATGGGGGCCAAGGGAGGATGGACTGACTCCCTGTCCCAGGGGGTGGCTGGGGAGGCAGTACCCCCAGCTCAGAGCCAGTGTTTCCCCCTCCCCAGCCACCTGCATCCTGTGATCTCTGCTCCAGCCTCGATTCTCTAGCGGGGCTGTCCCTCCTGCCCCTCCTCACAGGGCAGGTCCCAGTTCTGTAGGGGGAGGGGGAGGAAGGCAAGTTATGTAGAATATTTTAATACAAAGATGCCGCTTTTTAGGTTGTGTTGTGTTCACTTCGATAAACTGAGTATATTGTTTATGGTGAAGATAATGGATATTTTAGCTGAAATGTGGCTGACTGGATCCTTGGCATGGGACATGGCTGGGGACTGGGCGCAGGGCTCTCCCACCAGTCCGGGTAGGAAAGCGGAGTCCATGGCTTGTGTTGTGTTGGTGTCCCCCCATTGGGCTGTGGCTCCAGAGGACACGAAAGGTGTCTGTCTGCTCTGAGTGTCCCCCACTCGTGTCATGGTGGGAACGAGCGGGTGGGAAACCCCCTCCCATTGAGGGAGTCCATCTGGCCAAGACATCCATTGGGCTGAAACTGGGGTGTCTGTCCCCCTCGAAGTTCCTGGGCGGAAGTCAGGGAGAATGCACAGCCTGTGGTCATGGGTGGCCAGGCAGCTGAGCCTGGCTCTCCCTGACCTTCTCCCTTTCCTGTGTGCTTCCTTCCCAGGCCCTGCGGAGGAGCAGCCCCCCAGTGTGCCCCTGCCTCCCCCAGATCCACCTGCTGGGCCCCTGGCCCCTGCCCCACGCACTGAGGAGCGCCCCCTCTTCTCCCATTCCCCTCCTGCCCCCACCTAAGAAACGCCGGAAAACTGTCTCCTTCTCTGCCACCGAGGTGGTGCCAGCCCCAGAGCCCCCTCCAGCCGCACTGCCACAGGCCAAGTCTCCCGGCCCAGCCTCCCGCAAGGCCCCCCGGGGCATGGAGCGGACCATCCGCAACCTGCCCCTGGACCACGCGTCTCTGGTCAAGTGTTGGCCTGAGGAGGTGTCTCGAGGAGGCCGGAGCCGGGGTGGAGGCCGAGGCCGCGCCACTGAGGAAGAAGAGGCTGAGCCAGGGACAGAGGTGGACCTGGCAGTACTGGCTGACCTGGCCCTGACCCCCTCCCGGCGCGGGCTGCCTGCCCTGCCTGCCATTGACGACTCGGAGGCCACAGAGACATCAGACGAGGCTGAGCGCCCCGGGCCCCTGCTCAGCCACATCCTCCTGGAGCACAACTATGCCCTGGCTGTCAAGCCCACTCCTCCAGCACCAGCCCTACGGCCTCCGGAGCCAGTGCCCGCACCCGCCGCCCTCTTTAGTTCCCCGGCCGATGAGGTCCTGGAGGCCCCCGAGGTGGTGGTGGCTGAGGCGGAGGAGCCCAAGCCTCAGCAACTGCAGCAGCAGCGGGAGGAGGGCGAGGAGGAGGAAGAGGAGGAGGAGGGAGAGGACGAGGAGGAGTCCTCCGAGAGCAGCAGCAGCAGCGACGGGGGAGGGCGCTCTCCGGAGGCGCAGCCTCCGCTCCCACACTCGGCGCCATCGCCCTCCACCCCTGCCCCCGCCACCACCACCCCGCGCCTACGAGCCTCGCAGCGAGTTTGAACAGATGACCATCCTGTATGACATTTGGAACTCGGGCCTGGACTCAGAGGACATGAGCTACCTGCGGCTCACGTACGAGCGGCTGCTGCAGCAGACAAGCGGGGCTGACTGGCTCAACGACACGCACTGGGTCCATCACACGAATATCCTGAGCATGGGCGCTGGGGCGGGCGGCCTTCCTTGGGCCATGTGGGCGTGGGTCCTTCTCCAACCCCTCCTGGCGCCTGCATCTGTCCCTCCCCCCCCTGTCCGCCTTTCCTCTGTCTCTGAGTCTTTTCTCTCCACCTGGTGCCTCTTTCTGCCTCCCCGAAGCATTTCTGGCAAGAACCATGGGGCTGGGGCTTCCTCCCCCTCTCCCTCACCTGGGTGTGCTCAGTGGCGTGGGCCCCACCCTCTCCTCGGGCTGGGACGCTGGTGGCCAGAGAGGAGCCATTCTCTTCCTTAACACCTCGCACTCACCAACCTAACCACCCCAAAGCGCAAGCGGCGGCCCCAGGATGGGCCCCGGGAGCACCAGACAGGCTCAGCCCGCAGCGAAGGCTACTACCCCATCAGCAAGAAGGAGAAGGACAAGTACCTGGATGTGTGCCCAGTCTCGGCCCGGCAGCTGGAGGGCGTGGACACTCAGGTGGGCCCAGCCTTGCCCCAACCCCACCAGCACATGCTGCATCCTCCTCCAGCGCTTCTCCCGCCACTCAACCTCCCTGCCCCGCTCACCTCCTCCCTGGCTGTTCTCACAGGGGACGAACCGCGTGCTGTCCGAGCGCCGGTCTGAGCAGCGGAGGCTGCTGAGCGCCATCGGTACCTCTGCCATCATGGACAGTGACCTGCTAAAGCTCAACCAGCTCAAGGTGTGGCCCAGTGGCGGGAGGGGCGGGTTGCAGTAGGACGGGGAAGGGGCAGAGGCCAGGGGACCGCCAGGCAGGCTTGTGTGGTCCCTGTGGGTGGTGAGCGACCAGAACACTCTCTGCCTGGGAGTTCTGTGGGAAGAGCAAGGGGTTGAAGCGTGGGAGGCGTCCGGCAGTTGAGTCTCCTTCTGTCCCCCAGTTCCGGAAGAAGAAGCTCCGATTTGGCCGGAGCCGCATCCACGAGTGGGGTCTGTTTGCCATGGAACCCATTGCTGCTGACGAGATGGTCATCGAATACGTGGGTCAGAACATCCGTCAGGTGAGGCTGAACTCCCAGCCCCGCCCCGGCTCCTGATGCAGCAAGACAGCACTGGGGCGCATACGCGTGGCGTTTGTTGTGGCTAAAGCCTCGCACGCCCACTAGCCCCGAGACCTAACCAGTGAGACCAGCCTCCCTCCGGTGTGGTCAGGAGGTGCCAGAGGTCCAGCAGGAGGCACAGCTGATGGCGCTGCTCCCTTTCAAGGGCCTGGGAAGGGGGAGGACAGGCACTGAACAAGTATCCACACAAAAGGACAGTGTTCCAGCATGGGCAACATGGCCAGACCCCATGTCTGCAAAAAGTGCAAAAGCTAGCTGGGCGTGATGGTGCATCCCTGTGGTCCCAGCTACCTGGGAGGCTGAGGTGAGAGGATTGCTTGAGCCCAGGAGATGGAGGCTGCAGTGAGCCAAGATTGCACCACTGCATTCCAGCCTGGGCCACAGGCCGAGACTGTATCTCTAGAAAAAACAACGCCGAATGGCGTTGGTATTAAAGAGATCTGGGGAGGTGGGGTTACGGGAGCACACACCTGGGGGCCTAAGACCTCCCTGAGACCATGGTGCTTGAGCAAAGCTGAAAGGAGCTTGCAGTCCCAGGTGAGGGGCGGTGTGCTTGCCTGGGTGCAGGATACCATGTGCACAGGACTGGAGGCAGGGTTGTCTTGTGAAGGCATGGAGGTCAGCTGGGCTCAGAAACCAGGGCCAGTGGCAGTGACGTGTGCCTGGAGGGGGGGAGAGGGAGCCCAGACCGTGTGGGCTTGGGAGCCTTCTGCAGGAGAGGGTCTTTCTGCAGAAGAGGGGCCCTGCAGTTAATGAGCTCCCTGTCTAGTCTGACACCAGCATCCAGGCCAGGGCAAGGGTGGCCTGACCCAGGCAGTGGCAGCAGAGGTGGTTTTGGGTGCAAGGTGGTTGGCAGGGCTCAGCAGTGAAGGTTAGGGGGATCAGAGGCCCTTTCTTGGTGCTGCTTTTAGCTGCTGGAAGTGTGGCGGGATGGCCAGTGAGATGGCAGCTAGGAAGAACAGATGTGAGGTCAAGATAAGCTCCAGTCTGGACACGTGGGGTTGCAATGCCCCGGGGACATCTAGGGGATGACGCCCAGCCTCCACTGAGGTGGCTTTTGGCTGGAAATGGAAGTTTGGGAGGAGTCCCCCACCACAGCTGGCAGCTGAGGCTTTGGAAGGGGAGTGAGGTCACCGAGGAGGGCACGCAGAGGCTCCTCGCCATCTTCTGGGAAGTAAGAGTTGCTGCTCACACGGAGCTGTGGGCCTGACGTGGGCGGCCTGCCGTTTGCATTGGCCGGTAGCAGCCAACAGGTGCCTGTTTTAGAGAGAGGTCCAGGGAGGAGAGATGAGCAGGGTGCTGCCTTCAGTGACATGGCCAGTGTCATTTCAGGAGCTGCCCCAGCCCCAGGCTTGCCCCAGCAGTCCAGGGGCCCCACTGTGACCAGGCAGATGCTCAGAGGAGCCAGTGGCTCTCCTGCCTGGTGCAAATTTCCCTGGAGTCCCCTGCGGGTGACTTACAGCGGCTACCAGAGGCTTAGGATGCTGCCCCAAGAGGGAGGGCTCCTGGAAGCAGAGTCCAGAGAGTCAGTGCCGGGTTAGTGGGAGCTGGAGGCAGAGCTGCAGCTCTAGGCCTGGTGGGCGTGGACCTGGGGTGCTGGCTGGGAGGCGTACGAAGGGGCAGGAAGTGGGGTGCTCTTCCCTGACCATCGAGTCTCACCCTGGCAGATGGTGGCCGACATGCGGGAGAAGCGCTACGTGCAGGAGGGCATTGGCAGCAGCTACCTGTTCCGGGTGGACCATGACACCATCATTGATGCCACCAAATGCGGCAACCTGGCCAGGTTCATCAACCACTGCTGCACGGTGCGAGGGGGGCCGGCCGGGGTCGGGGCGGGGGAGTCTGGGCAGGGGTGTGGCCACAGCTCACATGCCCTTCCCTCCGCAGCCCAACTGCTACGCCAAGGTCATCACCATCGAGTCCCAGAAGAAGATCGTGATCTACTCCAAGCAGCCCATCGGCGTGGACGAGGAGATCACCTACGACTTACAAGTTCCCACTGGAGGACAACAAGATCCCGTGTCTGTGTGGCACGGAGAGCTGCCGGGGCTCCCTAAACTGAGGTGGGGCAGGACGGGTGCCCACACCCCTATTTATTCCCCCCTGGTGCCCTGAGCTCCCAGCAGCCCCTAGCCTTAGTGGGCTCAGCAAGGCCCACATGCCCCCATCTCCAAGCATGGGGCTGGGGGGCCCTGAGCCCAGCGAAGGAGCCTCAGTCCCTGGAGGCAGTTTCTGCCTCTCCTGTCGCCCCTGCCCACCACCCCCTGATTGTTTTTCTTTGCGGAGAAGAAGCTGTAAATGTTTTCTAGCAGCCAGCAGCTGTTTCCTGTGGAAACCTGGGGTGCCGGCCTGTACAGATTCTGTCCTGGGGGGCTGCACAGCCCTCTCGCTTTGTGTTAATGGGGGACTTCCTCTTGTGCCCTGCGTGTACCCCTCCCCAGTTTAGGGGTCTCTGGGGCAGTGGCCATGTTCTCCCCCTGGGGGGGACTTCTGCACCCCCAGTCCTGGGGACTCCGTGCCTGGAACCCTGCCTCATCTGTTCCTGCCAGACCCTGAGGGTCACCCTCCCACCCTGGTGTCACGACCCGGCTCAGCCAGGCCAGGATGGCGGGGTCGGCCTCTCCTGCTGGGCTGGACTGTACATATGTTAATAGCGCAAACCCAACGCCACATTTTTATAATTGTGATTAAACTTTATTGTACAAAAGTGCTTGGTCGGTGTCTTTGGGGGAGGAGCAAGGGGGGTGGGGGTGGAGGGCACGGAGGGTTGGGCAAGACGATGAGAGGGAAAAGTGGGTGTCTGAAGTGTGGGGTGGGTAGAGGGTCCTTCAGGCAAGAGCCCAGACCTGCAGAGGCCCCAGGACTGTAGTTGGACCCCTTGACAGGCTGCGGCAGCCGCACCAGCAATCCCTTACCAGTGCCTGCAGGCGGTGCCAAGGTCAGGCCTCCCCTTCCCAGAACCACAGCTGCAACTGGGCCTCTGGCCTCCCGGGAAGCCCAGCAGGAGGGGAAGGCCTGAGGTCACACTGTGGGATGAGGTCACCTGCCGTCTCCACCCATAGCCTTGGACCCCCTCAGCCCACTCTGCAAGTTTCAGCTTCATCCCCCCAAGTTCTGCTGGCCCTGGATGCCAGTGGAGCACAGAGTAGCCGCCAGGGGGCGCCCTGGGGCAAGAGTGGCGGGGGTGGTGGTTGGGCGGGTCTCTGTTCCTGGAATGGCCAGAAGGGAGAAGGAGGAGCCAGCGGAAGGGGACGGTGTGTGGGCTGGCCAGCCTTGGACAAAGAAGAGGGCCCCTCTGGGCCACCCTGGGCACCGTGGGACAGCGGCTGCAGGTAGGTAGAGGCGCTACCAGTGCCCAGGTGGCCCTTACCTCCATCTGACCCTTCCCACTTTCCTATACCATTCCCTCCAACTCCCTCCAGTGCTGGCCTCCCCCACCCCTTTTCTGTCCTCACCTCTCTCCCAAAACCCTGACCCCTTCCTGCTCCCCAAGTTTGTCCCTCTCTCTGTAACTCAGCCATCGGCAGGGGCAAAATGCAGGTGGCCTGGCTACTGCAGCTCCCAGGAGCTGCCCTGCCCTCCCCCAAACCTCCAGCCTCGTTCCTGCTCCAGGGCACCTCCAGTAGTTAACAGGTGGCCGTGGCAGGCGGAAGTCGGACCCTGGGTGAGCCAAGGTCTCTTCCCGAGCCGGGCATGGCTGACTCTGCACAGGCCCAGAAGCTGGTGTACCTGGTCACCGGGGGCTGCGGCTTCCTGGGGGAGCACATGGTGCGAATGTTGCTGCAGCGGGAGCCCCGTCTCGGGGAGCTGCGCGTCTTTGACCTACACCTGGGTCCCTGGCTGAAGGAGCTGAAGACAGGTTCTCGTTGGGGGAGCTTGTGGCGGGGGAGGGTGTGCACGCTTCCCCATCCCTTCCCAAGCTGGGATCCCCACCCATGTAGTGGAACAGATGATGCTCGTTTCTGTCCACATGGATGGGATGAATGAGTCACACTGGGAATGTGACTCCAGGGTAGAAGCTGAAACCAGCCTGTGGCCCCCGCTGTGACATGGCCTGTGTCCTCTATCCTTGGCCAGGACCTGTGAAGGTGACTGCCATCCAGGGGGACGTGACCCAGGCCCACGAGGTGGCAGCAGCTGTGGCCGGAGCCCACGTGGTCATCCACACAGCTGGGCTGGTAGACGTGTTTGGCAGGGCCAGTCCAAAGACCATCCATGAGGTCAACGTGCAGGGTGAGGAGCCCTGGATGCTTCTGGCCATCTTGTCTGTTTGTTCCCCCACCACATCTTTGGCCTTGCCCTCCTGTGACTCCCCCTGGGACAAGTGTCCTGTTGACAGCCCTGTCCCTCCCCCGCACCGCTGACCTGTCGTGGTTTCCCTGGACCTGGGGTGGGGGAGGAGGAAGCTGCAGAGAGGGAGGAAGCTGCAGCCTGGATATGCCCCCTCCTCTACCAGGCACCCGGACGTGATTGAGGCTTGTGTGCAGACTGGAACACGGTTCCTGGTATACACCAGCAGCATGGAAGTTGTGGGGCCTAACACCAAAGGCCACCCCTTCTACAGGTGAGCAGTGGGCCCTCCTGTCCTCTTAAGGGTCCATTTCCCTCAGCATTGAGTCTTCCCTCTCCTCCCCACCAGGGGCAACGAGGACACCCCATACGAAGCAGTGCACAGGCACCCCTATCCTTGCAGCAAGGCCCTGGCCGAGTGGCTGGTCCTGGAGGCCAATGGGAGGAAGGTGAGCCCAGAAAATGGAGGAGCAGAGATGGAGCTCCTGGCCTGTGTACCCCCTTACCCCAACACCCCTGGGAGGCTGGAGCCGAGAGTCAACTGTCAGGTCCCGGATCTCAGCAGTGCCTGCTTTTGCCACCAGGTCTGTGGGGGGGCTGCCCCTGGTGACGTGTGCCCTTCGTCCCACGGGCATCTACGGTGAAGGCCATCAGATCATGAGGGACTTCTACCGCCAGGGCCTGCGCCTGGGGGGTCGGCTCTCCGGGCCATCCCGGCCTCTGTGGAGCATGGCCGGGTCTATGTGGGTGAGGACTGGGCTAGGCAGGGGGGAGGCTGAGAGATTGGAAGGAGGTACCTGCTCTGGAAGGGGGCGGGACCCACATGGCCCTGAGAGAGAAGTGTGGACTCTGGCTAGAAAAATATGGTCTATGTATGGGCCAAGGTAGACTGGGATTATGTGGGCACAGCCTGCAGAGAACACAGGATCTGGGCAAGTTGGGACATCAAAAAGTGTCATAGGCTACAGAGAAGATTGCAGCTATGGGAGCAGCCACGCCCCAGGAGAGGAGAGTGAGGGACAGTGTCTACATAGCACTAAAAGGGCTGGGTTCAGTGGCTTACACCTATAATCCCAGCGCTTTGGGAGGCTGAGGCGGGAGGATGGCCTGAGCCCAGGAATTGGAGGCTGCAGCGAGCTATGACCGCACCACTGCACTCCAGCCTGGGCGACAGAGAGAAACCCTGTCTCTAAAACTATTTTTTGAAAGGGAGTAGCTTCTACCCAGGTAATGAGGTCACCTCCCACTCCGTCCTGCAGCCCCCAAGCCCCTCAGGGCCCACCCTGCAGTCCCCGGCTTCTCCATCCTCTCCCCAGGTTCTTTGCAGATGCAGGCTGGCCCAGGAGAGCAAGTGGCTACCAGGGCAGAGGAGAAGGCAGCCTTTCCCAGGCTGCTGTGGGAATGTGGGAGGAATGACCTGGGCCCAAAGAGGGGGTGGCCCAGGAGAGCAGCCTCAACACGGTGTGGCATCGGCGCTCAGGGACGTGTCCACCTCTCTTCCTCCACCGGCAGGAAATGTGGCCTGGATGCATGTGCTGGCGGCCCGGGAACTGGAGCGCGGGCGGCCCTAATGGGCGGCCAAGTGTACTTCTGCTATGACGGATCGCCCTACAAGAGCTACGAGGACTTCAACATGGAGTTCCTGGGCCCCTGCGGACTGCGGCTGGTGGGCACCCGCCCGCTGGTGCCCTACTGGCTGCTGGTGTTCCTGGCCGCTCTCAATGTCCTGCTGCAGTGGCTGCTGCGGCCGCTGCTGCTCTACGCGCCCCTGCTGAACCCCTACACGCTGGCCGTGGCCAACACCACCTTCACTGTCAGCACCGACAAGGCTCAGCGCCATTTCGGCTATGAGCCCCTGTTCTCATGGGAGGACAGCCGGACCCGCACCATTCTCTGGGTACAGGCCACGGGGGTTTCAGCCCAGTGACGCAGCGCTGTGGCCTGGAGGCCCATTGCAGCACATCCACCCAGGTCCTAAGCCCTCACACTCAGGACGCTGCACAGGACGGGAAGGCTGAATTTCAGAGCGGAGGGAGGGCTCTAGGACCCAGAGCCCTCCACATTTTTTTTCTTTTTTTTTTTTTCAGACTGGGTCTTGCTCTGTCACCTAGACTGGAGTGCAGTAGCGTGATTGTAGCTTACTGCAGCCTCAACCTCCTGAGTTCCTCCTGCGTCAGCCTCCTGAACAGCTGGGACCACAGGTGCACACTACCACACCTGGCTTTTTTTTTTTAAGAGACAGGGTCTCACTGTATTGCCCAGGCTGGTCTTGAACTCTTGGGCTCAAGTGATCCTTTCACCTGGGCCTCCCAAAGTGCTGGAACTACAGGTGTGAACCACTGCACCCGGCCCGAGCCCTCCACATTTTCAATCCAGGAGGCTTGAGTCTGTGTTGTGTCCTGACGCCTTCAAGTTCTAGGGCTGTCAGGACACAAGAGCAGGGTTTGGGGACAGCAGTGTCCGTCCTCTGTCCTCTCACTCCAGGCCCAATGGCTGCTTGGCCAGGGTCTGGTGCCCTGGCGACCTGCCCTGGCTCACTTCTGGCTTTCTGAGCAGGAAGAGAGCAGAGGCTCCCCCAGGCTCACGCTACCCCTCCTGACATCCATGGGTGACCTTCAGGCCTAGGTGCAGAGTGCAGAGGCGGCTCTGGTTCCTCCAGCCACCTCCGTCCCTCTTTGGGAGGTGATGTTTCCATTGCTTTTCCAAGGCCTCACCTTCAGCCGTCTGTCTGAATTCCCCTTTGGAGTGCTGCGGCCTCCCTGAGCTTTCAGTTCCCACCTCTCTACCCAAGTTCCTTCCCGGCAGGTCACCAGCCCTGTGCCTGGGGGATGCCCCCGAGCATCTAGGTGAAGGCCATAGATGTTATACCTGGCTGAGCCCGGATTAAAAGCCTCTTCCATGCCCATATCCATCTGTCTGTCCAGCTCTCCTTCCCGCCCCTCACCCCGTGTCCGCCTCCCCCACGGCGCCCATCCCGCATGGGGACAGAAGGAAGTGAGCACACAGCACGCCCGCTGTTGGATCGGTTGCTATTTCTCCCGTCCCCACAGGGCCCTGCCTGGCCCGGGGTGGGGTGGGGGGCTCTGGGGGACAGGACATGCAGGGCGGAGAGGGGGGCAGGATTTTCCTGTTTTATCCATTTGCAACTTGGTCACCAATAGAGAGAAATGGGACTCTGAGGGCTAACAGGAGAGGGCGGCCTGGCTCTGGGCCCCCAGCCAGGCCCCAAGAGTCCTGTCCCCTCTGGGGAGAGGAGGGAGAGAGCTCTAGAAACCAACGGAGAAACAGAGAAGGGGGCAAGGGCTCATGTCAGCAAACACGGCTACATCACGTGACACGCCAGCGACACAGAAACACACGCCAACGCACACGGCTGCACAGCGGGCAGGGGCGGGTGGGGAAAGGAGCCAGGGGCCACCCATCTTGTCCTCTGCGGGGCGGGCTGGGGGGGCAGGGTGAATGCATAGAACACATCATGTGTACACGCTCAGGGCGTGGCAAGAGCGTGCATCGACCCACGGGCACATGGGATGGACACGCAGTGTGCTTCGTGAGGGGCGGGGACAGGGAGGAGGGGGAGGAGGAGCACTGAGCCCTGGCCAGGCCTGGGACCACCCGCAGGGCACACGTGGGCTTGATGGTTGTAGGCGCCTGGGCAGGCAGCACACATTTGTCCGAGAACATGCAAAAGACACGATCCCCTAGATAACACGCCAGGACGCACACAGATGGCAGCCAACAAGCAGACACATTACAGGACGCGGGGGGATGCGTAGAAAAATTGGGGCTCAGTAGACCCTTGGGGGATCCCCCTGGTCCACCTGAGGCCCAGAGATGGGCAGATGTGGGCCCAATGCCACTCCAGGCAGTAGGAGCAGCGCCCCAGCCATACCACACCCTTCTCCCATGGCCCCAAGGCCGTGGGACTTCCAGAAACACCTGGGCTGAACGGGGGTCCTGTTGGGACGGCCAGAAGAGGGAACTGGGGGCTGGGGCCTGCTCTGACGTCTCCCAAGCAGCCCGAGATGGGATCAGGAGGGCTGCAGGCAGACATGGGGCAAACTTTCTGTCCTGCAGAGGGGCATTCTGGGAAGGGACAGGCAGGCCCCCAGCTCAGGACAGCCCACCTGGGGTTCCACACGTGGCCACACTGACACGCACACAGGACAGGAGAGAGCTCAGCTGTCTGAGCGGGGGTAGAGGCGGAGGGGTACTATGTTCTGGGAGGTCACATCTGTATGGACACAAGCACGCACAATGCACACACACAATGCACACACGCGCACACAATGCACACACACACACGTCACATGACCTGGGACCCTGGGGTGTGCACACACACACCGAGTCCCTTGCCTGTGCACACATAAGCCCCTTGCCAGGGCAGGGCACATTTGTGTCCTTCTGCATTCACCCTCCATGCTCCTGGGCCATGGACCATGAGCCTCTAACCTTGTCCTTTTTCCTGAGCTCCGCCTACCTGCCACCAAACCCACAAACTGCACCTGTGCTGGCTACACAACAGGGGAAGCGCTGGCCCCTTCCTCACACCGGAAACCGGGCCTATGTACCCCTCAGTCGCACCCTGGTGTGGAGAGCAGCCTGAGGGTTCAGCAGGAGAAGCGTTGGGGATGGGTCTCGGGACCCAGCCCACCCTGAGTGGCCACTGCCACACTGGCCACTCCAGTACATCTGAAATAAACAGTTCCCCAAATCTGAGTTCCCTGAGGCAGAGCCCAGAGCATCCGATGGGGCAGTGGGGGACACACAGTCCTCTCCCAGATCCGAGGCGGGTGTGTGAGGAAGGGGCCGTGCCCTGATCTTTGATTTGTGCAGGGAAGTCCTTGGCATCTTGCCCTGTCAGTAACATTCCTACAAGCAGCCCTTCCCTATCAGGAGGCATTCGTGTGGTCCCCACGCCAATGCCAGCATGCACGGTGTGTGCCTGCGGTGGCTCCTGCCTGGGCCACCTCAGCCTTGCCACGTGTGAGCACACTGAGGGGTACCAGCTTCCAGGGGCTTGGGGCTATGCTGGGCAGACACAGAGAAAAATGAGGATCTGGGCAGAGCACGCAGGGCCCTGGGGCTGGAAAGGCAGGAAACTCTGGCTGCACGATGATGTGGCCATATGTGGACACACCGGTACTGGGCAGCGCCTCTGGGGAGAGGAGCGGGGCAAGGACAACTGGAGAGACAAACCCGCATGGGGCCACATCCTTAGAAGCGCCTGCGCACACACACATGTGTGTGTATGTGTGTGTTTTAATACACAGGACAGAAACACACCATGTAGGCTGGGTGTGGGGGCTCACACCTATAATCCCAGCACTTTGGGAGGCCAAGGTGGACGGATCACCTGAGGTCAGGAGTTCGAGCCCAGCCTGGCCAACATGTCAAAACCCCATCTCTACTAAATATACAAAAATTAGCCGGGCATGGTGGCGGGCACCTGTAATCCCAGCTACTTGGGAGGCTGAGGCAGGAGAATCGCTTGAACCCGGGAGGCGCAGGTTGCAGTGAGCTGAGATCATGCCACTGCACTCCAGCCTGGGTGACAGAGCAAGACTCCGTCTCAAAACAAAAACAAAAACAAAAAACACACCATGTAGACAGCCCCTAACACACACACACACACACACATGCCACATACACAAAGCCACATTCTAGGTAGTAAGAATACACATTTCTATGCCCACCCAAAACAGGTGTCCAATTCACAGCGTGGAGGGCTCGGTCTGAGAAGACCTATCAACACTTCAGGCACATCCTTCTCACACACACACACACACACACACACATACACACACACACCCTCCCGGGACACGCAGCAGCCCCCTGGGGTAATGAAGCTGTGGGGTGTCTGCCATGGCCTGCGGGGTACCTGGGCCTCCCTGGATCCTCTGAGAACGTGAGTATGCGTACACACGCACCACCTGCTTGGTTTGTAGCAGACACGAAGGGCTCGGGTATCAGTGGTTTTGTTGCTGTTGCATTAGGTTCAAACACTCAAACATAAAATTCCACGCACACAAATGGTGTGTCTACAGATCTGTGGTCTCATGCACGCACACACCATTCACAGAAGACAGAGGGGGGCGTGGTGGGCTGCTGTGTGACGCCCGGCTGCAGTCTACACAACAGCCCCAGTGAAGGGGGAAGCTCAGACCACACACATACCCAAGGTGGGGGCGGTGGGTGCTCTGGTGCATCACACACATCACACACACACGCACGCTGGGGTGTCCACACGTCTCGAGCATGTGCCGGCGGCATGCATGTTGGTGTGCATGTGTAATCACGCCTGCTGCAATCTACGTGTGGGGGTGGGGGGTCCATGGCCCGGTGGTCCAGGGACACCAGGGTCTGCCGTGGGGGGTGGAGGAGGGGTGGGGCTGCCTGGGTCTGTTTTGGGGGTGAGCCTGGAGCAGGGGATGGAGTGAAAGGAGTGGTGGGGGTATTGCTCCCGATGTGGTGGGGGAGGGGTGTGGGAGAGAGAAGGATGGGGGGGGCCTACAAGCCCAGCGTCCCCCCAATGGATGACGCCAAGACCACCCCCCAGCACCACACAGCAAATGATGATCATGATTTTCTTCTGCAGCAGAAAGAGGAGCGAGACAGGGAGACAGTGGGAGAGACCAACAGACGGACAGATGCAGGGACAAACGGGGCAGAGGGTGACAGGGAGAACAGGGGAGAGAAAACAGAAACAGGAAGAGGTCAGAGCCAGAGATAAGGTCTCCCACCCACTGCCATCACTCACCTCAGCCCAGGCTCAGCCTCAGGCTCCCCGCCTACCCCCAGGCCACCTGCCCTGCTCACCCTCCGGGCCTTGCTCTGATATTTCACTGCTTTCTTGGTGTCGGACACGGCTCGCTCCACGTAGTCCACGGAATGTTCCACGTTGTACTCGATGCGGTGATCATCTCTCCCTGCAGACGGAGGAGACGTGCACAGGGAGGGGTGGGGGCTGGGCTGGAAGAGGGGACCTTGGCCCCGGGGAGGTTCCCAGGGTGGCATGGGTGGCAGAGCCGGTACCTGGCTCTCCACGAGCATGGCCATGTCCACAAACATGTCATGCAGCTCTCGGATGCTGGTCTCCAGCTTGATGATCTCATTGTGCCTCGTCTCGATCTCGTTCAGCGCCTGCTTCGTCATCTGTGAGTCCATTTTGATCTAAGGCGACGAAGGGGAGAGCTACGGTCACCCTTCACCCCCATGAGCACCTCCACTGCAGCAAGTGGCCAGGGTCAAATCCGGTGTCATTCACTCGCTGAAACCTTAGGCACGTTATTTACCTGCTCTAGCCTCAGTTTCCCCACCTAGAAAACGTGGATCATAACAGTGCCCATCTCACAGGGTGATTGTGAAGACTGAGTTAATATGTACATATCAGCCAGGCATGATGGCTCACGCCTGTAATCCCAGCACTTTGGGAGGCCAAGGCGGGCAGATCACCTGAGGTCATGAGTTCAAGACCAGCCTGGCCCACATGGTGAAACCAAGTCTCTACTAAAAATACAAAAATTAGCTGGCGTTGTGATAGGCACCTGTAATCCCAGCTACTCAGGAGGCTGAAGCAGGAGAATTGCTTGAACTTGGGAGGCAGAGGTTTTAGTGAGCTGAGATCGTACCACGGCATTCCAGTCTGCGTGACAAGAGTGAAATTCCATCTCAAAAAAAAAAAAAAAAAAGAGTCAGTGGATAGAGGCCTGTAACCCCAGCACTCTGGGAGGCCAAGGCAGGAGGGTCGCTTGAGCCCAGGAGTTTGAGGCCAGCCTGGGCAACAGAGCGAGACCTTGTCTCTACCAAAAAAAAAAACCCAAAAAACACAGAAATTAGCTGTGGTGGTGCCTGTGGTCCCAGGTACTCAGGAGGCTGAGGCAGGAGGATCGCCTGAGCCCAGGAGGTTGAGGCTGCAGTGAGCTATGATTGCTTTACTGCACTCCAGCATATGGGCCACAAAATAAGACCATGCCTCAAAAAAAGAAAAAAAAAAAAGAAAGCCAGTGGGGAAGAGACTTCAACCCACAGTCAGTCAGATATGCCTCCTCTCCACAAACACCTAGCCTCAGGCAAGTGACTCACTTCCCAAATTACTCACTGTTCTTACCACATCAAACCACTCCTCTGCTCTACAGCCTGCCATGACTACCCATTATCCAAGGCTCCACACCTTCCATTCAGCAGTCAAGGCACAGACTCCCTCTGCCCTCATCTCCTCCTCATCCTATAAGCATCCTATAAGCCAAAATCATCCAATGGCTGTTTGGACAGTGTTCAGTCTCCCAGTCTGTTTTTTTTTTTTTTTTTTTGGTTTTTGTTCTTTGTTGAGACTGGGTCTCGCTCTGTTGCCTAGGCTGGAGTACAGTGGTGCTATCATAGCTCACTGCAGCCTTGACCTCCTGGGCTCCGGCAATCCTCCCACCTCAGCCTCCCGAGTAGCTGGGACCACAGGTACACACCACTATGCCTGGCTAATTAAAGCATGTCGTTTCACCATAGAACTGATTTGCCTACATTAAATTATTTTTTTAATTAAAAAAACTTTTTTGGGGCCAGGCGCAGTGGCTCACACCTGTAATCCCAGCACTTTGGGAGGGTGAGGTGGGCGGATCATGAGGTCAGGAGATCGAGACCAGCCTGACCAACATGGTGAAACCCCATCTCTACTAAAAATACAAAAAAATTAGCTGGGCGTGGTGGTGCACGCCTGTAGTCCCAGCTACTTGGGAGGCTGAGGCAGGAGAATTGCTTGAACCCAGGAGGTGGAGACTACAGTGAGCTGAGATCGCACCACTGCACTAAAGCCTGGGCGACAGAATGAGACTCCGTCTCAAAAAACAACAACAACAAACTTTTTTTTTGTAGAGAAGAGGGTCTCACTTTGCTTCCCAGGCTGGTCTTGAACTCCTGGGCTCAGGCGATCCACCTGCCTTGGCCTCCCAAAGTACTGGGATTACAGGTGAGAGCCACCACTCCAGGCTGCTCAATGCGTTTTCAAGAAATATCAGTTCTCCAAATAACAGTGAGCTGAAAACTGTTAAGACAGTCATAGCACATACTTTAAACCTGGTCTAGAACCCTTAACCAGAGTCATTTTGCTACCAGAAGCAGAAATGAAGACTGGAGTGGGCAGGGCAGGGCAAAGGTCCACTGAAAGAAATAAGAACTAGGTTCGGGGAAAGCCCATCCTTTCTTTCTTTTTTTAAGAGACGGATTCTTGCTCTGTTGCCCAGGCTGGACTACAGCGGCAGGATCTTGGCTTACTGCAACCTCCGCCTCCCAGGTTCAAGCGATCTTCCTACCTCAGCCTCCCTAGCAGCTGGGATTACAGGCATGTGCCACCATGCCTGGCTAATTTTTGTATTTTTAGTAGAGACGGGTTTTCGACATGTTGGCCAGGCTGGTCTTGAACTCCTGACGTCAGGTGATCCACCCGCGTCAGCCTTCCAAAATGCTGGGATTATAGCCCTGAGCCTTTCATATGTAAAAGGACAAGGGCAGCGCAGTGGGGGAAACCTAAGCAAAACTAAAACTTGTTTAAAAAAAAAACTCTTTAGCCGGGAGTGGTGGTGGGCACCTGTAATCCCAGCTACTCAGGAGGCTGAGGCAGGAGAATCACTTGAACCTGTGAGGCGGAGGTTGCAGTGAGCCGAGATCGCACCACTGCACTCCAGCCTGGGGCACAAGAGCGAGACTTCATCTCAAACAAAAAACCAAAAACAAACAAACAAAAAATCTTCAAAATGTAGGCAAATTAGGTTGGGTTTCATAGTTCACATCTGTAATCCCAGCATTATGGGAGGCTGAGGCAGGTAGATCGCTTGAGCCCAGGAGTTTGAGACCAGCCTGGGAAACAGAGGAAGACCCCCCCCCCCCCAACCCTCTCTACAAAAAAAGTTTTTTCAGGCGGGGCTCGGTGGCTCATGCCTGTAATCCCAGTAATTTGGGAGGCCAAGGTGGGTGGATCACCTGAGGTCAGGAGTTCAAGACCAGTCTAGTCAACATGGTGAAAACCCATCACTGCTAAAAATACAAAAATTAGTGTGGTGGTGCGCGCCTGTAATCCCAGCTACTTGGGAGGCTGAGGCAGGAGAATTGCTTGAACCCGGGAGGCGGAGGCTGCAGTGAACTGAAATTGCACTCCAGCCTGGGCAACAAGAGCAAAACTCCATCTTACAAAAAACAAAACAAAAAAAAAAGGGTTTTTAAAATTAAAAACAAATATGTGTGTGTGTGTGTGTGTGTGTGTGTGTGTGTATATATATATATAAATGTAGGCAAATCGGTTCTCTGGTGACACGACCTGCTTCAGTAGCAGAGTATGTGGTGCATCCTAGGGCTCAACAGTTCTGACTCTGAAACTAGACAGATTTCAAGTCCTGGCTCTGCCCCTTGCTCTGAGATCTTGCCAAGTGATTTCATCTCTCTGGGCCAGTATTCCTCTTCTGTGAAATGGGGTTCCCTCAAAGGGGTGTGTGAGGATTAAATGAGTTGGTGGTGAATGTGAAGATGGAAAGTGCTTAGAACAGTGCCTGGCACACGACTCTGCCATCTGATGGGGGTGCCTTCCTGCTCCACTCCCATGGAATTCCCCAGTTTCAGGCTCAGGCTTCCTGTTGCTCATTTTTCCAGGGTGGACTTGGGACCTTAGTTCAACCTGAACTTAGGGAGGGGGAGGCAAAAGCTTTCCAGAAACACAGCCCGCCCCACCCGTGGCTCACGTCGTCTGTGAAGATGGCCAGCTTCCCGCTCTCCAGCATGTCTTCCAGTTCTTCGTTGGTCGTGGTCCTTCCAGCTGCGGAAAGAAAAGGACTCCTTGCTCAGGGGCTGGGGTGATGGAGCGGGGACCCGGAGCCCACCCTCCCACGCTGCCTTAGGCCAGGCGCCTCCTCCAGAGAGGAAAGGCCTGCAAGGACTTGGGCGGCCCCGGGGAGTTTGGGGTCCTGGGGATGGGGGACACACGCACTGATCTCCAGCTGCCGCTGAATCCGGTCCTTGCAGCGGTCCCGGTACTTGGACTGGGTAGCGTTATATTCAGTCATTACCTCCACGAACTTCCGGGACAGTGTGGAGTGCTAGGGTGGGGGTGGGAGGACAGACGGATCAGGGAGAGAGTAAAGGAGCAGACACCGAGGCGGGAGAGGAGGCAGTGCATGGGCAGAATGGGGAGGACGCGCTGAATTAGTTTACGGTCCCTTCTTCAACTCGGGGAGCGACCCCAAACCCTGACAGTTTCAGGGTCCCCTACGAGCCGGGTACCCACTTCTCATGCCAGCACTAGGAAGGGACACAGCTCCGGCGCTGAGACGCAGCTCGGCCCCGCCCTCCCGAGCCCCGCCCCCGTCCCCCATGACCACGCCCCCGTCCCCCATGACCACGCCCCCGTCCTCCATGACCACGCCCCCGTCGGTGCCGGGCCCTGGCCCGTCCGCCTCCTGCCTGGTCCTGGCCCGGCCCCCGCTGGGCTGCTGCCTCCTACCTGGGTCTTGCGGATGCGCAGGTCCGCGGAGGAACGGTTCAGCCCCCTCCTCTTGTTCAATGCTTTGCTCGATCGCTGCGGAAGAGAGGGCGCAGTGATGGGCGGGAGACCCGGGGCACAAGGGGCGGGGTCCGGGACGTACAAAGGGTCAACACCCCGCGGCAGCGCCGGGCCCGGGAGAAACGTCATGCCCTGGGCGAGTGCGGGCAGCGGTGCCCCAGGGTGGGGTTAGGAGCCAGGAGATAGACGGACAGACGTTTGAGGGGTTCCAAAGGCCAGCAGGAGGGGATACGGAGGATCAGACGGTCACCAGACAGAAGGGGACTATTTGTTATAGTCGCAGAACTGAGTCTTGGAAAGTCCCACCAGTGGTAACTCCTGTCCAACCCCATGAGGGGGGTGCCAGCCCAGCCCGCGGAGGGGCCCTGAATGTGGGGTGCTCCCCCACTTCCTACAGCCTCTGGACAGGGGAAGAACGCAACCTGCCGTTTTTTCTGGTGGAAGGCAGGCACCTCTAGGTGGGTCAGGTTCCAGTGGCCCCTCTTCCCTGGGGAATTCAAGGGCAAACATATGAATATTCCAAGGGAGAAAGCAGCCCTCCCCCTGCCCTGCAAGGTGATCCCCCGATCCGGGAATTCCCACTTCTGAAGGATGTTCTGGAAAAGTGCATAGATTAACTGAGATTCCTGCTTCTGGATCACGCACTCCTGACACTATCATTACGATTTTCTAAAAAGAGATTGTGGGAAAATCTACCCTCGGCGAGATCAGAAAATGCAGCAGGGATGAATCACCGGCCTCTCAGACCTCGCCGGCCTCCGGGCCGCTCCTGAGAGCCTCACTCCTCCTCCGTCCTGCTGGCAGTGAGGGAGGTACAGGCCGGATGGCACCCTGAGGCTCCCCCCGACTGAGTGACATCTCTGGCCCAGCAACACACCGCCCAGGGATACTGGACTCGGGTTGCCCAGATTGGGACCCCGACTGTCAGCCTTGGGGCTGGGGCCAAGTCTGGAGGGGAGGGGGTCTCTTACAGGATCTCATTGACTTTTTACAATATTCCTGGGAGTTCAGTGATATCAGTTCATGTTTTAGACTAGAAACTGAGGTTCCAATGGGCGAAACCACTCACTCAAGGTCACACCCAAAGCCTGAGCTCCTGCCACCAGCTGGAAGAAGATGAAGAGAATCCTCTCTCCTTTCCTGGAGGTCTCAAAGGTTAGCTTTTCTAAACCACGGCCACTTTTTCCAGCTTCTTTCTCTGTCTATTCCTGAACCCCTCACCCACAGAGCCCTCCCTAGGGTCTTACAGAGAACATTCAAGGTCAAGGCTTGATGGGCCCAGAGAAACCATTGAGCCCAGGGGATTTTAAACTGCCAGCAGGAACCTTGTTTCTGAGAAGGAATTTCAGGGGCTGTTGCAGAGAAGGAAGGGAGGCCAGGCAGGTAGGTGCTCCCAGCTCCAGCTCAGCTAGAACAACCTGACTTTTATGTTTTGTATATTGGGGATTCTTTATATGACTTTGGAAAAAAAAAGATTCTGATGCTCCCCACCCCCTAAAAAACAAGCTAATTTTGACATTGCTTTCATTTGTCTTACTGTACTGATAAGGAAGCTGAGGGTAGGGGACTTGTCCGGGGTGAGCTGATGGTAGAGGCTGGACTCCGTCTGCCTGGATTTGCACTTAATGTGCTCCCAAATTCAGACGGTTCCATCCAGCAAATTCTCCTGAGTACAAAGGGCTTGTTTTTACAAATCCGAATCAGAGGCTCACATATGGCCTCCCCTTGAGTCCAGAGGGCATGGACTTACTACTCTCCTCTCCCTGGGCCAAGATCAGTGCTCTGGGGGGCCAGGCAGCTGATACAGCTCCTCTTCCCCAAAGCCTAGCAATGTGCCTCGGACATTGGAGGTGCTCGGCATACGTTTTCCGATACTGACTTACCAGAGGCACGCAAAACAGCGTGCCAGTAACACTGCTATTTCCCTGGTATGAGCAGACAAGGAGGTTCCCAACCCACAGTGCTTTGGGGAAAGGTGGTTATTACCAGCACCCAAGTCCTTAAATTACAGTGAATAAATGAACATTTGGCAAGTCCCTCTTGAAAGCTCGCCAGCCCCTGATGTCAGCCACACAAGTCCAATCTGTCCTGAGCCAAGGATACTGATTCAGAGGCATTTGCCGGGCCCACCCACTGGGTGCTCCGTGCTATGCCGGGGGCCTGCTCTGGAGAAATGAGGACTTAAGGAAACTGAAGCCACTCGGAAGACCACCTTTTTCTGGTGAACCCTCATGCTGGTAGAACCAGCAGGGCTCAGATGCAATTTACACAAACACTCTCCTCTCCTTCATTTCCTGTCATATATCTTCTCCAAAGAATTGGAGCAAGGAAGAAAGCTGGGGTTTTATGCTTTCTCACTGTTTAATAATCTGGCTCCTGGAACTTTGTAGAAATTCCTTGGAGAAAGTCCTGTTTTGCCCAAAGGATGGCAGAGGTTTGTTTCTTCCTTTCTTTTTTTTTCTTTTTTGAGGAGTCTCACTCTGTCACCCAGGCTGGAGTACAGTGGCATGATCTCAGCTCACTGCAGTCTCCACCTCCCAGGTTCAAGCAATTCTCCTGCCTCAGCCTCCCAAGTGACTGGGATTATAGGCATCCACCAAGAAGCCTGGCTAATTTTTGTATTTTTAGTAGAGATAGGAATCTTACCATTTTGGCCAGGCTGATTTTGAACTCCTGACCTTACGTGATCTGCCTGTCTCGGTCTCCCAAAGTGCTGGGATTACAGGCATGAGCCACCAAGCTCAGCCTTTTTTTTTTTGAGACAGGGTCTCGATCTGTAACCCAGGCTGGAGTGCAGTGGCATGATCTTGGCTCACGGCAGCCTCAGCCCCCAGACTCGAGTGATTCTCATGCCTCAGTGCCCCAAGTAGCTAGAACCAAGGCACACACTATCACACCCAGCTAATTTTTGTATTTTTTGTAGAGACAGAATTTTGCCATGTTGCCCTGGCTGGTCTTGAACTCCTGGGATTGAGCGATTGGCCTGGCTTTGGCCTCCCAAAGTGCTGGGATTATAGGCCTGAGTCACTGCGGTCCGCTCAGTTCTTTTCCTTCCTGGTTGAGGGGTTGTACTCCTCACCTTTCAATTTGGACCGAACCTTGTTGGCCGTCTTCTTGATGTCTGCAGTGAGGTCCTCCAGCTCCTGTTTGGTCTCTGAGGGGGAGGGCGAGGGCGGGTGAGATGTGTAGGTGGGAGCCACAGGACCCTTCTCCTCCCACCCCACAGTCACCGGCAGCCACACTCACTCTCATCTGGGTTGGGGGCGGCCAGGATGGCGCTATGCTGTTTTTCACCTGTTCTACATCCTCCGACAGTTTCTCAATGCAGCCCCGGATCTCTTCCACCTGGAGCAGAAAATCGGCTATACCCAGCCAAGTTGTCAGGCCAAAACAAGGGGTTCCAGGGGGAACCAGCCAGGGTTCAGGGGGATGGACCAGCCCCAGAAGGGCTGATAAAAGGCCAGGGAGGATGCAGGGGCAGAGAAGTGGGGAACAGGGAAAGGAAGTTGTTGGTGGCTAGGGGCTGGGGCTGGCATTGGGGCTAGAGGCTGGGGCTGGGTGCTGGGGCTGGACGCTGGGACTGGGTGCTGGGGCTGTGTGCTGGGGTTGGACGCTGGGGCTGGGGGCCTTGGAGGCCCATTACCTGTTCAAAGAACTCATCCATAAAGTGGTCCCGATCCACGTGGACCACCTCCTCTTCATCATCACTGTCTTTTGCCTGCGTGCAAAGGAAGGCTGAGTCTGCAAGCAGCCCCTACCTGGGGTCCCCCAAGGGGGCTCTCCAACTCTCCCGCCCTCTCCCTGACACACACACATACCGGTGCTCCCAGCTCTAGGCTCAGAGAAGGGGTCCTGGGAGGGGTCCCATGCAGGGGGAGATGGCAAAGGCACCAAAAGTATCTGTCAGCCCAGAGGATCCCTTAGAGGGAATTGGCAAGAGACCCTCTCTCGGGGCAGATGGCCTTGTGGGTGCAGAGTCAGCCTTGACCACCCAGTAGGGATGATTGCAATATTTCAGCAACCGGCTGAACGTTAGGCTTGTAGTAACTGACCCTGGGCTCCGTGAAGGGTCCTTGACCAGAGTCCCTGGAGCCTGGACCTCCCTACTGTCCCTGTTCTCCTGCCCGGATCTCATTTTACTCCCTTTCTCTTCCCCCTCCTGCCCCACCCGGCCAGACATGTCGCCTATGCAAGGTCACTTCACTGCCAGCAGCAGACGCCAAGTTGAGCAAACAGTGAGGGCTGGATAGAGACACAAGCAGCACCCCGACCTCCCTCACGCCCTGCACCCCCCTCTTCCCACCCACTCTCCCCTCCCCTCCCAGCCGGCTCTCCCCTCGAGGTGGATTCACTTGCCTTCATCCAGCCCCTTCCAACTTCACACCCACCTACTCTCGCTGGCTTGGGTTTCCCAGTTGCAACCTGCAGCTGCTCAACCCTCTACCCGCAGGGCTCACAGACACAAAAGGATTTACCCACCCACAGCACCTATGCCACCGACAGACTTGAGACACAGACAGAAGAGCTGACACCCAAGGCACGTGGGAATAGGCCCCCCCCGACACCCACACGGAGATGTACCGATGCTGGCATTCACCCGCACGCAGGCTCACAGCTGAGCCGCACTGACACGTGTGGACACACTGGCGTTCAGCCGCACCCCCAGGGACATTTGGGAGGGCTCACTGGGCTTGTTCTTCCAGCTTCTCCGAGGCTCACGTCTGCACACATGCTCGGAGCTGGGCAGGAGGAGAGGCTGTAGGGAGGCGCCCTGTGCTACACACGCCCCAGTACTTCTCTGCCTGGGACAGAGGTCTGAAGGCAAAATCTGAGCACATCAAGCTTAGTGACATCTGGAGCCCCAGTCAGCCCCAGTGGAAATGTATATAGAATTCATTCTGATTTCCAGAAAGAACCAGCCAAGCTCAGACAGAATCCAACCCCCAGAGCTTGGGTGAAATAAAGGCAGGATCCAAGCAGCATTCACCTGATAGTCGGTTGGAATCCAAAAAGGAGAGCTCGCCAGGGCCCAGTGGAAGGAAGACAGGGCCTAACAGAAACCAGACAGGCTCAGACCGAACAAGCCAAGGCTCACACAGATCCCAGACAGAGCCCAGACAGCTCAGATCAAACCTAGACAGAACCAGATGGGACCTAGGTGCAGTCCCCACAGCCACAACTCAGGATCAGCAGTGCCCGACAGCCTCGGGAAAAAGCCCGCACGGCCAGGGCCTCCAGCTCCTGAAGCCACCCCAGCCTCCTGCCCAAGCCCAGCCCAAATGGAACTCCAGGGATTCTCCACACAGACGCTGGGCCCCCCACTGTGTTGAAAATGTGTTCAGCACTTGTGTTGAATTTCCAGACAATCCCAATCATCTGCCTGGAAAGGGAGTTCCCTCCGTCTTGGCTCACAGCTGCCCCCAGAAGGTAGGGTGGTACAGGTGGCATAAGTTGGGGACCCTGGGAGGCTCTGGGATGCTGGGCTCACCTCTGAGGACCCACTGGTCTTCCATGATGCTCTTCACCTTCTCTGTCTTCACAGACCAGCTATGCCACAAGGCCTCCTTCCCTTAGAGCCAAAAGCTTTCCTTTGCCCTTTCTCTCCCTTCAAGCGCTCACTCAGCCACCAGCCTCATGCAGGTCATGAGGCCTTTCCCTGGCCCGGGTGCCTGAGGACCTTCCTGTTCTCTGTTCTCTCTCCCCCTCCCATGCTAATGATAGGAAGTCCTTCCTAAAGTCTAATTTCAATCTCTCTTGTTCTTGGAGCCACCTCCCTGAGGTGCCTCTCTGGAGCACCCTGGGCTACCTATTTGCTTGCCCTCAAGAGACGAAAAAAGATAGAAGGCCCGAGAGGGGTTGATTTGGTAAAATAATTACAAAGAGAGCTGGGTGCCAATAATCCTCTGCCATTTACAAACACTTTTACATCCATAATCCCTTTGGATCCTCAGCACCACAGCCCTGCGAGAAAGCTGCGCAAACATCATCGTCCCCATTTCACAGATGAGGGAACAGGAGGCCAGAGGGGAAAAAGGACAGTGACTTGCCCAAGGGCACCCAGGCCACAGAGGGCAGGAAAACCATAGGCATCCAGCCCCGCAAAGACCTCTGTGAGGCTCCCGACTGGGCCACCTGCCCCGCTGGCTCTCCGCTCCCAGGTACTCTCCCTCTCAGGTACTCTCCGCTCCCAGGTACTCTCCCTCTCAGGTACTCTCCGCTCCCAGGTACTCTCCCTCTCAGGTACTCTCCGCTCCCAGGTACTCTCCCTCTCAGGTACTCTCCACTCCCAGTTGCTCTCCCTCTCAGGTACTCTCCGCTCCCAGGTACTCTCCCTCTCAGGTACTCTCCGCTCCCAGTTGCTCTCCCTCTCAGGTACTCTCCGCTCCCAGGTACTCTCCCTCTCAGGTACTCTCCGCTCCCAGGTACTCTCTCTCTCAGGTGAGCTCCTGCTAAGTCCTGATCTGGGTAAGGCTCTGTGCTTGACAACCTAGCAAAATATGATCACTTGATAGTATTTTTTGCCGAAGTCTTACATTCTTGCTATCTCATTTAATCTTCATTAGAACTCTGTAAGGACCATTGGCCAACATAATGATAATTATGCAAACATTTAGAGGGTGTTTTACAATGTGGTGGGCACTGTTCTATGTGCTCCGCGTATATCTACCCATTTCATTCTTAGAGCGGCCCCTCGGAGGTATTACTATAACCCCTTTTATAGATGGGGAAACTGAGGTATAGAGCTAAATAACTCAGGCCAGTTGTGGTGGCTCATGCCTGTAATCCCAGCACTTTGGGAGGTTCCAGTGGGAGGATCGCTTGAACCCAGGAGTTCAAGACCAGCCTGGGCAACACAGCAAGACCATGTCTCTACAAAAAATACAAAAATTAGCTGGGCATGGTGGTGCGCATATGTAGTCCCAGCTACTTGGGAAGATGAGGCAGGAGGATCCCTGGAGCTCAGGAGGCTGAGAGCCTGCAGTGAGCCATGATGGCACCTCTGTACTCCAGCCTGGGTGACAGAGCGAGACACTGTCTCTTAAAAAACAGAAAAAGAAAAGAAAAGAGCTTGCCCCAGGTCAGCAGCGAGAAGACCACGTGGTTCTAACCCTGAGCCTCAGTCTCTGCGCTTGCTGAATGGTAACAATGCCTACTCTTGGCCACTCCCATGTTGCAGATAAGAAAACAGGCTCAGAGAGGTTGCCTGGCCTGCCTAAGGCTTCACAGCAAATGAGGCCAGAGGTGGGACCTGAACCTGGGACCGTCTGGTACTAAATGTCACGCTCTCTCCCCTTCTGCCCTGCTGACAGATGGCAGTCCTTCCTGGTCCCAAAGAGCCCGCTCTGCCACGTCCTCAGGACCGCTGAACTCCTGCGGCCAGGATGGAAAATCAGCAGGAGGGGCCCAGAGCTGCAGGCAGAGCCTGGACAGGAGGCCGGGCCTCCCAGCCTCTGTCTGATGTGCTGTGTGACCCTAGGCAAACCTCGGCTCCTCTCTGGGTCCCAGTTCCCTTGTCCCTGAAATGAACAGGCTGACTCAAGTGCTCACCCTGCTCTGAGGGGCCCTTCCTGCTCTGAGGGGTGCATATTTAGTAATAAGCACAGCCTCCGTTTCTGGAAGAAGTTAGGCCAGCCAAAAAGAAAGCAGGCGGCGGGCAAACCAGACTACCTAAGAAAAGATGACCAAATGCGCCCAGTCCACTTTATGGTGGCCTCAGATTACAGGTGAATTATTCAAGCCTCAGTTTCCTCATGTGCAAAGTGGGCAGGATAACAGTTTACAAACATCTAACACATATGTGCTGATGACCACGAGTTGGGCCCTGTTACAAACACCTTGCGTTTCTTTTTTTTCTTTTTCTTTCTTTCTTTCTTTTTTTTTGGAGAGACGAGGGTCTCGCTACATTGCCCAGGCTGGTCTCTAACTCCTGGGGTCAAGAGATCCTCCCTCCTTGGCCTTCCAAAGGGGTGACGGGCATGAGCCACCGCACCCAGCCTACATTTCTTCTTTAATCCTCACGACCACCCCGTGAGGTCACATTCTTATTCTCACTGGACAGATGGGGAGACGGAGGCGCAGACGGATTGGATAACATGCCCAAGATCACACAGCTGATGGGGTGACTGGAACCCGGGCACTCTGCTCTACAGCACACGGCTCCTCGAGCACTTGAGAGGGATTGAATGAGAGAGTGCAGTGCCCCTGAGCCCCTTCCAGAACCACCTGGGGACTGCACACGTCAGATCCAAGCCTCCAGCTGCAGCCTGACCCCCTTGGGGGCCCCCCCAAGTCTAGGTCTTCCACACTGGGGCCACTACGGATGGCGTGTGTGTGTCGATGTGCAGCGATGACAAGGACAGATCCTCAGATACAGAAATGGAAGGAGGAGAGTGACAGTGAGAGCCAGTAAGTCAGTGACCAGAGAGACAGATGGTAAGACGGTGACAAAAACACAGAGGCGGCAAGCGACTGGAATTGGGTGACAGAATAGTCAGAGAGAGAGAGTGTACGTGTGTGTGTGTGTGTGTGTGTAAACACACGTGTGCCCAAGCACTGACACACACGGGCTCCCCATGCTCCTCAGGGGTGCAAGCATAATCGTTCGATCGGAGGCACCAGCCTCCCCCTGGTGCCCCTTCCCCCACCCTCCGCTTCGGTCCATCTGTCTCCCTGGCCGGGGCCTCTCCTCCCTCCCTCCCCCCTGTCCAGCCTGGCCCTCTCACCCAGACCTCTCGCCTTCATCTTTCCTGCCTCAACCCCTGCCCCTTCCTCATCCTCCCTCTGTCTCACGGAGTCATTCATTCATCTAACAGATACGTCTGATTTGTGCCAGGTGCTGTTCTGGGTGCTGCTGGCGATGAGGTGGTGAAGAAGACAGGCGAGAAGGGCCTGGCTCCAAGGAGGGGACATTCCAGTGGGGAAAGGCAGACAATGGTAGGCAAACAAGACATTTCAGATTGTGCTGAATGGCATGAGGGAGATAAGCAGAAACATGGGATCGAGAGACACGGGGATCGGGTAAGGCGTTCAACAGGACGATCAGCAGGGCCTTTCTGGGGAGGTGACATCTGAGCTGCGCCCCTGAAGGAGCCAACTGTGGCACAATGCTGGGGAGACAGAATTCAGGGGCGGAGGGAACAGCATGTGCGAAGGTCCTTGGACAGGGGGTAAACTTGTGTGCTTGGATGGCAGAAGAAGCCCAGTGCTGGCCAGGCATGGTGGCTCACGCCTGGAATCCCAGCACTTTGGGAGAGTGAGGTGGGAGGATTGTTTGAGGACAGGAGTTCAAGATCAGCCTGGTCAACATAGACCCTATCTCTACAAAAATAAAAAAAAAAAATTAGCCAGGCATGGTGGTGCGCGTCTGTAGTCCCAGCTACTCGAGAGGCTGACGCGGGAGGATCCCTGGAGCCCAGGAGGTCGAGGCTGCAGTAAGCTGTAATTGCACCGCTGCACTCCAGCCTGGGCAACAGAGGAAGACCACATCTCTAAAAACATTTTTACTTTTATATTAAAAAAGGCAGCCCAGAGCAGCTGGAGGATATGGACCCATCACCCAGGATTCACTGGTCTCCGCCCCCTGTGATTTCAGGGCTGCATTTCTAAAGCACCTCCCACCTGCCCCATACCTGAGGGCCCTCAGGGCTTGGGGACGGGCCCTCAGCACCTTCATCCTGTCCAGCCTCAGATTCAAGCTCTCGCACTGCAGGCCCCACCTTCCTCCCAGGCTGCCTCCCTACTTCTCCTGCCCGACTCCACAGCTGCCTCTCAGACCTCAGCCCTCCCTGTGCCCCTCCTGTCTTCTCCCCTAACCCACCTTCCTCTCCATCTCACTTGCCCCCATCTTTCCTCTTGAGCCCCACTCTGGCCTGACTCTTTGGACCCTGCGACACCTATTCAGCTGATTACCTCCTCATCGCAGCCGCATCCAGCCCAGTGCCAACCAGAGGAGCCTGGTGAACTGGACGCAGAAAATCCTGGTTCAAGCCCAGCTTGAACCATTAGGAGCTATCTGACCTTGGACAAGTCAGGTTCTTTTCCCCCTCCGGTCCTCTCTGTACTCCAAAATAAAACAGGGGGTAACGTCCTGCCCATCTCAGGGGGCTTGTGTGATGTTGAAGAGAAATAAACAAGCCATCTGCTGGATAACAGACACAGCATTGCTGGGCGCTAGGGCCCCTCCTAGGCACTTGATGCATATTAACTACCTTCAATCCTCAGGATAAACCTGTGAAACAGGTACTCTTCTCCCAATTCACACGTGAAGCAATTGAGGACCAGTGAGGTTAAGTAACTTGCCCAAGGTCACACGGGAAGTGGCAAAATTAGAATTTGAACCTAGACAGTCTGGCTCCCAAAACCACTGTGTGACAAACGGACTTGAGAATCCCTTGGGAATGCCAAGGTACTGCTGGAAAGACAATGAGCACCCTGGGTTAATGTCCCCTCCCACCACTGCCCCTGCCTCGCCCCTCCTAGTGTCCCAGAGACCCCGTTTCCAGGTCCCCCCACACCCTTCCCGGTGTCTCCTGCATCCCAGCCTCCTTGCTCTCAACTGTAGCAGGGAGACCCTTACATTACCCCGAATCTCAGCTTTTCCCACCCCGCCCGCCCCCTCTTAAATCTCCAGTTTCCCTAAGCTGTGACTAATACCGAAGCCACCATATCCACTCAGCCCTTTCACCCTCCACACCACTTCCCGCAGCCCCAGCCGACAGGATTCCTCACCTCTGAGCAGGGGCCCCTGACTCATTCATGAGGCTTCCCCCTCTCCTGCCTCCCCTCTATTCCCACTTAGCCTTTTCCCTCTCTCTTTCTACGATCATACCCCAATTCTACACCACCTGATCCCAACCCACTTCCATCCCCCTGGGTTTTGGAGTCATGGAATAGTCCTGGTATCAGGGGGAGCTGGATTGAAGTCCGGATCCCTCACTTGCTAGCTGTCTGACCTTGGGCAAGTTATTCAACCACTCCTGGCCTCAGTTTCCCCAACTCTAAAATGAGAGAGCCTCTCCATCGTCTTGCCAGGAGGTCGGTGGGGTTCTAATGAGATCACAGATGAAAGCTTGCTCTGCAAACTGCAAACTGCGCCGTGAGGAGGGGAATTGACAACACCGATGCTGAAGCCAGCCTGCCTGGGTTTGAATCCTGCCTTTACCAGCTGTGTGACTTTAGTCTAATTACTTAACCTCTCTGAGCTCAATGTCTTTGTCTATAAAATGAGAGAACATATATCTATATATCTAAAAAGATATTTGTATATCTATAAAATGAGACAAAGAGCCTCACAGGATTGCTGTGAGGATGAAAATGAGTGAAAATGCATAAAACACTTGGAAGAATGTTTATTATTACATTTTACTCATGCCTGAGTGTATATTCAGTAAAAATGTAATAAAGAAAGAAACCTTCAAAATTCCCTCCCTCACCCGCCAGCTCCTCCTTGCTTCCCACTTGGCAACCTGTCTGTCCCCAGAGACAGCGGCCACTTGCCTCCAAGCACCTTCTCGTCTGTCCATAACCTGGGTCCCCACCCCCAAATCCAGGGCAGAGCTCTTCACCCCCAGTGCTGAAACTTCTGTTTCAAAGGCCAGAAAAGCAGAGACCTGTGTCAACCTGGCAGATGGGAAACCCAGATTGCAGTCTGTCCCCCACCCACTTGCTTGGTGACCTTGGCCAAGTCTTTTCCCATGCCTGAATCTCAGTTTCCTCATCTGTCAAATGGGGTAATAACCCCTGGGGTAACAACCGGCCGGGTCCCATAAAGGTGCAGAGCACTGGGCAGGTCTGGCCGGGCCGGTACCCTTATTAACATACCACCAGCAGCCTAGCACAGAGCAGACTGTCGGCGCTGCCTCCTCGGGCCCCAGGTCATTTCTTCAAATGCCCTGGCGTCCTCCCTGCCCCAGAAACCATGCTCATCCAGTCCCACTCCCCCAGTTTCTCCAGGCAGCAGCCTCCACTGCAGTCCTTCCCCTGTTCCCCTAAAACCAGGGGACTGCCTGGCCGGACTCCTGGAACCGGGCCTCTACAGGCCTGCAGACCTGGGGCCTGCACCAGCCCTTGACTGCCTGGGGTGCCCCAGTTCCCCCCAGCAGAGCGGGGTCTGTGGCACACAACCCAGTTCCGTGGCCCTCTCCTCCACATCCCCATCTCCCACCTCTGGGTCACCCCGTCTCAGGCCTTAGCCCTCTGGCTCTCTCCAGGGAGGCCACCTCTTCTCTTCCTGTCTTGGAGGGATGCCCCCTCCCTACAGGGGAGTGACACGCGCGTGTGCACACACACACACACACTTCATTCACTGCCAGGTGCTGGCATCTCAGTCCCAACCTGTGTCCTTCCCCGTAGCATCCCCCCGAATCTGGGTCCTGCTAGACTCTCAGCCTGGCCCAGTCACCGCCCCCATCCTTCTCTTTGGCAAACCTGCCCAGGGGATGACAGTCCCCTCCGGTCCCTCCTGACATCCACTCTCCCCCATCCCCAGACCAGCCCCCGGGGCCCTCCTGGGAATACGGGGTGTCCAAGGCCCCTGAGACCTCTCCTGCCCCCTTGTGTCTTAATGGCCTCCAGCCCCTTCCAGCCACTGCCCCCAAAATGCAGGTTCACTGGAGAGAGATATCAGGTGCCTGGGAGATATTGGGGTGCCCAGGTTACCAATCTCCGATCTCATCCTTTGCCCCCCACGTCCCAGCACCTCCCCCACTCCATCCCCACGCGCTCCCCCAATATTGGGGTCCCGCCCCCCCCATTCTCCCCCACCCCCCAAGCTCACACTCCGCAGCTCCTGAGTCCGATCCTTCATCCTGCGACGGCTCCTCCTCCTCCTCCTCGTCCTCCTGCCTCTGCTGATGCTCCCGGTCTCCCGCCTTGGTGCCGGAGGCCGGGGTCTGGGGGCGCCGGGGAGGCGCTGCGGCCGCTGCGGGGGGCCTGCGGGCAGGGGCGGGGCCGGGGGCGGCGGACTGAGGGCCGGGCAGGGGCAGGGGCCTGGGCCGGGCTCGGCTCTGCCGGGCTGCGGTGGCGATGCGGCTGCGGCACAGGGTAGGATGGAGGGATGCGGGAGCCGAGCGCGGGGGGAGGGGGGCGGAGGGAGGTGAGGAGGAAGCGAGGGCGGGGGGAGCGGGAGCGCGCAGGGAGCAGGGGACATGCGCAGCGCCCGGGCCGGGGGCGCCTGGGGGTTGTAGTCAGGGGCTGGGGGAGCACCCGGGGAGGGGGGCGGGAGAGGCCTGGAGGCGGGTGGGGGCGGGCAGAGCCAGAGGCGCAGGGAGAGATGCGGAGAGCCGGAGATGCTGGGGTGGCTGTGGGGGAGTGGGGTGGCCCGGCGGAAGAGAGAGGGTGAGGGAATGAATTCAGGGAATAACCTGGGAGCCGGGATGTGGATCCCTTTCCAGGAGACACAGATCGAGACTGTGTTTTGTGTCTGGTGTCTTCATGAACCTGCGCGCGACCACCCCTGGGTGCGGGCCCGTGTGTGTACCTGCAGGAGGCTCTTTGGACACTGGAAATAGGAAGACTGACTCTCTCTGTGGTTTTCACAATGCAGGGAACCAGCCAGGTGCTTGCTGAGAAGGACACGAGGCTTGTGTTGAACAGCCTGGGCCTCCCCCGCTGCGGTGGGTCTGGGAGCTCTGCTTGTCTGCCTCTGCGGACAGGGTGCTCACTACCTCCCAGGACCTCCTGGCCCATCTGTAGATGGCTCTGACTGTTGAACATGAAATTTGTCCTTAGTGGGAGGGGGAAACCCGGCGTCCTGAGGGTCTGAGTGACCTCCTCTCCTGATGCCCACCTCTCCTCTTCCCATCCTAACACCACACCAACTCCTCCCTCCCCCTGCAATGGGGCCCTGGCCCCCAGTGGGACAGGACTTGACTCTCAAGCGATCCTCCCGCCTCAGCCTCCCAAAAGTGCTGGGGTTACAGGCCTGGGCCACCACGCCTGGCATTCTCTTGCCAAGTACCCAGTGACCTCCTTGGTACCAAATCCATGTCTGATAAACCCTCACCCCACACCACCCATTGGGCCTTATCATCTTTGACCTCTCAGCAGCATATGACCCTGATGAGCCCCTTTTCCTGAAACCCTCCGGTCCCTGGCGCTCTGCCCGCTGCCTGCTCATACCCCGCCCCCCCAACCCCTGACCTGTGAATGTTGTCTCCCAGCCTTCCCTTCTCAACCTCAGGGTTCCCTGGGCTCCATCCATTCTCTTCTCTCTCCGCTTTTGTTTTTGAGATAAGGTCTCATTCTGTCGCCCAGGCTGGAGTACAGTGGTGCGATCTCGGCTCACTGCAGCCTCAACCTTCCAGGCTCAAGTGATCCTCCCACCTCGGCCTCCTGAGTAGCTGGGACTACAAGCACCCGCCATCATGCCTGGGTAATTTTATGTTTTGTAGAGACGAGGTCTCACTATGTTGTCCAGGCTGGTCTTGAACTCCTAGGCTCAAGCGATCCTCCTGACTCAGCCTCCCAAAGTGCTGGGTTTACAGGCCTAGGCCACTGCGACCGGCATTCTCTGCTCTCTTTACCCAAGGTGCTTTCTGCACCTCTGTGCCTGCAGTGCCCACATCTGTACCTGCGAGCTAGATACCGCCCCTGTAAACAGCTGCTACTATGTGCCTAAGCTCTGAGCTGGGCACCAAGAAGACAGAGACCGAAGACCCCAGCAGAGTCATGAATAGATCCATGACTACAGTGGACATGGCCAGCACTGACGTGGGGGACCTCAAGGAGGCGGCCGTGCGCTCCCCAAAGTGCTCCTTCCTGTGTTCTCCCTCAGAGATGGCATCATCTCCATCCACCCAGCCACTCAAAGCAGACAGAAAGCTGTCCTTGCCTCCCCCGTATTATAATGTCACCACGTTCTGGGCGTCCACCATGTTGCATTCACTATGCTGGTAGCTCCCAGAAACCTCCCAACCTCACAATAGCCACTGCTATGATCTGAAATATACAGACCAGGACACTGAGGCTTTGAATGGTCACATAACATATCCAAGTTCACAAGGCTAATACAGGTCAGGCTGGGGTCTTGTTTTTTTTTTCTTTTAAGACAGGGTCTCACTCTGTTGCCAGGCTGGAGTGCAGTGGTGCAATCACAGCTCACAGCAGCCTCGACCTCCTGGGCTCAAGCAGTTCTCCCATCTCAGCCTCCTAAGTAGCTGGGACTACAGGTGCACACCACTGTACCCAGCTAATTTTCTTTCTTTTTTTTTTTTTTGTGAGATGGAGTCTCACTTTGTCTCCCAGGCTGGAGTGCAGTTGTGCAATCTCAGCTCACTACAACCTCTGCCTCCCGGGTTCAAGCAATTCTCCTGCCTCAGTCTCCCAAGTAGCTGGGATTACTGGCGCCTGCCACCACGCCCAGCTAATTTTTGTATTTTTAGTAGATACAGGGTTTCGCCATTTTGGCCAGGCTGGTCTGGAACTCCTGACCTCAGGTGATCCACCTGCCTTGGCCTCCGAAAGTGCTGGGATTACAGGCGTGAGCCATTATGCCTGGCCCTAATTTTCTTTTTAACTTTTCTTTTTCTTTCTTTCTTTTTTTTCCTTTTTTCTTTTTTTGTAGAGATGAGGCTGGTCTCAAACTTCTGGGCTCTCACTTTGGCCTCCCAAGTGCTGGGATTATAAGCATGAGCCACTGTGTCTGACCTTGTTTGCATCTTTTGATTACAAAGCCGCCCCCCCCCCTTTTTTTTTTTAAGAGATGGGGTCTTACTCTGTTGCCCAGGCTGGACTCAAACTCCTGGGCTCAATCAATCTTCCGACCTCGCCCTCCTGAGTGGCTGGGACTATAGGGGCACACCACCACACCCGGCTCAAAGCCCATTCTTGTAAAACCATGCTGTTATATAGTTCCTCTCTCTCTGTTCTTTTTTTTTTTTTTAAGAGACAGGGTCTTGCTATGTTGCCCAGGCTGGAGTGCAGTGGCTATTCACAGGTGCGGTCCCACTACTGATCAGCACAGGAGTTTTGACCTGCTCCGTTCCCGACCTGGGCCAGTTCACCCCTCCTTAGGCAACCTGGTGGTCCCCCGCTCCTGGGAGGTCACCATATTGATGCCAAACTTAGTGCGGACACCCAATCGGCATAGCGCACTACAGCCCAGAACTCCTGGGCTCAAGCAATCCTCCCACCTCAGCCTCCCTAGTAGCTGGGAGTACAGGCACGCGCCACCGCGCCCGGCAGCTCCTCTCTCAACTGTGACACCGACAGCCATCTCCTGGGTCCTCTCCTATCCCCCACCACCTCAAGTCAGTCTGGCCCCTCACTGTCTTTTCACCTGGGTCGTCAGCACAGCCTCCTCTCTGGTCTTCCCACTTGAGCGAAGCCCATTTCCTTCACATCTGTCTTCCTCCCCAGTCCTTAATGTGATTGCCCCCAAAACACATGTGATCTGCTGGGTGTGGTGGCTCACGCCTGTAATCCCAGCACATTGGGAAGCCAAGGTTAGCCGATCTCCTGAGGTTGGGAGTTCGAGACCAGCCTGACCAACATGGAGAAACCCGTCTCTACTATATATCATTATATATAATTAGCTGGCCATGGCGGCGGATGCCTGAAACCCCAGCTACTCAGGAGGCTGAGGCAGAAGAATCGCTTGAACCTGGGAGGCAGAGGTTGCAGTGAGCCAATATCACACCATTGCACTCCATCCTGGGCAACAAGAGCAAAATTCCACCTCAAATAAATACATAAATAAATAAAAATACAAAAATTAGCTGGGCATGTTGGCATGTGCCTGTAATCTCAGCTACTTGGGGGGAGCTGCTGCAGGAGAATCACTTGAACCCAGGAGGCGGAGGTTGCAATGAACTGAGATCGAGCCACTGGACTCCAGTCTGGGCAACAGAGTGAGACTCTGTCTCAAAAAAAAAAAAAAGAAAGAAAAACCAAAAAATACCAAATATGATTGTGCTCACCTCTGCATCCCCAGGGCCTCCCAGAATTCACCCAAAAGCCTGCTCTGGCATTTGAACCCCACCGTCACCACCTCCCTCTCACTACTTTCCCCCCTGTGCCATGGACCCAGGCCTTGACCACACCAAGGAATCATGGGCTCCAAACCCTCTGAATTTCACTTTGTGTTTCTCTCCTCTGCCTGGAACACTGTTGAGCCCCTCTCTGATTCTCTGATAGACTAATTCTCCTTCCATGCCCAGTTCAAGCCTCTCCCAGCCATCCAGGCAGACACCCTCACTAGGAGCAGGCTGAGTCTGCTTCCCCACAAGCCCAGACTGGGCCTGACTCCCATCCACAACTAACACAAAGTCAGGCACAAGGCCAGGTCTGGTGGTTCACACCTATAACCCCAGTGCTTTGGGAGGCCGATGTGGGCAGATCACTTGACGTCAGGGGTTTGAGACCAGCCCGGCCAACAAGATGAAACCCGTCTCTACTAAAAATACAAAAATTAGCTGGGTGTGGTGGCAGGTGCCTGTAATCCCAGCAACTTGGGAGGCTGAGGCAGGAGAATTGCTTGAACCTGGGAGGCTGAGGTTGCAGTGAGCCGAGATCGTGCCACCGCACTCCAGCCGGGGCGACAGAGCAGGACTCCATCTCAAAAACAAACAAACAAAAAATCAGACTGAATAAATGGCATATTCCCTCAGCCCTTTACCCAGGCATAAAGAACAAAGCAAATGTGTCCCGTGAAGGCAGGGAGTTTTGTCTGTCGTGTGTTCACTGCTGGTTCTCCAGTGGCTCCGCGGCACCTGGCATATTGTAGGAGCTCAGTAATTATGTGTTACAGGAATGAATGAGTGAATGGTGAGACACTCAAATCCGGCTGCAGCTCTAAAGATGGACACAGGGACACAGGATGTGATGACAATGGCAGTTCCTCTCACTGATCAGTGGTTTCAAGCTCAATCACATTCATGATCACTTACGGGCTACCCAAAGTGAGTCACCTGAACCGTAAATGAATTTCTTACGCAGTCTCCTACCCAGTGCGCCCTCTTTTTGGGGGGGGATGGAGTCTTGCTCTGTTGCCCAGGCTGGAGTATGGTGGCGCTATCTCCACTCACTGCAACCTCTGCCTCCCAGGTTCAGGCAATCCTCCCACTTCAGCGTCCTGAGTAGCTGGGACTGGGACCACAGGCACATGCCATCATGCCCAGCTAATTTTGTTGTTGTTGTTTTTGTTGTTTTTGAGACAGAGTCTCACTCTGTCTCGAGGCTGGAGGGCAGTGGCACAATCTCGGCTCACTGCAACCTCCACCTCCCGGGTTCAAGTGATTCTCCTGTCTCAGCCTCCCCAGTAGATGGGACTACAGGCATGTGCCACCACGCCCAGCTAATTTTTGTATTTTTAGTAGAGATGGGGTTTCACCATGTTGGCCAGGATGGTCTCGGATCTCTTGACCTCATGATCTGCCCACCTTGGCTTCCCAAAGTGCTGGGATTACAGGCGTGAGCCACCGTGCCTGGCCTTTTTTGTATTTTTTTGTAGAGTTGGGGTTTCACCATGTTGCCCAGGCTGGTCTCGAACTCCTGAGCTCAAGCAATCTACTTACCTTGGCCTCCCAAAAGTGCGGGGATTACAGATGTGAGCCACTGTGCCCAACCAACCTTCCTAAAGTAGTGATATAACCAGGACCGGCCCTGATCAGAAAACTTCCCTGGTTTCCCATTGCTCATGGGATAAAGCCCCAATTTCCTAACCTGGCTTTCTGCTTACAGCGTGCCACCTACCCTCACATACCTACTCCTATCCCGTTATTCCCTGCATTTTCCTATGTCCATGCTTTACCTTGTGTCATTCTGGTCTCCTGGAAATTCCTTCCCTCTAACATCCCCAAGCCCAACCCCTGCTCTTCTATCAAAGTTCAGCCTCGGTGTCTTTCTTGGCTCTCCTGATACTAGAGGGAAAGCTCAGCCAAACCTCAGCTGCTCACTGCCCAAAAGCCAAACACAAGACGAGAGTTAGGGGGCAGATGAGGTGGCTCAAGCCTGTAATCTCAGCACTTTGGGAGGCCGAGGCAGGCGGATCACCTGAGGTCAGGAGTTCGAGACCAGCCTGGCCAACATGGCGAAAGCCTGTCTCTACTAAAAATACAAAAATTAGCTTGGCGTGTTGGCTCACGTCCATAATCCCAGCCACTCGGGAGCTGATGCAGGAGAATCACTCGAACCTGGGAGGTGGAGACTGCAGATCATGCCATTGCACTCTGCCTGGGCGACAGAATGAGACTCCATCTTAAAAAAAAACAAAAAAAAACAGTTAGTGGGAGAAGAGGTTTATTCGGAGAGCCAGCAAACTGAGGAGATGGTGAACTAATGTCTGAAAGTCTCATCTCAAAATGTTCAGGCTGGCTGGGTTTTATTTATTTATTATTTGAGACAGACTCTCATTCTGTTGTCCAGGTTGGAGTGCAGTGGCACAATTACAGCTCATTCCAGCCTTGACCTCCCAGCTCAAGCGATCCTTCCACATCAGCCTTCGAAATAGCTGGAACTATAGGCACACGCCACCACACCTTGGGGCTCACTTTTTGATTTTTTTGTAGAGATGGGTATTGCTATGTTGCCTGGGCTGGCCTGGAACTCCTGAGCTCAAGTGACGCCCCTACAATCAGACCCCCACCTCGGCCTCTCAAAGTGCTGGATTATAGGCGTGAGCTACCTCACCCAGCTGGTGGGGGAGGTGGTTTTGGAGGGGGTGGTTCTAAGAGGGGGATGAAGGGAAGCTCTGTGCAGGTTGACTGGGGTGGGGGTCAGTGTGTCTCATCTAGATGACTGTCGTGAGCAGTGGGCCATCTGGTGGTCTGGCTGGCACCAGTTTGGGTACAACAGGAATACAGGAAGCACACAGTATTCTTCCCAGGGCGGGACATGCGGCAACCTTGATTCCGTGCTTAGTTTTCAAGGCCACTTTCTGGAGTTCTTTACACCAAGCATGAGTTAAGCGTTATTAAAAGCCAAGCATAAAAGGAAGGGGCAGGGGGAAGAAAAATAAAAAAGAATAATTGATATACAGGATGGGGTGGTAGTTTCTGTCTCAAAAGCCTATTTCCTTTTTTTTTCCGAGACAGAGTCTCACTCCACCCAGGCTGGAGTGAAGTGGTACGATCTCAGCTCACTGCAACCTCCGCCTCCCAGGTTCAAGTGATTCTCCTGCCTCAACCTCTCAAGTAGCTAAAATTACATGTGCCCACCACCACGCCTGGCTAAGTTTTATATTTTTAGTAGAGATGGGGTTTCCCTATGTTGGCCAGGCTGGTCTCGAACTCCGGACCTCAGGTGATCCACCCGCCTCAGCCTCCCAAAGTACTGGGATTACAGGTGTGAGCCACCACACCTGGCCCCAATTTGACTAATCTCTGCTTCCCCATGGCACCTGGCACAGGACCTATTACACCAGCTGTACTCAGGAACAAAAGAATGAATACCCATTTGACCTATCCATCCATTAAGCAGTAAATCTTTATTCAGACCCCACTCTTTGTACCAGGACTATGCTTTGATGCTAGATAGAGACACAGTGGTGAACAAAACAAATGTTTAGCTGGGCAGGGCGCAGTGGCTCACACCTGTAATTCTAGTGCCTTGGGAGGCCAAGGCAGGAGGACTGCTTGAGGCCAGGAGTTTGAAAGCAGCTTGGGCAACATAATATCTCTACAAAAAAATTTAAAAAGTGGCTGGGTGCAGTGGCTCACACCTATAATCCCAGAACTTTGGGAGGCTGAGGCGGGTAGAACACGAAGTCAGGAGATCGAGACCAGCCTGGCCAACATGATGAAATCTGATCTCCACTAAAAATACAAAAATTAGCTGGGCGTGTTGGTGCATTCCTGTAATCCCAGCTACCCAGGAGGCTGAGGCAGGAGAATGGCTTGAACCAGGGAGGCGGAGGTTGCAGTGACCTGAGATCGCGCCACTGCACTCCAGCCTCACCATAGAGTGAGACTCTGTCTCGAAAAAAAAAATTTTTTTTTAAAAATTACCCAGCACAGTGGCATGTTCCTGTAGTCTTAGCTACTCAGGGGGCTGAGGTGGGGGGACTGATCGAGCCCGGGAGCTCAAGGCTCCTCATCCTGCCACTGCACTCCAGCCTGGGTGACAAACTGAGATCCTGTCTCAGAAAAGGACTTCTTTAAAAGTCTTTTCATAAAATTTATTTTTTTCTCTCATAAAGGACGTTAACATATGTTTTAAAGATCTATTCTTAGACACTATAGATTTTTTTTTTTTTTGATACGAAGTCTCGCTCTGTCACCCAGGCTGGAGTGCAATGGCATTATCTTGGCTCACTGCAGCCTCTGACTCCCAGGTTCAAGTCATTCTCCTGCTTCAGCCTCCTGAGTAGCTGGGACTACAGGCATGTGCTACCACACCCAGCTAATTTTTTTGTATTTTTAATAGAGATGGCATTTCACCGTGATAACCACGATGGTCTCTATCTCCTGACCTTGTGATCCACCCACCTCAGCCTCCCAAAGTGCTGGGATTACAGGTATGAGCCACAGCACCCTGCCAGGTACTATAGATTTCTAGAAATGACGTTTTTACATTTCCTAGTAGTTTGCTGGTGTGATTTGTAAAGACAGTGTATTTCAAGATCTTTCTCTTATTCCATCGAACTTACTCCACATACAGTAAGAGCCAGAGATCCAGGGAGTGATCTAGGGCCCTCCTCCCTCCCTCCTCACCCCTTCCAATCTGCAATCGTGTCTGACAGGTTCTCCCCCCTCCGCACATCCCCCACGGATCTTCCATCCCCACCTCCAGGCCTTGGCGCAGGCCTCATTATTTTTGGCCTGGGTGATTCCTAATTGATCTCCCCATCAACCTTCACAGAGCCAGAGCTACTGCCAACTTGACTGCACCTTGGTGGAAATTAGAAAAAGACGTTCTTTCCTCGTCACACTGTCCCTCCACCTGTCAGATAATTGTTGTAATAAACATTCAAATACATGACGTCTGGGATGTGAGCAGTGCCCCTGTGGCATGTGCTTCACATAGTGCACACTGGCACAGCCATCTGTGGTGGTCCCACACATGGCCACCAGCAGGATCTTTGTAAAATGAAAGTTTCATCACAGTATTCTATTAGGGGTTGAATGTTTGTGCTCCACCCCAGCCCCATTCATATTTTTGTTGTTGTTGAGATGGAGTCTTGCTTTGTCACCCAGGCTGGAATGCAGTGATATGATCTCGGCTCACTGTAAACTTCGCCTCCTGGGCTCAAACATTCCTCCCACTTCAGCCTCCCAAATGGCTGGGATTACAGGCGCACACTACCACGCCCGGCTAATTTTTTTGTGTATTTTTAGTAGAGATGGGGTTTTACCATGTTGGCCAGGCTGGTCTTGAACTCCTGACCTCAAGGGATCCACCTGCTTCAGCCTCTCAAAGTGCTGGGATTACAAGTGTGAGCCACTGCACTCGGCCTCATATGTTGAATCTCTGACCTTGAATGTGATGGGAGTAGGAGGTGAGGCCTTTGAAAGGTAACTAGGTTTAGATGAGATCACAAGGGTGGAGGATCATGAGGATGATGGGATTCGTGTCACTATAAAAAGATGAAGAAGGCCAGGCGTGGTGGCTCACGCCTGTAATCCCAGCACTTTGGGAGGTGAACACAGGCAGATCACTTGAGCTAAGGAGTTCAAGAACAGGCTGGGCAACATTGCAAAACCCCTTCTCTACCAAAAATACAAAAAACGAACTGGGCATGGTGCATGCATGCACCTGTAGTCCCAGCTACTCAGGGGGCTGATGTTGGAGGATTGCTTGAACCTGGGAGGCAGAGGTTGCAGTGAGCTGAGACTGCACCATTGCACTCCAGCCTGGGCAACAGAGACCCCATCTCAGAAAAAAGAAAAAAAAAGGTAGAGACACCAGACACCAGAGCTTCCTCTCCCTGCCATGTAATAATACAAGAAGGCGGCTGTCTGCAAACTAGGAAGTGAGCCCTCACTGAATGGAATCTGCTGGCACCTTGATCTTGGACTTTCCAGCCTTTGGAACTGTGAGAAATAAATGTCAGTTGCTTAAGCCACCCCATCTATGGTATTTTGTTAAAGCAGCCCAAGCTAACTAAGACACATTCCTTGGTTTAAGATGAATCAAAGATACTGTTAGTTGATACATTACCTTTTACCATTGTTTTCTTTACCATTATTTATTTATTTATTTTGCATAGGTTGTACTTTCACGTAGTACAGAAATCTAAATAATACCAAAGGTAGACAGTGAAATTCTTACTCTAACAGTTGTGCCAGGCACTTTGTTCCCGTGAACCACACCTACAAAACCACTTTTAATAGTTTCTTATAAACCTTCCAGAATTTCTTTACGCAGATGTTATCAGAAAGGGGTCTGGATCCAGACCCTGAGAGGGTTCTTGGATCTTGCCCAAGAAAGAATTCAGGGCGAATGCAAAGAGTAAAGCAAAAGCAAGTTCATTAGGAAAGTAAAGGAATGAAAGAATGGCTACTCCACAGACAGAGCAGCCCCCAGGGCCGCTGGTTGCCCATTTTCATGGTCATTTTTTGATTGTATGCTAAACAAGGGGTGGATTATTCATGCCTTCCCTTTTTAGACCACATAGGATCACTTCCTGACATTGTCGTGGCATTTGTAAGCTATCATGATGCTGGTAAGGAGGGGTGCAGTGCTGAGGACGACCAGAGGTCACGCTCATTGCCATCTTGGTTTTGGTGGGTTTTAGTTGGCTTCTTTACGCCTTTATCAGCAAGGTCTTTATGATCTATATTTTGTGCTGATCTCCTATCTCATCCCGTGACTTAGAATGCCTTAAATGTCTGGGAATGCAGCCCAGTAGGTCTCAGCCTCATTTTACCCAGTTCCTATTCAAGATGGAGTTGCTCTGGTTCAAAAGCCTCTGACATAGATACAAGCAAATACACACACACACACACACATTTTTTTCTTACATAACAGTAAGCATGATATACTTATTCTACATTTTGATATTTAACAAATAAATATTTCCTATTTATGCATAATGAAGTCTCTAATTCTTTTTGACAGCTCTGTACCTGCTGATGGGCAAGTTATGATTACTGCAAACAACACTGGATGAATTACATTGGATGGATGGGTCATTTCATATATGCGCAGACGTGTTGAATTAAAATTCGATTTCCCCAGCCTTTGAAGTTGGTGTGGACTTGCGACTTGCTTTGACAAATAGAATATGGTAGAAGTCATGTGGAAATTCTGAGAAGGGCCTCAAGATTTCATTACTGCTTCCACTTTCACTTTCCTGGAACTCTCTCTGAGGCCACTATGCTAAGAAAAACCCAGGATGAAATGCAACACGCAGGGAGTGGCTCAAACTTTCCCGCCAACCTAGTCATCAGAACTAAGATAGCAGACAACAGGTGAGTCAGGGCATCTTGGGCCACTGAGCCACAGCCGCGGTGCCAGCTGACTGTAGCCACCTACATAATCCAAGCCACCCACCCAGCCCCTCTTAGAATCTGGAGAAACAATACATTGTTGTTTATCTCAGTAAGAAAACCCTGGGAGTGTTTTTTTATGCAAGAGTGGCGAACTGATACAACAGAAATCTCTTTCAGATAGATTTTTAGAAGAAAGATGACTGGTTCAAAGTGTAAATGCAGCCGGGCGAAATGGCCCTTGCCTGTCATCCCAGCACTTTAGGAGGCTGAGGCAGGAGGATCGCTTGAGTTTGAGACCAGCCTGGACAACATAGCAAGACATTCTCTACAAATAATTTAAAAAATTATCTGGGTGCAGAGGTGTGTGTTTGTGGTCCCAGCTACTCAGCAGGCTGAGGCAGGAGGATCACCTAAGCCCAGGAGATCAAGGCTGCAGTGAGTATGATTGCACCACTACACTCCCACCTGGGTTAAAGAGTAAGACTCTGCTGACAATAACAACAAAACAAAACGTAAACGCATTTGTAATTTTGATAAACATTGTCTGGCTTGTATCAGTTTCCATCCCCACCAACAATGGGTGAAAGTACCCCTGTCCCCCACAATCTTGCCGAAAGTGTTTTACCAAACTCACATCTGTATCTGTGTCTAAGCCTTATTGTTTTTGTGAACTGTCACGTTCTTTGCCCATTTTTTATTGACCTACCGGTCTTTCTTATCAACACGGGAGAGCTCTTTAAATAGTAGGGGGATTAGACCTTTGTATGCGATAAGAACTGCAAATATTTTTTCCCAGTTTTTTTTTTTTTCCTGAGACAGGGTCTTGTTCTGTTGGCTAGGCTGGAGTGCAGTGGCACGATCTCGGCTCACTGCAGCCTCCGTCTTCCCAGTTCAAGTGATTCTTGTGCCTCAGCCTCCCAAGTAGCTGTGTACAGGGCGTGCACCACCACATCCAACTAGTTTTTGTATTTTTAGTAGAGACGGGGTTTTCACATATTGCCTAACCTCCCAAAGTGCTGGGACCACAGGCACGAACCACTGTGCCTGGATGGTTGTCTTTTGATCTTATGATGTTTTTTTGCCATGCAGAATTTTTGTATGTAGACAAACGTATTAATCTTTTCTTTTAGTTTCTGAGTTGAGTTGGAAAAGCCTTCCTCATTCCAAGAGTTATAAAAGATTTTGACCATATTTTCTTCTAGCATTTTATTTATTTATTTAAGACAGAGTCTTGCTTTGTCGCCCAGGCTGGAGTGCAGTGGTGCAATCTCAGCTCACTGCAACCTCCATCTCTTGGGTTCAAGCGATTCTCCTGCCTCAGTCTCCCAAGTAGACTACAGGTGTGAAATACCACACCTGGCTAATTTTTGTATTTTTAGAAGAGGCATGGTTTCACCATATTGGCCAAGCTGGTCTTGAACTCCTGACCCCAAGTGATCAGCCCACCTTGGCCTCCCAAAGTGCTGGGATTACAGGAGTGAGCCACTGTGCCGGGCCTCTTCTAGCATTTTAATGGAGTTTATCCAAACAAATTGTATGATCCCTCACCTTTAAAACAAAGTTCAGGGCTGGTCAGGTGTGGCAGCCGATGCCTATAATCCCAGCACTTTGGGTGGCCGAGGCAGGCGGATCACCTAAGGCCAGGAGTTTGAGACCGGTCTTGGCAACATAGTGAAACGCTGTTTCTTTTTTTCTCTCTCTCTTTCTTTTCTTTCTTTTTTCTTTTATTTATTTATTTATTTATTATTATTATTTTTTAAGACGGGGTTTCACCATGTTGGTCAGGCTGGTCTTGAACTCCCGACCTCAGGTGATCCACCCGCCTTGGCCTCCAAAGTGCTTGGATTACAGGCGTGAGCCACCGCTCCTGGCCTGAAACGCTGTTTCTACTAAAAATATAAAAATTAGCTGGGCATGGTGGAGGGCACCTGTACCTTTGTTCTCAGCCACTCGGGAGGCTGAGGCAGGAGAATTTCTTGAATCTGGGAGGCACAGGTTGCAGTGAGCCAGGATTGCACCATGTGCCATTGCACTCCAGCCTGGGCAACAAGAGTGAAACTCTGTCTCAAAAAATACAAAAGGAATGAAGTTCATGGCCAAAATTATGACATGGGTGACACAATCATAAAATTATGACAGTGTCATCCACATGGATGGGAAACAGAAGGAAGAGTGGCTGCCTCAGGAGGTTCTCAGGGAGGTGATGCTTCCTGTTTGGGACACACTTTCAGCTTAAAATGCCTGTGGGACCTCCAGGAGGCAAGTAGACTCAGGGGTCTGGAGTTAGGAGAAAATGTGGGGCTGGAGATAGGGACTTGGAGGCCAGCATATGGATGTTATTCAAAGCCTCAAGAGTATGTATATAGTTTGAAGAAGAGAGGGTCTCAGATGAAACTTTAGGGCGTGGTCCAGTTTAAGCCCAAAACATGCCCATGGGGGAGAGAGCTATGGGGGCACACTGTCTCCATGGCCTCAGGGCTTGGCACAGAAACAGTAGGTATGTCTGTGGGGTGAACTGCGTCCCTTACTTGAGTCATGTGTGGATATATTTGGCTGCTTGGGACACAGCTCACAGGGAGAAGGGGGAGGACTGATAACCTAGCCAGCAGTCAACCCCAACCCAGTGGTGTGGGGAGAGACCCGATATGGGGGCAGGGGAGGCTCAGTGGGACAAGTCATTTGCCCCCTCCTCCCCCAGACAGCCTGAAGCAGGATATCAATAGGTGGCAGCAAGTCCCCAAGGGTGAGTGGAACACAGGGAGCCACCCGAGCTGGTATTTCCCTGGGATCACAGTGCAGTGGTCAGGAGTACAAACTGTGTGGGCTGGGCGTGGTGGCCCAGGCCTGTAATCCTAGCACTTTCGGAAGTCCAGGTGGGAGGAATGCTTGAGGCCAGGAGTTTGAAAACAGTCTGGGCCACATAATGAGACCCTGTCTGTACAAAAAATAAAATAATTAGCCAGGTGTGGTGGCACTTGTCTGTGGTCCCAGCTACTCTCAGTAGGCCAAGGTGAGAGGATCCTTTGAGCCCAAGAGTTCAAGGCTTCAGTGAGCCATGAGCGTGCCACTGAACTCCAGCCTGGGTGACAGAGTAAGACCCTGTCTCAACAACAACAGTAACAACAAAAGAGTACAAACTGTGGAGCTCCAGCATCTGGGTTAAAATCTGGCTGTATCCTTTACTGGCTGTGTAACCTCAGGCAAGTTCCTTAACTTCTCTGGGCTGCAGCTCCTTCCTCTATAAAATGAGGACAGTAATAGCACCTCCCTCATAGAACTGTTATGAGGGAGATTTGAGGGAGTTATGAGATTAAATGAGTTAATATTTATAAAGTGCTTATGTTAGTACCTGGCACATAAAGTGCTTTATAAATACTGGATCATTCATTCATAAATATTTGTCAAGCAGCTATTGTGTAAGGCAGGTGAAAACCCTTGTCCTGTGAAACTTACGTTCTAGTTGAGCAGGGAGCGGTCATAACAGACAACATGTAAATTTTTTTTTTTTTTTTTTTTGAGACGGAGTCTTGTTCTGTTGCCCAAGCTGGAGTGCAATGGCAGGGTCTTGGCTCACTGCAACCTCTGCCTTCTGGGTTCAAGTGATTCTCCTGTCTCAGCCTCCTGAGTAACCGGGATTACAGGTGCACACCACCACACCTGGCTAATTTTTTATATTTTAGTAGAGACAGGGTTTCACTGTGTTGCCCAGGCTGGTCTCAAACTCCTCAGCTTAGGGAATCCACTCACCTCAGCCTCCCAAAGTGCTAGGATTATAGGTGTGAGCCACCGTGCCCGGCTAATATTTCTACTTTTATTTTTAGTACAGACAAGGTTTCGCCATGTTGGCCAGACTGGTCTTGAACTCCTGACCTCAGGTGATCTGCCTGCCCACTTCGGCCTCCCAAAATGCTGACTGCCTGGCCTTTATTTTTGATTAAAAAAATGTTTTTGAGAGAGGGTCCCACTCTGTCACCCAGGAGTGCACTGACACAATCATAGCTCACTGCAGCCTTTAACTCCTGGCCTCAAGAAATCTTCCTGTCCCAGCCTCCCAAGTAGCTGAAACTACAGGTACGTGCCACCACATCCAGCTAATATTTATTTATTATTTATTTATTTATTTTTGGGACAGGGTCTTGCTCTGTCTCCCAGGCTGGAGTGCAGTGGCAAGATCTCAGCTCACTGCAACCTCTGCCTTCTGGATTTAAGTGATTCTTCTGCCTCAGCCTCCCCGAGTAGCTGGGATTACAGGCCTGTGCCACCATACCCAGCTAATTTTTGTATTTTTAGTTAAAAATGGGGTTTCACCATGTTGGCCAGGCTGGTCTTGAACTCCTGACCTCAGGTGATCCGCCCACCCGCCTCGGCCTCCCAAAGTGCTGGGATTACAGGCGTGAGCCACTGTGCCCAGCCTTATTTTTTATTTTGTAGAGATGGGGTCTCATTATGTTGTCCAGACTGGTCTCAAACTTCTGGACTCAAGCGATCCTCCTGCCTTGGCCTCCCAAAGTGTTGAGATTACAGGCATGAGATACCACACCCAGCCCAATGTGTAAATACATTAGCAAAACAGATGGTATGTCAGCTCCAAGTAGAGACAAGAGAGATGGGCATGAGCTGGCAAGGCTGCTAGGCTCAGCCCTGGTGCACAGTGGAACTTGGGAGATGAAGAGGGGGAAGGAAGTCCCCAGATAGGCCCCAACATGGAGCCTCTAGCAGAGACACTGGAGCTGCTGAAAGGTAACATCATCGCCATCATACAACAGCAGCAAACACTCACATACCGACATTCCACACCAGGTGCTATTCTGTTTGTTTTACAAACATCACCTCATTTCATCTTTCTAGCAATCCTATGAGTATGGTACTATCATTATTCACATTTTTCTTTTTTCGTTTTTTTTTTTTTTTTTCTGAGACAGAATCTCACTCTGTTGCCGGGCGCCTGGCTGGAGTGCAGTGGTGCGATTTCCGCTCACTGCAACCTCCGCCTCCCGAGTTGAAGCAACTCTTCTGCCTCAGCCTCCCAAGTAGCTGGGACTACAGGCACGCACCACCACACCCAGCTAATTTTTGTATTTTAGTGGAGACAGGGTTTCACTGTGTTGGCCAGGATGGTCTCGATCTCTTGACCTCGTGATCCACCCGCCTCGGCCTCCCAAAGTGCTGGGATTACAGGCGTGAGTCACTGCGCCCGGCCTATTATTCGCATTTTTCAAATGAGAATTGAGGGCCAGGCACGGTGGCTCACGCCTGTAATCCCAGCACTTTGGGAGGCCGAGGCGGATGGATCACCTGAGGTCAGGAGTTTGAGATGCGCCTGGCCAACATGATGAAACCCTGTCTCTACTAAAAATACAAAAATTAGCTGGGTGTGGTGGTGGAGCCTGTAGTCCCAGCTACTTGGGAGGCTGAGGAAGAAGAATCACCTGAACCTGGGAGGCAGAGGTTGCAGTGAGCCGAGATTGCACCACTACACTCCAGCCTGGGCGACAGAGCGAGACTCCGTCTCAAACAACAACAACAACCAAAAAACCCAAGGCATAGAGAGGTTACATAACTTCCCTCCTAGAGTTATTACAGTGGGTGAATGAGCTGGGATTCCAACCCAGGTCAGCTGGCTCCATTGTAGGTAGGACTGGGCCCACAGGTAGAGGGGGACAAGATAGATTGCCAAGCCTCAGGACTTAGTAGAGCCAGATAGGATCAACAACCTCTCCAGCAGTCAGCTTCAACCCAGCAGGTGTGGGAAAGGCGCTGTGACAGGGGGGAGAAGAAGGCTCAGTGGAGCAGGCAGTCCACCCACTCCTCCCCCAAGATAGTCCAAGGCAATAGGTGGCACCAAGTCCCCAAGGGTGGATGGAACACGGGAAGCCGCCCCAGTTGGTATTTTCCTTGGATCGTAGTGTAGAGGTTAAGAAACACGCATACCCCCAACACCTGCACAGCCTGGAGCGAATATACACACCTACAACACACCCAAGACCCAACACACTTTTTTTTTTTTGAGACAGAGTCTTGCTCTGTCACCAGGTGCCAGGCTGGAGCGCAGTGGCGCAATCTCGGCTCACTGCAACCTCCGCCTCCCAGGTTCAAGCAATTCTCCTGCCTCAGCCTCCTGAGTAGCTGGGACTATAGGCATGTGCCACCACGCCCAGCTAATTTTTGTATTTTTAGTAGAGATGGGGTTTCACCATGTTGGCCAGGATGGTCTCGATCTCTTGACCTCGTGATCCACCCCGCCTCGGCCTCCCAAAGTGCTGGGATTACAGGCATGAGCCACTTCGCCTGGCCTTTTTTTTTTTTTTTTTTTTTGAGACAGAGTCTTGCTCTGTCGCCAGGCTGGAATGCAGTGGCACGATCTAGGCTCACTGCCACCTCTGCCTCCTGGGTTCAAGTGATTCTCCTGCCTCAGCCTCCTGAGTAGATGAGACTACAGGCGCGCGCCACCACATTCTGCTAATTTTTTTGTGTTTTTAGTAGAGATAGGGTTTCACCATGTTAGCCAGGATGGTCTCAATCTCTTGATCTCATGATCTACCCACCTTGGCCTCCCAAAGTGCTGGGATTACAGGTGTGAGCCACCACGTCCGGCCCCAATACACTTTCCAAAAATTTATTTATTCTTATTATTGTTGTTATTTTTGAGATGAAGTCTGGCTCTGTAGCCCAGGCTGCAGTGCACTGGTGTGATCTCGGCTCACTGCAACCTCTGCCTCCCGGGTTCAAGCGATTCTCCTGCCTCAGCCTCCTGAGTAGCTGGGATTACAAGTGTGTGCCACTGCATCTGGCTAATTTTTTGTATTTTTAGTAGACACGGGGTTTCACCATGTTGGCCAGGCTGGTCTTGAACTCCTGACCTCAGGTAATTCGCCTGCCTTGGCCTCCCAAAGTGCTAGGATTGCAGGCGTGAGCCACCATGCCTGGCCTACAATTTATTTTTATTTATTTATTTAAAAATTTTTTAAAAAAAAATCTAATCAGAGATGAGGTCTTAGGCTGGGCAAGGTGGCTCACACCTGTAATACCAGCACTTAGGGAGGCCGAGGCGGGCAGATCACGAGGTCAGGGGTTCTAGACCAGCCTGGCCAATATGATGAAACCCAATCTCTACTAAAAATACAAAAATTAGCCAGGTGTGGTGGTGTGCGCCTGTAATCCCAGCTACTCGGGAGGCTGAGGCAGGAGAATTGTTTGAATCTGGGAGAAGAGGCTGCAGTGAGCTGAGATCTAGCCAGTGCACTCCAGCCTGGGTAACAGGGCAAGACTCTGTCTCAAAAAACAAAACAAAACAGAAATGAAGTCTTGCCATGTTGCCCAGGCTGGTCTCAACCCCTGGGCTCAAGCAATTCCCCTGCCTCGGCCTCCCAAAGTGCTGGGATTATAGGCATGAGCCACTGCACCCATCCTACTTTTTTTTTTTTTTTTTTTTTAATATTCTGTCACCCAGGCTGGAGTGCAGTGGCAAGATCACCACTGACTGTACCCTTGGCCTCATGGACTCAAGTGATCCTCCTGCCTCAGTTTCCTGAGTAGCTGGGACTACAGGAGAGCGCCGGCACATCTGGTTAGTTAAAAGAAATTTTTTTTTGTACAGACAGATACTATGTTGCCCAGGCTGGTCTCAAACTCCTGGCCTCAAGTGATCCATCCACCTCAGCCTCCTAAAGTGCTAGAATCACAGGCATGAGCCACCGCACCCAGCCTAATATAGTTAATATCTACTTCAAGGCTGCTCAGAGGGCCTGAGAGGAAGAAAGTCTCAGCTCTGGAGAGCTCCACTCCCAGCACCAGTCTCTCTAAATGGCCTCTTTCCTCTCCACATACCACCACAAGGCTTGGGGTCCAGCTTGCTGTGACCTTAAGTTACCATTCCAAAGCCCTGTGATCTCACCCAGAGACCACGAATGAAATAATGAATATTATAATCCTGAGAAGTTTAACAGAGGCACCAACAACTCCAGATCGCAGCAGTGGACCAAGAAGGCTTGTAATCAAGATGCTGAGAAACAGAGAGAGGCAGGAGTTGGAACCCACAGTAGTAAAAGCTCAGAGAGGCTGGGCACAATGGCTCACACTTGTAATCCCAACACTTTGGGAGGTCAAGGTGGGTGGATTGCTTGAGCCCAAGGGTTTGAGACCAGCCTGGTTAACATGGCAAAACCCAGTCTCTACCAAAAAAATACACAAACATTAGCCAGGAATGGTGGTGCGTGCCTACAGTAGCAGCTACTCAGGAGATGAGGCAGGAGGATGGACTGAACCCGAGATCGCACCAGTGATCTGCACCCCAGCTTGGGTGACAGAACCAGATCCAGCCTAGAAAAAAAAAAAAGCCCAGAGGCCTAGAGGGAAGGGCACCCTCAACAGTTTACCAGACCCTTCCACATCCTTCCTAATCTCACTTGATACTGTCCAAATCCTACTTTAGGCAAGGCAGAAATTATAGAACCAAGCGGTCAAATGGGAAAATTGAGTCCCAGAGAGAAGTAATGTATTATTTAAGATCCCACACAGGACTACGAGTCAGAGGTCCAAGAGCCTTTCCACCGTGTGCCACTCAGAGACACAGAGTAGGAAGGGAAAGGGGGTCAGGTGGCAGGGGACAAAAGACGCAGGAGGCAAGCAGCAGTGATTGAAGAGGCAGGGGCTGTCATGGAACGTGGAAGACCCAGAAGCAGAGAATCTTTTCTCACCATCTCCAGGGGACACCACTGGGCAGGTCTTGGCCTCCTGAAAAACCCTGTACTCCGTCTGTGGGCTGATCAGGGCAGCACTCTCCTACTAGCTGGTTTTTGTTTGTTCCTTTGTTTGGAGATGGAGTCTTACTCTATCACCCAGGCTGGAGTGCAATGGCGCCAGCTCAGCTCACTGCAACTTCCACCTCCCGGGTTCAAGCAATCCTCCCATTTCAGCCTCCCGAGTAGCTGGGATTACAGGCACCTGCCATCACGGCTGGCTAATTTTTGTATTTTTGTAGTGATGGGGTTTTGTCATATTGGTCAGGCTGGTCTCCAACTCCTCGCCTCAGGTGATCTGCCCACCTCGGCCTCCCAAAGTGCTGGGAATACAGGCATGAGCCACCGTGCCCAGCCCGAGCTGGGTTTTAACAGGAAAAGAAGAGCTAAAGCCCCTCACATAGAATGAGATAGCACTCGACAATTTCCAACCTCATCATCACTGAAGTTTAGAGCAGCGGATATCTATAAAAATGATCTCTCCATCCCCCTAGTTGCCCACTGTACAGAGGGAGATCAAGGCTTAGAAACAGGAAGCAATTTCCAGAAGTCCATAGCAACTCAGTCCCAGGAATCTAGGCTTCCTGACCAGGTCATAGCAGAAAGGGTCCATTCCTTCCCCTACTTGTACCTTCACAGAAGCTTCCGGGAGAGCCCTGGGTTCCAGGAGTCCCATTATTCATTCCTGGCTATGCTGAGACTTGCTGAGTGACCTTGGGGACCCCCTCCTAGAGAATATGTTTCACGAGTGCAGGAATTTTTGTCTATTAGTCCCTGATATATCTCCAAGTCTAGAACAGTGTTTGGTCCATAGTACGTGCCCAATAAATATCCATTAAATGAATGAATGTTGCCTGTAATCCCAGCACTTTGGGAGGCTGAGGCAGGAGGATTGCTTGAGCCCGGGAGTTCGAGACCAGCTTGGGCAACATAGTGAGACCTCACCTCATGAAAATTTTTAAAAATAAAAAATGAGTGAATACCTAGATAGGCAGGGTTAGGGAAGTGTCACAGTCAGAAAGCCTGAATGAAGCCTAAAGAAGACCAGGGAACGGGGGGCTTTATCCTGAGATACATGAAAGGCTAAAATTTTGTCCACAATTATTTACAGAGGGCCCATTATGTGCTTGGTAGTGAGCTAGGAACTCCCCCAGATTCAGTTACGAACGAACTCATGACCTGACCTCAGATGCAAGGTAGGGGCTGGGGGGTGTGAGTGGCAGGGAGGCAGCGTGCTCAACAATACAGACACTTTTCTTAGCCTGAGCTGCCCTCACATGGTCTGACTCCTCAGAAGGTGGTGAGTGCAGCCGGGCTGCCTTGTTCAAGGAGGGCGCCGGCCGCCCACCTGTCAGAGGCTGCGCCAGGAGGATGCGGGAGAAGAGATTTCTGCCTTGGGTGAGGTCACTTCCCACCCCCAGATTCCCTGCCCACACAACCCTGCAATTTTCTGACGCTAACGGCTCGGATCTTATTATTTCCCGATTTTCAAGGTCCCATGATGCTGACAGCCCCAAATGCTAAGTCGTCTGCCCACGCTCCTGGACCCGAAAGCAATAAAGGCGAAGTCATCAAGGGTCCTACCACCCACTGCCTCCAAAGGCCTCTGGGGGTGGTCGGCGCGCCCCTCCCCCACCTCGCGGGGGCTGTGTGGGCGTCGTTCGGTCGCTGGGGTGCCGGGGACTTCGTGATGAGAACGGCGTCCCAGAGACCGCGCTGACAGAGCCAGGACACGTGACAGTCACAGCGTCACGTTCTGCGGTCCGCGAGTTTGGGACCGGGCTGGTCACGTGATGCAGTGGGGGGCACCATGGGGTGATGTGAGATGCGGGTGTCTCGGCTTACGTAAAATGACGTATTCATACCCCTTTTGGCAACCAGATTTCCGTTGGAAGATGCAAAGGTTCCGGTTAGGGGGGCGGGTTCTCGCGTCCAGGCAGCTCCGTTTCCGCTCGGGGCGCAACAACTTCCGACTCCGCCTTCCCCCCTCCGGGGAGGAAGAGACGCGACCTTGTACGCATGCCCCGAATTTATCACGGAGGGGCGGGGCTGAGGCTGAGGGAGCAAGAGAAGGGAAGAAAAGGGAATTCCAACCTGTGGAACCTTAGTGGTCCCCGGGGTCGGCTTCTTCCCATTGAGTGTGGGTGGTGCAAGGGACGGAGTCTCTGGCGGCTCGTGGGGGTGTTGAGGTCCGCACGGGGAGGGGAGGAGAGTGTCAGAGTGTGAGTGGGGTTCGGGAATTCCAAACTTGAGGGCCTCCCGGCTCAGGCGCCGGGGAGGGAGAGCTCAGGCCGCCATGCGGGACAGGACCCACGAGCTGAGGCAGGTGAGACACGGGGGCAGTTGGGATGGTGACCGGCGGACGAACTGGAACGCAGGACTCCTGATCTTCAGGGCGGGGAGGGATGGCTGATGGCCAGGAAGGAAAGTCCCGGAAGCCTGTGGGTCGTGCGGGGTGAGAGCCGCAGCGAAACAGTGGTACCAATGACTCCGGGCCTGGCAGGGGGATGACAGCTCGGACGAAGAGGACAAGGAGCGGGTCGCGCTGGTGGTGCACCCGGGCATGGCACGGCTGGGGGAGCCCGGACGAGGAGTTCTTCCAGAAGGTAAGGGGCTGGTGTCTCTGCCTGGATTCGCGAGGGAGTAGGAAGACCCGAGGACCAGCGTGGTCTGGAGTACCCCATATCTCTTTCAGCCCTCTCGGTCACCCTCCCCCAGGTCCGGACAATTCGGCAGACTATTGTCAAACTGGGGGAATAAAGTCCAGGAGTTGGAGAAACAGCAGGTCACCATCCTGGCCACGCCCCTTCCCGAGGAGAGTGAGTGAAACTCCAGCTGCGGGGCGCAGGCACCGCCTCAGGGATTGTGGGGGTTGTAGTTCCACATAGGCGGTTGCCAGGGTGGTTTTTTGAGGTGGGAGCTGCTGTTTGGGAGTCGTGGTCTTCTCTTATTCAGGCATGAAGCAGGACCTGCAGAACCTGCGCGATGAGATCAAACAGCTGGGGAGGGAGATCCGCCTGCAGCTGAAGGGTGAGCTACTGGGACCTCAGATCCTTCTCTTTGATCCTGCCCTGTTGTTGGTGTATCTGGGGAGTGTGTGGCCCAGAGAAGCCAGTGATATAACCAGGTCACACAGCAGGCCTGGGTCTAGCATCTCTGCCTCCTGGCCTCCAGGCCATTGTACTCTCCCACAGCACAAGCCCGCCTCTCAGGTTCTTTTATTTACAATGAAACCATATACTTACACAGTTATTGCAGCCCACTGGGTGTTCTTTGAGCAGGCGGATGGGGTTTTGTTAGGTGGCCTCTGCATACCTGTGGGAACTCAGTGATGTAATGCAAAGGAAATAAACTTACTTTCTCCTCTTGTAGGCTCAGCCTTAGTCATTTTATGATAAATTATATTTCCCTAAAAATCCATGGAGACAAGTACGCCCAGTACCCCATGTGTCTTCCCACAGCCATAGAGCCCCAGAAGGAGGAAGCTGATGAGAACTATAACTCCGTCAACACAAGAATAAGAAAAACCCAGGGTGGGTTTTTTTCTCTAGAAATGAGGACATTTCAGCAAATGTTTCATGAAGTATTAGCTGACAGATATATGAAGGAAGGGCCTGCAGAGATGGTGGAGTCCAGCGGAATGATTTTCCAAATGGGGGAAACGGAACTCAGAGAAAGAACTTGCTCAAGGTCAGGAAATAAGGTCTCCTGATGCTTAGTCCAATTATAACACCCTGCTTTATTTTCTTTCATTCAATAAGAAGTTGCTATGACCCCAGACAAGACCTAGGCTTGGCTGTAGGGGCACGTTTCTTTTACTTTTTTTGCCTCAGCCTCCTGAATAGCTGGGATTACAGGCAGACACCACCATGCCTGGCTAATTTTTGTGTTTTTAGTACAGACGGGGTTTCACCATGTTGACCAGGCTGGTCTTGAACCCCTGACCTCAGGTGACCTTCCTGTCTCAGCCTCCCAAAATGCTGGAATTACAGGTGTGAGCCACCATGCCTGGCCGAGACACATATTTTCTAGGAGTCAAGATGAGGAGTTCGGGTTCAATGGGGACAAAGACATTACTCATGTAGGACTTGGTGATAATGGTGCTGCCCAGGAAAAGGGAGAAGTCATAAATGACTGGTAGCTTTCCTGCCTATGTGACAGGGGTGTCCTTAGTCCCACAGGCGGAATTCAAGAAGTCAGGAAGAGGAACTTCCCTGGGGCAACACTGAAGAGGAACTTCCCTGGTGTGATATCTTATTTTTTTAATTATTATTTTTTTGAGATGGAGTCTTGCTCTGTCGCCCAGGCTGGAGTACAGTGGCATGATCTCGGCTCACTGCAACCTCTGCCTCCTGGATTCAAGCTGTTCTCCTGCCTTAGCCTCCCAAGTAGCTGGGATTACAGGTGTGCATTACCACACCCGGCTAATTTTTTGTATTTTTGGTAGAAATGACGTTTCACCACGTTGGCCAGGCTTGTCTTGAACTCCTGACCTCAAGTGACCTACCTGCCATGGCTTCTCAAAGTGCTAGGATTACAGGTGTGAGCCACTGCACCTGGCCCTTGGGGTGATATCTTAGTAAGGAGAGTTGCGGTGATGTGACTGGCCCTCCTCCCGGTCCCCAGTGAAAAGTACTTTAGGATTCCAGGAGGTCAGGGTTGGACAGTTAGGCCCAGGGCTCAGTGAGGACCCCAGATTGAAGATGGAGCAACCTGGGCTTCTTGGAAGGGAGCAGCTCGATCCAGGAGAGTAGATGTGTCTCTGGAAAAGGAACTCCAAGGAACGAACATATTTAAGGCCTCAGGAGAAGGGGCAAGGCAGAGCAGATGACCCAGAGCCAGTGCTTCTGGGGTAGCCTGTGGTGCTGATTAGCATGAGAGGTCAAGGGCCCATGTGGGCTTGTTGCACCTGTTTTGCCCGGGCAGCATGCAGCATGTTCATCTCTAGGCATATGAGCACAGCAGTGGTATAAGCAGCGAGGCTGGCATTCAGCAGTTACATATTAGGTTCCTACTGTGTCCAAGATCCTTTTGGAACTGTTTAGGATACAGCAGTGAACCAATGATCCCTTTCCTCGTGGAACTTCCATTCTGGTGTAGAGAGATAATCACCATAATAAATAAGTGAATTATTTAGAACATAATAAGCATGAAGGAAAAAAGAGCAGAGGAAGAGGGACTGAGCATGCTGGAGAAGAGTAGAGTTGCAATTTAAATCAGGTGGAAGAAGCTTCATTCAGAAGGTAACATTTGAACAAAAGACTTAAAGGTGTTGGTGGAGAATGAGCATTCTAGGCAGAAGGAGAAGCAAAGGCAAAGGCCTGAGCTGGGAGTCTGCTTTGTCTAGGGAGGGGTAAGGAGACCAGTGTGGAGCAGGAGAGGGACGGAGGGAACATGAGGAGGAAGTAAGATCAAAGAGGTCATGGGGAAAGGAGAGATCATAGAGGGCCGGCCGGTGCCGTAGCTCACGCCTATAATCCCAACACTTTGGGAGGCTGAGGTGAGAGGATTACTTGAGCCCAGGAGTTCAAGACCAGCCTGGGCAACATAGTGAGACCCTGTCTCTCTCTCTCTTCTTTTTTTTTTTTGAGACAGGGTCTCACCCACCCAGGCTGGAGTGCAGTGGTACCATCTCTGCTCACTGCAACCTCTGCCTCCCGGGTTCAAGCCATTCTCCTGCTTCAGCCTCCGGAGTAGCTGGGACTACAAAGTACCTGCCACCGCACTTGGCTAATTTTTGTATTTTTTTAGTGGAGATGGCGTTTCACCATGTTGGCCAGGCTGGTCTCCAACTCCTGACCTCAGGTGATCCCCCTGCCTCGGCCCCCCAAAGTGCTAGGATTGCAGGTGTGAGCTGCTGTTCCTGGTCAACCCCATCTCTATTAAAAATAAAAATAATAAGCCAGGCATGGTGGCTCACGCCTGTAATCCAAGCACTTTGGAGGCCAACGCGGGCAGATCACCTGAGGTCAGGAGATCGAGACCAGCCTGACCAACATGGTGAAACCCCGTCTTTTAAAAAAATAAAAATAAAAATAATAAAGATGATGGGGGGCCACGTAGGCCTGATAAGGGCTTTGGCTTTGAGTCTTTAAGAGAAATGGAGGAGTCTGTCAAGGTCATCACAAGGTAGTTAAGGCTATAAGAGCTCATGCTATTTGCTCACTGTACTGTGGGGGATGCTGAAGCTCAGACCCGGCAGGGATTCTCCCAGGGGCACCCAGCCTATATTCTCCATCTTTAGCATGGGGTCCTGTCCCAGCAATTCGTGGAGCTCATCAACAAGTGCAATTCAATGCAGTCCGAATACCGGGAGAAGAACGTGGAGCGGATCAGGAGGCAACTGAAGATCAGTGAGTTGTGTGTGCCCAGCCCGGCCCGCAGGGGCAGGTGATCCTGACCCAGTCATGAGCCTGGCCTTTTCCTTCGCAGCCAATGCTGGGATGGTGTCTGACGAGGAGCTGGAGCAGATGCTGGACAGCGGGCAGAGCGAGGTGTTTGTGTCCAATGTGAGTGGCCACAGCCAGCCCCTCTCTGCCGTTCCTCCCATCCCCTCTGAGTCCTGTCCCTTTCTTGACCTCCTGGGCTCAGGTGATCCTCCTGCCTCAGCCTCCCGAGTAGCTGGGACTATAGGTGTAAACCACTGTACCCAGCTTGCTGTGGCTCTTTCTGATTGAGGGCACTCTGAGGCCCCGAAGGGAATTAATTAGCCTGCCTGGAGTCACCCATCAGGTTCTAGGCCGAGGGCTCCCCGGAAGCTCAACAGGAGCTTCTGACCTGCTGTCGGTCTCCCTGTGAACAGCTGCCCCACTCCTGTCCACTCCTCAGATCCTGAAGGACACGCAGGTGACTCGACAGGCCTTAAATGAGATCTCGGCGCGGCACAGTGAGATCCAGCAGCTTGAACGCAGTATTCGCGAGCTGCACGAGATCTTCACTTTTCTGGCTACTGAAGTGGAGATGCAGGTAGGTGCCCTGCACGGCCCCAGACGTGAGACTGGACTCAATCCAAATGGCCAGCTGTGACTGCCGGCCTCCTGCCAGCCTTAGACTCTCTCCCTGAGGCTTTTGTGTCTTCCAGGCTTGGCCATGACCCCAGATTGGTGCTTATTCCTATCCTTAGCTGTACCCCAAGAATCGCGCCTATCTCTGCTGCTACCCAGATAGCCACTCCCTTGTGCATAGCACCCCGCCCCCTCTCCAACTTGAGCCTGTCCACATTTGGCCCCAGCCCTGGCTCCCCCTCTGCCAACAGCATCCACCTTTATACCTCTCAGAACTCCAGTCAAAGTTGCCCTAGAGGGCCTTCCTCCAAACATCTGTACAAGGCTGGAGTGGGGGCGGCGTTTCCCTGGCCCTGGCTGTGTGAGTTGAGCTGAGCTTCCAGCCCTGTCTGGGAGGAGCTGGCCTCAGTCATGCTACAGCCAACGCCCTTTGCAGCTGAGACTTACGGGAAAGAGATCTCATTCAGTAGGAGTACTGAGACCTGAGGCTGGTGGTGCCAGGAGGAGGCAGGGATAGGGAGGGCTTCGCAGCAGCTGGAGATGGGACCGGAAGAATGGGTAAATTCAGACAGATTTGTGAAGTCACAGTTCATCATCTGTGAAAGGTATGAGCCATTTGAGGCCCTCAGCTCCAAGCCACCACTGCAGATAGAGGTTGTATGGGATAATCGAGCAGGGGACAAGGGACCACGTGATAGAAGAGGCCTGGAAGCCATCCCCAAGGAGTCTGAGCTTTTGTCAGATCGAGTGTTTCCCTTGTTTTTGTTAGTGCAATTTTTCTTTTCCTGCCAGGAACATTCTTCAGTCATCTGGGGGTGGGGTGGGCAAAGGCATCCCTACCTCCCTGAACCGCCGCATCCTCTGAGCAGGGGGGAGATGATCAATCGGATCGAGAAGAACATCCTGAGCTCAGCAGACTACGTGGAACGTGGGCAGGAGCATGTCAAGACGGCCCTGGAGAACCAGAAGAAGGCCAGGAAGGTGAGCCTCTCAGGCCTGGCCCCTGCCGCATAACCGTGTGTGACTTCCCTGACCCCTTCCTTCCTCTCCCACAGAAGAAAGTCTTGATTGCCATCTGCGTGTCCGTCATCATCGTCCTCCTAGCAGTCATCATTGGCGTCACAGTGGCTGGATAATGTTGCACATTGTTGGTGAGATGTTGGGGGCTGCCCCCTGGCCTGCCCCAGCCCTGGCCCCAGCCCTCCCTCCTCCCTCAGACCCTGTTCTCCCTCCTTCCCTTGCAGGCACTAGGAGCACCAGGGACCCAGGGCCTGGCCTTCTCTCCCAGCAACCTGGGGGGGGCAGGGCAGAGTCTCCAGCCGGACCCCTTCCTCACACTGGCCCCTATGCAGAGGGGCAGACAGTTTTGGGGTTGGTAGCTGCTCATTCATGGGGGCCTCCGCCTTCAGGCCTCAATGCCTGGGGGAGGCCTGCACCGTCCTGATTGGCCAGGACATATGGTTTTGTAAAAAATTAAAAGACAGAAGAAGAGCATAGAAAGCCCTGTGCACATGTGTTCCTGGAAGGGCTGGCCCAAGACCTCCAGGCTTCCAACCTCCCTACCTCCTGGACATCCCTGGGGCCAGGCCCAGCCCCAGCTGCTCAAGTCAGACCACCCTGGGTTCTGTGCTCACAGCAGGCTGGCTCTGCCCTTCTGCCCCCACCCTTCTGCCCCCCCCCCCAGGAATGGGTGGGCAGGGCAGGGTAACACCCGCATCTAGCTCCTGGCTCAGTACTGTCTCTGGGAAGACAACTGTGAGTATCTGTCTTGGAAACAATGAGGCTGACCAGGTCAGGCTGGGACACAGGTGAGATGGAGGTGTTGAGGGGGGAGCATCAGTGGGCATCAGCAGCCCAGATGATGGAAGAGGCGCCATGAAAAAATGCTTAATTGAGGCTGTCACTTTGGATGCAGTGGACAAGGATGGTCTGGTTTCAGCGAGGATGACATTTATTGGAGTGGAATGTTAAGTGAGGAGAAGCCAGCTATGGAGAGAAGCCGGGAAAGAGGTTGCCAGAAAAAAGGACAGGAGGCTGGGCCCTGTGACCAACAAAAGCACCGTCTTTAACATAAGAGTTCTGGCAGGGCGCGGTCGCTAGCTTTGGTAATCCCAGCACTTTGAAAGGCCCAGGCAGGAGGATCTCTTGAGCCCAGGAGTTTGAGACCAGCCTAGGCAGCATGGTGCAACCTCTTCTCTTGAGAGAAAAATAATTTTTAAAATTAGCCCGTTGTGGCCGGGCATGGTGGCTCACGCCTGTAATCCCAGCACTTTGGGAGGCCGAGGCGGGTGGATCATGAGATCAGGAGATAGAGACCATCTGGCTAACACAGTGAAACCCCGCCTCTACTAAAAATACAAAAAATTAGCCGGGCGTGCCTGTAGTCCCAGCTACTTGGGAGGCTGAGGCAGGAGAATTGCTTGAACCTGGGAGGCAGAGGTTGCAGTGAGCCAAGATTGCACCACTGCACTCCAGCCTGGGCGACAGAGCGAGACTACGTTAAAAAAAAAAAAATTTAGCCCGGCATGATGGCAAGTGCCTGTTGTCCCAGCTACTCCAGAGGCTGAGGTGGGAAGATCGCTTGAGCCCAGGAGGTTGAGGCTGCAGTGAGCCATGGTCTTACCACTGCACTCCATCCTGGGTGACAGAGCAAGACCCTGCCTCAAAAATAATAATAATAATAATCAGCAGCAGCATAGAGAGCCAGTGACCCGGATCAGTGCACCTGGTGGCTGAGGGATACCTTCCTGAAGCAGGTAGTGGCAGCAGAAAAGCCTGACCCGTGGTTTCTTCCATAAGGCATCTGAGATCCAAGCCCTGACTAAACTTCTAAGGGCTCCTAGTCCCGATGCCTAATTTCTGGAGTGGACGTGGCTCCTGTACCCCAATACCTGGTTTTAAAGGACAAGCTGGCTCCTGGCTCCTGCCTGGTTGCAACAGGGCAGCGCCTGGCTCTGACCTCCAAGGTCCATCCCGCTTTCAATCCTACAGGCTCCTGCTGTTGCTGCCGCCGCTCCCAGCTGCGCAGTCTGGCGGGCTCAGTCCCGTGTTGCCACACGTGGGTGACCGCATGGTGGAAGGGCTAGATGTGGCTTCGCTGATGCACGTTGGACCGGGCCCTGGACCGGGCCAGGGGGAGGGGCGGGAGGGCAGGATTGGGCCCGAGGGCTGGGCCTGGCTGACCCCGCCTGCTCTGCCTCCAAGGCTGGCGGCCCCGGAGCGCCTCCTGGTGGCCCTGGAGTGCGGGTTGCATGGTCCGAGATGGCCCGCAACTCGGTGGGTTGTACATGGGGCGTGGTCAAGGCCATGGTTTGGTTGCAATTGGCCAGCGGGACCTAAGTGTTATCTCTGAAGAGCGTCGGGATTAGTCTGGAGAGTCCTGCGAGACTCACCCCCACCCCAACATCAAAGGCCCCATAGGTCTAGGAAGCGGGTGTGCTCAGGGCCTCAGGGCGAGGCCGAAGTGGTTGAACTGTAGACTGCAAGGGGCTAGATTGAACCCTCAAAAATCACTGGAAGGCTGTGCATCTGAGGAGGGCCTGGCAGGTCCAGTGTGTGGTGGGCTTTACAGGAAAGAGCTCCACCTTCTCAGGAGTGTGCAGATGTGATCTAGGTGTGTCCACACGATGGGAGCTGCCAGGCCCGGCAGATGCTGCCCCAGTACAAGGCTGGACCCAGGGCCTCTGGGCTTCCCTGATGCTCTGCCTGCATCTCCAGCAAAATCCTGTCCCGTTGGCCACCTTCATCCACTCTCTCGCCTCTCTGCCTTCAGAGTAAAATTGCAAGATCTGTGGTGCTTACTGGGATCTGATAGAGACTCTTGGCATCCACTGTCTATGCAGCGGGGGTCCATGTGCAGCGTGTGGCTCTTCTTAGCCATGCTGGACAGCACCAGGACTGAAAAGCAGCTCCCCTGTTTCATCCAGGAAGCTGTCTAGAACTTCCTGGAAAAGGTGGCCGCATGGCCAGGTGGGGCCTCGGATGCCAGGCTCAATCCTTTGCATTTTTCCTGTGGGCTGTCAGGACCCATGGAAGGTCTTTGAGCAGGTGAGTTTGGAGCAGACCTGGTAGGCAAGTGAACAGGCGGATTCCTAGCTTGGCTAGGACTTGGGCCAAGACCCTGTTGCCCAACTTTCAGGCAACAGGGTATTGGTTAGATGTGACATTTCCAGATCCATCACGTACAACAACCTGTCAGTCGCAGCTCACTCATTCAATCTATTGTGGTTCAAATTCCCAAGAAAAGGAATCGGTCTGGTCTACTCTCCAGGTCAGGCTACGTTGACTTGCCTAGGAATTGTCTGCCTTTAATTCAAGACTTCACGCTTCAGGCTGGGCGCTGTGGTTCACATTTGTAATCCCAGCAGTTTGGGAGGCCAAGGCAGGAGTATTGCTTGAGCCCAGGAGTTCAAGACCAGCCAAAGAAATATAACAAGATCCTATTCTGTCTCTACAAAAATTAAAATTAGATGGGCACATGCCAGTGGTGCATGCCTGTGGTCCCAGCTACTTGGGAGGCTGAAGTGGGAGGATTGCTTGGGCCTGGGGTTGAGACTACAGTGAACCAACGTTGCACCACTGCACTCCAGCCTGGGCAACAGAGGCTAAAAAAAAAAAAGACTTTGCCCTTGAGTCAAGACTTTTCCCTTGGCTAAGATGGATGCAGGAGGCGCCATGGTACAGAATGCTGCAGCAGAGTGTGTGTATGTGCTGGAGGGAGAAGTGGATTAGTGCAGTGATTGACATCTCCGTTCCAGATATTTGCTTTGCTTCCCTGTTAGGCACCTCCCTATAGGAACATTATACACTCATTCCCTGCTACAATAGACTTGGGTGTAGGACTTGTTTTGGCCAATGGAATATGAGTAGAAAGGTAAAGTATCTTCCAGGCTCAGTGCCCACGCCTGTAATCTCAGCACTTTGGGAGGGTGAGGCGGGTGGATCATCTGAGGTCAGGAGTTCGAGACCAGCCTGGCCAACATGGTGAAACCCCGTCTCTACTAAAAATAAAAAAATTAGCTAGGCATGGTGGCATGCGCCTGTAATCCCAGTTACTAGGGAGGCCAAGGCAGCAGAATCACTTGAATCCGGGAGGCAGAGGTTGCAGTGAGCCAAGATTGTGCCATTTGTACCCCAGTCTGGACAAAAAGAGCAAAACTCTGTCTCAAAAAAAAAAAAAAAGAAAGAAAGAAAGAAAGAGAAAGAAAGAAAGGAAGGAAGGTAAAGTATCACTTCCATATAGAAGCTTTCGGCACCATCGAGTGCTCTACCAGCGTCTCTTCTCTTTCCCTCTGCTCAGATTCGTAAGTCTAGATCTGGCAGTTTCCAGATCTAGACTTCTTGTTTAGCCTGTAACCCAGAATGACACTGACATAAAGCTGGGCTACAGCCTACCTGTAAAATGATGCAAAATGTGAGAAATAAACCTCTCTCGCTGTGAGCCATTGATATATGGAGGTTGGTTGTTACTACATCAGAATGTTTAAACAAACTGTTACAGAATTAGTACCCAGAAGTGGTGTGCTGCAACAATATGAAATACGCCTAGTGCAGTGGCTCATGCCTGTAATCCCAGCACTTTGGGAGGCCTAGGCAGAAGGGTCACTTGAGCCCAGGAGTTCAAGACCAACTTGGGCAATATAGTGAGACCTCATCTCTACAAAAAATTAGGGCGGGTGTGGTGGCTCACACCTGTCATCTCAGCATTTTGGGAGGCCAAGGCAGGTGGGTCACCTGAGGTTAGGAATTTGAAACCAGCCTGGCCAACATGATGAAACCCTATCTCTACTAAAAATATAAAAAAATTTGCCAAGCATGGTGGTAGGTGCCTGTAAGCCCAGCTAGAGGTTGGGGCAGGAAAATTGCTTGGACCCAGGTGGCGGAGGTTGCAGTGAGCCAAGATTGCACCACTGCACTCCAGCCTGGGTGATGGAGTGAGACTCCATCTCAAAAAATGTAAAATGAAATAAAAAGTATTTTAAAAATTAGCTGGGTGTGTTCTGGGTGCAGTGGCTCACGCCTGTAATCCCAGTACTTTGGGAGGCCGAGGCAGGCAGATCACGAGGTCAGGGGTTCGAGACCAGCCTGGCCAACATGGTGAAACCCTGTCTCTAATAAAAATACAAAACTTAGCCAGGCATGGTGGCATCTGCCTGTAATGCCAGCTACTCGGGAGGCTGAGGCAGGAGAATCGCTTGAACCTGGGAGGCAGAGGTTGAAGTGAGCCAAGATTGTACCACTGCACTCCCACTGCAGCCTGGGTCACAATGAGACTGTGTATTTAAAAAAAAAAAAAAATTGGCCGGGCGTGGTGGCTCATGCCTGTAATCCAAGCACTTTGGAGGCCAAGGCGGGCGGATCACTTGAGGTTGGGAGTTCAAGACCAGCCTGACCAACATGGTGAAACCCCGTCTTTAAAAAAAAAAAGAAAAAAAATTAGCCTATTGTGGTAGCATATGCCTGTAGTCCCACGCTACTTGGGAGGCTGAGATGGGAGGATTACCTGAGCCCAAGAGGCAGAGGTTGCAGTGAGCCCAGATTGTGCCACTACACTCCAGCCTGGGTCAAGAAAAAAAAAAGAGCCAACCAGGTTGGATGGCTCATGCCTGTAATCCCAGCACTATGGGAGGCTGAGCTGGGTGGATCACCTGAGGTCAGGAGTTCCAGACCAGCCTAGCAAACATGGTGAAATCCCATCTCCACTAAAAACACAAAAATTAGCCAGGTGTTGTGGCACATGCCTGTCATCCCAGCTGCTTGGGAGGCTGAGGCTGGAGAATGTCTTGAACCTGGGAGGTGGAGGTGCAGTGTGCTGAGGTCGAGCCACTGCACTCCAGCCTGGGCAACAGAGCAAGACTCCATCTCAAAAGAAAAAACCTAAACTATGTAAGCTATGTGACATTAATGTTGAGCTGGACAGTGTCTGGTAAGGAAATTGTCATTGAAAGTTGGAAAGACGGTGACGTGCTATGCAATGGTGAAGCATTTGGTAAACTTATGACCAAATGAACTTGAACTTGAGGCCTTAGGCGAAGAACTGGGGGAAAGATAATATTAGTAGCATGCTGCCGCTGCTATCGCATGCATTTGACAACTTACTGGAAGAAAGAGATGACTGAAATTAATGGGTCAGTTTTTAAGCAGAAATGGAAGACAATATAGAAATCTGAGGAAAGTGATCCACACCACGCCTGGCTTATTTTTCTGTTTTTTGTAGATAGGATTTCAGCCTGTTGCCCAAGCTGGTCTGGAACTTCTTGTCTCGAACTTCTGGTCTCAAGGAATTCTCCCTACTTGACCTCCCAAAGTGATGGGATTACAGGTGTGGGCCACCCTGCCCAGCCTATTTTTTTTTTTTTTCTGGTAGAGATGAGAGTGTTGCTAGTTGCCAAGGCTGGCCTCAAGTGATCCCTGCCTCAAGTGATCCTCCTGCCTCAGCCTCTCAAAGTGCTGGGATGAGAGGTGTAAGCCACCATGCCCGGCCCGGGTCTCCAAATTTCTATGGGCATGAAGGAGACTGAGAAAGCTACTCTACCTCCAATGTCCTCTCAATTGTGGCCAAGGAGAATAAATAGAAAAGGATAGTTCATTTTAAGGGCAGAGCCAAGAACATGATGAAGAAGGAACTAGGGAACTCTTACCACTCCTAGGGAAAGGGGCGGGGGCAGGGGAGTTCTCAGTATCTGCCCAGCAGCACTTTAGACTTACTGGGGACCAGAGCCTGCTGTGTCTCCCATCCTTCCTTTTTTTTTTTTTTTTTTTGGACAGACTTTTGCTCTTGTTGCCCAGGCTGGAGTGCAATGGTGCAATCTCGGCTCATTGCAACCTCCACCTCCCAGGTTCAAGTGATTCTCCTGCCTCAACTCCCTGAGTAGTTGGGAATACAGGTGCCTGCCACCACGCTGGGCTAATTTTTGTATTTTTAGTAGAAACGGGGTTTCACCATGTTGGCCAGGCTGGTCTCAAACTCCTGATCTCAGGTGATCTGCCCGCCTCAGCCTCCCAAAGTGCTGGAATTACAGGTCTAAGTCACCACGCCCGGCCCCGCCCTTCCTTCTGAACAGGAGTGTGCTCTGCTGTTCTCCTGTCCTTGTTCCACTTTATATGTTGGATGCGTGTGTGTGTGTGTAGAAATGGGGCACAGATAACTTGTCTCTGTCTTTCTCTTACTTTTTAGTTCATAGGTCTCTGAATCAAGAGAAGCTAATTTTTATATTTTTAGTAGAGACGGAGTTTCACCATGTTGGCCAGGCTAGTCTTGAACTCCTGACCTCATGATCCCCCCTGCCTTGGCCTCCCAAAGTGTTGGGATACAGGTGTGAGCCACAGTGCCCAGCCAAGATTTTATAATTGTTCAAAAACATTCACTGGGTTGGAGGCAGTGGCTCATGCCTATAATTCCAGTGCTTTGGGAGGGTCAAGTGGGAGGATCACTTGAGGCCAGGAGTTTGACAGTAGCATGGGCAACTAGTGAGACCCCATCTCTACAAAAAAAAAAAAAAAAAACAATAAAAAAAATTAGCTGGGTGTGGTGGTGCTTGCCTGTAATCCTAGCTACTTAAGAGGCGGAGGTGGGAGGACTGCTTAAGCTCAGGAGGTAGAGGCTGCAGTGAGTTATGATTGCACCATGCACTCCAGCCTGGGGCAACAGAACAAGACACTGACTCTGAAAAACCAACAAACAAAAAACCCACACGCATTCGCTGGCTCTCTGTTTGGGGACCTGCTATATAGAACGGTTTGATGTCCCCAGTTCACTGACATCAGGTTTGGCTATGTGGCTTGCTTTAGCCCATGGACCTTGAGTAGGAATGACACATGCCACTTTCATGAGCTGTCATGGGGTCGGCCACCTTTCCTTTCTTCTGTTTCTGGAGACAGAAAGTTCCAACTTGAGGCTCTTCCTTCAGACTAGACTCTGGAATGAAGATAGCACAGAACAGGGCTGTCCCAGGGAGGACATGGATACGAGTGAGAAATCAACATGGTGTTGTGAGCCCCTGAGATTTGGGGGCTGCTGTTACTGCAATGTAACTGGATCCCAGCTGACAGATGCAGCCTCCCTGTGGGTTGCAAAGGCTCCTCTGTTCAGATAGCCATTCCCATCACCATGACAACTGACACACCATAATGAGCTATGCTGATGTTAGGAAGTCTCGGCCTTTACCCCTGTTCAGAGCTATTCACTCTCAGGTCCTACCCAGTGAGCCTATTTCTTTCTTTTTGGAGACAGAGTCTTGCTCTGTCGCCAGGCTGGAGTGCAGTGGCACCATCTGGGCTCACTGCAACCTCCACCTTCTGGATTCAAGCGATTCCCCTGCTTCAGCCTCCTGAGTAGCTGGGACTACAGGCGCACGCCACCATGCCCGGCTAATTTTTTGTATTTTAGTAGAGACAGGTTTTCACCATGTTGGCCAGGATGGTCTCGATCTCGTGACCTTGTGATCCACCCACCTTGGCCTCCCAAAGTGCTGGGATTACAGGCATGCGCCACCACCCTATTTTCTTCCTTTCTTTCTTTCTCTCTCTTTTTCTTTCTTGGTAGGGTTTCTGTCACTCAGGCTGGAGTGCAGTGGTATGATCATAGCTCACTGCAGCTTTGAACTCCCGAGTTCAAGAAATCCTCTGCCTCAGCCTCCCAAATAACTGGGACTACAGGTGCATGCCACCATGCTCATCTAATTAAAAAAAAAAAGTTTTTGTGTTGCCCAGGTTAGTCTTGAACTGCTGGCCTCAAGTGATCCTCCTGCCTCAGCTTCCTAAACTGCTGGGATTACAGGAGTGAACCACAGCACCCCAGCCAGGTCTTCTTTTTTTTTTTTTGAGACAGAGTCTCACTCTGTTGCCCAAACTGGAGTGCAGTGGCACGATCTGGGCTCATGCAACCTCTGCCTCCTGGGTTTAAGCAAATCTCATGCCTCAGCCTCCCGAGTAGCTGTGACTACAGAGGCACCCGTCACCACACCTAGCTAATTTTTATATTTTTAGTAAGGAGAGGGGTTTCGCCATGTTGGCCGAGCTGTTCTCAAACTCCTGACCTCAGGCCATCCACCTGCTTTTGCCTCCTAAAGTGCTGGGATTACAGGCATGAACCACCACGCCTGGCCAAGCCGAGTCTTCTTGATTCTTGCTGGCATTTGGCAACTAGTAGCAGCTGCTCACAGGAATTGTAAAAATATCTACTGGGGCCCAGACCTTCTAGCATCAATGTGGTGCCTAGTAAATATCAATCTCACTTGCAGCCTGAGATGCATTAAAAAGGAGCTGTCCAGCCTGGGCGCAGAGACTCACGCCTGTAATCCCAGCACTTTGGGAGGCCAAGCAGGGTGGATCACGAGGCCAGGACTTTGAGATGAGCCTGGCCAACATAGTGAAACCCCATGTATACTAAAAATACAAAAATTAGCCAGCCATGTGGTGCACGCCTGTAGTCCCAGCCACTCAGGAGGCTGAGGCAGGAGAATTGATTGAACCCGGGAGGCGGAGGTTGTGGTGAGCTGAGATCACACCACTGCACTTCAGTCTGGGCAACAGAGTGAGACTCGGTCTCAAAAAAAAAAAAAAAAAGAAAAGAAAAGAAAAAGAGAAAAAAAGGAGCTGTCCAAAAGGTAAGATGGAGAGAAGCAAAGTCCAAACGAGCCATTATTTCATGGATGTCCACCCTTTCCAAGCAGCCTCAACATAATGGTTAATAAGGCTGGGCGCCCTGGCTGATGCTTGTAATCCCAGCACTTTGGGAGGCAGAGGCGGGTAGATTGCTTGAACCCAGGAGTTTGAGACCAGTCTAGGTAACATGACAAAATCCCATCTCTATTTTAAAAAAAAGAAAAAAGAAATAATATAAAACAAAGTAGGGGCCAGGCGCGGTGGCTCACACCTGTAATCTCAGCACTTTGGGAGGCCCAGGCGGGTGGATCATAAGGTCAGGAGTTTGAAACTAGCCTGGACAAGATGGTGAAACTAGTCTCTACCAAAAATACAAAAATTAGCCAGGCACAGTAGCAGGCACCTGTAATCCCAGTTACTCAGGAGGCTGAGGCAGGAGTATTGCTTGAACCTGAGAGGCGGGGGTTGCAGTGAGCCGAGATGCCACTGCACTCTAGCCTGGGCGACAGAGAGAAAAAATAAAGAAGGGTTAGAAGTCAGACTGTGTGGCCATTACCCAGCTAATAAAACCAGCCAAAGAGTACAAGAAAAGAAACTACAGATCAATACTCTTTTATTATTATTACTTATTTTTGAGACAGAGTTTTGATCTTGTTGCCTAGGCTGGAGTGCAATGGTTCGATCTCGGCTCACTGCAACCTTCGCCTCCCAGGTTCAAGTGATTCTCCTGCCTCAGCCTCCTGAGTAGCTGGGATTACAGGCATGCGCCACCATGCCCAGCTAATTTTGTATTTTTTTTTTTAAATTTTGTATTTTTAGTAGAGATGAGGTTTCTCATGTTGATCAGGTTGGTCTTGAATTCCTGATCTCAGGTGATCCACCCTCCTCGGCCATCCAAAGTGCTGGGATTACAGGTATGAGCCACCGTGCCTGGCAATTTATTTATTTTTCATTATTTTTAGGCAGAGTCTCACTCTGTCGCCCAGGCTGGAGTGCAATGGTGCAATCTTAGCTCACTGCAACCTCCACCTCCTTGGTTTAAGCAATTCTTTTGCCTCAGCCTCCTGAGTAGCTGGGACTACAGGTGTGCACCACCATGACCAGGTAATTTTTGCATTTTTAGTGGAGATAGGGTTTCACCATGTTGGCCAGGCTGGTTTCTAACTCTTGACCTCAAGTGATCCACCCACCTCAGCCTCCCAAAGTGCTGGGATTACAGACATAAGCCACAATGCCCAGCATTATTCTTATGAATATTCAGAACGTCCACAAGGCTGAGAGAAAAATATTTTTTTTTTTTTTTTTTTTTAAGACGGGATTTCACCATGTTGGTCAGGCTGGTCTTGAACTCCCGACCTCAGGTGATCCACCCGCCTTGGCCTCCAAAGTGTTTGGATTATAGGCGTGAGCCACCGCACCCGGCAATCTATATTCTTAAGAATATCTTTTGGCCAGGCTTGGTGGCTCACGCCTGTAATCCAAGCACTTTGGAGGCCAAGGCAGGTGGATCACCTGAGGTCGGGAGTTCAAGACCAGCCTGGCCATCATGGTGAAACCCTACCTTTAAAAAAAAAAAAAAAATTGAATCATGGGGATGGATTAAAGAAAAAAAAAGAATATAGATGTGGCCAGGTGTGGTGGTGGCTCACGCCTGGGATTCCAGCACTTTGGGGAGACTGGGGTGGGTGGATCACGAGGTCAGGAGATCGAGACCATCCTGGCTAACACAGTGAAACCCCCGGCTCTACTAAAAACACACACACACACACACATACACAATTAGCCGGGCATGGTGGTGCACAGGGTTCCCAGCTACTCAGAAGGCTGAGGCAGGAGAATTGTTTGAACCCAGGAGGAGGAGGTTGCAGTGAGCTGAGATCGAATCACTGCATTCCAGCCTGGGCGACAGAGCAAGACTCCATCTCAAAAAACAAAACAAAACAAAACAGAATATAGATGTAAAAATCCTTATCAGGCCAGGCATGGTGGCTCACGCTGTAATCCCAGCACTTTGGGAGGCCGAGGCGGGCGGATCAAGAGATCAAGAGATTGAGACCATCCTGGCCAACATGGTGAAACCCGGTCTCTACTAAAAATACAAAAATTAGCTGGGCGTGGTGGCATGCACCTGTAGTCCCAGCTACTCGGGAGGCTGAGGCAGGAGAATTGCTTGAACCTGGGAGGCAGAGGTTGCAGTGAGCCGAGATTGCACCACTGCACTCCAGCCCGGCGCCTGGTGACAGAACAAAACTGTCTCAAAAAAAAAAAAAAAATCCTCATCAAATACTAGGAAATTAAATACTGCAATATATAAAAAGGACTACACAGCATGGTGAAATGGGATTTATCCTAGGAATGCAAGGTTGGTTTAGTGTCCAGAAATCAATTAATGTAACACAGGATATTAATAGAATAAAGAACAAAAGCCACATGATCATCTCAATAGATGCAGAAAACACATTTGACAAAATACAGCACTCTTTCATAATAAAAACAAATTTTAGGCCGAGCTTGGTGGCTCATGCTTTTAATCCCAGCACTTTGGGAGGCTGAGACAGGTGGATTACCAGGTCAAAAGTTCAAGACCAGCCTGGCCAAGATGGTGAAACCTCTTCTCTACTAAAAATACAAAAAACAGCTGGGTGCAGTGGCAGATGCCTGTAATCACAGCTACTCAGGAGGCTGAGGCGGGAGAATTGTTTGAACTCGGGGGGTGGGGCAGAGGTTGCAGTGAGCCAATATCTCACCATTGCATTCCAGCCTGGGTCACAAAGCGAGACCCTGTCTCAAAAAAAATTTTTTTTAACTAGAAGGAGGAAACGTCCTGAATTTTCTAATAATCACAGAGCATTTATGGAAAAACCTCAGCTAATGTCATACTTAATGGTGGAAGACTAATGCTTTTCCCCTGAGATCAGGAACAAAACAAGAATGCCTGCGTCAGGCATTTTTTTTTTTTCAGACAGTCTCACTCTGTCACCTCAGTTGGAGTGCAGTGGACGGAGTAACATCTGTCTCCTGGGTTCAAGTGATGTTTTCTGCCTCAGCCTCCAGAGTAGCTGGGACTACAGGTGCATGTCACCATGCTCGACTAATTGCTTCCACCATCTTTATTTAACATTGTGCTTTGCTGGGTGCAGTGACTCATGCCTGTAATCCTAAAAACTCTGGAGGCTGAGGTGGGTGGATCATCACTTGAGGCCAAGAGTTCAAGACCAGCCTGGACAACATAACAAGATCCTGGCTCTAAAAATAAAGTTAAAAAATAAAACACAGGCCGGGTGCGGTGGCTCACATCTGTAATTCCAGCACTTTGGGAGGCCGAGGTGGGCAGATCATGAGGTCAGGAGATCGAGACCATCCTGGCCAACATGGTGAAACCCCATTTCTACTAAAAATACAAAAATTAGCCAGGTGTGGTGGCATGTGCCTGTAGTCCCAGCTACTCCGGAGGCTGAGGGAGGAGAATTGCTGGAACTAGGGAGGCAGAGGTTGCAGTGAGCCGAGATTGCACCATTGCACTCTAGCCGGGCGACAGAGTGAGACTCTGTCTCAAAAAAAAAAAAAAATTAAAATTAAACATAAACACATTTTGCTGAAAGTTCTAGCCTGGGAAATTAGGCAAGAAAAATAAATAAAAGGCATCCAAATTGGAAAGGAAGAAATAAACTGTCTCTATTTACAGATAAAATGATATCGAATGTAGGAAATCCCAGGAATTCATACGCACGCAAAGCTATTAGAACTAATCAACAAGTTCAGCAAGGTTGTAGAAGACAAGAATAATGTGCAAAAGTTAGCCGGGCATCGTGGCACATGCCTGTAATCTCAACTGCTCGGGAGGTTGAGGCAGGAGAATATCTTGAATCTGGGAGGTGGAGGTTGTAGTAAGCCAGGATGGCACTACTGCACTCCAGCCTGGGTGACACAGCGAGACTCTGTCTCAAAAATAAATAAATAAAGTGCCAAAATTATTCTATTTCTCATCACTAGCAGTGAGCAATCCAAAATGAAATAAAAGAACCATTATAATAGCTACAAAAGGAATAAAATACTCAGATATGAATTTAACAAAAGAAGTACAAGATTTATACAACAAAAACTACACAACATTATCTCCTGAGCATTTTGGACAAAAAAAAAGAATAAAGAAGAAAAAAGACCTACAAAACATTGTCTTTTTTTTTTGTTTCTTTTAAATAAAGACGGGGTTTCACCATGTTGGTAAGGCTGGTCTCGAACTCCCGACCCACAGGTGATCTGCCCGCCTTGGCCTCCAAAGTGCTTAAGTGCTTGGATTACAGGCGTGAGCCACCACGCCCGGCCTACAAAACATTGTTGAAAGAAATTAAAGACCTAAAGAAATGAAAAAAAAAATTCCATGTTCATAGGTCAAAATATTTAATATTGTTAAAATGGCAAGATTCCTCAGAGTAAACAATTGATTCCATGCACTTGCCAAAAATCCCAGCTAGCTTTATTTTTGGGAGGAGAGGCAAAAATTGACAAGCAGATTCTAAAATTCAGAAAAAACAAAAACAATCTTCAAATAGAAGAGTAAGTTGAAGGACTCACATGTCCTGTTTTTATTTTAACTAATTAATTAATTTATTTATTTTTGAGACAGAGTGGGGACTCACAGGTCCTGTTTTTATTTTATTTTATATTATTTATTTATTTATTTTTGAGACGGAGTTGCACTCTGTTGCCCAGGCTGGAGTGCAGTAGCATGATCTTTGCTCACTGCCACCTCCACCTCCTAGGTTCCAGCAATTCTCCTGCCTCAGCCTCCTGACTAGCTGGGATTATAAGCGTGTGCCCCTACTTCCGGCTAATTTTTGTTATTTTTCGTAGAGATAGAGTTTCACCATTTTGGCCAGGCTGGTCTTGAGCTCCTGACCTCAAGTGATCCACCTGCCTTGGCCTCCCAAAGTGCTGGGATTACAGGCGTGACCCACCACATTTGGCTCACAGGTCCTGATTATAAAACTTACTACAAAGCTACAGAAATTATAACAGTGTGGTACTGGCATAAGGATAGAAATATAACCATGTACTAAAATTCAGAGTCCAAAAATACACTCTCATATTTACAGTCAGTTTCTTTTTTTTTTTTTCCAAGATGGAGTCTCACTCTTGTCGCTCAGGCTGGAGTGCAATGGCACAATCTCAGCTTACTGCAACCTCCTCCTCCTGGGTTCAAGTGAATCTCCTGCCTCAGTCTCCCAAGTAGCTGGGATTATGGGGGGCATCACGATGCCCAGCTAATTTTTGGATTTTTGGTAGAGACAGGGTTTCACCATGTTGGCCAGGCTGGTCTTGAACTCCTGACCTCAAGTGATCTTCTCGCCTCAGCCTCCCAAAGTGCTGGGATTATAGGTGTCAGCCGCCGCGACTGGCCTACAATCAGTTTATTTTCAACAAGCATATCAAGACAATTCAATGAAGAAACCATAATCTTATCAACAAATTTTGCTGGGACAATTGTATAGCCACATGCAAACTAATGAAATTGGAAACCCTACCCCCAACTATCTACAAAAATTAGCTCAAAATGAATCAAAGACCTACATGTAAGAACTTTTAGCTATAAAACTTTTATAGTTTGTAAAATTTTTTGGCTGGGAGCGGTGGCTTACTCCTGTAATCCCAGCACTTTGGGAGGCTGAGGCAGACAGATAACTTGAGGCCAGGAGTATGAGACCAGTCTGGCCAATATGGTGAAACCCTGCCTCTACTAAAAATACAAAAATTAGCCTGAGAGGCGGAGGTTGCAGTGGGCTGAGATTGCGCCATTGCACTCCACCCTGGGCAACAAGAGTGAAACATGCCCAGCCTAAATATTTTTTTTTTCTATTTCATTTTTTTTTTTTTTTAAAGACGGGGGTTTCACCATATTGGTCAGGCTGGTCTTGAACTCCCAACCTCAGGTGATCCACCCGCCTTGGCCTCCAAAGTGCTTGGATTACAGGCGTGAGCCACCACGCCCGGCCTTTTTTTAAAAGAAAAAAAATGAAGTAATGATACAAGCTATATAATGAATGGACCTTGAAAACATAAGGCTGGCTGGGAGCAGTGGCTCATGCCCGTAATCCCAGCACTTTGGGAGGCCGAGAGGTAGGCTGATCGCCTGAGGTCAGGAGTTTGAGACCAGGCTGACTAACATGGTGAAACCCCATCTCTACTAAAAATACAAAAATTAGCCGGGTATGGCGGCATGTGCCTGTAATCCCAGCTACTCTGGGGGCTGAGACAGCAGAATCACTTGAACCCAGGTGGCGGAAGTTGCAGTGAGCCAAGATTGCGCCATTGCACTCCAGCCCGGGCAACAAGAGTGAAACTCCGTCTCAAAAAAAAAAAAAAAAAGCCCAGGTGTGGTGGCTCATGCCTGTAATACCAGCACTTTGGGAGGCCGAGGCAAGCAGATTGAGGTTGGGAGTTCAAGGCCAGCCTGACCAACATGGAAAGACACCGTCTCTACCAAAAAAATAAAATAAAATAAAATACAAAACTAGCCCCAGGCGTGGTGATGCATGCCTGTAATCCCATCTACTCGGGAGGCTGAAGCAGGAGAATAGCTTGAACTGGGAAGGCGGAGGTTGCAGTGAGTGAGATTGTGCCATTGCACTCCAGCCTGTGGAACCAAGAGTGAAACTCCATCTCAAAAAACAAAAAACCAAAAACAAAAAAAAAAAGGAAGAAAGAAAAGAAAAACATAATGCTAAGTGAAAGAAGTGAGCCAAAAAAGACCATGGTATGTGACTCCATTTACACGAAATATCCTGAATAGGCAAATCTATAGAGACGGAAAGTAGACTTGTGATTGATGGATTAGGGCTGAGGGGTTATGGCAGACAGGGATAGGAGGAGATAGCTAGTGAGTATGGAGTTTATTTTAGTGGGACAAAAACATTCTAGAATTATGCTATGACAGTTGCATAACCCTGTGAATATACTAAAAGCCACTGAATTGTAGACTTCAAATGGGCTAACTGTATGGAATGTGAATTATGTCTTTTTTTTTTTTTTTGAGATGGAGTCTGACTCTGTTACCCAGGCTGGAGTGAAGTGGTGTAATCTCGGCTCACTGTAACCTCTGCCTCCCAGGTTCAAATGATTCTCATGCCTCAGCCTCCCAAGTAGCTGGGAACACAGGTGCCTGCCATCATGCCCAGCTAATTTTTGTATTTTTAGTAGACAAGGTGTTTCATCATGTTGGCCAGGCTGGTCATGAACTCCTGACCTCAGTTGATCCACCTGCCTTGGCCTCCCAAAGTGCTGGGATTACAGGAGTGCACCACCACACCCAGCTATTTTTTGTATTTTTAGTAGAGATGGGGTTTCACCACGTTGACCAGGCTGGTTGAGCACAGGAGTTGGAAGCTGCAGTAAGCTATGACTGTAGCACTGTACTCCAGTCTGGGTGGCGGAATGAGACCCTATCTCAAAAAAAAGGGGGAGGGTCTGGTGGGGGAGGGATTCTCAACCCTTTCTGGGAAAGACAATCCATCCCTTAGCCTCCTTCTTTGACACCTCAGGCATCCCATTCCCCACTTAGTTCATGTTTCTTAAGAACCTACACAATCTTTTTAAAAATGATTTTAGCCGGTCGAGGTGGCTCATGCCTGTAATCCCAGCACTTTGGGAGGCTGAGGTGGGCGGATCACCTGAGGTCGGGAGTTTGAGACCAGCAGACTGATCAACATGGAGAAACCCCGTCTCTACTAAAAATACAAAATTAGTTGGGTGTGGTGGCTCGAATGCCTGTAATCCCAGCTACTCGGGAGGCTGAAGCAGGAAAATCGCTTGAACCCAGGAGGTGGAGGTTGCAGTGAGCCAAGACCACGCCATTGCACACCAGCCTGGGCAACAAGAGCGAAACTCCGTCTCAAAAAAAAAAAAAAAAAAAAGATTTTAATAGCTTTATTAAGATATTGACTGGGTGCAGTGGCTCACGCCTGTAATTCCAGCACTTTGGGAAGCTGAGGTGGGTGAATTACCTGAGATCAGGAGTTCAAGACCAGCCTGGATCAGGAGTTCAAGACCAAACCCCATCTCTACTAAAAATACAAAAATTAGCCAGATGTGGTGGTGCATGCCAGTAGTCCCAGCTACTTGGGAGGCTGAGGCAGGAGAATTGCTTGAACCCGGGAGGCGGAGGTTGCAGTGAGCTGAGATTGCGCCACTGCACTCTAGCCTGGGCAACAGAGCAAGACTCCATCTCCAAAAAATAATAATAAAATAAAATATAGAAAAATTAGCCAAATGCCGGGTGTGGTGGCTCACACCTGTAATCCTAGCACTTTGGGAGGCTGAGGTGGGCAGATCACCTGAGGTCACGAGTTCAAGACCAGCCTGACCAATATGGTGAAACCCCGTCTTTAAAAATAAAATAAAATAAAAATAAAAATAAATTTAGAAAAAGAAAAATTAGTCAGATGTGGTGGCATGCATCTTTAGTTCCAGCTACTTAGGAGGCTGAGATGGGAAGATCACTTGAGTCCAGGTGTTCAAGGTTATAGTGAGCTGTGATCCCGGCAGCACACTCCAGTCTGGGCAACAGAATGAGACTGTCTCTTAAAAAAAATATTTTTTTGAGACAGGGTCTTGCTCTCTCTCAGGCTGGAATGGAGTGGCAAGCTCTTAGCTCACCGCAGCTTCAAACTCCTGGGCTCAAGCGAATCTCCTGTCCCAGCTGCCTGTGTAGCTGTGTCTACAGGCATGTGGCACCACGCCTGACTAATATTTTTCTTTTTTTTTTTGAGATGGAGTCTCACTCTGTCACCTAGGCTGGAGTGTGGTGGAACAATCTCGGCTCACTTCAACCTCCCGCCTCCCGGGTTCAAGCGATTCTCCTGCCTCAGCCTCCCAAGTAGCTGGGACTACAGGTGCGTGCCACCATGCCCCACTAATTTTTGCAGTTTTAGTAGAGACAGGGATTCACTATGTTGGCCATGCTGGTGTCGAACTCCTGACCTTGTGATCTACCCGTCCTGGCCTCCCAAAGTGCTGCGATTACAGGTGTGAGCTACTGTGCCCGGCCTATTTTTATTATTTATATATTTATTATTTTGTGACGGAGTCTTGCTCTGTTGCCCAGGCTGGAGTGCAGTGGTGCGATCTTGGCTCACTGAAACCTCCGCCTTCCGAGTTCAAGCAGTTTTCCTGCCTCAGCCTCCCCAGTAACTGGGATTACAGGCGTGCACCACCACGCCCAGCTAATTTTTGTATTTTTTTTTTTTAGTAGAGACAGGGTTTCACGATGTTGTCCAGGCTGGTCTCGAACTGAATTCCTGACCTCATGAACCACCCACCTTGGCCTCCCAAAGTGTTGGGATTACAGGCATGAGCCACCTCGCCCAGCCTATTTTTATTTTCTTAATAAAGACCGGTCTTGCTATGTTGTCCAGACTCCTCTTGAACTCCTGGCCTCAAGTGATCCTCCTGCCTCAGCCTCCAAAGTGCTGGGATTACCGTCATGAGCCACTGAGACCAGATAAGCCTCTCTTTGAAAATGGTGTATTTTCACCAGGCCTGCTTTACGAGAGCTTCTGAAAGAAGCACTATATACAGAAAGGAACAACCAGTATCAGCCATTCCAAAAAACCCATCGGTAAGCTGCATCCTGACCCATCTCACATGCAAGGATATACAGAGACTCAAAACAAAAGGATGGAGGAAGATTTGCCAACCAAATGGAGAGAAAAAAAAAAAAGCAGGAGTTGTAATTCTCGTCTCTGATAAAATAGACTTTAAAGTAATAGAAACCAAAAGAGATAAGAAGGACATTGTATAATGGTAGAGGGATCAATGTAATGGGAAGAGCTAACGATCCTAAGTCTATGCGCACCCAATATAGGGGCACCCAGATACATAGGGCAATTTCTTGGTGACTTACAAAGAGACTTGGACTCCCACACAATAATAGTGGGAGACTTTAACACTACATTGTCAATATTGGACAGATCAATGAGACAGAAGGTTAACAAGGATACCTGGGACTTGAACTTAGACCTCGAACAAGTAAACTTAATAAACATTTACAGAACTCTCTACTCCAAATCCACAAAACATACATTTTCTTCAGTAACACATCACATCTATTCTAAAAGTGACCACATGGTTGGGAGTAAATCACTCCCCCAGCAATTGCATAGCATTTCGTAAGTTTAAATGAAATATTGGTTGGCTGTTTGTTTGTTATTTTCCTCCCTTATTCCTTCCTGTCTCCATTGTATAACACAATTATTAGTATAAAAGAGCTTTTCAATACCCATTTTTAGACTGCATTCTAGCCTGGGCAATAGAGGAAGATTCCCGTTCTCTCTCCCTCTTTTTCTTCTTCTTTTTCCCTTTCTTTCATTCTCTTTTTTCCTTCTTTCTTTTTTTCTTTTCTTTTTCTTTCTTTAAAAATAAAAAAATAATAATAATAAAAGAAAATGGTATATTTTAATATACTATATAGTTTATAAAATATAAAGCATAGTATATTTCACAGTAGCTATCTTTATTTAATTTGTCTTCTGCTGGGGGGCATTTAAGGTCCTCCTCTAAATGTTATCACAAAGTTTGCTGCACTAAACATTCTATCTTCAATTTTGCTACATAAAAGGAAAAAAAGAAATCTGTGGTGTAAATTCTGAGTTTTACTCCTAGGTCAGGGGTATATTTCTGATAAGTACAATCAAATCATCTTCCCAGGCCTGGCTCGGTAGCACAGGCCTGTAATCCCAGCACTTTGGGAGGCCAAGGCGGGTGGATCACCTGAGGTCAGGAGTTCGAGACCAGCCTGGTCATCATGGTGAAACCCCAACTCTACTAAAAATACAAAAATTAGCTAGGCGTGGTGGCGTGCACCTGTAATCCCAGCTACTTGGGAGGCTGAGGCAGGAGAATCACTTGAACCTGGGAGGCAGAGGTTGCAGAGAGCTGAGACTGTGGCACCGTATTCCAGCCTGGGTGACGGAGTGAGACTCCATCTCAAAATAAATAAATAAGAACAAATCATTTTCCCAAGATGTTGTACCAATTTATACTAAATGTGGGGCCTTATTTTTGTGTTTCCATTCTGGTCTTTGAAAAGTTACTTAAAAGCTTGTGTTGCTTCCAGGGGATGGATACAACTAGAAAGTTATTTAACAGTCTGTCTTTTCTCCATTTTAAAAAATAATCACATTTATCATAAGTTCACAGAAATATTCAGGGCTGTTTTTGAACACTTTTTCATTTCACTGATTAATTTATTCTTGTGCCAATAATATGATGCTTGTTTTTTCTTTAATAATTTTTTTTTGTTTGTTTTAAAGATGGGGTTTCACCATGATGGCCAGGCTGGTCTTGAACTCCTGACCTCAGGTGATCTACCCACCTCAGCCTCCCAAAGTGGTAGGATTACAGGCGTGAGCCACCGCGCCCAGCCATGATGCTTATTTTTTCCCCCAGTGCTTTGGTGTTTGATTATTATGCCAAGCAGGCTGGGTTCAGTGGCTCATGCCTGTAATCCCTGCATTTTGGGAGACTGAGGTGGGAGGATCACTTGAGTCCAGGAGGTGAAGACCAGCTTAGCAATGTAGCAACTCCCTGCTGCTACAAAAAGTTAAAAAATTAGCTGGGTGCACCTGTAGTCCAGCTCCTCAGGAGGCTGAGGAGGGAGGATCACTTCAGCCCAGGAGTTCAAGGCTGCAGTGAGCCGTGATAATAACACCGCACTCCAGCCCAGGCAACAAAGCGAGACCCTGTCTCAAAATAAATAAAAAATAAAGAAATATGATCCTGAAAGACAAGAAAAGTTAAAAAAATAAAAAAAAGTATATTGAACATATTTTCTCTATATACATATATATATTTCAGACAAAGTCTTGCTGTCACCCTGGCTGGAGTGTAGTGGCACAATCTTGGCTCACTGCAACCTCCGCCTCCCGGGTTCAAGTGATTCTCCTGCCTCAGCCTCCCAAGCAGCTGGGACTACAGGCACCTGCCACCCCATCCGGCTAATTTTTGTATTTTTTTAGTAGAGATGGGGCTTCACCATGTTGGCCAGGCTGGTCTCGAACTCCTGACGTCAGGTGATCCTCCCACCTCGGCCTCTCAAAGTGCTGGGGTTAAAGTTGTGAGCCACCGGGCCTGGCTGACATCTTTTAATAATCAGTCTTTCCATTCAGGTATATGCTATGTGTCTCCATTTACTTAGGTCTTATTTCATACCATTCAGGTTGGAGATATCATTTCTTCATATAGGTTTTGCACATTTCTTGTGAGGTTCATTCCTTCATGGTCTATGGGTTTAGTTGTGAATTGGAAATCCTTTTTCCACCAAGTATGTTTTCTAATTTGTTACTATAGTATACAGGAAAGATAATTAATTTATATCTTCAGTTTATTATCTATGAAAGGATAAAAGTAGAACTACTCAGTAAAAGATTTCTATGATCAAGTAAGTATGGGCTAAACAAAGCTAAACAGATGTGTCCACTGCTAGCCTTATCGATGCTTGTGATAAATTTTTTGTTGTTGTTGAGACAGAGTCTCGCTCTGTCGCCCAGGCTGGAGTGCAGTGGCACCATCTCAGCTCACTGCAACCTCTGCCTCCTGGGTTCAAGTGATTCTCCTGCCTCAGCCTCCCAAGTAGCTGGGACTACAGGCCAGTGCCACCACACCCAGCTAATTTTTGTATTTTTAGTAGAGACGGGGTGTCACCATGTTGGCCAGGATAGTCTCGATCTCTTGACCTTGTGATCTGCCGACCTCAGCCTCCCAAAGTCCTGGGATTACAGGCGTGAGCCACTGCGCCCAGCCAAGAATTTCCTTTCTTACCTGCCCATGGAACCTTTTGTCACAAGACACCTGAAACATGCTTTGGGAAACTACATCCAAAGACCCTTCTAGTTTCAGATCTGTGGATCCAGGGGTCTCTGCTGAACCTTATCTGATGCCCAAACTCCCTCCCACTCACCCCCAACCAGAACACAGAAAGCGACCTGGTGCCGAAATGAAAGCTTTAATGAGTGTTACTCCTAGACAGTCACATGTCAGCTGTTGCCAGCCTCCACTGTCCCAGCTCTCTTAGCTGGGCGACAGGTGAGCTAGTTGCTGAGGGGTAGGGATGCAAAAGGAGGTACAGGAAGCCCCTGATGGGGCTGGGCTCCCGGAGTGTGGTGCTTGGTGGGGGGCATGGGCTTTAGGCCGGCCCCTCTTCAGGCATTCCTAGCAAAGCCACCAGGGGCTCCAGGGGCGTGGGGGTTCTCATGGGCACAGGGTGAGTGCGTTCGTGCTTGCGCAGGTCGCTGGCACTCAAGAAGGCCTTGGGACAATGGGGGCAGGTGTAGGGGCGCACTGAGCTGTGAGTGCGGCTGTGTTTGCGTAGCCCAGCCCGGTCAGAGAAGCTCTTGCCGCACTGGGTGCAGGGAAAGGGTCGGAGCTCCGGGTGTGAGCGCTCGTGCCGACGCAGCAGCGTCAGGGTGGAGAAGATCTCCTTGCACTCTCGGCACACAAACTGGGGGGGGCTTCTCATCAGTCTCCTCACCCCCCACCTCGCCTGCCCCTTCCAAGGGACCAGGAGCCTCCCGGACACCAGCATCTTGGCATTCCACATGCTCCACCGTCATGCCCACCACCTGCCACTGTGTGGCCATCACGCCACCTGACTCCGGAGGCAGCCCTAGCAGCCCTGCTGGAGGGTCCCCTAGCCCCGTCCCTGCTGCCGGGGTGGCTGAGCCCTCACCTGCCACGCCCACAGGCAGCGCCAACCCCACCACTAGCTCCTGTGCAGGGGGCGCCCCCGCGGCCTCACTGCTTCGATGGGTCCGCTCATGCTTCCTCAGGCTCGACGACACCACAAAGGATTTCCCGCACGCATTACAGTGGAAGGGGCGCTCCCCTGAGTGCACCCGGCTGTGCTTCGTGAGGCTGGCACGCTCAGCGAAGGCTCGCCCGCACTCCTCGCAGCGGAAGGGCCGCTGGCCAGAGTGCACCAGCGCGTGCCGCTTGAGGTCCCAGGAAGCCACGAATGTCTTGTCACACTGCAGGCACTTGAACGGCCGGTCACCAGTGTGCACACGCCGGTGCATGGCCAGGTCCGCCGGCTGCCGGAAGTCCTTGCCGCATTTCTCGCAGTGGTATGGCTTCACCCCCTCATGCGCGCGCTGGTGGCGCCGGAGCTCGAGGGGTCGGAGAACATGCGGCCGCAGCGCGGGCACAGGAAGGGCTTCTCCCCCGAGTGCGTGCGCTCGTGGCTCTGGTAGGAACTGAGCTGCGTAAAGCCCTTGCCGCAGGCCGGGCAGCGGTAGGGCTTCTGCGCCGCGTGGATGCGCTGGTGGCACGTGAGCGAGGAGGAGCGGGGAGAAGCTCTTCCCGCACTCGGAGCAGAGGAAAGGGCGCTCCCCGGTGTGAGACCTGCGGGGGTGTGGAGGACCTGGCATGAAGGCGACAGACCCATAACCTGACCCCGCTGCCTGTCTGGGCTGTACTTTAGAGGTTCCCCAAACATCCGTGGGTGCCTAGGCCTAATCCCCTAAAAGCCACATGGCTGCCCCCCCAGAGGAAAGAGCCTTCGGGCTGGCTGGGTGTCTCTACTCCAAAGACCCGTTTCAGCACATTAAAGACCAAGATATGGCTCAGGCCTGTAATCCTAGCACTTTGGGAGGCCGAGGCGGGTGATTCAGAGGTCAGGAGATTGAGACCATTCTGGCTAACATGATGAAACCCATCTCTACTAAAAATACAAAAAATTAGCTGGGCGTGGTGGCACGCGCCTATAATACCACCTACTCGGGAGGCTGAGGCAGGAGAATCGCTTGAACCCAGGAGGTGGAGGTTGCAGTGAGACGAGATTGTGCCACTGCACTCCAGCCTGGGCAACAGAGTGAGACTCCGTCTCAAAAACAACAACAAAAAACCACGATATGCGTCCCCCACCTTTTTTTTCTCTCCTGTTCCCCAGGCTGGAATGCAGTGGCCTGATCATGGCTCACTGCGGTATCGACCTCCCGGGCTCAAGCCGTCCTCCCACCTTAGCCTCCCGAGTACCCGGGACTTTCAGAAGTGCACATCCCCACGCTCGGGTAATTTTTTAATTTTTAGAGAGGCGAGGCTTGCTATGTTGCCCAGGCTGGTCTTGAACTCTTGGGCTCAAGCAATCCTCTTGCCTCAGCCTCCAAAAGTGCTGGAATTATAGGTGTGAGCTACCATGCCCAGCCTAGACACCTGTCCTTAACGTAGAGGCTGAGAAAAAAAAGACCTAGACAGACCAGACCCCACTAACACCTCCTGCTCTCCACCAAAGACCATGGGAACTGCTCAACTCCAAACCACGCCCCCTTTCCAGCTGGCCTGGAAAGGAGGCCAATCTGCCCCAACCCTTCTCAGGGCTCCACCTCAAGGCGGTAAGCCCCACCCCCTTCCCCACCTCTGCCCAATCAGGGGCACCAATTTCTCCCACATGCCCAGCCCCTCCTCCCCTTGGATCTGCCCTGCCCACCTTCCCATTGGCTCACTTTACCCTGAGACTCAACCCCAGGCCCCATGGGCTGCCCCAGCGCTGTTGCCCTCCCCCGAAGGCACCCTCACCGCTCATGGTTGCGGAGGTCCTTCAGTTCTGCGTAGGCTTTGCCGCAGCGCTCACAGCTGTAGGGCCGCAGGCCAGCGTGAGTGCGCCGGTGCTTGCGGAACACTGAAGGGTCGGCGAAGCTCTTGCCACAGTCGGCGCAGGCGTAGGGCCGCTCGCCCGTGTGGCCGCGCTGGTGGATCTTGAGCTTGGAGAGCGCGCCATAGGCCTTGGGGCAGTGCGCGCAGCGGAAGGGCAGCTCGCCAGCGTGTGAGGCCAGGTGCACGCGTAGGCACACGGGCTGCATGAAGCGGCGGCCGCACTCAGGGCACGGAAAGGGCTTCTCCCTGTGTGGCTGCGCCCGTGGCTGCGCAGCTCGGGTGCTGTCTTGTAGGCCTTGGGGCACAGCGGGCACGCATAGGGCCTAGGCTTAGCCGCAGAGCCTGACACCTTGTCCCCACTGGCTTCCTCTGCCTTGGCTTCTGTCTCTGGCTTTGGCTTCACCTCGGCCACCTCCTCAGAGCAGTCTGCCGGCCCATGTGTGGCAGCGTGGCGCGCTGCCCTGGGCGCATTTGGAAATGTCTTGGTACAGGACAGGCACTTGTAGCGGCGGCCGGAGCGCTTATAGCCCAGGGCTGGGGACCGGGCCTCTGCAGCCTCCACTTCCATGGCCTTGGTGAACAGGGTTTCTCTGTAAGAGAAGCAAAGTTAGACCAAAGCCACATACCTCTGCCTCACGGCCTCAGAGAGAACCCTGTCTCATCTGCAATTCTCACCTCAGAACCCCCACATCCTCCCTGCCCAGCATTCCTGGCTCTGACACCCTGTGTTCGTTTCCTCCCTGATGTGCTCATTGAAGAAAGGAGTTGGGCCAGGTGATAGCAAGAGCCACTAAGAAAGGAGGGGGGGGTGGGTCACAAAAGGTTCACCTACACTTCCCTCCTCAACCTCTGGGCTTTTCCAAACAGTGGCGTTCCCAGAGGCCCAGGTTCCATCTGTCTCACCATCTTCCTTCTTCAGCTTAGTGTCCAAGAACTATGCCAGGATGAAGTGTCCTATGTGAGTTGCAGATGCAGAAGGTACCCAGACGTGGGCCTGGCCTGAAAATCTCCAAGCGCCCAGGGAAGACAGACCTGGGACCAGAAAAGGGCTGATCCAATGGACCAAATCTGGTAGCTGGCACTGTCTGAAAGTGACAGGCACCCCAGCATCTGTGTTTTCTTTCCTCCTCTGGATGGTTAGCTCAGAGACAGCAACTATTCACACAGAATTCTGGCCTTGCACACTTGTATGGGGCCTCCGCCCCAGACTGGAATCTGGTCCACTCTCTGCTCTGGAATCCCTGTTGGCCTGTTCCCAAAACTCTGGTAAAGGAGAATCACTCTCAAGGCAGCCTGAGCCATTGCTAGCAGCTAGAAGCCTGTTTCTGAGTCATAACTGATGTATGTGATCTAATGTGGCCTCCTAGGATACCAGCTGTAGCTGAGATCCCTACTTTCTGGTCCAGAACCCAGACGCCCTCCACCCAGCTGCTCCTGGGGATCATGGTTGGGAGGAAACAGGATTAACGGCTGAATTAGTCTTAACACCAGCTCATCCTCCCTGGGGGGATGAATAGAAGAGGATTATGGCAGATCCACTTAAGGAGTGCTCAGCAGCTGCTGCTGAGGGAAGGGGGCTGAGGAGTGGGGGCTGCAGGGAGGCAGGTGTGCCCAGAGGCTAGGAGGCCTACGTTCTACTCCCAGTCCCGTGGACTACTATGAGACCTCAGTGAAATGAGTGTTGTTTATAGGTCCGTTTCCTCATCTGGACACCTTAGGTGTTGGTGGCTTCTAAGTTTATGACACTGGGGTTGAGAAGGAGGGAAGTGAGCTGAGCCAGGAGGGTGCTGGGGGAAATACAGAGACTCAGGGCCCCTTACGCCAGGAATGGGCAGGAGAAGCAGCTTACCTGGTTGACCCAGGGAGAACACAAGAGCCCCTGACACATGGCAAGGGCCACATCCTTAGAGTGAGCACCCTTCTGCCTGAAGGCCCGGCCTCAGTCCTGCATGCTGCCCTCCCTCCCCCAACGCCATGCAGCTGGTCTTCTCCCAAAAGTACTGTGTGATGTTTCCTGTTCCCTGCTGAAGAACTTTCCATGGCTTCCACCACACCATGCAAATCCCCAGGTCCTTCCTGCTTGTTCCAAATCTGACAAGTCCTTCACGGGAGCCCCACTTCTTCCAGGAGGCTCCTCAAGCATCTCCCCTTTGGGTTTGGCCCCAAATCCCACAAAACTTCATTCTATTCTCAGCTTGGTTATTTCACTTTTCCCACTGAATCCTGGCACTTAGCCACGTGTGGTGGCATGTGCCTGAAGTCCCAGCTAGGTGGGAGGCTGAGGCAGGAGGATCCTTTGAGCCCAGGAGTTCGAGGCTGCAGTGAACTATGATCATATCACTGCACTCCAGCCTGGGCAACCTAGTGAAACTCCATCTCTACTAAAAATAAAAGCCAGATGTGGGGCCAGGTGCAGTGGCTCACGCTTGTAATCCCAGCACTTTGGGAGGCCAAGGCGGGTGGATCACGAGGTCAGGAGTTCAAGACCACCAGCCTGGCCAAGATGGTAAAAACCCATCTCTACTAAAAATAGTGGTGTGGTGGTGGGCATCTGTAATCCCAGCTGCTCAGGAGACTGAGGCAGGGAATTGCTTGAACCTGGGAGGCAGAGGTTGCAGTGAGCCGAAATCATGTCACCGCACTCCAGCCTGGGGAACAGAGCGACTCTATTTCAAAAAAAAGTAAAAATAAAATTAGCCAGGTGTGGTGGCATGTGCCTGCAGTCCTGCCTATTGGGAGGCTGGGGTGATAGGACTGCTTGAGCCCAGGAGTTCAAGGCTGTACCACTGCACTCCAGCCTGGGAGACAAGGCAAGACCCTGTCTCAATCAATCAATCAGTCCTGGGGCTTGAAGGTGAGTTAAAGGGCTTGAATTCTAGCCTTCCTGATGACTTCAATTCTTCCTACTGTTTCCAAGGGATCCCTCCCTATTTCTGGATGAGGTACTCACTACCTCCCACCCACATGGTTTCTGGAGAGTCTGCCTGATAAAGTCTCCTCCTTAACAAAAATGATAGCTCGGCCCAGGTTCAGTGGCTCAAACCTGTAATCCTGGCACTTTGGGAGACCAAGAGGGGTGGATCACTTGAACCCAGGAGTTCGAGACAAGGCGGGTGGATCACTTGAGCCCAGGATTTCGAGACCAGCCTAGGCAATACAGCAAGAGTCCATCTCTACAAAAAATACAAAAATGAGCCAGGCATGGTGGTGCATGCCTATACTCCCATCTACTCAGAAGGCCGAGGTAGGAGGAATGCTTGAGCCCAAGGAGATTGAGGTTGCAGTGAGCCGAGATCATGCCACTGCACTCCAGCCTGGCAAGAGTGAGACCCCATCTCAAAAAAAAAAAAAAAAAAAAAAAAAGCTGGCTCACATTTACTGAACACTTGCCAAATACCAAGCAGTATCCTAAATTCCTTACATGTATTAGCTCACTTACCCTTCATGGCAACCCCATGAGGAAAGTTCTATTATACCCTTTTCTTCTTTTTTTTTTTTTTTGAGATGGAGTTTTGCTCTTGTCGCCGAGGCTGGAATGCAGTGGCGCGATCTCGGCTCACTGAAACCCCTGCCTCCCGGATTCAAGCAATTCTCCTGCCTCAGCCTCCCGAGAAGCTGGGATTAGAGGTGTGCGCCACCACACCCAGCTAATTTTGTGTTAGCTGGCGTATTATTCCCTTTTCACAGATAAGGGAACTGAGGTCCAGAGAAACGGTTCCGTATTGTGTTGAGTGCTTAGTCCCTGAAGCCAAACTGTCTGGCTTCAAATTTTGCCCCCATCACTTCTCAGCTGGTGTGACCTTGTGTAATTTACTGCATGTCTTAGAGCCTCAGTTTTCTCATCTGAAAAACAGAGGTAATGATAGTATTTACCTGACAGGGTTGGGTGAGGAATGAATGAGTCAAAAATAATTACTGTCTTCAATTATCAGAGTCTTCTCAGAGTCAGACACGTTGCTGGGTGTGCTAACTTATTTAATTTAATGTCTTTTTTTTTTTTTTTTTTTGAGAAGGAGTCTTACACTGTTGCCCAGGCTGGAGTGCAGTGGTGAGATCTCGGCTCACTGCAATCTCTGCCTCCTGGGTTCAAGCAATTCTCCTACCTCAGCCTCCCGAGTAGCTGCGACTACAGGGGTGTGCCACCATGCCCAGCTAATTTTTTTGTAATTTTAGTAGAGATGGGGTTTCACCATGTTGGCCAGGATGGTCTAGATCTCCTGACCTTGTGATCTGCCCACCTCGGCCTCCCAAAGTGTTGGCATTACAGGCGTGAGCCACCACGCCCGGCCTAATTTAATGTCTTATAACTTCCTGAGATAGGGATTCTGTCCCCACTTTACAGATGAACAAACTGAGGTTCCAAGAGTTTAAGCAGCTGGGATTTCAGTCCAGGTGTTCAACTTGCCTTAAGTAGCCGGTCTGTTGCTGGATGGTCTGGGGCCTCCCAGCCTTGTCTGCTGCCTCAGCCAGCCCTGCAGTGACTAGAAGCCTGAGCTCAGGTTGTACCTGTCTTCTCTCATCCTTGCAGAACTGCCTTGAGACCCTGGCTGGCACCCTTTATGTCTCTGCTTCCCTCTCACAGGGCTTGGCCCACTGGTTCGGAGCTCTGGCCCCTCTACTGCCTCTTGCCAGCTCCTGGGTCTCAGCCTCCCTGTGTGTGAGTCAGACACCAAGTAGCTGGAGAAGCCAATCTCTCCTTCTATGGCACTTCCCAGGGGAAAAGGTAGGGGAGGGCCGGGTTGGTCTCAGCATGCACCCAGCTCCACAAAGAAGCTAGGCAGGCTAGGTCTCTGTCTAACATCCCATTATTACAGAGATTTTTTTTTTTTGTAAGAGCTTTAGGTAGTCCTCAAGAATCTCCATTTTAAATACACTCCGGATCATTCCAGCCAATACATTTGTTCGTTTGTTTGGTTTTGAAACAGGGTCTCACTCTGTCGCTCAGGCTGGAGTGCAGTGGTGCAATCATGGCTCACTGCAGCCTTGACTTCCCAGACTCAAGCAATCCTCCCACTTCAGCCTCCCAAGTAGCTGGGATTACAGGCATGTGCCACCAAGCCTGGCTTTTTTTTTTTTTTTTTTTTTTTTTTTTTTGAGACGAAGTTTCACTTTTGTTGCCCAGGCTACAGTGCAATAGTGCCATCTAGATCTCGGCTAACCGCAACCTCTGCCTCCTAGGTTCAAGTGATTCTCCTACCTCAGCCTCCTGAGTAGCTGGGATTACAGGCATGCACCACTATGCCCAGCTAATTTTTTGTATTTTTAGTAGAGACCGGATTTCTCCATGTTAGTCAGGCTGGTCTCGAACTCCTGACCTCAGGTGATCCACACTCCTTGGCCTCTGGAGTGCTGGGATTACAGGCATGAGCCACGTGCCTGGCTTCTATTTTTTAATTTTTAGTAGAGATGAAGTCTTGCTATGTTGCCTGGGCTGGTCTAGAACTCCTGGGCTCAAGTGATCCTCCCACCTCAGTCTCCCAAAGTGCTGGGATTACAGGTGTGAGCCACCATGCCTGGCCCAACCAATACTTAAGAACCAAACACACATCCTTAGGTCTCCACAAGCTCCTAGGAGAGGAGCATTTTAAATGTTCACTACACCTCTTTTTCAGATATTGAGATCAAGGCCCCCACAAGGGAAAAAACATACACAAGGACACACAGCTGGTCAAGGATCCAGACTGGCACCCAAGTCTCCAGGATCCTGGGCAGGACTCTCTCAGCTAGTCTCCATTCTCTCCAGGTTGAATCATGAGACTTCCCACCGCTCCCAGGAAAAAGACTAATATCTTTTCCATGACCAGCATAGCCCCAAGACATCTAAATTTTCAAGATCACTTGAGGCCAGGAGTTGGAGACCAGCCGGGCCAACATGGCGAAAACCCATCTCTACTAAAAATACACACACACACACAAAATCCTGCCTACCTCACCTCCCACTCCTCTCCCGGGTCCACTGGGCCCCTTTCTTCACCTCAAACAGCCAAATTCCTTCCCACCCCATGGCCGTGGCACTAGCAGTTCCCTGTCTGAACCACTGTTCTCCCAGGATCTTTGTGTAGCTGCCTTTTTGGTTCATTTGGATCTCAGCTCCTCAAAAAGAGCTTTTCTGACCACCTTTCCTTTTTTTCTCCCCTTTATAATATTTTAAATTTTTTCTTTTTTTAACCATCCAAGGAGCACTGAATGACTACCTTTCTTAATGCTATCTTTATCCCTACTAATCACTATGCACTCCTCTCTATTTATTTATTTTTTTGGGATAGAGTCTTGCTCTGCCACCCAGGCTGGAGGGCAATGGTGCGATCTCTGCTCACTACAACTTCCGCCTCCTAGGTTCAAGTGATTCTCCTTGTCTCAGCCTCCAGAGTAGCTGGGATTATAGGTGTCCGCCAACACATCCGGCTCGTTTTTGTATTTTTAGTAGAGATGGGATTTCACCATGTTGGCCAGGCTGGTCTTGAACTCCTGACCGCAACTGATCTGCCTGCCTTGGCCTCCTGAAGTGCTGGGATTACAAGCATGAGCCACCACGCCCAACTGTCTTTACTTTTTAAAAATTGTTTTCATTTTTATTTACTTATCTTTTTTTTTTTGAGACAGAGTTTTGCTCTTGTTGCCCAGAATGGAATGCAATGGAGCAATCTCGGCTCACTACAACCTCTGCCTCTTGGGTTCAAGAGATTCTCCTGCCTCAGCTTTCCGAGTAGCTGGAATTACAGATGTCCACCACTACGCTGGGCTAATTTTTTATATTTTTAGTAGAGACAAGGTTTCACCACGTTGGCCAGGCTGGTCTTGAACTGCTGACCTCAGGTGATCGACTACCTTGGCCTCCCAGAGTGCTGGGATTACAGGCGTGAGCCACCACGCCCAGCCTATTTTTATTTATTTATTTATTTATTTAGAGAATGTCTTTGCTGCCCAGGCTGGAGTGCAGTGGCTGGATCTCAGCTCACTGCAACCTCTGCCTCCTAGGTTCAAGTGGTTCTCCAGCCTCAGCCTCCTAAGTAGCTGGGATTACAGGCACACGCCACCACACCTGGCAAACTTTTGTATTTTTAGTAGAGACAGGGTTTTACCATATTGGCCAGGCTGGTCTCGAACTCTTGACCTCAAGTGACCCACCTGCCTCGGCCTCCCAAAATGCTGGGATTACAGGCGTGAGCCACCACACCCAGCCTTTATTTTTATTTTTTACTTTTAGAGATAGGGTCTCACTGTTACCCTGGAGTGCAGTGGCTCAGTCATCTAGCTCACTGCAGCCTCAAACTCCTGCACTCAAGTAATCCTCCTGAGTAGCTAGGACTATAGGCACCCACCACCACACCTGGATGATTTATTAAAAATTCTTTGTATGTAGAGACGGAGGTGTCACTATGCTGCCCACAATGGTCTCAGGAACTCCTGGTTTCAGGCGATCCTCCACTTTTGTTTCCCAAAGTGCTTTGATTACCGGTGTGAGCCACAGTGACCAGCCCCTTCCTCTCTAATTTCCTCTATGGTGTCATCTGGACAATACTCTTTGCAAGCTTAACATGGGCAAGGTATCATTCTAAGCATTTTGTGTATAATACTCAACTACTAAAGCCAATTGCATAGCTGTCTAGAAGTTCCTTATGAGCGAATGTCTGTGTTCCCTGTCCATTCATATATTGAAATTCTAACTCTCATTGTGACTATATTTGGAGATAAGTCCTTTATGGAAGTAATTAAGGTTGACTAAGGTCATAAGGGTACGGCCCTGGTCCAACAGGATTAGCGACCTTATGAGAAGTGACAGCACAAAGAAACGGGCTAACTAGTCACGGTCCCAGCCAGTATCCAAATCCCAAACACCTGCTCTGAGTCTCGACTACTGCTTTGCTGGCATTACACATCTTATGGTTTGGCTGTTATTTCTCCATCTCCAGCACCAGAGTCCAGGCTGGCACAGAGCTAGGAAACCAATCACCTGCATCCTCTACACCCAGAACCCTGTGCGGTGCCCCAAAACAAAATGGAAGGAATCAACCTCAGATGAAATTTGAACCCAGGTCTGTGGCCTCTGCCTCCTCTGCAGTGGGAGTTTGTGAGAATGTCCATCAGTAACTGTTTATTAATTGAATTATTCCACCTTTCCAAGTCCACAAGGTCCAACTATGGCTTCAATATCCCACAGTGGGCTCCCTGACGTGGCGATGGAGCCTTGCTTTGTCTCATTATTGGCTTAGGAAGGGGATGAAGTTCTGCCCGTCTCACCAGGGATGCAGAGATTCAAATTCCAAAAATCCGAGGCTGGGACCCTGGGGCAGGGATGAGGAGAAAAAGGAGGCACCTCAATCTTCCCATCTATAAACAAGTAGTCATCAAACAGGCCTCATGGCCAGGAGTGATCTGGTGAACGGATGAACCCCGCCAAAGTGAGCGCTAATCATCTCCTAGGCCTCCAAGCCGGCCAGTTCACAACCTGATCCCAACCTACTTTTCCAGCCTCAGCTCCAGCAATAGAGTCCTCTTCCCGACAGCGACTGAAGCTCCAGCCACAATTCTCAACCACCCCACCTCTGGATGCAGTTTCCTGGGCTCGGGAGCCCTTGCCTGCCTTCTCCAATGGGAAAGCCCCTTTACATTCTTTAGGAACCCCCTTTCCCAGTGCCCTCAGGAATACTTAATGGCAGTAGAGGTAAGGGCCCCAAGCCGCTCTGGGCCTCAGTTTCCTCATCAGTAAAATGGGGTCCCTGAAGTTTGTGGGAGTTTGAAGGGCGGAGGGGCCTACGAAGCGCGCCGAGGAGCCGAGAGCTGCAGAAACCCGGAGCTCCTTGCTCCTCGCAACCGTCTGTACGTGGCACCCCTACCAGCCAGGCAAGCCCCTGCAGGGCAGGACCCCGGGCTGACGTGTCTCGTTATGAGCCTCGGAAAACGTAGCCTCGGAGGACGTGGCAAGGTGGACTGAACGAAGGATGAGGGGGATGAACAAATGAATGGACGGAGGGCTGAATTCAGGACAAAGACTTGCAAGATGGCGTTCTCTAGGACCGCGGGAGGGGGTGGCCCGGGCCTCGGCCGGGGAGGGGGCCTCCGGCGCCGGGGACCTCGCAGCGCGGCGCGCGCTGCCGGAACAAAAGCCCGCAACATGGCGGGCTCTAGGACCCTCGGGCTCGCACCAGGCCGGGCCGGCAGCCGCGCGGACCCATCCAGGGCGTCCGCATCCCCGAACCGCGGAGACAGCCGGCGGGTTCTAGGACCTACTGGGCCCGCAGCGCGTCCGGGGCCGCTTCACCGCCCGCCCCGCCCGCGCTGCTCGTGCCGGGCCAACCCAGCCCGCCCTCGACGCCCGCAAGGAAACTGAGACCAGCTCGGATCGCGGCCGCGCGGGAGCTGCCCAGGGCCGTCGCGGCTTTCCGCCAGCGTTTCCTACCTGATGAGACTTGGGCTGCCTCCGTGGCGACGGCGCAGGCTCCTCACACCGACGGAGCCCGGACCTGCCAAAGAGGGGCCGGCGCTAGGACCCAGCGGGGGGGCGGGGAGGCGGGGCCGGTGGCCCGGCGAGCGGAAGTGAGGGACCGTCCCCAGCTAGGAAGGAAGGGAAAGTTCCTGGGGAACCTCCAGTCTATGGCGGCGGAGAAGCATCTTGCAAGAGATCTCCGTGGGTGCTGAGGCAAGGGGATGCCGGCCTGGTACTAGTCTGGGGCCAGGTCACCGGCAATGTCTTCAAGAACCAGAAGGTGGGAAGACCAAAAGGCCATGCTCAAGCTCTGCAGAACATAAGTCCGCTTATATTCCAGAATATCTCCTTTAATAGCAAGGAGTGGATTTCATGAAGCTTTCCCCCATCTGCCTTGGGAAAGGTCTTCCAGGGAGCCCCACAAAAGTGTCACCAAAGTACTGTGGCCAGGGCTGCAGAATCTTTTTCTTCCTCTTCTGCGCCTATTCAATATGCACCGGAACGATTTTAGGCGCTCTTGACGGAAGTGTGGCTAACGTAGCGCGCAAAGTCGCCGCGCTGTGACCTACGTGGGCGGAGTCAGCCGTGCAGAGCTAGACCATAGCGCCGGAAGTGTGTCTGCGTAAAACCGCGGCTTGGAGGCGGGACAGTAGCACTCCCGAAGCGGAAGTTTCGCGGGGGAAGCTTTTGCACCTAAGGACACTTCCTGTTTCCTAGTAACAATAGGAAGTGTCCGCAGAGCTAGGGGTAGACTCCTGGCTTGTGCCAGCTGCGCCCTCTTTTTCTACCTCCTTCCTCTTCCCCCTTCTCCTTTCCCTCTTTTCCTCCTCTCCCGCCTCCCGGGAGCTCTGGCTGAGTGTGCGTGTGTGGGAGCGCGAGAGCCCCCCGACAGCCACCCACCCCTTGGGGCGCGCGGCTGCAGTTAGGGTAAGGGTCCCAGTGCGCAGGCGCGCTCCCGTTCGCGGTCCCCAACGGACGCGCCCGCGGCGGGGAAGGAGAGGGGGCCATCGGTGCGAGGTAGGCGTCCTGAGAAGAAATTGGCAGAGGACATGAGTGAGGTCAGAGGACTTCATTGGTGGTTGACTAGGGGAGGGTACTTTTGAGCAAACGGGCTTTGTGAGGTGAGAATTGGGGAGGCAGGTTCAGTGAAGGGGTTTAGGGTCGGAGACAGTTGTATTGGGGTCCCACGGGAAGAAGAGTTAGAGAAGGGCAAGAGGATGTACGAGGCATGAGAGAGCAAGGGCTTTGGGATGAAGACGGCCTCAGTGGGTTTGCTCTTAAGTGAACTAGGATAGCAGACATTGCAGTGTGTTTTGAGGATTGAGTAACACAATGAATATACTTAGCACAGTGCCTGGCACATGGTGCTATAATAGTCTGCATGAGTTGCTGTCATCAGTATTGAGAGAGGAGGCAGGAGATAAAACTGAGAAAGACTGGTGAGGGTAAGATCAGGAGGCTGGGGAGAGAAAAGGGAGGCAATGAAGTGACATTCCAACCTAATATTGACGTTATTCCCAAGATGGAAGATAGTCTGGGTTCAAGGGAAGTAGATAAAGGAAGTAGCTAAGAGAGTCTTTTGGGGTTTGTTTTGTTTTTCTTTTTTGAGATGGAGTCTTGCTTTGTCGCCCAGGCTGGGAGCGCAGTGGCGTGATCTCAGCTCACTGCAACGTCTGCCTCCCGTGTTCAACCAATTCTCCAGCCTCATCCCGAGTAGCTAGGATTACAGGCTCCCGCCACCATGCCTGGGTAATTTTTGTATTTTTCGTAGGGACAGGGTTTCAGCATGTTGGGCAGGCTGGTCTCGAACTCCAGACCTCAGGTGATCTGTCTGCGTTGGCCTCCCAAAGTGCTGGGATTACGGGTGTGAGCCACCACGCCTGGCCCAGCTACGAGAGTCTTTTGGAAAAGAGACCTAGTGACACCGAAAGGACTCAGGGAAGTGGGCAAACAAGCCAGCCTTTTCCCTGAAGGAGGCCTCTAACCTCTCCTCTCAGGTCCTCAGCTGTTAACTGGAGAAAACAGCTGCTTTTCAGCGCTTCTCGGCTGCTCTGTTTAGCTGAGATTTGAAGGAGGAAGGTTTGGACTTCTCTTATTGAAAGGCTTAGAAAAGGTTCTGGTGTTCTTTTTTTTTTTTTAAATGGGGTTTCACCATGTTGGTCAGGCTGGTCTTGAACTCCCGACCTCAGGTGATTCGCCCACCTTGGCCTCCAAAGTGCTTGGATTACAGGCGTGAGCCACCACGCCCGGCCGGTTCTGGTGTTCTTTTAAGATGTCACAAAATTTTTGTTTGAGGATTGTAGGGAGCAGAGGGTTAAAGGACAGTTAATGCCTTTTGAGTCTGGTCTGAAGAACGTGATAATAGGTCTGTGATCAGAAGTAGGTTGCATCCCTCTCAACTTTAATTTCCTTCGCTATACCTGTAGGGATAACTTAAGCCTAGGGGAGCTCCTATATTTAAGGAGCCTGTGCACAGGGAGGCCTTAAATGAGGGTGCCTGCAGATGGGATCTAGTAGAAAGCAGGTCCCTGGGCATGGATGCTTGGGTAACCTCTTGGTGACCTCAGGTAAACTTGTTGCTCGTAGAACCAAGAAACAAAGTTAATTCAGGCCCTCCTTTTGACTACTGCCCCCTCTTCCTAGGCCTCAGCCCCTCCACCAGAGGAAGGTGCTGCCACCTATCTGCTCCTTCTGAACCTCCAGGTTTCTACCACGTTGCCCTATGGAGGACGTACCCCCCTCACTCAGCTGTTCCGACTGTCAGCGCCACTTTCCCAGCCTCGCAGAGCTGTCACGGCACCGAGAACTGCTCCATCCATCTCCCAACCAGGACTGTGAGGAGGCTGACAGCATCCCTCGGCCCTACCGCTGTCAGCAGTGTGGGCGGGGCTACCGTCACCCCTGGGAGCCTGGTCAACCATCGTCGGACCCATGAGACTGGCCTTTTCCCCTGTACCACCTGTGGCAAGGACTTCACCAATCCCATGGCTCTCAAGAGCCACATGAGGACTCATGCTCCTGAGGGTCGCCGCAGGCACAGGCCCCCACGCCCCAGGGAAGCCACTCCACGCCGCCAGTGTGAGACAGTGTCCACTGACACCTGGAACCAAAGGCTTGGCTCTGGTAAAGGCTGGGAAAATCAGACAAAACATACCGAAGAGACACCTGACTGTGAATCTGTACCTGACCCCAGGGCAGCTTCAGGTACTTGGGAAGATCTACCCACCAGACAAAGAGAAGGCTGGGCAGGCCAGCCAGGTCCTGAGGATGGTACAGACAGCTGGGGGGCCCTCCACCAACTCTGCCAGGGCCCCTTCGCTCCCCCACCCCAGCCAGCAGCCTCCTTAGCAACTTGGAACAGTATCTGGCTGAATCAGTAGTGAACTTCACAGGGGGCCAGGAGCCTAGCCAGTCCCCTCCGGCTGAGGAGGAGCGGCGGTACAAATGTAGTCAGTGTGGCAAGACCTACAAGCATGCTGGGAGCCTCACCAACCACCGCCAGAGCCACACGCTGGGCATCTACCCATGTGCCATCTGCTTCAAGGAGTTCTCTAACCTCATGGCTCTGAAGAACCACTCTAGACTCCATGCCCAGTATCGGCCTTACCACTGTCCCCACTGCCCCCGTGCCTTCCGGCTCCCCCGTGAGCTGCTGGAACACCAGCAGTCCCATGAGGGTGAAAGGCAGGAGCCACCCTGGGAGGAGAAAGGGATGCCCACCACCAATGGGCACACAGACGAGAGCAGCCAGGACCAGCTACCCAGTGCACAGATGCTCAATGGCTCTGCAGAGCTCAGCACCTCTGGGGAGCTGGAGGACAGTGGCCTGGAGGAGTATCGGCCTTCCGCTGTGGGGACTGTGGCCGTACTTACCGCCATGCTGGAAGCCTCATCAACCATCGGAAGAGCCACCAGACAGGTGTCTACCCCTGCTCACTCTGTTCTAAGCAGCTGTTCAATGCGGCTGCCCTCAAAACCACGTGCGGGGCTCATCACAGGCCCCGGCACGGAGTTGGGGAGAATGGGCAGCCATCAGTACCGCCAGCTCCCCCAGCTGCTGGCTGAGACCACCCACAAAGAGGAAGAGGACCCCACCACCACCCTGGACCATCGGCCCTATAAGTGCAGTGAGTGTGGTCGTGCTTACCGCCACCGGGGGAGCCTGGTGAACCATCGCCACAGCCATCGGACTGGAGAGTACCAGTGTTCTCTCTGTCCCCCGCAAGTACCCCAATCTCATGGCCCTGCGCAACCACGTGCGAGTACATTGCAAGGCTGCTCGCCGAAGTGCAAGACCGTGGGGCCGAGGGTGCTGCCAGCCACCTCAAGGTGGAACTCCCACCCGACCCAGTGAAGGCAGAGGCAGCTCCGCACCCAGATCAGGGGGACGTGTGCAAACATGAAGAAGAGGCCACGGATATCACCCCAGCAGCAGTCAGGACAGCAGCACAGATCTGTAGCATCTGTGGGCTGCTCTTTGAAGACCCTGAGAGCCGTGAACGTCATGGCCTGACTCACGGGGTAGGGGAAAGGAAAATAGCAGGACAGAGACCACGGTGTCGCCTCCTCGGGCCTTTGCCTGCCGAGACTGTGGAAAGGCTATCGCCACTCCGGCAGCCTTATCAACCACAGGCAGACTCACCAGACAGGGGACTTCAGTTGCGGGGCCTGTGCCAAGCACTTCCACACCATGGCAGCCATGAAGAACCACTTGCGCCGCCATAGTCGGCGGCGGAGCAGGCGGCATCGGAAGCGGGCTGGCGGTGCCAGCGGTGGAAGAGAAGCCAAACTCCCAGCAGCGGGGGAGCTGGACCCAGGAGCTGGAAGACAATGGAGGCCTAGACTCTTCCCAAGACCCTTCAGGGAAAGTTCTCATGGGGCTGAAGGCAACCTGGAAAGTGATGGGGATTGTTTGCTGGCTGAATCTGAAGGGGACAAATGTGGGCTTGAGAGGGATGAGACCCATTTCCAGGGTGATAAGAGAGCAGAGGCACTGGGGAAGGGCTGGAAAGGAAGGATGCCAGTTTCCTTGACAACTTGGACATCCCAGGAGGTGAGGAAGGTGGTGGGACTCGCTCTGCGATGGCCTCACCAGGGTGGATGAAGACCAGAAGCCAGCCACTGGCCAACCCAACTCTTCTTCCCACTCTGCCGATGCTGTCACTGGCTGGGAGGCTGAGGCCGCTCACACGTGCTCTGACTGTGGGCATTCTTTCCCCATGCCACTGGCCTGCTGAGCCACAGGCCCTGCCACCCACCTGGCATCTATCAGTGCTCCCTCTGCCCGAAGGAGTTTGACTCTCTGCCTGCCCTCCGCAGCCATTTCCAGAACCACAGGCCCGGGGAGGCGACCTCAGCACAGCCTTTCCTCTGCTGCCTCTGTGGCATGATCTTCCCCGGGCGTGCTGGCTACAGGCTTCACCGGCGCCAGGCCCATAGCTCCTCTGGCATGACTGAGGGCTCAGAGGAGGAGGAGAGAGAGGAAGGAGCGGCAGAGGCAGCCCCTGCCCGCAGCCCGCCACTGCAGCTCTCGGAAGCAGAGCTGCTGAATCAGCTGCAGCGGGAGGTGGAAGCGCTGGACGGTGCAGGGTATGGGCACATCTGTGGCTGCTGCGGTCAGACCTACGATGACCTGGGGGAGCCTGGAGCGCCACCACCAAAGTCAGAGTTCTGGGACTACAGTAGACAAGGCTCCTGGCCCCTTGGGAGCGGCAGGTGATGCCACAGAGATGGTCGTGGACAGTGTCTTGGAGGACATAGTGACTTCTGTCTCTGGAGAGGGTGGAGATGCCAAGTCTGAAGAGGGAGCAGGCACCCCCCTCGGGAGACAGCCTTTGCATGCAGAGTGGGGGAGATGTGCTGGAGGCTCAGCCCCGCCCCTTTCGCTGCAACCAGTGTGGCAAGACGTATCGCCATGGGGGCAGCCTGGTGAACCACCGCAAGATCCACCAGACCGGAGACTTTCTCTGCCCTGTCTGCTCCCGCTGCTACCCCAACCTGGCTGCCTACCGTAATCATCTGCGGAACCACCCTCGCTGCAAAGGCTCTGAGCCCCAGGTTGGGTCCATCCCAGAGGCAGGAGGCAGCAGTGAGCCCCAGGTTCTGCCCATCCCAGAGGCAGGAGGCAGCAGTGAGCCCCAGGTTCTGCCCATCCCAGAGGCAGGAGGCGGCAGTGAGCCCCAGCACATGGCAGAGGAGGGGCTGGGGCAGGCAGAGAGTCGAGAAGCTCCAGGAAGAACTTAAAGTGGAGCCCCTGGAGGAAGTGGCGAGGGTGAAGGAAGAGGTGTGGGAGGAGACCACTGTGAAGGGGGAGGAGATAGAGCCCAGGCTGGAGACTGCCGAGAAGGGCTGTCAGACCGAGGCCAGCTCTGAACGGCCCTTCAGCTGTGAGGTGTGCGGCCGTTCCTACAAGCATGCTGGCAGCCTCATCAACCACCGGCAGAGCCACCAGACTGGCCACTTTGGCTGTCAGGGCCTGTTCCAAGGGCTTCTCAAACCTCATGTCCCTCAAGAACCACCGTCGTATCCATGCAGATCCCCGACGTTTCCGCTGCAGTGAGTGTGGGAAGGCCTTCCGCCTGCGGAAACAGCTGGCCAGCCACCAGCGGGTTCACATGGAGCGGCGTGGGGGTGGTGGCACCCGAAAGCCAACTCGGGAAGATCGGCCCTTCCGCTGTGGGCAGTGTGGGCGGACCTATCGCCATGCTGGCAGCCTCCTGAACCACCGGCGCAGCCACGAAACGGGCCAGCACAGCTGCCCCACCTGCCCCAAGACCTACTCCAACCGCATGGCTCTGAAGGACCATCAGAGGCTGCACTCAGAGAATCGGCGGCGGCGGGCAGGACGGTCCAGGCGCTCAGCCGTGCGTTGCGCCCCTCTGTGGCCGCGGCTTCCCTGGCCGGGGATCTTTGGAGCGGCACCTGCGGGAGCATGAGGAGGAGACAGAAGGGGAGCCAGCCAATGGCCAGGGAGGCCCAGATGGCACAGTGGGCAGTGAGGCGAGCCTGGCTGGTGACCCAGGACTAGAGACCCGATTGGGTGGTACTGAGCCAGTACCCCAGCTGGAGGATGGAGTCCCGAGACCAGGGGAGTGCAGTCAGAGCCCCTTCAGGGCAGCAGGCTCAGAAGCCCCAGAGCCACTGTCCTGGGGCGCAGAGAAGGCAGGTGGGTGGCCAGGAGGTGGGGACTGGGGAATCACAGTGGAGGCTGGGTTCCGCAGTTCCTGACCAGGCCAGAGGAGCCAGAGAACAGTGTTCCCGGGAGTCCTTGCCATGCCGGTGACCGCCAGCTCAATGGACCTAGTCTGAGTCACATGGATAGCTGGAACAACAGCTCTCAGCTGCAGCCAGGGAGCCACTCCTCCTGTAGCCAGTGTGGCAAGACTTACTGCCAGTCTGGCGGCCCCTTGAACCACAACACCCACAAGACAGACCGACACTATTGCCTACTCTGCTCCAAGGAGTTCTTAATCCTATGGCCACTAAGAGCCACAGTCACAACCACATAGATGCCCAGACCTCTGCCTGCCCTGAGTGTGGCAAGGTCTTTGAATCCTACCACGAACTGGCCAGCCACCTGCAGGCTCATGCCCGGGGCCACAGCCAAGTGCCAGCCCAAATGGAGGAGGCCAGAGATCCCAAAGCAGGGACTTGGGAGGACGAGGTGGGCCTCCCTGGTCAAGGGAAAGCCCGGGAGGCCCCATCGGAACCCCCAGAGGCCCAGGAGAGAGTGCAGAGAGCCAGGGGAGGACAAGCAGTGACGTCCACGGCAGCTGAGGACAAGGAGCGGCCCTTCCGCTGTGCCCAGTGTGGGCGCTCCTACCGCCATGCCGGCAGCCTGCTGAACCACCAGAAGGCCCACACCACGGGGCTGTACCCCTGCTCCCTTTGCCCCAAACTTCTCCCCCAACCTGCTGTCTCTTAAGAACCACAGCAGGACCCATACGGACCCCAAGCGCCACTGCTGCAGCATCTGTGGCAAGGCCTTCCGGACAGCTGCCCGGCTGGAGGGCCATGGGCGGGTCCACGCACCCCGGGAGGGGCCTTTCACCTGCCCCCATTGTCCCCGCCACTTCCGCCGCCGAATCAGCTTCGTGCAGCACCAGCAGCAGCACCAGGAGGAGTGGACAGTGGCCAGCTCTGGTACGGGGGCATGAAGGCCTTGGGTGGAGGACTGAAGGGTCCCAGGAGGAGGTGGGCACATGGTGGAGGGTGAAATCTGGCCCCAAAGCAGGTGGGGGAGCAAGGAGTGAGAGGAAGGAGTCCCGGGGATTCTAAGAGGTGGGTGGGGGCTTGGCTATGGGGTGAGTGAACTAGTTGAGAATACGCTGAGCTGAGCACCCCCAGGTCAGGTGTAACAAATAGCAGGGTGGGTTGGGCAGTGCGTGGGGGCATGGTTGGGCCGAGGCTGCTGCTGGGCTCCGCCATTACACTGTAGCCAGAGAGGAATGGTCTTTGTGTTTGGGGGAAGGTCACTGGGTACCCCCTGGCTGCTGCATCTGGAAACCCTCCTGAGTCAGCCAGTAATGATTTCCAGAGAAAAGAGGAAGCCATTGGTTTGGTCTAGGTTCCGTTCTTTCCTAGAGCAGGCCGGGTGCCAGGGAATGAGGGATGGGGCATGGGCTTCACGACTCCCCTGCTAACTTGGTGATGGAAACTGGGTCACTGGTTGGCACCCTACTCTCTGTCCCTCTTTCTCTGTGCCTCGTTTCTGCTGCTCCTCTCTTCTTGGAAACTAGACCTCTGGTCCTTCCCTGTCAGTGTTGTTCCATCGCTTCTCTAACCTTTATTCAGCCCCTTTCCCTCTGCTGCCAACATCTTTTCAGGATCCAACCAAACCACCTTTTCCACCTGTGCACCCGACACCCTCTGCACGCCTTTAACTGGAGGACTGAGTCACAGATAATTGTTTCCTTGAAGTTCAGGCCCAGCTGCAGCAACAACAGTCATTAGCCCATGTCACATCCCTGATCAGAGGGCATCTCTGTGGGGGATCGCCTCCACCCAGCAATGCTGCAGGCTGCGGCTGCTGGGGAGTGGGGCGGCCGGTTCCTTCAGCAGGCCCTGGGCTGCCCTCTCCCTCCTCTAGTAGAGGCGAACCCATCCCATCTAGTGGCCCCCGAGGGTGGGTGGCCCTGAGATGGTGGGCCCTTGTCAGAGTGGAGGGTGGGTGGGAGTCACCTGAGAGCTGCAGGAATGGCTTTAAGGATAGAAGATTTCTCATGACCTCAAGGGATATGAGCGAGGAGCCAGTTCACCAGGGCTAGGAAAATAAATAGGAGGCCTAGAATCCCTGTTCTCAACTGGGCCTCTGGGACCAGGGTTGGGGGAATGGCTTGCAGGGCTGGGAGGGGGGTACATGCTGTGTTGGGTCTGCCCCCTCAGTCGGTGACCTCCTCTCTCTCTCCCCAGGAGCCCCAGTGGCACCAGCGACGGGCAGAGGGGGACTTGTCATTGCCCTCTCCACCCAACCCCGCCACCCCACTCCTGGACCCTTCACCCCAGTGGCCTGCAGACCTCAGCTTCTCCCTCTGAACTTCAAGTCTCCAAAGATCAGAATCTGGGGGAGGGGGCGCGTGCAGGGAGGGGCTTGATCTCCACGTTTTCTCAGGAGTAGTTTGGGCATCCCCATCTCTTCTCCTCTCCCCTTGCGAAGAGGACCCAGATCTGGCTTCTTCTCAAGGAGGGGGTGTTCCTTGCATCCCTGTCCTTGAAGGACCTCCATCCCCCAGCCTTGTCACCGTGCTCTTCCCAGTGCCAGCCTCTGCGGAGATGCCGGGCCACCCCACCAGCCAGATTGCAACACCAGGGAGAGGCGGATGCAGAGCCCCACAGGTGGGAAAGTTGCCTGTGGAAGGGAGCCTTTTGCTACAATTTGTAACTTATTTTCTAAAGTCTATTTTGTAACAATTTATTTAAGTTTAAAAAAAGGAAAATTGCTGCCCCCCCCCCCAAAAAAGAAATTTTCAAAACACGTGGCTGGCGTGATTGCATCTGAGAGGGTGAAGGCGGAGGAAAGCTGGGATGCCTGCGTCAGAGCAGAGCTGGGCATGGGAGCGTCCACAGACACCCCTGTCCTGCAGGGTGGGGAGTTGGCACCTGTGGTCCCAGGCACGTTCTTTCTAACAGCTGCTGGGCTTCTGGGCCTGCCCTGGTGCCTGGAATCACACATGGCTGGGTGGGGAGGGCAGGGGCAGTGATGCCAGTTCCCTCCCTATGTTCTCTCATCCTCAGAACGGCCAGGTCCCCTGTCAGCAGCTGGCTGGTTGGCCTGTGGGGAAGGAAGGAGGGTGGGGTTGTCCTCGTCCTCACGGCTTTGCTCCCTTGCTCCCCATTCCTCGAAGGAACAGGGTCTGTCTAGACCGCCATGACAGATGAGAACACTGAGGCTAAAACGGTTGAGTGGCTGCTCCAAGTGACATGATGACAAAGAAGCAGAGTCTGAGACAAATGGGTCTGCCTGTTGCTCCACCCACCCCAGGGCAGCTAGAGTGGGTCCGAATGGGACGCCCCCTCGCTGCAGATAGAAGGGTTCTGGAGAGCCGGGGTTTGGCAGGAGGCCCCAGGGCCACATACTCATGTCGGCCGGGCAGCTTGCAGTCTCGAGTCTCGGGCTCTGGCTCCTCGGCGAAGTAGACCTGCCAGTCCAAACTGCTGACCCAGTCCTCGTAGGCAGGGAGCGCAGTGAAGACCGCCAGCCTGGCGGGGCCTTGGCAAGCATCTCCGAAGCTGTGCAGCCCGGCCAGGAACCATGTGCCCCTCACTTCATGCACCAGTGGTGCCCCAGACAGGCCCTGTCAGGTCAGGTGACACTGGGTGACTTCTTACAGGCAGCTGTGCAGGACGGCAGAGGGGGCTAGGGAGGCTCTGGCTGTTTGGGGGCTAATTGGCAAAAAGGCCTAGTTACAGGTGGGAGGCAGGGCCAGAGGCCAAGCCTGGAAAATCTGTTCTTGAGAACAGGGGTGACAGGGTGCCAGAGGCCTATTGGGCAAGGTGTTGGGGTCTGGGCTCACCTCACAGCTGGGCAGCTCACCCACAGCACTGGTACACACCATCCCCGGCAGAATGGGGCTGCCATCGCCCCCAGGAGCTGCATGCAGCCGGCTGTAGGCCCTAGGCCCCAGGAGGGTCACGGGCACTGTCTGGGGGTAGCTGATGTCTGTGGAGCAAGGGAAAGCAGTCTGCCCCAGCCTGCAGGCGGAATGGACAGCGGCCCTGGCCCTGCACCCACCTACCTGCTTCTGGGCGGGCCCGTCCCAGGACCCAGCCACGCTCCCCATCAGGCAGGTGGTGGTCGGCATAGGGCAGGCAGAGGGGCCGCAGGCTGGCGCCCAGTGTCACAGGCTGGGCCAGCAGCAGGAGGGCCACGTCATAGCCCCCCCTCAGGGTGGGTGTAGGCCCCGTGCAGGGTGAGCTGCTTCAGGCCCCATTCCTCCGGTCCGGTCCCCAGCCCTATGCTCCATTCCTCTGGGGCCTGGCGCCTGTGTAGAGGCAGCATGGATGGCACTGGGTGACAGGGCTGCCGGCAGGGGCAGGGGGCATACCAGAGAGGGATCCAGGACTCACCCGATGAAGCAGTGGGCAGCAGTCAGCACCACCTCCTCCGACACCAGGGCTCCGCCACAGGCCAGCTGCCCCCTGGTGCATCAGCCTGGCATCCCAGGGCCATGGGGAGGGTACTCCTGCCTGGGGACCTGCTGTCCTCAAGGATCCGCAGGCTGAAACAGATGAGTGCCTCATCTGACTTCTTGCTAAGTGCTTCCCACTTCCTGTCAAATCCTCACAATATCCTTTGAAGTTGAATTTTGTTTGCTTCATTACTGAAGGTAACCAAAGTTCCAGAGAGGTTAAGTGACTTCCTTGCTCCTTAACTACAAACGAGTGGCAGACGGGATTCACAAGCGAGGGCCTGAGCTTTTAGCCCTACCAGTCTGATTGGACCCCCGTCCTGGCCTCGTGGGAATGCCTCTACTTGTCACACTCCCCTGCCCCACCCATCTGTACCCTCCAGGCTGGGCCTGGCTCCCATATTCTTGGCTCATTAGTGTATCTCTTAAGACATAATATCCATCCCAGGAATTATTTTGCATTCAATTTGCATGCCAGTCACTTAATGCTGGAATTCTGACTGGGAGCCCTACCCTGTGCAGGCTTGCTGGGTCCCTGCTGGAAGCTTGCCACTCCTCCAGAAACCCCAGTAAGGTCTCAGAGATTCATCTTCTCACCTGAACTCCAAACCTGTAGAGTTCCAAAGCGCCTGTGCCTCTCAGCCCTAATGGGGCTGTTCCATCCCGGGGGATGAAAGAGGTCTTAGAAGCCCCCTAATTAGGGTCAGTGATGTGGATGCCTGTGCTGATTCTTTAGTCCTAACTGAGGTTTGCTTCACAGTGGCTTCTACCCACTCCCAGCATGCCCTGCTCATACCTACACAGCTGTCCTCATCACTCATCTCCGGGGTCTCTGGGCTCTGGGGCAGGAAGGCCGCCCCCTGAGCTCGAGCCTGCAGCCAGGAACTGTGAGCAGCCATGTTGGTCAACAGCACGGGAGCGTCCTCCTGGGCACAGCTTGATGCAAAGCTGATGATGCCAGCCTGAACCCAGTGTCCATCGGGCTCGAGGCACAGCACAGGGCCCCCCGGAATCTCCCTGGAGCCAGGCAACAGAGCCAAGGACAGATGCCTGAGCCAACTGTGGCAGACACCCTCTTGACTGCAGCCCTTTCCCCTAGCCCTGTGAGTCCAGCCCCCAGGCCCCTCCCCTTCTGTTCCTCTCCTCCCCCATCAAACCTGACAGGGCCCCTGCACCCCAGGCTGGGGGCCCCCACAGCATCCCGGGCCGGGCTGGGTTGGACAAGTGCCGCTGGTGCAGCTGGTTATAGATACAGTTACATGTGGGGCGGCTGATGAGACGCAGGCGCAGGTTCCGTAGGGTCCCAGGAGCTGGTGAAAGAGACAGGGCTAGGGCTGGAGTCTGGGAGACTGGAAGCCAGGACAGTTGGGAGCCAAGACTGACCTTGGGCAAGCAGAGTGCCTCCCCGAGCTTCAGCCTGGTCCAGCACTTACCATCACTGGTGTCCTGATCCCAGCCAGTGGCCCAGCAGGAGGCTCCAAAGGGGAAGCGATGGGAAGGCTGGGGCAGGCAGAGGGGTGTGTGGGTTGTGGGGTGGGCGAGCCGCAGCAGGGCCAGGTCTGAACCCTGGCTGTAGTGGTTATAGGCCCTGGGCAACTGCAGGGCAGCCACCCCGACCTCTTGGCCCTGGGGCTGAGTCCCTCACGCTGCAAAGAACCCAGGACCACCGACCAGGAGTTCAGGTCTGTTGCTGCCGCCCTGGAAGGGGAAGGACAAGGTCCAGGCTGCTGAGTGCAAAGGAGAGGCACTGACACCACGGGACATCCCACAGGTAAGGTGGATGATAGCAGAGAGCAGTCCACGGCTTTCTCTTTTTGAGGTGGGATCTCATCCTGTTGCCCAGGCTGCAGTGCAGTGGCATGACCATGGCTCACTGGAAGCCTTGACCTCCAGGCTCAAGTGATCCTCCCACCTCAGCCTCATGAGTAGCTGGGACTACAGGTGTGCACCACCATGCCTGGCTAATTATGTATTTTTTATAGACAGGGTCTCATTATGTTGCCCAGACTAGTCTTGAACTCTTAGGCTCAAGTGACCCTCCTTCCTTGGCCTCCCAAAGTACTAGGATTACAGGTGTAAGCCACTGTGCCCGGCCACAGTCTGTGACTTTAAGCTACGTCCTTCCCTTGCAACCTCAGTTTTCTCATTTGTAAAGCTTCTACCATGAAAGGTGGTGTTTACGACTAATGACAATATGTACCCTGTACATGGCAGATGCTCAGTAAATAGTATTTTATTATTACTCTAGAGGCAGGGACTAGCCTTGTGGGGCTTGGGACAATTGTCCACTCCCCAGAGCCAGAGATGCTGCCTCGCTCCAGCCATGACTTACTTTTCAAAGCAGTGGGCAGCAGTAAGGACCCAGGTATCTGCCACCAGGGAGCCGCTGCAGACGTGAACTCCCTGCTTCCTCACGCTGACCTGCCAGGGCCACTTCGCCAGGAACTGTGTGGCCCTCCTGAGGCTCGGGGGGGCCGGGCCACGCTGTCCACAGGCTGTGGAGATGGACAGCATGTGTCACACTGACAGCAGATCCCTGTCCTGACCTCACCCCAGGTCCAGCCCAGACCCAAGTAAGGCCCAGGCCCCGCGTCCCCAGACCTTACCACGCTGAGCGGCTTGAAGACCTGGGAAGAGAGAGACACAGGTGAGACGCAGGGACGCCAGGCCTGCCTAGCTTTGGGGAGGAGAGGGGATAGGCTGGGGGCGGGCCCAGGGTCCTTGCCTGTGACTGCGATTACCTCACCAGCCCCTCCCAGAATGAAAATATTTATATGAGGTCGAGACAGCTTTTATTGGAACCTATTCAGCGTGCACACTCAGTAATTAATTCTCCTTCAGCTGTGCTCAGCACTCCGGGGCTTGGGGTTCAACCTGGGAGTAGGCCAAACCTCCTCCAGGCTTCAGAATCCCCAACTCCTGCCCCCACCACTGATTGAGTCAGGGAGGTGGCCTCTGTGTGGAGAGCATTAGCTTAATTGTCCCCTCAGCAGCAGAGGCCTAAGAGGAAGGATTAGAGGCCTGCGTCATTTCCAAGGGGGAGGGCCCCAAGAAATGGAGACTTACCTCATCCTTGCTCTAGAGATTCAGTCTTCCCCACCTTTCCAGAAACTGCCTGAGAGCCCGCCAGAGAGAGGGCCTCTGCCTGCCACCCCTCACAGGCACACAGGCACCCCTGTGAGACAGCTGAGCCAGGCTTCCCAGAGGATGGATGAAAAGAAAGGGAAACTGAGGCCAGAGGCGCCCAGAGTTTGCCTGAGGTCATTGTGGAAGTCAAGGCAGAGACGGGCACAGGACACACACAGGCAGCACCACACACATAAGACCACAGGCCCTGTCGATGCAAACTGTAGCCTGCCCGAGAAAACCTCACCCATGTAGACACAGGTGGCCACATACACTGCCCCACAGAGTTCCACAGAGTTCCATCCCCCCCCGACAACTGTCGCCCACAGGCGGTCCCCCAACCAAGGAGCAGGGGCTGCTAGGGCAGAGGTGACCCCTGAGCCCCCACACATGGTAGCTCACCCTCCATGAGGACCGTGGCACCCCACGATGAGCAGCGCTGGGTCCCAGCTCCACTTCATGCTGCCCCGGGCCACTCTGCCGCCTGTGCTGTGCTCTCAGAGGCCACCTGGGTCTCCCTGGCTCCACCTCTGCCCCACCCCCCAGTTGGCTAGGAGTCAGCTGTCTACTTGTCCTAGCTAGCAGTTCCTAGCTCTGGGGCTGGGGCTGTGCGACCCTGGGCTCGTTACCACCCCTCTCTGGGCCTCAGCCGTGGAGCCAGACTGTCTGGGTTTAAATCTGTTTCCTTACTACTTAAGTCGCCTGGGAGAGCTAACCTGCCTGCGCCTTGTCCTAGAAACTCAGTTGTTGAATGGAAAACACCTTGATGACAGCCTGGCACAGTGTGAGCCCGCTCCCAGCATGAAAGCACCATCCTGGAACTGAGGAGGGCACATGGGCAGCTCCTCCCGGTCCCCGCTTTCCATGTCTACTCCCCTACTTCTCTCCCAGCCAGGGCAGGTGGGTTTCACATGCCCGTCCCAGGTCTGCTCAGAGACAGCGTATGCAAGGCTGGGTGTTGAGGGGCCAGCGCCCACTGCTGCTTGCTGGCTGTGAGCCTTTGGCAAATCTCAGTACCTCCCTGGGTCTGCTGCCTTCCCAGCAAACAGGGTGACAGCGGTACCCACCTTCCTCACGAGCACTGGAGGACTCCGTCAGGCAGGAATAACACTCGGGCGCATGACTCCTCTTCCCACTCCTAACTCAGGCTGGCCCAGACCCTGACCCCAAGACAAAGCAGCTGTGGGTAGGGTTTAGCATATAGATGCTGGAGCCAGATGGACCAGTTGAATTCAAATCCTAGAGCCTCCTGCTGTGTGATCTCAGGCAAAGGACAGCCTCTCTGTACCCGAGTTTCCTCATCAAGATATGGTTAATAATAGTACTCACCTCATAAATCATTGTAAAGATTAAATGAATTTAACATGTTAACACACGTTTTTTTTTTTTTTTGAGATAGTCTTGCTTTGTTGCTCAGGCTGGAGTGCAGTGATCATAACTCACTCTAGCCTCAACCGTCTGGGCTCAAGTGATCTTGCCAGCTTCCAGAATAGTTGGGACTATAGGTGCATACCACCATGCCCGGCTAATTTTATTTTTGTTTTGTAGAGACAAGGGTCTCACTGTTTTGCCCAGGCTGGTCTGGAACTCCTGGCCTCAAGTGATCCTCTTGCCTCGGCCTCCCAAAGTACAGGAATTTCAGGTGTGAGCCACTGCACCCAGCCAACACAAGTTCTTAAACAGTACTTGGCATGTAGGTAAGTGCTCAGGGCATATTAGGCAAAACAAAAACCTTCACAACCTGGCCTTCCGGGGCTACCAGGACTAGCTTGCGATGGTCGATAAGGCAGCTGGTGGGGTTAAGGTTAGACTCAAGGAAGAACTTCCCAGCAAGCATTCAGAGAACCAGAAAGGCAGCCTACCCTTGCAGGTGTGTGCTCAGCCTTCCCAGGAGAGGAGGCCTGGCTCCTGTGGGCAGCAGAAACAAGCTGCCAGCCTGTTTCCTGGGGGTAGGGGCTGACGGCGCCCAGACCTTGCTGACTCCACACACTGGAGATGAGAATACCCATAACCACCCTTCGAGCAGGCCCTCCACTCTCCTTCCAACTCACCCTTCCCAGCTCCAGAGAAGGCCTAGCACCACAGTCCCTGGCAGATACATGGTTCAGACTTGGCTGATTTACCTAAGAAACTTTATTGCTCAGAACCTTCCCTCCCTGGGCAATGGCAAGAGCTTTGGAGACCAGCCCCTGGGGACAGAGGCAGAGGCACTGGGTGGAAAAAGAGCATGTGGCAATTTGGTTCATTGTCATGTGTGGGTATGGGAGACGGAGGGAGGACTCTAGAAGGCCCCGAATCTAGGGACCTAGGAGCATTCTAGGGACCCAGATATGCCCCCATGGGCAAGGCTTATATGCCAAGATAAAGCAGATGAGGCCAGCCTGGCTCAGGCTGAGGGCTTAGTGCCTCTTAGCCTTGCCATGGGGTTCTTGGACCTTCTGGAAACTGAGCCACATCAGGCCCATGTTGATGGCATAGGTGGTGATGCAAACGAAGCAGAAGTCATAGAGCACGAAGAACAGGATCCAGGCCAGGTAGACAGAACCAGCGAGAGAGACCAGGGGAGCTCAGCAGCAGCAGGACAGACGCCCAGCGCGTCCGCAGGCAACCTGCAAGGCGGAAGAGGAGCCGGTGTGAGCTTCAGGGACTGACAACATAGCAAGACCCAATCTCTATCAAAAATTTAAAAATTCAGCTGGGCACAGTGGCTCATGCCTGTAATCCCAGCACTTTGGGAGGCGGGGGCAGGTGGATCACCTGAGGTCATTAGTTCGAGACCAGTCTGGCTAACATGGCAAAACACCGTTTCTACTAAAAATACAAAAATTAGCCAGGCGTGGTGGTGGGCACCTGTAATTCCAGCTACTGGGGAGGCTGAGGCAAGAGAATCTCTTGAACCTGGGAGGCGGAGGTTGCAGTGAGCTGAGATCATGCCATTGCACTCCAGCCTGGGCAACAAGAGCAAGACTTCATCTCAATTAAAAAAAAAAAAAAAAAAATTAAAAATTAGCTAAGTGGGCCGGGCGCGGTGGCTCACCCCTGTAATCCCAGCACCTTTGGGAGGCCGAGGTGGGCGGATCACGAGGTCAGGAGGTTGAGACCATCCTGACCAACATGGTGAAACCCCGTCTCTACTAAAAAGTACAAAAATTACCCAGGCGTGGTGGTGCGTGCTTGTAGTCCCAGCTGAGGCGGAGAATCACTTGAACCAGGAGGCGGAGGTTGCAGTGAGCTGAGATTGTGCCACTGCACTCCAGCCTGGTGACAGAGCAGTGAGACTCTGTCTCAAAAAAAAAAAAAAAAGCTGGATGCGGTGGCATGTGCCTGTAGTCCCAGCTACTCAGGAGAACTGCTTGAGCCAGGAGTTCCAGGTTACAGTGAGCTATGATTGTGCCACTGCACTCCAGCTTGGGCAACAGAGCAAGATGATCTCTTAAAAAAAAAAAAGAGGCTGGGTGTGGTGGCTTATGCCTATAATCCTAGCACTTTGGGAGGCTAAGGTAGGTGGATCACGAGTTCAAGAGATTGAGACCTTCCTGGCCAACATAGTGAAACCCCGTCTCTACTAAAAATACAAAAATTAGCTGGGCATGGTGGCGCATCTGTAGTCCAGCTACTCGGGAGGCTGAGGCAGGAGAATTGCTTGAACCTGGTAGGCAGAGGTTGCAGTGAGCCGAGATGGCACCACTGCACTCCAGCCTGGGCAACAGAGCAAGACTCCATCTCACATACACACACACAAAAGGCTTTGACAGGTCCCCTCCCAGGGGCTGGTCTCCAAAGCTCTTGCCCTTGCCCAGGGAGGGAAAGTTCTGAGCAATAAAATTTCTTAAGTAAATCAGCCAAGTCTGAACCATGTGTCTGCCAGAAACCGTGGTGCTGGGCCTCCCCTCTTCTCCCTTCCATCACTAATGCCTTCTCTGGAACTGGGAAGGGTGACTCAAAGGGAGCGTGGGGACCTTCTGGGAAGGGTGGTTATGGGTAGTCTCATCTCCAGCGTATGGCGTCAACAGGGGCTGGGGCGTCATTGTCCCCCATACCCTTGGTTTCCCTATCTGTTCAATAATCCTTGGGACAAGATACGAATTTTCCTGCTGAGCCTTAAATGAGATAGAAGACAGCTTATGCTCAGATTCTTCTCAAAAGTACTTTTGGGCAGCCAGGCGTCATGGCTCATCCCTGTAATCCCAGCACTCTGGGAGGCCAAGGCGGGCAGATTACCTGAGGTCAGGAGTTCGAGACCAGCCTGGCTAACATGGCGAAACCCCGTTTCTACTAAAAATACAAAAGTTAGCCAGTATGGTGGTGGGCACTTGTAATCCCAGCTACTCGGGAGGCTGAGGCAGGGAGAATTGCTTGAACCCGGGAGGCGGAGGTTGCAGTGAGCAGAGATAGCGCCACTGCACTCCAGCCTGGGTGACAAAGAGAGACTCTGTCTCAAAGAAAAAGTAATGTTACCATCTCTTCCACAAAACTGGGGTGCTGGCAGGGCATGGTAGCTCACACCTGTAATTCCAGCACTTTGGGAGGCTGAGGTGGGCAGATTGTTTGAGACCAGCCTGGGCAACATGGTGAGACACCGTCTCTACCAAACAAAACAAATACAAAAATCAGCTGGGCATGGTGGTACATGCCTGTGGTTCCAGCTACTTGGAAGGCTAAAGTGGGAGGATCACTTGGGCTGGGAGGCAGAGGTTGCCGTGAGCTGAAATCATGCCACTGCACTGTAGCCTGGGCAACTGCCAGACCCTGTCTCAAAACAACAAACAAAAAACCTGGGGACCTAGGATGTCTTTAAGAGCCCATCAACCTCTAACAGTACTTAAACCAATGGAAAGACCTCCCCACCCCCAGGATGCTCCGTGATGAGCAGCTAGCTGTTCGTCAGCTGTGTGGGTCACCAAGATTGCAGGGAGTGGGGCTGAGCTGACCAAGGGGGATGACGGGTGGGGCCTGCAGGGAGGGGGCGGGGCCACTCACCTAATAACAGCTGTAGTGTGTAGAAGATGCAACCGAATATGCTGTTGGATTGATTGAGGATGCTGTCCTGTCCCAGCACATGCTCCACCAGCCCGAAGCCCCTCCCCCCACCTGGCAGAGGGGTGGGGTGGAAACAGGTTAGGAATGTCAACTTAGTGGCTTCGATCCTGCCCTAGAAAGGTGATTTCCCAGAAGCCACCTGGGCTATCCTCCTTCCCCCCACCTTCCATCCTAGTCCAGGGGTCGATGACCTCCAGGCACCGGGCACCTTTGGCCACGTCAGGATTCCATGTCACTGACCCTGTCCACCCCCTCTCCCCAGACCAGGTCTGGACGTGGCTACTCCGTGGGTCCTGCTTTTCATTCTAGACCTTAAGTAATTATTTTTCTTTTTCTTTTTCTCTTTTTTTTTGAGGCAGAGTCTCACTTGTTTGCCCAGGCTGGAGTGCAATGGCACGATCTCGGCTCACTGCAACTTCTGCCTCCCGGGTTCAAGCGATTCTCCTGCCTCAGCCTCCTGAGTAGCTGGGATTACAGGCGCCCGCCACAGGGCCCAGCTAATTTTTGTATTTTTAGTAGAGATGGCGTTTCACCATGTTGGTCAGGCTGGTCTCGAACTTCTAACTTCAAGTGATCCACCCACCCGCCTCAGCCTCCCAAAGTGCTGGGATTACAGGCGTGAGCCACCGTGCCCGGCCCTTAGGTAATTCTTAACATGGCAAGGCTGGTATAACGTGTCACTTGGTTTTGCATCAGAGACTGGGATTCGAGGGGCAGATTATCTTTGCCCTGGACCCCAGAATCTCCAGCTCCCTGGCCACTCACTCGCCTCCTCTGTATTCTGTCATTATGCTAACGCCTGGCCCTCACATGCAGCCAGACCAGGCCACCTAGTTCCCGGGCATAGCCATTGCCAACACCCCCCTGGCTCCGCCGAGCGCGGTCCTTGAGACCACCATCAGTCCCTGCCGCCATCCTGCCTCCCCGCCTTTCCCGGTCACCGTTATTCCTTGGCATCCAATCCACATGCGAGTCCCCGAAATAATCTCAGTCCCCAGCACTGTCTGGTCCCCTGCCTCGCACTCTTATCTTGAACACCAGTATCTCGGGGTAGCTCAGCCCCCGTGCAGCGACTCCGCGAGCAGTCCAGCCCCGTGTCCGTTCCCCGGGCATCCCGATCCCAGATTCCAGAATAATCAATCAGGCAACCTGGCCGCCCTGCCCCAGGCCCCACACCTACTGCCGCGCGCACCTGGAGGAGAAGACGCGCGAACAGCTGATGGCGGTGCCAACGTCGCAGAGCGCGCGGTAATTCCGGTCCCGGGCGCGCGCCGCCTTCACGTGCAGCGCGTAGAGCGAGAGCACTAAGCCAGCTAGGCAGAGCGCGAGCCGCACCCAGCCAGGGCTCCCCCAGGTGCTGCCCATATCTCCAGGTCCCGCCGGAGGCGCCAGCGGAGTGAAAACAGCCACGGAGCAGGGGCGGGGCGGGGCATCGCCATGCCCCCTCCCGCCCCTCTGACTCGGCTCGCACTCCGCGACCCAATTGGGTGTTCTCAAACACTAGTCGTGCGGGTGAGTTAGGAAAACAACGAGGAATGCCGGGACTGGTCAGGCGGTTAAGGGACGTGTAGAATCGCGGCCCCAGCAGCTGCCAGGCATGATGGGAGTTGTAGTCAGGGAGGCTACAAGGCATCAAGGGAAATGATGTCTCCAGAGATTTAAAAAACAGTGTTAATGTGGGTAACAGTATTTGCGCTTACCCTATGCCAAGTTCTGTTGTGAGAATTGGAGCATCCAGGACCTAGAGACCAGCAGATCAGGGGATTCAGGGAATACGGCGATCCGGTTAGGGAACGAAGCATTTTCCCTGAAACTATTTCAGGCACCGTTGGGTCTGCAACCTCCCGTTCTCCCAGGTGCTGCCTCACCAGTGCTTCCTGCCGGTCGGTCTCCCTTTCTTCCTTATATTCCCAGAGCCACTCCCTTGGTCACAAACACCCTTGACAGTATCCTAACCGCTCTGCTATCGTGGCGCCCGCCTGGCAACACCTAAGCTTGGATCAACTCAACAGTCACCCTCTCTTTTCCAAGCCTTCCGTGGGCCAGCTGAGGTCTCTCCTTCACAGACGTCGCATCTGATAGTGACCCATCTCTCCTACACCTTCAACTCCTCCATCCTCCGCATCTGCATTGCAACTTGTTTCTCTTTCTCATCTCAGAAACAGCAACAAATCTCTTTTCACTAAGAGGTCCTTCACCAGCCTCCCCTTCCCCCGCATTATCCTATCTTCCCCTCCACAGTCAAGTTTTGGTAAGACTTTACACTCCCCGTCTCTACTTCCTCACTTCTTCCTTGCTGCCCACGCCATAAACTAGCTCCTGCCTCCAGCACTGCCCTGACACCTAGTGGCTGGTGTCACCAAGACGCTAAATCCAATGGTTATTTATTTATTTATTTACTGATTTTGAAGCTGAGTCTCGCTCTGCCGCCCCGGCTGGAGTGCAGTGGTGCCGACCTCGACTCACTGCAACCTCTGCCTCCCGGGTTCAAGCGATTCTCCTGCCTCAGCCTCCTGAGTAGCTGGGATTACAGGCGCGCGCCACCACGCCCGGCTAATTTTTGTATTTTTAGTAGAGACGGGGTTTCACCATGTTGGCCAGGCTGGTCTCGAACTCCTGACCGCGTGATCCGCTCGCCTCGGCCTCCCAAAATACTGAGATTACAGGCGTGAGCCACCGCGCCCGGCCGTAAATTTTTTAAAAATACATCGAAGGCGCTTAGAAAGCTGCCTGACCTATTATATACCGTATTCTGAAAGGGGGCTCGCGAGATGCATGTCCAACCTCCGCCGCCGGGGGCAGCAGCAAGTCCGGGCCACCTGAGGCCGGCGGGTCAAATGGGGTGAGGCCGGTGCCAGACGCCTCCGCCTCCGTGGCAGCCGCAGCCTTCCCCCGCCTGCGGCCCCTGTCCACGCCGCGGCCACGTGAGGGCCGGGTTCTGGCGCACAGAGCGCAGCCCGTCCTGCCCGCCAGGAGCACCCTTCCCGCTCCCTTCTGCCACGGGCTCCAGCCGTGCCTGCCTCGGGGCTGCCGCCGCCTGCCTGTACTCCAGGACGTTGGAAAAGAACGGGTGGGAACGGGGTGGGTGGGGGCAAAGAGGAAACCCAGGGACGCAGGGCGCCCCTTTCCCGTGATCTGCCCCCAATTCCTCAGGCAGGCCAGCCACGGTGAGGGATCCTACCTCTAAGTTTATGTTTATTATTTATTTCTTTTCTACCTCCAAGTTTATTTATTTATTTTTATTTTTAGACGGTGTCTTGCTTTGTTGCCCAGGCTGGAGTGCAGTGGCGCCATCTCTGGCTCCCTGCAACCTCCGTCTCCCTGGTTCAAGCGATTCTTCTGCCTCAGCCTCCCGAGTAGCTGGGATTACAGGTGAAATACCCTAGCTTGGCTATAATGAATACATTTTAAATAATCCTGCTAACTCCATTTTGCCCACCCTGAGCTATGTTGCCCACCCTGAGCTATATAGGGCATTCTGGTCTGAGAGCTTGTGGTCTGAGACACCTGGCATCTTTGTAACCGATTTTCTGAGAAACAGGGCCCACCAGCCCTGTACATCCTGTACATTCTGGTATACACCATCGCATCCAGCTAATTTTTGTATTTTTAGTAGAGACAGGGTTTCACCATGTTGGCCAGGCTGGTCTTAAACTCCTGACCTCAGGTGATCTGCGTGCCTCGGCCTCCCAAAGTGCTAGGAGTACAAGCATGAGCCACCGTCCCCGGCCCACCTCCAAGTTTAAAGACAGCCTCCAGGCCCAGTGTGGTGGCTCACGCCTGTAGCAATTCAGGAGGCTGAGGCCAGGAATTTGGGACCAGCCTGGGCAACATATCGAGACCCCGGCTCTAACACAAAAAAAGGCCAGGCATGGTGGGTTATGTGTATATAATCCCAGCACTTTGGGAGGTCGTGGCAAAAGGATTGCTTGAGGCGGAAAAAATTACCTGGGTGTAGTGGTGCGCACTTATCGTCTCAGCTACTTGAGAGGCTGAGGCGGGAGGATCACTTAAGTTGGAGGCTGCAGTGGGCTATGATGGAGCCACTGTATTCCTGCCTGAGCAACAGAGCGAGACCCCATCTCCAAATAAATACAGCCTCCAAAGATGTCACCTGCTTCATTTGGTACTTTTTATTGAAAATATTTAGGAACTATGTAACCACGATAAAGAAAATTCCAATCAGTACAAGTACACACTACACACATATGCGCGTGCACACACTGAAACGTGTCCCTCCCAGCACCGGATAAAGTAATTGTCTTTTTTGTTTTTGTTTTGCTTTGCGAGGGAGTCCGTTGCTCAGGCTGGAATACAGTGGTGCGATCTCTGCTCACTCAACCTCTGCCTCCTGGGTTCAAGTGATTCTCCTGCCTCAGCCTCCCGAGTAGCTGGGATATATAGGCACTGCCACCACACCCGGCTGAGTTTTGTATTTTTAGTAGAGACGTGGTTTCGCCATGTTGGCCAGGCTGGTCTCGAACTCCTGAGATCCGCCCGCCTCATCCTCCCAAAGTGTTGTAATTACAGGCATGAGCCACTGCGCCCGGCCTAAAATAATTGTCTTCTTACTGATTTCTCTGCATTTGGTCTCACCAAACCCTATACACTAAAACACAGCAGACAGGGGGCTCCGTTTAAGGAGCCAAGCCCACCAGTTAAAACCCTTCAGTGGTTCCTAACTACCCTAGGACAAATGCAGAACTATCCTTCGCTCTCTGCCGCTGCCCCCTCTCCTTCCTAGATCCCACATGGCTCCAGCCATATCCTCGGACCATCTGGGCTGTTGTCTATTCTGCCACACACCCTTCCCACCTGGCTCCCTTGCCTGGCCGAGTCCTGCTCAGGCTGCACCTATACAGCGTCTCAGTCCCTGTCTGAGGCTCCGGCAGCCTCCTCTGAAAGCCCTCATCACAGCCTATGACAGGTAAATGTCAGAAAAACCAGAAAGAAGGCAATTATTTTAGGCTGGGCACGGTGGCTGACGCCTGTAGTCCCAACATTTTGGGAGGACAAGGCGGACCTCAGGAGTTCAGAAGATGAAACTGTCTTCCTGTGCAGTGCACGGAAGGATCTATTCAATTCACTGCCCAGTCCTCTCCTGATGCAGAAAAAGCACCCAACCAAGTGACTTGCACTCTCTGCAGGCATGAGTGAATAATAATAATGCCTAACCCTTACATAGTACTAATTCCACGCCTGGCACTGTTCTAGGCACTCATACAAATTCATGTAATCCACACAACCCCAAGACTGATGATACCGCTTCATCTTACCAAGCACTGAGCAGTTATATAACTTGCTCCAGGGATTAAGGGGCCGTGCTGGGGTTTGAAGCAGGCAGCCTGGTTTCCCATAAATGAACCAAGAACTGGAAGGAGGACAAGACCGCCGAGAAAGAGTCAAGCAGGGCGTGATCGGTGTGCTTTACATATAAGATCTTCCGGCTCCCAGGGAGCCCGTTTCACAGAGCGGTAGAAAGAGGCCAGGAGGGACACGGAGCTTCGGGAGCCGCGGGGAGGAAGCGGTGCTGTTTGGGGTCCGGGAGCAGGGGCGTGGCCTGGATGCGTGGGCGCTCGGGGCTGCACGTCCTCAAAGCAAACTACAACTCCCAGGACACACCGGGCGCTGCCCCCGAGCGACGTCACGGCGGCGGAGGGCGCTGGCGACTGGGCCCCCGACGAGTGGACTGTTCGAGCCCTTCCGCTCGGACCCGGGCCCTGGCTCCGGCCCCACGGTAAGTGGGGCGATCCTTGCCGACCCAGTCCGCGGAGGCCCTGCGGCGCACGTCCGCAGCCTCCATCACAGCGCTGGCGCGCAGGCGGGGTTCGCATCTACCATATGGGGGGCATCCGGGCCGAACCAAGTGACCCGCTTGGGGGGCCCCGCTGGGGACTCCAGGCCGCACCCGCCCGAGCCGACACCGGGGCCCAGGACTGGTGTCGCACGTCCGCTGGCTGCCCTCTTAGGGCCCGGGTTTGAAGGTGCTGGGCAGGCAGGGGCAGCCCCGCCCACTGAGGAGGGTGCTCGGGACCCCGGGGCGAGGTTTTCGGGCTGGAAGGGTCTGAGGGTCTCCTTCCCCCAACAGCCCACCCACCGCCAGTAGAACGCCGGGTTGAGGAATAGAAGCCCCGGGAGGCCAGATCCTTCAGGCGCGGCCTGTGTTCATTTGGGGGAGGCTGCGGGAGAGGTGGGCAGAGGTCGCCCGCGTCTGGGGAGACCGGTGCACCGGTGGTGCAGACTGTGGATTCAGATCCTTACAACTTCCCCTTTCCCGCCTCGGTAGATGGGAGCTGCTCTCCACGTGCTGAGACTGTCAGCATCCTCGACGCGCCCTTGTCCCTGAAGTTGGAGGAGAGCCCCTACCCACCCACAGCCTCCTTACCCCATTTGGGTCGCCTCTGCCCCCTGGGTCCTCAGCCGTAGCGGCCACTGGGTCTGAAAGAAGCAGGACGATGATCCTGGCGTCGGTGCTGGGGAGCGGCCCCCGGTGTGGGCCTCCACTCTGGCCCCCTCCTGGGGCCCGCACTCGGGATCCGGTCCCGCTCAACGTCAGCCACCGACACACACCATGTGGAGATGGCGCGGGAGCGCTCCAAGACCGTCACGTCCTTTTACAACCAGTCGGCCATCGATGCGGCGGCAGAGAAGGTAGCAGCGGGGTGGCGAGCCCGGGGTCCGGGATACGGCCGCGAGGGGGAGTGTTGGGGGTTCTCTTGCTCAAGGCCCCTCTCTCTCTAGCCCTCAGTCCGCCTCACGCCCACCATGATGCTCTACTCCGGCCGCTCTCAGGATGGCAGCCACCTTCTGGTAAGATTCACGCCTTCTATTTTCCTCGTGGCTCCTGGAGCTCTCCCAGACACTCAGGCCCCAGCCCTGCCTTCCCTTCTTTTTCTCCTAGAAAAGTGCTCGGTATCTGCAGCAAGAGCTTCCAGTGAGGATCGCTCACCGCATCAAGGGTTTCCGCTGCCTTCCTTTCATCATTGGCTGCAACCCCCACAATACTGCACGTGGTAAGGTAGAGAGGACCTTACCACCCTGTCTGGGGGGCAAGTGGGGAGTCTGGGGCCCAGAGTGGTGGACGCTTGCTTGCCTAGAGATGTCAGGGCCACACAGGATTCAGCCCTAGGCCTTCAGAAGCCAAAGGTGTATTCATGGAGGCGCAAGGGTCACAGTGAGGGTTTGATACATGGTTGACTGGGTTGGGTATCCCCATGGGTAGGTGGGTGGCATCTGCTCATCGGCCATGCAGCCCTGTGAATTTCCACACCTCTTCCTTGCAGCATGAGCTGTATATCCGTGCCTTCCAGAAGCTGACGGACTTCCCTCCGGTGAGGGCTGGGCCAAAGCAGGGTGAGGGGCTGAGAGGTTGGGCTTGGACCACCCTCGCTCATGACTCTGTGACTTGCAGATCAAGGACCAGGCGGAAGAGGCTCAGTACTGCCAGCTGGTGCGACAGCTGCTGGATGACCACAAGGATGTGGTGACCCTCTTGGCAGAGGGCCTGCGTGAGAGCCGGAAGCACATACAGGTTGGGGCAGCGAAGGAGGGGCCGGGCCTGCTGGAGGCTGGGAAGGGCATGGGATTCTGAGGCCTCACTTTTTACAGGATGAAAAGCTTGTCCGCTACTTCTTGGACAAGACGCTGACGTCGAGGCTTGGAATCCGCATGTTGGCCACGCATCACCTGGCGCTGCATGAGGACAAGGTGGGGGCTCTGGGACCTGAGAACTATCTGGGAACATTGAGACAGAGGAGACTGGGCTGGGGATCCGGGTCAAGGAGCTGGGGGTGAGGCTGTGGGACTGGTGCTTTGGGGCAGTTCCGAAGCTGCCAGCATGTGGGGGCCGAGGTGGGGCTAAGGGTGTGGGTAGTCCTGACCTCCTTTCTCTGGCCAGCCTGACTTTGTTGGCATCATCTGTACTCGTCTCTCACCAAAGAAGATTATTGAGAAGTGGGTGGACTTTGCCAGGTGAGCCCAGAATGGCTCAGGGGGTGGGCAGACATCTGGGGCAGGGAGGCTTGGGTCTGAACCCTTGCCCAGGGCATGGTCTGTGGGGGCAGGGTTTCTCAACCGTGACACTACTGACATTTTGAGCCAGATAATTCTTTGTCGTGGGGGGCTTCCCCGTGTACGTTAGGAAGTACAGCAGCATCCCCGATGTTAGTAGTACCCCTTAGTTGCGACAAACAAAAATGTCTCCGCACATTGCCAAATGTTACTTAGGCGGGACAGAATTGTCTCCAGTTGCAAACCACTGGTGGAGGAGCCCGTCTGAACCCTCACTCCTGTCCGCAGACGCCTGTGTGAGCACAAGTATGGCAATGCGCCCCCGTGTCCGCATCAATGGCCACGTGGCCGCCCGTTTCCCCTTCATCCCTATGCCACTGGACTATATCCTGCCGGAGCTGCTCAAAAATGCCATGAGGTAGGCTGGCTGGACCTGCTGGGAGGGGGGCAGATAAGAACCGCATGCTCCTGCCTACTGCTCTTTCCCCCTCTGCATAGAGCCACAATGGAGAGTCACCTAGACACTCCCTACAATGTTCCAGATGTGGTCATCACCATCGCCAACAATGATGTCGATCTGATCATCAGGTTTGCCTGGAGTGGCAGTTGGGCTGAGGTGGATGGGATGGGGGGTCCAGGCACTGTTTCTGACTTGCTCTAGGACCTTGAGCCCCTTCCTGTCCCATTCTGGGACTCGGTCCCTGGCCAGACAAACCATTCTCTGGATCCTGAGATGGCCATGAGCTGGTTATTAATGGATCTGGGGCCAGCTGCTGGCCTCAAGTATCCTGCCTCTGTCAGCAGCTGAGGAGCTTGAAATTGAGAAACAAGAGTACTGGTCCAGGATGCTGGACTGAGGATAAATGTCACATCCTATGAGAAAGTATAAGCAGTCAATGGTCCTGGCAGAGGTGAGGACGATACAAACAAGGCCCACGGGTCTCGGTGGACCACATTCCAGCTCTGGGTGGAAAGGGACAGGAAGGCAGACTTTGCCCTGTCTGCTTGGGAGGTGGCGAGTTCCCCGTTAAAGCTGACCCAAGCCCGTTATTGTCGCCATCCTGCCAGGATCTCAGACCGTGGTGGAGGAATCGCTCACAAAGACCTGGACCGGGTCATGGATTACCACTTCACTACAGCCGAGGCCAGTACACAGGACCCCCGGATCAGCCCCCTCTTGGCCATCTGGACATGCACAGTGGTGCCCAGTCAGGACCTATGCACGGGTGAGATCCTGCCTGGCCAGGATGGAGGGGTGGGGGACCCCAGGAGACTCAAGCCTCTGAAGCCTCCTGTCCTGTCCCCCTGCCCACCCCCAGCTTTGGCTTCGGGTTGCCCACGTCACGGGCCTATGCGGAGTACCTCGGTGGGTCCCTGCAGCTGCAGTCCCTGCAGGGCATTGGCACGGACGTCTACCTGCGGCTCCGCCACATAGATGGCCGGGAGGAAAGCTTCCGGATCTGACTCCACAGCCTTTAGCCTGCTCACCTGCCCAGCCTGGGCCGCATTTCCTGCAGTACCTCCCAGGTCAGGCAGGGCAGCTCCCCCTGCTCCACACACTGCTGCATCTTGGGTCTCAGGGCCCCAGACAGATGGACTTACATGGAGCTGGGCACCGCCCCGCCTCAACAGGATCCACTGCCTCCCCGCCTCCAGGCCTTGGATGGGGGAAGTGGGCACCCCCGAGGCCTCCAGCACCAGCTCCCCTCATTCTCGTTCCTGGGGAACCCGTACTCTGACCTGTTGTTATTAAAGTTCACATTTTGAATGCCCTCTCAGGCCCCGTGTGTGGGGAGGGCAGGTGAGCATTTGTTTCTGACCCATTCAGGTTCATTGAGCCCTTGGGTTGAACTGGTTCATATCCCAGTCTCTTACCTGCCCTGAGAGCCTGGCGGGCCCAGGAGTAGAATCTGTTCCAAGTCTCTTGCATGTTTGATTTTGTGGGTGTGGGGTGACTATGGCACCTTACACAAAGAACTTTTATCTTGTTGAACAAATGTTTCCGGGTCCCAGATAATATTGGAGGCCCAGGCTGACCTAGCTTTGGACCTCAGTTCTGACTCTTCCTGGCACTCAGTTTCTAGAGGTGAAGGTCACCAGACTGGGCAACCTTCTGAGCCAGCTGCTTCCTGAGCCCCTTAGTAAGGTTAAAAATAGACACTCCCTACAATGCCCCAGATGTGGTCATCACCATCACCAAGGAATATGTCTGCTGCTGCCAAGGGAAAAAGCACACAAGGTTGTATCCTGGCAGGCCCCAGCAGGGACTGGGTGCCCCACTGCAGGGAGGTGGGGCCCTGATAGGGAGGATCAGGGATTTGGGCAAAGATATCAAGTAGGCTCAAGGTTAGACTTGAATCAGAACTCAGATTACATCTTAGGTGGGAACACCCTACCCACCTTGCCAGGGAAGAAGAAAGGCCTGAGAGCAGCCTGGTGGGGCTGAGAGGACTGGAAGGTTCTCTTGCCTTTACATCTGAGCTCCCACAGCAAACTTCCTGAGTCTAGCTCTAGGCCTGTATCAACTCCCACCCTTCAGGGGGATGGAAGGGAAGTTGTATCTAGAGGTCATATGGTAGGTGCTAGGAAACCACAGTGATTTCCTAGACTGAAAACTCCTGCCAGCTGGAGAGCAGGGCGGTGAGGCTGGAGAGGCAGGCAGCAGTCAGAGGCCAGGGCCCTGAAACATGGGCTTTATCTTGAGGCAGTAAGGATCCATGGGTGAGTTCTTATTTATTTGGAAATGAGGTCTCGCTCTGTTGCCCAGGCTGGTGTATAGTAGCTGCAGAGTTTAGCCTTGAACTCCTGGGCTCAAAGGATTCTCCTGCCTCAGCCTTCTGAGTAGGTGGGAACACCATGCCTGACTAAATTTAAAAAATTTTTTGTAGAAACGGTTTCTGCAAAACTCTGTGTTGCCCCCTACCCCCCAGCTGGTCTTGAACTCCTGGCCTCAAATGATCCTCCCACCCCAGCCTCCCAAAGTTGTGGGATTACAGATGTGAGCCAGCACCTGGCCCATGTGGGTTTTGAGCTAGGAAGGGATGTTTCAGGTTGGAGAACCTGAGAGGATTTGTGTCCACGTGATTTGTTAAGAAAGTGCTCCCAAAAGGGAGTAGGGGAAGTAGGAAGGGGAAGGGGAGGAAGCCAAGCAAGGATGTGACCTCAGGCAAAAGCCTAGAACCAGTCAATCATGCCTCAGGGTTGAAGGCAAGAGAGCTAAACCTCAGAGGCATTGATTAATTTCTCCACTTGGCAGTCACTGGGTGAAGTCTGTTGGGAAAACAAACAGCTCTGTTAGCCTAAGGATGGTTTTTTAAAGAAGAGCCTCAGGTGCTGGTACCTTTGAAAAAAAGCTGCCTTTGAAAGCACATCAAAGGTAATTTGGCCACACAGAAACAACAAAAAGAACTTCCGGAGGATCTGGGTGGAGGACCTACGTTGCCACCCGGGCTGGAGTGCAGTGGTGCCATCTCAGCTCACTGCAACCTCTGCCTCCTGGGTTCAAGCAATTCTCCAGCCTCAGACTCCCAAGTAGCTAGGATTACAGGCGTGTGCCACCACGTGGGGTGCTGGGGGTGGGGGGCGCTTGCCATGTTGGCCAAGCTGGTCTCGAACTCCCAACTTCAGGTGATTTGCCCACCTCAGCCTCTCAGAGCTGGGATTACAGGCCTGAGGCACCGCGCCCAGCCTTCTCTCTCTCTCTTTTTTTTTGGTGACAGTCTCTATCTGTCACCTAGGCTGGAGTGCAATAGCATGATCTCAGCTCACTGCAATATCCACCTCCCAGTTCAAGCGATTCTCTTGCTCAGCCTCCCAAGTAGCTGGGATTACAGGAGCCAGCCATCACGACTGGTTAATTTTTGTATTTTTAGTAGAGATGGGGTTTCATCATGTTAGCCAAGCTAGTCTCGAACTCCTGACCTCAAGCGATGATCTGCTGGCCTCAGCCTCCCAAAGTGCTGAGATTATAGGTATGAGCCACCACGCCTGGCCTTATTGTTCCTCGGAGAAACAGATTTGCAAACATGCAAGATTCTTCTAACAAGAGTCATTGCTGGCCAGTGGATTGGAGGGAAAAGAGTATGGATGGTGATGCAGTAACCCTGATGAGGGATTTATAAGGCATAGGCTAATCCTTAACTATCGGTAACTGACGATGTCAGGTAAGGTCAAAAGTGAGGCACCAGAACTCTGGGGTAGGTGGAATAACAACCCTGAAGTTCGGGTGGTTGTAGTGAAAAGCTGGAGTGCAGTGAAGGGATCACAGCTCACTCAGCCTTGATCTCCTGGGCTCAAGTGATCCTTCCACTTCAGCCTCCAGAGTAGGTGGGACTACAGGCGCAGGCTCCCAGGCCCAGATAGTTGTTTTGTTTGGTTTTCCTCAAATTTTTAGAAAGGAGGTCTCTATGCTGCCTAGGCTGGTCTTGAACTCCTGGCCTGACTCGATCCTCCTGCTTGAATTCCTAAACTGCAGGATTACAGGTGTAAGCCACCACACCCGAACCCTGTATTTTCAACCCGCGGTTCAATGAATCTTCATATGTGGGACACACAGACATGGAAGGCAAATTGTATATGGTTTGACCATACATAAACGGCTTAACCTTTACCGACTCTCAGAGAATCCTCACCCTTGTACATCTTAGCCGGTGGAGGATCAGAACTCAAGATTCCTTTTCACTGCTCAAGATATTCTTCACTGTATCCACTGCCTTTGGCCAGTTTCCGTCCAGGAGACCTGTGGTTTTGAGGGCTCCTTTCTTCAGAAAGACTTTATCCTGTGAGGATGATTTATGGGCTGTCCCTCGGCACACCCGTTCTGGCTTTCCCCGCCCTAACTGTATCTTTTTCCCACCCCAAATAAGGGAAGTAGTCGCTTCAACCTTCAAAAATGGGGTACTGGCAGGTGCAATGGCTCACACCTGTAATCCTAGCACTTTGGGAGGCCTAGGCGGGTGGATCACCTGAGGTCAGGAGTTCAAGACCAGTCTGGCCAACATGGCAAAACCCCACCTCTACTAGAAATACAAAAATTAGGTTGGGTGCAGTAGCTCACGCCTGTAATCTCAGCACTTTGGGACGGCGAGGTAGGCGGATCACGAGGTCAGGAGTTTGAGACTAGCCTGGCCAGCATAGTGAAACCCTATCTCTACTAAAAATACAAAAAATTAGCTGGGCGTGGTGGCGTGCGCCTGTAGTCGCAGGTACTTGGGAGGCTGAGGCAGGAGAATCACTTGAACCAGGACGCAGAGGTCACAGGGAGCTGAGATCACGCCACCGCACTCCAGCCCAGGCAACAGTGCGAGACTCCGTCTCAAATGTCTTTAAAAAAAAAAAAAATTAGCAGGGTGTGGTGGCTTACACCTGTAGTCCCAGCTACTTGCGAGGCTGAAGCAGGATAATCCGTTGAACCCAAGAGGAGATTGCAGTGAGCAAGACTGTGCCACTGCAGTTCAGCCTGGGCAACGCGCTAGACTCCATCTCAAAAAAAAAGGGGCGAGCGACATTAGGCCAGTCCGAGTGGGCAGCTCAGGGGTGAGTGTTAACTTTTGGCCACCAGGGTGGCCGCTCTGGTTCTGCCCCGTTAAAATGGGGGTGGTGCTCGCTAAAAATTGGCACATCCTGGCTTCTTCAAGCACCCAGGGCTTTTAAAAAGGTTGAGCTGGCCAGGCGTGGTGACTCACGCTTGTAATCCCAGGACTTTGGGAGACCGAGGCAGGTGGATCACAGGGTCAAGAGATTGAGACCATCCTAGCCAACATGGTGAAACCCCATCTCTACTAAATATAACAAAAATTAGCTGGGCGTGGTGACACCCGTCTGTAGCAGTCCCAGCTACTCAGGAGGCTGAGGCAGGAGAATCGCTGAGACTCAGGAGGCGGAGGTTGCAATGAGCCAAGATCGCGCCACTGCACTTCAGCCTGGCTACAAAGCGAGACTCCGTCTCAAAAAAAAAAAAAAAAAAAGCCGGGCGAAGTGGCTCACGCCTGCAATCCCAGCACTTTGGGAGGCCGAGCTGGGCGGATCAGGAGTTCGAGACCATCCTGGCCAACACAGTGAAACCCCATCGCTGCTAAAAATACAAAAATTAGCTGGGCGTGGTGATGCGCGCCTGCAGTCCCAGCTACTCGGGAGGCTGAGGCAGGAGAATCGCTTGAACCCAGGAGGCGGAGGTTGCAGTGAGCCAAGATCGCACCACTGCACTCCAGCATGGCGACAGAGCGAGGCTCCCTCTCAAAAAAAAAAAAAAAAGGGGTTGAGCGTTGAGCTGAGTCACCGCATAAGGAAAGTCTGTCTCTTCTCAACTACAGGCTGTAGCCACTGCTTCGCACAGAAAGCCAGGAGCTCCAGAACCGCTGCACAGTCAACATCCCACTCTTCGCGGGGCCGGGACGGCCACACAAACCAATAGGCTCCTGTTACGTCACAAATCCTGCCCTCAAACCTGAGGAACCCACCCCACGCACCACTGACCCGGAGTCAAAACAGCCGCGTGGCGCCCGACTCTGGCGTCACTTCCTCTCCCGCAATGGCGGCACACGGAGCTGCTGCGGCGGTTGCAGCGGCGACTTCAGGGGTCGCGGGGGAGGGCGAGCCCGGGCCCGGGGAGAATGCGGCCTCCGAGGGGACCGCCCCATCCCCGGGCCGCGTCTCTCCTCCGACCCGGCACGCGGCGAGCCGGAAGTCACGGTGGAGATCGGAGAAACGTACCTGTGCCGGCGGCCGGATAGCACCTGGCGTGAGGGCGGGGCGCAGGGCCTGGGGGCGGGGCCTGAGAACTCGTTCTCCTTGAGGCCTAGAGCCTGGGGCTGGGAGTGGGAAGGAGCGGGGGACCGGGGCTTGAGAAAAGAATGCTGAGTTTCGGGCGCTAAGATACCAGCCCAGTTCTCGGAGACTGTCGACCTCGGATTTTGCCGAGCGACGCCTACAAATCCCCCCCACTCAGGCAATCACCAGGATTCTTCCCATTCCACTTCCTTGCCCAGTCTTAGGTTTCATTCTGTTTTCTTGCTCATGCTGCTTCCTCACCCGTCTTGTCTTTGCGTCTTCTCCTTCTATTTGTCCCTGGCAGGCGGCCCGCAGAGAAATACCTTCCAGAAGAACAACAGGCTTCCCTTTCGTAATGTTCTGCTGCCTTCTCTTATTTTAAAATTAACTTCAAATTCCTTAGAATGGCATCGGTTTTTGTGACCTCTCCAGTTTCTTTCCTTCTTTGGAGACAGAGTGTTGCTCTGTCGCCCAGACTGGAGTGCAGTGGCACGATCTCGGCTCACTGCAACCTCCGCCTCCCGGGTTCAAGCGGTTCTCCTGCCTCAGCCTCCCGAGTAGCTGGGACTGCAGGCGGGCATCCCCACGCCCGGCTAATTTTTGTATTTTTAGTAGAGATGGAGTTTAACCATGTTGGTCAAGTTGGTCTTGAATTCCTGACCTGGTTATCTGCCCAGCTCGGCCTCCCAAAGTGCTGGGATTACAGGCGTGAGCCACTGCACTCAGTTTTTAAACCTCTCCAGTTTCTAGCCAACCCTAGCCAAGGCCATTTCCAGGCCAGAACACACTGTGTTCTCTGAAGACCACATGGCTTTTTACCACCTGTGCCCTCTGCTTGGAATGCCTTTTCTTCCCTCTCTCCTTGTTCGCCTGCTTAGCTCCTACTCATCCTTTTAGCTTCGTATCCTTTGCGATGTCATCCTTGATTCCCCTTCAGGCAAAGTGAGTTGTTCCCTTCTCTGTGTTCCTGCAACATTTGTTTCATACCTCCGTCATAGTTTTTGTACCATTATGTTGTAATTTTCTCTCTGTGTCTCTCCTCCATCATACTGGGAATTTCTGGAGGGCAGGACTTCTTATGATTCATCACTATGTCCTCTGTACCCGGCAACAACATAGCATACGGCCAGGCACATAGTGGTTGCCTTACTCATTTATTGAATGGTCTGCTAATTGTCAGGTGCTGTGCTAAAAATTTTGGAGGCATTAACTCACCTTCTAAGGTTGGCACTATTACCCCTTTTTTCTTTTCTTTTTTTTTAGAGAGGATCTCACTCTGTCACCCAGGTGGGAGTACAGTGGTGCGTTGACAGGTCACTGCAGCCTAGAGCTCCTGGGCTCAGGTGATCCTCCTACCTCAGCCTCTCAAAGTGTTGGGATTAGCCAGGCACAGTGGCTCACGCCTGTAATCCCAGCACTTTGGGAGGTCAAGGCGGGAGGATCACGATGTCAAGAGATTGAGACCATCCCTGCCAACATGGTGAAACCCCGTCTCTACTAAAAATACAAAAATTAGCTGGGCATGGTGGTGCGCGCCTGTAGTCCCAGCTACTCGGGAGTCTGAGGCAGGAGAATTGCTTCAACCCGGGAGGCAGAGGTTGCAGTGAGCCAAGATCGCGCCACTGCACTCCAGCCTGGTGCCTGGCCACGGAGTGAGACTCTGTCTCAAAAAAAAAAAAAAAAAAAAAGTGCTGGGATTAGTGGGTGAGGCACTGTGCCCGGCTGTTATCCCTCTTTTACAGATGAAGAGACTGAGGCTCAGAAAGATGGAATAACTTGCTCAGTCACACATAGCTAAGAAGTAGAGAGCTGGAATTATATATTAATGTAGGCTATATTGTTTGTTTGTTTTGAGATGGAGTCTTGCTCTGTCACCAGGCTGGAGTGCAGTGGTTCCATCTCGGCTCACTGCAACCTCTGCTTTCTGGGTTCAAGCGATTCTCCTGTCTCAGCCTCCTGAATAGCTGGGACTACAGGCATGTACCACGCCAGCTAAGTTTTGTATTTTTAGTAGAGACGGGGTTTCACCATGTTGGCCAGGATGGTCTCTATCTCTGGACCTCCTGATCCGCCCGCTTCAGCCTCCCAAAGTGCTGGGATTATAGGCGTGAACCACTGTACCCGGTCTAATCAGGGTATCTTAATCCAGAGCTAACCCTCATGATCCCTGAACAAATGAATAACTGAGGGTATATGGTAAAATCACCATTGAATTTAGGGTCAGACTTAAACTCAGTTAAGTATTAGCTATTATCACTTTTCAAATCTGTGACCCTGGTAATCCTCAGTTTTGTTTTGTCTTGTTTTTTGTTGTTGTTAGGTTTTTTTGTTTGTTTGTTTGTTTTTTTCGAGACAGAGTCTCACTCTCGTCACCCAGGCTGGAGTGCAGTGGCTCACTGCAACGTTTGCCTCTTGGGTTCAACCAATTCTCTTGCCTCAGCCTCCTAAGTAGCTGGGATTACAGGTGTGTGCCACCACCTGCTGCTCTTTTTTTTTTTTTTTTTTTTTTTGTATTTTTAGTAGAGATGGGATTTTGCCAGGTTGGCCAGGCTGGTCTCAAACTCCTGGCCTCAAGCGATCTGCCTGTCTCGGCCTCCCAAAGTGCTTGGGATTACAGGTGTGAAACACCACACCCAGCCAGTTTTTTTCTCTCCGTAAAAATAGGAATAACAGCCCCAACCTGGTCCACGTCCCAGTTGTGGCAGTGATTGAGCAGAATGGCAGAGGTGGACCAGCGAGGTTAGCTCATGTGTGGTGGCCCTTAACTCTGGACTCCACTCCTCAGTGTGCAGGACTCCTCTTGTTCCAGCCTTACCTTCCCGATGATCCTAGCCTTTTCCGTCACAGATTCGGCTGAAGTGATCCAGTCTCGGGTGAACGACCAGGAGGGCCGAGAGGAATTCTATGTACACTACGTGGGCTGTGAGTGGCTCGGTGCATCTGGGCCTGGGTGCGGGGGAGTGGGGTGCCCTGGCAGCGCTCTCCACGGCCCATCCTTACAGTTAACCGGCGGCTGGACGAATGGGTAGACAAGAACCGGCTGGCACTGACCAAGACGGTGAAGGACGCTGTGCAGAAGAACTCCGAGAAGTACCTGAGCGAGCTCGCCGAGCAGCCTGAGCGCAAGATCACTCGTAACCAAAAGCGCAAGCATGATGAGATCAACCATGTGCAGAAGGTCCGGTCCCTTCCTGTCCCCCGGGGCCAGGAGGCCCAGCTGCCTCTGCTGGCTCCCCTGGGTCTCTTGGGCCCCAGTGCCAAAACCATGGCAAATCCTGTTTCTTAAGCTCCTGTAGTGTGTCAGGGACTTTATCTGCTTCCTCTTACTTACTTTTCATAGGTAAGAAAACAGGCCCAGAGAGGGTAAGGGCTTGGCTACATTCTCGCAGCAAGGAAAGGGCGCAGCTGGGACTAGAATTCAGGCCTCCTGCACCAGTAGCCTTGTTTTTTTTTTTTTTTTTTTGAGAAGGAGTTTCGCTCTTGTTTCCCAGGCTGGAGTGCAATGGCGCTATCTCAGCTCGCTAAAACCTCCGCCTCCCGGGTTCAAACGATTCTCCTGCCTCAGCCTCGAGAGTAGCTTGGATTACAGGCCTGTGCCGCCATGCCCGGCTAGTTTTGTATTTTTAGTAGAGACGGAGTGTCTCCATGTTGGCCAGGCTGCTCTTGAACTCCTGACCTCAGGTGATCCACCCGCCTCAGCCTCCCAAAGTACTGGGATTATAGGCGTGAGCGATCATGCCTGGCTGACCAGTAGCCTCTTGTCTCCCAGTGGCTGTGTCTTAGTAGACAAAATGACTTGAAGTGCAGTGGGAAAGACGAGAATGTTACTGGGCAGTTGCTATAGTCAAGCACCCTGCCAAGTCCTGTCTATGTATAAGCTCCTCAAATCCTGCCCAACACTTCAGCACACAGGAATAGTTAACATTTTTGGTAGGTGAGGAAGCAGGCTCAGAGAGATGGAGTTACATGCCCAAGGTCACAGCTAGTGAAAGGGTGGGCTGAGTATAATGATGCCACACACTTCCTAGCCAGTCAGCCGAAGCGTTAAGCTCAGTGTTTTAGCACATGACCTCACTGACATTTCACAGCAAGCCTGTGAGGTAAGCATTATTATTATGCCCAATTTACAGAAGAGGTACAGATAGGTTTAGGGACCCAGACAAGGAATTAGATCTACCAGCTAGATTGTGCTACCTCAGAGCCAGAGGCCTTAGCCATGATTTTGTTTTTTTCTTAAGAGATGGGAGTCTTGCTGTGTTGCTTGGGCTGGACTTGAACTCCTGGGCTCAAATGTTCTTCCTGCCTCAGCCTCCTAAGTAGCTAGGACCACAGGTACACATCGCTGCATCTGCCTTGGTTTTTTCTTGTGTTGAAATACAACAGTTGTACATATTATTGTTATGTTTTTTGGGACGGGGTCTTACTCTATCGTCTAGGCCGATTGCAGTGGTACAATCATGGCTCAGTGTAGCCTCAGCCTGCTGGGCTCAGCAGTCCTTCTGCCTCAGCCTCCTGAGTAGCTGGGACCACAGGAACGTGCCACCATACCTGGCTAATTTTTGATTTTTTTGTAGAGACAGGGTATTGCTATGTTGCCCACACTGGTTTCAAACTCCTGGTCTCAGGCGATCCTCCTGCCTTAGCTTCCCAAACTGCCGGGATTACAGATGTGAGCTACTGTGCCTGGCCATGTCTCAGTTTTTTAATTTAAATGAGGAGTGCAAACCAGAGCAAGATTTGTCAAAGTCTCAAGATACCTAGACATTTGTTACTTTCAACCATTACAATTTCATCCTTCTGAGTACATGGGTTCAGTGGGCAAGCCCAGCATTTAAATTTAAGTGGAAGAAAGAAAGTGGATAAGATAGAAAAACCAGGGTGTTGCACTTTACTAAGGGCAAGTATTGTTTTGAGAAGCTTTTATTTCACACCCAATAAAAGTGTGCAGGATTCCTCTTGTTCCAGCCTTACTTCCTGATGATCCTAGCACACACGTGTGTGTATATACAAACATGTCAACAGGTTTATAGTGCCAAGTGTACTTCCTACTGTGGTGTGATTAAAAGAATTGAAATACCCTAAACTGGAAAAACCCCTCAAGGTCTAAGGCAGCACTGCCCAGTCGAATTTCCTATTGTAATGGAAATGTTCTTCAGCTATACTATCCAGTACAGTAGCCACTAGCCACATATGGCTGTTGAGCACTTGAAATGTGTCTAATGTGACTAGAATTAAGAATTTTAAAATTCTGGTCAGGTGCAGTGGCTCATGCCTGTAATCCCAGCACTTTGGGAGGCTGAGGCAGATGGATCACTTGAAGTCAAGAGTTCGAGACCAGCCTGGCCAACATGGCGAAACCCTGTCTCTACTAAAAGTACAAAAATTAGCCAGTTGTAGTAGTGTACACCTGTAATCCTGGCTACTTAGGAGGCTGAGGCTGGAGAATCACTTGAACCCGGGAGATGTGGAGGTTGCAGTGAGCCAAGATGTCACCACTGTGCTTTATCCAGCCTGGGTAACAGAGCAAATCTATTTCAAAAAAAATTTTTTTTTGAATTATAATTTAAAAAAATTTTTTATTTATTTTCATGTTTTTGAGATGGAGTTTTGCTTTGTTGCCCAGGGTGGAGTGCAGTGGCGCGGTCTCAGCTCACTGCAACCTCCGCCTCCCGGGTTCAAGCAAGTCTCCTGCCTCAGCCTCCTGAGTAGCTGGGACTACAGGCATGCACCACCATGCCCAACTCATTGTGTTTTTATTAGAGATGGGGTTTCACCATGTTTGGCCTCAAACTCCTGACCTCAAGTAATTTACCCACCTCAGCCTCCCAAAGTGCTGGGATTACAGGTGTGAGCCACTGTGCCCAGCCAAAATTTTCATTTTTTGAGACAGAGTCTTACTCTGTCACCTAGGCTGGAGTGCAGTGGTGAGATCTCCAGTTACTGCAACCTCTGTCTTGGCTTAAGCGATTGTCATGCCTCAGCCTCACAAGTAGCTGGGATTACAGGCATGTGTCACCACAACCGGCTAATTTTTTTTATTTTTAGTAGAGACGGGGTTTTGCCATGTTGGCCAGACTGGTCTGGAACTCCTGCCCTCAAGTGATCCTCCTATCTCACCCTCCCAAAGTGCTGGGATTACAGGCATGAGCCACCATGTTTGGCCGAGTATAATTTTAAATAGCCCTATGTGACAAGTGGCTATTGGACAGCATAGATCTAAGATTAATTCCCCAACTAGTGTGTACTGAACAAAGACATGCCTCTGAGCTGGCAACCAGCAGGGTGGATAACGGGCCAGTGGTGATAAAAATCAAAGAATAGGTAATAAAACAATCATCCAGTTAATAATAGCACGGTTCTTCAGAGCCTAATTAATGTTTAATTCTAAATAAATGCAACAATTAAGAAAAGTAGTGTTTTTGTAGTTCTTTATTGCATTTGCAGAAGAGGACTGTATTTTGTGAGAACTGGGGGAATGTGTGAGGAGGAAAATGTTTCTTCCTCATCTTTACAGTGGCTAGGTTCAGAATTGGACAGACCAGGGGCCCATGCCCGTCTCTGCTGAGTACCAGTTCTGTGACCTTGGGCAAGTGACCTCATGTCTTTGTGGCCTCAGTTTCCTGTCTTGTACAACAGGCACAATGAGCACTCTTGTTTCAAAGGCTTTTTGTGAGGATGAAATGGAATAATGTCATCTGGGTGCAGTGGCTCATGCCTGTAATTGCAGCACTCTGGGAGGCTGAGATGATTGGACCATTTGAGGTCAGGAGTTCGAGACCAGCCTGGCCATTATGGTGAAAGCCTATCTCTACTAAAAATACAAAAAAAGGTGGCGCGCTGTGGCTCACACCGGTAATCCCAGCACTTTGGGAGGCTGAGGCGGGTGGATCATTTGAACATAAGGAGTTCAAGATCAGCCTGGCCAACATGGTGAAACCCCATCTCTACTAAAAATACAAAAAATGAGTGGAGAATGCTGGTGGGTACCTGTAATCCCCACTACTTGGGAGGCTGAGGTGGGAGGATCGTTGAACTTGGGAGGTGGAGGTTGTAGTGAGCCAAGATGACATCACTGCACTCCAGCCTGGACTGGAGTGAAACTTCATCTCAAAAAAAAAAAAAAAAGCTGGGTGTGATAGCAGGTGCATGTAGTCTCAGCCACTTGGAAGGCTGAGGCAGGAGAATCACTCAAGTCCAGGAGCGGGAGATTGCAGTGAGCTGAGATCTCGCCACTGTACTCTAGCCTGGGCGACAGAGCGAGAGACTGTCTCAGAAAAAGAAAGAATGTCTATGCCGTGCTTACCACTTGGAGTAACTGGCAGCTTGCTAGTCCCGGAGGTCAAGGGACCTTACCTTGCCCTGCCTGTTTACTGCTCTGTAAAACTGAAATAAGAACGGAGCTGGACGCGGTGGCTCACGCCTATAATCTTAGCACTTTGGGAGGCCAAGGTGGGTGGATCACCTGAGGTCAGGAGTTTGAGACCAGTCTGGCCAACATGGTGAAACCCTGTCACTACTAACAATACAAAAGTTACCCAGACATGGCGGTGTGCACCTGTAATCCCAGCTACTCGGGAGGCTGAGGCAGGAGAATTGCTTGGGCCCAGGAGGCAGAGATTGTGGTGAGCCGAGGTGGTGCCACTGCATTCCAGCCTGATTGACAGAGTGACTCTGTCTCAAAAAAAAAAACAGTATGTAAGGGTTACTGAAAGGATTAGATGAGGCCGTGTAAGCACAGTGCTGTGTGGAGAGGGGTTCTGGGTAAAGCGCTGGCTCCTTTCTCCCTTCTCAGCTATAGGGCAGGGCCTCGTCTGCCCTGTGTAGGTCACGGGCTGTCTTGGGTCCCTCCTCCGTTGCCAGGCTATACTCAGTTCCTCCCACAGAGTCTGGCCTAAGAGTGGGACATGCTGTGAGTGTGGCGTGACTCTTAGTCTCTGCTTTCTGAGGACTTGGAAAATAGGGGGAACCCAGGTGGACATACTTGGAAGGTATTGCCCTGTTGACCACTTCTCAGCACACTTGGGAACTAGGGAATGTTTTCTGGATGGGAAGAATCCAGTCAGGCCTCTTGGAGTGGGTGTGGGAAGAATCTCGAGCCTTGAAGGACAGGAAAGAGCACAATAACAGTGACAGAGGATAGGTCACAAAGCATCACAGACTCATCTGACTCATGCGCTCCATGCCAGGCTGAGGAAGCGTTTTCTGCTGGCACTTGGAGAAGGAAGGGCATTTTCCAGGTAGAAGGAGCTGTTTGTGCAAAACCATGAAGGCCGCATAAGGGGGCTGCTGATAGCAATGAGGAGGCTAGGGCTGGAAGCAGGGGAATCTGAGGAGGCCTGGTCAACTGTCTAGACCTGAGATGGGGCCATGACTACTTAGAGCAGGACAGAGAGAATTCCAGAGGGCCCAATTCCAGAGATGTCAGAGGTAGAGTCGACATCTACTGTATTAGGACTTGGCCAGGCTGAGGGAGAGGGGAGGAGTCTGAGGCAGGCCTAGTTATGGGTCTTGGATGGTGGGACCGAGGGTGATGTTCCCAGTGAAATGAGCAACTCAGGAGGAGCTGCAGGTTTGCAGGGAGGAGTGTTGAGGTCCTTTCTGCACATCTTGAGTCTGCTGTCCCTGTGGGATGGACCTCTGGGGCAGTCCCATGGGCAGGTGGGGTCTGGTGCTCAGGAAAGGGGTCCAGGCGCATCAGGGGAGGTAATGACAGTTCCTACGGTGGGCCTGGAAAGCAAGATCGTTATTTCATATGAGTCTCACAACTTTGGCAGAGCTGGATTTACCCCTATCATGCAGCTAAAGCCCCTATCCTGATCCTAACCCTGTTCGTCTGGCAAAAGGTCCAAACTTGGGGCATCAGGGATGTCTGGGATATCCGGGGGATGGGGCGGGTGGATATGAGTGGAGCTTAGACTGGCCAGCTTCAGAACTGAGTCAGAGAGGTCAGCTACTTGTGTGGTTATTGTTGCCATCCAGGGAATGAGGTCTGGAAGACAGCAGGAAAGGCTTGTGGGTCCTGGACGGGGAGGGACAACCTGGTCACCACTTCTGTTCACCCCTGCCCACTTTTCTTTCCTGGCCCAGACTTATGCAGAGATGGATCCCACCACGGCGGCCTTGGAGAAGGAGCACGAGGCGGTAAGCGGGGTGGGGGAGCTGCCTGCAGGTCCCCGATCTCCCCTTGTGGAGGAGCCCCTGCTGAGCCGTGCACTGTGCCCCACCCCCACCTGCAGATCACCAAGGTGAAGTACGTGGACAAGATCCACATCGGGAACTATGAAATTGATGCCTGGTACTTCTCACCGTTCCCCGAAGACTATGGGAAACAGCCCAAGCTCTGGCTCTGCGAGTACTGCCTCAAGTACATGAAATACGAGAAGACCTACCGCTTCCACCTGGTGAGGCTGGGCCGGCCCGGCCAAGCGGGGCAGGGGCCTGGTAGAGACAGAGGCCGGCATGGAGGCTGAGGGCGCCTGCGTAGGCAGCTCCAGGGAGACGGGCCCAGAGGAGCGAGTACAGGGAAGAGCTGCTGGGGGTCAGGAGGCCTGGATTCTGGGCCTGGCTTTGCCGTTGCTGGCAGGGTGACCTTGCCAACTCCAGACCTCAGCTTCCTCTTCTCTGGAATGGGGGCAGTAACTCACCCCCTTCAGGTCTTTTGCCAAGGCCAGTCCCATCCCAGGAAGCACACATAGCCCCTGGTAGTGGGACCTTAAGGTGTGGATGAAATTGGGGGCTGTCAGGAAGGGGGCGCTCTTATCATGGCACAGTGGGCTGCTTCCCGAAGTGTGGAACCTGAGGCAAATAGGTGTGGTTTAGGGAAGCCATGGCCATGGACGGGCGCCTCCAGAGCCAGGCCCACGGACACTCAAACCCCACCCCGCTGGGTGATGTTTGCATCTCTGTGCTTGGGCCTTGGTCTGTAAAGAAGGATCGCTCTCCTAAGGCTGCTGGGAGGATTACTTGACGTAGGTGAAGTACTGAGGGGGAAACAGAGGCAGAGACTTGCTCCAAGGCACACAGTGGTGGGTGGGGGCCACCTAGTAGAGAACCTATGGGCAGCGAGCCTGTTCTCTTGTCCCCCCCCCCCCACCAGGGCCAGTGCCAGTGGCGGCAGCCCCCAGGGAAGGAGATTTACCGCAAGAGCAACATCTCTGTGTACGAAGTCGACGGCAAAGACCATAAGGTGAGTGGGTGGCCAGGGGCTGGGGGAGGCCGGGGAGGCCGGGGAGGCCCTGGGCACCTCTTGGGTGATCCTCACCACCACCAAAGGGGAGGGGGCAGCCTTAGCGTGAGCCTCTGCGGGCAGAAGGCCTCTGAGGGGCCGAGCACGGCAGCTCACACCTGCAATCCTAGCACTTTGGGAGGCCAAGGTGGGCCGACTGCCTAAGCTCAGGAGTTGGAGAGCAGCCTGGGCAACATGGCGAAACCCCCGTCTCTAGCCAGCGTGATGGTGCGCACCTGTAATCCCAGCTACTTGGGAGGCTGAGGCACCAGAATTGCTTGAATCTGGGAGGTGGAGATTGCAGTGAGCTGAGGTTGTGCCACTGCACTCCAGCCTGGGTGACGAGTGAGGATCTGTCTCAAAAAAAAAAAAAAAGAAAGCCTCTGAGGGCTTCCTAGCCTGCCACTGGTCCTATGGTTGGTGCACAGGGAAATGCAGGGTCCTGTGGCCCCAGGACTCTTCTGCTGGTGGGGTTAGGTTCAGTCTTGGGCTGTTCTGGAACCCAGAGTGGAGATTGTCTTGCCTTAGGCTGCTTTTAGAAGCACTTTCTCCTTGCGTTGGAAAGAAAGGTGTTTGTTTTTGCCTGGGAGGGGACTGCTTTGTGTGAAATTTCCTGCTGAGAGCTCTGGCTATGAAGGGCTGAGTTCCTTGTTCCTGGCCCCGAATGACTTCAGCTGGGCAGGCTGGGGCCTTTGGGACCTACTCTGCTGTTTGCCTTTGCCTTGTCAGTCTGGGAGGGTCTCACCAAGTGTCCTAATTTCCCGTAGACAGGCCATAAAGCGTAGGACGGAGAGGGCAGGGGGCAGGCTTCAGAGTGGCCCCACTCACTTCAGGGTGGCTCACATTGCCCTGTCACTTCCTCACTGACCACAGACAAGTGACTTAACATAGTTTGTTCCTGTTTCCTGGTCCATGAGACAGGAGTCATAATATTTACCTAGCTGTGTTGTTAGTGGAATAAATGAGACAGAAGCTGTCAAGTGCTCAGTGCAGTGCTTGGCGCTAGTAAGTGCTTAATAAACACGGTCTTGTTATTATCAGTGACCTCTTGAGGCTTCGTTAGCCTTGGACTTAGAGAATGCGCAGGCTGGGCCCGGCCCTTGTCCCTGCTCTGCCTTCCTGAGCATGACTGGGTGGAATGGCAGAGGGCCCCTGCTGGAGGTGTGGGGGGTGCTTCCAGCTCTGCCCTCTGTCAGCTCTGAGGCCCTGGGCAAGCACTTCCACTCTGGCAGTGCTGGGCTTGCACGGCTACCGGGTTGGATGAGAGAGTGGCTGTGGTGTCATAGACCAGGGAGCCCCTTAATATGTGCCGTGAAGCCAAACTCGGTCCCATTGTCCCTGCTAGAGTGCAGCCAAGTGGGCATATAGGGCTGGAGCTGTGGGAGTCAGGCTGGAGGCTCCTCCATTCAGCAGACATTACCAGGCACCCAGCTTCATGCTTAGCCTCGTGCTGGGCGCTGGGGGACATAGTCATGAACAGGAAAGTCTCAGTTCCTGCCTCGGAGCCTCAGTTTCCCAAGCTGAAATAGAGACAGTTAATGTCTGTGAAGATCGACCAGATTCCGCATGGAAGGCACCCGCCCCATATTTGGCACTCAGAAGGGGTGGCCGGGTTTTGTCCAGCTCCGCTGGTGCCTCCAGAGCGGTTGCCCTCTGATTTCCAGTTCCCTGTCTGTCAGAGGCTGACCGAAGACTCCTTCCAGTGTTAATCTGTCTGGCCTGGCGAGGCACCCACTTGCCACGTGCTGGTGCTGGCCCCTGGAGGCCAGCTGGGTGGGTCCTGTGCCTGCCCCCTGAGCCTGTCTCCCCCTCCTTGCCCCCAGATTTACTGTCAGAACCTCTGTCTGCTGGCCAAGCTTTTCCTGGACCACAAGACACTGTACTTTGATGTGGAGCCATTCGTCTTTTACATCCTGACCGAGGTGGACAGGCAGGGGGCCCACATTGTCGGCTACTTCTCCAAGGTGCTGGGTCGGGAAGCTGGGGGGGTGGGGAGGGTGAGGGTAGGCATGAATGGAGCGGGGACAGAGCCTCCCCAGTGGCCCTGAGCACCTGCCCCCTACAGGAGAAGGAGTCTCCGGATGGAAACAATGTGGCCTGCATCCTGACCTTGCCCCCCTACCAACGCCGAGGCTACGGGAAGTTCCTCATTGCTTTCAGTGAGTGGCTCCTGGCCTGTCTGGGAGGGGGACAGCCATGGGGCAAGGGTGCCAGGGCGGGCTGAATCCTAGGTTCCTCTTTGTACCGCTGCCAGGTTATGAGCTCTCCAAGCTGGAGAGCACTGTCGGCTCCCCCGGAGAAACCGCTGTCTGACCTGGGCAAACTCAGCTACCGCAGCTACTGGTCCTGGGTGCTGCTGGAGATCCTGCGGGACTTCCGGGGCACGCTGTCCATCAAGGACCTCAGGTGAGGGGGCCTCTGGGGCACAGTATCCATCAAGGACCTCAGGTGGTGGGGCTTCCCGGACCCTGAGGGCAGGGCTTGTCCTGAGATGGGCCACGATCCCGTCTCTTTGTTCCCTGTTGCCCTCCCAGCCAGATCCCGCAAGGGCACCGTGTCTGGCATTTGCTCTCGTCCCTTTTTGCAGCCAGATGACCAGCATCACCCAGAATGACATCATCAGTACCCTGCAGTCCCTCAACATGGTCAAGTACTGGAAGGGCCAGCATGTGATCTGTGTCACACCCAAGCTGGTGGAGGAACACCTGAAAAGTGCGCAGTACAAGAAACCACCCATCACAGGTGCGTGGGGGACTGTCCTGTGTGTGTGTGTGTGTGTGTGGTGGGGGGAGGAGTCAGGGCTGTGGGGGGTAGGTATATGGACTGCTAGGAGTCAAGGCCTCCTTATTGCTGTCACATGATCCCAAACCAGTCAGACCAGCTCCCTGGATGGAGCCGAGGCGGGCCTCTCATTCCTGGGCTTCCCTGCCCCTCCCCCAGCACAGCCTGCCCTTTTGTATTCACCTGGAGGAGGTGAAACCTGGCCTGAGCCCAGAGTAGGGCAGCCGAGCGTGAGCTGGCCTGCCCCAGGCCCAGCCCTGCCTCCCGCCCCTTCTCCTCACAGTGGACTCCGTCTGCCTCAAGTGGGCACCCCCCCAAGCACAAACAAGTCAAGCTCTCCAAGAAGTGAGTGGCCCGGCCCCCGTCGTTGGACCCGTGCCTCCTGGCCCCCAGCCTGTAAATATGTACAGACCTGTTTTGTCATTTTTTAATTAAAGTCCATTCTGCTGGTGGCTCTGGACTTTGGAGGTGGGAGGGGAGAGGCCAAGAGCCTATGTTCTTCATTTCACTTCACACATGCATGGCGAGTTGTGCTCAAACATTTTACTCCTTCCTGCCCCTGTTACCCCCACCCCAGATCCAAGCGCCAGCCCAGTTCCGGTGGGGGGCTCAGTCCTCCGGAGTCCAGGAGTCAGGGTTCAGGGGCACTCAGTGGCCAGTGGGCAAGATTGGGACCTTTCCTGTCCTTGAAAAGAAGCTGCACAAAGGTGGCCCCAGCCCAGAACACAGGGAGAGGGCAGAGAGATGTGCTCGTCAGGCTGGCAGGTGGGCGTGGGAGCAGTCTTCCAGAAACAGGTGGGAGCCAGGGCTCATTTGCATAGCCAAGGGTCCCAGGAGCTCCATAGGTGCCCGGCCAATGGGCTGGTCCACGGCGGGTGAGGGGCCAAAGGCTCTGACCATTGCCACAGGCAATAAAACTTGTGACTGTCAGTTAAGTCCCAAAGAGCACACCCAGAAGAATGGGCTCAAAGATCAAGATGGGGCCCCAGCCTCCTCCAGAGTCCTGGAAGAAGGAGCGGCCCAAGCCAGGCCTGGTGTCCAAAGGCCATCAGGGAGGGACCAGGCTCCTGTCCTTGAGTGTGACGCATCCATTCTGGAAGCAGGGCCAGCTCAGTGCTCGCTGAGCCATGGGCAGAGGAGGCCCAGAGCCAGGCCCAGAGGCAGGAGAAGGATGGGCTTCAGCCAGCCCTGGGCTGGGGGAGCAGAGCTGAATGCCAGGTGGCTGCCGCAGAGGTGGATGTCAGGCTGGGACTCCTGGGTTTGGGGCACCACACGAGGCTGGAGTTCTGTCGCCTTGCTGTGGATCCAGGAGGCATAGCTGGAGGCCAGAGTGTACACACCAGGCCTGTTGGGGGCCCCACAGGCATCGCCCCAGCTCACAATGCCCGTCAGGTACCAGAGACCCTCCACGGGGCAGGAGAGCGGCCCCCCCAGAGTCACCCTGAGGAGAGAAGGCACACAGCAGCCGTCAGGACCAGGCCGGGTCTCCTCTCCCGAGCTGCTCTGGTCATCTGCCCGCCCGGACCTGCGCTTACCTGGCAGGCGTCCTTGCCCCCCTCCACGTAGCCAGCACACACCATGTCCTCCTGGACAAAGTGCGGCTCCTCAGGATTGGCATCGATGTTGTACAGGCAGTTACACGTCTCACGACTGATGAGAGGCACCTCGAGTTGCTGCAGTAGCTTGGGGGCCTGGAGGCTCACTGTGGGGGGCAAAAGAGGCTTACCCAGGGCCCCGCCCCAGTCAGGTGGCCCTCCATGCCTCTAGGCACCCTGAGTCCCACCTCACCTGAGGGGGCCGGTGTGGCCCCAGCCAGTGACAGTGCAGTGGAGGCCATTGGGGAAGGAGGCATTGGCTGCAGGGAGGCAGATGGGCCGGATGTAGCGGGGAGAAGGTGACGGGGCTGTCAAGTTGGAGGAGTGCAATGTCACCCTGGGAGCCCTCCTGGAGGTAGCTGGGGTGGGTGAAGATTTCCTTCACGGTGCTGACCGTGGCGTCCAGGGAGTAGTCCAGCTGGTGGGTCCCTAGCTTGACCTCATAGTCTTGCTTGTGGTGCTCCCTGCAGGCACGGGGCAAAGGCTGGGACCCAGGAGACCTCTCCTTGTTCCCCCAACTCCCGCTGCCTTGTAGCATTCAACCCCTGATTCCAATCAGCCCCTTTTAGGTCTCAAACTGCACCTTAGTTTTATCCTGTAACCTCTGATCCCTCACCTTCACTCCTAACTGGCCCTTCCAGACTTAACTGACACCCTCAAACCCAACCCAAGAACGCTAGCCTTTGACCTGGATCGACCCACGAACTTGAACCTCCAGCCCATTTTTGACTTCCACGGTTTGGTACCTGGGGAAGCAGTGAGCAGCTGACAGCACCCACTGCTTAGACACGAGAGAGCCGCCACACACATGGACGCCGTCATGGGTGATGCTGACCTGCCAGGGCCACTGCCCGGGGTCTGCACTGCTGCCACCTGTGATGCGTGCTTGGGAGGCCACACCGCAGGGGGCTGCCGGAGAGGAAAGGAAGGGGTCAGGTTGTTAGCCCAGCCACTCCTGTGCAGTCCAGGAGCTTGATACAGAGTTTGGGAAGTGGGTTGACAGGAGTCAACACCCCTTTGTCCCCTCCCAGGCATGGGCAGTTCTGCTCCTTCTGTCCACTACCCATTACCTAATTCAGGTCTCATAGCAGCCTCCCTCCTTGCAAGCCTTCCGTCCATCCCACCCCTTAGAAGATTTTCATAATCCCCCAATCTGACCAGGCCACAGCCCTGCTTAAACCCTTCTCTGGCTCCACGCCGCCCTTAAGATACCTTCCAGGCGGCCATGGCACTGCCCTTGGCCCCAGCCATCCCATCTGGACCCTGCAGTTGTGTACATCAGGCCACACACTTGTTTGCCTGGGACCTTGGCTGATCCAGGTCACTCTATCTGGAGTGCCCTTCCCCATCCTTACTGTCTGGCAAACTCCCCTCTGCCTGTGGATGCTTGATTGGAATGGCAGCCCGCTGTAGCCTGGCGGGCTCCTGCTGGCTGAGTTGGGCATTGCCTCAGAGCCCAGGCCCCCGACCCCGGCCTCATGCTCCCCCGAGCTGCCCAATCTCACAGTTGTTCCGGAGTCCACAACTGTGTTTCCACCACACCAACCTGGGCATTCACTAGGGGCAGATTCCCATGTCTGCAGCACCGGTGGTGTTGTGAACATGAACAGCAGAACTGGGATCCCGTGACGTGAATGTCTAGTTTCCAGGACAGCCCCAGCCCCACCCGCACTGAGGCCACTGTTTGGAGTGGGGCCCAACTGCTTTTTACTAAGTCATGTAGGAGCAGAGCAAACTGCAGCCCCTGTTCTTACTCTCACTCACCATCATGACAATAGCCACTATTTAGAGAGCCCAGCGGCTGTGCCAGCCCCGGGAAGGGCTTTTCGCCTCCTCATCTCCCTGCCTTCTCTCCACAGCCCCAGGAGACTAACATGAGCAGTTTCATTTTAGAGTCGAGGAGTCTAAAGCTTAGAAAGGTGGGGGATGTGGCCAGTGACACACAGCCAGTGCACAGCAAAGCCGGGATTGAAAGCCAGTCTGACTCAGAGCCAGGTTGTGTGCCTTCCAAGAAAGGAGACCCTTGGTTTGGTTCCCTCAAAACCACCTCGAGAATGGGAACAGTGGCTCACACCTGTAATCCCAGCACTTTGGTAGGTGGAGGCAGGAGGATCACTTGAGTCCAGGAGTTCAAGACCTGCCTGGCCAACATAGTGAGGACCCCATCTCTACCGAAACAAAACAAAAAACCAACTAGCTAGGTGTGGTGGCATGCACCTGTAGTCCCAGCTACTAGGGAGGCTGAGCGGGAGGATCATGTGAGCCGGGGAAGTTCAGGCTGCAGTGAGCTGTGATCGCACCACTGCACTCCAGCCTGGACGATGACAGACCCAGACCCTGTCTCAAAAGACAAAACCAAACCAAAAAACCATCTCAGTTGCCCCACTTTGGGAGTCAGACGGTCTGAATCCCCAGCTGCACCCTCACTGGCAGTGTGCCCTGGGCAAGTTCCTGCTTCTCTGCACCTCAGCACCTCGGAACCTCTGTCCATAAGGTGAGGGCTACAACGCCCCCCCTCCTTGGGAGCCCTAAGAGAATGCAGTTGGAGGGCATCCCAGCCAAGGGCCAGGCACTGGTTAAACCCCAGGGGAATCCGATCCAAGTCCCATCCCCCCTCCCTCTTCTCTCTCCGAGGAAAGCCTCACCTTCTGCCTCTTCCGCTCCTGGAAAGAAAGAGAAAGAGGAAGAGATGAGTAGAGGAAGACTAGGGTTCCCTGACCCTTCAGCACCGACCACTGCTCCAGAGGGCTGGCCCCTTCCCTGGCAGAGCCAAGGTGGGAGAGGGAGGCCAAGAGCTAGGGAAGCCGGGGGTTTTCTTGGGTCCCAGACAAGGGCGCACCCCAGAAAATGATCACGCCGGCTCCCTCCAGCGCATTGTCCCCGCCCCGCCCCCACGTCCTCGCTCACCTGTTCCCAACTGGAATAATCCAAGATAGAGCAGAATGGCCACAGCCCCCGGCTGCACAGGCTCCAGGACCCCTTTCTGGGCCATGGCCCAGGACAAGGGCCCCTGGGGCAGTCTCCAGGAGCGCAAGGTAGGAAGCCTAAGGGTGGTGTCGAAGGCAGGACCCAGATGTTGGCTCAGAGGGAAGGATACCAGAATTCGGGCTGGACGGGCCGGAGGTGTCCAAGGCTGGCCTCTAAGGCAGGGAGCGACCACAGCAGGAGACACCTGGAGTCTCCTCAGCGAGCAGTGTGGACGAGTCACTGGCACGGTCTGGCCACGCAGGGTCCTCCCAAGAGTGGCTGCACTTACCTGCCCGCCCCTCCCCTGGCCCCGCCCTCTGGCTCCTCCTGCCACCAAAGTCAAGAGTCCTTCCAGAGCCCTAGGCCCGCCTGTGTGTGCCTGTGTGTCTGTGTGTGTCTGTATGTGTGTCCGTGTGTGTGTGTTCCGGTGTGTAGTATAAGGTGTGATGTGTGTGTATGCCTGTATAGGCTGTGTGTGTCCCTTGTATGGTGTGTGTATGTGGTGTGGTGTATGTGTGCACATGTGTAGGTTGTGTGTCCCTGTGTGTGTAGTGTGTGTCTTGTGTGTGCACGCACGTGCGTGTGGTGTGTGTGTGTGTGTGTGTGTGTGTGCGGCCTCCCTAGAATGTGACTCTCCTCCACCTCACGTATTTCTGGTATCTCAGGCCAGTTATTCCCCCCAGGGCCTCCCTCCCTGCTTAACCCAGGTATGGGAGCTTAAGACACCAGGATCTGTTTTCCATCAGGCCCTTTCTGCAAAGCCAGCACCTCATGGGTGATAGCGAGCTTGTCCAGCAGCGCCAATCATCCCACAGACATTTCCTGAGTGCCTATGATGTTCCCAGGTGTCCAGGACAAAACAGGCACCAGCCCCCTCCCCCCTGAGCCCTGAGCTCATGGTGAAGTAGGGGGTGACAAATAATCACACTCAGGCTGGCAAGGTGGCTAGTCTGCTTTGGGAGGCTGAGGCTGGAGCATCGCTTGACACCGAGAGTTCCAGACCAGCCTGGGCAACATAGCGAGGCCTCATCTCTACAAAAAAATACAAAAATTAGGCAGGTGTGGTGGTGCATGCCTATGGTCCCAGCTACTTGGGAGGCTAAGGCAGGAGGATTGCTTGAGCCCAGGAGTTTAATGCAGCATTGAGTTATGATCGCACCACTGCAGTCCAGCCTGGGCAGCAGAGGGAGACCCTATCTCAAAAAAAAAAAAAAAAAAAAAGGCCAGGCACGGTGGCTCACGCCTGCAATACCAGCACTTTTTTTTTTTTTTTTTTTAAGATGGGGTTTCACCATGTTGGTCAGGCTGGTCTTGAACTCCCGACCTCAGGTGATCCGCCCGCCTTGGCCTCCAAAGTGCTTGGATTACAGGAGTGAGCCACCACGCCTGGCCGATACCAGCACTTTGGAAGGCCAAGGTGGGTGGATCATGAGGTCGGGAGTTGGAGACCAGTCTGACCAAAATGGTGAAACACTGTCTCTACTAAAAATACAAAAAATTAGCTGGGCGTGGTGGTGAGCACCTGCAATCCCAGCTACTCGGGAGGCTGAGGCATGAGATTTGCTTAAACCCAGGAGGCAGAGGTTGCAGTGAGCCAAGATCGTGCCACTGCACTGCAGCCTGGGCGACAGAGCAAGCCTCTGTCTTAAAAAAAAAAAAAAAAAAAAAAAAAGTTGTAATTACACAATAATTTCAAGCTAGGAATAGTGATGAAAGAGAATGGCATGATCGAACCACAGCCTGGCAAGGGCTGCCATCATGAAAGGGTCCTTGATGAACTGCCTTGAGAGCTGAGACTGAAAGAAGTCATGAAAGGTCGTAAGGTGAAGATGGGAGAACGGAGTGGAGAGGGCAGAGGCTCAGAGAAACAAGGCCCGCGGTGTGGCTGCGGTGGGGGGTGAGGCTTGTCCTCCAGTGGGGACCTCTGGTCATTCAAAACACCCGTTGAGGCTGGGTGTGGTGGCTCACGCCTGCAATCCTAGCACTTTGGGAGGCCGAGGTGGGAGGATCGCCTGAGGTCAGGAGTTCGAGACCAACCTGGCCAACATGGTGAAACCCTGTCTCTACTAAAAATACAAAAAAATTACCCGGGCGTGGTGGCACATGCCTGTCATCCTAGCTACTGGGGAGGCTGAGGCAGGACAATCACTTGAACCTGGGAGGCAGAGATTACAACGAGCCGAGATCGCGCCACTGCACTCCAGCCTGGGTGACAGAGCAAGACTCCATCTCAGACAAAAACCAAACACCACCTGTTGGGTCTGAGCTTCAGGAAAAGCAGAGCCTCGTGTCCCCCACCTGCTTTCCAGAGACCAGCTGTCTGGGGCCCAGGCTGGAGGTCAGGTGATTCCTCGGGTAGGTGAGTGGAAGGGGCCTGACTGGAAGGGGTCTTAGCTGGGAGGAGGGGGCAAGATATGGGGCCTGATAGGTGGGTTTCGGCAGAGGATGGCGTATGCATAGTGTTTGTGGGAATGGCATGGGGTGACGGGCTGGGAATGGGAGCAGGTGGGGGATGTACACACCGTGAAGATCCTGGGGATTATTCTAGCTGGCATGTAGGTGCTAAGGCTAAGCCTGGCCTTATAAGAACCTCTGGCCTTTTTCTCAGCCTCTCAGTGAAAAATTCCAGCTTCTCTCTAGGTCCTTTATCCTCTTCCTCTTCCTTCTCAAGCCAGAGATTGTGCCCAGCCTTAGAGGCGACCCCTCTACCATCCTCATCAGCTGGCTTTCAGTCCAAAACCTACTCTTACCCCATTTGTCCTTTTTTTTTTTTGAGACGAGTCTCACTCTGTTGCCCAGGCTGGAGTGCAGTGGCACGATCTCAGCTTACTGTAACCTCTGTCTCCTGGGTTCAAGTGATTCTCCTGCCTCAGCCTCCCAAGTAGCTGGGATTATAGGCGCCGAGCTAACTGTTGTATTTTTAGTAGAGATGGGTTTCACCATCTTGGCTAGGCTGGTCTTGAACTCCTGACCTCGTGATCCTTCTGCCTTGGCCTCCCAAAGTGCTGGGATTACAGGCGTGAGCCACCGTGCCCAGCTGTCCTTTTTCTTTTCTTTTTGAGACAGGGTCTCACTCTGTTGCCCAGGCTGGAGTTTAGTGGTACAATCATAGCTCACTGCAGCCTTGAACCCCTGGGCTCAAGTGCTGCTCTAGCCTCAGTCTCCTGAGTAGTTGTGACTACAGGTGCGTGCCATCATGCCCAGCTAATAAAAAAAAAAAAATTGTGGAGCTGGATGTGGTGACTCACACCTGTAATCCTAGCACTTTGGGAGGCCAAGGCGGGAGGATCACTCAAGGTCACTCAAGGTCAGGAGTTTGAGACCAGCTTGGCCAACATGATAAAACTCCATCTCTACTAAAAAAATTATCTAGGCATGGCAGTGCATACACACCTGTAATCTCAGCTACTCAGGAGGCTGAGGCAGGAGAATCGCTTGAACTGGGAGGCCAAGATTTCACCACTGCACTCCAGCCTGGGCAACAGAGGGAGACTGTGTCTCAAAACAAATAAATAAATAGGCCGAATGTGGTGGCTCATGCCTGCAATCCCAGTACTTTGGGAGGCCGAGGCAGACGGATCACCTGAGGTCAGGAGTTCAAGACCAGCCTGGCCAACATGGAGAAACAAAAATACAAAAATTCGCCAGGCATGGTGGTGGGCACCTGTAATCCCAGCTACTCAGGAGTCTGAGGCGGGAGAATTGCTTGAACCTGGGAAACGAAGGTTGCAGTGAGTTGAGATTGTGCAATTGCACTCTAGCCTGGGCGACAAGAGCGAAACTCCGTCTCAAAAAATAAAAATAAAAATCAATAAATAAATAAACAAAAAACAAAAAGTAGCTGGGCATGGTGGCTTGAGTCTGCAATCCTAGCTACTTGTGGCTCAGGCAGGAGGATCGCTTGAACCCAGGAGGTAGAGGTTGCGGTGAGCCAAGATCGTGCTACTGCACTCCAGTCTTAGCATCAGAGTGAGACTGTCTCAAAAAAAAAAAAAAAAAAAAAAAAGTGGAGATGGGGGTCTTGATTTGTTGCCCAGGCTGGTCTCGAACTTCTGGCCTCAAGTGATCCTCCCACCTCAGCCTCCCAGAGTGCTGGGATTATAGGCGTGAGCCACCACACCCCGTCTCTGGTTTTGCTTTAATTTTTAATTGCAGATTCACTGGCTGGAAAACACCTGCCCTTTTTCTGTGCTCAAACACCACTTCTATGACCTCTTCCTGATCCCCAGCCAGGGGGTGTCCACATGTGTCCTCACTAGATTGGGGAGCACTTTGTGGACTTACATATTAGACCTTAATTATGCCACAGCTTAGCAGTTAGCAGGGAACACAGGTTGAATGAATGCAGGGAGGTGCAGGTAAGCGGTAGCAGGATTCACATATAAGGGACCCAAGTTCTGGGCAGATCGTGAAAGCAGCAGATCTGAGCTGGGGGGTGAGATGTCTAGCAGGTGCTGAGGGTGCTGACTCCACTGGGCAGGTGACACACAGCCAGCTGGCCACCCGACCTCCCTGCCCTGCGGCAGGAATGAAGGAATAGCTGCCAGGTTATCAGGACACATTTCCTGAGATCCCAAGTCCTGACTCAGAGGCTGGAGGAGGGAGAAGGGAGAGGACCTCCCACTTGGGCTTCCCGCTTAGCCTCTGATGCCCAGCCCCTCAGCCTGCCCACAGCAATGCCACAAGGCCACACAGGTGCCTGTGTTTACACCTTTATTGTCCGCTCCTCCCACCACCCCCAAGGATTCCTGGGCTCAAAATAGCCCGGGCAGTGAGGCCCAATTAGCCAGAGCCGCTGCAATCTAGGTGGGTGGGGCCCTCGAGGTGCCATCCGGCTGGGCCACATTCCAGCCCCGCTGGGCGGGAAGTACAGGGCGGAGAAGGGGGAAGCGGCGCCGGAACCCCAGCCTGTCAGCTCTGGATCAGGAGAGTCAGCAGCAGCAGGAAGTGGACCGCGTGCAGGGAGCCCGAGGCCCTGGCCAGTTCTGGGGGGCAGAGGTTGCTGCCTCCAGTGGGCCAGTGTGGGGAGCCACTGGGGGGCAGGAAGTGGGCCCCTCCCACTGTCTGGGAGATCCAGGCCTCTTCAGGGCCAATGGCGGCAAACAGCTCCCTGCTTCCTTGAACAGCCACGCCCACGAGGACCCAGGAGCCTTTCGTCGTCTGGCACAGGAGAGGCGGTGCTGAGCTCATCTGTAGAGTTGGAGGGAGGTCACACGGGTCTGCAGCCCTTCCTTTTTGGTCCCCTGCCCCTTTCCCCCAGGGTCTGGCCACAAAGCACTCTACTCTGCATCCCTAGACATCCAGGTCCCTAGTTTCTCTCCGGGGTCCAGCCAGGGTCCCATTTGAGGCTCAACACCCAAGAATTCCAAACCTGGCCAGGCGCTGGTGCCTGTAATCCCAGCACTTTGGGAGGCCAAGTGGGCGGATTACCTGAGGTCAGAAGTTCGAGACCAGCCTGGCCAACATGGTGAAACCCTGTCTTTACCAAAAATACAAAAATCAACCAGGCGTGGTGGTGTATGCCCAGTTACTAGGGAGGCTGAGGCAGGAGAATCGCTTGAACCCAGGAGGTGATGGTTGCAGTGAGCCGAGATCACGCCACTGCACTCCGGCCTGGGTGACAGAGCGAGACTCTGTCTCAAAAAAAAAAAAAGAATTCCAATCCAGGTCCAGCAGTCCAACACTGCTTCTCCCCTGCCTACTCAAGGACGCCCAGGCCCCTGTACCTCACACCTGTCCTCCTGTCCCTCTGCATACAGGACACAGAGGGTTCCAGGGGGCAGGATGCCCTGATAGAGGCAGTGGCAGATTCGTGGTGTCAAGATGGAGACAGCAGCAGCCACAGGGACTGGGGAGAGGAGACAGAGTTGTTGCAGCGCTCTGGTCTCCAGCCACTCCTCGTTCCCATGATGCAGGGCACTCACCTCGGTCCCAGGGGTCTTTCCAGCCCAACACCCAGCAGCTGGCTCCCGGGGGGGGACACCCGCCGGGTGGAGACAGATGGGCAGGGCTGATGGGGAGGGCTCCACCCGGGAGCTCAGCTCAAGGAGGGCCAGGGAGGGCCTGAGTCCCAGATGCCGGGGCAGCCGGATGCTGATGACCAAGCGGGATACCTGGTGGCCCTGTGGGAGGGGGCTGGCCCCTGCCCGGCCCAGATACACTTCAATGTAAGGCACTGTTGTAGAGCCTGGCCTGTGGGAACAAGGCCCAATGTCACCTTCTGCTCCTCCCATTGCTGACAAAGTCCTTCCCAGCCCAGGGGAAGGATGACTGTCTGGGGTCATGCCACTCACTCCTGTCACCCCCTCCTTCCAAATCTCCTTCTGGGTCAAAACATCTCCCAGTGCTGTAAGATCCTTTCCCCTTCCCCACCCAACCGAGATGAAGTCTTGCTCTGTCGCCCAGGCTTGAGTGCAGTGGCATGATCTTGGCTCACTGCAGCCTCTGCCTTCTGGGTTCAAGGGATTCTCCTGCCTCAGCCTCCCGACTACAGGTGCCTGCCACCACAACCGACTAATTTTTGTATTTTTAGTAGAGATGGGGTTTCATCATGTTGGCCAGGCTGGTCTCGAACTCCTGACCTCGTGATCCACCCACCTCGGCCTCTCAAAGTGCTGGGATTATACACATGAGCCACTGCACCTGACTGTAAGATGCTTAAAGGAGAATATCTCACTATTTTAACAGTTCTTTGGGTCAGGCACAGTAGCTCATGCCTGTAATCACAGCACATTGGCCAAGGCAGGAGGATTGCTTGGGGGGGCAGACTGGGCAGCACAGCGAGATCCCATCGTTAATTTGTTTTTAAACAAACAACAAAAACAAGTCATTTGGCTTTGTCCCATTCTCCCCTCCAGCCTCTAGCCTAGGAGATGAGTGAGACCCACCTGAGGACACAGTGAGTGGCTACCAGGACCCAGCCTGGAGCCAGGAGAATCCCAGTGCAGACTCGATCACCAGCCACATGCACCTCTGCTAGCCAGGGCCACAGGACCCCCATTGGAGCAGCCTCCGGCCGCAGGCCACAGGCTAGGGAGAGGAGATGGCCACCTCAGCTGGGGCCCTGTGGCTGACCCCTGAGCCCCTGCCATGGGTCTATGTACCCCCAGAGGTGTCCTGCTCACCACCATACTCTGTGTGGGGGGGGGGACAAGTCTGTGTCTCAGTCTCTTCCCCATCAGGGCCCCAATCCCAGGCTAGCTGGTCCTCCAGGTAGGCTCCCCCGAGTCACATGGCTGATCCATGGGCCATGGGTCTGCAGAGGGAAGAAGGCTCGGGGACGTAGACAGCCACTGGGGAAGTCTCTGATTCCAGCCAGAAACCAGGTCCCCTCCTCCTGGCACAAAAGGCTCCAAAACGAGTCATTCTGCAGCAACAAAGTGCGTGTGTTACTTGCCTCTGCGCGTGCGCAGAGAGTATCAGAGCTCCTGGGGCTTTCCAGACTCCAGATTTTCCCGTTTGCGGAAATATCAAGTTCTACCTTCTCCAAATCAGACTCCAAATACTAATTTGTGTAGAACTCAGCTTTCTCCTTAAATCTAGAGATAGAGAGAGACCACAGCACCTGCTCAGAGCCCGCCTTCATTCCCTCCCAAAAGTTCTCTAGGGCCAGGCCCTGCCCCCAGCTCGTCTGGCCCCGCCTCCACTCCGGCCCCGCCCCATTCCCAGTTCCGCAGGCCCCGCCCCTCCCTGAAGCCCACTCGGATCAGCCTTCCGCAGGCCCCGCCCCTTCCTAGAGCCCACTCGGACCCGCCTCCCGCAGGCCCCGCCCCTTCCTGAAGCCCATTCGGACCCGCCTTCCGCAGGCCCCGCCTCTTCTTAGAGCCCACTCGGACCCGCCTTCCGCAGGCCCCGCCCTCTCCCTAGAGCACTCTCAGACCTGCCTAGAACGGGTCCTCGCCGCTTACCCAGCAGCGGCCCGCCTCTTCCTCTTCCTGGTAGGCAGGGCACAGGGCTTGCGGCGGGTCTCCCGGCAGCGGCACTGCCGCCCCCTGGCGGCCGTACAGGCAGTGGCACCACCACCCGCCTAACAACTCCGCCTCCAGCAGCGCGCCTGGGCCAGGCGCGGGTTCTGGGAGGGAAAAGACAGGGAGCCCGTGCTGCGGCCCAGATGGCCCCTGCCCCGCTCGCCGCCGTTCCGCCCAGCGCCGGGCCCCAGCTCACCCCCGCGGCCCCAGCGGGCCAGGCGGCAGCGGCTCCCGGGCAGGAAGTAGTGTTCCGGGTGGGGTAGGCACACGGGCCGCGGGGCCACGCTCAGGTTCACGGGCGCGTGCAGCTGCAGCAGCGCCAGGTCGGAGGCGTCGTCCCACGTGGCGTTCTCGTGGGGCACCAGGTGCGCCACCCGCTCTGCGCGCAGGCGCGAGGGCAGCAGCACTCGCCAGGTGTCGAGGTCGCGGGGCGGGCGGTCCGAGCTGCTTCGGCTGCGGGATGGTGGGCGGGGGACGTGGGCCGAATCCCTCACACGTGGCTGGAAACCTCGCACCCCTGGCTTAGACTCTCCAGGAGAGGATCCTGTATCCCTGGCGGGATCCCGTCCCCACCCCCATTTCATCGGTTTACTTACACCCCCACCTCCGGGATCGGACTTCTACCACACCTCTACCCACCCCTTCTAGTCCAGGACCCCTCTTTTGTGCTGGATCCTACACCTCCGAATGGGACCCCGCAACCTCCACGCCCCTCAGGGGAGGGGCTGGGACCATGTAGATGGTGTTGGTCTCAGGCTGATATGGGGGAGGAGCAAGGATCCGCCTGAACCGTGGATTCTCACTCACTCCAGAAAGCAGCTGGCAGGTGCCAAGACCCAACTTTCAGACACCAGTGCTCCATAGCAGGGTCTGGATCCTGGCACCATCACCCGGGCCTCCCAGGGCCAGGCCCCTGGCCGTGGGGCCTTCCCCGCACTCTGAGAGGGTGAGAGGCCTGGGTCAGGGGGCATCCTGCACCCCGTCATTCCCAGCAGCCTCCATCCCAACTCAAATCGCCCATGTCCCCCTCACATCCAGGGGGTGTCGCCCTCTCACCAGGCAGGGCAATGGTGCAGTTCCCCTCCCCGAGCTCCTGGGGATCTGACTGGGGCTTCTGGGCCTGGATGGGAAAGGCAGGCCCAGGCTCTGAACCCATAACCTGTTCCCGTATCCATGCCTCATAGGAAGCCACGGCAGTGAAAACTCCAGGGCGGTTTCTCCGTCCACAGCCGAAGCCAAAGCTGGTGATTCCTGCCTGGAACCAGCGGCCACCTTCCTCACAGACCAGAGGCCCCCCAGAGTCACCCTAGGGACAGATGACCGCATGTCAGGGGGTCAGCCCAGGGACCCACCCGTTTATACTGGCCTCCTTGAAAAGGTCCTGCACCTCCTTTGGGCCCAACATACAGCCACTTCTCCCCCCTCTCCTAGAAACCCTCCTTGGCTGGGCCTTGTCCTCTGCATTCCCTGGGGCTCTATAAACAGAAGAAAGCCCTGTAAGCAAAAGGCTGATGGCAGCCAGAGCCAAGAGCACCAGGCGAGTCCATTCAAGGCCATGCAAGAGAACCCTGCAGGCATCATCAGAGCCAAGTGATTCTTGTCCAGTGACTAGTTCAAATAATTCCCTCCCTCCCTTCATTTCTTCTTTCCTTCCCTTCCTTTTTCTCTTTCTTTTCTTTTTTGAGACAAATTCTTGCTCTGTCGCCCAGGCTGGAATGCAGTGGCACAATCTCGGCTCACTGCAACCTCTGCCTCCTGGGTTCAAGTGATTCTCCTGCCTCAGCCTCTGGTACCTGGGACTACAGGTGTGCACCACCACAGCCAGCTAATTTTTCTATTTTTAGTGGCGTCGGGTTTTCACCATATTGTCCAGGCTGGTCTCAAACTCCCGACCTCAAGTAATCCGCCTGCCTCAGCCTCCCAAAGTGCTAGGATTACAAGCGTGAGCCACTGCACCTAGTTTCTTCTTTTCTTTTTCTCTTTGTTCGAGACGAGGTATCTTTATGTTGCTCACGCTGGTCTGAGACTCCCGGGCTCAAGTGATCCTCCAGCCTCAATTTTCTGATTAGCTGGGATTAGAAGCATGAGCCACTGCTCCTGGCTATGCTGCCTTTGGTTTTGAAATTCATTCAGGCTTGGCCGGACATGGTGACTCACACCTGTAATCCCAGCTTCTTAGGAGGCTGAGGCAGGAGAATTGCTTGAATTCGGGAGGTGGAGGTTGCAGTGAGCTGAGATCATGCCATTGCACTCCAGTCTGGGTGACAAGAGCAAAACTCCGTCTCAATCAATCAATTCACTTGGCTGGGCACAAGTGCATACAAAATTAGCCGGCTGTGGTGGCGAATACCTGTAATCTCAGCTACTCGGGAGGCTGAAGCACGAGAGTCACTTGAGCTCGGGAGTTGGAGGTTGCAGTGAGCTGAGATTGTGCCACTGCAGTCCAGCCTGGGCGACAAAGCGAGGCTCTGTCTCAAAACAAACAAACGACTTGACATCGACCCCATCCATTGGCAGTCTTGCCCTCCTTTTGCAGATGAGGTTTGGAGAGATGGCATTTATCTATTTCTCACTGGTTAGGACTCTGGCCCTGCTAGGCAGGTGCAGGGGTCTCCCCCTCACCTGGCAGGTGTCCCTGCGGCCCTCCGGGTAACCAGCACAGAGCATCCCTGGCAATAGCTGGAGAGTGAGGTTGAAGGGGCCAGGCCGGCTGTAGAGACACTGACAGGCAGCCCCGCCCAGCAGCCTTAGCTCCACTTCCTGTAGCACCCAGGGGAGAGGCAGAGGATCTGGGGCAGAACCAGAGAGCAGGTGCTGTGAGGCAGGTATGGAGTCCCCCAGTTCCCAGGGCTCAGGTTTGCCCCCTCCAGCTGCTTCTTGGACATCAGCTAGATGCCGCATAGCCCCTCAGCCCACCACATTCACCACATCTCCTCCTGCTCCTATCTGTTCTTTCTACTTTTTTTTTTTTTTTTTTTTTTTTTTTTGAGGCAGAGTCTTGCTCTGTTGCCCAGACTGGAGTGTAGTGGCGCAATCTCGGCTTACTGCAACCTCTGCCTCCTGGGTTCAAGTGATTCCCCTTCATCACCCTCCCGAGTAGCTGGGACTACAGGCATGTGCCACCATGCACAGCTAATTTTTTGTATTTTTAGTAGAGATGGGGTTTCACCGTGTTAGCCAGGATGGTCTCGATCTCCTGACCTCAGGTGATGCGCCTGCCTCGGCCTCCCAAAGTGCTGGGATTACAGGCGTGAGCCACCACACCCGACCTCTTTCTACTTCTTCATCTCAGGAATGGTTCCATGAAGCTCCTAGTGAGAGCTACCATGCATGGTTGTGTAGGTTGTGCACTGCGACACTGGATGAAATGTAGGCACTAAAATCATTAAGTTCTGAGCGCTCACGTGGGGTTGTATTGGTCCAGAGAGGGTACCCTTTTCACAAAGATGCCATACGGACTCAATGTGGTCCTGTCCTGAGTTGCTAAGCATGGAATCACGGTGTCATCCCTGCCTCCTCTCTCAACTCCTCTCCCCCAGTCAGTTCCCAATTCGTGAAAACCTCTCATCTGTGACTTCCTGGCATTCTCACCAACTACTTTAGTTGAGGCTGTATAGCTGTGGGTCTGGATAACTAACCCAGCCTTCTGGCTAGCCTGTTCCCCTGAATGTTGTACACTGCTGAGTTACATTCAAGGTCAGCTCTGATCTCACCAAGAAAAATAAATGGATCCCACTGTCTAAACCTGGTACCGCAGCCCCATCCTGCGTTTGATGGAAACAGCTTCAGGATCCAGAAAGAAGTAGGAGGTGGGTGAAGTACAGACAGAACTCCTTCCCCAGCTCACTCAGAATCTGAGGTCAGGTGACAGCTGAAGCTGTATTTGGGGGCTCACCAGGGAAGTTGGGGATTGTCCTGGGCGTCTCTGGAGCTGGTAGGGTGCTCTGGCTCTCAGTCTGACCTTAAGGCCTTCATGGTCGGGCCTCAGCAGCCTTTGCAGCCCCGGTGCCTGTCCCTCCCTCCTTCCAGCCTGGCGTCCTGGCCCTTCTTCATCTAACATGCCTCGCCTGGGTGCCCAGGGTGGCCTTCATCTCCCCCCGTCTTCCTGCAATGCACCCTCTCTGGGTGCCCATTGTCAGGATGGCATAGCCCCTTCACACAGACTTCCCAGGGCTCACAGTGACGCTTCCTCATCACCTCCTGCCCTGATGGGACCTCCACAAGCAGAGATTGTGGCATCTGCCCCTGCAGCACCTTCCCAAAGCCCCCAGCATGGGCACAAGTCTGACCAGGGCCGATTTGAAATATTTGTTTGGGGTCCTGGGAGCATGGAAAGCTCGGGTGATGGGGATGATGGGGGTGGAGAAGTGGTCTGTTCCCCGCCACCTTCTAACAATGTGTGCTTATTTATTGAATTTGTTGCTTGTCTGTCTGATAGAACGTAAACTCTGAAAAGGCCGGATTTTGGCTTTTTATGTTCACTGGTGTCTCTCTAATGCCTAACACAGAGCCTGGCATGTAGAAGATGCTCAAGAAATATCTTGTGTGAAAGAATGGCTGAATGAATGAGGGTGGGTAGGGAGAAGAGAGGAGGTGGGGAGTTGAGAGATGAGTGGGGGGTGGATGGGATGGGAGGAAGGCGGAGGGAGGGAGGCACAGACTGGCATTTGCTGAGCATCTATGATAGCCCAGCGCTGGGCTTTAGTGTTTTACCATAAATTACCTGAGATGAAATATCTAAAGTGCGTTGGTTACTGCTATGCCAGGCACTGTAGTGAACTTTACATGGATTTCTCATGTAATCCACCCAACCACCCCTTGAAGTGGGCACGGCTATTTTCCTTGTGTTACAGAGGAGGAAATGTACTGGGCGAAGTGCTTTGTCTGACGTGGCAGAGCTGGGATGGGAACCCTAGTCGGTTCCTACATCCAGGAAAGAAAAAACTGGAAGGAAAGGTGAGGGAATGGGGTGCGTGTGGGTGATTCCGTGGTCTTAGTTTGAGGATCCTTGAGGGGGAGGAGGCTACATGGAGATCGGTGGGGAGCCACCTACCGACCTGCAGAAACCTACCTACCAAGGCTCCCCCACGGGAAAGGACCCCACCTCCCGAGGCCCCCGCTCTGGGAACCTCACCTCCCGAGGCCCCGCCCTAGGAACCTCACCTCCCAAAGCCCAGCTCTAGGAACCCCACCTCCCGAGGCCCCGCCCTAGCAACCTCACCTCCCAAAGCCCAGCTCTAGGAACCCCACCTCCCGAGGCCCCGCCCTAGCAACCTCACCTCCCAAAGCCCAGCTCTAGGAACCCCACCTCCCGAGGCCCCGCCCTAGCAACCTCACCTCCCAAAGCCCAGCTCTAGGAACCCCACCTCCAGAGGCCCCGCCCTAGCAACCTCACCTCCCGAGGCCCCGCCCTGGGAACCTCATCTTCCGAAGCCCCGCCCTAGGGACCCCACCTCCCGAGGCCCCGCCTCCCCGAAGCCCCCTTCCTGTCCAGTCCCACTCACCTGCCTCCTGAACGTCTCCCCAGCCTGTGGCCCAGCAGACGGTGCCGTGCGCGAAGCGGTGTGAGGCGCGGGGCAGGCAGACAGGCCGCACGGCGGGGCCCAGACTGGCGGGCGAGGCCAGGCGCAGCAGGGCCAGGTCGGCGCCCAGCTCCACTTGGCTGTAGTTGGCCGGCACCACGATGGCTGCCACTGCTCGGGCGTGCGCGCCGTCCAGGGGCCCGTCCTGGGAGTGCACGCCCAGCAGTACCGACCACTCGGCCGCCGGCTCCAGCGTCCCGTTCCTGCGCCCGGCCGGGGCGGGAGAAGGTTAGGTCGACCTTACCGAGGGGGCAGAGCCTCGTTGGGGGCCAGGTGGGGTCCGATCCAGATTTGGGGCTGATACTCCTCAAAGGAGAAGGGCAAATCCGATCTGGAGGCGGGGGCGGTGGGGCGGGGAGGAGCATTGGAAAGATGGGATTGAGACCCAGATATTCAGTGGGATGGTGGGACCAGTCCGGCGGCCTCGCCCCACTCAGAACCATGATGCCTCGAAGAGCACCTCGCTTTGGGGACAGCTCGGCTTCAAATTATCCATGAGGGCGGAAGTGGGACGGCAGGAGGGGAACAACTGCGGGGGCGGGGCTGGCCTTTGGCGGAGAAAGTCCGGGGCCGGGGCGAATACTCACGTTATGAAGCAGTGAGCAGCGGAGAGGACCCAGGAGGGGGCGATGAGGGAGCCCCCGCAGATGTGGCCACCCCCCATGGTGCAGGCTCACCTGCCAAGGCCAGGTGCCCGGCTGCGCGTCTGAGCCCCCCCACGATGCGGGCCGAGGGCTCAGGGCGCCCGCAGTCTGCAATGGGGAGCTATGGAAGCCAAAGCCCGCTTCGGGTTCCCCACTTCAGAAGCCCACTTAACTCAGTACAAAGCCCCGTCCTCCACCCACTATTATTTGCCGCTCTGAACAAAGAACACCGAGGACCCAAGCTCTTCTACATTTCTGGTCTTTTCCACCTCCCTCTCGTGGCCTGACTAGCCTTAGCCTCCTTTAAGGTCTGAGAGCGCCAAGGCCTCTTCCTTACCCAGATCTTCAGGTTCTTCCTGGGTAGGACTGAGAGCTGGAGCCAGAGAGTAAAGAGAGGAGGACACTTGTGACTTCCAGGCCTGCACTGCCCAGCCCCACTTCCTGCTCTCCAAGCCCGACCCTGTCTTCCCAATTCCCTGTCCCTTTAGCACCCCCTGCCAGCGTTCGTTCCAGTCCTCCTGTCTTTTCTGCCTCTGCATGTGACTTTCCCCCCAGTCCAGCTGCCTTACCTGAGTCCTGGAAGGCTCCTGGGATGGGACTGATGCCTGGGAAGACAGAGGCGGGCAGGAAGAGGCTGGGAACCCATACTCTGTATGTGCCTTCCCTGACTCTCTCCTCCCAGCCTCATCTCCCCCAGGGTACCCAGGACTCCCTCTCCCTCCTCTGATACACCCTCCCCTTTTGCTGCCTCACTTTTTTCCCTCTGACACCTTGCTCCCCCACACAGAGCCCAGGAATCCTGCTCTCCAGCCCCCCTGATGCTAGGACCCAGGCCCTATGCAGTCGCCCCTGTCCCCTGAGGTTACCAAGCATCACAAGGGGGAGGAGCAGGTGCCCGGCCATGGGGCTAGAGTCAGTGGAGGCAGAGCCAGTGAAGATCTGCTTCCTGCAGGGCTCTGTCCCTGCCCAGGCAGCCCCGTGACTCCCGATGGTCCCAGGGGCAGCCCCACCCTCCCTGGCTGGAGCCCATCTCTGGGAATCTGAGAGGATCTGGGGCTGGAAGGGGGAAGTTGGGGGAGCCTGAAGTCCCCACCCAGAGCCCTGCGCATATCTCACGTCTCTGGAAGCCCAGGTGGGGGGTGGGGGACAGGTGTCCTAGCTCCAGGACACCTGTTGGGTGGGGAGAGGGAGGGTTGAAGAACACTGTAGGCAAAGCCCAAAAGAGGAGGACCGCCAGGGGCTGGGTGGGTCCACGGTGAGCAGTGGCCCATAGGACAGGGAAGTGACCCCTCACGGGCATGACTCACCGGAGACCTCACCTGTTTGGGGTGCGGCTGCCCCAGGGACTTGGCCTTTTCTTCTCACACAGCTCTGGTTACTGGAGCTGCTGGCCAGGTCTGGGACAGGAGCCCTAGGGAATTCAATCCCATCCCAACAAAAGGATCACAGATTCCGGCAGGTTGGGCAGGCCATAGGGATCTGGGAGGGGGCTGGGCAGGTTGGCGAGGCTGAAAAAGCCTCCACCCTGTTCTGTGTTCCAGTGACAATGCTCTCAGCTGCCCTGTCACTTACTCTGTGTGGCTTTGGGAAAGTCACCCAACCTCCTGACGTGTATCAGTAAGAGCCCGTTTAACAGACATACGACCTGGCCCAGCATGGTGGCTCACTCCTGTGATCCTAACACTCTGGGAGACTGAGGCTGGAGGATTACTTGAGGCTACCAGTTCAAGACCAGCCCGGGCAACATAGCAAGACCCCATCTCTACAAAAAATACAAAAATACAAAAATTATTCATCGCAGGGCATGGTGGTGCATGCCTGTAGTCCCGTCCCAGCTACTTGGGAGATGACGTGGGAGGATTGTTTGAGCCCAGGAGGTCGAGGTTGTAGTGCACTATGATTGTGCCACTGCACTCCAGCCTGCGTGGCAAAGCAAGACCCTGTCTCAACAACAACAACAAAAAAAAAAAAAAAGAAAGAAAAAGAAGAAAGAAACATATGGTTCTTCAAAGAGAAATTGAGGAGAGTTTAAGGAAGAAACTATTTATAGAGGTGTAGGCAGGGTCAAGGGAAACCCAAGAGTCCAGGCACGGGTCCTCCCAGCACTTTGGGAGGCGGAGGTGGGCAGATCACCTGAGGTCAGGAGTTCAAGACCAGCCTGGCTAACATGGCAAAACCCCGTCTCTACCAAAAACACAAAAATTAGCTGGGCGTGGTGTCACGCGCCTGTAATCCCAGCTAGTAGGGAGGCTGAGGCAGGAGAATCGCTTGAACCCAGGAGGTGGAGGTTGCAGCAAGCCAAGATTGTGCCCTTGCACTCCAGCCTGGATGACAAGAGCAAAACTCCGTCTCAACAAAAAAATAAGGAAACCAAAGAGGGATGATAACACACCCCGGGGCCAGCAATAATGGAGAGCCCTTGCTACCTGCTGGCCTGAAGAGGCAGAGAGAGAGCAGTTACTGGAAACCGGCAAGAGCTCCAGCTGTGGAAGAGCCAGCTATTAGGAGCCGTGGCCTTCAATAGAGAATTGCAGCCTTTAACAGCAGAGAGGGAGCTGCGAAAGAAAAATCCCCATCTCACTCTCCTCTCATCCTATTTTATTTTTAATTAAACCTATTTAAAAAAATTTTTTTTTCATTTTTTAAAATAGAGACAGGGTTTCAACATGGTGGCCAGGCTGGTCTTGAACTTCTGACCTCGTGATCCACCCGCCTTGGCCTCCCAAAATGCCACCGCACCTGGCCCAATTAAAAAAATTTTTAGAGACACGTTCTCACTCTGTCACCTAGACTGGTATGATTATAGCTCACTGTAACCTCGAATTCCTGGGCTTAAGTTTTTTATTTTTATGGAGATGGGGTCTTGCTGTGCTGCCCAGGCTGGTCTCAAACTCCCATCTCAAGCGATCTTGCTGCCTCAGCCTTCCAAAAGTCCTGGGATTCTCTCATCCTCTGATCACTCGCCAGCTCCTCTCATTGTCTGAAATCTCCCAGAGGCCTGAGTGCAAGGGAGCCCGTTATATGCTCCATAAAGGTCATTCTTGGGGAACAAATCAGGGTGGAGAGCAGAAATACAGGGTCAACCCAAGAATATTCACACACACATATCTATCTTCTTACCAATAATATAAGCTAATAATAATATTGATCTATGAGTCTAGTTGCCCTAGAAAACAGGCCTAAGCAAAGCCTGCGTGTTTGTGCTTAATTGGGAGGTGCAATTCCAGGGTGGCAAGAGTGAGGGAAAATGAGAAGTGAGCAGGAAGAGGGAAAATGCAAATCCAGCCACCCAACAACGGACTGGACTCAACTGATAATCCTGCCAGCCTCAGCTTGTCCACAGGAAACGATGGAGGTAAATTGAGTATTAATTTCAGGCTTGTTAACAGTCAGAGTCTCCTGCCAGGCATGGTGACTCACGCCTGTAATCCTAGCACTTTAGGAGGCCGGGGAGGGGGTTGGGGGGGGGGGGTGGATCACTTGAGGTCGGGAGTTCGAGACCAGCCTGACCAACATGGAGAAACTGCGTCTCTACTAAAAATACAAAATTAACCCGGTGTGGTGGCTCATGCCTGTAATCCCAGCTACTTGGGTGGCTGAGGCAGGAGAATCACTTGAACCCAGGAGGCGGAGGTTGCCGTGAGCCAAGATCGTGCCATTGCACTCCAGCCCGGGCAACAAGAGTGAAACTCAATCTCAAAAAATGTAAATATAAATGTAATATAAATATAAATAAACAGAATCTCCTTAGCCATTGGTTTAACTTGCTGCTTGGGTAGCTATTTGTCCCTCAAATGATAAGGAACCAACAAAAACTCAGAGAAATAAGGTAATGGGCAAAGGCAGGAAGAAGAGTGCGGGTGTCATGAATGCCAAACATGAATGCCCTGAAGACCCTCACCGATAGAGTGCTTGCTCCAATTCAGTGGTTAATAAACATTTTGGGACCAGATGCAGTGGCTCCAGCCTGTACCAGCACTTTGGGAGGCCAACATGGGAGGACTGCTGGAAGCCAGGAGTTCAAGACCAACCTGGGCAGCATAGCGAGATCCTGTGTGTGGTAGTGTGTACCTGTAGTCCCAGTTGCCCAGGAGGCTGAGGTCCAAGGATTGCTTAAGCCCAGGAATTTGAGGTTACAGTGAGCTATGATTGCATCACTGCACTCCAGCCTGGGTGGCAGAGCAAGACCCTGTCTCAAATAAATACTTAAATAAATAAACAAGCATTTTGGTTTCAGGATCCCCTTACGCTTCAAGTTTATTTATTTATTTATTTATTTTTGAGATGGCATCTCGTACTGTTGCCTGGGCTGGAGTGCAATGGTGAGATCTCGGCTCACTGCAACCTCTGCCTCCTGGGTTCATGCAATTCTCCTGCCTCAGCCTCCTGAGTAGCTGGGATTACAGGCACGTGCCACCAAACCCAGCTAATTTTTTGTATTTTCAGTAGAGACGGGGTTTCACTACGTTGGCCAGACTGGTCTCGAACTCCTGACCTTATGATCTGCCTGCCTTGGCCTCCCAAAGTGCTGGGATTACAGGTGTGAGCCACCGTGCCCAGCCCTATTTATTTACTTATTCTTTCTTTTTTTTTTTTTTTAGAGATGGGATCTCGCTATGTTGCCCAGGCTGGAGTGCAGTGGCTATTCACAGGCGAGATCCCACTACTAATCAGCACGGGAGTTTTGACCCGCTCCATTTCCGACCTGTGCCGGTTCACCCCTCCTTAGGCAACCTGGTGGTCCCCCACTCCCGGGAGGTCACCATATTGATGCCGAACTTAGTGCGGACACCCGATTGGCATAGCGCACTACAGCCCAGAACTCCTGGATTCAAGAGATCCTCCAGCCTCAGCCTCCTGAATAGCTAGGACCACAGGCACGCGCCACCGTGCCTGGCTATTTATTTTGAGACGGAGTTTCACTCTTGTTGCCCAGGCTGTAGTGCAATGGCACGATCTCGGCTCACTGCAACGTCGGCCTCCCAGGTTGAAGTAATTCTCGTGCCTCAGCCTCCTGAGTAGCTGGAATTACAGGCATGCACCACCATGCCTGGCTAATTTTTGTATTTTTAGTAGAGACGGGGTTTCTTCAAGTTGGTCAGGCTGATCTTGAACTCCTGACCTCAGATCTACTTGCCTCGGCCTCCCAAAGTGCTGGGATTACAGGCCTGAGCCACCGCGCCCGGCTACACTTCAATTTTATTGAGGAATCCAAAGAGCTTTTGCTTATGTAGGTTATACCTATCAATATTTGCTCACATTAAAACTGAGAAACACTTAAAATATTTATTAATTCATTTAAGAAACAGTAAGTCCATTATATGCTAATGTAAACAGCATTTTTTTTTTCTTGAGACAGAATTTTGCTCTTGTTTCCCAGGCTGGAGTGCAGTGGTGCAGTTTTGGCTCACTGCAACCTCCATTTCCCAGGCTCAAGCAATTCTCTTGCTTCAGCCTCTTGAGTAGCTGGGATTATAGGCACCTGACACCACACCTGGCCAATTTTTATATTTATAGTAGAGATGGGGTTTCTTTTTTGTGTGTGTGTGAGATGGAGTCTCACTCTGTCACCCAGGCTGGAGTGCAGTGGTGGGATCTCCGCCTCCTGGGTTCAAGCGATTCTCAGGCTTCAGCCCGCTGGTGCCTGTCACCAGGCCCAGCTAGTTTTTGTGTTTTTAATAGATATGGGGTTTTGCCATGTTAGCCAGGCTTGTCTGGAACTTCTGACCTCAAGTAATCTGCCCGGCTCTGCCTCCCAAAGTGCTGGGATTACAGGCATGAGCCGCCATGCCAGGCCAAGACAATGATTCTTAACCCTTTCCCCAACCCAACAGATATGAGAAGTAGGACTTCTCTTCTAAATAGCACAGAGGTTGTCCAGACGTGGTGGCTCCCACCTGTAATCCCAGCACTTTGGGAGGCCGAGGCAGGTGTATCATCTCAGGTCAGGAGTTCGAGACCAGCCTGGCCAGCATGGAGAACCCCCATCTCTACTAAAAATACAAAAAATTAGCCGGGTGTGGTGGTAGGTGCCTGTAATCCCAGCTACTTGAGAAGCTAAGCCAGGAGAATCGCTTGAATTTGGGAGGCGGAGGTTGCAGTGAGCTGAGATTGCACCACTGAACTCTAGCCTGGGAAACTCTGTCTCAAAAATAAATAAATAAAAATTGGCCGGGCGTGGTGGCTCACGCCTGTAATCCCAGCACTTTGTGAGGCCAGGGCGGGCAGATCATGAGGTCAAGAGATCGAGACCATCCTGGCCAACATGGTGAAACCCCGTCTCTACCAAAAATCCAAAAAAATTAGCTGGGCGTGGTGGCGCACGCCTGTAGTCCCAGCTACTCGGGAGGCTGAGGCAGGAGAATTGCTTGAACCCGGGAGGCGGAGGTTGCAGTGAGCCGAGATCGCACTCCAGCCTGCCTGGTGACAGAGTGAGACTCTGTCTCAAAAAAAAAAAAAAAAAAAAAGAATTAAAAAAAAAATAAATAAATAAAAATTAAAAAATAAACAGTGCAGAGGCTTGAGAAAGCAATGGATCATGTAGGAGGAAGAAGAACATTTTCCTCTAGGGAGACAGATTGGAATTTCTAAGGGAGCAAGGGTAGTTTACAAAAGCTGCTCAGGTGATTCTGGTAGTTTCATCACTCTAAGATGCCCTTGATTGCAACTAGCAGCCAAGATAAGGAGGGAAACCCATGCAGGAGTCTCTGTCTTCCAGGTTTAAGGACAGAAAGTAAATTTCTCTTTGGAGCCAGGTGTGCCGGTGCACGTCCGTAGTCCCTGCTGCTCTGGAGGCTGAGGTCGGGGGATCCCTTGGGCCCAGGAGTTTGAGTCCAGTCTGCACAACATACGTTGGGAGCTCATGTCTCTTTACTTGGGTATAATACAATCTTCCTTAACAGCATCATTATGGCTGGGCACGGTGGCTCACGCCTGTAATCCCAGCACTTTGGGAGGCTGAGGCAGACGAGTCACCCGAGGTCAGGAGTTCGAGACCAGCCTGACCAACATGGAGAAACCCTGTCTCTACTAAAAGAAATACAAAATTATCTGGGTGTGGTGGCGCATGCCTGTAATCCCAGCCACTCGGCTGAGGCAGGAGAACTGTGAATCACTTGAACTGGGGGAGGCGGAGGTTTCTGTGAGCTGAGATTGTGCCACTGCACTCCAGCCTGGGCAACAAGAGTGAAACTTCATTTCAAAAACAAACAACAACAACAACAAAAACAAAACAAAACATCATTATGTCAAAAGCAGCAAATAGTTTCATAAGATTTTTTTTTTGAGATGGAGTTTCTCTATTTTAGCCCAGGCTGGAGTGCAATGGTATGATCTTGGCTCACTGCAACCTCCACCTCCCGGGTTCAAGTGATTCTTCTGCCTCAGCCTCCCAAGTAGCTGGGATTACAGGTACGCACCACCACACCTGGCTAATTTTGTATTTTTAGTAGAGACAGGTTTTCATCATGTTGGTCAGGCTGGTCTCAAACTCCTGTCATCAGGTGATCTGCCTGTCTTGGCTTCCCAAAGTGCTGGGATTACAGGCGTGAGCCACCTCGCCCAGCCCTAAGATTGATTTTTTTTTTTATTTTTTTATTTTTCATTTTTTTTTAAAGACGGGGTTTCACCATATTGGTGAGGCTGGTCTTGAACTCCTGATCTCAGGTGATCCGCCCGCCTCAGCCTCCCAAAGTGCTGGGATTCCAGGTGTGAGCCACTGCGCCCAGCCACTCATTCCTTCTTGCATGTTGCGTGGTTACAACACGAGTTTCTGCTGGTCTGCTTAGGAAGGCAGCTACTCCAGATGCCTGACACCTTGTTTGTTTGTTTATTTATTTATTTTTTCAGATGGGGTTTCACCATTTTGGTCAGGCTGGTCTTGAACTCCTGACCTCAGGTGATCCGCCCGCCTTGGCCTCCAAAGTGCTTGGATTACAGGTGTGAGCCACCACGCCCAGCCAAGGTTGATTTTTATAGTGCTGCTTAATTTCAGCCTATGACACCGTAAACAAACCACAGTCAATAAAATAAGGATACGTGGTGGTGCTTCTGGGTAAGAAAGGCAATACATACACAGTTCTCTGCTGGTCTGACTAGCGGAAGGAGAAATGATATGTGAACTAGTTTATTAGTTTTCCATGCTGATGTAACGAATTCCCATACATTTAGTGGATTAAACCACCACCACCAACTTATTATTCTACAATTTCAAAGATTAGAAGTCTAGCATGGGGCGGGGCGCAGTGGCTCATGTTTGTAATCCATCCCAGCACTTTGGGAGGCCAAGGCAGTGGATCACTTGAGGTCAGGAGTTCGAGGCCAGCCTGGCCAACACACTGAAACCCCATCTCTAGTAAAAATACAAAAACTAGCCGGGTGTGGTGGCAGGTGCCTGTAATCTCAGCTACTCGGGAGGCTAATGCAGGAAGATCACTTGAACCTGGGAGGCGGAGGTTGCAGTGAGCCAAAATCACATCATTGCACTCCAGCCTGGGGATAGCGTGAGAATCCGCCTTAAAAAAAAAGAAAAAAAGGCCAGGCGCAGTGGCTCATGCCTGTAATCCTAGCACTTTGGGAGGCCGAGGTGGGTGGATCACCTGAGGTCAGGAGTTCAAGACCAGCCTGGCCATCAGGGTGAAACCCCATCTCAAAAAAAAAAAAAGAAGTCTGGCACGGGTCTTGCTGGGCTAAAATCAAGGTGTCCATGGACTTTCTGGGATGCTCTAGGGGAGGCGCCATCTGTGCTTTTCCAGGCTCTATAGCTTGCTTATTCCTTGGCTCCTGTTCTCCTTCCTCCGTCTTTAGAGCTTCCTTGCTTCTCCTTTTTTTGCTGAACATTTTTCTATATTTATAGCTTTCCTTCTGACCAAAACCAGGAAAGGTTCTCTGATTTTAAGGATTCACGATTGCTTGAGCCCAGGAGTTCAAGGCTGCAGTTAGCTATGATCATGTTACTGCTCTCCAGCCCGCGCGACAGAGTGAGACCCAGTACCTAAAAACAAAACACGGCCCAGGTACAGTGGCTTATGCCTGTAATTCCAGCACTTCGTAATTCCAGCCAAGGTGGGCAGATCACAAGGTGGCCAGGGGTTCGAAACCAGCCTGGCCCACATGTTCAAACCCCATCTCTACAACAAACACAAAAATTAGCTGGGCGTGGTGGAGGGCACCTGTAGTCCCAGCTACTCATGAAGCTGATGCATGACAATTGCTTGAACTTGGGAAGCGGAGGTTGCAGTGAGCTGACATCACACCACTGTACTTCAGCCTGGGTGACAGAGGAGATTCTGTCTCAAAAATAAATAAATAAATGGAAATTGGGCATTGTGGATGGGGGCAGAGAGATGGTTTGCGGAAGAGCTAATGTATGTATGTGAAAATAAGTACTGATGTTTATTTATGAATAAAAGTTAACACTAGCTATGCCTGCAGCCAAAAAATGAAAAAAGCTGGTGAAAATCCTGTATTTGAAAGTGAGTGGCGGCTGGGTGTCAAGGCTCATGCCTGTAATCCCAGCATTTTTTTTAAACGGAGTCTCCCTCTGTCGCCCAGGCTGGGTGCAGTGGCTCAATTTCTGCTCACTGCAACCTCTGCTTCCCAGGTTCAAGTGATGCTCCTGCCTCAGAATAGCCAACATAGCAAGACCCCGTCTGTACTGGAAATACAAAACTTAACTGGGCATGATGGCGTGTGCCTGTAGTCCCAGTGACTCAGGAGGCTGAGGCAGGAGCATTGCTTTAACTCAGGAGGCGGAGGATGCTGTGAGCTGAGATCGCACCACTGCATTCCAGCCTGGGCAACAGAGTGAGACTCTGTCTCAAAAAGAAAAAAAAAAAAAAAAAAAAAGCCAGCGCCGGGGCTCACGCCTGGTAATCCCAGCACTTTGGGAGGCTGAGGTGAGAGGATCACTTGAGCTCAGGAGTTTGAGACCAGCCTGGAAAACATAGTGAAAGCTCATCTCTAGTCCTAAAACTAAGAATTAAAAAAAGGAAACTGGCAGAAAAGATGAAAGCTAAACATATGCCTACATTTGGACCCAACCATCAAGATCCTAGGTATAGACCTAACAGAAATGAGGGCTTCATAAGGCATATTCAGAGCACGGCGCTCATAGAAGGTCTATACACAAGAGCCAAGATCCAGAACATAAATGTCCGGCCTTAGGAAGATTGATGGACTGTACTATAGTCCTATAATGGAATACTATGCAGCACTAAAAAATAATGAATTACTGATATGTACAACAACATGAGTGAGGCCGGGCGTGGTGGCTCACGCCTGTAATCCAAGCACTTTGGAGGCCAAGGCGGGTGGATCGCTTGAGGCCGGGAGTTCAAGATCAGCCTGACCAACATGGTGAAACCCCGTCTTTAAAAAAATAATAATAATAGAGGCCGGGCGCGGTGGCTCACGCCTGTAGTCCCAGCACTTTGGGAGGCCGAGGCGGGTGGATCACAAGGTCAGGAGTTCGAGGCCAGCCTGACCAACATGGTGAAACCTCGTCTCTAAAAAAAAAAAAAAAAAAAGAAGAAGAAAAAAAAAATAATAATAATAAAGAAAAAAAATGAGTGAATCTTACAGAATTTTTTCAGCAAGTATGTGTCATACTGCATGATGCCAATTATATGCAATTTAGGGACAAGCATAACTAATCCCCAGTGGTAGAAGTCAGAATGGTGGCTGGACACAGTAGCTCATGCCTGTAATCCCAGCACTTTGGGAGGCTGAGGCAGACAGATCACTTGAGGTCAGGAGTTCAAGACCAGCCTGGCCAACACGGTGAAATCCTGTCTCTAATAAAACACAAAAATTAGTCGGGTATGGCGGCACACACCTGTAATCCCAGCTACTCAGAAAGCTGAAGTAGGAAAATAGCTTGAACCTGGGAAGCGGAGGTTGCAGTGAGCTGAGATCGTGCCACTGCACTCCAGCATGGGCGACAGAGCAAGACTCCGTCTCAAAAAAAAGAAATCAGAGTAGCGGTTGCTTCTGGTGGAAGTATTATGTGTGAAGGAGCACAGAGGAACTTGCTAGAGTGCAAGAAAGTTCTAGATCTTGAGGTAGGTGGTGGTTACACAGGTATATATGCATGTAGAGTTTCATTGAGCTGTACCCTTCAGATTAGGACACTCGATGAACGTAGCTAGAGAGGCGGAGGTGGGAGGATCTCTTGGGCCCAAGAGTTAGAGACTAGCTTGAGCAGCATAATGAGACCCCATCTCTACAAAAAGAAAAAAAAAGATAGTTCACGCCTGTAATCCCAGCACTTTGGAGGCCTGGGGGGTGTATCACCTGAGATTAGGAGTTCAAGACCAGGCTGACCAACACAGCGAACCCGTCTCTACTAAAAAAATACAAATTTAGCTGGGCATGGTGGTGCATGACTGTAATCCCAGCTACTTGAGAGACTGAGACAGGAGAATTGCTTGAACCCGGGAGGCAGAGGTTGCAGTGAGCTGAGATTGCACCATTACACTCCAGCCTGGACAACAAGACTGAAACTCCATTTCAAAAATAAAATAAAATAAAATAAAATAATTAGCCAGACATGGCGGCACACACCTGTAGTCCCAGCTACTTAGGAGTCTGAGGTAGAAGGATCACTTAAGCCCAGGAGGTTGAGGCTGCAAGGAGCTATGATTGCAGCACTGCACTCCAACCTGGGTGACAGAGTGAGACTATCTCAAAAAAAAAAAAAAGGGGGAGGGCTGGGTGAAAGAAAAAAAAAGAGAGAAAAAGAATAAAGGGAAAAAAAAAAAGGAATTTAATCGTATGGTTTTTCCACCTGAATGAAAAGAGACAAAACTCCAGGGTCAATTAAGGAAAAACCAAATGACTGGCTCCAAAAATGCTTTCCTGGATCAAAAACGGTGGGAAAAGGTGCAGCTTTACATCCGATAACACCAAGGCATGTACGTGTGTGACGCTCTTCCTGAAAGCTTACCCAAATAATGAAACCCTTCAGCATTTGGGAAAACAAGAAAAGCATGCTTAAGCAAAGATGTTAATATTACGTTTCCTGATAAAGAGATCATGTCCTTTAAAGAATTTTGGTAACAGGTTACTTTTTTCTGAATTGGCTTTGTCACTAAAATGGATGGTTATCACTGACCTAGAAAAAAAAGGCATTCCTTTTTTTGAGACAGAGTCTCACTCTGTCACCCAGGCTAGAGTGCAATGGCAGTCTCCGCTCACGGCAACCTCTGCCTCTCGGGTTCAAGTGATTCTCCTGCCTCAGCCTCCTGAGAAGCTGGGATTACAGGCATGTGCCGCCACACCTGGCTAATTTTTGTATTTTTAGTAGAGACGGGGTTTCACCAGGATGACCAGGCTGATCTCGAACTTCTGATCTCGTGATCCACCCGCCTCAGCCTCCCAAAGTGCTGGGATTAAAGGTGTGAGCCACTGCGCCCGGACCAAAAAAGGCATTCTTTAGATAATCCTTGACAGTATTGTTGCTCTCACCAAACTTTCCAAAGGAAAAGTCCTTCTGCTGACCAGAAGGAGCAGAAGACTGTTTCATAGCTCAAGCACACAGCCACATGCGCTCTGCTCTGCAAAGCCCGGCAGTGGCGCATCTCCTTGTGAAAAGAGGAAGCCAGAAGCTGGTCATTCCACTTCTGGTCAGGGCTGTTCTGTGGAGGGCCACATGTCTCCTTGAAAAATAATCTGGGATGTCTGTCCTCATGCACACCAGAAAGGGTGCCATGATAGAGAACGCTGCATTTTACTTTTATTTTTTATTTTTCATTTGTGATGGTCTCACTCTGTCACCCAGGCTGGAGTGTAGTAGTGCAGTCTCCATTCACTGCAGCCTCCACCTCCTGGGTGCCAGTGATGCTCCTGCCTCAGCCTCCTAAGTAGCTGGAATTACAGGCGCCCACCATCACGCCTAGCAAATTTTTGTATTTTTAGTAGAGATGGGGTTTCATCATGTTTGCCAGGCTGATCTCGAACTCCTGACCTCAAGTGATCCAGCTGTCTCAGCCTCTTAAAGTGTTGGGATTATGGGCTTGAGCCACTGCCCCCAGCCACTGCAAATACTTTGGTTTGTAAAACTCTTTTTTTTTCTTTCAAGACGGGGTTTCACCATGTTGGTCAGGCTGGTCTTGAACTCCCGACCTCAGGTGATCCGCCCACCTTGGCCTCCAAAGTGCTTGGATTACAGGCGTGAGCCACCACGCCCAGCCCTCGGTTTGTAAAACTCTTTTTTATTTTTTTATTTTTTTTTAAAGACGGGGTTTCACCATGTTGGTCAGGCTGGTCTTGAACTCCCCACCTCAGGTGATCCGCCCGCCTTGGCCTCCAAAGTGCTTGGATTACAGGCGTGAGCCACCATGCCCGGCCTGTAAAACTCTTAAAGGAGGCGTCACTCCTTTTGGAGTGCCTGATGAAGCAGAGAATACTTAGCCCAGTCTGAATTTGAGATAAACAATGAGGGTTTTTTTTTTTTTTTTTTTTTTTTGCTGTAACTAGGTCTCAAGAAACAATTTGAGTTGTATGGAAAATTATTTGTACGGCCAAGTGCAGTGTCTCACACCTGTAATCCCAGCACTTTGGGAGGCTGAGGCAGGTGGATTGCTTGAGCTCAATAGTTTGAGATCAGCTTGGGCAGTATAGGGAGACCCCCATCTCTACAAAAATTTTTTAAAAATATTAGTTGGATGTGGTGGTGTGCACTTGGGAGCTACTTGGGAGGCTAAGGTGGGAAGATGGCTTGAGCCCAGGAGGTAGAGGTTCCAGGGAGCCATGCCACTGCACTCCAGCCTGGGCAACTGAGCTAGACTCTATCTCAAAAAAAATTATCTGTGTTTTGGACAGGCACAGGGCTCACGCCTATAATCCCAGCAGTCTCAGAGGCTGAGGCAGGAGGATCACTTGAGACCAACCCTTCCAGGCTGCAGTGAGCTATGACTGCACCACTGCAAAAAAAATTGTGTTTATCTGAAATTCATATTTAATTAGGCACTTGTTTTATTTACTAAATCTGGCAGGGAGTAGTGGCTCATGCCTGTAATCCCAGCACTTTAGGAGGCTGAGGTGGGAGGATTACTTGAGTTCAGGAGTTCAAGACCAGCGTGGACAACATAACACAGTGAGACCCCATATGCACCAAAAAAAAGTAAAATAATTTTTTTTGCCAAATCTGGCAACCCTATTCCCTATTCCATAACATTGTCTTGCTGTCACTATGTCGTTGCATATCTGCTTGGAAGAAATAACTTTTTTTTGTTTTTTTGAGATGGAGGCTTGCTCTGTTACTCAGGCTGGAGTGCAGTGGTTCGATCTTGGCTCACTGCAACCTCCACCTTCTGGGTTCAAGAAATTCTCCTGCCCCACCATCCCGAGTAGCTAGGATTACAGGTGTGCATCATCACACCTGGCTAATTTTGTATTTTTATTTTTTATTTGTTTATTTATTTATTTATTTTTGAGACGGAGTCTTGCTCTGTGGCCCAGGCTGGAGTGCAGTGGCACGATCTCGGCTCACTGCAACCTCTGTCTCCCAAGTTCAAGTGATTCTTCTGCCTCAGTCTCCTGAGTAGCTGGGATTACAGGCATGCACCACCATGCCTGGCTAATTTTGTATCTTTAGTAGAGATGGGGGTTTCACCATGTTGGCCAGGCTAGTCTCGAACTCCTGACCTCAGGTGATATGCCTGCCTTGGCCTCCCAAAGTGTTGGGATTACTGGCATGAGCCACCTCGCTGGCCAGAAATAACTTGTTTTCAGAAAAAACTTGGAGTTAAGACGTTATTCAATGCGGGAACTCCCAGAGTGGCAATATTTGAGAGATTCTTTTTGTTTGTTTGCTTGAGACAGAGTTTCACTCTTGTTGCCCAGGCTGGAGTGCAATGATGCAATCTCGGCTCACGGCAGCCTCCGCCAACTGGGTTGAAGCGATTCTCCTGCCTCAGCCTCCTGAGTAGCTGGGATTACAGATATGCGTGACCACGCTTGGCTAATTTTGTATTATTAGTAGAGATGGGGTTTCACTATGTGTTGGTCAGGCTGGTCTCAAACTCCCGACTTCAGGTAGTCTGCCCATCTTGGTCTCCCAAAGTACTGTGAATTTCATGCATGAGCCACCGTGCCCGGCCGGAGAGACTCTTGATAAAACTGGGAACGTGTTGTGTGTTGACTCCATACTTGACTGATATGATCAAGACGTCCCCTTGGCGCTCCCTCTCGTGGCAAGAAGAGTAACTACTCCTTCAATTTCATTCTGCCAGACACTGCCCCCACTTCCCCACCCTCCCTACCCACCTCTTGGTCTCCAGGGACAAGGCTGGTACCAGGTCACCACCCGTGTTTCCCATCCTTTCCCCAATATAGCCCTGACCAGCTGCGGCCTATCAGAGCCAGAAATTGCCCCAGGACTCAGCGCTTTGTGAGATGCACTGTAGGCAATTTGTTTTTTTTTAGATGGAGTCTCACTCTGTCGCCCAGGCTGGAGTGCAGTGGCGCAATCTTGGCTCACTGCAACCTCTGCCTCCCGGGTTCAAGCGAGTCTCCTGCCTCAGCCTCCCGAGTAGCCGGGATTACAGGCACCCACCACTGCGCCTGGCTAATTTTTGTATTTTTAGTAGACACGGGGTTTCACCATCTTGGCCAGGCTGGTCTCCAACTCCTCTGACCTTGTGATCCACCCACCTTGGCCTCCCAAAGTGCTGGGATTATAGGTGTAAGGAACCTCGCCCGGCCCCCAAAAAATTACTTTTTGAAAATTTTATTTTTGCCAGGAGTGGTGGCTCCTGCCTGTAACCCCAGCACTTTGGGAGGCCGAGGCAGTCAGATCACTTGAGGTCAGGAGTTCAAGACCAGCCTGGGCTGGTAAAATTCCATCTCTGCTAAAATACAAAAAGTAGCTGGGTGTAGTGGCGCATGCCTATAATCCCAGCTCTTAGGGAGGCTGAGGGTTAAGGATCACTTGAACCCAGGAGTTGGAGGCTGCAGTGAGCCAGATCATGCCACTGCACTCCAGCCTGAGCCACAGAACGAGACCTTGTCACTAAATAAATAAATAAATTGCAATGCTACTCTGGGCATCTGTAATCACAGCACTTTGGGAGGCCGAGGTAGGAGGATCGATTGAGGCCAGGAGTTTAAGACCAGCCTAAGCAAATAGTGAGACTCTATTTCATATTTTAAAAAATTGGCTGGGCACAATGGCTCACGCCTGTAATCCCAGCACTTTGGGAGCCCGAGGCGGGCAGATCACCTGAGGTCGGGAGTTGGAGGCCAACATTGTGAAATCCCTTCTCTATTAAAAATACAAAAATAGCCGAGTGTGATGGCAGGCACCTGTAATTCCAGCTACTCAGGAGGCGGAGGCAGGAGAATTGCTTGAACCTGGGAGGCAGAGGTTGCAGTGAGCCGAGATCGTGCCACTGTACTCCAACCTGGGCAACAGAGTGAGACTCCATCTCAAAAAAACAAAAACAAAAAGCTGGGTGAGGTGGCTCACGCCTGTAATCCCAGCATTTTGGGAGGCCGAGGTGGGTGAATCACCTGAGGTCGGGAGTTCAAGACCAGCCTGACAAACATGGAGAAATCCCGTCTCTACTAAAAATACAAAATTGGCTGGGCGTTGTGGTGCATGCCTGTAATCCCAGCTACTCAGGACGCTGAGGCATGGGAATTGCTTGAACCTGGGAGGCAGAGGTTGCTACAAGCCGAGATCACGCCATTGCACTCCAGCCTGGGCAACAAGAGCAAAACTCTGTCTCAAAAAAAAAAAAAAAAAAAAAAAAGGCCAAGCCCAGTGGCTCACGCCTGTAATCCCACCACTTTGGGAGGTCAAGGGGGGCGGATCACAAGGTCAGGGGTTGGAGACCAGCATGGCCAACATAGTGATACCCCATCTCTACTAAAAATGCAAAAAAATTAGCTGGGCATGTTGGCACGCACCTATAGTCCCAGCCACTCAGGAGGCTGAGGCAGGAGAATTTCTTGAACCTGGGAGGCTGAGGTTATAGTGAGCCAAGATCACACCACTGCACTCCAGCCTGGCAACAGTGCAAGATTCCGTCTCAAAAAAAAAAAAAGAAAGAAAGAAAGAAAAAGAAATGAGGGCGGGCGTGGTGGTTCATGCCTGTAATCCAAGCATTTTGGAGGTCAAGGCAGGCGGATCACCTGAGGTTGGGAGTTCAAGACCAGCCTGACCAACATGGTGAAACCCCGTCTTAAATACAAAAAAAAAAAAAAAAAAAAAAAGAAAGAAAGAAAAAGAAATGAATTCAAGATGAGAGAGGAAAACTCTCACCCGGAGTTTATTTGAACTATTTCAATGTAAACACTACTTGTTGTCTTAGACTAGTAAAAAGAAGTTCAGAAATATAAAACCCTGGTGAATTATGACCCCATCATTTCACTACATTTAGATATGTTTTAATTCAATAATCAGCAAAAAAAATTTTTTTTTGAGACAGGGTCTCTTCTGTCACAGCTGGAGTGCAGTGACAAGAGTATGGCTCACTGCAGCCTTGATCTCCCAGGTTCAAGAGATTCGCCTGCCTTATAGCCTTCCCAGTAGCTAGGATTGCAGGCATGTGACATGCCCGGCTAATTTTGTATTTTTAGTAATTTAGTATTTCATATTTTAGTAATTTTGTATTTTAGCCTACCGAGTAGCTGGGACTACTTGGATGCCACCACGCCCAGCTAGGTTTTTAAAATTTTTTATAGAGATGGGGGTCTTGCTATGTTGCCCAGGCTGGTCTTGAACTCCTGGCCTCAAGTGATCCTCCCACCTCAGCCTCCTGAAGTGCTGGGATTACAGGCTTTGGGAGCCCAAGGTGGGCAGATCACAAGGTCAGGAGTTCGAGACCAGCCTGGCCAACATGGTGAAACCCAGCTCTACTAAAAATATAGAAATTAGCTGGACTTGGTGGTGTGCACATGTACTCAGGAGTCCCAGCTACTCAGGAGGCTGAGGCAGGAGAATCGCTTGAACCCGGGAGGCGAAGGTTGCAGTGAGCCAAGATCGTGCCACTGCACTCCAGCCTGGGTGACAGAGCAAGAATCAACAAACAAACAAACAATTATGTTACACAAAGAGCCACATAATTGTCCCTGGTAGACTAAAGTAAACCACACCTGTTTCTCTAATTTTACACTCTGTCGTGGTTAGGTTTTTAGATGATCTGATAATGAGATTCTTCTGCCACCAGGGAGAAAAAACATATATTCACCTAAAAAATACTAAAGCCAGGCCAGGTGTGGTGGCTTACGCCTATAATCTCAGCACTTTGGGAGGCCGAGGCGGGCGGATCACCTGAGGTTAGGAGTTCAAGACCAGCCTGGCCAATGTGGTGAAACCCTGTCTTAAAAAAAAAACAAAAAACTAAAGCCAAATTTACTGATAAAAATGTCTTCCTGTTTCGATAAGCGTCATCAGGTTAAAAAACCCTCTGACTTTCCTGGCTCAGAGCTCTAATATAATTAAAAAAAAAACAAAACCCTCTGAGGTGGCCAAGTGTGGTGGCTCAGACCTGTAATCCCAGCACTTTGGGAGGCAGGTGGATCACGAGGTCAGGAGATTAAGACCATCCTGGCTAACATGGTGAAACTCTGTCTCAACTAAAATACAAAAAAAGTTAGCTGAGCATGGTGGCACACACTTGTAATCCCAGCTACTCGGGAGGCTGAGGCAGAAGAATTGTTTGAACCTGGGAGGCGGAGGTTGCAGTGAGCCAAGGTCGCGCCACTGCACTCCAGCCTGGCGCCTGGTGACGGAGTGAGACTCTGTCTCAAAAAAAAAAAAAAAAAAAAAGAAACAGGGTTTCACTGTGTTAGCCAGGCTGGTCTTGATCTCCTGACCTCGTGATCCGCCCGCCTTGGCCTACCAAAGAGCTAGGATTATAGGCGTGACCCATGGCGTCCAGACTGTTTGTTTTTTGAGGCGGACTCTTCGTTGCCTGGGCTGGAGTGCAGTGGCGCCATCTTGGCTCACTGAAACCTTTGCTTCCCAGGTTCAACTGATTCTCCCACCTCAGCCTCCTGAGTAGCTGGGACTACATACAAACATGTGCCACCATGCCCAGCTCATTTTTATATTTTTAGTAGAGAAGGGATTTCACCATGTTGCCCAGGCTGGTCTCGAACTCCTGACCTCAGGTGATCTGCCTGACTCCGCCTCCCAAAGTGCTGGGATTATACGCATGAGTCACCATGCCTGGCAGGCTTTTATCGTTTTTGAGAGATGGGGTTAGGCCGGGCGTGGTGGCTCACGCCTATAATCCCAGCGCTTTGGGAGGCCAGGGCGGGTGGATCACAAGGTCAAAAAAATCGAGACCATCCTGGTCAACATGGTGAAACCCCATCTCTACTAAAAATACAAAAATTAGCTGGGCATGGTGGCACCCGCCTGTCGGCCCAGCTACTCGGGAGGCTGAGGCAGGAGAATTGCTTGAACCCAGGAGGCGGAGGTTGCGGTGAGCCAAGATCACGGCATTGCCTGGGTAACAAGAGCAAAACTCGGTCTCAAAAAAAAAAAAAAAAAAAAAAAGAGAGAGAGAGAGATGGGATTATGTTCTGTGGCCCAGGCTGGAATGCAGTGGTGCAATCATAGACCTCTTGGGCTCAAGCAATGTCCCCCACCATCTCAGCCTCCCAAAGCTCTGGGACGACAGGTATCAGCCACTACACCTGGCTACGCTGAATTTTTTTTTTTCTTTTTTTTTTAAATTTTGTTATTTGAATTTTTGTGAACCAGGTAGCAGGATGCCCAATTTGTTTCCCTGCGACCTTTAACCTGTTTGGAAGTGATCCTGGCAGAGTGATTGGTCAATTTCCCATCTATCACTGTGACCATCGCATACCTTACCCCCAGGCCCTTTTCCTGCCTCCGGGGGGATTTTCTGCAGTTCTCCCTCAGACCCAGCAAACTGTGTGCCTCTTTAACAGCTGGTCCAAGCAGGTTTTTTCTTAGCACAGGCCAATTATCTGCCCAGCGCTTACTTTCCCAGTCTGTTTACCATGCCAACCTCTACCAGAGACACAAAATCTGAGTGGGCCCCTTGTAGACTGAGGGGCACTTCCTGTCCTGGGCACTGCCCAAGGAGATAATAAAGCAATTATTGCTTGCTTGAAGCAGCACATCTTGAAGGATGAGAGAGAAAAGGTCATTTATTCATGCCTACTATGTTCGAGGCCCAGTTAAGGGTAATTTGCAGATGGAAATGTTGTTTCATTTTCCCAATAGTTGCTTTTTCTTGAGACAGCTCTTGCTCTGCCTCCCAGGCTGGAGTGCAGTGGTGCAATCTCCGCTCATTGCAACCTCTGGCTCCTAGGCTCAAGAGATCCTCCCACCTCGGTCTCTCCAGTAGCTGGGACCACAGTTGTGCCCCACCACGCCTGGCGAATTTAAAAATTTTTTTGTAGACTGGTTTCACCATGTTCAAGAGCAATCTGGGGTCTTGAACTCCCGGACTCAAGAAATCCATCTGCTTTGGCCTCCCAAATTGCTGTGATTATAGGTGTGAGCCACACCACACCTGTTGCTTTTGAGTGATGTGAAATAACAGGTTGTCTCATACCTGAGGGCGTCTGCTTAGGAGTGTGACCATTTTGCCCTGCATGAAATCCTCTGTCCAGGGCTGAATTGGGGTGGAGTGAAATTCAGCTCCCGGTCTTCTCCCCAAGACTTGGGCCCTGTGAGGGGTGCGGGGGGCTGTTTCTGCCCGGAGGAAGGGATGCCCTTACCTATTTGCACAAAGATACGTAGTAGGCTAGAGGTGGGACCTGGGTCTGGCCCAACCTGCACTCTCACCATCCCTCCACACAGCTACCTGGGCCGGAGTGCTCCTGAGTGGGCAGCGGGCTTACCTGTTCTTCCTCCCTTGCCTTTCTACAGAGACCCAGCTAGAGTGGTAGCACACATCTGTCGTCCCAGCACTTTGGGAGGCTGACGGGGGAGGATTGCTTAAGGACAGGAGTTCGAGGTTACAGTGAGCTATGATTGCACCACTGTATTCAAGAAGTCTGGGCAACAGAGCGAGATCCTGTCTCTAAAAAATAAGTACATACGTAGAAGAACCCAGCTGAAGTGCCAGGCCAGGACGGGCTCTGGGTCAAGCTTGCTCTCTTCTGTTCGTTCAGTTTTTTTTTTAGACAGGGTTTCACCATATTGGTCAGGCTGGTCTTTTTTTTAGGTTTTTTTTTTTTTTTTTTTTTTTTTTTTAATAAAGACGGGGTTTCACCATGTTGGTCAGGTTGGTCTTGAACTCCCGACCTCAGGTGATCCGCCCGCCTTGGCCTCCAAAGTGCTTGGATTACAGGTGTGAGCCACTGCACCAGCTGGTCAGGCCGGTCTTGAACTCCCGACCTCAGGTGATCCACCTGCCTTGGCCTCCAAAGTGCTTGGATTACTGGAGTGAGCCACCATGCCAGGCCCTGTTCGTTAGTTTTTATACTCAGAAATGCCTCATTCACTCAGTTGAAATGTCAGCTCCTCGCTGGGCACAGTTGCTCATGCCTGTAATACTAGACTTTGGGAGGCTGAGGCAGGAGGATTGCTTGAGCCTAGGAGTTTGAGACCAGCCTGGGCAACATGATGAGATCCTGTCTCTATAAAACACAAAAATTACTGGGGCGTGGTGGTGTGCACCTGTGATCCCAGCTGCTGGGGAGGCTGAGGCTGGAGGATCTCTTGAACCCAGGAGATTGAGGCTGCAGTGAGTAGAGATCACGCCTGGGCTCTCTCGAGACTGTACTCCAGCTGGGCGACAGAACCAGACTCTGCCTCAAAAAAAAAAAAAAAAAGTTAACTCCTTAGTGAAGCCTGACCCACCTTACTCACTGCAAAACTAATCACCTTTCCCCTGTGGCTGGTTTCACCCTGTACAATACCCTCCTCACCAACCATGCTGTGGTGCTTTATAGGAGTTAATTTGCTTTTAAATTGGTCAATATATGCACATTGTGAAAAATTAAAACATAAAAGGATCTAGGAAAAGTGAATTTCCTTCACATCCTTGACCCCAAGTTCCCCAGATTCCTTCCTCATAGAAAAACTATGACTTTTTCTTCTTCCAGAGGTATTATATCCCTAACTGTCTTCCCTTTTTTTTTTTTTTGCGACAGGGTCTCACTCTGTTGTTCCGGCTGGAGTACAGTGGTGCAATCATAGTTCACTGCAGCTTGACCTTTTGGGTGCTCCCCCTGACTCAGCCTCCCAAGTAGCTGGGACCACAGGCACACACCACCAAGCCCAGCTAATTTTTAATTTTTTTGTAGAGACAGGGTCTCACTATGTTTCTAGTGATCCTCCTGCCTCAGTCTCCCAAGGTGCTGGCGTTACAGGAATGAGCCCCTGGGACCGGCCCTCTTTCTTTTTTAAAAACCCAAATAGAGGCTGGGCATGGTGATGCAGGCCTGTAGTGCCAGCTACTGGTGAGGCCAAGTTGGGATTGCTTAAACCCAGGAATTTGAGGCTACAGTAAGCTTTGATTGAGCCACTGCACTCCGGCCTGGGTGACAGATTGAGATCCTAACTCTAAAAAAAAAAAAAGAGCTTTCTCTTGGGCTCGGACCGGGAACATGGCCAAACGTACTAAGAAAGTTGGGATGGTCGGTAAATACGGGACCCGCTATGGGGCCTCCCTCCAGAAAATGGTGAAGAAAATTGAAATCAGCCAGCATGCCAAGTACACTTGCTCTTTCTGTGGCAAAACCAAGATGAAGAGACGAGCTGTGGGGATCTGGCACTGTGGTTCCTGCATGAAGACAGTGGCTGGCGGTGCCGGGACATACAATACCACTTCCGCTGCCACAGTAAAGTCCGCCATCAGAAGACTGAAGGAATTGAAAGACCAGTAGACGCTCTTCTACTCTTTCAGACATCACTGGCCTATAATAAATGGGTCAATTTATGTAAAAAAAAAAAAAAAGAAAAGAAAAGAAAAATTGCATTAAATATCTGATCTAGGCCAAGCGCAGTGGCTCATTCCTGTAACTGTAACTCTAGCACTTTGGGAGGCTGAGGCAGGAAGATTGCTTGAGGCCAGGGGTTCAAGACAAAACTGGCCAACAAAATTAGATCCTGTCTTTAAAAAATAAATTAAAGAGGCCAGGTTCAGTGGCTCATGCCTGTAATCTCAGCACTTTGGGAGGGTGAGGCGGGGCGGATCATGAGGTCAGGAGTTCAAGGTGAAACCTTGTCTCTACTAAAGATAACAAAAGTTAGCTGGGCGTGGTGGCATGTGCCTGTTGTCCCAGCTACTCGGGAGGCTGAGGCAGAAAAATGGCTTGAACCTGAGACGTGGAGGTTGCAGGGAGGCGAGATCGCACCACTGCACTCCAGCCTGGCTGACAAGAGCGAGACTGCGTCTCAAAATAAGTTAATTAATTAATTAAAGGCCGGATGTGGTGGCTCACGCCTGTAATCCCACCACTTTGGGAAGCCGAGGCAGGTGGATCATGAGGTCAGGAGTTCAAGACCAGCCTGGCAAAAATGGTGAAACCCTGTCTCTACTAAAAATACAAAAAATTAGCCGGGTGTGGTGGCAGGCACCTGTAATCCCAGCCACTCTGGAGGTTGAGGCAGAGAATTGCTTGAACCCGGGAGGGGGAGGTTGCAGGGAGCCGAGATTGTGCCACTGCACTCCAGCCTGGCCGACAGAGCGAGACTCCGTCTCAAAAAAAAAAAACTAATTAAATAAATACATGGGCCAGGCGGGGTGGCTCACGCCTCTAATCCCAGCACATTGGGAGGCAAAGGCAGGCAGATCATTTGAGGTTAGGAGTTTGAGACCAGCCTCGCCAACATAGGAAAACCTCATCTCTACTAAAAAAGTTAGCCGAGTGTGGAGGTGCACATCTGTAATCCCAGCTTCTCGGGAGGCTGAGGCAGGAGAATCGCTGGAACCCGGGAGGCAGAGGTTGCAGTGAGCCGAGATCATGCCACTGTACTCCAGCCTGGGTGACAGAGTGAGACTCCATTTCAAAAAAAATCAATCAATCAATATTTGATATACATGTTAATTGAGGCTGGGTGTGATGGTCACACATTTAATCCCAGAACTCTGGAAGGATCCCTTAAACCCAGGAGTTCAAGACCAGCCTGGACGGCCGGGCGTGGTGGCTCACGCCTGTAATCCAAGCACTTTGGAGGCCATGGCAGGCAGATCACCTGAGGTCCGTAGTTCAAGACCAGCCTGACCAACATAGTGAAACCCTGTCTTAAAAAAAAAAAAAAAGACCAGCCTGGGCAACATAGCAAGATCCTGTCTCAAAAAAAGAAAAAGTTAAAATTGACTTCCCTGTCAGAGGTAGGAAATAAAGAAGACATTTATAGTAAACTTTAAGCACATACAGCAGCTAAAGGTGACAGCGCCTCACTCCAGCTGACCCTTGCCCTGTGGAAGTGGGCCTAGAATGGCCCACTATTTTTTTTTTGGACGGAATCTTGCTCTGTCGCCAGCCTTAGGACTGCAGTGGCACAATCTCAGCTCATTGCAATCTAACTTCAGGGTTCAAACGATTCTCCTGCCTCAGGCTCCTGAGTAGCTGGGACTACAGGCACACCACCAGACCCAACTAATTTTTGTATTTTTAGTACAGATGGGGTTTCACCATGTTGGCCAGGATGGTCTCTATCTTTTGACCTCATGATCCACCCGCCTTGGCCTCCCAAAGTGGCGAGATTACAGGTGCAAGCCACCATGCCCGGCCGGCCAACTATTTTTACTGTTGGCAACTAATTAAAAAAATTAAAAACATACAAGCCACACAAAAACTGTCTGTAGGCTGCAGTTCACACCAGGCCACAGCTGGGATCTTAGGCCTGAAGGGCAAAGCAAAGGCGTGCAGAGGAAGAGAATGCAGGGAAGGAGACAAGGAAGGGACTTTGGGAAAGGTGGAAATGCTGGGAGCAGGGGGTGTCAAGTAAAAAGACTTTTGAGAAAGAGTGAGAGGCTTCTGTGTTGTGACTCGGGAGAGGTCCACCGAGAGAGATAAGCCTGGAGAAGTGGCCACTTGAGGCTGGGCATGGTGGCTCATGCCAGTAATCCCAGCACTTTGGGAGGCCGAGGCGGGCGGATCACGAGGTCAGGAGATCCAGACCATCCTGGCTACACGTGAAACCCCGTCTCTACTAAAAATACAAAAAATTAGCCATGTGTGGTGGCATGCACCTGTAGTCCCAGCTACTCGGGAGGCTGAGGCAGGAGAATCGCTTGAATCCGGGAGGTGGAGATTGCAGTGAGCTGAGTCTCACTCTATCACCCAGGCTGGAGTGCAGTGGCGTGATCTCATGTCACTGCAACCTTTGCCTCCCGGGTTCAAGCGATTCTCGTGCTGCAGCCTCCCGAGTAGTTGGAACTACAGGCGCATGTCACCACTGCTGGCTAATTTTTGTATTATTAGTAGAGACGGGGTTTCATCATGTTAGTCAGGCTGATCTCGAACTCTTGGCCTCAAGTGATCTGTCTGCCTCAGCCTCCCAAAGTGCTGAGATTACTGGTGTGAGCCACCACGCCCGGCTCAGAGTCACAGGCGTGAGCCACCTTGCCCGGCCAGTTTGATTATTAAATGTTAGCTTCATCTACTTTGTACATTAATGCTTCGCCAGTACCAAGAACAGTGCCTGGAACATACTATGTGCTAAATAAATATTTGTGGCTTAATGAGTGAAGGAGGGTGGACTTCCTTTCTTTTGCTCTTACTGGAGAGTTGAACTGTCCTTCTAACGGGGGTGGTGTGGATATTGGGCCATTAGGACTGAAGTCAAGGGCTTAGTGGGGCTTAGTTTGTGGGCGGGCCCAGGGCATAGCCCTCATTGTTTCTCTAGAAAGACGTGTTCAACCCTCAAGGGACCTTCCGAAACCACTCAAGGATTAAGTTGGGAAAAAAACCCTGCATGCCTGTATATTAGGAATTAACGACCTTTGTCTTGTCTTGTTCGAGTTTCAAATTGCCTTCTCCAGGCAAGGCTGATGAAAGTTCAAGTTGCAAGTTAATTTGAATTTTTCTTTTTGCTTTTGCTTTCACAGGAAGTGAAAAGGCGACCAAACACTCTAGCATTCATGCCACCAAAAAGAGGAGTGTTTTGCAGTCGCAAGACCTGAATTCGAATCACGACTCCTCTTAGCTGCCCTGTAATTAGGCACAATTACTTGGGTCTCTGAATCTCACTTTTCTTATCTGGAAAACGGAGATATCGTTAGTTCCTTCATAAGACTGTGGTGAGAAATAAATTATCTGTGCATTTTGAAACCACCTAAGCCTTGTGCACGTTTTATTTCTGGGATCGCCACTGGTTCCTTGGTAGGGTTTCAGAAAAATAAAAAGGAGGTCCCTGAGAAAAGGCTGCGGACCCTTCATCTGAGGACAATCCTCTCTGGTACCAAGGATGGCCTGGGCGGTCCCGCCCTGCGACTCCCGCGAGCCCAGTGCTGCACCAGCCCGGCACTCAGGGGTCCCGGTCGAAATGCCTGCTGTCTTTCAGGTCAAACGTCACAATGCCAGAACCCCAGAAAGGCCAGGCAATCCCGAAAGACGACGAAGTGAACACCAGGGCCCAAGGGAGAGGGAGGGTCGGCGTGTGCTGCTGGAGGGGGGGAGGCTGGGGTCGGGAGGACGAGGCGCCCCACACAGCGGCAAGGCGGCGGAGGGCAGGAACTCGTCATCCTGGGTGAAAGCGGAGCCCAGCAAAGGGGCCCGGCCACAGGAATCTCGGTTCCACCCCGCGACTCCCGGCTGTGACTCCAGTTCGATCCCTAGCCGCCCGGGCCCCTCGCCCCGCCCCCAGCGGGCACTCAGGCCGTACCACTGTGCCTTCACGGGGGTGGAGTTAGAGCGTGGACTAGTTCTGTCGAGGAGAGAGGTTCTTTCTTCAAAAAATATGATTATGTATAGTATTCACATGGCTTTAGTTAACTTATTTCCCTTCTGCCTGCTCGGATCCTCTACGTACCCTAGGAAGTGGGGGAGTGCATTCCTGCCTCCCCCATGCTCTTCCGCATTTGGTGCGCGCCTGCGCGGTGCGTAGGCGGCAGGGCATACTTAAGCTTCGACGCAGGAGGCGGGACCGCTCAGTCCTCGAGGCGTCGGTGCTCCGCGAAGTTGGAATCTCGTTGCTTGCTTGCCTGTGCGCGCGTGCGCGGACATGGCATCAAACGGTAGGTAAGGGCGCGAGGCGGCGGCGGCGGCGGCGCTCCGAGCCGAGGCTTCCTAGCTGGCTTTTCATTTTCTCTGGGACCGGGGCGGCGATCGCGTGTGGGATTCTCGCACCCCTGTGGCGGGAAGCCGCGGAGAGGGGTGACTGGCGGAGGCTGGTGTCGCCATTTTGTTTCGCTCCTCTGGCGCCTAGCGCGGTGGTCGGGAAATCTTCTCTTCCCAGTCCGTTTGCTTGAGGTGGGCGTTGGGAGGGACGCTTCTTGGTGGTTTGAAGCGTGAGGTGAGGGTGGAAATGCCTGGTCTCCGTGGGCTTGTCTCCCCCCCCCACTCCCGGCTGGCGCTCGGGCCCGCTTTGTCGCAGTGCTGCATCCGGGCACTCGCGGCGCGCACGCGCTCTGCGGGCCCCCTCCCCCCCTCGCGGCGCTGGTACCCCTTCCCCGCCTCGTGTTGGCTCAGCTTTTTGTCGCGAGACCCTTCGCGGAGGACTCGGCGGCGCGCGTCCGGTGTAAGCCTTGTCTCTCTGGGGTCCTTCGGGAAGGGGCGGGACCGCTCCTTTCCCGCCTCGGTTGCCACGCGGCGGGGGCGGAGGCTCGGGATCGTGGCCGCGCTCCCGCTTAACGGTTTGACGGTGGTGATCGGGGATCGACCAACGTATCAGTGACCGGGCCGGAGAGTTTTTCCCGCCTAAAAAATTTTTTTTTTTTTGAGACAGGGTCTCTTCTGTTGCCCAGGCTGGGTTGCAGTGGTACGATCTCGGTTCACACTGCAACCTCCTCCTGGGTTCAAGTGATTCTCCTGCCTCAGCCTCCTGAGTAGCTGGCAGGCACCCAGCTAATTTTTGTATTTTTTAGTAGAGACAGGGTTTCATCACGTTGATGAGGCTGATTTCGAACTCCTGACCTAAGGTGATCCGCCCTCCTCGGCCTCCCAAAGTGCTGAGATGACAGGCGTGAGCTACCGCGTCCGGCCTAAATTTCTTGTTTCTGAGGTGGGGGAGGGAGAGAACCGCCATCGGAGGCCACACTCTCTCCTGGTCCTTTCCCTTTTCCTGCGGGGGAAGCGCTGCGTTTCCCGTGCTGGGTGGATGAGTTGATCTTGTTCGTGTATCTTCAGTGGGACGTTTCAAAACCGCTTTCGCTGGTTTTTGGTTCGCTCGGGGGGAAGGCAGGGTAGGTGAGGAAACGAACCATTTGGAGCCACAGGACTGGGGAATCGAGTACCAGTTGACTTTCGCCTTCTAAAGCGAGGACTTGGATGATCTTTTGGGTTCCAAGGGCTTTTGATTCTGTGACTTCACTAAGAAGCCCACTTAATCTCCGGGGTTGGTCACAGAGTGAAGAATGAGAATGGCCTTTTTTGAGACGTTCTTGTTCTGTGGGTCTGGGTTGAGAGAATGGAGGCCACAATCTGAACACTGCTTGAATTCAGACTTGTGCCAGTTGGTAGTTCTGCGCCTTTGGGCAAGTTAGTCAATTTTGACTCCTGGGGATGATGCCTAACTCATAGAATGGATGAAAGTAATGTGGAGTGTTCTAGAGCAGCAATCACTGACATGAATTGGGCTCGCAGAAACTTGTGGCTGTCCACCCAGACCTTGGTTTTCCCAATGGTTAAGGCTTCTGGGACTCTGTAGAAACTTGAATTTTCTTTTATTTTCCTTTATTGTGAAAACACGTGGCTGATATTCTAGCTTGCTTTTGTTTTATGGGGGAATTGTATGCCCTTTTTTTGCAACATGATCAGTTTTTTTTTTTTTGAGACAGTCTCGCCATGTTGCCCAGGCTGGAGTGCAATGGCGTGATCTCAGCTCACTGCAACCTCTGCCTCCCAGGTTCAAGTGAGTCTCCTGCCTCAGCCTCCTGAGTAGCTGGGATTACAAGCGTGGTGGCGGCCACGCTTGGCTAATTTTTTGTAATTTCACCATGTTGGTCAGGCTGGTCTCGAACTCCTGACCTCAAGTGATCCACCCACCTCGGCCTCCTGAAGTGCTGGGATTATAGGCCTGAGCCACTGTGCCAGGCCAACGTTGTCTTATTTACTCATCTGTGCTTGAGTTAAGGGATTTAGCTTTAATTCAACTGTTTCAGAGTGGTGGCTGAAGATAATGTGATTGTATTTTTATTTTGCAGATTATACTCAACAAGCAACCCAAAGGTGAGTGCTATTTTTGGGTTTCCAAAGTTTGTAGAGGGCAAGGGTGGTCAAGGCATCTTTTCCTGATCACGCTGGTTTTACTTTTTCCCAGCTATGGGGCCTATCCCACCCAGCCCGGGCAGGGCTATTCCCAGCAGAGCAGTCAGCCCTACGGACAGCAGAGTTACAGCGGTTATGGCCAGTCCACAGATACTTCAGGCTATGGCCAGAGCAGCTATGGTTCTTCTTACGGCCAGACCCAGAACAGTGAGTCTCTCTCAGCGGGTCATTTCTTCCTCCTCTTTCTGAATGTTGCTTTTCTTTTTGAGATGAAGTCTTGCTGTGTCACCCAGGCTGGAGTGCAGTGGCGGGGTGTCTGCTCACTGCAACTTCTGCCTTCCAAGTTCAGGTGATTCTCCTGCCTCACCTTCCTGAGTAGCTGGGATTACAGGCACGTGCTACCACACCCGGCTCATTTTTCTTTTTTTTTTTTTTTTTTGTATCTTTAGTAGAGATGGGGTTTCGCCATGTTGGCTAGGCTGGCGTCTAACTTCTGACCTCATGATCCACCCACCTCAGCCTCCCAAAGTGGTGGGATTACAGGTGTGAGCCACCGCGCCCGGCTCTAAATACTGCTTTTCTTAAACCTGAGCAGCATGGAAATGTTGAAACTGTTCCGTATTTCCTTTCTCTGAACCAGTGTATAATTCTCCAAACTCATGGGAGTCTGAGTTCTTTCCAGGGCATTGTGGTAAACGTGTAGTCCCAGCTACTGAGGAAGGAGGATCCCTTGAGCCCAGGAGTTTGGGGCTGCAGTGAACTATGATTGCGTCTGAGAATAGCCACTGCATTCTAGCCTGGGCAATGTATTGAGGCCGCGTCTCAAAACTAAAAAACCAAAAAAGTTGATTGGTTTGTGATTGTTTCCATTTATTTTATTTGGCTTTTAATTTTTTTGGTCCCTCTCCTATTTTTCATCTGAGCATGAAAGAGCATATTTTCTAAAGGGAGAACCAGTGTTAGGCTGATTCTTAAATTGAGAAAATGGTTTTGCTCGAAAATGTATGAAATAATATAATACCTAAGAAGGTGGGATTTGCCCCAGGGTCCTGAAGCATTACAAATGAACGTGGTTGTCCTGCAGAAACTGCACACACACCTGCACATTGCAGTGCGGTTAACGGATTCTTGGGCCTGGGATTAGAGGGTGGTTCTGGAGATGGTGTTGGGATTGGTGGGGTGAAATTGGAACTGTTCTAAAGAGTTGGTAGAGGTTGGAACATTAACTTTAGGCTTTAGAAGGAGGGTGGTAACTATTTTTGGCTATGAGTTGCAAGATTACTAATGGCTTCTGAAAGACTGACTTTTTGAGTATGGGTGAGTATTAGGTCGTATATGTTTTCTTTAACCCATTCCATACATTTTCTCTTTCCTTGTGGCTTTTGTGACTACCTTTTTTTATTCTCATAGCAGGCTATGGCACTCAGTCAGCTCCCCCAGGGATATGGCTCAACTGGTGGCTATGGCAGTAGCCAGAGCTCCCAATCGTCTTACGGGCAGCAGTCCTCCTACCCTGGCTACGGCCAGCAGCCACCTCCCAGCAGCACCTCGGGAAGGTACAGTGTTGATGATGTCAGGGCAAGGCTTGAATTAGAGGGGTGAATTGATGAGGAATGATAAAGGGACCAGGAGTAGGAGCAGCTATGGGGGTGGGGGTGGGGGAACCTATGTTGGGTACAGAGAATGGAATACACTAAAAATGAAATTCGGGGTATGCTGGCATTATGATTTTGTTTTTTATTTGTTTTCCTTAGTTACGGGAGCAGTTCTCAGAGCAGTAGCAGCTATGGGCAGCCCCAAAGTGGCAGCTACGGCCAGCAGTCTGGCTATGGTGGACAGCAGCAAACCTACGGACAGCAGCAAAGCTCCTATAATCCCCCTCAGGGCTATGGACAGCAGAACCAGTACAACAGCAGCAGCAGCGGTGGTGGTGGAGGTGGCGGTGGAGGTGAGAGGTCTTCAGCTCTGCCAGCAGTCCATTTTCTATAAGGATTTGTATTCTCCTGTTTGACTCTTAGCCTAAAGGGATTGCTTTCTTGTTTCCTAGACGTCTTTTTAATTTATTTTGTCCTTCATTGCTTGGCACTTGTTGAACCTTCTTGTGCTACTTTAAGGAAAAAACAAACAAAAAAGTAAAGTAGCCTTAGCACCCGGTATTCTCAGGCGATCTCCCATCCAAGTACTAACTAGGCCTAACCCTGCTTAGCTTCTGAGATCAGACGAGATTGGGTGCGTTCAGGGTGGTATGGCCGTAGACTTTTTTTTTTTAATAAAGCATCCTTCCTTTTCTCACAGGTAGCTATGGCCAAGATCAGTCCTCCATGAGTAGTGGCAGCAGCGGCGGCGGCGGTGGCGGTTATGGCAGTCAAGACCAGAGCAGTGGAGGCAGTGGTGGCTACGGACAGCAGGACCGTGGAGGCCGTGGCAGGGGCGGCGGCGGTGGTGGTGGTTACAACCGCAGCAGTGGTGGCTATGAACCCAGAGGTCGTGGAGGTGGCCGTGGAGGCAGAGGTGGCATGGGGTAGGTGTCTTATGAGCCAGGGAGTATCTTTGGTGGGGAGTGTGGAGGATTGCATGAATTTCCCTGAAGCCAGTCCCTAGTGCATGGTTTAGTATTCTTTGTTGTCTAGGGATCTGTGAGGGCTTTGATTTGGGGGCAGTGACTGTTTTTACATCCCCATTTTATTTTTGTGAGAACTTGGGAGCCTGAACTCCCATCCATACCACTGAATAGAGATTTTGAGTATTGACACTTGTTTCCAAAGAAAAAGAAATCATACATAGATATGTATGGATTGGAGTCATTGATATCCTAGGCAAGAAACATGGAAGTGAAGACTTCTTTCTCTGCAAGGGAAAGCGATGATCCCACTCCTGGGAAATAGTAGGGAAACTTGGTATGTGTATTCCCATGTGTCCTCTAGGGAGTTGGTAATGATTAACCTGACTTCAGCTTCCAGGAATTGGCTACTCTTCCTGTTTTCTGTAGTCATTTGAATCCACGAGCTTGATTTGCACTAATTTGACAGTGATTTTGTGTGTGACTTGGTTTGTGGGGCCATCTGACTGAAGTGTGCAGACCTTTTGGGCAAAAATATGCTTGACAGTGGTCTCTCACCTATTTGTTCCACTGTCTGCCTTCCCCCTGGTTACTTAAAAATCACCAATTTGTCCAACTGGACCTTCTTTCCTTCCTCTTGAAGTTGATTTGAAGTAAAACCTTAGATTTGATGTTAAAACAGTCGTCAAATCTGTTGGTAAATATGATTTGAAGGACCCTACCCCTGTCTCCCTTGAAAAAGGGGGAGGAGTGTCAGTGTTAACTGTTTTTGGAAAAAGTAGATTTTTAAAACAAGTTTGGATATGGTAAGTATGCGGAGGTGGGTGGGGGCAATCTCAAAAACGTACAAAAAGGAAAACTCTGTTGTGTGCGTGTGTTTAATGCAAAACTTGAAAAAGAAAAACAACTGTTATGTGACTGTTAACTTGCTCTGCATTTTATGTGCCACAGGTATGAAAGGTGACATTGCAAAATACTCCGCTCTTCTCGCAGTGTAGAAGGGGTGACCCCGGGGGCTGGGGGAGATGAAAAACAGCTCAGTAGTTAGGACAGGGCTTAGCTAAGTTTGTCTTGCTTTAAGGGGAAGTTGCTTTTGGTTTTGACTTTTTATGGAATGGGGTTGGGTCTGCTTGCTGCTTTCAAAGCAAAAACCACAAAAATGTGTTCAGGGCTACCCCAGCCTGGTGTGAAATGTCTTCTGGGTAAATTGGGGTAGGGTTTTTAAACCAACTACTTGGTTGTCAACCACTTGCGACAAGAGGAAAAAAAAACATCTGCTCCATCGGAAGAACGACCAAGGAAAATGGGTCATTTTTTTTCCAGAGGAAATAGATATATAACCTTTTAAAGCAAAATCTTTATAAACTGTGTCTGAGAAATTGCACACGTGTGTGTGACATGCTCAAAGGTCAGACAAGGGGTGGTCAGGAAGGGATGTATTTTAGTAGCCACTTGTATCTTTTTCCGAAAACACCTACCCATGTTTGGGGAATGTTAAACAAAATCAAAAAACACCCTTTTGTAGCCGTTGGAAGCTTCATGTCCTTTCTTCTAACTTGTCTTCTCCAGCGGAAGTGACCGTGGTGGCTTCAATAAATTTGGTGGTAAGTGAACAGAGTTTCCAAAATTCCCAACTCCCAGCAATGCTTTGTCTGATTGTTCATTTGCAGATGTCTTAGCGTGTTAATTTAAGTGCAAAGGTTTTGAGGTGTCCAGAACCACCTCCAAAAAGGGGTAGGGTAGAATGCCACCTGTTGCCTGGTGTGTGCTAACCTGGAGCAGGCAGGGGTAAGACTCAATAATCATCTTTTGCCAAATGGGTTTGCCCCCGGTTAATAAGAGGGGTCTAGTAGGCCTTGGACAGGGCTGTTGCCACACCTGGCACTTAGTGACCACCATCATGAGAAACTGGAGAGTGTGTGCTGGAACACATGGTGCCAACTTGGCTTTCATTGTGTCCAAGGCTTGTGTGTGTGGGAGTGTGTGTGGGAGACAACCTCCAAATGTTTTAATTCTGGAAGAGGGATGTGACATTGCCCTGCCCTGAGGATGGTGAAGTTGGTACACATTTATAAAGTACGGAATGGTGTCAATGAATGCAATTCTCTGTATATGGATTTAACTCAGATGGGCAAATAGAAACTAGCTGTGGGAAGGAACATGTGCACTACTTCAAGAAAGATTGGAAGTATGTGTGGCTCATGGGAAATAACCAGGTCTTAAACAGCACAAACTGAATTCATGGACCAGGAAGGTCTTAAAACAGCACACACTGAATTCATGGAAAAATGACAAATTTGAGAAGTCTCCCAGTAAGCTGGAACTTTTCTGGTTTGGTTAACTAACAAAAGGTTTCTTGATTTGTCTCAACATTTAAAGCCAAAGGCTTGGGTTCATGACTTAGGTGTTATTGCGTGTGGGTACGATATTTATATATGGCGAATTCAGATAAACATTGGTCAAAGATGGTCTCTGGAAAAATAAAATAGAGGCTGCATTACGGAAATAAGATATCTGGTCTGTTCCCTGGGACATGCTTAAAAAAATACAATAGCTATTATGTATGGTTTTTATTTTCATGTGGTTTTGGGGAAACATAACATGGTTTTAAGAATGGTTTCTAAAGATGAAATTAAAAATTGTTCCACAAGGGATAAGTGTCTTTGGTGGTAAAGTTGGGAGAAACTGGATGATCGCATGGCTGGTGGCGAGCCCATCTCTCTTGGGTGAGAGAACCGGGCCCCAAGCTGAGTTGGTTTGTTCACTTTAATGGGTCTCCTTTCCCCCTGCTGTCTGTGCTGAGGACATTTCCCAGCCTGAGCTGGGGGAGGCAGCATTTTCTGAAGTGTGGAGTTGTCTCTGTGGAGACTCAAGTTACAGATCTTAAGGGGCCTGCCTAGAATTGTCTCCTCTGGGCAGGTGATCCAGGAAAGGGTTTTGGAGTGAGGCTGTGAGCACTTACATGATTTGCAAATTTGGATTTGGTGTTAATTTTTTTCCTTGTCCGTTTTTTCCTGTTGACTAACGGCTCCCCTTTCCTTGTTTTTGTTTTTGTTTTGTTCTTTTTTTCCATGTCACTTAAGGCCCTCGGGACCAAGGATCACGTCATGACTCCGGTGAGTTCATAGGTGGTGGCATGAACAGAGTAGCTAAAGTGGATCAAGACTGACTGGAAATTGTTTGAAGCTATTAGTAAAAGGAAACTGAAAAAATGAAGGTAGAGAGAAGAGAGTTAGGTGTATCCCTAGTTAGCAGTAAGAAGTAATCATGAAGTATTTCTCAGAAATACCTGGCCTGTGGGTTCCACCTCCCCACGATTTAGGAGGTCTGAGATGACCCTGAAAATCTGCCTAACAAGTCACCAGTGATGCTGATGCATCTGGACCCCACTCAGAACTTTTGGTTTACTGCAGTGGTTATTTAAAAATGTGGATCACATCCAAGTTGGTGAACAAAAACTAGTGAACAAAGACCTGACCACACGAAGGAAAGCATTTCACTCTTGTTTAGATGTATTGATGTTTGTGTACTGGATTTTAATGTAAAATAGGTTTCTTATTTAATTCGGGGACCTTTAACTGAAAGTTGATAAATACTGATGTCCTTGCCTGTGTGGTCTTGGGCATTTCACTTCTGAGCTCTGGTTTCTGTACTGTGTATTGACGTGTTTCAAAGGATAATTGTCAAACCCAACCTGAAATTTATCAACATGGCTGGCATATAGGCACTCAAAATGAAAGGGAATGTGGATTTCTTTTCATTTGTCTTCCATAAACCAAATCATACTAGTTGCTTGATGGATACTAGGTGTACTGCTTTAGGTTTTTTCCTTATGTGTTTATGTTTGTGTTTACTTTTTCACATTTGCATTTTCTCCTCTGTTCAACAAGTAGAACAGGATAATTCAGACAACAACACCATCTTCGTGCAAGGCCTGGGCGAGAATGTTACAATTGAGTCTGTGGCTGATTACTTCAAGCAGATTGGTATTATTAAGGTACTTGTGGAGTGGGTGCTTTCTGTCAGTGTTGTAGGCTTTTGGATTTCACGTATTAGTAAAAGCAAGTCTTAATGGTTGCTAGCACTAAAAACTAAAGTCTTTATTTTTATTTTTATTTTTATATTTTTTAATTTTTTCCTTTTTTAAAGACGGGGTTTCACTATATTGGTCAGGCTGGTCTCGAACGCCTGACCTCGGGGTGATCCGCCTGCCTCAGCCTCCCAAAGTGCTGGGATTACAGGCGTGAGCCACCACGCCCGGCAAAACAAAAGTCTTAATGGTTGATGCTAGCTTAATTTGTTGAGGAGGAGCCTTAGTTGCTGTTTATTTTATCTTTTTGAGATGGAGTCTTGCTCTGTCAACCAGCTTGGAGTGCAGTGGCATGATCTCGGCTCACTGCAACCTCTGCCTCCCAGTAGCTGGGATTCTCCTGCCTCAGCCTCCAAGTAGCTGGGATTACAGGCGCTCGCCACCACGCCTGGCTAAGTTTTGTATTTTTAGTAGAGATGGGGTTTCACCATGTTGGCCAGGCTAGTCTTGAAGTCCTGACCTCAGGTGACCCACCCGCCTCCCAGAGTGCTGGGATTACAGCACTTGCTGTTTTCTAAAAGAAGTTCTATCTTAACACAAAAGGTGTAACTGATAAGAGTGCCCTAAATTCTGAGATTTGTACTCTAATAAGCTTTAGTTTTCTTTCTCAATGTTGGAGTGAGAAACACTTTTCTTTAATGGACGTTTACACGTGCGGTAGGAAGAAGTAACTGGGAAGAGGGGGAGCTGAAGTTTGGGAATGATAAACCTCATGTTCTGGAGGAAGAAGAGGGGGAGTACTGTAGCCTCTAAAATTGATGTTACCTCATTTTGCCTTCAGACAAACAAGAAAACGGGACAGCCCATGATTAATTTGTACACAGACAGGGAAACTGGCAAGCTGAAGGGAGAGGCAACGGTCTCTTTTGATGACCCACCTTCTGCTAAAGCAGCTATTGACTGGTTTGATGGTATGTATGAGAAGGCTGGCAGAGGTGGGGCTGGGGGGCTAGGGCAGCAAGCCTTAGGAAGCAGGCCATAGTTTGAGGGTTCTTCAGAGTTTTCCAACACTTCAGCTGTGGTTTCAAGTATAGTCTCATTTTTGCTTATGTGTCAGTAGATTATAAACCATTTCAGAAAGGCACGCTTCTCTTAGCTTGAATTTTTGGATTAATGTGTCTTGAATCTAAAGTCTCTTGATACTTCCTTTATTTCTCTAGGTAAAGAATTCTCCGGAAATCCTATCAAGGTCTCATTTGCTACTCGCCGGGCAGACTTTAATCGGGGTGGTGGCAATGGTCGTGGAGGCCGAGGGCGAGGAGGTGAGGAGCTACCTACTGGTGGTTGCAAAGGGGTTGGGTGGGGAGAGTGCAGAAGACGGTAAAGGCACCTGGAATGGGTTAGGTTGACCAAACTTGGCAGGGAGCAGACAGACCCATACTTGTTTTATCTGCATTAGGACCCATGGGCCGTGGAGGCTACGGAGGTGGTGGCAGTGGTGGTGGTGGCCGGGGAGGATTTCCCAGTGGAGGTGGTGGCGGCGGAGGACAACAACGAGCTGGTGACTGGAAGTGTCCTAATCCGTGAGTGAAACTTAATTTTTGTTTAGTTCTTTGATACTACATTAATTAGGTATGTGGATGTTTCCAAAGAAGTGAAGGTCAGTGCCACAGTGTTGGGGTCAGATTTAGCCAAAAGCTACGTACGTAAGGTTGATATAATGGGAAAGGTAATGGATTGGGTTCAGTAATAATGGTTTTTGTTCTGGTTCTGATTGGGGGAAGCAAGCTTTTTTGTCTTTCTGAGGCCTCAGTTTCCACACTGTATCTCTAAAGTCACGGTAGTTTCTTCCTAATTCCAGGTCTTGCCTATTCCCCATTCCTCGAGACTAATTGTCTTCCTTCTCCTTAGCACCTGTGAGAACATGAACTTCTCTTGGAGGAATGAATGCAACCAGTGTAAGGCTCCTAAACCAGATGGCCCAGGAGGGGGACCAGGCGGCTCTCATATGGGTAAGAAAGGCAGACCTGGTGCCAAGGAGTTGGGACCAATGAGTTCCTAAGTTTTCAGCAGGGAGGCTCTGGGAAGGTAGAGGGATGGGAATATATATGATAGATCTTCTTTCTTTTGTCCTAGGGGGGTAACTACGGAGATGATCGTCGTGGTGGCAGAGGAGGCTATGATCGAGGAGGCTACCGGGGCCGTGGTGGGGACCGTGGAGGCTTCCGAGGGGGCCGGGGTGGTGGGGACAGAGGTGGCTTTGGCCCTGGCAAGATGGACTCCAGGTAAGACTTTAAATGAGAATAAAAAAGTAGAGTAGTGGAACAGGTTGTAGGATAACAAGGTTTTGTTGAGAAAGTGGTTTCATTTGGACCTGAGATTGTAACCAGTAGCGGGGTGGGAAGGAAAATTAGGAAGAATGAATCTGTAGACCCACTCGAGATAAGACATTCTTGCTGAGTTAGGTCGGAGGGCCAGATAGGATATCTAGACTTGGGAGAGGCTGGTAATGGAAATATAATGGATACCTTTTTTTTTTTTTTTTTGTAGGGGTGAGCACAGACAGGATCGCAGGGAGAGGCCGTATTAGCCTGGCTCCCCAGGTTCTGGAACAGCTTTCTTCCTGTACCCAGTGTTACCCTCGTTATTTTGTAACCTTCCAACTCCTCATCACCCAAGGGGGTTTTTTGTGTCGGACTATGTAATTGTAATCATACCTCTGGTTCCCATTAAACATGACCGTTTTAGTTAAATTTTGTTCCTCTTCCCCCTCTTCACTTTGCTGGAAGATTGATGTCCAAGTCAGGAAGGTTGGGAATTTCCCTGTTACAGATCATCCTGCCCAGCAGGAACTGGAATACACAGTGTTTGATCCAGGGGAGAAGGCCAAGTGATACCCTTGAGAGCAGAGATTAAACTTTTCTGTCACTGGCAAACTTGGATGCATACCTGAGAAATGAACATGGGATGTGCTGAGTGTCGGCCTAAATGTGCCCAGCTATGGGGAGTGTTTCCTTTACCACATCTATTTGCATGCTGGTCTTAAGTTTATTCTTTGCAGAAGTTTAACCTTTTTAAAGAACTCTTAGATATTTTGGCACTTTTAATGGTGAGGCTCAAACAAACTGGGTTTATATGGGGCACTATTCAAATCTGATTGGTGGAGAGCTCTTAGCCACTCTGGGTCTTTTACGGGAAGGGGAGAGTAACTTAGTGCCTGCTGAGTGCTGCACTTTTGTGGAATCAGGATCTAATTCTCAATCCTGAGAGTACCTGGGGCACTTGACAGCTGAGAAGGAAGTACATGAGTTACAAGGCTCAGAACCAGAAAATGGGAAAGCCGGAAGTGAGTCCTACTCTGTTCAGACTCCATTTCCGTTTTATGGGATTTTCATTCCAAAACCATCATGCAGGAGGTCCAGAAGGGACCAACAAATTCTGATCTCAGACTTCGGTTTACTTAGGCCTTAAGAGTGTTCTACAATGAGAAGAGAGTTGGGAATGGAGATGGTGAGAAGGGGGAAGGTTTTTCTGGGAAAGGAAACTAGAGTTAGTTGCTTGTATTTAAAGGAGCCAAGTTGACCCGTTCCTAGCTGGCCTGGTGGATGGGCCTGGGTAGATAATCTGCTGTGAGGAGACTGGTTTGCCTGGGTCACTTTCATGTCGTGCTTGGACTTGGAGGGCTTGAGGTCCCTGGCATTTTGAGATTTTAGGTTTAAGCATTTTTGACTGGAGGGTGGAAGGCCCTCCTAAGGGAATGAGTGATAGAGGGGAGGGGTGTGGCCAGTGAGTTAAAATGGTTAGTGCCCCTCAGCCTCTTACCATGTGCTTGTAAACTTGCCCGGACCTGCCAGCCAGTATTTAGCATGCTTTTTAGTCATACAGAGCCTAAAATTTAAGTGCAAAGCAGGTTTTACTTACGAGCTTTTTTTTTTTTTTTTTTTTGAGACTTGGTTTGGCGCCAGGCGCCACCTTGGAGTACAGTGGTGCGATCTCGGCTCACTGCAACCTCCCCCTTCTGGGTTCAAGCAATTCTGCCTCAGCCTCCCTGGTAGCTGGGACTACAGGCACACGCCACCATGCCCAGCTAATTTTTTTGTATTTTTAGTAGAGATGGGGTTCCACCATGTTGGCCAGGATGGTCTCGATCTCTTGACCTCGTGATCTGCCTGCCTCGGCCTCCCAAACTGCTGGGATTACAGGCTGGAGCCTGTGTGCCCAGCCTTTTTTTTTTTTTTTTTTTAAGAGATAGGGTCTCTCCATGTTGGCCAGGCTGGTCTCAAACTCCTGACCTCAGGTGATCTGCCCATCTCGGCCTCCCAAAGTGCTGGGATTACAGGCTTGAGCCACTGCGCCCGACCTGCAGTTAACTGGATTTTCAAACTTCGTTTTAAGACAGCTGCCATCACAAGCATAGCTTGAACCCCTAATTGGGAAGTGCTTTCTTCTCAAATTTTTTTATGTTTGAGACGGAGTTTCACTCTTGTTGCCCAGGCTGGAGTACAGTGGTGTGATCTCAGCTCACTGCAACCCCTGCCTCCTGGGTTCAATCGATTTTCCTGCCTCAGCCTCCTGAGTAGCTGGGATTACAGACATGTGCCACCACACCCAACTAATTTTGTATTTTTAGTAGAGAGGGTTTCTCCCAAGTTGGTCAGGCTGGTTTTTGATTCAACTTCTGCTAATCTGCCGGTGTTGGCCTCCCAAAGTGCTGAGATTACAGGCGTGAGCCACTGTGCCTGGCCTAATTTTTGTGTTTTTAGTAGAGATGGGGGTTTTTCCACGTTGGCCAGACTGGTCTCAAACTCCTGACCTCAGGTGATCTGCCTGCCTCACCCTCCCAAAGTGTTGGGATTACAGATGTTCCCAGCTGATGTACAGATTTCAGTTCCCTTCAGTGTATCCCCCAGAGTGGTATTGCTAGGTTATAGGATACTTCTATTTTTAGTTGTTTGAGGAGGCTTTGTACTATTCCATAATGGCTGCATTAGTCCACATTTCCACCAGCAGTGTGCAGGGATTCCCTTCCTCCACATCCTTGCTAGTTAGCTCTCATCTTTTTTATACAGCCGTTCTAACAGGTGTGAGGTGACATCTTTTTTAACCATGCACCATGGAGTCTAACCAGATCTCACTGCCTATCCTAGCCTACAAGAGGGGCGAAACTCAGTATGGAATGTGGGGTCCTATCTGCAGTCATTCCTCCCCAGTAGCCTCAGACTCCATTTTTACCTTTGGATCCTCAGTTCTGACAAACCCTCTTTCTTCAGCCTTTTTTTTTCTTTCCTTTTTGAGATGGAATTTCGCTCTTGTTGCCCAGGAGTACAATGGCACGATCTTGGCTCACCACAACCTCCACCTCCCGAATTCAAGTGATTCTCCTGCCTTAGCCTCCCGAGTAGCTGGGATTACAGGCATGCGCCACCACGCCCGGCTAATTTTGTATTTTTAATAGAGACGGGATTTCACCATGTTGGTCAGGCTGGTCTCAAACTCCTGACCTCGGGACCTGCCCGCCTCAGGCTTTCAGAGTGCTGGGAATACAGGTGTGAGCCAGTGCGCCCAGCTGCCTTTTCCTTCATCTTTATCTTGAAATTTTAAAGACATGGTGTGGGGGGTGGGGGCCTCACTTTTGGCCTGGCTGGTCTCAGTGGGCTCAAGCGATTCTTCAACCTCCGGAGTGGCTGAGACGACAGGTGTGCTACTGCTCCTGGCTATTTTGAAATAATTTGACTTAGAAGAAAGTTCCTACAATTGTGTTCATCTTATGCAAATATAATCTTCAATGGTGCTGTTATATTTGAGGCGAGATTTAGGGACCAACACCAAGACAAAAGTATGCCAAATAGCAGGGTTTATGAAGCCGACGACCACGGAGGACTCGTGTCTCTCCAACCCGTGGCCCCAAATGGAGGGTGTTAAGAACTTTTATACCCGTAAAAATCACTTTGGGAGTCCGGGTGGGAGGCGGTGGGTGGGGGTGAGGGGCTTCAGACATTCCGAGGGCTAGTGGCACCTTCAAGGTGGAGATGAGGGTGAGGGGTGGGGGGTGGGGGTGAGGGGTTTCGGACATTCCGAGGGCCAGGGAACTAAGTGATTCACAAAAAAGTTAAGATTAGCATTTGTTTACACATTGTCTGGGTAGGGTGGCAATCACAGTCCTTAATTACTTATTCATATGTGGGCTATAGAGAGCAGTTTCAACAGAAAGCTGAGGTATGGTTGAGGTATGCAGGTTTATGGGGCTTTTTACCATGTCACAGTGCTAGCATATACAAACAGTATTTTCAAGTGGGTTGTGCCAGCACATCTGACGAGGATTTTTTGTTGTAGAAATAATTGAGTCCACAATCTTGAGATACTATAAAAGCTTTTGGAGACCATAGAGTCTGAAATATCCAGTATCCTTGAGGGCAGGAGTTTGGAGCTGGAGGAAATACTGCTCTGTGCTGGTGGTTAATGCTCTCAGCTCCTTGGATTGTGGCTTTAGCCCTAAGTGTGAGATGAGGGCTCGCAACTGGAAATGAGGGCCACTGGTGTAGGGGCAAGAGGCAGAGGAAAGGAGTTGGATGGTTGGCTTGAAGATGGTGAATGTGCTGTCCCTGTGAGAGGGTGCTGTCTCTGGGTTTCGGTGAGGAGGGTCCTCGCGGCGAGGGTGGGACGGGCAGACGGCTGGATGAAGTGGGCAGGAACCGAGTTTTTTCCCAGGTGACATACTGCCTGTGCCCACCTCGCCGGGGGGGTGGCAGTATTGCACAATCGCACAGATTCGTTGTCACTGTTGGGTGCAATGTACTTAAGAATAGGGACCTGGCTGGGAGCAGTGGCTCACGCCTTTAATCCCAGCATTTTGGGAGGCCAAGGTGGGTGGATCATAAGGTCAGTAAATGGAGACCATCCTGGCCAACATGGTGAAACCCCATCTCTGCTAAAATACAAAAAAATTAGCCGGGTGTGGTGGTGCGCGCCTGTAGTCCCAGCTACTCAGGAGGCTGAGGCAGGGGAATCACTTGAACCCGGGTGGTGGAGGATGCCATGAGCGGAGGTCGTGCCACTGCACTACAGCCTGGGTGACAGAGCAAGACTGTCTTTAAAAAAAAAAAAAATAAAGAATAGGGACCTGTTGGAGGAAGGGCTTACAGAGTGCCTACATACCATGGTTACAAGTACTGGGAACAATAAACTCCGGCAAACTGCGTGAGACCTCTGGGGAGGCAAACTTCCCTAAGCCTTCATGTTCCAGGTGCAGAGTGACCCTGACTCTGTTACAGTACATAACATGCTCAAGGACTTAAAACCCCTTCTGTAGCATTATAAAGTCACCAGACTTGTAGGCTTCAGCTCCCTCCAGCTGTGCCTAGAATGCAATCTGTAGATAACCACATGTTCTCGTTTTGTGAAACTCCCAAACTGCCACTGTTACCAGTCTTTAGAATGATGCACCAGTTCTGGCTCACTGATTGAGTTCCGGCTCACTGATTCGCCCCACCGTTACTCCACTCCCTCCCCACTATCACCTCACTTTCACCCCACCATCTGCCGACTGCTCACAGTGTAACCAATAAATACGGTGGGGGAACCTCAGCTCGGGGCCTTCACTGCCTCCATTGCAAGTGATGGTCCCCTGCTCCCACTTTTAATCTTTTTCCTTTGTCGCCACCAAACTCGGGGTACCCACGGGTGGGGTGTGGGGGGCTGGTCCCCTACAGGGACTTGTAGGAGATCGAGACCATCCTGGACAACATGGTGAAACCCCATCTCTACTAAAAATACAAAAAAATAAGTGTGGTGGTGTGCACCTATAATCCCAGCTACTTGGGAGGCTGAGGCAGGAGAATCGCTTGACCCTGGGAGGTGGAGGTTGCAGTAAGCCAAGATCATGCCACAACACTCCAGCCTGGCGACAGAGCGAGACTCTATCTCAAAAAAAAATAATAATAATGGAGACCTGGCAGTTCCATCCTAGGCTTACACGCTTGTTTTTCTGGTTTTGATTTTCCAGAATTTCAGGGAAAGTTAACCCATCCTTTTTTTTTTTTTTTTTGAGATTTCTGGAACCACATCCTCTGTAACTTGAGGGGTAATACATACACACACACACACACACACACATTTAAAAAATATATATATAGGAGTCCTTATCTGTGGTTTAACCCTATACAGTTTCAGTACAGTATAATAATCTGTGCTGAATTTATAAATTGAACTTTATCATTTGTCAAAATATGGATTCTAACTCAGTAGATCCAGATGGGGCCCAAGATGTGCATTTCAGGCCAGCTGTGGTGGCTCATTCCTGTAATTCCAGCACTTTGGGAGGCTGAGGTGGGAGGATCACTTGAGCCCAGGAGTTGAGACAAGCCTGGGTAACGGCAACGTCCTGTCTCTACCAAATTTTTTTTTTTGAGATGGAGTAGCTCTGTTGCCCAGGCTGGAGTGAAGTGGCATGATCTCTGCTCACTGCAACCTCCACCTCCCAGGTTCAAGCGATTCTCCTGCCTCAGCTTCCCAAGTTGCTGGGATTCATAGGTATGTACCACAATGCCCGGCTAATTTTTGCATTTTTAGTGGAGATGGGGTTTCACCATGTTGGCCAGGCTGGTCTTGAACTTCTGATCTCAGGTAATCCATCTGCCTCGGCCTCCCAAAGTGCTGGGATTACAGGTGTGAGCCACCACACCAGGCCAATATTTTAAAATTTTGGTAGAGGCCGGGTGCGGTGGCTCACGCCTGTAATCCCAGCATTTTGGGAGGCCGAGATGGGTGGATCATGAGGTCAGGAGTTCGAGACTAGCCTGACCAACATGGGTGAAACCCCATTTCTACTAAAAATACAAAAAGATAAGCTGGGCGTGGTGGCGGGTGCCTATGATCCCAGCTACTCAGGAGGCTGAGGCACGAGAATTGCTTGAACCTGGGAGTTGGAGGTTGCAGTGAGCCGAGATCACGCCATTGCACTCCAGCCTGGGCAACTGAGTGAGACACCATCTCAAAAAACCACAAAAACAAAAATTAGCTGGGTGTGGTGGCACACACCTATAATTCCAGCTACTTGGGAGGCTGAGGCACCAGCATTGCTTGAACCCAGGAATTGGGGGTTGCAGTGAGCCGAGATCACACCATTGCACTCCAGCCTGGGCTACTGAGCAAGACCCCATCTCAAAAAAACCCAAAAACCAAAAAACAAAAATTAGCTGGGTTTGGTGGCATGCACCTGTAATTCCAGCTACTTGGGAGGCTGAGGCAAAAGAATTGCTTGAACCTGGGAGTTGGAGGTTGCAGTGAGCCAAGATCGTGCTATCCAGACTGGGTGACAGAGTGAGACTCCATCTCAAAAAAAAAAAAAAAAAAAAAGTGGTGGTGGTGGCATGTACCTGTGGTCCTGTGGTCCCAGGTGGAGAGATTGAGGCTGCAGTGAGGTGTGTTCCTGCCACTGCACTCTAGCCCGCAGCCCTGGGTAACAGAACAAGACTGTTCCCTGCACCCTCCCCCTCAAAGAAAGCATTTGTGATGGGCTTTCGGGTGATACTGATGCTATTGCTTCAACACTTCTCTTAGATTAATGTTCTAGAGTTTGGCAGAGTCAAATTATTTCTGAAGGGGGAACTTGGCTTTGTATAAAACTTTATTCTTTCTCCCCCCCCGGCCCCTGCCTCCGCCCCCCCCCCAGCTTTTTTATTGGAGACAGGGTCTTGCTCTGTGGCCCAGGCTGGGGTGCAGTAGCACGATCACAGCTCACTGCAACCTCGAACTCCTGGGCTGAAGGAATTCTGGCACCTCAGCCACCCAAGTAGGTAGGACTACAGGCAGGTACCACCATGTCCAGCTGATTTTTAAAATTTTTTTGTGGAGATGAGTTCTCACTCTTGTTCAGGCTGGTCTTGAACTCTTGAGCTCAAGTCATCTTTCCCCCTCAGCCTCCCTAAGTACTAGGATTATATTTCTATATCAACTGTGCTAGCTAGGAGCTAAGAAAAAGTTGTCGTGTGGGTTTTTGTAATAAGCACAGGCCCAGCCAACACTGACTTCTGCTCTTTTTAGGTCTTGTCAAGCTTAAATGGAAATTTTGAGCAAAAAAGAGGATGCTGTCCTCTTTGTGGGATTTTTGTGGGTGTGGGGAGATCTGGACCATCATGGAGGGGTGTCCTCAGCACAGGGATGGGATTTGGTTCCTGCAGGGCCTCAGAGAACTGTGGGACAGCCCTTCAGGTGTTAGGGGAAGGGGGGAAGGTGTATTTTTTTTTTTAAAGGCGGGGGTTTCACCATGTTGGTCAGGCTGGTCTTGAACTCCTGACCTCAGGTGATCCGCCCGCCTTGGCCTCCAAAGTGCTTGGATTACAGGTGTGAGCCACCGTGCCCGGCCGGTTTTTTTTTTTTTAAGACGGGGTTTCACCATGTTGGTCAGGCTGGTCTTGAACTCCCGACCTCAGGTGATCCGCCTGCCTTGGCCTCCAAAGTGCTTGGATTACAGGTGTGAGCCACCACCACGCCCGGCCAGGAAGGTGGTTTTGAGTTGCTCCTTCACTTTGTTGAATGTATCTGAAATTCAGTTCTGGGGCTTGACAGGAATGTTGCTGTTTGCAGTGGCTGACCTTCAGCTTATCTGGGATGTGTCCCAAGATGCTGGAGTTGTCTGCTGCCATCTGGACTGGGGCCGGGCCTTCCACATCCATGGAGAGAAGCACTGCCAGGACTGGGAGCGACAGAACGAGTCTGGGGTGGTACCAGAGGGGCACTCTAGATTGGTCTTGGGATAGCACAGGTGAACAGATACAGTTCTAAGCCTTTGGGGGCCTCGGAGCAGAACCGTCCTAGTGGAGGTGATTGCTAACTCTGAGGTGCACTTGCCATAAGCCAGTAGCTGTTAGGGGGATGAGCTGTGACCTGTCACCCCCAGCTTTACAGAGGGGATGCCCACACAGCTAGTGAGAGGTGGAGCTGGGACTCAAACCTCTCTCCTTTAGCTATAGAACTTCTGTCCTTTACCACTGTGCTGTGCCTAAAATCCGACGACACTTCTGGTAGGACTGACTCTTTCTTCCACAGCCCAAAGGAAAAAGGAAGCCCCAGGACATTTTTTATCTTGGGAGACTTTCTTGGAATCACTTCCTTTCCTCAGGCCTGCACTGGTTTTTGTAGTGACTCTAAGGATGCCTGTCATGCAAGGATGTGTTACCTACGGCCCCATCTCAGGAGAATGATTAGGTTCCTGTGAAGTTTAAAAAAATCCTGTAAGGCCGAATGTGGTGGCTCATGCCTGTTATCCTAGCACTTTGGGAGGCCAAGGCGGGTGGATCACGAGGTCAAGAGTTCAAGACCAGCCGGGTCAACATGGTGAAACCCTGTCTCTACTAAAGATACAAAAAAAAAAAAAAAAAAAATAGCCAGGCGTGGTCGTGTGCACCTGTAATCCCAGCTACTCGGAAGGCTGAGGCAGGAGAATTGCCTGAACCCGGGAGGCGGAGGCTGCAGTGAGCCAAGATTGCGCCATTGTACTCCAGCCTGGGCTACAGGAGTGAAACTCCATATCAAAAAAAAAAGCCAGGCGAGGTGGCTCATACCTGTAATCCCAGCACTTTGGGAGGCTGAGGCTGGTGGATCATGAGGTTAAGAGTTCGAGACCAGCCTGGCCAGTATGGTGAAACCCCGTCTCTACTAAAAATACAAAAATTAGCCAGGCATGGTGGCATGGTCCTGTAATCCTAGCTACTCTGGAGGCTGAGGCAGGAGAATTGCTTGAACCTGGCAGATGGAGGTTGCAGTGAGCTGAGATCACACCACTGCACTCCAGCCTGGGCAACAGAGCGAGACTCCGTCTAAAAAAAAAAATCCTGTTAGATACAAGAGATACATAGTAACTGCCATATACTGATTACTTCTTACATGCAAGGCACTTGTAAAGAGGTTGAAAAGATGTCTGCATTTAAGCAGGGGAGTGGTGGAGTCCTCTGTGATGTGATCGTAGACCAGCACATGGTTTGCATTGCCACAGAGACACTGGGAAGAGACTCTGAAACCCAGAGGAACGCATGCGTATGGGCTGTCTGGGGCAGGTACAAGATGTCAAGGTGTCCAGAGATAAAGGGGCCAGCATGTGCTAGGGCCCCAGGCGTGAGCAGATAGTGGTGGATCGTGGGGTGTGTGAGGAGAGGTTGCATGGAGTTAAGCACCAGGCTAGGAGGAGAGTTTAGGTGTTCTATTAAAAATGACAACTGAAGCTGGGCGCAGTGGCTTACGCTTGTAATCCCAGCACTTTGGGAAGATGAGGCGGTGGATCCCGAGGTCAGGGGTTCGAGACCAGCCTGACCAACATGGTGAAACCCCGTCTCTACTTAAAAATACAAAAATTAGCTGGATGTGGTGGTGCACACCTGTAATCCCAGCTACTTGGGAGGCTGACGCAGGAGAATCGCTTGAACCCAGGAGGCGGAGGTTGTGGTAAGAGCACTCCATTACACTCCAGCCTGGGCGACAGAGCAAGACTCCGTCTCAAAAAAAAAAAAAAAAAAAAAAAAAAAAAAAAAGCTGGGCATGGTGGTTTGCACCTGTAGTCCTAGCTATTCAGGAGGCTGGGGCAGGACGATCGTTTTAGCCCAGGGGTTTGAGGCTGCAGTGAGCCATGATCGCACCACTGTACTCCAGCCAGAGCAACAGATGAGAGCACGTCTCAAAAAAAAAGTGAGAGTCTGTTCCCATGATCAGTTTGGATTTCTCAGGCCCTTGGAGCTAGAGGCAGGGAGGATGAAGTAGGAAACTTGTTGCAGATAAGACGTAATAAGAGATAAGCCTGGTGGGGCAGTGAGGTTGGAAAGTGGTTGTCTGGTGATTGCTAAGGATAGGATCCAGGGCCTCCTTGGTATCTGCCCATTGCTTTGCAGATCCTCCCTCTTCAAGGCCAGAAAGGATTGGGTGTAAAGTGTACTCAGGAAGTAGCCCTAGATTCCTGCTTCCCCAAACAGCCTCTGGAAGGACCTCAAGTTTCCTGGAGAGAGATACCCATATTTCCCTTTGTAGGCGAAAATTACATCAAGAACGCGGTTTGGTGGCTCACACCTGTAATCCCAGCACTTTGCGCGGCTGAGACAGATGGATCACTTGAGACCAGGTGTTTGAGACTAGCCTGGGCTACATGGCAAAACCCCATTTCTACTAAAAATACAAAAATTAGCCGGGTGTGGTGGCAAGCACCTGTAATCCCAGTTACTTGAGCGGCTGAGACACAAGAATTGCTTGAACCTGGGAGGCAGAGGTGGCAGTGAGCCAAGATCGTGCCTCTGCACTCCAGCCTGGGTGACAGAGTGCGCCTCTAAATAAATAAATAAATAAATAAATAAATAAATAAATGTGTCCAGGTGTGGTGGTTCATGCCTGTAATCCCAGCACCCCAGCACTTTGGGAGGCCGAGGCGGGTGGATCACTTGAGGTCAGGAGTTTGAGACCAGCCTGGCCAACATGGTGAAAACTTGTCTACCAAAAACACAAAAATTAGCCAGGTGTGGTGGCGGGGACCTGTAATCCCAGCTAGTTGGGAAGCTGAGCTCAAGAATAGCTTGAACCTAGGAGGTTGAGGTTGCAGTGAGTGGAGGTCATGCTGCTCCACTCCAGCCTAGGTGACAGAGCGAGACTCCATCTCAAAACAAAACAAAAAAATGTTTTAAATGTTCCTTCAAATGAATGAATAAGCAATAACAACTCCTGAAAAAAACTGCATCAAAAGAGGCAGCTACCACAACTCACTTCCTAAAATTTGCTTTTGGTGGTTGGCATGTTTTTTGGGCAAAAGGCAACCTATGCCCCTTTCCCCCATGGGATGGGGTGGGGCGGAGGGAGCGTTTAAGCCAGCTAGAGCCAGGGCCAGGAGGAGCCATCGAGCGATTTGGTGACTTGTGCTCTTCTGTTCTATGTTTAGATAATGCTCTGATGTCTCTCCCCCTAAAATTGCTCTAATTTTGCATTTTTCTCCTGTGGAAAATGTGGAAGGTACGGAAGCTATGAAGACTAGTGTGTTTCTAAATGCCTGGGACAGAGCTGCCTGCCACAGTTCCAGGCCCTTTGGTACACATGCCTTTTTAAACCTTCGGACCTGGGCCACAGGCTGTTATCTCTAACGGCAAGGTTAGACCTCTAGGGAGCACTGCAGGAGCACCACCTGGTGAATGAGGAGGGATAGTCCATGGTGATACCAGGAAGGATGGAGGCAGCGTCTGGGGTGCCGGAGGGGCTGGCCGGCCTCGGAAGCATAGCTGAGCGCTGCACATGCTACCAGGCTAGAAGTAGGAAAACACACAAGTACAAGTTGGTTTTTCATGTATTGTGTATAAAAACATCAGACCCAAAATGAGTTCGCTGGGATTGCAGTGGCTGGGGTGTTGCTGGGGAAGAGCCTCAGCTCTTCTGCTCCAGGTCCTCCACCAGGTAGGGCTGGGTCTCCCCTCAGGGCCTGGAGGAGCAAGTCCTTGCAGTTCCAGTTCCAGGCTGGCGCGAAGCTGAAGAGCTTCCGCATCTTGTTTGGGTTGGTGGGCTCGGCTCGCACTGCCTGGTACTGCTCCTCCGTCAGGACCCTCCCGTATAGGGCATCCAGCAGCCCCTCAACCTCTGTGACCCTCGCGATAAGCGCAGCCCGGTGCAGGTCTATAAAGTGCTGGCCTGGGGGTGGGAGGAGAACATGAGCTGGCAGCCAGGGTGTGGGGCCTGTCCCTGCTAAGCGCCCCCTGGGCGGGGGCTCCAGGGGGCGGCCCACCAGGACCCCGTATGTAGTGGGATGAGGGTAACATCGTCTCCCCTCCCCTGCAGGGAGGAGAGTGGATGTGTAGGTGGAGTGAGCAGGGTTGCCCGGTCCTGCCCGGCCCTGCCCTACCCTGGCTGCGGGGAGCACAGATGCTGGCTGTGCGGGGGTGCGGTGAGGCCGGGCTGGGTGTGGCGGCCTCACCTGGCTTGGCTGCCGGCTGAGGAGGGGCCCGGATCCCAGCTGGCGCCGCTCCAGAGCCTGAAAGAAAATGGGTCAAGTAGACCCTTTCTCTTCCTGCCGTGGGACCGGGGTCCCCCCTTGGTCGGGAGGCCAAGCGCGGGGAGCCTCCTTTCCGGCTCAGGAGCTTCGTTTAGGGGTAGGAGGAACAGAAAGCGGAAGAGCCCGAGGGGCAAGCGCTGGTGTGAGTGGAGGGGAAAGACGGGGTGGAGGGGCGGGCGGGGCGGCTCACCCTGCTGCGTGGCCTCCTGCAGCTGCCCGGCCATCTCCTGCAGGCCCATGTCCCGCAGCACGGTCGCGGCGAGCTCGGCGCCGTAGGCCTCCAGGTAGAAGCTGACCAGCTTGTCGGTGAGGTCCACGGCGTCCATGGACAGCAGCGCGCCCCGCGGGATGCGCCCGTAGCCCTCGCGCAGCGGCACCGACAGCAGCTTCAGCTTGAACTTCTTGAGCTCGTCGGCGGTCAGGTTCTCCAGCGCATCCAGGATGGCATCGCGCGCGCGTCCCATGACTCCTGGATCCCCAGCCGCTGCCGCCGCTCGCGCCGCTGCGGCCGCCGACCAGGAGGAAGTCGACTGCGGGGCGTGACCTGGACTCCCGCCTATCCCCCCACTCCGGTCTCCCGACTCGACTCCCCGCCCCGGTCCGTTGCCCTCCCGCAAAGGCGCTCCCCGACCACGCCCTTGGTCCCTGCCCACCCAGGCCTCTGGATGGGGGCCCCTGGCCTTCGCGGGGCGCCAGGATCGCGCCCTCCAGCTGGCCAGCGAGGTGGGACCCGGGAGGGGACCCTCAGAAGGGCTCATGGGTGGCGCCTGCTTGTCTCTGGGCTTGTACCAGCGGGTACACACCAGAAACCTGGGCTCGCTCTCACTGGGTTTATTGGAGCACCCAGGCTTAGAATCTCCAATTTCTAGAACCTCAAAATCTCCGCGGTTCCCTGAACCTTAGGATCTTCTCCCACAGGTCGTAGAATTTTGGAATCATCACAGCTAGAAGCATGAAGCTCCCCCCAATTCCTACTGGGGGAGAAATGAGGTGGAAAAAGGGTGGGGGAGTGTGCATAGCTCTCTGAGCGTCAGTTTCATTTTCCACCACATGGGCATGACAACCCTCAGGTGCTTACTCCAGCATAACGTGGCCAACCTGACGGCTCCCGAAACCTTGCCAGATGCTTCCTAGGGGGAGCTAGATTTTGATTCTAAGAGCTGAATTTCTTAAGTGATGACAAGAGCCATTGGTTGAAAACATTCTCAACTGGAGGGAACATACTGGGTGGAGAGCCAGCCACTGTGGTCCCAGGGGCTTGGGATAGCATTGGAGCCTGTGCTGTGTCCAGAATTCTTCTTCTTTTTTCTTTTAGAAACAGGGTCTCACTGTGTCTCCCAGGCTGGAGTGCAGTGGCGGGACCATTGCTCCCTCCAGCTTTTAACTCCTGGGCTGAGGTGATCCTCCTGCCTCACCTCCCAAAGTGCTGGGATTAGGCAGGAGGCACCGTGCGCCACCCTCGATTTGTTCCTAACATGGCTGGGGAGGTCTGCTGGTCTGGCTTCCGTGAGCCTCTCTGGCCTTGTTTTATGCCACACCCTGCTTTCCCTCCATCTCTGAGCGGCAGCCACGCTGATCTCTCAGTTCCTCAAGTGTGCCAGCCTCCTTTTACCTCTCCAAGCCTTTGCATGTGCTATTCCCTCAGCCTTGAAATCTCTTCCCTCTTTGCCTGGCAAACTTTAGGTCTCAAGTTAAATGTCACTTCCTCTGGGAGACCAGGCTTAGAGCTTTTCCCAGGCTAGTTCATAACACTTGCTACATATCAAATGCTGTGCACTTGTTTAAAACCACTTCTCCCTGCCAGTCTGTAAATCGTGCCTGTTCAGAACATCGTTAACTCCTCAGCATCCAGAACAGGGCCTGACAAATAATAGTAGGTGCTCAATAAATGGTTTCAGTATGAATAATGAATAAATGGACCTTGTGGCTCAAGGGAGAATACCAGTAACTGCAAGGTATGCCTTATACACAAGCTCTTCAAAGAGAGGCAGCTTCCAGGAGATTAAAGACCATGAATTTGGCTCTGTGTTGTGTGGGGCTCACGCCTGTAATCCCAGCACTTTGGGAGGCTGAGATGGGCAGATCACCTGAGGTCGGGAGTTTGAGACCAGCCTGGCCAACATAGAGAAACCCCATCTCTACTAAAAGTACAAAATTAGCCGGACGTGGTGGCGCATGTCTGTAATCCCAGCTACTCGGGAGGCTGAGGAGGGAGAATCGCTTGAACCTGGGAAGTGGAGGTTGCAGTGAGCTGAGATTGTGTCATTGCACACCAGCCTGGGCAACAAGAGTGAAATTACGTCTCAAATTGAAAAAAAAAAAAAAAAAGATCATGAACTTGAAGCCATACGGTTCTTAGTTTGAATCCTAGTCTATTTCCCAGGGGGGTGTTTGGAATCCTTCATTTTCCCCTCTCATCTGGGTTGTAACAATCACTGTTCCTTGTAGTGGTACGACCCTGATATATTACACATTTATTTACTTACTGGACATTCATCCCTCTTTAAAATGTGAACCCTGTGAGCATCACAGACCTTAACTGTCTTGTTCATTGCTGAATTCCTAGTGTCAAGAATGTACCTGGAAATAGCAAGGTGTGGTGGCAGGCACTTGTAATCCTAGCTACTCGGGAGGCTGAGGCATGAGAATCCCTTGAACCTGAGAGGTGGAGGCTACAGTGAGCTGAGATTGCGCCATTGCACTCCAAACCTGGGCGACAGAGCTAGACTCCATCTGGGAAAAAAAAATGTACCTGGAACACAGTAGCTGCAAAGTAGAGACATGGTGAAACCCTGTCTCTACTAAAAATACGACAATTAGCCGGGCATGGTGGCAGGTGCCTGTAATCTCAGCTACTTGGGAAGCCGAGGCAGGAGAATCTCTTGAACTTGGGAGGTGGAGGTTGTAGTGAGCTGAAATCACACCGTTGCACTCCAGCCTGGGTGACAAGAGTAAAACTCTGTCTTGTGTGGGGGGAAAAGAAACCAGGATGGGGAGCAGTGAGCCGAAAGCCATTTTTGTTGTTGTTTCTTTTGAAGACAGGTTCTCACTCTGTCGCCCAGGCTGGAGTACGCTGGAGGATTGTGGCTCACTGCAGCCTCGAACTCCTGGGCTCAAGCAGTTCTCTCACCTTGGCCTCCTGAGTACCTGGGACTGCAGGTGTGCCACCATGCCTAGCTAGTTTTCTTCTTCTTCTTCTTATTTTTTTATTAAGACGGGATTTCACCGTGTTGGTCAGGCTGGTTTTGAACTCCCAACCTCAGGTGATCCACCCGCCTTGGCCTCCAAAGTGCTTGGATTACAAGCGTGAGCCACCATGCCCAGCCCTTATTTTTTTTTAATAGAGAGTGAGTCTCCCAGCTGGGCACGGTGGCTCACGTCTGTAATCCCAGCACTTTGGGAGGGCAAGGTGGGTGGATCACGAGGTCAAGAGATCGAGACCATCCTGACCAACACGGTGAAACCTCGTCTCTACTAAAAAATACCAAAATTAGCTGGGTGTGGTGGTGCGTGCCTGTAGTCCCAGCCACTCGGGAGGCTGAGGCAGAAGAATTGCTTGAACCCAGGAGGCGGAGATTGCAGTGAACTGAGATTGCGCCACTGCACTCCAGCCTGGCTCCTGGTAACAGAGTGAGACTTTGTCTCAACAAAATAAAAATAGAGAATGGGTCTCCCTATGTTGTGCAGGCTGGTCTCGAACTCCTGGGCTCAGCAGTCCTCCTGCCTTGGCCTCCCAAAGTGCTGGGATTATAGGTGTGAGCCACGGTGCCTGGCCTTTATCCTTCCAGAATCTCCAACTCCTTTTGTGCACTGTGGCCAGAGAATACATCTTCCTAATCCTGCCCCTGCCCAGCTCAGAGACCCCCCCCACCATGACTCTACAGTGCCCTCAGACTCCAGTCTCAAGCCCTTGGCGTGGCCTTCAAGATCTTTGCCAACCTCTTCAGCTGCCCCTTCCACCTTGCTGACCTCTGAACCTCTGCCTCTGTGGGGCCTGCTCTCTGCCTGGCCTCTTTTCCCTCCTGGTCTACTTGGTGAGTTCCTGCCCGTCTTCTGATACTCACCAGGAGTCACTTCTTCTTTAGAGATGAGGGCTCACTCTGTTGCCCAGGCTGGAGTGCAGTGCGCAATCATAGCTCACTGTAGCCTTGAACTCTTGGGCTCAAGCGATCCTTTCTCAGCTTCCTGTGTAGCTGGAACTATGGGCACAAGCCACCATGCTCAGCTCATTTTTAATTTTAATTTTTTGTAGAGATGGGGGTCTTGCTATATTGCCCAGGCTGATCTCCAACACCTGGGCTTAGTGATCCTCCTGCCTTGGCCTCCCAAAGCACTGGGATTACAGGTGTGAGCCACCACACCCAACCCAGGAGTCACCTCTTCTAATAAATAATAGAAATAAGCCTTTAGTCTATGGTCTCTTCCTTCCTTCCTTCCTTCCTTCCTTCCTTCCTTCTTCCTTCCTTCCTCCCTCCCTCCCTTCCTTCCTTCCTTCCTTCCTTCCTTCCTTCTCTCCTTCCTTCCTCCCTCCCTCCCCACTCTCTTTCTTTCTTCTTCTCTCTCCTTCCTTCCTTTTCTTTCTCCCTTCTTCCTTCCTTCCTTTTTCCTTCCTTCCTCCCTTGGCCTTCCTCCCTCCCTTGGCCTTCCTCTCTCCCCTCCCTCCCACCCTTCCTTTTTTCCTTTCTTCTTTTTTTTTTTTTTTTTTTGACAGAGTCTCACTCTTGTCACCCAGGCTGGAGTGCAGTGGTGCAATCTCAGCTCACTGAAACCTCCGTCTCCTGGATTCAAGCGATTCTCCTGCCTCAGCCTCTTGAGTAGCTGAGATTTCAGGCATCCGCCACCATGTCTGGCTAATTTTTGTATTTTCAGTAGAGGCAGGGTTTTGCTGTGTTGACCAGGCTGGTCTCGAACTCCTGAACTTCTGATCCGCCCCGCCTCGGCCTCCCAAAGTGCTGGGATTATAGGCGTGAGCCACCACCTCGCCCGGCAAACAAGTGACATCTTTTGGCAGATGCATGTGCTCTGTGAGCAGACTGCAAATTCTTTTGTTGTTTTTGTTTTCGAGACAGTCTGGCTCTATCATCCAGCCTGGAGTGTGATGGCACCCTCTCAGCTCACTGAAGCCTCAGCCTCCCAAGCCCAAGTCCAAGCAATCCTCCCATTTCTGCCTCTCGAGTAGCTAGGACCACAGGCATGTGCCTCCACGCTTGGCTAATTTTTGTATTTTTTTGTAGAGACAGGGTTTCACCATGTTGCCCAGGCTGGTCTGGAACTCCAAGGCTCAAGAGATCCACCCACCTTGACCTCCCAAAGTGCCAGTATTACAGGTGTGAGCCACTGTGCCTGGCCTGACCCGCCTCTTTCTGCATGTGAGCTCCAAGCACTGAGTTTTGACCCCTGGCAGGAAAGAATCTCCAGTTCTCAGCCCAGGCTCACCCTTGCCCCTGGATTGCAGCCAGAGCGGTTGGTGGAATTAGGATGCCTGCTTCCTGGGTGTGCCCCCCAACCCCACAACAAAGTAACTCCTTGATTGCTGGAGCCAGATTGCTTCTCCTGGGGCAAGAAGGACTATAGACACTTAGCCCCTGTGCCCCGTGGCCTCCCTGTAGGATGGTGAAAGCGCTATTATGAGGCTGCAGTGAGTCCAGAATTGTGAAGAGCTGGGGCAGTGGCTCACGCCTGTAATCCCAGCACTTTGGGAGGCCAAGGTAGGCAGATCACCTGAGGTCAGGAGTTTGAGACCAGCCTGGCCAACATGGTGAAATCCCGTCTCTACTAAAAACACAACAATTGGCCGGGCATGGTGGTGGGTGCCTGTAGTCCCAGCTACTCGGGAGACGAGACTCTGTCTCAAAACAAAATAAAATCTGTAATCCCAGCCCTTTGGGAAGCCAATGTGGGTGGATTGCCTGAGCTTGGGAGTTCGAGACCAGACTGGGCAATACGGCAAAACCCCATCTCTACTAAAATACAAAAATTAGCTGTGCGTGGTGGTGCGCGCCTGTAGTCCCAGCTACTTGGGAGGCTGAGGTGGGAGAATCGCTTAAACTTGGGAGGTGGAGACTGCAGTGAGCTGAGATGGCACCATTGCACTCCAGCCTTCGTGACAGAGTGAAGCTCCATCTCACAAAAAAATAAAAATGAAACAATTTACTCGTTGCATCTTTGCAGCAATCCATAGTCCTGATGCTAATCCTTGCATGATTCTCACTTTACAGGTGAGGAAATCAGGTTAAGCGACTTGCCCAAGGTCACACAACAAGAAAATTTCAGAGTCAGGATTGGAACCTATTAGTGGCAGTCACTGCTTCCTAAGCCCTTGGGTGCCAGCACACTGTCCCTGTTTATGTGGCATTCTTTTTCTTTTTTCTTTTTTTTGATATGGAGTTTCACTCTTGTTGCCCAGGCTGGAGTGCAATGGTGTGATCTCAGCTCACTGCAACCTCTGCCTCCTGGGTTCAAGTAATTCTCCTGCCTCCGCCTCCCAAGTAGCTGGGATTACAGGCATGCGCAACCATGTCTGGCTAATTTTGTAATTTTAGTAGAGATAGGGGTTTCACCATGTTGCCCAGGCTGGTCTGGAACTCCAAGGCTCAAGAGATCCACCCACCTTGACCTCCCAAAGTGCCAGCATTACAGGTGTGAGCTACTGTGCCTGGCCTGACTCGCCTCTTTCTGCATGTGAGCTCCAAGCACTGAGTTTTGACCCCTGGCAGGAAAGAATCTCCAGTTCTCAGCCCAGGCTCACCCTTGCCCCTGGATTGGAGCCAGAGCGGTTGGTGGAATTAGGATGCCTGCTTCCTGGGTGTGCCCCCCAACCCCACAACAAAGTAACTCCTTGATTGCTGGAGCCAGATTGCTTCTCCTGGGGCAAGAAGGACTATAGACACTTAGCCCCTGTGCCCCGTGGCCTCCCTATAGGATAGTGAAAGCGTTGTTATGAGGCTGCAGTGAGTCCAGAATTGTGAAGAGCTGGGGCAGTGGCTCACGCCTGTAATCCCAGCACTTTGGGAGGCCAAGGTAGGCAGATCACCTGAGGTCAGGAGTTTGAGACCAGCCTGGCCAACATGGTGAAATCCCGTCTCTACTAAAAACACAATTGGCCGGGCGTGGTGGCGGGTGCCTGTAGTCCCAGCTACTCGGGAGACGAGACTCTGTCTCAAAACAAAATAAAATCTGTAATCCCAGCCCTTTGGGAAGCCAATGTGGGTGGATTGCCCGAGCTTGGGAGTTCGAGACCAGACTGGGCAATACGGCAAAACCCCATCTCTACCAAAATACAAAAATTAGCTGTGCATGGTGGTGCGCGCCTGTAGTCCCAGCTGCTTGGGAGGCTGAGGTGGGAGAATCGCTTAAACTTGGGAGGTGGAGACTGCAGTGAGCTGAGATGGCACCATTGCACTCCAGCCTTCGTGACAGAGTGAAGCTCCATCTCAAAAAAATAAAAATGAAACAATTTACTCGTTGCATCTTTGCAGCAATCCATAGTCCTGATGCTAATCCTTGCATGATTCTCACTTTACAGATGAGAAAATCAGGTTAAGCGACTTGCCCAAGGTCACACAACAAGAAAATTTCAGAGTCAAGATTGGAATGTATTAGTGGCAGTCACTGCTTCCTAAGCCCTTGGGTGCCAGCACACTGTCCCTGTTTATGTGGCATTATTTTCATTTTTCTTTTTTTTGATATGGAGTTTCAATCTTGTTGCCCAGACTGGAGTGCAATGGTATGATCTCAGCTCACTGCAACCTCTGCCTCCTGGGTTCAAGTAATTCTCCTGCCTCAGCCTCCCAAGTAGCTGGGATTACAGGCATGCGCAACCATGTCTGGCTAATTTTGTAATTTTAGTGGAGATAGGGGTTTCACCATGTTGCCCAGGCTGGTCTGGAACTCCTGACCTCAGATATTCTGCCCGCCTTGGCCTCCCAAAGTGCTGGGATTACAGGTGTGAGCCACCGTGCCTGGCCTGTGTGGTGTATTTTTTAGTTTAATCCTCATGATGTTTCTACGAGATGGTTTTTGTTTTTCTTTTCGAGACAGAGTCTTGCTCTGTTGCCCAGGCTGGAATGCAGTGGCCCCATCTTGGCTCACTGCAACCTCCGCCTCCCAGGTTCATGCAATTCTCCTGCCTCAGCCTTTGGAGTAGCTGGGACTGTGGGACTACAGGCGTGAGCCACCCTGCTGTTTTGTTTGTTTGTTTGCTTTTGGTAGAGATGGGATCTCCCTGTGTTGCTCAGGTTGATCTCGAACTTCTGGACTCAAGCGATCTTCCCACCTTGGCCCCCCAAAGTGCTGGGATTGCAGGTGTGAGCCACCGCACCTGGCCAGGATGTTGTTATTTATCCTCATATTGTAACTGAAGGTGCTGAGGCTCAGAAAGGCAGGTGATTTTCCCGATGGTGCCCAGCATGAGCTCATGAAGTCAGCATTCAGGACTTGCTTCTGTAGCAGCTCTGACTGGGGCTTCCTGGCCGCTCTCTGCATATATCCACTAACCAGGTGCTCTCACCTTCCAAGGTGCTCATTGCTTGAGCTGTTGGGAAGCTTTCCCTTAGGCTGCTTCCTGGGTGTGACCCCCCAACCCCACCACAAAGTAACTCCTTGATTGCTGGAGCCAGATTGCTTCTCCTGGGGCAAGAAGCACCATAGACACTTAGCCCCTGTGCCCCATGGCCTCCCTGTAGGATAGTGGAAGTGTTGTTATGAGGCTTTAGGAAAGTACTGGAATCTGTCCCCAGTGAGCGCTGTAGGTAGCTCGTCCCAGGTAACCCAGGGAGCTTGTCGGGTCAGCCACACTGGTTCACCACCCCCTCCTTCCCTGCACATGGCTTCTTACCTCTTCTTGTTCTCAGTCTGCTTAAGACAATCAGTGTTCCTTCCATGGGTCAGAGGCCAGTCCTGGTCCATCTGCAGAGAAGGATTGAATTGACTATCACCCACCTGTCTTGGACACCCGCTCCTATGGATGACAGCAGGACCTTCAGCCCTGGCTTGGCAATGATGGAAACTCCAGATTAGATCTAAGTTCCAGAAGTTGAGTTTTTGAGCCTGAGCACCTTGTGGTTTCAGAGACCAGCTCCAGATATACCCTCTTCCTGTTGCTAACACAAGGCTGAGTCTGAGCCGTCAAGAACGGAAAAGAAGAAATCAGAGGCTTTTGGCTAGGCATGCCGGCGGATGCCTGTGGTCACCGTTACACAGGAGGCTGAGGTGGGAGGATTGCTTGAGCCTGGGAGGTCAAGGCTGCAGTGAGCCATGATTGCACCATTGCACTCCAGCCTGGGCGACACAGTGAGACCTCAGATACTTAAAGTCAAAGAAGGTGGGAACACAAAACTTCCCTGGGTTTCTCAGTGTGCTGGTGAAGAGCACCAGCTTCCTGAGACTTTTCACATACCATGAGAATTATACCTGCAGTCATTTACACAGATAATTGCTCTTATCCAAAAGAATAATAGAACTTTTTGCTGGGCACAGTGGCTCATGCCTGTAATCCCAGCACTTTGGGAGGCCGAGGTGGGTGGATCACTTGAGGTCGGGAGTTCGAGACCAGCCTGACCAACATGGAGAAACCCTGTCTCTACTAAAAATACAAAAATTAGCCAGGCCTGGTGGCATGCGCCTGTAATCCCAGCTACTTGGGAGGCTGAGGCAGGAGAATCGCTTGAACCTGGGAGGTGGAGGTTGCGGTGAACCGAGATCACGCCATTGCACTCCAGCCTGGGCAAAAAGAACTTTTCTCCTGGTAAAAGGACCAGATAGTTAGAGACTGCACTAGGGCCTAGGTTAAACAAGGTGTCAGGGGCCGGGCATGGTGGCTCATGCCTGTAATCCAAGCACTTTGGAGGCCAAGGCGGGCGGATCACCTGAGGTCAGGAGTTCAAGGCCAGCCTGACCAACACGGTGAAACCTGTCTTTTAAAAGAAACAAAAAAACAAAAAAACAAGGTGTCAGGCATCTGGAGTAGCTGCCTTCCTAAACAGGCTGGCAGAAACTCGTGCTGTAACCACGCAACATGCAAGAAGGAATGAGTAGATGGGCGCAGTGGCTCACGCCTGGAATCCTAGCACTTTGGGAAGCCCAGGCAGGTGGATCACCTTAGGTCAGGAGTTCAAGACCAGCCTGGGCAACATGGTGAAACCCCCGTCTCTATGAAAAATACAAAAATTAGCCGGTGTGGTGGCACATGCCTGTAATTCTAGCTACTCAGGAGGCTGAGGCAGGAGAATCGCTTGAACCTGGGAAATGGAGGTTGCAGTGAGCCAAGATCACACCACTGCACTCCAGCCTGGGTGACAGAGTGAGACTCCATCTCGGGGAAAAAAAAAAAAAAGAAAGAAAGAAAAGAAAAGAAAAAGAAAGATAAAAAATTAAAAACCTAAGAGAGAGGCAAAGGGAGAGTCCAAAGGGGAGATTAAGAGACTGAAACAGAAACAGCAATTCAGAAATTCATACTGAGAGAGCCATTGAGAGAGGAAAGAGTAAAACCAGGGAAAGGTTTGAGGGAAGCTAAGAGAAGGATGGAGAGGTGAAATGAGAGAGACGGAGTTTGCATGCTTATTCATTCACCTAGGATCTGTGGAACGCCTACTGTGTGTCACACGCTTTATTCTAAGCTGAAGACAAGCAGTAAACACAATTTCTATTCTGTAGGAAGAGATAGACAAGAAACCAGCAAACAAGGGGAATGGTGGCATGCTAGATGGTGATAAATGCTATGAGGAGAAAGAAAGCCAGGAAGCGAGGTGTTGGGGGAGATAGGAGATTTAAAATCAGGGAGTTGGGAGAGGCTTTGTTGGAAAGGTGATATTGAGCAAAGTCTGAGGGAGGAACAAAAGGCAGCCACGCAGTATTTGGGTTGGAGAGTGTTCCAGGCAGAGGAGACGGCAAGTGCAAAGTCCCAGATGCCAAGTGATCACGGGGAAAGGGGGTGAAAACGGGTCAGAGCGATTAATGGGGTGGTACCAGATAGGGCATTGTGGGCCACAGTGAGCACTTTGGTTTTTATTCTAGATGAAATTTCTTTTTTTTTTTTTTTTTTTAATTTCTTGCGCAGGGGCCATGCTAATCTTCTCTGTATCGTTCCAATTTTAGTATATGTGCTGCCAAAGCGAGCACGAAATTTCTTTATTTTATTTTTTTATTTTTATTTTAATTGTTTTTGAGACAGAGTCTTGCTCCATCACCCAGGCTGGAGTGCAGTGGCGTGATCTCAGCTCACTGCAGCCTCCGGCTCCTGGGTTCAAGCGATTCTCCAGCCTCAGCCTTCCAGGGAGCTGGGATTACAGGCACTTGTCACCACACCCAGCCAATTTTTGTATTTTTTTTCTTTTTTTTTAGTAGAGATGGGAGTTTAACCATGTTGGCCAGGCTGGTTTTGAACCCCTGACCTCAGGTAATCCTCCTGCTTCCGCCTCCCAAAGTTCTGGGATTACAGGGGTGAGCCACCGTGCCTGGCCTTTTAAAAGAGAAAACAACGGAATGTAAAATTGGGAGACATCACATGAGGTCAGGAGTTTGAGACCAGCCTGGCCAAAATGGTAAAATCCCGTCTCTACGAAGAATACAAAAATTAGCCAGGTGTGGTGGCGGGTCTCACAATCCCAGCTACTTAGGAGGCTGAGGCAGGAGAATCGCTTGAACCTGGGAGGCAGAAGCTGCAGTGAGTTGAGATCATACCAGTGCCCTCCAGCCTGGGAGAAGAGTGAGACTCAGTCTCACGTACACACAAAAAAAGTGAAGGTAAAATAATTTTTTTCTTTTTTAAATAATTTCAACTTTTATTTTTTATCTCTATTTATTTTCTTGAACAGGGTCTCACTCTGTCACCCAAGCTGGAGTGCAGTGTATAATCTCGGCCCACTTCAGCCTTCGCCTCCCAGGTTCAGGTAATCCTCCCACGTCAGCCTCCCGAATAGCTGAGATCACAGGCATGCACCACCACACTCGGCTAATTTTTTGATATTTTTTGTAGAGAGAGGGTTTTGCTGTGTTGTGCAGGCATTGTGAACTTTTATTTTATTTTATTTATTTATTTTTAGACGGGCCGCCACGCCTGGCTAATTTTTGTATTTTTAGTAGAGATGGGGTTTCACCATGTTGGTCAAGCTGGTTTCAAACACCTGACCTCGTGATCCTCCCGCCTCAGCCTCCCAAAGTGCTGAGATTACAGGCGTGAGCCACCTCCCTAGGCCAGTTGAGTTAATTTTTGTATATGATAAAAGGTAGGGGTCCAGTTTCATTCTCTTGCACGTGGCTAGCCAGTTATCCCAGCGCCACTTAAATAAAATTTCAGTTGAGATTTGAAAGGTACACATACAGGAACCAGGGCAGAATTGAGTTCTGGGCTGCAGGCTCTGGATTCAGTTCATTCATTTATTCAATATCTCTCTATCAGTTATTCTCCAAGCATTTAGAGAGACCTTCTTCGCCCCAGGGCTTGTTCTGGGTGTACTGGAGAGACCAATGTGGAAAGACCCTCCCCCTCAGCTCTGGAGGAGAAAAACATTTCAGGGTGGGGTGAGGTCCTGCCCTCCTGCAGGTGGGGTAATCCTGCCAGAGTGGCCTTGGTCAGCCATAAGCTTGGGGAACCAGTGGACCACAGGCTGGAGAGGGGCTGCGGGCAAGGAGGAAGGAGCTGGAGAGTGTAAAGGTGGGGAGTGGGGGGAGAAAGGGGGAGACCCCTCCTCTCAATTTTCTGTTTTTTCTGTGGTGTGAGAGGCCCTGTCTCCCTGCTGGCTCTGAGCTCTGGCTCCAGGCTGGCCCGGAGCGGACAGTGGATGGGCCAAGACAGCTGGACCTGGCATGTGATACGTGCCCGGGGACGACTCAGCCCTTACTTTTAGAACGGTTTCCCGAAGTGATGGGAGGGATTGGGCAGGGCAGCTAAATATAGTCCAGGGGCCTGGCTTAGTCTGGGAGGGTCTTCCGCTGAGCACTGTGTACCCATCACGCCGAGTGTCCACTGCCAGCTGCCCCTGTGAGTCCCCGTCCTTGCTTGGAGCCTGCTGCCTGTCTCAGATCCTTGCACACAGCCCTGACCCCCGTCCAGCTAGGCCCGACCCTGACCGGTCCTCCTTCGAGTCTCTTTCGGCCTAAGATCTCCAACCAGACACGTGAGTCCCGGGGGGCTGGAGAGAGATGGGGGCGGGGAGGGCTGGGGGATCGTGGTAAAGTGGGAGAGGGGGAGTCTCAGAGTGGGGGCTCTGGGGAATTTGGGGCAGGGGCTGAGGTCAGAGCGTGGGGCCTGGGGCTAAGGCGAGGGCAAGGACAGTGGGCTAGAACCTGGGCTTGTGTTCAGGAACTGGGGTTGACCGATAGGGCATATTTTTGGGTCTGGAGCTGAGAATTGCAACGGAGGCTGCTTTTGGGCCTGGGACCGAGTTCGTCTTCGCCCTGGGCCGTCAGAGCCCCATCCAGTGTAGGATGTGTGGTCTTTACAGGCTGGTGCGTCTCCCTGCAGGGCGGCGGGCCCGGCCTTAGGCTGGGGTTGGGCGGGGAGTGCGGCGCCGCGGGGTCCCCCCTAACCGACTTTTCCTCCACCCAGGTCCGCCATGTCGGCTGCGCCTGGCCTCCTGCATCAGGAGCTGTCCTGCCCGCTGTGCCTGCAGCTGTTCGACGCTCCCGTGACAGCTGAGTGCGGCCACAGTTTCTGCCGCGCCTGCCTGGGCCGCGTGGCCGGGGAGCCGGCGGCGGATGGCACCCGTTCTCTGCCCCCTGCTGTCAGGCCCCCACGCGGCCGCAGGCACTCAGCACCAACCTGCAGCTGGCGCGCCTGGTGGAGGGGCTGGCGCAGGTGCCGCAGGGCCACTGCGAGGAGCACCTGGACCCGCTGAGCATCTACTGTGAGCAGGACCGCGCGCTGGTGTGCGGAGTGTGCGCCTCACTCGGCTCGCACCGCGGCCACCGCCTCCTGCCCGCCGCCGAGGCCCACGCGCGCCTCAAGGTGCGGGATCCACGCGCATCGGGGTCGGAGGGGTTGTTCAGTGGCGCCGGGCCTGGCCGACGGGGAGGTCGCTGCACTGACTTGGATTCTGAGCCTCTAGAGAGGCTCAGACTCTGAGCCTCCCGAGCACCTGGAGTTGCGGGGAGCGGGGGCGGGGCGAGGCAGCCAGGAAAAAGGGTCTGAGGAGCTGAATGCGGGGCTGGTAGAGGAAAGCCGCGCGGGGACAGAGCCTGGCGAGAAGGGCGCTGAGCAAACCTAGGTTTCCGGGCCTGAACCCCTCGAGGGACCTGGAGATGGGCGGGCGGATCCCCGGGGCGGGTCTGATGGGCGGGGCGGAGCCGGGCGGAGCGGGGACTGGCCAGCCCCCGCCGCTCACGCGCGTATTCCTAACCCGGTGGGCGGGTCGGACTGGTTCCCCGCGCGGCGCTGGCCCTCTTTGGACAGGAGGCGCGGCATTCGGTAGGGAGCCAGGCGGCCGGGGCGGGGCTGTCCTGATGTGCTCGGCGGAGGCCCAAGCGCCCCTGAAGCTGCGGAACTTGGGCGGGCCTGATGCGCTCCAGGCTGGCCTTACCGGAAGGCAGGCGGGAAGGGCCAGGTACGCCGGGGTTTGCACATGTGGGCGCGGGCCCAGGGTGGCACCGAGAGCCCCACCCAGGATGTTTTTCTGGGTGTAGCTGGAAGTCCCGAAAGCCTTGGGAGCCCACTCAGTTGTGTGCGCCCGGACATACCCAGCAGAGATAACGAGGCACAGGCAAATAGAGACGCGTGCACACCGGCTAGGGCGTGTTATACGTGTGGCAAAGCACATGCGTGTATCTACGCACACACGTGTGCGCGCAGCCCCAGAAAAGTCTGCCATGAATGTTTACTGGGCAGTGGAAGAATAAACGCCAGGTACAGGGGCTGGAGGAGGCGGGGTCTGGAGGCACGGAGGCGTCCTCCGTCTCCGAGGTGGAGACACTGCCATTGTCTTCCGCGACTGGTGCGCGCGCGGGGCTGGCTTTACCGGCTTTGCACTGCTCCTCCCCTTGGCCCGTATCCTAGAGGGGGTAAACCACCGTCCTTTCGTTGATATTCGAGGCCCTTATACTTCCCAGGGGCCCAGCCTCTCAGTCCCGCCAGCTCCTGCCTGGCCCAGTTCAGCTCAGTCCTGGCTGATGGTCTCCTAGCTCAGGGCAGGAGCCTCCTCCCAGGAGCCCTCCCATCCCAGCTCACCTGTGCTTATGCCCTGGAACTCCCAAACTCTTCCGCCTTTATCTGCGAAGAGAGCACAGAACCCGTGAAACAGAACAGGGCCCAGGCAGCCCAACAGCCTGGAAAGGGGCAGTGGGGCAAGATGCAGCCCCCCGGGGCTCTCGGCAGCCCAGCCCTTCGCCACCGGGAGGGACTGGCCCGAGGTCTGAGGGAGGACCCCAGGAGGGAGCCTGAAGGAGGAGGGGGGGACAGGAAGGCTCTGGGCGGGACCCAACGCCTGGGCTCTTGGTGAGGAAGCGGAGTTGGGTCCGGAGACCACGTATCAGCTCGGAGTGGCTCTCACGCGGCCCACAGCAGCCGCTCCGCCTCCTCCTGCATGCCCATGGCGAGCAGCACGGTCACGACGAGCTAGGTTGCGTAGTCCTCGCGGTAGAAGGCGACCAGCTTGTTAGTGAGGTCCACGATGTCCACCTGCCCGAGCATGCCCCTCGGGATGCGCTGAAAGCCCTCGCGCAGCGGCCTCGTCCCCCAGCTTCATCTTGAACTTCTTGAGCTCCTCCGGGGTCAGGTTCTCCAGCACCTCCAGGATGGCGTCGCGCTTCGTTCCCATGGCTCAGCCTTGCGCCTCTGAGCGTCCGAGGGCCCGGAGCCACTAGGCCCTACATTTCCCGCAGCAGGAGGAGCCGCCGCCCCCGGGGATGTCCTGGGGGAGGAGACTGATCTGGCAGCTCACTGCAACCCTGTGGCTCCTGCTGGGAGAGGACTCTGCAAACACGGTCCCCAGTTTCCCCTGGGAAAGTGGGGGGAGCCAAATTGTTGAGGTGGGGATTGCTGTTCCCAATCTGCAAAGGAGGAAACAGGTTGGAAGTCGTGGAGTCAGGAATGGAACTGATTCCAGGGCCAAGCACCTCCCAGTAAAGAAGTGGCTTTGCAGCCTGGCATGCTTGCTCATCCCTGTGGTGCCAGCTACAGGCTGAGGCAGAAGAATTGCTTGAGCCTGGGAGTTCGAGGATGCAGTGAGCTGTGATTGTGCCACTGCACTCCAGCCTAGGGGAAAAAAAAAAGAAGAAAAGAAATGGCTTTGGCAGGAGTAGTGGGAGCTCTCTTATATTTGCATATGTGCATTTCAGGTCTTGAGTAAGATCTAGACCACGGAGTGTTTGGTTGGTCTATAAGGGAACATTTAAATTAAATTGCCCTGCCCCCCCCCCACTCCAAGCCCATATATGTACAGGCAGGCTGACTTGGGGGGTCAGGCTGACTGAGGCTGGTGTTCTGCTTTTTTTTTTTTGAGATGGAGTCTTGGTGCCATCGTACAGGCTGGAGTGCAGTGGTGTGATCTCTGCTCGCTGCAACCTCCATTAGCCGGGTTCAAGCGATTCTCCCTTCTCAGCCTCCCTAGTAGCTGGGATTACAGGAGTGCACCACCACGCCCAGCTAATTTTTGTATTTTTAGTAGAGACGATGTTTCGCCATGTTGGCCAGGCTGGACTTGAACTCCTGACCTTGTGATCCACCTGTCTCGGTCTCCCAAAGTGCTAGGATTACCGGCGTGAGCCACTGCACCCAGCTGGTGTTCTGCTTTTAAGTAAGAGAGGAAACCCAGGAGTGGGGGGGAGGCTGCCTTTCTTCTTTCACACATCCTTCATGTACTTGCAACAGACCCCCCTGAGGTCTGTTGTGTGCCAAGCTCTGTGCCTGCCTGTCTGGTAGGGGAGATCAAACCTCATTGGTGTTTGACATCTTCACAAAGACCTGTGCTGTGGGACTGACTGCTGAGCAGAGGGGGTCAGGGAAGGCACGACCAGGGAGGGGTCAACACAACAGACAAGGGGCTGGGGGTGTGGTGGCTCACGCCTGTAGTCCCAGCACACTGGGATGCTAAGGTGGGAGGATTGCTTGAGGCCGGGAGTTGGAGACCAGCCGGGGCAACATAGTGAGACTGTCTTTATAAAAATATTTTAAAAAGTCATGGCCAGGCATGGTGGCTCATGCCTGTAATCCCAGCACTTTGGGAGGCTGAGGTGGTTGGATCGCCTGAGGTCAGAAGTTCGAGAACAGCCTGGCCAACATGGTGAAACCCCGTCTCTACTAAAAATACCAAAATTAGTCGGGCATGATGGTGCAGACCTGTAGTCCCAGCTCTTGGGAGGCTGAGGCAGGAGAATTGCTTGAACTCCAGAGGTGGAGGTTGCAATGAGCCAAGATTGCACCACTGCACTGCAGCCTAGGTGACAGAGTGAGACTCCATCTCAAAAAAAAAAAAAAAAAAAAAAAAATTAAGGAGTTCGCTGGGCATGGTGGTGTGTGCCTATAGTTCCAGCTGTTTGGGAGACTGAGGTGAGAGGGTCAATTAAGCCTGGGAGGGTGAGGTTGTAGTTAGCTGTGATCATACCACTGCATTCCAGCCAGGGCGACAGAGTGAGACCCTGTCTCAAAACACCAAAAAAAAAAACAACACCAAAATAGACAAGGGCAGGGGAAGCATCTGAACCTTGAGAGTAGCACTAGCTGAGGCCAGGAGAAATGCAAGTGGGTTTGGGGATGGGAAGATGGCTGGAGGAGGAGCTGGCATTGAGGTTGAGCCACAGAGGGCAGGTTTAGATGAGAGGTGTGGGTTTGGGGGTGGGTGGCATCCCCATCACTTCTCCATGCCTTACCCCCAGACGCAGCTGCCACAGCAGAAACTGCAGCTGCAGGAGGTGTGCATGCGCAAGGAGAAGAGCGTGGCTGTGCTGGAGCATCAGCTGGTGGAGGTGGAGGTGAGGGCTCCGCAGGGCCGAGCCTGTGTGTGTGTGCATTGGGGAGCGCCAGGCTAGGGATCTCCAGCCAAGAGCCTTTATCCTGTCGATCACCACCCCATCCCCCGCAGGAGATGGTGCGTCAGTTCCGGGCAGCCGTGGGAGACCAGCTGGGCAAGATGCGGTTGTTCCTGGCTGCACTGGAGGGCTCTTTGGACCGCGAGGCAGAGCGTGTGCGGGGCGAGGCAGGGGTCGCCTTGCGGCGGGAGCTGGGGAGCCTGAACTCTTACCTGGAGCAGCTGCGGCAGATGGAGAAGGTGCTGGAGGAGGTGACTGACAAGCCACAGACTGAGTTCCTCATGGTGAGCACTGGGTGACCTCCCCTCCCCTCCCGGCCTCAGCCCCCTGCTTAGGCCCCAGAGACCTTATCCCATTATCAGATAGGCCCTGAGTGGGGCGGGCATAAGCCAGCATCACGTATCTGGGGAGGGGCAGGCCTCAGGACTGCTGTATGGTTGTTTAGGTTGAGCACTGCACAAGGGCATTGTATTAAGTGAACACCATTTACATCATAAACGTTGTAGGTTTATATATTTATTAGGACGCTTTCTTTCTTTAAGGCAGGGTCTCACTCTGTCACTCAGACTGGAGTGCAGTGGCATGATCATAGCTCACTGCAGCCTTGACTTTGTAGGCTCAAGCAATCCCCTCAGCCTCCCATAGCTGGCACTACAGGTGCATACCACCATGCCCGGTTAATTTTTTTATTTTTATTAAAGATTGGGTCTCACTATGTTGCCCGGGCTGGCCTCAATCTGCCTGCCTCGTCCTCCCAAAGTGCTGGGATTGCAGGTGTCATCCACTGCACCCAGCCTATTAGGAAATCTAACAGGTGGAATCAGAGTTTCTCGGAGGAAAGGATACCTTTTTCTAATCCACATAAAAGTGAAGGGGTAGGGGTGGCCTTGAGTTCTGGGTTTCTTTTGTTTTGTTTTGTTTTTCTGAGACAGGGTCTCACTCTGTTGCCCAGGCTGGAGTGCAGTGGCATGATCTCAGCTCACTGCAACCTCCACCTCCCGGCTTCAAGTGATTCTCCTGCCTCAGCCTCCTGAGTAGCTGGGATTATAGGTGCTTGCCACCACACCCGGCTGATTTTTTTTTTGTAATTTTAGTAGAGATGGGGTTTCACTCTGTTGGCCAGTCTGATCTCGAACTCCTGGCCTCAGGTGACCCACCCGCCTCGGCCTCCCAAAGTGTTGAGATTACAGGCGTGAGCCGCCTCATCCAGTCTCTTTTGACTTTTCTGATTCTTCCTGACATCACAGTCAGCGTTCCTAGCTGTCTACCCCATCCTCAAAGTCTCCGATGTCCCCACCATCGGCTTCACCACCATTCTCTTTTCTCTCTCTCCAGAAATACTGCCTGGTGACCAGTAGGTGAGAGCAACGTGGCCCTGCCCCTTTGCCCGACTTGTCCCAGTCTTCTAGGGACACCAGCCGGTTCACTCTCCACTCACCAGTGTGCCTGCACACCTGCAATACAGTCCGCTGCCCTTCCCCTGCCTGAACACAGGGTTGTAGACGGAAGATCTAGACTGATGCTTTCTCTCAGGGACCTGCTAGACTGGTGCCTAGAGACACATGGGTGGGGACACAGGCGTCATTGTGTGCTCAGTGTGTCCGTGGAGGAAAAGGGGTGGCCAGAGAAGGAGTGGATATTTGAGTTGGGTCCTGGAGGGATGAACAGGAGTTGGCTAGGCAAAACGCTGGGAGAAGAAGGGCATTTCGGGGAGAAGGGTACTTTGGGGAGCGGGGGAGAAGGGCGTTTCAAGAAGGGCACTGTGGGGGAGAAGGGAGTTGTGGGGGAGAAGGGCTCTGCTTGCAGAGGGAACGGCTGGCGAGTGGGAGGAAGAGGAAGCAGGGGGTGGTAGATGCATTTGTGCTGACAAAGCTGGGGGGCTTGGACCTTATCCCAACAGAAGGATTAAAAAAATGTGGTTGGGCCGGGTGCGGTGGCTCACGCCTGTCATCCAAGCACTTTGGGAGGCTGAGGCAGGTGGATCACTTGAGGTCAGGAGTTCAACACCTGGCTAATTTTTAACACAAAAATTAGCCTGGTGTGGTGGCGGACTTCTCTTATTCCCAGCTATTTGGGTGGCTGAGGCAGGAGAATTACTTGAACTCGGGAGGTGGAGGCTGCAGTGAGCCAAGATCGTGCCATTGCACTCCAGCCTGGGTGACAGAGCCAGACTCAATCTCAAAAAAAAAAAAGACCAAAACGAAACAAACAATGGTAAAATATATGTAACTTAAAAATAGACAATTTTAAGCTTTTTTTTTTTGAGATGGGGTTTTCTCTGTTGCCTGGGCTGGAGTGCAATGGCACAATCTTGGCTCACTGCAACCTCCACCTCCTGAGTTCAAGTGATTCTCTCACCTCAGCCTCCTGAGCAGCTGGGATTACAGATGCCTGCCACCATGCCCATATAATTTTTGTATTTTTAGTAGAGATGGGGTTTTGCCATGTTAGCCAGGCTGGTCTCGAACTGCTGACCTCAGAGGACCTGCCTGCCTTGGCCTCCCAAAATGCTGGGATTAAAGGCCACTGTGCCCAGCTTTTCTTTTTTTTTTAAGACAGGATCTTGCTATGTTGCCCAGACTGGACTCAAATTTCTGAGCTCCAGTGAGCCTCCTGAGTCGGCCTCCCTGAGCAGCTGGGACTACACCCCACCTAGCTCATTTTTTTTTTTTTTAAGAGACGGGGTCTTGCTATGTTGCCCAGGCTGGAGTGCAGTGGCTATTCACAGACGCGATCCCACTACTGATCAGCACGGGAGTTTTGACCTGCTCCGTTTCGGACCTGGGCCAGTTCACCTCTCCTTAGGCAACCTGGTGATCCCTTGCTCCCAGGAGGTTACCATATCTGATGCCGAACTTAGTGCGGACACCCGATTGACGTAGTGCACTACAGCCCAGACTCCTGGGCTCAAGCGATCCTCCCACCTCAGCTTCCCCAGTAGCTGGGACTACAGGCACACGCCACCGCGCCCGGCCCGCCTAGCTCATTTTAAGCATTTTTAAGTGTGCATTTAAAATTCAGTGGCGCTAAGTACATTCACATTGTACAACCATCACCAGCGTCCATCTTCAGAACTTTCTCATCTTCCCAAACCGAAACTCCAAAGGAAGAGTTTTGAGCAGGGTTGTGATGTGGGGGAGATCCTAGAATCCCCCCCGGCCCTTGTCCTCCCCCTCACAGATCCCTCCTCTTTACCTCCCCACCCTCAGGCTGCAGAAGATCCTTGGCGGAGTCCCCCTCCGCCCGCCCGTCTCGACATCCAGCTGCCACTCATCTCAGATGACTTCAAATTCCAGGTGTGGAGGAAGATGTTCCGGGCTCTGATGCCAGGTACCGGGAAGGACTGGTTCAGGTTTGTGTGTGACCGGGTGGTTGATGGGAGGCCCTAGCCACCCTGGAGAGGCCTCCCAGTCGCAGCTGGGGAGGCCACTGAAGGAGGTACCCATTGCCCCTTTGCCTCTGGGGTTCCCCCCCACCGAAGTCCCCTAACCTTCATTGGGCGGAGGACCTTTGAGGGCATTTGCAGTGGGCTGTTGCTGTCAGTGGTCGGGGACGACGGGGCCTGGGTCTGAGCCACTGACTTGCTGTATGATCCTTGGTCAGTCCCTGCCCCTCTCTGGACAGTGGAGACGGTAAATCCTGCCAATTGGGGACTGAGGATCTGCAGAGTTCCTGGAACCCTGGGGGCTGGCCTGGGTCAGAGAGAAACTCGTGGCCTGTGGCTGGGGGAGGCCCAAGGGCTCAGTTCCTCCTCTGAGAGCTCGACAATGCAGATTACAGAACTCTGGGACACACATATTGCTGGGGCAGCCCTTCCTGCCTCAGGGGAGGTGGGAATGGAGACAGGCCCATTTCATTCAAGAGAAAACTAAGGCCCAGAGACTGGGTCGAGGCTGATGTGAAGATCGGGCTCCTTGACCTTGGGCCTTATTTGGGCCTCAGATGGCGAGTTCTATGCCTTATATCAATTTAGTCCTGTCCACCAGTGGCTCATGCCTGTAATCCCAGAACTTTGGGAGGCTGAGATGGGTGGATCACTTGAGTCCAGCAGTTTGAGACCAGCCTGGGCAATATAGTGAGACCCCGTCTCTACAAACACTTAAAAAAATTAGCCAGGTGTGGTGGCACGTGCCTCTACTCCCAGCTACTTGGGAGATGGAAGATGGGAGGATTGCTTGAGCTTGGGAGTTGGAGGTTGCAGTGAGCCGATGTCGCGCCACTACACTCCATCCTGGGCGACAGAGCGAGATCCTGCCAAAAGAAAAAAAAAAGAAAGAAAGAAAAGAAAAAATGAAGCCGTGCCTGCAACTCTAGAGGGAAGCAATCACTGCCTCATCTCACAGCTGAGCAAACTGAAGCTCAGCCAGGTGTGGGCTGCTGCCCCAGCCGGTGAACAGAGATGCAGTGAAGACTAGGGAGACAAAGCTGGCCTGTAATTGGTGGGGGAGAAGGCCCCAGCGAGGCAGAAACCCAGCTTTCTGACTGTGGTCTCTCTGGCAGCGCTGGAGGAGCTGACCTTTGACCCGACCTCTGCGCACCCCAGCCTGGTGGTGTCTTCTTCCGGCCGCCGCGTGGAGTGCTCGGAGCAGAAGGCGCCGCCGGCCGGGGGAGGACCCGCGCCAGTTCGACAAGGCAGTGGCGGTGGTGGCGCACCAGCGGCTGTCGGAGGGCGAGCACTACTGGGAGGTGGAGGTGGGCGACAAGCCACGCTGGGCGCTGGGCGTGATCTCCGCCGAGGCCCCCCGCCGCGGGCGCCTGCACCCGGTGCCCTCGCAGGGCCTGTGGCTGCTGGGGCTGCGCGAGAGCAAGATCCTGGAGGCGCACGTGGAGGCCAAGGAGCCTCGCGCGCTGCGCAGTCCCGAGAGGCGGCCCACGCGCATCGGCCTCTACCTGAGCTTCAGCGACGGTGTCCTCTCCTTCTACGACGCCAGCGACGCGGACGCGCTCGTGCTGCTTTTTGCCTTCCACGAGCGCCTCCCCGGGCCCGTGTACCCCTTCTTCGACGTGTGCTGGCACGACAAGGGCAAGACGCGCAACCGCTGCTGCTCATGGGGCCCGAAGGCGCAGAGGCCTGAGCCGCCGGGGTGGGTGGCTACGGGAGGGGGCGCAGGGGCCTGGGTAGGAGCTTAGGTCTCCTTGGTCGTCCGAAGGGAAAAGGGTGACGGAGGGAGGGGGCAGGTTGCCTTGGCCCGGGGGGCTGGGAACTGGGGGGATCTTGGAATTCTGACGAGCATGCGGGTTGCCCGGGCGCTGTGGCTCACACCTGTAATTCCAGCAGTTTGAAAGGCCGAGGCAGGCGGATCACCTGAGGTCAGGAGTTCCAGACCAGCCTGGCCAACATGGTGAAACCCCGTCTCTACTAAAAATACAAAAATTAGCTGGGTGTGGTGGCCCATGGCTATAGTCCCAGCTCAGGAAGCTGAGGCAGGAGAATCGCTTGAACCCGGGAGGTGGAGGTTGCAGTGAGCAGAGAGATCACGCCATTGCAGTCCAGCCTGGTGACAGAGTGAGACTCCGTCTCAAAAACAAACAGAAACTGCCCCCATGATCCAATCACCTCCCACCAGGCCACTCCTCCAACACTGAGGATCACAACCTGACATGAGATTTGGGTGGGAACATGAGCCAAACCATATCAGCAGGCATGGAAACAACACTGATCTCTTTGTACATCTCCATCAGAGCTCTTGGGTAGCCAGGTGCATTGTCAATTAGTAGTAATATTTGAAAGGAATCTTTTAGACCAGATGTGGTGGCTTATGTCTGTAATCTCAGCACTTTAGGAGGCTCACTTGAAAGCCCAGGAGTTTGAGATCAGCCTGGGTAACACAGCAAGACCCTGTCTCTACAAAAAATTAAAAAAATTAGCCAGGCATGGTGGCACAAACCTGTAGTCTCAGCTACTTGGGAGGCTGAAGCAAGAGGATTGCTTGAGCCCAGGAGGTTGAGGCTTCAGTGAGCTATGATCACACTGCTGCACCCCACCTGAGCAATGGAGAAATAAATAAATAAATAAATAAATAAATAAATCTCTTTCTGAGCAGTAGTTCTCAACAGTGGGTTTAAAATATTCAGTCAACTGTGCTATAAACAGATACGTTGTCATCCAGGCTTTGCTGTTCCATTTATAGAGACAGGCATGGTACATTTAGCATAATTCTTAAGGGGGCTAGGATTTTTGGAATGGTAAGTGAACATTAACTACAACTTAAAGTCACCAGCAGCATTAGTCCCTGACAAGAGAGTCAGCCTGTCCTTCAAAGCTTTGAAGCCAGGCATTGACTTCTCCTCTCTAGCTATGAAAGTCCTAGATGGCATCTTCCTGTAATAGAAGGTTGTTATGTCTATATTGGAAATCTGTTGTAAGGTGTAGTCACCTTCATCAGTGATCTTAGCTGGATTTTCTGAATAACTTACAAGTTATCCAGAAAAGGTTTTTAATTGATTTTGCCTAGATCCATCAGAGGAATCACTATCTATGGCAGCTATAGCCTTACGAAATATATTTCTTTTTTTTTTTTTGAGACAGTCTTGCTCTGTCGCCCAGACTGAAATGCAATGGATCAATCTCAGCTCAGTGCAACCTCGGCGCTCTGGGTTCAAGCAATTCTCCTGCCTCAGCCTCCCACATAACTGGGGTTACAGTTGCCCACCAGCATACTTGGCTAATTTTTTTGTATTTATAATAGAGATGGAGTTTTGTAATGTTGGCCAGACTGGTCTCGAATTCCTTACCTCAGGTGATCCACCTGCCTTGGCCTCCCGAAGTACTGGGATTACAGGCGTGAGCCACCATGCCGGGCCATGAAATGTATTTCTCAAATAATAAGACCTGAAAGTTGAAGTTACTCCTTGGTCCATGGACTGCGGAATGTATGTGTGTTTGCAGGCATGGAAACTGCAAAGTTCTTTGAACTGGCTGCACCACAGGCCATACCCTAATTCGAGCCATGTAGTCCCCCGTGACCCACACGTACACCTGTGGATGTTCTCCCAGAATTAGAAAATCTGAATTAACTGGAAGACCACAAAAAGGGGGAAGAATGGTCAACCCCTGTGGTGCCTAATTAACTTGAGACATTCTTCTATTGTTCCTTATTCCTGCCTCAATTGATAAAGCAACTGGACTTTGTAACCGACCTTGGTCAACCTCTGACTCCAGACCCTACAACCCCCTCCCAGCTTGCAAAAACCACCCTAAATGGTAACTTCTGTAATTTTCCACTACTTACCCCAAACCTATAAAACCAACTCCTATCCCACTGCCCTCCGCTGACTCTCTTTTGGACTCAGCCCGCCTGCACCCGGGTGAATAAACAGCCGTGTTACTCACACAAAGCCTGTTTGGGGGGCTTTCTTCATTCAGAGCACTTGTTTTTACAAAAACAACACTAATCTTGAACTTCTCCATCAGAGCTTGTGGGCGACCAGGTGCATTCTCAATGAGCAGCAAACTTTTGAAAGAAATCTATTTTTCTGAGCAGCAGGTTTCCAGAGTGGGCTTAAAACACTCAGTCTTTGGCTGGGCGCATTGGCTCATGCCTGTAATCTCAGCACTTTGGGAGGCTGAGGCGGGTGGATCACCTGAGATCAGGAGTTTGAAACCGGCTGGCCAACATAGTGAAACCCCGTCTCCACTAAAAATAAAAAAATCAGCCAGGCATGGCGGCGCATTTGTGTAATCCCAGTTACTTGGGGGAGGGCTGAGGCAGCAGGATTGCTTGAACTTGGGGGCAGAGGTTGCAGTCAGCCAAGATCGCGCCACTGCACTCCAGCCTGGGCAACAGAGCGAGACTCTGTCTCAAAACAAAACAAAACGAAACAAAACAAAACAAAACAAAACACCAAAAACTACTCAGCCAACCATGCTGTAACCAGATGTGCTGCCACCCTGGCTTTGTTCCATTTCTAGAGCACTTCCTGTGTGGATTTAGCACAAAGTGCTGAGCCACCACACCCAGCTTCTATCTCAGCTTTTGACACGCCTTCCTCACTACAAATAAGCTTAATCATTTGTAGCCTTTGTTTTAACATGACCTTCTTTCACTTGAACACTTAGAGGCCATTGTAGGGTTATTCATTGTTCTAATTTCAATATCGTTGCATCTGAGATAATAAAGAAAGGCACAAGGAGTGGGGAGAGAGACGGGGAACCACCGATCGGTGGAGCAGTCGGAACAACACACACGTTTATCCATTATGTTTGCCATCTGACATGGGTGAGGTTTGTAGCACCCCCAAACAATTACAATAGTGACTTCAAAGAACACTGATCACAGATCACCATCATAGTTAAAATGATAAAGCTTGACATATTGTGAGAATTACCAAACTCTGACAAAGAGAGGTACAGTGAGCATGTGCTATTGAAAAAATGGCACTGATAGATTTGCTTGGCACAGAGTTGCCACAGACCTTCAATCTGTAGAAAATGCAGTATCTACGAAAAGCGATAAAGTGAACTCCAATAAAACAAGGCAAATCTGTACTTAATCATAACTTACAGATAAGGGGAAGGTTTCTTTTGACCATACCCCAATGCTGATTATTTCTTTTCCTTCCTCATCAAGAAGTAATATTGTCAGTTTAGTGAGTAGTATTTTTTTTTTTTTTTGAGATGGCGTCTTGCTCTGTCACCCAGGCTGGAGTACAGTGGTGCAATCTCAGCTCACTGCAACCTCCTCCTCCTGGGTTCAAGTGATTCTCCTGTCTCAGCCTCCTGAGTAGCTGGAGTGACGCATGTGCCACCATGCTTGGCTCATTTTTGTATTTTTAGTAGAGACGGGGTTTCACCGTGTTAGCCAGGATGGTCTTGATCCCCTGACCTCGTGATCTGCCCTCCTCTGCTTCCCAAAGTGCTGGGATTACAGGTGTGAGCCATTGAGCCTGACAATTTTTATTTTTAAAATTTAATTTAAAAAAATTTTTGGGGGCAGGCGTGGTGAGTCACACCTGTAATTCCAGCACTTTGGGAGGCTGAGGCAGGCAGATCACATGAGGTCAGGAGTTCGGGACCAGCCTGGTCAAGAAGGTGAAACCCTGTTGTAAGGAATATCGCCGAGTTTAAAATGAGGAAACTGAAATCAGCCGAGGAAAATTAAATGCCAATTTACTGAGCTCCCGGGCGAGGTTCTGTGGTCCGGGGAAGGGGGGCCAGAGAAGTCGTGCTTAACTTCCCAGGGCAAGGAGTTTTATAGGGTCAGGGGCCATTGGGTGGACATTAGGAGACAAAGCATAGGGTAATTGATTGGGTATTGGGAAATCAAGCTTGGGTGGGGCGAGCTGCTACTGGTAGGTAGGCGGGATTTCGGTGCGCGGGCATTAGAGGTAATTGATTGGATATTGGGAAACAAAGCATGGGGCAATCGATTGGATATTGGGAAGCAGGGTTTTTCAAATTTCGGCGGGGTTTTTTGGCGGGCTAGGTGCCGAGTGCAGATTTGGGTGGGGGGTGCAGGACTGGGCGCTAGGGAAGCTACGTGACGGAGCTCAGGTAAGCGCGGAATGGTGACGTAGTCTCCAGGCTTAGGGAGGGGGTGGGCGTGTCTGAGCTCCCGGCGAGGCAACCGGCCTTACACCTGTCTGTACTAAAAATACAAAAATTAGCCGGGTGTGGTGGTGCACGCCTGTAATCCCAGCTACTTGAGAGGCTGACACAGGAGAATCGCTTGAACCAAGAGGTGGAGGGTGCAGTGAGCAGAGATTGTGTCACTGTACTCCAGCCTGGGTGACAGAGCAAGACCCCATCTCAAAAAAAATTAGCCAGGCATGGTGGTTCATGCCTGTAGTCCCAACTACTTGGAAGGCTTAGGTGGGAGGATAGCTTGCACTCTGGGAGTCTCATTTTCAGATATGAAAAAAAGCCCAGCATGGTTCCAATAACATCACATTCAATTTAAAGAGACCTGGTGGGGCGCGGTGGCTCACACCTGTAAGCCCAGCCTTTTGGGACGCTGGGGCAGGTGGATCACCGGAGGTCCGGAGTTCGAGACCAGCCTGACTAACATGGAGAAACCCTGTCTTTACTAAAAATACAAAATTAGCCGGGTGTGGTGGCTGTAATCCCAGCTACTCGGGAGGGCGGCTGAGGCAGGAGAATCGCTTGAACCTAGGAGGCACAGATTGTGGTGAGCCAAGATCGCGCCATTGCACTCCAGCCTGGGCAACAAGAGGGAAACTGCCTAAAAAAAAAAAAGTAGGCTGAGGCAGGCGGATCACCTGAGGTCAGGAGTTCAAAATCAGCCTGACCAACATGGAGAAACCCCATCTCTTCTAAAAATACATAATTAGCCGGCGTGGTGGCGCATGGCTGTAATCCCAGCTACTCGGGAGGCTGAGGCAGGAGAATCGCTTGAACTTGGGAGGCTGAGGTTGCGGTGAGCCAAGGTCACGCCATTGCACTCTAGCCTGGGCAACAAGAGCGACACTCCGTCTCAAAAGAAAAAAAAGTAAATAAAAATATAAAAATAAAATGACCTAAAGTGGTGAAGGAACCCTCCCACTCTTCTCTGCTGGGTTAATCAGAGAAGGGGCTGGGTGACACATGATTGGTGTGGCTGTGATCTGTGACACCTGTCATGTGCTCTCCTGGGAGGTGTTGGCTTCTTCTAAGGTGGAGTATGCAGACGCTCCCTGGCTGGACTCATGACAACCCCTAGGCCCTTCCTCCCCTCCCCTGCCCCAGAGGGTTCCACTCCCCCGCAGCCTCTCACTGCCCATCCCTTTGCCAAGGTATGCAGCTGTTTAGGGCAGGGGCCGCCACAGGCTGAAGCCTCATTTTGTTGGCATCCACTAGGCTTAGGGGTCTCATTTATTCTCACCTAGCCAAAAGGACGTGCCCTCCTCTCTCCCTGTCTGGCCCCCTTGGGCTGCTCCAAACCTTCTCAGTCCCTCCTCCAGAATCTTCTGGGTTGGATGTCAGTCCTGGGCACCACACTCGGGGGCCTGCATGAGGTTCTCCTAGGCGCCTCTCACCAGCTTTCATCCGAGCCTTCCAGTTCCTGCAGTCCAGGAGCGCTACCTCCAGTCTTCACAGGGCTGCTGCTGCTGCTTCTGTTTTTTTTTTTTTTGTATTGTTTGTTGGTTTTTCAGACAAAGTGTCTGACATTCAGGCTGGAGTTCAGAGGCACAATCACAGCTCACTGCAGCCTTGAACTCCTGGGCTCAAGCGATCCTCCTGCCTCGGCCTCCCAAGTAGCTGGAATTATAGGTGTGCACCATCATGCCCGGCTAATTTTCACCTTTTAATTTTTAGTAGAGATGGGGTCTCACTGTGCTGCCCAGCTGGTCAGATCTGCTTTTGATGCAACCTCCTCACTTGCTTTGAGGTGTGGGGCGCCCCCGTGGGGGCAGGCGAGGAAACACCACAGCTTTCTGTTTCACTGAGGCGGGCAATGAGGGTGAAAATTAGCAGGGTGGACCTGCTTTCTCACTAAGAGTCCCAAAGGGTGTGTCTGCGCTCGCTTTAGAATGTGGGGGCTTTGTATTATTAATCAGTTTAGTCCTCAGCTTTGGGAATGTAAACAAAAATTCTATCAATGTGCCCTCCAAACACTGAATAAGGATATAGTTGCTCCAGATCTTCTCCAGCACTCCCCTCCCCTTTTTTTTTTTTGAGACGGAATCTCGCTCTGTCACCCAGGCTGGAGTGCAGTGACACAATCCTGGCCCACTGCAACCTCGAACTCCCAGGTTCAAGTGATTCTCCTGCTTCAGCCTCCCGAGTAGTTGAGATTACAGGTGTGCACCATCATGCCTGGCTAATTTTTGTATTTTTAGTAAAGACCGGGTTTCACCATGTTGACCAGGCTGGAGTACTCAATATTATCAAACTCAAATTCTTTTTTCTTTTTGCCAACGTGATGGGAAATAAATAAATAAATAAGTGGTATCACATTGCTTTTTTAAATTTTAATTTACATTTTTTCATTGCATGCATTTATTGACCAGTTATAATTCCTCTTGTAAAAATTTCCTGTTCCTGGCCAGGTGCGGTGGCTCACGCCTGTAATCCCAGCACTTTGGGAGGCCAAGGTGGGCAGATCACAAAGTCAGGAGTTCGAGCTCGTCCTGGCCAACATGGCGAAACCCCATCTCTACTAAAAATACAAAAAAATTAGCCAGGCATGGTGGCTGGTGCCTGTAATCCCAGCTACTCGGGAGGCTGAGGCAGGAAAATCACTTGAACCTGGTATGGAGGTTGGAGTGAGCTGAAATTGCACCATTGTACTCCAGCCTGGGCGACAAGAGCAAGACTCCGTCTCAAAAAAAAATTGCCTGTTTCTATGCCTTGCTTGTTTTCCTTCATGAGTTACTGTGGTTTTTTACGTATTCTGCGTATCTTTGTTTTTCGTCTGCTGCATACATGTGTGGGAAGTGTTTTCTCCTAATCTGACAGCTTGTCCCTGAATTCTGTATATGGAGTTGTTTTCCTTTTGGTCTAGAGGAAATGATTGAATGGCGCTGGCTTACATGTCATCTGCACAGGGTACTTTTGTGCCTTCATAGTGCCCGAGTGATGGCAACACACACTTCTCTCGGCACTTGGATGCTGAGCACGGGCTCTTTGGGTCAACATCCCTGCTGCTCTACCTGGTAGGAAAATCCCTTGTCCCTAAAATATTTCTTTTATTTATTTATTTATTTTTGAGATGGAGTCTCGCTCTGTCGCCTAGGCTGGAGTGCAGTGGTGCAATCTTGGCTCTCTGCAACTTCCGCCTCCTTGGTTCAAGCAGTTCTCCAGTCTCAGCTTCTTGAGCAGCTGGGATTACAGGCTCATGCCACCACGCCTGGCTAATTTTGTGTATGTTTAGTAGAGATGGGGTTTCACCATGTTGGTCAGGCTGGTCTTGAACTCCTGACCTTAGGTGATCCGCCTGCCTTGGCCTTTCAAACTGCTGGGATTACGAGTGTGAGCCACTGTGCCCGGCCTCAGTCCCTAAAAGATTTCTAAATGGAGCTTGAAACTTGAACCCTAACTCATAACATCCCAATTCAGATGCAATCACATAGGTAATGCTTTCAGATTTTGCAAAATGCTTTCATATCCATGATCTTTTTTTTTTCTTTTTTTTTTCTTTTTCTTTTTATTAAAGCCTACAGCACCCGGTATTCCCAGGCGGTCTCCCATCCAAGTACTAACCAGGCCCCGATTCTGCTTAGCTTCTGAGATCAGACAAGATCGGGCGCGTTAGGGTGGTATGGCCGTAGACCATATCCATGATCTTAAGTGACCCTCTTAGGGAATGAGGGGAGTATTGGAATCAGGTCTCCAGTTTATTGGAGGAAACAGTCTCTCAGCAGTTCCCACTGGCAACTGTGATGGTGTGGGCCATGAGCCCGATTTGTCTCTCAATCTTGGCTTCTCTTCCTCATGTGGTTATTAATTTCCATCTTGAAAGAATTCTGAAGCATTTGCCTAAGGGGGGAATGTGACTGTAAGATCCTCAGAAGGGAGGCTTGTGTTAGTAAAGTTGAAAGTAGTCATGGCCAATCGAAATTGCTGCTATTGTTTCTCTGGCTTTTGTCCCGGAGTTGAGACAGCAGAGAATTTAGCAAGGCTGGGGTGGAGCTGGGTGTTTCAGGAAAGGACTCAAGAGCCAGGAAATGCCCACTGTTCAGTTGCCCACGGCCTGGAGGAATGGATAGAAATGGCTTTTGCTTCGTGAATGAACACTTTCCTTCTCCCTTAAATCATCATGCAACTTTGTGAACCAAATAGTATGAGATCTAGTATTAAAGAGTTTTTTAATGAAATAGGAAATACTCATAAGAGGAGATAACAGTCACATCGAACGATAAATCCACTATGGTTACAATTATGAGAAACAAATTCTCGGTCAGGCGTGGTGGCTCACGCCTGTAATCCAAGCACTTTGGAGGCCAAGGCGGGCGGATCACCTGAGGTCAGGAGTTCAAGACCAGCCTGACTAACATGGTGAAACCCCGTCTTTAAAAAAAAAAAAAAAAAAAAAAAAAAAACAAATTCTCTGAAAGAAGAAAGACAAATGAAGCCGGGTGTGGTAATTTAAACGCCTATAATCCTAGAACTTTAGGAGGCTGAGGAGGGAGGAATGCTTGAGGCCAGGAGTTTGAGACCAGCCTGGGCAACACAGTGAGGCCCCGTTTCTACGAGAAATAAAAAAAAAAAATCGGGTGTAGTGGTGTGTGTCCACTGTAATCCCAGTTACTTGGGAGTCTGAGGCATGAGAATCATCTGAGCCCAGGAGGTAGAGGTTGCAGTGAGCTGAGCACTCCAGCTTGGGTGACAGAGCAATACCCTGTCTCAAAAAAAAAAAGGAAAAAGAAAAAGAAAAAGAAAAAAAGAAAAATTTGTTTGGGCCAGTCACCATGGCTCACGCCTATAATCCCAGCACTCTCAGAGGCTGAGGCACTTAGGCCAGGAGTTCAAGACTAGCCTGGGCAATATAGTGAGACCCACCTCTATGAAAAAGAAAAGAAAGAAAGAAAATAAAGGAAGGGACCTTGTGTGTTTTGCTTATTTGTAGGTCCCTGATGCCTGGTACATAGTTGACTCTCTCTCTCTCTCTCTCTCTCTCTCTCTCTCTCTTATATATATATATATATATACACACACACACACATACACACATACACACATACACATTATATATGTGCCATTATATATATAGATATAATGTGTGTATATATCTCTCTATAATATATAGAGATGTGTATATATCTATATATTTTATATAGAGATGTGTCTATCTATCTATAGAAAGGGAGAGAGAGAGAGAGAGAGCAAGTTGGGCACGGTGGCTCACACCTGTAATCCCAGCATTTTGGGAGGCCGAGGTGGGCAGATCATTTGAGGTCAGGAGTTCAAGACCAATCTGGCCAACATGGTGAAACCCAGTCTCTATCCTTAAAATACAAAAATTAGCCGGGCATGATGACAGGCGTCTGTAATCCAGCTACTTGGGAGGCTGAGGCAGGAGAATCGCTTGAACCTGGGAGGCAGAGGTTGCAGTGAGCTGAGGCCTTGTCGTTGCACTCCAGCCTGGGCAACAAGAGTGAAATTCCATCTCAAAAAGAAGAGAGAGAGAGAGAGAGACATCTGGAATGCGGTGGCGTGATCATAGCTCACCGCAGCCTTGACCTCCTGGGCTCTCGAGTTTATACATTTTAATGAGTAAATGAATAAGTGAGGAATTCATTGCTTCAATTATCAAAGTCTAGCAGGAAATCCAATAAATTGTAATTATAGGTACTGGGGAAGCTAAACACGTTAGGTAAGGGAGCCTCACTCCTCACTGGGAAAAAGGGAAGCGAGGAGAATCTTCGGAGCAGCAAAGAGGAACCTGACAACAATTCAGTTCAGTCTCGCAGAATCCAGTGATGTGAGATAAAATCACTCGCTCCTTAATGACGCTGCTGAGCTTCGATCGCGCTGCTCTGGAGCCCCTGTCTGGCCTCTCTCTGTGGTAGGATTTGTGAGCTATTGTTTAAGTTGTGATCTCTATTATTTGTAGGTCAAAGCATCCCAATAGACATAAACTTTGTTGTAAATACTTGGTATATAATCACATAACCTTCACATAACCTGTTTTTTGTGGGGGGAAGGGGAGAAAAGGGTCTCAGTCTCACTCTGTTGCCCAGGCTGGAGTGCAGTGGTGTTGAAAACGGGTTTGTAACCTCGGGAAAAATCCACACTGAGACAATGGATCACTCAGCAAGCCTAGTTTTACTTCCTGCAGGAAGGGTGCAACTTTCCAGCAGTCTTGTCGGAAGAGCACACCTGAACAAGGGAGACAGGGACATTTATAACTTTCCTAACAGGACAAAATCGCCCTACTGCTGTATCCAGTTTCCATTGGCCTGAAAGGGACCTCACATTCTATGCTTGATCCGATTGAGTAAAAACTTGGAAATTTCTTGAATAGATAAGGGGGAAAGAAGGCAAGGAAGAAGACAAGGAAGAAGAGGAAGCTAGTCAGGACACGGTCAGGAGGGGTTTTCAAATAAGGAATGGCATGCAGCAGGGTTTGGAGCTTGCCCAGCTCTGTTCGGACATGCCGGAGTGAATCAAGGTAGGTGATTTAAGATGTAGCTGATGGCCGGGCGTGGTGGCTCACGCCTGTAATCCAGGCACTTTGGAGGCCAAGGCGGGCGGATCACCTGAGGTCGGGAGTTCAAGACCAGCCTGACCAACATGGTGAAACCCCATCTTAAAAAAAAAAAAAAAAAGATGTAGCTGATGTAGAGAATACATAAACATGGGGATGGGTGCCTGTAATCCCAGCACTTTGGGAGGTTGAGGAGGGTGGATCACCTTAGGTTGGGAGTTTGAGACCAGCCTGACCAACATGGAGAAACCCCATCTCTACTAATACAAAAAATTAACCAGGCATGGTAGTGCATGCCTGTAATCCCAGGTACTCGGGAGGCTGAGGCAGGAGAATCGCTTGAACCCGGGAGATGGAGATTGCAGTGAACCGAGCCAAGATTGTGCTGTTGCACTCCAGTCTGGGCGACAAGAGTAAAACTCTGTCTCAAAAAAAGAAAAAAAAAGATAATATATATGCATGGGTATATGTTTATGCTAATAGCAGATAATGGCCATAGGCAAGAGATGGTAACTCCTTATAATGTAGTCGAAGATATAAACTTTGAAGAAGAACTTTCCCGTCTCTCACAAGTGTCATGATTGTGGCTCGATGCACCTTTGACCTCCTGGGCTCAAGTGATCCTTCTGCCTCGGCCTCTCAAATAGCTGAAACTACAGGTGTGTACCACCCTAGACAACTAAAAATGTCTACTGTTTTTTGTGAAATGTGTTTTAGTGTTTAAAAAGCTATATTCTCTTTCTCTTTTTTTTTTTTTTTTGAGATGGAGTCTCACCCTGTCTCCCAGGCTGGAGTGCAGTGGTGCGATCTCAGCTCACTAAAACCTCTGCCTCCTGGGTTCAATCTATTCTCCTGCCTCAGCCTCCTTGTAGCTGGGATTACCGGTGCCCGCCACCACGCCTAGTTAATTTTCGTATTTTTAGTAGAGATGGGGTTTCACCATACTGGCCAGGCTGGTTTTGATCTCCTGACCTTGTGATCTGCCTGCCTCAGCCTCCCACAGTGCTGGGATTACAGGCATGAGCCACCCCGTGCCAAGTTTTTTGTTTGTTTAATAGACGTTTATTCCTTTAGTTGAACAACCTCTACACAATCAAAATGTATGACTTAAGATCTTTTCTTGAGAAGAAATTTAGGTCTCAAGAACTTTTATGAACTTGCTATGAGTACTTCCTGGAAATCAATGACCTGAGCCCTTTGAAATTCCTCGAGAAGATGGGAGAAAACCGGTTCAGAGAAATGAACATTTAAATTAAGTCAGCAAAGTCAGAATTTAGAATTGGGCAATTCCTTGTCTATGTTTTCTTTACACTCAAATTCACCCTGGAAAGCAGTAGCCTAGTCTCCTGAAAGACAGGACGCAAAAGCAATGCATTGTGGTGGTATACTTACAGTCTAAGTGGGTGCACGAGTGATGGCTCAACTCTGTGGAATGCTAAGGATTTTTAGGGTAGTTTGGCCAGGAACAAGAGAAATAACTGCAGAAAACACATACGGTTGGAAACTGTGCACTTGTATGAATTTTCCTGAAGCCTATGATGGGAGGAGACAGAGTGGGTAACCCAAGATATTTTTAAGACTGACTGGACGAAGTAAAACAGGAATGGCTGCAAGAAACAAACCTCTCGGACACCAAGCTGGGAAGGAAGGGGTGATTTATTCTGCTGGGGAGCAAGATGGCATAGCTGTCTAACAGCGAAGCTCTGCTCACAAAGAACGTTCCTGCCCTTTTAAAGGTTCACAACTCTAGAAATTACATGCCAGAGGGTCTTGGGCCATGGAGTAGGGTGGGGTACCGTGGCTTAGGTGGGCGTTGATCATGTTTAAGTAAAAGCAATGCCTTCCGGAAAGATTCCTCCATACCACGCCTGCGATCTATAAGAGGGCGATTAAAGATGGAGCCTGCTCTGCCAGCCTTTGCTTCTCCTGTTGAAATGCAATGTGGAAGTCAAGGCAGTGGTGGTCTTAGATGCTTAAGGGTGATTAAGGGTCTCCTTCCTCAGAAGAATGAGGTCCTTATAGCCAACTACTTTTCTCCCTGTTGTGACTGAAGGGATTTCTAATGATCACAAATTAGTGTTACAGTTAAGTATTTCAGAGTTGACTGCTAAGCTCACAATTGAAAGGTATTTATCTAATGGCCACTGGCTGGCCAGCTTCCTACCCTAGCACTGATTGCTAGCTTACCAACCTTAAGGCTAATAATTTTATCTAACATTCAGTTTCAAAATACACCAGTGTTAATACCTTTTATGTGAACTTAAAATGGTACTGTGCAGACTGAAGCAATTTTCTTCAGGCTAACCCACATCTGTGCCCCTAATTTTCTAAATATAATCGTGACATAGTTAAGAAGTCCTCCTCCCACCCTACAATTTCTAAAGCAAAGCCCAATTTAAAAAGCCTGTACCTGCCAAACTAAAAAAACCCAGCCACTTGAAAGTAAACCATCAGAGCATTGCCATCCCCCCCAATAAAGCTGCAGACTTCATCATATGCACCAGACAAATCTACAGGGCTAGCTCCAGTACTCTTCTTTTAAAGAGTTTATTTTAAACCTATTATACTGGCTGGGTGCGGTGGCTCACACCTGTAATCCCAGGACTTTGGGATGTGGAGGTGGGTGGATCAACTGAGGTCAGGAGTTCAAGACCAGCCTGGTGACACCCTGTCTCTATAAAAACAAAAAACAAGAAAACCTATTATATCACACAGTGTATTTTATCCACTGACATGTAACTCCCTAATAACATAAAGCAAAGACAAAAACGTTTGTCTTATTAGAAACAGATACACCATCACCTATTGTCTTCAAACATTATTGCACTTTAACTTTCTTAATCTGACAAAGCATTTATGAAACAATCTGCCGACTAGTTTTAACAGACAAATAACACCTGTAAGCAGCCATAACTGTCCACAATTTTTTATTAGGTATGAATTTTACAAACTCTACTTGTATTAGCGGTAATGGTGGAGCTGGAGAGTATTGCGCCTTCTCCAAGCTGCCCTGCGAGAACCACCAACAGTGTGGTGGAACTTATGGCCCTTTCCAAGGCCCCGGCTTTTTCAGCCTGCAGATGTCAGTCCACGCATCTCCCTGTGCTTGTGGACTGGTTTGGTGATCCACTGGGTGTCAGGATTTCTTCTGAGAGCTTTATGGAATGGATCAATGAGAACAACCTCAAAAAATTTGTATGTGCAATCTTCACCAACCCAGTAAGAATTCAGGACTCTTAGAGCCCCACAGTGGCGTCCACGCACTCCTCTGCAACGGACTGAAGGCTTGAGCAAACTTTAGCTGGTTAACACCGTGATGGACAGGCTTGCCGTAAGTTGCACCCTTAGGAACTGGGCGTTTTCAGCCACCACGGCTAACACGGATCCTACACATAACGTAACTTTGCTTGGCCTTGTAGCCCAGTTGGTGTGCTTTATCAGGCCGGGTGGGGCGGGGAGGCCTGTGGAGAGCAGAGAGCTGTACTGCCAGCGCGGACCCTCAGAAGAAAGCACATGACAGACTGCTTCGCCCGGCGTGGTGGCGCTGCCTGTAGTCCCAGCTACTCGGGAGGCTGAGGCTGGAGGATCACTTGAGCCCAGGAGTTCTGGGCTGTAGTGCACTATGCCGATCGAGTGTCTGCACTAAGTTCGGCATCAATATGGTGACCTCCCGGGAGCGGGGGACCACCAGGTTGCCTAAGGAGGGGTGAACCGACCCAGGTCGGAAATGGAACAGGTCAAAACTCCCGTGCTGATCAGTAGTGGGATCGCGCCTGTGAAAAGCCACCGCACTCCAGCCTGGGCAACATAGCAAGACCCCGTCTCTTAAAAAAAGAAAAGAAAAGAAAAAAGAGACTGCTTCTTTCTCCATTACTCCTGGAGGTACTTGTATGCACCCATCTTGGCTTACCTGATGGCTGCTGCCAGACAGAAAGCTTTTTTTTTTTTTTTTAGGCAGAGTCTTGTTCTGTTGCCGAGGCTGGAGTGCAATGGTATGAATTTTAAATTTTTTTGTAGAGATGAGGTCTTGCTGTGTTGCGGGTCTCAAATGCCTAGCTTCAAGTGCTCCTCCTATCTCAGCCCCGCAAAGTGCTGGAATTATAGGCGTGAGCCACTGCGTCCAGCCTGGTTACCTAACTTTCATGTGCCTCAGTTTCTTTATCTGCAAAATGGGACTAATAATACCTTCTTCATAGGATTTCTGTGAAGCCTAAGTGAGTGAACGTATGCTAATCACTTAGAAACATGTCTGGCACACAGTACATTTTCAATCAATGTCAGTTTTTATCACGTATTATTATTATTGTAAAATACAGTATGTCATTATACTATGTGTTATTTGTTCTACATTTTCAATTTTCAAGAATTAGGCACTTTTAGTTGTATTTTCAATATTTTCTGTTTTTACCTTAATCTATAATTTCTAATTTTACCTTAATCAGGGATGTGGTATGTATCATTTCTGCCCTTCTGTGGTATGAAATTGGAATGGTTTTTGTGAAATGTATTTTAGTGCTTAAAAAGCTATATTTTATTTGCTCTGTCACCCAGGCTGGAGTGCAGTCATGTGATCGCAGCTCACAGCAACCTCTGCCTCTCGGGTTCAAGCAATTCTCCCTCCTTAGCCTCTCGAGTAGCTGAGACTACAGATTCATGCCACCACACCTGGCTAATTTTTGTATTTTTAGGACAGATGAGATTTCACCATGTTGGCCAGGCTGGTCTCGAACTCTTGAGCTCAAGTGATCCACCCACCTCGGCCTCCCAGAGTGCTGGGATTATAGGTATGAGCCACCGTGCCGGACCTGTCCTCTCTTTTCTACTTTCTAAATCTTTGCAATCTTCTCCTTTCTGTGTTTGAACTGGGTATTATTCCAACCTCTTCTCAAATTCTTGTTTTCAGTCTCAATGCCTTACCTCTGAGACCTTCCCACTCTTTACCCTCCAAATAATTTTCATCGTCAAGATTTTGGAAAAACATCTTCAACCCATGGCTCTGCTAGCCCCCTGGTGAGCCCCATATTAAGCCACACTTCCTCTTGCTCTGTCTGCGAGCAGGAAGTGCCTAAAACCAGTTGTTTCTTCTAGACGTGGTCAAGATCCAGCCTCTTCCCCTTTCCCTGTCATGACCCTGACACTCGGCTTTGGACTACATTATTGCTTTTTTTTTTTTTTTTAAGACAGGGTCTCAATATGTCACCCAGGTTGGAGTGCAGTGGCGCGATCATAGCTCACTGCAGCCTTGACCTTCCAGGGCATGGATGATTCTCCCATCTCAGCCTCCTGAGTAGCTAAGACTACAAGTGTGTGCTACCACATCTTTGTATTTTTAGTAGAGACGGGGTATCACTATGTTGCCCAGGCTGGTCTCAAGCTCCTGGGCTCAAGTGATCTGTGTGCCTTAGCCTCCCAAAGTGCTGGGGTTACAGTTATGAGCCACCACACCCAGCCTGTTGCTCCAGTTCTATTTTGCAATGGTTGTCATCTTTTCCTATCCTTAGACTAACTTTTTGAGGGCAAAAGATATTATGGAACCACCCACTATAGCTTATGTAGGCTTACTTGGCATTTTTATGACCAGGGAAAGGGGTTTTCGATGTGAGCTAAAGAGCTAGGAGCTAGATCAATAATATCTTCAACTCTCCTTTCTTTCTTTTTTTCTTCATTACCCCTGCTTTGCTCCCAAAACCAGTGTAAGGTATTTTTTATCTTGTCAACAGCTGAAATTTCCTTTATTTATTTATTCCATCGACCTTCATTAAACTCCTTTTAATGTAGCATGTACCATGCTCAATCTTGGGAGTATGCATTTGGATAATTCAAAATTGTTGCCTTCAAAAAGCTATAGTGAGAGAAAAAACCTCATCAACAATAAGATCACAGTGTGAGGACTGCTAATAGAGCTATGTGTAACACAGCTCAGGGCTAAGCAGGAAAATCAGGGGCAGGCTTCTCAGAATAGGTGACAACTTGAGTTGGCCCTTGGAGAGTAAGTATGCGTTTCCAAGGAAAACAAAAAGAAGCAGAAGGATGGCATTCCAGACATGCCCAGTGGTAAACTGCACTATTAGTTTGATGCAAACTTAATTGTGGTTTTGACCATTACTTAACTGCATTTGCACTAATGCAATAATTGTCTGAAACTGCATGACAAATGACCCTAAACTTAGAGGTTTAAAACCACAGTAATCATTCCTTATCTCCCATGGTTTCTTTTCTTTTTCCCCCACCCCCGGTTTCTTTTTCTTAAATTAAAAAAAAATTTTTGGCTGGGTGCAATGGCTCACATCTGTAATCCCAGCACTTTGGGAGGCCCCGGTGGGTGATCACCTGAGGTCAGGAACTTGAGATCAGCCTGGCCAACATGGTGAAATCCCATCTCTACTAAAAATACAAAAATTAGCCAGGCATGGTGGTGCATGCCTGTAATCCTAGCTACTCGGTAGGCTGAGGCAGAAGTGTAGCAGGAAAGGCCACAAGACAAACCCCTCTAACACCGAACTGGGAAGGAAGGGGTGATTTATTTGGCCGGGAGCAGTGGCGGCATAGTTGCCTAACAGGCGAGCTCCCAAACAAAGAAAATCCTTGCCCTTTTAAAGGCTTACAACTCTAGAAATTACATGTGGAAAAGGTCTTGATCCATGAAGTAGGCGTGGGGTTCGTGACTAGGTGGGGGTTTGATCGTGTTTAAGTAAAAACAGTGCCTTCTGGAAAGATTCCTCCATACTATGCCTGTGATCTACAGGAGTGTGATTAAGGGTGGCGCCCGGTTCTGCCAGCCTTTACTTCTCCTATTGAAATGCAATGTAGAAGTCTAGGGGGAAGGGCTCTTAGAAGCTTAAGAGGATTAAGGGTTTCCTTCCTCACTTTCCCTTTGAGAATCTCACCTATAACATTAGTGAGAGTTCTCACTCTCATTCTCATCTTCCTGATCCTCTATTTTAGCTATTAACTTAGTAGGACTGTTTCATCACCCTGTTACAAGTTTAATTTCAAAAGTTGTATGCATAGGGTGTTCTGATGGCTCGTAGCAGACATTGGGTTGTCCATCCCCTGGGCTACACACCTTTTACTGAGTACCGTTATATAAACAGATTCCCTTCTGTGTCCCTGCACATTCATAATAACTATAGAACAAAAGAATGGCAACAACTGCCGGGCATGGGGGCTCATGCCTGTAATCCCGGCATTTTGGGAGGCCGAGGCGGGTGGATCACTTGAGGTCAGGAGTTCAAGACCAGCCTGGCCAACATGGAGAAACCCCATCTCTTAAAAAAAAAAAAAGAATGGTAGCAACTTTCTGTTCTACTTCAGTAACCTGGTGCACACACTGAGAGCATTCTCTAAAATTAGTTAATGTCCCTATTGTATAAATCCAAATTCTAAGGATAGTAAGTCCCACGATGAGTTTCCTCATGCTTTGGCCATGTGTGGACCAGCCAGTTTCTGGGATGTGGTGGGAGCAGGGCTTGTTCTTCTCAAGGTGACTCTGCAGTCATTGTCTGGGTCTGGTCTAGTTTCCCAAGTTTTGGCCGCTGCAGGTTTCACGTGGCTGTGGTGGATCCAGGCTGGGATTCCCTCTACCTTTACAGCTATGGGAGTGGTCAGGATCATGGTCTGGGGTCCCTTCCACTGTGGCTTCAGAGAGACTGCGTTCCAGTCCCTTATCCACACGTGATCACCTGGTGAGAAAGGGTGAACTGGGGAGAATAAGCTTACAGGGCATCTTTCATTTACCCAGGCTGAAATATCCTGAGTGATTTTTCCTAGAGCTTGTAGCTGCCATCCTAGCTCAACCTCTCCCCACACCCGAGCAGCTCCTGGGAGTGCCCGAAGTATGGGAGGGGGCCTATGATATAAGACTTCATAGGGGGAATATCGAGAGTACATCTAGTTTTGAATAACACCAAGGGAAGTGCCTGCACCCACTTTAATTCTGTTTCCTGACTCACATTTTCCCTAAGCTGTTCATCCGCTTCACCTTCTGCTTGGAGAAAGTCCTTTCCCTCCTGAATCTAACAGTCCTTTTTCTTTGTACAGTACCCCATGCAGTTGAAGAGTTAGAGAGGCATACCGGGGATGAGTATAGAAGTTCACAGTCTTATCTTCACTCAGTTCTAGGGCCCAGGTCAGAGCAATAGGTTTAGCCTTCTGAGCCGAAGTACCTGAGGCAGTGGCATGGTCTCAATTACAGTGTCCAGAGTTACTGCACACCTTTCTTCTCATGGATTAACAAAACTGCCTCTATCCACACACAACTCCCATTCTACTACCGTCCATGGCTGATCCCAAAGATCGGGGCCTGCTGGAATAAACTGAGTTCAATACTTCAACACAGATGTGTTCAACCGGGCCTTCTGACACTGGAGGCAAAGTGGTGGGGTTTAAGGTGTTGCAGACCTCAATGGTGATGCGGGGATTTTCGCTTACCAGGCTCAGGTATTTGGTTAACCTAGCATTTGTCAACCAATGATGTCCTTTTGAATTCATTAGAGTCACTACTGCATGGGGTGCTTTGATGTTTAAATTTTGCCCCAGAGTTAGCTTATCAGCCTCTTGTGCTAGCAGAGCAGTTGCTGCCAGGGCCCTTAAACATGGGGCCATCCCTTGGAAACTCCATTCAGCTGCTTGGAGAGATAAGCTACAGGCCTCGGCCAAGGTCCCACTGTTTGTGTTAGAACTCCAACTGCCCTTCTTTTCTTTCTGACACATACAATGTGAAGGGCTTTGTTAAATCAGGTAAACCCAAAGCTGGGGCTGACATAAGTTTCACTTTCAGTTCCTGATAGGCCTGCCGCTGTTGGAATCCCCCATTTAAAGGATTTCCTGTCTCCTCATATAGGTGTTTGGCCAGTACTGTGAAGTTTGGAATCCACAAGCTACAGAAATCCACGGCTCCCGGAAACTTTCTCACCTGCTTTCTGGTCTCGGGTTCTGGCAGGTTGCAAATGACTTGTTTCTTCTCTGCTCCTAGGCTGCGCTCTCACTGCTGGATGGTGAACTCCAGATATTGCACTTGCTGTCAGCAAATCTGGGCTTTCTTTTTAGACACTTTATACCCACAGTCCTCCAGGTGCTGAAGTAAGGCATCTGTTCCTTTAGCACACCCGGCTGCCATGGCGTGTCCAAATAAAAGGCTATTAGCATATTGGAGCAGCATGCAGCCTAAGTCCTTAGCAGGAAACTTCTAGAGGTCAGGGGCTAGTGCCTCTTCAAAGATGGTGGGAGAGTTCTTTTTTTTTTTTTTTTTTGAGGCAGAGTTTCGCTCTCGTTACCCAGGCTGGAGTGCAATGGCACGATCTCGGCTCACCACAACCTCCGCCTCCTGGGTTCAAGGAATTCTCCTGCCTCAGCCTCCTGAGTAGCTGGGACTACAGGCTGTGCCACCATGCCCAGCTAATTTTTGTATTTTTAGTAGAGACGGGGTTTCACCATATTGATCAGGATGGTCTTGATCTCTTGATCTCGTGATCCTCCCACCTTGGCCTCCCAAAGTGCCCAAAGTGCCAAGGGATTATAGGCGTGAGCCACCGTGCCCAGCCATGGTGGGAGAGTTCTTGAACCCCTGGGGGGTAGGGGGCTAGTGCCTCCCCCAAAGATGGTGGGAGAGTTCTTGAACCCCTGGGGGTAGCCAGGTCCAGATGTACTGGGAGGTTACATCTGTTTCTGGATTTTTCCATTGAAAAGCAAATAGTTTCTGACCATCCAAGGCCAGTCCAATGCTAAAGAAAGCATCCTTTAAGTCCAAGCAGGTGAACCAACTATTCTCTGCTGGCAATAATCCCAACAGTGTGTACGGGTTGGGTGCATTTGCATGCAAAGTCACTGTGGCCTGATTAACCAAACGCAAGTCCTGCACTGGCCTATAGTCTTTGGTCCTTGGTTTAGGAACAGGCAGGAGGGGGTGTTCCATGGAGACTGGCAATAACTATAATTCCATAGTCCTTTAAGCGTTTTAGGTGGACCTGAATGCCTTCTAGGGCCTCCCAAGGAACTGGATATTGCTTTTGTCTAATGGCTGAACCCCAGGCTTGACTTCAATGAGCACAGGGACGTGGTTGATTGCCAGTCCTGGTGGATTGTCCTTTGCTCAGACCTGTGGCCATCGCTTGGCTAGAGCAGGGGTCAATTCCCATCCTGGTTCAGTCAGGAAGAGTCTCCACTCCTCCTCCCGAGGGACTGTGAGGGCTGTGATAACCCCTACCCGAGGGAGTTTTAGCTGCAGGGAGCCCTTATTGGTGAAGGTGATAGTAGTAGCTCTTAGTTTGCTAAGCAAGTGTCTCCCCCAAAAGGGATAGGGGGCAGTCTGGCATGTACAAGAACTGATGTATAACCTCATGGCCTCCCCACCGAACAGGTCCGAGGCAAACAGAAAGACTGTTTTTCTGACACCCCAGTAGCTCTAACAATATCAGTTGTTTCTTTTGATATGGGGATTACAGGACTGTCCTCCTCTCCTGACCATGGGCTCTTTGGGGGCAATCGAGCCTGGTCCCCTTCAGTCCAGCAGCCCTTCCATTAGATTGAACAGAGCTCCTCACTTTTGTCTGAAGCCTCATGCTTAAGATCTCCCTGTTTTTCTGTTAACTGGGGGGCACTGTCTACCAGTGTCCCACTTCCTTACAGTAAGCACACTGGTCATGCTAGAAGCGTGGGTGATTAGACTGGGTAGCCTTTCAGGAAGCCCCCTTTCCCTGCCCTTTTGGGGGCACTTATCTAATAGCAGCAGCTTTGTCGAGCTTGATGCTCTTTTTTTTTTCTCTGTCTCTTCTAGTAAGGCCTCTCTGTACCAGATTAACCTTTGAATACCCTCTGGGGTGTTATTTTTCCAGTTGATAAAATCAGCTGAGGTGAACAGCAAGTAGGTGAAAACATGCCTTTCCACCATGTGACCATCCTTATCCACTCCCATTTAGTTTATGTCTGCTCTTTTAAAGGCATCTGTACTCTTGCCTTGGGTCGCAAATGGGTTGCTCTGGGAGGAGTTCCTCCCATGAGGTGGGCGGCTATGGGAGGATTTCCTCTGCATTCTTGGGAGTCTGTGTCCCTGCTGCTGGATCTGCCAGGACCTGGGGAATCTGTGTCCCTTGGTGGGTGGAGCGGGGTTTCTCCCTAGCTGTCTGCTTCTTTGCCATCAGTACGGTTGCTGCCTGTCCTCTCAGCCACTGTGGAGGGTTTAAAACTAACTGTAGCCACAAGTCTATGTATGGAAATTGATCAGGGTGTCCTGACTGGCATGTAACCTCATGCCATACTTTGGAGAAAAGAGACCTGTCTAGGCTCCCCCTCTGAGGGCCAGTCCACCCCAAATGCTGGCCAGTCTACCTCACATAAGGTCCTCAGCTTCCCTGGTGTCATAGTCACTCCATAATCTCCACTAAATCCCTTCTTGAAATTTTTCAGCACAGTCCCCAGAGGAGTAGGCTTACTATGAGTGTGACCCATGTTTTTGCACAGAAAAACAGTACTCTAAGTAAAAACAGTACTCTAGTAAAAACAGTACTCGCAGTAAAAACAGTACTCGCAGTAAAAAGAGTCTTACTCCACCCTCAGTTGTTCCCACCCTGCATGGGGCCACACACGCTCTCTCACTTTTGCTTCAGGTCGATAGGATCGTCCCCCTCTCGGAGGTGTTTCAGATGCTACTTGGCTTTGGAATGTTCATTAATCCCCTCACAATGCCTAGATTTCGAGGGCATCTCCTTCCAGCCGTATGCAGATTGCCCCAATCCTGGCCAGCCCCACAATTCACTCGGAGCTTGGGGTCCCCCTCTGATGGACCTGCGGCCCTCACATTCCATGGCTGATGAGTCCAGCTGGACCCCCTCCAATCACTCACACAATCACACTCCTCCCTCCACCCAAATTGAAACCAAAAGCAAAACTTCCAAGGTTAGTTGCAGAAAGAGAGAGAGAGCCAAGTTCAAGAGTGCCAGATCCGACACACGTGGGTGATCAGGACACGCTTCCACCTAAAGGAGGTGGGCAAGCTTCCCAGGATCAATCCTACTGTGTTTCTGTTGTCCGCACACTCCAAGTTCCCCTTCCTTCTTGGTGGTCAGCCACTGGGTGGATTCACACTTCAGGGGCTTTCCTGCTCTGCTCTGGCGAGGCTTTCCACTGCGGCCAATACCTGCCTGGGCGCATTCTCAAGAATTGCGTCACCCAAGTGGGCTAAAGTCCCCCCCACAGGGATGCTTGGCAGGGCAAGGCAAACCTGCCTGAAAGGCTGTGCTGGCTGGCGCCAACCAAAACTCGCTTCCCAGTCAGGGAACCAAATAAATGTAGCAGGAAAGGCTGCAAAACAAACCTCTTGAACACTGAATGGGGAAGGAAGGGGTGACTTATTCAGCCGGGAGCAGAGGTGGCATAGTTGCCTAACAGGCGAGCTCCCCAACAGAGAAAATCCTTGCCCTTTTAAAGGCTTACAACTTTAGAAATTACATGTGAAAGGGTCTTGATCCATGAAGTGGGCGTGGGGTATGTGACTAGGTGGGGCTTTGATCGTGTTTAAGTAAAAACAGTGCCTTCCGGAAAGATTCCTCCATACCATGCCTGCGATCTACAGGAGTGCAATTAAGGGTGGCCCCCAGTCTGCCAGTCTTTACTTCTCCTATTGAAATACAATAAGTCTAGGGGGAAGGGCTCTTAGAAGCTTAAGAAGATTAAGGGCCTCCTTCCTTTTTTTTGTTTCTTTTAAAGATGGGGTTTCACCATGATGGTCAGGCTGGTCTTGAACTCCTGACCTCAGGTGATCCACCCACCTCGGCCTCCCAAAGTGCTAGGATTACAGGCATCAGCCACTGCGCCCGGCCAAGGGTCTCCTTCCTCAGAAGAATTGCTTCAACCGGGAGGTGGAGGTTGCAGTGAGCCAAGATTGCACCACTGCACTCCTGCCTGGGAGACAGAGTGAGACTCCATCTAAAAAAAAAAAAAAATTAGGGACAAGGGATTTTCCTACCAGGTAGAGCAGCACAGGTGTTGACCCAAAGAGCCAGTGCTCAGGACCCAGGTCCCACCTTGGAGTGGCACTGCACTCCAGCCCGGGTGATAGAAGTGAAACCCTGTCTCAAAAACAACAAAATACATATACACAAAACATCTTTGGAGGCCTCATTTTTAAAAACTATAATGGGATCCCAAGGCTAAACGTTTGAGAAACACTGATCTAAGATTTGTGTTTTTTGTTTTGAGATAGAGTCTCGCTTTGTTGCCCAGGCTAGAGCTCAGTGGCTTGATCTTGGCTCACTGCAACCTCCACACCTCAGGTTCAAATGATTCTCATGCCTCAGCCTTCTGAGTAGCTGGGCTACAGGCGTGTGCCAAAACTCTCCACTAATTTTTTGTATTTTCAGTAGGGACAGGATTTTGCCAGGCTGGGCTTGAACTCCGTCCTGGCCTCAAGCGATCCACCTGCCTTGGCTTCCCAAAGTGCTGGGATTACAAGCATGAACCATCGTGCCTAGATTTACTCTGCTTTTTCTGTTTGAAACCTCGTGTAGATTTACGTACAGCCCCTTTTTCATGTGGTACTGGACTGCCTTTTGGGAACAGTTCGTCGGTGTCATGTGGATATTCTTCCACTACGTAAAACTTAGTATCTCGGAATCAGTTGGGATACTTTTGGTTGCCAATAAAAAATTCAACTGAAAATGATTTAAGTGATGAAAATAATTTATTGACTTGTGCAACTGGAAGGTTCAGAGGTAGCGAGGACTTTAGGTGTGGTTTGATCCAGAGTCTGTCGTTTTTGGGAGGGACTAGACTCTGTGATGTGTTGACTCATCGTCAGGTGGACTCTCCACATTAGCAAAAACAGCTGCAGTGAGTCCAGGCTTGACATCACACTGGGAAGAGAAAAGCATCTTTGTCCTGAGATCCACTTTGATTGGTCACATGCCCCCACTTGAACCAACCACTTATGTCAGGGCGACAGAATACTTGGATTGCCCTAGTGTAGTTCACGTGCTCCGCCCTCAGAGCTGGGGGCGAAGTCGATTCTTCCCAAACCATGTAGTCGTCCAAGTGGAAACTGAAACTGAGAGTCGCTGGGAAGGGGGAAACTGGATGCAGAGGTAACCACACGTATCCAACACAAAATTAATTGTGATGTGCTTCGTCTAAGCAACATCGGCGAGCCCCCACCAGGTAAGGTGCTGGGTCCTGGGGTAAAGCCATGAGCAGGACATAGGCAGCCAGTGTTTATCACCCCTCAAGAATGTAATCTCCGTAGAAGTAGGCAGCTTTCTTCTCTTGTTCACATCCATATCCCCGAGCCTGGAGCAGCACCAGGCACATAGTTAATATCTGTTGAATGAGGAGTGTAGTGGAAAGATGGATATAATCTCCAAGCAATCATGCTATATACAGTTTAATTCTGGCTCTAAGGGACTTAGAGGGGCTGGGGGGTGTGATCCACCCTTTACTTCTCCTCCTTCTCCTCTCCCCTACTGTTTGTGGCTTCCCCCAGGATGAGGAATTGGGAGGAAAGAAATAGCAGGGGTTCCACATGCCTGGTGCCCATTAGTGGTTGGAAATGCCCCGAATCTCCCTAGACTCCAAGCTGGGTCCATTCTTGCTTATGGTGTCCAGCAGCTGGAGTACAGCTGAGGTGTTCCTGTGGGTGCTATTTAGCTTTACCATGGCTCCCTTCTCTGCTGAGGAGCCCTTTGGAGTGAGGGATGCCTGCCTCCCCCTGGGGACTTTGCCTCCACCCTTTCTCCAACCTCTGTGTTTCTTCTTGTGGAACCAGGAAGCCCCTGTCTCCCTGAATTTCCCCCACCGTATTTAAGGCATATAAAAGTTTTCTGGAGGAAAGCTCTCATTGAACCTGCAGCCTCTCCCCCAAACCTCAAGGCCTGTGAAGCTCTGAATAGAGGGGCCCTGAACTGAATGTGACAGTAATAATACTTACATCAGATCAAGGATGCCTAAGGACCATGGTTACGTTGTCAAACTGTACAAGACGTTTCATCCAGAGCATGTTTAGAGTAATGATATTGTGGCAGAGAGAGCTAGTTGTCCCCAGCATGCTTTCCTCTTCTTCTTTTAGTAATGAAACCCCAGTAACTAGCTCATGGATACTTAGGATAACACTACATTTCACAGCCGCCATTGCAGTTGTGTGTGACCATGTGACTAAATCCTGGCCAATGAGATGTGAGAGGAGATGATGTGTGCAAGGGGCCTTCCTACCACTTTTTTCTTCTTTGTTATGAGACAGACTCTCACTCTGTTGCCCAGACTGGAGTGCAGTGGCAAGATCTCAGCTCACTGCAACTCCGCCTCCCAGGTTCAAGCGATTCTCCTGCCTCAGCCTCCAAAATAGCTGGAGCTACAAGCGCTCGCCACAGTGGCTGGCTGATTTTTGTATTTTTAGTAAAGGCGGGGTGGCACCACGTTGGCCAGGCTGGTCTCGAACTCCTGACCTCACCTGATCCACCCACCTCGGCCTGTCAAAGTGATGGGATTATAGGCGTGAGCCACAGTGCCTGGCCTTTTTTTTGGATACAGATTCTTGATCTGTCACCTGGAGTGGAGTGCAGTGGTACAATCATGGCTCACTGCAGCCTTGACCTCCCAGGCTCAGGTGATCCTCCCATCTCAGCCTCCCAAGTAGCTGGTACCACAGGCACATACCACCATGCCCAGCTAATTTTTGTTTTTGTGTTTTTTTAATTTTTATTTTTTAATTTAAAGACGGGGTTTCACCATGTTGGTCAGGCTGGTCTTGAACTCCCGACCTCAGGTAATCCGCCCACCTTGGCCTCCAAAGTGCTTGGATTACAGGCATGAGCCACCACAACCGGCCTGTTTTTGTGTTTTTTATAGAGACAAGGTTTTGCCATGTTACTGGGCTGGTCTTGAACTCCTGGGCTCAAGTGATCTGCCTGCCTTGGCCTTCTAAAGTGCTGGGATTACAGACATAAGCGACTTTGCCTGGTCTCACAGTTTTTTTTTTTTTTTTGAGACAGAGTCTCACTCTGTTGTCCAGGCTGGAGTGCAGTGGCTCAGTCTCAGCTCACTGCAACCTCTGCCTCCTGGCTTCCAGCAATTCTCTTGCCTCAGCCTCCCAAGTAACTGGGGATTTCAGGCATGTGCCACCATGCCCAGCTAATTTTTGTACTTTTAGTAGAGGGGTTTCACCATGTTGGCCAGGCTGGTCTTGAACTCCTGACCTCAGGTGATCCACCTACCTCAGCCTCCCAAAGTGCTGGGATTACAGGTGTGAGCCACCACGCCCAGCCAGGCCTCACTTCTTTCTATCCTTCCTGTCAGCTCAAGGGTGAACTTGGAGGTGGGCTGTCTTTGACCAGGCTGATGAAGACAAAACCCTCGGGATGACAGAGCAACCTGTTGGAGGGAGCCTGGATCTCTTAACAGCACGGAGCCTCTGTAACCTCCGACTGCTGTGCTGGGGCCGTCACAGGACAGGCTGGGCTAAGCCTCTGTAATTTTGGGTCTTATTACAGCAGCTGAACCTCAGTCTCCACCAATACAAATTATCATTTCTGGTGGTGGGGGCACATCTTACATGCCAGGCCTATGCTAAGCTTTTCACCTGCGTGATTTAATTTAACCCTTACAAAAACTCTGTTAAGTCATGCATCAGTTAGGGCCTTTTGGGGAAAAACCACAGAACGAGTAGAACATGGACTTTACTGAGTACCAAATAACCTATTCCAGGAATTAATGGTTTTGTCTCCTGCCTGCTCAGGTCAGGCCCTGAGCCACTTCTGCTTTCAAGGGTGGGAGGCAAGAGGAAGTATTTTAGAGATGGGGAAATGGCTGTCCCTGCCCTGCAAGTCACCTCTAGCTGAACATGCTCTTTGTGTGACCTCGGTGGAAATACCTGGGACTCACAAAGCCTGCGGTAGGACAATTTCCTTGGCCTGCCGGACATTTGACCCCTGCATGGGCAACTGAGGGAGCAGGGGGGGAACATCCAGAACGCTTCCCCACTGAGCAACAGGCAGTTTTCGGTCACCAGCCTCTGTGTGTGATCGAGGCTGCACTAGCCAGGTCATCCATCAACCCAACGCAGTTGGTAGAATGGTGGCGTCGAAAGTTGACCGCATGCACTCTGACATCTATTATTATCTCATTTAACTGTCACAATCACTCCAAGATGTTAGTACAATTATTGCTCCCATTTTCCAGATGAGGACAGTGAGGTCCAGAGAGGAAGTTGGTCAAGGGCATACGTATAGAGCTAAGATTTTATTTATTTATTTATTTTTTGAGATGGAGTCTTGCTCTGTTGCCCAGGCTGGAGTAGAGTAGGGTGATCTTGGCTCACTGCAAACTCTGCCTTCCTGCTTCAAGCGATTCTCATGCCTCAGCCTCCTGAGTAGCTAGGATTACAGGCATGTGCCACCAGGCCTGGCTAATTTTTGCATTTTTATTAGAGACAGGGTTTCGCTATATTGTGTAGGCTGCTCTCAAGCTTCTGACCTCAGGTGATCCACAGTCTTGGCCTCCCAAAGTGCTAGGATTACAGGCGTGAGCCACCATATCCGGCCTTAGACCTAGGATTTTAGTGGCCTTAGTCTGACTCCAGACCCAAAAGCTTAACCGGATGGCTGAGGATGAATTCAGGTGGAACATTTCTTTTCTTGTTTTTTTAGACAGGGTCTCACTGTGTTGCCCAGGCTGGAGTGTAGTGGTGCAATTGTAGCTCGCCGTAGCCTCAATCTCCTGGGCTCAAGCGATTCTCCCACCTCAGCCTCCTGAGTAGCTGGGATCACAATTCTTTTCTTTTGACACAGAGTTTTGCTCTTGTTGCCCAGGCTGGAGTGCAGTGGCGTGATCTCAGCTCACCACAACCTCTGCCTCCTGGGTTCAAGCGATTCTTCTGCCTCAGCCCCCCAAGTAACTGGGATTACAGGCGTGCGCCATCACACATGGCTAATTTTGTATTTTTAGTAGAGACGGGGTTTCTCCATGTTGGTCAGGTTGGTCTCGAATTCCCGACCTCAGGTGATTCGCCCACCTTGGCTTCTCAAAGTGCTGGGATTACAGGCGTGAGCCAGGGCGCCCGGTGATCACAGGAACTTTTCCTGACAGCCCAGTGCCATGAAAAAACATTTTGGTCTATGTGCTTCCCAGAGCTTTCTCAGGAGGGCAGCTCCCGTAGCAAGTTTCTTCAAGTGTGATGAGTGAAACAAATTCGAGGAGCTCAGATGGAGATAATTTCTCTGTGTAGACAGGGAAAGAGATTTATAGAGGCGGGACTGGGAGATTTGGTTGGGGGAGAGAGAAGCCGTGACCCTGGGTGCTGTGCAGGACAAGGGAAGATGAAGGAGATCTGATACCTTCATTCCCTTGAGAGCAAAGCTGGAAAAAATGCTGAGGAACATGGCAAAGAAGATTTTTGAGGTTGATTATAGATAGTCATGTGATGCACTTATTTGAAGGAGGTGAGGCGGTGAGCCTGCCGAGCCCTGGGGGAAGAGTGGTCCCGTCAGAGGGAACAGCCAGTGCCATGACCTTCAGGTGGCGGCGTGACTGGTGGGTTTGAGGAACGGCAAGGACGCCAGGGTGGCTGCCGTCCCAGAAAATGAGATGAGCTCAGAGAGGTAAGCTCAGAGTCCCCACTGGGATGACAGGTCACGCAGGTCCTTGTAGGATGTCGAAAGGACCCGCTTTTACTATTGGTTACATGGGAGACTTTGCAAGGTTCAGAGCAGAGGAGTGGCATGCTGTGTCTTATTTTTTGAAACAATCCCTCTGGCTGCTGTACTGAAAATTGACTTTGGCTGGACGCAGTAGCTTATGTCTGTAATCCCAGCACCTGGGAGGCTCAGGTGGGAGGATGACTTGAGACTGAGAATTTGAGAACAGCCTAAGCAACTGGGCGAGACTCCTGTCTCTACAAAAAGATTAAAAAATTAGCTAGACATGGTGGTGTGTGCCTGTAGTCCCAGCTATTCAGGAGGCTGAGGTGGGAGGATCCTGGACCCAGAGTTGGGAAAAAAAAAGGTAGTCCAACGACTGAGCTCTGAGATCCTTCTGAAGAGGTTGGGAGAAGAGGAGAATCAGCAAGAGAAACTGGGAAGGCGGGTCAGGGCCGTAGGTGGGGAACCAGGAGAGTGTGGAGTCAGAGGACAGATGTGGAAATCAGTTTCAGGAAGTGAGGGCTGCTGAGTCACTCAAGATGAACAGTCACTGGAGTCACTTAGGCAGCCTTGGTGACCTTGGTAAAAATAGTTGAGGAGCCGGGCACGGTGGTTCACACCTGTAATCCCAGCACTTTGGGAGGCCGAGGCGAGTGGATCACGAGGTCAGGAGTTTGAGACCAGCTTGACCAACATGGTGAAATCCCATCTCCAAAAAAAAATAATAATAATTGAGGTGGAGTAGGCGCCGGGCTGGGGCACAGGCTTGGTTGGAATGGGGTTAAGGGAGGATGGAAGCAGTAGAACAGGGTGCAGCCAACACAGACAATTGCTTTGAGGAAGTTTTGCAAAAGGGAAGTAAAAAATGGGGCAGTGCTTGATGATGGGAGTGGAATCAAATAAAGGCTTGTTTGCTTTTTCAGTAGGAACACCAGATATCTACATATGTACTTTGTATTCTTTTCAAGGGTCTTTTTTTTTTTTAAAGATGGGGTTTCACCATGTTGGCCAGGCTGGTCTTGAACTCCTGACCTCAGGTGATCCACTCACCTTGGCCTCCCGAAGTGCTAGGATTACAGGCGTGAGCCACCGCGCCCGGCCTCAAGGGTCTTGTACAGTTTTTTTTGAAGCGGAGTTTCGCTTTTGCACACTCTGGAGTACAGTGGTGCAATCTCGGCTCACCATAACCTCTGCCTCCCGGGTTCAAGTGATTCTCCTGCCTCAGCCTCCAGAGTACCTGAGATTACAGGCGTGCACCACCATGCCCAGCTAATTTTGTATTTTTAGTAGAGACGGGGTTTCTCCGTGTTCGTCAGGTTGGTCTCGAACTCCCGACACCAAGTGATCCACCCACCTTGGCCTCCCAAAGTGCTGGGATTACAGGTGTGAGCCCTGATGCCTGGCCACGGTCTTATATACTTATTCCAGAGCCAACACTGTACTTTCACCTACTGTGGCTTTAGAATATTGCTTTGATAGGGCGCTGGTTATGGAATGACATGGCATCCTAAGGTATGTCCCATTGCTTTCTAGGCTATTGCTTTGTGTTTTCTCGTCCAGGCAATTTTTGAATCAGCATGTCAAATTCTAGAAAAATTCTGCTGGGTGAGATTACAATGAATTTGAGTCATTAAATGGAGACCTGATGTCTGTACTGACATCTGTAGTCTTGTCATCCATGAAAATGATATATCTCTCTATTCTTTTTTTTTTTTTTTTTGAGATGGAGTCTCGTCTGTCACCCAGGCTGGAGTGCAATGGTGCAATCTCGGCTCACTGCAATCTCCGCCTCCCAGGTTCAAGTGATTCTTGTGCCTCAGCTTCCTGAGTAGCTTGGACTACAGGCATGTGCCACTATGCCCAGATAATTTTTTGTATCTTTAGTAGAGACGGGGTTTCACCATGTTGACCAGGCTGGTCTCGAACTTCTGACCTCGTGATCTGTCCTCAGCCTCTCAAAGTGCTGGGATTACAGGTGTGAGCCACCGTGCCTGGCCTTTTTTTTTTTTTTTTTTTTTTTGAGATGGAGTCTTGCTCTGTTGCCCAGGCTGGAGTGCAGTGGCACAATCTCAGTTCACTGAAACCTCTGCCTCCCAGATACAAGCAATTCTCATGCCTCAGCCTCCCAAGTAGCTGGGATTACAGGCATGCATCATGATGCCTGGCTAATTTTTGTAGTTTTTGTAGAGATGGGATTTCACCCTGTTGGCCAGGCTGGTCTCAAAGTCCTGGCCTCAAGTGATTCACCCACTTTGGCCTCCCAAAGTGCTGGGATTACAGGCATGAGCCACTGCACCTGGCCAATTATCATTGATAATACCAATGGACTCATGGCTTAAGCATGAGTATCAGAAGAGATCATACCTATGACAGTGATTTCCGAAGCACTAGGCAAATGGTGTTACTTTTACCCTTGAATACCCCACAAGTTGCATTATGTTCTATTTAGGCTGGTTTGATGTTAGGGACACTGGTTCACTCAAAATCATTTCAAGTTAGGGATATTTTGCCATTAGGATTTGATGACAGGTTTCACCACTTCATGACTGTCCTTTCTGTCCCCTGAAGTTAGATGTGGATAGGTGACTTTTTTGGCCAATGAAATGTGAGCAGAGTGGTGTGTGTCATAGTCAGGTAGAAACATTTAAGAGGCTGGGTGCGGTGGCTCATGCCTGTAATCCCAGCACTTTCGGAGGCCAAGGTGGGAGGATCACCTGTGGTCAGGAGTTTAAAACCAGCCTGGCCAACATGGTGAAACTCCATTTCTACTGAAAATACAAAAAAATTAGCCAGGTATGGTGGGCATGGCTGTAATCCCAGCTGCTTGGGAGGCTGAGGCAGGAGAATTGCTTGAACCCGAGAGGCGGAGATTGCAGTGAGCTGAGATTGCACCATTGCACTCTAGGCTGGGCAAGAAGAGCAAAACTCCATCTCAAAAAAAAAAAAAAAAAAAAAAAAGGAAACGTTTAAGAGCCGGTGCACGGCTTTCTGTGCCCTTGTTCTTCTGCATTGGAGGCACACATTGATGTGGGACTTGATGTCGTCAAGAAGACGAGGCCAGCACAGAGGCTCACACCTGTAATCCCAGACTTTGGGAGGTCAAGGCAGGAGGCTCACTTGAGCCTCATTTTGAGACCAGCCTGAGCAACAAAGTGAGACCCTGTCTCTAAAATAAAAAAAATAAATAAATAATGTAAAAAAAACCCCTGGAATTCTGAGGTAACACATGGAGGATAGCTGCCTGGAAATTTCTCAGACCTGTAGTAAATTTTGGACAAAGGAGAAGTAAACTTTTGTATTAGGTACTGAGATTTTTTGGTATTACTTGTTACTGCAGCATAACCTGGCCTATCCTTACTGATACAGAAATCCACAATCTGGATTGAAAACTTACGTGAATCAGAGGCAGCTGCAGGTCACCTTTGTGCGTCTCTCTTCTGGGGATTATGCTGTCTCTCATGCAGAGTGTTTTCATCTCTGCAAGTTGAGTCTGATTTTTTTCTCACAGCTAGCTTCTCCTGCTTGTAATTTTAGTTTATACAAATCCTCTCTAGCCCCAAATCCACATCCCAAGATTCCAGCCTCAGTTCTCACTGCTAACTGGGTGTCTTCCTTTCAGTCTTAGTTTTTAGTCCAGATTCCTAAGGGAGTCCAGTTTATGGACTGAACCTGAATGGGTCCAGTTTATCTTTTTCATTCCATGTCACCTCATTCATTCATTCAATTACATTTTCCCCAAATTTTATTGTAGCAAAATATATATAACATACAATTTACCATTTCAACCATTTTTTTTAAATTTTTAAAACAGAGTCTCGCTGTGTCATCCAGGCTGGAGTGCAGTGGTGTGATCTTGGCTCACTGCAACCTCAGCCTCCCAGGTTCAAGCGATTCTCCTGCCTTAGCCTCTGAGTAGCTGGGATTATAGGTGCATGCCACCATGCCCCGGTAATTTTTGTATTTTTAGTAAAGATGGGGTTTCACCACATTGGCCAGGCTGGTCACAAACTCCTGGCCTCAAGTGATCCGCCCGCCTCTGCCTCCCAAAGTGCTGGAATTATAGGCGTGAGCCACCAAGCCAGGCCCATTTCAAACATATTTTTAAAAATTGAGAAAGGGTCTTGCTCTGTCACTCAGGCTGGAGTGCAGTGGTGTAAACATGGCTCACTGCAGCCTTGACCTCCTGGGCTGAAGCGATTCTCCTGCCTCAGCCTCCCAAGTAGCTGGGACACAGCACCATACTCAGCTAATTTTAAACTTTTTTGTATAGATGGGGTCTCATTATGTTGCTCAGGATGGCCTCAAATTCCTGGGCTCAAGTGATCCTCCTGCCTCAGCCTCCCAAAGTGCTGAGATTACAGGCATAAGCCACCATGCCCTGTCTTGTCTTAATTATTTCCAAGTGTATAGTTAGTGGAATTAAATTTAAGTATAGTTAGTGAAACTAAATACATTAATATTGTTGTGTAACAATCATCATCATCTATCTCCAGAACTTTTATTTAGCAAATCTAAAACTTGATGCCCATTAAACCATAATTTTGCATTCTCTCCTCCTTGTAGCCCCTGGCAAACACCATTCTGCTTTTGGTCTCCATGAATGTAACTATACTAGGTACCTCATTAAGCGGAATCATCTGGTTATTTGTCTTTTGGTAAATGACTTATTTCACTTAGCATAATGTTCAATCATGCCATCTTTAATGTCTTTCAGAAATGTTTTTGTAGTTTTCATTGTACAGGACTTTAACTTTCTGGTGGAGGTTAACTCCTAAGTATTTTGTTTTTCTTTGATATTCTTGTAAGCGAAATTGTTTCCATTTACTTTCTTGTTTTTTTTTTAATAGACAAGGTCTTGCTCTGTCACCCATGCTGGAGTTCACTGCAGCCTTGAACTCCTAGGCTCAAGTGATCCTCCCACTTCACCTTCCTCAGTAGCTGAAATTACAGGTGTTCTTTATATATTGTGTGCCTAAAAACATAAACTAATAATTAAAAAAGCATCAGTCTCTTAAATCATGTATAAAACAAAAAGTAGAGTTATACACCATTGTTACAATAGTAGTAGCTTTTATAATTGCCCTTATTTAGTTACCTTTATTGCAATCTTTTTACTTCAAATGACTTTGACTCTCTCTACTGTCCTTTCATTTCAATCTGCTGGATTCCCTTTACCATTTTTTTTGCGTGGTAGGTGTAGCGGTTGTGGATTCTCTTAGCTTTTGCTTATCTGTAATGTCTTAATTTCTCCTTCACTTTTGAAGGGCAGTCTTGCCAGCTATAGGATTCTTGGTTGACAGTTTTTTTAGCACTTTGAATATATCAGCCTACTATCTTCTAGTCTTTAAAGTTTCTGATAATCTTATTGAGACTTTCTAGTAAGAGTGACAAGTTGCTTCTTTCAAGATTCTCTGTCTTTCAATAGGTTAATTATAATGTATCTCAGTGAGGGTCTCTTTGAATTCATCCTACTTGTGGGTACATTGAGTTTCTTGGATGTTTACCTTCATGACTTTGTCACATTTGGGGTTTTTGGCCATTATTGTTTCAGGTATCTTCTGTGTCCCTTTCTCTCCTCCTTTGAGACTCTCACAATGCATATGTTGGTCTCTCTGATGGTGTCCTACAGGTCCTTTAGGTTCTGTTCACTTTTTTTCTAATCTTTTTGTCTTTTTGTTCCTCGGATGTAATAATTTCCACGGTCCTATTTTCAAGTTTGCTGATTTGTTCTTCTGCCTACTCAAATCTGCCTTTGAATCTCTTTAGTGAATTTTTCATTTCAAATATTATACTTTTCAGCTCCAGAAGTCTCTTTTGGTTTCTTTTTAGGTTTTATACCTCTTTATTGACATTTCTATTTTGTTCACACATTGTTTTATTGACTTTCTCTATGTCTTCCTTTAGTTCTTCGGGGTATCTTTAGGACAGTTATTTTAAAGTCTTTGTTTAGTAGGTCTGCTATCTGGTATTTCTCCTGGATAGTTTCTATCAGTTTATTTTTCTCCTTTGAATAAGACACAGTTTTCTTTTAATTTGTATGCCTTATGATTTTTTTTGTTGTTGTTGTTGAAAACTAGGCATTTGAATCTAATAATGTGGTAACTCTGGAAATCACAGTCTCCCTCTTCCTGAGAGTTTTCTGTTGTTTTCTGGTCTTATTGTATATCTTAGTTGTGATAAATTGTCTCTGTGCCAGGAATCAGCCTAGGTATAAGATTAAGGTCTTCTCAGGTCTTTTCTGTGCCTTTCCCTGGGCATGTGTGGTAACTTTCTAATGCTCTCTGTAAATACAGTTGCTTTCGAATGTCCTAGTGTTTAAATATTTTGCTACCAAATGGAGAAAAAGAAAAAAGTGAAGGGAGAAAAAGGCTCTGGCCATTTAAGTGCCCCGGAAGTTGCTTTAGCCAGAAAAGGAAGGGCTTACAGTGATGGGGGAGGGGCTGGTCCAGCAATCGCTGCCGCCACTGTGTCTGCACCCCTGAGATCAGAAACAGCAATCAACAATCAGTGCACACATCTCTGATATTTGTAGGATGGAGTCTGATTGCACATCCTGACTCCCGTAAGCCATATAAGCTGCTCCTGGAATATATGCACAGCTGCTTGCCAAGGGTTGAGGGCTGGAGGCTGGGTAACAGTTACTGTGCTGAGAGCAGAGAGGGACCAAAATCAGCCACAATTTACCATCCGAGTCTTCCTCAAGAAGTTGTGAGCCTTTGAATAGACTCCAGAAATCCAAAATAGTTTCACTGGACAGATTCTGCCACTGTAATTGCAGTCTAGTCGAGGAGATGAAATCCTCGTGCCTCCTACTCTGCCGTCTTCCCAGAATTCTCTCTCTCATCCGATCGATTTGTATTGACTGTCTACCATGAACCAGGTACTTAGACAAGTACTATCTGTCCACTGGAGACAGATGTATGAGCAACACAGACAAGAATCTCTTCTCTCACAGAGCTTATACAGGGGGAGTCAGGCAGATAACGGACAACTAAGGCTGGGCAGGGTGGCTCACACCTGTAATCCTAGCACTTTGGGAGGCTGAGGCAGGAGATCTGCTTAAGGCCAGGAGTTCAAGACCAGCCTGGCCAACATAGTGAGACCCCTGCCTCAAAAAAAATAGACAACTAAAATAGATTATATAATTTCATGTAATGATAAGGGCTATAAAACGTATTTGAGTATCTGTAGCAGACACTGCAGTTGCTCTATCCGTGTCCCGTCAGCATTGAACACTTTCATGCGAGCTGGCTAGGTTCCTGCTGGCAGTACCTGCAACTGCTTGCCTGAGGGCTCTCCCTGGCTCCTGAGAGATGAAGATGGCAGAGTAGGGGGCACCAGGATTCCATCTCCCCCACCTAGACTACAATTGTAGTGGCAGAATTTGTCTGATGTAACTATTTTGGATTTCTGGAGTCCATTCAAAAGCTCACAACTTCCTGAGGAAGACCTGGATGATAAATTGTTAACTTCAGTCACTCTCAGCTCTCAGCACTGTTACCCACCCGCCAGTCCCCAGCCCTGGGCAGGCAGCTGTGCACGTGTCCCAGGAGCAGCTCGTATGGCTTACAGGAGGCACGGTGTGCAGTCAGCCTCCTGGGTGCAGGACAAGCTGGCAGCATCAGAGAGCTGAGACTGCCCCAGAGAGCTGAAACAACACATACTGATATGAGTTGTGGATAAGAATCTCGCTTCCTTCCTCTGCAGGCAGATAGCTCTGAGGCACATTCTGCACTGGTTTCAGGAGTTTCTCAGTGTCTTGAGTTTCCAGCTGTCTACAGCAGTAATTTGTTTATTAATTTATTATGTATTTATTTGACGGAGTCTCGCTCTGTCACCCAGGCTGGAGTGCAGTGGTGGGATCTCAGTTCACTGCAACCTCTGCCTCCTTGGTTTGAACAATTCTCCTGCCTCAGCCTCCCGAGTAGCTGGGACTACAGGAGGGTGCCACCACACCCGGCTAATTTTTGTATTTTTAGTAGAGACAAGGTTTCACCATGTTGACCAGGCTGGTCTTGAGCTCCAGACCTCGTGATCTTCCTGCCTCAGCCTCTCAAAGTGCTGGGATTACAGGCATGAGCCACCGTGCGCAGCCTCTACTGGTATTTTTTATGATTATAAAAGTTTTTTTTTTTGTGGTATAAAGGTCTTTTTTTTTTTCTCTTTGAGACAGGATCTTGTTCTGTTGCCCAAGCTGAAGTGCAGTGTTGAGGTCATAGCTCACTGCAGCCTCAAACTCCTGGGCCCAGGCGATCCTCCCGCCTTGGCCTCCCAAAGCACTGGGATCACAGGCATGAGCCACTGCACCTGGCCTGTATAAAGGTTTTAAATATTAATAATATAGAAAAGAAAATTAAAGTCATCTTGTGGCAGATTGAAGACAACCACAAATTCCTCCCATTGGGAAGTGGGATCTGTGTCCCGTTTGCTTGAACTCTGTGTTATGTACACTCAGAGTCTCCCTGAAGGACCTCACAAGACACCATTTGCCAGGTCCCTCCTGGGAAGGGAACTGGGGGAAGGGAGTGAGGAAGAGATTTTTACTCTTACACCCTTTTGCATCTTTTGAATTTAGAAAGCTATAATTTCAAAAGACGAATCTGATGTATCTTTTGAATTGATTTATCTATTCAAAAAAATCGCTTAGGAATCGCTGATTTTTTTCAGGTGTATAAATCTTGGAGGGAAATCACCGAGATGGGGGCTCCATCTGAGGGTCTCACCTGGATCCCAGAAGCTGGACCACACTTTTCCCAAAGCCCCTTGCATTCTCTCGGACGGTTATTGCGTTTTCAGTGTCCAGGTTGAACCCTGACATAAGGCCAAGGCTAAGGGGCGAATGGGGAGGGGTCACGTAGAGGAAAGCAGCATGCCTGCCAGGCACAGGGGCGCACGCCTGTAGTGCTGTTTTTAACTACTAAGTTTTGGAGTAGCTCACTCAGCAGCAATAGATACTGAAACACACCTGTAATCCTTCCATCTTGGAGATAACCACTATTAACATTTGGTTTTCCTGCATATATATATACACATATACATACATATATGTATATGTATGTATATGTGTATATGTATATGTGTATATATATATATATGATTTATTTATGTATTTATTATTTATTTTATTTTTATTTTTTATTTTTTGAGACTGGGTCAAACTCTGTCACCCAGGCTGGAGTGCAGTGGCATGATCTCAGCTCACTGCAAACTCCACCTCCCAGGTTTAAGAGATTCTCGTGCCTCAGCCTCCCCAGTAGCTGGGATTAGAGGCATGCATCACCACGCCTAGATAATTTTTGTATTTTTAGTAGAAAGAGGGTTTCACCATGTTGGCCAGGCTGGTCTTGAACTACTGACCTCAGGTGATCCGCCCACTTTGGCCTCCTAAAGTACTATGATTAAAGATGTGAGCCACCATGCCTGGCCTATTTATGTATTTACTGAGATGGAGTTTCACTCTTGTTGCCCAGGCTGGAGTGCAATGGCATGATCTCAGCTCACTGCAACCTCCATCTCCCGGGTTCAAGCGATTCTCCTGCCTCAGCCTCCTAGTAGCTGCGACTATAGGAGCCTGCCACTGTGCCCAGCTAATTTTTTTTTTTTTTTTTGAGACTAAGTCTCACTCTGTTGCCTAGGCTGGAGTGCAGTGGCACTATCTTAGCTCACTGCAACCTCCATCTCCCAGGTTCAAGTGATTCTCCTGCCTTAGCCTCCCTAGAAGCTGAGATTACAGGTGCCTGCCACCATGCCTGGCTAATTTTTGTATTTTTAGTAGAGACGGGGTTTTACCCTGTTGGCCAGGCTGGTCTCAAACTCCTGACCTCAGGTGATCTGCCCACCTCGACCTCCCAAAATGCTGGAATTACAGGCGTAAGTCACTGCACCCTGCCTATATATATTTTAGAGACAGGGTCTGGCTCTGTTGTCCAGGCTGGAGTGCAGTGGTGCAATCATAGTTCACTGCAGCCTCGACTTCCTGGGCTCCAGCGATCCCCCCACCTCAGCCTCTTGAGTAGCTGGGACCACAGGTGTGTACCACCTAATTTTTAAAAAATTTTTTGTAGAAGCAGGGTCTTGCTGTGTTGCTCAGGCTAGTCTTGAGTTCCTGAGCTCAAATGATCCTCCCTCATTGGCCTCCTAAAGTGTGGAGATTTGTACAGGCAGGAGTCACCATGCCTAGCCATATATAAAAATTATAAACAGATAATTTTAAAACAAAATGTACGTAATTTTAATTGACTTTTTTTTCAGTCAGCAACATTTATTTCCGTCTAGTTATCAGGAATGTAGAACTAGAGGCAAAATAAAACGAGTTGAGAAAGAATGAAAAATATCATTGGCTTGAGAATCACATTGGCAGTCACATAAAGGTGGAGTTTGTGTTCCGTGTATGCATAGGAGGTTTCCTATTTTCCTGTGCCTTTGAAAACAGAATTAAAAGTGACAGACACAGGGGAGGCTAAGGATATATCACATAGTGAACTATCATTGAACTATTCCTCTGTTGTGGAATATTCAGGCTGTTTTAGCTTTTCACTATTAACAATGCTGCAATCAACAAGCTTGTATATATATGTCTGTGTGTGTGTGTGTGTGTGTGTGTGTGTGTATATGTATTTTTTTTTAGATGGAGTCTTGCTCTGTCACCTAGGCTGGAGTGCAGTGATGCAATCTTGGCTCACTGCAACCTCTGCCTCCAGGGTTCAAACGATTCTCCTGCCTCAGCCTCCCGAGTAGCTGGGATGACAGGTGCCCGCCACCATGCCCGGCTAAATTGTTTTGTTTTTTTAGTAGAGACAGGGTTTCACCATGTTGGCCAGGCTGGTTTCGAACTCCTGACCTCACGTGATCCACCTGCCTCAGCCTCCCAAAGTGCTAGGATTACAGGTGTCAGCCACCATGCCCAGCCAAGCTTGTACATATATTTTTGACTGCACTTGTTAACTGTTTCTTAAAATAGATTACTAGAAGTGAAAATTCTTGGAGGAAGAACATGAGGCCTTTTTTTAAAAAAAACAAAAACCACAAAATAGGTTGGATGCAGTGGCTCACAGCTGTAATCTAAGCACTTTGGGAGGCTGAGGAGGAGGATCACTTGAGTCCAGGAGGTTGAGGCGGCAGTGAGCTGTGATTATACCACTCCACTCCAGCCCGGGCAACAGAGCCAGACCCTGGCTCAAAAAAAAAAAAAGAGGAAAATAACATATATATATATTTTTAAGACGGGGTTTCACCATGTTGGTCAGGCTGGTCTTCAACTCCCAACCTCAGGTGATCCGCCTGCCTTGGCCTCCAAAGTGCTTGGATTACATGCGTGAGCCACCACGCCCGACCGAAAAATAATATTTAAAAAGCACCAGGTATGCCTGTACTTGAGTTGTCCTTGTTGATGCCTATAAATGAGGACAGCTCTGGCTGAAGGGCACTCCCGTTTCTATGGGCTGAAGGAGGGACATTTTGCAAAGTGTGTTTTAGGGAGACACGGAGTTTGACCTCCTACACTTGTTTGATCTGTATTAATGTTTGCTTATTTATTTAATTTGAGAGAGGCTGTCACTCTGTCATCAGGGCTGGAGTGCAGTGGCATTATAGAGGCTGACTGCAGTCTTAACCTCCTAGGCTCAGATAATCCTTCTGCCTCAGCCTCCCGAGTAGCTAGGACGACAGACATGTGCCACCATGCCTGGCTAATTTTTTAATTTTTTTGTTTTTGTTTTTAGAGATGGGGTTTTCTTATGTTGCCCAGGCGGGAGTGCAGTGGTGTGATCATAGCTTACTGCAGCCTCGACTTCTTAGCCTCTTGAGTAGCTCAGACTACAGGCACGTACTACCAGGCCCAGCTAATTACAAATTTTTTTTTTGTAGAGACAGGGTCTTACTATGTTGCCCAGGCTGGTCTCAGACTCCCAGGCTCAAGCGATCCTCCTGCCTTGGCCTCCCAAAGTGCTAGCATTGCAGGGGTGAGTCACTGTGCCCAGCCCGTATTGTTTAGATACGAATTCCAGGAGGAATTCAGCTTGTTCTATTCAGCTTGTTCATATGCTTTGGTCAGTCCAAGAAACAAGTGGTGACAAATGGCACCTTTTGGGTAGTGATAGTGGTTTTGATGGTTTGGTCCAGGAAGCTGGGGAGGAGGGGTGGGCAGGCTGTGGGCAGTCCTGGGAGGAAGGTCAGGCAGGGCTGTGTGTTCGCTGAGCCTCCGCCCTCTTCCTTTGAATCTCTGATAGACTTCTGCCTCCCACTTCTCTTTTGCTGCCCTTCCTTGCTTTAGTGACTTCCTTCAGGTTGCTCAGTGGTGCCTGCAACCCCCAGTTCACCTCCTTCCAGGTTCTGGCTCCTTCCAGCCATGGCTCACAGAATCCTTCTGTTAACAGGTACCTGGGGGGTGGGGCAGGGGGCTCTGGGTGGGGGAGGAGGGGGAACTTTTGGATCTGTGAGTGAAGAGAGGGCCCAGAATATGTAGGAGTCCGTCTGGGGGAGAGGCGAAGGGAATTTCGGCAAGGAGAAAGGTTTCAAGAAGAAGCAGGGAGAATAGCTAGATGCAGACGAGCTGACCAGGGAATCCTGGATGAATGACATTCATGGACTGTGCAAGGCTGCTCGGCCAGTCCGCTTGCTTCACAGACCCAGGGAGGAGAGGTGACATGGAGCAGGGGCGCGCAGCAGGTGTGAGACCCCCTTCCCGAGTGCTTCCTCCTGGACCCCTCTCACCATTTCCACTTTGCCTCCGGTTCCGTTTTCCAAGGAACCAGGCGCAAATGTTTGTTGAACGACTGATGAATCAAAATGATTTGAGTTTGTTTCCTTTATATGGGGAATGAAATTCTCCACAAAAGGGAAGGAAATGCTTGAGACTTGCATAAGAAGGAAATTATCTAATTAAGCACATATAGAAACTTGATCATTGGGCAAATCATCGTGGTGGTGACACTGGGGGAGGAGGCCATTTGGGTGCTCAGAGGGAAGGCTGGAATTCAGAGCCGGACTAGACATATCCCACGATGGTGGTTCCTAGGTCAGGAGTCAGCAAACTGTCCCCTGGGGGCCCCATATGGTCCCTCACCTGTTTTGCACAACCCCACCAGCCAGAGGTTGAAGATGAACACGGATAATCGATTGGCTGATAGGGAGCGTCACCCCCCAAAGAATTCCATTTGTCCCATTAGTAAACCAATTACAAACAAATTGTACTCAATCATTACGTGTGGACTTTCCCCTAATGGCAAATTTGTGGAAGTGTATTTTCTGTCTTGTTATGTAAGTGCCTGTGCAACACAGTCCATCAGCCTCCTGGCCTGCAAAGCGTAAAATTTACTATCTGGCCGTTTATAGAAAGAGTGGGCTAATTCAAACCCCAGGCTATCAGAGCTGGATCTGGGAGGCAGACATCTGGAAGCTGGGTTAGTCAGGGTGACCGAATGGACCGGAAGGGGCATGGAACAGGAAGACATGCTGCTATCTTTTTCTCTTCTTTTCCCCTCCCCTCCCCTCCCCTCCCCTCCCCCCTCCCCTCCCCTCCCCTCCCCTCCCCTCCCCTCCCCTCCCCTCCCCTCCCCTCCCCTCTCCTCCCCTCCCCTCCCCTCCCCTCTCCTCCCCTCCCCTCTCCTCCCCTCCCCTCCCCTTGTTCCCTTCCCTTCCCTCCCCTCCCCTTCCTTCCCCTCCCCTCTCCCTCCCCTCCCCTTCTCCTCCCCCTCCCCTCCCCTCCCTTCCTTTCCCTTCCCTTCCTCCCCTCCCCCTCCCCCTCTCCCTCCCCTCCCCTTCTCCTCCCCCCTTCCCTCCCCCCTCCCTTCCTTTCCCTTCCCTTCCTCCCCTCCCCTCCCCTCCCCCTCCCCTCTCCCTCCCCTCCCCTCTCCCCTCCCCTCCCCTTCTCCTCCCCCTCCCCTCCCTTCCTTTCCCTTCCCTTCCTCCCCTCCCTCCCCTTCCCACCCTCCCTCCATTCCTTTTCTCTCTTTCTGTCTCTCTTTCTTCTTTCATAGAGTCCTGCTCTGTTGCCCAGGCTGGAGTGCAGTGGCATAATCACAGTTCACCGTGGACTTGACCTCCTGGATTCAAGCCATCCTCCCACCTCAGCCTCCTGAGTAGCTGGGACTACAGACATGCACCACTATACCTGGCTAATTTTTAATTGTTTTATTTTTTGTAGAGATGGGGTCTCACTGTGTTGCCCAGGCTGGTGTTAAACTCCTGGGCCCGAGTGATCCTCCCACGTCAGCCTCTTAAAGCATTGGGATTATAGGCATGAGCTACCATGCCCAGCCATTGCTTTCTTTTTAAATTATTATTATTATTATTATTATTTTTGTGTGTGCTGTTTTATTTTGAGATAGGATCTCTCTCTGTTGCTCAGGCCGGAGTGCAGTGGCACAATCAGGGATCACTGCAGCCTCAACTTCCTGGGCTCAAGTGGTCCTCCTGCCTCAGCCTCCCAAACTGCCAGGACTACAGGCGCGCGCCCGTGCACCTGGCGGGCATGCTACTTTCCTCTGCTTGACCGTTACCCCCTTCTCCCTTTAGCCTTGGCCTTATGTCATGGGTTCAACCTGGACACTGAAAACGCAATGACCTTCCAAGAGAACGCAAGGGGCTTCGGGCAGAGCGTGGTCCAGCTTCCGGGATCGAGGTGAGACCCTCAGGTGGAGCCCCCGTCTCAGTGATCTCCCTCCAAGACTTACACATCTGAATAAAATCGGTGATTTCCTTGAGAGATTTTTGAATAGATAAATCAATTCAAAAGATACGTCAAATTTGTCCTTTGAATTTACAGCATTCTAAATTCAAAAGACGCAAAAGGGTATAAGAGTAAATATCTGTTCCTCACTCCCTTCCCCCAGTTCCCTTCCCAGGAGGGACCTGGCAAATGGTGTCTTGTGTGTTCCTTTAGGGAGACTGTGTGTGTACACAGCACAGACGTGCTCACCCTCCGCCAGCACAGCATGGGCAGCACACATTGTTCTGAAATTAAGGCCGGCCTGCAGCTGCCACCTATTTTTGTGAATAAATTTTATTGAAAACAACCCTGTCCACTTGTCACTTACTATTTATTGCCCTCCCTCCCTCCCTCCCCCACTTCCTTCTTCCCCCCCCCTCCGTCCCTCTCTTCCTCCCTTCCTTCCTTCCTTCCTCCCTCCCTCCCTTCCCTCCTTTCCCTCTTTCTCTTGCTTTTCCTTTCCTGTCCTTCCCTTTCCCTCCCTCCCTCCTTCCCTCTCTCCCTCCCTTCCTTCTTTCCTCCCTCCCTCCCTCCCTCCCTCCCTCCCTTCCCTCCTTTCCCTCTTTCTCTTGCTTTTCCTTTCCTGTCCTTCCCTTCGCTCCCTCCCTCCTTCCCTCTCTCCCTCCCTCCCTTCCTCCCTACCTCCCTTCCTTCCTCCCTCCCTCCCTTCCTCCCTCCCTTCCTTCCTCCCTCCCTTCCTTCCTCCCTCCCTCCCCTCCTTTCCCTTTCTCTTCCTTTTCCTTTCCTTTCCTTCCCTCCTCCCCTCCCCTCCCCTCCCCTCCCTCCCCTCCCCTCCCCTCTTCTCCTCTCCTCTCCTCTTGACATGGTCTTGCCCTGGAGTGCACTGGTGCAATCATAGCCCACTATAGACTCAAACTCCTGGCCTCAAGCAATCCTCCCACCTTAGCTTCCCAAGTAACTGGGACTACAGGCCTGTGCCACCATGCCTGGCTCATTTTTGATGTTTTTGCATAGATGAGGTCTCTGTTGCTCAATCTGGTCTCAAACTCCTGGCCTCAGATCATCCTTTTGCCTGGGCCTCCCAACGTGCTTGGATGATAGGTGTAAACCACTGTGCCCGGCTATGGCCACTTTCAAGCTGTAATGGCCGAATCTAGTAGCTGTGACAGAGACTATATGGACCTGAGCCTAAAACATTTACCTTTACAGAAATAGTATTTGTGGAGGTGATAGTGCCTTTCCAGAAGAGGGGTCTGGTCTCTGCTCTTTGCTTTATGTCCTGTGGAAAAGCCTGGTGATTTGACCAGCTAAGTCCATTAATTCCATGTTATGCTTGCATTGCATGCCATAATTTGGAGGTCATATAATTTACTTTTTTTTTTCTTTTTTGAGACAGAGTTTGCTCTGTCACCCAGGCTGAAGTGCAGTGGCGTGATCTCGGCTCCCTGCAACTTCTGCCTCCTGGGTTCAAGCGATTCTCCTGCCTCAGCCTCCCCAGATGCTGGGATTACAGGTGCCCATCACCATGCCCAGCTAATTTTTGTATTTTTAGCAAAGACAGGGTTTCACCGTGTTGGCGAAGCTGGTCTCAAACTCCTGAGCTCAGGTGATGCACCTGCCTCGGTCCCCAAAGTGCTGGGATTACGGGCGTGAGCCACGACGCCTGGCCTGTAATTTCCTTTTTACGTTATGTTAGATCTCTTGTTAATGAACATTTAGATTGTTTCCAAACTTTTCCTCTATGAGCAATGCTGTCATTTTGCACACGTGCAAGCCTATTTGGAAGTAAAGCCTAGAACTGGGATTGCCCTATCTAGGGGCGCATGGGCACATGCTATTTTAATAGGTCTTTCCAGAGCACCCTCTACAGAAGTGGCAACAATTTACATACCAGAAATTCACGAAATTACCTCTTCTCACCCATTTGCCAACTCAGTGTGCTATCAAACTTACTGTTCTCTGCAAATCGAGTAGGTGCGAAGTGATATCTTAATGTAGCTTTGAATTGCTCTCTTTTTATGAGAGAGGTATTTTCTTTTCTGTGAACATGTTTTGCTCATCTGTTGCCCATTTTCTATTTTTATTTATTTATTTATTTATTTATTACTAGTTTGTACAAGCTTTGAATACACGGGGGAAGTAGTCTGGGGTGTGAGTTGTGAATCTCTCTCCCTTCTTTATTATTTTTCTTTTGACTTTGCTTATGGTAGTTTGTCACATACAGAAACTTATTTAAAATGACTGTGTGGAGGCCGAGTGCAGGGGCTCAAGCCTGTAATCCCAGCATTTCGGGAGGCTGAGGTGGGCAGGTCACTTGAGGCCAGGAGTTCGAGATCAGCCTGGCCAGCATAGTGAAACCTCGTCTCTACTAAAAATACACAAATTAGCCAGGCATGGTGGTGCACACCTGTAATCACAGGTACTCAGGAGGCTGAGACAGGAGAATCGCTTGAACCTGTGAGGCAGAGGTTGCTGTGGTGAGCCGAGATTGCACCACTATACTCTAGCCTGGGTGATAGAGTGAGACTCTGTCTCAAAGAAAAAATAAATAAAATGACTGGGTTGACTGGGCCCAGTGGCTCATGCCTGTAATCCCAGCACTTTAGGAAACTGAGGTGGGAGGCAGAGGCTGCAGTGAGCTATGATCGTGCCACTGCATTCCATCTTGGGAAACAGGGTGAGACCCTGTCTTAAAAATAAAAGTCGGCCTGGGACTACAGGTGTGTATCACCACACCTGGCCAGTTTTTAAAAACATATTTGTAGAGATGGGGTCTGGCTGTGTTACCCAGGCTAATGTCAAACTCCTGGCCTCAAGTGATCCTCCTGCCTCAGCCTCTTAAAGTGCTGGGATTACAGTGGTGCCCAGCTTAAATTGACCTACTTTTATTTTTAAAATTTATGTATTTATTTTTTGGGACAGAGTCTTGCTCTGTCACCCAGGTTGGAGTATAGTGGTACTATCTAGGCTCACTGCAACCTTTGCCTCTCCGGTTGAAGCAATTCTCTTGCCTCAGCCTCCTGAGTAGATGGGACTACAGGTACGCACCACCACGCCCAGATAATTTTTTGTGCTTTTAGTAGAGATGGGGTTTCACCATGTTGCCTAGGCTGATCTTGAACTCCTGAGCTCAGGCAATCTGCTTCCCTTGGCCTCTTAAAGTGCTGGGATTGCAGGTGTGAGCCACTGCGCCAGGCCCTATTTTTAAATGACTTCTGGTTTTTGTGTCATTCTTAGGAAGACCTTTTCTCATTCTGAGCCTTAACATTTTCCCATGTTTTTCTTTGCTAATTCTTCCTCCTAGTCATGGGAATTCAGAAATCCAGGTGTGGGCCCCCACTTTCCTCTGGGTGGCAGAACTTCTGTGTCTCCTTCTCTCCCTGCATGTTGGAGTTTTCTCTATTCCCACTTCTCCCCACAGGGTGGTGGTCGGAGCTCCCCCAGGAGGCAGTGGCTGCAAACCAAACTGGCAGCCTCTACCAGTGCGACTACGGCATCGGCTCCTGCGAGCCCATCCGCCTGCAGGGTGAGTGACCGCCCCGCCGGGCCGGGACTGGGATTCCCCCTGTGAACACATAGTGTAGCAGGAGCGGCTGTGGGAAACGGATCTCTCGGACACCCAATATGGAAGGAAGGAGTTTAATTCGGCTGGGAGCAAGGTGGCATAGTTGCCTTAACAGCCAAGCTCCCCTAACAAAGGAAGTTTCCTTCTTTATATAGGCTTATACTTTAGATGTTACACGTGGAAGAATCTTAGGTTTATAGCTTAACATATGAAAAGGGTTTCAGTTTACAGTCTTAGGAATTACATATGAAAAGGGTTTCAGTTTACAGTCTTAGGAATTACATGTGAAAAGGGCTACAGTTTACAGTCTTAGGAATGAAAAAGGGGAAGTTGACCTGAGATGCCTGGGTCTCCCTCTTCAATAGGACTTGCCAGGCACTCCTGTGTCCTAGGAGATCCGAGGTGGGGGCACAGGGGTCTGGCTCCCTACCCTCTCCTCTGCCCGCAGTCTGTACCCCAGACAACCCCAGGCGTGTTCCTTTCTTTCCCAAGATCTAGGATCCCCTTCACCATCAGACCTCTTTGTCTTCCACATGGAGGTGAGCCCTGCCCAGCTCTTTCACAGCCTTCTGTGTCCCCTCGAGGGTGACCATGCCCATATCTTCCCCACAGTGCCCCCGGAGGCTGTGAACATGTCCTTGGGTCTGTCCCTGGCAGCCACCACCAGCCCCCCCCCCAGTTGCTGGTGAGTGGCCCTGGATCCCAGGAGTATCCTAAGGGGGGTATTTGGGGGCCCAGGCGTGGTGGGGCTGGGAGTCTTGTGGAGGGTGGAGGTGCTGGGGTACAAGGACTGGAAGCAGGGGCAGCCCCTTCCACTGGCCTCTGCCCCCTAGGCCTGCGGCCCCACTGTGCACCAGACTTGCAGGGAGAACACGTATGTGAAAGGGTTCTGCTTCCTGTTTGGATCCAACCTACGGCAGCAGCCCCAGAAGTTCCCAGAGCCCCTCCGAGGTGGGTTGCCTTGGGCAGGGGGAACAGATGGGCAGCAAAAGACCAGGGGAGGGGGGCAGGACTGAGGTAGGTCTGCTCGAGGTCTGGACTCTGGGTGCAGATGGGTGGGGGAACTGGGTTCCATTAGAGAGAAAGGCTAGGGAGGTGCTAGGGTCTTGTACTTTAGGAAAAGTCCTTGGCTAGGCACAGTGGCTCACACCTGTAATCCCAACACTTTGGAAGTCCAGGAGTTCGAGATCAGCCCCTGCAACGTAGTGAGACACTGTCTCTTAAAAAAAAAAAAATTAGCTGGGTGTGGTGATGAGCACCTATAGTCTTAGCTATTTGGAGGCCAAGGTGGGAAGATTGCTTGAGACCAGGAGTTCGAGACAAGCCTGGGCAACATAGGGAGACTCCTGTCTCTACAAAAAAAAATTAAAAATATTAGTCACATGTGGTGGCACACACCTATAGTCCCAGCTACTCAGGAGGATCACTTGAGCCTGGGAAGTTGAGACTGCAGCAAGCTATGATTGCACCACTGTACTCCAACCTGGGCGACAGAGCAAGACCTTATCTTTAAAAAATAAGTCCAGGTCATACTGCAGAGGAGGGGCTCATGCAAGTTGTCACTGGCAGGAGATGGGAATCTTGGGGGACCATCCTGGGGGCTGCCTTCCACACCTCTGTTTCCCAAATCTCCGTTGATTGAGAGACTGAATGAGTGCATGGATCTTTTGTTTTTTATTTTTGAGTCAGAGTCTTATTCTGTTGCCCAGGCTGGAGTGCAGTGGCACAATTTTGGCTCACTGCAACCTCCGCCTGCAGGGTTCAAGTGATTCTCCTGCCTCAGCCTCCCGAGTAGCTGGGATTACAGGTGCCCACCACCACACCCAGCTAATTTTTGTATTTTTAGCAGAGACGGGTTTCACCATGTTGGCCAGGCTGGTCTTGAACTCCTGACCTCGTGACCCACCCACCCCTCCGCCTCCCAAAGTGCTGGGATTACAGGCGTGAGCCACCATGCCCGGTGTGCATGGATCTTTAAAGCTGCTTTCTCCCACTGCTTTGTTCAACGGCTCTGCCATCTTTTTGCTGGTCTTCCTGTTGACGCTGGCACCACAGGCGAATGTTTCTCCCTTGCACTTTTTTTTTTTTTAGCTCAAGCCCTGTTCCTCTATACTTCACCCTCCACAGATAATCCTCCTTCTTCCACAGAGAAAACAAAAGTTTCTGGCATTAACTCCCTTTACTTTCTTCTTTTCTTATTTTATGTTAATAAGGGGGTTTCCAGTCTTCCCTGAATTTGTTAGACAAATTCTAAAAGGGCTGTAAGAGCGCACTTTCTCCCTTTGCTCAAATTTCCATAATGACACCACTCCTGGCAGTGACTCACTGGTTTTAGAGGAAGACCTGTCTTTCCTCTGTTTCATGGCTAAATTCTTCCATCTGGGCTTTTGAGAGTCTCTCATGCACCAACTACGGTGATGACCTATCTTTCTTTTTTTTTTTTTTTTTTTTTTTTGAGACAAAGTCTTGCTCTGTCACCCAGGCTGGAATGCAGTGGCACAATCTCAGTTCACTGCAGCCTCTGCCTCCTGGGCTCAAGTGATTCTCATGACTCAGCCTCCAGAGTAGCTGGAATCACATGTGTGCATATCCTAATTTTTTTTTTTGAGACTTAGTCTTGCTCTGTCACCCAGGCTGGAGTGCACTGGTGCCATCTTGGCTCACTGCAGTCACCACCTCCTGGGTTCAAGTGATTCTCCTGCCTCAGCCTCCCAAGCAGCTGGGGCTACAGGTGCCCACCATCATGCCCAGCTAATTTTTATATTTTTAGTAGAGACAAGGTTTCACCATATTTGCCAGGCTGGTCTTGAACTCCTGACCTTGTGATCCACCCACCTCGGCCTCCCAAAGTGCTGGCATTACAGGCGTGAGCCACCGTACCTGGCCAGATTTTTTGTATTTTTTTTGTAGAGATGAGGTTTCGCCATGTTGCCCAGGCTGGTCTTGAACTCCTTGGTTCAAGAGATCTTCCTACCTCAGCCTCCCACAGTGCTGGAATCACAGGCGTGAGCCACTGCACCCGGCCCAGCATCTCTTGATTCACTTGTTTTCTCTCCAGGACATTTAACTTCTCCCTTCCTCTGGCTGTAAACATTCTCATTCTTCTGTAGCAGGAGCGGCTGTGGGAAACGATCTCTTGGACACCCAATGTGGGAGGAAGGAGTTTAATTCGGCCGGGAGCAAGATGGCATAGTTGCCTTAACAGCCAAGCTCCCCCTAACAAAGGAAGCTTCCTTCTTTATATAGGCTTATACTTAAGATGTTACATGTGGAAGAATCTTAGGTTTACAGCTTAACATGTGAAAAGGGTTTCAGTTTACAGTCTTAGGAACTACATGTGAAAAGGGCTTCAGTTTACAATCTTAGGAATGAAAAGGGGAAGTTTACAGTCTTAGGAATTACATATGAAAAGGGCTGCAGTTTACAGTCTTAGGAATGAAAAGGGGAAGTTTACAGTCTTAGGAATGAATAGGGGAAGTTGACCTGAGATGCATGGGTCTCCCTCTTTACTACCTGTATCTGAAAAACGATCAACCACCAAAATTGATAGCCATGAAAACAATCTTCTCTCTTCTAGCCTCCTCCTCACCTCCTACCCTCTCTCTCCACCCTCACCGCCCAAGCTTCTGAGTGCATTCTTTTCACCCCAGGCTGCCTCCTCCACCTTCCCTCTCCCCCTAGGGACACTGGGTTCTGGCTGCTCTTTTCACCCACGTGTTCTTCTTGCCTGAAATCACTCAGTTCTGTGGCTTCAGCTAACACTTCTACCTCTTCCTCTTAGGCCTCACTCTCAGGGGTTCAAGACTTCTTTAAACAAGTTTTCATTTATTGAAAATATATGATACATACACTTGGTTCACAATTTGGAACAGGCTGGGTGCTGGTAGCTCCTACCTGTAATCCCAGCACTTTGAGAAGTCAAGGCAGGAGGATTGCCTGAGGCCAGGAATTTGGGACCAGCCTAGACAACATAATGGGACTCCATCTCTACAAAAAAACAATTAGCCAGGCATGGTGGCGTGTGCTTGTGGTCCTAGCTATTCAGGAGGCCTCCCAAAGTGCTGGGGTTATGGGCATGAGCCACTGTGCCCTGCCAGTCTTTCTAAAATACAAAACAAATGATCTCACTTCCTTTGCTAAGAACCTTCCATGGCTCCCCATTGCCTATGGATAAAGTCAAGCTTTTTATTGGAGTTGAGAGACCCTTACCCGCGGTTCTCTGCTCGATGTCACAGCTGCATCTCCATCACCATCACATACATTTACCCCTGCGGTGCAATTTCCATCAAACAGCATTCCTGGATTCTGCCAGAATCCTTTTGATGCCCTTGTTCCAGTCTCAACTGGGACAGAAGGCACACTCCAGTAATGTCACCGCCCAAGGGGTTCACCTTGCCAGCTCCCTGGACAGAGCTGATTCATCAAGACAGGGGAATTGCAATAGAGAAAGAGTAATTTATGCAGAGCCACTGTGCAGGAGACCATGGTTTTATTACCACTCAAATCAGTCTGCCTGAACATTCGGGAAGCAGAGTTTTTAAGGATAACTTGGTAGGTAGGGGCAAGCCAGTGAGCCGTGAGTGCTGATTGGTCAGAGATGAAATAATCGGGAGTCGGAGCTGTCTTTTTCCCTTCAGTCCGTTCCTGGGTGGGGCTACAAGATCAGATGAGCCAGTTTATTGATCTGGATGGGGCCAGCTGATCCATCAAGTGCAAGGTCTGCAAAATATCTCAAGTAATCTTAGGAGCAATTTAGGAGGGTCAGAATCTTTTAGCCTCCAGCTGCATGACTCCTAAACCACAATTTCTCATCTTGTGGTTAAGGTTAGTCCTACAAAGGCCTCTAGTCCCCAGGCAAGAAGGAGATTTGCTTTGGGAAAGAGCTGTTATCGTTTAAACTATGAACTATAAGCTAAGTTTTTCCCAAAGTTTGTTCAGCCTACACCCAGGAATGAACAAGTTCAGCTTGGAGGTTAGAAGCAAGATGGAGTCGGTTAAGTTAGCTCTTTCACTGTCTCAGTCAAAATTTTGCACAGGCGGTTTCAGTAAGATTTATTTACAAAGAGGGGGGTTTGTTTATAAAGGGAGTAAGTATAAAGCTGTGACAGGGCCTAAGGGAGCCATCGGGGACTTTCCAAGCCCTGGGCAAGCAGTGCCAGGTCTGTTGCCACCTCTAGGCTTATGGGGTGAGGAGGGGGAGAGCTCACTAGGGTTCGGAGAGAGTCATGTGGAGCTGGCCTCCTTCCAAGGAACAGTTGGTCTTTGTGGAGGACCTGTCAGTCCTCAAGCAACCTCAATGGGAGAACACCCAGCCCTCACTGTCCTCCTTCCTTCAGTCTTCTGTGGAGTCTGCTCATCGGCCAGATCCAATGGGAATCCAGAGGCCAACGGAGTCCTGCTGATGGGGTCCTTGGAGGTCCACCTCCCAGGCCACGGAGCTGAGTGGTGATGGGTAGAAAGTGGATTTGGGGGATGGGGGACAGAAGGCAGAGGAGCACATTCCACATCCCTTTATGTATGTGTGCCATTTCCTTTTCTAGAATCTACTCCTTTTGTACTTTTGGCAAATTCTTTCTTTTCTTTCCCCTTCCTCCCTCCCTCCCTCCCTCCCTCCCTCCCTCTCTCCCTCCCTCCCTCCCTCCCTCTCTCCCTCCCTCCCTCTCTCCCTCCTTCCTTCCTTCCTTCCTTCCTTCCTTCCTTCCTCTCTCCCTCTCTCTCTCTCTTTTTTTTTTTTGGCAAAGTCTTCCTCTGTGACCCAGGCTGGAGTTCAGTGGCATGATCTCAGCTAATGTTTGTACTTTTAGTAGAGATGGGGTTCCGCCATGTCGGCCAGGCTGGTAACTCCTGACCTCAAGTGATCCACCCGCCCCGGCCTCCCAAAGTGCTGGGATTACAGGTGTGAGCCAGCGCACCCAGCTGGGCAAATTATTTCTTGTTCTTCATGATCCAGTCTAACGTCGCCACGTTCCCTGATTCCTTTGGGCAGAATTAATGAAAATTTTCCATACCACTTTGTCCCTGTTTGTTATTTACTTATTTTTTAGAGACAGGTTCTTTCTCTGTGGCCCAGGCTGGTGTGCAATGGCGTGATCTCAGCTCACTGCTGCCTCAACCTTTCAGGCTGAAGTGATCCCCCACCCTCAGCCTCCTGAGGAGCTGGGACCACGGGCATGTGCCACCGTGCCCTGCTAATTTATATATACAAAAAAATAGAGACAGGATCCTATATTCTCATTGTTCATCAGAGGGTTGACATGCAAAATACCCCAAAACACCAAGTGTAGAATTACTTAATTCATACTCTTTTTCCCCTTCCCTAGGGTGTCCTCAACAGGAGAGTGACATTGCCTTTTTAATTGATGGCTCTGGTAGCATCTTCCCAAATGACTTTCAGCAGATGAAGGAGTTCGTCTCAACTGTGATGGAGCAATTAAAAAGTCTAAAACCTTGGTGAGGGCCCATGGGTAGGTTAGAGAAGAGCCCGCACGGGGCTGGAAGATACATGGCAACCGGGCTACCACGTTCTCCTCCCATTTCAACTGCTGACATTGCCAAATTGGCAATCGATTGTGGTTTGCCTTCCTGAGTCTCTTTCTGCTCTGTTGGATGCAGCCTCAGCATTCTTTCAGCCTTTTATAAAGCAGGCAGCTCTAATTTTTTGTTTTTGAGTTGGAGTTTTGCTCTTGTTACCCAGGCTGGAGTGCAATGGCACAATCTTGGCTCACTGCAACTCCACCTCCTGGGTTCAAACGATTCTCCTGCCCCATCCTCCCGAGTAGCTGGGATTACAGGTATATGCCACCACCCTCGGCTAATTTTGTATTTTTAGTAGAGACAGGGTTTCTCCATATTGGTCAGGCTGGTCTCGAACTCCTGACCTCAGGTGATCTACCAGCCTTAGCCTCCCAAAGTGCTGGGATTACAGGTGTGAGCCACCAGGCCCGGCCTAGCTCTGACTAATTGTTAAGAGCTGGCATGGGAGATGAAGCCCACATGTCATTGCTGGCTGAGTTCTATTTTTATTTTTTAGTTTTTTGAGACATATCTACTTGGGGACAAATATGTCCTCCACAAAAGGAGACTATCGCCCAGGTTAGAGTTGCAGTCTCGGCTCACTGCAACCTCTGCCTCCCAGGTTCAAATGATTCTCCTGCCTCAGCCTCCCGAGTAGCGGGGATTACAGGCGGACACCACCACACCTGGCTAGTTTTTGTATTTTTAGTAGTGATGGGGTTTCACCATGTTGAGCAGGCTGGTCTTGAACTCCTGACCTCAGGTAATCTACCCGCCTCAGTCTCCCAAAGTGCTGGGATTACAGGCATGAGCCAGTGGCTGGCGGTGTTCTAGTATTGAGGAGAGATGGGAGCTGCTGGCAGCTCTCTGTCTTGGTGAGGCAGGAGATTAGGGGCAGTGCAGAGAAGGAATTTGGAGACTGAAGTGTTTAAGATCTTTGTGGAGCTTGCTGGGAGATGTCTGAGGGTGGGGGCTCCTCCTCCAGCATCACCCCAGCCGCCGCCTCTGCAGTTCTCTTTGATGCAGTACTCGGAAGAGTTCTGGACTCACTTCACCTTCAAAGAGTTCCAGGACAACCCTAACCCAAGATCGCTGGTGAGGCCAATAATACAGCTGCTTGGGCGGACATACACGGCCACCGGCATCCGCAAAGTGGTGTAAGCTTCCCCCTTTTCGCTTAAGGCTGAGGGAGGAGGAGACACTTTTAACTGGGCGTTGATGGATGAAGGGAGTCATTCAGACAGAGGTGGTAGAGGATGGGTCCCCCACAGGCAGAGGTGGGGAGCAGGGGCTGTGCGTGGTGTGTTCATCAAAGGACAAGTCGTGAGTGAAAGGGGGAGTGGAGTAGGGAAGTGAAGGAAAAGTGTCTGGAGGGACCGGAAAGATCGGCTCAGGCCAGGGAACCAAAGGCAGTTTCATAGCCCATGGGGAGACATTGCCATGTCTTGTTTTGGAAAGTTTGCTCTGATTTCGGGGTGTGTGTAGAGGCAAGGGTGGGGTTGGGACAGAACTGCAAGAAGCCCTGGAGAGTCGTAGAGGGGCTGGGGAGCTGGTGCAGTGCTCTGGGAGAGGTTTCAAGGCCAATTAAGTTTATTTCTTAATTATACAATAATTATATGGCCAGGCGCAGTGGTTCACGCCTGTAATCCCAGCACTTTGGGAGGCTGAGATGGGTGGATCATGAGGTCAGGAGTTCAAGACCAGCCTGGCCAACATGGTGAAACCCCATCTCTTAAAAAAATATATATATATATGTGTGTGTGTGTGTATATATATATATATTTTTTTTTTTTTTTTGAGATGGAGTCTCACTCTGTTGCCCAGGCTGGAGTGCAGTGGCGTGAGCTCAGCTCACTGCAACCTCCGCCTCCCAGGTTCAAGCTATTCTCCTGCCTCAGCCTCCCGAGTAGCTGGGATTACAAGCATGCACCACCACGCCCAGCTAATTTTTATATTTTTAGTAGAGATGGGGTTTCACCATGTTGGTCAGGCTGGTCTTGAACTCCTGACCTCAGGTGACCCACCCGCCTTGGCCTCCCAAAGTGCTGGGATTACAGGTGTGAACCACCGCGACCAGCTGAGTCTCTATGTCTGAAAAAAAGTTGCCGTGTCATCTACTTGCATTTCACTTTGTCCCTCCTCTTCCCTGCACAGACGAGAACTGTTTAACGTCCGCAGCGGAGCCCGAGAGAATGCCCTTAAGATCCTAATTGTCATCACAGATGGAGAAAAGTCTGGTGATCCCTTGAAATATGAGGACGTCATCCCCGAGGCAGACAGAGAGGGAGTCATTCGCTACGTCATTGGGGTATGGATTGCCCCTCTCAGGCTGACGCTTCTACGGGGAGTTTCTATGTGGGTCTGTCCTCCCTTCAATTTACAAATGTTAATAAAATCAAAGTGACATGAGAGGTATTGCCACCTCATATACACCGTATCAGCTATCTGTTGCCACATCCATGCTGTGTGATAAACTATCCCCAAATTCAGCGACTTAAAATAATAAGTAAGTCTGTGGGTCAGCCGGCCAAGGGTTCTGGTCTCAGTGGCCTTCCTCACTGTCATTAGCTGCAGATTGGCTGGGCTCTCTCTGCTTCTGAGGGTCGCCAGCTATGTCTGTCTGCTGGACCAGATGGCCTGGGGTAGAAACACTGGGTGACTCGGCCCTTTGGCATCCTGGCTCTCATTCTCTGGGGTTAGCCTGGGCATGTCCTCATGGTGAAGGCAGGGGAGCAAGAGAACAGTGGAGATGTTCAAGTGCTTTTTCTTTTTTCTTTTTGGAGACAGAGTCTGGCTCTGTTGCCCAGGCTGGAGTGCAGTGGCTTGATCTCAGCTCACCACAACCTCCGCCTCCCGGGTTCAAGTGATTGTCTTGCCTCAGCCTCCTGAGTAGCTGGGACTACAGGCGTGCGCACCACCATGCCCAGCTAATTTTTTTTTTGTATTTTTAGTAGCTGGGGTTTCACCATGTTAGCCACGATGGTCTCAGTCTACTGACCTTGTGATCCGCCTGCCTTGGCCTCCTAGAGTGCCGGGATTACAGGCGTGAGCCACCATGCCCGGCTGCAAGTGCTTTTTCCTGCCTCTGCATCATGGTTGATGACATCCATGCATGTCAGGACCAGTGCAAGGTTAGAAATAACCGGGTCCACGCAGGTTTGTGTCTTTCTGCAATGTCAGGCTTTTATTGATGCTATTTCAATCACAACGCCACGAGCTGCATGGAATTCCCAAGGAGGCAGTTCTCCTCAGTGTGCCCTGTTCTCTCCAACACACAGGCTCAATCCACCCACAAGTCAGCCAGCGCTGCAAACCGTATAGGATAGTATACTTAGTGAATATCTAAAAGTTACAGGTTAAACATTCCACAGCAAACAAAGTAACATTTAACATCAGAAGAAAAGAGAGAGGAGAAAGGATGAATGAAAAGGACTCCTGGTCTGGGCCCAAGGGTCCTGGTCCTGTCAGTCTTGCAAGGCAGAGCCTCTGATGTGGTGGAATCCTTGGCGGCAAATGCCAGGCTCTCCTGACAAGCGACTGTGAGGTGGTGTGAGTTCACATGGCTGCTTTGAGCTGCTGAAGGCCTGATTTCTTCTAGTCACAGAGCCTACTGGTGAGAACAGACAGGGAAGAATGTGCTTGTTTGCATCCTTATCTGATTGGATGTAGTCTTTATTTATTTGTTTGTTTGTTTGTTTGTTTATTTATTTTGAGACTGAGTCTGGCTCTCACTCAGGCTGGAGTGCAGTGGCATGATCTTGGTTCACTGCAACCTCCACCTCTTGGGTTTAAGCGATTCTTGTGCCTCAGCCTCCCGAGTAGCTGGGACTACAGGCATGCACCACTACACCTGGCTAATTTTTTTTTTTTTTTTTTTTTTTTTTTTTTGTATTTTAGTAGAGATGGGGTTTCACCATGTTGGCTAGGTTGGTCTTGAACTTCTGACCTTAAGTGGTCTGCCCACCTCGTCCTCCCAAAGTGCTGAGATTACAGACATGAGCCACTGCTCCCAGCCTATTTTTAAAGTTTGTTTTAAAACAATCTTATTCTTGTTGGCAAAATGCCCTGTGAAATATAGAATGGAGCCTTTTTCTAAGATGGAGTCAGTTATGTCAAGGGTGCTCTATATACAGCGGGCTAAAGCAAGACTCATGCTTGAGCCCAGAGGCAATGAAGGGGGCACTGACTCTGCCAAGAGTCAGGAGGGCGCAGCAGAGCTCTAGGGGAAAGGGTTGGATACAGGAAGAGGCAAGGAATCAGGGTCATCAGTGTAATCAAATTACTACGGCACCTGCATGACACAGAAAGTGATATCACCATGGATAGATGCCTTGGCATGTAGGAAATACTTTCATATAAAGAAAAAGGCTTCCTTTCCTCTAGGTCAGCTCCACACCAGGAGACGTGGCACAGCAGATGGATCAGCAGCCGGGTTTCTGCCCCCAAGTTGCTTCCTTGGCACAGTGCCTTGTGCAGTGTACAACCTGCTCAACTATACCTGGGAACCCTGTCCCAGGGACCTTCTGATGCATTTCCTCACTTGATAAATAATGGTTCAGACTAGTTTCCTGCAGAATTGTCTTTGCCAGATGATACAGCTACCATCAGACCGTGATTTGGCCTCTGTATTTTTGGAACAGGTGGGAGATGCCTTCAGGAGTGAGAAATCCCGCCAAGAGCTTAATACCATTGCATCCAAGCCGGCTCGTGATCATGTGTTCCGGGTGAATAACTTCGAGGCTCTGAAGACCATTCAGAACCAGCTCCAGGAGAAGATCTTTGGGATCGAGGGTGAGTCAGGCATCTGTTCCCAGAGTAGCTTCAAAGGCAGCCCCCCACCCCAGAACACATAATCCCCTCTAGAATCCAGCCCCTCCTAACCCTTGGCATCCCCCAGCATCAACTCTCTCCGCTGCCTCCAGCTCCCAGTCCCGGCCTCACTTGGTCAATTTCTTTAAAGTCAAAGAATCCATACTTTTATCTCTAATTTTGCAAATCCTGGCTACAGGCTGGCAAATTGGAGTATGGGGGAGTCAAATCTCACCCCAGTATTTTTCCAAAAAATTGGATCTGTTGCCAGCAGTAGTCTGTTTGGTTCACTATTGTATCCTGATTGCCTAGAATGGCACCTGGTACTCAGAAGGTGCTCAATAAATGTTTGTTGAATAAAAGGAATTTAGAAATTGGGGAATTTCATATATAGTCTGGGTTTATGGCTTATCTCGAAAAGCTGGAAGATTAGACACCTTGAAGACTCTGAAGACCGAATTTCCACTTGGCAGGAAGTGGCTGGAGGTGAATGGCTGCCACCGATCTAAGAGGGATGTATGTATCCAGCTTGACATAGATCCCGCTGGGGTCTCCTTTTGTCTGGCCACCAGAGCATTTGGGTTTTCAGTACCTGTTCTAAGTTACTCTGCTTTCTTTTCTTTTCTTTTTTTTTTTTTTGAAACTGAGTCTCGATCTATTGCCCAGGCTGGAGTGCAGTGGTGCGATCTTGGCTCACTGCAACCTCTGCCTCCCAGGTTCAAGCGAGTCTCCTGCCTCAGCCTCCTGAGTAGCTGGGATTATGGGTTCCCGCCACCACGCCCAGCTAAATTTTGTATTTTTAGTAGAGATGGGGTTTCACCATGTTGGCCAGGCTGTTCTCCAACTCCTGACCTCAAGTGATCTGCCCACCTCAGCCTCCCAAAGGGCTGGGATTACAGGCGTGAGCCACTGTCCCCAGCCTTCTGCTTTGTTTAATGTAAAAAGTTCTCTTCTTCACAGGTACTCAGTCAGGAAGTACCAGCTCCTTTGAGCATGAGATGTCTCAGGAAGGGTTCAGTGCTGCCATCACCTCTGTAAGTAGCCCTTCATTAAATCGCGGGGATGGGTTGAGAAGAGATAGGAGAGATGCGGGGGACTGGGGGCTCTTCTCTGTGACTTGGGAAGTAGCTCTGTGAGGGGCAGCGCTGGTCCCTTTATCCTTCCTCATCAACCCTGTTCTGCCCTTTCCCAGAACGGCCCCTTGCTGAGCACTGTGGGGAGCTATGACTGGGCTGGTGGAGCCTTTCTGTATACATCAAAGGAGAAAAGCACCTTCATCAACATGACCAGAGTGGATTCAGACATGAATGATGCTTACTTGGGTAAGTGGGAGGGCTACAGTTACTCTAAGAAGGTGTCAGGATGTGGCATATGACAACTAGCGCGGATGTGTGGATCTTTCATAGGCTCTTGGGATAGCTTTAAAGCCAGAAACTTCCTTTTTTTTTTTTTTTTTTTTGAGGTGGAGTTTTGCTTTTGTCGCCCAGGCTGTAGTGCAATGGTGTGATCTTGGCTCATGCAACCTCTGCCTCCTGGGTTCATGCGATTCTCCTGCCTCAGCCTCCCAAGTAGCTGGGATTACAAGTGTGTGCCTCCATCCCTGGCTAATTTTTTTTTTTTGTATTTTTAGTAGAGATGGGGTTTCACCACATTGGCCAGGCTGGTCTCGAACTCCTGACCGCAGGTGATCCACCTGCCTTGGCCTCCCAAAGAGCTGGGGTTATAGGTGTGAGCCACCGTGCCTGGCCAGAAACTTCCAAATTGAATTGCAATTATGTTCATAAAGAGGAATATAGCTCAGGGATCAGTTACCCTAACACAGCAAGCGTGGGGCTTCCCCAGTGCTCCTACTCAAGGGGTGGGTCTGCATGGCAGAGGAGGGAGCAGGGAACACACTTCACCTCTCAGACCCCCACCTTCAGGTTATGCTGCTGCTGTTATCTTGCGGAACCGGGTTCAAACCCTGGTTCTGGGGGCGCCTCGGTATCAGCATGTCGGCCTGGTGGCGATGTTCAGGGAGAATGCTGGCATGTGGGGAGTCCAACGCTAATGTCAAGGGGACCCAGGTGAGTGCGGTGTGTGGAGCATGAATGTGCAAACAGAGACACACTGGGGGCTTAGAGATTGTGGGAGGGGTATTCAGATGACAGGCATAGCCGTCCTGTAAAGGAGCCTCGGGGGGCTGTGAGCTGGGGAGTTGTGGGATCAGCTTAGCATTTGAGAATGCCAGGTCCTGAGCTTTTTGACGACGATAAATAACAATGTTTGCCTGTACAGAGCTCTTTATGGGTCTTCCTGTACTCAGAGCTGGTATTCAACCCATCAATAACCAGGATAGCCATGTTAGTTAATAAAATATTGAAATAATTCCATATTCATTGATAAATGGTAGAGTCCCCCTCACTCTTGCATGCTGGTGCTGCTCCAGTCTCTTTGGGCTTCCCTATGATCCAGCAACTATGAGGTCAGGCAGGACACCCCAATGGGCCCTCTAGGACCTGCTCCAGCCACGCCCCTGCTCAGCATCTGTGCAGCCCCAGCTATTCATTATTTTGAATATCACCCTTGCAAAAGCAGCATGGTCACATATTATGTGGAAACTGGTGAGTGAGGCAAAAATTTCTAGTACAAATCATTATTGCAAATTCCTGAAATAGGGCCACACCCCATGATATAGTGCCTATAGTTCTTTTTTTTTTTTTTTTTTTTTTGAGACAGAGTCTCGCTCTGATGCCAGGTGCCAGGCTGGAGTGCAGTGGTGCGATCTCGGCTCACTGCAACCTCCGCCTCCTGGGTTCAAGCAATTCTCCTGCCTCAGCCTCCCAAGTAGCTGGGACTACAGGCATGCGCCACCATGCCCAGCTAATTTTTGTATTTTAGTAGAGATGGGGTTTCATCATGTTGGCCAGGATGGTCTCGATCTCTTGACCTCGTGATCCACCCGCCTTGGCTTCCCAAAGTGCTGGGATTACAGGCGTGAGCCACTGCGCCTGGCCTATAGTTCTTTTTTTTTAAATAATTTCAGGTGGGACATGGTGGCCCACGCCTGTAATCCCAGCACTTTGAAAGGCTGAGGCAGGTGGATCACCTGAGGTCAGGAGTTTGAGACTAACCTGGCCAATATGGCGCAACCCCATCTTTACTAAAAATAAAAAATGAAAAGAAAAATTAGCCAGGCGTGGTGGCATGTGCCTGTAATCCCACCTACTCGGGAGGCTGAGGCACGAGAATTGCTTGAACGCAGGCGGCAGAGGTTGCAGTGAGCCAAAATTTTGCCACTGCACTCCAGCCTGGGTGACAGAACGAGACTTCATTTCAATTAAATAATAATTTCAACTTTCAGATCTGGGGGTACACTGTACGGCTTGTTACATGTGTACATTGCATGTGGCTGGGGCTCGGGATGCAGATCACATCACCCAGGTAGTGAGCATAGTACCTGAGAGGTGGTTTTTCTTTTTTCTTTTCCTTTTTTTTAGAGACAGGGTCTCACTCTGTTGCCCAGGTTGGTTTTGAACTCCTGAGCTCAAGCAATCCTCCTGCCTCAGCCTCCCAAAATACTGGGATTCCAGGCGTGCGCCACTGCTCCCAGCCCAATAGGTGGTTTTCCTTTTTTTTTTTAAATTTTTTGTTTGATTTGATTTTTATTTTTTTATTATAATAGAGACAGGGTTTCACCATGTTGGTCAGGCTGCTCTCAAACTCCTGACCTCAGGTGATCCGCCTGCCTCAGCCTCCCAAAGTGCTGGGATTACAGGTGTGAGCCACCGTGCCCGGCATTAGGTGGTTTTTCAACCCACACCTCCTGCTCCCCCATCTGGTAGTCTGCAGTGCCTGTCATTCTCATCTTTATGTCTATGTGTACCCAATGTTTAGCCCCCACTTTAAGTGAGAGCACGCAGTATTTGGTTTTCAGTTCCTGGGTCAATTCACTTAGGATTATGGCCTCCACCTGCATCCATGTTGCCGCAAAGGATGTGATTCACGCTTTTTCATGGCTGCATAGTATTCCGTGGTGTATGTGTACCATATTTTCTTATCCAATCCACCACTCATGGGCACCTAGGTTGATTCCATGTCTTTCTAGTGTGAACAGTGCCATGGTGAACATATGAGCATGTATCTTTTTGGTAGAACAGCTTGTTTTCCTTTGGCTATATGCCCAATAATGAAATTGCTTGGTTGAATAGTAGCTCTGTTTTATGTTCTTTGAGAAATCTTCAAATTGCTTTCCACAGTAGCTGGACTAATTTACATTCCCACCAATCGACAGTGTATAAATGTTTCTTTTTCTGCATAACCTCACCAGCATCTGTTATTGTCTTCTTTTTCTTTTTTTTTAAGATGGAGTTTCACTCTTGTTGCCCAGGCTGGAGTGCAATGGCGCAATCTCAGTTCACTGCAACCTCCGCCCCCACCCCCCTCCACCCAGGTTCAAGCCATTCTCCTGCCTCAGTCTCCTGAGTAGCTGGGATTACGGGCATGTGCCACTATGCCTGGCTAATTTTGTATTTTTTTTAGTAGAGACGGGGTTTCTCCATGTTGGTCAGGCTGGTCTCGAACTCCTGACCTCAGGTGATCTGCCCGCCTTGGCCTCCCAAAGTGCTGGGATTACAGTCATGAGCTGCCGTGCCCGGCCTTGTTATTGTCTTCTTAATAATAGCATTCTGACTGCTGTGAGATGGTATCTCATTGTGGTTTTGAGTTGGATTTCTGTGGTGATTTGTGATAAAGAACATTTTTTTTTCCATTTTTTTTTCTGGACATTTGTATGTCTTCTTTTGAGAAGTGTCTGTTTATGTCCTTTGCCCACTTTTTAATGGGGTTATTTGTTTTTTTCTTGTTGATTTGTTGAAGTTCCTTGTAGATTCTGGATTTCAGACCTTTGCCAGACGTGGCTTGCAAATAGTTTCTCCCATTCTGTAAGTTTTCTGTTTACTCCGTTGATAGTTTCTTTGCTCTACAGAAACACTTGTCGATTTCTGTGTTTGTTGCAGTTGCTTTTGAGGACTTAGGCAAAAGTTCTTTGTCAAGGCTGGGGTGGAGAAAAGTATTTCCTACGTTTTCTTCTACGATTTTAGTAGTTTGAGGTCTCACATTTAAATCTTTAATCCATATGATTTAAATCTTTAATCATGTTTAAATTTTTAATACATCTTGAGTTGATTTTTGTATAAGGTGTAAGGAAGGGGTCAGGTTTCATTCTTCTGCATATGGGTAGCCAGTTATCTCTGCACTATTTACTGAATAGGGAGTTCCTTCCCCATTGCTTGCTTCATAGGCTTTATTGAAGATCAGATGGTTGTAGGTGGGTGGCTTTATATCTGGGCTCTCTGTTCTGTTCCAGTGGTCTATGTGTCTGTCTTTGTACCAGTACCATGCTGTTTTGATGACTATATCCTTATATTCGGGTGGTGTAATGCCTCCAGCTTTCTTCTTTTTTGCTTAGGATTGTTTTGCATGTTCAGGCTCTTCTTTTGTTCCATATGAATTTTAGAATAGTTTTTTCTAATTCTGTGAACAATGGCATCGGTGGTTTGATATGAAGAGCATTGAATCTGTAAATTGCTTTGGGCCGTACAGCCATTTTAACAATATTGATTATTTCAATCCATGAGCATGGAATATTTTTGCATTTATTTGTGTCATCTCTGATTTTCTTTCAACAGTGTTTTGTCTTTGTAGAGACCTTTCACCTCCTTGGTTAGCGGTGTTCCCAGGTACTTCATTTTTTGTGTCTGCCTGTAGTTCTGTGTGTTTTTAAAATTTTTGTCACTGATTCTCTTTGACCTGTAATTAATGCATTATATGGAGATGAAACCAGTTTGTCCTGATACCTGAACAGCTTGTCATAATTCTTTGCCAGTAGTCAAATTCTTCCCATGGTCTTGCTAAACGTTTTACAAACACCTATTGGCTATTGAATGGCATCAGTGCCTGATACGTATAAAGGTTGGGGTGGGAAAGAAAGTGTAGAGGAATTACGGGAAGTCAAGTGTAGATGGCATGCCACTTCGCTGTTTTGGGTGTGTGGTCAGGAGCACATGAGGAAGACTGGCTGGTCAACCCCCCACCCCACACAGGTCCACGCACATGACCATCAGGGGTGATAGATGCTTAAACTGGGACCTTCTGGCAGTTATGAGAGCAAATGGAAGGGGCAGCCACAGAAACAGTAGGGAAGGCTTCCTGGAGGAAGTGGCAGCTAAGCCAAGGCCTGTGGTGGAAACACAAGAGAAGTGAAAGAAGTAGGGGGAAGAAAGAGGCCAGAAGAGGGGAGAGAGCGTGGAACAGAGGTCAGAATGTGGGTGTATGGGGGTGGGAGGAGTGGTGGGAGAAAATGGGAAAGAAGGGCAGGTGTGGTTTATCCCAGGTATGCAGGGCCTATTCAACATCCCAAATATCAGTATCAACCAGAGATTGGGAAGCGTAGTGAGGAGGATGGGGTAAAGAGGGGATGGTTAATGGATACAAAAATACAGTTAGTTAGGAAAAATAAGACCTAGTGTTTGGTAGCACAGTAGGGTGACTACAGTTGACAATACTTTATTGTATATTTTGAAATCACTACAGGAATGGAATTGGAATGTTCCCAAAAAAAGAAATGATAAATGCTTGAGATGATGGATATCCCAGTTACCCTGACTTGATTATGACACTTTGTATGCTTGTATCAAAATATCACCTTCCCCATAAATGTGTGCAAGCACTATGCATTCATACAAAATTAAAAATCCTGGAAGTATATTTTGCCAAATGTAGAATTTAGCCAATTCTAAAATTTATATAAAAATAAAAAAGTAGCCGGGCACGGTGGTGCATGCCTGTAGTCCCAGCTACTCTGGAGGCTGAGGTGGGAAGATCGATTGAGCCCAGGAGTTCTGGGCTGTAGTGCGCTATGCCAATCGGGTGTCCGCACTAAGTTCGGCATCAATATGGTGACCTCCTGGGAGCGGGGGACCACTAGGTTGCCTAAGGAGGGGGTGAACCAGCCCAGGTCGGAAATGGAGCAGGTCAAAACTCCCGTGCTGATCAGTAGTGGGATTGCACCTGTGAAAAGCCACTGCACTCCAGCCTGAGCAACATAGCGAGACCCCGTCTCTAAAAAAATAAATAAATAAATAAAAATAAACCAATAAGTAGAATATCCAAAAGAATTTTGAAAAGAATCTAGATAAATACCATGAAGTAACTGTCACTTTTTATTTATTTTTAAAAAATTAGATCAATATTTTATTATTATTTTTTAACTTTTACTTTAGGTTTGAGGGTACATGTGAAAGTTTGTTAAACAGGTAAACTCACGTCATGGGGGTTTATTGTATAGATTATTTTATCACTCAGGTATTAAGCCTAGTACCCTGTTTTCTGCTCCTCCCTCCTCCCACCCTCCACCCTCAAGTAGACCCCAGTGTCTGTTATTTCCTTCTTTGTGTTCATAAGTTCTTATTTTTTAGCTCCCACTAATGAGTGAGAACATGCAGTGTTTGGTTTTCTGTTCCTGTGTTAGTTTGCTGAGGATAATGGCCTCCAGCTCTATCCATGTTCCCACAAAAGACATGATCTTGCTCTTTTTATGGCTGCATAGTATTCCATGGTGTCTATGTACCACATTTTCTTTATCCTATTTGTCTTTGGTGGGCATTTAGGTTGATTCCATGTTTTGCTATTGTGATTAGTGCTGCAGTGAATATTCATATCCATGTGTCTTTATGGTAGGATGATTTATATTCATCTGAGTATATACCCAGTAATAGGATTGCTGGGTTGAATGGTAGTTCTGCCTTTAGCTCTTTGAGGAATTGCTATACCGCTTTCCCCAATGGTTGAACTAATTTACCACTCCCACCAACAGTATAAGTGTTCCCTTTTCTCCACAATCTCAGCAGCATCTATTTTTTGACTTTTATTAGTAGCCATTCTAACTGGTATGAGATGGTATCTCATTGTGGTTTTGATTTGCATTTCTCTAGTGATAATGACATTGAGCCTTTTTCATATGCTTCTTGGCTGCATGTATGTCTTCTTTTGAAAAGTGTCTGTTCATGTCCTTTGCCCACCTTTTAATGCGGTTGTTTTTCTCTTGTAAATTTAAGTTCCCTGTAGAAGCTAGATATTAGACCTTTGTTGGATGCACAGTTTGCATCGAGACCATAGTTAGATCAAGACCACCCTGGTTAACATGGTGAAACTCCGTCTCTACTAAAAATACAAAAAATTATCAGGGCGTGGTGGCATGTGCCTGTAGTTGCAGGTACTTGGGAGTCTGAGGCAGGAGAATCATTTGAACCTGGGAGGTGGAGGTTGCAGTGAGCCAAGATCGCGCCACTGCACTCCAGCCTGGGTGACAGAGCAACACTCCATCTCAAAAAAAAAAAAAAAAAAGCAACTCTGACTGGGTGTGGTGGCTCACACCTGCAATCCCAGCACTTCGGAGGCTAAGGTGGGGGGATTGCTTGAACCCAGGAGTTTGAGACCAGCCTGGGCAACATAGTGAGACTCCACCTCTATATATATATTAAAAAAAAAAAAACCCTCTCAGTTTTATTGATCTTTTCTATTGTTTTTCTAGCCTCTATTTGATTTATTTCTGCTCTGGTCTTTATCATTTTATTTCTTATGCTGACTTTGGCTTAGTTTGTTTTTCTATTTCCTTGACGTGTAAAGTTAGGTTGCTTCCTTCTACCCTTCCTTTCCCCTCCCTTCCCTCTCTCCCTCCCTCCCTCCCTTCCTTCCTTCATTCCTTCCTTCCTTTCAAAATTAAAGTAAAATTGTATTTTTTGTTATTACAAATGGAATGCAACATCACGTAGAAATCAGAAATCTTTATTATAAGAATAAAACAAAAAATCGCCATACCACCAGAAAGGATCAATCAATACTTAGGTGATTTTTAATGTAGGTGTTTAACTCTATAAACTTCTCTTTTAGATCTGCTTTTCTGCATTCAATAAGTTTTGGTATGTTGTGTTTTCATCATCATTTTTCTTAAGATATTTTTTTGATTTCTCTTTGATTTCTTCTTTCACCCACTGGATGTTCAGGAATGTGTGGTTTAATTTCCACCTATTTTTGACTTTTTAAATTTTCCTCTTGTTATTGATTTCTAGTGTCATAACCTTTGTGGTCAGAAAAAAATACTTGATATAATTTATTTATTTATTTATTTATTTATTTATTTATTTATTTGAGATGGAGTCTTGCTCTGTTGCCCAGGCTGGAGTGCAGTGGCACAATCTTGGCTCACTGCAACCACCACCTCCTGGGTTCAAGCAATTCTCCTGCCTCAGCCTCCCAAATAGCTGGGATTACAGGTGCCTGCCACCATGCCAGGCTAATTTTTGTATTTTTAATAGAGAGAAGTTTCACCATGTTGGTAAGGCTGGTCTTGAATGTCTGACTTCAGGTGATCCACCTGCCTTGGCCTCCCAAAGTGCTGGGATTATAGGCGTGAGCCACTGTGCCTCGCCAATACTTGATATGATTTAAATCTTGAATTTCTTAAGACTTGTTTTGTGGCCTAACTTATGATCCCTACTTAGAAAATGTTCCACATGTGCTTGAAAAGACTGTGTATTCTGCCGATATTGAATGGAATGTTCTGTATAGGTCTGTTTAGATTCATCTGGTCTATAGTATTGTCCAAGTCTGCTGTTTCCTTATTGATTTTCTGTCTGGATGATCTAACTGTTGTTGAAAGTGGTATACTGAAGTTCCCTGCTATTATTAGAATATAATAATGATAATACTATTATTGTATTGCTGCCTACTTCTCCCTTCAGTTCTGCTAATATTTGCTTTATATATTTAGGTGATCTGATGTTGGATGGATATATGTTCACAATTGTTACATTCTCTTGATTAACTGACTTATTTAACATTATATGGTGACTTTCTTTGTCTCTTGTGGCAGTTTTAACATAAGGTCTATTTCGTCTGATATAACCATGGTCCTTCGTCATCTCCTGTGGTTATCATTTGCATGGAATGTCTTTTTCCATCCCTCCACTTTTAGCCTATGTGCGATCTTAAATCTAAATTGAGTTTCTTATAGGCAGCATATAGTTGGATTTAAAAAAATCCATTCAGCCACTCTATGTCTTTTGACTGGAGAATCTAATCCATTTACATGTAAAGTAATGATTGGCAGGTAGGGACTATTATTGCTGTTTCATTTATTGTTTTCTGACTGTTTTGTAGTTCCTTTGTTCCATTCTTCCTTCCTCTCTTGCTGTCTTCCTTTAAGATTTGATTTTTTTTTTTGTGGTGATATGTTGTGATTCCTTTTCTATGTTTGGCGTATCTACCACGGTTTTTTTTCTTTGTGGATACCACAGGGCTTACATAAAACATCTTGTAGTTAACAGTCTATGCCAAACTGATAACAACTTTGACCACATACAAAAACTCGACCTTTTAACTTCTGCCCACACATTTTACGTTAATGTCACACTTTACCAGTTAATTTGCAATAAAGGTGGAAAGATAGTTTAAAGTTTTTCACCAGATGGTTCTGGAACAATTGGACATCCATAGTAAAAAAAATAAATAAATAATAAACCTCCATCCATACCTCACGCCATATAAAAATTAATTCAAAATAAGCAATTTTTAAATAAAATGTAACATACAAGTTACCATACCAGCAATTCCACTCCTAAGTCTTTACTTAAGAGAAATGAAAACAGATGTCCACATGAAAACCTGTATGCAAATGTTTCTGGCCGCTCTGTTAATAATCACCCCAAATTAGAAAAAACCCAAATGTCTTTCAACTAAGGAATGGATAAATCAACTGTAGCACACACATGCAATGGAAATACTGGTCAGCAACAAAAGAGAGCAAATTACTAATACCTGTGACAACACAGATGAATCTTAAATGCATTATTGTAGGTGAAAGAAGCCAAATTAAAAAGGTCACATGCAATATAATTCCATTTACATAACATTCCAGAAAAGCCAAAACCCTAAGGGCAGAAAACAGTTGAGTGGTTGCCATATGTTGGTAGTTGGAGGGGGAGAAATTGACTATGATGTGGCATAGGGAATATACTGGGGGATAATGAAATTTTCTATTTTGACTGTGGTGTTGGTTGCATGACTATTTATTTATTTATTTTGAGTCTCACTCTGTCGCCCAGGCTGGAGTGCAGTGGCATGATCTCAGCTCACTGCAACCTCCTCCTCTCAGGTTCAAGCGATTCTCCTGCCTCAGCCTCCCAAGTAGCTGGGATTACAGGCGCTGGCCACCACACCCAGCTAATTTTTGTATTTTCAGTAGATATAGGGTTTTGCCATGTTGTCTAGGCTGGTCTCGAACTCCTGAGCTCAGGTGATCCACCTGCCCTGGCCTCCCAAAGTTCTGGGATTACAGGCATGAGCCACTGCACACGGCTGGTTATATGACTTTATATGTTTGTCAAAACTCATATAACTGTGTACTAAAAGGCTGAATTTTGTTGTATGTAAACTCTATCCCAGTAAATCTGATCTAAAAGAAATCAAAATTCTGTTGACTTCAGGATAAAACTTAAACGCCTGTATTCAGTTATTAATGAGTCTTCTTTCACTGATGTATGAGGCAGAGATCACATTGCAGTGAGTGGGGGAATGATGTCCCCTGCACATCCCAGTTTGAAACTGCTATACGTATCTCCCTGTTAATCCATCAGTTACTCTCCTCCTCTCCACCCTGCTGCGCTGAGAGCCCTGGAAGGCGCTGTCTCTACTACCAGACCTTGTGCTTTGCAATAAGAAACACTTGTTTGTCGAATGAATGAATAAATGAATGAATGGATGAATAGGTGAATTTTATGGATGAATTCTACATATTGACCTTGAAGATATTCAAAACATCTTTTACCTGTAGGTAAACAGTATTTCTTAATCTCACAAAACATATTCCTGGGCAGCAATAGTTATTTTTAATCTAAGCCAGTTATTAGCTTTATTACTCAGAGTGCCAACTTTGACTTTTTACCCCCCTGAAGAGTCTCAATATATTGAAAGGGTAGTCTGTCTGCTCTTCTAGAATTTTCTATCTGTATTTTCCAACCCAAATCTTTCTTTGCTGCCTTAATAATCTCCCAGGAATACAGTTTGGGGCAAATCCTCCCTCACTGCCCATTGACTCTGTTATAGGCTTCTTCAAGTTTTATCTTTTAAATTATTAAAAAATATATACACTTAGATATTGGGGTCTGTTGCCCAGGCTGGAGCGTGGTGATGACGAAGCTCACTGCAGCCTTGAACTCCTGGGCTCAGGGGATCCTCCCACCTCAGCCTCCCGCGTAGCTGGGATTACAGGCAGGAGCCACTCTCCCAGTCTTATTATATAGGTTCCTTTAGCTGGCAGCACATGTGAATGAGAATTTATCATGAATCACAGAAGATCACATCTGCTCCAGAGGGATTCCCCCAGCAGGCATAACTTCTTCACAGAGAGAAAACCCCCATGTCTGCTTTAGGTGGGAAGAGGTGTGTGATTATGGCCCTGTCTCTTTCAGATTGGCGCCTACTTCGGGGGGTTCCCTCTGCTCTGTGGATGTGGACAGCAACGGCAGCACTGACCTGGTCCTTGTTGGGGCCCCCCCATTACTATGAGCAGACCCGAGGGGGCCAGGTGTCCGTGTGTCCCTTGCCCAAGGGGGTGAGTGACCGATGAGACCTGGGCTGGGTGGGGCCCGGGGTGGGTGGAGCGGTGCAGGGGTCGCCCGGGTTGGGGGCTGACACTGTTTGTGTTTAACAGAGGGCTCGGTGGCAGTGTGATGCTGTTCTCTACGGGGAGCAGGGCCACCCCTGGGGCCGCTTTGGGGCAGCCCTAACTGTGCTGGGGGATGTGAATGGGGGACAAGCTGACGGACGTGGCCATTGGGGCCCCAGGAGAGGAGGACAACGGGGGTGCTGTTTACCTGTTTCATGGAACTTCAGGATTTGGCATCAGCCCCTTGCATAGCCAGGTGAGACCCCGGTCACTGTCCTTGTCATGACAGTAGCCTCTTTGTTGATCTTTCTCCTTCTAATTCAGTGTGCCCACAACTGGCAGACCAGTTCTCATGGTACTCCTTTCAGAACCTTCAAAAATAATAACATGTGGCTGGGCCTGGTGGCTCATGCCTGTAATCCCAGCACTTTGGAAGGCTGAGGTGGGAGGATTGTTTAAGCCCAGGAGTTCAAGACCAGCCAGGGCAACATAGTGAGAACCCATCTCTCCAAAAAAAAAAAAAAAAAAAAAAATTAGCCAGATGTGGTGGCACGCACCCGTGGTCCCAGTTACTCAGGAGGCTGAGGCTGGAGGATTGCTGGAGCCTGGGAGATGGAGGCTGCAGTGAGCCCTGGTCACACACTGTACTCCAGCAACCAGAGTGACAGACCTGCACACATGCATGCACACACACAGACCTGCACACACACACACACACACACACACACACACACACACACACACACACTTCACAGAAATCTCAAAGACTCAATTCTAGCTTGATTATTTCTGCAGCAATAGTAGGTGCATGCGGCTGGCCACCTTATGGGACTGCCCACTTCCCGGATGTGTGATTGCACCCTCTCTCAGAAGGGCCCTGTGCTTGACTTAATGCTCTGTTTTTACCATCTTAAATTCTTAATAATTTTTTATTTTTTTTTGAGACAGAGTCTTACTCTGTCGCTGGGTTGGAGTGCAGTGGTGCAATCTTGATTCACTGCAACCTCTGCCTCTCGGGTTCAAGCAATTCTCCTGCCTCAGCCTCCTGATTAGCTGGTATTGCAGGTGTCCGCCACCACGCCCAGCTAATTTTTGCATTTTTAGTAGAGACGGGGTTTCACCATGTTAGCCAGGATGATCTTGATCTCCTGACCTTGTGATCTGCCTGCCTCAGCCTCTCAGGGTGCTGGGATTACAGGCGTGAGCCACCATGGCTGGCCAAATTCTCAATAATTTTTGAACAAGCGGTCCTACATTTTTTTTGCACTGGTTTTGCAGAGTATGGAGCCCATCCTGATGACTTTTCACCCTATATTCTGGCCCTGACAACTGTTTTCCTCTCTATGTTGGGTTTCTGTCTCCTGCCAGGTGGAGCCCACTGTCTGGAGGGACCCTCATAGTCGGCTTCCATCTTCCCTGTGTCATACTTTTTCCCAGCACAGGCACCTGAGGCCATCTAGTCTTCTGGCCTCTGGTCTCTGGCTTTTTAACAGTCTCACATTTTTCTTTCCTTATTTAAAAACATTTTTTTTATTGTGGTAAGAACACTTAACATGAGACCTATCCTCTTAACAGATTTAAAACTGTACAATGTAATACCGTCATCTGCTGGGGCAGTGTCGTACAGCAGACCTCTAGAACGTCATCTTGCCCAACTGAAAATTTATACCATGGATTAGCAACTTCTCATTGTTCCCCAGCCCCTGGCAGCCATCATTATATTCTTTGCTTCATTTTTGAGTTTGGCTATTTTATTTTTTTTGAGACGGAGTTTTGCTCTGTTGCCCAGGCTGGAGTGCAGTGGCACAATCTCGGCTCACTGCACCCTCTACCTCCTGGGTTCAAGCGATTCTCCTGTCTCAGCTTCCCGATTGGCTGGCATTACAAGTGCGCACCACCATGTCCAGCTAAATTTTGTATTTTTTTGTAGAGAAGGGGTTTCAACATGTTGTCCAGGATGGTCTCCAATCCTGGGCTCAAGTGATCCACCTGCCTCAACCTCCCAAAGTGCTGGGATTACAGGCACGAGAATCATGCAGTATTTTTCCTTCTGTGACTGGCTTATTTTACTTAGAATAATGTCCTCCAGGTTCATCTATGTTGTCACAAATTAATCTTCTTCTTCTTTCTTTCCTTCTCCTCCTCCTCCTCCGTCTCCGTCTTCTTCTCCTTCCTTCTTCCTTCTTTCTTCCTTTCTTCTTCTTCTCGTGGCACAAACGTGGCTCCCTGAAGCCTCAACCTCCTGGGCTCAAGCGACTCTCCCACCTCAAGTCTCCTGAGTAGCTGGGACTGTGGGCCGTGCCATCATGGCTGGCTAATTTCTTTTTATTTTTTGTGGAGATGGAGTCTCCCTATGTTGCCGAGGCTGATGTCTTTCTTTTTTAAGGCTGAATAATATCCCGCTGTATGTATACACCACGTTTTTAAAAATCCATCATTTCTTGGTAGAGAGGGAAGGAAAACAATCCATCACGTGTTGATAGGCATTTAGGTTGTTTTCACATCCTGGCTGTTGTGAATAGTGCTGCAATGAACGTGGGCGTGTTCGTATCTCTTTGAGATCATAATCCCACTTCCTTTGGATAAATAACCAGAAGTGGGATAAATCATATGGTAGTTTATTTATTTATTTTTTTTGAGACGGAATTTCACTCTTGTTGCCCAAGCTGGAGTGCAATGACGCTATCTGGGCTCACTGCAACCTCTGCCTCCCGGGCTCAAGCGATTCTCCTGCCTCAGCCTCCAGAGTAGCTGGGTTTAAAGGCATGCGCCATCATACCCAGCTAATTTTTTTTTTAAATTCAGTCTCCATAGAGACTGTCAAAAATTGCCAATGCCAATTATATTTCAAGTTGTCATGGCGGGGTATTGGGAAAAGTTTTCAATTAGCAATAATCGTGCCTCGGATAAACTTCATTGGTGGTCAGGTGCGGTGGCTCACACCTATAATCCCAGCACTTTGGGAGGCCGAGGCGGGTGGATCACGAGGTCAGGGGATCGAGACCATCCTGGTCAACATGGTGAAACCCCGTCTCTACTAAAAAAGACAAAAATTAGCTGGGCATGGTGGTGCGCACCTGTAGTCCCAGCTACTCAGGAGGCTGAGGCAGGAGAATTGCTTGAACCCAGGAGGCGGAGGTTGTGGGTGAGCCGAGATCGTGCCATTGCACTCCAGCCTGGGTAACAAGAGTGAAACTGTCTCAAAAAAAAAAAAAAAAAAAAAAATCCTCGTTGGCTACAATACTGCCACTGCGCAAAGCTGCCCGGCTAATTTTTTGTATGTTTTAGTAGAGATGGGGTCTCACCATGTTGGCCAGGCTGGTCTCAAACTCTTGACCTTGTGATCTGCCTGCCTTGGCCTCCCAAAGTGCTGGGATTACAGGTGTGAGCCACTGCGCCTGGCTGGTAGTTCTATTTCTAATTTTTTGAGGAACTTCCATAGTTTTCCCCAGGGGCTGCACCATTTTGCATTCTCACCAACAGTGTGCAAATGTTCTGATTTTTCCATGTATTTACCAACACTTGTCTTTTTTTTTTTAATAATAGCCAGACTAGTAGGTGTGCAAGTGATATTTCATTGTGGTTTTGATTTGCATTTCCCTGATGATTAGTGACGGAGCGCATCTTTCCATGCATCTATTGGGCATTTTTGTGTCTGGAAAAAATATCTCTTCAAGCCCTTAGCTTATTTTTAAATCAAGTTATTACGGCTGGGTGTGGTGGCTGGCTCATGCCTGTAATCCCAGCACTTTGGAAGGCTGAGGTGGATGGATCACCTGAGGTCAGGAGTTCGAGACCAGTCTGGCCAATATGGTGAAACACCGTCTCTACTAAAAATACAAAAATTAGCCGGGGTGTGGTGGCACATTCCTGTAATCCCAGCTACTCGGGATGCTGAGATGGGAGAATTGCTTGAACCCAGGAGGAGGTTGCAGTGAGCTGAGACAGAGCCACTGCACTCCAGCCTGGGCAACAGAGGGAGACCCTGTCTCAAAAAAAAAAAAAAAAAAAGTTATTAGATTTTTTTGCTATTGAGTTGTATGAGTTCACTATATGTCTTGGAGATTAACCCCTTATCAGATATGTGGTTTGCAAATATTTTCTCCCGTTCATTCTGTAGATTATATTTTACTTTGTTTATTGTTTCCTTTGCTGTGTAAGTTTCACTCGGTTTGATGCAGTCAGGCTTGGTTATTTTTGTTGCCTGTACTTTTGGTGTCATAGCCATAAACTCATTGCTCAAACTACCGTCTTTATAGCTTCCCCCCTGAGTTGTATTCTAGATGTTTTATTTTCATTGAAATCTTTCATTCATTTTGAGTTGATTTTTGTGTATGGTATAAGAGTCAAGTTGCATTCTCCTGCATGTGTATATTGAGTTTCCTGATACCATTTGTATTCTTGGCATTGTTTTGGAGAATCAGTTGAACCCATATGGATGGGTTTATTTCTGGGCTCTCTATTCTGTTCCATTGGTCTATACATCTATCTGTATGCTAGTACCATTCTATTTTAAGTACTATAACTTTGAGATATATTCCTGCATTTTATTAGAGTCAAATAACATTAAGTGAAAGACATTTTTTTTTTTTTTTTTTTTTGAGACAGGGTCTCCCTCTGTTGCCCAGGCTGAAGTGCAGTGGCTCTGTCTCAGCTCACTGCAACCTCCTCCTGGGTTCAAGCAATTCTCCCATCTCAGCATCCCGAGTAGCTGGGATTACAGGAATGTGCCACCACACCTCGGCTAATTTTTGTATTTTTAGTAGAGACGGTGTTTCACCATATTGGCCAGGCTAGTCTCGAACTCCTGACCTCAGGTGATATTAGTTTTAGAAAATCCATTGATGTTGCATAACTTGGTACATACTTGTAAAAACAAGGCTTATTAACTCATATATTTGGGACTAAAAGGTATTTGAAGTTGATCACAGCATAATGAATCCTCAATTTCCAGAGTACTAGAGATGATTATATACAAAAATCCAGTAAAACTTATTTTACTAACTTACCAGTTCTATGTTACTCCTAAATTTCCCTAAAAATATGGATTCATAAAAAGCAGTGTTCTATAATTCACAAATACAAAGAGCTTTATTATAATTGAGTATGAACTCTGCATCACCCATATCATGACTTTAGAAAACTACTGCTTTTCTTACTAACTTACTTAAAGTTTCACTGCACGAGTCAGTATGCAGAACTCACTCTGTGGTAACTATAATCTGTGATGATAAAAATATAGAACCTCTTTGACTTTAATCTAAAAAAGTCACCTTATAATAAAACAGTGTTAACGTAATCAAGAATTAACCCTGACAAATAAATAAACCACTTATGGCTTTTAAAAATAGCTCATGCGTGGCCGGGCATGGTGGCTCACGCCTGTAATCCAAGCACTTTGGAGGCCAAGGCGGGCGGATCACCTGAGGTCGGGAGTTCAAAACCAGCCTGACCAACATGGTGAAACCCCCGTCTTTAAAAAAAAAAAAAAAAAAGCTCATGCTCGTGGTTCTTTCAAAATGATGTAGCTACCATCTTTTCTAACAAAGGAATATTTTCATCACAGCAACTATTTCTGAGCCAAAAATAAGCCACACTAAAAACAGAAGAAAATTCTCAGTGTAGAAAGGAAAAGGCTCATCTCTTGTGCAATAGCAGGCCCTGGGCTCTGTGAGCGCTTTGCAGACAAGCTCAATCAGCCCAGCTAGAGACGCTATTGGGTTTATCCAGTAAGGTCACTGTGCAATCTCTAGTGCTGTGAGGGCATTACTTAATCAGCCCAAGAAAGAACAATTTCTGTCTTTTCTCTTTCTTTCTTTCTCTCTCTCTCTTTCTTTCTTTTTCTTTCTTTCTTCTTTCTTTCCTTTCTTTTTCTTTCTTCCTTCTTTCTCTTTCTTTTCTTTGCTTCCTTCCTTCTTTCTTTTCTTTCTTTTTTTCTCTTTCTTTCTCTCTCTCTTTCATCTCTCTTTCTTTCTCTCTCGCTCTCTCTCTCTCTTTGTTTCTCTCTCTCTCCCTCTCTTTCTTTTATTTTTTTTTGGACAGGATCTCCCTCTGTCACCCAGGGTGGAGTGCAGTGATGCAGTCATGGTTCATTGCAGCCTTGATACCTGAGCTCAAGCAATTCTCCCTTCTCAGCCACCCAAGTAGCTGGGACTATAGGTGTGTACCCTGCGGTTGGCTAATTTTTAAATTTTTTGTAGAGATGAGTCTCACTATGTTGCCCAGGCTGGTCTTCTGGCCTTAAGCTATCGGCCTCTCAAAGTGTTAGGATTATAGATGTTAGCCACTGCACCCAGCCAGAGCAATCTTCAAGTCATGTACTAGTAATTTATGTAGAATTTTCTAAAATTTAAGCAAGTACTGAATGGACTATAGTTATTACATGATTTAAAAAATTTCAGTAGTTTTTGGGGTATAAGTGTTTTTTGGTTACATGAATGAATTCTTTAGCGGTGAATTCTGAGATTTTAGTGCACCTGTCGTTAAAGCAGTATACACTGTACCAAATATATAATCTTTTGTTTCTTACCTCCTCCCAAACTCCCCTTTCCCAAGTCCTCAAAGTCCATTGTATCACTCTTGTCTCTGCATCCTCATAGCTTAGCTACCACTTATAAATGAAAACATATAATACTTATTTTTCCATACCTGAGTTACTTCAATAATGGCCTCCAGTTCCATCCAGGTTGCTTCAGAAGACATTATTTTGTTCCTTTTTATGGCTGAGTAGTACTCCATGTATGTATATATGTATACATATGTATGTACGTGTGTATATACATATATAACATTTTCTTATCCACCCATTGGTCAATGGGTACCACAGGTCGGTTCCATATCTTTGCAGTTGTAAATTGTGCTGCTATAAACATGCGTGCTCATGTGTGTCTCTTTTATATAATGACTTCTTTTCCTTTGGAAAAGGAGGGGGTGGGATTACTAAATCAAATGATAGATCTACTTTTAGTTCTTTAAGGAATCTCCATACTGTTTTCCATAGATGTTGTACTAATTTACATTTCCACCAGCAATGTAAAAGTGTTCCCTTTTCACCACATCCATGCCTGATCTATCGTTTTTTGACTTTGTAGTTATGGCCATTCTTGCAGAAGTAAGGTGGTATTTCACTGTGGTTTTAATGTGTATTTCCCCAATGATTAGTGATGCTGAGGATTTTTTCATGTGTTTGTTGGCCATCTGTGTATTTTCTTTTGAGAATTGTCTATTTATATCCTTTGCCTACTTTTTGATGGGATTATTTGTTTTTTCCCTGCTGATTGGTTTGAGTTTCTTGTAGATTCTGGTTAGTAGTCCTGTGTCAGATGTGTAGCTGGCAAATATTTTCTCACATTCTGTGTGTTGTCTGTTTACTCTGATGATTATCTCTTTCGCAGTGCAGAAGCTTTTTAGATTAATTAAGTCCCATTTATTTATTTTGGGTTTTGGTGCATTTTGCTTTTGGGATCGTAGTCATGAATTCTTTGCCTAGGCCAATGTCCAGAAGAGTTTTCCCAATGTGATCTTCTAGTATTGTTATGGTTTCAGGTCGTAGATTTCAGTCTTTGATCCATCTTGAGTTGATTTTTGTGTAAGGTGAGAGAAGGGGGATCCAGTTTTATTTTCTAGATGTGATTTGCCAGTTTCCCCAGCACCATTTATTGAATGGGGTGTCGTTTTCCCAGTTTATGTTTTTGTATGCTTTGTAAAAGATCAGTTGGCTATAAGTATTTGATTTTATTTCTGCGTTCTTTATTTTGTTCCATTGATCTAAGTGCCTATTTGTATACCAGTATCATGCTGTTTTGTTAACTATAGCCTTGTAGTATAATTTGAAGTCTGGTACTGTGATGCCTCCAGATTTGTTCTTTTTGCTTAGTCTTGCTCTGGCTATTTGGGCTCTTTTTTTAGTTCCATATGAGTTTTAGAATTGTTTTATTCTAGTTATGTGAAAAATAATGTTGGCATTTTGATGGGAATTGCATTGAATCTGTAGATTCTTTGGGCAGTATGGTCATTTTCACAATATTCATTTTTCCTATCCATGAGCATGGGATATATTTCCATTTATTTGTGTCATCTATAATTTATTTCAGCAGTGTTTTGTAGTTTTCCTTGTAGGGATCTTCACCTTGGTTAAACTGTATTCCTGGGTATTTTATTTTATTTTTGTAGCGGGTGTAAAAGGGATTGAGTTCTTTTTTTTTTCTTACTTTTTTTTTTTTCACATTGGACATTTGTACAGGGGATTGAGTTCTTGATTTGATTCTCAGCTTTGTCGTTTTGGTGGATAGCAGTGATACTGATTTGCATACATTGATTTTCTAACCTGAGACTACTGAAATTGTTTATCAGGTCTAGGAGTCTTTTTGATGAGTCTAAAGATCATATCTTTTTGATATGAGGTAAACAATCATATCATTGGTAAACAGCTCTAGTTTGACTTCTTTTTTACAGTTTGGACACCCTTTATTTTTCTCTTGTCTGATTGGTCTGGCTAGGAATTCCAATACTGTGTCGAATAGAAGTGCTGAAAGTGGGCATCCTTGTCTCATTCCAGTTCTTAGGGGGGAATGCTTTCAACTTTTTCCCTTTCAATATGAAGCTGGCTGTGGGTTTGTCAGATATGACTTTTATTACTTTGAGAGAAGTCCCTTTTATGTCTCAGTTACTGAAAGTTTTGTTTATCATAAAGGGATGCTGGATTTTATCAAATGCTTTTTCTCCATCTATTGAGATGATTACATGATATTTGTCTTTAATTCTGTTTATGTGATGTATCACATTTATTGACTTGAATATGTTAAACCATTCCTGCATCTTTGGGATGAAACCCACTTGATCATGATGTATTATCTTTTTGATGTGCTGTTGGATTTGGTTAGCTAGTATTTTGTTGAGGATTTTTGCTTCTATGTTCATCAGGGATATTGGTCTAAAGCTTTCCTTTTTTGTTATGTCCTTTTATGGTTTTGGTATTAATGTGATACTGGCTTTATAGAATGATTTAGGGAGGATTCCCTCTTTCTCCATTTTTTGAAATAGCATCATTAGCATTGGTACCAATTCTTTGAATGTCTGTTTAAATTCAGCTGTGAACCCAGTTAAGTCCTGGGCTTTTTCTGACTCAATCTCACTGCTTGTTATTGGTCTGTTCACAGTATCTGTTTCTTGCTACAGCTATTATATGATTAATCCAAGGCACCAAAAGACATTTTTGCGTGATTTAGCGGATCATCCTTTTTCCTTGTATCCTAAGGAGGAATTTTTTTGACCCTTTATCGTTCTCTTAACTAACAAGGAATTTTAGCTCCTCCTCTATCGTTTTGAAAAATAATGATGATAACTTAAAACTTCCACCAAAACATTAAATTTTCAAAATTAACCAACTAAAAGCTGCAAAAATCTCAAAGTTTGAATTTTAAACTGATTAGTTGAAGCTAATGTAGAAATTTTGGATAAGAATATCAGTGCAGACATATGAAACTCAAACCCTCACAGCTAATGGCAATGTCTATTAACACTTTTAAGAGTGCTAATGCAAGATTCTCTTTCCTTTTTTTGAGATGGAGAATTTTGCCGTGTTGCCCAGGCTGGAGTGCAGTGGCACAATCTTGGCTCACTGCAACCTCTGCCTCCTGGGCAAGCGATTCTTCTGCCTCAGGCTTCTGGGATTACAGGCGTGCACCACCATGCCTGGATAATTTTTGTAGTTTTAGTAGAGAATGGGGTTTCACTATGTTGGCCAGGCTGGTCTCGAACTCTTGACCTTGTGATCTGCCCACTTCAGCATCCCAAAGTACTGGGATTACAGGTGTGAGCCACCGCACCCGGCAGCAAGGTACTCTTAATGGCTTTTAAATCATGTTTAACAGAGAGTTTACACAAGTCAGTCCAATGTAGTTAGTGTTAGTGTCCAATAATATATGAAAACCCTTCAAGACAATTGCTGCTACTTTTTCAATATAATTGTTAACTGTTGTTTGAGAAACACCCATAAGTAAGACTAAAAGCTGTGTCACAAAAAGAGAAAAATAAAAGAAATCCAATGGATCAATTAATGCTGTCAACAGAGATCAGGCAGGAATGTAACATTACATGTAATTTTTGTTTCTAAAAAAGACACTCAAATGCCACTGGATTAAAATTTATTTATTATTTATAATTATTATTTTTGAGACAGGGTCTTGGTCTGTCACGAAGGCTGGAGTGAAGTGATGCAAACATGCCTCACTGCAGCCTTGACCTCCCAGGCTCATGTGATCCTCCTGCCTCAGCCTTGTGAGTGGCTGTGACTACAGGTGTGTGCCATCATGCCTGTCTAATTAAAAAAAAATTTTTTTTGTAGTGACAGCATCTCTCTCTGTTTCCCAGGCTGATCTCCAACTCCTGGGCTCAAGTGATCTTCCCACCTTGGCCTCCCAAAGTGCTGAGATTATAGGTGTGAGCCACTGCACCTGCCTGGACTATAATTTATTCAGAACATCTTTGGTGTTCATTCCCAACTATCTTGATCTGCTCAGTAATGCCTTCACAAGATTGATTACAGCCATCTTTTGCAGCAAATGGTTAGGCTGGTCCTCCTGTGGTAGAATAGGGCAGTCTTTTTTTTTTTTAAATTAAATCTTCATGTTTTATTCACTTATTTTTTCTTTTTTTAATTATACATTAAGTTCTGGGATACATGTGCAGAACGTGCAGGTTTGTTACATAGGTATACATGTGCCATGGTGGTTTGCTGCACCCATCAACCCATCATCTAGGTTTTAAGCCCCACATGTGTTAGGTATTTGTCCTAATGCTCTCCCTCCCCTTTGACCCCCCATCCTCCTGATAGGCCCTAGTAATGTTCCCCTCCCTGTTTCCATGTGTTCTCATTGTTCAACTCTCACTTGTGAGTGAGAACATGCAGTGTTTGGTTTTCTGTTCCTGTTTTAGTTTGCTGAGAATGATGGCTTCCAGCTTCATCCATGTCCCTGCAAAGGACATAAACTCATTCTTTTTTTATGGTTCCATAGTATTCCATGGTGTATATGTGCCACATTTTCTTTATCCAGTCTATCATTGATGGCATTAATGGGTGTTTGGGTTGGTTCCAAGTCTTTGCTATTGTAAATAGTACTGCAATAAACATACGTGTGCATGAATCTTTATAGCACAGTGATTTATAATCCTTTGGGTCTAAACCCAGTAATGGGATTGCTGGGTCAAATGGTATTTCTGGTTCTAGATCCTTGAGGAATCACCACAATGTCTTCCACAATTTACTAATTTACACTCCCACCAACAGTGTGAAAGCATTCCTCCTTCTCCACATCCTCTCCAGCATCTGTTATTTCCTGACTTTTTAATGATCACCATTCTAACTGGCGTGAGATGGTATCTCACTGTGGTTTTGAATTGTATTTCTCTAATGACTAGTGATGATGAGTTTTTTTTCATATGTTTGTTGGCTGCACAAATGTCTTCTTTTGAGCAGTGTCTGTTCATATCCTCTGCCCACTTTTTGATGGGGTTGTTTTTTTTCTTGTAAATTTGTTGATGTTTCTTGTAGATTCTGGATATTAGACCTTTGTCAGATGGATAGATTGCAAAAATGTTCTCCCATTCTGTAGGTTGCCGGTTCACTCTGATGATAGTTTCTTTAGCTGTGCAGAAGCTCTTTAGTTTAATTAAATCCCATTTGTCAATTTTGGCTTTTGTTGCAATTGCTTTTGGTGTTTTAGTCAGGAAGTCTTTGCCCATGCCTGTGTCCTAAATGGTCTTGCCTAGGTTTTCTTCTAAGGTTTTTGTGGTTTTCGGTTTTATGTTTAAGTCTTTAATCCATCTTGAGATAATTTTTTGTATAAGGTGTAAGGAAGTGGTCCAGTTTCAGTTTTCTGCATATGGCTAGTCAATTTTCCCAGCATCAATTATTTAATAGGGAATCCTTTCCCCATTGCTTTTGTCAGGTTTGTCAAAGATCAGATGATTGTAGATGTGTGGTGTTATTTCTGAGGCCTCTGTTCTGTTCCATTGGTCTATATATCTGTATTTTGGTGCCAGTACTATGCTGTTTTGGTTACTGTAGCCTTGTAGTATAGTTTGAAGTCAGGTAGGGTGATGCCTCTAGCTTTGTTCTTTTTGCTTAGGATTGTCTTGGCTATATAGACTCTTTTTTGGTTCCATATGAAATTTGAAGTAAGTTTTTACAAGATCAATTACAGCCATCTTTTGCAGTGAATGGTTAGGCTGGTCCTCCTATGGTAGTAGGGGGCATTTTTTTTTTTTTTTTTTTGAGAGAGTCTCACTCTGTCACCCAGGCTGGAGTGCAGTGGCATGATCTTGGCTCACTGTAACCTTTGCCTCCCAGGGCAAGTGATTCTCCTGCCTCAGCCTCCTGAGTAGCTGGGATTACAGGTGCCCACCACCACACCCAGCTAATTTTTTAAAAAATTTTTAGTAGAGATGGGATTTCACCTTGTTGGCCAGGCTGGTCTCAAACTGTTGACCTCAAGTAATCTGCCTGCCTCAGCCTTCCAAAGTGCTGGGATTACAGGCATGAGCCACTGCGCCCGGCCCTCTTTACCCATTTTTAAATTGGCGTATTTGTTCTCTTGCTATTGAGTTTTTTATATGTTATGGATATTAACCATTTATCAGTTATATGGTTTGCAAATATTTTCTCCCAGTCTGTAGGTTGTCTCTTCACTCTGTTAATTATTCCTTTCTTGTGCAGAAGCATTTTAGTTTGATGCAATTCCATTTGCCTATTTTTGCTTTTGCTTTTAGGATCATAGAAAAAAATCATTGCCTAGACCAATATCACGAAGCCTTCCCCCTAGGTTTTCTTCTAATAGTTTATGGTGTTAGATCTTACATAAGCCTTTAATACACTTTTGATTTTTGTATTTGGTTTGAGATAAAGTCTCAGTTTTGTTCTTCTGCCTGTGGATGTCCAGCGTTCTTAACACCATTTGTTAAAAAGACTGTTCTTTCCCCATTGCCTGCTCTTTGCACCTTTGCTGAAAATTAGTTGATCGTAAATACATGGGTTTATTTCTGAGCTCTCTATTCTGTTCCATTGGTCGATATCTCTGTTTTTATGCCAGTGCCATGCTGTTTTACTGACCATAACTTTGTAGTGTATTTTGATGTCAGGTAGTGTGATACCTCTACCTTTGTTTGTTTATTCTTAAGCTTGTCTTGGCTATTTGAAGTCTATTTGACTCTATAGATCACTTTGAGTAGTATGAACCTTAAAAAATATTCTTTCAATCCATAACATGGGATATCTTTCCACTGCTTTTTGTCTTGTTTAACTTTCTTTCATCAATGTTTTATAGTTTTAGTGTGCATATTTTTCACCTTAGTTAAATTAACTCATTTTATTTTTTGATGCCATTGTAAATGGGATTGTTTAATTATTTTCAGATAGTTTGTTGTTAGGTATAGAAACACTACTAATTTTTGTATGTTGATTTTGTATTCTGCAACTTTACTAAATTTGTTTATTAAATTTTATAACTTTTTTGTAGAGTCTTTATAATAAGTTTCTTATTTATAAGATCATATCAATTGCAAACAGGGACAATTTTTTTCTTTATTTCTGACTCATATGGATTTCATATCTTTTTCTTGCCCAATTGTTCTGGCTAGGACTTTCAATACTGTGTTGAATAGAAGTGGCGAGTGTGGGCATCCTTGCCTTGTTCTTAATTTTAGTGGTAAAATCAATTTTTCACCACTGAGTATGATGTTAACTAGAGGCTTTTTGTTTAGGTTCTTTATCATGTTGATGTAATTTCCCTGTATTTCTAGTTTGTTGAGGGTTTTTAATCATGAGTGGCTATTCCTGTGGTCTGAATGTTTGTGTCCTCCCCAGATTCATATGTTGAAGCCTAATTCCCTGTGTGATGGTATTTGTAGATGGGACCTTTGGAAGGTGTTTAGGTCATGAGGGTGTGGCCCTCATGAATAGGATTAGTGCCCTTAGACAAAGCGAAATGATGGTTGCCTATGAACCAGATATCTGCCTAGGCTCTCACCAGATATTGAATCTTCTTGCCCCTTGATCTTGGATGTCACAAGTCTCCAAAACTATGAGAAATAAATTTCTATTGCTTATAACCCATCCAGTCTATGTTATTTGTTATACCAAATAAACTAAGATAGGTATTGAATTTTATTAAATGCTTTCTTTTCTTATTGATGTGATCATGTTATTTTTATTCCTTATTTTGTTAATGTGATATATCACATTTATGATTTGCATATGTTGAGCCATCCTTGCATCCCAGGAATAAAGCATACGTGGTCATGGTGTATGATCTTTTCGTGCTATTGAATTCAGTTTGCTAGTATTTTATTTAGGATTTTGGATCTATGTTCAACAGGGAAATTGGCATATAGTGATCTTTTGTCATGGTGTGTTTGTTGGAATTTAGTGTCAGGATAGTGCTTGCCTCATACAATAAATTTGGAAGTATTTCCTTCTCTTCAATTTTTTGGATGAGTTTGAGAATAATTTATATTAATTCTTTAAATGTTTGGTGGAATTTGCCTGAGAAGCCATCAGGTCCTGGGCTCTTCTTTGTTAGAAGGTCTTTGATTACTGATTCAATCTCCTTACTCGTTATAGGTCTGTTTAAACTTTATATTTCATTATGATTCAGGCTTGATAGGTTATATGTTTCTAGGAATTTATCCATCCCTTCAAGGTTATCTAGTTTGTTAACATGTAATTGTTCATAGTGGTCTCTTATGATCCTTTTTATTTCTATGGCATCAGTTATAATATATGTTCTTTCATTTATAATTTTACCTATCTGTTACTTCTCCCTTTTATCTTGGTCTACCAAAACTTGTCAATTCTTTTTTTTTTTTTGAGACAGAGTCTCACTCTGTTGCCCAGGCTGGAGTGTAGTGGCATGGTCACGTGATCACCTCTGCCTCCCAGGTTCAAGTGATTCTCTTGCCTCAGCCTCCCGAGTAGCTGGGATTACAGGCACATGCCACCACACCTGGGTGATTTTTGTATTTTTAGTAGAGACAGGGTTTCACCTTGTTATCCAGTCTGGTCTTGAACTCCTGATCTCAGGGGATCCACCTGCCTCGGCCTCCCAAATTGCTGGGATTACAGGCATGAACTACCACGCCCGGCCAAAGCTTACCAATTCTATCTTTTTGAAAAATCAACGTAATTTCACTGATTTTTTTTCTATTCTCTATTTTATTTATTTTTCCCTAATCTTTATTATTTCCTTCCTTCTACTAACATTAGGTTTAGTTTGTCCTTTTATTTCTCATTCCTTGAGGTGTAAAGTTAGGTTTCGTAACTGAAACCTTTCTTTTTGTTTTAAAGGTAGGTGTTTATCACTCTGAACTGCCCTTTAGTACGCTTTTGCTGCCTCTCATAAGTTTGCTATATTGCATTTGAGTTTTCACTTATCTCATGTTATTTTTCCGATTTCCTTTTAGATTTCTTTTTAATCCATTAGTTGTTCAAGAGTGTATTGTTTAATTTTTACCTATGTATGTATTTTCTAGTTTTCCTTCTGCTATTAATTTTTAGTTTCATTCCATTGTGGTTGGAAAAGATTCTTGATATAATTTTAATCATTTAAAATTTGTTAGGACTCATTTTGTGACCTAACATATCGTCTGTCCTGGGGAACGGACCATGTGCACTTAAGAAGAATGTATATTCTGCAGTAGTTGGCTTATGTATTTTGTACGTGTCTGTTAAATCCATTTGATCCATGGCGTTGTTCAAGTGTGCTATTTCTCTCTTGTTTTTTTGTCTAGTTGTTCTACTTGCTATTAAAAGTAGAGTTTTGAAGTTTCTTACTATTGAATTGCTGTCTATTTCTCCCTTTGGTTCTGTCATTATCTGCTTTATATATTTAGATGTCTGATGGGTGTGTATATAATTAATTGTTATAACTCCTGGTGAATTGGCCATTTCATCATTATATAATTAATACCTTTGTTTCTTGACTTAAAGTCTATTTTGTCTAATATTAGCATGTCATCCCGTTCCCTTTTGGCTACCATTTTCATGAATAGCATTTTCTACTCCTTTACTTTCAGCCTGTGTGTCAGTAAATACAAAGTGAGTATCTTGTAGACAACATATAATTGGATTTTGTATTTTTATTAATTCTGCCACTCTGTTTTGAGAGTTTACTTCTGTTTACATTTAAAGTGATTACTGATAGAGAAGGATTTATTATTGCCATTTTATTGTTTTCTCTTTGTCATGTAGGTTTTTTGTCCCTCTTCTCTTGCTGTCTTGTGTTTTATTGTTGTTAATTTTTGTATTAATAGGCTTTCATTCTGTTCTTCTTTTTTTTTTTTTTTTTTGAGATGGAGTCTCACTCTATCACCCAGGCTGGAGTGTCATGGCATAGTCTCAGCTCACTGCAACCTCTGACTCCCGGATTCAAGGGATTTGCCTGCCTCAGCCTCCCGAGAAGCTGGGACTACTGGCATGTGCCACCACGCCTGGCTAATTTTTGTATTTTTAGTAGAGATGGAGTTTCACTATGTTGGCCAGGCTGGTCTCAAACTCCTGACCTTGTGATCCGCCCACCTCAGCCTCCTAAAGTGCTGAGATTATAGGTGTGAGCCACAGCACCCAGCCCTTTCTTTTTAACTTCTAAAGGTATTTTCTTTGTGGTTTCCACAAAACGTCTTATAATTATCATGGTCTGTTTTAAGCTGATAACCAGTTAAATCACATGCACTCTATACTTTATTCCCCACTACACGTTTTATGTTACTAATTCACAGTTTACAGTTACATTGTGTAGCCATTAACATATTTTTAGCCATAGTTATTTTTAATATCTTTTTCTTACAACTTTTATACCAGAATTAAAAGTGTTGAATTCACTGGCATTAAGTATATGACAAAATCATTTTTAAAATTTCTTGTAAATTTATTATTTGCCTGCCATTTTTTCAGTATTACTTTTGCACATACTTTAAAGAGCCAAAATAGTTCTTAAAAGCTCACTATAAAAAACAACAATTTCCATGTACACTATGATTTTGGCTTAATTTCCCTTGCTCTTGAGGGAACCACTTTCAGCTCTTTCAATTCTCCATCTGTTCAATTTACATAATAATAATTTTGCTACTTTTTGATTTTTGTTTTAGCACTGACTTCCCACAGTGGAAGGTGGAGATTGATCTCTTTTTCAATTTTCCTTTTGCCACACACTAGCACTCTTTTACCCCCCATTCACTCCTCATGTTTATGTGATCATTTTGGTTAGATCAACATTCAGTGTTTGCATTATTCTGACTATGTAAATGAAATTCAGCAGAGCCAAATGATATACTTTCACTTTTCCCTGTACTCAGGGAAATGCAGGTAATTAATAGAAACTTGGGGTTGGGTGTGGTGGCTCACCCCTATAATCCCAGCACTGGGGAGGCTGAGAGGGGAGAATCACTTGAGCCCAGGAGTTCAAGACCAGCCTGGGCCACAAAGTGAGACCCCGTTTCTATTTTAAGTTTTTTAAAAAAGAAATTGTGGGTATCCTCTTGAGTCTGTTATTTAAAGGTGAATAATTCCTTCATAAATTCTAAGCTGCCCCAGTTCCTGGGTTAGTTGCAGGAGGTAATACTTGAGTAGAGCTTAGAGAACCTCTGTCTGGGTCACGCTGGGTGACTGAGTTATACATCTCCCTATCCTTTTCTACCCTCTCTCTCTCCACCTCTTTTGTACCCTCAGCGGATCGCAGGCTCCAAGCTCTCTCCCAGGCTTCAGTATTTTGGTCAGTCACTGAGTGGGGGCCAGGACCTCACCATGGATGGACTCATAGACCTGACTGTGGGAGCCCAGGGGCACGTGCTGCTCCTCAGGTGAGAATGGCTTTTGGAGCTGACCAGGCGTTCTCCCTTGAAGGAGTGTTTGTTGTTTGAAGGTCCCTGATGGTTTTCTGGTATCCCTGCAGGTCCCAGCCAGTACTGAGAGTCCGGGCGACCATGGAGTTCAATCCCAGGGAAGTGGCAAGGAATGCATTTGAGTGTAATGATCCGATGGCAAAAGGCAAGGAAGCTGGGGGAGGTCAGAGTCTGCCTCCGTGTCCACAAGAGCACACGGGATTGGCTAAGAGAAGGTGAGGCTTGGTGGGTGAGTCTCTAGAGGTTAAATGATTGAGGATATGGATGGGTGGTACAACCCACTCTGCCCAGCCTTCTGGCTGTCCTGAACCAAGTTCTCACAGGCTCTGATGACCTTCTCCAAGCCTTACCAGAGTGAGCAGGTTATTGCCCTGCTGGGTGGGGGAATCCAGCAGACCTCCCTAAAGAGGTGAGCATGTGACACTTCCTTATTCCCTCAGTTCTCCGGAGAACTGAGGGCCCATGCCTGTGAACAAATCACGTTTTTGTTTTTTAATAAATGAAGAGAAAATCTATTTGGGGGAGATTGAGTTGATGAAGTTAAACAGAGATTTACGAAGCATTCACATATGCATTTTATCACCAGTGACTTCCTTCCTTGTTCCTATTCTCAAACAGTAGAATTGTGCTTGGAGTGGGAGAATAGTAATGACAGTACTAGGAAAAACTGTCTCTAGTAATGACAGTACTAGGAAGAATTGCATTTTCTTTTTTTTTTTTTGAGATGGAGTCTTGCTCTGTCACCCAGGCTGGCATGCAGTGGCGTGATCTCAGCTCACTGCAACCTCCACTTCCCGGGTTCAAGTGATTCTCCTGCCTCAGCCTCCTGAGTAACTGAGACTACAGGTGCCCACCACCATGGCCGGCTAATTTTTTGTGTTTTTAGTAGAGATGAGGTTTCACCATGTTATCCAAGATGGTTGTGATCCCCTGACCTCATGATCTGCCCACCTTGGCCTCCCAAAGTGCTGGGATTTGTATCCTCTTTATAGGTAAACTTATTAACTGGGCATGATGGCACATTCTTGTAGTCCCAGCTACTTGAGAGGCTGAGGTGGGAGGATCACTTGAGCCCAGGAGGTTGAGAGCAGCCTGGGAAACATAGCAAGACCTATCACTAAAAGCATTTACCTTTCTAGGAGCAGTTTTCCTGGGCTGAGGAAACAGCATTCCAGATATGAGGGTAGCCAGCATGGCTAGAAATTAAGAGCAAAATGTTAGTCAGTAGGGAACTGAAGAGGAGGTACCCCCAAATCTACGTAGAAATCCCCCCTCAACTCTGGCTGACTTCTAAGCCATGAATGCCCAGGTCAGTACTCCAAGAAACCCAGCAGAAAACAGCAACTGAAAAGCTAAAGAGCTGGTCAGAGAATTCAGCAGCTCCCCAGTGTTGGGAAGGCAGAGATTTGAGAGGCCTTGGTAAACACCTTGGTCTTTCCACTGAGACAACTGACTAGCAACCAAGAGAAACAACAGACAATAGAAATAGACCCATATGTGATTCAGAAGTTAGAGTGATTGGATAGGAATTTTAAAAAGGTAACTATAATTAATATCTTCAAGAAAAAAGGGAAAGGATGAGAACTTCAGCAAAAACATGGAAACTCTAGCACCAAAAAATACAGTGACTGAAATGAAGAATTCAGTAAATAGATTTATAGCTGATTATAAGCAGAACAGAGAAATGGTGAACAAGAAGACAAATCATTTGAAAGTATCTAGATTAATATGCAGATACAAAAAGAATGAAAAATACAGGAAAACATTATAAGTGATGTGTGTGATATGGTAAAAGGTCTAACAAATATGTAATTGGAATTACAGAAAGTGGTGGAGGGAGGAGGAGAGAGAGAGAAATAGAGAGAGAGAGAATAGGAAAGATGAAATAGGAAAGACAGAATAGGATGGATGCATTAGTTAAAGAATTTCCCCAAACTGACTAGGCATGGTGGCTCATGCCTGTAATCCCAGCATTTGGGGAGGCTGAGTTGGGTGGATCACTTGAGGTCAGGAGTTTGAGACCAGCCTGAGCAACATGGTGAAACCCTGTATTTACTAAAAGTACAAAGTCAGCAGGTGTGGTGGCGAGCGTTGTAATCCCAGCTACTTGGGAGGCTGAGGCAGGAGAATCGCTTGAGCCTAGGAGGTAGAGGTTACAGTGAGCCGAGATTGTGCCCTTGCACTCCAGCCTGGGTGACAAGAGCTAAACTCCATCTCAAAAAAAATAAAAAATAATAAAAAAAGAATTTCCCTAAACTGATGAAAGACATCAAGTTTCTTTACAAAATCAAAGCAGGATAAATATAAAGGACATCATATCAATGTACATGATAATCAAACTGCTGAAGACCAAAGAAAAAGAGAAAAAAAATTTAAAGTAGCCAGAAAAATACAATCAATTTTTTAGTGAATAACAGAAGAGCTGCCATTTATTGAGCACTTATTGTGTGAAAGACACTGTGCTAAATACTTGGTAAGCACTATTTCATTTCCTTTTTACCATTGGGAGGGTATTATCTTTATTATCCTCTCTTTAAAAATAAAGAATGGAGGCCAGGTGTGGTGGCTCACACCTGTTATCTCAGCACTTTGGGAGGCCGAGGCAGATGTATTACCTGAGGTCAGGAGTTCGAAACCAGCCTGGCTAACATGATGAAACCCCATCCCTACTAAAAATATAAAAATTAGTGGAGTGTGGTGGTGTGCACCTGTAATCTCAGCTACCTGTGAGGCCGAGACAGGAGAATCTCTTGAACCTGGGAGGCAGAGGTTGCAGTAAGCCGAGATTGCACCACTGTACTCCAGCCTGGGTGACAGAGTGAGACTGTGTCTCAGAAAAGAAAATAAAAAATAAAAAGTAAGGAAGGAACAAAGGTAGGAAGGAAAGAAAGGAAAGAAGAGGAGGAAGGAAGGAAAGGAAGGAAAGGGAGGAAGGGAGGAAGGAAGAAAAGAAAGACAGAAAGATGAAAGAAAAAGAAAGAAGGAAGGAAGGAGAGGATGGAAGGAAAGGAGGAAACTCAGAGAGGTCACATAACACACCCCAAGTCGCACAGCTGAGGAACAGAGGAGCTGGGCCTCGAGCTCCCATCTGCCAGGCTCCGGAGCGCAGGCCCCTCACTGCTGTGCCACCCTGCCTCTTCAGGGCAGATCCAGAGTGTTGTGACTTATGATCTGGCTCTGGACTCCGGCCGCAAAAATTCCCGAGCCATCTTCGATGAGACAAAGAACAGCACACGCAGACAGAAACAGACCTTGGGGCTGACCCAGATTTGTGAGACTCTGAAGCTACAAGTTGCTGGTGAGCAGGCGAGTGGCCAGACCCCTGGGTCCTCCAAGGATGGGGTGGGCTTGAGGAGCTAAGGAGGGCAGATCCGCAAATCCCGGCTATCTCTTAGAATTGCATCGAGGACACAGTGAGCCCCGTTGCGCTGCGCCTGAACTATCTCTCTGGTGGGGGATGCCCTTGTCTGCTTTTGGGAACCTTCGGCCAGTGCTGGCTGTGGAGGCTCAGAGAGTCTTCACAGCCTTGGTGAGTACGGAGTTGGGGTCCTGCAGGGGTGTGGAAGAGACCAGAGGCCAAGGTGGTTGAAACTCATTTTATTTGTTCGCACCTAATTTTACTTCAACGTTTGATTTTATTGTTTAATTTCACCACATTTGATTGTTTCCTTTCCTTTCATTGATCATAATCTATTTTTTAAAAGTTTCCCTTTGAGAAGAACTGTGGCAATGACAGCATCTGCCAGGACGACCTCAGCATCACCTTCAGTTTCATGGGGTGAGTTTCCTTTCCTCCTCGCCGCCTCCAGAGGAGGACCCGTACCACGACGCTCTCTGTTCTCCTCCTGGCCCCCAAGGGAGCTGGGTGTTCCTGGGCCATGACGTCTTATGTGGCTGTTCCTTACTGTCATCTCTTGTCAAGTGCCTGCGCCTCTGTTTTGCCGGAGGAGGCTTGCCACAGGGAAGCCCCCAGCTCCCCCCCATCCTGTCTTCTTCCTCCCACAGCCTGCACCACCTCGTGGTGGGTGGCCCCCGGGAGTTCAATGTGACAGTGACTGTGAGAAACGACGGTGAGGACTCCTACAGGACGCAGGCCACCTTCTTCCTCCCACCTGGCCTGTCCTACCGGGCGTCCAGACCCCAGGTAGCCACATCCTTCTTAGGCTCCATCTGACCTTTGCTTCCCTGTCTCATGGCTGGAGGTGGACATGACCATCTTTGCCTCCCTCACCTTCCAGAACCAGCAATCACAGCGACCTTGGCGCGTGCGCTGTGAGTCCGCCTCCTCCACTGAAGTGTCTGGACCCTTGAAGAGCACCAGCTGCAGCATAAACCACCCCATCTTCCCGGAAAACTCAGAGGTCAGAACTCCTGGCTCCTCTCTTTTCTCTTTGGCTTTCTTTGGGGATTCTTTTCTTCTTTTCTTTAGTAGTGCTAACTTTCTGTACAAAACAGCTTTATTGAGATATAATTCACGTACCATACAATTCACCTATTTAAAGCGTACATTTCAGGCCGGACGCAGTGGCTCATGCCTGTAATCCTAGCACTTTAGGGGGCCGAGGCGGGAGGATTGCTTGAGCCCAAGAGATTGAAACCAGCCTGGGTGACATGGCGAAACCCTGTCTCTACAAAAAATGTGAAAATCATCTGGGCATGGTGGTGTGCACCTGTAGTCCCAGCTACTCGGGAGGCTGGGGTGGGAGGACTGTCTGAGCCTGGGAGGTTGAGGCTGCAGTGAGCTATGATCACACCACTGCACTCTAGACTGGGTGACAAAGTGAGACCCTGTCTCAAAAAGTAAAATCAGGCCGGGTGCAGTGGCTTGTGCCTGTAATCCCAGTACTTTGGGAGGCTGAGGCAGGTGGATCACCTGAAGTCAGGAGTTCAAGACCAGCCTGGCCAACACGGTGAAACCCTGCCACTACTAAAAATTAAAACATTAGCTGGGCATGGTGGTGTGCACCTGTAGTCCCAGCTACTCAGGAGGCTGAGGCAGGAGAATTGCTTGAACCTCGGAGATGGAGGTTGCAGTGAGCCGAGATGGCGCCACTGCACTCCAGCCCGGGAGACAGAGCGAGACTCTGTCTCAAAAAAAAAAAAAAGTGTACAGGTCAGTGGCTTTGAGTGAATTCACACGGTCTTGCATTCATTATCATGATCAATATTAGAACATCTTCATTACCCCACAAAGAGCCTCTGTCCCGTTGGCTCTCAGCCCCAATCCTCCCATCTCCCCCAGCCCTAGGCAACCACTAATCTACTTTGTGACTATAGATTGGCCTATTCTGGACATTTCATATAAATGAAATCATCCCGTATGTGATCCTTTCGCTTAGCATAATATTAAGCAAGGACTTAGCAAGGATCATTCACATCGTAGCACATGTCAGTACTTCGTTGCTTTTTTTCCCTTAAATTAAAAAAAATATATATTATTTTTTGAGATGGAGTCTCACTCTGTCGCCCAGGCTGGAGTGCAGTGGTACGATCTCAGCTCACTACAACCTCTGCCTCCCAGGTTTAAGTATTCTCATGCCTCACCCTCCTGTGTAGCTGGGATTACAGGCACGCACCACCACGCCCAGCTAATTTTTATATTTTTAGTAGAGACAGGGATTCCCCATGTTGGCCAGGCTGGTCTCAAACTCTCGACCTTAGGTGATCCGCCTGCCTCGGCCTCCCAAAGTGCTGGGATTATAGGCGTGAGCCACCGCGCCCGGACTTCACTGCTTTTTATCTGGTGAACAATATTCTGTTGTATGAATGGGCCACATTTCAATTTCATGTCTCCGTTCATCAGATGACGGGCATTTGGGTTATTTCTTCTCTTCTATTTCTATCATTGTCTCTCTTTTCCCACTCCAGGTCACCTTCAATATCACGTTTGATGTGGACTCTAAGGCTTCTCTTGGAAACAAGCTGCTCCTCAAGGGCAATGTGACCAGGTGCTCTGTGCCCGTCTTCCACAGGCAGCTGCGCGTCTGAGGCCCTAGCCCCTGGCCCAGGGTGGGCCTTTGCCCCCTGCCCACTGGTTTTCCCTTCGACTCATTCGTTCACTCAGCAAACTCTCACTGAGGACCCACCATGTGCGGGGTCTTGTGCTGCGTGCTGGTGGGACAGTGGTGGATCAGGCTATGGGTCCTGCTTTCCTGGAGATGATAATTTAGTGGCAAAGACAGATAAGAAAACTAGCCGTAAATCTGCAAGATTAGATGGGGGATGGCCAGTGTTCTTGGGAGTTTGGTGTTCAGAGAAGATTCTTGAAGAAAATATATTTAGGGGGCCAGGCGTGGTGGCTCATGTAATCCCAGAACTGGGAGGCTGAGGCTGGCGGATCAGGAGTTCGGGAGTTCGAGACCATCCTGGCCAACATGGTGAAACGCTGTCTCTACTAAAAAATACGAAAAACTAGCCAGGTGTGGTGGTGTGCGCCTGTAGTCTCAGCCACTTGGGAGTCTGAGGCAGGGGATTTGCTTAAACCTGGGAGGCAGAGGTTGCAGTGAATGAGCTGAGATCGCACCACCGCACTCCAGCCCGGTGACAGAGCAAGGCTCCATCTCAAAAAAAAAAAAAAGAAAAGGCCGGGCACGGTGGCTCACGCTTGTAATCCCAGCATTTGGGAGGCCGAGGTGGGTGGATCACGAGGTCAAGAGATCGAGACCATCCTGGCCAACACGGTGAAACCCCGTCTCTACTAAAATTACAAAAATTAGTTGGGCGTGGTGGCGTGTGCCTGTAGTCCCACCTACTCGGGAGGCTGAGGCAGAACTGCTTGAAGCCGAGATCGTGCCACTGCATTCCAGCGTGGCGCCTGTCAACAGAGAGAGACTCTGTCTCAAAAAAAAAGAAAAGAAAATATATTTAGGAGCTGTGCGTGGTGGTTCATGCCTGTAATCCTAGCACTTTGGGAGGCTGAGGCAAAAGGATTGCTCGAACCCAGGAGTTTTAGTTCAGCCTGGGCAACATATCAAGAGGCTGTTTCCACAAAAAATACAAAAATCAGCCAGGCATGGTCGTGCATGCCCGTAGTCCCATCTACTCAGGAAGCTGAAGCATGAGAATTGCTTGAGCCTGGAAGGTTGAGGCTGCAGTGAGCTGAGACTGTGCCACTGCACTCCAGCCTGGGTGACAGAGTGAGACACTCTCTCACACACACAAAAAAGGAAATGTAAGCAAAGGCACGGACTGAGAGTGGGCATGAAGACAGAAGGCAGGAAGCAGATGCCAGGGATGGGAAGATCAGGGTGTGATTAAGCGTGGCCTCAGCATGGAATGCAGGGTTGAAGGAGTTGGTGGTGGTTAGATACAGGCCATGTCCCAAAATGACTGATGGGTGTTGTTAGGGGTTTGCAGTTTCGCCTCTGAGAGTGACATAATCATATTTGCATGTTAGAATGATCACTCTTCAGGACGGCTGGCGATTGGGGTGGGAGCAGGTGTGAATTCAGGGGACCAGTTAGAAGAAGGCAGCTGCAGACATCCAGGTGGAGAGGGATGGGCCTGGGCTAAGCGGGGGGCAGGGGTTGGAGAACAGGGGGGGTTTCAGATGCAGAGATAACAGGATTTGGTGGCTGATGGGAGGCAGGGAGTGAGGGGAGAGGGAGGAGGAAAGGCTGACTGTCAGTTCTCAAGAGCTGGCTGGAGCTCTCTCTTTCCCTCCAGTGAGAACAACATGTCCAAAACCAACAAAACCGAATTCCAGCTGGAGCTGCCGGTGAAATACGCTGTCTACATGGTGGTCACCAGGTGCTGGCTTCCAGGACTTTAGCTGAGCGTCTACTTCTGGGCTGGACATGGCTGATCATGTATCTGTGTGCATACGTCTGTGCATGTTTGTGTGTGTGTGTGTCTGAGGATCTATGTGCATGTGTGTATGTGTGCATGCATGTGAGTGTGAGACTATGTGCATGTGTACATGTGTGCATGTGTGTGTATTTGTGCATGTGTGTCAGGATCTATGTGCATGTATGTGTGCATGGCTGTGTATTTGTGCATGTGTGTGAGGATCTTTGTGCATGTATGTGTGCATGGGTGTGTATTTGTGTGTATGTCTGAGGATTTATGTGCATGTGTGTTTGTGTGCATGGGTATTTGTGCGTGTGTGTGTTTGAGAGTGTGTGTATGTGTGCATAGGTGTGTATTTGTGCACTGTGTATGTGTGCATGGGTGTGTGTTTGTGTGTGTGTGTCTGAGGGTCTGTGTGCATGTGCATATGTGTGCATAGGTGTGCATTTGTGCATGCGAGTGTGAGTGGCCCAAATAGGCATGCACTGTGTATCCAGCACACACTGCTTCCCCCATTCCCCTGCACCCCACCCCACCTCCACCCCCCCAGGTCTGCATACCCATTATCCTTGTGCTTGTTCACTAATACACACTTAGCCTGAGACACTCTCCCACCTCCTGTCCCTTCTTTCTCCCTTCAGCCATGAGGTCTCCACCAAATATCTCAACTTCACAGCCTCAGAGAATACGACTCGGGTCATGCAGCATCAATATCAGGTGGGGGAGCTGGGATGTCTGGGTCCCAGCTGGGAAGGAAAATCTATGCATAGAAAATGCAGAAACAGGGCCCGGCACAGTGGTTCACACCTGTAATCCCAGCATTTTGGGAAGCTGAGGTGGGCGGATCACAAGGTCAGGAGTTCAAGACCAGCCTGACCAATATGGTGAAACCCCCTCTCTACTAAAAATACAAAAATTAGCCGGGCATGGTGGTGCATGCCTGTAGTCCCAGCTACTTGAGAGACTGAGGCAGTAGAATCGCTTGAACCTGGGAGGCAGAGGTTGCAGTGAGCCAAGATTGCACCACTGCACTCCAGCCCGGGCAACAGAGTGAGACACCGTCTCAAAAAAGAAAGAAAGAAAACAAAAGAAAATGCAGAAACAGGGATGGGAAATGTGCGTAAGGCACCTTTGGTGTGCCAGGCTTGGTTCCATGCTGCTATCGCTCAGTACGCACGCATGCACACATGTAAGTACGTATGTGACATGCACGCACGTAATTATCTTGTGTTACCTTTGTAACGACTCTGTGGGGCACTGTCATGATCCCTAGTTTACAGATGAAGAAACTGAGGCTCAGAGAGGTTTACAGAACACGATTGAGGTCTCCCACCAAGTAGGTAGGAGAACTAGGACTGGAGACCAGGCTATGTGGCGCTCGAATGGTATTAGGTGTATACTCCACTCTCTTAAACAGGAAGGGGCAGGACGCCTGGGCCTGTGGCCTGCGCCATGGGGAGGGGAGGCTGATTCTCCAGGCTGGTCGGGGAGGAAGGCAGAGCCCTGACTTCACCCTCCCGGTGCAGGTCAGCAACCTCGGGCAAAGGACTCTCCCCCATCAGCCTGGTATTCCTGGTGCCCGTCCGGCTGAACCAGGCGATCATATGGGACCACCCCCAGGTCACCTTCTCCGAGGTGAGTGGAGCACGACCCTGCGCCTTCCTCGCACCTCTGTTTCCGCCCTTGGGTTTTGGAGCCGCTATGCCCCTCTCCCGGACCCAGGGCATCTCACCTCCTGGCCGGCCGGCCGGCCCCGGGCGCCTTCATCTCTCCCCTTAGTGCCAGTGCCTCTCTTTCTTCAGAACCTCTCGAGTACGTGCCACACCAAGGAGAGCTTGCCCCCTCACTCCGACTTTCTGGCTGAGCTTCGGAAGGCCCCCGTGGTGGTGAGAAGCTAAGTCAGCCCCAGGGCCACGTGGAGACGCAGCGCGGTTCCCCTGCTGGAGCCCATCTGGTCTCTGAACAACGGGGAGGGGTCTTCTCTGCCTTCGGCTTCCTTACCATCCCCTCCCCCTCCTGCGTTCCGCAGAACTGCTCCATCGCTGTCTGCCAGAGAATCCAGTGTGACATCCCGTTCTTTGGCATCCAGGAAGAATTCAACGCCACCCTCAAAGGCAACCTCGTTTGACTGGTACATCAAGGTGTGTGGGGTCCTGAGGCTTCGCCGGGCACAGGCGTGGCGCTAGGGCCCAGGTGCAGCGCCGACCCGCTGTCTTCCGCAGACCTCGCATAACCACCTCCTGGTCGTGAGCACAGCTGAGATCTTGTTTAACAATTCCGTGTTCACCCTGCTGCCGGGACAGGAGGCGTTGTGAGGGCCCAGGTACCTGTCTTGGGCGCTGAGGAACTATTGGGGGGGGTGGGGGCTGGGCTTGTGGAGATCTCTGGGGGGAGGGGGAGAGAGACACAAGAAAGAGAGAGAGACAGAGAGCGACAGAGAGATAGACATAAAGAGAGAGAGAGAGAGAGAGAGAGAGAGAGACAGAGGGAGCAAAATATAGAGAGACAGAGACACATAAAGAGAAGGAGAGAGCCGGGCGCGGTGGCTCACGCCTGTAATCCCAGCACTTTGGGAGGCAGAGGTGGGTGGGTCACGAGGTCAGGAGTTCGAGACTAACCTGCCGGGCGTGGTGGCGAGCGCCTGTAATCCCAGCTACTCGGAGGCTGAGACAGGAGAGTCGCTTGAACCCGGGAGATGGAGGTTGCAGTGAGCAGACACTGTGCCATTGCTCCAGCCTGGGCGACAGGGCGAGACTCGATCTCAAAAAAAAAGAGAGATAGAGGCAGAGCAAGACAGAGAGACAGTGAGAGATGAAGCTAGAGAGACAGAGGCAGAAAGAGAAGAGATAGAGATAGAGACAGATATGGAGGACGGAGAAACAGGGAGGAGGGAGAGGAGGCGGAGATGTGGGAGAGGAGGAGTGAGGGCTAGGGTTCTGGGGTACATGAGGCGTTCCCCACTTGATTCAGGGGTGCACATGGTGTGAATGGGGACCCCCAGAAACCCGGAGTCGTCTCCCCTGACGCCCCTCCTTGCTCCTCTTCCTCCCCCAGACGGAGACCAAAGTGGAACTGTTCGAGGTCCCCAACCCGGTGCCGCTCATCGTGGGCAGCTCTGTGGGGGGGCTGGTGCTCCTGGCCCTCATCACTGCCGCGTTATACAAGGTGCTCCCCCTCCGCTCCCCCGCCCTCTCCCTTCCTCCTCTGGTGCCTCGCGCTGCAGCTCCCTGCCTCGGTTTCCCCGGCGGGGCTGCCAGCTGTGTGGCAGGGGCGAGTCTGAGAGCCTCTCTGCGCCTCAGTCTCTTCAGCCGTAAATGGGGGGCGGCACACCCACGTAGGGAGGGTGACCTGGTTCAAGAGCAGGCGCGCTGAGAGCGCCCCAGGCACAGGCTCCACCAAACGCGGAGTCGCCTTTCTTGTGGTAGTTTCTGTTTCCCTCCAAGCCCCGATGCGGATGTCACTCCCCTCTCTCCCCGCCCTCCCGGGTCCCTTCTGTCTCTGCGGCGCGCTCAGGGGCCGGTGGTGCCCCCCACTCCCCGGTCTGCGGAGCCACCTGCTCCCCTGGCTTCCGTGGCCCTCACTGCCCTCCTCTGCCCCACAGCTCGGCTTCTTCAAGCGGCAGTACAAGGACATGATGAGTGAAGGGGGTCCCCCGGGGGCCGCACCCCAGTAGCGGCTCCTTCCCCCATCGAGCCGCCTCTCCGTGGCCAGCCGGACTCTGCCCAGACCACGCGCAGTCGCCAGCCTGCTGGATACACCAGATGGCGATGGCTCCCCCACAGGACTGGCTTGGGCTTCCATTTGTGTGTGTGCGTGTGTGAGTGTGTGCATGTGTGAGCAAGGGCGTACAAATGTGTGCACGTGTGTGTGCATCACTGAGCAAGTGTGCACGTGTGTGCATGTGTGTCAGTGTGTGAATGTGCCAGTGTGTGCACGTGTATACAAGTACGTGCGTGTGTGTGTGTGAATGTGTGTGTGCATGTGTGTGCTCGGAGGCATGTGGCTTGCATGTGTGACTCAGATGTCTCTGGCATGTGGGGTAAGTGCCGGCAGTGAAGCCTCTCGGGCAGGGAACTGCCTGGGCTTCCTTGTGCGTGGGTGAAGCCCCTGCTGGGTTTTCCTCCGGGAGAGGGGACAGTCACTCCTGTGGGTGAACACCGAGGGAAACGCAGCAGCTCCTCCTCATTGAAGGAAGTGGGACTTCCCTTCGCGGGCGAGCCTGTGCAGCCTGGTTGGAGACTCCATAGAAGCCGTGGGTGGAACCAGGAACCTCACCAACCCCACTCCACAGCGGTGCTAATGCCCAGTAAAGATGCCCACTGAGGAACCATGAATCTCCCTTTATGGATTCATTTATTATTTCACTGTAACTTTAATGTTTTGAATGGATAAGCCTGTCTACGGTACAAAAATCAGAAGACATTCAAGAGTGTACAGTGAAAAGTCTCCTTCCCAGATATTCAAGTCACCTCCTTAAAGGTAGTCAAGATTGTGTTTTGAGGTTTGCTTCAGACAGATTCCAGGCGATATGCAAATGTGCACACACACCACACATACACACCCACAAACTTTTTTACACAATTGGTAGCGTACTTTATACTGTTCTGTATGTTGCTTTTTTCCACTAATATTTCTCAGACATGGGTTCATATTAAGACATAAGTTACTTTTCACTCTTTTATACTGCTACATAATATTCCATTGCATGGATATACCCTAATGTATTTCACCAGTCTTCTTTTGATATATTATTTTCAATCTCTTGTTATTGCATCAATGCTGAGTTAATAAATCGAATATATGTCATTTTTGCATATCTGTAAGGATAATTTTAGGATATATTCCTGGAAGTTTGGGTTCTCCCAGAAGCAAACCCAAGAATTTGAGTGAAACAAGTGTATTTAAGAGGTAGGAGGCCAGGCACGGTAGTTTACACCTGTAATCTCAGCACTTTGTGAGGTGGAGGTGGGAGGATTGCTTGAGCTCAGGAGTTCGAGACTAGCCTGGGCAACATATTGTGACCCTGTCTCTACAAAAAATTTTTAAAAAGTAACCAGGCATGGTGGCACGCACCTGTAGTCTCAGCTACTTGGGAGGCTGAGGCAGGAGGATTACTTGAGCCCAGGAGGTCTAGACTGCAGTGAGCCATGATTGCACCACTGCACTCCAGCCTGGGTGACAGAGTGAGCTCCTGTCTCAAAAATAAACAAAACAGTAAAATAAAATGGTATGGTGGCTCACGCCACTGTAATCCAGCAATTCAGGAGGCCGAGGCGGGTGAATCACTTGAGGTCAGGAGTTCGAGACCAGCCTGTCAAACATAGTGAAACCTCATCTCTACTAAAAATACAAAAATTAGCCAGGTGTGGTGGCATGGGCCTGTAATCCCAGCTACTTGGGAGGCTGAGGCAGGAGAATCGCTTGAACCTGGGAGGGAGTGGTTGCGGTGAGCTGAGATCGTGCCACTGCACTCCAGCTTGGGTGACAGAGTGAGACTCCATCTCAATAAATAAATAAATAATCATTTTTGTCTAAGAACATGTCATCAATTTCATACGCTTTAACCTAATATCGTAACAGTTAAATAACAGCCACCCTCTCCCCATGCCTGCTCTGGGGCCAGTCCTCTGAGGCCATCAGGACAGTAAAAGAGAAAAGCTTTCGAGCCAGACAGAGCTGGGATTAACTCCTAGCTCTATTCCTTGCAGCTGTACGATGTCAGGCAACTGGTATGATCTATCTTAGCCTCGGTTTCCTCATAAGTGAAATTCAGGTAAATTACCAGGACTGGTGTGAGGATTAGAGAGGATGTATGCTCCTGCCAGGGTCATGTTCACTGTGCCTGCAAAGTGTGAGAGGCGCCCGCCACACGCCTGGCTAATTTTTGTATTTTTAGTAGAGAGAGGATTTCACCATGTTGGCCAGGCTGGTCTTGAACTCCTGACCTCAGGTGATCCACCCGCCTTGGCCTCCTGAAGTGCTGGGATCACAGGTGTGAGTCACTGTGCCCGGCCAAAAAATAATAATTTCATGATGTTCACTTAAATATAAGAAAATCATGGCTTAGTGGGATGCTTGTTCCAGATGTGTAGGAGAAGAGAGGGCTTACTCCTTAGGGAGGTGAAGGAAGGGTCCCAAAGGGGAGGTGACACCTGACTGAAGCAGGTACAGAAGCCCTCCAGGTGGAGGGCAGGGCAGGGCAGGCTGTGAGAGTGGGCAGGGCTTGGGCATGAGTGCTTTGTAAGCCAGAGTGAGGAGTTTCAATTTCTCTCAAAGTGCAGTGAGATGGCCTTGAAAGGTGGCTGATGAGACAATGGCCCTTTGTATCTGTGGGGGGTGACACGATACACCGTCACCTCTAGACAGTTCTTTGCTATTTCCTCTCCTGAAATAAATAAAATCTGTTAAGAATTTCTGTTTCCTTATGTTGAAAGATAAAAGTCCTCCATATCTCCAGAAATCCTGAATTGCCCTAGGAAGGGGAGAGAGCTCTGTGCCTCTAATCACCTGTCCTTGCAGCCTCCGTTCCTATAGCTGCCCGTCCTTGCAGGGCAGTTAAATTCCTGTGGGCTCAGAGTTCACCTGGGTGTCTTCAAATGAGAAGCTTGTGTTGAATTCAGTCTGGTAAGAACTTTATGACGGGTTAGAAAAGTACATAATTTCAAGTGACAAATTGCCCTAACATGACTACAAAGCGACTAACAAATGGGACCTAAATCTGGTAATAAATGGCCAAGCCCAGAATGTCTGCTTGCTTTTATTTTTTTGGGATTTCTTGCTTCCAAATAAATGAATCCCTTCAGTAGCCACCCTCCTCTTCCTACTTAGAGTAGAATCCTAATCTGAGCCACCATGGGATGTGGTTACAGTTCTGGCCCCCAGGGAATTCTGCTTTCCAGCCCCACGCCCTTGCAGTGTGACACTGCTGCCCCTGACATCACATGGTGTGGCCTGTCTAACTCCTTGAATCTGGGCTGCACCAGACATGAAAATAGAATCTGCCCCCCCCCAGTCTGCAGCAACCTGCCCAGGAAGCCTAGTAACTAACAATCAGCCCCATGTCCAGGACTTAATTGATAACTGATGGCTTCCTCATTTTTGTTCCTGCTTCCAACTTAGGGACCACCCAGACAGAGCCAAATATGCCCCCTAGTCAATTGCATAGGATGCCTGCTCCAGTGAGCCACCTGCAGCCTCCCAGGCCAGCAGCTTCCAATTGGGGCATCCCCGAAGCCTTCCCATTTTCCACTACAAAGCTTTCCTACTGTGCTGCCCGTTTTTGAGTCTCTGCCAAAAAGGACTGACTCCCTCACTAGAGCGAGCTCTGAATAAACAGCCTTCACCTGCTCTCATTTTGTTGGTCTTTGTGTCTTTCCGCAGTTCTCTGGTCCAGCTACTGTGGTAATAGATCAGCTGAGCAATTTCCTTTCTGCTTCCTCCGTGGGCATTCCCATCTTGGTGCAGACTTGAAGAATTGCTAGAATCCTTCCCCTTATCTTCCCCCCTACCCCTTACAGCCATTAAAGGACAGATCCCTCTGCAGGCTGGGCTGAGTGAGCAGGAACTGAACTCATTGGTTGCCACGTTCGGCCATACTTTTGCCTGTTGAGACCGATCCTGCTACCAAGCCAGGGCCAAGAAAGAGAAGCTGAGTGGGACGACCCTGCCTCACTCCTCCTCTTTGGAATTCTGTCTCTCCGAATTCACACAGGCATCTCCAGCCCAGCCCCTCCCGGGTGCGGCCCTGATGGCTCAAGTTCTCGTAGAGACTCTGGATGTCTGCTCTGTTCAGTTCTGCCACCTCACCTCCCTAGGGATCCCCCTCACTCCCTCCTTTTACCCTAAAAAGGATTTAAGATGAAATCGTTCTGTGATCACTAGATGCTGTCTGTGCCTGAGACAGAGTGGGGAGCCCTCTTAGAGGCCTGCTGGGTTCCCCCACACATGGAAATAAAGAAAAATCTTGAGTTTCTTCAAAGGAGAGTTCCAGGCACCTTGCTGATCTGGAGAAGCAAATGAGCAGCTGGTAAGCAGGAAAGTAACCGTCGCTTTAAACAGTAGCCAAGGAAGTGGAGAGCCGCGAGATGTGTGGTTGCCCAGAAAACCAAGTGTTTTAACACACGCCCCTGAGTTGTTTTTCAAAAACCTAGACCCCACTGTATTAGTTCGTTCTTGCATTGCTACAGAAAACTACCTGAGACTGGATAATTTGTAAAGAAAAGGGGTTTAATTGGCTAAGGGTTCCTCAGGCATTATAGGAAGCCTGGCTGGGAAGGCCTCAGGAAACTTACAATCATGGTGGAAGGTGGAGAGGAAGGAGTCCTGTCTTCTAAGGCTGGAGAAGGAAGAAAGAGAGAGCAGGGCGAGGTGCTACACATTTTTAAAGAACCGGATCTTGTGATAACTGACTCACTATCATGAGGACAGCAAGGGGGAAATCCACCCCCATGGTCCAGTCACCTCCCACCAGGCCCCTCCTCCAACACTGGAGATTACAATCCAATATGAGATTTGGGTGGGGACACAAATCCAAACCATATCACCCACCAAATGGAAAATGCCATCTGCTGGCAGGTAGACCTCTGATAAAGAGGAACTGAAGACTGAACTCTGATCGCTGTTCTTTGCTCTAAATTTCTTCCTGAGAGTCCTGGAGAGAAAGTCACTCCCATAGGCCAGACCTTAACATTCCTTCCTGCTGACCCCGTTTTTAGACAAAGCTTTGCTTCCTTAACAAATTGCAAATCAAAGAATCTCTTAACCCACCTATGGCTTGTAAGCCTTGCTTCAAGATATCCTGGCCAAACTAAGGTATAACCTCCAGGTATTGGTTTATGATTTTGCCTATAACTTCTGCTTTCCTGAAATGTACTCCGCCTTTAAAAACTCTTGCTTGAAGTGTTAACACTGGGTTAACACCAGTTTCTCAGTTGCTGTGTTGGTGCCCAAGGCTCACAAGTGTCCCCATCTCTGGGGAGCGGTCTTGGCTGCAAGGGAGCAGCCTCTTCTCCTGGGTGACAGTAGGATGAGCTGGAGAAGAGGGGAAGAATGGCCGGTGGTCAATGACTAATCCACTCAGGAAGAATCAGGGGCCAGACTTCAGCCTCAAGGAGGGACCCATCCATGCTCACAGCTCCCGGGGGACCAGGCTGGAGTCAGCGTTGGGGGAGAACCCCTTGTCACCGAGCCTCTTCCCCACTCCATCCTGTTTTCTTCTCTTTGTTGCTCCAACAATGGGTATTGGACACCGAGCAGATACAACCAGGGTCATTTCCTGTCTGTGGGGTGCAGGACGGATGGGTGATGGGAGGGTGGATGGGTTTGTGTGTGGACAGGTGGATGGATGGAAGGATGAGGTGGTGGGTGGATGGGTAGATGGGTGGGTGGGTGAACAGGTGGATGAGTGGGTGGAGGGGGAGCCTCCACCTTCAAATGGAAGCCTTTAAATGGAAGGTATGGGTGTTGTCAACAACGTCGCAGACCCAAGCCCCCTTCTGTGACCATCTGTTTTCTATAATCTTTCCTCTTCTCTCCCTTCTTCTCCAGTTTCTCAGTGACTTGTTTTCACTTCTCCTTTTCTCCTGTGTGTCTATTTCACTGAATTGAAGTATAAATTAAATCCATATTCTTCTCATTGTGGTGAAATCGCTCGCCAGCGTGGGAGTCTGAGCGGGGACAGCCCTCGTTTCCCCTGGGGCTTTGCCAGCAGGAGCCCCTTCTCCCTCTTCCCTTTACTTGTTATCTCGCATTTTCCCTTTCACCAGGGATGCTTGGCCACGTTCCCCAACTTCTCATTGCTTTCCTCTGCTTGACTTGTTTCCTGTAGCCTGTTACGCAAATTAAACAGGCTTGTTTTATTCCAAATTTGCACCAATTCAAGTTAGTTTACCTCTTAGAAAGGTGACTTTTGCTTCGCTCTGGGCAGCTTCTGATTCATGCAATTACTGAGCAGGTCTGTGGGTGACGGGGGCTGAGCATTTGGTTCATTTGCTTCAAATCTGTGCAATCTCCCCTTCACCCACCCATCCACCTGTTCATCCACCCACCCATCTACCCATCCACCCACCACTTCATCCTTCCATCCATCCATCTATTCACCCATTCACCCACCCATCTACCCGTCCACCCACCACCCCATCCTTCCATCTATCCATCTGTTCACCCACCCACCAACCCATCTAACCATCCACCCACCACCGCACCCTCCCATCCATCCACCTGTTCATCCATCCACCCATCTACCCATCCACCCTCCACCCCATCCTTCCATCCATCCACCTATTCACCTATCCATCCACCCATCTACCCATCCACCCTCCACCCCATTGTTCCATCCATCCACCTGTTCACCCACCCACCAACCCATCTACCCTTCCACCCTCCACCCCATCCTTCCATCCATCCACCTGTTCACCCACCCACCCATCTACCCTTCCACCCTCCACCCCATCCTTCCATCCATCCACCTACCCATCTACCCATCCACCCTCCACCCCATCCTTCCATCCTTCCATCCATCCACCTGTTCATCCACCCACCCATCTACCCATCCACCCACCACCCCATCCTTCCATCCATCCACCTGTTCATCCACCCACCCATCTACCCATCCACCCACCACTTCATCCTTCCATCCATCCGTCTATTCACCCATTCACCCACCCATCTACCCTTCCACCCACCACCCATACTTCCATCCATCCACCTGTTCACCCACCCACCCACCCATATACCCACCCACCCACCACCCCATCCTTCCATCCATCCATCTGTTCACCCACCCACCCACCCATCTACCCATCCACCCACCACCCCATCCTTCCATCCATCCAACTGTTCACCCACCCACCCACCCATATACCCTTCCACCCTCCACCCCATCCTTCCATCCATTCACCTATTCACCTATCCATCCACCCATCTACCCATCCACCCTCCACCCCATCCTTCCATCCATCCACCTATTCACCTATCCATCCACCCATCTACCCATCCACCCTCCACCCCATCCTTCCATCCATCCACCTATTCACCTATCCATCCACCCATCTACCCATCCACCCTCCACCCCATCGTTCCATCCATCCACCTGTTCACCCACCCACCAACCCATCTACCCTTCCACCCTCCACCCCATCCTTCCATCCATCCACCTGTTCACCCACCCACCCATCTACCCTTCCACCCTCCACCCCATCCTTCCATCCATCCACCTACCCATCTACCCATCCACCCTCCACCCCATCCTTCCATCTTTCCATCCATCCACCTGTTCATCCACCCACCCATCTACCCATCCACCCACCACCCCATCCTTCCATCCATCCACCTGTTCATCCACCCACCCATCTACCCATCCACCCACCACTTCATCCTTCCATCCATCCGTCTATTCACCCATTCACCCACCCATCTACCCTTCCACCCACCACCCCATACTTCCATCCACCTGTTCATCCACCCACCCATCTACCCATCCACCCACCACCCCATCCTTCCATCCATCCACCTGTTCATCCACCCACCCATCTACCCATCCACCCCACCACCCCATACTTCCATCCACCTGTTCATCCACCCACCCATCTACCCATCCACCCTCCACCCCATCCTTCCATCCATCCACCTGTTTACACACAAAACCATCCACCCTCCCATCACCCATCCATTGTACATCCACAGACAGGAACTGACCCCTGGTTGTACCTGCTCGGTATTCAATGCCCATTGTTGGAGAGACAAAGAGAAGTGAGATGCAGTATCTTCCTTCAATGAACTCTCATCTAGAGAGTGTCATCTTTCATCCTTCGCTAAGAAAGACTGATTATTAACTTCCCCTCCCCCACCCTCGGCTTAGAACAATTGCACAAATGCTGTTTCCCAGGCACATAAGGGAGCTGCAACTGTGATTGGGACTGGAACTATCAGATCCTCATGTTGCCTGGATAACATTCTGACATTCTTTCACTTCATTCATGCACCAAGTATGGACTGTGTGCCTCACATGTGGCAGGGATTATGCAAAGAACTGGGGGATAAAAGGGTTAAAGGGGGCAGGCATGGTGGCTCACATCTATAATTCCAACACTTTGGGAGGCTGAGGTGGTGGGGGTGATCACTTGAGGCCAGGAGTTCGAGACCATCCTGGGCAACATAGCAAGACCCCTAACTTCACAAAACATTTAAAAATTAGCTAGACATGGTGGTGCACACCTGTAGTCCCAGCTACTCAGGAGGCTGAAGTGGGAGGATCACTTGCGCCCAGGAGGTTGAGGCTACAGTGACCTCTGATCACACAGCTGCTCTCCAGCTTGGGTGACAGAGTAAGACTCTTTCTGAAAAACAAAACAATAAAAGAAAGATTAGAAGGACGGTCCCAGTGTGGGGAAGCCAGCAGTCCCTGTCCAGCCCCTGGTGCACCAGGGCACTGCCTTATTCATCTCCAGCCTCTCCCTCTGCGATTCATCAAGTAGAGCTAATCACATCCTTCCTCCCTCGGGTTACTCTGCTGTCTAGTAAAACTTCTGGGGTGTGATCTCCTTCTGGGCTGTGACTCCTTCAAGACTGAGACCCTTTCCTGTTTGTCTTGCTTCTCACAGTGGCCAGCCCAGAGCCTGGGTCCCATGGGCAGCCTATGTGTGTGGGATGAGTGCTATGGGGAACAAATGTGCCCCAGGCAGCGGTTAGGGCAGAGAGGAGGAAGTCAAGTCATTAGCAAAATCCTCAAGACTCCAGCACCTTGAGTCCTGTCCTCAGCCCGAACTAACTGGGTGAGCTGAGTTGGATGACCCAACTTCTCCATGCCTCAGTTTTGCATCTGTGAAACAGGGGTGACAGCAGCCCCCCATCACAGGGCTGCTGTGAGGGTTCAATTAGCTAATACAAATAAAGCGCAATAGCAAAGACACAGAACCAACCTGGATGCCCATCAATGGTGGGTTGGAAAATGTGCTACACACATCATGGAATACAACGCAGCCATGAAAAAGAATGAAATCACGTCCTTTACTGCACCATGGATGCAGCTGGAGGTCATAGTTCTAAGTGAATTAATGTAGGAACAGAAAACCAAATACTGCATATTCCTGTGTATAAGGGGGAGCCAAACATTGGGTACATATGTACATAAAGATGGGAACAACAGACACTGGGGCCTCCAGAAGGGAAAGGGAGGGAGGGGGAGCAAGGGTTGAAAAACTACCTATCGGGTACTCTGCTCACTGGGTGACAGGGTCAACAGAAGTGCAAACCTCATCACCCTGCAATATACCCGTGTAATAAAGCTGCGCATGTATCCCCTGAATCTAAAATTTTAAAAAAGAAGCCAGGCGCGGTGGCTCACACCTGTCAACCCAGCACTTTGGGAGGCCAAGGCGGGTGGATCACTTGAGGCCAGGAGTTCCAGACCAGCCTGGCCAACATAGAGAAACCCTGTCTCTGCTGAAAAAATAAATAAAAATAAAAAAGAGAGGAGAGAAAAATTGTTTTTACTAAGAAAATGAATAAAGTGCGTGGTGCTATAAATGTCGGCACGAGCAGCTCCTGCATTGGCCGCCGATGTCATCACCCCATGCCTGCTTCTCCTTTCCACCTAGCGAGCTGCCCAGACAGCACTCCCAAACCGTACGTCCCGACAGAACGCCGCACCTTCAGGGTGCCTTTGGAGCAAAGCGTCTTCCCAAGTACCTCTGTACGTGTGCATTTCTACTCTGTAGAATTAAAATAAATTGCATGTTAAGAAAATGTGCAGCAGGGATTGTCCTCGAAGAGAGAAGTGAGACTGACAGCACGCAGGGAGAGGCGGGGCAGAAACTTTAGGGTAACTCCACTAGAGCCCCGTGGGTGAGCGCGGGGGCGGAAACTGACCCAGAAATCTGAGGGTTTCTGCCCAGGAGGTTTCTGTTCTCTTCTTTCCATAGAAAACAAAGGACCCAGGAGACAGACCCCAGATTTTTCAGTTCCACTTAGACAAATCAGATTTGAATTAAGGCAGCAGCGTTCGACCTGGCTTCTCTATATCCACCTCCTTCCCTGTTTGTGCAGAACCACGCCCCCCACCCCAACCTGCCGCCCCTGCTGGAACCTCCTTCAACCAGCGCCCCCTGGGCTCAGGGATGGAGCAGGAACTGATAGGGTGAAGATCAGCCCAGGACAGGCTGGCTGCTCTCCAGACTCCCCCAGACCCTCCTCTACCCTTGACCTCTTGCTATGGGCTCAGCCTGGGCTCTGAACACCCCAGGGGGCTGGGTGGGGAGCTGGGTTACGCTGACTCAGGATCCCAGGGGGCTGAGGAGGTGGGTGATGGGCAGCCCCCTCCTTCCTTGCTTACATCATTTCCCCGGCTGCCATCCTTCCTCTGGAAACATCAAGTCATGATTCACTGCACTGGGCCTGTAAGTTTTAGACCCGCTGAGGTCCTGGTTGCAAGCCCCACGGCTCTCATCTCTAAAGCGGGTGGGTTGAGATGAGGACACATCCTCTTTGCTGAACCTGAGTTGTCTGTTCCAAAAGCGAATGGTCTCACTGTGGCTTCCTTTCAATTTGAGTTCACCTTGACCGAGCCTGGAGTACCCTGGGAGTCGGTGGGCAGCTTGAGAGGAGATGGGGTCTCTCATGCATCTGGGGTCCTCCTCTCCTGCCTCCTCCACCTGAGGTGGACCTCAACCAGGAGAAAGGGGACGGCGAGGCCAGGATCGTGGCCTCCTCAAAGGCGAGGCCTCTCTGGCCCTCACCCTGCCCATAAGCCCAGCCCTGCGTCCCCAGTTGCTGGTTTTCTTTTTTTTATCCTCTCCAGAACCTGCGCCAGTTCTTCCTCTTTTGGGGTTTTTCTGTTGCTATTTCTTTCTTGGCGTTCAACTCACCATCTTCTCTCTGCGGTTTTCCTCGTCTTCCCCTTTCTCCAGGGCCCTCTCCCAGCCATGCTGCTCAGAAGTGTGGGGTCCGAGGCTCTCCCTCCAGGTGACAGCGCTGCTGCCTTCCTCGCACCTGCCTCTCCTCAGCCCACGCCAGCCTGGCCTACCTGCTGCCCCAGCGTGGCCCACTCCGGGGTCTCTGATGGTGGGGCCAGAGCTGGGAACGTCCTCGTCTCCTGCCTCACTGGATGTCTGGCAGCCTGCGCCATGGTTTGTGTCCCTGGTCCGCCTGCCCCGTCTCTCTCCCGGCCTCCTCCCACCTCTCCGCGGGGCCTCCTCAGTCTTCAGGTCTCCAGCTCTGCGGCCACCGCTGCTGTTTCCATGGCCCGCATGCCCCTCCCTCATCACACTCTCGCCAGGACCTCACCCAGCACTTCTGCGGATGGGTCCAGAACAGAGGTGTTCCTGAGGTCCACACCCACATACCCAACTGCCTCCAACCTCTCTCTCGGAGGTTCCACAGACACCCCCTTCCCACCAAGACGGCTGTCACTGCACAGCAATGATCACAGATGGCAGCCCAGGCTCCACCCGCTCTCCGAGCCCTCTACACCCACTCGACTCTCCCAGCAATGACAAGGGATTGTGGTCCCCATGAATTCCCTTCAATGCTCCCCCTCTACCCTCAGGATAAAATCAATGTGTCTTTACTGGGTGTGGTGGCTCACACCTGTGATCCCAGCACTTTCGGAAGCTGAGGCAGGAGGATTGATTGAGGCCAGGAGTTTGATACCAGCCTGGCCAACACGGGGAAACCCTGTCTCTACTAAAAATAATGTTAATAAAAAAAATTCAGGTGCAATGGTGCAATCCCATAGTCCCAGCTACTTGGGAGGCTGAGGCAGGAGGATCCCTTAAGCCCGGGAGTTCGAGGCTACAGTGAGCTATGATCGTACCACTGCACTCCAGCCTGGGTGACAGAGCAAGACCCTGTTTCTGAAGAAAAAAAAAAAATGGATGTACGTACAGTAGGGTGGCTTCCTGAGCCTGGGGCCTGCTTCCCCTTCCTCTCCTCCCAGGGGCCTGACCTTGTCTCTTACCACTTCCCACCTCCGACTGGTTCCCAACACTCATTTTACACACAGGCCCTCCTGTTCCCTGCCTTGTCCATGTCTGACTGCCCTGCCATCTCCCCGAGTTCAATGGCTTTCAATGCTCAGCTCAAGCGCCGCCTCTTCCAGGAAGCCCTCCCAGAGAGCCACACTTTCCCAGCCTGGGTGAGGTACCCTATGGTCTCTGCTCTTCCCCCTCACAGCAGTGAGCTTGTTATTTATGCATCTGCCTCTCTGCTGACACCAGGGCTGGGGCTTTGTGGTTTATGTTTTCTTCTCCACCTAGCAGAGGGTTTGCATCTCCAGGCTCAAATTAGGCTTCTTGAGTAAATGATGAATAAAGAAGTGAATGAATAAATGAATGAGTACTCGCTCTGTGCTCCTCCTAGGGACCAGGATGCCCCATTCCTTGGCCCAGAATTTCCAGGTCAGAGTGGAGGGCTTCCATCAGGGTTTCCTTCAGGGTCTTGAGGGTCTGGCTTCTGCCCCCCCCCCCCGAGTCTGGCTGAAATTTCAAGGTCAAGGGGTACCTTCTGCCAGTCACAAGGGAGCCTGGGAGGGCAGGGCAGGGATTTGCATCCGCTCAAACAAAGAGCATCAGGCCAAGTCATCTGATGAGAATGACTCCGGCCAGGGGGGTGGGCGTGTGGGGCCGGTCCTTGGTTCAGTTGCGTTCTCTGCCCGCCCCATCTGACTCATCCTGACATCTTCTTCCTGCCCCTGGCCACCTCTCTGGCCACTTACTTCCTCAGTACGTTGGTCTAGCTCTTCGTGCAACAGCCCAGGAGCTGGAGCTTCACGTCTGACCTTCCAGTCATGATCAGGACCAGGGCAGCACTCCTCCTGTTCACAGGTGAGCCTGGGCCCCAACGAAGTGGGACTGGGGGACCCAGGCCCAAGGGAGCCAAGGCCCTGAACTGGGGGTTCAGGCTGGGGGGTCAGGATCTGGGTAGGAAGAGAGACTCAGGCATGAGGGGAGAGGCTGGCACATAGGGTTTGGGATCTGGAGTTTGTGGAGTGTCAGAAACCTGCTCAGTGCCGCAAAGAAAAGTTAGCACTGAGACAAAGGATCTTTCAGCAACCCAATTTTTACCTCCTGGACTGCAGGAAGGGTACTCTCACCAGCCATTTTGCCACGAGAGTGCAATTAACAAAGGAAAAGTAGACATATTTATCTCTTACCCATTTGGGGTCGTCCTTACTGCTATGTCTGATCTTCGTTGGCTGGAGCCAGACCTTACAATCTAAACTAAAACCCGACTGGCTAACAACTTAAAATTTTCTAAACAGGTAAAAGCAATGGAGATCTGGGACATGCCTGTGAGAATGTCTGGCAAAGATATCTTGGTTAACTAGGGTTAAAGTACAAGGACGTAGAATGTACCATGTGCCTGTAAGCATGACATGTTTAACAGCTGTATAGGATAGGGTTTAACAAGAGGATATTCTTTAAGTGTTATTCTCTTGATAAAGAATAACATTTATGATTTATTCTTTAACAAGAAAGGAAACTTTAAAGAGGAACATTTTACTTCCCACATGGAGGGAGAAGATACAGATGAATCAATTTTGGGGGGAGTTCCAGAGATGCCGGAAGACAGGACCGTTGTCATGACACTCCAGAGAGTTTTAATCTTTTTTTTTTTTTTATTGAGATGGAGTTTTGCTCTGTTTGCCCAGGCTGGAGTGCAGTGACGCAATCTCAGCTCACTACAACCTCTGCCTCCTGGGTTCAAGCGATTCTCCTGTCTCAGCCTCCCGAGTAGCTGGGATTATAGGCACTGCCATTGTGCCCGGCTAATTTTTTTTGTATTTTTAGTAGAGACAGGGTTTCGTCATGTTGGCCAGGCTGGTCTCGAACTCCTGACCTGAGGTGATCCATCCACTTTGGCCTCCCAAAGTGCTGGGATTACAGGCGTGAGCCACCGTGTCCGGCTTCAGAGATTTTAAAAATAGGCAGAACATGCCAAGCTTGTGCTCTGTGCACAGCATGCCTTTGGTCCCCAAGTTTTCCTGGACATAGCACCCCAGGGGCGCAGCGGGGGAAAGATCCTCTTTAGAACCTTAGTACTGCTCTGCAGAAACAGAGAACTGAAACTCAACAGCGGATGGTGGGCAAGGGGCCTCTCTGGACCCTCGGAAGGAAAGAAGGGGATGAGTCAGGCGTCCAGAAGACCCAGGCACCCCAGGCATCAGGCTCAGAGGCCCCCACTGGGGCTGGGGGTTGGGGGCAGCCAGGCAGAAGGAAGACCCTTCTCCAAAGCTCTCTCCCACCTCCTCCCCAGCCTTAGCGACTTCTCTGGGTTTCAACTTGGACACAGAGCAGCTGACAGCCTTCCGTGTGGACAGTGCTGGGTTTGGAGACAGCGTGGTCCAGTACGCCAACTCCTGGTGAGGCCTGGGTGGTGCCAGCCTTCGGCTCCATCCACCCTATCCCTGCTCAGGGCCCCGTGCTCCCCACCCTGCCCTGTTATTTGCAATCTCTCCTCTCTGTCTGGTATAGTGACTGCCCTGGCTTATGAAGATTTGCCCTGAAAGCAGGCCCGGTCTCACAGCTAACATTTACAGAGCAGTCAGTGCAGTGCCAGGCTCATCATAGGTGGATGTGGCAACCTGTGAGTCGGAATCAGTCATGCACAAAACACTTATTTATTTTTTCTTTCTTTTTTTGTACACATTTAAAAATATAGAGAGACTATATTGGCCAGGCTGGTCTCGAACTCCTGACCTGAGGTAATCCATCCACCTTGGCCTCCCAGAATGCTGGGATTTCAGGTGTGAGCCACTGCGCACCAGACTCAACAAATATTTCTTGAGCATCTACTATGTCTCCATAGGCCAGAAAATCCAACAGACAAATCCGTCCCCTGTGGAATTTAAATTATTAAAACCCATCTTGCAGATGAGGAAGCCGAGGCTGGGACAGGAAACGTGAACTCGCCAGAGGCAGCTGTGCCCACTGTCCACACTCTTACCTGCGGTGTCTTCTCTCCCTGCAGGGTGGTGGTTGGAGCCCCCCCACGAGATAAAGGCTGCTAATCAAACAGGCGGCCTCTACCAGTGCAGCTACAGCACTGGCGCCTGTCAGCCCGTCGGCCTGCAGGGTGAGTCGCCGGCTGCCCAGGACCCAGGGCCAGGCTCCCAGGCTCCTCTGCTCCGGGGCCCCGTGCTCATCGGAGTTTCACTTCCAGCTTCTGCTGTGTCTGAGACCCTCACCCTCAGACACACTTCCTGGCCCCTCAAGGCCTCCCCCGCCCATTGCACCCCTGCAGCTCTGTCAACACCTGACAGCCCCTTTGCCGTCAGACCTCCTTGTCTCCCAGGTGGGAGGTGACCTGCCCAGCTCTTCCACAGTCTTCTCTGTCCCCGAGGGTGACCATGCACATATCTGTCCCCCGCAGTCCCCCCCCGGAGGCGGTGAACATGTCCCTGGGCCTGTCCCTGGCGGCCACCACCAGCCCCTCCCAGCTGCTGGTGAGTGGCCCTGGGTCACAGGAGGCCCCTGCAGGAGAGAGGAGGGACCCGAGACCTCGGGGGTTGGGGGTCTCGTGTAGGGTGGAGGTGCCGGAATGCGAGGGTGGGAGGGAGCAGGGACAGCCCCCCAGCAGCCCACTGTGTCCCCAGGCCTGCGGCCCCACCGTGCACCACGCGTGTGGGAGGAACATGTACCTGACCGGACTCTGCTTCCTCCTGGCCCCTGCCCAGCTCACCCAGAGGCTCCCAGCATCCGCGCAGGGTGAGTGTCGGGGGCCGCCAGGGCTTTGAGGAGCTCACACGCATCCAACTAGGGGTGCAGTGGGCCAGAGACACTCTTGCCAGAGTAGAGTAGAAAGAGGGGCTCTGGAAAAAGAGTTACCACATGGTGCAGCGGTTCCCGACGCCGCTGCCCACACACCCTGCCTGTCGCCCGCACGCCGCGTGACCTTTCCTGCGATCTTAACCTCTCCAAGCCTCAGTTTCATCTGTTGGATGGGGGAATAACACACCCAGCACTGAAGTAACGCAAGAGGATTCATGGTCAGGGGTCAGCACAGCAACCGGCACCAGGTGACAGCCCCATGAAGGCCCGCTGCTGTTATTTTTAGAGAAAGGGATCTATTTTCATCCAATGGGTCCTGGGATATGACCAATTGGTTTGTGCAGTAGGAAAGGTCAGTGAAAGTACAGTGTGAGTAGCGTGTGTGTATGTGTACGTGTGTGTATATGTGCGAATACGCACGCATGCATGTACATGTGCGAATACGCACAGGTGTACGTGTGTGCATGCATGTGCACGCATGTGCATGTGTGTATGCATATGTGTGCGTGCATGTGCACATGCAGGTTGAAGCGCAGGACCTGGCTTCCCTGGTGTTGATGGGGGAAGAAAGATAAGGAAGTGGAACAGTGGGTTTTTCAGACCTTGCGGTCTGAGACCTCCTCCTGGTTTCACATTTGCTCTCAAGCTCTCAGTGAGACTGACGTCTGGCTGCAAATAGGGTGCGCCGTCCAGCACCTCTGTGGGTCCAGACTCCATCCACAGGGGCCCGGCACCCACCAGAATGCCCAGGATGCCTGTCTCTCTAGACTGGAGGCCTCTGGGGCAGAGGGGGACGCCGAGAGGTCGCACGAAGGGGGTCTCCTCTCCAGGTGCTGGAAGAATGTCCTCTTCCCAGGGCAGATGCTGCTTTCACGCAGGAGGGGGAGTGGGGGCCCGTATTTAAGCTGGGAACAGAACAGGCGCAGTGTTTGGCTGCTCCTGGGATGATTAATTTAAAATATTAATAATCAAGGCAGGAGGGTTGCTTGAGGCCTGGAGTTTGAGACCAGCCTGGACAACAGAGTGAGACCTCATCTCTACAAAAATAAAAATAAAAACTAGCTGGGTGTGGTGTTACATACCTGTAGTCCCAACTACTCGGGAGGCTGAGGCAGGAGAATTACTTGAGCCCAGGAGTTGGAGGCTGTAGTGAGCTACGATTGCACCACTGCACTCCAGCCTGGGTGACACAGCGAGACTCCGCCTAAGAAAAAAAAATTAGCAAAAGTACACTTTGGGAGGCCGAGGTGGGTGGATCGCAAGGTCAGGAGTTCAGGCTCAGCCTGACCAACATGGTGAAACACGTCTCTACAAAAATTAGCCAGGTGTGGTGGTGTGCACGTGTAATCCCAGCTATTCAGGAGGCTGAGGCAGGAGAATCGCTTGAACCCAGGAGGCGGAGGTTTTGGTGAGCCGAGATCATGCCACTGCACTCCAGCCTGGGCAACAGAGCAAGACTCCATCTCAAAAAAAAAAAAAAAAAAATCAAAAACATAAAACAAAACAAAAAAAACAAACTACCATTCAGCACTGGGCAGTGAGGACAAACACTGGCCAGGCGCTGGGGTCAGGTTGTGTCATTGCTGGATGGGGTGACACTGGGGGAGGAAGTGGGGAGGGTCCAGGGAGGGCACAGATATCCAGGGTAGAGGGGGAGGCCCTCACTTCCTGCCATCTGAATTGGAGAAATCCTCCTTTTTTTTTAAAGAGACAGAGTCTTACTCTGTCACCCAGGCTGCAGTGCAGTGGTACAATCACAGCTTACTGCAGCTTCTGACTCCTGTGCTCAAGTGATCCTCCCACCTTAGCCTCCAGAGTAACTGGGACCACAGACTCGAGCCACCATGTCCATACCCAGCTGATTTTAACAATTTTTAGTAGACGTGAGGTCTCACTATGTTGTCTAGGCTGATCTTGAAATCCTGGGCTCAAGCAGTTCTCCTGCCTAAGCCTCCCAAAGTGCTTGGATTACAGGCGTGAGCCACTGTGCCCAGTCTGACCTTTACTTTCTTATCGACCGGGCTGGCTTCACAGGAGTGAGCAGCTTCAACACAGACTCTTTATGCAACTGTAAGAGAATGAAGGGGCTTGTCCCAGGCAGGGGGTTAGGGAAGCCCTGCCCCTGATGAGGAGAGGACCCAGGGTGCGGAGCCTGACTCCCATCGCCAGACTAGGGGCTTAGGGGAGGAAGGGTGTTGGGAGAGTGAGCTCTTGTGGCCAGGAGGCCACGGTCCTGGGCTGTGGGAGTGTCCCTTGGAGGACCCGTGCCGCCTCCTTCCCCAGAGTGCCCGAGACAGGAACAGGACATTGTGTTCCTGATTGATGGTTCAGGCAGCATCTTATACAACAACTTTGCCACGATGAAGAGCTTCGTGAGAGCTGTGATGAGCTACTTCCAGAGACCCAGCACCCAGGTGTGCCTTCGGAGGAGGGAGGCTGCTGGGGGTGGGTGCTTGGATCCTGGTGAAATGGTCTCAGCCCCGACCCTGTGTGCTTCTCCCAGTTTTCCCTGATGCAGTTCTCCAACAAATTCCGAACACACTTCACTTTCAAGGAATTCAGGGACAGCTCAAACCCCCCTCAGCCTGTTGGCTTCTGTTTACCAGCTGGGAGGGTACACACACACGGCCACTGCCATCCAAAAAGTTGTGTGAGTCCTGACTTCTCCCAGGCACAGTCCCAAAGCACCCAGGTCTTCCCTTGGGCCTCATCTGTCTCCGCAAGAAGGGGACAGGCAGGGACCAAAATCCAGCCTGTGATACCCTTGCCAAGCTGGGAGGGACTGGGTCTCCCAAAGGAAGGGGCATCTTCTCATTTTCACAAGGGTACCAGTGGCTAGTGTGGTTTTGTTCACAGGCCTCTGAGACCTCTTCTTTCCTGATAGGAACGAGTTGTTCCTTGCCTCAAATGGGCCCGCAGGGGATGCCACCAAGATCCTCATTGTCATCACTGACGGGAGGAAGAAGGCGACCGGCTGGATTATGGTGATGTCATCCCCATGGCGGACAAAGCAGGCATCATCCGCTATGCAATTGGGGTAGGGCATGCGACGCCTTCCCCATTCTCCCTCGGCTTCCTCTCAGGGCAGCTCCCCCTTGCTTTTCTCTTTGAGACAGGGTCTTGCTCTGTCTCCCAGGCTGGAGTGCAGTGGTGCAATCCTAGCTCACTGCAGCCTTGAACTCCCGGGTTGCAGTGATCCTCCCACCCCAGCCTCTCCAGTAGCTGGAACCACAGGCGTGCGCCACCATGCCTGGAGATTTTTATTTTATTTTATTTTTCTTTTTTTTCCCTTTTTTCGTAAGCCTACAGCACCCGGTATTCCCAGACGGTCTCCCATCCAAGTACTAACCAGGCCCGACCCTGCTTAGCTTCGAAGATCAGATGAGATCGGGCGCGTTCAGGGTGGTATGGCCGTAGACGCGAGTTTTAATTTTTTGTTTTTTGTTTTTGGTAGAGATAGGTCTTGCTATGTTGCCCAGGCTGGTCTCAAATTCCTGGCCTCAAGCAATTCTACCACCTTGGCCTCCCAAAGCACAGGGATTACAAGCGTGAACCACCGCCAACAGCATCTCTTTCAAGGGTAGAAACACCAGCTCTGTCGGTTCTTACTGCCTTCAGGATGAAAACTCTGGCCCAGCCTGGGGGACCGCGGTCCTTTCTCCTAAACTCCCTGATGCCGTCCGGGGCTTGTGCTTCTCATGTGTCTGATGTGTGCGATCCTGTCGATCCTGCAGGGTTATTGGAGGATACTGCATCCAGTGCACACAGGCACATTCCATTCATTATTTTTACTGAGTTCATCTTTTCTGGGGACAGGTTGGATCAGCTTTTCAAAACACAAATTCCTGGAAAGAATTAAATGACATTGCATCGAAGCCCTCCCAAGAACACATATTTAAAGTGGAGGACTTTGATGCTCTGAAAGATATTCAGAACCAACTGAAGGAGAAGATCTTTGCCATTGAGGGTGAGACTGAAAGGGAGCTCTTCGCTTGGGAAATCCTCAGCTGTAACGCCTTTCCCTTTAGCTCCCGAGGCTCCATGGAACCCGCAGACAGCAGCCCGGTTCTCCCGCCCTCCTGGGGCCCCCGATGGCCATGTCCATCAGCTTGTCCCCATTCACATCCCCCAGCACTGTCAGAGCCACCCCAAAGCGGCCCAAGGAGTGGCTTTGCTCCCCATAGAGAATGATTTCATACCACCACCTGCTCCACTGCAGAACAAAAAGCAGTGCCAGGCCCAACCCAGGAGACCCTTCCATCCACACCGGGCCCCACCCCACCCTGCCCAACCCCCCTGGGCACGGGGCACATGGACACCTGGTCCCCTCAGGTCTGCTCGTAGTAATGGGGTCCCCAATGAGGACCAGGTCGGTGCTGCAGTCGTTGTCCATGTTCACAGAGCAGAGGGTCCCCGAAGTTGGAGCCGAGCTAGAGGGCAGAGCCTGGTCCCTGTCACAGGCACCAGCCCTTCCTGTAGCATCCAGTCTTAGCTTCTTCTAAAGCTGAGGTGTTCTTCTTGGACCTGGCACTCAAACGTCACGCCTTCCCCTAGGTACCGAGACTGCAAGCAGTAGCTCCTTCGAATTGGAGATGGCGCAGGAGGGCTTCAGTGCTGTGTTCTCGCCTGTGAGTGGGGCCCCTTAGGCTGATGATGTGTGGTGAGGGGGAGGTGGGGGACCAGGGAAGGCCGGGGTGGGTGGCAGGTGGGTGAGAGGCGCGGGCGGCAGGCCTATCTCTGGGACAGGCTGTCTTCCTGCTCTGGCCTCTGCTCAGCCCTGGAATATTTTCCTCCCAGGATGGCCCCATCCTGGGGGCTGTGGGGGAGCTTCAGCTGGTCTGGAGGTGCCTTCCTGTACCCCCCAAATATGAACCCCATCTTCATCAACATGTCTCAGGAGAACGTGGACATGAGGGATTCTTACCTGGGTGAGAAATGGCCAGGGGCTGCGGACAGGTGGGAGATGCGCTGCCCAGGGTGGGGTCCGGGGTTCTGGGGAGGGGGATGGGGCTGTGCTGCCTGGGGTGGGGTCCAGGGTTCTGGGGAGTGAGGGATGGGGGCTGGGCTGGCTGGGGTGAGGTACAGGGTTCTGGGGAGGAGGGATGGGGGCTGTGCTGCCCAGGGTGGTGGTCCAGGGTTCTGGGGAGGGGGATGGGGCTGGGCTGCCTGGGGTGGGGCCAGGGTTCTGGGGGAGGGGGGATGGGGCTGAGCTGCCTGGGGTGGGGTCCAGGGTTCTGGGGGAGAGGGGATGAGGGCCTTTGTGCTGAGGCCTGGGACTCTCAGGTTACTCCACCCAGCTGGCCGTGTGGAAGGGGGTACAGAGCCTGGTTCTGGGGGCCCCCCCGCTACCAGCACACCGGGAAGGCTGTCATCTTCACCCAGGTGTCCAGGCAATGGAGGATGAAGGCCGAGGTCACGGGGACCCAGGTTGGGCATGGCAGGAGCCAGAGGAGAAGATGAGGGTGTGGGCAGTGACTGGGGCTAGGAGGGAGGGGCTTTGGGGGCCTTTGGGGAGGTCCTGGTACCTGGGGAGAGGCGGGACCTGGCCCTCAGGGCTGCCTCTGGCACGCCAGGCAGCACGATCCAGCCTCTGCCCTCCAGATCGGCTCCTACTTTGGGGCCTCCCTCTGCTCTGTGGACGTGGACAGCGATGGTAGCACCGACCTGATCCTCATTGGGGCCCCACATTACTACGAGCAGATCCGAGGGGGCCAGGTGTCCGTGTGCCCCTTGCCCAGGGGGGGTGAGTGGCTGATGGGACCTGGGGTCTGGTGTGGGTGGAGGGCTCACCCGGGTTGGGCCTGACACTGCTTTTCTTCTGCAGTGGAGCAGGTGGTGGTGTAAAGTGGTTCTCCGCGGGGGAGCAGGGACACCCCTGGGGCCGCTTTGGGGCGGCTCTGACAGTGCTGGGGGGACGTGAATGGGGGACAAACTGACGGATGTGGCCATCGGGGCCCCAGGAGAGGAGGAGGACCGGGGTGCTGTCTACCTCTTTCATGGAGACTCAGGACCCAGCATCAACCCCCTCCTACAGCCAGGTGAGGCTGGATCCATTTCTGTCACTACAGGAGCCTCCTCCTTGCCTCTGCCCACCTGTCATACTGGAAAACTGTCCCTTTTTTACTGCTTCTTACCTCCCTTGACCAGCTCTGAGCACCTTGTAGTTGCAAGGAAATGCTGTGTGATGTGGGGACTGGGAGCGGGGGAGTGGGGGTGCACTGCTCTGCACACGGACGTGACATCTGAGTGGGTTCCGATCCCAGCCTATCCGTCCCCCGCCACTTTATTTATTTTTTTTTTTTTTTGAGATGGAGTCTTGCTATGTCCCCCAGGCTGGAGTGCAGTGGCGCGGTCTCGACTCACTGCAACCTTTGCCTCCGGGTTCAAGTGATTTTCCTGCCTCAGCCTCCCCAGTAGCTGGGATTACAGGTATACACCACCACTTCTGGCTAATTTTTCTAATTTTTAGTAGAGACAGGGTTTCACTGTGTTGGCCAGGCTGGTCTTGAACGGGTGACCTCAGGTGATCTTCCCGTCTTGGCCTCCCAAAGTGCTAGGATTATAGGTATGAGCCACTGTGCCCAGCCCCCTGCCAGTTTTACAAGCTACACAGGCCAGGCACAGAAAACTCATTTTACAGATAGAATCTGGGGCACGGGGGAAGATAAGGGCCTTGGTTCAGAGTGGGTCTGAGATGGTGAGGGGTGCTCTGGCCTTCTAACCTTTAACCCAGCGTGCAGTCTCGGGGCTCCCTGCTGCTAACCACTTAGATCTAGTCATCTCAGCCTGCCCTTTCACTCACCCCTTGCCTCCCTGGATGCTATATGATTTTATTCCTTCCTGCCATCGAGGTCCCCCCCCAAATGCTCATTCCTGCAGCCCTCCACCCAAGGGAGCAGGGTTCCCTGAGAACAAAGGGCTGCTTTTGTTGGCAAAAGTCAAGAAAGCCCTGTGAAAAAATAGGCAAAGGGGCAGCTCGAGGTGGCTCACATCTGTGATTCCAACACTTTGGGAGGCCAAGGCAGGAGGATCACTAGAGGCCAGGAGTTTGAGGCCAGCCTGGACAACATAGGGGGACCCCATCTCTGTAAAAAAGTTTTAAAAATTAACCAGGCATCGTGGTGCTGTAGTAACTGTAGTCCCAATTACTCAGGAGGCTGAGGTGGGAGGATCGCCTGAGCCCAGGAGGTTGAGGCTGCAGATTGTATCACTTCACTTTAGCCCAGGTGACACAGCACAACCCTGTGTCGCCAAAAAAAAAAAAAAAAAAAGGGCAAACGATTTGGATAGGGATAGACATTTTTCCAAAGAAGAGGTACCAAGGGCCAGTGAGTGAATACAATGATTCTCTATGTCATGAGTCATTCAGCAAATAAAAACTATAATGAGATGCCACCTCTCACCTACGAGAATGGCTAGAAATAAAGACGGATAATGACTGGTGTGGTGAGGATGTGGCGAACCAGGCATCATCCTGCACTGCTGGGGATGGTGTAAATCCACTCAGCGGCTTTGGAAACCAGTCTGGCAGGTCCTCAAAACGTTAAACATAGGCCAGGCATGATGACTCATGCCTGTAATCCCAGCACTTTGGGAGGCCGAGGTGGGTGGATCACTTGAGGTCAGGAGTTTGAGACCAGCCTGGCCAACACAGTGAAACCCATCTCTACTAAAAATACAAAAGAAAAAAAAAATTAGCCAGGTGTGGTGGCAGGTGCCTATAATCCCAGCTACTTGGGAGGCTGAGGCAGGAGAATCGCTTGAACCCAGGAGGTGGAGGTTGCAGTGAGCCGAGATAGTGCCACTGCATTCCAGCCTGGGTGACAGAGCAAGACTCCATCACAAAAAAAAAAAAAAAAAAATTAAACACAGAGTTGCCATGTGCTCTGGCAATTCCACCTGGAAAATACGCTAAGTGAGGGAAGCCACATGTATTCAGGCCAAGGGTCCAGAACAGGCAAATCTGTAAAGACAGAAAGTAGACGAGCAGTTGCATAGGGCTGGGTGTGGGGGGCAGCCAGGGGCATGAGGGTGACTGCTAATGGGTGTGGAGTCCCTTTTCGAGGTAGTGGAAATGCTCTAAAATTGATTGTGGTAGTGGTTTCACAACTCTTGAAACATACCAGAAACCACTGAAGTCACATAGTTTAAAAGGGTGACTTGTGTGCTATGTGGTCCATAGCTCAAAAAAGTCATCACCAAAACGAAAAAAGTGCCAAGGAAGGTTCCTGCAGTTCTGTCACACACCAGCTGTGTGATCTCGGTCAGGTAACTCACCCTCTCTGTGCTCAGTTTTCTCATCGGTAAAATGGTGGTAATAATAGAACCAACCTCATTGAGCTGCTGCTGTGAGGATTGCATGAGTTAGTATTTGAGAAGTGCTTATCACAGTGCCTGGCACACAATAGGCATCAGGTTGTTATAATCCGTTATAACTATCATTAAGACAGTTTAACAACTGACCAGACGCAGTGGCTCCCACCTGTAATCCCAGCACTTTGGGAGGCCAAGGCAGGTGGATCACTTGAGGTCAGGAGACCAGCCTGGTCAACATGGTGAGACCCCATCTCTACCAAAAATACAAAAATTAGCTGGGCGTGGTGGCGCATGCCTGTAATTCCAGCTACTCGAGAAGCTGAGGCAAGAAAATTGCTTGAACTCAGGAGGCAGAAGTTGCAGTGAGCTGAGATTGCACCACTGCACTCCAGCCTGGTTGACAGAGTGAGACTCCATCTCAAAACAAAGAAACGAAAACCACGTAGTCTAACAATGGAAGGTGAATCTAAAGAAGAAGGTGAAAGACTGTTGAGAATAACAAGGGCCCACGTGTTGTCACGAAACTGCAAACAGTCCGTAGGATTTGTTTGACTTTCCTTTGCTGCGGTGGCTTAGAGGTATATTCGTGTAGACCCTGGGTTACAAATATTGCTTGGTTACACCCACAGGCCTGATTTTAAGAGGCGGCCTTTCTGGATTCACTGCCCCACCATGATTTTTTCCTTCGTTCCACTCCATCCCACGACCCATCACACGCAGGCATACCTCGTTTTCTTCGCTTTGCAAACATTGTGTGTTTTACACGGTGAAGGTGTTTGGCGACCCAGCGCTGAGCGAGTCTATTGGTGACGTTTATCCAACTGCACGCACTCACTTTGTGTGTCTGTGTCACGTTTGGTAATTCTCACTGTGTTTCAGGCCTTTTTGTAATTATCACGTCTGTGATCAGTGATCTTTGATGTTACGATTGTTTTGAGGCACCCTGAAGCTCGTCCATATATGAAGGCAAACTTCATAAATGTGTGTGCTCTGACTGCTCCGCCACTGATAGCTCCCCCAGGCTCTCTCTCCCTCTCCTCTGGCCTCCCTATTCCCTGCGATGCAGCGATATTGAAATTAAGCCAAATCATAACTCTACAATGGTCTTTAAGTGAAAGGAAGAGTCGCATGTCTCTCACTATTTATTTATTGATTGAGGCAGGGTCTCACTCTGTCACCCAGGATGGAGTGCACTGATGTGATCTCAGCTCACTGCAACTTCCCCCTCTAGGACTCAAGCGATTCTCCCGCATCAGCCTCCCGAGTAGCTGGGTTTACAGGTGCGCGCCGCCATGCCTGACTAATTTTTGTATTTTTTAGTAGAAATGAGGTTTTGCCATGTTGGCCAGGCTGGTCTTGAACTCCTGATCGCAAGTGATCTGTCGGCCTCAACCTCCCAACAAACTGGGAATACCGACATGAGCCACCACGTCTGGCACATGTCTCTCACTTTGAATCAAAACCTAGAAATGATTAAGCTTGGTGAAGAAGCCATGTCAAAAGCCAAGATGGGCTAAACGCTAGGCCTTTTGCACTAAACAGTTAGTCAAATTGTGAATGCAAAGAAAAAGTTATTGAAGGAAATTAAGAGCCCTACTCCAGTGAACATATGAATAATAAGTGAAACAGCCTAATTGCTATTATGAAGGTAGTCTGAGTGATCTGAATAGACCAAAGCAGCCATAACATTCCCTTCAGCCAAAGCCTGATCCAGAGCAAGGCCTGAATGGTCTTCAGTTCTACGAAGGCTGAGAGCGGTGAGGAAGTTGCAGAAGCAAAGTCTGAAGTCAGCAGAGGTGGGTTCACGAGGCTGAAGGAAAGAAGCCGTCGCCAAAACATAAAAGCAGCAAGTGCTGATGGAGAAGCCGCAGCAGGTTCTCCAGAAAATCTCTGATGAAGGTGGCTACACTCGGCAACAGGTTTTCAATGTAGATGAAACGGGCTTTGACGGAAGAAGATGCCATCTAGGACTTTCATGGCTGAGAAGTCAATGCCTGGCTTCAACGCTTCAAAGGACAGGCCGACTCTCTTGTTAGAGGCTAATGCAGCCGGTAGGACTTCAAGTTGTAGCCATTGCTCATTTACCGTTCTGAAAATCCCAGGGCCCTGAAGAATGATGCTAAATCCACCCTTCCTGTGCTCTAGAAATGAAACAAAGCTGGAGTGACAGCATGTCTGTCTGCAGCGTGGTCGATTGAGTGTTTTAAGTCCACCCTGGAGATCTACTGCTCAGAAAAATAGATTTCTTTCCAAAGTTTGCTGCTCAGTGACAATGCACCTGGTCGCCCAAGAGCTCTGATGGAAAAGTTCAAGGAGATCCGTGTTGTTTTCGTGCCTGCAAACACACGTCCATTCTGCAGTCCATGGACCAAGGCGTACATTCGACTTCCAAGTCTTATTATTTCAGAAATACGTTTCTTAACGCTATAGCTGCCATAGGTAGCGATTCTTCTGATGGATCTGGGCAAAGTCAATTGAAAACCTTCTGGAAAAAATTCACCATTTTAGATGCCATTAAGAACATTCATGATTCATGAGAGGGGGTCAACATATCAGCATTAACAAGAGTTTGAGAGAAGCTGATTCCAGTTCTCATGGATGACTTTGAGTGGTTTAAGACTTCAGGGGGAGGAAGTTACTGCGGACGTGGTGGAAATAGAAAGAGGACCAGAATTAGAAGTGGAGCCTGAATTGCTGCAATCTCATGATGAAACTTGCACAGATATAAGCAAAAGAAAGTGTTTTTTTTTCCAGAGGGAATTTAGTCCTGGTGAAGATGCTATGAACATTATTGAAATAAGAACACACAAGATTAAGAATATTACATAAACGGACTGGGCACAGTGGCTCACGCCTGTAATCCCCACACTTTGGGAGGCTGAGGCGGGCAGATCACCTGAGGTCAGGAGATTGAGACCAGCCTGGCCAACATGGTGAAACACTGTCTCTACTAATAATACAAAAATATTAGCTGGGCATGGTGGCGCACACCTGTAATCCCAGCTACTCAGGAGGCTGAAGCAGGAGGAGAATAGCTTGAACCCGGGAAGCGACGGTTACAGTGAGCAGAGATCGCACCTCTGCACTCCAGCCTGGGTGACAGAGTAAAACTGTGTCTCAAAAGAAAGAAAAAGAATATTACATAAATGTAGTTGATAAAGCAGCACAGAGTTTGAGAGGATTGACTCCAACTTTCAAAGAAGCTCTATGGTGGACAAAAGGTTATCAGTCAGCGTCGCATGCTCCAGAGAAATTTCATGAAAGCAAGAGTCCATCCATACAACAAACTTCCTCACTGTCTTATTTTAAGAAATGGCCACAGCCGTCCCAATCTCCAGCAGTTGCCACTGTGATCAGTCAGCCATGTCACCATCAGGCAAGACCCTTCACCAGCAAAAAGATTTCGCCTTGCTAAAGGCTCAAACGGTTGTTAGTGTTTTTTACCAAATTTTTTAATATTTATTTTTGAACTTTTATTTTAGATTTAGAGGGGGTACACTGAGCTTTTCTAGATTCCGTAGGGATTGGTCAATTTCTTTTTAAATTTTATTATTATTCTCTTTTCTTTTTCTTTTTTAGAGACGGGGTCTTATTGTGTCACTCAAGCTGGAGGGTAGTAGCATAATCATAGCTGACTGTAGCCCCAAACTCCTGAGCTCAAGAGATCCTCCTGCCAAAGCCTCCTGAGTAGCTGGGATCATAGGCACAAGCCAGTGTTCCTGGCCCATTATTATTGCTTGCTCTTTGAGAGAGTCTTGCTCTGTCGCCCAGGCTGGAGTGCAGTGGTGCAATCTCGGCTCACTGCAACCTCCACCTCCTGGGTTCAAGTGATTCTCCTGCCTCAGCCTCCTGAGTAGCTTGGATTGCAGGTGTGTGCCACCATGCCCAGCTAATTTTTGTATTTTTAGTAGAGACGTTGTTCGACCATGTTGGCCAGGCTGGTCTGGAACTCCTGACAGATGATCTACCCTCCTCAGCCTCCCAAAGTGCTGGGATTACAGGTGTGGCCACCGTGCCTGGCCCATTATTATTGCTTTTAATATCTGCTAGTTTCAGGGGTGCACAGAGATTTAAAGGGTGCATTCTTCCAGGGACGGGGCATAACATGAGCACTGGGAATGAAGGGGATACGTTCCACAGGGGAGGCAGTGCCCAGGAGGGTGGAATCTGGGTGTGGCTGTGACCACTCCCCACCCCCATCCTAGCTTTTTCTTGTCCTTTGAAGAGACAGAGTGACAGCAAGAAACAAAAAGGGGACTTGGGCTTGGGGTTGGCGAGTCTGGTGTTAGGTCTGGAGTCAGCCTCTTAAAGGCTCTGTGGGTTGGCCCTGTCCCCACCTTTCTCCTGCATCTGTGCAATGAGTGAGGTGAGGTTGGAGGAGCGCCAAGGTCCCTTTCAGCCTTAATACTCATTGTGATATTGTGATATAGTATTGACTGCTGGCCATGTTCCGGGTGCTGTTCTAAGAACCATAGGAATTCCTCTCCTGTGCACAGCTAAACTCTGAGCTCATAGTATCTTTATGTGAAAGATGAGGAAACAGAGGCAGAGAAGTTTGAGTCCTTGCTCCCAGCCTCGTGGCTCATAGGTGGAGGAGTCAGAATTGGAACTAGAGACTGATTGAATAAATGACAGTCAGGTCACCAGGACACCCTTCCAGTCTCCACTCCTACATCTCTTTCTTAGCAACCATCTCCGCACTCCCATCTCCTCTTTTCAGGCTCTTCTTGGTGACATCTGTTCACAACTCACCCCTTCTGTCCTTCCCCCGTGGCCCTACCTCCATATTCCCCCTTGTTACTTATTTCCACGTTCTTCCCCCACCTTCCAGCCTGATTCATCCTTTTCTCTTCTGTTCAGCGGATCACAGGCTCCCAGCTCTCCCCCCAGCCTGCAGTATTTTGGGCAGGCGCTGAGCGGGGGGTCAGGACCTCACCCAGGATGGACTAGTGGACCTGACGGTGGGGGCCCGGGGCCAAGTACTCCTGCTCAGGTGAGAGCAGCCTTCCTTTGACACTCCCAGGTGGTCCTAGGTCCAGACCGGGGCGCCCACCCTTCACCCGACCCCATGTTGTGCTCCCAGGACCCGAGGGGCTGTCCTCAGGTGGGTGCTCTGTCCGCAGGACCAGACCTGTGCTCTGGGTGAGGGCCAGCATGCAGTTCATACCTGCCGAGATCCCCCGGTCTGCGTTTGAGTGTCGGGAGCAGGAGGTTTCTGACCAGCCGCTGGGATACGCCAGCATCTGCCTTTACATTGACAACATTTCCAAGAACCTGCTAGGGAACCGTGAGTCCTTTCCCTCCAACCCAGGACACCCTGACCTCTGGAGTCCCCCAGCCCTGGACACCTGTCTCCCATCCTGCATGTTGTCCACCCCAGGGGTTTTTGTCTGTCTCAACGCCATCCCCGTGACTGCCTACAGGTGACCTCCAAAGCTCTGTGACCTTGGACCTGGCCCTCGACCCTGGCCGCCTGAGTCCCCGAGCCACCTTCCAAGAAACAAAGAGCCGGAGTCTGAGCCGAGTCCAAGTCCTTGGGCTGAAGACACATTGTGAAAACTTCGACCTGCTACTCCCGGTGCGACTGGGCACAGGCGTGGGTGGCGGCCGCGCTGGGGCTGGCAGAGGGCAGGGCAGGAGAGAACAGGCTGTGTTCCAGCCTTCCTGTGGCTCAGCCCAGCACGGGACTGGCATGCAGGAGGTGCTTACTGCACATTAGCCAGTGAGCGAATCAACGACTGATGAGATCGGCTGCAGCGGCCAGGGGCCACATGGCTGGATTTCCGGAAGAGAATTGGGCAGCCTGAGAGCAAGATCTGGGGTTTCCGGCTGGGTTTTTTTCAGGCATTCACTGGACACGCATTTATCAAGTTGCTCCTCAAAGACAGGCCATGCCCTGAGGGTCAGGGGCAGAGCAGTGGCCAAAATAGTCATTGTTGATCGGGAGGTCTGTGGGCAGGAGAAAAAAATCAAAGACAAATCAGGGGAGAGAAAGAGAGGGCGTCAGGGAGGCCTCCTGGAGGTGGTGACGCTGAGTAGGCCCTGAAGGAAGGGGAAGCCAGGTGGGAGCTGGAAAAGAACTGCAGGTGGAGGGGGGGGTGAGCACAGCTCTGCACAGTGTTCCCTTTACCCTCCTCCCTCCCCCATGCCCATCCCCCAGGCCTGCGTGGAGGACTCCCTGACTCCCATCATCTTGCGTCTGAACTTCACGCTGGTGGGCAAGCCCCTCCCTTACTTCAGAAACCTGCAGCCTATGCTGGCCACTGATGCTCAGAGATACTTCACAGCCTCCGTGAGTCCTGGTGCTGGGGTCTCCCAAACAGAGCACACAGTGTGGGGCCCGGGTCTCAGAGAAAACCCTCCATTGCCTTCCCACGCAGCTCCCCCTTTGAGAAGAACTGTGGAGCCGACCATATCTGCCAGGATGATCTCGGCATCTCCTTCAGCTTCCCAGGGTGAGCGCCCCCGCCTCACCCCCGCCCTTAGACCTGCCCTGGCACCCCAGCCTCCTTCCTGGAACCTGGGACTCCTGTCCCTGGCTCTCCCTAACATCGTCTCATCCTATACTCAAAACCCAGGTGTCCTGGCTGGGCACGGTGGCTCACGCCTGTAATCCCAGCACTTTGGGAGGCTGAGGCGGGAGGATCTTTGAGACCAGGAGTTAGGGATCAGCCTGTGCAACAAAGTGAGATCCCATTTCTACAAAAACAAAACAACAACAAAAAAGTCAGCTGAGTGTGGTGGAGCATGCCTATAGTCCCAGCTACTTGGGAGGCTGAAGCTTGAGGATTGCTTGAGCTCTGGAGTTGGAGGCTGCCGTGAGCCATGATCACACCACTGCACTCCAGCCTGGGTGACAGAGCAAGACTCTATCTCTTAAAAAAAAAAAAAAGAAGAACCCAGGTGTCCTGTCCCCTGTCTATCTCCACGTCCCCACCCACCCCGTTTTATTCCCAGCTTATTTCTAGCCTGTCACACAATCATCTTCTCCTTCCCCTCCCCTGATACCCAGCTTGAAGACCCTGCTGGTGGGGGAGTAACCTGGAGCTAAATGCAGAAGTGAGGGTGTGGAATGACGGGGAAGACTCCTACGGAACCACCATCACCTTCTCCCACCCAGCGGGACTGTCCTACCGCCACGTGGCAGAGGACCAGGTGCTCCCTCTGGGGAAGGAGGAGGCGGCTGGGCTGGGTGTCAGCGTAGATTTCTGTGCGGTTCAGGAGGGGGCTTGGAGGTAGTTGTGCCATCTGGGGCTTGCCTCCGCTCTTGTGGTGTTCAATTTTGGGCATCGCAGTTTGAGGACACTAACAGGAATGATTTCCTGAGAGGCTGTGAATGCGGAGACAGAGGGAATCCTGCTCAAATTTCTTTCTATTCCATATCATGTCAATATTCCTCTTTTAAAGGAAAACATACCTCATCCTTCAACTACTTAAAAATGCTGTTCTGTAGAAGCAAGGGGTTGAATTTATTGGTCATTCTGCATTAAGGCGTGGCAACCTTTTTCTATAAAGGGCTAGATAGTAAATATTTTCTCTTTGTGGGCCACGTGATCTGTGTCGCAGCTGCTAACCTCTGGTGTTGCAGAGTGAAAGCAGCCGTTGACATGAATGAGTTTATGAGTGAATATACCTGAGATGCAGTAAAACTTTATGTATAAATATAGGTAGTGGCTGTTGTTTGCCCTGCACTAGAATATAGAACCAGGACCATAGGCAGTCAAAGAGAACCAGACTTTTTAAACAAAAATGTTATTATGGACAGGCGTGGTGGCTCACGCCTGTAATCCCAGGACTTTGGGAGGCTGAGGCAGGCGGATCACCTGAGATCAGGAGTTCGAGACCAGCCTGGCCAACATGGTGAAACCCCATCTCTACTAAAAATACAAAAATTAGCTGGGTGTGGTGGTGCGCGCCTGCAATCCCAGCTACTTGGGAGGCTGAGGTGGGAGAATCGCTTGAACCCGGGAGGCGGAGGTTGCAGTAAGCCAAGATTGTGCCACTGCACTCCAGCCTGGTGACAGAGCAAGATTCTGTCTCAAAAAAAAGTTGTTATGAAAAATTTAAAACATTTACAACAAACCTCCCCAAAACTTACCCAGATTCAACAATTAGCAACATTTTGCCACATTCGTTTCAGTTTTTCCCCTTTGCTAACATATTTTATTTATTTATTTATTTATTTTTGAGACAGGGTTTTGCTCTGTCACACAGGCTGGAGTGCAGTGGCACAATCATGGCTCACTGCAGCCTCGACCTCCTGGGCTCAAGCGATCCTCCCATCTCAGCCTCCTGAGTAGCTAGAGACTATAGGCACAAACTACCACACCTGGCTATTTTTTTTTTTGTTTGAGACAGAGTTTCCCTCTTGTTGCCCAGGCTGGAGTGCAATGGCACAATCTCGGCTCACCACAACCTCTGCCTCTCGGGTTCAAGTGATTCTCCTGCCTCAACCTCCTGGGTAGCTGGGATTACAGGCATGTGCCACCATGCCTGGTTAATTTTTGTATTACTAGTAGAGACAGGGTTTCTCCACGTTGGTCAGGGTGGTCTCGAACTCCTGACCTCAGGTGATCCGCCTGCCTCAGCCTCCCAAAGTGCTGGGATTACAGGCCTAAGCCACCATGCCCAGCTGGCTAATCTTTTTGTAGAGTGGGGGTCTTACCGTGCTGCCCAAGTTGGTCTCTAATTCCTGGGTTCAAGCAATCCTCCCATCTCAGCCTCCCAAAGTGTTGGAGTTACAGACATGAGCCACTGTGCCAGACCTGCTGAAGTATTTTAAAACTAATCTCAGACATGGGGGTCATCGTATTCCTCCTTATTCACTCTGCTATGACTTGAATGCAACAAAAGTTCACGTGTTGAACACTTAATTCCCAATGCAACAGTGTTGAAAGATGGGCCTTTAAGGGGTGATTAGGTTATGAAGGCAAAACCCTCACGAATGGATGAATACTATTATTTTGAGAGTAGCTTAGTTATTTCAGGAGTGGGGTGTTTTTTGTTTGTTTGTTTGTTTGTTTTGAGACAAGCTCTTGCTCTGTTGCCCAGGCTGGAGTGCAGTGGCATGATCTTGGCTCACTGCAGTCTCTGTCTCCTGGGTTCAAGCAATTCTTGTGTCTCAGCCTTCCGAGTAGCTGCGATTACAGGCACCCACCACCACACCAAGCTAAGTTTTGTATTTTTAGTAGAGACAGGGTTTTACCGTGTTGGTCAGGTGGGTCTTGAACTCCTGACCTCAAGTGATCCACTCGCCTCAGCCTCCCAAAGTGCTGGGATTACAGGTGTGAGCCACCGTGCCCAGCCCAGGAGTGGGTTCCTAATTAAAGGATGAGTTTGGTCCCCTTTCCCTCTCACTCTCACATGTGCTCTCTTGCCCTCTGCCTTCTGCTGTCATGATGTAGTACAAAGGCCCTCACCAGATACTGATGCCATGCTCTTGGACTTCCCCGGTTCCCAGAAACATGAAGCTTCTATTGACAAATTACCTGGTTTGGGGTAATCTGTTATAGCAGCAGGGAACAGACAAAGACACACTCTATAATTCTAAACAATGAGGACATCTTACATGACCTCAACACCATTATCACACCCAATGAAGTAAGTGATTCCTTGGTATTAAGATCATAGTCAAAATTCTGTAATTGTCTCAAAAATATCTTTTTACCTCTGGTCTATTTGAACCAAAATTCAAACTAAGTCCACACATAATGTTTGGGTGTTAATCTGCTCTGTTTCTCTTAGTCTCATATTCCCAACAGAAGCACATTTTGATTAATGTATCAAAGAACACACCAGGAAAGGCCATCTCTGCATGTGAGGGGTGATCACTGTCATTGAAAGTGACCCTAGACCTATCAACCAAATGTAATGTGTTGAGTATTGATTTTAATACATGAGCTGTAAAATAACATTTTTGGAGACAATCTAAGAAAATAGAACATGACTGGTACATTGGTATATTAAGGAGTAATTGTTAATTTTGTTGGCTGTGATTTGTTGGGTCTTGTGGTTACATTTAAAATACCCTTATGTGTTGGTGGTATACACTGAAGTATTTCTAGATGAAACAATATTGTTGGAAACAGATACTCAGTGCCACAAAGAAAAATCAGCACTGAGACAAAGGATCTTTCAGCAACGCAATTTTTACTTCCTGGACTGCAGGAAGGGTACTCTCGCTAGCCATCTTGCTGCTAAAGTACAATGAACGAAGGAAAAGCAGACATATTTATCCCTTATGCATTTGGGGTCATCCTTACTGCTGTGTCTGATCTCCGTTAGCTGGAGTCAGACCTCACGATTTAAACTAAAACCCGATTGGCTAACAACTTAAAACTTTTTTAAACAGGTAATGGGCATGTGAGCATGTCCAGCACAGATATCTTGTTAAAGTACAAGGATACAGAATGTATTACGTGCCTGTAAGCATGGCATGTCTTAACAGCTACATAGGATAAGGGCTTAACAAAGTGTTATTAGCAAATTTATTCTTTAACAAGAAACGAAACTTTAAAGAGGAACTTTTCTACTTCCCACAGATATGATGTTTGGGACATGCTTTACAGTATTCAGAAAGAAAACAGAGTAGAAACAAGAGCAGAAAAATGTTGGTTACTTAAATTGAGTGATGGGTATATGGGGGTTGATTTTCTAGTCTCTCTACTTTTGGTTGTGTTTCAAAATTTCCGTAATAAGAGGCCTTTAAAATAACTATAAAAAGGTGAACATTTTGATAAATTTGAGATTTCCACTTTGGAAGAAAGTTTGACCAGATAGCTATGGGGAAGCTTTTAAAAACATAACCTTGGCTGGGCGTGGTGGCTTATACATGTTATCCTAGTGTTTGGGGGTGCCCAGATGGGAGGATGGCTTGAGGCCAGGAGTTCAAGACCAGCCTGGGCAACATAGTGAGATCCCATCTCAAAAAAAATTTTTTTTAAATTAGCCAGGCATGGTGGTGTGTGCCTATAGTCCCAGCTACTCGGGAGGCTGAGGTGAGGGGATGGCTTGAGTCCAGGAGTTTGAGGTTGCAGTGAGCTGTGACTGTATCATACTCTTTAGCCTGGGTGACAGAGTGAGACCTGGTCTCAAAAAACAAACAAAAACATAACCTTCAGGTGGGCTCCAGGAAGCTTCATCATACTTTACAGAGTGTCTTTGGAATACTGTTATAGTAGGTTGATGCAAAAGTAATTGTGGTTTTTGCCCTTGCTTTCAATTTCAACGAATACTCTTCTACTTTTTCTTGTGCCTAGAAACAGGGACAGCTGCGCTCCCTGCGCCTGACATGTGACAGCGCCCCAGCTGGGAGCCAGGGCACCTGGAGCACCAGCTGCAGAATCAACCACCTCATCTTCCGTGCGGGCGCCCAGGTCAGCCTGGTTTCTGTTCCCTCACCGCTCCCCTCCCCGCCCTGTCTTTACTGCTCTGTGACCTCCTCAGTTCCCTTCCTCAGATCACCTTCTTGGCTACCTTTGACATCTCCCCCAAGGCTGTCCTGGGAGACCGGCTGCTTCTGGTAGCCAATGTGAGCAGGTGAGCCGGGCCAGGCCAGGGGCAGTGCCCTCATCTCCAGCCCCACTCCACATCCTCCTCCTCTGGGGCCTTTGGCAACCAGGTCGCCCCTCTTTCTCCAGTGAGAACAAAACCCCCAGGACCAGCAAGACCACTTTCCAGCTGGAGCTCCCGGTGAAGTACAGCGTCTACACCGTGGCCAGCAGGTAAGCAGGCACCCCACTGCAGGCGAAGGGCTTCTTCTCTCTCACCCTGATGGGGGTAGACCTTGTCCCCTGCAGCAGCTGAACATCTGAGATGTGTTAGGTTTTGGGTGGTAGATAATACTGCCAGCAGCACTTACCAGTCAACACGTTTGTTTTGTTTTTTGTTTCCTTTTATCCTTGATAAAAATTACCCAGGCATGGTGGCATGTGCCTGTAGTCCCAGCTACTTGGGAGGCTGAGGCAGGCAAGAGGATCACTTGAGCCTGGGAGGTTGAGTATACGGAGAGCTGTGATTGGACCACCGCACTCCAGCCTGGGCAACAGAGCAAGATCTTATCTCAAAAAAAAAAAATTGACCCTAGAGTGATGTTTCTTAAAATGTGTTCTATGAACCACTGTGGTCAATGGTCTTCTAAGTGGTAGGTTTTAGAGAAAAAGAGCAAGAAACCCACACATCTCAAACATTTGAAACTGGTGATTTGCACAGAAATAGTGTTGCATCCTTAATAATTGTGTGGCACGTGGACTCCAGGGATGGCAATGGGCTCTTGTCTAAATTCAGGCAACAAGTTGTTATTTTCTATTTTATTTTTTTATTATTATTTTTTGAGGCAGAGTCTCAATCTCTCTCCCAGGCTGGAGTGCAGTGATGTGATCTCGGCTCACTGCAACTTCGGCTACCCAGGTTCAAGTTCAAGCGATTCTCTTGCCTCAGGAGTAGCTGGTATTACAAGCACACACCATCACGGCCAGCTAATTTTTGTATTTTTAGTAGAGACAGCGTTTTACCATGTTGGCCAGGCTGGTCTCCAACTCCTGGCCTCAGGTGATCCGCCCGTCTTGGCCTCCCAAAGTTCTGGGATTACAAGCGTGAGCCACCAAACCCGGGCTATTTTTTAAATTTTTATTTCAACTTTGATGTTAGATCGGGGGGTACCTGTACAGATTTGTTACATGGGAATATTGCATGATGCTGAGGTTTCGACTATGAATCCCACCGTCCTGGTAGTGAACACAGGACCCGATAGGCGGTTTCTCAACCCACATCCCTCCCTGCACGCTCCAGTGTCCACAGCGCCTGTTCTTCCCATCTTTGTGTCCGTGTGTGCCCAATGCTTAGTTCCCCTGTGTAAGTGAAAACATGGGGGATTTTGTTTTCTGTTCCTACCCCTAATTTTCTTAGGATTATGGACTCCAGCTCCATCCCTGTTACTGCAGAGGACACGATATTATTCTTTTCGTGGCTGCATAGTATTCTGTGGTGTATATGAACCATGTATACGTACATTTTCCTTATCCAGTAGCACAGCGATGAACATATAAGTGCATGTCTCTTTTTGGTAGAATGATTTACTTTTTGGGAAAGAGAGGGGATATATCCAGTAATGAGATTGCTTAGTCTAATGGTAGCTCTGTGTTTAAGTTTGTTGAAAAATGTCCAAACTACCTTCCACAGTAGCTGAACAAATTTACTTCCCCACCAGCAGTGTAGAAGGGCTCCTTTTTTCTCTGCAGCCTCACCAGCATCTATTGTTTTTGACTTTTTAATAATATTCACTCTGACTGGTGTGAGATGGTTTCCCATTGCGGTTTTGATTTGCATTTCTCTGATGGTTAGTGACGCTGAGCATTTTTTCCATATCTTTCTTTTGGCCACTTTAATCATGTTCTTTTTATTTTACCTTTTTGTTAATGTTTTATTACTAAAACACCATAGATGTATTCTTTTGAGAAGTATCTGTTAGTGTCCTTTTCCCATGTTCGTTTGTTTATTTATTTATTTTTGAGACAGAATCTCGCTCTGTCGCCCAGGCTGGAGTGCAGTGGCACGATCTTGGCTCACTGCAACTTCTGCCTCCCAGGTTCAAGTTCAAGTGATTCTCCTGCCTCAGCCTCTGGAGTAGCTGGGATTACAGGCACGCACTACCACACCCAGCTAATTTTTGTATTTTTAGTGGAGACAGGGTTTCATCATGTTGCCCAGGCTGATTTCGAACTCCTGACCTCAAGTGATCCATCCGCCTTGGCCTCCCAAAGTGCTGGGATTATGGGCGTGAGCTACCATGCCCGGCCGTCAACATATATTTATTGTGGGCTAGTTATGATAATAATAATATTGTTATATCCCAGTTTTAATAGAGGTTAAAAGCCTTTCTCAAAAGCACCAACATTCTCTTGGCTTCCCCAGGAGATATGAGACATGTCCCTACCTTTGATATTCTTCTAAACCTCACTGGGGAGCAAAGTTATCCTGGTCCAAGCCCGAATCCCGTCTAGGGCCATGTGGTTCTGTACTGCAGGGGCGCAGGGGATGTGGGTTTCTGAGATGGTGCTAGAGCCCCTTGGAAGGAGAGGCGTCAATTAAACACGGAAGGGTCGACAGCATCGAGGGGCCGTTGGTATCTGGACAGGACATTTCTTCTTGTCCTGGGAATACACTTGTACCCTGTAGGGCTTTTTTTTTTTTTTTTTTGAGACAGAGTCTCACTCAGTCACCAGGCGCCAGGCTGGAGTGCAGTGGCGCGACCTTGGCTCACTGCAACCTCCGCTGCCCGGGTTCAAGCATTCTCCTGCCTCAGCCTCCCGAGTAGCTGGGACTACAGGCGCGCACCACCACGCCCAGCTAATTTTTTTTTTTTTTGTATTTTTAGTAGAGACGGGGTTTCACCATATTGACCAGGACGGTCTCGATCTCTTGACCTCGTGATCTGCCCGCCTCGGCCTCCCAAAGTGCTGGGATTACAGGCGTGAGCCACCGCACCCGGCCCCCTGTAGGGCTTTTGAGAAGCCCCCTCCTCCTCTTCCCAGTACCCTTGGGGAAGGATAGGGATGGATGACCTGCCTTTCACAGAGGCTGTATGTCAGGGAGAAGCTGGGTAAAAGACAGGGCCGGCCGGGCACGGTGGTTCACTCCTGTAATCCCACCACTTTGGGAGGCTGAGGTGGGCAGATCACCTGTCAGGAGTTCAAGACTAGCCTGGCCAACATGGCGAAACCCCGTCTCTACTAAAAATACAAAAATTAACTGGGTATAGTGACGGGTGCTTGTAATCCCAGCTACTTGGGCGGCCGAGGCAGGAGAATCACTTGAACTCGGGAGGCAGAGGTTGCAGTGAGCTGAGATCGCGCCATTGCACTCCAGCCTGGGAGACAAGAGCAAAACTGTGTCTGAAAAAACAAAACAAAACAACAACAACAACAAAAAAACACAGGGCCTTGAAATGCTGCCAGGGAGGGCGAGATAAGGTGCTTGAAACTAAAAGGTCAAGTTTCAGCAGACACCTCCCTTCAGCCAACGACTTCCTCAAAGTTGCTGTGTGGCAGGCATGGCACTGTGGTTATTTCCCGTACGTTCATTTGGCACTCAACGAAGATTTACTGAGCCCCTATTATGTGTGATCAAAATCAGACATGAACCCCCGCCCTTGTGGGGTGTGCCTTGCTGGATGTTCTCCTCTGCCTGGTGTTTTCCACCCTTATCTGCACTTGCACGTGTGGGGGTTCCCAGCCAGGCACACGCTCTGAGCTTGTGTGCTGGGCTGTGCCCAGGCTCTCACACCTGCTGGCAGGGGCCCCACTGGCAGAGCTCACCTCCTCTAGGCATGTGTGGCCCACAGCTCAGTCACACACGGCAGATGTGACCCTGTGGGTTGTGGTACAGGGAGTGCCAGGTTGGGGCATTTTGCGGGGAGACCAAGGTGAGAGAATCGCTTGAGGCCAGGAGTTCGAGATCAGCCTGGGCAACATAGTGAGACCCCATCTCTACAAAAAATTGGCAGAGGAGGAATGAGGCTCCAGAGTGGGTGTCGTGCGCTGACATTTGGACTATGCCAGCTAGAGGACAAGTACCAGAAAAGTGAAGCGGTGAGGCAGAAGTGAGACCGGCCACCGGTGTGACGGTCACAGCTGGCCACTGGGTCTCCAGGCTTGTGCCCAAAGGGTTTGGGACCTTAAACTGAGACCCTTAAACTGGGACCTTAAACTGTGAAGAGTCTGCTGTGGGCCCTCCCTCATCTCCAAGTCCCAGGCCCGGAAAAGCCAAGGAAATGGGAGAAAAAGGCCCCAGGGGAGGCCTGTGGGGTACCGACAAGGGACAATGCTCAGTAGCATTTGGTCAACAGCATCAGCCTGGGTCGCCCCAGCCCTGGGCCATGTCCCACTGGCCCCTGGCATCCTACATCTCCATGAAGGGCTGGAAGGAAAGCGGAGGGGCAGACCCTGGCCCATGCTCTCCTGCAGGTTACTGGCAGAGCTCTCTTCTCTGTTCACTGCACCCACTGCCCAGCCCCACTGGTAGCACCCTCTGCAGGCAGCTACGAGCTCTTTGCACCCATTTTTTTTAAGAGCCTGCGTCTTGCTCTGTTGCCCGGGCTGCAGTGCAGTGGCGTGATCACAGCTCATAGCAGCCTTGAACTCCTCTTGGAATCAAGTGATCCTCCCACCTCAGCCTCCCAAGGAGTTGAGACTACAGATGTGTGCCACCATGCCTGGCTAATTAACAAATTTTTTTGTAGAGATGGGATCTTACTATGTTGCCCAGGCTGATCTTGAACCCTGGCCTCAAGTGATCCTCCCACCTCGACCTCCCAAAGTGCTGGGATTATAGGTGTGAGCCACTGCACTCAGCCACTTAGCCCTTGTTTAGAAGCCCAGCCCTGCTTTTCTAAACTCTCTCTCTTTTTTTTTGAGACCAAGTCTCACTGTGTTGCCCAGGCTGGAGTGCAGTGGGGCAATCTCGGCTCACTGCAACCTCTGCCTCCTGGTTCCAAGCAATTCTCCTGCCTCAGCCTCCTGAGTAGCTGGGATTACAGGCGCCCGCCACCACGCCTGGCTAATTTTTGTATTTTCAGTAGAGAGCGGGGTTTCTCCATGTTGACCAGGCTGGTCTTAAACTCCTGACCTCAGGTGATCTGCCCATCTCAGCCTCCGAAGTGCTGGGATTACACCGTGTCTGGCCTCTAAACTCTCTTTAACCTAACTCAGCCACAGCCCCCATTCTAGGACACGCCAAGGCCCCACCTGTCCCCTCATGCCACAGCCACTGCCTCCTGCAGAGGCCCCGTGGTAGTTCACATCCACCGATGCCTCTCCTGTCTCCAGCCACGAACAATCCACCAAGTACTTCAACTTCTCAGCCTCCGAGGAGAAGGAAAGCCGTGTGGCCATGCACAGATACAAGGCAGGTGGTGGAGACACAGGAGCCTGGGCTGGGGCAGGAGGCTGGGAGGGCTGTGGGCTTTGGCGTGGGCTCTGCCCTCATCGCCCTCTGTGCAGGTCAACAACCTCGGACAGAGGGACCTGCCTGTCAGCATCAACTTCTGGGTGCCTGTGGAACTGAACCAGGAGGCTGTGTGGACAGAGGTGGAGGTCTCCCAGCCCCAGGTACCCGAGGACTGTGTGTGGCTCTGTGAATGCACTTTTTACCTGGATTCTCTATGCCCCTCATGAGTCCCTGAGGTCCCAGCTGAGACACCTGTTCTCTGCGTTTCCCCCAGGACCCATCCCTTCAGTGCTCCTCGGAGAAGATCGCACCCCCAGTGTCTGACTTCCTGGCACACATTCAGAAGAATCCCGTGCTGGTGAGGAGGGCTCTGCGCCGGCCCTCAGTGCAGGCGGCACATCAGAGAAATTTCACCCAGGAGTTCATGTTCCACGTCCATCCTGCTGAGCTAGCCTTTTGCATTCAGATTTGGCTGCTGCCCTCAAATCACACCGAGTAATGCTGCCTCCGACCTTCATACTCATCTTTCTCAGCCTGATGCGATTTCTCTGCCCCCAGGACTGCTCCATTGCTGGCTGCCTGCGGTTCCGCTGTGACGTCCCCTCCTTCAGCGTCCAGGAGGAGCTGGACTTCATCCTGAAGGGCAACCTCAGCTTTGGCTGGGTCCGCCAGGTGTGTGGGTGCAATGGCAGAGCCCCTGCCCCGGACTCAGGGGGGACCTGGCGTGTCTGGGCCCATCTGCAAGCCAGGTGTCCCCCGGAGCTCTGAGCCTCCCCCAGAGCCAGTTCCACAGGTTTCCCCAATCCCTTTGCAGACATTGCAGAAGAAGGTATCGGTCGTGAGTGTGGCTGAAATTACGTTTGACACATCTGTGTACTCCCAGCTTCCAGGACAGGAGGCATTTATGAGCGCTCAGGTAGAGACTGTGTGGGGGCAGCGGCCAGGCTGGAAAGAGGGCCCCTGGGGCTCCATCTGCGGTGCTGGGGGTGTTTTTGCAGACCTGGGGGGGAAGAGGGTGAAGGCCTCTGGGCAGGACAGCTGTCCCTGAGGGCATGGGTGCTGCTGCGTCTCACCCCTTGGAGCAGGGCCACGGAGCAGGGGAGGGAGTTAAAGGTTGGGGAACCCGTGGGGGAGTCTGGGATGGCAGGAGGACAGGCACTTTCTGATGGGGTCACCTCCACTTCAGACGACGACGGTGCTGGAGAAGTATGAGATGCACAACCCCATCCCCCCTCATCGTGGGCAGCTCCGTGGGGGGTCTGCTGCTGCTGGCGCTCATCACAGCCGCACTGTACAAAGTGAGTGTTTTATGCCATGCTGGACCCCGCCAGCATCTGGTCCCAATCATTTTGCAGAGCGAGAAGGAGCTCACCTGAAGCAGAGGCACATTCTTGCAGGGTTGCTTCATATGAGAAATTGCCTCCCACCTGCGATATCGCCCGCCCCCAGCGGCCCCCTACGTTGTGATTCTCAGGCCGGCCTCCTCTAAACGTTCTCCCTTGCTCTTCACCATTCTACATGTTTCTCTTGATAGCAGATTATCATATAAAAGCACAGACCCGGGTTTCAATGCTGACATCACCACAGATTCCTTTTGTCTTTGACTGTAGGCCAGTGTCTGCTCCATTCTGGGCCTTGATTTCTCAAAGTGAAGGTGACTCTACCCAGGTCATAGAATTTTGGCTAAATCTAGGCTAGGCGCAGTGGCTCACGCCTGTTATCCCAGCACTTTGGCTGAGGCAGGTGGGTCACCTGAGGTCAGGAGTTCGAGACCAGCCTGGCCAACATGGTGAAACCCCGTCTCTACTAAAAATACAAAAATTAGCTGGGTGTAGTGGTGACTGCCTGTAATCCCAGCTACTTGGGAGGCTGAGGCAGGAGAATTGCTTGAACCTGGAGGTGGAGGTTGCAGTGAGCTGAGATCGCGCCACTGCACTCCAGCCTGGGTGTCAGAGTGAGACTCTGTCTCAAAAAAAAAAAAAAAAAAAAATTTTTTTTTGGCTAGATCTAGATGACACAATGCATGCAAAGTTCCTAGTACAGTGCTTTGAACTGAGCAGAGATTCCAGAACAGCGATCCCTCCAACTCCCTCAGTCCTCTTTTCTTCTCTTCCACTGAATGGACTTCCTGAGTTTCTTCTCCGTCCTCCCCCCACAGGTTGGCTTTTCAAGCGTCAGTACAAGGAAATGATGGAGGAGGCAAATGGACAAATTGCCCCAGAAAACAGGCCATCAGACCCCCAGCCTGCCCAGTGAGAAACGACCCCCTCTTGGCCTTGGACTTCCTCTCCCCCGTCGAAGTTGCCACGTTTACTTACCCTCACCTGTCAGGCCTGAGGGGGGAGGAACCAATGAACCGAGAAAGGCTGGGATCAGCCTGCTTCCTGTCTTTGGAAGGAGCATCTTGCTTGGGAAGGCAACTGTGTCTTGTCAAGGTTCCAACTGGAAGCCCTTAGGACAGGGTCCCTGCCGTGTTCCCCAAAGGGTTTGACTTGCAATTTCTACCTAGAAATACATGGGCAATACCCTCAGGCTTCTGTCTTCCTTCCCCCATGAGGCATGGCATCTTTCTTTCTTTTTTGGAGATGGAGTCTTGCTCTGTCACCCAGGCTGGAGTGCAGCAGTGTGATCTCGGCTCACTGCAACCTCCGTCTCCCGGGTTCAAGTGATTCTCCTGTCTCTGCCTCTTGAGTAGCTGGGATTACAGGCACGCGCTACCATGCTGGGCTAACTTTTGTATTTTTAGTAGAGATGGGGTTTCACCATATTGGTCAGGTTGGTCTTGAACTCCTGATCTCAGATGGTCCACCTGCCTTGATCTCCCAAAGTGCTGGGATTATAGGCTTGAGCCACCTCGCCCGGCCAAATCTTTCTAAAATACAACTCGTCCCCACCCGTCTTCAGCGGCTCCCTGTTACCCTCAGGACAATGTCTGAACTCTCCAGCGTTGTGTGACAAGTCCCCCTCCATCCTGGGGGGGGGGGGGGCGCTTCAGGGCACGTGGCGTGAGAAGCTCTGTGGCCCCTATCACCATCGTTTCCAGTGAATTAGTGTCATGTCAGCATCAGCTCATGGCTTCATTGTGGGGGCTTCCACTCACGATTTCCCAGTCTGAACTGGGAGTGGGGATGCCTGCCTGCTGGGTTCTGCAGAGATGGCCTCCAGCGTTGGGCAGCATTACTGGCTGGCAGGGAGGAGCGCCCCCTAGGGAGGGACATGGCTGGGGTGCCGCTGCAGCTCACCCAGCCCCAGGGGCGGAAGAGACCCCATCACTTCTATTTTTTGAGGCTACAAATACAGTAAATGAAGAAATGCCAAGATATGATTATTTTTAAAGAGTGTACTTTAAATGTTAGTGTCAATAAATTAAAACATCACAAAAAGATGCATCTACTGTCAGAGGTCTAAAAAAAAGGCCTTTTGTGGATGTGGGTCCTGAAGGATGACAGCCATGCGGTCCCTTCACCACAGTGGGCCCTGGTTAGCCCTGAGGCCTGGAGCCAGGACAAGAAATTAACCAGAGTAGGGTTGTGAATATCCCTTTCTTGGGAGTAACCTGACCCCTTAATCGGCTCACTCCATTCTCAGGGCTGGTGCCGACGGGAAGCTGGTGGAGCTGTTGGGTAGAGGGGCAAAGGATAGAGAAGGGACAACCCCAGTGGTTACTCCTCCCCCTGGAAAGGTCACTGGAGTGACCGGTACTCACAAGTGTTCCCTACAAGTCCTAGGATGTGTTGAAGGGCACTCTGTCTGTATATAGTGAGTGATTGAAGGGGGCTTTGGGATGCCACATTGAGAGTTGCTGCCCGCAATAAGGTCATTCTTGTTATTATGCCACCATCCTGGCTAAAGTTCATCATGGTGCCTGGCACTGAGGTGCGGGCCACACAGGGCAAGCCATTCCCGACCTCGAGTGATACCACTGCAACTGTCACCAGCAAGGGACTCACACCGCGTGGGTGTTTCAATTAGGGAAACAGAAGGGAGGCAGTTGAGTGATTTGAGGGGAAGATGGAAAGTGGCTCTTACCTCCAGCCAAAAATATCTCTCCCATACATCAGCAGAGGGTCCCAAGTCCCTGTGGATCTTAAAGCTTTTGAGTCTCCAGGATGACTACTTATTATGCAGTTTCCCCAGGTAGGGAGTCAGATGATGAGACTTTGTAAGAATTCAGCCTTAGTGGCTGGGCGCAGTGGCTCATGCCTGTAATCCCAGCAGTTTGGGAGGCCCAGGCAGGAGGATTGCTTGTGTTCAGGAATTTGAGACCAGCCTGGGCAACATATTGAAACCTTGCCTCTACAAAAAAATTTAAAAATTACCCAGGCATGGTGGCATGTGCCTGTAGTCCCAGCTACTTGGTAGGCTGAGGCGGGAGGATCACTTGAGCCTGGGAGGTTGAGGATGTGGTGAGCTGTGATTGGACCACCGCATTCCAGCCTGGGCAACAGAGCAAGATCTTATCTCAAAAAAAAAAAAAAATTTTTGACACTAGAGTGATGTTTCTCAAAATATGTTCTATGAACCACTGGTGGTCAATGGTCTTCTAAGTGGTAGGTTTTAGAGAAAAAGAGCAAGAAACCCACATATCTCAAACATTTGAAACTGATTTGCACAGAAATAGTGTTGCATACTTAATAATTGTGTGGCACGTGGACTCCAGGGATGGCAATGGGCTCTTGTCTAAATTCAGGCAACAAGTTGTTATTTTCTATTTTATTTTATTATTATTTTTTGAGGCAGAGTCTCACTCTGTCACCCAGGCTGGAGTGCAGTGGCGTGATCTTGGCTCACTGCAACCTCCACCTCCTGGGTTCAAGTTCAAGTGATTCTCTTGCCTCTGCCTCTGGAGTAGCTGGGATTATAGGCACGTACCAACATGGCCAGCTAATTTTTGTATTTTTAGTACAGACATGGTTTCACCATGTTGGCCAGGCTGGTCTCAAACTCCTGACCTCGTGATCCACCTGCCTCGGCCTCCCAAAGTGCTAGGATTACAGGCGTGAGCCACCGTGCCCGGCTGACAAGGTGTTATTTTCTGTTATTCTTTCTTTGTGTGTTGCTATGTATGTTCATTGCATTTGCAATTTCAGGGTTGGCTATTGTGTTGTGTTAGATCCCTGAATCACAAAATGGATCAATGGCTCAAACACATGGAAGTTGTGATTAAACAATAATATCCTTGCTACAATTTAGAATAATGTCATCAAAGTCAATATTGACTTTTAAACATTGAGCCCAGTGCACATATAGTATAGACATGCATGCTGGGATAAATGGCTGTGAGCCAAAACCCGAAAATGTCTAGAAGGTATTATACTCCCTGCCAGGTGGATTGTATTGGTTCTGACGTGCATTTGTTCCTAGTGTGCTGCCCATTCTGAAACTTTACGAAACAGTCGCATGAACCTTTCAGAGCTTCTGTGTCATTTTCAAAGCACAATGACTTCGTGGGTAAAGCAATAGGGATTTCTCAGAACAACTGCAACATGTAGCTTTCCTATTCGAAATTGATTAATATTGTCACCGAATGCAGAGAAGACAGCAAAACTACAGTGCCATAAATCAAGGTGCTTTTTATAGTAAAAGTAGGTACAAGTCACATAATTTCCAAGAAGCTTGTAAAAACAGCGGTAGGGTTCGTACCTGTATTGAAAAGTTGTTTTTGGCTGCAAATAATAGAAAAAAACAAAAGCATGTAAGAGCAGATAGAAGGCCTTTCCACTACAAGAGGTTCAGGTGCAGCTTAGTGTTTAATTCAGAGTCTCAGCACTGACTTCTTTCTGACCTTCCAATCAGACATAAATCAGACGTTCTTGATGGGTTTAATTCTTACCCATTGACCAGGATTGAGTCAAATTCTATCCCCTTGGTTGCATGCAGTGCTGAGAAGGTGAGCACGTGCTTTTCACAAGCTTAATAAAAAGAGGTAGCTCCAGCCAGGTGCAGTGGCTCACGTCTGTAATCTCAGCACTTTGGGAGGCTGAGGTGGGCAGATCACTTGAGGTCAAGAGTTCGAGACCAGCCTGGCCAACATGGCAAAACCCCGTCTCTACTAAAAATACAAAAATTAGCTGGGCATGGTGGCACATGCCTGTAATCCCAGCTACTTGGTAGGCTGGGGCAGGAGAATCACTTAAACCTGGAGATGGAGGTTGCGGTGAACTGAGGTCATGCCATTGCACTCCAGCTTGGGTGACAGAGTGAAACTCTGTCTCAAAAAAAAAAAAAAAAAAAAAAAAAAAAACATGGGTAGGAGGGGCAGCTCCACCAGCCAGGAAGTTTGCAGCCCTGGTGGCTGTTGAATAGGCTACCTACAGTGTCTGGCAAATATTATGCTTGAAGACTACGCTGAGAGAAAGATTCTTTTGTGAAGGAAGAGCTTGGACATTGTGTAATGTCAGAGGTAAACAGCGGAATAGCAGTGACTAACGCTTGCGTGGGAGAGTAAGCATGTCACCTCATACTTGGAATAAGTCACTGCCGTGCGAAGTCTGAATCAGCGTTAGTCTTTGTGCAATGCAGGTATGTGGGAGCTTTTCAGCTGCTGAAACCTCTAGCAACAGAAAAGGAGTTATTGTCGTTCGTTTGTAATCAATGTTCATCCTGTGAGTGGTGGGAGAGAGACTGAGGTAGGAGATCAGGAGGACTTGCTTTCTAGTCACAGCCTGGCTAATCAGAACAGGATCTGGTCAAGACGGGACCGCACTTAAAAAACAGCCCGAACCAGCAGATGACCAGGAGAGCAAACTCTATTACCCTCACCGCTTAGTAGCATAAAGACCTCCCCCACCGGTGCCACGACAGTTTACAAATGCCATGGCAACGTGCCATAGCAATGGTCAGCAACTTACTTCCTATGGTTCCAGAAACTCCCCACTCCTTTTTCAGAAAGTTCTGAATAACCCTCCCCTTAATTTGTATGTAATTAAAAGTCAGTATAAGTACAGTTAGCGGCCCGCTGGCTGCTACTCTGGGCTCACTGCCTATGGGTCACTCTGCTCTGCAAGAAACAGCCACTCTGCTGCTGTGGCCACTTCAATAAACCTACTTTTTCCACCACAAGCTCGCTCTTGAGTTCTTTCCTGAGCAAACCTAAGAATCCTCCCTGGCTAAGCCCCAATTTTGGAGCTTGCCTAGCCTTGCATCCATAGGTTGGGCTAACTACTTATGGTGCACCCAGCCTGAAGAGGCCGATGCTTGCAGGGTTATATTCACAGAGCACAGGGCAGTTTGAGGAGGCCTCTCACCCTTGGCTCATTCTGTCGCCCAGGCTGGAGTGCAGTGGGATGATCTCGGCTCGTACCACTGGCTAATTTAAAAAAAATTGCCAGGCACAGTGGCTCAAGCCTGAAATCCTAGCACTTTGGGAGGTCGAGGCAGGCGGATCACCTGAGGTCAGGAGTTTGAGACCAGCCTGGCCAACATGGTGAAACCCCATCTGTACTAAAAATACAAAATCAGCTGGGCATGGTGGTACTTGCCTGTAGTTCCAGCTACTCAGGAGGCTGAGGCAGGAGAATCGCTGGAACCCAGGAGGCAGAGGCTGCAGTGAGCCGAGATTGCACCACTGCGCTCCAGCCTGGGCGACAGAGCAGGACGCCGTCGCAAAAAAAAATTTGTTTTTGTTGTGATGGTGTCTCGCTGTGTTGCCCAGGCTGGTCTTGCACTCCTGCCTTAAAGTGATCCTGCTGCTTCTGCCTCTTATAGTGCTGGGATTACAGGCATAAGCCGCCATGCCCGGCCTGGCTAAATTGTCTTTAATGTGGCATGTCTGCGAACAAACACATCTATAAAGCCAGAAAAGTTGAGCATCCAACTTTTTATGACTTAATTCTCATGACCTGGCAATTTTTGCAGCCAGAAGCCTGGGCAGGTGGTTTTAGGAGAACTGAGTGAACAAAAGAAATACATTAACCAGGTTGGAAGAGAGGTGCTCGTCGTGGGTGTTTTCTGTTGTCCCCTGTTCACGTGTGCCTGTTAGCCCACCCATGGGTGAGTGGGGCCAAGTGGCCGAACTGATTCTCAAGAGAGGCATAAATTCCTCAGAATCCAAGTTAATCAAGATTTAGTTTCTAGCCTGAATGAATGTGTCTCCAGAACATGTTATAAACTTTATCAGCTCATAGGGAAAAAGATGTGTCCACACTACGTGGTTTACACAACCTGTCAGGAATTCAGCATGATGAAGAAATGCACAAAACAAGTGTGAACAGATACATAAAAGGCGATCTCGGCTTACTGCAACGGCTGCCTACTGGGTTCAGGCAATTCTCCTGCCTCAGCCTCCTGAGTAGCTGGGATTACAGGTGCCCGCCACAATGCCCAGCTAATTTTTGTATTTTTAGTAGAGGTGGGGTTTCACCATATTAGCCAGACTGGTCTCGAACTACTGACCTTGTGAACTGCCCACATCAGCCTTCCAAAGTGCTGGAATTATAGGCATGAGCCACCGCGCCTGGCCTATTCCTAGGCTTTTATATATAGAACATTTTTTCGCATTTTAAAGGAACATTTATGTTTAATTGTGGAATATTTCAAATACGTGGAAAATTACAGAAAATAAATAACAACCACTCATTTACCTTCTCCCCAACCCCATGTAACAAATTTTAGAATATTGTGTTAAATGCTAAATTTAACACCTTAAAGTTTCCTGGCTGGATGTGGTGGTTTACGCCTGTAATCTCCGCACTTTGGGAGGAGGAGGTGGGAGGATCGCTTGAGTCCAGGAGTTCAAGACCAGCCTGGGCAACATAGTGAGATCTCATCTCTACAAAAACCAAAAAAATTAGCTGGGCATGGTGGTGTGCACCTCCCAGTGACTGGGAGGCTGACGTGGGAGGATTGCTTGAGCCTGGGAATTCAAGGCTGCAGTGAGCCCTGATCCTGCCACTGTGTTCCAGCCTGGGCGACATAGCAAAACCTGTCAAAAAAAAAAAAAAAAAGGTTTCCTTCTCTGCCCCATAATAGGCAATCACTCTTCTGATTTCTATCTTCATAGATGGATTTTGCCTGTTCTTTAACTTCTACATGAAAGGAACTAGACATCAGGCATTCTGGTGTCTGGCTTCTTTCACTTAAGATAAAATTGCATTAACCTGTGGTGTTGTACAGAACTGTAGTTTGTTCTTTGCTATTTATTTATTTATTGTAAAAACAGGGTCTGGCTATGTTGCCCAGGCTGGTCTTGAACTGCTGGCCTGAAGCAATTCACCCACCCTGGCCTCACCAAAGCTCTGGGACCACAGACATGAGCCGTGGCATCCTGCCTGTAGTTTGATCTCATTTCTTGCTGAGTAGTAGCACATTGCATGACTTTGTTACTTTGGGTGTCCATTCTCATCTGGAGGAGCTCTGCTTTTTGAAACCATATGCTGGCCTAGCTCCCCGTCTCCCTGCCTCTCTCCAGGCTCACATCCACGTGCGGGGGCCTCTGCAGCCATTCTGCTTCCTGCTGTTCCACTCCTGTGGGACCCCGGAGAGCTACGGGGCTTCCTGGGTACCAACTGGCTCCCAAGGGCTGCGGGAGGGTGGTCTTCTGGGAGAAGGAAGCCAGGTCCCTGCAGGTGGTGGAAAGGGAGAGGATGAGGGTTTTTCCCCAGGGCGTCATTGGCCTCTGCCCCCACTTCTGTTCTCTGATTAACCAGGGCCCTCTTACCCATTGTGCCCCTCCTCCTGCCACGTGGAGGCCCTGAGTCATTATTTTAACTACCCCCTGGGAGAGTTAGCACCTTCTGTGCTCTGTCCCTAGCCCTCCACTTCCCCTCGACACGCTGCTCAGGGATGACCTTCAGCGCCGTGCTCCTTCTGGGTGGTGAGTGGGGCCAGGGGGTTGGAGAGAAGCTTGGAGGGGTTCTGAGGGGTCTCCATCTGGGAGGGCAGGCTAGGGGCTGGTGGTCGGCTCTCACTACTCTTGTGAAGAGCTGAGACAGGGAGCCACCTCGTATGTGAGTGGCCTGGAGTCGGGAGAGTGTGACCTGAACAAAGAGGGGCTCAGGGTCTGTGCTCAGGTGGCAACTAAGCTGCCTCTCCAGATGGCCATGTTGTCCCAGGCTTCCCTGCTCCTGTTCATGGGGTCCCTGATGTGGGTGAGAGAGGTCTCCCCAGCCTCCCCCTGGGAGGGGAAAGCCACAGAAGCCACCAGGGACAGGGAAAGGTTAGATATCACCTCTGTGGGCCTGTTTTCCCCAAGTCCTGACTGCACATAGGGAAGAGTCCCCCCTGGTGAAAACTACATCACAGCCACATTCACATGCCATCAAAACTCAGGCCTGGCCGTGCGCAGTGGCTCACGCCTGTAATTCCAGCACTTCGGGAGGCTAAGATGGGCAGATCACCTGAGGTCAGGAGTTCGAGACCAGCCTGCCCAACATAGTGAAACCCCATCTCTACTAAAAATACAAAAAAGAGCCGGGCCTGGTAGCATGCACTTTTAACCCCAGCTACCTGGGAGGCTGAGGCAGTTGGGAGGCTGAGGAAGGAGAATCACTTGAACCCAGGAGATGGAGGTTGCAGTGAGCCAAGATTGCACCATTCCACTTCAGCCTGGGCAACAGAGAGAGACTCCATCTCAGAAAAAGAAAAAGAAGCTGAGAGGTCTGAGGGGTTGGGGCTTAACTCCCAACCACCACCCCCCGCTCCCGCCAAATATTCCTCAGTCCTGGCTTCTTATCATGGATTCAACCTGGATGTGGAGGAGCCCATGATCTTCCAGGAGGATGCGGCCGGCTTTGGACAGAGCGTGGTGCAGTTTGGTGGATCTCGGTAGGCGCCACTCATTATCACCCCCCCCCCGACCCACAACCTCTACCGCATAGTGTGCTGTGGGTGGGTACACACGGGCTACCCCAGGGAGGTGTCCTGGAGGAAGAGCAGCAGGGGTGAGAAGTCTTTCCTTGACTCCTTGGAGGCCCTGACAGCAGCACGTATTATTGATCTCTAAAAATGAGTGGAAAACAACACATTTTGCTGAGACAAGCGATAATATGAGTTAGGCGAAGTTGGAGAATTTTACAGTTGCTGAAATCAGCAAATCGTGAGTTTCAGGCACTGCTTATGGAAGGAAGTCCACAATTAAAGGTGATGTAAGAAATGTGTAAAAGATGAGGTGCAGGGAAGATGGAGGAAGTGAAGAGATCTTTAAATTTTTGCATTATGGAGAATCATCAATCCCAAGAAGGGCCGCAAAACTCTAGGCGAGACCCCACCTCACCTCAGGAGGGAGGCCTTGAACCTGCCTGCTAGGGGGCCGGTGCAGTCACACGGGGCCCATACTCATTAAGTTTGGAGTTTAATGTTCTGTGCTTGACCTCTTGAAATTCCTGGTGATTTTTATTTTTAGTTTTACTCCAGCTCTGTTGCCCAGGCTGGAGTGCAGTGGCGCAATCACAGCTCACTGCAGCCTCAAATTCCCAGACTCAAGTGATCCTCTCGCCTCAGCCTTCTGAGTAGCTGGGACCATAGGTACATGCCATCATGCCTGTTTTATTGTTGATTTATTTTGTTTTACTCTTTATAGAGACGGGGTCTTGCTATGTTGTCTTGACTGGCTGAACTCCTGGGCTCCTGCGATCCTCCCGCCTTGGCCTCCCAAAGTGCTGGGATCACAGGTGTGAGCCCCCCCTGTCTCCGCCAATTCTTAATGATTTTATCTGTGCATTTGTGTTTTGAAGAATGATGGCAGGGCTGGGCACCGTGGCTCATGCCTGTAACCCCAGCACTTTGGGAGGCCGAGGCAGGCAGATCACCTGAGGCCAGGAGTTTGGCCAACACTGTGAAACCCCGTCTCTGCTAAAAATACAAAGCAAATTAGAAAGGCGTGGTGGTGGGCACCTGTAACCCCAGCTACTTGGGAGGCTGAGGCAGAAGAATTGCTTAAAGCTGGGAGGTGGAGGTTGCAATGAGCCGAGATTGTGCCACTGCACTACAGCCTGGGTGAGAGTGAGACTCCTTCAAAAAAAAAAAAAACCATAAAACAAAGAAACAAAAAAGAGTGATGGAAAAAGGGAGATGCACTGGGGGTTTGGAGCCTCAGCTCAGTAGCAGCCCCACCTCCCACTGTCTCTTAGGGAAGGATCTCAGCTGCTGGCTCTGCCACCCACGTGGGTATAGTGACTGCTGCCACCTTCCACCCCTGGCATGAGCTGGGTAAAGTCAGGGTTAGTTGTACTCACCCTGTGAGTACCCTGAGGGAGTGGGGACACTACATAGCAAACAAAAAAAAAACCCAGGACAGGTTGAGGGAGAGAGCAGAAGAAAGGAAAGAGCCCCCCAACCCCAAGAGACCCCACATTTTTATTTTGAATTGGGATCCACAAATTATGAACCTGCCCCTGCTTCCAGGAGCTCACATTCTCCTGTCCCAGAGAGCTCAAGTCACAATGTGACACAGGTGTCACCAAGGTCTGGGGGGCACAGGCAGGGAGTGAGCAGACCCGGGAGGGCTCCATGGAGGAGATGGTGCTGGCAGTGAGCCCCAGAGAACAGGAAGGCTCAGTTGGTCACAAGGAGGTACAAGAGGTCACCGAGCTCCAACCACGCATCCCTCCCCCTTCCTCACGTGGCCGGAAGTCTGGGCAGATGGAAGCAAGTGCCAGATACCAGGCTTTTTTCTTTATTTGGAAATGTGGCCAGCTGAAGAGCACAGATCTGAAAGACCCAACTTAATGAAGAATTATACCTGTGTGTGCCTGGGTGAGCACCACCTAGGTCAGCTGCTCCTGTGTAAAATTCCACAGGCACAGGGCTGCCATGGGCCCCTTCTCATTACCCAGCAAACCCAGAGACCCCCCTGGTCTCACTTCCATCACCATCAGTTTTTCAGGCTCCATTAAAAAAAAAGAATATATTGGCTGAGTGCTGTGGTTCATATCCACAATCGCAGCACTTTGGGAGGCCAAGGCAGGAGGATTGCTTGAGGCCAAAAATTTAAGGCCAGGCAGGCCAACATAGCAAGATCTTGTTTCTATAAAACCAAAAAAACAGCTGGGTGAGGTGGCGCGCGTCTGTAGCCCCAGCTACTCAGGAGGCAGAGGCAGGAGGATTACTTGAGCCCAGGAGGTTGAGGTTGCCATGAGCCATGATCATGCCACTGCATTCCAGCCTGGTCGATAAAGTGAGACCCTGTCTCTAATCAAAGAAAAAAAGAGAATATAAAACTATTTATTGCTCACCATTCCCCAGTACTCACATTACAGTAAACGAATATATCATTGGTAATGCTCTGGTCTGGGGGGGCCAGAGTCACCAAGGTCTGGGGGACAAAGGCAGGGAGTGAGCAGACTCAGGAGGGCTCCATGGAGGAGGTGGTGCTGGAGTGAGTCTCAGAGGACAGGAAGGCTCAGTTGGTCACAGGGAGGGCTCCATGGAGGAGGTGATTACAAGGAGGAGATGACTTTTAAGTCACTGTTTTTTCTGGCTTCTGTTAATTCATAACCCAATACTGAAAAGATGGAGCCGGCCTGTCAGTAATGGGTTTGGGTAAAGAAAAACATGCAGGTTGATAGCTTACACTAAAGGTTTGCTTGTCATTCATATCAGAGTGTCCCAAAGTGCTGCCTCTCTAGCCAAATCTCAGGTTTTCATCACAAAGCCTTAGGCGTCCCCTGAACCACGGCACACAGACTGTAGCTTTCTGTAAAGGAGGGCCCCTGTAGAAGGAGCCCTTGTAGGCCCATTTACCGAAGTCTTGCTTGGCACATTAAAATACACCAGTATTTGCCTGTTTTTCTCACCTGGGTGGGGGAGATTGTGGGTCGTGATAAACATTTCCAAAATTAAAAAATTTTTCCCACTCAGGGAGTTTTGCAAATAAACCATCGACTCTACATAACTATAGATATGGCTATGAATCCTAGCTCACTACTTTAAATTGGTCAATTGAAATTGCTCATATAATATTTACATTGATTCAATGAATCAACTATGTATTTTGAAGGCTCCTGTCTTCAGGAAATTGTTCCAGTTAACTTGAGATGATCTATTTCTTGGGTGGCTCAAAGTGATGGTAACTCAGAAATGCAATGTGCTTACCCGTGATGGGGGAAATGCCATTTTGGTATTTAAATAGTTTTCTTTTTGGTGAATGTTAAAAAAAAAAAAAAATTTCTAAACATAAATACACACATACGTTAAGTATGCATGCTCAAAACCAAATAAACAAAACCCCAGAAGGATCTCTGGGCATTTGTGGGTTACACCCGGGCCCTGATTTCTGAACATTCTGCCAGGCGGCCAGGAACTACCCTTGCAAAGTCTCACTTCCCCATGGAGGGGCACTTCCTCACCCCCAAGTGCCCGTGGCTCCCATCCCTGCTGTGGCTGCAGTCACATGGCCATGGTTGTGTCTCCAGACTCGTGGTGGGAGCCCCCCCTGGAGGTGGTGGCGGCCAACCAGACGGGACGTCTGTATGACTGCGAGGCTGCCACCCGCGTGTGCCAGCCCATCTGGCTGCATAGTGAGTGACCAACTTGGGAACTGGGGCCCTCAACCCTCCTGAACCCAACTGTGCCCCCCGCTTAGCTTCCAGTCTAGACCCTCCCCCGCAAATGAATGTGTGTGTGAGTGAGGTCCCGCGTGTCTGCCCTCGCAGTCTGCCCCGAGGCCGTGAACATGTCCCTGGGTCTGACCCTGGCAGCCTCCACTGACCTCTCCTGGCTCCTGGTGAGTGAGTGCCTCCGGCCAGGGGGAGGGTTGTGGAGGAGGAGGCCGGGGCTGAGGGTGAGGAGGAGTGGGTGCTGGGGGCTCCTGACTCACAGGCTTCTGCTTCAGGCCTGCGGCCCGACCCTGCACAGAGCCTGTGGGGGAGAACTTATACTCAAAGGGTTTCTGCCTCCTGCTGGGCTCGCACTGGGAGATCATCCGGACAGTCCCTGATGCCCTGCCAGGTAAGTCCCCCGGCAGGCCACGGCTCCTGCTGGAACACGTGCTGGCACTGAGGGTGGGCAGGTGTGAGGCCTTTGTCTGGGCCCCTGTACCCTCCCTTGAGGGCTGAGTGTGGCTAGGAGAGAAGCCGGGAGGGGAGAGCCTCTCAGGCAGAAGGGTTTTTTTTCTTCTTTTTTTTCCTTTTTAAGACAGAGTCTCTGCTGGGCATGGTGGCTCATGCCGGTAATCCCAGCACTTTAGGAGGCTGAGACGGGCGGATCACCTGATGTCAGGAATTCAAGACCGGCCTGGCCAGTGTGATCAAACCCCTCTACTAAAAATACCAAAAAATGTAGCTGGATGTGGTGGCCTGCATCTGTAATCTCAGCCACTCGGAAGGCTGAGGCAGGAGAATTGCTTGAACCTGGGAGGCGGAGGTTGCAGTGAGCCAAGATTGTGACATTGCACTCCAGCCTGAGTGACAAGAACAAAACTCCATCTCAAAAAAACCAAAAACAAAAAACAAAAAACAGGGTCTCTGCCAGCCTGCATGCACACCCTGATAATTTTTTTGGGACAGATTCTTGCTATGTCGCCCAGACTGGAGTGCAGTGGTGCAATCACAGCTCACTGCAGCTTCGAACTCCTGGGCTCAAGTGATCCTCCCCCGTCAGCCTCCTAAGTAGTTAGGACTGTGGGGTACAGGCACCACACCTGACTAATTTTTTTCTTTTTTTTTTTTTTTTTGTAGAAATGGGGGTCTTGCTATGTTGCCCAGGCTGGTCTTGAACTCCTGGGCTCAAGGGATCCTCCCCTATAGCCTCTCAAAGTGTTGGGATTACAGACATGAGTCCTTGTGCCTGGCCTGAGGGGTGAAAGTTCTGATGGGGGCAGAAGGAGCCCCAGTGTGCAGGGTGTGGAGGGCACGAGTATCTCCCAGTTGCCAACAGGTGCACGGCTGCTTCTTGAGTTTCAGAGGAAGGACCTTAGGGTGGTGAAGACGTGGTGAGGATGATAAATCCATGAGGGAGGTGTTTCTTCTGGATGGTTCACTGCTGAGCTTCAAGGATTCCCCCAAACTAACTTTCCTCTCTAAGGGGAGCCAGCAGGGCTCCGGAAAAAGTGATGTGCAATTGTCAGTGCCCACGTCTTCCACAGAGAACGGGGCCTGGGGACACCACTGTGGCATCTCTCTGAGGGTCGGTCTGCATCATGGTGGTGCCCAAGTTCATTTTCCACGGGTGCCAGGCTTCATTCCCTTAAAGCTTCGTTCCCTCGAAGGCATTCAGTTTCCTCATTGGCAAAATAGAGCTCAATAATCAGGGGGTTATGAAGATGGAAGGGATTGAGGTGTATAAAGCACTTAGAACCCTGCCTGGCACATAGTATGTGCTAGCCCCTCTGACCCCGTCTTCCAGCTGGGGGACTGCGTGCTGGGACTGGGAGGAAGACACAGGACAACTGTCTCATCTGCGGTGCCGGCGGGAGATGCCAGGGGCCGCTCAGGGTGCTGACCGAGGGTGCCGCTTGAGCCAGAGAGGCCATGATGCCAGGCATGCTGGGCTTTTAGACAAAGGTGGAGCAGCCCGCAGAAACATCCCCCAGAGCAAATGGTGAAGGTGGAGTCTATGGAGGGGTTGGAGGGAAGGGGGAAGGGGCTTCCAGGGTTCCTGGGGGGACCATGCCCAGCCTGAGATTTCTGTGAAGCCAGGTTAGGGAGGTGGGACTTAAAAACAAGGGGTAAATGTCTTCTCAGAGCCATCTCTGAAACTCATGAGGTGGGATGTCTGATGCAAATGGGACTGGAGCATAATTGTGGTGCAGGCAAGGTGGGTGTGGGTCCAAGTGGAAGGGACTGGGTCCACTGAGCATCGCCTGTGTGCCAGGCAGTGCTGAGTGCCTGGTAGGAATCACCTTACTGCATCCTCACAACATCCCAGGTGGTGGGCAGGCCCATTCCCATTTTACAGAGGAGAAAACCAAGGTTCAGAGAGATGAGTTCCCATCAATAGCAAGAGGCAGAGCCCAGAGCTTGAGCCATCCTTGCCTGATTGGCAGTCTTTTTTGAAAGGACATGGCCATGCTCCTGCTAGTGCAAGCCCAGGAGATACAATAAAAAGACCAAGAAACAGAAGAGACATTGTGAGAGGATTGCCACAGACCTGGCCTGCGACAGGATGAGAGGGTGGTTTTCAGATGCAGCTGAAAAAATGGGCACCACTGCAAGACGTTGGCTGCCCAGACGTGGGCAAAAAGGGGAGCTCCTAGGGGATCTGCAGCCTGCTCTGTGGATGTTGAGATTTGCTGGTGATTGAAGAAGCAGGAAGGGAAGTGACCTTCTGTTTCTCCCCCAGCACCCTTCAAGCACCAGGTGGTTGAGCAGCTGGGGTTGGGGAGAGGAAAGAGGAGAAGGCGTTTTTTTTCACAGTGGTGGCAGGGGGCAAAAACCGCAGCCCTGCGGTGTAGGCCTCACACCTTAGTGCTCTGGTGGCCTGATCTCCCACCGCCCTGGGGGCAGCACAGGATGTAGCTGCTGGTGGAGCCACCAAATGGGCCCTGAACATGGTCACATCCCCCCACATGAGCCTGGGGACAGCATGAAGAGTCTTGTTTGTTGATGTGCATATGGTGTGTCCTCATGACTGTGGAGTGAGCTCCACGAGGGCAGGGGGTGGCATCTGTTTTAAAGCCATGGTCTTAGGTGTGGTTCCTCCAGACAGACTCTGAGGTCACTTGGGAATGTTCTTTTTTTTTTTTTTTTGAGACGGAGTCTCACTCTGTGGCCCAGGCTGGAGTGCAGTGACTTGATCCCAGCTCACTGCGACCTCCACCTCCTGGGTTCAAGTGATTCTCCTGCCTCAACTTCCTGAGTAGCTGGGATTACAAGCACCCACGACCATGCCCGGCTACTTTTTTTGTATTTTTAGTAGAGATGGGGTTTCACCATGTTGGCTAGGCTGGTTTTGAACTCCTGACCGCAAGTGATCTGCCCTCCTCAGCCTCCCAAAGTGCTAGGAATACAGGCACGAGCCACTGCAACCAGCTTGGAATGTTCTTGGGCGCCGCACCTGTGGGACTGTGAAGGGTGGACACGATACAATCATAGCAGAGGCCCAAGGCTGACACGGGGACACTCACTTGTCATCCCAGCACTTTTGGAGGCCATGGTGGGTGGATTGTTAGAGCCCAGGAGTTTGAGACCAGCCTGGGCAACATGGCAAAACTCCGTCTCTACAAAAAGATACAAAAATTAGCCAGGCAAGGCGGTGCGCGCCTGTAGTCCCAGCTACACAGGAGGCTGAGGTGGGAGAACTGACTGAGCCTGGGGAGGTCCAGGCTGCACTGACCTGTGATCACACCACTATACTCCAGCCTGGATGACAGTCAGATTCTGCTTCAAAAAAAACAAGAAATGAAAAAACCAGAGGCTTCAGCCAATGCCTGGGGGGCTCAGCGTGCAGCTGGCCCTTCAGATCCGAACCAGTCATCAGATAAAGGTTGCCTCCAGGTGCATTCACGCCCCGTAGGCGACAGTTCCCCCTCTGCCTAGAGCAATTCCTGGGAAGGGACTCAGCTGAGAGCCAACTCCACGGAGCTGGAAATGAGGGCCTCTGTCCTATGGGGGATGGGGTGGGGTCTAAGGTGGATCCCTGGCCCTCTTCCCCCCTCCCCCCAAGCCCACCACCCCGCATCATCCCTACAGGCGTATCCTACAGGCCTCGAAGGTACCTGGCACATGGTGAGGATGGTGCCAGCTGCTGACCCTGGCGGAGGGCCAGGCCTTGCCTCCAGCATCTGTGTGCATGTTGCTTTATCCTTGCAGTAATCCCACGTGGTAGCCACTGCTGTTACCTTCATTTTACACACGGGGGACACTGAAATTTCACAGAAGTTAAGTAATGTGCCTGAATTCACCAGTTAGCACGCGGCTGAGCTGCGGTTTAGCGCAGGCGCACTGGCTACAGAACACGCACCCTGAACCATTCTCCCACCATGCCTGTAGCACCCCTAACGTCTGTGTTTGATGAATTATTTGTTGATTAAATGAATGATGAGCCCACCGGGGCCCTGCGTTCTCCTCCTGCTCTTTCCAGGCTATGTGAGAGGAAGGGAGCAGGGGGCTGGCGCGGCAGATGGGGGCCTCCTCCAAGGAGGGGTCGGAAACCAGGTGGGGGATGCCAAGAACAGCCCCTGGGCTCTGTTGAGCAGGAGCTGCGGGAAGGGGCTGGGCCCCTGCAGTGCGTCTCTGATTCCTCCTCATTCCCCCACAGAGTGTCCACATCAAGAGATGGACATCGTCTTCCTGATTGACGGTTCTGGAAGCATTGACGAAAATGACTTTAACCAGATGAAGGGCTTTGTCCAAGCTGTAATGGACCAGTTTGAGGACACTGATACCCTGGTGAAGACTGGGCACTTGGGGCTGGGGGCTGGGGGGCTGGGGAGGCTGGCCTCGGGGAGGCATCCCAGGTAGGGGTGGAGGCAGGTCAGTGGAGCCACGTGCGAGGGGGGCTGGGCTGGAGGATGGAGCTGTGGTCCCAGCGCAGGCCTGACTTGAGCCCTGACCTAGGACGCCCCCCTTTGGCATTTAAAAGATATCCAGAAACTACAGGAAATGCAACGTTTCTGCCATTTAAAAACATTGACAGTGTTTAAAAAATAATTTTGCTATGAAACTTGACTGACTATAACTCAGCCAACTGATTGATGATTTATTTTATTTTCCATGTAACTAATGATTTTTTATTATTTCCCAGCAAGTAGCGCCTATGTATGTGCAAAAAAATCCACTTTTTTTTTTTTTTTTTTTTTTTTTTTTTTAAACAGGGTCTTGCTCTGTCATTCAGGCTGCAGTGCAGTGGTGCAATCATAGCTCACCGCAGCTTGGACCTCCCAGGCTCAAATGATCCTCTGGCCTCAACCTCCCGAGTAGTTGGGACTACAGGTGCATGCCACCATGCCTGGTTAATTTTTAAATTTTTATTTGTAGAGATGGGGTCTTGCTGTGTTGCCCAACATGGTCTCCAACTCTTAGCCTCAAACAATCCTCCCACCTCGGCCTCCCAAAGTGCTCGGATTACAGGCATGAGCCACCATGCCCAGCCACAAATTCTTGAGAAGTGAGGAAATACATAAACTGAATTAAGGCATGATAAAATTTTTTAAAAGCTAAGGGTAGCAAATATTGTGGTTGGCGAAGTGATTCTTTGTAAACTATGAAGGAAACATCATTTGGTTTCGATTTTCCAGTTTACATTTTGTATTTTTGGGCCAGTGAACTTTCTTCTCTGGGTTTCAGTATATTATTTGTAGGGCCTCAAAACACATGGGAAATGGTTTGTAAATCCAAAATAATTCCAAATAAAAAGTTTACTAACAATAAAACCAATATGGCTGGGAGTGGTGGCTCACACATGTAATCCCAGCACTGTGGGAGGCTGAGGTGGGAGGATTGATTAAGGCCAGGAGTTCGAGACGATCCTGGGCAACATAGACCTTGTCTCTACCGGGAAAAAAAAAAAAAGCCAGGCATGGTGGCATGTGCCTCTAGTTCCAGCTACTTGGGAGGCTGAGGCAAGAGGATCACTTGAGGCCAGGAGTTTGAGACCAGCCTGGACAACGTAATGAGACCCTGTCTGCAAAAAAATTAAAATAAAAGCTGGGCGCAGGCCGGGCGTGGTGGCTCACGCCTGTAATCCAAGCACTTTGGAAGCCAAGGCGGGCGGATCACCTGAGGTTGGGAGTTCAAGACCAGCCTGACCAACATGGTGAAACCCCGTCTTTAAAAAAAAAAAAAAAAAAAAAGCTGGGCGCAGTGGCTCACACCTGTAATCCCAGCACTTTGGGAGGCTGAGGCAGGCAGATCACGAAGTCAGGGGTTCGAGACCAGCCTGACCAACATGGAAAACCCCGTCTGTACTAAAAATACAAAATCAACCGGGTGTGGCGGCGCATACCTGTAATCCCAGCTACTCGGGATGCTGAGGCAGGAGAATTGCTTGAACCCGAGAGGCGGAGGTTGCAGTGAGCCGAGATCATGCCATTGCACTCCAGCCTGGGTGACAAGAGCGAAACTCTGTCTCAAAAAAAAAAAAAATTAAAATTAAAACAATAGTAACAGCCGCTGAGTCCTGGGCCCTCCCCCCTGGTAGTTCGCACTGATGCAGTACTCAAACCTCCTGAAGATCCACTTCACCTTCACCCAATTCCGGACCAGCCCGAGCCCGCAGAGCCTGGTAGATCCCATCGTCCAACTGAAAGGCCTGACATTCACAGCCACGGGCATCCTGAAAGTGGTGTAAGCACCCCCGACCCTGGCCTGCCGATGTGGCTGCCACCCCCCGCTTCCTAACCATGGGTCAGCGCAGCTCTTCTCAGAGGCTGAGGGAGGCTAGGGAAAGGGGCTACCAAGCACGTCGGGGCTGCAGGGAGAACCTCCCCCTGGGGTGCTCCTGGCTGCTTACTGCCGGTCTCCCTGATATAAGACTAGGCTTTTCTGCGTTCTGCCTCCGCTTTGCCTGGTTCTGTGGAGCCTGGACCCAGGACCCCCACTCCTGCTCCTCCACCCCCTACAGCAGCCAGAGGCCCAGGCTTTGTCTCAGATACATCAGGTTCCCATGCTGGCTCCCCAAGAGCTACTCTGGGTGTAACCCTGGGAGCGATGGGCTCTAAGTCTCAGTGAGTCTCAGATGAGGATACGCTTACAGCTTAGGACTGAGACCATGTGTGTGGGGTACTCAGCCCAGGGCATGCAGGAGGTGTCAGATAAATGCCTGAGATTTTATCAGAGAATGGAGCAGTCAGGGACTCAGGAATTGTCACCCAGGGTCGTCCTGGTGCCCTTCTCCCCACTCAGTTCCTGCCCTGCTTCCCTCACCCCTGCACTGCCAGGTGCTCACCCAAGCCTGTCCCGCACATGCGGTCTACGCCTAAAACAATATAGGAGGTAGGACTCCCGAGAAGGGCATATGTTTCTGTGGGAAACTGCTGGGCTGAAGGTCTGGATCCCTAGCTTCCTGCACATACCCTGGGAGTGTGCTAGAATTTGGCTTAAGCATTAGATGGTCCTGCCAAACTCACCCTCTTTATTTCTGAGAGGCTCTTCTGCCTTGAATGGTGGCCCCTTGTAACTCAGCAACCCGGAGGAAGGCCTCCATCTATCTTGTAGATTTTTTAAAAGTCACACGGGAGTGTCCCCTTCTGGAGTCTCCACCTCACCCCTCAAAGTTCTTCCGGTGTTGGGGCCTGGAGAAAAAAATGAATGAGGCAGGGGTGACTGAATGGATCTCACCAACTCCAGTCCTGCGCCCGAGCCCAGAGTACAGGGAATTTCCCAGCAGCCTCCAGTCCCCAGAGCCACGCCCATCTCAGGGCTGGGCCCAGCCAAGGATTAGAACTCCCTGACCCTAGTCCTTCCTTCCTCCCTCCCTCCCTCCCTTTGCCCTTCTGCTTCCTTCCTTCCTTCCTTCGTTCCTTCCTTCCTTCCTTCCTCTCAGCCAAGGATTGGACCTCCCTAACCCTGGTCCTTCCCTCCCTCCCTTCCTTCACCCCTCTCCTTCCTTTCTTTCTTCCTTGCCTGCCTTCCTCCCTTCCTCTCTCCCTCCCTCCCTCCCACCTTCCTTCCTTCCTTCTCCCTTTCTCCCTTCCTTCTTTCTCTTTTTTTTTTTCTGAGATGGAGTCTCACTCTGTCACCCAGGCTGGAGTGCAATGGCGTGATCTTGGCTCACTGCAACCTCCGCCAATCAGTTCAAGCAATTCTTCTGCCTCAGCCTCCTGAGTATGTGAAACTACAGGCCTGCACCACCACACCTGGCTAATGTTTGTATTTTTAGTAGAGACGGGGTTTCACCATGTTGGCCAGGCTGGTCTCGAACTCCTGACCTCAAGAAATGTGTCTGCCTCAGCCTCCCAAATACTGGGATTACAGGTGTGAGCCACTGTACCCACTTTCTTCTCTTTCTTCTTTTCTTCCCTTTCTTCTCTTTCTTTCTTTTAAAGACGTTTTATTACAAAAAAGCAAAAACAAAGCAAAACCCAAATGGCAATAGGAGTAAGGAAACTTTTAAAAAAAGTATTATATTACCCTCAGTCCCTCTAGTCAACCACCCTACAGTATTTTAGCAACATCAAGGGATACCTACAAGTGAATCAGTAAATCTCAGTCGCATAGCACAGTGCTACTTCCATTCTCATCTTTATTCAGGCTTCTTTTGCATGGTCACATTCAGGGCAGAAACTATTTTCATCTTGTTTGGGCTTTTTTTCCCCCTCATCTACGTCCACAACTTTTTGTTTTCCTTTTTTTTTTTTTTTTTTTTTTTGAGACAGGTCTCGCTCTGTCACCCAGGCTGGAGTGCAGCAGCACGATCACGGCTCACTGTAGCCTCCAACTCCTGGGTTCAACAATCCTCCCACCTCAGCCTCCCGAGTTGGGACCAGGGGTGCGTGCCACCACATCTGGCTAATTTTTCAAAACAGTTTTTGTAGAGACGGGGTCTTGCTCTGTTGCCCAGGCTGGTCTTCAACTCCGGGCCTCAAAAGATCCTCCTGCCTCGGCCTCCCATACTGCTTGAAACAGCTGTGTGCTTTTCTGCTAACAGGCTAGGTCATGACTGGCTAGACACTTCCCCCGGTGTCGGATATTTGGGTTGTTTCCAGTATCACATTTGGAACCTGTGTGTATTTGCTCTGAGTTTATAGAGTTACATGAGCAGATAGTTATTTATTTATTTATTTATTTATTTACTTTTGAGATGGAGTCTCGCTCTGTAGCCCAGGCTGGAGTGCAGTGGCACGATCTCGGCTCACTGCAACCTCTGCCTGCAGGGTTCAAGCGATTCTCCTGCCTCAGCCTCCTGAGTAGCTGGTATTGCAGGGGCACGCCACCCTGCCCGGCTAATTTTTGTACTTTCAGTAGAGACGGAGTTTCACCATGTTGGTCAGGCTGGTCTCAAACTCATGACCTCATGATCCACCTGCTTCGGCCTCTCAAAGTGCTGCGATTACAGGCGTGAGCCACCACCCCCGGCTGATAGTTACATTTTTAATTGTTTGTTACAGCTGCCGACTAATTAGTGTAAAAGCTTGGCCGTGTTTAACCCTGGGGATAACTGACACTACTCGTTTCAGTTATCTACTGTTGCCTAACACACCATCCCCAAGTTAAGTGGATTAAGCAGCAATGCTTCATAATTTTTCTTGGTCCTGGGGCTCAGCTGGGCGGATCTCCTGCTGTTCTTGCAGAGCGTCTCTCACGTGACTGTGGTCCGGTGTCGAGCCGGCACATGGAGAGCGTCATTCCTGCGTCTGGTGCCTGGGCAGGATGGGCTGGAAGGCAGGCTCAGTGGGGACGGCTGGGCCTCTTACGCCAGGTGACCTTCCTCCAAGTGGCCACTCCAGGGGCGCCTCCAACAGGGCAGCTGGACTCTTCTCATCGTGGCTCAGGGCCCCCAAAAGTGCAAAAGCAAAAGAAACCAAGGCTTCTGAGACCTGTAACTGGCATGATGTCACTTGCACCGCATGCTACTGATGAGGGTGGGACTCAGCCAGGCCAGGTCCAGTGTGGGAAGGAACCGGGTGTGATCCGCTGGGGGCCGTCTATAGAGACAGCTGCAGCACCGTTATTATCCTCATCGTGCATGGAGACAGACAGAGGCCCGGAGAGGTTAAGTCCCATGCCCCAAGTGCGTCTGACTCCAAAGCCCCTGCTCTGAACCAGACTGCCTCCGGGGAAGAGAGTTCACCTGTGGATAGAATTTTAGAAACAAAGAATGTGACTTCCTTTATTATTGATCTGACTAATTATGGTTTGCATGGCTTTCAAAAATGGCTAAATTAGTTGGGCGCAGTGGCTCACTCCTGTAATCCCAGCACTTTGGAGGCTGAGGCGGGTGGATCACTTGAGGTCAGGAGTTTGAGATCAGCTTGGCCAACACGGTGAAACCCCAACTCTACTAAAAATACAAAAATTAGTCAGTGTGAGGGCGGGTGCCTGTAACCTCATCTAGCTGAGGCCAGAGAATCCCTTGAACCCAGGAAGCGGACGTTGCAGTGAGCTGAGATTGCACCACTGCTCTCCAAAGCCTGGGCAACAGAGTGAGACTCCATCTCAAAAAAACTCCAAAATGACCAAAATCAGTTCCTCAACATGCCTGATAGAGTATGAGGGCAC